>OU452245.1:29420020-31921280 GCA_911728495.1 Furcula furcula | reverse complement strand
TTCATTCATCCCTCTCATACTCTCCCTGGTCGTTACCGGCTCTCGCTGGAACGAATTTTCCGGGAAAATCTCACATTTACCCTATCTCCCATACATTCTGTTCACTTCTTCGCCTTTTTTCCAAATTTTTTGTACTGGTCCGTTGTCGTCCGCGCTCAGGGTCGTGATCTACGTCTTAAGCCGCGTCTTTTGACGTATCACACCCCCCGATCCGGCGATCTTTCGGCCCGCCCACCCACCCGTTCTCTCCTGGCCATATCAACTCTGCACATTATCGGCTAACATCGGTATGGCATATCTCCGGAACCCGGGCAGCTAGAGGCGCCCGGTTTTCAACGTTATTTATCTAAAAACATTCGCTATCATAGTATACCCCTAAATATATAATATATCCCCCTTCCATCTTCCATATTTTTCTCCTACCGTGCTGTCACCATTACTCTGTCCTTAAACAGTCACCCAGGCATCGAACAAAATGCCTATAGGACGCTCGCCTCAACGGCGAGCGCCCACAGGCCCTGACAAGCAACAGGCATGTGCTGTTGACTTGGGCCGAAGCTCTGCTACGGATAAGACAGTAGTAGGTGCGAGGCCCGTTGCCTCCGCACCTACTACTACCAGCGCACCAACTGCATCCCGTGGCGTGGCGACCATAGCTATTGCAACTGCACCTAGTGCTGGGCCGCCCTCAATCCCCACAGTACAGGGTACTGCTACTGTACCGCTATCCAACACCGCGAGGCGGGTTCAATCAACCTCACCTATCCTAACAACTCCTCCCCTAATCTACAGTCCCCCCTCCTCCCTTCCTACTGAAAACTCCCCACCTACCACGCTGGCGCAACCCAAAACCTCCAAGCCGAAACACTCTAACCTAAACTCATGTACTTTCACCATCCCATCTACCAACGTGAATTCAGCTGACTCACCTATCTTCCCCAACGAAGGACTCGATGGAATAGTCGCCTTCGCTGAAGATATTACCCGCGCTCTCAGAGCTGGAAAGAGCGTCACGGCTGACCAGCGCGATCGCGCCATTACCGCAGCCCATAACATCAGCCGACTGGCCAGGGAGCTGAAGGCCAATGTTGAGACCAACTGTAAATTATCAGAACTCAAAAACAGCGTCGAGGACACTATCCGGAAGGAAGTGTCCAAGTTCAATAGCATGCAACATACCACCCCTGCCCCCTCCCTTACCCTCATCAACGAAGAAATTAAACAGTGTGTTCAGACTGAATTGGCTGAACTTAAGGAGGTCCTTACGGCCTCAACTCAACCTTTCAGCACCCCAGTGCTGGGCATCAGCTACGCTAACGCCGCAGCTACACCCCGTAACGAGACTCCACCCACTCCTGCATTGCCGAAAACCAAACCCGCTATCATCGTGTCGGCAAAGGCCAACACAAAATCGAGGGAAGAGGTGATCCAGGCCTGGCGAAAGAGCGTCTCCTTTCGCCATTCCAACTTTGCCCCCGTCTCTGTCCAAGCTGTGTCTCACAATAAATTAAGAGTAGAATTTGAAAACGAGGTTCAAAGAAGAGACACACTTAGGCTCCTTACAGAAAATGGGGAGAGCAAAGTGACCGCTGAGCCTGCTCGCATGTTGTCACCTATGCTTATTTTAAAGGGGGTCTCGAAAGACACACCTCCTGAAGACCTCGCTGACATCATCAAACAACAGAATCCCGCACTAGCCCCACAGTTCACAAACGTTGACGATCTCACTCTGAAGTTCACTCGCCGTAATCGAAAGGAGCAATTGTATAATGCTGTTTTTATAGCGCGTCCACAACTCCACCGAATCATGACAAACATGACCCGAGTCGCCGTGGACCATCAACAGGTCCACGTCGACAATTTTACTAACTTTTTACAGTGCCACAGATGCCTGCAGTTTGGGCACACGAAAGCCCACTGCAGCGCTACTGTTACCCCCTGTTCCCACTGCAGCGCCACAGACCATCAGATCGAGGCCTGCCCTCTCAAAAACCTGGCTCAGTCGGCCAAGTGCTATAATTGCGCGTCGCAAAACGCTAAGTTCAATCATAGTGTAAATACCCTCCACCGCGCCAGTTCTGATTCCTGCCCCACCCTGAGAGCCATGAAAGATAAAATAAATTCACGTGTTGATTATGGTTATTAAGCCATTACGAATTTTACAGTGCAATCTCGACCGATCCCGCAACAGCACCCATGAATTTATTTTGTCTTTCATGACTGGCGACTACCAAGTTGCTTTGATTTCCGAGCCATATGTCGGCTCGGGCCTAGAGCTGAAATCACGTCCTGGCTTTTCAGTTCTTCAATTTTCGCAAGGACACCGGGTCAAGGCCTGCATTATCGCCAAACCTGGAGCTGGCCAGATCCTGGGCTTAACCCAATATTCCAACCCTAACCTGTGCGTAGCCCAGCTGACTATTGGCCCCCGCAAGATCTACCTTGCGTCAGTCTATATAGAGCCAGACAGTGACCACCACCAAGTGCTGGACAAACTCGACGCCTTCCTCCAACTCACCCATGGCTCTCACAGGGTGGTTGGAGGGGACTTCAACGGTTGGCATCAGCTCTGGGGTTGCGCTTCCACAAACACTCGTGGCCGTGACATAGCTGATATTATAAATTGCAATGACTTATTTGTCTGCAACACAGGCCATACACCCACATTTGAGACAGTAACGCATGGCCGTGCACGGACTTCTATTATAGATATAACTATCGCATCCTCCTCTATATTTTCAGACATCAGCAACTGGCATGTCAACCTGAACACCTGTCCATCTTCTCAGCATAACGCCATCGATTTCACCATTAACTCTTTTAATCCCTCCGAACGCCGTAACGACTCTACCTCAACTTTCCTATACAAGCCTGAATTCGCGAGCTGGTCCCTCTTCCGAACCTCTATACACACTTTTTTGTCCCAAACTGAATTATTAGATCTGAACATCTCTAACCTTGACCCCTCCGAATTAGACTCCCTCATCAAATCACTCACCGCTTTCATCCAACAGGCCTGTCATCAGTCCATGCCGGTTCGACGGGGAGGGGAAAATGGTCGACACAAACCGCCCTGGTGGTCGGACGAGCTGGAGCAACTTAAGCGTCAGGTCGTTGACATTCACCATAGAGTTCATGCCGCCTCTCGCCACGCATCACCTCCTGAGGAGCTGCTAGCTGAACAAACCGTCCTGAAGACAAGTTACTCTAAACTCCTTAAGAGCGAATCGACCAGGCACTTCCGAGAATTCTGCAGACTGCAGAATAAAGAAAATGTCTGGTCCCTTACCAACCGCCTGCTTAAAGATTCTGCACCACCCCGCCTTCCTACCACCCTCCAATTTAATAACAATTACACTCATTCTGCCAAAGAAACCGCCAAGGCCCTTCTCGACCACTTCTATCCCGATGACGTGCCAGACTCCAATCCTCACCATCATTCACTCAGATCCCGAACCAATACCTTCCCTTCCACCGACGACGATCTTCCCTTTTCCAAGGAGGAGGTGCTGGAAATCCTTCATGGTATGAACCCCTCCAAAGCTCCTGGCCTTGACCACCTTACCTCAGATATATGCCTCCAATTTGCCGAACTCTATCCCCAACTCCTGACTGATATCATCAACAGATGCCTCACCCTCCAACATTTCCCTGATCCCTGGAAAACGGCATATGTGAAGATTATTCCCAAACCCGGTAAAACAGACCACACAGCCCTCGGTTCATTTCGTCCCATTGGTTTGCTGCCTGTCTTTGGCAAAATGCTGGAGAAGCTATTCATCAAAAGAGTGACATATCTCGCTTCCAAGAGTGGCAAACTAAATCCGCGGCAGTTTGGCTTCAAAGAGCAAACCAGCACCACACATGCCATAAACACTGCAGTTAACAAAATTCAAGAAGCCAAAGCTAGCAAACAGCAGGTCATTGCGGTCTCATTAGACATAAAGGCCGCTTTTGATAACGCGTGGTGGCCCGCGTTGTTCCAAGGTTTACGTGCTTTAGGGTGCCCAAAAAACATCTTTGGCTTAATCCGCAGTTACGTGGAGAACCGCGTGGTCACCCTAGATCACGCCGGAGAAAGGGTCTCTAAAACTACAACTAAGGGCTGCATCCAGGGCTCTGCGTGTGGGCCTATCATGTGGAACGTCATCCTCGACGAACTGTTGGGCGCCGACCTTCCGGAAGGCTGCCACATTCAGGCCTACGCGGATGACGTTCTCCTGATCGTGGCCGGCCCGACCACGGCTGCCCTCGAATCGCGCGCCAATGCAGCACTTAGAATCGTGTATGAATGGGGAGAGGGGGTCAAACTGACCTTTAGTCCATCAAAGACAATGCTGATAGCGTTTACGCACAAGGCCAAATCTGCCAGAATCGTCCTAGGAGACCAAATTCTCAGCTACTCCCGAGAAATTAAGCTGCTCGGGGTAATTTTGGACGAAAAACTCTCGTTTAGTGCACATGTCCGCCACATTGTAGAAAAATGCACAAAAATGTACAAAAAACTTAGTATTTTCACTAGACCTACATGGGGCGCACATTCAGAAAATTTATCAACAATATACAAACAGGTCATACAGCCCACCGTAACATACGCGGCCGGAATCTGGGGGCATGTAGCGCGGAAAAAATATGTTCAGAAGAGTCTCTTGAGTCTCCAGCGCGGCTTCGCCGTTCGAATAGTAAGAGGCTTCCGTACCATCTCCACAAATGCAGCCGTGGCTCTCGCACAGCTGACTCCTCTTGACCTAAAAGTCCTGGAGGTGGCGGCTGTGGAGAGAGCCAGACTCGAAGGAACCACCGACCTACTCCCATCTGATGTCCCAGTCGAGCGACCTACACCCATCCATGAACTCCCCCACCCTGCACGAAGACCAGTCGTCCGCACATCTCTTGTTCGCTCTCAAGAGGAAATCGACTCTCTTATCTGCAACAATTCCTCTACTATCTTCACGGATGGCAGCAAACAAGAGAATGGCGCCGTCGGGGCGGCTTTTGTTTGCTGCAATCCTGATAGTCACCCTCCCGTTTCCATAAAGAAATTTCTTTTACACCCCTCCTGCACCGTCTTCCAGGCGGAGCTATTTGCTATTCTTCAAGCCCTTAAACATGCCCTTTCCCATCGCTTACAACACGCAATCATCCTTTCAGATTCCCTCTCGTCCATCTTAGCCATCCAAAACCGCAGTAACACCCATCCCATTGTTAGTCAAATCCTCTCTATTATTCATGACAACCCCGACACATTCTCCTTGGCCTGGGTCAAGGCACATGTTGGCATCGCTGGCAATGAGGCTGCTGATGCTGCTGCCAGTGCTGCCTGCAGATTGCATAAAACCCCAGACTACTCAAAATGCCCTACATCCTACATCAAAACCTCTCTAAGAGAGAAAAACATGGAAATCTGGGAAACCAGGTACAACGACGCACCCCAAGGAGAGCACACGCGTAAACTCCTCCCTCGACTTGCCGACATCAAACTTTTGTACACACATCTAGACCACTCATTCCAACTGACGCAGCTCTTGTCGGGACATGGATACCACAAGGCCTACTTGCACCGGTTTTGCATAACAGATGATGATACCTGTCCATGCGATGGTACGTCCCGCCAAGATGTTATCCACCTATTGGAGAAGTGCACCAATTTCCTCGGACCCCGATCTCGGCATGAAAACCTGTGCCTGAGCCTGGGAGTTGAACCTTACTCGGTATTAGCATGCCTCTCAAAACCAGAAGCAATAATTTCTCTAAACGAATTCTGGAGACACATCGTGTGCAATCTCAAATCATTTAATGGTACCTAGCGTAACACTATTTAAAATTCAGACATAATTAATACATATAATATATATTCTTATATAAACATATATATTACATAGTATATTTCTATACTGTTATATAATATATAGATACGTATATACAAAAGAGTCACATCTTTAAACGTACGTTGTCGCTGGGAGCTGTATCAAATCGCAGCTCTCCGGCAGACATACGCACTCACCTTTTTAACACCAATTATAAAGTGAACATGACAACACTTTGTGAAACAAATTATTTTAATAAAAAAAAAAAAAAAAAAAAAAAAACCTAACCTAACCTAACCTAACCTAACCTAACCTAACCTAACCTAACCTAACCTAACCTAACCTAACCTAACCTAACCTAACCTAACCTAACCTAACCTAACCTAACCTAACCTAACCTAACCTAACCTAACCTAACCTAACCTAACCTAACCTAACCTAACCTAACCTAACCTAACCTAACCTAACCTAACCTAACCTAACCTAACCTAACCTAACCTAACCTAACCTAACCTAACCTAACCTAACCTAACCTAACCTAACCTAACCTAACCTAACCTAACCTAACCTAACCTAACCTAACCTAACCTAACCTAACCTAACCTAACCTAACCTAACCTAACCTAACCTAACCTAACCTAACCTAACCTAACCTAACCTAACCTAACCTAACCTAACCTAACCTAACCTAACCTAACCTAACCTAACCTAACCTAACCTAACCTAACCTAACCTAACCTAACCTAACCTAACCTAACCTAACCTAACCTAACCTAACCTAACCTAACCTAACCTAACCTAACCTAACCTAACCTAACCTAACCTAACCTAACCTAACCTAACCTAACCTAACCTAACCTAACCTAACCTAACCCCAGTCGCATTTCCGCTCCCGTGGCGATCAGAGCAGTTTTACAGTCGCTCCGCGCTTTTTATTCGCTAAAAATCCAAAAGTGCTCGGATTTGGTCGGGAGTAGTCTCAAACGACGGCGCTTGGAAAGAGCTGTAAAACGAGGTGTCATACGTGGTGATCGAGCTCCCAGGACGAGAGTTCTCCCACGAAAACACCCGTTTTCAGGTGAAAAAGGACACAGGAACGCTTTTTAGTGAAATTGGTGATAGTGACACATGTTATAGTGTAGAGGAACACAAGACCTTTTGATAGAGACTCTAAGTCTCGAAATCGCGACTGTACACGAGGTACAGTCGCGGTTTTTGTGCGAAAATTCTTCAAACCCTCAGAACTCTAGTGTTTATCTTTTAATCTAGATCGGTAACATAGTGTTTTTGGACTGCAGTGTCGTGCGCTATAGTGTCCTCTACAGCTGGACCGAAAAAGTGGATTTTTAAGGTTAGTCCCCACGAAGTTATAACGCTTTAACTGACGTCAACCCCGTGGGCGATTTGACAAAAAGTGCTTAAAAACACTGCGGACCACCACGGCTGGATAGCCCCCGTTTAGCCGAGCACGAATCTGAAATTACTTTCTAAATAGTGATAATAGCTGCGGAATAAACTGCAAAAAAACAAGACTGTCAGGTGACTTTTGGACCGTTTTTATTTTCTATATTCAATAACTTTTGTTTTTGTGTTGTGACAGTGACACTTTTTGTGCCTAGGACATAGTGTAGGGAACACTTTACAGGATTCTATTTTTATTTTACTTAGTTTGTGACCGAATCACTCGCTCCTGCCAAAACAAACTTTTTTGCGGTCGAGCGAGAGATTTGGAAAAGTGTTTCCCCCCATTTAATATAGACCTATAGACCTCCCCCCTCCAAATTTTTTAGGGTTGCGAAGGGCAGGGTCCGAGGTATCTTATACCAAAAGCCCCAGCCATCACGCCCCAGGACACCAGTCCCAGAGCCAAGGGACTTACGGAAGTCAATCGCCACGGACCGCAAATTGCGCCTCTCTAACGTGGTAATTGACTACGTAACTTGGAAACAAGCTTTTTTGTTTGCATATTTTGAGGGGTCCTGCTGGACTAAACCGAAAGGGGACACTCCAGAACCATTTTGGACGTCGTCATAACTGAAATCCCACCACCACAGGGGAGGATATAGGCCCTCAAATACAGGAATTTTAAGCGTGCTGCCATCTATCGGGGAGTGGCAAGAACTAAAATTTGCATCGGACTGCGACCCCCCACTGACTTCTGCCCGCCGCACGCCGTGCGTCGACGGTGGCGCCGACGGCAGACGGACGAAACCGGACACCCCAAAACCTTACGATATTTTCGCGAGAAGAGGTGACAGAGCTCAAAATTCGTAAGGATTCCATCTCAAATAAATAGGCGCATGTACCTGACCTATTAGACCCCTGCACCTGCTGCTGCTGACGGCGTGACGACCATAAGGGGGTTCCCCCTAGGTAAACAACCTGACCGCAATCTACAGCTGCTTCACCGCCACAGTCGCAGACGATTTTTGCAAACAGGTGTATTGTGTTTCAGGGTGTTTTTGGGTGTGTGTATGGTTATTATAACAAAAACATAACTGTTCGGCCTGTGTTACTACATACAACTAGCGCCATCTGTTGGCGAATACCGGAAAACATAAGGCAGCGTTCACAGAACGCTGCGCAGGCCGAGACCTTGGGTGTACGACATACTTTTGGGCATACTGGGCATATATTTAAACTAATTAAATTGGAAATAACTCACCCTAATTACTCCGACTCCGTGTTCCCGTCGCCGCTGTTGGCTGGACCCTGAAAATACAGAAAAGTAATTACTTACCAGTTGCCGCTACACCTGGCACTGCATCTCCGCCACAGCCGCAGACTGAAACCGGACCTGCAAAAATAAGAATATTTAGATTAGTAAGGAATTGTAAAAATTATTATATTATTTATTTTCTGTTTAAATTTGTTGTGTCTGTATACTTGCCCTTAGTTCGGCAGCCATTACATAGATAAGGTTTGCCCGCGCCTCCGATTGGCCTGCTGAGCGCGCGAGAACCCCGACGCACACACGTGCTCGCGCGCTATTGGCCGAGCGCCTGAACAGCGCCACTGTGGGCAATAGTCGAATTATTTAATATCGGAACCTGGGTTCATATAGGAGTTGTGGTTCGTATAGTGGCGGACCGACCTATATCTGAACCTGGGTTCTTATAGGAGTTGGGACGACCCAACACATAGTTGGAAGTTTCTTTTAAATAGAAATCGGATAATTAAGACTTACCTGACTCCGTGTGTCCGCTGCTGCTGTGAGTCGGATGACCTGTAGAATACCTACCTGACGTGCAGCCTTCCGTGTTGCCCTCCGCCACAGCCGCAGACGGTGACCTGTAAAATAAGGAAATTAGTAAATTATATCTATTGTTGTGTCTTGCTTAGTGTGTATCGTCCTCATAGATAAGACAGCGCCATTTGGCAGCAAACAGCTGACGACACACTATTATATTTTATGTATATTATTGACATAGGTATTGAGTACCTACTGTAATTTGAAACGTACTCTATTGAGTACATAAAATTAGTATAAAAGTAGTATAGGAATTTCTTTCTGTTCTTCATACTCGTAGGTGCTTAACACTGTGGTAACGGTCGTTGCTGTACATTACCTGTGTACACATTCATCTATCCATCACCGTTTAGACCATACATACCTGGTACGGGATCCTGTTGAGCAGTTGGGGCACGCCCGTTGTCCTCCCGGCCGCATACACCGTCACCACCTGGAACAGAAAAATAATAAATTAGTAAGTAGCGGACTAACCGGACCAGACTCTCTGGAACCGGAATTTTATTGTTATATTGTATTGATATTGTTTTATTGTTTTACACTTTTATTGTTTAATTGTTGTTATCGTCTATATACACATCCGGGGTACCCTTTACAATACCCCGTGACTTTTACATTGACTTGGGCTAGCTCAACATATACATACCAGACAATATGTTTGGCTTTCACACACCAGCAAAGAGAGTGGCAGCGGCAAACCCACCAAAAAAGAGCCCGCAAAAAGTCATGGACGAGGCTGGACCCTCTACGCAACCCAGCGTTAGAAAGAGCGTAGGTGAATGGGAGGCGGGACTGGGTGAGCAGAGGAAGTCTCTCTCCCCGGCAAAGACGACGGCAAATCAGCCGAAGCAAATAGCCAAATTACCAACTGTGGCAAAAAGAGCCCCCATCGCCTTCGAAATCGATGGCAGCCCTCTCGCACATAATCCCAGCCAACAGAACACTAGGATTGTAGAGGCCAAGAGGTGCCTAGATAAGATTATGATCCAGTTGGATCTGTCTAGAAACCTCAAGACCGAAATCAAGACGGAGGTCACGAACCAGGTAAAGAGACTCGTTGCCTTGGTCAAGGAAGCGGAAGTGGGAAGCGGACGAGCTCCCTCCGCCAGCAAGAAGAAAAAGACCGCAGAGGCAGAGGACCCATCAGCCCTCCCCCCTTCGCCCCTCTGCTCCACGCGGGGTAGTGAGGAGAGGAGAATTATAGAGACGGAGACAGAGTCCCTCAAGAAGATGCTGGAGGAACACAGCAAGAAGCTCGCTGAAAACAACGAGAGAATGGACAGCCTAAAAGAGGCGCTGCGTGTTAGCCAAGACCATATAGAGAAGATCTCTTACGCTAACGCAGTGGCCAGTCAGCCCGCAAGCACACCGTCACCCATGCAGACCGCCCTCCACTCCATAGCCGTCGCCACGGAGGACGAGCAGGAGACGGGAGAAGGAGTGCTGGACAGGATAAGGACGGCGGTGAACGCAAAGGACGACGACTGGATAAAGGTAGAAAGGGTCAGAAAAGTAAAGAACAGGAAGGTCATAATGAGCTTCAAGACGAAAGAAGACAGGGATAAAGTGAAGGACAGGTTGAAGAAAAGCGGGACAAACCTCACCGTGGAGGAGGTGAAAAACAGGGATCCGTTGCTGATCCTTAGGGGCGTCCTATCGGTACACACCGACGAGGACGTCCTTAAGGCGTTCAGAAACCAAAACCCGGATGTCTTTCGTGGCCTCGACGGTGAGGCGAACAGGTTGGAGATAAAGTACAGGAAGAGAGCCAGGAATCCGCACACGGGACACATAGTGCTCAGCGCCTCTCCTAGCATCTGGCGACGAGTAACGGAGAGGGGGTATGTTTACATAGACCTCCAATGCATCAGGGCCGAAGACCAGAGTCCGTTGGTCCAATGCTCACTGTGCCTTGGATATGGGCACAGTCGTCGCCTATGCACGGAGACAGTGGAGAGATGCAGCCACTGCGGAGGACCGCACATGAGGACCAGTTGTGCGGACTGGCTTGCAGGCTCGGCACCGACATGCTGTAATTGCGTCCAAGCAAAGGCCGAGAAGACCGATCACCATGCGTTTAGTTCGGATTGTGCCGTAAGGAAAAAGTGGGACACCATAGCGAGGACAGCAGTAGCATACTGCTAAGGTGGTCCCAAGGAATACTCCCGCGTCAGGAAACGCAAGATCCTACCGAGTGGCCCAAGCTAACTTACAAAGAAAGGAGCTGGCAACTACCGAACTCTTTCTAGAGGCCAGGGACAACAAGACTGCCTGGGCACTGATCCAGGAGCCGTATGTGGGGGGGGCGAGGGGTATGAAGAGCTACCGTGGTGCGAGAATCTACCAGTGCGAGGTTGATGGAAGTGGGAGGGTAAAGGCGGCGATTGCCGTCTTCGATGATGACTTGGACGTCATCCCCTACCCGAAACTCACCACTAATAACATCGTTGTGGTGGGGATCCGGACCAAAGCCTGGGAAATCGCAGTAGTCTCTTACTACTTCGAGCCAGACCAACCCATAGGGCCTTACCTGGACCAGTTGACCCGGATTAGAAGGGAAGTGGCCACCGGTGGATTGCTGATTGGGGGCGACGCAAACGCGAAGAGTGCCTGGTGGGGCAGCACCATAGAGGACCCCAGGGGCGACGAGATGTCAGGGACCCTGGAAGAGTTGGAGCTTCAGGTACTGAACGTCGGCGACACACCTACCTTTGACACCATCAGAGGCGGTAGATCCTACAAGAGCCACGTGGACGTCACTGCATGTTCGCTTAACTTGTTTGACCTGGTAGACGGCTGGCGGGTTGATACTGGCGCAACGAGCTCAGACCACAACACAATGTTTTTTAACGTCAAATTAGTAAGAGAGAAAGGGATGAGCATTAAAAGGACGACACGAAAATACAATACAAGAAAGGCAGATTGGGAAAAGTTTAGGTACACATTAGGGGAATTTAAATTAGATAATAATATACAACTACAATATATAAATAACATAGATAATAAACATAATTTGGAAGACCTAGTAATTAAATACAGTGATGGAATTCAAAAAGCCTGCGAAAGCGCTATCCCTAAAATTAACAATAACAATAAACTTACCATCCCTTGGTGGTCCGAAGAGCTCGCTGCGATGAAGAAGGACGTGACCAGGAAGAAGAACCGCATCCGCAACGCCGCACCGGTCCGGAGAGCGAAGGTAGTAGACGAGTACCTGCAAGCGAAAGAACAGTATGAGTGCCAAGCCAAGAAAGCCCAAACCACCAGCTGGAAAGAGTTCTGCAGAAGGCAGGATCGCGAGGGAGTATGGGAGGGGATATACCGAATAATCGCAAGAACAGCAAAGAGGCAAGAAGACCTGACCCTACGAAAAGAACCCAAGAGTGCATTCCTAAACCCAAAAGAATCGGCAGCCCTATTAGCCGATACATTCTATCCCAAGGACGCAGCTGAAGAGGATAACGCGGACCACAGATGCACCAGAGAAGCTGCCAGTCGGGTAAACGAGTGGCAGCATGATGAGTACCATGAGCCCCCGTTTACGCTGCTGGAGCTGAAGACTGCAGTGGAAGGGTTCAATCCGAAGAAGGCACCAGGGATAGATGGATTTACGGCGGACATCTGCTGTCGGGCGATCTACCAGGACCCGGACGCCTTCCTTGCCATGTACAACAAATGCCTAGAGTTGGCGCACTTCCCAGACATCTGGAAGGAGGCCACAGTAGTGGTCCTCAGGAAACCTGGCAAGGAAGATTATACGAGCCCCAAGGCGTACAGACCGATAGGGCTACTGCCGGTCTTGGGTAAGGTCCTGGAGAGGATGATAGTAGCACGGATCAAATGGCAGCTCGTGCCGCGGCTCAGTACTCGCCAGTTTGGCTTTATGCCCCAGAGGAGCACCGAGGACGCCCTCTATACGCTAATAAAGCACGTACAGGACAAGTTGAGGCTGAAGAAGCTAATTGTCCTGGTGTCATTAGATATAGAGGGCGCTTTCGACAGTGCGTGGTGGCCGGCTATTAGGGTCAGACTGGCTGAGGAAAATTGCGCGGTAAACACCAGGAGGCTACTAGATAGTTACCTCGACAGCAGAAAAGTGAGAGTTAGATACGCCGGGGAAGAATGCACAAGGGAGACAAATAAGGGCTGCGTCCAAGGATCGATCGGCGGACCAATATTGTGGAACCTGCTCCTGGACCCATTGCTGAAAGACCTAGATGGACAGGGATACTTCGTGCAGGCCTTTGCGGACGACATAGTGCTAGCAGTGGACGGTGATGCAGCAAGCGAAGTGACCAGGAAAGCCAATGCAGCCCTCGCCCATGTTCAGAGCTGGGGTGTCAGAAATAAGCTTAGGTTCGCACCGCACAAAACCTGTGCGATGCTCATAACCAATAAGCTTAAGTACGACACCCCAGCCCTGAGCATGGCCGGGGTCGACATCGGCTGGGTGCGAAAAATGAAGCTGCTGGGGTTGACCATAGACGAAAAGCTGACCTTCAACGAGCATACAGCGAACATCTGTAAGAGGGCCGCCGATATTTACAAACAGCTGTCCCGTGCGGCCAAAGTCAGTTGGGGGTTGAATCGCGAAGTCATCCACACCATTTATACAGCCGCTATAGAGCCAGTCGTCACGTATGCGGCCGGCGCCTGGGCGCCCGCTACACAGAAGGTAGGTGTACGGAAGAGGCTGAACTCAGTGCAGCGAGGTTTCGTCCAAAAGCTCTGTAAATCTTACCGCACTGTCTCCCTGAACTCTGCGCTGGTACTCTCTGGGATACTACCTCTGGACCTGCGCATACAAGAGGCAGCCGCCATGTATGAAGCAAGGAGAGGGTCATCCCAGTTCGTGCCGGGAGATAGGGAGATTGAAAGTGCGGTAAAATTTGCAGAAGCTCCCCATCCTGCAAAGCAAATGCTCCTGGAGTTCATATGCTTGGTAGACCAACAGCAGCTCGACAGCAGAAATGTGCAGGCAGTGAGAATTTTCACTGACGGCAGTAGGATTGAGGGGAAGGTCGGAGCCGCATTATCCGTGTGGGATAATGCAGGCGAAGTCCGGAGCCTCAAACTTACCCTTGCCTCGTACTGCACAGTCTACCAGGCCGAACTCTTGGCCATTTGCAGAGCGACGGACGAGATTCTCAAACGCAAGGAGATGAGCTATGGTTTGTACAGCGACTCAATGTCAGCATTGCAGACGCTGACAAACCATGGCTCCCTCCATCCCCTGGCAGTCCGCGCGAGAGCCAATTTGGCCCTAGCCTTGGAACAGAATAAAGCTGTGGCTCTATTCTGGATCAAGGCCCACGCGGGCCTGCCAGGGAATGAACGTGCTGACGAGTTGGCGAAGGAAGCGGCATTGACGTCACGGAGGAAGCCGGACTATGACCGGTGTCCGATTTCATTCATCAAACAGCAGGTCCGCATGGGATCGCTTGATGAATGGAATCGGAGATATGTGTCTGGGGAGACGGCCTCCGTGACGAAAATGTTTCTTCCCGATGCCGTGGCCGCTTACCGTATCATTAGGCAGGTACAACCAACGGGTGTGCTCACGCAGGTCTTGACGGGGCACGGTGGGTTCTCCGAATACTTGAACCGTTTCAAGTGTAAGGAGAACCCATCGTGCCTCTGTGATCCAGAGGTCAGCGAAACTGTTCCGCACATTATTGTGGACTGTCCAATATACGTGCGGGAAAGATTTGACTTGGAACAAGATATAGGAAGTAAAGTAACAGTACAAAACATAAGCAACATAATAAACACGGAGAACAGAGAGAAATTTCTTTGTTATTGCATCAATGTGGCAAAAAAGGTCATAGAAAGAAACAAAACAAGCAATATAGAACATGTCGCATAAATATATAGCTATATTAAATGTAGACATGTAAGAAATGTAGCAAATAAATTAAGAATGTAATAATATAAGAAATTGTATAAACTGAAATAAAGAGTAGTAATAAATAGTAGTTACTAAGTATGTTAAATAGAATTGTAATAGTTTAAGATAGTAAATAATAGTAAATAAAAATGCAGCTATTGTAATCATTTCCCCAGAAATTAGTATATAAATAAATAGATAGAATAGTTAGAAATGGGAGTCCCACCCAAAAGACTGAAAGGAGATGAACGTGAGAAAGAAATAGTATGAAGAATGAAAGTACGAGAGGCATAGAAGCGAGAACTGGTATGAAAGAGAATAGAACTAATAGGCGCCAATTCATGTGGCGGAGCTAAAAAAAAAAAAAAAAAAAAAAAAAAAAAAAAAAAAAAAAAAAAAAAAAAAAACCTAACCTAACCTAACCTAACCTAACCTAACCTAACCTAACCTAACCTAACCTAACCTAACCTAACCTAACCTAACCTAACCTAACCTAACCTAACCTAACCTAACCTAACCTAACCTAACCTAACCTAACCTAACCTAACCTAACCTAACCTAACCTAACCTAACCTAACCTAACCTAACCTAACCTAACCTAACCTAACCTAACCTAACCTAACCTAACCTAACCTAACCTAACCTAACCTAACCTAACCTAACCTAACCTAACCTAACCTAACCTTTATATTTTGTTTTGTTGTTACGTGTCTTTGTGTTATATATACTTATACATATTTGCATATAACTTTGACATATTTCCTGGCGTTGCATCGAGTTCAAGGCAGGTATCGGTGTTCTATTCTATTTCTTTGTTTCTTTTATTTCTTCTGTTTCTTTTATTTCTCTGATATTTTTGTGCCTCCGATTGACCCGCCGCGCGAACGAAACAACAGCTCGGACAACAATTTTTAGAATAGGAAACTAGTTTTAGGATTTACACTTTAATATTTACAATTTTATTTTACAATTTTACATTAGATAGGTATACTTTTCTACATTTTTACACCATTTTATATATTATTTACATTTTAATTTGATTTTGACCACTATCACAACCCCTCTACAGTTGTCATAGTGTATCGTACCGAACCCTCAACACCATGTATCACACGCCCCCAAAAAAGACCAGCTCGCCAGCAAAGGACGCCCCCGCTAAGCCCCCAGGTACGGTCACGCTGACGCACCGTGCCCCGGCGAAGAAAATACCGACTCAGGACGCCGGACCGTCCACGATCTGTGACACCCCCACCACCTCCACCTCACAGGTGAGGAGGAGTGTTGGTGAGCGGGAAGCCACCAAGACTGGCCCCCCATCGCCAACAACCAAACCGTCTCGACTCTACGCCAGCAAGACTGAGGAGGCACGCGCCTACCTGACAAGAGCAAAGACGGCGATGGGGAACTCACGTAACCTAAGGACTGATATAAAGGCTGAGGTCCTTACATCAATCGAAAAACTATACGCCTTAGTAAAAGAGCTGGACTCAGCCGGGAAGAAAGACGGGGCTACGACGATACAGGACCAAAGGGATCGAGAAATTCAAGAAGCACAGGGTAGGAAGGAGGAGTTGGAAAGGAACATGGAAGAACATGAAAGATTAATGAAGGAGAACATTAAGGAAATGAAGGAGTTGAAAGAAGACATCAGAAGACATGAGGATGTCATGAGGAAGGCAGCGCAGTCTCAGCCCGGCATCGGAGGACGCGGAGACGAACTCTTAAAAGAGCTCCAGGAGCTGCGGATCTCCACCCAGGAGGTGGGCAGTCAGATCGCCGCATTGAAGGAGCAGGCTCCTTCATATGCGGAGGTCTTGACCAGACCCCAAGCCGCCAGGGTGGAGAGGCCGAAGCTCTCCGTCATGGTGTCCTCCGAAATCGAGGGGGAGACTGGCGACAAGGTGGTGGAAAGGGTACGGGAGGCGCTCGACGCAAAGGAGAACGGCATACAGATCCAGAATGTAAGGAAAGTGCGTGACC
Source organism: Furcula furcula (assembly GCA_911728495.1). Lineage (NCBI taxonomy): Eukaryota > Metazoa > Arthropoda > Insecta > Lepidoptera > Notodontidae > Furcula > Furcula furcula. The sequence continues at coordinate 31,904,356 of OU452245.1, read as the reverse complement.
GGAGGGTCATTTTGAGCTGCGCGAGTAAAGTGGAGCTGGAAAAGACTACCGCGCAGCTCCAGAAGGACACTCAGCTCAGAGTCGAGGAGGTCCGAAACAAAGACCCCCTGGTCATGTTGCGCTACGTGCTGGCTTACAACACCGACGAGGACATAAAGCGCGCTATAAAAAACCAGAATAAACATCTACTGGAGGGCCTGTCTGCGGCCGAAACCGAAGTCGCGGTGGCGTACCGGAGGAGGACACGGAACGCGCTGGAGTGCCATGCCGTCCTCCGGGTATCGCCCAAGCTGTGGCAGAGGCTCACGGCCGCAGGCAGGGCCTACATCGACCTCAGGTACGTCGGTGTTGTAGACCAGTCCCCGCTGGTCCAATGTTCTAAATGCCTAGCATATGGGCACGGCCGCAAACACTGCACGGAATCAGTGGAGCTATGCAGTTACTGCGGAGGGCCACACCTACGAGTGGACTGCCCCCGATTTACAGCAGGCGATGTGCCCACATGTAAGAATTGTGTGAGGGTCAAGAACTCAGATACGGCCCACACAGTCTTTAATCCGGAGTGCCCAGTACGAGTAAAATGGGATAGACTCGCTAGAGAAGCTGTGTCCTACTGCTAAGGTGGTCCCAAAGGTAATTCACGCTGGAAAACCCCACTCATATACCGTCGCCCAGGCAAACCTCCAACGAAAAGAGCTCGCGACCATGGAACTAATGCTCGAGGCACGGAAGCGCAATATTGCCATAGCACTGATCCAGGAACCATATGTCGGCGGTATCAAGGCAATGAAGGCGTACGGGACGACGAGAATATTCCAGAACACCAACCGTGGCGAGGGAACGGTCAAAGCAGCGATAGCTGTCTTTGACCCCACCCTACAGATAACTCAGCACACAGACCTCACAACCAACAATATCGTGGTTGTGAGCGTGAGTTCCGCCGCCTGGAATGTTCTCGTTGTGTCGTACTACTTCGAGCCAGATCAGCCCATGGATCCCTACCTCGAGCATTTGGTGAAGATATGTCGTGTAGCAAGAACACCGAAGATCGTGATTGGAGGCGATGCCAATGCGAGTAGCATATGGTGGGGTAGCGACAAGACTAACTCAAGAGGAGAGGACATGATGGGGACGTTAGAGGAACTAGGCTTACAGGTAATCAACACAGGGACAACACCCACCTTTGACACGGTGAGAGGCGGACGGCGTATCACCAGCCATGTGGACGTGACGGCATGCAGCGAAGATCTGCTGCACCTGGTGGAAGACTGGAGAGTGGTGGAGGACCTGACGGGCTCGGACCACAATGGGATGGTATTTAAAATCAAATTAAAAAAGAAACCGGGCATCATAATTGAAAGATCCACCAAAATTTACAATACTAAAAAAGCTAACTGGGACCAGTTTCGTTTGAAACTGGCCCAATTAGAAAGGGACAATAATTTAACACCGGAGGAAATAAATAAAATACAAAATAAAAAACATTTAGATTCAATAATAAATAAATATACAGAAATAATGACTATAGCATGCAAAGATACGATACCAGAGAAAAAATCAACACAGAAACTTACCATCCCATGGTGGTCCGAGGAGTTGGAGAGGATGAAGCGTGGCGTCGCCACCAGGAAGCGCAGGATCCGGTGCGCAGCTCCCGTCCGAAGACCCGCAGTGGTGGATGATTACCTGAAAGCAAAGGAAGAATATGAGATAATGGCAAAAAGGGCACAGATAGAGAGTTGGAAGGAGTTTTGTGAAAAGCAGGATAGGGAAGGAGTTTGGGAGGGTATTTATCGGGTAATTAGGAACACAGGAAGAAGAGAAGAGGATATAGGTCTAGTCAAGGATGGCAGGCAGTTGGGAGGCGAGGAATCAGCGAAATACATTGCTGAGTCATTCTACCCGGGGGACTTGGAGGAGGAAGACAACTCAGACCATCGCCGTATCAGAGCCCTTGCAAACCATATGAGGGACACGGCCCATGATGATACTCATGAGCCGGACCTCACCATGGAGGAGCTCAGATCGGCGACGGAGAGGTTCAACCCCAAAAAGGCTCCCGGGAAGGATGGCTTTACAGCCGATATATGTAAGGTAGCAATTAACTCAAATATAGACCTAAATCTAGCTATATTTAATAAGTGCTGGCGCCTTTCTCACTTCCCAACTGCCTGGAAAGAGGCCGTGGTGGTGATCTTGCGGAAGCCTCTCAAAGAAGACTACACAACTCCCAAAGCCTACAGACCAATAGGTCTCTTACCAGTAATGGGCAAGATCCTTGAGAGGATTCTGACCCGGCGCTTGACGTGGCACCTGGCCCCTAGGATTAGTCCCCGCCAATACGGCTTTATGCCACAGCGCAGTGCCGAGGGCTCCCTCTGTGACCTGATCGGCCACGTGAGGGGCGAACTTCATAGGAAGAAGCTCATCACGATGGTCTCGCTGGACATAGAGGGGGCGTTCGACAGTGCGTGGTGGCCAGCCATTATAGTCAGAATGGCGGAAGAGGAATGCCCGGGGAAGTTGCGAAGTATCATGGCAAGCTACATGAGTGATAGGCAAGTCAGAATAAGATACGCTGGCCATGAACATCGTAGGGACACAAAAAAGGGCTGCGTACAAGGGTCAATCGGGGGTCCAATGCTATGGAATCTCCTACTGGATCCGCTGTTGAAGGGTCTCACGGGGAGAGGAGACTACTGTCAGGCGTTTGCCGACGACATAGTTCTCGTCTTCTCTGGGGACTCGGCAGCAGAGATCCAGAGGCAGGGCAATGCCGCCCTCGAACATGTGCGGCTGTGGGGTGTCGCGAACAAGCTAAAGTTTGCTCCGCACAAAACCAGTGCGATGGTGCTCACAAACAGGCTTGTTTACGACACGCCGCATCTGACCATGGGAGGGGTCGACATTGCCATGGCTAAGGAGATAAAACTACTGGGGCTAACGATTGACTGCCGGTTGACGTTTGCGGCCCACACTGCAAACGTTTGCAAGAAGGCCGCAAACGTCTACAAGCAACTGTCGAAAGCCGCCAGGGTTAGCTGGGGCCTACACCCCGAGGTCATTAGAACGATATACAACGCAACGATTGAACCGATCATCACATACGCGGCCGCGGCGTGGGTCACGGCTACGAACAAAATATACATCCAGAAACAGCTTAATCAGGTCCAGCGAGCGTTCGCGCAGAAGTTGTGTAAGGCATACCGAACGGTGTCGCTGAACTCTGCCCTGTTGCTGGCCGGGCTGCTGCCGCTTGACATTCGTATAAGGGAGAATGCCTCCTTATACGAAATCAAGAGGGGCGTAGCACGGCCAGAAACAGGAGACAGGGAAATGGAGATGTGTGTGCCCTTCAGCGAAAACCCGCACCCCTCGGAACATATTCGCCGACAATTCTACAGCTTGGCTTCGCCTGATGGTACTGATGGTAGATTAGACGGTGCAATCAAGATCTTTACGGACGGCAGTAAGATTGAGGGCAAGGTTGGAGCATCGCTATCCACTTGGGATGGCGATGTGGAAACGAAAGCCCTCAAGCTTAAATTGTCGTCATATTGCACCGTCTACCAGGCCGAATTGCTGGCAATATGCCATGCAACGAGGCAGGTGATCAGAGGCACACACACAAGATACGCCATACTAAGCGACTCCCGTTCGGCCGTCGAAACCGTACTCAATAACGACTCCCTACATCCGCTTGCTTTCGAAGCAAGGGAGAACCTCAGGACCGGCGCACTCCAGAACAAGGAAATCTCCTTGTTTTGGATCAAAGCACACATTGGTATAGCCGGCAACGAAAGAGCGGATCAACTGGCGAAAGAGGCCGCATTACACCTCAAGACCAGGCCTGAGTACGACAAGTGCCCGGTATCATTCGTCAAGCGACAAATTCGTCAAGCGTCGCTTGACGAATGGAACCAAAGGTACAAGGCGGGAACGGTCGCTGGAACCACCAAGCTGTTCTTCCCGGACGCAATTGACGCGTACAAGATTGTCAGAAGTATTCCAATAAACAATGTGCTAACACAGGTTCTGACGGGACACGGTGGATTCTCCGCATACTTGAACCGCTTCAAGTGTAAGGAGAATCCATCGTGTATCTGTGAACCCAGCGTGGCGGAAAATGTACCGCACATATTGTTTGACTGCCCCGTCCACGCCACTAGCAGAATGAACCTCAAAATGAAGCTGAATACCGACATAACACCGGAAAACGCAAATGAACTCCTAACTAATAAACATACGAGAACTGAATTTATTAATTATTGCACTGAGGTTACAAAAATTGTAATAGCAAGAAATAAGACCTGATGTAAACAATGCTAGATTATATATTGATATATAAAATTGTAGCATTACAAATAAAGATGTAGAATAGATAGATGTAAGGACAAATGTAACTGTAATGAGAAAGTTAGTACATAAAAGTAAATAAAAACAGACAATAAAAGTTAGAATGTAAATAAATAAACTGCAACAGTAAGCATAAGTTAGAAAATAAGAACCTACAAAAATTGTAAAATATAAGTGTAGAAATAAAACCCTAAATAATAAGCTAGTTGATAAGAAATTGGTAAAAGTTTTCAAGATAAGTAAAAAAGATGTGTAAACCCATTATTTACCCCCCTCGTGTATGCATGATAGAAATAGGAAAAGAAAATGAATAGTAGTAGACATAGAAAAATCCTATTATAGAATAAATAAGCAAACTTGTTATTAATAAAAATATAAAAAAGATCTCTAATGATGTTAGAGGAGTTCGCGGGCCGGGCCGAATGCGCCCGGACAAAAAAAAAAAAAAAAAAAAAAAAAAAAAAAAAAAAAAAAAACCTAACCTAACCTAACCTAACCTAACCTAACCTAACCTAACCTAACCTAACCTAACCTAACCTAACCTAACCTAACCTAACCTAACCTAACCTAACCTAACCTAACCTAACCTAACCTAACCTAACCTAACCTAACCTAACCTAACCTAACCTAACCTAACCTAACCTAACCTAACCTAACCTAACCTAACCTAACCTAACCTAACCTAACCTAACCTAACCTAACCTAACCTAACCTAACCTAACCTAACCTAACCTAACCTAACCTAACCTAACCTAACCTAACCTAACCTAACCTAACCTAACCTAACCTAACCTAACCTAACCTAACCTAACCTAACCTAACCTAACCTAACCTAACCTAACCTAACCTAACCTAACCCAGTCGCACACCCCCCGCGGTCGAGGCAACATCGTTTCTAAGTCGCTCCGCGCTCGAAAAATCAAGAAAATCAGTTTTTATAGTCCGATTTTCACGAAAAAAGTGTCTGCGTGTGCCCAGTGACGCGACACATTCGACAGTGAAAGTGCTTTTCCCCGGAAAGTGAAAGTGGAAGTAGAAAGTGAAGAAAAGTGCAAAAAGTGAGGTTAAAAAACCTTTGGAGGCTTACGGCGCTCGATTAGTCGCCTTGACCCCCACTTTTTCAATTGTGGGTTTGAGCGTCTCAACGCTCCCCACATTCCTGCCGAAGATTGGATTTTTTGCGCGAAGACTCGAGGAGTTATTGACAAAAAGGTGAAAACCACGTGGCCACGAGGTCACAGATCTGGAGGCGTGCGGCTAAATCTGACACCAGGACTGGATGCGGAGCATCAGCAGCAGCTCGCCGGCAGTTTTCTCGGCTCGATTGGAACTTTTTTCTAGGAGTTATAAGAATTTTTCGGCAAGTCAAAATTATTATAAGACATTTTTGGATTTTACTCAAATATTATCGCGATAACCCATATGTTTTTTGATCGTATCCTAATAAGATTAATGTGCTCATCATTTGTGCAAAATTTGGGATTTTTTGGATAAGTACTTTTCGAGATATAAAATTTTTAAAATTTTCACCAAACCACGTGGTTCCTCTTCTAGGTGCCTGATCGTCAAAATTCAAAATTTAGGCAATAGCCCAGACTGTCTAGATATATCCCAAATTTTTTCAAAATTTTTCGAATGTAAGTTTAGAAGTTTTTTAGGTTTTAGTAGTTTTTTGGTAGTTTTTGTAAACCACCCCCAAAATTTGACACCTGGTAGCCCCGAAACCGAGCAAGCGACTGCCGCGTACGTCACATATATTATCCCGGACACGCTATAGAATATAGTAAAATTTAATTAGAATTTTGGTATTAGTATTTTTCGAAATACAGGGCTGTGAACAGAAAACGGCACAGCGGACCAACCGCAAAATAACTTGCAACCCCTGTATCTTGGAAACTAAGGGTCGTAGAGCAATTTTGACAAAATTTTCCCCGGCCCCCCCCCTTGTACCCCCCCCACGGTATCCACCTAAGGGATACCCTTTGCGACCCCCCCCTACCATTTGACCTAGGTCCCAACCCCCTACCCCTAAGTTGGGGGGAAAAATTTTTCAAAATTTCAGAAAATTGATTTTTCATTCGAGGACAGCTGGGCTGTCATCCTACCACCCTCTTAGTGACCCCCCCCCTTTTTTACCCCCCCCCCCCCCCTGAATTTTATTTTCATTTTTGGCTAAATAGTAAGACAAGCGACCTTCTACATCGCGAATAGTGTGACCACCGACAAGACCCCAATTGGGATAATTTTAAAATTTGTTGTTTTATTGTATGGTGTTTTGAACTTTTTTGTTGTTTCGTTGGTGTTATTGTTTATATACATAACCAGGGTACTTTTTACACTACCCTGTGACTTAGACTCAGATTTGGGCTACACTGCGAATTGCTTACTTTACTTGCACTCTATATACATTTTAAACACACACACACACACACACACAAACACGCAAACACACACACCCATATACACACACGCACTCACACACATACAACACGTATACACACACACACACATTGAACTATACACACCTTATACAGCGATTATAAATTATTGGAGCAATCTTTGGACGAAAATATGTTCGGATTCCGCACTCCGACAAAACGCAGAGACGAGGACTCCCAGAAGTCCCCAATACAGAAAAATTCAGGCGAGATGACAAAAGCTAGACGAAGTATTGAAGACAGGGAGTCTGGAAAACAAGACATAAAACCAAAGCCCGCGAGGAACCTTACAGAAAAAATGACTGCGTGCGCGAAGCGTGACAAAATATGACAGCAAAACAGCCGAGGCCAGGGCCTGTCTCTCCAAGGCCAAGCACCATCTAAATCACTCGAGAAATCTAAAAACGGAAATAAAGACCGGAGTGACGCAGGCCGTAGACCGACTATACCAGTTGGTAAAGGAAACGGAAACCGAAGGATGCGGATGCGGTAAAGGAAATGCTAAAGACAGGGAACTGAACGATAGAACGGAGAGCGAAACGATTGAGGAAATGAAGGACGAAAGTCGGAAACTAAGGGAAGAGATTGGAAGACTTACGAAAATTCTTAAGGATCAAGTTGAGGAGATGGAGAGGCTTCGGCGACAAACACCTAAAGACACAAATGTGATAGAATCAATGAATACTCTTATGGTAATAAATAGTAATACCAATGACGTGATCCTCGCACATGGTGAAATGCTGAATGAACGAATTAAGGAGATGACTGAGGGAATAGAGGAGTTAAAGGAAAAGATAACTAATCAGGACGCCAAAATGGATCGTGTGATGACAAGGGTACTAGAAGGAAACCTGAAAACAGAAGAGAAAATCGAAGAAAGTAATGAAACCCTAAAAGAGCACGTTAAGGAAATAGCTAAAGGGATGGAGAGGATTCAGGAAAATACGGCGGTACAAGACGCCAAAATGGATTATGTGACTACGAAGGTATTAGAAGGAAATTGCAAAATAGGAGAAACACTCGAAGAAGGTAGGAAAACTCTGAAGGAACATGTTAAGGAAATAGTCAAGGAGATGGAGAAGATCCAAGAAAGGATGGAAGGAGAAAGCACAATGGAAAGGATATCCTATGCGAGTGCAGCGGCCGGCCCACCCAGGGTGAAACCTATGGAAAGACCGGTGCTGCACTCGCTAGCGGTGACATCCACAAACGAGATGGATACTGGCGAAGAGGTGCTCGTTAAGATAAGGAGCGCTATTGATGCCAAGGGAGGAGAGACGAGAGTCGAGAAAGTGAGAAAAGCTAAGGATAGAAAAATCATAATGAGCTGCGCCACAACAGAAGAAAGAAACAAGGTAAAGGAGAGGATAGAGAGTAAAGGAGAAGGCCTCGTTGTCGAGGTCATGAAAAACAAGAACCCGCTCCTGGTCCTAAAGGGCGTCCTGCTGACTCACAGCGACGAGGACGTCCTCGGAGCATTAAGGAACCAAAATCGGGAACTATTTCAGGACCTCGACAAGGAGGACGACAAGGTTGAAATATGTTACAGGAAAAAGACCAGAAACCCGTTCACGGGACATATTGTGCTGCGAACATCTCCCTCCATCTGGAATAGAGCCATAGAAAAGGGCACTGTACATGTTGATCTGCAGAACATTAGAGTAGAAGATCAGACCCCGTTGGTGCAATGTTCACTCTGTCTGGGGTATGGCCACTGTAGGGGGTTCTGCACGGAAAGTGAAGTCAAGTGCGGTCACTGCGGGGGACCGCATATGGGCTCGGATTGTGCAGACCGATTAGCGGGTTCGGCACCAAAGTGTTGTAACTGTGTCCGTGCCAAACTAAGTTCGGTAGGACACCACGCATTTAGTCGGGACTGCCCAGTCCGGGAGAGGTGGGACGCCCTTGCACGCGCGACAATCGCATATAGTTGACTTTGCAGAAGAGCGGAGCCTCGACACTGACCCCCGGGCGGACAGAACTTTAGGTTAGAATTGCACTCACAGACCACACCAGCAACAGACACAACACAATTTGCACAAATAAGATAAAATAACACTACACAGCAACAAATGGAAACCAGCTTCATTAGAAACTGGACCCTTTGAATAGCAACAAACTAACACTCACACTAAATAAACAAAATACGCAAATAAATTGGTATCGCTTTCTAAGAAACCGGTCCCAATTTGAAGCAAGAAACAAAACACAGCACGAAACAACATATAACACAGTGGTCTGGAGAGAGTATGGGAATAAGGTAATAGAATGGTATCAATATATATTAGGAAATAATATAGAATGTTTACCAACAAAGCGAATGGGAACTATTGCACCGGGAGAATGTACGACGACTGACTATGACAGAACGACAAAACAATTATTAGATATAAAACATAATAAAATAACATGACACATAATAGATACATAAAACGAAATCATATGCAACCAAATAGATAACAAATACAGCACATATATACAGAGTAATTGTAAAATTGCGGCTGATATATAAAGAGTGAAAATATTTAGGACATATTATATAAGGGATAAATTAAGACAAACAAATTGTAATACACAGAAATTATTAGAAACGTATCAGAAACAGAAAACTATAAAAATAAGTCGTAACTATGGTCTAAGAAATTAAATGTAAAAACTGCTAGATAATAAGAAAGACGACATGTATAGTGTAACATAAGATGTACAATGTATCTAAGAAAATAATACTGAAGTGTATTAGATGTAATAGATTGAGGTCAAATGTAATAAGTACATGAAAGCAAATGTAGTGTACATAGAAATAAGAAAGTAGAATGTATAGTGACAGTAAAAATTGTAAACAGTAGAATTTGAAACAAAGATATAGCAAAATTGTAACAAGAAATTGCAAATGTAAAATAAAATGAAGTGTATAAAATTATTTACCCAAATCTGAGTACAAAAATAAAGAATATATACAATATAGAAGATTAGATGTAGATGGGACCTCCCATCCCAAAGCAGACCGACAGGTGACGAATGAAAGTGTAGTATGAAGTATGGAAGTGCGAGAAGCATATAAGATAGAACTGGAATGAACGAGTAGCAAATACAGGCTCTAACGACGTTAGAGGAACAGACAAAAAAAAAAAAAAAAAAAAAAAAAAAAAAAAAAAAAAACCTAACCTAACCTAACCTAACCTAACCTAACCTAACCTAACCTAACCTAACCTAACCTAACCTAACCTAACCTAACCTAACCTAACCTAACCTAACCTAACCTAACCTAACCTAACCTAACCTAACCTAACCTAACCTAACCTAACCTAACCTAACCGTAATCACTTATTTGCGGCCGCAATATCTGGCACTGCACCTCCGCCACAGCCGCAGACTGGAGCCGGACCTGAAAAAATAAGAATATTTAGATTAGTCAAAAAATTGTAAAAATTAATATATTATTATATTTTTATTTATTTTTGTTGAATTTTGATGTGTCTGTAAACTCGCCCTTAGTTCGGCCGCCATTACAGAGAAAACACCGGTAAGGTCCGCTTCGTGCCTCTGATTGGCTGGCCGAGTAAACGAGAACCCCGACGCGCTCACGTGCTCGCGCGCCATTGGCTGAACGCCCGAACAGCGCCACGGTGGGCAGTAGAGGTACTAACCAATATCAGAACCTGGGTTCAAATAGGAGTTGTGGTTCGTATAGAGGCGAGACCGACCTATATTTGAACCTGGGTTCTTATAGGAGTTAATGACGAGACCCAACACATAGTTGGAAGTCTCCCTGAATAGACATATAGGTACAAATTGACTTACCTGACTCCGTTTCCGCTGCTGCTGTTGGTTGGACGACTTGAAGATACTTACCTGACGCTGCAGCCTCCTAGGTTGCCCTCCACCACAGCTGCAGACGGACCTGAAAAATAAAAATAATTAGTTAGTAACCTAGTTTTAAGACAGCACTTTTATTGAAGTGCAAATTGTAAAATAAGTGACTTATTTAATATTATACAGCCTTAACATATAGAAATTTATTTACACTATATACATATTAACATTTTATCTTATTCTAATTTGATTGCATACCACCACGCAACCCCTTTACAGTTGTGTGAGTGAAGGAGATTCTACCGCCACAATGTTCGGCTTTCACACGCCCGTAAAGCGCGCCCCCGGCGCCAACCCACCGACCTCCCCAAAACCGCCAAGCCCCACTCAGCCGCCAAAACCGCGGAAGAGTGCCGGAGAGCGGGACGCCGGGGGGAGCTCCTCGGAGGCCCCAGAGAGGCCTGGTCCCGCGGCACCGCCGAAGCTGAAGCGGGTACCCGCCGCGTCAACGCGGCGGGTATCGGCGGAGACGGCGGCGGCCCCGCGGGAGCAGACCAGTTCGTCGCCTCAAGGTGCCGGAACGTCCGCTGGCCCCTCGGTTGCCATGGCAGCTAAAAAGCTGTACCAGGAGGCGAAGGGCCAGCTGGACCTGTCCGGAAACCTGAAGACGACTATAAAGGAGACCGTCCTGAGAAGCCTAACCGGACTGTATGAGATCGTTCTCCAGCAGCAGGCTGCTCGGAAGGACCTCGACCTGCAGTTCGAAAGGGAGAAACTGCAGAGGGAAGAGGTCATGAGGGAGCTCGAGGTGGGGCACGCCAAACGGTTAACCGAGATGGCGTGCTCCATCGCGAGCACCGACGTGTCCGCCCCGGTAGCCGAGGTCCTTAGCGAGGTGAAGGAGCTGCGGAGAATGGTCTCGCGTGAGGTGATGGGGAAGTTGGACGAGGTCCTATCAACGCCCGCCACTATACTCGAAGGAGAGGGACCCGGAACCTCCAAGCTCGCAGAGCAGATAGAGGGACTGCGCCTGGCCACGGAAGAGACCGGCAGACAGATGGCGGCCCTCAAGGAGGCAGCCCCATCATACGCAAGTGCTCTTTCGAGGACGGGCGCAGCCACTAAAGGAACTGTGGACGTCACCCCACCGAAACCTTTACACTCGGTGGTGGTGACGCAAGAAGAAGGGACCCTCACGAGTGAAGAGGTTCTGAACTGCATAAGCCATGCCTTGGAGCCGCAAAAGTCCGGAATAAAAATCGATAGATATAGGAAAGCGAAGGATCAGAAGGTGATTCTGGGGTGCCACTCAAAAGAAGAGATTCAGAAGGTGGCTAAAAAATTAAGAACTGCTGACCGTGGCCTGATAGTGGAAGAGACCACAAATAAGGACCCGATGGTCATAGTAACGGGTATACGCGAGGGCCACGTGGACGCAGATTTAGTGGACTACATAAGGTGCCAAAATGCTCACCTGCTGCAAGACCTGACCGAAGGAGAGACCAGAATCATCCTTCGATATTGGAAGAAGTCGCGATCCCCGAACGAAACACATGCGGTTCTGCAGGTTTCGCCGAAGGTGTGGCAAAGGTTCACCGAAGCAGGCAAGCTCTATGTTGACGTCCAGAGAGTGCCTGTATATGACCAGTCTCCGCTGGTGCAGTGCTCGAAGTGCCTGTGCTTTGGACACGGCCGCAGGCAGTGCACCGAGCGGGAGGACCTATGCTCACTATGCTCACACTGCGGAGGCGCACATCTGCGGGCAGACTGCCCCTCCCGGCTGGCCGGTGAGGGGCCAACATGCAGCAATTGCAAGGCGGCAAAGCAGGAGAAAAGTGATCACAACGCCTTCGACCGGGATTGCCCGGTACGCAGGCGTTGGGATCGCATTGCGAGGTCGGCCGTCGCTTACGGCTAGCGCACATACACACAAACACGTTTACACATACACACGCACAAGCAAAAATATAGTAAACAGGAAAATGCGGAAATCGTGGCCTTCCCAAAGGGTTTGGTACGTAAACGCAATGGAAAGTACACACGATAGCATATTGAAAACAAAATTAAGTAAAAGTATGAGCAAGGGAACCCCCCACTATAGAACAAAGACAAACAAAGATAAAATGTATATAGAACTTAACACAGACAACAATAAAAATATGGAACCACATCATAAGTATGTAGTGAAGTATTTAAAAGGCTTAATAAATTAAAGTAAAGACAACGTATATAAGACAATGTATAATTGTATATATTGAAATTGTATACACATTAAAGATACGATAAATAAGTGGTAATTTAGATGTAAAACAGTGTAAAGCAATATAATAATCCATAATAAGTAGATATAAGTCGCATAAGTATAAATAGTAAGAATAGGTTCTCAAGCTCATATTATTCATATATAACAGTAATAAATGTAAATAAAAATACTAGATATCATGTGTTGGATAAAAATAAGAACTAATAGTCTAATTTTGTAAGTATATAAGATATTCATAAAATGTAAGAAAATTTCGGCTATAAGGATAATAAATGTATATGGTAACGCTTAACACTGTGTGTACCTATATATATACATATGAATAAGTTAAGAAACAAATAAAAAATGTAAACAAACCTAAAATACAGAAGATGTTGGAAACAATATTGATTATGTAATGTTGTAATCTGTACAACAATATAATAATAAATATGGATAAATAGAACAATAGTATAAACAGACAAGGCAAAATTGTAACATATAATGTAGCCAACTAAAAATAGAATTGTCTGCTAGCGGTAGGAGACGATCGAAATTGTCCAAGACTAAGATATTCTAAGATAGCAGTTCAAATAAAAATTGTTATGATAAGAATAAATAAAGGAAAGCGTACATATCCCTATTCCCAAATGTTAAGTAAAATATAAACAATAGATAAACAGAGAATAGTGTAGGAATTGGGAGTCCCACCCAAAGTGAGTGACAGATGAGGGATAATAGAAAGAAAAAGTATGCAGAATGCAAGTACGAGAGGAAAAGATGCGAGAACTAGTATGAAAGAGAACAGTAGACAAGGGCGCCAATTCATGTGGCGGTAGACAGTAAAAAAAAAAAAAAAAAAAAAAAAAAAAAAAAAAAAAAAAAAAAAAAAAAAAAAAAAAAAAAAAAAAAAAACCTAACCTAACCTAACCTAACCTTTTTTTTTTTTTTTTTTTTTTTTTTTTTTTTTTTTTTGTTGACGAGGGGGAAATGCTCTTTCGCATACCCGTTGCCTGGGCGGAGGCAACGGGTTATGTCGGGCCGTCCGACTAAAACCCCCCCGGTGTCCACACCATGGCCTTGCGCTGTGGCGGGAGCGGACTCGGGATCACTCGCGCCTTCGCCGAGGTCCGTCTCCTTAGGCCTCAGCTCGCCTGAAAGGCAAGCTCCATCCTCTATAGCCATATTGGCTATTTCCGGCTATGTTCCGTCCGGGTGAGAGGCGCGCGCAGGACACACGCGCGCCGCCATCTCTGGCCTGTGCTCGGCCGACAGACTGCCCCACGTCTGTCGTCCGCAGGCCAATTACGGGGGGCGGAGGTCGTTGTTCCTCCGCCGCCTCGTGCGTCTCGTCCGGTGAGGGAGGTTTGAGGTTGCCTCCCTGAGCCGTTCTGCCTCCTCCTTCGCGTGCATGACGTGCTCGCAGAAGGAGGCGACGGCAGTCCAGTCCAATTCGCTCCTGACCATGGATAGAACCACGGCCAGGAGCGACAAGTCAAATCCGATAGTTGCCCTGAGGTCTCGGCGCTGCGCCTCCCAGGCGGGACACGCTTCGAGCGTGTGCTGCGCCGTGTCCTCAGGGCAGGTGTCACAATGGTGGCAGGCGGGGGTCGACTCACGTCCGATACGGCACAGGTACTTTCCGAAGCATCCGTGCCCGGTAAGCACCTGCGTCAGCCGGAACGTGAGGACGCCATGCCGTCTGCTTTGCCAGTCCGGTAGGGCCGGCCGAATCGCCGCTATGATGGGGGCTCCAGCGCTTGGGTGCGCGAGCCTCACCCTCCATTCGGCCTGGGACTCCTGCAGAAGCGCCACTCTCCGCTCCCGGATGTCACCGGGGGACGGTTGGGCACCCTCTTGCCGCTGTTCCTCGCGCCATGTATAGAGTGACGCGAGGGTCCTCGCCTCCAGGTCCCACGGCAGCGAGTCGGCCAGCAGTGTCGCAGCCTCGTACGACACCGTGCGGTAGCCTCTTATTATCCTGACGGCCATCGCGCGCTGTGGTTGCCGCAGCGCAGCGAGATTGCGGGCCGTCAAGGAATCCGCCCATATTGGGGCCCCGTACAGGGCCATGGACCGCACGATGCCGGAGTAAAGTCTCCGGGGGGCGCTGCCAGGTCCGCCGGTGTTTGGCAGGAGGCGCGACAGCGCTCCTGCAGCGCCCATCAGTTTGGGGACTAGCCGCGCGAAGTGCGCCCCAAAGTCCCATCGGCCGTCGAGAATGAGTCCAAGGTATTTCATCGACGACTCAACGCCGATGCGGACTCCGCCCACCACAATGTGTGATCCTGCCGGCGGCCGATTACGGGGCCCGTGAAAACACAGGGCCTCCGATTTGTTCAAGGCCACCTGCAGACCCAGTCGCCTAATGCGGCCAACCATTTGGGCAGCTCCGGCGGTGGCACGCAAACTGGCCTCCCGGTGCGACCTGCCTCGCGCTGTGACAAGAGTGTCATCGGCGTAGCAGGTCACACTGACTCCGTTTATTAGGGCGCCACGCAGCGCCCAGTCAAATCCGATGTTCCACAGAAGGGGCCCCAGAACAGAACCCTGTGGAACACCGCACGACATCTGGCGTTGCTGCCACGCAGCGCGGCCCGGGAAGGACACCGTCCTGTCGGACAGGTAAGCCCCGACGATGCGGCGAAGGTAGGAGGGCACTCCATGATACCGGAGCGCCTCCATAATGCAGGCCCAGGGCAAGGTGTTGAAGGCGTTGGCGATGTCAAGAGACACCGCCAAGACGACCTCGCCCCGGTCTACCGCTTCCTCCGCCATGGACTTTACCCGCCCGATTGCGCCGATAGTCGATCGACCGCGGCGAAAACCAAATTGGGTGTCAGCCAGATCCGGGCCGACTGACTCGAGATGCTCGACGAGGCGACGAGCGATTATTCGCTCGAAGATCTTGGCCACCTCGTCGAGCAGAACTATTGGCCGGTACGCAGCTGGCGTATCCGGCGGGCGTCCCTCCTTCTTGATAAGGACCAGCTTCCCGGTCCTCCACCTCCGCGGAAACTGGCCCTGTTCCAGGCAAGCGTTCAGCAGGCCCATGAGGCGCGGCTCAAGACTCCCTAGAGCCAGGGCCCACGCACGTCCCGGGATACCGTCAGGGCCGGGAGCGGTATTCTTGGCCCGCATCTTCTGTACCGCACCCTTTAGCTCATCCCCAGTGATGGCGGGCACCGCGATGACTTCCTCTTGTGCCACTGATGAACCGTAGGTCATGGACGGTGGCGTGTGTGGAGCTCTATGTGGAAACAGAGCGGCCACAACTTCTTCAAGCACCTGGGGCTGGAGACTCTGGGTAATCGGCAGTGCCCAGGGACGGAGTTTATCCCGCACCATCCGATATGGTCGACCCCACGGATCGCGCTCCAAAGTCTCCAGCGAGCTTTCCCAGGCCTCGTCCCTAGCCTTCACTATGGCCAACTGTAAGGCCTTTTTTGCCGCTCTGTAATGCTCATAGAGCTCCTCCTCAAGGGCAGTTTGAGCCGCATCCTGGACGCGGTAGCCGCGTCGCCGTCGATGTCGGGCGTACTGGCGCCGCACCGCAACGCAGTCCGCGCGGAGCTGTGCGATCTCAGCGGACCACCAGTACATCTCGCGTTTGGCTGGACGACGACGTACCCTAGGCATTGCCGCGTCACACACTTGCCTCATTGCTGCCACAACCTGATTTGCCTCCTCTTCCGGATCCGGCCTTACTGGAACCGGCAGCCAAGCTTGCACGATTGCAGCTTCCAGTATGGCCTCCACGTTCAGGCGTTTCAAGGCCCATCTAGGACCTTCCTCAATCAGGGCTGAGGCTGGGTCCGCAGAGGTCTGGGCAGAGACGTCGAACCGTATGTAGCGATGGTCCGACAACGTCTCCACCTCCTCCGCGACTCGCCAGCCTTGGACACGGCGCGCTAGGACAGAGGTCGCGAACGAAAGGTCCACAATCGACCCACCCCGCTGCCGCACGCAAGTGTCAATAGACCCTTGATTGAGGACGACTAGGCCGGTCGTTAGCGCCCATTCTTGGAGCTCGTGACCCCGCGCATCCGTCGTCGGGGATCCCCACGCCACAGACTTGGCGTTGAAGTCCCCAAGGAGGAGCACGGGGTGAGGACGCCGTCTATGTATTTCCTGCCCCAGTTGGAACAGGAATACCTCAAATTCAGCCAGGGGCCTATTTGGAGAGAAATAGACCCCCAGCACCACAAAGTCTCCTATGACGGCAGATATGTATCCCCGGCCCCTGACCACACTGTCAAGGGGGGGAGAACCTGCCGCCGGTCGCACAATTAGTGCAACGGAACCATCCGCGTCGCCGACCCAGTCATCTCTAGGTGGCATGCGGTATGGCTCCGCGACCACCGCTACATGTATCGACCACTGCGCCATGCTCTGAAGTAAGAGATCCTGAGCCCTGGCGCAGTGGTTAATGTTCGTCTGGAGGAAGCGGAGGTGAACCATTATGATAGGTCCATTGCTCCCCCAACCGCCTCCTCCGCACGCGGTGCCTGCTGTTGAGAGGCTGCCGCAGGACGGACTGACTGCGAGGCGACGGTCGCCCCTGCAGTTTTTGCTTTTCCTCTTTTGCCTCTGCGCCCTTTGCGCCCTTTAGGCGGGGAGGCACAAGCTTTGGCTCCAACTCGGTGGCTCGCCGGCTTATTCCCAGCTGCACACACAGCGCAGTGTGGGTCGGCCGAGCAATCTGCCGCCTTGTGCCCCGATTGACCGCAACGCAAACAGAGGTCACTGCGGTCTGCTTCCGAGGTGCACTGAGCTCTGACGTGCCCGCCCTCCAGGCAGCGGAAACAGATGAGGCGTCTGGGCTCCAGGATCTTTACTTTGGCAGAGACCCAGCCTACCAGCAGGCGGTTGCCTTGCAACATTTTTGCCACGGTCACCGGACAGGTGACTATGGCCCAGCCTTGTCCTTTGGCGCCGCGCTTTACTTCCCCTGACCGTATGTCGTCCGTGGGGCAGGCGCCAAGTCTTGCGACGGCGGCGGCAACGTCCTGGGCAAATACGGAGTCATCCAATTCGGAGACCCGTACTTGCACCGTCTTTGTGGGCCTAGTGACTCGCACTACATCGTCACTAAGGCACTCCCGCAGCTTAGCCGCCAACGCGTCAGCTTTGGGTCCGCTGGTGGCTCCAGGGACTTCGAGTTTTCGGGCCCCCGTGGCCGCCGTCGTGATTCGGAGGCTCCTTATATCAAGGTCCCCCAGTTCGATCTTGGACCTAGCCTCCGCCAGGATGGTCGCATATGATATACCACTCTTCTCCGCCTCCGGCTGCAGGGTGAGTACCACTGCTGCCGACTTCGGAGGCCGGAGTTTGGGTGCGGCGGGCGTCTTTTTAGCAGGCTCTTTGCCCTGCTTTGGTTTTGGCGCCAGTGCCGTCGTGGCCCTCTTCTGTTTCCGACGCTTGCGTGTAACGGTCACCCAGTCACCTTCACTAGGCTTGGGGACCGTTTCCGATGCACTTTTGGGGGCGGGAGTCGGGGCTCGCTTCGCCACTAGCCGCTTCCGCAGTCTGCTAGGCCTGCTCTCCTTCTCCTGTTGCGCCTGAGGCGGGGCCCTGGAGGGACCTGCGACGGCCGCAGGGGCCGTGGGCTTTGGCTGAGGTGCCAGAGTCTTCGCTGCCGCAGGCTGCTCTCTTCGGCTGTCCGCTGAGAGTGGCGGCCGTAGCCTCTTTTCCGGCAGCAATCTGTCCGCGATCCCTGCCAGCTTAGCATCCATCATGCCCCCTATTTGGAGCATGACTTCACGCACCATCTCGTCCTTGTCCATGAGCGTGTTGGCAGAGGCTGGTATACGCTCTCTGCGCACTCGGGCGTCCACGTGGCCCTGCTGATGTTCGTGCAGGTCCGCTCGCATCTCCGCCAACTCTCTTCGCAAGAGCGCCACTTCAGCGGACAGGCGCGAGTTCGCCGCCTGCAGCTTCTGTGTTTCCTCTGTAGAGGTGCGGGAAATAAGCACCTCTGTGGCCTCCTTTATTGAGGCTACTGCCTTTTTTAGAGCACCCTGCATTTCGCCCTTGAGACCCTTGGAGATCCGGGCGACTTTGGAGATGGTCTCCGTTGCAGCCTCCAGCTGCTCACGCAGGGCGCCCGCCGTTTTTTCGTCCACGTCCATCATCAGGGGTGGAGGGGATTCGGCTTGACTGGCCAACCTCGACGCAGTGGCACGTTTACTTGCGGCGGCAGCTTGTGCCTCCTGCTCAAGCTGCGTTCGCTCTGCCTCTGCTAGGGCCTGCTTGGCTTTGTGCAGGCCTACATACTTTCCGGTAGTGGGCGGGCGGCCTCTGCCGCGCTTTGCCGACCCACTGTTCTCCTCTCCGGTAAGGGAGGCGACACTAGCACGAGAGTCATCCGTCTCTCCATCCTCGGCAGTGCCGCCCTCCTGACGCTTTAAAAAGCGCCCTTGCGCGTCTCTTGACTGCGCCAATCGCGCCGCCCGAACTTTACAGGCTGGCTCCTCTTCGTCGCTCGAGGACGCGGGGTCCGAGCGGATCTCGCTTCTGGAGCGAGAGCGTTGACTCCATAGCCTGGAGTTAGGCCGCTGGGCGACCTCCATGCTTGGTCCCGCCGCATGATGAACAGCGCGGGGATTTGAGCCACTTTGGCTATCCACTTCGGTGGCCGAAGCCACAGGGTTTGGGTTTTTGTTTATTTCTTCCATATTGTTCCCACGAGTATGGGTGAAGAGTATCATCCCGCGCAGAGCACCCTGTACGCGGGAGGGTGGATTTAGCAGTTTTACGTGCCCCAGGGTCCACAGGTACCGGGACACGGACTCGCAGTAGCTGCCAGAACTCCGATCGGCCACTCATCCCCTCAGGCTGCGGCGCCCCTTGGGATTCGGGTATTTTTTATAGTGGTTTACGTCCACGCAGGCCCAGCCGATAAAGGCCAGGCCCCCCGGTCCGCGTAGGCCTCCTGCCATCGTTGCGGATTACGGGTTGACCAGCGGTGGCCAGAAATAGGCCGTGTCCAGAGGCAGTGTAAGTGCACACCGGACCCGCCGCTCCTCCACAAATGCCCAGTTTGGGCCGTCGGGCGGGATAAGACCCGCTACGGGACAGAACCCAACGGCAAGCGAAGGGACTGAACCCGACCGTCCTTTGGGGACAGAACCCCGTCCGTCCGGTGGCAGCAAAGCTGCGTGCACTTGGCACAACACCGCACGGCCTTCAACGTGGGGGTCAGAACCCCTACACTGTCCGGTGGCAGCTACACTGCGTGCGCCTGGCACAACACCGCACAGATGGGGGACAGAACCCCGGGAAACACAAAGGAAAGGGGAAAGGAAAAGAAAGGATTTGGGTTCCCCGCATCACAAGTCCCCTCTCATCGTGAGAGGGATACCCGGAGCAGGGATAACCCTTGGGGATGGGAGAGGAGCAGAGGGATGGAAAAGGAAGGGACGTAGGGAACCTTGGCCATTCGGCCACTACCCCACCCACGGTGTGATTTTTGCAAGTGGTTGTCTCCACCGGACCCCCAGGAGAGGAAAGGAGGAAGAGAGGAAGGAATAAGGAGGGAGGATAAGGAAAAGGATACGAAGGTGGGAACACATGAGCCGCTTCGACCGAAGTCAGGGGCGCCTCGACCCTCGGGATTTGGTCCACGCCGACCGCTCACGCAAGTCGGACTCTCCACTCGGAGAGCTCCCCTATCCGCCACCCGGGGGACGCGCCACTGAGCGGACTCCCGAACCGCTCGCGGAACCTAACCTTTTTTTTTTTTTTTTTTTTTTTTTTTTTTTTTTTTTTTTTTTTTTTGTTGACGCTGGGAAAAATGCGTTACGCATACCCTCTCGTTGGGGGACGAGAGGGTTATGTGGGACTCCCCCGGCTAGCCCGGGTATACCCACTAAACAACCCAGCGGCACTCCCGCATCGTCTTCATGGAGGGGAACTGGGAAACTGGCAGAGCCTTATCATCCAGTCCCCCGCCGACGACCGCCCGCCTTTACAGCGGGGCCCGCACGCCCCTCCCTACGAGGAGGGCCCCGGGAATGACCGCGAGTGCTCGGTCATTCCCGCCGACGGTGGTGGTGAACAGTGCAGTGCAGGAGAAGGCGCCCCCGCGCCAGTCTCCCGCTATTCACCACCGGGGAGGAGGAGACGCTGATCGTACAGCCGTCTCACTCTTCCCCTTCTCCGCCTGCGGAGCGGCGCCGCGAGGGGATCGTCCTCCCGCGCGCGCTCCGCTGCCTCTTTCTGCGAGATCACGTCCTCGCAGAAAGAGGCGACCGCCGACCAGGCCGCCTCGCTCCCCAGCATGGACAGAACCACGCCGGGCAGCGAGAGGTCCGGCCCCACCACCGCAGTTAGACCGCGGCGCCGCTCAGACCAGGCCGGGCACACCTCGAGGGTGTGCTGTGCCGAGTCCTCCGCCGCGCCGCAGTCGTGGCACGCGGCGGCCTCCTCCCTCCCAATCCGGTGCAGGTACGACCCGAAGCATCCATGCCCGGTCAGCACCTGCACCAGGCGGAACGAGAGGAAGCCGTGGGGCCGCTCGAGCCATCCCTGAAGGACTGGCCCGAGCGCGTCCAATGTTCGGCGGCCGAAGGTGGCAGAGGCGAGGTCCTCAGTCCAATGATGGACGATTGCGGCCCTCGCCTCCCGCCGGACGGCCTCCCGCTCCTCCGCGGCGGGGGGCGCATTGAGCGCCCTACGCCGCGCCGACCACTCGTACACCCTAGCTAGCACCCACGCCTCGATCTCCCAAGGAGGGGTGCCGGCCAGGGCGCACGCCGCCGCGAACCCCACCGAGCGGTAGGCCCTCGCCACCCGCTGTGCAATGGCCCTTTGGGGCCTGCGGATGGCGGAGGCGTTCTCCCTCCTGTGGAGGGAGTCCGCCCAGATAGGGGCCCCGTAAAGGGCCATACTTTTCAGGATGCCGGCATACAGCTGCCGGCATCGCGCCTTCGGCCCTCCCAGGTTCGGGAGGAGCCATGAGAGGGCCCCCGCTGCCTTCAGCAGGCGCGTCGACAGCCCGCTGAAATGCGGGCCGAAGCGCCACCTGCTGTCCAACACAAGGCCCAGATATTTCATCTGGGCCTTCACCTCTACTTGGACGCCCGCTACAACAATACGGGCGTCCGGGGGGACCCGCTGCCGAGGCCCGTGGAAGAACACGGCCTCGGTCTTATGCAGGGCCACCGTCAGCCCTAGGCGGCGGATCCTCCCTGCCACTAGGGATCCGCCAGCCGAGGCCAAATTGGCCGCCGCCCTAAAATTCCCCCCTCGGGCAGTGAGGAGAGTGTCATCCGCATAACAGATGACACTCGTGCCACGAAGGAGGGACCCGCGCAGGAGCCAGTCGAAGGCAATGTTCCACAGGAGTGGACCTAGGACCGACCCCTGTGGAACACCAGACTCTGCTCTCGCGGAACCTAACCTAACCTAACCTAACCTAACCTTTTTTTTTTTTTTTT
Source organism: Furcula furcula (assembly GCA_911728495.1). Classification (NCBI taxonomy): domain Eukaryota; kingdom Metazoa; phylum Arthropoda; class Insecta; order Lepidoptera; family Notodontidae; genus Furcula; species Furcula furcula. The sequence goes on along the minus strand of OU452245.1, from coordinate 31,882,067 downwards.
TTTTTTTTTTTTTTTTTTGTTGACGAGGGGGAAATGCTCTTTCGCATACCCGCTGCCTGGGCGGAGGCAACGGGTTATGTCGGGCCGTCCGACTAAAACCCCCCCGGTGTCCTCACCTAGGCCTTGCTCTGTGGCGGGAGCGGACTCGGGATCGCTCGTGCCTTCGCCGAGGTCCGTCTCCTTAGGCCATAGCTCGCCTAAAAAGGCAAGCCCCATCCTCTTTAGCCGTTTTGGCTAGCTCCGGCTGTGCTCCGTCCGGGTGAGAGGCGCGCGCAGGACACATGCGCGCCGCCATCTCTGGCCTGTGCTCGGCCGACAGACTGCCCCACGTCTGTCGTCCGCAGGCCGTTTACGGGGGGCGGAGGTCGTTGTTCCTCCGCCGCCTCGTACGTCTAGTCCGGTGAGGGAGGTTGGAGGTTGCCTCCCTGAGCCGTTCTGCCTCCTCCTTCGCGTGCATGACGTGCTCGCAGAAGGAGGCGACGGCGGTCCAATCCGATTCGCTCCTGACCATGGACAGAACCACGGCCAGGAGCGACAAGTCCAATCCGATAGTTGCCCTGAGGTCTCGGCGCTGCGCCTCCCAGGCGGGACACGCTTCGAGCGTGTGCTGCGCCGTGTCCTCAGGGCAGGTGTCACAATGGTGACAGGCGGGGGTCAACTCACGACCGATGCGACACAGGTACTTTCCGAAGCAACCGTGCCCGGTAAGCACCTGCGTCTGCCGGAAGGTGAGGACGCCATGCCGCCTGTTTTGCCAATCCGATAAGACTGGCCGAATCGCCGCTATGGTGGAGGCTCCAGCGCTTGGATGCGCGAGCCTCGCCCTCCACTCGGCCTGGGACTCCTGGAGGAGCGCCACTCTCCGCTCCCGCATGTCACCAAGGGACGGTTGGGCACCCCCTTGCAGCTGCTCCTCGCGCCATGTATAGAGTGACGCGAGGTTCCTCGCCTCCAGGTCCCATGGCAGCGAGTTGGCCAGCACAGTCGCTGCCTCAAATGATACCGTGCGGTATCCTCTGATCATTCTGACGGCCATCGCACGCTGCGGTTGACGCAGTGCAGCGATGTTGCGGGCCGCCAGGGAGTCTGCCCAGATCGGAGCTCCATACAGGGCCATCGACCGCACGATGCCGCAATACAGTCGCCGTGAGGCGCTACCAGGCCCACCAGTATTGGGCAGGAGCCGAGAAAGCGCCGCCGCTGCACCCATTAATTTCGGGGCCAGCCGGGCGAAGTGCGCCGCAAAGTCCCACCGGCTGTCGAGGACGAGTCCCAGGTACTTCATCGTCGACTCGACGTCGATGCGGACTCCACCCACCATAATGTGGGATCCTGCAGGTGGCCGCTTTCGGGGACCATGGAAACACAGGGCCTCCGATTTCTGCAGGGCCACCTGAAGACCCAATCTTCGGATTTTGCCCACTACTTGGGCTACTCCAGCAGTGGCCTTTATGTTGGCCTCTCTGTGTGACCTGCCACGCGCTGTGACCAAGGTGTCGTCGGCGTAGCAGGTCACACTGACACCATCCAGTAGTGCGCCGCGCAGCGCCCAGTCAAATCCGATGTTCCACAGAAGGGGCCCCAGAACAGAGCCCTGTGGAACACCGCACGACATCTGGCGTTGCTGCCACGTAGCGCGGCCCGGGAAGGACACCGTCCTCTCGGACAGGTAAGCCCCGACAATGCGGCGGAGGTAGGAGGGCACCCCGTGATACCGGAGCGCCTCCAAGATGCAGGCCCAGGGCAAGGTATTGAAGGCGTTGGCGATGTCAAGAGACACCGCCAAGACGACCTCGCCCCGGTTTACCGCTTCCTCCGCCATGGTCTTTACCCGCCCGATTGCGCCGATGGTCGACCGACCGCGGCGAAAACCAAATTGGGTGTCGGCCAGATCCGGGCCGACCGACTCGAGATGCTCGACGAGGCGACGAGCGATTATTCGCTCGAAGAGCTTTGCCACCTCGTCGAGCAGAACTATAGGGCGGTACGCAGCAGGCGCGTCCGCCGGACGTCCTTCCTTCTTAATCAGGACCAGTTTCCCGGTCTTCCACCTTCGCGGAAACTGGCCCTGTTCCAGGCATACGTTAAATAGGCCTAGGAGTCGAGGCTCCAGGCTCCCGATAGCCAACGCCCACGCGCGACCCGACACACCGTCAGGGCCAGGGGCGGTGTTTTTAGCCCGCATCCTTTGTACCGCTCCCTGTAACTCGTCGCCAGTAATGGCGGGAACTGCGACGTTTTCGTCCCGTCCCGATGCCATAGACCCATAAACCATGGGAGGCGGCATATGAGGAGCTCTCTGAGGAAAAAGAGCAGCCACTGTTTCTTCCAATTGTTGGGGATGGAGACTCTGGGTGATTGGGGGGGCCCAAGGGCGGAGCTTGCCCCTGACCATACGGTACGGGCGACCCCAAGGATCGCGCTCCAGAGTCTCCAACGATGTTTCCCAGCAGTCCTCTCTACTCTTCAAAATGGCCATTTGAAGGGCCCGTTTAGCCGCTCTATAGTTCTCATAGAGCTCCTCCTCCCGTGCAGTCTGCGCCGCATCCTGGACGCGGTAGCCGCGTCGCCGTCGATGTCGGGCGTACTGGCGCCGCACCGCTACGCATTCCTCGCGGAGTTGTGCGATCTCAGCGGTCCACCAGTATACCTCATGTTTCGCTGGACGGCGCCGGACTCTTGGCATCGCCGCGTCACACACACGCGTCATCGCGCCCGCCATCCAATCCGCCTCCTCTTCCGGGACCAGCCTTGCTGGAGCCGGCAGCCAGGCCTGCACGATTGCAGCCTCCAGCAAGGCCTCCGTGTTGAGGCGCTTTAGTGCCCACCTCGGGCCTTCGTCCACCTGGGCCGAGACTGGGTCTGCGGAGGTCTGGGCGGAGACGTCAAACCGTATGTAGCGGTGGTCGGAAAGCGTCTCCACCTCCTCCGCGACCCGCCAGCCTTGGACACGGCGCGCCAGGGCCGTGCTTGCAAAGGAGAGGTCAACGATCGACCCGCCCTGTTGACGCACGCACGTGTTTACAAACCCTTGGTTTAAGACGACCAGGCCAGTCGTCAGCACCCAGTCTAACAATTCATGGCCCCGCGCATTCGTCGTCGGGGATCCCCACGCCACAGACTTGGCGTTGAAGTCCCCGAGGACGAGCACGGGGTGAGGACGCCGTCTTTGGATCTCCTGTCCAAGCTGAAACAGAAGTGCTTCAAATTCTGCTAGGGGCCTGTTTGGAGAAAAATAGGCCCCTAGCACCACCATGTCGCCTATGACAGCCGATATGAACCCCCGGCCCCTGAACACGCTGTCAAGGGGGGGGGACCCTGCCGCCGAACGCACAATTAGTGCAACGGAGCCATCCGCGTCGCCAACCCAGTCATCTCTAGATGGCACGCGGTATGGTTCCGCAACCACCGCTACGTGAATCGACCACTGCGCCAAGCTCTGCAGCAAGAGATCCTGAGCTCTGGCGCAGTGGTTGATATTGCCCTGGAGGAAGCGGAGATGGACCATTATGAGAGGTCCATTGCTCCCCCAACCACCTCTTCCGTACGCGGTGCCTGCTGTTGCGAGGCTGCCGCGGGTCGGACTGCCTGCGAGGGTGTGTGAGTCGCCCTCGCAGTGCTTGTTCCTCGTCCTCTGCGGCCTCTCTTCCTGCGCCCACCTTTCGAGGGTGAGACGCAAGCTTTGCCGCCAACTCTGTGGGCCGCCGATTTGCCGGCATCTGCGCAAACCGCGCAATGCGGGTCGGCCGAGCAGTCAGCCGCCCTATGCCCAGGCTGGCCACAGCGCAGGCAGAGGCCCCTGCGATCCACCGCCGAGGTGCACTGGGCAATTACATGGCCGCCCTCCAGACAGCGGAAGCATAGGAGCTGTTTGGGCTGCAGGACCTTCACTGTTGCTGAAACCCAGCCCACCAGCAGGCGACAGCTCTGCAGCAATTTCCCCACCGCCACCGGACAGGTGACGACGGCCCAGCCTTGCCCTTTGGGGCCGCGCTTAACCTCACCAGACTTTATATGGTCTGTGGAGCAGGCACCGACTCTCGCGACGGCATCCACAACATCCTGTGCAGATACGGAGTCATCTAACTCAGAGACTCGTACCTGCACCGTCTTCATAGGTCTGGTGACCCTGACGTCTTCACCACTCAGACACTCCCTCAATTTGGCTGCCAGGGCGTCAGCCTTGGGCCCACTGGTGGCACCTGGAACCTCCAGTTTTCTGGCGCCCGTGGCTGCCGTGGTAATCCGGAGGCTCCTAATGTCGAGGTCACCCAACTCTACCTTCGATCGCGCCTGAGCCAGTATTCCGGCATAAGTAACGCCCCTCTTCTCCGCGTCCGGCTGCAGTGTCAGCACAATTGCTGCCGACTTCGGAGAACGGAGTGGGGGAGAAGCCTTCTTGGCTGGCTTTGGAGCCTGCTTCGGCTGAGGTGGCTGCTTCGCCTGGGCCCTCTTTCGCCGCCGTCGCTTGTGAGTGACGGTCTCCCAATCGCCGTCCCTTGGCTTGGGGGCCGCCACTGGTGCGCTGGGAGCAGCTGGAGTCGGAGCTCGCTTCGCTGCCTTGTTTCGAAATCGCTGCCTACTGGCCCTGCCCTCCTTCGCCTCTTGAGGTTTCGAGGGACCTGCAGGGACCAGTGGAGCTGTGGGGGTCCGAGGCTGTGCTGCCGCTTGTTCCCGTCGGACATCCGCCGCCAACGGTGGCCGCAACCGTTTTTCCGGGAGCAGCCGATCTTGTATTCCCGCCAACTTTGCGTCCATCATGCCCCCAATTTGGAGCATGACTTCTCGCACAAATTCGTCCTTTTCTGTGGGGCAGGGTGCAGATGCGCGAGAGACTCGCTCTTTCTGAACGCGCTTGTCAACGGCGCTCTGTTTTTCCTCACAGAGGTCCGCCCTGATCTCCGCCAGTTCGTTTCGAAGCTGCGCCACCTCGGCAGACAGGCGCGAGTTTGCAGCCTGCAGCTTCTTTGTTTCCTCGGTGGAGGTGCGAGAGATAAGCACCTCAGTGACCTCTTTAATTGAGGCCACAGCCTTCTTCAGGGCACCCTGAAGTTCGCCCTTCAAGCCCTTGGATATACGGGCGACCTTTGAAATGGTCTCCGTGGCGGTCTCTACCTGTTCCCGCAGGGCCCCAGTCGTTTTGTCGTCAACATCCATGTCCGCTGATGACGACGGTTCCACCTGCCGGTCCACTCTAAGTGCAGAGGCGCGCTTGCTGGCGGTGGCTATCTCTGCCTCCTGCTCAAGCTGCGCTCGTTCGGCCTCTGCAAGGGCCTGCTTCGCCTTATGTAGGCCGACGTACTGCCCAGTAGTGGGAGGGCGGCCTCTGCCGCGCTTGGTGGGGGCTCCCGGCCCACTTTTGTCCTTTCCAGTTTGGGAGGTGACACTAGCACGAGAGTCATCCGTCTCTCCATCCTCTGCAGTGTCGCCCTCCTGACGCCTTAAAAAGCGCCCTTGCGCGTCTCTCGACTGCGCCAATCGCGCCGCCCGAACTTTGCAGGCAGGCTCCTCCTCATCGCTCGAGGACACGTGGTCCGAGCGGATCTCGCTTCTGGAGCGAGAGCGTTGACTCCATAGCCTGGAGTTAGGCCGCTGAGCGACCTCCAAGCTTGGTCCCGCTGCTGGTTGGTCAGCGCGGGGATCTGAGCCGCTTTGGCTCTCCACTTCGGTGGCCGAAGCCACAAGGTTTGGGGTTTTGGTTTTAAAATCTGCCATAACGTTCCCACGAGTAGTAGGTAATTACACGTCGACCGCAGCAGTGACCATGTACTACGGTAGCCCTATGTACACCTGGGGGTCGGGTGGTACCCAGGGTTGGCCGCTAGTGGCTGGATATCCGTCCAGCAGCTCTTTCGAGCACTCCGTCTTCCTCCCACACAAACGCCGCGCACCGCAACGCCGGAGTTTTCCGGATTTTTTAAAGAGGTTGTCTCCTCGTAGGCCCAGCCGGTAAAGGCCAGGCCCCCCGGTCCACGTAGGCCTCCTGCCATCGTTGTGGATTACGGGTTGACCGGCGGTGGCCAGAAATAGGCCGTGTCCGGAGGCAGTGCAAGTGCACACCGGACCCGCCGCTCCTCCACAAATGCCCAGTTTGGGCCCTCGGGCGGGATAAAACCCGCTACGGGACAGAACCCGACGGCGAAGCGAAGGGACTGAACCCGACCCTCCTTTTGGGGACAGAACCCCGTCCGTCCGGTGGCAGCAAAGCTGCGTGCACTTGGCACAACACCGCACGGCCTTCAACGTGGGGGTCAGAACCCCTACACTGTCCGGTGGCAGCTACGCTGCGTGCGCCTGGCACAGCATCGCACAGATGGGGACAGAACCCCGGGAAACACAGAGGAAAAGGGGAAAGGAAAAGAAAGGATTTGGGTTCCCCGCATCGCATCGGAAAGGAAGGGACGTAGGGAACGTTGGCCATTCGGCCACTACCCCACCCACGGTGTGATTTTTGCAAGTGGTTGTCTCCACCGGACCTCCAGGAGAGGAAAGGAAGAAGAAAGGAAGGAATAAGGAAGGAGGATAAGGAAAAGGATAAGAGGGTGGGAACACCTGAGCCGCTTCGACCGAAGTCAGGGGCGCCTCGACCCTCGGGATTTGGTCCACGCCGACCGCTCACGCAAGTCGGACTCTCCACTCGGAGAGCTCCCCTATCCGCCACCCGGGGGACGCGCCACTGAGCGGACTCCCGAACCGCTCGCGGAACCTAACCTTTTTTTTTTTTTTTTTTTTTTTTTTTTACGTGGGGAAATCCATTACGGATACCCGCACCGCCACGGGGGTAGCGGTGCGGGTTATGTCGGACTACTGACAGAGTGTCAGCTACCGACTAAAACCCCACGGTGTCCTCATCCCGCTTGTGTGGCGGGCCCCGGGAACGTACGTTGTACTCATCCGGTTCCCGCCAGCGGCCGTCTGCCTTGCGGCGGACCCTTCCTCAGGGTCTGTGGGTGTATAAAGCCCACAGACCAGTCCGCGGGTGTATAAAGCCCGCGGACTCCTCATCCAGGAGGCGTGCCGGGACAACATCGGCACGCCTTCCTACATTAGGGCGATCTTTGTGCAGGCAGCAGTCCACCCGTTCCTGCTGCCCGCACGCCCTTTCTACGGAGGCATGAGGTCGGCGTGAGCACGCCTCCTGCGCCCGGGCCTCCTGCGCCGGCGCGGATCAGCGAGAGGATCGTTCTCTCTGATCCGCTCCGCCGCCTCCTTCTGCGACATGACACGTTCGCAGAAGGAGACCACCGCCTCCCAAGATCTCTCGCTGCCGGTCATGGCCATGACGACGGCCGGCAGCGATAGATCGCCTCCGATCACGGAGCGCAGTGAGCTGCGCTCCGCCTCCCACGCCGGGCAGACCTCGAGCGTGTGCTGCGCCGTATCTTCGGCACAGCCACACTCGTGGCAGCCAGGGTTCGCCTCCCTTCCGGCTATTTTGTGCAGGTATCTGCCGAAGCAGCCGTGCCCCGACAGCACCTGCACTAGGCGGAAGGTAGGCGTACCGTATTCTCGGTGCACCCATTCCTCGAGGACCGGGCGCACCGCCGATATGGTCCAGTGGCCGGCGGTAGGTTCCACCAGCCGCTCCCGCCATCTCACGAGGGCCAACTCTTGGGCCTCCACTCGCCAACGCCGGACTTCGGCTAGAGGTGCTCGGCCGCCCCGGCTTCGCGCTTCTGCGCTCTGCCGGTATAGCGTTGCCAGCACCTCTGCCTCCAGATCCCAGGGTGGGATTCCCGCCAGTACGGTCGCCGCCTCATACGATACGGTGCGGTAGCCCCGTATCACCCTGACCGCCATGACCCGTTGCGCTTGGCGCAACAGGGCCTTGGTCCGGGCGGTCAGGGCGTCCGCCCACACAGGCGCGCCGTACAAGGCCATTGACTTCACCACCCCGGAATAAAGGCGTCGGCAAGTCGAGCCCGGGCCTCCCACATTCGGCAGGAGCCGCGACAGAGCCGCCGCCGCCCTCACCATCGCGGAACCTAACCTAACCTAACCTAACCTAACCTAACCTAACCTAACCTAACCTTTTTTTTTTTTTTTTTTTTTTTTTTTTTTTTTTTTTTTTTTTTTTTTTTTTTTTTTTAACGTGGGGAAATCCATTACGGATACCCGCACCGCCACGGGGGTAGCAGTGCGGGTTATGTCGGACTACTGACAGCTTGTCAGCTACCGACTAAAACCCCACGGTGTCCTCAACCCGCTGTGTCGACGGGCCCCGGGAACGTACATGGTAGAATCAGAATCAGAATCAGAACTATTTTTATTCATGTAAACCATACAGTGGGTGCTTATGAATCGTCAATCATGTACTTACATAACAATAGTAACCAATAGAATGAAACCTTAACATAAGGAAGTGGCACAGAGAAATTACATATATATATATATATATCTCTACATGCATATACACACGCGGCCACGGCCACATCGCTCGAAGAACCGATAACCGTTGGGGAAGAAAGGTTCTCGAGTGGCGACCACGAACCGGAAGACGCAGCGTTGGCAGGCCTCCCACTAGGTGGACAGACGACATTGTGCGCGTCGCAGGTAACCGGTGGATGCAAATAGCCAATTGTCGTTCATTGTGGCGTTCTAAGGGGGAGGCCTATGTTCAGCAGTGGACGTCTTCCGGCTGATGATGATGATGATGATGATGACATGCATATATATATATGTATATATACATACATATATATATCAGTATACATTTATATGAAATAGCTAACAGCTATTTTCGTTCCATAGGAGCTGGACATGCACCTAGCCAAGCATCTTTATCCTTTAAATAGGCATCTAGTGTGTAGTACGCCCGTTTACAAAGTGTGCGTTTTATACAAGCCTTAAATTTACAGTCCGTAAGCAAGGTAATATTAGAAGGTATTTTATTGTAAAATTTTACACAATACCCCATGAAAGATGTATGGATTTTTGATAACCGAAACACTGGTTGAGCTAATTTATCCCTATTTCTAGTATTATATGAATGCCTATCACCTAACTTTTTAAAAAGATGTAGATTTTTACGGACATACATGATATTTTCAAAAATGTATTGGCAAGCGACCGTCATTATGTTGACCTCTTTGAACAATTCTCTAAGGGACTCGCGACTACCTAAGTTATAAATAGCCCTAATAGCTCTCTTTTGCAAAATAAAGATCGATTCTATGTCGGCCGCTCTGCCCCATAGTAGAATGCCATAACACATGATACTATGAAAGTAGCTGAAATAAACTATTTTTGCGGTATTAACATCTGTTAACTGTCTGATTTTTTTGACTGCGTAAGCAGCTGAACTAAGCCGTCCGACCAAAGCTTTAATATGGGGACCCCATTGTAACTTGGAGTCGAGCGTAATCCCTAAGAAAACTGTGCTGCTAATAAACTCAAGCTTTTCCTTATTTAGTATTATATCACATTTACTACTTCTGACATTTGGCAATGAAAACCTAATACATTTCGTCTTTTCCTTATTTAGTGCTAAATTATTAATAGTAAACCACTTATGTACCTCTATAATAACATTATTTACTTCATCACAGTCATTAGTATGTCTCCCTACTTTAAAGGTACTCGTCCGGGTCCCGTCAGCGGCCGCTCGCCTTCCGGCGAGCCCTTCCTCGTCCGCGGGTGTAAAGCCCACGGACCTGTCTGCGGGTGTAAAAGGCCCGCAGACCCACAACCGGGTGGCGTGCCCGGACACACCGGCACGCCATCCTCCGCGAGGGCGATTTAACGCTGTGCGCAGGCAGCAGTTCCCCCGTTTCCGCTGCCCGCACTACCTCGCTACGGGGGCATCAGGTCGGCGTTGGCCCGCCTTCTGCGCCCGGGCCTCCTCCTGCGTCGCGGGTCAGCGAGAGGATCGCTCTCCCTGGCCCGCTCCGCTGCCTCCTTCTGCGACATTACGCATTCGCAGAAGGAGACCACCGCCGACCACGACCTCTCGCTGCTCACCATGGATTGGACCACGGCGGGCAGCGACAGATCGGCCCCAACCGCGGCGCGCAGCAAGCTGCGCTCCGCCGCCCACGCCGGGCAAGCCTCGAGTGTGTGCTGCGCCGTATCTTCGGCGCAGCCACAGTCGTGGCAGCCCGGGGTCAGCACCTCCGCCTCCAAGTCCCAGGGTGGTACCCCTGCAAGCGCGCACGCGGCCTCGCACGATATGGTGCGGTATCCGCGTATCACCCTAACTGCCATGACCCTCTGCGCTCTCCGCAGCAGGGTCTTAGTTTGGGCAGTCAGGGCTTCCGCCCACACTGGCGCGCCGTACAGGGCCATGGATTTCACCACCCCGGTGTACAAGCGACGGCAACTGGCACTCGGGCCGCCCAAGTTCGGCAAGAGCCGCGACAGGGCTCCCGCAGTCCGAATCAGCCTCGGCGCAAGACCCTTGAAGTGGTCGACGAACTTCCACTTCGGGTCGAGGACGAGACCCAGATACTTCATCTGTGTCCCGACCCCGACCGTAACACCTCCGACGGCTATTCCGGCCCCTGAAGGCGGCCTCCTCCGAGGTCCGTAAAAACACAGGACCTCGGTCTTGTCCAGGGCCACCTCCAGGCCCAACCGTCGGATCCTGTCGACCACTTCCTCCACACCGGTCTCAGCCAGAGTGGCTGCCTCGCCGAAGCTGACTCCCTGCGCACAGACCAGAGTGTCGTCCGCGTAGCATACGAGCTGGAGCCCGCGGTGTAAATGGCCGCGGAGCACCCAGTCGTACCCGATGTTCCACAGGAGAGGGCCCAGAACCGAACCCTGCGGAACACCGCACACCACTTGACGGCGCAAAAGGCGACCGTCACCGTCGACGCAGACGACACTCCGGTCCTCGAAGTACGACCCCACGACTCGCCGCAAATAAGCCGGGACCCCATGGTATTGCAGGGCCTCCGACACGCATTGGAAGGGCAGTGTATTGAAGGCGTTGGCGATGTCAATAGACACCGCCAACAGCACACCGCCCTGAGACACTGCCTCATCCGAGAGGGCCTTGACGCGAAGGATCGCGTCTATCGTCGACCGGCCCCCCCGGAATCCGAATTGCGCGTCAGAGAGCCCCGGACCAACATCCTCTAGGTGCCGGACGATTCGGGCAGCGAGCACACGCTCGAAGAGCTTGCCCGCCTCGTCCAGCAGCACAATGGGCCTATAGGCCGACGGCGAGTCGCGGGGGCGACCTTCCTTCTGAAGAAGGACGAGCCTGCCCTCCTTCCAGATTCTCGGGAACTGCCCGGACACCAGACAGGCGTCGAGCAGTCCCCGAAAACGTCCCTCCAACTCCTCCACCTCTAGGGCTTGCACCCACACCCGGCCGGGGACTCCATCAGGCCCGGGGGCCTTCTTTTTTGCCCTGAGCCTCGAGACTGCTGCGCCGAACTCGTCAGCTGTGATCGCTGGAACGTCGGCAGCAGCTTCACTATGGTCTCGAGACTCGAACATTCGTGGTGGCTCGTGGACTGGGCTGTCCGGAAAAAGGGCCGACACAACTTCCACCAGGAGGTTGGGCTGTAGGGACTCGGCAACAGGGGCCGTCTGGCCGCGCAGCTGTTTGCGCGCGGACCGGTACGGACGACCCCATGGATCTCGATCGAGTCCCGCCAGCATTTCCTCCCGGCCACTCTCCTTGGCACTGAAAATGGCCAGCCGCAGACTATCCCTTGTTGCTTGCAGGACGTCATGCAGCCGGCCTTCCTCCTCCAGGTTCCGAGGACGACGCCTGCGTTGCCGCAAATAATCGCGGCGCTTTGCGACGCAGGCCCGACGTAAGTCCGCGATCTCCACCGACCACCAATACACCGCCCGCTTCCGGGGTATGTGCCCGGTGCGGGGCATGGCGGAGTCGCAGACACTTGTCATTGCCCCTCGGAACCACTGTGCCTCCGTGTCGACCCGTACTTCCCGGGGCGGAGCGAGCCACGCCTGGACAATGGATGCCTCTTTGAGGGCATCTGGGTCCAGGCGACTTTGGCTCCACCTCGGGAAGTAGTTCCGTCCTCTGAGCCGCTGGCTGTTCGTAGGCCCTCTCGGGGCGGAGACGTCAAACCGAATGTATCGGTGATCCGACAGTGTCTCCACCCCCTCGAGTACCTGCCACTCACTGACCTGCGCTGCGACAGCGGGGGAAGCGAACGTTACGTCCACGATGGACCCTCCCCACTGCCGCACGCATGTGTGGACAGTTCCTCGGTTTACTATGGAGAGGCCAAGTACAGCCAGCCACTCCTCCACAACATCGCCGCGCGCGTCGGTGGCGACTCCCCCCCACGCCGTTGATTTGGCGTTGAGGTCTCCCATCACGAATACCGGCAGCGGCGAGACACGTCTCACCGCCGCCCCAACCTCGTCGAGGAAGACCTCGAAATCGGCCAAGATCCGATTAGGGGAGAAATAAACACCGACGATCGCGACGCCAGCCCACTCCACCACCACGTAGCCCCGGCCTCTGTCCCGGATGGACAGGTCAGCCGTCCCCACGATTGCCACGGTACCCGTAACGTCCCCCGACCAGTTGGACCGGTCAGGGACAAAGTAGGGCTCCGCGACCACTGCGACATCAATCGACCACTCCGCCATGGTCTGCAGCAAGAGATCTTGCGCACCAGCGGAGTGGTTGAGGTTGCCCTGCAGCATTTTACGGAGACGACTGAGGTCCATCGACGGGTGCCATCTCTACTTCTTGAGGCACCGGCGCAGGTCTTGGGATGACCTTCGCCCCGCCTCTAACCTTCTTAGCTGGGCACTTTTTGCTGCCCGCTAAATGGTCCGCCTGTTTATTTGCTGCTGCACACACCGAACAACGGGGCGCAGCAGCACACTCTCTTGCCTTATGTCCGAGTTGACCACAGCGGTGACATTCTCCGTTGTGGTCCACCTCGGACGAGCAGCGGGCTCCCACATGCCCTAACTGCAGGCAACGGTAACAGCGGTCTGGTTTAGGCTGCAAGAGTGTTACTCGCGCCATATCCCAGCCCACTGTTACCTGACCTTTTTCTGCCACCTTTTTGGCGGCGGCCACGGGGCATCGGATCCAAGCGGATCCGATTCCTCGTCCCTCCCGGCGAATGGGCCCGCACTTGATGTCCTCTTGAGGACATCCGCCTGCACGAGCAACCGCCGCGATGACCTCTGCGGCAGACACAGAGTCATCGAGCTCCGACACGCGAAGACCCACACATTTTATGGGCCTCGCGATCCTCACGTCGTCGGGGCTCAGCGCCTGCCGCAGCTTCTCGGCCAAAGCGTCCGCTTTCGGGCCACTTGTAGCCCCCGGCACTTCTAACACACGAGCACCGGTCGCCGCCTGCCTGCAATGGAGGCCATCAATTGCGAGGTCGGCAATATTAATTTTTTGCCGGGCCTCGGACAGCACCCCAGCATAGCTGATGCCCCGCTCTTCCGCGCCAGGCTGCAGCGTAATTACAACCGCAGCCGAGCTCGGATTGCGGAGCCATCGCTTCTTCTTTTTCCTCCTCCTCTTGCTTTTGGGCACAGAAGCACTCGGCACCGGCTGACCAGTCCCTTTGCCTTTGCCCTTCCTTTTCGGACGCTTGCGGCGGACCACCTCCGTCCAGCCACCCTCTGCGGACGCCATCTGAGTATCAGATGGTCCTCGATCAGTAGATGGCACCACAGGCGGAGCTTTTTTGGCGACCCTCTTAGGCACAGATTTCTCCTTAGAGATCTGTTTGGCCCTCGATGGCCGCTCAGCCACCTCTTGCCCTTTTGACGGGCCAGGCTTGGGTGCCGCAGGCACACCATTCTTAGGGGCGCTTGCAACAGGGCCCCGATTCGCCTCAACAACCCGGTCAGCGGTCCGGGAGTCCGCAGCAAGTGGCGGACGGAGTCGCTTCTCCGGGAGGAGGCGGTCCCCGAGCGCCTCGAGTCGTGCGTTCAGCATGGTCCCGACTTGGACCATCACCTCCCGCAGCAGCTCCTCCCGCTCCTGCCTGGCCACTTCAGGGGCCGGTTGCGGAGGTGGCTTCGCCACCGCAGCCCTACGAGCCTCAGTTAGCTCATTCTGCAGGCGCTTGACTTCGGCCTGCAGAATAGCAACTTCGGCCGGGACAGAGCGATCCCTGATTAGGTTCATCGCCGCCCTAGTCGAATTGGCGGCATCCTTAAGTACCCGCACAAATGTGCCCTTAAGGTTGCCGCTCTTGGCTGCAACGTCCAGCACCACACCCATCTCCTCGTCGACCAGCTTCTGTAAGGTCGCCAAAGAGGGCGCGCTGGTGGATGCAGAGGGGTCGACGCCCACCTCCGCTCTTCTGACCTGAGCCTCTGCAGCTCTCTTGGCGACCTGTTCTTCGGCCCGCCTCTTCATCTTAGGGTCAGCTTTTGCCACATCGGCAAAGCTCGCCCCTGACACCGTAGAGCCGATGGATATATCGGACTCATCTTGGTCCATCGCTGCCGCCTCACTGGGAGGCGGCGTGCCCGGGCGCTTCAAAAAGCGACCCCGTAAGTCACGACCTTGGGTTGGCTTTGGCCCAACAGAAACTCGCCCTCGACCACTCCTGGCAGCAGACACTTTCGGTGCCGGACAGTCCTCGTCCGCACTCGAGGCTGAGTTTGCCCCCGTGTGCGACGACCGGGATCGGTTACGCTTCTGCGCCGCCTCCCGCCAAAGCTTCCCCTTAGAGGTAAGCGCGTTGTCGGCGGAGTCAGACTCTGCCGCCGCACCCTCCTCCACACGATTTGCCTTCCGTGAGGCCTTCGGCCTCGACTTCTTGGCCTCCTTTGTGTTTCCACACGATCCTTCCTCAGGCTTTCCGCTACAGACGGTAGCCTTACCACCACTTCCTCCTACTTCGCCTCCTGCGTGAGGCGCGCCCTCAGACGCGAGACTGCTTTTGCCCCCCCCAGAATACGAGGGGCAGCCAGAACCTTCCACTGCCGAAGCAGCAGTCGGTTCTGGGAGGGATTCTCCGGCCTTGCCGGTACCCTCCTGGGGTAAAATCTTGAAGCTAGTCTTATCCATCTTTTCTTCTTCCTTTGAAGGGTGAGGTCCCATATGCTGCTAATGGCGGGGTTTAGCCCCCCCGCGTTTCAGGGTACTCGCGCAGTACTTTCCCCGTTGGGCAGAGCCGGCCTGCCTATCATCGCCGGCTGAAGCACACCCACAATCACGCACACATTCACACACACACTCCCCAAAGACAATCCCCACACGAACCCCCCTCCCCGTCCCTATGCGTAAATACCCCAGTCGCATTCCACCTCCAGTCCTCTCTGAAAGCAGAGAGGTACCTTCAGCGCTCCCCCCCGCGACTCCCACCCTCGCCCCGGTTGACCTTTCGGTCCCCTACCCCCGTCCCCCCCACTACCCACCCTAAGGCTTCGTTCGCCACCGAGCAACAGCTGTCCACCCCGAAGAGTGGAGAGATATTACCCGGTGCCCAGGGTACACCGTCCCAAGCCCATTGTCCTTCCTCCGGACGTATCCTCGGGAATTACAATGGGCCGGGCACTCGAGGAGGTGATAGCCAGTACCCCAACCTTTTTTTTTTTTTTTTTTTTTTTTTTTTTTTACGTGGGGAAATCCATTACGGATACCCGCACCACCACGGGGGTAGCGGTGCGGGTTATGTCGGACTACTGACAGAGTGTCAGCTACCGACTAAAACCCCACGGTGTCCTCATCCCGCTTGTGTGTGGCGGGCCCCGGGAACGTACGTTGTACTCATCCGGTTCCCGCCAGCGGCCGTCTGCCTTGCGGCGGACCCTTCCTCAGGGTCTGTGGGTGTATAAAGCCCACAGACCAGTCCGCGGGTGTATAAAGCCCGCGGACTCCTCATCC
Source organism: Furcula furcula (assembly GCA_911728495.1). Taxonomy (NCBI): domain Eukaryota; kingdom Metazoa; phylum Arthropoda; class Insecta; order Lepidoptera; family Notodontidae; genus Furcula; species Furcula furcula. The sequence continues at coordinate 31,866,262 of OU452245.1, read as the reverse complement.
AGGAGGCGTGCCGGGACAACATCGGCACGCCTTCCTACATTAGGGCGATCTTTGTGCAGGCAGCAGTCCACCCGTTCCTGCTGCCCGCACGCCCTTTCTACGGAGGCATGAGGTCGGCGTGGGCACGCCTCCTGCGCCCGGGCCTCCTGCGCCGGCGCGGATCAGCGAGAGGATCGTTCTCTCTGATCCGCTCCGCCGCCTCCTTCTGCGACATGACACGTTCGCAGAAGGAGACCACCGCCTCCCAAGATCTCTCGCTGCCGGTCATGGCCATGACGACGGCCGGCAGCGACAGATCGCCTCCGATCACGGAGCGCAGTGAGCTGCGCTCCGCCTCCCACGCCGGGCAGACCTCGAGTGTGTGCTGCGCCGTATCTTCGGCACAGCCACACTCGTGGCAGCCAGGGTTCGCCTCCCTTCCGGCCATTTTGTGCAGGTATCTGCCGAAGCAGCCGTGCCCCGACAGCACCTGCACTAGGCGGAAGGTAGGCGTACCGTATTCTCGGTGCACCCATTCCTCGAGGACCGGGCGCACCGCCGATATGGTCCAGTGGCCGGCGGTAGGTTCCGCCAGCCGCTCCCGCCATCTCACGAGGGCCAACTCTTGGGCCTCCACTCGCCAACGCCGGACTTCGGCTAGAGGCGCACGGCCGCCCCGGCTTCGCGCTTCTGCGCTTTGCCGGTATAACGTTGCCAGCACCTCTGCCTCCAGATCCCAGGGTGGGATTCCCGCCAGTACGGTCGCCGCCTCATACGATACGGTGCGGTAGCCCCGTATCACCCTGACCGCCATGACCCGCTGCGCTTGGCGCAACAGGGTCTTGGTCCGGGCGGTCAGGGCGTCCGCCCACACAGGCGCGCCGTACAAGGCCATTGACCTCACCACCCCGGAATAAAGGCGTCGGCAAGTCGAGCCCGGGCCTCCCACATTCGGCAGGAGCCGCGACAGAGCCGCCGCCACCCTCACCAACCTCGGAGCGAGATCCCCGAAGTGGTCCACAAACTTCCACCGCGAGTCGAGGACGAGACCCAGATACTTCATCCGGGCCCCGACCGCGACCGCGGTGCCACCGACGATTATTCGGGCCCCTGAGGGAGGCCTCCTCCGAGGTCCGTGAAAACACAGGACCTCGGTCTTTTCCAGGGCCACCCTCAGGCCCAGCCGCCCGATCTTCTGGACCACTTCGGCGGTCCCGCTCTCAGCCAGACTGGCCGCCTCCTCAAAAGTGCCTCCCGAGGCACATATAAGAGTGTCGTCTGCGTAGCACACGACCTGGAGCCCGCGGTGTAAATGGCCGCGGAGCACCCAGTCGTATCCGATGTTCCACAGGAGTGGGCCGAGCACCGACCCCTGTGGAACACCGCACACCACGTGACGGCGCAATAGGCGACCGTCACCGCCGACGCAGACGACACTCCTTTCCTCAAAGTATGAGCCCACGACTCGCCGCAAGTAATCAGGCACCCGGTGATAGACCAGGGCCTCCAACACGCAACCATAGGGCAGGGTGTTGAACGCGTTGGCGATGTCAATAGACACCGCCAACAGCACCCCGCCTCCCGCAACCGCTTCCTCCGAGAGGGTCTTGACACGTAAGATCGCGTCAACTGTCGACCGACCCCCTCGGAAACCAAACTGGGCGTCGGAGAGCCCCGGTCCAACATCGTCCAGGTGCCGGACGATTCGGGCAGCGAGCACACGCTCAAAAAGCTTGCCCGCCTCGTCCAGCAGCACTATTGGCCTATAGGCCGACGGCAAGTTGTGGGATCGCCCTTCCTTCCTCAGGAGCACCAATCGTCCCTCCTTCCATATTTTCGGAAACTGCCCGGACACCAGACAAGCGTCGAGCAGTTTCCGAAATCGCTCGCCAAGTGCATCCAGCGCAGTCGCCAAAACCTGTCCTGGCACACCATCCGGTCCCGGTGCCTTCTTTGTCTTAAGCCTCAGGACTGCCGCGTCGAACTCATCAGTAGCTATCTCTGGAATTTCTTCGACGCGGCTGATACGGTCCTGAGGCTCGGCCATCTCTGGTGGCTCATGGGCCGGTCTGTCCGGGAATAGGGCAGACACTACCTCCGCCAGGAAAGCCGGCTGCAGCGACTCAACGACAGGAGACGTCTGGCCACGCAGCTTATTGCGCGCAGCCCGATATGGACGTCCCCATGGATCTCCGTCGAGCCCAGCCAACATAGCCTCCCTGCCTTCCTCCTTTGACTTGAGGATGGCCAGCTGCAGTGACTCCCTAGCTGCTTTGAGCAGCGCGTGCAGCCGGTCTTCCTCATTCAGGTTTCGGGGGCGCCGCCTACGCTGTCGTGTATAAGCACGACGCGCTGCAACGCACGCCCTACGAAGTTCTGCGATTTCCGCCGACCACCAATACACCGCCCGCTTCCGGGGTATGTGCCCGGTGCGGGGCATGGCGGAATCGCAGACACTGGACAGTGCCCCCCGAAACCATTGCGCCTCCTCGTCTACCTCCACCTCCCTAGGCAGTGTGACCCACGCCTGGACAATTGAAGCCTCAACGAGGGCCTCTCGGTCCAGGCGGCTCTGGCTCCACCTAGGGAAGTAGTCCCGGCCTCTGCTACGCTGGATGTTCCCGGTCCCTCCCGGGGTGGAGACGTCAAACCGAATATATCTGTGGTCGGATAACGTCTCCTCTCCCTCTAGGACCCGCCACTCTCTGACTCGCCGTGCAACTACAGGGGAGGCGAACGAAACGTCCACTATCGAGCCCCCCTGCTGTCGCACGCATGTGAGGGCGGATCCACGATTCAGAATGGAGAGGCCGAGAACCGCCAGCCACTCCTCCACCACTTCGCCCCGTGCGTCGGTGGCCACTCCCCCCCACGCCGTCGACTTGGCGTTAAGGTCCCCCAAGACGAATACCGGTAGCGGCGAGACACGTCTCACCGCCGCCCCAACCTCGTCCAGGAAGACCTCGAATTCGGCCAGAATCCGGTTCGGGGAGAAGTAGACAGCGACGATTGCGACGCCGGCCCACTCAGCCACCACAAATCCGCGACCTTTGTCCCGCGTGGACAGGTCAGCCGTCCCCACAATGGCCACGGTGCCCGTAATGTCCCCCGACCAGTTAGACCGGTCCGGGACGAAATAGGGCTCCGCGGCAACAGCGACATCGATCGACCACTCCGCCATGGACTGCAACAAGAGATCTTGTGCACCGGCGGAGTGGTTGAGATTGCCTTGCAATATACGATGGGGACGACTAAGATCCATCGACGGGCACTAACTCCATCTCAATCGACGCAGGTTCAGGCCTCACGGCTTTCTGCGTCCCCTTCACTTTGGCCCTGGCAGCAGGGCATTTCTTAGTGCCGGCTACATGCGCCGCCGGCTTTTTGGCGGCCGCGCATATTGGACAGTGCGGCTCCGCGACACAGTCCTTGGACAAGTGCCCAGGACGGCCACATCGGTGGCAATCTTTACTCCGGTCTATCTCTGCTGGGCAGCAGACCCCTACGTGACCGGTCTGCATGCATCGGTAGCAGCGAGTCGGCCGTGTATCCAGGAGGGATACAGTGGCTATATCCCATCCAACGGATAGCTGACCAACATTCACAACCTTCTTCGCTGCTGCGACAGGACAGCGAACCCACGCAGTTCCCATTCTCGCTTCTCTGGACAGTTGGACTGGTCCAACTGTCACCTCCGCCTCCGAGCAGCCACCAACATGGGCTACCGCCGCCTTCACCTCCGCCGCAGTGACTGAATCGTCCAGGCCTGCCAAGCGCAAAGCTGCGCATTTGTTAGGCCTGGCGATGCGAACATCACTGACATTCAGCGTGTTCCTCAGTTGCTCTGCCAGAGCTTCCGCCTTCGGACCACTCGCAGCGCCCGGCACTTCAAGGATGCGGGCACCGGTGGCTGCTTTCCGACAGCGGAGTCCTTGAATGCCCAGACTGGAAATTTCAATTTTCCGCTTCGCCTCCGTCAGGACACTCGCATAACTTATTCCACGCTCCTCCGCGCCGGGCTGCAGCGTTATGACGACTGCAGCGGAGCTTGGAGTACGGAGCTTTGCGATCGCCGTCTTCGTTGGTTTTGCCACCTTCGGTTTTGCGGTGCGCTTACGCTTCCGATTCCTACGCTTACGGTGGACTACTTTAGTCCAGCCTCCCTCAGTGGTCTCCTGCTTGTCCGTAGCTAGTTCAGCGGATGCAGCAGGGGCTACAACAGGCCGAGCCCTGCCTGGCGCAGCGCGTCTTGGCGTTGGCAGCTCTGTTACTTCCCGCAAGGACCCTTTTGCAATCGGGGTCGGTACATTCGTCCTCGGTTGGGCAGAGGGTCCCGGTGCAGACCTCTCTTTTGAGGCCTTTTTAGATCGGGCCTCCACAACCAATGGTGCACGTTCTGCACGTTCCCGAACGCGCGCATCTGCCGCAAGTGGCGGTCGAAGACGAGTCACCATGACCTCCCGTAAACCGAGGCGCTCAAGAACTGCCGTTTGCCGCTCTTCGAACGCCTCTAGACGCGCGCTCACCATGGTTCCAATTTGGACCATGGCAGCACGCGTCCATTCCTCCCATCGTTCGTCTCCTGTCGCTTCAGGGGCAGATGACTTTGACGGGCATACTCTTGTGAGCTCTGCCCGAAGCTCCCTCATTTCCTGTCGCAGATCCGCCATCTCCGCCTGCTGGCGTTTATTTTGGGCCTCAAGCCTTTGGTTCTGGGCCTGCAAAATAGCGACTTCATCCGTGGTGGACCTGTTTCGGATCTTGTTGTCAGCCTCCTTAATAGAAATAGCAGCATTCTTAATGGCACGCTGACACGTGCCCTTAAGATTGCCGCTCTTCGCCACAACTTCAAGAATGACGCTAGCGTCATTTTTAATCCTTTCGTGAAGGGCCAATAGGGTTGGACTGTCCGTAGGGGCAGAGGTATTTATACCCATCTCTGCTCTCCTCTTCTCCACCTCTGTGGCCTCTCGAGAAACACGTTCCTCGAACTCCTTTCTCTGGTTTTCCGTATTCGGACGGGTCTTGGCCTTGGTGGCACCACTTGCAGTCGCTGAATTATAAACCAGCGAGAGCCGCGACCGGTCCGACCCGCTCTCCGACATCACCGCAGGAGCTGGTGTGTCTGGGCGTTTAAGAAACCGCCCTCGCCCGTCACGCGCCATCGAGGATGAGGATACCGTAGAACGGCCTCGCCCCTTCCTAGACGTCGACAGCTTCTTAGGTGCCTTCAATGGGTTAGCACTGGAAGCCGACTCGGACCCAGATATGCGCCGTTTTGGGCCCTTATCAGCCCAAAATTTGGCGTGGTTATTCGGGCCAGCCAGCGTGGATTCAGCGGAGTCGGAATCCACTTGCTGTGGACTCAAACAACGCCGCCTCTCCTTCGCTGCTTTCCCCTTCTTCTTCTTGGACTTTTTCGTCCCTTTCGTGTTTGCACACGATCCGCCTTCCTCCGAGAGTGCGGTACACCCAACACTCATTTCATCCTCACTAACTCCTCCCGGTTTTCCCTTAGGAACCTCGATTCCATTAGGTCCTTCACCTACTCCGCCTCCCAAACGAGGCGCGTCCGCAGACGCCAGACTGCTTTTGCCCCCCCCAGAATACGAGGGGCAGCCAGAACCTTCCACTGCCGAAGCAGCAGTCGGTTCTGGGAGGGATTCTCCGGCCTTGCCGGTACCCTCCTGGGGTAAAATCTTGAAGTCAGTCTTATCCATCTTCGGTTTTCCTTTGTAGGGTTTGGTCCCTTTGCCGTTAGTGGCGGGGTTTAGCCCCCCCGCGTCTCAGGGTACTCGCACAGCCACTTTCCCCGTCAGGCAGAGCCGGCCTGCCTATCATCGCCGGCTGAAACACACCCACAATCACGCACACATACACACAAAACCAGGAAACACAAAGGAAAGGGGAAAGGAAAAGAAAGGATTTGGGTTCCCCGCATCACAAGTCCCCTCTCATCGTGAGAGGGATACCCGGAGCAGGGATAACCCTTGGGGATGGGAGAGGAGTAGAGGGATGGAAAAGGAAGGGACGTAGGGAAGCTTGGCCATTCGGCCACTACCCCACCCACGGTGTGATTTTTGCAAGTGGTTGTCTCCACCGGACCCCAGGAGAGGAAAGGAGGAAGAGAGAAAGGAATAAGGAGGGAGGATAAGGAAAAGGATACGAAGGTGGGAACACATGAGCCGCTTCGACCGAAGTCAGGGGCGCCTCGACCCTCGGGATTTGGTCCACGCCGACCGCTCACGCAAGTCGGACTCTCCTCTCGGAGAGCTCCCCTATCCGCCACCCGGGGGACGCGCCACAGAGCGGACTCCCGAACCGCTCGCGGCCAGTACCCCAACCTAACCTAACCTAACCTAACCTAACCTAACCTAACCTAACCTAACCTAACCTTTTTTTTTTTTTTTTTTTTTTTTTTTTTTTTTTTTTTTTTTTTTTTTTTTTTTTTTTTTTTTTTTGTTGACGCTGGGAAAAATGCGTTACGCATACCCTCCCGTTGGGGGACGAGAGGGTTATGTGGGACTCCCCCGGCTAGCCCGGGTATACCCACTAAACGACCCAGCGGCACTCCCGCATCGTCTTCATGGAAGGGAACTGGGAATCGGCAGAGCCTTATCATCCAGTCCCCCGCCGACGACCGCCCGCCTTTACAGCGGGCCCCGCACGCCCCTCCCTACGAGGAGGGGCCCGGAAATGACCGCGAGTGCTCGGTCATTCCCGCCGACGGTGGTGGTGAACCGTGCAATGCAGGAGACAAGGCGCCCCCGCGCCAGTCTCCCGCTATTCACCACCGGGGAGGAGGAGACGCTGATCGTACAGCCGTCTCACTCTTCCCCTTCTCCGCCTGCGGAGCGGCGCCGCGAGGGGATCGTCCTCCCGCGCGCGCTCCGCTGCCTCTTTCTGCGAGATCACGTCCTCGCAGAAAGAGGCGACCGCCGACCAGGCCGCCTCGCTCCCCAGCATGGACAGAACCACGCCGGGCAGCGAGAGGTCCGGCCCCACCACCGCAGTCAGACCGCGGCGCGGCTCAGACCAGGCCGGGCACACCTCGAGGGTGTGCTGTGCCGAGTCCTCCGCCGCGCCGCAGTCGTGGCACGCGGCGGCCTCCTCCCTCCCAATCCGATGCAGGTACGAACCGAAGCATCCATGCCCGGTCAGCACCTGCACCAGACGGAACGAGAGGAAGCCGTGGGGCCGCTCGAGCCATCCCTGAAGGACTGGCCCGAGCGCGTCCAACGTTCGGCGGCCGAAGGTGGCAGAGGCGAGGTCCTCAGTCCAATGGTGGACGATTGCGGCCCTCGCCTCCCGCCGGACGGCCTCCCGCTCCTCCGCGGCGGGGGGCGCATTGAGCGCCCTACGCCGCGCCGACCACTCGTACACCCTAGCCAGTACCCACGCCTCGATCTCCCAAGGAGGCGTGCCGGCCAGGGCGCACGCCGCCGCGAACCCCACCGAGCGGTAGGCCCTCGCCACCCGCTGTGCAATGGCCCTTTGGGGCCTGCGGATGGCGGAGGCGTTCTCCCTCCTGTGGAGGGAGTCCGCCCAGATAGGGGCCCCGTAAAGGGCCATACTTTTTAAGATGCCGGCATACAGCTGCCGGCATCGCGCCTTCGGCCCTCCCAGGTTCGGGAGGAGCCAAGAGAGGGCCCCCGCTGCCTTCAGCAGGCGCGTCGACAGCCCGCTGAAATGCGGGCCGAAGCGCCACCTGCTGTCCAGTACAAGGCCCAGATATTTTATCTGGGCCTTCACTCCCACCTCGACGCCCGCTACAACAATGCGGGCGTCCGGGGGGACCCGCTGCCGAGGCCCGTGGAAGAACACGGCCTCGGTCTTATGCAGGGCCACCGTCAGCCCTAGGCGGCGGATCCTACCTGCGACTAAGGATCCGCCAGCCGAGGCCAAATTGGCCGCCTCCCTAAAACTCCCCCCTCGGGCAGTGAGGAGAGTGTCATCCGCATAACAGATGACACTCGTGCCACGAAGGAGGGACCCGCGCAGGAGCCAGTCGAAGGCTATGTTCCACAGGAGTGGACCTAGGACCGACCCCTGCGGAACGCCAGACTCCGCCCTATAGCTCCGCAATCTGGCCGACTTGTCTACGAGGAGGACCGCCCTGTCCTCCAGGTAGTCGGCCAAGAGCGCCCGCAGATATTGAGGCACTCCGTGATAGCGGAGTGCCTCTAAGATGGTCGAGTGGGGAACGGAGTTGAACGCATTGGCGATGTCGAATGACACCGCCAACACTCCGTCCCCTGCCTCGACCGCCTCCCTCACTTGGCCCTTCAAAAGGGCCAATGCGTCGACCGTCGAACGCCCCTTCCGGAAACCGAATTGGGCGTCCGACAGGTCCGGCCCCACCTCCCGCAGGAGGCCATTCACCCGGGTGGCGATGATCCCCTCAAACAATTTACCGACCTCGTCGAGCAGAACGACGGGCCGGTATGCCGAGGGGGAATCCACCGGGCGTCCCTCCTTCCGAAGGAGGCACAGTCGGCCCTCCTTCCACGGTTTCGGGAACTTCCCAGTCGTGAGACACGCACTGAAGAGGTCCCGAAACCTTTCCTCCATTTGGGTGGCCGCAATGGCCACCACCGCTGCGGGGACGCCGTCCGGTCCGGGGGCCGTCCTCTTCCCGCGGAGGCGTAAGGCCGCCTCGCGGAGCTCCGCCACCGCCACTGGAGGGATCTCCTCCTCCGGCGGGGCCATCCCCCGCGGGGGGTGCATCACTGGAGGGGTGAAATCGGTCCTGCACGGAAACAGGGACCGAACCACCCCATCCAGCAACGCCGGCTCCAGGGTCTCCGTCAGTGGGGGGCCACAGGGGCGCAGTTTGTTCCGCGCCGCCTTGTATGGCCTCCCAAATGGGTCCCCGTCGAGACCCTCCAGCATCTCGGCCTTCGCCGAGTCGTCGGCGGCACGCATCTCTGACCTGAGGACCTCCTTGGCCTCCACGTACGCGGCGTAGAGGAGGTCCTCGTTGGCGAGGTCGCGAACGCTGCGCCGCCGACTCCGCGCGTAGGCCCTTCTGGCCGCCACGCAGGCGGCCCGGAGCCCCGCCAATTCCTCCGTCCACCAATAAACGGCGCGACGGGGAGGCGGGCGGCGAGACCGAGGCATGCTGGTGTCGCACACCTCGGTCAGGGAACCCCGCAACTGGACCGCTGCGGCGTCCACGTCCAGGACTTGGACAGGAGGCGCGAGCCAGTCCTGGACTAACGCCGCCTCCTCAGCCGCCTCGCGATCCAGGCGGGTGAGGGACCACCGCGGGAAGGGGGACTGACCCGAGTGGGCTGTCCCCCGAGGGCTCCCGGTGGAGACGTCGAACCGCACGTAACGATGGTCGGACAACGTCTCCACCATCTCCACCCGCCAGTTCAGGACGCGGGCGGCCAGCACGGGGATGGCGAACGAAACGTCCACCACTGACCCTCCCCGTTGCCGCACACACGTCTGAACTGTCCCTCTGTTTAAGAGGGACACGCCTGTCGACGCCGCCCAAAACTCGACGGCTCGACCCCGGACGTTGCAAGTCGCGGCCGGGTTGCCCCAGGCCGCCGACTTGGCATTCAGGTCGCCCAACACGGCGACCTGGCGTGGCGCCGCCCGACCGACCACTGCGGTGAGGACCTCGAGAAAGATCTCGAAGTCCGCAAGGGGTCGGTTAGGGGAGAAATACACGCCCACCAGGGCTATCTCTCCCCACGCGGCGGCCACGTATCCCGGTCCCCTCTCTAAGAGCGAGAGGGGTGGGGAGTCCGTGGAAGACCGCGCTACCACTGCCACTGAGCCGTCCGGATCACCCAGCCACCTGCCAGGGACCGAGTACGGCTCAGCGACCACCGCTACGTCCACCAACCACTCGGCCATGGTCTGCATCAGCAGATCCTGGGCCGCTCTGCAGTGGTTGGTGTTGGCCTGAAGGATGCGATGTTCGGCCCTATCCATTAATCGGACATCGCACCCCCCTCCGCAGCCGCCGATGTACTGGGCACCGGATCGGCGGTGGCAACGGCAGGCCGGGTCGGCGCCTGCACTTTGCCCTTCTTGGGGGGAGGCTTGCAGCTCCTCCCCTTCATAACATGATCCGCGGGGCGGCCACTGGCGGCGCACACGGCACAGTGCGGCGTGGTGGCCTCGCAAGCGGCGGACTTGTGTCCGACCTTGCCGCAGCGGTAGCATGTGTCCCTCCTTTCGTCCGTGGAGGGACACAGGGCCCGGGTGTGTCCAACTCCGAAGCACTTGAAGCAGCGCAACGGCGACTCTTCAAGTGCTCGGACCACACCCGTGCTGAAACCAACGGGAAGCCGTCCCTTGGCGAGGACGGCTTTGGCGGCGGCGACCGGGCACTCAAGGCGCATGGTGCCCATGCCGCCGCGGCCGGGTCTGATGCCCCGACCTTGCACTGCTGCGGCGCTGCAGCCTCCAGCCGCCGCGACCGCCGCCACCACCTCCTCCTTGGTGACCGAATCATCCAGATCGGACACCTCCAGGCCTGCGGACTTCACAGGCCTGACCACCTTGGCCACGTCCGCGATGACCTCCTGCAGTTTTTCTGCGAAGAGGTCCGCGTTGGCGCCGCCCTTAGCCCCCGGGAACTCGAATATTCGAGCCCCGGTTTGAGTTTGGCGGCACGCGATCTTGTCGATCCCCAGTTGGGTGGGATCGACGTTGGCGCGCGCCCGCGTCATTATTGACGCGTACGTCTCACCGCGCTCCTCAGCCTCCGCGGTGAGCGTCACCACGACGGCAGCGGATTTGGGAGCAACCAATTTGGGTTTGCTCCCACCGGCGGGGGCCCGATTAGCTGCGGGAGCAGCGTTTGCGGGTTTGGGGGCCGACTTCTTGCCTTTCCCCTTCCCCTTTCCCTTGCCCGTGGACTGAGACGGGCCGGGAGGGGCGGTGGCGGGGACGGCAGGGACGGCCGTCGCCTTCTTCTTAGCCTTGCCCTTCTTCTTCTTTCCAACCACCTTCGTCCACTTTGGCTGGTTGGACGGGGTAGTGGAGGGTAGGAGGGCGTCCTCTGGGTTTGAGGACGGCGCCGGCTCGCGCGGCTTGACTGCCGCGGGCAGCCGCTCGCGCGGCTTGATTGCCGCGGGTGGCCGTTCGTCCGCCGCAAGTGGCGGGCGAAGCCGCTTTTCCGGCAGGAGCCGGTCCTCGATGCCTGCGAAGCAGGCACGAGTGAAGGCCCTTTCCTCCATCACGACCTTGCGGATGATATCCTCAAGGTTGGAGGGGGGGAGGGCCTCAGCCGCAGGTCTCGGCTCGGCTTGTTGAGGCCGGGCCGTGGCTTTAACCGCGGGCCTCGGCTCGGCTTGTTGAGGCCGGGCCGTGGCTTCAGCCAGCTTGTGGTGTAGCTGGCTGACCTCCGACTGCAGGCGATCCACTTTCGCCTGCAGCTGCCGCGTCTCGTCGGTGGCTGTTCGCCCCACCAACTCCGCGACGATGCCGCGCATACTCGCGGCCCTGCATTTGAGGGCCTTCTGGAAGGTCCCCTTCAGGTTGGAGGACTTCGAGGCGACCTCCACAATCCCCTCCTGGTCCTCCACCGCCATCCGCTCCAGTTCCGCGACTGAGTGGTCCGCGTATAAGACGCGGGACGCACCGTACCCGGCCTTGGCTCGGGCGGCGAGCGTCCGCTGCTCCTTGGCAGCGACCGCCTCTTCGAGGTCCTTCTGGACCTGCTTCCGCTTCGCCAGGTCTAACTGGCGTTCAGCATCCGCTAAACCCACGTTGTGGGTGTCGGCCACTGCCGACTTTTTTTGCCGAAGCTTCTTCCTCGGCTTCCCTGTGGAGTTCGATAACGCGTGGTGGCCTTTCATTCTACACCAACTGATCCAGAAGGAAGTGGAACCATCCTTAACCAAGTTAATGTTTGATTACCTCACTGGACGAGAGATCACGCTCAACTACGCAGGTGAAAAGGTGACCAGAACGGCAAACAAAGGTTGTATCCAGGGCTCAACATGTGGCCCCTTATTATGGAACCTGCAAATGGATTGCCTTCTACAGGAAGCTGAAACCCTGGACGCCCACATGCAGGCGTTTGCCGACGACCTGTTGCTCATAGCAACTGCACCGGACGCCAAAGGAATAGAAGAGAAGCTGAATAGTGCGCTGGATTTGGCGGCACAATGGGGCAAGCGCTCAAAAATGGCATTCGCCGCCCATAAAACAAAAGCTGTCATCATAACAAGGAAGCTGAAGTATGACCAACCCAATCTCCAGTTACAGGGAGAGAGATTGGAATTTTCACCGAGCCTCAAGATCCTAGGACTCACAATAGACCAAAACTTGGGATTTGGTGAACACCTGGATCGAGCTATGGACAGGGCGATACTGATCTTTAAAATGTTCTCTAGGGCGGCTAGGGCCAGCTGGGGCCTCAACTCTGACATCCTCCGCCTGATCTACACCTCAGTTGTGGAGCCAACTATACTTTACGCCGCAAATATCTGGGCACACCGAACGGAGAAACTCCACGTTAGGAAGCGACTGGACCGGATCACTCGACTCTTCGCTATTATGATCTCAAAGGCTCACAGGACCACATCGCTAACCGCCGCCGCGCTTCTCGCAAGAATCATCCCTATCCACCTTAGGGCGAGAGAACGAGCCCACCTCTACGAGGTCAAGAAAGGAAAAGGAATTCCGGAACTCCCGGGGCGCCCCCTGCAAAGGCCAATACCACCTAGCCGCTTGCCGCATCCGGCTGAGAGAAGGCGCATGAGTTTCGACACGGTGAATTCTGCAGAAGAGGCGATGTCGCTTGAAGAGGACCTGATTATCTACACGGACGGTAGTAAAATTGAGGGTAAGGTGGGAGGTGCGGTCACCTGCTGGCGGGGTAATCAGGAGGAGAGCTTTACCAAATTCAGATTGGACGACTGCTGCAGTGTCTACCAGGCGGAACTCTGCGCTATACGTTGTGCCCTGGATATCCTTCAGCGCGCCCATCATAACAGTCCGGTGAGAATCTGCAGCGATTCCAGATCGTCCCTCGAGGCGATGATCAATCCTGAAGCGCTACACCCCCTGGTCGAAGAAATTAGAAATAGAATTGAGGCGATTCGGGACACTGGGGGGGATGTTCAGTTAACATGGGTCCGCGCGCACGTAGGTATCCAGGGGAATGAAAGAGCTGACGAGTTGGCAAAGGCCGCAGCTCTTAGGCTGAGGGCCCGGCCGGTGTATGATGCGGTGCCACTGTCCTTTGTAAAACGCCTCATCAGAGCCGAGACCTTGAACAACTGGCAAAGCATTTACGAGACGGCGACCACAGGGGCGACGACAAGAGGGTTCTTTCCTGACGTCGCAGCGGCATACGGGATATTGTCTAGGATGGGGCCTATGAATAATGGCCTAGCCCAAGTATTTACGGGCCATGGAGGCTTTCGAGCATACCTGTTTAGATTTAATCTTTGCCACGATCCGTCCTGCCCTTGCGATTCCACCGCTCAAGAAACTGTAGAGCACACATTGCTCGAGTGTCCAATGCACCTGGCCTCGAGGGTGGAATGTCAGGGCAGGATGGGTATGGATCTTCGCAGGGATACTCTGGCGGGAGTTGTTGGTGGTGACACCAGCAGACCCATATTCCTCCGTTTTGCCATGGAAATTGTAGGTAGAGTGGTCAGGCGGAACGGAGGAGTGTGGGGCTATGCCCCGCCGATAAACAGATAGATATAATTTATACTCAGACCAATTGATATACTTTTGGGAGCCCACATTTGGTGGATCAATGTTTAACACCATGGAATGGATAAAACTGCTTCTAGGCATGTATGTCTGGAAAATTACTACTTAACTTAACTTATAACATATGATACGGTGCGGTAGCCCCGTATCACCCTGACCGCCATGACCCGCTGCGCTTGGCGCAGCAGAGCCCTAGTCTGGGCGGTCAGGGCGTCCGCCCACACAGGCGCGCCGTACAAGGCCATTGACCGCACCACCCCGGAATACAGGCGCCGGCAAGTTGAGCCCGGGCCTCCCACGTTCGGCAGCAGCCGCGACAGAGCCGCCGCCACCCTCACCAACCTCGGAGCGAGATCCCCGAAGTGGTCAACAAACTTCCACCGCGAGTCGAGGACGAGGCCCAGGTATTTCATCCGGGCCCCGACCGCGACCGCGGTGCCACCGACGATAATTCGAGCCCCTGAGGGCGGCCTCCTCCGAGGAACCTAACCTAACCTAACCTAACCTTTTTTTTTTTTTTTTTTTTTTTTTGTTGACGCTGGGAAAAATGCGTTACGCATACCCTCTCGTTGGGGGACGAGAGGGTTATGTGGGACTCCCCCGGCTAGCCCGGGTATACCCACTAAACAACCCAGCGGCACTCCCGCATCGTCTTAATGGAGGGGAACTGGGAAACTGGCAGAGCCTTATCATCCAGTCCCCCGCCGACGACCGCCCGCTTTTACAGCGGGGCCCGCACGCCCCTCCCTACGAGGAGGGGCCCGGAAATGACCGCGAGTGCTCGGTCATTCCCGCCGACGGTGGTGGTGAACCGTGCAATGCAGGAGACAAGGCGCCCCCGCGCCTGTCTCCCGCTATTCACCACCGGGGAGGAGGAGACGCTGATCGTACAGCCGTCTCACTCTTCCCCTTCTCCGCCTGCGGAGCGGCGCCGCGAGGGGATCGTCCTCCCGCGCGCGCTCCGCTGCCTCTTTCTGCGAGATCACGTCCTCGCAGAAAGAGGCGACCGCCGACCAGGCCGCCTCGCCCCCCAGCATGGACAGAACCACGCCGGGCAGCGAGAGGTCCGGCCCCACCACCGCAGTCAGACCGCGGCGCGGCTCAGACCAGGCCGGGCACACCTCGAGGGTGTGCTGTGCCGAGTCCTCCGCCGCGCCGCAGTCGTGGCACGCGGCGGCCTCCTCCCTCCCAATCCGATGCAGGTACGAACCGAAGCATCCATGCCCGGTCAGCACCTGCACCAGACGGAACGAGAGGAAGCCGTGGGGCCGCTCGAGCCATCCCTGAAGGACTGGCCCGAGCGCGTCCAACGTTCGGCGGCCGAAGGTGGCAGAGGCGAGGTCCTCAGTCCAATGGTGGACGATTGCGGCCCTCGCCTCCCGCCGGACGGCCTCCCGCTCCTCCGCGGTGGGGGGCGCATTGAGCGCCTTACGCCGCGCCGACCACTCGTACACCCGAGCCAGCACCCACGCCTCGATCTCCCAAGGAGGGGTGCCGGCCAGGGCGCACGCCGCCGCGAACCCCACCGAGCGGTAGGCCCTCGCCACCCGCTGTGCAATGGCCCTTTGGGGCCTGCGGATGGCGGAGGCGTTCTCCCTCCTGTGGAGGGAGTCCGCCCAGATAGGGGCCCCGTAAAGGGCCATACTTTTTAAGATGCCGGCATACAGCTGCCGGCATCGCGCCTTCGGCCCTCCCAGGTTCGGGAGGAGCCACGAGAGGGCCCCCGCTGCCTTCAGCAGGCGCGTCGACAGCCCGCTGAAATGCGGGCCGAAGCGCCACCTGCTGTCCAGTACAAGGCCCAGATATTTTATCTGGGCCTTCACTCCCACCTCGACGCCCGCTACAACAATGCGGGCGTCCGGGGGGACCCGCTGCCGAGGCCCGTGGAAGAACACGGCCTCGGTCTTATGCAGGGCCACCGTCAGCCCTAGGCGGCGGATCCTCCCTGCCACTAGGGATCCGCCAGCCGAGGCCAAATTGGCCGCCGCCCTAAAATTCCCCCCTCGGGCAGTGAGGAGAGTGTCATCCGCATAACAGATGACACTCGTGCCACGAAGGAGGGACCCGCGCAGGAGCCAGTCGAAGGCAATGTTCCACAGGAGTGGACCTAGGACCTACCCCTGTGGAACACCAGACTCTGCTCTGTACCGCCGCAAACTACCTGTCCTGTCTACGAGGAGGACCGCTCGGTCCTCCAGGTAGTCTGCCAGCAGAGCCCGCAGATATTGAGGCACTCCGTGATAGCGGAGTGCCTCTAAGATGGTCGAGTGGGGAACGGAGTTGAATGCGTTGGCGATGTCGAATGACACCGCCAACACTCCGTCCCCTGCCTCGACCGCCTCCCTCACTTGGCCCTTCAAAAGGGCCAATGCGTCGACCGTCGAACGCCCCTTCCGGAAACCGAATTGGGCGTCCGACAGGTCCGGCCCCACCTCCCGCAGGAGGCCATTCACCCGGGTGGCGATGATCCCCTCGAACAATTTACCGACCTCGTCGAGCAGAACGACGGGCCGGTATGCCGAGGGGGAATCCACCGGGCGTCCCTCCTTCCGAAGGAGGCACAGTCGGCCCTCCTTCCACGGTTTCGGGAACCTCCCAGTCGTAAGACACGCACTGAAGAGGTCCCGAAACCTTTCCTCCATTTCGGTGGCCGCAATGGCCACCACCGCTGCGGGGACGCCGTCCGGTCCGGGGGCCGTCCTCTTCCCGCGGAGGCGTAAAGCCGCCTCTCGGAGCTCCGTCACCGCCACTGGAGGGATCTCCTCCTCCGGCGGGGCCACCCCCCGCGGGGGGTGCATCACTGGAGGGGTGAAATCGGTCCTGCGCGGAAACAGGGACCGAACCACCCCATCCAGCAACGCCGGCTCCAGGGTCTCCGTCAGTGGGGGGCCACAGGGGCGCAGTTTATTCCGCGCCGCCTTGTATGGCCTCCCAAATGGGTCCCCATCGAGACCCTCCAGCATCTCGGCCTTCGCCGAGTCGTCGGCGGCGCGCATCTCCGACCTGAGGACCTCCTTGGCCTCCACGTACGCGGCGTAGAGGAGTTCCTCGTTGGCGAGGTCGCGAACGCTGCGCCGCCGACTCCGCGCGTAGGCCCTTCTGGCTGCCACGCAGGCGGCCCGGAGCCCCGCCAACTCCTGCGTCCACCAATAAACGGCGCGACGAGGAGGCGGGCGGCGAGACCGAGGCATGCTGGTGTCGCACACCTCGGTCAGGGAACCCCGCAATTGGACCGCTGCGGCGTCCACGTCCAGGACTTGGACAGGTGGCGCGAGCCAGTCCTGGACTAACGCCGCCTCCTCAGCCGCCTCGCGATCCAGGCGGGTGAGGGACCACCGCGGGAAGGGGGACGGACCCGAGTGGGCTGTCCCCCGAGGGCTCCCGGTGGAGACGTCGAACCGCACGTATCGGTGGTCGGACAACGTCTCCACCATCTCCACCCGCCAGTTCAGGACGCGGGCGGCCAGCACGGGGGTGGCGAACGAAACGTCCACCACTGACCCTCCCCGTTGCCGCACACACGTCTGAACTGTCCCTCTGTTTAAGAGGGACACGCCTGTCGACGCCGCCCAAAACTCGACGGCGCGACCCCGGACGTTGCAAGTCGCGGCCGGGTTGCCCCAGGCCGCCGACTTGGCATTCAGGTCGCCCAACACGGCGACCTGGCGCGGCGCCGCACGACCGACCACTGCGGTGAGGACCTCGAGAAAGATCTCGAAGTCCGCAAGGGGTCGGTTAGGGGAGAAATATACGCCCACCAGGGCTATCTCTCCCCACGCGGCGGCCACGTATCCCGGACCCCTCTCTAAGAGCGAGAGGGGTGGGGAGTCCGTGGAAGACCGCGCTACCACTGCCACTGAGCCGTCCGGATCACCCAGCCACCTGCCAGGGACCGAGTACGGCTCAGCGACCACCGCTACGTCCACCAACCACTCGGCCATGGTCTGCATCAGCAGATCCTGGGCCGCTCTGCAGTGGTTGGTGTTGGCCTGAAGGATGCGATGTTCGGCCCTATCCATTAATCGGACATCGCACCCCCCTCCGCAGCCGCCGATGTACTGGGCACCGGATCGGCGGTGGCAACGGCAGGCCGGGTCGGCGCCTGCACTTTGCCCTTCTTGGGGGGAGGCTTGCAGCTCCTCCCCTTCATTACATGATCCGCAGGGCGGCCACTGGCGGCGCACACGGCACAGTGCGGCGTGGTGGCCTCGCAAGCGGCGGACTTGTGTCCGACCTTGCCGCAGCGGTAGCATGTGTCCCTCCTTTCTTCGTGGGAGGGACACAGGGCCCGGGTGTGTCCAACTCCGAAGCACTTGAAGCAGCGCAACGGCGACTCCTCAAGTGCCCGGACCACACCCGTGCTGAATCCGACGGGAAGCCGTCCCTTGGCGAGGACGGCTTTGGCGGCGGCAACCGGGCACTCAAGGCGCATGGTGCCCATGCCGCCGCGGCCGGGTCTGATGCCCCGACCTTGCACTGCTGCGGCGCTGCAGCCTCCAGCCGCCGCGACCGCCGCCACCACCTCCTCCTTGGTGACCGAGTCATCCAAGTCGGTCACCTCCAGGCCTGCGGACTTCACAGGCCTGACCACCTTGGCCACGTCCGCGATGACCTCCTGCAGCTTTGCGGCGAAGAGGTCCGCATTGGCACCGCCCTTAGCCCCCGGGAACTCGAATATTCGAGCCCCGGTTTGCGTTTGCCGGCACGCGATCTTGTCGATCCCCAGTTGGTTGGGATCGACGTTTGCGCGCGCCCGCGTCATTACTGACGCGTAGGTTTCACCGCGCTCCTCAGCCTCCGCGGTGAGCGTCACCACGACGGCAGCGGATTTGGGAGCAACCAATTTGGGTTTGCTCCCACCGGCGGGGGCCCGTTTAGCTGCAGGCGCAGCGTTTGCGGGTTTGGGGGCCGACTTCTTGCCTTTCCCCTTCCCCTTTCCCTTGCCCGTGGACTGAGACGGGCCGGGAGGGGCGGTGGCGGGGACGGCAGGGACGGCCGTCGCCTTCTTTTTCGCCTTGCCCTTCTTCTTCTTTCCAACCACCTTCGTCCACTTTGGCTGGTTGGACGGGGTGGTGGAGGGTAGGAGGGCGTCCTCTGGGTTTGAGGACGGCGCCGGCTCGCGCGGCTTGACTGCCGCGGGCGGCCGCTCGCGCGGCTTGCTTGCCGCGGGTGGCCGTTCGTCCGCCGCAAGTGGCGGGCGAAGCCGCTTTTCCGGCAGGAGCCGGTCCTCGATACCTGCGAAGCAGGCACGAGTGAAGGCCCTTTCCTCCATCACAACCTTCCGGATGATATCCTCAAGGTTGGAGGGGAGGGCCTCAGCCGCAGGTCTCGGCACGGCTTGTTGAGGCCGAGCCGTGGCTTTAACCGCGGGCCTCGGCTCGGCTTGTTGAGGCCGGGCCGTGGCTTCAGCCAGCTTGTGGTGTAGCTGGCTGACCTCCGACTGCAGGCGATCCACTTTCGCCTGCAGCTGCCGCGTCTCGTCGGTGGCTGTTCGCCCCACCAACTCCGCGACGATGCCGCGCATGCTCGCGGCCCTGCATTTGAGGGCCTTTTGGAAGGTCCCCTTTAGGTTGGAGGACTTCGAGGCGACCTCCACAATCCCCTCTTGGTCCTCTACCGCCATCCGCTCCAATTCCGCCACTGAGTGGTCCGCGTATAAAACGCGGGACGCACCGTACCCAGCCTTGGCTCGGGCGACGAGCGTCCGCTGCTCCTTGGCAGCGACCTTCTCTTCTAGGTCCTTCTGGACCTGGTCCCGCTTCGCCAGGTCTAACTGGCGCTCAGCGTCCGCTAAACCCACGTCGTGGGTGTCGGCCACTGCCGACTTTTTTGGCCGAAGCTTTTTCTTCGGCTTCCCCGTGGAGTCTGAGGAGCCCTCGGAGCCATCCTTTAGGAACCGCTTCCGGGCTCCCCGGCCTCGGGAAGACTCCTCGGCCACCGACATCGACGAACTGGCGTCCGAGTCCGACACCTCGTCCGTCCACCCGCCAAAAACACTCGCCGCAGAAGGCGCGCGGCTAGCCTCCGACGCCGAAGCGCCATCGGCTGGTTGGCCCTGAGAAGGGCCTTTTTCCAAATCGTCCCGGGAGGGGCCCTTAGAAGGGCCTTTGAGGAACCTCCCGGACGAATCCCGCAGGGGTTTAGACATCCCGCAAGGTATCGTAGTCGACCGCAATAGACTACGACGTACAGCGCACTTTAGCCGTTCACTGATCTGCCACTCCGTTACGGTGGTCAGATCAGGACGTTGCCCAGGGAACACGACGAGGACGTAAGCGCTGTGGGGGTTCCCCAACCTAACCTAACCTAACCTAACCTAACCTTTTTTTTTTTTTTTTTTTTTTACGTGGGGAAATCCGTTACGGATACCCGCACCGCCACGGGGGTAGCGGTGCGGGTTATGTCGGACTACTGACACAGAGTGTCAGCTACCGACTAAAACCCCACGGTGTCCTCATCCGCTTTAAGTGGCGGGCCCCGGGAACGTACGTTGTACTCATCCGGTTCCCGCCAGCGGGCGTCCGCCTTGCGGCGGACTCTTCTTTGTCTGTGGGTGTATAAAGCCCACAGACACGTCCGCGGGTGTATAAAGCCCGCGGACTCCTCCTCCAGGAGGCGTGCCGGAACACTTCGGCACGCCTTCCTACGCGGGGGCGATTGTTCGCCGTGCGCAGGCAGCAGTCCACCCGTTTCTGCTGCCCGCACTTCCCCGCTACGGGGGCATGAGGTCGGCGTTGGCCCGCCTCCTGCGCCCGGGCCTCCTGCGCCGGCGCGGATCAGCGAGAGGATCGTTCTCTCTGATCCGCTCCGCCGCCTCCTTCTGCGCCATGACAAGTTCGCAGAAGGAGACCACCGCCTCCCAAGACCTCTCGCTGCCAGCCATGGCCTCGACGACAGCCGGCAGCGACAGATCACCCCCAATCACGGCGCGCAGCGAGCTGCGCTCCGCCTCCCACGCCGGGCAGACCTCGAGCGTGTGCTGTGCCGTATCTTCGGCGCAGCCACACTCGTGGCAGCCAGGGTTCGCCTCCCTTCCGGCTATTTTGTGCAGGTATCTGCCGAAGCAACCGTGCCCCGACAATACCTGCACCAGGCGGAAGGTAGGCGTACCGTATTTTCGGTGCACCCACTCCTTTAGGACCGGGCGCACCGCCGATATGGTCCAGTGGCCGGCGGTAGGTTCCGCCAGCCGCTCCTGCCATCTGTGGAGGGCCAATTCCTGGGCCTCCACTCGCCAACGCCGGACTTCGGCTAGAGGTGCACGGCCACCCCGGCTTCGCGCTTCTGCGCTCTGCCGGTATAGCGTTGCCAGCACCTCCGCCTCCAGATCCCAGGGTGGGATCCCCGCCAGCACGGTCGCCGCCTCATATGATACGGTGCGGTAGCCCCGTATCACCCTGACCGCCATGACCCGCTGCGCTTGGCGCAGCAGAGCCCTAGTCTGGGCGGTCAGGGCGTCGGCCCACACAGGCGCGCCGTACAAGGCCATTGACCGCACCACCCCGGAATACAGGCGCCGGCAAGTTGAGCCCGGGCCTCCCACGTTCGGCAGCAGCCGCGACAGAGCCGCCGCCACCCTCACCAACCTCGGAGCGAGATCCCCGAAGTGGTCAACAAACCTCCACCGCGAGTCGAGGACGAGGCCCAGGTATTTCATCCGGGCCCCGACCACGACCGCGGCGCCACCAACGACAATTCGGGCCCCTGAGGGCGGCCTCCTCCGAGGTCCATGAAAGCACAGGACCTCGGTCTTCTCCAGGGCCACCCTCAGGCCCAGCCGTCCGATCCTGCTGACCACCTCGGCGGTCCCGCTCTCAGCCAGACTGGCCGCCTCCTCAAACGTGCCCCCTGAGGCACAGACAAGAGTGTCGTCCGCGTAGCAAACGACCTGGAGCCCGCGGTGTAAATGGCCGCGGAGCACCCAGTCGTATCCGATGTTCCACAGGAGTGGGCCGAGCACCGACCCCTGTGGAACACCGCACACTACGTGACGGCGCAATAGGCGACCGTCACCGTCGACGCAGACGACACTCCTCTCCTCAAAGTACGAGCCCACGACTCGCCGCAAGTATTCGGGCACCCGGTGGTAGACCAGGGCCTCCGACACACAACTATAGGGCAGGGTGTTGAACGCGTTGGCGATGTCAAGAGACACCGCCAACAGCACCCCGCCCTCCGCAACCGTTTCCTCCGAGAGGGTCTTGACGCGCAAGATGGCGTCGACTGTCGACCGACCCCCTCGGAAACCAAACTGGGCGTCGGAGAGCCCCGGTCCAACGTCGTCAAGGTGCCGGACGATTCGGGCAGCGAGCACACGCTCGAAAAGCTTGCCCGCTTCGTCCAGCAACACTATCGGCCGATATGCCGACGGCGAGTCGTGGGGTCGCCCCTCCTTCCTCAGCAGCACCAATCGCCCCTCCTTCCAGACTCTCGGAAACTGCCCGGACACCAAACAAGCGTTGAGCAGTCTCCGAAAACGTTCTCCGAGTGCGTCCAGGGCAATGAGCAACACCTGCCCCGGCACGCCATCGGGTCCTGGCGCCTTCTTCGCCTTCAGCCTCAGGACTGCCGCGTCGAACTCGTCAGCCGCAATGGCTGGAATTTCTTCGACGCGGCTGATGTGGTCCTGAGGTTCAGCCATCGTTGGTGGCTCATGTGCCAGTCTGTCCGGGAACAATGCGGACACCACCTCCGACAGGAAGGCCGGTTGAAGCGACTCAACTACCGGGGACGTCTGGCCGCGCAGCTTTTTGCGCGCAGTCCTATATGGACGTCCCCATGGGTCTCTCTCCAGCCCAGCCAACATCTCCTCCCTGCCTTGCTCCTTCGAGTTCAGGATGGCCAGCTGCAGGGACTCTTTGGCCGCGTTGAGCAGCTCGTGCAGCCGGTCCTCCTCGTTGTGGTTTCGGGGGCGGCGCCTACGTTGCCGTGTGTAGGCCCGCCGCGCCGCCACGCACGCCCTGCGTAGCTCCGCGATTTCCGCCGACCACCAATACACCGCCCGCTTCCGGGGTATGTGTCCGGTGCGGGGCATGGCGGAATCGCAGACGCTGGAAAGTGCCCCCCGAAACCACACCGCCTCGGTGTCCACTTCTACCTCCCCAGGTAGTGTGACCCACGCCTGGACAATTGATGCCTCGATGAGGGCATCTCGGTCCAGGCGGCTTTGGCTCCACCTGGGGAAGTAATCCCGGCCTCTTAGTCGCCGGCTGTTCCCGGCCCCTTCTCGGGCGGAGACATCAAATCGAATATATCGGTGATCCGATAGTGTCTCCACCCCTTCGAGGACCCGCCACTCTCTGACCCGCTCTGCGACAGCAGGGGAGGCGAACGAAACGTCCACTATCGATCCCCCCCGCTGGCGCACGCATGTGAGGACGGATCCGCGGTTCAAGATCGAGAGGCCAAGAACAGCCAGCCACTCCTCCAGCACCTCGCCACGTGCGTCGGCGGCCACTCCTCCCCACGCCGTCGACTTGGCGTTGAGATCCCCCAAGACGAATACCGGCAGCGGTGACACACGTCGCACCGCCGCCCCAACCTCGTCAAGGAAGATCTCGAAATCGGCCAGCACTCGGTTCGGCGAGAAGTAGACGCCGACGAGCGCAACGCCAGCCCACTCCACGACCACGTACCCCCGGCCTCTGTCCCGCGTGGACAGGTCAGTCGCCCCCACGATCGCCACGGTGCCCGTAACGTCCCCCGACCAGTTAGACCGATCGGGGACAAAATAGGGCTCCGCGACTACAGCAACATCGATCAACCACTCCGCCATGGACTGCAACAAGAGATCTTGTGCGCCGGCGGAGTGGTTGAGATTGCCCTGCAGAATTCGGTGGAGGCGACTATGGTCCATCGACGGGCTCCGAGACCTCCTCCATGGGGACCGATGAGGGCTTTTGCGTAGCCCTCTGGATGCCCTTCACTTTGGCCGCAGCGGCTGGGCAGTTTTTACTGCCCGCCAAATGAGCTGCTGGCTTTTTGGCCGCTTCACACACAGAGCAGCGTGGCTCTGCAACACACGCCCCAGACTTATGACCGGGGCGGCCACAGCGGTGACACTCGCTGCTGCGGTCCACTTCCGCCGGGCAACAAACACCCACATGGCCGGTCCGCAAACACCGGTAACACATGGTGGGCCGGTCTGGCAGGAGGGATACATTGACCGTATCCCAGCCCACTGCCAGCCGTCCAACACTAGCGATCTTTTTGGCTGGGGCCACAGGACAACGCACCCATGTGGACCCCAGTCTTTCACCCACGTCGAACCTAATAGGCCCAACCCTCACGTCGGCCTCCGAACAGGCCCCACCACGCATTACCGCGGCCACCACATCCACTGCAGTTACCGAATCGTCCAGGCCCGTCAAACGCAAACTTGCGCACTTGCTGGGCCTAGCGATGCGGACATCTCCGGCGTTGAGCGACTGTCTTAGTCGCTCCGCGAGAGCATCTGCCTTCGGTCCACCAGTAGCACCCGACACCTCCAGAATGCGAGCACCCGTGGCCGCCCTTCGACAGCGGAGGCTCTCGATACCGAGGCTGGCAATTTCAATTTTTTGTCTAGCCTCGGTTAAAACCTTCGCATAACTAACACCCCGCTCTTCCGCGCCAGGCTGCAGCGTGATGACCACTGCAGCCGATCGCGGAGCGCGGAGCTTCGTTGTTGTCGGCTTGCGCGATTTCGGTGCATCCGACTTAGCAGCACCCCGACCTCCACGTTTGCGTTTTCGCCGCTTGCGGCTAACAACCTTAGTCCAGCCACTTTCAGCAGTCTCCTTCTGTTGAGACGCCTCCGCTGCAGGTCTGGCCTCTTCGTCACTAGCCTTTCTAGGCACCGTCCGCTGCGGTTGTGCTCTCCGCGGCTGCTCCGGCAGCAACTTTTGCTGCTGTGGTGCCGTCTTCGCGGGTTTTTGAGCCCCCTTAAGTGGCGCGTGAGGCTTTGATTGGCCTGACGGGCCAGGTTTAGGCACAGAAGCCTCTCTCGTGACCCGTTTCGCAGGTGCCGCTTGTTCAGAAGATCGGACGTCCGCCGCGAGTGGCGGGCGCAGTCGAGGTTCTGGATCCTTTCGTAGCCCGAGGCGCTCAAGGACTGTCGTTTGACGTTCCTCAAACGCCTCCAGCCGCGCGCTGACCATTGTTCCGATTTGGACCATTGCAGCACGCATCCACTCTTCCAAACGGTCTTCGCCCGTGGTTTCAGTCACCAACACTCGAGACGGTCCAGCTCTTGTGAGCTCCGCTCGTAGCTCCCTCATCCCCTGACGGAGGTCTGCAATTTCCTCCTGCTGGCGTTTGGTCAGGTCCTCTAGCCGCTGATTTTGAGCCTGCAGGAGGGCTATCTCTTCAGAGGTAGATCTATTTTGGATCTTGTTATCCGCCTCTCTGATTGAAATGGCGGCATTCTTAATGGCGCGCTGACACGTGCCCTTAAGATTGCCGCTTCTGGCAACCACTTCCAATATGACTGCCACGTCATCGTTAACTCTCCGGTGGAGTGCCGATAATGGTGGGTCATCAGTAGGGGCGGAGGTGCTAATGCCCAACTCCGCTCTCTTTTCCTCGTCCTGTGTGACCGTCCGAGCCATCTTATCCTCGAATGCCTTCTTCCGGGACCCTGGATCAGGACGTGCCTTCGTCTTGCCGGCACAAGTTGCCGTTGCCGAATTGTAAACCAGCGACAGCCGCGACCGGTCTGATTCACTTTCCGCTGACATCACCACAGGAGGTGGTGTGTTTGGGCGTTTCAGAAAACGCCCCCTCTGGTCACGCGCGAACGCCGCAGAGGACGCCGATGAACGGCCTCGTCCCTGCCTGGCAGTCGACAATTTTCTAGGCGCCCTTAGCGGGTCAGCACTAGAAGCCGATTCCGAACCCGACTTACGAGTCGGGGACCTGGAGCGTTTTGACCCTTTTTTGGACCAAAACCTCGACGGGTCATTGGAATCTGCGGTTTCAGATTCGGCGGAGTCGGAATCCACCTGCACTGGACTCATACGACGCCGCCTTTCCTTCGCCACTTTCCCCTTCTTCTTTGACTTCTTAGTCAATTTCGCGCTTTCGCACGAACCTCCTTTCTCACCAATGCAATCACCGGTGGCATTTCCGCTTCCTCCAGCCATTTCAGGAACCTTAGGTCCTTTCCTGGCTTCTCTACCTCCGCCTCCTACCAGAGGCGCGTCCGCGGACGCAAGACTATTTTCGCCCCCCCCAGAATACGAGGGGCAGCCAGAACCTTCCACTGCCGAAGCAGCAGTCGGTTCTGGGAGGGATTCTCCGGCCTTGCCGGTACCCTCCTGGGGTAAAATCTTTAAAATAGCCTGTTCCATCATGTTTCCTTTAAAGGGTTTGGTCCCTTTGGCTGCTAGTGGCGGGGTTTAGCCCCCCCGCGTTTCAGGGTACTCGCGCAGTACTTTCCCCGTTAGGCAGAGCCGGCCTGCCTCTCAACGCCGGCTAGAACACACCCACAATCACGCACACATTCACACACTCCCCAAAGACAATCCCCACACGAACCCCCCTCCCCGTCCCTATGCGTAAATACCCCAGTCGCATTCCACCTCCAGTCCTCTCTGAAAGCAGAGAGGTACCTTCAGCGCTCCCCCCCGCGACTCCCACCCTCGCCCCGGTTGACCTTTCGGTCCCCTACCCCCGCCCCCCCACTACCCACCCTAAGGCTTCGTTCGCCACCGAGCAACAGCTGTCCACCCCGAAGAGTGGAGAGATATTACCCGGTGCCCAGGGTACACCGTCCCAAGCCCATTGTCCTTCCTCCGGACGTGTCCTCGGGAATTACAATGGGCCGGGCACTCGAGGAGGTGATAGCCAGTACCCCAACCTAACCTAACCTAACCTTTTTTTTTTTTTTTTTTTTTTTTGACGAGGGGGAAATGCTCTTTCGCATACCCGTTGCCTGGGTGGAGGCAACGGGTTATGTCGGGCCGTCCGACTAAAACCCCCCCGGTGTCCTCATCCGCTTTGTGTGGCGGGCCCCGGGAACGTACGTTGTACTCGTCCGGTTCCCGCCAGCGGGCGTCCTTGCGGACTCTTCTTGGTCTGTGGGTGTATAAGGCCCACAGACACGTCCGCGGGTGTAAAAAGCCCGCAGACTCCTCCTCCGGTAGGCGTGCTGGGACACACCAGCACGCCTTCCTACGCGGGGGCAATCACTCGCTGTGCGTAGGCAGCAGTCCACCCGTCTGCTGCCCGCACTTCCCCGCTACGGGGGCATGAGGTCGGCGTTGGCCCGCCTCCTGCGCCCGGGCCTCCTGCGCCGGCGCGGATCAGCGAGAGGATCATTCTCCCTGATCCGCTCCGCCGCCTCCTTCTGCGCCATGACACGTTCGCAGAAGGAGACCACCGCCTCCCAAGACCTCTCGCTGCTAGCCATGGCCTCGACGACGGCCGGCAGCGATAGATCACCCCCGATCACGGCGCGCAGCGAGCTGCGCTCCGCCTCCCACGCCGGGCAGGCCTCGAGTGTGTGCTGCGCCGTATCTTCGGCGCAGCCACACTCGTGGCAGCCAGGGTTCGCCTCCCTTCCGGCTATTTTGTGCAGATATGCCGAAGCAACCGTGCCCCGACAGTACCTGCACCAGGCGGAAGGTAGGCGTACCGTATTTTCGGTGCACCCACTCCTTTAGGACCGGGCGCACCGCCGATATGGTCCAGTGGCCGGCGGTAGGTTCCGCCAGCCGCTCCTGCCATCTTTGGAGGGCCAATTCCTGGGCCTCCACCAGCCAACGCCGGACTTCGGCTAGAGGTGCACGGCCGCCCCGGCTTCGCGCTTCTGCGCTCTGCCGGTATAGCGTTGCCAGCACCTCCGCCTCCAGATCCCAGGGTGGGATCCCCGCCAGTACGGTCGCCGCCTCATATGATACGGTGCGGTAGCCCCGTATCACCCTGACCGCCATGACCCGCTGCGCTTGGCGCAGCAGAGCACTGGTCTGGGCGGTCAGGGCGTCCGCCCACACAGGCGCACCGTACAAGGCCATTGATCGCACCACCCCAGAATATAGGCGCCGGCAAGTTGAGCCCGGGCCTCCCACGTTCGGCAGTAGCCGCGACAGAGCCGCCGCCACCCTCACCAACCTCGGAGCGAGATCCCCGAAGTGGTCAACAAACTTCCACCGCGAGTCGAGGACGAGGCCCAGGTATTTCATCCGGGCCCCGACCGCGACCGCGGTGCCACCGACGATAATTCGGGCCCCTGAGGGCGGCCTCCTCCGAGGTCCATGAAAGCACAGGACCTCGGTCTTCTCCAGGGCCACCCTCAGGCCCAGTCGTCCGATCCTGTCGACCACTTCAGCGGTCCCGCTCTCAGCCAGACTGGCCGCCTCCACAAACGTGCCCCCCGAGGCACAGACAAGAGTGTCGTCCGCGTAACAAACGACCTGGAGCCCGCGGTGTAAATGGCCGCGGAGCACCCAGTCGTATCCGATGTTCCACAGGAGTGGGCCGAGCACAGACCCCTGTGGAACACCGCACACTACGTGACGGCGCAATAGGCGACCGTCACCGTCGACGCAGACGACACTCCTCTCCTCAAAGTACGAGCCCACGACCCGCCGCAAGTATTCGGGCACCCGGTGGTAGACCAGGGCCTCCGACACGCAACTATAGGGCAGGGTGTTGAACGCGTTGGCGATGTCAAGAGACACCGCCAACAGCACCCCGCCTTCCGCAACCGTTTCCTCCGAGAGGGTCTTGACGCGCAAGATCGCGTCGACTGTCGACCGACCCCCTCGGAAACCAAACTGGGCGTCGGAGAGCCCCGGTCCAACGTCGTCAAGGTGCCGGACGATTCGGGCAGCGAGCACACGCTCGAAAAGCTTGCCCGCTTCGTCCAGCAGCACTATCGGCCGATACGCCGACGGCGAGTCGTGGGGACGTCCCTCCTTTCTCAGCAACACCAACCGCCCCTCCTTCCATATTGTCGGAAACTGCCCGGACACCAAACAAGCGTCGAGCAGTCTCCGAAAACGGTCTCCGAGGGCCTCCAGGGCAATGAGCAACACCTGCCCCGGCACGCCATCGGGTCCTGGCGCCTTCTTCGCCTTCAGCCTCAGGACTGCCGCGTCGAACTCGTCAGCCGCAATGGCTGGAATTTCTTCGACGCGGCTGATGTGGTCCTGAGGTTCAGCCATCGTTGGTGGCTCATGTGCCGGTCTGTCCGGGAACAATGCGGACACCACCTCCGACAGGAAGGCCGGTTGAAGCGACTCAACTACCGGGGACGTCTGGCCGCGCAGCTTTTTGCGCGCAGTCCTATATGGACGTCCGCATGGGTCTCTCTCCAGCCCAGCCAACATCTCCTCCCTGCCTTGCTCCTTCGAGTTCAGGATGGCCAGCTGCAGGGACTCTTTGGCCGCGTTGAGCAGCTCGTGCAGCCGGTCCTCCTCGTTGTGGTTTCGGGGGCGGCGCCTACGTTGCCGTGTGTAGGCCCGCCGCGCCGCCACGCACGCCCTGCGTAGCTCCGCGATTTCCGCCGACCACCAATACACCGCCCGCTTCCGGGGTATGTGTCCGGTGCGGGGCATGGCGGAATCGCAGACGCTGGAAAGTGCCCCCCGAAACCACACCGCCTCGGTGTCCACTTCTACCTCCCCAGGTAGTGTGACCCACGCCTGGACAATTGATGCCTCGATGAGGGCATCTCGGTCCAGGCGGCTTTGGCTCCACCTGGGGAAGTAATCCCGGCCTCTTAGTCGCCGGCTGTTCCCGGCCCCTCCTCGGGCGGAGACATCAAATCGAATATATCGGTGATCCGATAGTGTCTCCACCCCTTCGAGGACCCGCCACTCTCTGACCCGCTCTGCGACAGCAGGGGAGGCGAACGAAACGTCCACTATCGATCCCCCCCGCTGGCGCACGCATGTGAGGACGGATCCGCGGTTCAAGATAGAGAGGCCTAGAACAGCCAGCCACTCTTCGAGCACCTCGCCACGCGCGTCGGTGGCCACTCCTCCCCACGCCGTCGACTTGGCGTTGAGATCCCCCAAGACGAATACCGGCAGCGGTGAGACACGTCGCACCGCCGCCCCAA
The DNA here is from genome assembly GCA_911728495.1 of Furcula furcula. Classification (NCBI taxonomy): domain Eukaryota; kingdom Metazoa; phylum Arthropoda; class Insecta; order Lepidoptera; family Notodontidae; genus Furcula; species Furcula furcula. The sequence continues at coordinate 31,836,540 of OU452245.1, read as the reverse complement.
CCTCGTCGAGGAAGATCTCGAAGTCGGCCAGCACTCGGTTCGGCGAGAAGTAGACCCCGACGAGCGCAACGCCAGCCCACTCCACCACCACGTACCCCCGGCCTCTGTCCCGCGTGGACAGGTCAGTCGCCCCCACGATCGCCACGGTGCCCGTAACGTCCCCCGACCAGTTAGACCGATCGGGGACAAAATAGGGCTCCGCGACTACAGCAACATCGATCAACCACTCCGCCATGGACTGCAACAGGAGATCTTGTGCGCCGGCGGAGTGGTTGAGATTACCCTGCAGAATTCGGTGGAGGCGACTAAGGTCCATCGACGGGTTCCGAAACCTCCTCCATGGGGACCGATGAGGGCTTTAGCAAAGCCTTCTGGATGCCCTTCACTTTGGCCGCAGCGGCTGGGCAATTTTTACTGCCCGCCAAGTGAGCTGCTGGCTTTTTGGCCGCTTCACACACAGAGCAGCGTGGCTCTGCAACACACGCCCCAGACTTATGTCCGGGGCGGCCACAGCGGTGACACTCGCTGCTGCGGTCCACTTCAGCCGGGCAACAAATACCTACATGGCCGGTCCGCAAACACCGGTAACACATAGTGGGCCGGTCCGGCAGGAGGGATACATTAACCGTATCCCAGCCCACCGCCAATTGACCAACGCCAGCGACCTTTTTGGCCGGAGCCACTGGACAGCGCACCCAAGTGGACCCCAGTCTTGCACCCCCGTCAAACCTAATTGGCCCAACCTTCACGTCGGCTTCCGAACAGGCCCCAGCACGCACTACCGCGGCCACCACATCCACCGCAGTCACCGAGTCGTCCAGGCCCGACAAACGCAGACATGCGCATTTGCTGGGCCTAGCGACGCGGACGTCTGCAGCGTTGAGCGACTGTTTTAGTCGCTCGGCAAGGGCATCCGCCTTCGGCCCACTAGTGGCACCTGGCACCTCTAAAATGCGGGCACCAGTGGCCGCCCTCCGACAACGTAGGCTCTCGATACCGAGGCTGGCAATTTCAATTTTTTGCCTTGCCTCGGTTAAAACCCTCGCGTAACTAACGCCCCGCTCCTCCGCACCAGGCTGCAGCGTGATGACGACTGCAGCCGATCGCGGAGCGCGGAGCTTCGTTTTGGCCGGCTGGCGCGATTTTGGTGCATCCGCTTTCGGAGCACCCCGACCTCCACGTTTCCTTTTACGCCGCTTGCGGCGAACAACCTTGGTCCAGCCGTTTTCAGCAGACTCCGTCTGTTGAGACGCCTGCTCTGCGGGTCTAGCCTCCTCGTCACTGGCTTTCCTAGGCACCGTCCGCTGCGGTTGTGCTCTCCGCGGCTGCTCCGGCTGCAGCTTTTGTTGCTGTGGTGCTGGCGTAGGTTTCTGAGCCCTCTTAGGTGGCGCATCAGCCTTTGATTGGCCTGATGTGCCAGGTTTTGGCGCAGGACCAACTCTCACGACCCGTCCCGCAGGCGCCGTCCGATCCGAAGAACGGAGGTCCGCCGCAAGAGGCGGCCGCAGGCGCGGTTCTGGGCCCACTCGTAGCCCGAGACGCTCAAGAACTGCCGTTTGGCGTTCCTCAAACGCCTCGAGCCGCGCGCTCACCATGGTCCCGATTTGGACCATCGCAGCACGCATCCAATCGTCTAGACGGTCATCGCCAGCGGTTTCAGCCACCATTCGAGACGGTCCAGCTCTTGTAAGCTCCGCTCGTAGCTCCCTCATCCCCTGACGGAGGTCTACAATTTCCTCCTGCTGGCGTTTGGTCAGGTCCTCTAACCGCTGATTTTGAGCCTGCAGGAGGGCTATCTCGTCTGAGGTGGACCTATTCTGGATTTTACTATCCGCCTCTTTGATTGATATGGCGGCATTCTTAATAGCACGCTGACACGTGCCCTTAAGATTGCCGCTCTTTGCAACCACTTCTAGGATGACTGCCACGTCGTCGTTAACTCTCCGGTGAAGAGCCGACAACGGTGGGTCATCAGTAGGGGCGGAGGTGCTTATGCCCAACTCCGCCCTCTTTTCCTCGTCCTGTGTGACCGTCCGAACCATCTTGTCCTCGAATGTCTTCTTCCTGGACCCTGGATCAGGACGTGCCTTCGTCTTGCCGGCATAAGTTGCCGTCGCCGAGTTATAAACCAGCGACAGCCGCGACCGGTCTGATTCGCTTTCCGACATCACCACAGGAGGTGGTGTGTTTGGGCGTTTCAGAAAACGCCCCCTCTGATCACGCGCCAGTGTGGCAGAGGTCGCCGATGAACGGCCGCGCCCCTGCCTGGCAGTGGAAAGTTTTCTAGGCGCCCTTAGGGGGTCAGCACTAGAGGCCGATTCCGACCCTGACTTACGAACTCTGGATCTAGACCTGGAACGTTTTGGCCCCTTGTCAGCCCAGAATTTCGATGGGTCATTCGCATCTTCGATTGCAGGTTCTGCACAGTCAGCAGCGGAGTCAGCGGAGTCGGAATCCACCAACACTGGACTCACACGACGCCGCCTTTCTTTCGCCACTTTTCCCTTCTTTTTGGACTTAGTCCGCTTTGCGTTTTTACTCGCACCTTCCTCTAGGACCATTCCGTCCTCACTACCAATCTCATAACCGGTAGTTATCCTTCTTCCTTCAGCCTTTCCAAGAACCTCAGGTCCTTTCCTGGCTTCCCTAACTTCACCTCCTACTAGAGGCGCGTCCGCGGACGCAAGACTGTTTTTGCCCCCCCCAGAATACGAGGGGCAGCCAGAACCTTCTCCTGCCGAAGCAGCAGTCGGTTCTGGGAGGGATTCTCCGGCCTTGCCGGTACCCTCCTGGGGTAAAATCTTCAAAACAGCCTGTTCCATCATAAATCCTTTTTAGGGTTTGGTCCCTATAACTGCTAGTGGCGGGGTTTAGCCCCCCCGCGTTTCAGGGTACTCGCACAGTACTTTCCCCGTCAGGCAGAGCCGGCCTGCCTCTCGTCGCCGGCTAAAGCACACCCACAATCACGCACACATTCACACAAAACCAGGAAACACAAAGGAAAGGGGAAAGGAAAAGAAAGGATTTGGGTTCCCCGCATCACAAGTCCCCTCTCAACGTGAGAGGGATACCCGGAGCAGGGATAACCCTTGGGGATGGGAGAGGAGTAGAGGGATGGAAAAGGAAGGGACGTAGGGAACGTTGGCCATTCGGCCACTACCCCACCCACGGTGTGATTTTTGCAAGTGGTTGTCTCCACCGGACCCCCAGGAAAGGAAAGGAAGAAGAAAGGAAGGAATAAGGAGGGAGGATAAGGAAAAGGATAAGAAGGTGGGAACACATGAGCCGCTTCGACCGAAGTCAGGGGCGCCTCGACCCTCGGGATTTGGTCCACGCCGACCGCTCACGCAAGTCGGACTCTCCACTCGGAGAGCTCCCCTATCCGCCACCCGGGGGACGCGCCACTGAGCGGACTCCCGAACCGCTCGCGGAACCTAACCTAACCTAACCTTTTTTTTTTTTTTTTTTTTTTTTTTTTAACGTGGGGAAATCCATTACGGATACCCGCACCGCCACGGGGGTAGCGGTGCGGGTTATGTCGGACTACTGACAGAGTGCCAGCTACCGACTAAAACCCCACGGTGTCCTCATCCCGCTTGTGTGGCGGGCCCCGGGAACGTACGTTGTACTCATCCGGTTCCCGCCAGCGGCCGTCTGCCTTGTGGCGGACCCTTCCTCAGGGTCTGTGGGTGTATAAAGCCCACAGACCAGTCCGCGGGTGTATAAAGCCCGCGGACTCCTCATCCAGGAGGCGTGCCGGGACAACATCGGCACGCCTTCCTACATTAGGGCGATCTTTGTGCAAGCAGCAGTCCACCCGTTCCTGCTGCCCGCACGCCCTTTCTACGGAGGCATGAGGTCGGCGTGGGCACGCCTCCTGCGCCCGGGCCTCCTGCGCCGGCGCGGATCAGCGAGAGGATCGTTCTCTCTGATCCGCTCCGCCGCCTCCTTCTGCGACATGACACGTTCGCAGAAGGAGACCACCGCCTCCCAAGATCTCTCGCTGCCGGTCATGGCCATGACGACGGCCGGCAGCGACAGATCGCCTCCGATCACGGAGCGCAGTGAGCTGCGCTCCGCCTCCCACGCCGGGCAGACCTCGAGCGTGTGCTGCGCCGTATCTTCGGCACAGCCACACTCATGGCAGCCAGGGTTCGCCTCCCTTCCGGCTATTTTGTGCAGGTATCTGCCGAAGCAGCCGTGCCCCGACAGCACCTGCACTAGGCGGAAGGTAGGCGTACCGTATTCTCGGTGCACCCATTCCTCGAGGACCGGGCGCACCGCCGATATGGTCCAGTGGCCGGCGGTAGGTTCCGCCAGCCGCTCCCGCCATCTCACGAGGGCCAACTCTTGGGCCTCCACTCGCCAACGCCGGACTTCGGCTAGAGGTGTTCGGCCGCCCCGGCTTCGCGCTTCTGCGCTCTGCCGGTATAGCGTTGCCAGCACCTCTGCCTCCAGATCCCAGGGTGGGATTCCCGCCAGTACGGTCGCCGCCTCATACGATACGGTGCGGTAGCCCCGTATCACCCTGACCGCCATGACCCGCTGCGCTTGGCGCAACAGGGTCTTGGTCCGGGCGGTCAGGGCGTCCGCCCACACAGGCGCGCCGTACAAAGCCATTGACTTCACCACCCCGGAATAAAGGCGTCGGCAAGTCGAGCCCGGGCCTCCCACATTCGGCAGGAGCCGCGACAGAGCCGCCGCCACCCTCACCAACCTCGGAGCGAGATCCCCGAAGTGGTCCACAAACTTCCACCGCGAGTCGAGGACGAGACCCAGATACTTCATCCGGGCCCCGACCGCGACCGCGGTGCCGCCAACGATTATTCGGGCCCCTGAGGGAGGCCTCCTCCGAGGTCCGTGAAAACACAGGACCTCGGTCTTTTCCAGGGCCACCCTCAGGCCCAGCCGCCCGATCTTCTGGACCACTTCGGCGGTCCCGCTCTCAGCCAGACTGGCCGCCTCCTCAAAAGTGCCTCCCGAGGCACATACAAGAGTGTCGTCTGCGTAGCACACGACCTGGAGCCCGCGGTGTAAATGGCCGCGGAGCACCCAGTCGTATCCGATGTTCCACAGGAGTGGGCCGAGTACCGACCCCTGTGGAACACCGCACACCACGTGACGGCGCAATAGACGACCGTCACCGCCGACGCAGACGACACTCCTCTCCTCAAAGTACGAGCCCACGACTCGCCGCAAGTATTCGGGCACCCGATGGTAGACCAGGGCCTCCGACACACAACCATAGGGCAGGGTGTTGAACGCGTTGGCGATGTCAAGAGACACCGCCAACAGCACCCCGCCTCCCGCAACCGTTTCCTCCGAGAGGGTCTTGACACGTAAGATCGCGTCGACTGTCGACCGACCCCCTCGGAAACCAAACTGGGCGTCGGAGAGCCCCGGTCCAACGTCGTCCAGGTGCCGGACGATTCGGGCAGCGAGCACACGCTCGAAGAGCTTGCCCGCCTCGTCCAGCAGCACTATCGGCCTATAGGCCGACGGCAAGTCGTGGGGTCGTCCTTCCTTCCTCAGGAGCACTAAACGTCCCTCCTTCCATATTTTCGGAAACTGCCCGGACACCAGACAAGCGTCGAGCAGTTTCCGAAATCGCTCGCCCAGGGCATCCAGCGCAGTCGCCAACACCTGTCCGGGCACACCATCCGGTCCCGGTGCCTTCTTTGTCTTAAGCCTCAGGACTGCCGCGTCGAACTCATCAGTTGTTATCTCTGGAATTTCTTCGACGCGGCTAATACGGTCCTGAGGCTCGGCCATCATTGGTGGCTCGTGGGCCGGTCTGGCCGGGAATAGGGCAGACACTACCTCCGTAAGGAAAGCCGGTTGCAGCGACTCGACGACAGGAGACGTCTGGCCGCGCAGCTTATTGCGCGCAGCCCGGTATGGACGTCCCCATGGGTCTCCGTCGAGTCCAGCCAACATAGCCTCCCTGCCTTCCTCCTTTGACTTGAGGATGGCCAGCTGCAGCAGCTCCCTAGCTGCTTTGAGCAGCTCGTGCAGCCGGTCCTCCTCATTCAGGTTTCGGGGGCGGCGCCTACGCTGCCGTGTATAAGCTCGGCGCGCCGCAACGCACGCCCTACGAAGTTCTGCGATTTCCGCCGACCACCAATACACCGCCCGCTTCCGGGGTATGTGCCCGGTGCGGGGCATGGCGGAATCGCAGACACTGGACAGTGCCCCCCGAAACCATTGCGCCTCCTCGTCTACCTCCACCTCCCTAGGCAGTGTGACCCACGCCTGGACAATTGAAGCCTCAACGAGGGCCTCTCGGTCCAGGCGGCTCTGGCTCCACCTAGGGAAGTAGTCCCGGCCTCTGCTACGCTGGATGTTCCCGGCCCCTCCCGGGGCGGAGACGTCGAACCGAATGTATCTATGGTCGGATAACGTCTCCTCTCCCTCTAGGACCCGCCACTCACGGACTCGCGATGCAACCACAGGGGAGGCGAACGAAACGTCCACTATCGAACCCCCCCGCTGTCGCACGCAAGTGAGGACGGATCCCCGATTCAGAATGGAGAGGCCGAGAACCGCCAGCCACTCCTCCACCACTTCGCCACGAGCGTCGGTGGCCACTCCCCCCCACGCCGTCGACTTGGCGTTGAGGTCCCCTAAGACGAATACCGGTAGCGGCGAGACACGTCTCACCGCCGCCCCAACCTCGTCCAGGAAAACCTCGAATTCGGCCAAAATCCGGTTCGGGGAGAAGTAGACAGCGACGATTGCGACGCCGGCCCACTCAGCCACCACAAATCCGCGACCTTTATCCCTCGTAGACAGATCAGCCGTCCCCACAATGGCCACGGTGCCCGTAATGTCCCCCGACCAGTTAGACCGGTCAGGGACAAAGTAGGGCTCCGCAGCAACAGCGACATCGATCGACCACTCCGCCATGGACTGCAACAAGAGATCTTGTGCACCGGCGGAGTGGTTGAGATTACCTTGTAATATACGGTGGGGACGACTACGATCCATCTACGGTCCCCAACTCCATCTCATTGGACGCAGGTTCACGCCTCACGGCTTTCTGCGTCCCCTTCACTTTGGCCCTGGCAGCAGGGCAACGCTTAGTGCCAGCTACATGCGCCGCCGGCTTTTTGGCGGCCGCGCATATAGGACAGTGCGGCTCCGCGACACAGTCCTTGGACAAGTGCCCAGGACGGCCACATCGGTGACAATCCTTACTCCGGTCCACCTCTGCCGGGCAGCAGACCCCTACGTGACCTGTCTGCATGCATCGGTAGCAACGAGTCGGCCGTGCATCCAGGAGGGATACAGTGGCTATATCCCATCCTACGGCTAGCCGCCCAGCATTTGCCACCTTCTTCGCCGCAGCGACAGGACAGCGAACCCACGCAGTTCCCACGCCCGCTTCTCTAGACAGTTGAACTGGTCCAACCGTCACTTCCGCCTCCAAGCAGCCACCTACATGGGCAACCGCAGCCTTTACCTCCGCAGAGGTGACGGAATCGTCCAGGCCCGCCAAGCGCAAAGCTGCGCTCTTACTGGGCCTGGCGACACGAACGTCATCGGTATTCAGTGCCCTCCTCAATTGCTCTGCTAGAGCTTCCGCCTTAGGCCCACTAGCGGCGCCCGGCACCTCAAGAATGCGGGCGCCAGTGGCTGCTTTCCGACAGCGAAGTCCCTCGATGCCGAGAGTGGAGATCTGAATCTTGCTCTTCGCCTCCGTAAGGACACTCGCGTAGGTAATTCCCCGTTCCTCCGCACCGGGCTGCAGCGTAATGACCACTGCAGCGGAACTTGGAGGACGGAGCTTCGCAATCGCCATCTTTGCCTGTTTTGGCGCCTGCGGTTTCGCGGCGCCACGACCCTTCCGTTTTTTACGGTTCCGGCGCTTCCGGCGGACCACCTTGGTCCAGCCGCCTTCAGCGGATTCCTGCTGGTCCGTGGCTGTTCCAGCAGATGCAGCAGGTGCCACAGCAGGCCGGGCCCTAACAGGCGCAGCGCGTCTTGTCTGTGGCGGCTGTGTCGCTTCCCGCAAGGACCCTTTGGCTATTGGGGCCGGCGCATTCGTCCTCGGTGGGGCAGAGGGCCCGGGTGCAGACTTCTCTTTCGGTGCCTTTTGGATTCGGGCCTCCGCAGCGACTGATGCACGCTTAGAAGCGCGCGCATCTGCCGCAAGTGGTGGTCGAAGACGAGGCTCCACGACTTCTTGAAAACCGAGACGCTCAAGGACCGCCGTTTGACGTTCCTCGAACGCCTCTAGACGCGCACTTACCATACTTCCAATTTGGATCATGGCAGCACGCGTCCATTCCTCCCATCTTTCGTCTCCCGCCGCTTCAGGGGCCGATGACTTTGACGGGCAGACTCTTGTGAGCTCTGCCCGTAACTCCCTCATTTCCTGGCGTAAATCCGCCAACTCCGCCTGCTGGCGTTTATTTTGGGCCTCAAGCCTTTGGTTCTGGGCCTGCAAAATAGCGACTTCATCAGTGGTCGACCTGTTCCGGATTTTGTTGCCGGCCTCCTTAATAGCGATAGCGGCACTCTTAATGGCACGTTGGCACGTGCCCTTAAGATTGCCGCTCTTCGCAACAACTTCCAGAATGACGCTAGCGTCATTTTCAATCGTCTCGTGAAGAGCCAACAGAGTCGGACTGTCCGTAGGGGCAGAGGTATTTATGCCCACCTCTGCTCTCCTCTTCTCAACCTCTGTGGTCTCCCGAGCAACACGCTCTTCGAAGTCCTTCCGCTGCGAGTCTTTGTTTGGACGGGTTTTTGCCTTGGTGGCACCACTTGCTGTCGCCGTATTGTAGATCAGCGAGAGCCGTGACCGATCCGACCCACTTTCCGATAACACCGCAGGAGCTGGTGTGTCTGGGCGTTTGAGAAACCGCCCCCGTCCATCGCGCGCCGTCGAGGATGAGGGCACCGTAGAACGGCCTCGCCCCTTTCTCGACGTCGACAGCTTCTTGGGTGCCTTCAATGGGTTGGCACTGGATGCCGACTCGGACCCAGATATGCACCGCTTTGGGCCCTTATCAGCCCAAAATTTGGACTGATCAGTCGGGCCTGCCAGCGTGGATTCAGCGGAGTCGGAATCCACTTGCTCTGGACTCTTACAACGCCGCCTCTCCTTCACCGGTTTTCCCTTCTTTTTGGGCTTTCTAGCCCCTATCGTGTTTGCACACGATCCGCCATCCTCCGAGAGTGCGGTACTCCCCACACTCATCTCTTCCCCACTTACACCTCCAGGTTTTCCCTTAGGAACCTTAGGTCCTTCACCTACTCCGCCTCCTACACGAGGCGCGTCCGCAGACGCAAGACTGTCTTTGCCCCCCCCAGAATACGAGGGGCAGCCAGAACCTTCCACTGCCGAAACAGCAGTCGGTTCTGGGAGGGATTCTCCGGCCTTGCCGGTACCCTCCTGGGGTAAAATATTTAGACTAGCCTTTTCCATCTTAATTCCTTTGTAGGGTTTGGTCCCTTTGCCGTTAGTGGCGGGGTTTAGCCCCCCCGCGTCTCAGGGTACTTGCACAGCCACTTTCCCCGTCAGGCAGAGCCGGCCTGCCTATCATCGCCGGCTGAAACACACCCACAATCACGCACACATTCACACAAAACCAGGAAACACAAAGGAAAGGGGAAAGGAAAAGAAAGGATTTGGGTTCCCCGCATCACAAGTCCCCTCTCAACGTGAGAGGGATACCCGGAGCAGGGATAACCCTTGGGGATGGGAGAGGAGTAGAGGGATGGGAAAGGAAGGGACGTAGGCTATTCGCCATCGGGCAACAGACTTCCGAGGGAAACTCAGGAAGTCTGTCGCCCGATGCCCAGGGTACACCACGTGGAGGTTGCCTACACCGTACCCCAACCTAACCTAACCTAACCTAACCTAACCTAACCTAACCTAACCTAACCTAACCTTTTTTTTTTTTTTTTTTTTTTTTTTTTTTTTTTTTTTTTTTTTTTTTTTTTGACCCGGAAAAAATGGCCGACCCATGCCACCGCGCCGTGGGCACAGCGCGGTGCAATGTGGGGCTCGAACCCACTAAAACAACCGGGGTGTCCTTCTTGGCCCTAGGTGCCCAGATGTAGGATTCGCGTTGCGACTTCTTCTACTTCTGAGCGGGCCGGGTCCGCTTTAGTGTGCGGACCTCTTCTCGGTTACATGGGGTGAGGTGTAAAGTGCCCCTCCCCAATTCCGACTCCTGTGGAGGGCGCGCCGGACACAGCGCGCCCATCGTCACGGGCCTGTGTCTGGTCGAGTGCCAGGGTGCCCTCCCCGACACTCGCAGGCCATCGCTCAAGGCGGACGCAGGTCGCTTGCCGCGTAGACCCTGCGTCTACGCCCCAAGCGTCGCTGGCGAGCGGGGTTCGTGCTACTCTCCTCCCGCTCGCGCTCCGCCGCCTCCTTCGCCGTCATCACCGCTTCACAGAATGCGGTGACGGCCGACCAGGCGCGCTCACTCTCGACCATGCTTGGAATGACGGTCGATAGCGAGAGCGCCCGATCCCCAACTACTGCGGCCAGCTGCAGCCGCTGCGCGTCCCACGCCGGGCATACCGCCAGCGTATGGAGCGCCGTATCTTCTTCGTCTGCCGGACAGTGATGGCAGACGTTGGCCTCCTCTCGGCCGATCCGGCACAGGTACCGCCCGAAGCAACCGTGCCCGGACAGTACCTGTGTCAGTCGGTATGTTAGGGGGCCATGTTTCCTCCCTAACCACTGCCTGAAGACCGGCAGTATCGCCGCCACTGTGGCGTGTCCAGCGTTGGGACTCTGGAGCGCCCGCTCCCACTCTCCTAGAGCCCACTCCGTCATCTCTTTCCGCTTCTCCTCGACACTGGCTAGGTCGGGGAGGCGGCCTGTTTCGCCCTCAACATCCTTTCGCCACCAATAGAGGCGAGAGTGGGCTCTGGCATCAATATGCCAAGGAGGCATGCCGGCGAGTAGAGTGCCCGCCTCGAATGACACCGTCCGGTATCCCCGTATGAACCTGATGGCGAGTGCGCGCTGCGACTGGCGCAGATGCGCAATGTTTGCGGCCGCCAGGTTCTCGGCCCAGACTGGTGCTCCATACAGGGCTTGGGATCTCACTACGCCGGCATGTAATCTTCGGCAAGTGGCTCCAGGTCCGCCAAGGTTTGGCAGCAGACGCGATAGCGACCCAGCCGTTATCGCCAATTTTGGGGCCAGACTTTTCAGATGGGGTCCGAAGGACCATCTGGCGTCTAGCAACAGGCCGAGGTATTTTAGCCGGTTACCGACTGCAATACGCACGCCGCCAACCACAATATGTGCGTCCGGCGGTGGCGTGTTCCTCGGCCCGTGGAAGATGATTGCCTCCGTTTTCTGAAGCGCAACCTCTAGCCCCAATTGTCGAATCCTTCTTACAACTTGTGCGACACCTGCTGTCGCCAGGACCGCCGCCTCCCGGTAATTACACGCCTTTGCCGTTACCAGGGTGTCATCGGCATAACAAACCAAATCCACCCCGTCCAGGAGGGCGCCACGCAAGACCCAGTCGTAGCCTATGTTCCACAGGAGTGGACCAAGGACCGACCCCTGTGGGACACCACGCGACACGTCTCTCACGTGCCACCGCTCCCGTCCGGGGTAGACTATGCGCCTGTCAGTCAGATATGCGTTAATAATCCGTCTTAGGTAATGGGGGACACCGTGGTAACGGAGGGCCTCCAAAATAACTTCATATGGGAGGGAGTTGAATGCGTTGGCAATATCAAGAGATATCGCCATCAAAACTCCCCCCCGTGACAGTGCCGCCGTCCTTAATTCTGCCACACGCTGCACCGCATCAATCGTGGACCGATTGCGGCGGAAACCGAACTGTTGGGCGCTTAGGTTTGGCCCTTCTGTCTCGAGGTGCTCGATGAGGCGCCACGAGATAATTCTCTCGAAAAGCTTGCACGCCTCATCGAGCAACACAAGCGGGCGATGGCCTGCCGGCGTATTCTGCGGCCTTCCGGATTTGGGGATCAAAACAAGCTTCCCCTCCTTCCATTCCTGCGGGAAGATGCCCTGTTGGAGGCACTCACTGAGGAGCACTCTGAAACGGGGCCCGAGCGACTTCAACGCTAAGACCCAGGCTCGTCCTGGGATTCCGTCAGGCCCTGGTGCCACTTTTTTCGCCTTCAACCTCGAAATTGTGGCCTCCATCTCCTCCTCCGTCACACTCGGAACGGGGCTCGGCGGCGGACCGTACCCGTGAGGTTGAAACATAGTGGGCACCGCGTGATCCGCTCTCTCCGGGAACAGACCCGAGACCACTACTTCCACGACGTCAGGCTGCAGGGTCTGCGTTATCGGCGGGGCCCACGGGCGCAACTTGTTGCGGACCATCCTGTACGGTCGTCCCCACGGGTCGGCGTCCAAGGTGGACAGGAGCTCCTCGCGGGAAGAGTCTTTGGCCCTCACTATGGCCAATTGGAGTGCCATCTTAGCCTCTCTATATACAGCGAGGAGCTCCTCCCCTCTCTGTACGTAGTCCGCCGGGCGTTGTCGCCTTCTACGGTGCCGGGAGATGTGCCGCTGTGCCACACCGCACATGTGACGGAGGTGGGCGATCTCGGGCGACCACCAACTAACTTGGCGCCTTCTGCCAACTCGAGGCCGCGCTCTGGGCATCGCCGCGTCACAGATTGACGTCATTGCCTCCCTAAACCAGTCGGCTTCTCGCTGGACGTCAATCGAGTCGTGTGGCAGCGGCACCCAGGACTGTACAACGGCAGCCTCCAGTAGAAGCTCCGAGTTCATTTTGGACAAACTCCATCGTGGCCCAGCTTCGCCCGCAGTGATTGGCCCCTGGCCAAGGGACCTGGCAGAGACGGCGAACCTAATATATCTGTGGTCCGACAGCGTTTCCGCCTCCTCGACCACATGCCAACCACGAACACAGCGAGCCAGGCCAGAACTGGCGAAGCCCACGTCCACTATGGAGCTGCCGTTGCTCCGAACGCACGTCGGTGTATTGCCTTGGTTCAGCACAGCCAACCCATTCTGTGTGAACCACTCACGGAGGAGTTCGCCTCTGGCATCTTCTACGGTACATCCCCATGCCGGGGACTTTGCATTAAAATCCCCCAGCACGAGAATCAGCCTTGGATGTGCACCGGCGACCAGAGTGTCCAGTCTCGACAGCATGCCCTCGAACTCCTGCATTGGCCTGCTCGGCGAACAATACACACCGACGATGTGCAAATCACCGATTTGGACAGCGACACACCCCCGGAACCGTCTCACATTTGCCAACGTCAGTGAGCTCCCATTCGGGACGACTACCGAAACAAGACCGTCCGCATCTCCCACCCAGTTGGCGTTGGGCAGGACGAAATAGGGCTCAGCCACTATCGCCACATTGATGGACCACTCTGCCATGGCCTGGAATAGGAGATCCTGGGCCCTGGCAGAGTGGTTCAGGTTTGTTTGTAGGAGATTAATGGGCCCACTATCCATTAACCTCCATACGTTCGACCGTCGGGAGCTGCGTTGTTGGCAGCGCTGTAGCTGGTCCCGCATTCGTGCGGCCTGCCTTTCTTCTGTTCACCCGCGAGGGGCAGGCCTTGGTGCCTGTTCGATGGTCCGCAGGCTTGCCCGCCTTTTGGCAGACCAGGCAGACTGCCACTTTCTGGCAATCGACGGCCTTGTGTCCATCTTCTCCACATCGGTGACACCGGGTTGTGTAGTCCACGCCGGTGGAACAACATACTCCCGCATGTCCGTCTAGGAGGCAACGGTAGCATCGCAGCGGTCTCATGTCCAAAAGCCGGACGTGTGCCGCTGACCAGCCGACAAGGAGTTTATTGTCCCCAGCCAGCTTTTTAGCCGCTGCCACAGGGCAGCTCACTACCGCCGAACCATACCCTTTCTGAGTGAACCGAATGATCCCCGACCTTACTTGGCTCAGCGGGCAGTCACCATACTTGGCTACCGCCGCCTCCAGTTCCTTCGTTGTCACCGACTCGTCAAGGTCGGTGACTCGAACGCTCGCGCACTTAGTTGGGCGAGTGATTTTAACCTCCTGCTCAGAGAGCAACTCCCTCAGTTTGTCCGCCAAGGCGTCGGCCTGCGGAGCGCTCTCTGCACCCGGCACCTGGAGAAGGCGGGCGCCGGTGGCTGTCGCACGGTACTGCACCGACTCAATGCCCAAGTCGCGGATGTTGAGCGCTGACTTGGCGTTGTGGAGCAGGGCAGCGTAGGTGATGCCGTTCTCGACAGCCTTCGGCTGCAGCGTAAGGACAACTGCCGTGCTTTGTGGGACACGCAGCTTCCTTCGCGTCCTCTTCCTCTTCTTTTTGGCTGCCTTTTTGGCCGCCTTTTTGGCCCCAACCGTCTGCCAGCCCTCCTCCTTTTGGCGGGATACGCCCGCTTTATTGCCAGCAGTAGACGGCTGAGGCGCCGCTTCCTTAGACTTCTTTTTCTTCTTCCTCCTCTTTCTTTTTTCTTCACCCTCAGGAGCCGCTGCGGCAGCTGGTGCGGCCGGGGTTGAAGGAGGAAGTTTGGTCGGCTTTTGAGCCGCTTGCGCAGCTTTGGGAGCCGTCTTTGGAGCCTGGTGCTTCCTGGCCTGTTCAGCGTAGGTTCGCACCGGCTCTGCAGGCACCTGCATCAGTGGTTCTTCCGGAACGGTCACGACTGTCTCAGTCTCAGCTAGCATCTGCCTTCGATCCGAAGCCAGGGGCGGGCGGAGAATTTTGTTTTCGAGGAAGGCCACTCGTTGGAGGACCTTTCCGATTTCGTCCTTAAAGAGCTGGGTTAAAATTTTTGTTAACTCCGGCTCTTTTTGTTTGGGAGTTTCCGATTCTGCCGGTTTCTCCGGCACCAATTCTCCCCCCGCCATTGCCTTTATGCAGGCATTCTCCTTGCTGAGGAGCTCGTTCTGCCTCCTCAATCGGGCAACCTCCACCTGAAGCCGGCGCATGTCGTCGGTCACAGGCCTGGATAGGAGTTCGTCCGCAACCTCCTCTATCGTCTGAACCGCCTGTTTGAGGGCCTTTTGATTGGTCCCCTTGAGACCTTTGGAGACCCTAGCCACTTCTCGCACGCTGGCGAGGGACTCATCGAGCCGGGCCTTAAGGCCTTCCACAGGCAGTTCGTCTGCCCCCAGCTTCTCCGAGGCACGTGAGACCACTCGGGAGCCCCTTTCGGTGCTGGCCATCTCCGCAGCCTGCCGCTCCGCAGCCAAGATCCGCACCTCAGCCTCACTGGCCTGTTTGGCCGCCATCAGTTCCTTCTTGGCCTGCCAGAGACCAACATATTGGCCCGTTGACGGGGGCCGACCTCTGCCCCTCTTGACGGCCTTCGTGACGCCTTTACAGCGTTCTTCGTCAGAGCCAGAACCCGAGCCTGAGCCTCTAGCTCCTCGCCTCCTCTTCCTCAGGTACTTGGAGGCTTGATTGTCCCCTTGTACCGAGCTTACGTCGGAGTCGACAATGGACATCGAGGTGTCGGACATGTCCATATCCTTCGCCAAGGACTCCAATGCATCCTTCATCATTTGCCTATTCGTCTCGTTCATTTCGCAGGCATATCCGTCAGTTACCGTTAAACTCGCCGTGGTCGTTGGGATGGAATCGATCATTTCCTTCCCCGAAGAACAATTGTTGCCCCCCCCAGAATACGAGGGGCAGACGGCATCCGAAGACACCGTGCGGGATTCTCCAACTGCTGAGCAGTCGGTACCCGCCT
The DNA here is from genome assembly GCA_911728495.1 of Furcula furcula. Lineage (NCBI taxonomy): Eukaryota > Metazoa > Arthropoda > Insecta > Lepidoptera > Notodontidae > Furcula > Furcula furcula. The sequence continues at coordinate 31,820,861 of OU452245.1, read as the reverse complement.
GGGGTAATTCTCTTTCAATTGTTAATTCTGCCATATTGTCGTTGTTCCTTTAAGGAAAAGGGACCCTTACTCCTCCACCTCGATGCTACTGACGGGCTTTACCCCCCGTCTTCCAGGCTTTCGGCACACCTAAACCTTAGCCATTGGGCCACTACCCCACCCACGGTGTGATTTTTGCAAGTGGTTGTCTCCACCGGACCCCCAGGATAGGAAAGGAAGAAGAAAGGAAGGAATAAGGAAGGAGGATAAGGAAAAGGATAAGAAGGTGGGAACACATGAGCCGCTTCGACCGAAGTCAGGGGCGCCTCGACCCTCGGGATTTGGTCCACGCCGACCGCTCACGCAAGTCGGACTCTCCACTCGGAGAGCTCCCCTATCCGCCACCCGGGGGACGCGCCACAGAGCGGACTCCCGAACCGCTCGCGGAACCTAACCTAACCAAACCCAACCTTTTTTTTTTTTTTTTTTTTTTTTTTTTTTTTTTTTTTTACGTGGGGAAATCCATTACGGATACCCGCACCGCCACGGGGGTAGCGGTGCGGGTTATGTCGGACTACTGGCAGAGTGCCAGCTACCGACTAAAACCCCACGGTGTCCTCATCCCGCTTGTGTGGCGGGCCCCGGGAACGTACGTTGTACTCATCCGGTTCCCGCCAGCGGCCGTCTGCCTTGCGGCGGACCCTTCCTCAGGGTCTGTGGGTGTATAAAGCCCACAGACCAGTCCGCGGGTGTATAAAGCCCGCGGACTCCTCATCCAGGAGGCGTGCCGGGACAACATCGGCACGCCTTCCTACATTAGGGCGATCTTTGTGCAGGCAGCAGTCCACCCGTTCCTGCTGCCCGCACGCCCTTTCTACGGAGGCATGAGGTCGGCGTGGGCACGCCTCCTGCGCCCGGGCCTCCTGCGCCGGCGCGGATCAGCGAGAGGATCGTTCTCTCTGATCCGCTCCGCCGCCTCCTTCTGCGACATGACGCGTTCGCAGAAGAAGACCACCGCCTCCCAAGATCTCTCGCTGCCGGTCATGGCCATGACGACGGCCGGCAGCGACAGATCGCCTCCGATCACGGAGCGCAGTGTGCTGCGCTCCGCCTCCCAGGCCGGGCAGACCTCGAGTGTGTGCTGCGCCGTATCTTCGGCACAGCCACACTCGTGGCAGCCAGGGTTCGCCTCCCTTCCGGCTATTTTGTGCAGGTATCTGCCGAAGCAGCCGTGCCCTGACAGCACCTGCACCAGGCGGAAGGTAGGCGTACCGTATTCTCGGTGCACCCATTCCTCGAGGACCGGGCGCACCGCCGATATGGTCCAGTGGCCGGCGGTAGGTTCCGCCAGCCGCTCCCGCCATCTCACTAGGGCCAACTCTTGGGCCTCCACTCGCCAACGCCGGACTTCGGCTAGAGGCGCTCGGCCGCCCCGGCTTCGCGCTTCTGCGCTCTGCCGGTATAGCGTTGCCAGCACCTCTGCCTCCAGATCCCAGGGTGGGATTCCCGCCAGTACGGTCGCCGCCTCATACGATACGGTGCGGTAGCCCCGTATCACCCTGACCGCCATGACCCGCTGCGCTTGGCGCAACAGGGTCTTGGTCCGGGCGGTCAGGGCGTCCGCCCACACAGGCGCGCCGTACAAGGCCATTGACCTCACCACCCCGGAATAAAGGCGTCGGCAAGTCGAGCCCGGGCCTCCCACATTCGGCAGGAGCCGCGACAGAGCCGCCGCCACCCTCACCAACCTCGGAGCGAGATCCCCGAAGTGGTCCACAAACTTCCACCGCGAGTCGAGGACGAGACCCAGATACTTCATCCGGACCCCGACCGCGACCGCGGTGCCACCGACGATTATTCGGGCCCCTGAGGGAGGCCTCCTCCGAGGTCCATGAAAACACAGGACCTCGGTCTTTTCCAGGGCCACCCTCAGGCCCAGCCGCCCAATCTTCTGGACCACTTCGGCGGTCCCGCTCTCAGCCAGACTGGCCGCCTCCTCAAAAGTGCCTCCCGAGGCACATATAAGAGTGTCGTCTGCGTAGCACACGACCTGGAGCCCGCGGTGTAAATGGCCGCGGAGCACCCAGTCGTATCCGATGTTCCACAGGAGTGGGCCGAGCACCGACCCCTGTGGAACACCGCACACCACGTGACGGCGCAATAGGCGACCGTCACCGCCGACGCAGACGACACTCCTTTCCTCAAAGTATGAGCCCACGACTCGCCGCAAGTAATCGGGCACCCGGTGATAGACCAGGGCCTCCGACACGCAACCATAGGGCAGGGTGTTGAACGCGTTGGCGATGTCAATAGACACCGCCAACAGCACACCGCCTCCCGCAACCGTTTCCTCCGAGAGGGTCTTGACACGTAAGATCGCGTCAACTGTCGACCGACCCCCTCGGAAACCAAACTGGGCGTCGGAGAGCCCCGGTCCAACATCGTCCAGGTGCCGGACGATTCGGGCAGCGAGCACACGCTCAAAAAGCTTGCCCGCCTCGTCCAGCAGCACTATTGGCCTATAGGCCGACGGCAAGTCGTGGGATCGCCCTTCCTTCCTCAGGAGCACCAATCGTCCCTCCTTCCATATTTTCGGAAACTGCCCGGACACCAGACAAGCGTCGAGCAGTTTCCGAAATCGCTCGCCAAGTGCATCCAGCGCAGTCGCCAAAACCTGTCCTGGCACACCATCCGGTCCCGGTGCCTTCTTTGTCTTAAGCCTCAGGACTGCCGCGTCGAACTCATCAGTAGCTATCTCTGGAATTTCTTCGACGCGGCTGATACGGTCCTGAGGCTCGGCCATCTCCGGTGGCTCATGGGCCGGTCTGTCCGGGAATAGGGCAGACACTACCTCCGCCAGGAAAGCTGGCTGCATCGACTCAACGACAGGAGACGTCTGGCCACGCAGCTTATTGCGCGCAGCCCGATATGGACGTCCCCATGGATCTCCGTCGAGCCCAGCCAACATAGCCTCCCTGCCTTCCTCCTTTGACTTGAGGATGGCCAGCTGCAGTGACTCCCTAGCTGCTTTGAGCAGCGCGTGCAGCCGGTCTTCCTCATTCAGGTTTCGGGGGCGCCGCCTACGCTGTCGTGTATAAGCACGACGCGCTGCAACGCACGCCCTACGAAGTTCTGCGATTTCCGCCGACCACCAATACACCGCCCGCTTCCGGGGTATGTGCCCGGTGCGGGGCATGGCGGAATCGCAGACACTGGACAGTGCCCTCCGAAACCATTGCGCCTCCTCGTCTACCTCCACCTCCCTAGGCAGTGTGACCCACGCCTGGACAATTGAAGCCTCAACGAGGGCCTCTCGGTCCAGGCGGCTCTGGCTCCACCTAGGGAAGTAGTCCCGGCCTCTGCTACGCTGGATGTTCCCGGTCCCTCCCGGGGCGGAGACGTCAAACCGAATATATCTGTGGTCGGATAACGTCTCCTCTCCCTCTAGGACCCGCCACTCACGGACTCGCGATGCAACCACAGGGGAGGCGAACGAAACGTCCACTATGGAACCCCCCCGCTGTCGCACGCAAGTGAGGACGGATCCCCGATTCAGAATGGAGAGGCCGAGAACCGCCAGCCACTCCTCCACCACTTCGCCACGAGCGTCGGTGGCCACTCCCCCCCACGCCGTCGACTTGGCGTTGAGGTCCCCTAAGACGAATACCGGTAGCGGCGAGACACGTCTCACCGCCGCCCCAACCTCGTCCAGGAAAACCTCGAATTCGGCCAAAATCCGGTTCGGGGAGAAGTAGACAGCGACGATTGCGACGCCGGCCCACTCAGCCACCACAAATCCGCGACCTTTGTCCCGCGTGGACAGGTCAGCCGTCCCCACAATGGCCACGGTGCCCGTAATGTCCCCCGACCAGTTAGACCGGTCCGGGACGAAATAGGGCTCCGCGGCAACAGCGACATCGATCGACCACTCCGCCATGGACTGCAACAAGAGATCTTGTGCACCGGCGGAGTGGTTGAGATTGCCTTGCAATATACGATGGGGACGACTAAGATCCATCGACGGGCACCAACTCCATCTCAATCGACGCAGGTTCACGCCTCACGGCTTTCTGCGTCCCCTTCACTTTGGCCCTAGCAGTAGGGCAACGCTTTGTGCCGGCTACATGCGCCGCCGGCTTCTTGGCGGCCGCGCATATAGGGCAGTGCGGCTCCGCAACACAGTCTTTGGACAAGTGCCCTGGACGACCACATCGGTGGCAATCCTTGCTCCGGTCTACCTCTGCAGGGCAGCAGACCCCGACGTGGCCAATCTGCATGCATCGGTAGCAGCGAGTCGGCCGTGCATCCAGGAGGGATACAGTGGCTATATCCCATCCTACGGATAACCGGCCAACATTCGCAACCTTCTTCGCTGCGGCGACAGGACAACGAACCCACGCAGTTCCCATGCCCGCCTCTCTAGACAGTTGGACTGGTCCAACTGTCACTTCCGCCTCCAGGCAGCCACCTACATGGGCTACCGCAGCCTTTACCTCCGCAGAGGTGACAGAATCGTCCAGGCCCGCCAATCGCAAAGCTGCGGTCTTACTGGGCCTGGCGACACGAACGTCATTGGCATTCAGTGTCCTCCTCAATTGCTCTGCTAGAGCTTCCGCCTTAGGTCCACTAGCGGCGCCCGGCACCTCAAGGATGCGGGCGCCAGTGGCTGCTTTCCGGCAGCGAAGTCCTTCGATGCCGAGAGTGGAGATTTGAATCTTCCTCTTCGCCTCCGTAAGGACACTTGCGTAGGTAATTCCCCTTTCCTCCGCACCGGGCTGCAGCGTAATGACAACTGCAGCGGAACTCGGAGGACGGAGCTTCTCAATCGCCGTCTTAGCTGGTTTTGGCGCCTGTGGTTTCGCGGCGCCACGACGCTTCCGTTTTCCACGGTTCCGGCGCTTCCGGCGGACCACTTTGGTCCAGCCACCCTCAGCGGATTCCTGCTGGTCCGTGGCTGTTCCAGCGGATGCAGCAGGTGCAACAGCAGGCCGGGCCCTATCAGGCGCAGCGCGTCTTGGCTGTGGTGGCTGTGTCCCTTCCTGCAAGAACCCTTTGGCTATTGGGGTCGGTGCTTTCTTCCTCGGTGGGGCAGAGGGCCCGGGTGCAGACCCCTCTTTTGGGGCCTTTTGTGTTCGGCCCTCCACAGCGACTGATGCCCGCTTAGAAGCGCGCGCATCTGCCGCAAGTGGTGGTCGAAGACGAGGCACCGCGACTTCTTGAAAACCGAGACGCTCAAGGACCGCCGTTTGACGTTCCTCGAACGCCTCTAGACGCGCACTTACCATTGTTCCAATTTGGACCATAGCAGCGCGCGTCCATTCCTCCCATAGTTCGTCTCCTGCCAATTCAGGGGCCGACGACTTTGACGGACCAACTCTTGTGAGCTCTGCCCGAAGCTCCCTCATTTCTTGCCGCAAGTCTGCCATCTCAGCCTGCTGGCGTTTATTTTGGGCCTCAAGCCTTTGATTCTGGGCCTGCAGAATAGCCACTTCATCCGAGGTAGACCTACCCCGGATTTTGTTACCGGCCTCCTTGATAGAAATAGCGGCATTCTTAATGGCACGCTGACACGTGCCCTTAAGATTGCCGCTCTTCGCAATGACTTCAAGAATGACGCTGGCGTCATTTTCAATCATCTCGTGAAGGGCCAACAAGGTCGGACCGTCCGTAGGGGCAGAGGTATTGATGCCCATCTCTGCTCTCCTTTTCCCAACCTCTGTGGCCTCTCGAGCAACACGTTCCTCGAACTCCTTCCTCTGCGAGTCTGGGTTTGGACGGGTTTTTGCCTTAGTGGCACCACTTGCTGTCGCCGTATTGTAGACCAGCGAGAGCCGTGACCTTTCCGACCCACTCTCCGATAACACCGCAGGAGCTGGTGTGTCTGGGCGTTTGAGAAACCGCCCCCGTCCATCGCGCGCCGTGGAGGATGAGGACACCGTAGAACGGCCTCGCCCCTTCCTCGACGTCGACAGCTTCTTGGGTGCCTTCAATGGGTTGGCGCTGGAAGCCGACTCGGACCCAGATATGCACCGCTTTGGGCCCTTATTAACCCAAAATTTGGACTGATCAGTCGGGCCTGCCAGCGTGGATTCAGCGGAGTCGGAATCCATTTGCTCTGGACTCATACAACGCCGCCTCTCCTTCACTGCTTTCCCCTTCTTCTTCTTGGACTTTTTCGTCCCTTTCGTGTTTGCACACGATCCGACCTCTGAGAGTGCGGTACTCCCCACACTCATCTCGTCCCCACTATCTCCTCCAGGATTTCCCTTAGGAACCTCGGTTCCCTTGGCTCCTTCCCTCACTCCGCCTCCTACACGAGGCGCGTCCGCAGACGCAAGACTGTCTTTGCCCCCCCCAGAATACGAGGGGCAGCCAGAACCTTCCACTGCCGAAGCAGCAGTCGGTTCTGGGAGGGATTCTCCGGCCTTGCCGGTACCCTCCTGGGGTAAAATCTTTAGATCAGCCTTTTCCATCTTTTCCTTTAAAGGGTTTGGTCCCTCTGGCTGCTAGTGGCGGGGTTTAGCCCCCCCGCGTTTCAGGGTACTCGCGCAGTACTTTCCCCATTGGGCAGAGCCGGCCTGCCTCTCAACGCCGGCTAGAACACACCCACAAACACGCACACATTCACACAAAAGGAAACACAAAGGAAAGGGGAAAGGAAAAGAAAGGATTTGGGTTCCCCGCATCACAAGTCCCCTCTCATCGTGAGAGGGATACCCGGAGCAAGGATAACCCTTGGGGATGGGAGAGGAGCAGAGGGATGGAAAAGGAAGGGACGTAGGGAACCTTGGCCATTCGGCCACTACCCCACCCACGGTGTGATTTTTGCAAGTGGTTGTCTCCACCGGACCCCCAGGAAAGGAAAGGAAGGAATAAGGAGGGAGGATAAGGAAAAGGATAAGAAGGTGGGAACACATGAGCCGCTTCGACCGAAGTCAGGGGCGCCTCGACCCTCGGGATTTGGTCCACGCCGACCGCTCACGCAAGTCGGACTCTCCACTCGGAGAGCTCCCCTATCCGCCACCCGGGGGACGCGCCACAGAGCGGACTCCCGAACCGCTCGCGGAACCTAACCTAACCTAACCTAACCTAACCTAACCTTTTTTTTTTTTTTTTTTTTTTTTTTTTTTTTTTTTTTTTTTTTTTTTTTTTTTTTTTTTTTTTTTTTTTTTTTTTTTTTTTTTTTTTTTTTTTTTTTTTTTGACGCGGGGGAAATCTTCGAAAGATCCCCGGGAGCTGTGGGGCTCGACCGGGGTATGTGGGATTCTTACCCACTAAAACCCCCGCGGCTGTCGCATCGGCACATGAGAGGGGGCGAACCTGGGGCCTCCGTTGGGATCTGCACCAGGTGCCCCTCAGTGCCTTGCCTTTGAGCCCGCCGCCGGGGGACGCATTGTAGTCCCCCGGGTGCCATCACGGTGCTCACGGGGACGGGGGGGGGGGGGGGGGTCGCAACCCCGCCGCCGTCCTCCTCGGAGTCGCCGCCGTACTCAATGGACGTTCAAAGGGCCCACACCCCGAACGTCCAGCGACTCCGAAGGTTGCCCATTGTTTAGAGCCCCGGGCGCAGGGCTGAAACCTAACCTAACCTAACCTAACCTAACCTAACCTAACCTAAATTATAATATTGCTTTTAATCCGAATAATAATAATTTACACAAAAATAAAACTTTTTTAAATTATAATACAAATAAACAATTAACTAATAATTATGTTCATGCTGTTGATACTTCTGATCATAAGTGACACCTGGGACAGTAACGAGACTTATGATCAGAAGTATCAACAGCATGAACATAATTATTAGTTAATTGTTTATTTGTATTATAATTTAAAAAAGTTTTATTTTTGTGTAAATTATTATTATTCGGATTAAAAGCAATATTATAATTTGGTGTATTTTTAATTGAACGAGCAGAGCTACCGGAGTATGCTAATTCTGGAGCTAATGTATCCGCTGTCGATCTTGGAGGTTCCTTAAACTGAGAAATCCTAGATTGTACAATCTCATAATTACGGCATAAGTTTTTAAGATCACCAATGGTTGCAATCTTGGAAGCAGAACATAGCACACTAGCATAACATGGCCGAATGTTATGCAAAACTATCTCCAATTTGTCGTCCTCCGGTAATTTCTTTGATAGTCGCGAAAAATAACCGTTCATGATAGACAGGTAAATCACAATACTTTCTGTCTCGCCCTGTGTACGAGATCTTATTTCTGAGAGTAATCTGTAATCGTAATCAGATTGATCAAAATCTTGCTTTAAAAGAGATTCTAAGTCTTTCCAACTAGTAACTGAGTCACGAACGCTCCTGTACCAATGAATAGCATCCCCAGTGAAAATGTCCAAAGCGTGACATAGAATTTTATCAGGCGAATAATTATTAGTTTGACAAAACTCTTCAACGCGCTGAATAAATGCACGCACGCATGTCTTGCCATCATATTTCAATTTTGAAAACCGGTTGACGTTGCCCTCACAAGTGACCGTAATGTTTATTGGTGTAGAAGAGTTGGTAGCAGTAGAAGGTACGCTACAACTAGTAATAGCTAGAGGATCAGATGCTGTATCTTTAAGAGAGATAAATTTGGCCATATACTTCTTATACAGGCTAACACACTGTTCGTATTGGTCTCTAGACTTATCATCGCAAGTGATGCGGTTAAGTCGATGGTATAAATGGTTGAGTAAATTTTCACCACGAAGCAGTATGTTTTTATCTAAAGGCGTGGAATTTAGAGATACATCAATCTTTTCCAAAACATCTGTGACGGTTTTCAAGTCCTCGGAAACATCAATTGGACTAGTTAAAATATCCTCCGATGGAAACAATGGACCGCACTTAGCTATCTGCTTACGGAGTTCTTGTACCGTAGAAGCTGGGCTTTCACCCCTAATAGTAACTTCATACTCAAGTTCTGATTTTTGGAGAGACATAAACTTGACTGGGTACGCCATATCACCTAAATTGTATACTTAACCGAGAAAAAAAAATTAACCGAAAATATAGGTAAATGTTGAACAATAAAAAAAAACTAACTAATTAAAAAAACTAATTACTCCGTCTGTTACAATTTACCTTAAATTAACGTTTTGGTTGTTACTAAAAAATGGCAACAAAAAATATATATATATATAAACTACAAAAAAAAATGAAATATACAAGAACTATGCAACTAAAACAAAACTAATTGCACAAAACAAAAAAAGCTCTACAAAAATAATAAAGTTGCAACTAATGTGTACGAACACCCTGTATAATCTTAAAAAAAAAATTCTCACAAAAAAAACTTGTTGCAGACAAAATGTGTGCATGAAATTAAATTGTGTAACAATTATTATAAGGTAAGCACACGTTTACAACAATGTTCCTCAAAATTAAGTGGGAAAACACAAAACGAGAACAAAAATTGAGAAATTGATACTTATAACGAATAAAAAAATAACGAACAACGGGAAAAAAAAAAATTACAATCAACATACAAGTAGTTATTGGTAGTACTAGTACACTTTAGTTGCGGGCAACCAAAAAAAAAAACGTTTCACAAACAAAAGAAACCACAAAACACCAAACAGATACTACTTAAATGGAAGGCGTAGATATACTGCAACGTAAAAATCCACGATACGGGCGCCCAGATAGGGGCCCCGTAAAGGGCCATACTTTTCAAGATGCCGGCATACAGCTGCCGGCATCGCGCCTTTGGCCCTCCCAGGTTCGGGAGGAGCCATGAGAGGGCCCCCGCTGCCTTCAGCAGGCGCGTCGACAGCCCGCTGAAATGCGGGCCGAAGCGCCACCTGCTGTCCAACACCAGGCCCAGATATTTTATCTGGGCCTTCACCTCTACTCGGACGCCCGCTACAACAATGCGGGCGTCCGGGGGGACCCGCTGCCGAGGCCCGTGGAAGAACACGGCCTCGGTCTTATGCAGGGCCACCGTCAGCCCTAGGCGGCGGATCCTCCCTGCGACTAAGGATCCGCCAGCCGAGGCCAAATTGGCCGCCTCCCTAAAATTCCCCCCTCGGGCAGTGAGGAGAGTGTCATCCGCATAGCAGATGACACTCGTGCCACGAAGGAGGGACCCGCGCAGGAGCCAGTCGAAGGCTATGTTCCACAGGAGTGGACCTAGGACCGACCCCTGCGGAACACCAGACTCCGCCCTGTACCTACCTTGCGCTGCGCCCAGCTCTTCGGCTGTTATAGGCGGGATTTCAGCAGGGATGTTAGTATGGTCCTGAAACTCAGTCATTAAAGGTGGTTCGTGAGTCGGTCTGTCTGGGAACAGCGTCGACACCACTGTCTCTAGCAATTCCGGTGAAAGGGACTCTGCAACTGGGGCCGTCTGGCCGCGCAGGTTATTGCGCGCAGCCCGGTACGGACCATGGGTCCCGGTCGAGTCCCGTCAACATTTCCTCTCTGCCGAGATCCTTGGCCCTGATGATGGCTAGTTGCAGAGCCTCCGTAGTTGTTCTGTATTGTTGATACAGCCGTTCGCCCTCTGTTTCGTCCCGGATGCGTCGCCTGCGCTGACGTGTATATGCGCGGCGTGCAGCTATGCAGGCCCGACGTAGGTCTGCGATCTCTGCCGACCACCAATACACCGCCCTCCTCGGGGGTAAGTGCCCGGTGCGTGGCATGGCAGAGTCACAGACATTTGTTAGGGCTCCCCGGAACCATTCGGCTTCATCATCCGGTTGAGTGTCACCAGGTTCGGTGAGCCAGGCCTGAACAATTGACGCCTCTAGGAGTGCGTCACGGTCTAGGCGGCTCACAGACCATCTTAAAAATGAAGACCGTGGAGACCGTGGTCGGTTGCCATTACTAACAGTTGGCAGACGAGACACCTCGAACCGGATGTAACGATGGTCCGAGAGAGTCTCGACCTGCTGTAATACTCGCCAATCGGATATCCGTTGGGCTACAGAGGAAGACGCAAAAGACACGTCTACAACTGAGCCACCCCTCTGTCTGATGCATGTATGCACCGTACCCCGATTCAGGACTGAGAAGCCAAGAATGGCCAGCCACTCTTCTAGTACCTCACCGCGCGCATCGGTACGCACCCCTCCCCACGCCGATGACTTGGCGTTTAGGTCCCCCAAGACAAGAACCGGCAAAGGTGACGCCCTTCTCACAGCCGCCGCGACCTCATCAAGGTAGACCTCGAACTCAGCGAGAATGCGATTCGGAGAGAAGTATGTACCGATGACCGCGATGCCCGACCACTCTACGACTACAAAGCCGCTACCCCTCTCTTTGGTAGAGAGGCTAGCCGTCCCTGCAATAGCAACAGTGCCCGTTAGGTCCCCTGACCAGTTGGATCGGTTAGGGACGAAGTAGGGCTCTGCTACAACGGCGAGGTCTATCAACCACTCCGACATGGACTGCAGCAAGAGATCTTGCGCGCCAGCGGAGTGGTTGAGGTTACCCTGTAGTAAACGATAGGGACGACTATTGTCCATCGCCGGGCACTATCTCCATTTCTGTGGACACAACTGGTTGGGGCCTTAATGCGGCCCGTGTGGTCCCCTTAACTTTGACGGCAGTGGCAGTGCAGGTTTTGCTGCCCGCCACGTGGGTTGCCGGTTTTTTCGCCGCCTCGCAAACCGTACAGTGCGGTGAGGCGACACACGTCTTCGACTCGTGCCCAGGGCGACCGCAGCGATGGCATTGTTGGCTACGGTCAACCTCAGACGGACAATTAGCTTGCATATGCCCGGTTTGCAGGCATCGGAAACAGCGGGCGGGCCTAAATGGCAGCAGCTCAGTATGTGCCATAACCCAACCCACCGCGAAACGTCCACTACTGGCCACTTTCCTAGCAGCGGCTACGGGGCAACGCACCCATACCGTCCCCATCTCTGACGCATCTACTCTAATAGTGCCTACTCGAACGTCAGACTCAGAGCAGCCGCCAGCGCGTGCTACTGCAGCTAGTACCTCTGCAGCAGTAACTGAGTCGTCCAGGTCCCAAACACGCAAGGCTGCAGTTTTCATGGGCCGAGAAATGCGGACGTCCTCGGCATTCAGTGTCTGCTGCAACTGTTTCGCCAGGGCATCGGCTTTCTCGCCGCTGGTGGCGCCCGGGATTTCCAAGATCCTGGCACCAGTGGCCGCCTTCTTGCAGCGGACGGCTTCAATGCCAACGCTGTTAAGGCTAAACTTTTGTTTAGCCTCAGCCAATACTTTGGCGTATGTTACGCCCCGCTCCACGGCCCCTGGCTGCAGGGTGATTACTACCGCAGTCGAGCTTGGGTTGCGTAACTTAGGCACTTTGTCCCGCTTCGTCTCCTTCGGCTGTTCGCTCTTTTGAGCCTTCTTCTTGCGCTTTCGCTGCCGTTTTTTCCTTGTCACCTTAGTCCACCCGTCCTGAGCTGCCTCCGTTTGAGATGCGAGTGGGACTGCGTTCAGTGGTGCCCTTCTGGGCTCCGCCTGCGGTGGCCTAGTAGTGTTCCTAGGAGGTCTCCTGGTTCTCATTTCCGTGGTTACAGCATCAGTCTCCGGCTCCTTTGAGGTGCCTGGTCTTCGTGGTGCCTTCTCTCTAGGGGCTCTTTTTGGAGCCGTCACTGCTTCTGCAGAGGCGGCTTCCACAGTGTGAGCCTCTGTTGCGGGTGATGGACAAGGCTGCCTAGGCTGCCTTTCCATCGGGAGACGCTTTTCTATAGCCTCGAAACGTGCGTTCATCATATTCATGATGGGACGCAGCCTCTTCGCCCAGGCGTCCTCGTCTGTGTCGACAGAGGGTGTCGAGGTTTTAGACGTTTTCGCCGCTTGAGCTTGATCTCGCTTATTGCGGGCCTCCATTTCCCGTCGGAGGTCCGCGACTTCAGCTCGTAGCCGTCGGATCTCAGCTTCCAATATCGCGGTTTCAGACGTAGAAGACCGGTTCTTCGCGATATAGGAAGCTTCCTTTATTCGTGTTGCGGCATCCTTAAAAGCACGTTGGCATGTGCCCTTGAGGTTGCTGCTTTTGGCTGCAGTTTCCATGATTTTTGCAGCCTCTTGCTCGATCGTCTCGTGGAGATCCATCACTGACAGGCCATCAGTAGAGGCTGATGCTGTAGCAGTATTTGCTTTAGCTTCTGCTAATCGGGCGAGTCGAACTTCAGCCCGCAGCTTCAGCTTCTCCTTGTCCGGCCTGGTTTTCGCCTTAACAGCGACGCTGGTGGTCGATGCAACCGAGGTGAGTGAAATTCTCGAACCATCGGAATCAGCCCGGTCGCTTTCAATTGTCACTGCGCTTGGAGTTGGCGTGTCTCTGCACTTGAGGAAACGACCTTTCGCATCACGCTCCGGCAGTGGCATTGACTTTGGTCCAGTAGACGGTAGACGTCCTCTTCCTCTCCGGCTAGCAGGTACCTTTTTGGGCGTTTGCAAGAGCTCTACACTCGATGCAGACGACGCCGAACGATTTAATCGTGACCTGCTGCGCTTATGCCTGTCTTGTGATTGGACCCAAAATTTGGATGCACTGTCAGCACCTATATCACTAGGTCCCGCTAGTGCAGAGTCAGTGAAGGCAGAATCTGCGTAAGCCTATAGGTGAGTCGTCCACTCCGTCGCTGAATCCAGGCTTCGAGAAGCGGCAGGAATGCCTCAACGACGCGTTTGCGCGCTATGTGCTCCGGCTGGAGCCGCTCGCGCCACGTCGCGAGAGCGATGTGTCGTTCCTGCCGCTTTATAGGTTCGAGCGCCACCGGCTCGCCTCCGCCACTCTGGCGGGCGATGCGGATCCGGTCATAGACCCTCGCATACATGCCCGCCAGGATGTCTAAGGGCGGAAAGCGTGCCAGTATGGTCGCCGCCTCAAAGGACACCGTTCGGTATCCTCGTGCAATCCGCAGTGCCATCCTCCGCTGGACGCTGTAGATTTTCGTTCTACAGCGTCTTATGGCCAGCCTCGGCGCCCAGATGGGCGCCCCGTAGAGGACTACGGACTGCACGACTCCGGCGTAGAGGCGGCGAACTTCCTCGCTCGGCCCCCCGAGATTGGGGAGCAGCCTGTGCAAGGCCGCTGCAACCCTGTCGACTCGAGGGACCAGGCGCTCGAAATGCTCCTCGAAGCCCCAGCGACTGTCAAGGGTGAGACCAAGATATTTCATGTACGGCCCCACCCTGACTTCCGACTCACCCACACGGACGCGCAAGTTGGGCGGTGGTTCCCGGCTCCTAGGTAGGCCGTGGAACCACAGCGCCTCAGTTTTCTGAGGCGCTATCTCCATGCCCAACTCCCGTATTTTCGCGACGACGATTTCCGCCCCAAGCTCGGCGAGCTCTTTGGTCCTCTCGAAGGTGTCCCCACCGGCCACGATTAACGTGTCGTCCGCGTAGCAGACGACACTTACGCCGGCGGGGAGATCGACACGCAGAACCGCGTCGTAGGCGAGGTTCCATAGCAGGGGGCCTAAGACTGACCCCTGCGGAACCCCTCGCTCCACTTCCCTCCGGATCCTCGTACCGTCTCGATCCACGTACAGGATGTACCTGTCGCGCAAGTAGTCCCTGATCAGGGCCTGCAGGTAGGGAGGCACTCCATGGTAGACCAGTGCCTCCCAGATCGCATCCCAGGGTAGGGAATTGAAGGCGTTGACAATGTCGAGAGACACCGCCAACGCCACGCCACCCCGGGAGACCGCCTGATCCGACAGGGCGCGGACGCGAGTGATCGCATCCACGGTCGAACGGCCCTGTCGGAAGCCGAACTGGCTGTCGGCCAGATCGGGACCGACGCGCGACAGATGCCCGCTGAGACGGGAGGCAACTATTCTCTCGAACAGTTTGCCAACCTCGTCCAGCAGACATATGGGACGGTACGCGGAGGGAGAATCCGCGGCTCTGCCTTCCTTCTTGATGAGGACCAAACTAGCCTCCTTCCAGGCCCTAGGGAACGTAGCTTCACGGAGGCAACTAGTGAATAGCTGCCTCAACACGTCCCCCAGGGCAGCCAGGCTCAACACCAGCACCCTACCCGGAATACCGTCGGGTCCGGGCGCGGTGTTTCGGGCTCTCAAGCGGCCAACGGCCCAGTCCATCTCCTCTATGGTCACCCCCAGATCGTCGCGCCATTCGGGCAACTGAAGGGGGTGGACTGAGGGACTTGACCGACCCGCCGGGAACAAGGTGTCTACCACGCGTCCCAGCAAAGCCGGATCGAGAGTCTCCGTCACCGGGGGCATCCATGGGCGTAGTTTGCCCAGCACCATATGGTACGGGCGCCCCCACGGATCCTCGTTGAGTCCCTCGAGGAGTTCGTCCCAGGACTGGTCCCTGGCGCTCTTGATGGCATTTTGGAGCGCCTTGGTGGCCACTCGGTATGCCCTGTAGAGCCTGGCTACCTCGTCGGCTTGAGCTCGCCTTCGCCTTCTCGCCCTGGTGAACTCTCGGCGGCTTCGCCAGCAGATCTCGCGAAGTTGCGCGATCTGCGGCGTCCACCAGTACACCGGGCTACGCTTGGGGCGGCCGGCTCGGGGCATCGACGCGTCGCAGATTTGCGTCATCGTGCCCCGGAACCGGTCTGCTTCCACATTCGGATCGGATCGGACCTCATCGGCGCTTTCCGGCCATGCCGCGACGTCGGCCGCCGCCTCGAGCATGTCTACGTCGAGGCGCTTCAGGGACCAACGTCGCGGGGGGCTGCCTTCTCGGCGGCTGGAACCGCGGGGACGGCGGCGGATGGCCACATCGAAGAAGATGTGGCGGTGGTCGGACAATGTGACCACCTCTTCCGCTACCCGCCATCCCGACAGTTTGCCGATGGCTGAGGGAGTCGCCCACGTCAGGTCGACGATCGACTCCCCCTGCCACCGTACACACGTGCTCACTGACCCCCGGTTGACTAACCGGAGGTCGAGCCCAGCCGCCCAATCGAGCAACGTCTCTCGTCTGATGTTGTCTCTGGGGGAGCCCCACGCGGTAGCGTGGGCGTTGAAGTCCCCCAGGACGATCAGTGGACGGGGTAGGCAACGGCGAATGCAGTTCCCCACCCGGTCCAGGTACACCTCGTAGTCGGCGAGGGACCTGTTGGGAGAGACGTAGCAGCCCACTATGGCCATGGTGCCCCATTCGACGGCGACGAAGCCCTGCCCCCTCTCGAGTAGGGTGCAGGGTGGGACACCCTCTCCTCCTCCCCAATAGACCGCCACAGAGCCCAGGTCGTCTCCGAACCACCGAGGGTGGTCCGGGACGCTGTGGGGCTCCGCGACCGCCGCGATGGCAACCTGACGCTCCACAACGGTCTGCATGAGCAGGTGCTGAGCGTTGCGGCAGTGGTTCAGGTTGCCCTGTAGAAGCCTAACATGGGGAGTGAATGTTAGGCCTCCATGTCCTCCGGCGGGCTGGAGCCCGCTGCGCTGGCCTGGACCGCGGATGTCGTCTCTTTTGAGGGGGCGGGAGGGCCTTTTTTGCCCTTGCCCTTTGGCGGGGTGCACTTTTTAGTGCCCAGCCGGTGGTCCGCTCGGCACCCCTTGTCTGTGCACAAGGGGCACTTCGGTGTGCGCGCGGTGCATGTACTTGCCCTGTGGCCCTGCTCGCCACAGGTGAAGCACCGCGCACTCCGGTTTTCACCACCATTAGGGCACCTCCTTCCAACGTGCCCCCTCTCCAGGCACCGGAAGCACCTCAACGGCCTGGCTTCCAGTGCCCGCACGTGCGACAGGCCCCACCCGACGCTCACCTCCTTTGTCGCCACCAGCTTGCGCATGGCGGCGACGGGGACCCGGGCCCAGGCCGTGCCCATGGCGGTCTCGCCGCGGCGGATCTGTCCGACGGAGATCTTCTCCGTCGGGCATCCACCCGCCTCTGCCAGCGATTTTGCGACCTCCTCGGGAGTGATCGCGTCATCCAGGTCGGTGACCCGGATCTCCCCCGATTTGGTCGGGCGGGCAATCTTCACAGGGAAGTCCGCCAGGGCTTCCTGTAACTTCGAGGCCAGCGCGTCCGCCTGGGTCTCACTTTCCGGCCCCTCCAACTCCATGAGGAGCCCGCCGGTGACCGCTCGCTTTAGGCGGACATTAACAATGCCTAGGTCACTCAGGCGCACCCTGGACTTAGCTGCCGCCGTAACCGCCGCGTACGTCGTCTGGGACCCCTCTGCCACCGTGATGGTGATGGCGGCAGACTTCGGGGCCCGAGGAAGCGCAGCACCCTTCTTCTTTTTCCGCCTCCCTTTACTGGGGGCGGATGCCGCAGGACGAGCCGCCGCTGGCTGAGGGCGGGCCTGATTCGCCGCCCGTGGAGGCTTTCGCCTCCTCGCTACCGTGGCCCACGATTGCTCCGCTGGTTGCTGCGCAGCTGGCGCGGCATTCGCAGCGTTCGCGGGCACTGCCGGCAGGTCCGCCACTGGTGGAGCAGTTTTCCGCCCCCGCCTACGCCTCTTCCCAGGCTTGGAACCCGACGCAACCGGTGCTACCGCCATCGGTTGGGTCGGTGGAGGCAGCTGGGACCCCGACTCTAACACCGCGGGTGCTGCCAGAGTAGGCTGCACAGGGCGGGTCGCTCGCGCTCTAGGCGCCCCCGCTGCAGTCGTCGTCCGCGTCTGCGCAGGAGGTTGGGCACCCGCATCAGCGGTGGCAGCCGCATTGCGTGCGTCCGCCGCGAGAGGAGGCCTGAGGCGCTTCTCGGGCAGGAGCCGATCCTGAAGGCCCGCGACTCGCGCATCCATCATGCTCCCAACCTGGAGCAAGACGGAGCGCGATATCTCCTCCGCGAGGGCCCTGTGTTCCCGGCTAAGGGGGTCCGACGCCGCCTGTTCATTCGGCTGCGGACAAACCACCGACGGGACTGGCTGGGACTGTAGCCTCTCCACCGTCGCCTGCAGTTCGCCGAGTTGCTTGCGCATCTCGGCGATCTCTTTGTGCAGGCTCTGATTCTCGGCATACAGCCGTCCGAAAGATTGGCGCAGCTTATTATTCTCGGCGTGTAGCCGCGCCCCTTCATCGGTGAGGGCCTGGTCTCTGAGAGAGTCGGCCTTCTCACCGATGATTCTCGCCGCGTCCTTCAGGGCCTTCTGGCAGGTGCCCTTTAGGTTTCCGGACTTTGCGGCAACTGTGGCAACTATCTCGGCCTGCCTCCTGATTGCCTCACTTGAGTACGCAACACTGGGGCCCAATGGCCGAGATTCGTCCGCCATGGCTTCGTCCGCAACTTCCGCCGGTGGGGGCGGTGTGCCCTGGCGAGTGCGGACAAAGCGCCCACGTTCGTCCCTCTTCAGGACGCCCACCGACGATGAACGTCTTGTGGCGCTTCCGCGCCCCCTCCTCGCCTTTGGCACCTTACTGGGCTCCGGCATGGCAGAGTCGCTCGACGGAGATCCGGAGCGACGCTGCTGGGCCCTATGAAGGCGCTTCTGGCCTGCGACACCGGGACCGATGTCGAAATCGGAATCGCTGGAGTCACACACCAGCGATTCGGGACGTGAGCCCCCTTGGCTCTGTGCACCGCCAGACTGGGACTTGGCGGTGGAAGTGCATGTTTTTTTGGCGCCCCCCAGATACGTGGCGCTGCCAAGGCCCGAAGGCCCTGGGAGGGATTCTCCTGCCGCGGCGCGGCCGGTACCCTCCTGGGGTAGTATGTTTTGTTTACGTGCACTCATTTTCGTTGTTCCACTTTTATGGCAGGAGTGGCCAACCTGCCAGCGCTTAAGGCGGAGTTTTGCCCCTCCGCATTTCAGCCTATTGGCACGCTGTACCTTCGGCATTAGGCACCTCAGCCGGCGAGTTCCTGTCTTCCCGGACGAAGAAGAAAAGGAGAAGAGAAAAGAAAATGAATAATGAAAATAAATAATTAAAACCAGTATAAATAATAACGGATGTAACAAAATAATTTTAACAAAATAAATTAAAAAAAAACACTAAAATGAAATAATAATAAAATAAAGCTAATAAATTAACAATAAAATTGATCCGAAATAACATAACAATAAAATTAAATTCAAATTAAATCAACAATAATAAATAACAGATCGGACAAAACAGGAACACACAACGCCCTAAGGGCGACCTTCTCGTCGGAAGAGCCACTCCGCGGTCTACTCTGCTTAGCAGAGGGGTACCGGGAGCGACACGCCGACATCTGGCCTTTCGGCCTCCGTCACTTATATCATGGTGCTGCGCCACAGTCCTGTCCGAAAGCCAGAGAGTACTGGGAGCAGCACATGTGACGCCGTCTCGTAGGCTATTCGCCATCGAGCAACAGACTTCCGAGGGAAACTCAGGAAGCTGTTGCCCGATGCCCAGGGTACACCACGTGGAGGTTGCCTACATCGTCCCCACCCCAACCTTTTTTTTTTTTTTTTTTTTTTTTACGTGGGGAAATCCATTACGGATACCCGCACCGCCACGGGGGTAGCAGTGCGGGTTATGTCGGACTACTGACAGCTTGTCAGCTACCGACTAAAACCCCACGGTGTCCTCAACCCGCTGTGTCGACGGGCCCCGGGAACGTACATGGTACTCGTCCGGGTCCCGTCAGCGGCTGCTCGCCTTCCGGCGAGCCCTTCCTCGTCCGCGGGTGTAAAGCCCACGGACCTGTCTGCGGGTGTAAAAGGCCCGCAGACTCACAACCAGGTGGCGTGCCCGGACACACCGGCACGCCATCCTCTGCGAGGGCGATA
Source organism: Furcula furcula (assembly GCA_911728495.1). NCBI lineage: Eukaryota > Metazoa > Arthropoda > Insecta > Lepidoptera > Notodontidae > Furcula > Furcula furcula. Next base: position 31,801,267 of record OU452245.1, on the reverse strand, counting down.
AAATCGCTGTGCGCAGGCAGCAGTTCCCCCGTTTCCGCTGCCCGCACTACCTCGCTACGGGGGCATCAGGTCGGCGTTGGCCCGCCTTCTGCGCCCAGGCCTCCTCCTGCGTTGCGGGTCAGCGAGAGGATCGCTCTCCCTGGCCCGCTCCGCTGCCTCCTTCTGCGACATTACGCATTCGCAGAAGGAGACCACCGCCGACCACGACCTCTCGCTGCTCACCATGGATTGTATCACGGCGGGCAGCGACAGGTCGGCCCCAACCGCGGCGCGCAGCAAGCTGCGCTCCGCCGCCCACGCCGGGCAAGCCTCGAGTGTGTGCTGCGCCGTATCTTCGGCGCAGCCACAGTCGTGGCAGCCCGGGGTCGCCTCCCTTCCGGCAATCTTGTGCAGATACCTGCCGAAGCATCCGTGCCCCGACAGGATCTGCACGAGCCGGAAGGTGATCGTGCCGAACTTGCGGTGCACCCAGTCCTTTAGGACCGGGCGCACCGCCGCTATGGTCAGATGGCCGGCGGTTGGTTCCGCCAGCCGATCTTCCCACTTCACGAAGGCGGCCTCTTGTGCCTCTTGTCGCCATCGCTGGACTTCAGCAGGAGATGCTCCGCCCCGGCTACGCGCTTCTGGAGTCGACGCGTCGTACGCGCAACGACCCGGTCAGCAGTCCGGGAGTCCGCAGCAAGTGGCGGACGGAGCCGCTTCTCCGGAAGGAGACGGTCCCCGAGCGCCTCGAGACGTGCGTTTAGCATTGTCCCGACCTGGACCATTACCTCCCGAAGCAGCTCCTGCCGGTCCTCTCTGGCCGTTTCAGGGGCCGGTTGCTGAGCAGCCTTAGGCGCCGCAACTTTACGGGCTTCCGCCAATTCATTTTGCAGGCGTTTTACTTCAGCCTGCAAAATGGCCACCTCCGTCGGGACCGACCGCTCCCTGATCATCGCCATCGCCGCTGTGGTGAAGGTGGCAGCATCCTTAAGGGCACGCACAAATGTGCCCTTAAGGTTACCGCTCCTAGCCGCAACCTCCAGCACCAACCCCATTTCCTCCTCGACCCTGTTTTGTAAGGTCGCCAGCGACGGGGCTGTAGAGGGGACGATGCCCAGCTCAGCTCTCCTAGCCTGAGCCACTGCAGCTCTTTGGGCGACCTGCTCTTCGGCCTGCCCCCTCACCTCCGATACAGGACGAGCCTTAGCCACATCGGCAAAGCTCGCCACCGACGACATAGATCCGTAGGACATGTCCGACTCATCCCGCTCAGTAACTGCCGCCGCACTGGGAGGCGGCGTGCCCGGGCGCTTCAAAAAGCGGCCCCGTAAGTCACGACCTTGAGCCGTGGAAACTCGGCCTCGACCACTCCTGGCGGCAGGCACTTTCGGTGCCGGGCAGTCCTCGTCCGCACTCGAGGCGGAATCTGCCCCCACATGCGCCGAACGAGGCCTGTTGCGCTTTTGCGCAGCCTCCCTCCACAATTTCCTCACGGAAGTATTTGCGGTGTCAGTAGAGTCGGACTCTACAACACCCTCCTTTCCATCCTTTGACGTGCGCAAAGCCTTCGGCTTCGGCTTCGTCTTCCTTCGACCTTCCTTCGAAGACCCTTTGGTACCTTTACCCGATCCATCGCTCCGATCATGGGCTAGGTCCATCTCCTCTACACTACCAAGAACCTCAGGTCCACTCGCCTTAGGTCCTTTCCCCTTCTTCCTTCCTCCGCCTCCTACAAGAGGCGCGTCCGCAGACGCGAGACTGCTTTTGCCCCCCCCAGAATACGAGGGGCAGCCAGAACCTTCCACTGCCGAAGGTCCCCACCCCAACCTAACCTAACCTAACCTAACCTTTTTTTTTTTTTTTTTTTTTTTTTTTTTTTTTTTTTTTTTTTTGTTGACGCTGGGAAAAATGCGTTACGCATACCCTCCCGTTGGGGGACGAGAGGGTTATGTGGGACTCCCCCGGCTAGCCCGGGTATACCCACTAAACGACCCAGCGGCACTCCCGCATCGTCTTCATGGAGGGGAACTGGGAAACTGGCAGAGCCTTATCATCCAGTCCCCCGCCGACGACCGCCCGCTTTTACAGCGGGGCCCGCACGCCCCTCCCTACGAGGAGGGGCCCGGAAATGACCGCGAGTGCTCGGTCATTCCCGCCGACGGTGGTGGTGAATTGTGCAGTGCAGGAGAAGGCGCCCCCGCGCCAGTCTCCCGCTATTCACCACCGGGGAGGAGGAGACGCTGATCGTACAGCCGTCTCACTCTTCCCCTTCTCCGCCTGCGGAGCGGCGCCGCGAGGGGATCGTCCTCCCGCGCGCGCTCCGCTGCCTCTTTCTGCGAGATCACGTCCTCGCAGAAAGAGGCGACCGCCGACCAGGCCGCCTCGCCCCCCAGCATGGACAGAACCACGCCGGGCAGCGAGAGGTCCGGCCCCACCACCGCAGTTAGACCGCGGCGCAGCTCAGACCAGGCCGGGCACACCTCGAGGGTGTGCTGTGCCGAGTCCTCCGCCGCGCCGCAGTCGTGGCACGCGGCGGCCTCCTCCCTCCCAATCCGATGCAGGTACGACCCGAAGCATCCATGCCCGGTCAGCACCTGCACCAGACGGAACGAGAGGAAGCCGTGGGGCCGCTCGAGCCATCCCTGAAGGACTGGCCCGAGCGCGTCCAACGTTCGGCGGCCGAAGGTGGCAGAGGCGAGGTCCTCAGTCCAATGATGGACGATTGCGGCCCTCGCCTCCCGCCGGACGGCCTCCCGCTCCTCCGCAGCGGGGGGCGCATTGAGCGCCCTACGCCGCGCCGACCACTCGTACACCCTAGCCAGCACCCACGCCTCGATCTCCCAAGGAGGGGTGCCGGCCAGGGCGCACGCCGCCGCGAACCCCACCGAGCGGTAGGCCCTCGCCACCCGCTGTGCAATGGCCCTTTGGGGCCTGCGGATGGCGGAGGCGTTCTCCCTCCTGTGGAGGGAGTCCGCCCAGATAGGGGCCCCGTAAAGGGCCATACTCTTGAGGATGCCGGCATACAGCTGCCGGCATCGCGCCTTCGGCCCTCCCAGGTTCGGGAGGAGCCACGAGAGGGCCCCCGCTGCCTTCAGCAGGCGCGTCGACAGCCCGCTGAAATGCGGGCCGAAGCGCCACCTGCTGTCCAGCACAAGGCCCAGATATTTTATCTGGGCCTTCACCGCTATTTCGACGCCCGCTACAACGATGCGGGCGTCCGGGGGGACCCGCTGCCGAGGCCCGTGGAAAAACACGGCCTCGGTCTTATGCAGGGCCACCGTCAGCCCTAGGCGGCGGATCCTCCCTGCGACTAGGGATCCGCCAGCCGAGGCCAAATTGGCAGCCTCCCTGAAGCTCCCCCCTCGGGCAGTGAGGAGAGTGTCATCCGCATAGCAGATGACACTCGTGCCACGAAGGAGGGACCCGCGCAGGAGCCAGTCGAAGCCGATGTTCCACAGGAGTGGACCTAGGACCGACCCCTGCGGAACACCAGACTCCGCCCTGTACCTCCGCAATCTGGCCGACTTGTCTACGAGGAGGACCGCTCGGTCCTCCAGGTAGTCGGCCAACAGTGCCCGCAGATATTGAGGCACTCCGTGATAGCGGAGTGCCTCTAAGATGGTCGAGTGGGGAACGGAGTTGAACGCGTTGGCGATGTCGAATGACACCGCCAACACTCCGTCCCCTGCCTCGACCGCCTCCCTCACTTGGCCCTTCAAAAGGGCCAATGCGTCGACCGTCGAACGCCCCTTCCGGAAACCGAATTGGGCGTCCGACAGGTCCGGCCCCACCTCCCGCAGGAGGCCATTCACCCGGGTGGCGATGATCCCCTCAAACAATTTACCGACCTCGTCGAGCAGAACGACGGGCCGGTATGCCGAGGGGGAATCCACCGGGCGTCCCTCCTTCCGAAGGAGACACAGACGTCCCTCCTTCCACGGTTTCGGGAACCTCCCAGTCGTAAGACACGCACTGAAGAGGTCCCGAAACCTGTCCTCCATTTGGGTGACCGCAATGGCCACCACCGCCGCGGGGACGCCGTCCGGTCCGGGGGCCGTCCTCTTCCCGCGGAGGCGTAAAGCCGCCGCGCGGAGCTCCGCCACCGCCACTGGAGGGATCTCCTCCTCCGGCGGGGCCACCCCCCGCGGGGGGTGCATCACTGGAGGGGTGAAATCGGTCCTGCACGGAAACAGGGACCGAACCACCCCATCCAGCAACGCCGGCTCCAGGGTCTCCGTCAGTGGGGGGCCACAGGGGCGCAGCCGACTCCGCGCGTAGGCCCTTCTAGCCGCCACGCAGGCGGCCCGGAGCCCCGCCAACTCCTCCGTCCACCAATAAACGGCGCGACGGGGAGGCGGGCGCCGAGACCGAGGCATGCTGGTGTCGCACACCTCGGTCAGGGAACCCCGCAACTGGACCGCTGCGGCGTCCACGTCCAGGACTTGGACAGGAGGCGCGAGCCAGTCCTGGAGTAACGCCGCCTCCTCAGCCGCCTCGCGATCCAGGCGGGTGAGGGACCACCGCGGGAAGGGGGACTGACCCGAGTGGGCTGTCCCCCGAGGGCTCCCGGTGGAGACGTCGAACCGCACGTAACGATGGTCGGACAACGTCTCCACCATCTCCACCCGCCAGTTCAGGACGCGGGCGGCCAGCACGGGGGTGGCGAACGAAACGTCCACCACTGACCCTCCCCGTTGCCGCACACACGTCTGAACTGTCCCTCTGTTTAAGAGGGACACGCCTGTCGACGCCGCCCAAAACTCGACGGCGCGACCCCGGACGTTGCAAGTCGCGGCCAGGTTGCCCCAGGCCGCGGACTTGGCATTCAGGTCGCCCAACACGGCGACCTGGCGTGGCGTGGAGTTCCTGTCTTCCCGGACGAAGAAGAAAAGGAGAAGAGAAAAGAAAATGAATAATGAAAATAAATAATTAAAACCAGTATAAATAATAACGGATGTAACAAAATAATTTTAACAAAATTAATTTAAAATAGAACACTAAAATGAAATAATAATAAAATAAAGCCAATAAATTAACAATAAAATTAAACCGAAATAAATTAACAATAAAATAAAATTCAAATTAAAATCAACAATAATAAATAACAGATCGGACAAAACAGGAACACACAACGCCCTAAGGGCGACCTTCTCGTCGGAAGAGCCACTCCGCGGTCTACTCTGCTTAGCAGAGGGGTACCGGGAGCGACACGCCGACATCTGGCCTTTCGGCCTCCGTCACTTATATCATGGTGCTGCGCCACAGTCCTCTCCGAAAGCCAGAGAGTACTGGGAGCAGCACATGTGACGCCGTCTCGTAGGCTATTCGCCATCGAGCAACAGACTTCCGAGGGAAACTCAGGAAGCTGTTGCCCGATGCCCAGGGTACACCACGTGGAGGTTGCCTACATCGTCCCCAACCTAACCTTTTTTTTTTTTTTTTTTTTTTTTTTTTTTTGACGCTGGGAAAAATGCGTTACGCATACCCTCTCGTTGGGGGACGAGAGGGTTATGTGGGACTCCCCCGGCTAGCCCGGGTATACCCACTAAACAACCCAGCGGCACTCCCGCATCGTCTTCATGGAGGGGAACTGGGAAACTGGCAGAGCCTTATCATCCAGTCCCCCGCCGACGACCGCCCGCCTTTACAGCGGGGCCCGCACGCCCCTCCCTACGAGGAGGGGCCCGGAAATGACCGCGAGTGCTCGGTCATTCCCGCCGACGGTGGTGGTGAATTGTGCAATGCAGGAGAAGGCGCCCCCGCGCCAGTCTCCCGCTATTCACCACCGGGGAGGAGGAGACGCTGATCGTACAGCCGTCTCACTCTTCCCCTTCTCCGCCTGCGGAGCGGCGCCGCGAGGGGATCGTCCTCCCGCGCGCGCTCCGCTGCCTCTTTCTGCGAGATCACGTCCTCGCAGAAAGAGGCGACCGCCGACCAGGCCGCCTCGCCCCCCAGCATGGACAGAACCACGCCGGGGAGCGAGAGGTCCGGCCCCACCACCGCAGTCAGACCGCGGCGCAGCTCAGACCAGGCCGGGCACACCTCGAGGGTGTGCTGTGCCGAGTCCTCCGCCGCGCCGCAGTCGTGGCACGCGGCGGCCTCCTCCCTCCCAATCCGGTGCAGGTACGACCCGAAGCATCCATGCCCGGTCAGCACCTGCACCAGGCGGAACGAGAGGAAGCCGTGGGGCCGCTCGAGCCATCCCTGAAGGACTGGCCCGAGCGCGTCCAACGTTCGGCGGCCGAAGGTGGCAGAGGCGAGGTCCTCAGTCCAATGGTGGACGATTGCGGCCCTCGCCTCCCGCCGGACGGCCTCCCGCTCCTCCGCGGCGGGGGGCGCATTGAGCGCCCTACGCCGCGCCAACCACTCGTACACCCTAGCCAGCACCCACGCCTCGATCTCCCAAGGAGGGGTGCCGGCCAGGGCGCACGCCGCCGCGAACCCCACCGAGCGGTAGGCCCTCGCCACCCGCTGTGCAATCGCCCTTTGGGGCCTGCGGATGGCGGCGGCGTTCTCCCTCCTGTGGAGGGAGTCCGCCCAGATAGGGGCCCCGTAAAGGGCCATACTCTTTAGGATGCCGGCATACAGCTGCCGGCATCGCGCCTTCGGCCCTCCCAGGTTCGGGAGGAGCCACGAGAGGGCCCCCGCTGCCTTCAGCAGGCGCGTCGACAGCCCGCTGAAATGCGGGCCGAAGCGCCACCTGCTGTCCAGTACAAGGCCCAGATATTTTATCTGGGCCTTCACTCCCACCTCGACGCCCGCTACAACAATGCGGGCGTCCGCGGGGACCCGCTGCCGAGGCCCGTGGAAGAACACGGCCTCGGTCTTATGCAGGGCCACCGTCAGCCCTAGGCGGCGGATCCTCCCTGCCACTAGGGATCCGCCAGCCGAGGCCAAATTGGCCGCCGCCCTAAAATTCCCCCCTCGGGCAGTGAGGAGAGTGTCATCCGCATAACAGATGACACTCGTGCCACGAAGGAGGGACCCGCGCAGGAGCCAGTCGAAGGCAATGTTCCACAGGAGTGGACCTAGGACCGACCCCTGTGGAACACCAGACTCTGCTCTGTACCGCCGCAAACTACCTGTCCTGTCTACGAGGAGGACCGCTCGGTCCTCCAGGTAGTCTGCCAGCAGAGCCCGCAGATATTGAGGCACTCCGTGATAGCGGAGTGCCTCTAAGATGGTCGAGTGGGGAACGGAGTTGAATGCGTTGGCGATGTCGAATGTCACCGCCAACACTCCGTCCCCTGCCTCGACCGCCTCCCTCACTTGGCCCTTCAAAAGGGCCAATGCGTCGACCGTCGAACGCCCCTTCCGGAAACCGAATTGGGCGTCCGACAGGTCCGGCCCCACCTCCCGCAGGAGGCCATTCACCCGGGTGGCGATGATCCCCTCGAACAATTTACCGACCTCGTCGAGCAGAACGACGGGCCGGTATGCCGAGGGGGAATCCACCGGGCGTCCCTCCTTCCGAAGGAGGCACAGTCGGCCCTCCTTCCACGGTTTCGGGAACCTCCCAGTCGTAAGACACGCACTGAAGAGGTCCCGAAACCTTTCCTCCATTTCGGTGGCCGCAATGGCCACCACCGCTGCGGGGACGCCGTCCGGTCCGGGGGCCGTCCTCTTCCCGCGGAGGCGTAAAGCCGCCTCGCGGAGCTCCGTCACCGCCACTGGAGGGATCTCCTCCTCCGGCGGGGCCACCCCCCGCGGGGGGTGCATCACTGGAGGGGTGAAATCGGTCCTGCGCGGAAACAGGGACCGAACCACCCCATCCAGCAACGCCGGCTCCAGGGTCTCCGTCAGTGGGGGGCCACAGGGGCGCAGTTTATTCCGCGCCGCCTTGTATGGCCTCCCAAATGGGTCCCCATCGAGACCCTCCAGCATCTCGGCCTTCGCCGAGTCGTCGGCGGCGCGCATCTCCGACCTGAGGACCTCCTTGGCCTCCACGTACGCGGCGTAGAGGAGTTCCTCGTTGGCGAGGTCGCGAACGCTGCGCCGCCGACTCCGCGCGTAGGCCCTTCTGGCTGCCACGCAGGCGGCCCGGAGCCCCGCCAACTCCTGCGTCCACCAATAAACGGCGCGACGAGGAGGCGGGCGGCGAGACCGAGGCATGCTGGTGTCGCACACCTCGGTCAGGGAACCCCGCAATTGGACCGCTGAGGCGTCCACGTCCAGGACTTGGACAGGAGGCGCGAGCCAGTCCTGGACTAACGCCGCCTCCTCAGCCGCCTCGCGATCCAGGCGGGTGAGGGACCACCGCGGGAAGGGGGACTGACCCGAGTGGGCTGTCCCCCGAGGGCTCCCGGTGGAGACGTCGAACCGCACGTATCGGTGGTCGGACAACGTCTCCACCATCTCCACCCGCCAGTTCAGAACGCGGGCGGCTAGCACGGGGGTGGCGAACGAAACGTCCACCACTGACCCTCCCCGTTGCCGCACACATGTCTGAACTGTCCCTCTGTTTAAGAGGGACACGCCTGTCGATGCCGCCCAAAACTCGACGGCGCGACCCCGGACGTTGCAAGTCGCGGCCGGGTTGCCCCAGGCCGCCGACTTGGCATTCAGGTCGCCCAACACGGCGACCTGGCGCGGCGCCGCCCGACCGTCCACTGCGGTGAGGACCTCGAGAAAGATCTCGAAGTCCGCAAGTGGTCGGTTAGGGGAGAAATACACGCCCACCAGGGCTATCTCTCCCCACGCGGCGGCCACGTATCCCGGTCCCCTCTCTAAGAGCGAGAGGGGTGGGGAGTCCGTGGAAGACCGCGCTACTAATGCCACTGAGCCGTCCGGATCACCCAGCCACCTGCCAGGGACCGAGTACGGCTCAGCGACCACCGCTACGTCCACAAACCACTCGGCCACGGTCTGCATCAGCAGATCCTGGGCCGCTCTACAGTGGTTGGTGTTGGCCTGAAGGATGCGATGTTCGGCCCTATCCATCAATCGGACATCGCACCCCCATCCGCAGCCGCCGATGTACTGGGCACCGGATCGGCGGTGGCAACGGCAGGCCGGGTCGGCGCCTGTACTTTGCCCTTCTTGGGGGGAGGCTTGCAGCTCCTCCCCTTCATTAAATGATCCGCAGGGCGGCCACTGGCGGCGCACACGGCACAGTGCGGCGTGGTGGCCTCGCAAGCGGCGGACTTGTGTCCGTCCTTGCCGCAGCGGTAGCATGTGTCCCTCCTTTCGTCCTTGGAGGGACACAGGGCCCGGGTGTGACCAACTCCGAAGCACTTGAAGCAGCGCAACGGCGACTCCTCAAGTGCCCGGACCACACCCGTGCTGAACCCGACTTGAAGCCGTCCCTTGGCGAGGACGGCTTTGGCGGCGGCGACCGGGCACTCAAGGCGCATGGTGCCCATGCCGCCGCGGCCGGGTCTGATACCCCGGCCCTGAACTGCTGCGGCGCTGCAGCCTCCAGCCGCCACCACCTCCTCCTTGGTGACCGAGTCATCCAGGTCGGACACCTCCAGGCCTGCTGACTTCACAGGCCTGACCACCTTGGCCGCGTCCGCGATGACCTCCTGCAGTTTTGCTGCGAAGAGGTCCGCGTCGGCGCTGCCTTTAGCCCCCGGGAACTCGAATATTCGAGCCCCGGTTTGCGTTCGGCGGCACGCGATCTTGCCGATCCCCAGTTGGGTGGGATCGGCGTTGGCGCGCGCCCGCGTCATTATCGACGCGTAAGTTTCGCCGCGCTCCTCAGCCTCCGCGGTGAGCGTCACCACGACGGCAGCGGATTTGGGAGCAACCAATTTGGGTTTGCTCCCACCGGCGGGGGCCCGATTAGCTGCGGGAGCAGCGTTTGCGGGTTTGGGGGCCGACTTCTTGCCTTTCCCCTTCCCCTTTCCCTTGCCCGTGGACTGAGACGGGCCGGGAGGGGCGGTGGCGGGGACGGCAGGGCCGGCCGTCGCCTTCTTCTTCGCCTTGCCCTTCTTCTTCTTTCCAACCACCTTCGTCCACTTTGGCTGGTTGGACGGGGTGGTGGAGGGTAGGAGGGCGTCCTCTGTTCGTGAGGACGGCGCCGGCTCACGCGGCTTGACTGCCGCGGGCGGCCGCTCGCGCGGCTTGCTTGCCGCGGGTGGCCGTTCGTCCGCCGCAAGTGGCGGGCGAAGCCGCTTTTCCGGCAGGAGCCGGTCCTCGATACCTGCGAAGCAGGCACGAGTGAAGGCCCTTTCCTCCATCACAACCTTCCGGATGATATCCTCAAGGTTGGAGGGGAGGGCCTCAGCCGCAGGTCTCGGCACGGCTTGTTGAGGCCGGGCCGTGGCTTTAACCGCGGGCCTCGGCTCGGCTTGTTGAGGCCGGGCCGTGGCTTCAGCCAGCTTGTGGTGTAGCTGGCTGACCTCCGACTGCAGGCGATCCACTTTCGCCTGCAGCTGCCGCGTCTCGTCGGTGGCTGTTCGCCCCACCAACTCCGCGACGATGCCGCGCATACTCGCGGCCCTGCATTTCAGGGCCTTTTGGAAGGTCCCCTTCAGGTTGGAGGACTTCGAGGCGACCTCCACAATGCCCTCCTGGTCCTCCACCGCCATCCGCTCCAGTTCCGCGACTGAGTGGTCCGCGTATAAAACGCGGGACGCACCGTACCCAGCCTTGGCTCGGGCAACGAGCGTCCGCTGCTCCTTGGCAGCGACCGTCTCTTCGAGGTCCTTCTGGACCTGCTCCCGCTTCGCCAGGTCGAGCTGGCGTCGAGCGTCCGCTAAACCCACGTCGTGGGTGTCGGCCACTGCCGACTTTTTTGGCCGAAGCTTCTTCTTCGGCTTCCCCGTGGAGTCCGAGGAGCCCTCGGAGCAATCCTTTAAGAATCGCTTCCGGGCTCTAGACGACTCCTCGGCCATCGACATGGACGAACCGGCGTCCGAGTCCGACACCTCGTCCGTCCACCCACCAAAAACACTAGCCGCAGAAGGCGCGCGGCTAGCCTCCGACGCCGAAGCGCCATCGGCTGGTTGGCCCTGAGAAGGGCCTTTTTCCAAATCGTCCCGGGAGGGGCCCTTAGAAGGGCCTTTGAGGAACCTCCCGGACGAATCCCTCAGGGGTTTAGACATAGTCTTAGACCCGCAAGGTATCGTAATCGACCGCAATAGATTACGACGTACAGCGCACTTTAGCCGTTCACTGATCTGCCACTCCGTTACGGTGGTCAGATCAGGACGTTGCCCAGGGAACACGACGAGGACGTAAGCGCTGTGGGGGTTCCCCTCCCCAACCTTTTTTTTTTTTTTTTTTTTTTTTTTTTTTTTTTTTTTTTTTTTTTTTTTTTTTTTACGTGGGGAAATCCATTACGGATACCCGCACCGCCACGGGGGTAGCGGTGCGGGTTATGTCGGACTACTGACAGAGCGTCAGCTACCGACTAAAACCCCACGGTGTCCTCATCCGCTTTATGTGGCGGGCCCCGGGAACGTACTTTGTACTCATCCGGTTCCCGCCAGCGGGCGTCCGCCTTGCGACGGACTCTTCTTTGCCTGTGGGTGTATAAAGCCCACAGACACGTCCGCGGGTGTATAAAGCCCGCGGACTCCTCCTCCAGGAGGCGTGCCGGAACACTGCGGCACGCCTTCCTACGCGGGGGCGATTGTTCGCCGTGCGCAGGCATCAGTCCACCCGTTTCTGCTGCCCGCACTTCCCCGCTACGGGGGCATGAGGTCGGCGTTGGCCCGCCTCCTGCGCCCGGGCCTCCTGCGCCGGCGCGGATCAGCGAGGGGATCACTCTCCCTGATCCGCTCCGCCGCCTCCTTCTGCGCCATGACAAGTTCGCAGAAGGAGACCACCGCCTCCCAAGACCTCTCGCTGCTAGCCATGGCCTCGACGACAGCCGGCAGCGACAGATCAGCCCCAATTACGGCGCGCAGCGAGCTGCGCTCCGCCTCCCACGCCGGGCAGACCTCGAGCGTGTGCTGCGCCGTATCTTCGGCGCAGCCACACTCGTGGCAGCCAGGGTTCGCCTCCCTTCCGGCTATTTTGTGCAGGTATCTGCCGAAGCAACCGTGCCCCGACAGTACCTGCACCAGGCGGAAGGTAGGCGTACCGTATTTTCGGTGCACCCACTCCTTTAGGACCGGGCGCACCGCCGATATGGTCCAGTGGCCGGCGGTAGGTTCCGCCAGCCGCTCCTGCCATCTGTGGAGGGCCAATTCCTGGGCCTCCACTCGCCAACGCCGGACTTCGGCAAGAGGTGCACGGCCGCCCCGGCTTCGCGCTTCTGCGCTCTGCCGGTATAGCGTTGCCAGCACCTCCGCCTCTAGATCCCAGGGTGGGATCCCCGCCAGTACGGTCGCCGCCTCATACGATACGGTGCGGTAGCCACGTATCACCCTGACCGCCATGACCCGCTGCGCTTGGCGCAGCAGAGCCCTGGTCTGGGCGGTCAGGGCGTCCGCCCACACAGGCGCACCGTACAAGGCCATTGACCGCACCACCCCGGAATACAGGCGCCGGCAAGTTGAGCCCGGGCCTCCCACGTTCGGCAGCAGCCGCGACAGAGCCGCCGCCACCCTCACCAACCTCGGAGCGAGATCCCCGAAGTGGTCAACAAACTTCCACCGCGAGTCGAGGACGAGGCCCAGGTATTTCATCCGGGCCCCGACCGCGACCGCGGCGCCACCGACGATAATTCGGGCCCCTGAGGGCGGCCTCCTCCGAGGTCCATGAAAGCACAGGACCTCGGTCTTCTCCAGGGCCACCCTCAGGCCCAGCCGTCCTATCCTGTCGACCACTTCGGCGGTCCCGCTCTCGGCCAGACTGGCCGCCTCCTCGAACGTGCCCCCTGAGGCACAGACAAGAGTGTCGTCCGCGTAGCAAACGACCTGGAGCCCGCGGTGTAAATGGCCGCGGAGCACCCAGTCGTATCCGATGTTCCACAGGAGTGGGCCGAGCACAGACCCCTGTGGAACACCGCACACTACGTGACGGCGCAATAGGCGACCGTCACCGTCGACGCAGACGACACTCCTCTCCTCAAAGTACGAGCCCACGACTCGCCGTAAGTATTCGGGCACCCGGTGATAGACCAGGGCCTCCGACACACAACTGTAGGGCAGGGTGTTGAACGCGTTGGCGATGTCAAGAGACACCGCCAACAGCACCCCACCCTCCGCAACCGTTTCCTCCGAGAGGGTCTTGACGCGCAAGATCGCGTCGACTGTCGACCGACCCCCTCGGAAACCAAACTGGGCGTCGGAGAGCCCCGGTCCAACGTCGTCAAGGTGCCGGACGATTCGGGCAGCGAGCACACGCTCGAAAAGCTTGCCCGCTTCGTCCAGCAACACTATCGGCCGATACGCCGACGGCGAGTCGTGGGGTCGTCCCTCCTTCCTCAGAAGCACCAATCGCCCCTCTTTCCAAACTCTCGGAAACTGCCCGGACACTAAACAAGCGTCGAGCAGTCTCCGAAAACGGTCACCAAGTGCGTCCAGGGCAATGACCAACACCTGCCCCGGAACACCATCTGGTCCTGGCGCCTTCTTGGCCTTCAGCTTCAGGACTGCCGCGTCGAACTCGTCAGCCGCAATGGCTGGAATTTCTTCGACGCGGCTGATGCGGTCCTGAGGCTCGGCCATCTCTGGTGGCTCATGAGCCGGCCTGTCCGGAAACAAGGCAGACACCACGTTGGACAAGAAGGCCGGTTGCAGGGTCTCAACTACGGGGGACGTCTGGCCGCGCAGCTTTTTGCGCGCAGCCCTATATGGACGTCCCCATGGGTCACCCTCCAGCCCAGCCAACATCTCCTCCCTGCCTTGCTCCTTCGAGTTCAGGATGGCCAGCTGCAGGGACTCTTTGGCCGCGTTGAGCAGCTCGTGCAGCCGGTCCTCCTCGTTGAGGTTTCGGGGGCGGCGCCTACGTTGCCGTGTGTAGGCCCGCCGCGCCGCCACGCACGCCCTGCGTAGCTCCGCGATTTCCGCCGTCCACCAATACACCGCCCGCTTCCGGGGTATGTGCCCGGTGCGGGGCATGGCGGAATCGCAGACGCTGGAAAGTGCCCCCCGAAACCACACCGCCTCGGTGTCCACCTCTACCTCCCCAGGCAGTGTGACCCACGCCTGGACAATTGATGCCTCGATGAGGGCATCTCGGTCCAGGCGGTTTTGGCTCCACCTGGGGAAGTAATCCCGGCCTCTTAGTCGCCGGCTGTTCCCGGCCCCTCCTCGGGCGGAGACATCAAATCGAATATATCGGTGATCCGATAGTGTCTCCACCCCTTCGAGGACCCGCCACTCTCTGACCCGCTCTGCGACAGCAGGGGAGGCGAACGAAACGTCCACTATCGATCCCCCCCGCTGGCGCACGCATGTGAGGACGGATCCGCGGTTCAAGATAGAGAGGCCAAGAACAGCCAGCCACTCTTCGAGCACCTCGCCACGCGCGTCGGTGGCCACTCCTCCCCACGCCGTCGACTTGGCGTTGAGATCCCCCAAGACGAATACCGGCAGCGGTGAGACACGTCGCACCGCCGCCCCAACCTCGTCGAGGAAGATCTCGAAGTCGGCCAGTACTCGGTTCGGCGAGAAGTAGACGCCGACGAGCGCAACGCCAGCCCACTCCACCACCACGTACCCCCGGCCTCTGTCCCGCGTGGACAGGTCCGTCGCCCCCACGATCGCCACGGTGCCCGTAACGTCCCCCGACCAGTTAGACCGATCGGGGACAAAATAGGGCTCCGCGACTACAGCTACATCGATCAACCACTCCGCCATGGACTGCAACAAGAGATCTTGTGCGCCGGCGGAGTGGTTGAGATTGCCCTGCAAAATTCGGTGGAGGCGACTATGGTCCATCGACGGGTTCCAGAACCTCCTCCATGGGAACCGATGATGGCTTCTGTACCACCTTCTGGATTCCCTTCACTTTAGCCGAAGCGGCCGGGCACTTTTTACTGCCCGCTAAGTGGGCCGCCGGCTTTTTGGCCGCTTCGCACAAGAAGCAGCGTGGCTCCGCAACACACGCCTCAGACTTATGTCCGGGGCGGCCACAGCGGTGACACTCACTGCTGCGGTCCACTTCAGCCGGGCAACAAACACCCACATGGCCGTTCCGTAAACACCGGTAGCACATAGTGGGCCGGTCCGGCAGGAGGGATACATTGACCGTATCCCAGCCCACCGCCAACCGTCCAGCGCTGGCGATCTTCTTGGCTGGGGCCACAGGACAACGCACCCATGTGGACCCAAGTCTCGCACCCATGTTGAATCTGATTGGGCCAACCCTTACATCGGCCTCCGGGCAGCCTCCAACACGTGCTATCGCGGCCACCACATCAGCTGCATTTACCGAGTCATCTAGGCCCGACAAACGCAAACAAGCACATTTGCTGGGCCTAGCGATGCGGACATCTTCGGCGTTGAGCGACTGCTTTAGCCGCTCCGCAAGCGCATCCGCCTTCGGCCCACTAGTGGCACCTGGCACCTCTAAAATGCGGGCACCAGTGGCCGCCCTCCGACAACGGAGGCTCTCGATACCGAGGCTGGCAATTTCAATTTTTTGCCTAGCCTCGGTTAAAACCCTTGCGTAGCTTACGCCCCGCTCCTCCGCGCCAGGCTGCAGCGTGATGACGACTGCAGTAGAGCGCGGAGCACGGAGCTTCTTTACTGCCGGTTGGGCCTGCTTTGAAGCCTCCGGTTTTCCAGCCGCTTTCCTCTTATTTTTCCTCCTCCGGTTCCGCCGTTTGCGACTGACCACTTCGGTCCAGCCGCTTTCGGCGGTCTCCGGTTGAGGGTTATCTCTCAACTTCTCAGTCGGAGCAGTAGGTGCAGCAGGTTGTCCTTTTCTGGGCGCTGCTTGCCGTGGCCGCGGCTGCCGCGGCTGCGGTGGCGGTGGTGGCGGCGGCATTGCCTGCGCAGGCCTCTGGGGCCCAGGCGATGCCACCGCAGCCGTTGGTCGACTTGATGGGCCAGGCAAAGACACCGGCTCCTTCTTCTTTCTGGTCCCTTTCGCAGGGGCCACTTCGACAGCGCGCCTGTCGGCGGCGAGCGGCGGACGAATGCGCTCCTCCGGGAGAAGCCTATCTTGGATGGCTTCGAACCGCGCGCTCATCATAGGCCCTATGACATCTATGACGGCGCGCACTATCTCATCCCGCTCCCCACTGACGGTATTGGAGGCTGGTGGCTGCGGGGGTCTGGCTCCAGCGAGCTCCGCCCTCAGCTCTCCCAATTCCTTCTGAACGTCGGTCAGAAGGGAATGCAGGCGTCCATTTTCCGCATTTACGCGTTCAACTTCCGCCTGCAAGATGGCCACCTCCTTCGTGACCGCTCGGTTGCGCACAATTTTTATGCCCTCCTTTATCGAGGCCATTGCGTCCTTAAGGGCACGCACATATGTACCCTTTAGGTTGCCAGACTTGGCGGCAATTTCCCCGATAATGGCGGCATCATCCTCCATCCTCTTGTATACGGCCGCAGCCGGCGGGCCATCGATAGGGTCAGAGGGGTCGATACCCATGTCTGCCCTGACGGCGTTCGCTTTGGCGTTCCGACGCGCAATTTTATTTTCAGCCCGGGTTTTCTGTGCATCCTGGCTGACGCGACTTTTCGTCTTTTTGGCACAGCTTGCCGTAGACGTCATGGACACATAAGAAAGATCCGAGTCTCCCTGCTCACTCTCTACCACCGTAGTGGGAATGGGCGTAACTGGGCGCTTCAAAAAGCGTCCTCGCACATCACGCGCTGGCGACGACACAGATGAGCGCCCTCGACCTCGTTTGTTAGCCGTCGTCTTGTTGGACTTCGGCGCCTTCAATGTGTCCACACTCGTGGCCGATTCCGACCCCGAGGCAGACGAAGACCTGGAGCGTTTCTCCCCATGGTCCCATAACCTAGATTGCCCACTCGGGCCCGCTGTCTGACCAGGTATCCAGTCCATCTCATCGAGGACGACGAGGCATTCTTTGCCACCTATTGGGTGTGGCTCCCCCCTTCGCCTTAAGACTGCGGACTCAGCAGAGTTACTCTCCGCGGTCGACGCAGTCTGAGACGGGTCGTCATGTCTCGTGGCGTCCTTGGACGCATGGCGTTCTGTTTCCCCCCCCAGAATACGGTGGGGAATGACAGCCCCCGAAGGGACTGTGCCGGATTCTCCGTCTGCAGAGCAGACGGTACCGGCCTGGGGTAGTTTGTTTTCCGGACTCGCCATATCATGTTTTCCTTTTTTAAAGGGGTAGGTCCCTTCCTTTGAAGGGTGAGGTCCCTTCGCTGCTAGTGGCGGGGTTTAGCCCCCCCGCGTTTCAGGGTACTCGCGCAGTACTTTCCCCGTTGGGCAGAGCCGGCCTGCCTATCATCGCCGGCTGAAGCACTCCCACAATCACGCACACATTCACACAACACCAGGAAACACAAAGGAAAGGGGAAAGGAAAAGAAAGGATTTGGGTTCCCCGCATCACAAGTCCCCTCTCATCGTGAGAGGGATACCCGGAGCAGGGATAGCCCTTGGGGATGGGAGAGGAGTAGAGGGATGGAAAAGGAAGGGACGTAGGCTATTCGCCATCGGGCAACAGACTTCCGAGGGAAACTCAGGAAGTCTGTTGCCCGATGCCCAGGGTACACCACGTGGAGGTTGCCTACACCGTACCCCTCCCCTCCCCAACCTAACCTAACCTTTTTTTTTTTTTTTTTTTTTTTTTTTTTTTTTTTTTTTTTTTTTTTTTTTTTTTTTTTTTTGTTGACGCTGGGAAAAATGCGTTACGCATACCCTCTCGTTGGAGGACGAGAGGGTTATGTGGGACTCCCCCGGCTAGCCCGGGTATACCCACTAAACGACCCAGCGGCACTCCCGCATCGTCTTCATGGAGGGGAACTGGGAAACTGGCAGAGCCTTATCATCCAGTCCCCCGCCGACGATCGCCCGCCTTTACAGCGGGGCCCGCACGCCCCTCCCTACGAGGAGGGGCCCGGAAATGACCGCGAGTGCTCGGTCATTCCCGCCGACGGTGGTGGTGAACCGTGCAATGCAGGAGACAAGGCGCCCCCGCGCCAGTCTCCCGCTATTCACCACCGGGGAGGAGGAGACGCTGATCGTACAGCCGTCTCACTCGTCCCCTTCTCCGCCTGCGGAGCGGCGCCGCGAGGGGATCGTCCTCCCGCGCGCGCTCCGCTGCCTCTTTCTGCGAGATCACGTCCTCGCAGAAAGAGGCGACCGCCGACCAGGCCGCCTCGCCCCCCAGCATGGACAGAACCACGCCGGGCAGCGAGAGGTCCGGCCCCACCACCGCAGTCAGGCCGCGGCGCAGCTCAGACCAGGCCGGGCACACCTCGAGGGTGTGCTGTGCCGAGTCCTCCGCCGCGCCGCAGTCATGGCACGCGGCGGCCTCCTCCCTCCCAATCCGATGCAGGTACGACCCGAAGCATCCATGCCCGGTCAGCACCTGCACCAGACGGAACGAGAGGAAGCCGTGGGGCCGCTCGAGCCATCCCTGAAGGACTGGCCCGAGCGCGTCCAACGTTCGGCGGCCGAAGGTGGCAGAGGCGAGGTCCTCGGTCCAATGATGGACGATTGCGGCCCTCGCCTCCCGCCGAACGGCCTCCCGCTCCTCCGCGGCGGGGGGCGCATTGAGCGCCCTACGCCGCGCCGACCACTCGTACACCCTAGCCAGTACCCACGCCTCGATCTCCCAAGGAGGCGTGCCGGCCAGGGCGCACGCCGCCGCGAACCCCACCGAGCGGTAGGCCCTCGCCACCCGCTGTGCAATGGCCCTTTGGGGCCTGCGGATGGCGGAGGCATTCTCCCTCCTGTGGAGGGAGTCCGCCCAGATAGGGGCCCCGTAAAGGGCCATACTTTTCAAGATGCCGGCATACAGCTGCCGGCATCGCGCCTTCGGCCCTCCCAGGTTCGGGAGGAGCCACGATAGGGCCCCCGCTGCCTTCAGCAGGCGCGTCGACAGCCCGCTGAAATGCGGGCCGAAACGCCACCTGCTGTCCAGCACAAGGCCCAGATATTTTATCTGGGCCTTCACCGCTACTTCGACGCCCGCTACAACGATGCGGGCGTCCGGGGGGACCCGCTGCCGAGGCCCGTGGAAGAACACGGCCTCGGTCTTATGCAGGGCCACCGTCAGCCCTAGGCGGCGGATCCTTCCTGCGACTAGGGATCCGCCAGCCGAGGCCAAATTGGCCGCCTCCCTGAAGCTCCCCCCTCGGGCAGTGAGGAGAGTGTCATCCGCATAGCAGATGACACTCGTGCCACGAAGGAGGGACCCGCGCAGGAGCCAGTCGAAGCCGATGTTCCACAGGAGTGGACCTAGGACCGACCCCTGCGGAACACCAGACTCCGCCCTATACCTCCGCAGTCTGGCCGACCTGTCTACGAGGAGGACCGCTCGGTCCTCCAGGTAGTCGGCCAAGACTGCCCGCAGATATTGAGGCACTCCGTGATAGCGGAGTGCCTCTAAGATGGTCGAGTGGGGAATGGAGTTGAACGCATTGGCGATGTCGAATGACACCGCCAACACTCCGTCCCCTGCCTCGACCGCCTCCCTCACTTGGCCCTTCAAAAGAGCCAATGCGTCTACCGTCGAACGCCCCTTACGGAAACCGAATTGGGCGTCCGACAGGTCCGGCCCCACCTCCCGCAGGAGGCCATTGACCCGGGTGGCAATGATCCCCTCAAACAATTTACCGACCTCGTCGAGCAGAACGACGGGCCGGTATGCCGAGGGGGAATCCACCGGGCGTCCCTCCTTCCGAAGGAGGCATAATCGTCCCTCCTTCCACGGTTTCGGGAACCTCCCAGTCGTAAGACACGCACTGAAGAGGTCCCGAAACCTGTCCTCCATTTGGGTGGCCGCAATGGCCACCACCGCTGCGGGGACGCCGTCCGGTCCGGGGGCCGTCCTCTTCCCGCGGAGGCGTACAGCCGCCGCGCGGAGCTCCGCCACCGCCACTGGAGGGATTTCCTCCTCTGGCGGGGCCACCCCCCGCGGGGGGTGCATCACTGGAGGGGTGAAATCGGTCCTGCACGGAAACAGGGACCGAACCACCCCATCCAGCAATTCCGGCTCTAGGGTCTCCGTCAGTGGGGGGCCACAGGGGCGCAGTTTGTTACGCGCCGCTTTGTATGGCCTCCCAAACGGGTCCCCGTCGAGACCCTCCAACATCTCGGCCTTCGCCGAGTCGTCGGCGGCACGCATCTGCGACTTGAGGACCTCCTTGGCCTCCACGTACGCGGCGTAGAGGAGGGCCTCGTTGGCGAGGTCGCGAAAGCTGCGCCGCCGACTCCGCGTGTAGGCCCTTCTGGCCGCCACGCAGGCGGCCCGGAGCCCCGCCAACTCCTCCGTCCACCAATAAACGGCGCGACGGGGAGGCGGGCGGCGAGACCGAGGCATGCTGGTGTCGCACACCTCGGTCAGGGAACCCCGCAATTGGACCGCTGAGGCGTCCACGTCCAGGACTTGGACAGGAGGCGCGAGCCAGTCCTGGACTAACGCCGCCTCCTCAGCCGCCTCGCGATCCAGGCGGGTGAGGGACCACCGCGGGAAGGGGGACTGACCCGAGTGGGCTGTCCCCCGAGGGCTCCCGGTGGAGACGTCGAACCGCACGTAACGATGGTCGGACAACGTCTCCACCATCTCCACCCGCCAGTTCAGAACGCGGGCGGCCAGCACGGGGGTGGCGAACGAAACGTCCACCACTGACCCTCCCCGTTGCCGCACACACGTCTGTACTGTCCCTCTGTTTAAGAGGGACACGCCTGTCGACGCCGCCCAAAACTCGACGGCGCGACCCCGTACGTTGCAAGTCGCGGCTGGATTGCCCCAGGCCGTCGACTTGGCATTCAGGTCGCCCAACACGGCGACCTGGCGCGGCGCCGCCCGACCGACCACAGCGGTGAGGACCTCGAGAAAGATCTCGAAGTCCGCTAGGGGTCGGTTAGGGGAGAAATACACGCCCACCAGGGCTATCTCTCCCCACGCGGCGGCCACGTATCCCGGACCCCTCTCTAAGAGCGAGAGGGGTGGGGAGTCCGTGGAAGACCGCGCTACCAGTGCCACTGAGCCGTCCGGATCACCCAGCCACCTGCCAGGGACCGAGTACGGCTCAGCGACCACCGCTACGTCCACCAACCACTCGGCCACGGTCTGCATCAGCAGATCCTGGGCCGCTCTGCAGTGGTTGGTGTTGGCCTGAAGGATGCGATGTTCGGCCCTATCCATTAATCGGACATCGCACCCCTCTCCGCAGCCGCCGATGTACTGGGCACCGGATCGGCGGTGGCAACGGCAGGCCGGGTCGGCGCCTGCACTTTGCCCCTCTTGGGGGGAGGCTTGCAGCTCCTCCCCTTCATAACATGGTCCGCGGGGCGGCCACTGGCGGCGCACACGGCACAGTGCGGCGTGGTGGCCTCGCAAGCGGCGGACTTGTGTCCGACCTTGCCGCAGCGGTAGCATGTGTCCCTCCTTTCGTCCGTGGAGGGACACAGGGCCCGGGTGTGTCCAACTCCGAAGCACTTGAAGCAGCGCAACGGTGACTCCTCAAGTGCCCGGACCACACCCGTGCTGAATCCGACGGGAAGCCGTCCCTTGGCGAGGACGGCTTTGGCGGCGGCGACCGGGCACTCAAGGCGCATGGTGCCCATGCCGCCGCGGCCGGGTCTGATACCCCGGCCCTGAACTGCTGCGGCGCTGCAGCCTCCAGCCGCCGCGACCGCCGCCACCACCTCCTCCTTGGTGACCGAGTCATCCAAGTCGGACACTTCCAGGCCTGCGGACTTCACGGGCCTGACCACCTTGGCCACGTCCGCGATGACCTCTTGCAGTTTTGTTGCGAAGAGGTCCGCATCGGCGCTGCCCTTGGCCCCCGGGAACTCGAATATTCGAGCCCCGGTTTGAGTTCGGCGGCACGCGATCTTGCCGATCCCCAGTTGGGTGGGATCGGCGTTGGCGCGCGCCCGCGTCATTATTGACGCGTAAGTTTCGCCGCGCTCCTCAGCCGCCGCGGTGAGCGTCACCACGACGGCAGTGGATTTGGGAGCAACCAATTTGGGTTTGCTCCCACCGGCGGGGGCCCGATTAGCTGCGGGAGCAGCGTTTGCGGGTTTGGGGGCCGACTTCTTGCCTTTCCCCTTCCCCTTTCCCTTGCCCGTGGACTGAGACGGGCCGGGAGGGGCGGTGGCGGGGACGGCAGGGACGGCCGTCGCCTTCTTTTTAGCCTTGCCCTTCTTCTTCTTTCCAACCACCTTCGTCCACTTTGGCAGGTTGGACGGGGTGGTGGAGGGTAGGAGGGCGTCCTCTAGTTGGGAGGACGGCGCCGGCTCGCGCGGCTTGACTGCCGCGGGCAGCCGCTCGCGCGGCTTTATTGCCGCGGGTGGCCGTTCGTCCGCCGCAAGTGGCGGGCGAAGCCGCTTTTCCGGCAGGAGCCGGTCCTCGATACCTGCGAAACAGGCACGAGTGAAGGCCCTTTCCTCCATCACAACCTTGCGGATGATATCCTCAAGGTTGGAGGGGGGGGCCTCAGCCGCAGATCTCGGCTCGGCTTGTTGAGGCCGGGCCGTGGCTTTAACCGCGGGCCTCGGCTCGGCTGGTTGAGGCCGGGCCGTGGCTTCAGCCAGCTTGTGGTGTAGCTGGCTGACCTCCGACTGCAGGCGATCCACTTTCGCCTGCAGCTGCCGCGTCTCGTCGGTGGCTGTTCGCCCCACCAATTCCGCGACGATGCCGCGCATGCTCGCGGCCCTGCATTTGAGGGCCTTCTGGAAGGTCCCCTTCAGGTTGGAGGACTTCGAGGCGACCTCCACAATCCCCTCCTGGTCCTCTACCGCCATCCGCTCCAATTCCGCCACTGAGTGGTCCGCGTATAAAACGCGGGACGCACCATACCCGGCCTTGGCTCGGGCGACGAGCGTCCGCTGCTCCTTGGCAGCGACCTTCTCTTCTAGGTCCTTCTGGACCTGGTCCCGCTTCGCCAGGTCTAACTTGCGTTGAGCGTCCGCCAAACCCACGTCGTGGGTGTCGGCCACTGCCGACTTTTTGGGCCGAAGCTTCTTTTTCGGCTTCCCCGTGGAGTCCGAGGAGCCCTCGGAGCCTTCCTTTAGGAACCGCTTCCGGGCCCCCCGGCCTCGGGAAGACTCCTCGGCCACCGACATCGACGAACCGGCGTCCGAGTCCGACACCTCGTCCGTCCACCCGCCAAAAACACTAGCCGCAGAAGGCGCGCGGCTAGCCTCCGACGCCGAAGCGCCATCGGCTGGTTGGCCCTGAGAAGGGCCTTTTTCCAAATCGTCCCGGGAGGGGCCCTTAGAAGGGCCTTTGAGGAACCTCCCGGACGAATCCCGCAGGGGTTTTGACATCCCGCAGTTATCGTAATCGACCGCAATTGATTACGATGCACAGCGCACTTTAGCCGTTCACTGATCTGCCACTCCGTTACGGTGGTCAGATCAGGACGTTGCCCAGGGAACACGACGAGGACGTAAGCGCTGTGGGGGGTTCCCCAACCTAACCTAACCTAACCTAACCTAAAGAAAAATAAGTACATACTAAATTTAGAGTTGCCACGTAAGGGAAATTTTACCCTTTGTGTAAAGCAAATACGGAGGTTGTTGTAAATTATATTTTTCTTTCCTAACCAAAAAAAAAAAAAAAAACACTTTTTTGACACAACATTTACTTTTCTTACATTATATCGTCTTAATCTATGACAGTCTGCAAAAAGTACGAAAGTGATTGTTATAATAATGTCCTCCTAGCCGAAACGACCACAGCGGCCAATCTTTCACAAGATCAGCCATGTACGCAGGAGATATTATAGTGCACAAGTGCTTGCGTAGACACAAGTGCACTCTCTCTTCCTTTATATAATAGGTGCCTCTCATAATCCGATGGGACGGAAGACCGACACGACTGGGTTGAAGTTAAGCGCAGGACCGACTTTTTACATGCCCATCCGACGAATGTGTGGCGTATCTCGGATCACGGTTTCGGAACACCAAAGGGGCTGTCAAAAAGATGACAGCGCGCTAGTATCTATGGCAGAGACATGTTTTAATTATTACGATTACTCCACTGTATTATAAGTTGTTCTCTCTCAATTTGATTATAAGTGTTTATTACCAAATCTCGGTGTTTTAATTTGACGGACAGGAGTCGGGCATACGTCCTATCGCAAATCCCGACACATGGATCATCTTACTTTACAGACAATCAGGTCATCGGCCTGCATTGTCCTAGCCAGTAAGGAACAACTACTCAAATTTGTTGCCCTTCGCAGGATTCGAACCCACGACGGAGGCTACAAAGTGAATGTACACTTAATATCATATATGCTGTATTCCACATTGTTCACCTGGGTGATATCACGTGGTGATTAAAGTGGCTAAGAGCTGTAGATAATTATTAGCCTCATACAAAAAAGTTAAGAGATAAAAACAATAATATGCTATTTCCCAGAGAGGTAGGCAAAAATTGGCTTTCTTATAACTTAATATAATACATACTATGGCCATTTACCGGGTAAGTTTTAGTAAATTTCTCCAATATACAAATCTATAGTACTAGTATCTTGGGACAATCTACGCTTGACCAATGACCACCTGATATCAATCTACGCAGATCCTTTAGCAAGGTAACCAGATAAATGATTACAAATACTTGTAAACTGTATAAATACATATTTAAATAGATAAATAACACCCCGACAATTGTTCGGAATCCTTCGGAATCGAACCTATGTCCTATTGGGCAGCGGCCAGGTCCCTCAGATCGTCGAACAGCCGTACATCGCCGCCGTCCGCGGCATGTACTGCTCGACCCACCCGACCCGATGTCCGTCCTCCTGGACCATGACGCAACACCAACACCAACACCGAAAACGATGTCAAGAGTCGTAAACACATCAACACACAGACACCGGTCTCGCCGGCGAGGCCGAAGGGATCCGTACGCATGCGACCTCGACATGCATCCCCTCGCTGAGTTTCTTGCCGGTTCTTCTCAGCGGGGGCGCGTTGTGATTCGGTGGTAAACTCATTTTCTCTAAGCGGCAGCCCAAGCCGAGGCCGTGCCTCCCTGAGGTGCCCTTGTGCTAGTCGCTACCCAAACCTTTCTGGCTGGAGCGCTTTAAGCGCTCGCCCTCTTGTCCGGTGAAACAGTACTATTCCTACAAAAAAAAAAAAAGTGATGATCAATAAAGCAAAGTGACTATCAAGCTTCAGTTGTCCACCAAACTTTGATGTCTACTGAAAGTGGGTTTGGTATTTATTGGTGATTCAAGTTAGGCAATGGCAAATGAATCATTTGATAGTTATTTAATAGTCACTTTGCTTTATTGATCATCACTTTAGTTGTCAAACGAGATAGGTACAAATATAGGTAGGTAGGGGGGCAAATGAAACAAACTATTCAACGTCGGTACTATTTATTTATAATTCAGACAAATTTACCAAGAAATTGTAACCAACAACATACATACATATATTTAAACAACATGCATATAGTAAAAGCACGATTAAATGTACAATGACCATTGTGCCTATAAATAACGAATGAATACGTCTTGCGCAGCCTTGGACGAATTACTTGAGCGCTTACGTTATTTCTGAATATTTAAGCATTCGGGAATAACTTTTAGCAACCTAATTAATTCTTTTTGTTGCTGCTATCCACAGTATACAAATATCCATATTTTCAGGAAATCATAAAAATAAATTCGGGAAATCTGAGAAATTCTTCGATGCACCCAGCATGTGGGATCGTGTATGATGCACTTAATAATAATTTACCACTTATTTATGGTAGTCTCTCTTTTATACACTGGCAACACTGAAAATGGCGATCAATAAACTGAAAATTTTACGTTATGGATGAAAAACAAGAATTTATCGATCTTACACGTAACTTTCAAGTAAAATAGTAACTAATTTAGAGCAATAAGATCTAAATAAGTCGTTTACATGTATTAGTTTCTAAATGTAATCTCTAAATTCGCCATAATAATTCACGTTTACCTGTGAAACGATACTCCACTAATTTTACGTTCACTGTCACTTTTACAGCCCATAATAATGCACTGCACGATTCTTATAGGATTTCCACAACACACAGTAATGTCACAGTTAGTTTTTTATTGAATTTTAAGTTATTTATTTAATATTAAAACCACGATAAAATTGTCACGGAGCAAAGTGGGAGCAAACGTCAAATTTGTTTCGCACCCACGGCGCGGAAAAATCGAACACATGCTGAGGGACAAAAAATCATATACACTCAAACTCAAACTCAAAAATCTTTATTTCAAATAGGCTTAACGCTAGCACTTTTAAATCGTCATTTTTTAGAAGCTACCACCGGATCACAACGCGGCCTCAACTGAGAAGATCCGGCAAGAAACTCAGCGGGCTTGTCATTTTTTCACTTTGTTTTTTTAAACATTGTTTTGTTACAAATGAATCAACATTAGCGATATTGTGTCCTGCCGTTCGAAACATAAAGCAAGGGAGAAAAGAAGAAAACAATAAATTACGACAAACTAAAAGGCCAAGCAGCATCCGCGCATGAGTTGACTCGAGCAGCAGCCATCTCTCCCCTCAACTATATTAGAGGGAAGGGGGTGACCCGCCACACGAAGCCGCCACAAGCAAAGACTTTTCGATGGCGAGCATGACCGTACCAAAATCACAGTGGCTCACATTTAACTTCTGCTGTTAAGTAGTACCTCGACAGGCAAGACACAAAACACTTTCACATAATCTTTATATTATCAATCAATTGACTTGTGAAACAGCCATCAGTAATCCACCAGATTAAGAGGTGTTACAAACTGTAAGCCTACAATTCTAAGCTTGCATGAGTTGAGCAGTTCAAGCCCACGCAGCTTTATCCTCTAGGTAATCCGAGATTTTGTAATAAGCCTTTTTCGATAACCGGCTTCTTAACAAAGGTTTAAATTTATTCAGTGGAAGATCTCGGATATCCTGTGGCAGTTTGTTATAGAAGCGTATACTTGGGCCCATAAACGATTTGCTTGTTTTATGGAGACGTGTGGAAAGTAAAACAAGATTGTGTTTGTTCCGGGTATTAACACTATGAATCGCACTGTACTTTATAAAAGATACAATATTTTTCTGAATATAAACTAAATTTTCAAAAATGAATTGCGAAACAACCGTTAGAATATCTATTTCTTTGAATTTTTCCCTTAGTGAATCAGTAGGAGCCAGATTGTAAATGGCTCTCACAGCTCTTTTCTGCAGAATAAAAATGGTATTAAGTTCTGCAGAAGATCCCCACAGTAATATACCATAAGACATAATACTGTGGAAATAGCTGAAATAAACAATTCTAGCGGTTTCAATATCAGTTAAACGTCTTATTTTTTTAACTGCATAAGCCGCGGAACTCAATCTACCTGACAATTTCTTAATGTGTGGGCCTCATTGTAGTTTAGCGTCAATTGTTATACCTAAGAACACAGTCGACTCCTCGAGGTCCAACTTCGCTCCATTAATTTCCACATTGGTTGCTACCTGTCTTACATTTGGTGTTACAAATTTCACACATTTGGTTTTGCTCTCATTAAGTTTCAAATTATTAACATTGAACCAATGGACAACTTTGTGGACAACACTGTTTCTTTCTATCACACGTAACCTACATAAACGCATTCTTTTCTTGCGTGAATGAGAAAGAAAGTGTCCAGCTCTATTGTTTTCTTCCTCTAAGATATGGACGAATAAACTCATCATCATCAACAACCGTCACACCTTAGAAAAAGAAACCAATAGAGAGCTGGCACTTTCTTTCTCATTCGCGCAAGAAAAGGATGCATTTATATATATTATATGTGATAGAAAGAAACAGAGCATATGATTTTTTGTCCCTCAGCGTGTGTTCAAAATCTGGCGCACCTACGGTGCGTTTTCTTCGAGTACTCATGAAATTTTCTAGTTCACGACCTAGCTTTGGAGTTTTAAATTGAATTGCATTATGAAATATCGTTTAAACTACATAATAGGCGCATTTGAATAAATATCTATAACGTATGTTAAGTGTACGAATGATTATTTTCCGTTATTTTCTGTCCTTATCGGCGGCACGCTAGCTAGATGTCTTGTTATATTCTGTCTACGCGTCACACAGTTGTAGGGATGAACCACGGATTTATATTTACTTATGAACTATAACGTAGTGTTTATATACTCATTGGATCAGGGTCTCCAGATTGGGGGTTTTTTTCCCCATTTTGGGGAAAAATAAAATCTTTGGGGAACTTTTGGGGAAACAAAAACTGTGGGGAAAATTTTGGGGAACACAATTTTTCTTGGCGAAAGCTTGGGGAGAAACAAAAGTCTAATTCAGAAAGGTTAAAAATCAAAAATATTTCACAATGCCTCACGTAAAACAATACAATGTTGTTAACATTACTCTTTCAGTTATTGTCCCCCTCACGGTCAATGGTCAAAATGGCGGGCGAGGGTGTCTCTGGAACACACTCACTCATTTATGGGGGGAGGCCCTCGAGAAAAATAGGAAAGCGCTCCTTGTTTCTCTGGATGATTCGAAGGGGTTCGATAGGGTTTGGCACGCTATCCTTTTAAACAAGCTGCCAGCGTACGGCATATCCCCTGGTTTGATTGGCTGGATAAAGGACTTCCTGAGTGAACGGTCACTCCGAGTGGTGGTTGTTGACGGTTGCTCATCGGAACCGTTGACGACTAATGCCGCAGTTTCTCAGAGGTCTGTTCTCTCCGTAACTCTCTTCCTGCTGTATATCAACGATCTGCTGATGTCCGGTATCTATGGGTATGCAGATGGCAGCACTATTGTGGAGAGTGAGAGTAAGGAGGTTATCCAGTCTGAAAGTGTAGCCATGGTGGAGCGCGCGAATCTCACACTTCAGGCAGCCCCCGAATGGGGTGATGGCAATCTTGTGAGATTAGGCGTGTCTGTTCACCGCGAAAAGGAATAAGTTAACCTTGGCTCCTACATTTCAGTATGAATCCTTGGAATACGGAAACCACCTTCAGTTGTTGGGTTTTGAAATTCCTTCAAACCACAACTTTGGGCGGTTCATTGAGTTCAAGGTAGCTGCAAGGAAGCTACTAGTCCTTGCAAAGGTCCGCCGGTACTTCACACCGGGGCAGCTTTTGATGCTATATACAGCACAAGTCCGGTTGTGTGTGGAGTACTGTAGTCACATCTGGGCTGGTGCAAAAAAAAAAAACATCTTGCTGCTTTCGACTCAGTGGAGAGGCGTGCTAAGAGGCTTATTGATGATGTAGGGTTCGTACCAGCCAATTTACAAAGCCTAGAGCAGAGGCGCAGAGTAGCCAGCCTCTCGGTATTCTACAGGATACATTTTGAAGAGTATGCGCAGGAATTGCATGACTTGATTTCTCCATCCTGTTCCTTAATCGGACGACGAGACGCACGACACGTACACACCCTTATGTGGTGAGCGTGCATTCAGTCCGGACTCCAGGCTAGAGTGCTTTAAGCACTCGCCTCCTATTGTCCGGTGAAGCTGTAATGGCCATCTGCGGCCAACAGCGTCTATTATTCCCAAACGGACTCCGGACTTCTTCATTTATAGTAAGGACAACAGAGGACTGGAACAGTTTGCCTGCGTCGGTTTTCCCGCCCGATTATAATGTGGATGTCCTCAAGACTAGAGTGAATAGGCTGGTGTGCTTTACCATCCTCGATTGCGTCGCCGTTTTCCATCAGGTGGGACTGCAGTCAAGGGGTCGTCCATTAATCACGTGAGGCTCGAAAGGAGGGGGGGAGGGGTTCCGAAAAATCACGAAATATCACCAGGAGGGGGGAGGGGTATAATGAGACATCACGTGTATTTATTTTTCGTTGAATGCACGATTTCTAAACCAAACAGCGGCACGTGGCCTTGACTCACCGTTGCCGGCGACGACTTCCCCTTCAACATTTAATCAGTTAAGTACCTGTATTTAAAGATAATATTCCGAAAATTTCAATATAAACCATATTGATTTTTTTTATAAAAAATTAAACGTGATTTTGGATAGGGGGTGGTAGTTTAAAAACCTCACCACATATCACCAGGAGGGGGGGAAAAAGTTGCTAAAAAACATCACGTGATTAATGCACGACCCCCAAGCACTAGCTTATAAGTAGTAAAAAAATACTAATAATTCTTATGACAAAAAGTAGCCTCTACCTAAAAGTTCCCTTCTATCTCTATACGACCAAAATTCAGCCAAATACGTTAAAGCGTATCAAATAGTATATGAAACTAACTCGCTTTCACTCTTATAAAATTAGTAGGTGTAAATAAGGGAGGATTAGATACGAAATCAATTTTGGGGAAAATTGTACAAAAATGTATCTTTTTGGGGAAAAATTAAACCTGATTTGGGGAAATTTCACTTATATAATCTGGAGACCCTGCATTGGATGAACTGTCAGGTCCTGTCATGTCATTCATGAATCAATTACATACTTTTTGATGAATCATGAAAATTAGATAAAATTTTCTTTGTGTAGTGTTGTTTACGAATGAACAAAAAGACTAGAAATTATGAGCGTGTTTTACATTTTCTTTGATTATAGACAAGTATTCTAATAAGTTACTAATACATAGGTGGATTCCTAAGTGTTGAGAAGCTCTGATATCAATTCTACGTAAACGTAAAAGATGGGAATTTTTAGCAATTCTTCGCCTTTTGATCAAGATGTTGGTAAGCGTTCTTGTTGTTTCATTGGTACATTTTAGACAAGTCATGAATGTATCTGGTCATTCTTTTTTATTTTACTTTATTAGGACACAACAATTACATGTTAATCATAAAGAATAATGTGTGAATATTACCATAATTCAAAGTGGACAGATAATCTCCAGTGGTACAATAGAGGCACAATCCATTTTTACACACATCTTTCTTTACTCTCTTAAGTGGAGGCTCTAAGCATTGAATGTTGTCTTGTTCTTTGCATATCAATCCTCAAGAGTACAAACTACTTTGTAATATACAAACTAGATATGTTTCTGTTTATTCGGTCATTGGTAGCTATACATGGGGCCCGTTGAAAACTGATAAGCACCTCAACCTAGATGGACCCATTGTGCTAGTCCTCACTCCGTTGCTTCCATGTCAAAAAGTTTCATAAGAAATGCCACAATTATGCCAGTTGGGAACTACAAAATCATCTGGTATAGGATGCGCTACTCCCAGATGACTGCCCAGATCCACATCCACACAGTGTGGAATGGCCGCTTACAATGGGAGCAGATCCACAAGCTATAAATACACTAAGGCTCAATTCACACCAAGATGGCAGCGGCCGGCAGCGCACTTTCAGTGTGAAAGAATTTTAAACTTTATCTACAATACGTAAAAGACCAGCCGGTGGCAACACCCAGCCATCTTCTCTATTGAAATTAGGATGTTTTTGATTTCAATAGCCTCACGAATCATCCTAAGTAGGAATCGGTGTTCTTTTGCGAGGATTTGAGGTTTATCAAATCTAATATAACGATTGCAGTATAGGTGGCCTACCACCTATACTGCAATCCCCAAGCTGTTCGCCAATCCAATAGAACGATGCTGCTGCCCTTCTTCTTGGTTTCCCCTAGTCGCCTGGTACGGACATCGAACAGGAGGAGATGGGTGGGTGCTCTTCTTACCTGGACACCCCACGGGAAATACTACTTTAATGTTACTTGGCACAGTTTTACCTTATATTTCGGGGAAACATAATATACAGGGTGTCCCGTAAATAATGGATCAAACGTAACAGGTAGGTAGCCCACCTGATTCCAACAACTAATTTGAATAATTAAAAAAGAAAACCGTTATGATAATGAAGATAATTTTGCCTACCTACTACTACTTTTGGGTATAATTTTTTTGTAACATTTCTGAATATCTTACTTACTAATGTTATAAGATACCATTTTATAAGATATAATTTTATTTGCCTTAGAAAAAAAATCTTAAATCAAAAAGATTTTTCTCTACGATAAAAATACCAAAATTGAAAATTGGTATAAAACATAGTCTAGTCCTAATTGTTACAAAAATATTAGTATGAATGTGATGAAGAGATATAAAAAAAAAATTAAACCGACTTCAATAACATTGAAAAGTATAAAATAATATATCAAATCAAATTAGTTTATTTGTTAAACATAGGTATTTTACATAAAGGTCTTATCTATTACAAAGAGTGCGCTATGTTTTGTCAATATGACATACAAATATTTTTGAATAGGCATAATGACTAATTTTGAAAAAATACTCTATAATGTACTTACGGGTCTACTATTGCCGAAAATAATTATATTTTTGCATTAAATTTACAATTAATAGCAATATTTACAATTTTTAAAATAGAGTTTGAATTTCGTTCCAAAACGACGGCCGGTGCATGGCGCTATGTTGTGACGTCACTACGGCGGTGTAAATAAACATCTGTCTAGGTATAAAAGTTAAAAGTGAATCATTGTATGAAAGAAAAAAGTTGAGATGACAGTTTGACAGTTGTTTATTTACACAGGATTGACGTCATTCACTCTGAGCAGCGTTTATTACAAAATGGCGATTAGCTGTATTTAAGTAATTTATTTGCTTAAATATCACGAAAATCTCTCTATTATTATGAAAATGAGATGCATTTTTGGAATCAGTGCAATCTGTTCTAATATTTAAAACCACAGATTTATTGGTATTGTGTTACAGTCATCATGCCTATTGTTGACAACTTGGTTGACAAAATGCTGACTGACTGACAAAGGACGTCTTACAATAAAAATAGTACTAATAGATGATTAGAATTATGCATTAGATTTTAGATTATAAACAGTATTCATTAATCGTCATTTTAAATTACTTATGATAGAAAATAAATAGAAAAGTTCAAAAAGAAAGAATATAAAAAAAAAGAGAAAAAAAAATTATACTTATCTAAGATGTCAAAAAGACATGCCAATAAAATTTGAAAATTATTGTAACAATAAGAACCTAATAAGTGGAATTATAGAGATTCATCATTTAAAAAATCTTCTATATCATAGTAACATTTCTCAGTTAATAATTTCTGAAGTTCTTTTTTGAACTTAGTTAATGCCATACATTTTATTTCATTATGTAATTTGTTATATTCTCGGAGCATTTCCAAAGAAGCTTTTATTCATTAGAGACGTTTTACACTTAATATGACACAACTGATTTTCATACTGACTACGCATAGGAGTCTTCTTCATTGCAGAGACCTTCTGAAATAGATGTATGTTTGTTTTGACAAATACTGCTGTCTCTAATATATATAATGCTGGTAAAGTAAGAATTTTTAACGATTTAAAATAAGGCACACAACTATCTGTGTTTTTGAGACCACACATTGATCTTATGCATCGTTCTTGCATTTTAAAAATAAGCTCCCTGTCTGTCGACCGCCCCCAAAAAATAATACCATATCTCAGGACAGATGCAACTAGACCATGATATGCTGTTAGCAGTGTATTCATATTTACTTTTCGTGAGAGTTGAAAAAATGCGTATGAAGATTTGCTCAATCGTTTACATATGTTTTCGATGTGGAGCTTCCAAGTAAGTTTATCATCAATCGTGATACCTAAGAACTTATTATTATTTGTTTCCTCTATTTTAAAATTGTTATACGCGACATTCATAGATGCTTTACTAGTCCGTTGGTGGAAGTGCATAATCTTTGTTTTATTTAAGTTAACTATTAAATTATTGTTATCAAACCATTGAATTATGTCAGAAAGAGTATTATTAATGTCAATTTCATAATTATCTGGATTATTACATTTAATTATTACTGTGCTGTCATCAGCAAAAAGAACCATTTTATTCTGTGTAATTTTCGGAAGATCATTTATATAAATTAAAAACAATAGCGGTCCCAACACGCTACCCTGAGGCACGCCATATTTTATTGGTCTTAATTTCGATCTGCTAGTTATTTCCAAGTGACGTTTAGGGCATATTCTACAGATCTCAGTTTGTTGACACCTATCACTTAGGTATGATTCTATGAGTTTAAGGATATTTCCTCTAATACCGTACCCATATAGTTTTCACGTAATCGAAGGCTTTGGTCATGTCAGTATATATACTACACACTGGGTTTCTATTATCAACAGACGTCATAATATGGGAGAGCAAGTCAAATATTGCCATAGCAATTGTAGAACTTTTTCTAAATCCTTTCTGTTCATTACAGAATAGCTTAAATTTTTCGAAATATTCATATATGGAGTTATAAAATACTTTTTCAATAACTTCAGAAAATATAGGAATTTTTGCTATTGGCCGGTAATTTTTGACATCTGCTTGAATATAAATATTGTGGAAGTTGGTGTTAGCGTAACTTCTGTGTATACGTATTTGGCACCAACTTCAATAATATTTAAATTATTTTATACTTTCAGTGTTATTGAAGTCGGTTCAATTTTTTTGTTTAATATTTTAATTTATACTTTTTAGTGATATTTTTATACATAAAGATTCAAATCAAATCAAATCAAATTTGTTTATTTCGTGTACATAATAGGTGATATACATGAAGGTGTTTACAGATAATTTTACGTTCTCTATGTACTGCCGCCACACGACATACGAAATACATATATTGCGTAATTTTGAGTCTTAACAATTCTAATAAAAAATTAATTACATGTACAAAAATTCTATTAAGTATATTAATTTGTCATAATTACATTATAAATTCTATTATATTAATTTATCATTCAGGAAGTCATTTACATTATAATAGCATTTGTCAATTAGTAATTGCGTCAGTTTTTTCTTAAAATTACTTAAATCTAGTTCTTTTAAACTATTGGGTACTTTATTATAAATCTGTGGTGCCATACCAAGGATACTTTTTTTGGCTAAAGCGGTTTTACATTTGTGAGCACATAACATGTTACAGTATTGTGTGCGGGTTGGAGCACCACGCATTGATGTGAACTTTTTGAATAAAATTGGATTCGTTTTTACAAAAATTGCAACTTCTAAAATATAAAGTGCTGGCATCGTTAATATTTTTAATAATTTAAACATGGGTACACAACTATCCCGTGCCTTTAAACCACACATTGACCTTACACATCGTTTTTGGGCTTTGAATACGACGTCTCTGTCTGTTGAGAGTCCCCAAAAAATAATACCGTATCTTAGTGTTGATGCTACCAATCCGTGATACGCAGTTAATAGTGTCTCGATATTTACTTTTTTTGAGAGTCTAAATAATGCATATGCGGATGAGTGTAATTTTTTACATAATAATTCTATGTGTGTTTTCCAGGTTAGCTTGTTGTCTAACCAAAGCCCAAGGAATTTAGCAACATTTTCTTCTTCTATCGTTTGGTCATTATATTTAATGTCAAGATGATCAAATGTCGTTCTTTGGTAAAAATGCATGATTTTTGTTTTATTTAAATTAATTATTAAATTATTATTATTAAGGTAAGTTATTATGTCAACAATGGTATTATTTATGTCAGATTGGTATTCATGTCGATTTTTACATTCCACAACCGCTGTACTATCGTCAGCAAACAAAATCATGGGATTACATACTGATCTTGGGAGATCATTTATATAGATCAGAAAGAGCAGAGGTCCTAAAACACTGCCTTGAGGTACACCGTACTTAATGTATCTTGGTGTTGATAAGTATGTTATTTCCATCTTTGTCTTTGGACATATTCTGGTGATTTCTGTATATTGTGGCCTCTTTCCTAGATATGATTTTAGCAAATTTAGTACATTTCCCCTAATGCCGTAACTATGTAGCTTATCTAGAAGGATTTTATGATCCACATGATCAAACGCTTTTGTCATGTCCGTGAAAATGGCACATATAGGTGATTTTTTATCGACAGAAGACATAATAGTATTAAGTAGTTCGTATATTGCCATGTTAATCGTAATATTTTTTCTAAATCCTTTTTGTTCATCGCATATTAATTTATGTTTATTTAGATATGAAAATATTGATCTATGCATTATTTTCTCAATAATTTTAGAAAAGATTGATAGTTTGGCAATTGGTCTATAATTTTTTATCTTTGTTACCTCGTCTTTTTTATGAAGTGGCTTTATTATGGCTGTCTTTAGTCTATCTGGAAATTTTCCTTCAATAATACATAAATTTACTATATACATTAGGACTGGAGCAATTATTTCACTGACGAGCTTAACGACTTTAGTAGAGATTCCGTCATACCCAGTAGTTTTAGTGTTCTTTAGCGATTTTATGGCTGATTTAATATCATTGAGATTTAATATCACAGGTGGCATAAACATTGAGTGAGCATTCTTACTGTATGTATTATTATGTACTTGAGTGGGAGGTTTTATATTATTTTCAATGTCATCTATAAAGTAGTCATTGAAAGCATTCGCTATGTCGATAGGATCTGTCAGGGTCATTGTGTCTTTTTCTATAGTCAATATTTGATTTGTCAAAGATTTTGTATTAGCTTGGTTAATAATTTGCCAAGTTGCCCTTGATTTATTTTCAGAAGTTTTGATATAGTAATTATTTTGTGCTTTTTGTGTTTGTTTAATATTTTTTTTATAAAGTTTTGAGTATTTCTTAAATGCATGTTTATTTTCTGGGGTGGGCTTACATCTATATTTCCAAAGAAGTTGCCTGTGTTTTTTACTGCAATTTTTAATGCCCCGAGATGCCCACTTAATTTTTTTGTTATTTTTTACAGTTGTCCTGAATGGGAAGCACAGATTTAAAAAGAGCGAAAATATGTCAATAAATGAGTTATATGCTTTATTTGGATCATTAGCTTCATACACCTCTGTAAACGAGAGGTTTTGTAAACAATGCTTAAGTTTAATCAAATCTTCTCTACTGTAATCTCTGATCCTCAATTTCCAATAATTAAGTATACACGTCTTACATGTTGGTACTCTAAGAATTTGGGATGTGTGGTCGGAAAGGCCGAGATCCAAAACTTCGACTTTACAATCGTTTTGTAGATTATGTGCAAAATTGTCAATGCATGAACCATTAGATAATCTGGTAGGTTGGTTAATAACTAATTTTAAATTATAGCTAATGAGAAAATTTTCTAGTTCGTATGAGGTATTATTTCTATTTAATACATTGATATTGTAATCACCACATAAAATAATTTTAACCTTTGAACGTAAACAAATCCTTTTTAATATAATATCAAGCTTATCGTAAAAAACAGTTAGGTATTGGTTCTTAGGTATTCTATAGATACATATTACAATTATGTTATGACTTGTCAATTCTATTGCGCAGCATTCAAAAATGCCTAGTACAGATTGTTTCGCAACTTCTGGTAGTTCTTTATACTGATAGCCTTTTCTCACAAGAATGCAGGTTCCTCCACGTTTAGTATTTCTTGAGTAGAATGCTGCTTTGTTGAAATTAGGCACATACAAAAGATCTTCATGTTCTCTTTGAATAAAATGTTCTGAGATACAAATTACATCTATGCTAGTTCCTCTTTCCTTTAGGTTTTCCAGTTGTATCAACAATTCATCTGTTTTGTTTAAAAGTCCCGCTATGTTTTGGTCAAGTACGTTTAGCTTACTATAGAAAAAAC
Organism: Furcula furcula; assembly: GCA_911728495.1. Taxonomy (NCBI): domain Eukaryota; kingdom Metazoa; phylum Arthropoda; class Insecta; order Lepidoptera; family Notodontidae; genus Furcula; species Furcula furcula. Next base: position 31,763,764 of record OU452245.1, on the reverse strand, counting down.
TGCTGATTATTCTTGGAGTTTTCTTGATTGTTGTTTTGTGTTGTACATTGTTTTGCATATTGTTCATTATTATAGTTTATGTCCAAAATTAAGTGCTGTAGATCCTTCAGTATAACTTTTAGACCACGCTGGTTTATTACTCCGAGTCACCGAGAGAACATGTCATAATCGTAGGATAAGTTACGATTAGAGTCTAAAAGATATGCATACTGATGACTTTCGACATCTAAATGTATGAGGTTGTTAAAAGTTTCTATTCTTGAATTGAACATCGTATTAAAGTTATTACACTTAAAGGTAAACATATAATTATATTAGTGTGATTCAGGTTGAGTAATTTTTCTCTTATGTAGATAACTAGGTCAAAATAGTTACATGTACTCTGAAAGTCATGTTCTCCAAAGAAAATTATACAGTGGTCGGATATTGTAAAATCACGTGTTTTGTCCTCTATTCCCTCCAAAATGCTTCTTACCCCACATGCAGGTTTACGATATTGACATACTACATATTCATTTAAGTGTATTTCATCTATTATGGTATGTATATTACTCTTCTTTTCACTGCTTAAGATACATATTTTATTCCTTGTAGCACTAGTCTTTTGAATGCAGATGTAATCATCATTGTCTTGTTTATTTAATAGTGTGGTTTTGGTGTTCTCAACAGTGCTTGTTTGTGTCTGTTTATTAATTAGTACTATATTATTTAAATTTTACTTCGGAGTATTTTTTGGTGAGTTGGTTATTTTTTTTGGACTATAGGTGATAGTTTTATATAATTTTTTTTTTTCTCTTAACTTTTCGTTATTTTGTTTGACGTTGCTGATTTCAAGGGAGAGTGCCTCTATTTCTTTATGTGCACTAATTAATTCCAACTCAAGTTTATCAATCTGTTCCTTTAATCTGCCTATAGTAACTGTCGTATTCAGTTTTTCAATTTCTTTTTTTTCATTCTTAGGTGATATTGGAGTTTTATTTGTGTGGGTTTGTTCCATCATTTTGTACTTGTCTATTATTTCTAGATATCTTCCGATTTCAGATTTTAGATTAAAGTTCTCAGCATTAAGATTTTCAATTTCTCTGTTCGCAATGTCTAACTGTTCTTGTAACTTCAATATATTATTATTTTGTTCGTGGCTTACAATTATTTCGTTATTTGATGTATCCGGCAAGCTTAACATTGTAGTGTCAAAGAGCGAGTTTGTCGGGCTGTCAATTATTGTACTGATGTTATCACACGACATAGTTCTCTGTAGTTTCCGATAAGTAATGTTTTCATTAAAATTATGTTCCATTCTGATTATTATTTCCTAAAAGCTTCACAAAAAGCGAATTGCTGGCGTGAGGATTCGAAACCTCGACTCACGAACCGGTGTCCCAATGCGTTAACCGCTGCGTCACCAATCTCAGTAAGTTATGATGCGAAATAGTCGACTACTTTTGCGTTAATATGTACACCGTATCGGGTGGTTTCGGAAATACTCGGTAGGTAAGTTCAGTTTAGCTGTCTACCGTGCTTATTATTATCACAACAAAGAACAGCTGACCGTAATTATTTTCTTTTTTGATTGATCACTATTTATAGGAAAGTTTGATTAATTACGATATCATTTGTAACCAAAGTTTTAAGAAACACTGATTTATATTGTTTAAGCAATTGAAAAACAGATTTACTGTAAGTATATTATAACTTTTAGTCACTGTTTACACACTGATATGCACTGTTGATTTAAACTGTGATATTATTGTATTTAAATCACTTTAGGTCCTACTAACACTGACACTTAATATTTATACGATATTGTTGGTTATTATTGGTGATACATAGTTTAAATACGTCTAAATATATTTTTAAGACTTTAAAATACTGCGATACTGATGTGAACTTTTGCGCGCCATCTGGCGAAAAGAGTAAGATTGAACCATCAAAGACGGTAAAATGATCTAGGTAGGTTATGATCACATTATCGTCTACATAGTTTTACATAATTCATGTTTCTTCAGAAACAATTTATCCGGTCGTAATGAAATTGCATGGAATCATCATAGTAGTTTAGACACTCTCGAATATAAAAAGAATAATCGAAATCGGAAAAAAGAATAATTGAAATTGGTAAATATTTGCCAGAGTTATGACCATTTTTAACCGACTTCAAAAAAGGAGGAGGTTCTCAATTCGTCTGTATATATATATATATATTTTTTTTTATGTATGTGGGCGCATAACTCTGTCAATTATGAACCGATTTGAAAAAATCTTTCTTCCATCCATTCTTCAATCCATTGATTGGGTCCCATAAAAAAAATATTGCTTAGTAATAAGTAGTACCTGAAAAAACAAGAATGGTGACTGCGCACTGAGAGCTGCAGGAAAGCCTATATCGATGACGTTATGTCGCTTTTTAAGGACAAAAATGGTCATAACTCTGGCAAATATTTACCAATTTCAATGATTCTTTTTTTATTCGAAAGAAGAAACCACTGTATTAAATCTGTATGAATTTTATAACAACCGGATAAGAACTTCCTGGAGGACCATGAACGATGTGGAGGAATTTATCTGGTAAAAACCATAAAACTGATGTTCTCCATTACGGTGAAAAAATGACAAGCCCGCTGAGTTTCTTGCCGGATCTTCTCAGTTGAGGCCGCGTTGTGATCCGGTGATAGCTTTTAAAAAATGACGATTCAAAAGTGCTAGCGTTAAGCCTATTTGAAATAAAGATTTTTGAGTTTGAGTTTGAATTGCTCTGACAATTATTAACCGATTGCGATGATTCTTTTTTTAATCGAGAGAGTAAACTGCTATGATGATTCCATGCAAATTTCATTACGACCGGATATTTTTTTCTGAAGAAACATGAATTATGTAAAACTATGTAGACGATAATGTGATCATAACCTACCTAGATAATTTTACGGTTTTCGATGGTTCAATCTTTATATATGAAAATATCACTAAAAAGTCTAAAATAAAATCTTTTAAAAAAAAAATTGAACCGACTTCAATATCACTGAAAAGTATAAAATAATTTAAATATTATTGAAGTTGGTGCCAAATATACACAGCCGGTAAGCTAACACCGTCATTGAAGTCGGTTCAATTTTTAAAAAAAAAGATTTTATTGTCCTCAAAAATCGACAAAAAGTCATCTTTTAGGCATTCCTGCAGGTTTCCTGCAAAATCGCCATTCTTGTTTTTCAGGAACTACTTCGTAAGCAATAATTTTTTTATGGGACCCAATCAACGGATTAAAGAATGGATGGAAGAAAGATTTTTTCAAATCGGTTCATATTTGCCAGAGTTATGCGCGAACATACATACATAGAAAAAAAAAGCTATAATTAAGAACATTTAGCACCTTTTTTTCCTCTTGCTATTAAAATGTAACACGATTTTTAACCGACTTCAAAAAAGGAGGTTCTGTATTCGACGCGTATGTATGTAATATTAATAAAAATGCGTAATATTCATATATGTTAGTCTATGTGGGCTTCTAAACGAATTTACCAAATTTCACGAGTGTATGTATGTATGTATGTATGTATGTATGTATGTATGTATGTAGGTTTGTCCACGGATTTCTCAGAAACTACAAGTCCGATTTCGAAAATTCTTTTTGCAACAGTTAGAGTATCTTTCAACTTAGGGTAGAGTACAAATTTCATCAAAATCGGTCCAGTAGTTTAAGAGATATAAACTTTTTATTTTTTCAGTAAGTTACTGTAATGTAGACGTTCGAGTTGCGTGATAGTGCTGATACCTATCTTGGTAAAATAAGTCACTAAAAAGTGTTAAATAAACTATTTAAAAAAAAATAAAAACCGACTTCAAAGTAAATTATCTAAAAAGCATAAAATAACGAAAATATTATTGAAGTTGGTGCAGAATATACACAGCAGGTACGCTAACACCAACTTCAATAATATTTTCGTTATTTTATGCTTTTTAGATAATTTACTTTGAAGTCGGTTTTTATTTTTTTTTAAATAGTTTTTAATAAAATCGTGTTAAAACGGGAAGATTTAATAATTTAGGTGTAAAGTTTAACTGGCGAACCTACAATGGTCAATTATAGTTAATAATCATTAATCCATTTTTTTTAAATCCGATTATTTCGACACTCGTAGCCGATTAATACACAGGATAATGAGTAGAGATATTAATTATCTCGTATCTATACTATAATAAAACTCAAAGAGCACTTTTTCTGTACATTAAATATTTTTCCAAAATTTCTATGTGGGGATGCTATACTATCGACATAGAGGCCAAAACAATTTTTTTTGGAATTATTGTCTGTCTGTCTGTCTGTCTGTCTGTCTGTCTGTCTGTCTGTCTGTCTGTCTGTCTGTCTGTCTGTCTGTCTGTCTGTCGTTCTGTTTGTCCAGGTATCATTTGAAAACCCGTGGATGGATTTTAATAGGACTTTCACTGATGTGTTGTGTAGAAGTCTAGGGTATAAATTGGTATATAAAACATCACGCTATGTTTCATAGGGGCTAAGCAGTGAAACATTACTTGCACATATTACCACGTAATTTCCTTTGTATGTGAATAGGGTAATTATAGACTGATCAGTTAATCATTAAGATATGTATTATTACGCTATATGTATTGTATACAATAGGGACTGAGCAGACATTTAGTTTGCATAAGATATGGCAGTGGCGAAGGGTAAATTTTTGTAAGGGGTAAGCCGGTCCGGTACACCCAGGAAATTTTCATTAGATTTCTGTATTGTTCTGAGTACTTTGCTGATAGCAATATGACATTATATCTTTGAAAAGTTAAAATCTGTCGTTCATGAAATTTTAATGAAACTCCCCAAGTCCAGGTAGTGTATAGGTATTGTATCACGTCGCAACAATAAAAGATGCGAAATACTAAGGACTTTTATTATCGAATATCATTAGACAGTAATTTACGATGTTAGCGTGATTTACATTATGAACAGCGCCATCTATCGGTGAAATTGAACATACAATCACTATAGAACTTTAATCAAGCTAAATATAAGAAAGTAGTGTTAGTTACACTATTTATAACTCAAGAACGGCCTAACCGATTCGGCTGAAAATTGGTGGGGAGGTAGCTTAGAACCAGGAAACGGACATAGGATACTTTTATCTCGGTAGGTTAAGGTTAAGCAACGTTAGGTAAGGTCATTAAATAGATGGGTGAACCGATTTGTATGAAGGTGTGCATATCGGGTAGGTTTGAGAATAGGTCATACAGTGTATTTCATACCGCTAGGTTAAGGTTAAGTAACATAAGGTAAGGTCATTAAATAGATGGGTGAACCGATTTGTATGAAATTTTGTGTGCATATCGGGGAGCTCTGAGAATAGGTCATAAAGTATATTTAATGCCGCTGATACCATGATTGACGAGGATATATAGAACGAGAGGAGGGTGCAAGAGAGGAGAAAGAGGGAGAGGGGATTCGAGGAGGGGGTGACGGGGTGAGGGATCGGGGGAGTTAGGTGGAGTAAGGGGGGAGTGAGAAGGAGCAAGTTCGTAGAAGAGAGAGAGGGAGAGGGTTCAGAGAGGGGACAACAGGGAGAGGAAGAGGGGGAGTGTGACGGAAACCGAAGCGGGAGGGGAAAGAGAGAGGAGAGAAAGAGCATATAAGAGAGAGATATGGAGAGAGATAAATCTAGGGAGGAGGGAGAAAAGGGGAGCAAAATGTAATAAAAGCGCGGGCGGAGCTGCACGGGTCAGCTAGTTCTATAATATACTTACTACGAAAATAATCATAAACGGCTCCGACAGTCGAACTAAATAGATTGTGAAATGTGACTTAATTAGAATTAAAGTTAAATGGGGTTTGTGAGTGCGGCAGTTAGAGTTTAAAATATATAATTATTAATTACTAGCTGACCCACGCAGCTCCACCCGCGCTATGTTTACGTTAACTAAACTTTCAATAATATACATTCGCATAGAATACAAAACCTCCTTTTTTAAAGTAGGTTTAAACTGGGACCCACTTTTTATTTGCTCTCCGAAGCACGGACCAGTTTAGTTCAAATAGCGTTAAACGGTCACCCATCTATTTAATGACCTTACCTAACGTAGCTTAACCTGATCGATTACAAAACATTGATAACAACTCTTTATGAGTGTTCCCTTACAAATATCAATACATATAAAATTACTTGTCCTGACTGACTGACTGACTGACTGACTGATTCATCAACGCACAGACCAAACCGCTGGACCTAGAAAGCTGAAATTTGGACAGTGGGTTCTTCTTATGACGTAAGCATCCACTAAGAAAGGATTTTTGAAAATTCGACTCCTAAAGGGGTTAAATGGGGTGTTTTATTTTGTATGAAACTTTTCTTTGTATGGTTCGATTGACTTGAAATTTACTGGAAAGATTCTTTGAATAAAATAAATAAATACGTGTTTCGGGATTTTTCAGAAACAACCATTGGGGGTGCGCTAGGGGTTGTTAAACTTTGTATGGGAAATAATTATTACTTAATTCAATTGATTTGAAAGTTGGTGAAAATATCCTTAAAATAAAAAAATTGAACACGTATCATTTATTTTTCAAAAAATCTACCCCTAAAGTGGGATAAGAGGGTTTTTTTTTAATCTATATTATTAAAATAACAGGCTTTTTTTTCTAGAAATCACCATACAGTCAAAACCATTTAAAGTAGAATCATGAAATTTGGAACCAACATTATTCAATAGTTTAGGTGAACAAATAGGAACGAACTCGACATTTCACACCTAAATGGGTCAAATGTCAAATGGGCTCCCAAAGAGTGTATGGATTAAAAAAAAACATCACACAGACACGAAACTTTGTCAGTATACTGAGCAAAAGAAATAAAGAAACACGTATTTCATAATTTAAAAAAAAACTACCATTAAAGGGGTATTAGCATGGTTTTTGAGTCATACTCAAAAACCATGCGCATAAAAAAAATCATGCTGCATTGATGAAACTTTGCGAATAGATTTATCACCGCAAATGCAAATCCATGTGCCATTAATATTGTTTTGATTATCAACCCCTAAGAGGTTCTAATTGGGGTCCAAAAAATGTTTTTTGAACTACAGCCAATACTTAATTTATATATTGCACACAAGAATCTAACATACCTATTCCGGCAAAAACAACCCCTAAGTTAATTTCATGGGGTTGAAAATTTGCACAAAGAAGGATTTCTATTTAATGCTATAATGCAGGTAGAGTATACAACTCGGTAATTAAACTCAACACAACAATGGAAGAAACAAATTTTTGGATTTTTTTCTAAACCTTTTTTTTATTTTTGACGCGGGTGAAATCTTCCAAAGATCCCCGGGAGCTGTGTGGCTCAACCGGGGTGTGTGGGATTATTACCCACTAAAACCCCAGCGGATGTCGCATCGGCACATGAGAGGGTGGACCCCAGGGCTCTCCGGTGGGATCTGCACCAGGGGCCCCTCAGTGCCTTGCCTTTGAGCCCGCCGCCAGGGGGCGCATTGTAGCCCCCCGGGAACCTGACACAGTACTCACGGGGACGGGGGTCGTAACCCCGCCGCCGTTCTCCTCGGAGTCGCCGTCGTACTCAATGGACGTTCAAAGGGCCCACACCCCGAACGTCCAGCGACTCCTAAGTTGATGATCCAGCTTGGCTCAACTCAATCCACTTTATTCCAACTTGACCCACTTCAAACCACCTTGACTTATCTCGATCCACCTCGGTCTATCTCGATCCATATCAATCAACCTTGATCCAACTCGAACCAGTTCAATGCAGTTTGATAGTCTCCAGCTTGACTCATCTCGATTCACTTTGTATCACCTTGACCCACATCGACCCACCCAGACTTAACTATATCGATCCACCTCGGTGCATCTCGATTCACATCGATCAACCTCGATTCACATCGATCAACCTCGATTTACCTCGCTTTAGCTCGATCCAGCTTGATCCTGCTTGATCCAGTTTGATCCAGCTGAAACCAGTTTTATTCAGTTCAATCCGGTATTATCCGGTCCAATCGAGTTTGATGCAGTTTGATGATCCAGCTTGACGCAACTCAATCCATTTTATTCCAAGTTGACCCATTTCATACTACCTTGACTTATCTCGATCCCCTCGGTTCATCTAGATTCACATCGATCTACCTCGATCCAGTTCGAACCAGTTCGATACAGATTGATAATCTGGCTTGACTCATTTTGATACATTTTGTTTCATATTGACCCACTTCTCACTGTTTTTAGTGATCTAAAACAGGGTTGCCAACTGAAAATCAGCGCTGGGTGCATTCCACCCTGCTCATGCTGAGTTGGTGTCCTTTTTGGCATGGCATACAGGATATTAGACTTAACATTATTTTAAGTTTTCATTTTTCTTATATGTTTTTTTGTTTTTTTTTCGTATACATAGTTTGTAAATGTCTGTAATGTAATGTAATCTTGTATGTGCATGTCAAATAAATGTTTTTTCTTCTTCTTCTTCTTCTTGACTTATATTGATCCACGTCGGTCTATCTCGATCCACAATCCACATTGATCTACATCGATTTACCTCGGTCCAGCTCGCTTTAGCTACATCCAACTCAAACCAGCTTGATCCTGCTTGATCCAGTTTGATCCGGCTCAAACCAGTTTTATTCAGCTCAATCCAGTTTTATTCCGTTTAATCGAGTTTGATGATCCAGCTTGGCTCATTTGGATCCACTTTATTCCAACTAGACCCATTTCAAACCACGTTGACTTATCTCAATCCACCTCGGTCCATCTCGATCCACATCGATCAACCTCGATCCAGCTCAATTTACTTCGATCCAGCTCACTTTAGCACGATTCACCTTAATCCTGCTTAATCCAGTTTTATCCAGCTCAAACCAGTTTTATTCAGCTGAATCCGGTATTATCCGGTTCAATGCAATTTCATGATCGAGTTTGGCTTAACTCAATCCACTTTATTCCATCTTAACCCACTTCAAACCACCTTGGCATATCGATCCATCTCGGTCCATCTTGATCCACTTCGATTTACCTCGATTCATCTTGATCCTGCATGATCCAGTTTAATCTAGCTCAAACCAGTTGTTATTCAATTCGGTTCTATCGAGTTTGATGCAGTTTGATAATCCGGCTTGACTCATCTCGAACCAGTTTATTTCACTTTGAGCTACTTCGACCCACCTTGACTTATCTTGATCTACTTCGGTCCATCTTGATCCACATCAATCCACCTGGATTTACCGAGGTAAATGATCCAGCTCGCTTTAGCACGATGATCCGGCTCAACCCAGGCAAAATAATTTTCAAAATCGGATCAGTGGTTCTGAAGATTACCCTTAGATTACACATACTTACAAACACACAAACATACAAAAATACAAATTTAAACTGTTTACAATATTTACACTTCTATACATTAGTATATAGATATAGATAGATAGTATAGAAGTAGGGAGGAAGTAGGGACAGTAGGATTTCTTATCAATTGTAAAACAAAGTCATGGTATTATTTTCAACAATGACGAAATTCCATTCTAAATTTCATTCCCTATTTCAACCCCTTGAATCTTTTTGTTCGGGATAAAAGGTAGCCTATGTCCTTTCTTAAGGTCTAATCTGTCTCTGTACCAAATTTCATCGAAATCGGTTCAGTGGATTAGGCGTTAAAGCGTAGCAGACAGACAGACAGAGTTACAAAAATACAGGCTATGTCATCAAGTATGTATATTTGACGATGACACATAATAGGTCCAGGTTTAATAAAAGTGTAAACAATATTTTTAAAAACCTTCATCCTTGATTTAAAACGCGTTTTACTTACAAAACCAACGCGGGCGAAGCCGCGGGCTACAGCTAGTTTATTATAATTATAATGAAAATTTGTTAAAATCGGAGCAAGCGTATAACCAAGTACACATTTTGAGTTTAGTCCCCTCTCCCAAGGGAACCGTGCCGAATGTCGGGATAAAAAGTATCCTATGTCCTACCTCGGAGTATTAACTCAAATCATGCCAAGTTTCGTTTCAATCCATCCAGTAGTTGCGGCGTGATGCTCAGCCGAGATACAGACAGACTGACAAAAATAAAAAAAAATACATTTTTGGATTTAGTATCGGTTATAGAATGCACTCCAAACATAATTTTCAAAATATCTTCAATGTACAGAAATGGACCTGTTACAGTTTTATTATAAGTAAAGTATAGATGTACGATATGGAATTATTTTATAGTAGACGAAGAAGCTTAATTATCGGTTACATATACACACATCAAAAGTGTCTAGGGATCAACATATATTTTTGCAATAACTTTTCTCCTGATTGATATTGATTAAAATTTTCTTTAAGGATTCATCAAATAAAGTGTTTTCGTTTGTCACAGTAACGATAAACCAAGTCACCTTTGCATTAATAAAGAAATTTGCCATTTTCCTAATAAAGGGATTTTTGACATTTGAACCACTAACACAAAAGTTCGAAAAAAAGACTGAAATAACAGTTTTCTTTAAAATTTTATTGGGTAACTTAAACAATTAATAATCCGTGTTTCTACCGCGAACACTAACAACACAAGAACATCGGTTTGGCATACTCAAAATGAGTTCATCCAAATCACGCTGTGGAATGGCCGCCCATGTTCGTTGCAACAACAAAAAAAGGTCTTCTTGCGACTGGATACCCTCCATATTCGGCAGAGCTCTTCTCTGTAGCATATCCCATGCATGCTCAATCGGGTTCAAGTCTGGCGACTGAGCAGGCCAGGGCAGGACATTGATGTTAGCTGCGGCGAGAGTCTATCTTACAACTCTTGCGGTGTGCGGTCGTGCATTATCATGCATTAACTGAAATAAGGGACCGATTTGCACTTGTAGAGGAACGATGACGTCTGATACAATCGTCTCAGCATAAATTTGAGCGTTGAGGTTGCCTCTGATCCAAATCAACTCAGTTCTTCCGCCGATCCAAATACCCGCCCATACCATGATGGTTCCACCACTATAAGGATGGACTTCCTGGCAGGATTTTAATCGCTGTTGGCGTCCAGGGGTTCTCCAGTGTCGTATACGTCTTGTATCCGGTCTCATACCAAAACGAGACTCATCAGAAAAGCACACGAAACGCCATTGTTCTTCTGCCCAATTTCTGTGTTCAAGAGCCCATTGATATCGAATCATGCATTGCTATAGGTGGTACCCGTAGCGGTCTTCGGGAATGAAGGTTCACTTCATGCAAGCGGTTTCTGACTGTTTGGTCGCTAATTAAGTTCCCTGAAGAGTGATGAAGCCTCACGGCTAACATCATGGCAGTTATTGTTGGAGCTCTTCGAGTTAAGATTTGAATATATCGGTCTTGTCTCCGTGTGGTGCAGCGATACCGTCCTCCATGGCGCTCAGCCACGGTACCAGTGCTTCGGTAACGTGTCCAAAGTCGACTGATAACACTCTGACTTGTATTCAGAGCTAAAGCCACAGTACGTTGCCGGGAACCAGCTTCTATCATTCCCACGGCTCTGAGCATTTCTTCCCTGCTTAAATGACGTCGCCGCTCCATAATAACGTTGGTTTTAATCAGTAGTAGGGAAACAGTAGCACTAATAATGTCTTCAATGCGTTGTATGTTTTTATAGGGAAAATATTGACAGCTGATTTTCATCTTTTACTCGAATTTGATTCACAGTTCCTGATTCAAATTATGAAATGCACCAAAAAGGATCCATATAAATTTATAAAATCATAAATTTATTACAAAGCCACATTTCAATCTCAAGAAATCCGCTTAAAAATGCTTGATCCCTAGACACTTTTGATGTGTGTATTATAGGTTACAATGAACTTATAAAGTGTTATATTTCTTACTAGTTTTAACCCGCGGCTTCGCCCGCGTTTTGTTGATAATCGGCCACCATAAGTCCTCCAATAGTTACTCCTACTTTAGATGTTTTTGATTAACCTTGCAATTCCGCTGTATGGTTTATACATAATTTAATTATGTTTTTTTAATAAAATTTCCAGAGGTTCTAGATGAATCTGACTTCTGCAGATAACTTCAAGGTCAAAAGGTATAAATATACATAACATGAAAGGTAAAGACCAGTGGGCTGTTCCAAAGAGAAGAAATTCAATAAGCTGTCTATGCTGTCAAAGAATTTCTTTCTAATACGCAACATTTTTAGTTTTACCTCTTTCACATAGAATGTGTAATTTTTGAATTAAACGTTAAACGTTACCATGGAGCGCTCACGCTCGCTCATGGGAAAGCGCTCACGTGACCCAATCATTCAGTCTTCAGTCATTCCGTCGTTGTGTCATTCAGGGTCGTTCAGCGTCGTTCAGCATCGTTCAGTGTCATTTCAGTGTCGTTCAGCGTCGTTCAGCATCGTTCAGTGTCATTTCAGTGTCGTTCAGCGTCGTTCAGTGTAATTTCAGTGTCGTTCAGTGTCATTTCAGTGTCGTTCAGTGTCGTTCAGCGTCGTTCAGTGTCGTTCAGTGTAATTTCAGTGTCGTTCAGTGTAATTTCAGTGTCATTCAGTGTCATTTCAGTGTCGTTCAGCGTCGTTCAGTGTCGTTCAGTGTAATTTCAGTGTCGTTCAGTGTCATTTCAGTGTCGTTCAGTGTCGTTCAGCGTTGTTCAGTGTCGTTAAGTGTAATTTCAGTGTCGTTCAGCGTCGTTCAGTGTAGTTCAGTGTAATTTCAGTGTCATTTCAGTGTCGTTCAGTGTCGTTCAGCGTCGTTCAGTGTCGTTCAGTGTCGTTCAGTGTCGTTCAACGTCGTTCAGTGTCGTTCATTGTCATTTCAGTGTCGTACAGTGTCTTTCAGTGTCATTTTAGTGTCGTTCAGTCCGCTGAACTCCGGTTCAGTGTCATTTCAGTGTCGTTCAGGTCGTTCAGTCGCGGCGAGGGGGAATAGAAAGAGACAGAGCGAGAGTGAAGTTTCACTTCTTCCGCCCGCAGGGACTCCACGCACGCACATTTTTAGGGTTCCATACCTAAAAGGTAAAAAAGGAACCCTTATGGTGAGACTTCGTCTGTCTGTCTGTCTGTCTGTCACACCTATATATTTCAGGAACCGCTGACGTTATCGATTTGAAACTTGGAATAGTTTTAGATCTTTTTTACCCAACCTCATCGCAAATGAAAAAAAAATATTTTTCCATTTAGTTTTTTTTAATAGATGTCGAAATGGGTCATCAAAATTTCATACTATATCGAGTGGGGTTTCATATGAAAGGGCTTCATTTGTACATCTCAAAACAGATTTTTATTTTAGTTTATGTCGCGTAGTTTTTGGCTGACAATCAAAAATGCCAATAAAAATACCGTCCCCCCCCTTATCTCCGAACTTTGTGTAGGGAAAAATCTGAAATACCCATAATGGGTAATACATGTCTATCTATATTTTACAGGAAAAATAAAATGATCTTTCTAAATAGTACAGTTTTTTAGTAATCCTAAAAAAACCTCTACAAACAAACTTAGTTTTGCGGTTTGGTTTATTTGCTACCTGAGGTGTTACATGAGTATTAAAATAAATTACCATATTACGTCCGAAGATGGTATGGATGGTAGATAGATAGAGAACTCTTTATTGCACACCAAAAAGTACAGGAAAACAAAGAAGTACAAACAAAATATACAATGGTATACATTGGGCGGTCTTATCGCAGGTTGCGATTTCTTCCAGACAACCTTAATGGTGGATGGTGGCGATCAATAAAACTTTCAACCATTAAAAAATATGTGTTACATAAAATTAACATTAACATTGAACATAATATCAAATTATCCATTTTCACTTAAAATATTTTTTCTGGCCGGCTGCCGACATACGCCGAGTTCAGCCGGTCAAACCCGAACGCGAGAAAGCTGCGCGCCAAACTCGAGTCATTCATTTCAAGCAGCGAACGACTTTACGGCATTTAAATTCACAGAACACTTCAAATTTCAGCTTTGTCACCCTGCAATATCGTAATTGAATTTAATTAGTTATCGAGAAAGAAATTAATAAAACCACTGACTGAATTTATATCTATATATTATACTCTATGGTGGGCGAAAAATATCAGTTGTTGTTTATTTCAAGAAAGTTAAATCTATACATATTATAAAACAAAGTCGCTCCCGCTGTCTGTCTGTCCCTATGTATGCTTAGATCTATAAAACTATGCAACGGATCATGATGCGGTTTTTCTTAATAGATAGAGTGATTCAATAGGAAGGTTTATATGTATAATACATGCATAATATAGTAGAGAAACACTGATAATTTTAGAAGTTTCTAATGTGATGTCGTAAATAAACACATTTTTTTGCACTTACATTGCAAACTCTGGCTGAACCCTACGAGATAGATCAAAATAATGTACTACAGTATATTGTACACCTTAACAAGTTCTACAAAAAAGTCCGAGATGGTATATGTTTATATCTCTTTACCCACCATAAACATTTTTTATAATTAACTAATAATAAATTGTTGTTAGCATGAATTTGTCCCTTCTTCAACTTAAACTTCACTAATATTTACACCAATTAGCCTCTTGACGTCCGATGTGCGCGCGCGTTTTTTCGATTGCATGCGCCATGTGAGCGCCTATTTTTTTTATGCGTCGGGATATCACGTTTCAAACCACTTACGAGCGTTATATAATCTGAACCACTTATCCGAATCGCATTCTGTAAACTGGGTTCTAATGAGAAGAGTATTAGCTATGAAGTATATCCTTTTTTTGAGTTATAAATATTGATTTTTTTAAAGAAAAAGTCCGAAGTAGACGGATTTTCGGCAAAGTTGATTTTACCTATTTTTGATCTCGATTTTGAGGGTAGAATATTGACCCAGGCACTAAGAAAGATCCATTCTTTGCATCCAAACTCCTTTTCATACAGGTTTTAAACAAAACACTACCAAAAAAAAAAAAATATCTCAAAATTTTTTTCAACTGTCGTCATCGCGCGTCATGACGTCATATTATGAAAAAAAATTCTATTGTTAGATTGGATTTTATGACTTTATCTTCGAGTTATTATCGTTATGATGTAATTACGATGTATTTACAACAGTTACATTACAAATAATATCGAAAATAAACCAAAAGTAAACAAACAAACAAATAATCACCCGGGTCAGATTTCATTTCGAAAATATCCAATATTTTGATAAAATACGAACTAACTAACGTCTACACTGCTTTATTATGATGTTATAACACTAAACACAACAAAATAATATCACTTTACCTGAAAATAATACAATATTTACATTAAAAATAAACATTCAGTGACCGCCAAAATAAACATTCAGTGACAGCTACCGCCCACTTTTGCTAGAACTTTGCTTTGCTAGACTGAAGTTATCAATGAAAAAGTCAAAACGGCAACTGAATGACGATTTTAATAAAGAGCATATACACTAAAGAACCAATAAAGCATAGGGTTCCCATACAAAAAATACGATGTGTGTCGTATGGTGCAATATGCACCAACGGCCCCCGAGGGAGGTGCGTGTTTTCGTGTCTTATGGTGCAATGCAATATGCACCAACGGCCCTCAAGAGGTTAAAAAAAAATAGCTGTGAACAATGTTCATACAGCTAGGTTAAGGTTAAGCAACATAAGACAAGGTCATTACATAGATGGGTGAACCGATTTGTATGAAATTTTGTGTGCATATCGGGTAGGTCTGAGAATAGGCCGTAAAGTATATTTCATGCCGCTAGGTTAAGCAAGCAACGTTAGGCAAGGTCATTACATAGATGGGTGACGGCGGCGACTCCGATGATGACGGTGACGTGTTGTCGAGCCCCGTTCCCGTGATCATGGTACCAGGTTTAAGGGGGCTATAATGCGCACTGAGGGGTATTTGGTGCAGATCCCACTGGAGGTCCCCCCTCTTATGTGGCGATGCGACAGCTGCAGGGGTTTAAGTGGGTAGGAATCCCAGGTACCATGATTGACGAGGGTCTATTCCAGGATATATAGAACGAGAGGAGGGTGCAAGAAGGGGGAGAGAGGGAGAGGGGAGTCGAGGAGGGGGTGTTGGGGTGAGGGATAGGAGGATTAAGATGTAACAAGGGGGGAGGGACAACGGAGAAGCGGGGGAGGTTGACGGGGACTGAAGTAGGGGGGGAAAGAGAGAGGAGAGAGAGAGAGCATAGAATTAGATTTTTCATATAAGAGAGAGATGGAGAGAGAAATAAATCAAGGGAGGTGGGCGAAAAGGGGAGCAAAATGTAATAAAAGCGCGGGCGGAGCTGCGCGGGTCAGCTATTATTTTATAAAACAAAACCCTATCGCGCTATAATAATTATACAGCGCCATCTATTAGAGTCATGAGAACAAAATCTTTAATTTTGGACAAGGTTCATTCTAAGGAGCATGTTTATTTGCTGGCATATTTAATTTTCATAAATTTATCCTCATTCAGTTGAAAATAATAATACAAAATATCAATTAATGAAGATAGATAATAGTTAGAAAACTTTTATACGTGCAATGTTTTATGTTATAGGGACCGGTGTGGGACAGATTTAGAGATGCCGCTCCGGCGTATTGTAAAAGACGATATTTGTACACAATGTTTTAACAATTTAAATGGATTAGAAAACGTGGCATTAATGGTTTACCGTAATGTGTATTTGAACCGTATTTGGTTTATGTCACGTAGTTTTTGGCTGATATTAAAAAAAATACAAAAAAAAGTACCTGTGGGTTATATTTGCCCACTGGGATGGCTAGGTGACCGGAGAATAATAAGAAGTCTTGTTTATATAAATGTCTATTATAATTGAATAAAGTTTACAGTAAGGTTTACAGTCGCGTGTTCACGGTGCCGGTCAAACCAAGACTGTCGGCACAAGCCGTTACAGTATTCCCCCCTTTAAAAAAAATAATACATTATTTTCTGACTTAATTACTTAAAATCTAAAGGAATACAATTTAAAAAAAATTTGAACTACGCACAAAAAAAAATAAACAAAACAACAATTACTCATACAATATCTGTAAAAAAATGTAAACAATGTTAAATAAAATATAAAACTATTTGAAAACATTTTTTTTAATACGATATCAATATATATTTATTTATTTTATTACTGGATACCTATATTTTTATATAAAAAGAAAGAGAAACAATAAAAAATGTAAGTATACAAAACAGGCATTGTTTAGAAAATATACAATATATTCTGCAACTAACGCAGGTTGCATAATATTATGTTAGAAACCTTATAAAATAAAAACGTATTAACATTACCTTATTCTAACAGATAATGATTCACAATACCAGACAATTAACAATTTAGTTATCCGCACAACACTTTTTGAAACACTTAACACTCATGCTATTTCAAACTTGGTTGCAGGCTTATGAGAACTGGAGTTTGAGGTATTCTCTCCTCTCCCTCTGCGAAAGCTAGCCCTCGCAGCTTGAACAGCTTCCGCAGCTTGTACATGTATCGATTGTACCTGCTGCTCAAACCATTTTTTAGCTCTACCATTACAGCGACGAAATACAAAATACATGATTATTATTACGATTAATAATCCAACTAAGCTTCAACTGAAATAGCTGGTCCAAATATTATCCTGAACATTCGCTGTCGCCGCGTTTTGAGCAATGACTATTTCTTCTTTAGAAAGTGTTTTTCCCATTTTAAACTTTATATAAATTTATAATAATATATACTGATGTGGTGTTGCTATGCGAAATGAATTGCAAATGATTTGCACTGTCTACCTATACTAAAACTATCCTATAGCAATGATATGGCACACTTACAACTACACTTACAAATTAAAACGTACGGGCTTTTTACTAATTCGGCCGCAACGCGTGGTGTAGCGGAGCGGGTTACTATCGCTAACCGCTACTCCTGAGTCGCGTTGCTGCGGAATATCTTCGTGTGCGCTACCTGAATCGCTGGTAAAGGCTGGTTTTAACCTATCTATTGAAACATATACTACACGATTAGGTAGTTGCAATAAGTAATTTTTTTCTTTCCTTTCAAGAACTTTAAAAGGTCCATCATAGGGTGGTTGTAACGATTTTTTTTACTAAATCATTACGAACGTAAACATGAGTACAATTATTTAATTCTGGGTATACAAATACTGTGCGACTATCCTTATGTGCTATCGGTTTAGGTTTAATGTTACGAATCATAGCGCGGAGGTCTTCTACGTACTGGCTATAATTAGATATCTTGGTGTCTTTTTCGTAGAAGTCTCCGGGTAATCTAAGGGTCTGACCATATGTCAACTCGGCGGCACTAACACTAGTATCGGTGCGCGGTGCTGCTCGAAGTCCTAATAATACTATTGGCAATTCCTCTACCCAAGTCTTAGAATTTAATCTAGCCATAAGAGCGGTCTTAAGCGACCTGTGCCATCGCTCAACCATGCCATTGCATTGAGGATGGTACGGTGTGGTACGACTCTTATCGATACCTAAACACTTCATAAGTTCTTTAAAAACATTGCTTTCGAATTGTCTGCCCTGGTCACTGGTAAGTTGAACGGGACAGCCAAAACGTGTTATCCAACCTTCGAAAATTACCTTTGATACGGTTTCAGCGGTGATATCTTTCACAGGAAAGGCTTCCGGCCACCCGGTTGCACGGTCTACTATCGTTACGAGATATCTATAATCTTGCAAAGATATTGGCAAAGGGCCTACAATATCAACATGTATGTGTGTAAAACGTTCTGCTAAAGGAAAATGTTTTATTTCTGATTTTACATGCCTATGTACTTTTGCACGTTGACAGTCATTACACGCTCTTGTCCAATTATTTACGTCTCTATTCATGTTAACCCAAAAAAATCTTTTAGTTAATAATTTACGTGTAGTACGAATTCCTGGATGACTTAAATTATGAATAGAATCAAAAGCTAAACGTCTAAATTTTTCTGGTAAGTAAGGTCGGGCTCTATGTGTAGACATTTCGCAAACAATAGGTATATCATAACCTGGTAATATCACCTCCTTGAAATTCCATTTACCGGACTGCTTACGTAGGTCAGCGAGCTGCGCATCGCTTCGCTGTACTTGCGCGACATCAGCGTAATCTAATACAGTGGGAACGGTAATGGCTTCGACTCGTGACAACGCGTCTGCTACGACATTGCTATCACCCTGGATATGCTTGATGTCTGTACAGAACTCACTTATAAATAATAATTGTCTAACTCTACGTGGTAACTCGTTGTCACTACCTATTTTCCTAAAAGCAAATGTTAAAGGTTTATGATCCGTGTAAATGACTAACTTTTGTCCTTCTACCATGTTGCGAAAGTATTTAATAGCAAGATATACTGCTAACAATTCCCTGTCATATGTACTATATTTTTCTTGAGCAGGCGTTAATTTCTTGGAAAAATAACCTAACGGCTTCCATACATTGCCTTCACGATGTTGCAAAACTGCACCCACACACTTACTAGATGCATCCGTCATAAGTGCAAGCGGAGTATCCGGTTTCGGGTACGATAAGCCAGGTGCACTTTGTAAACTTAATTTACATTGACTAAATGCTTCATTTGATTTCTCAGTCCAAATAATTTTAGATTTATCTTTCTTTTTAGCGTTTTGTAAATACTTATTTAATTCCATTTGATACTCTACAGCATGTGGTAAATGTAAACGATAAAAGTTAACCATTCCGAGAAATCGTCTTAATTGATCGACGGTTTCCGGTTTGGGAAATGCATTAATAGCGTCAACCTTCTCCTTAAGAGGTCGAATACCATCAGTAGAAACTTCAAAACCCAGAAAGTCTATTTTCGATTGGCCAAATGAGCATTTATTCATATTAATATTAATACCGAATTTATCAAAACGTTCAAAAACTTCTTGCAGGTGCTGTTTATGCTGTTCCATAGTTTCACTACCTATAACTACGTCATCAATAAATGTATATAAATAGTCTAAACCTTCCAAAACTGAGTGATTCATAAAACGCTGAAAAGACTGCGCTGCGTTGCGCAATCCAAAGCTCATGCGCGGGAACTCAAACAAACCGAAGGGTGTTATTATAGCGGTTTTCTCTACGTCGTTAGGAGCAACCATTATAAAATGATACGCTCTGCAAATATCGATGCGTGAGAAAACTTTTTTACCTGCTAAAATATATGTAAAATCGTGTAATCTTGGTATCGGGTATCTATCCGGTTTAGTGATTGCGTTAAGCGCTCGGTAGTCGCCACACGGGCGTAAACCACCATCTTTTTTCGCTACTACATGTAAAGGGCTCGCCCACGCACTCTTCGACGGTCTACAAATTCCCATCTCCTGCATAATTCTAAATTCCTCTTTTACCTTGGCAAATCGATGCGGTGGCAGTGGTCTCGCTCGGGCATGAACTGGCGGACCGCAGGTCTCGATGTGGTGGTAAACAGAATGCTTAGGCGGCTCCTTAAAGGATACAGGTTTCGTGATATCAGGATACCTTGCTAATAAATCGTAAAAAGGATGACGTTCGTCTATAGTTTTGACAGAATTACTGTAGGTCACAATAGAAGCTAAAACATTTAAATTGGTTATCTGATCGATTAGCTTGCGTGAATTTAAATCGACTAGTAATTTATAATGTTTTAAAAAGTCTGCCCCCAAGATGGGCTGGCTTACGTCGGCAATAACAAAATTCCAGCGTAGTGATCTTCGTAACCCTAAATCTAAAGTTAAATTTTTAATACCGTAGGTTTTAATTACAGTGCCATTAGCGGCATATAAGGTGTAGTCCGAACACTTATTACTTAAATTACGTGTACTTACATTATTACGCGGTAGCACAGAAATGTTCGCTCCGGTATCCACTAAAAAATTAAGATTAGTAATCCTATCTCTTACACTAAGGCGGTAATTCTGTGTACCTATGCAGCTGTCCGCCGCTGCTAACTGCACGGCGTCTAGTTTTCCGGCTGCTGCTCCTGCTGCTGCTTCCTCGACCAGGCACACGGCTGCACACACCTATGCGCTGCGTCCTTGAACTTATAATGGTAGAAGCATAGCCAATCGTCACGGGCTGTTGTATTGCGTGGTGTAGAACTGCGTCTTCCACGGGAAAAGTATCGCACTGCCCTTCTGAAACGACCTTGGGGCCTCGAACGCGCTTGCCGTCGATGCCGCTGCTGCATCTCGTCTAGCCGGACGTTTATCTTCGCTATTTGTGCTATGAGAGTTGCAGTATCGGAAGAAGTAGATGCGACTTCCGAGATATTTATCTGCCGCGTAGTTTCCATTACTTTGTCGGCCACTGACGCTAGGGTATTCAAGTCCTTGGTGTCAGTAACTACTAGAACTGCTCGCACATATGCTGGTAAGTGGTTTTGCCACAAAAGGAGTAATGTATCATCCGTTATCTTATCGCGAGCCAAATCTTTCATTCGCCGCAGTAATTGTGAAGGTTTCTGATCGCCTAAATCCATTTCGCCTATAAGTTTTTGCAACTGGCGAGTTTCGGATTCCTCATAAATAGCCAAAAGTCTCGTTTTCAGTGCGTTAAATTTTCCTTCTTCCGGTGGCTTTAGTAATATGTCGGTTACTTGCTGAACCACATCTTTTCCTAATTTGGCCACAACCAGATGATATTTTGCCGCATCCGAAAGTTTTTGGTTGTATAAAACTGACTCTGCTTGAATAAACCATGATCTTGGCTGGTCTTCCCAGAAGTCTGGTATCCGAGATGTAACAGTAATTAACTCCACTTCCTTCTTTTCCGGTTCTGCCATTATAATAAAATTTCACCCAAAACTGTTTTTTTGACACGGCACTAAGGTCACCACTGTGGGTTATATTTGCCCACTGGGATGGCTAGGTGACCGGAGAATAATAAGAAGTCTTGTTTATATAAATGTCTATTATAATTGAATAAAGTTTACAGTAAGGTTTACAGTCGCGTGTTCACGGTGCCGGTCAAACCAAGACTGTCGGCACAAGCCGTTACATACCGTTCCCAGCGTATCTCCGACGTTTGTGCAGGAAAACATCTGAAATAATTATGAGTACATGTCAATCTATATTATACAGGAAAAATAAAATGATCTTTCTAAGTAGGTAGTAGGTACAGTTTTTTAGTAATTCTAAAAAAACCTCGATAAACAGACTTGGTTTTGCGGGTTGTTTTTTTTGCTATCTGAGGTGTTACATGAATAGTAAAATTACTTTAATACGTTCAAAAATGGTATGGAACCCTCGGTGCGCGAGTCCAACTCGCACTTGACCGGTTAAGTGCGAGTTGGACTCGCGCACCGATTTTTTTTATCACTTGTACGCATCGATATACGAGTATATATACTAATATTATAAAGAGGTAAAGTTTGTATGTTTGTTAGTATACCCTTTACTAACAACAATAATCTTCTAAATCGGACCAGTAGGGTCCGATTTAGAAAATTATTTTACCTTTAGGAAGCTACATTAATCCGGAATGATATAGGCTATTTTTTTATTTTGATAAAAGGGTTTTTTTAGTAAGAAATTTCAATATTTGTAACACAAGTCGACAAAAAACCGGTCGTCTGGCTGCTTTATCGACGAACGCTGGCTAAATGGTTGGTTATAAAATAATAAAATGTATCGCAGAAATATTAGTCTTTATTAGCTATACAAAAAAGTCCGCGACAGCATATGTCTATCTATTAAGTATGACTAACAATAATTCAACAAAAATCTATTTATGATTAAAAATTTAATTAAAAATTATAGGGTAACTTAAGAACGATTTTTGAAGAACACCTTATTAATCCTTATCAAAATAAACTATTTCACTGTCTCGAGAATTTAAATATTTTTTGCCTTTGAGCCCATGTCAATAAATGGATCACATTAGAAGTTATCGTAATTATAAAAATTACGCACCACGAAATATTCGCACAAAGCCGGCGCGAACGGAATGAATATCACCTAATAACATCAGTAACAGCTCAGTGGGCGAGCGCTTGCCTTGGAAACAAGGTGCGCAGGTTTGAACCTTAGCTTGCACCTCTGATTTCTTTAATTCTCATGTGTGAATCGTCTTTGTGCGATTGTTCCTAGCTTTCGGTGAAGGAAAACATCGTGAAGAAACCTGCATGTCTGAGAAAGCTTTCGAAGGACGTGTCCGCTGAATTCGCACTTGGGCAGCGTAGTGGCACATGGCCTAACCCCTTCAGCTTGAGGGGAGCCCCGTGCCCAACAGTGGGACGAAACAAAGGCTATTATTAGCA
This sequence comes from Furcula furcula, assembly GCA_911728495.1. Taxonomy (NCBI): domain Eukaryota; kingdom Metazoa; phylum Arthropoda; class Insecta; order Lepidoptera; family Notodontidae; genus Furcula; species Furcula furcula. Next base: position 31,740,574 of record OU452245.1, on the reverse strand, counting down.
ACATCTTTCAATAGTCAATATTTTATGATACATTAAGTAGTTATCTAATTGCATAATATTCACTTGCACACAACTATCAATCTTTTTTATGACTCGGGGGAATTCAAAAGATCCACGAGAGCAGTGGGGCTCGACCGGGGTATGTGGGATTCTTACCCACTAAAATCCCCGGCTGTCGCATCGGCACATGAGGGTGGGCCGGTCTCTCCGGTAGGATCTGCACCACTCAGTGCGTTGCCTTTGAGCCTGCTGCCGGGGGGCGCATTGTAGCCCCCCGGGAACCAGTCACGGTGCTCACGGGAACGGGGACTCCGAAGGGCACAACTATCAATCTAATCTAACTACACTATAATAAAACAGTTAAGGTTGAAAGACAAACAGGATTAAAAAATATTACCACATTAGGGAGGTTAGAAAGCCAGCAAGAGCCCAATATTGGCTACTTTTAAAATTTCTTTCTTTCTCATCACGGGAAAACGGCTGAATGCATATCAATACAATTTATAATAGTGAAGTTGGTAGTTTTCTGTGAAAAACCTCCATCACTAACGTTAGTACTTTATTGAGAAAACCTTCATCAGATACTCAGAGTTATTTAAGCTGCCTTTACGCTCTCGAACTGCATAACGACTAGTCTTTTTTTTCACGGGGAACCTTCAAAAGGTCCTCGAGAGCTGTGGGGCTAGACCGGGGTATGTGGGATTCTTACCCACTAAAACCCCCGCGGCTGTCACATCGGCACATGAGATAGGACCTCAGGGCTTTCCGGTGGGATCTGCACCAGGAAGCCTTGCCTTTGACTCCTCCGCCGGAGGACATTTTTCATGCGCTTTGAAGCACAGGGAATCTCAGTTCAAATGTTCAAGAAAATCCGGACGTCAGCTATCTATGTTTGCCTTGCTTGAACTTGCTTAACCAACGCAAGGTTAAGCCATACACAAAATATTTAGCAAACAGTTCTTCTGCATCTCTTACTGGCCGTTAAAATTTTATCACATCCAGGTCAGAGAGTGGTTTAAAATATAAAAATTGGGAAAATCCATAAAGACAATTCAGAAAAATAACAATAAAAGCGCTGGCGGAGCTGCGCGGGTCAGCTAGTAATATATAAACTAGATAAACATTCACGGACAAAATGACATCTAAAATGTGGTCGCGGAGGTTGCAAACTTATCTGTGCTGGTGGCGGAAACGTGAACTAACGATTTTATAATGATAATGACTTGTAGTTTGACAGTTTCATAAAGACAGTAGCGACACGCCTGTCGGCAGAAATAAATTTATCAGGATGTGGCTTGTAGAAATAGTGACACATGGGCGCTATTTCTCGCTACCACTTTTTGAACCGTGACACCAAATCTAGTTTATATATTATATCGATGCTTGTACGTGAACACGCCACGTATAGTTGACCATGTGAAAAGCTAGCTAACAGTAATGAAATTTAATGTTGTATGCTATGTAACTAAGAGAAAAAAAAAACAGTCAAGTGCGAGTTGGACTTGCAACCGAGGGAACATACCCTCTTTCGATCTATTAAAGTTATTATACTATTCGTCTAAGACCTCAGAGATAGCAAAGAAAATATTGTGGGTGAACGGTATTCTTTTGTCATTTTTTATTGTAAACCAAAAACTACGTGACGTAAACCAAAATAGAAATCAGTTTTGAGATGTGCGAATAATGCCCTTTCATATGATACCCGAATATAGTAGCCTTACTTTGAAATTTTGATGACCCATTTCTAAATAAAATATTTTTTTTTATCATTTGCGAGTTTGGGTTAGTACGATCTAAAACTACTCGAAGTTTCAAATCAATAGCATCAGTGTCAGTGGTTCCTTAAACATACACACATCAAAAGTGTCTAGGGATCAAGCATTTTTAAGCGGATTTCTTGAGATTGAGATGTGGCTTTGTAATAAATTTATGATTTTATAAATTTATATGGATCCTTTTTGGTGCATTTCATAATTTGAATCAGGAACTGTGAATCAAATTCGAGTAAAAGATGAAAATCAGCTGTCAATATTTTCCCTATAAAAACATACAACGCATTGAAGACATTATTAGTGCTACTGTTTCCCTACTACTGATTAAAACCAACGTTATTATGGAGCGGCGACGTCATTTAAGCAGGGAAGAAATGCTCAGAGCCGTGGGAATGATAGAAGCTGGTTCCCGGCAACGTACTGTGGCTTTAGCTCTGAATACAAGTCAGAGTGTTATCAGTCGACTTTGGACACGTTACCGAAGCACTGGTACCGTGGCTGAGCGCCATGGAGGACGGTATCGCTGCACCACACGGAGACAAGACCGATATATTCAAATCTTAACTCGAAGAGCTCCAACAATAACTGCCATGATGTTAGCCGTGAGGCTTCATCACTCTTCAGGGAACTTAATTAGCGACCAAACAGTCAGAAACCGCTTGCATGAAGTGAACCTTCATTCCCGAAGACCGCTACGGGTACCACCTATAGCAATGCACAATCGTAGGATTCGATATCAATGGGCTCTTGAACACAGAAATTGGGCAGAAGAACAATGGCGTTTCGTGTGCTTTTCTGATGAGTCTTGTTTTGGTATGAGACCGGATACAAGACGTATACGACACTGGAGAACCCCTGGACGCCAACAGCGATTAAAATCCTGCCAGGAAGTCCATCCTTATAGTGGTGGAACCATCATGGTATGGGCGGGTATTTGGATCGGCGGAAGAACTGAGTTGATTTGGATCAGAGGCAACCTCAACGCTCAAATGTATGCTGAGACGATTGTATCAGACGTCATCGTTCCTCTACAAGTGCAAATCGGTCCCTTATTTCAGTTAATGCATGATAATGCACGACCGCATACCGCAAGAGTTGTAAGACAGACTCTCGCCGCAGCTAACATCAATGTCCTGCCCTGGCCTGCTCAGTCGCCAGACTTGAACCCGATTGAGCATGCATGGGATATGCTACAGAGAAGAGCTCTGCCGAATATGGAGGGTATCCAGTCGCAAGAAGACCTTTTTTTGTTGTTGCAACGAACATGGGCGGCCATTCCACAGCGTGATTTGGATGAACTCATTTTGAGTATGCCAAACCGATGTTCTTGTGTTGTTAGTGTTCGCGGTAGAAACACGGATTATTAATTGTTTAAGTTACCCAATAAAATTTTAAAGAAAACTGTTATTTCAGTCTTTTTTTCGAACTTTTGTGTTAGTGGTTCAAATGTCAAAAATCCCTTTATTAGGAAAATGGCAAATTTCTTTATTAATGCAAAGGTGACTTGGTTTATCGTTACTGTGACAAACGAAAACACTTTATTTGATGAATCCTTAAAGAAAATTTTAATTAATATCAATCAGGAGAAAAGTTATTGCAAAAATATATGTTGATCCCTAGACACTTTTGATGTGTGTATATGTGTGACAGACAGACAGATGCCTAGACGAATAGTCTCACCATACTTCACCATAGCGGTTCTTTTTTTACCTTATAGTATAGAATAGAACCCTATAAACCAGTCATATTAATAGAAGAAATATCAACTTCAATAAACAAAATACAAATCAATTCCCGAACGAAACTTCATTGGCAAGAAGCCTATAGATTAAAACTTAACCTACCTACTAGGGTTGTGTAGTACACACATGTACTAAGTACTAAAAGGAATATATTCCCGACACTGAATCGGACGTACTATTCCCTTTCCTTTATAGTACATTATTCTTTTAGTACTTCGTCTTTCGCGATGTATTCTTAGTCTCTGGTTCTGTACTAATTGGTCAGCTATTCCTATTCCTTTTTAGTACATCGTTCATAGTACTTTGTCTTTCGTTCGCGAGCGATGTATTCCTTTCTAGTCTCTGGGTCTGTACGAACTTGTCCGCAGTGTTGCCAGCAGATAATTAAAAAAAGGTTCGAAAGCAGTGCTGGCAGTTTTAGACAGTAAAGGCCGACATTCAAAAAATATATTACGACTAATTACGAGTTATGTTTTGAACTTATGTATGTCCATTCCTTTTTATGTATTATCCTTATACAAGAGGGATTGGTCAACCGTACCAATGATTTCGATGGATTGGCAGTCGGAGGCTTAAAAGCCAATGGTAGCCGAAGGCCTAGTTTTGAATAGGCTGAAGACGATCGGACCGGCAGTGCTGCCAGATCGTCCTCTCAGGTGTCGATCTGGCGACACTGCCGGTCCGATCATCAGCCGCTCGCTGACGTACATGGAACGCGACTGAACGAGCGAAAGGGAACGATATGGAATTAATGTACGAAAGAGTGAGATGCATAATACTATTCACCTGTCAACTTTGATCTCTGATTCATGAAACTATTTTGAACTTTATTAAGGGTTACTGTTGGTCTACTATCGATATAATATTTAAAATATAATTCAACAGATATAGGATATATAGATCCCATGTAAGCAGTGCAAGTAAAATGTCGCCAGTACCTTGTTGTGGGCTAAATATTTAGATCAATACCCGGCACGCTGGGTGAAGAAGATGAGGTATCTCTATCTCGTTTCTTACTACTCTTTAGCCGTAAGCCTATCTCTCTCTATTGTTAGAAAGAGACAGATATCACTTCCTCCTGAGGATACTCCATCCACGTTTAATTCACTATTCCTTCAGTGTACTACAGTACTAGAAGACTGTACTAGTACATTTGGAAGATTGTACTAGTACGGAGCGCTCCGTTCAGTGTCCGAGTAAGAACAAGCCTACTACCTACAAGATTCTTGTATTTCTTGTTCATTCATTCATTCACGAACGACCTGACATATCACAAAGCATAATCAGAAACAAAACGAACAAAACATAATACTATCTAAATTGATCCAAATATAGCTATTATAATTCATTTAACGAAACCATAGCGACATTTAATTTTTCTACTAACGCCATCTAGTTAAGTGATAAAAAAACTCGGGTTTACCTATTTATTTTTGTTTATTTTTATAGATAAGGATAACTTAATTATTTTAAAAATATTTTCAAGTATATTATTTATTTCCATAACAAAATATTTGCAGTTGATTTACAAATATGTATACTTATACTAAGTAAAAAAAACTTCCTCGAAGTGGTCGCCGCACTGGTAGGAAGGACGGCATTTCCTTCCAAGCCAAGCTTAGCGATTTCTAAGTACCTAATTAAATTCTCTAGTAAAACTTAAGTGGTCGGCCACCACACTGCAGGCCTAGCGCGGCGGCGGCGGCGGGCGCGAAATATCAAACATATGAAACCGCCGCTTGCGGCCACACTGAAGTGACTTAGGCGGGGGCCTAGCGCGACCGGCTTGAGCGAGTTAGCGGGCGTACTTTTCAAACGTTCCTATCCGCTCGTTCTGGCCACACTGCGGGCCTAGTCAACAAGCGACCGATCGCGCGGCTGGCGGGGTATCAAACCATTTCGGTCTTGTCGCTCGTTTTAAGTATTTTTTTATTATTAAATAACTTTTAATACATGTATAAAAAAGGTTTTTTTGGACATTTGAAATTGTAAGTGTATAATATGTATATTGTTGATGTTCCTTAATAAATAAAATATACTTTTTTGACTACAATTTCAATTCTTAATATATTTTTTTTAATCTCCATTCATTTAACTGTTTTTAGTTATTTCGTGCGCACCCAGCACACCATCTCTTATGATCAACGCCTCCCATCTCAGGATTGGCCTATCCAGTAAAAAATACAGAATCCTCATAAAAGGTTTGCGACACCTGCAATAAGTGTTATCGCCACAACAGCCCGCGCGTCACTGTGGCCACCCTGCGCGCCCGCCGCCGCGCCCGCGCTAGGCCTCATTTACGGAGACGCGGGGCGTCGTGCGTCGCGTGTGGCGTGGCGTCTCGCGGCGCGTCGTACGTTTTTATTGTTTACGTAGTGGCGGTGCGTGAAGCGGCACGCATCATCGCACGCGTAAACACAGACTTATAGCAATATATGATGCTGTTTATAGAGACGTGGGGCGGGAAGAGTGGCGGTGCCCGCCGCTGCGCCCGCGGCGGGCACCGCCGCGTGCAACGGCGGTGCAACTCACTTTGCAACATACAATTTTCTTCTAAAAAAAAAATCGATCATATCATACTCCATTGCGATGGTGACTACTACGTCTGTGTTGCACAATTACCAAATAGACTGGCAGAAGGTTCCGCCACAGGCATCGCTTCATCGAGAATCGCCGCTGCGTGCGCCGCCGCGATGAACGCCGCGTGAGACGCGGCGATGCCATCCGCGGGCGCCGCCGTAAAACACGCTCCATTTCAAGCAAACGCGTGTAAAATCGCTTCTTCGTAAACACACTCATACAACGCCCTACATTTGAATTTAGTGCGGGCCGCGCCGCCACACGCGACGCGCGACGCACCGCGTCTCCGTAAATGAGGCCTTAGGCCTCGTTTACGGAGGCGCGGGGCGTCACGCGTCGCGTTGGGCGGCGCGGCCCGCACTGAGATAAAACATATGGCGCTATAGGAGTGAGAGAGAGATGCGAGAAGCCACGCCACACGCGACGCTCGACGCTCCGCGCCTCCGTAAATGAGGCCTTAGGCTCAAGTCACCGCGCGTTCACTGTGGCCAACCACTAACATATGAACGGATTTATTCGTAAACACATATGTCCATCTAACCCTGACCCCTCGCTTGTATGCGGCTGCCTACAATAGGAGGCTCAAGCTGTATCTGTTGATCTACTTGACCGATTTTAATAAAACATGCCTTATCTGCTAAGTTAGGATTGTACCTAATCAACTATATAAATTGCATTGATAAGCATTCAGCCGTTGTTCCTTGATGAGGTAACAAACAGGCCGACAGACAGAAATTTAAAAAATAGATAATTTGTGTTCTGTATCTTATTTCTAGCTTCTCTGGCCTATTTTGGTGGAAAAATATTCAATCTACAGGCTTTTCGACCTCTACTGTCTTATTATAGTACTAGCGGCCCGCCCCAGCTTCGCACGGGTGGAATGTTATGTTTAGATTATAATATGTATAAAGAATAATAACTTACCTTACCTACAGTAGATTTTCGTAAATTAGACAAATTGCAAACTTTCCTTCTCTATTTTGCCCCTAGGAGAAACGATCCAAAATAAAATCTATTAAAAAAAAATGGTTTTACCTGCTGTGTATATTTGGCACCAACTTCAATAATATTTAAATTATTTTGTACTTTTCAGTGATATTGAAGTTGGTTCATTTTTTATTAATGATTTTATTTTAAATATTTTAGTGATATGTTCATAAATAAAGATTGAACGATCGAAGACGGTAAAATGATCTAGGTAGGTTATGATCACATTATCGTCTACATAGTTTTACATAATTTATGTTTCTTCAGAAAAAAATATCCGGTCGTAATGAAATTTGCATGGAATCATCATAGTAGTTTACTCTCTCGAATAAAAAAAGAATCATCGAAATCGGTTTATATTTGTCAGAGTAATGTAATGGAGAACATCAGTTTTATGGTTTTTACCAGATAAATTCCCCCACATCGTTCATGGTCCTCCAGTAAGTTCTTAGCCGGTTGTGATAAAATTCATACAGATTCATTACAGTGGTTTTTTCTTTCGAATAAAAAAAGAATCATTGAAATTGGTAAATATTTGCCAGAGTTATGACCATTTTTGTCCGTAAAACGCGACATAAAGTCATATACAGGATGTCCCAAAACTCAACGATAACCTGGTACCGGGCGAGAGGCCAAGGTATACCAGTTATGAAAAAAATAAGAAAAAAATCTATGTCAAGCTATGATAGACATTTTTCGAAAAAGTAAAAAATTTTACACCCTTGGTCGCATTTTTAGGTACTGTGTTCGCAATTTTCACAATTTTACAGTGTTTTTTTTTAAATAATGTTATCTCAAATAACAGTGCTATTAATCGTAACCACAAATGAAAGTAATAATCATTGTTAACTAAGTAAAATAAATTAAATTTTGACGATGGCAAGTTTTTTTAAAAGATGGCCCATTTAGTCTAGATTTCAAAATAGTACAACACTTGCCACTTTTCTTGCCAATAAAACTGCTATTTCGTATTTTTTGCGAAAGGAACTCATGGAAAATTTAATCAAAATAAAACGGTAAATTATTGTAACACTTTATTAGAAGCGTTTTACCTACCAATAAAACGCATATTAATTTACTTACCTTATTCGAAGCTTATTTAATTGAGACACGCACTATGTTTTCCACTTGCTAGTTCTATCTCTTTCTTTCTTATTACTCTCTCCTGCTCTATCTCGCTGACGTCACTTCCACTTGGCAGTGGTGGAGTTTAGATTTTTCGTCTCCGCCATATATAATTCATTGCGTTTTAATCACCAGGCAGGAATTGAGTATAAGCTTCGAATAAGGTAAGTAAATTAATATGCGTTTTATTGGTAGGTAAAACGCTTCTATTAATTTGACTGTACCGTTATTCGAAGCTTATTTAATTGAGACGTGTTTGTTATCGCCTGGTGGGAGTGACGGACGTGACGCCAATGTGAGAGTAGTAGATAGTTTAAAGTGTGTTTAAAGTGTTTAATATTGGTTTACTTTTCCAGTTTACCAGGGCAATTTATGATCAAATGTGAAGGTAGTAAAAAGAGCCTGGAAGGTCTAAGTACAAAGTACTTATAAAATCAGCAAATATCCAAAATCATTAATTTAATTTTTATTTATTTGCGTTATACAGTCTTAGGCTAAGGTTACAAGTCACCTAGAACTATACTAGACTAGTATGAACATACCCTGGTAGGGTGTCACAAAGAGGAGGTACAATATTTACGTAATACATGTACATTTCATTATATTGTAGTGTATGTGTAGAAATTAAACATTAAAGCAAACGGGAATGATAAGTATTAAATGTTACATAACATGAGTCACCTCTCGTTTTTAGATTTATAAAAATATTCTGAGCACAATTTTCTCTAGTCAGTATTATTTTGAAACTTACAGAACTTATACAGCCAGGTGTGTGTTGTCGTTCGTCCGTTTGGTGACAAACCCAAACACGACAACGAGCTTTAAAGCACTTTTTGTACGTTGTGCAAACATTTCCAATTCACCAGGTGACTGAAGTCGTGTGAGTATTAATAGTACTAATAGTAGGTACTATTAAAGTGTACTAGTATATTTGTCGTATGTGTCGTCCTATTATGGTGCGAACCGAATAGGTCCGATTAAGCACAAGGCTACTGTAACTTAAGAGCCAACAATGATCTCAAAATACGTCTCAAAATTTACGACAAATCCTCTGTTGCACAGGGAGATATGGTATGTAATTTCCTTAAATTTGATATGAAGGTTTTGTTTAACAGATTCAAAAGACCTCCAGTAATGGATTCTGCCTTGGTACAGTAAAAATAGCAAAACTTCAGTACGTCTACACGTATATACAAGGTTCGGTAACTATATTCAGTTTCAAAACCATCTGAATTTCTAATATGTCCAATGTGGCACATGGAGATTGGTCCCGATGGCGTTGGAAACAATAATAGGTGGCCTCTGGCGAGACCCAGAAATTGTTTTATTGGCATATGTAAAAAAATAATGCGCTATTTTCGGTCCTGTTATTGTCGAAGGAATGATGTATCGCCGATAGTTTATATGGGTATATTGCCCTGCATTTGCTAGCATATTTTCTCGAAAAGTCATTTCTATTCAGTGCATGTGCAGCTGAACGATATTGATTTATAGGCATGACCACCCCTGAACAAGACCACCTGGCGGTGGGAGCTTATATTCGAATTCAAAATTATTTATTTCAAATAGGCTTAAAGCCCGTCACATATCCTGCCATAACATACATTAATATACCGTATTATGATCACAGATATATATATATATCATAACTGCGTATACGGTCGCTGGAAAATTAGTATAGAAAATACTGACATATTTTCTAAATTATATTATAAATCATAGCTAGGCATATTATGACATATTAGGCATATTTGCCTAGCTATAATTTATATCATAGCTACCTAGCTAAGCCCGTCACACACCTGTGTGACGGGCTTAACGCTAGTGAAGCAACCACATATCCTCATATATAGTATGTAACCACCTTGCGGAGGCAAATATGTAGTTTGGACCACCTTGCGGTGGCATATAATTGGGACCACCTTGCGGTGGCATATAATTGGGACCTCCCTGCGGAGGCATAACCTTGTGATTGCTAGCGTTTGGCATTTTAGAGAAAAGACCCCCCTGCGGGGAACCTTAAATTTTCCTCGAGTACAGCTGAAAGCGACTTCTTGTGTTGGCCAAAACGGTTGTTTACATGTTTTGTAACAGAATGTCTCGTCATTTGTATTGTTTCAATATATAGCTATAATCATCTGCACCAAATCTGAAATATTTAAAACAATCCCCTGTGGATCTTTATTATGTATATGCCCCACGAGGCTTTTACACAAAAATCTTCTACCACTGGATCGTAACACGGTTTTTTAAAGAAAAATCTATTATATAAAATACCAAAGATATGGAATAAGAAAAATAAGAGTATACATATACGAACATCTCATCTGAAATAAAATATTAGATATTTTCTGTAAAAATTGATATTAATATAAATAGATGCGGGTGGACTGTCTACCATCTTTAACACTGTAAAAAGTACACAAACTTTTTTATATAAACGGAAAAATCGTTTATCTAAAAGAAATGCAAACACATTTACCAATTGTAGAACAGTCAAATGTTCTAAAATAAAATAAAATAAGGTAGACTGGTTACCCTCTAACACCTAAAATAAAATATAAGATATTTTCTGTAAAAAATGTGGGTAGACTATGTACCATCTTTAACACTATAAAAAGTACACAAACTTTTTTACACGAACGGAAAAACCGTTTATCTAATAGAAATGCAAACACATTTACCAATTGTAGAACAGTCTATAATGTAAAATAACTTTATAAGAAAAAATTAAAATTGCTTGTGGCACAATCTTTTCATTATTTATCCAAAACGAATATCAAGTAGGCAGGTACTTACATAATTATTCCTTAGAGAAAATTATATTCAAACCTGATGATCCTATTTATGGGTATTTGTACACATAAATCTTTATAATACACTTTTTCTTCAGTTGTTGAACCAAAGTATAGTGTTGTCTGCGCTTGCAGACATCTGAACACGGTGGAAAACACGACGCCAATGAATTATATATGGCGGAGACGAAAAATCTAAACTCCACCACTGCCAAGTGGAAGTGACGTCAGCGAGATAGAGCAGGAGAGAGTTATAAGAAAGAAAGAGATAGAACTAGCAGGTGGAAAACATAGTGCGTGTCTCAATTAAATAAGCTTCGAATAACGGTACAGTCAAATTAATATCCTCCTAAAACTAAAGCAGATGCTCAAATTGTTTCCCTCCAGCACGAATACAAGCTCTGCATCGCCTCAGAAATGACCTGTTCACCAGTCTTGCAAATCTCCTCGCATTGATTTCTTCTGATGCTGCATCAATTTTTTGGCGCAATTCTGTTACATTTTGAATTGGTTTTGAGTAGACCTTTTCTTGTATTCAGGTCTGGGGAACGAGGGGGCCATGAAATTGGTCCAAGGCGTCCGATCCATTTACCGGGATATAATTCGTTTAAATATTCTCTTACAGGCCGGGCATAATGTGCTGGGCAACCATCTTGTTGATACCACATTTCTATGTAGATATTGAGTGGTACATCTTCTAGCAATGTCGGCAAATCATTTTGAAGAAAATGCAAGTAGGTGGCGCCATCTAAATTTTCAGTCAACTCAAATGGTCCAATTATTTGACCATTTAATATTCCTGTCCACATGTTGACTTTAAATTGGTACTGGGATCGATCCTCACGCATCAAATGCGGGTTTTCCGTATGCCAACCATGAAGGTTATGTAAGTTTAAATAACCATCTCTTTTAAACGTCGATTCGCCAGTCTACAAAACTTTATTTAGAAAATCCGGATCTTCACGAATTTTCGCTAACATGGTTCTGCAGAAATCAGCTCTGGGTGCGTGATCACGTGTTAACAAGCTCTGCACACGTTGTACATGGTAAGGATGAAAATCGTATCGTTTTAAAATTCGATGTGCTGTACTCTTCGCCACACCCGTTGCAATTTCAATCGCACGTACTGAGGTACTGGGGTCATTTTCAACTTCATTCAAAACTTCAGCGTCGTAGTTTCCTTGAGGTCTCCCACCAGATGTACGAGCACTGGGTAATCGTGCACATTTTGGAAGACACGATAATCTGGGTGCCGTTCCACATTCGGGTACCTCTCCCGATACAGTCGAGCTGCAGCAGAGGCATTACAACGGCACTCACCGTAGATAAGATGCATATTTGCATATTCTTGCGATGTGTACAAATGCGGCATGTTGTTCACACACAGTTTGCACAGCACAAAGTCCAAAAAACAAAGCCAGAGTCGTCAAGTACGGATAGAGTATCAAGACCAGGGTAACACAAGCCAAAGTCGATAGTACGAAAGTAACACGATTACGAGAGATGCGCAGTAAACGAAGAAACGATGCGTACTAAATGTTATTGTTTAAATTTTATTATGAATGACTGATGAGTCGTTGTGAGTGAGACGGATAGTGACGCCTCGTTTTGACAAAAAACATAACTACTATCCATTTCTTTTTATCACTTTTGTTCATTACAAATAATGGAGACTTCGAACTTTTCAAACAAAAGAATATCAGGTATTTTTTTTCATATTTTTTTCATAACTGGTATACCTTGGCCTCTCGCCCGGTACCAGGTTATCATTGAGTTTTGGGACACCCTGTATATAGGCATTCCTGCAGGTTTCCTGCGCAGTCACCGTTCTTGTTTTTTCAGGAACTACTTATTAGTAAGCAATTTTTTTTATGGGATTAAAGAATGGATGGATGAAAGATATTTTCAAATCTGTTCATAATTGCCAGTTATGCGCGAACATACATAGAAAAAAAATATATATATAGACGAATTGAGAACCTCCTCCTTTTTTGAAGTCGGCTAAAAATAATATACAACTTGGCGACGGGTGGCATACACAAACTATATAACGTTCAAGAAACTTTAGATTACTCCATAGCAACCAATTTTTTTACCAGCCCTTGTTTTTGTCCCACTGTTGGACACGGGCCTCTCCTAAAAATGTAGAGGCTTGGGCCAAAGTCCACCACGGTGGTCAAGTGCGGGTTCGATGACTTCAAACGTCATTCGAAAGCTAGTTGGGCTTTCTTAGACATGCAGGTTTCCTCACGATGTTTTCCTTCACCGAAAGCTGGTAACAATCGCACAATGACTATTCGCACATGATTAATTAAAGAAATCAGAGGTTTGAGCCGGGTGTGGTAACGAGCTCATAATTTTCTTAATTAATTTTGTCAATAAAACGGCTGCACATAACTCTAATCTGGGTAATGACACAATCTTATTACTGGATGCCAATTTTGTTTTTGCTGCAATTAATTGAGATGTCGTGATTCCTTGTTCTTTTTTAGTTTTTAGATAAACTGCACATGCATATACTTTTTCCGAAGAATCTGCAAATCAATGAATCTCAATCGAGGCATTATCAAGGCGTCAGTGGTAAATTCGTAGTTGTCATAAAGTGATTTGCATGTCAGTTCGACCTTGCCCTTGCTCCTGTAGTGTTATGCGCTAAGCAAAATAACCTCAAGTTCGACGCCGCGGCACCGGCGAATTTCGTTTTCGTATTCAGTATCTTTGCTTACGCAGCACTAGCGCCACGAGAATTAACGGCGTTTTGGTGGAACTACTTGCGGTCGAATAATTTGATTATTCGTAGAGGAAAATTGTATTCGTTATGCAAAATTCGTCCAATCGTCTCGCCCTCGACTTCGCCCATAGTCTTGACATAACTTGTCAAAATAGAAAGCTCTGTTCGATAGAGTGCCAACTCCTGAAACGGAAGCATTAAAATGCTGGCGTTGCAATCCTAAGCGCTGTACTGCATCTTCTGTTATAAGAGTAGACTGGGAACCAGGGGGGTGCAACTCCCATACATTGGTGGTTATTAAAATGTAAATAAAAGCTACTGCCATCTGTGTTACTGTGTCCAAAAATATAGTTTTATCTAAACGCCGTTAGAAGGAGCTAGTGTGTAATTATATCTCGCAAGTAAAGTTTAACAGTGGATGCGTTTATATCCAGAGCACATTTGCAAGCAGTATTTGAGTATTTCTAAAAATTAATGTACGTATCGAAATAGTTGTTACGAAATATTATTACGAAATAGTCTAAGATGTAACTAAATAGTAAATGTAAGGCTTGTTACATGATGGCGAAACATAATTTATATCTTCTTATTTATTTTTGTAATATTTACCTATTTATATTTTCTACTCTCTTTTGGAACATTTAAAATACAACAAGGAAGTATACATTTATTCATGTTATAAAAAAAGCTATCCAAATTTAAGAAACAGCAAGATCTGTTCTTTTAAAGAATTGAACAAAAAGGTAATATAATTTACAGTGTTTCTTATTTAAAAATAGGCCACGTATTCTGCTGTAGATTGTATTAGTATCTTCAATATGCATAACATTCTCATTATTTATATAATTACGTTCAGAGGGCCTAGACAAGATACAATCGCTTCATAGCGAATCTATTTCTTCATTCGCTAACGGTGTCAATTCCCTATAATTTGTCACGTGGTTTTTCGATGACTTATGTCATTCTCATACATTTTTATATTTTCCATTAGCGATAACAGTAGTGTTATTTTCTACCGTATTATTATTTTCAGCATAAGTGTATTTATTTCATGTTGGCAATGAATGTTACTATGCATAATTAGGTTGTAACTGTATACACTCAGCTTTATAATTTACTTTTTCGTAACGTTACGAAAACGTAACGAAATTGTAAAAAGGATTAGACAAAACAAGATTCTAAAAAGTTAACAGTATGTTATACCATGAAACTGTTATTATATATATACGCTTCTATGTTCATACCACAGGTATTATAATAAGAAAAATAAATCAAGGCTCTCCACATTGTGAAAAACTGCTGGTAATAATTTGTGTTACGAAAAAGTAGTTGAAAAATGAAACCGGTTTTAACTGATTTTCACATTCAAAGATATGATTGAGACGCCAGACCAACAACCAATCTGAAAGAAGCTAGGCTTGCCCATCTTAAAATTTAACAAATTAATTTAGAAATTACATGGAAGTAGAAATAAAACGTAACTAAAGAGTAATAACGAAAAAGTAAATAGGCATGACTCATGTTGTTTTTCTCATTTAATTAATTAATTTAGTATGGAAACCCATATAAAATTACTTTTCAATAGAAACTACATTTAATATGGACTTGTAATACACAAAAGTGGACAATATGGACGTGACATAACGTATTTTATGTAGTATAATACGTATGAGGGTGGTAGGGTTGCAATTTATTTTTGTATGAAAAGCACAAAACATGGTTATTAAAAAAGTGTTTTATAATTAGTTGGATGATAGATTATACTAATCATGTATAGTAATTTTAAAGCTTAATATGTTAACTTTACAATTATGTTTTCATAATTGAATAAAAACGTGTAACTTTTTAAATATTACGAGGCACACTTTTTTTCACAAATGTACATTTATTTTGAGAAATACTCATTTATGTCTTTTCAATAATATATTTTTTTTGTCACTGGAATATTAGAATTTCCTAAGGAATTTTGAAAATTATACTTAATTACAGTATGTAACGTTCAAGAAATATAAATAATTATTGGCAAGGCAGCGCCATCTAGCGACCTAAAGGTATAACGTGCTAAGCAACGCCATCTAGCAAACAGACCTTCAATGATAAAATTGAAAACTAGAGTTGCGCATCTATCTCAGTATATTAAGTATCATCTATGCTGGGAACCTTGGTCCAAAAGTCCTCTCATTGTCAAAAGGGAACCTTGGTCCAAAAGTCCTCTCATTGTCAAAAATGTACCATGTCTTGCACGTACTTGCAGTTTAACGACTGTTAAATATTATATCATCGTCATCACTTTGCACGTTGGTGACGATTTTCTGTACCTGGTATTGTTGCCGAGGCGATTATGTACTCGTATTCAATGTGTCATGTAACAAAGTATTATGTGTTTGGTTACACTTTTTGCAACGTTTAGTGGAATTGCAAACGTTACGCTCATGCACGTATACTCGAATCCAGAAATAAAGTCATTTTTTGTAAACAAACCGGACACATCAAAACAAACTTAAATTTCTTCACCAAAACAACATGAAATCTTTCCATTTATCACCACACACACGTAAAACATCCAACTGATTCGGAAAACTAGTTAAACTACTGAAAATATAATTAAAATCTTAAGATATACGAATAAATAAAATATTTTTGACATGAGAATGCCACAGATAAAATATGTCAATATATAGAACACACACTTTGTCTATGGAAATTAGTGATGTCCAATATTTAAAAATCTAATTCTCTATATTGAATGATTTCAAATTGATCCACAACCAATCATTTTATAAAATAAAAAGTATTATATTAAACTCGGACTAAACTGAGGTAGATTCAACATAAACAGTAGGTCCGCCGTCTCAGAGTAATTAGATTGTGGTATCTCCTCTAAGTCCGCCGTCCGTATTTCAAAGTAAATCGCTACTCTGCCCACGTCTACACGGATTATATTATGTTGATTGTAAGATAATATTTTGTATTACGTATTTAATTATTTATTTAAATAAATATCAATAAAATTGAGTCCCGAATATGAAAATGTATGCGGTTTGACAGGTTACGGGACTTACGCCTTAGTGCTGCCACCTGGTGCACGTCATTTTTGAACACCCTCATTGTGTTATTCATAGTCATTCATTCGTCGATGTCGTACATACTGAATGGTCTCTGGTGTCTTTTCTTTAACGACTTTGCTTTCGATTTTTGGGTTTGTGTTTGCTTTGTGATTTGGACCGTTTGGCCGATGATATATTCACTAATTTCACTATGGCAAAGTCGCTGGAGGACCTTAATACGATGCTCAGCGCCCTCAGTGGCATTTCCCAACAGGTGTGTATTAGTATGAACATGAACAAGACGAAGATCATGTCTAATGTCCGTACCGGTAGTTGTTGGGAACGATACAATTGGGAAAATTGCATATTTATGCAAGTGCTGAATAAGCTTTTCAGGCTCCCCTCGTATCTTGCCTTTAAGATGCTGCATTTTCTGAGATTTGGATAAGTCATTGTTTTTATGGATAGTTTCGCTAAACAAGTCAAGAAATGTGGGCCATTGTGTATAATTGCCAGAAAAAGTAGGTATCTCTATTTGAGGAGTAGCTTGCTGCATGTGTGCTGTAGACAAAAGCTGTTTATTTAAGGTCTTCTTTATGTCTTCGAACATATTTTCATGCTGGTGATATTCGTCTTCGTAAGTGTCATCAGAACCTTCCAAGACATTGTCAATTTGCCAGTGTAAGCTGTCAATATTATTCCAACGAGACTGTATATTTCGTAATTTATCCTCAATCTCCCATTTGTCAGAAATGTGTGTGAGTGTTTGTATGTGTGGGTGTGTGTGTGTGTGTGTGAGTTTGTGAGTGTGTGTGTGCGTGTGTGTGTGCGTGTGAGTGTGTGTAAGTGTGTGTGTGAGTGAGTGTGTTAGTGTGTGTGTTAGTGTGTGTGTGAGTGTGTGTGAGTTTGTTTGTGAGTGTGTGTGAGTGAGTGAGTGAGGGACCGACCGACCGACCGACCGACTGACTGACTGACTGTAGAAAGAGACAGAACGAGAATGAAGTTTCACTTCTTCCGCGCGGAGGGACTCTGCGTGCGTACGCACATTTTTTTTTACAAAATATTCATGAGATTTGTCAGTGTAAGTTTGCAATTGTTTGTGATTGAATTGAATGTTGCTGAATAATTTATCAAGCCGTTCTAATTTTGCTAATATAATCCGAAGTCTTGCGATTGACAGGATCTTTCTTAAAACTGATGTTAATTTGTTCGATCGCTTTGATAATTTTCTTAGTAATAAATTGAAACGATCTTACTTGTCAACTGTAGCTAGTCTCGTGACAGAAACCTTACACTGCAAAATCCAGGAAGTGTGTCCAGTCAGGGTCCTCCAGGAATCCTTCCCGAATGTCAGAAGAATAAAACACTTCACTGTCACTCACTAAATGCAATGTCAAAAAACTATATGCAAAATGTCTAAAGAATATGCAAAAGTACCTCGCGATGTCATAAATTGTCATAAAAATATGTCACTGATATGCAAAAATTATATGTGCGTGTGGTGTGAGGGCCCGTTTGTTAAAATTCTTTGAAAATGGGCTTAGGATTTAGTGAACATTCCCAAAGAATTGTGAAAGTTGGAATCTGATTTTGTGAAAATCAAATAAGTGAGTTAAAGCGTGTTAAGCTGGGCCCTCGGTTCTCACATAGAGGATTGAGGGCCCACCTTTATCGCATAAACTATGGACACTACAGATAAAGTATTTATACCAAAATCTAAGCTAATGCCCAACAAAATTTGTGAAATCAAGATATTATCGCTAAACTCTGTCGTACTTTGTATATCTTCGTTCAAAATGGGCCCTGTGTGTGTGTGTGTGTGAGTTTGTTTGTGAGTGTGTGTGAGTGAGTGAGTGAGGGACCGACCGACCGACCGACCGACTGACTGTAGAAAGAGACAGAACGAGAATGAAGTTTCACTTCTTCCGCGCGGAGTGACTCTGCGTGCGTACGCACATTTTTTTTTACAAAATATTCATGAGATTTGTCAGTGTAACTTTGCAATTGTTTGTGATTGAATTTGTGGAATATAATATTATATATAAAGAGGAAAAACTGTTCATCTGTTGTAAAAGATTTATTATGAAGTGACACATAAATTATATGTCTAAAATAGAAGGATGTATATTTGAATACATTTTGATTATAAACTAGCCAGTATTCTACAACATCCCTCCCTTAATCAAAATACCGCAGAATATTTAAAATCTAGCATAGTCCCAAAAATATAACCTTAATGGTTAACTAAACAAACAACAAAAGCATTAAACTCTAAGTGAGACCTATACTAGCAATGCACTTCTTATGTGCTGTGCGCCCTAGTGGCTTAGTAAGTACATCAGCTGGCATATCATTAGTCTGTAAATACCTTAAAACTACTGATTTGTCAGCGACCTTTTCTCTTATAAAATGATACCTAGTATCAATGTGCTTGGTTCGAGCATGGTGGACTGGGTTTTTAGCAATTTTGAGAGCACTCTGACTATCAGTGTGTAACAACACCCTATCCAACCTACCACAAACTTCAGACACGAACCTGCGCAGAAAAATTGCTTCCCTGGTAGCCGAACTCAATGACATATACTCCGCTTCCGTCGAGGACAGTGCCACGGTACTCTGCTTTCTACTTTCCCAAGAGATCGGACCACCGGCTAAAGTGAAGTAAAATCCGGTTTATGAACGCCGATCAATATTACTGTTGGCCCAGTCAGCATCCGCGTAGCCCATCAGGTAATCTCCTGTCTTCCTGTAAGTAATACAGAAATCCATAGTTCCTTTCAAATATTGAAGCACTCTTTTAGCTGCGATCCAATGCGACTTGCCAAACTTTGTATTAAACTGACTAAGATAGCTTGTAGCGTAAGCTATGTCTGGTCGAGTGTTCACAGCCAGAAACATCAGACAGCCAATCAAATTCTGATAAGGATATTCGGATTGCTCACCATAACACGGTTCCAACTTATTGTTTTGCAAAGGAGTATCCACTGTCTTGCAGTCAGTCATATTAAACCGCTTTAACACATTTTTAATATATGTTTTCTGGTTTATTTGAATCTGGTTAAATGAATCACGTTTAACATTTAAACCTAGACAATATTCCAGATTTCCTAACGAAAAATAATCTGGAGGTTTACGTACTCGCTGAGGATATCTCCTGTTAGAACTATCAACATTGTCATCACTTGGTTCATTTGAGGGAACCGGAGATTGAAAACTTTGTTCACCTGAGTGTGTTGACTCTGCTTCTTCGCTATCAATTGCTTCATCAGCATCCACAAAGTCGTCTCCATGCTCCTCTATAATAACCTCAGTATCTTCTGAAGGTGAAGACACTTCTTGGGGTACAGGCTGTGACAGTAAATTAACAACATTTGAGTTAACAACACTCACAGGATCACACTTCAGTCCAGTGAAATTATTTTCAAAGAAAGTAACATCACGTGACTTGAGTAACCTCCTAGGTGTCTCGGCATCTCGGAAAAAATAGCTCCTAGGATCTTCTGAATATCCAACAAAAATATGTTCAGTTGCTTTCATGTCCAATTTAGTTCTTTGACATGAAGGAACATAAACTAAAGCTCTACATCCAAATACCTTTAAATGAGATAAATCTGGTTTGCTTTTATACCACATTTCAAACGGAGTTTTGCCTGTAAGTGCACGATGAGGGGACCGGTTCTTCAAGTAGTCACTAGTCTCTACAGCATCCTGCCAATATGCTTTCGAGAGAGACCCATGTGACAACAAAGACCGAGCCTTCTCTACAATACTACGATTACATCGCTCACTTACTCCATTTTGTTGAGGACTGTACGGCGCCGTCGTTTGATGTTCAATCCCTTGAGATTTTAAATAGTCTGCCAACTCTTTATTGACATACTCGGTGCCGTTATCGGAACGCAAACATTTGAGTTTTGCGCCGGTTTGTCTCTCAACGAGAGATTGGAAAGCACAAAACTTAGACTTCACTTCTGTCTTAGAAGCCATACAATAAACAAATATGAAACGTGTATAATCATCTACAAAAATAATAAAGTACTTATTACCTTTAAATGAAGTGGTTGACATCGGCCCACACACATCAGTGTGAACTAACTCTAATACTGAGGTAGCTCTTTTATACTTCAACCTTTTGAAGGGTTTTCTTGCTTGCTTTCCCTCTATGCAGGGGATACATGGTTGTTTATCCACTTCCGCAAACTCTACGCCGTCAGCTAAACCCTTTTTGAGTAGATCCATACCAATACGACAAAGATGTCCTAAGCGCCTATGCCAAAGCTGAAACTTGGATAGCTCGGACTGCGCATTACAAGCTAAAATTTCTTGCGGAAAATTAACTGAACAATCTGATGTATACAGTCCACCACTAAACGAACCATGCAATAGAGAATTACGAGTATAAGATACATCATTTGAACTATAAAAATTACAACCATTCATATCAAAAACGATTGAGAAACCTTTTTCAACAATTTTCTTTACTGAAAGTAAATTACATTTTAAACCGGGAACATGAACGACATTAGTTATTTTATTTATTAGTGGATTAGCAGTATGAATAAAAACCTCACCAATACCCACAGCTGGCAACATCTCACCGTTTGCAATGGCTATCTTCCCACCATCAATGTGTTGGTAACTTCGAAACCATTCACGATGCGAAGTCATGTGTGAAGTCGCTCCTGAATCGATGATCCACTTGTTACCATGATCACCCGGTGCAGACAAAGCCATTTCCAAAACATTATCGTCCGTGTTAACTTGTCCCGTAGCGATGACAGTCTGTCCTGTTTTCTGCGTACAGTTTTCTTTCCTTTTATCCTTATTAAGTGGACAATTAGGGCTCTTATGCCCAGGCCGTTTGCATTTGTAACATATTATGGTCTTCCTTTTATGTGTAGACCTTAGTGCCGCCTCATCACTTTGAGCTTCTTTTGACATTTCACTCAATAATTTCGTCTTTACCAACTCCGACGTCACTTCTATGTTACTGTGTTCTAAGGCCATCAATGGTTCATATCGTGGAGTTAAACCACCCAAAATTATCGCAGCAAGAGAGCTATCATCTATGATTTTGCCAATATCGGCCAGATCCTGTGCGGTTGTCATGACTGCGTTCAAGTACATTTCAATATTTGTGAAATCTGACAAGCAGTACCGATACAAACGTCTCTCCAAAGACAGTTTTCGACCTAACCCGCGATCCTCATAAGCTCTTTGCAGAGAATCCCATGCTTCCTTTGCTGTCGTTGCTGTTCTTACATGCGTGATAGCAGCACCTTCGACTGTAAGGCATATTTTGGACAGAGCCTTCTGGTCGTTTTTAGCACGTATGTCTAGAGGAGTTTTATCA
This sequence comes from Furcula furcula, assembly GCA_911728495.1. Classification (NCBI taxonomy): domain Eukaryota; kingdom Metazoa; phylum Arthropoda; class Insecta; order Lepidoptera; family Notodontidae; genus Furcula; species Furcula furcula. The sequence continues at coordinate 31,718,442 of OU452245.1, read as the reverse complement.
GTCTCTACATACCCATTTACGGTGCTCCAAAGTTCTTCATGCTTTAACAGCATACGCATTTTGAATTTCCAGCTAGAGTAACCATCGCGATTGCTCAACATCGGGATTCCTTGAAAACTGGTTGCAGCCATAATTATCTTCTTTTAATTAAGATACACACATCAAAAGTGTCTAGGGATCAACATATATTTTTGCAATAACTTTTCTCCTGATTGATATTAATTAAAATTTTCTTTAAGGATTCATCAAATAAAGTGTTTTCGTTTGTCACAGTAACGATAAACCAAGTCACCTTTGCATTAATAAAGAAATTTGCCATTTTCCTAATAAAGGGATTTTTGACATTTGAACCACTAACACAAAAGTTCGAAAAAAAGACTGAAATAACAGTTTTCTTTAAAATTTTATTGGGTAACTTAAACAATTAATAATCCGTGTTTCTACCGCGAACACTAACAACACAAGAACATCGGTTTGGCATACTCAAAATGAGTTCATCCAAATCACGCTGTGGAATGGCCGCCCATGTTCGTTGCAACAACAAAAAAAGGTCTTCTTGCGACTGGATACCCTCCATATTCGGCAGAGCTCTTCTCTGTAGCATATCCCATGCATGCTCAATCGGGTTCAAGTCTGGCGACTGAGCAGGCCAGGGCAGGACATTGATGTTAGCTGCGGCGAGAGTCTGTCTTACAACTCTTGCGGTGTGCGGTCGTGCATTATCATGCATTAACTGAAATAAGGGACCGATTTGCACTTGTAGAGGAACGATGACGTCTGATACAATCGTCTCAGCATAAATTTGAGCGTTGAGGTTGCCTCTGATCCAAATCAACTCAGTTCTTCCGCCGATCCAAATACCCGCCCATACCATGATGGTTCCACCACTATAAGGATGGACTTCCTGGCAGGATTTTAATCGCTGTTGGCGTCCAGGGGTTCTCCAGTGTCGTATACGTCTTGTATCCGGTCTCATACCAAAACGAGACTCATCAGAAAAGCACACGAAACGCCATTGTTCTTCTGCCCAATTTCTGTGTTCAAGAGCCCATTGATATCGAATCCTACGATTGTGCATTGCTATAGGTGGTACCCGTAACGCTCAAATTTATGCTGAGACGATTGTATCAGACGTCATCGTTCCTCTACAAGTGCAAATCGGTCCCTTATTTCAGTTAATGCATAATAATGCACGACCGCACACCGCAAGAGTTGTAAGACAGACTCTCGCCGCAGCTAACATCAATGTCCTGCCCTGGCCTGCTCAGTCGCCAGACTTGAACCCGATTGAGCATGCATGGGATATGCTACAGAGAAGAGCTCTGCCGAATATGGAGGGTATCCAGTCGCAAGAAGACCTTTTTTTGTTGTTGCAACGAACATGGGCGGCCATTCCACAGCGTGATTTGGATGAACTCATTTTGAGTATGCCAAACCGATGTTCTTGTGTTGTTAGTGTTCGCGGTAGAAACACGGATTATTAATTGTTTAAGTTACCCAATAAAATTTTAAAGAAAACTGTTATTTCAGTCTTTTTTTCGAACTTTTGTGTTAGTGGTTCAAATGTCAAAAATCCCTTTATTAGGAAAATGGCAAATTTCTTTATTAATGCAAAGGTGACTTGGTTTATCGTTACTGTGACAAACGAAAACACTTTATTTGATGAATCCTTAAAGAAAATTTTAATTAATATCAATCAGGAGAAAAGTTATTGCAAAAATATATGTTGATCCCTAGACACTTTTGATGTGTGTATTTCGTGCTGATAACGAATGTGGAATATAATATTATATATAAAGAGGAAAAACTGTTCATCTGTTGTAAAAGATTTATTATGAAGTGACACATAAATTATATGTCTAAAATAGAAGGATGTATATTTGAATACATTTTGATTATAAACTAGCCAGTATTCTACAACAGAATTGAATGTTGCTGAATAATTTATCAAGCCGTTCTAATTTTGCTAATATAATCCGAAGTCTTGCGACTGACAGGATCTTTCTTAAAACTGATGTTAATTTGTTCGATCGCTTTGATAATTTTCTTAGTAATAAATTGAAACGATCTTACTTGTCAACTGTAGCTAGTCTCGTGACAGAAACCTTACACTGCAAAATCCAAGAAGTGTGTCCAGTCAGGGTCCTCCAGGAATCCTTCCCGAATGTCAGAAGAATAAAACACTTCACTGTCACTCACTAAATGCAATGTCAAAAAACTATATGCAAAATGTCTAAAGAATATGCAAAAGTACCTCGCGATGTCATAAATTGTCATAAAAATATGTCACTGATATGCAAAAATTATATATGCGTGTGGTGTGAGGGCCCGTTTGTTAAAATTCTTTGAAAATGGGCTTAGGATTTAGTGAACATTCCCAAAGAATTGTGAAAGTTGGAATCTGATTTTGTGAAAATCAAATAAGTGAGTTAAAGCGTGTTAAGCTGGGCCCTCGGTTCTCACATAGAGGATTGAGGGCCCACCTTTATCGCATAAACTATGGACACTACAGATAAAGTATTTATACCAAAATCTAAGCTAATGCCCAACAAAATTTGTGAAATCAAGATATTATCGCTAAACTCTGTCGTACTTTGTATATCTTCGTTCAAAATGGGCCCTCAATCCTCACACGCGTAAAAGTTTACTACGCAAATAAAATGAAACCAGTAACTTACAGGCACTGTTTGAAATCTTAACCACCGAATACATACCATCTCAATGGACCAAAAGTACGATTGTGCTCATACATAAAAAAGGAGACAGGGGTGATCTAGGCAACTACAGACCTATTAGTTAACATTTATAAAATATTCTCAAAAATAATACTAAAGAGAATAACTAAAAAACTAGACGAACAACAACCAAAGGAACAGGCTGGATTTAGAGCAAACTTCTCGACTATAGACCATATAAACGTAGTAAAACAACTCATAGAAAAACATCAGGAGTATGGACAACCATTATACTTGGCATTTGTAGATTACAACAAAGCGTTTGACTCTTTGCACCATTCGGAAATATGGCAAGCACTAAAACGGCAAGGGATAGAAAACAAATATATAAGAATTATCAAAAATGTCTACTACCCAAGTTCAGCGCAAGTTAGGCTAGAATCCCTAGGTGACGAATTCCCCATAAAAAGTGGGGTTCGGCAAGGGGATCCTCTGTCACCCAAACTCTTCAGCGATTCTAGAAGAAGTCTTTAGAAAATTAAATTGGGATAACCTTGGAATCAAAATTAATGGAACTTTTCTTACCCATCTTAGATTCGCTCATGATCTAGTCTTAATAGCAGAGAGTGCGGAAAACCTTGAAAACATGATAAAAGATCTCCTAGAATCTAGTGAACAGGTTGGTCTCACTATGAATAAGTTAAAAACAAAGGTAATGTCGAACAGCCGACAGACGCCGTTAATTATCAGAGACTCACATCTAGAATACGTACATTCATATAATTATCTTGGCCAACATATATCAATTAGCGACCAAATGGATCAAGAACTTGACATTAGAATAGCAAATTCATGGAAGAGATATTGGTCTCTCAAAGAGGTCATGAAAAATAAAAGCTATACTATAGTGGCTAAACGGAAGCTTCTTGATATTTGTATCCTACCTTGTCTAACATACGGATGCCAAACATGGTCTATGTCCTAAAAAAATATGATTAGACTGAGAACATGCCAACGAAGCATGGAAAGAAGCATTTTAGGAGTCAGGCTAACATAAGAAAAATCACTAAAGTGAAGGACGTAATTGTCCAGACAAAAAAACTTAAATGGAGATGGACAGGTCACATGATCAGAAGACAGACAACTGGACCAGAACAGTAACCGAATGGATGCCAACACTGTTCCAAAAAAGGAAAAGAGGTAGACCAATTAGGAGATGGGTCGACGAAATAAAAAAGACTGCTGGTACATTATGGATGAGACTTGCACAAAATCGCCATGAATGGCACAAGCTGGAGGAGGCCTTTGCGTCGACTGGTCGCACTGAAGAACAACTTAACGTTAATGTGCCAAACTAATTAATTGTAATTTACTTTATAATATTCAGTTAATAAAGGCATAATTAGGGAGTCGCGGACAGGTATTCGTACAATCGTACAATCGTACTTAATATAAGGTCCCACTGTGCCAAATTTAATTATGTCTAAACATTTATGGCCTACAGGCAGAATTCCTAATATTATTTAACACTACCGACCCGCGCAGCTCCGCCTGCGCTTATGTTGTAAGTACTGCGATAAAATTTTTGAAACTTATTAATATGAAATACATCAATAGTATCATCTACTTATGATACAGATGTGCAGTCACCTATTGAGCTGAATCTACACACATCAAAAGTGTCTAGGGATCAAGCATTTTTAAGCGGATTTCTTGAGATTGAGATGTGGCTTTGTAATAAATTTATGATTTTATAAATTTATATGGATCCTTTTTGGTGCATTTCATAATTTGAATCAGGAACTGTGAATCAAATTCGAGTAAAAGATGAAAATCAGCTGTCAATATTTTCCCTATAAAAACATACAACGCATTGAAGACATTATTAGTGCTACTGTTTCCCTACTACTGATTAAAACCAACGTTATTATGGAGCGGCGACGTCATTTAAGCAGGGAAGAAATGCTCAGAGCCGTGGGAATGATAGAAGCTGGTTCCCGGCAACGTACTGTGGCTTTAGCTCTGAATACAAGTCAGAGTGTTATCAGTCGACTTTGGACACGTTACCGAAGCACTGGTACCGTGGCTGAGCGCCATGGAGGACGGTATCGCTGCACCACACGGAGACAAGACCGATATATTCAAATCTTAACTCGAAGAGCTCCAACAATAACTGCCATGATGTTAGCCGTGAGGCTTCATCACTCTTCAGGGAACTTAATTAGCGACCAAACAGTCAGAAACCGCTTGCATGAAGTGAACCTTCATTCCCGAAGACCGCTACGGGTACCACCTATAGCAATGCACAATCGTAGGATTCGATATCAATGGGCTCTTGAACACAGAAATTGGGCAGAAGAACAATGGCGTTTCGTGTGCTTTTCTGATGAGTCTCGTTTTGGTATGAGACCGGATACAAGACGTATACGACACTGGAGAACCCCTGGACGCCAACAGCGATTAAAATCCTGCCAGGAAGTCCATCCTTATAGTGGTGGAACCATCATGGTATGGGCGGGTATTTGGATCGGCGGAAGAACTGAGTTAATTTGGATCAGAGGCAACCTCAACGCTCAAATTTATGCTGAGACGATTGTATCAGACGTCATCGTTCCTCTACAAGTGCAAATCGGTCCCTTATTTCAGTTAATGCATGATAATGCACGACCGCACACCGCAAGAGTTGTAAGACAGACTCTCGCCGCAGCTAACATCAATGTCCTGCCCTGGCCTGCTCAGTCGCCAGACTTGAACCCGATTGAGCATGCATGGGATATGCTACAGAGAAGAGCTCTGCCGAATATGGAGGGTATCCAGTCGCAAGAAGACCTTTTTTTGTTGTTGCAACGAACATGGGCGGCCATTCCACAGCGTGATTTGGATGAACTCAATTTGAGTATGCCAAACCGATGTTCTTGTGTTGTTAGTGTTCGCGGTAGAAACACGGATTATTAATTGTTTAAGTTACCCAATAAAATTTTAAAGAAAACTGTTATTTCAGTCTTTTTTTCGAACTTTTGTGTTAGTGGTTCAAATGTCAAAAATCCCTTTATTAGGAAAATGGCAAATTTCTTTATTAATGCAAAGGTGACTTGGTTTATCGTTACTGTGACAAACGAAAACACTTTATTTGATGAATCCTTAAAGAAAATTTTAATTAATATCAATCAGGAGAAAAGTTATTGCAAAAATATATGTTGATCCCTAGACACTTTTGATGTGTGTATATTAAACGAAACCATATCGCGATTCAGAAATGGTATTGCGCCATCTAGTGGGATAAATGGTACAGAGTGGCTAAAACCAGTTTAGAAAGCTATAAATAATAGCTATAAAATAATAAAAGTATTATTAAAATTTACGAATCCAGAAGGGTGTAAGTAGCGTGATAAGATTTTGAAATTTATACGAAATACCTACATTAAGCGAAACCATATCGTACATCGCCATCTACTGAGCGGAATGGTAGGCACTGATTAAAATCTGCTTGATTGCAAAACTTAAGACAACGTCCGTATCCTAGTTTTAGTTATAATCTTACTTATAGTTTGTACATAGATTGTGAAGAGAATAGAATATGTTAAATTTTATATTTTTATGTGGTCAATAACATCTTATATATTGTTGTATACTTACCTACCTATCTTTTGAAGTTCAAGATTTACTTCAATGATTTTTATATATATATAAATAATAATAATAATATATCACATCAACATAGTACCTACAGAGGTTTGAGATTTCATGGAATCATTATATTTTTTAACACTATGACGCCATCATGACGCCATCAATAAATTGAAACTACCTTGCGTAAAATAGTGAAAGCAAAAAACCTAATAATACGGGAACCCCCGTACAATAATATCTAAATTATTTAAAAATAAGTATTTAAAAATATCATTAATTAATAAATAAAAAATATAAGAGAGTCCCGCGTCGGATTCGAACCTGGGACCTACTGCTCTGGCTAGATGCTTCCGTAACCACTAAGCCACGAAACACATTCGATATATTGCGAAATATCTTATCTTATGCAAACTAAATGTCTGCTGAGTCCCTATTGTATATAGAGTAATAATACATATCGTAATAATTAACTGATCAGTTTATAATTACCCTATTCACATACAAAGGAAATTACGTGGTAATATGTGCAAGTAATGTTCCACTGCTTAACCCCTATGAAACATAGCGTGATGTTATGTATACCAGTTTATGCCCGGACTTTTACACAACACATCAGTGAAAGTCCTATTAAAATGCATCCACGGGTTTTCAAATGATACCTGGATACCCAGACAGACAGACAGACAATAATTAAAAAAAAAATGTTTTGGCCTGTATGTCGATAGTATAGTATCCCTACTTAGAAATTTTGGAAAAATATTCAATGTACAGACAAAGTGCTCTTTGAGTTTTATTATAGTATAAGTAAGTATAGATACATAAAAAGCACCTTAGAAACGGCACACCGACGACACGTTCAATAATACAATAAGACGTTTGTTCCGAGCGCGCGCTCGGCCGCCTCCGACGACGGAATTTTCTACACGTAATAATAGAACGATCGTGCGCGACGCGAACAGAGCGAGCCACCAGCGAGAACAACACGAGCGAGGAGTGGGGCCTCATCATGGAGATCTGCGACCGCGCCGGCGCGTCCGCGCAGAGCGCCAAGGAGTGCCTGCGGGCGGTCATGCGGCGCCTCGCGCACCCCGACCCGCACGTGCAGGTGCACGCCGCCACGCTGCTGGACGCCTGCGTGGCCAACTGCGGCCGCGCCTTCCACCTCGAGGTGGCCTCGCGCGACTTCGAGACTGAGCTGCGGCGTCTGCACGCGCGTGCGCAGCCCGCCGTCGCGCAGCGCCTGCGCGCGCTGCTGCGCAAGTGGGCCGACGGCGAGTTCCGCGACGATCCGCAGCTCGACCTGATCCCCTCGCTGCACGCCAAGCTGCGCGCCGAGGCCGGCGAGGCGGCACCTGCCGCCCTCCCCGCCCCCGCCGCGGCCGCCCCCGCCGCTGCCGTGCAGCGAGAGCAGGACGAGCTGGCGCGGGCCATCGCGCTCTCGCTGCGCGAAGCCGAGCCGGCACACGCCGCCTCCGCCGCCGCCGCCTCCGCCTCGCTATACCCGCGCGTCGACGCGCCCGACGCCGCGCCCGCCGCGCTCCCCGCGCGCAAGGTGCGCGCTCTCTACGACTTCGAGGCGGCCGAGGACAACGAACTCACGTTTCTGGCCGGCGAGACAGGTGCGCGAACGCGTCGCCGGGCGGGGGCGCTAGTCTCGTTCGAATTCGCTTTTCGATCTCGTCGATCGTTTTCGCAGTGCACGTGACCGACTCGAGCGATCCGAACTGGTGGAAGGGGTACAACGAGCGCGGCGAGGGTCTGTTCCCCGCGAACTTCGTGAGCGCCGAGGCGACCGAGCCGCGCGCCGCCGAGCCGGAGCCGCGGGCTCCGGCGGCGGACGCGCCGCCCTCGCGCATAGACGAGGCCACCATGGACGCGGCGCTGGCGCTGCTGCACGAGGCGGACCCCGCGGAGGCCGGACCGGCGGACGCGGAGGCGGAGCTGGCGCGGCTGGAGGCGCGCGCGCACGGCATGGGCGCGCTGGTGGACGCGGCGCTGGAGCGCGCCGATCGCCGCCACGCGCGCCTCACGCAGCTCAGCGCCGAGCTGGTGGACGCGCTCAACCTGTACCACTCGCTGATGCGCGAGCCGCCGAAGCCGGCGTACGCGGCGCACCCGGGCGGGCCGCCCCCCGCGCCGCCAGCGCCCCCCGCCGCCGGCTTCCAACAACACGGGTTCGCGCCGGCGCTGCACCCGCCGCCGCCGCGGTGAGTTCCCACAACCCACACCCCCCCCGCAGCCCGCGCCCTCCCCCGCGCCTCCCTCACGCGCTGTGTCCTGTTGCAGGTGCTGATGCGGGCCGCGTCTCACCGACCTCGCGCGCTGTCGTTCGATTCATTCCCGGACGAAGCGAACTCCTAATTTAGTTTTTAAAATAAAGTGTTATTAAATTATGATATTGAATAAAAATATGTCTAACTAATATACATATTACATCCTTATAATAAAGTTGATGTTCGATGGCTTTAGTTCTCGATGTCTTATTTTCATCCGTGCATCGTAATTCTCTCACGAGTGAACGGAAACGGATATGGACGGAATTTTTAAAGTGCCACACCTAAAAGGTTGGACAAATTCAGTTTAGCAAGGTCCTCAAATGAAACTCTTCGATGAGTACAAGAAAGTTTATTCGTGTTCAGAGACAGAGAGTCTGATATTTCAGAAAATTTACATTGATATTATGCATCTCAGGTGAACGAAACAATAGCGTGTTCGAAATATACTGTAGTGACATCTAGTTGGTAACTTTGCTAACACACGTAATAATATAAAAACACTTATAATAGATCCAACCGTTTATTTTCTTTTTGACAGCACCAATAGAACGTAACTGCGTTATGTTACGCAAAAGTTCACTTTTAAATGCGAGGTTTTAAAAATATGACAACTGCCTAAGTTTGCTCCTTGATCCCGTATAATAATCATCTTTGACAAATTGAGTCCATAAGTGCAGTAGTTTTTTTATAAATTACATAAAATAACAAACGTTTTTAAAAATTTACCTTCTATGGCTATCAACATAGTGATGTTACGATTGAGATACAATAACAATACAATAAAAAGTTCTTTATTAGCAGGATTAACAACTCAAGTAAATTACAAAAAGGAAACAATTATAGACAGCAATGAGTTTAAAATTAACAAGGGATCCCAAACTAGGCAAAGCCTGTATCTTGGGATACCAATTACCGGTTACAATTCCAATTTTAAACAAAACATAATGAGGGCAGGGCCTTATAATATGGAAACTATGTGCAGGGTGTATGTATGTTGTGGTGTGTGGTGTGAATGCAAGTGTATAGTGTGAGAGTGGGGAAACATAATATATAATACTCTATAAAACATGAATGTATGAATTGTGTGTGATTGTCCAATATTTTATTTATTTATTGTATTTTTCATTCTTTAAATTTAGGTATGTTAAATAATAGATAACTGTAAATAATTAGTTATTGTACAAGTAAAAAACACAGTGTAATACATGGCAAAAATTACTTGTAAGAATTGAGCTACATATCAGTGATAAGACCGCTGATAGATAGTACAGTTTTTGTTTTAAGTTTTTTAATTTCCTTATATTTTTGTTTGGTGTACAATAAAGTATAATTTGTTAATTCATGTGATTTACCTGTTTATTAAAAGTGATTCTGTTTTATTATAATCACAGCAGCTAAACATCTGTAACAGTTTGGCTTTCGCTTCCTTGGGAGAACAGTTCTTGATGTCACATTGAGATAAGACTGAATTATAAGTTGCTGGATAACAGTAACGGGGAAATCTTTTGGCAAAACTTGTTCTGACAGTGGGTGTTGGTACTTTAAATAAACGTTTTTTTAAAAGTTCTTTATAGATGTTAGATGTAATAATCGAATTATGGACTGAAAGACATGCCTTAAGAACGTAAAGTTGCCTAACACGCAGGACTTTTACTTCATCATATAGAGAGTCAGTTGGGTATCGGAAAGGTTTTTTTAACATAACTTTTAAAATTGCTCGTTGAGCTCTTTCCAAGGTAATCATGTAAGTTTTTGCGGCAGAACCCCAAATTCCGATACAATAGGTTATTAATGATTGGCATACCGCATGCATAGTATATTTATTTATTTATAAACTCTTTATTGCACACATAGATAGTAATAAATGTACAACTTTAGCAAGTATAAAAAGTACAATGGGCGGTCTTATCACTCATGGCGATCTCTTCCAGACAACCTTTGAATGGACAGAATGAAAATATATTAAATGCAATGGGCAATCGTGGGCAACTATAAAAGTAAACTAAACTTAAACTACCTTCTTAAATAAGAATATAATTTACATACTAATACTTAAATAATTTCTAGGATATACTAATACATAACATATTATATATAAATACAAATTAGAAACAGATACTGACAGAATTAAATTAGAATTAATAATACAATTAGAATGAAAGGGACAGATAGTGTTCCTTTAAAAGAGATTTGAAGGAAATGACAGGAGTTGCTTGTCTTATTGGTGTGGGTAACGCATTCCACAAGCGTACGGCTTTAACCATGTAAGACTTATCTAAAAATATTGTGGAATGCGGTGGTATTTTCAACTCGAGAGTTTCAGATGATCTCAGGGATCGTGTATGTGTCTCATGTAAGAAACGAAAGCGTTCTTTAAGATACGACGGAGAAGAGGGATTGAAAAGAATATTATATAGTAGTAAGAGAATGTGAGTATTCCGGCGATAGCGAATTGGCAACCACTTGAGCTTTTCACGAAATACTGAGACATGATCATATTTACGAAGTCCAAATATGAATCGTATACAGAAATTTTGGAGACGCTCAAGTTTATTAAGTTGTACTTCAGTTAGATCAGGATAGCTGGCATCGGCATAGTCAAGAATTGGTAGAAGAAGAGACTGTGCAAGAGTCGTCTTAGTGGAAATTGGAAGGAAGTTACGAAGTCTTCGTAAGGATGCTGCTGAAGCAAAAATTTTGCGACTGAGCTCCTTCAACTGATGATCCCAAGATAAAGTTTTGTCAATGTAAACGCCTAGATTTTTCACAACATCCTTGTATGGTATAACGGTTCCGCTAAAAACAATTTTAGGAAGTTGCAGCCAGTTAATTTTAGAAACCATTTTAGAACTGCCAATGATAGTGACCTGGGTTTTCAAGGGATTAATTGTAAGACCATGTGCTTTACTCCATGTACAAATCTGAGATAAATCTCTGTTTACAACATTAACAGCTTCCGTCAGATCTGCAAATGGCGCTTGAAAATAAATTTGAAGATCATCTGCATAAAGGTGATAGGATGAAGATAGTTGTTAGTATACTGTTTTTAGTGTACATAAGTTTGCTGACTTTCTCAATAATCTCATGATCCCCATAAGCCTTCTTACCTTCTTCGATAGGTTACTTATATGTAACTGAAAATTTAGATGTTCATCTAAAATTAGTCCTAGGTATCTAATGCTGGTTGTACGCTGCAAGAGAGTACAACTGCAGTTTATGGAAGGAGACGGGTAACAACAAGAATGTATATGAAGATGGATGGGCCTACTGGGACTAGAGGCAGCCGTTTTGTGAAGGCACATATTAGTTTTGTCGAAATTAAATTACTGCGACACGGTCTATGGTCCGTGTTTGCTGTCACGAACAGAACGGTTGATTCAGCGTGTTCAAAATGCATGTGCTCGGTTCTGTCTCAGTATACCCCGGAGAAGCCATGTAACGCCTTACTTGAATCAGCACAATATTCTAAAAATGTCTGCTCGGAGACAGCTTCACTTGGCCACTTTATTGTTTGGTGTTGTGAATGCGAAGAAACCTAAATACCTTTATGGAAAGTTAAGTTGGAGGTCTGATGATCGGTTCCCGCTTCGTTCCACGTCAAACCCATTAACCATACCACGTTTTAAAACGACCGCTTTTAAAGGGTGTTTCAAATATGCTGCCACGCGTTGTTGGAACAATATACCTCCTCCAATGAGATCCCTGAAAACAAAGAGCACATTTAAGTATCATTTAAAAGAATATCTTTTGCAAGTACAAAAAAGTATCTAAAATTGAAAATTGGCATTAGGTACTTACTTGTTTGTGCTTATTGGATAGGCAGCGTTTCGCAGGCGGTAGGCGGCCATTTAGTGGTTTTGGCTTTGAGATTATTTATTAGTTGCTTCATAATGAAGTAAAATAGTTTTTATTTTATTTTTTAGTCCTGTTGTGTGTTGTTGTGTTTTTAAGTCAAGTAGTTTGGTAGTAGTTATTTATTTTTATAATATCGGCTGTAAATGTCACCTGACCTTGAGCGACCCGGTCAGTGAAGTAACGTCAGCCCTTGCGGATTGTTAATCTTGTATTGGCTGGTGGGGCGAGAGCGAGTGAGAGCGTCATGTGTTCACTGTTCATGTCGTGCGCCGCGCACGCTAGGCGCCGAGTGATCAAGGTGCGGTTAAATTTTTACTTTTATTACTTTTTATTATTTAGACAGTTTTTTAAATTAATTATTTGATCCATTTGTGTTGTTAGTTTTAAGTTAGCATACTAAATATTCTTAGTTAGTTTAAGTTTTTTTTTTTGGTGATCTATGGTTGCGTTCCTGGGGTCACTTAGGGCTTGCCCCTGAAAACCAGCGTTGTGTTGTGGCTTGTTCCTCAACACAGCATTAAGCTGAGTGGGAGCCCTGTTTCACACAGACGACGTGTATTTAATAATGTACTATAATTAAATTTGTTGTATTCTGTGTGGAATAAAATGCATTCTATTCTATTCTATTCTATTCTACATATACTTTGTTTTAGTGGTGTTTAGTGTAAGAAGACTAAATTCTAGCCATTTTGCAATAGTTACCATACCTTTCTCAGCAACAGTTTGAACGTCATCCCAGTCACGTCCTCGATAAAGTACTACGGTATCATCGGCATAGCAAATGATATCGGCAGATGGGATTTTCAGATGGTGGATGTCATTCATATATATCAAAAAGAGGGTTGGGCCAAGTATACTGCCCTGAGGCACGCCAAAATTTACAGAACATGGTTCACTTGTTACTCCCCCTATTTGAACCAATTGCCGTCTTTCAAAGAGGTAGTCCTTAAACCAGTTTAGAGTTACCCCACGAATACCCATTGTCTCAAGTTTACGTATGAGTATGGGCGCTGAGACCATGTCAAATGCCTTGGCTAGATCTAAGAATACAGCAATACAACTAAGTCCGTTATCAAGGTGGGTAGATGCCAAATCAGTCAGTAACCTCACTGCATCGTCGGTAGATTTCTTCCTCCTAAATCCAAATTGATTGTTCGATAACAATCCCTGAGCTTCTAAATAATCCACCAAACGTTTATTAACAATTTTCTCTAGTAGTTTTGAGAATTTAGTTAAGAGAGAGATAGGCCTGTAGTTATTAGGCGAGTCGGCTGCACCGTCTTTATATATAGGGGTAATTGAAGCAGTTTTCCAAGCAGATGGAAAAATACCGGTCTCTAAGCTCAAGTTAAAAATATGTGTTAGTGGGGAAGTAATTTCTTTTTTAAAGACTTTCAGCATATGGTTAGAAACACCATCGAGTCCAGGGGAACTGTCATTTCTTAGTTGGGATATTAAAAGGCTTATCTCTTCAGCATTAGTAGGAGACAAAAAAAGGGAATTTAAGGGTCCATTCGTCGTATCTACCTCAGCAGCCAAGTCTCTTTCGGATTTGTTAATTTTGTTGAGAATTTCCTGTGCTAGTTTATGGCCAATAGTCGAGAAGTAATTATTGCACGAATTTACAGACGTTGCTGGATCTTCATTAACTGATAACAGGTGTGCGCTGTTTTGATTTGTTTGTTTGAGATGACATATCGATTTAATTGTAGTCCATAGCTGTTTAGGGTTCGTTTTGGTGAGTTCAAGTTTGTTACGTTCATATTGTGCTTTTAGTTTTTTAAGAATTTCGTTACAAAGGTTTCTGTATCTTTTATAAGTTATCTGCAATAATTCATCATTAGGAAAACGTCTGGCTCTAGAATGAAGACTGTCACGGTGGCGGATGCAACGAAGGAGTCCTGGGGTCGACCATGGATTTAGATTGTATTTAGATCTGCTAACCCGTATCTGTTTTGAATTAGCTTCAATAGCGGCAGAGATTCTCTTAGTAAAGGCATCCACAGCATCATTCACGTTGTTTTTTTCCAAGACACCGCTCCAGTCTTCTGACTGCAGATCACTAACAACACTAGCATAGTCAATCACCATTCTATATCTATCCTGCCTGATACGTTTCTTTATAGTAGATAGTCCAAGAATGACTGGAAAGTGATCTGTAATATCAGCTTCGCAGACTACACCAATTGCTGGAGCCGTACATCTTATGAAGATATGATCCAAGCAGGCCGCCAATCTGGTGGGCTTAGTTATAGCAGGCCTCAGACCGTGCTGGCATAACACATTTAAGTAATCAGAGGGATCGTTGTTGTTATTACTAGGTGCTAAGATGTCAATATTTAAATCACCTGCCACAGCAAGACATTTTTTGTTTGTTAGTTGGTTTAAAATGTTGTCAAGACAGAAAATGAAATTGTTATTGTAATTAAAGGATGGCGATCTGTATATACCCATTACTGTAATTACTTCTGGGATATCAATTATAATACTGCTCGCCCCATCAATGATGGGTTCTGAGATACTAACATTCCACCCGTCCCGTACGTATGCGACAACTCCACCATTCTGGTTGATATTATTATGTGTGAAAAAAGATGTATAACCTGGTATTTGTCCAATTACAGCTGCATCTGTTAGCCAACACTCAGTGAGTATAATAATGTCAAATTCAAGCATTAAGTTTTGTAATAGTAATGTTAGTGCATCAAAATTCTTACTTATACTCCTTATGTTGCATGTGATTAATTTTAAATTATGATCATCCGTAACAAAATTTTTACAATGCTCAGGAGAACTGAAAACACACTCAATATCTAGAGTTGACTCGATATTTTCTGCCAATTGAATACTATCCATATAAAAAATATAATAATCTTACCACGTGATTAATATAATATATAAATAAAAGATGAGCGGTGATGTAATAGAATGTGTTGGGATGAAATGTGTCACTGTAATGAATTGGGTATTTATATTTTTGTATAAAAGTTATATGTATATGTTGTTTTGAGTTTTAGTATATTATTATGTAAATGCACATTAAGGCTCTGCGATATCATTAAAACATTCAGTATAAGAAAATTCTTTAACATAAATAATTGTTGCTGGATGGTTAAAACAATACCATTTTGTATCACTAATGAATACAATACAAAATACATAAATGATTTAGCACAAATACTCACTATAAATAAGGATATTAAGATGTAACTTACATGGTTATTTAACAGAATACAGCATATTTTGTCTGTGATAAGTGTAAGACAGTCAAAGATGCCATGGCCATAAAGTGGCAATAAAAAGAAAGAAGACTGGTAAACAAACGAGAAATGTTGATTTTTAACTAATTGCAATATAGGAGAAAACTTAACAACGATAATTAGAAATAACCTACAAATGTTCGCATTGCATGATATCTTAAATTTTGACAGTAAAAGGTAAGGATAATGGATAAATATATCTATTGTGAAATTGAAAAGGTGAAACTGTTTTGTACATAACTGCAGCATAAAAGAATCCATACAAGTAGTAAATATTATTAATAGCAGCACAACGGTTTTAGCAATGTAGTATGGTATTGTATTTTTAGGCAACAAAAGCTGGGAGTACTTGTTAACAATGTATGAAGGGGGCTTAAGTAAGTATTGCTGTTTTTTATATAACTTTAAATTAGAATTAAACGTAAAACATATAATTACCAGTAATCCACTGAGAGCAAATGATGTGATATCCATATGTTTACTTTCTCTTAAGATATACCTTAACTGTAACTTTAAAACGTGAAACAACAAAAGTTTATAATTAATAACATCAATGACATTTACAGGAAAACAATGTAGCACAATCATGCACTTACCAAGCTCAGAGTAATTAGAATGGAGCTAGTATCGCATCGATCGCCGTACAATTTTTTCGTGGCACTTTTGCGGGGTGCGGGAGACGAAGTAAACACACACAGATACAATTTCACGCATACCCACACTATAATAAACTCGCAACACATTCAAAAAGATACGCACACAAATAAAGAATGACCTGACCATATGAACAAAATTTGGCAGAGGGGTTAGCGCATCATGCTATCTCCAGTGGTATCTCCTCTAAGTTACCAAGAGTAGCGTTTAGCGGCGAGGAAGACCTAATTAAAATTTGTATCAGGTTAACATCATAAATAAAATAATAAGCAAATACAACAATTAAAATTAATAAATAACTAAAAATATATCTATTAGGAACGCTGAAAGGTAATAGCAGCGCTAGTGGTGTCACTACTGAGTTTACTAAGAATCAGTTCAGACGATATGCGTATCACAGAGCTTGTGTCTGATCTTCTCATAAAAATGTTTCCATTCGATGTCCAGACTTTAAAGAACAGAATTTAAAGTTCAATTCTTTGCCAGTAGCGCGCGCCTTACTAAATAATATTCTATTTTCCCTAGTCAGATGTTCATTGATAAAAATTTGACGAGCGTTTCCTGGAATGTCTAGTTTATCCGTAGTGATTCCGCGCCGCACACGCGCTGTGCGTAACAGTTGGTCTCGGGGCGCGCGGCGTGCCAGCGTAACCACCACCGGCCTCGGGGGTCGTTGGGCATCCTCCGCTGCGGTGCCGACTCTCCTACCAACCCGCCGCACGTCGTCAATGTCGCGCGGGTCCAGGTCCACTCCGAGAACTTTAGACATCAATGAGACCGTGTGAAGAAGGTTCTCTTGTTTATGTTCAGTAATGCCAGAGATTTCTATGTCACGCAGGAAATTGCGCTGCTGCTGTACCGCCAGCTCCTGTCGCAGTCCGGAGACTTCAAGACGGAGGTCGACTATTTCATTTTTATAGTGATCTAGTTCCTTTACCTAACATTTCAGATCGTTAATTTCCTTGCGAAAATCGGAGATGTCCTCGATGGTAGAATTTAGGGATAAGGTGAACTCAATCATTTCCTGTTTCATAGTAGAGAAGGCTACTTGCATTTCCTTAAGGATTTTATTAAAGCAAGACATTGGTGATAACGTTGGGTCAATCCCCTTTTCGATAACAGGGTCGTAACCATCGCCATCCGATACTGGAGACGGCGCAGTAGCACGCACAGGGGTCGAATCTGTGATGTTTCTCCGTTTTTTTGTCTTACACGTCGGGCACATGAAGATGTTTTCAGTTCGCAAATGACGCGTTTCGTCTTTTGTTAGACTAAGACATATAGAATGAAATTTTGTATTACAGATTGAGCACCCAATAGTGGAGTCTTTTGAAGGAACAGGAAGAACAAGGGAGACTCCCTTGTTGTTGCGTGTGGCTTGAAGTTGTTTATTACACGCTCCACATAGCATTTTGACTGTTTTATCGGTGTAGTTAGATGAACGGGTAAAAAGGGGTCTTGATCTTGAAATAATTTATACCAGTAGCGCCATCTATCGATACAAATGGCAGATATTATTATGCACTGGATACCCGATATTGAAAACGAAAAGTTAATGTGAGCACTTTTCTAAATATTGGAAAGATAGTTAAATGCACAGCTTCTCTCAAGAAAAACAAGGTTTTTCCAGCACTTATCACAGTTCACAAAAGAATTATAATAGGAAACAAGTGAAGTTTACGGCGGCAGATCACTGATACCGAAGCTAATATTTAGTGACAAATTTCGACTTAATCACTCAATAAAACTGGGAGATAACGTTTGTGTACGTGAATCACGGGATAATCTTCTTGTTTATCACTTTTGTATTGGAAAAAACTCTTTAAAATATATTTTAATTAATTTTGGTAGACACACTGCAGAGACATTAAACTTGACTTGAGAACGCCCTCTAGCGGAAAAATCAAAACTCGATATCGATATTGTTTATTAACTATTTTTACACGGGTATAATGCAGCATTCTAATGTAGTATAAATATAGATTGGTATGAAATGATATGAAACAATTATTGTGACTTTTACTTTTATTTATTTATTAATCAAAATCAGATTCATCGTCGCTGTCACACTCGAGCTATCGCCGATAAGATAAGATAAGATAAGATAATTTTTATTATGCATAAACATGTGTGTACATACAATTTGCATGCAAGATGGTATGATATTATTAATTTACTTTGTCCAACATGTCTGTCATACAATGACGTGCAAATATTAGGCACTAGACCATACAATCATTTTGATGCAGCTTAATTTATACAAAGCAAACACAATTAAAATATATATATATAATATTGAGAATTATAAATTAATTTTAGCGAATACTAGCGAATTTACGAATTAATAAACATGTGAAAGAAATAATAATTATTAAATGTCAAATGAATGTCAAAATGTCAAGAAATAATAACGAGTGTCAAGAAAATTCAATTTCACAATTTGTCAGCAAGAAATTCATTTATGTTATAATATGCTTTGTCAGTTAGAAACAATTTTATCTTTTGTTTAAAAGCATCATTTGTTAGTTCTTTCCAGCTCTTAGGAAGCTTATTAAAAAGTATTGGAGCCATTGACAAAATACTTTTGCGCACAAGTGCAGTCCTAGCCGGGTTTACACGTAACTTGCTGTCATCGCGTCTGTTACGAGGTGGTAGAACATCTGCCAAGCGTGGGAATAATTGAGGATTTAACTTTACAAATAACAACACCTCCAAAATATATAGTGATGGCAGAGTAAGAATCTTATATTGCTTGAAGTACGGTTGGCAGCTGTCTGTAGGTTTTAATTGAAACATAGCTCTCAAACACCGTTTTTGAGCTTTAAATAAAATTTCTTTATTGGTAGAGTTGCCCCAGAATATGACGCCATATCTAAGAATAGATTCACCAATACCGTAGTAGGCAGTAAGGAGCGCGTCTATGTTAAGTGTTCGCGATAGTGTAAATAAAGCATACTAACAACTGCTTAATCTTTTAGATAATATTTCTATATGTGCTTTCCAATTGAGAGCCCTATCGATAGTCAGTCCTAAGAACTTCGTCATATTAACTGCGTCTATTTTTGAATTATTATAATTAATGTCGTAATTGAATGTCAAACGCTGGCTAAAATTCATTAATAATGTCTTATTTATATTTATTCTTAAATTGTTATTATCCAGCCATTCTATAATTGAAGATAATGCATAATTTATGTCATTTTCAAAGGTTTCGCGGTTTTTACATGCTACAGTGATAGTACTGTCGTCAGCAAAGAGAGTCATAGGGTGTACAGTAGCTTTAGGGAAATCGTTGATGTACAGTGTAAAAAGAAGCGGTCCTAGGACACTTCCCTGTGGCACTCCATGCACGACTGTACGTTCTTTCGATAAAAATATTTCTTCAATTTTTTTATTGTTAACGGCACTAATTTGTGTTATTTGCTTACGGTCACTGTGATAAGACTCGAATAGTTTTAAGATGTTTCCTCTTATACCGTGAGCTTCCAGTTTTTTTAATAATATGGTATGTTGGACATAGTCAAATGCCTGTGTCATGTCTCAGAATATTGAAGAGACTGGCGTATTACTATCCATGTTTCTTAAAACGGTATGTAGGAAGTCATAAACAGCCATATTTATTGTTTTGTGTTCCCTAAAACCCTTCTGCTCGTCACATAATATGTTATTTTTTTCTAAATATGTGTTTATTTCTTTATATAGATACTTTTCAAGAATCTTAGAATCTTCTTATCTGCCCGTATTTAAAATAGTTTCTTCCATTTCAATAAGGTTGTCTGGAAGAAATCGCTATTAGCGATAAGGCCGCCGTTTGTACTATCCTTTATTGTTTGTTCTTTAATGTTGTTATTTGTTGTTTTTGTTTGTATTAAGTCGTACCATTTTCTTGTTCATTTGTTTGGTGTACAATAAAGTATATTCTATTCTATTCTATTCTATTCTATTCTTAGAAAATACCGGTATTAAAGAAATAGGCCTATAGTTTAGCAATTGGTCAATATCCTGTTTTTTATGTATCGGTTTGATTATAGAAATTTTAAGAGCATTTGGAAACGTACCTTGACTAATGCTTAGATTTATTACGTAACATAAAGGTTCGGATATTTCTTTAGCCACTGCTTTGACTATCTTTGTAGAAATGCCATCATAACCAACACTGTTCGTATTTTTCAGTGACATAATGATCTTAACTACATCATATGGCAGACACGGAGCCATGAACATTGAGTCTTTTTTAGTTGTTATATGCTTAGTTACACCAATACCTGTTTGATTAATTGGTTGAATCTTATCAATAAACTAATTATTAAACAAATTAGCAATATCTTGTGGATTCGTAATAGTCTGTTTATCTACCTTCAGTTTATTTACATTGTTTTTTGGTATATTATACTTAGATTCATTTATTAATTGCCACGTAGTTTTTGCTTTATTTTTCGATCGTTTTATTCTATTGTTATTTTGTGTTCGTTTTGTCAAATTTACAATTTTTTTAAATCGTTTCGAATAATTAGTAAGTTTTGTTTTATTATACTGTTAGGGTTTGCAATTTTGTAGAGATTTATCGCAAATTATTTAATTCTTTATTTTCATTTAATATTTTAATATGCTGGCAACTACTTTTAGAGTACTGACAGAAGTAGAAGCTATTCAATTGATTCGTAGCGCCGGCCAATCACGGGGCCGCATTAAAGAGAACTGATGCGGGCTGTGATTGGTCGTTGTGAGACGTTTGGGGGTTTTGTGATGGTAGGGATATTTACCGATAAAACCATGGTTGGGAGCAAAATGCGGGTATTCGAGTGTCAACCACGAGACTGTTAAGAGTTGGAAGTAACTGTTTATTGTGAATTTGGTTTATCTAATTTATTGTAGTCGTGTATATTCAGTGTACAAAGTGTGTTGTAATAAAAGTGATTTATATTCTGTGATGATATCTTCTATTATTCTCCTCGGAGCAAGGTCGTCCTTATAGATCAGAAGTGGGATTCGCAACTAACTTCAACAAAACGTAAGTACACGCCCAAATCTAAAATTTTTAGACAAGAAGTGTTTTGAATTAAGTAATCTTTGTCTTTTGAATTAATTTGAAATGATATTTATCTCTACGCGTTGTAGTTTTTCTATATCGGTTTGCTGCTTAAAATTTATCATCGTGCATTGTGATTTCTAAATGAAATTTGAAGGTACCCGCAATACCTGGAAAAATAAAAATGCTTAAATATTTTTAAAGTACCTACCCTCTATTTTTATGTACAACGCTAATTGAGCAAATCAAACTGTTCGTATATTATATTTTGTATTTTCTCTGTAAGTGATTATCTTGTAATCTTTTGCGAAAATAAATGTCTTAAACCGTATAAGTATAATCCGCTATTTTCTGCAAATAAAAACAGCTGACGGTAAGACGGAGAAATTTCAATAGGTAGTCCAATGATTGACACATACATCCATACCAATTGTATTCTTATAAAAAAATACATAGGTATGTAACAGTTTCGGATAGTCTATAACTAATAATATAATTGGGAGATTGTATTTATTTCTTGCATGATATGGAATAATATGGAAGATGATAGCAGTGTCTGTATTGTATCGAATTATATCTGAAGTGCGCAGTATTAGTGTCAGATTGCAGTATTAGTAATGTATTATGGTCTCATCGGTTATTATTGGGTGACCTGATACCAAAATATTCCTACAGTGTATGGCAGTGATTGTGTTAGGTAGTCGTCAATCTGTTTTCTTTTAACTACATAGGTAGTAATTTTACTTTGCCTATATAAAATGCTCTCTAATATTTACAAGCTACCGTCATAATACGATACACGTGTAAGTCTGTAACATAATATTCACACAACCTTTTTGTTGCGAGTCGAGCGTGAGCTACGGAATGACGGCCGCGAGGATGACTAAGGTGGATCGGAATCAGCGTTAACAATTACGGCGGGACAACGACCGACGTGGAAGGAGCCATCGCAATCGGTCCGCTGACTGCCGGTAGCACAGAGCCACGTGTCGACGCGGGACAATCTAACAGGTCACGTAGTCCTTCATTTAAAAAAAAGTGGTTTTCGATATTGTAAATGCGTTAAGGATGGTCTTGCAATCTTCCCAGGACGCGAAAACCGAGACTTAGATTTTGGATCCTTCAAATCACGCATGCATGCTTTGTTAAATTAATTATATTTGTTTAACAAGTGTGCATCGCTATACGGGAGGGTGATAGAACTATCACTGATTTTGGTATTTAGAAGTTCTAGGATCTGGCCGAGGTCTGGTAGTTCGATTCTATTGGCCTGGTAAGAATGGCAAGAGAAATTACTGTTTGTTTTTCCTTTCGAGCAGAACATAGTCTTGAAGGGGGGGCTACTTAGGAGTCTTAGGACGAAGGAGTAGGTACGAGGTTTATTATGAAGAATTGACACACAATCAACGTGATATTGTAGGGAAAACGTGCGGTAGATTGTATTATTCGCAGATATAAGTATCTAACTTTGAGGTCTGGCTCTCTGGCATCGCGACGCTCATATCCTGATAAACTCTTGCAATATCTTTGTGGCATTAAAGATCATCAGTCCTTTTTAAGATCGAACTCTCTTTACGAGCCAAAGTTGCTGACTGGTCCCCAGTATGAGTTCACCAGTATGAGTTCACCAGTATGAGTTCACCAGTATGAGTTCACCAGTATGCGTTCACCAGTATGAATTACTGGTGCTATCCTTTTTCTATTAAAATGCATTGCAAA
Organism: Furcula furcula; assembly: GCA_911728495.1. Classification (NCBI taxonomy): domain Eukaryota; kingdom Metazoa; phylum Arthropoda; class Insecta; order Lepidoptera; family Notodontidae; genus Furcula; species Furcula furcula. The sequence goes on along the minus strand of OU452245.1, from coordinate 31,695,344 downwards.
AAGCGACATGTATAGGTTTAATTAAGTCAGAATAGCCGAGCCGTTACTCAAAATTTATGAATGAAGTATGGAAAATAGGACTCTTCACGGCCTTTGTACCCTTTGGCAGTGACTCCACTTTAACGAATGGATATGTTGTACAAAAATTAGGACTTTGTCTAATCATCTCTCATCGGTTTTACAAAGGACAATGCCCATCTGTGCCCCATAAATGCCCAGATAAAGTATATTATAAGATTGCTCTAATAAATAAAAACTAGAATTATGTTGTTAATTTTAAATCATATGAAGCACTAGATATAAAAAATAATAATAAGACGTTATTGTTAACATTGCAGTACCAGTGTATCTAACCAAATGGTTTTCACATACATATTGACATTATACAATGGAGACAGACTAGATAATTATAAATAACTGACATGTTTATCTGATAACATACAGATAAGTATATAAAAGAACACTGATCTGACTTAGCTTATGTGATGATCATGAAGTTCCTAGTTAAAAACTAATAGCAATGCTGTCTGTGAACGATAAAGTAAAAAAAAAAAACCAGTAGGAAGTTATCATGTTTAATGTCCAATATCTTTTGAACCGGTGCTATAAATAACATTAAATCTAGATATCATATAAATACTGTTAAAAAGTTATGACATAGAGTGCAATTTGGGCATTGCATTGCTGACTTTCAGCTCCATACTATGGGCATGGTCCTTTGTTAAGTCTGGGTATGTTATCACCTCAACTATGCATAGACGTTACTGCCCAAGTTGTATCAGGGGGTGGTGAATGCATGTAAGACAAGCCAGTGTTGATGCGGCTTCAGCGGAAGCGCACGAACATTAATCGCTTATAAAAACTTGACTCAGTTGCAATTTCTTGATGTAGGTAATAAATTCTCCTTAACCTGAGTTTGACAAATGAGTGAATGTTCCCTTACAGCTTGATCAGTCGATGTCTTTGGGTTGTACGGTGCAGCCACGGTATTGGCTGATTTATCTACCATTTAGTAGTAGTATTGAAAAAAAAACTCATTGCACCCGAATAGTACACATGAAAGAGAGTAGAAACAGTAATACATGTCTAAAGTACTCTTATCAAGCTAAGTGCGGACGTGTTGATGTTGTGATAGTACCATCATCAGCCATTTGTCGGATCTTGATAGATTTTGTATTTTGTCGTGAGAATAGTGCAATTTTCGGACAAGGCCATAACGGGACTACCGTCAAATGTAGTCACAATCACAGCATTATAATAATCAGGCTCGTTGGAAAAAAAAATGTGTCTGAAAATTAGCAACGTCTATTAGAAAATGTTGTATCCCGGAATAGTTAGCCCGTCTCAAACTAGTCTTAGTTTGCTTGTTCGTAAAAGGGATGGTTCATTTAGAATGTGCATTGATTATCGGCTGTTAACTTGAAACTATCTTATTCCTGTCATTGAAGACTAGATACCTCTACTTGCTGAACAGGCCTGTCATCGGTATTACCCGTAGTGCTGTTCTCTAAGCAGCAAGGGCTCGAGCTCGATCCTACGACAGTGGCTTGTCACGTTTTCGTGTTCAATAAATTTGCTTAAGCAGCACTACCGTCACGAGGGTTATGGTTTTCAGTGAAACTACTTAAGGTCTAATAGTTTAACGGTCAGCTCTACGTTGAGCAGAAATTCGATAGTGAGTACGGATCCCAGCAGCGTTAGGCTCTACGTCTAATTCGGTGCTGGCTCTACGTCTAGCATGCACTGCTACAATAAGTTGGGTTGATAGCTGGGTTCCAATTTCTGAGCAGAGCAAGCATATCGTCGCTTAATATACTATACTACATCACAGACTTTAGCAGAAGCGAAGAACCTCTACTCAGTTATAAAGTTTAGCTGTTATTTTCCTTCTGCGAAAGTTTAGGGTTATCTGCTAGGTACGGTATTTTAATAATTACCGGTCAGTGAACTGCATTCCACATTTCTGTACCGGGGTTAATTCTGAGAATCTCTAGTGGGGGTGGCTGTATGTGTAAACATTGCAAGAGTTCGATTGTTCTGTAACATAGGACTGGTTCAAAAGTGGGTCATGTCGCCAAATAAGCTACCGCGAAATCCCGTAGCCGTCAATGACCAATTTCTGAGTGTAATAACAATATTTAATGACTACTGGTTGCACTGTCCAACTGGGAGACAAATCTGTAGGATCAAAAGTATTAACAGCGATTGTGATGAAAAGTGCCTAAATTACATAAATAATTACGTTTTAAAAGACTGTCAAGTATTAAGTTATTTACATGGTAATAAAAGCAGTATTCAATGGGTAGTTCCGAGGGGTGACAACTGTGTCGTATGAACCACGGCGACATTGAACATTTCAGTGTCAAAAGAAGACCTTAGAACAGACAATTCTGGTTCGTCAGTCAGAAAACAATGTTAAAATTAATATATTCATATCGTTTATTGCATTCCGTAATATTTACAAGGTGGTTATTTATTAAATTGGTAGCTTAAAGCTAAGTATAATTATGGACCGTGTAGGGCTACAAAAAAAAAGTAAATAAAATTAAAATTATGGTACAATATCGTTGGTATATATATGTATAAACGTTTGCGTAGAAGTCTCTTATTAAAAAAAAAAACATAATTTAAAAGCGAATGAGGGATTACTCCACAATGTCGCAAAAACAAAAATAGTGGTGCCGTTTCATGATTTGTATGTTGACCACCTTAGGCCCTTCGTAAGATCTAAGTAAGGTTATACGCACCTACTTGTAGTTGTGGGTGTGTTTACTTGATTGATTATTAACCTGTCAAGAAAACAAACAATCTGTGTTCGTTTTTGAAGATTATAATTTTCACAATTAGGGTCGATCAGGGGATCGCTTGGCAAGCGATCACTGTAGTTATTCTGCATCACATGCTTTCACAAGATTTGCTTTTGAAAAGGTTTTAAACACTGTTTAGTCGGTGTTGATGGTTGTTGATTCAATCGTACTATCCTTGAATCGCTAAACGCACTAACATGATGAGAAAGATTGAGATAGGCTTTTTCGCTGGATACTTAACAACGTTAAAATAAAACATAGGTGTATTCAGAGGTGTTATTTAGTGGCAGCATGAATGGGGTCAAAGCTCAATCTTAACGTGATACTTGATAGTCGATCAAAAACTCCTTAATAGCGGTCTGTTATTCGCAGTGGGGTTCAAGATAGGTAAGATAAGACAGAAATATAAACCCTGCATTAACAGTGATGGGCAAAGCAAAAAGCTTATGTCCATGTTTATAGAACCCTATCAAGACATTAATGTTTTGCGGTTTAGCAGCACGCATGCAAAACAAAAGTATGAACTACAGGCCTTTGAGCCACATAAGTTCAATAGAAGTTCACGAAAATGAATCTAAAGCTAATGTAGTAGAATAGTAATGATGGTGATTAATTTGAATCCATAATTTTGTGTGTATAATTTGAGATGTTAAGAGTAATGTTGCTACAGAAGGTCTTTTGTATCTTTCCAGATAAATCGCAAGCAATCGATCGGTTTGTGCGCATCGACCCACTACGCCGTCGCAAGTAATCGATCGGCTTGTGCACGCCGTTGGTTTTAATCTGATTTCGAATTGGTAGTCGGGCGGTCATGCATGGTATCGAATCGATCGTGCCATGTTTTGATACGTTCGGTGCCACGACGGTGCGTCTCCACAAGTAATCGATCGGCTTGTGTGAGCCACCACAATGCATCGACCCACTGTGCGGTATCAAGTAATCGATCGGCTTGTGCCGCCAGTTGGTGTTTCGAATTGGTAGTCGGCCGGTCATGCATGGTATCGAATCGATCGTGCCATGGTTTGATACGTTCGGTGCCACGATGGTGCGTCTCCACAAGTAATCGATCGGCTTGTGTGAGCCACCACGATGCATTGTGCCACTGTGCGGTATCAAGTAATCGATCGGCTTGTATATCCGCCAGTCGGTGTCTATATTATTTTGAAATGGTAGTTGGGCAGTCCTCATGGACTCGATTCGATCCCAATGCCATTAAGTAGTCTCACCTGCGCCGTGTGAAGCAATCGATCGGCTGGCGCTGGTGTGCCAGTCACCAGTCTTTCGTAGACCTGAGTAAGTCCATATATGTACATATTGATATTTCGATGTGGTTTCGATTCGTTGTCTAATAAATTAGAATAGAAATACAAGTGTACAGTTTTCCTAAAAGCAATTATTGATATATGTACATATTGATATTTCGATGTGATTTCGATTCGTTGTCTAATAAATTAGAATAGAATGGATAACTAGATGTTTACAATATTATACAAGTGTACAGTTTTCCTAACAGCAATTATATTGATGATACATTTGTTTTTAATAAAATAAAAGGAATGGAATTAATTATCTAATAACTAACGAAGTTTATTGTAATGTAAAATATTTAAATGATGTACAAATTGTTGATGTTTAATTGATTGTATTAGAATGTTTAATTGTTAATTCATGTAATGGTTATAGTATTTGGGGACTTTCGTGCTGCTGACCATGTACTCGATACCGATTGTTAGGGTTTCCACCTGGGTCGTGTGCGGGGACGCACACGTCGTCAGGATGGTCGATTGTTAGGGTTTGCAATTTTGTAGAGATTTATCGCAAATTATTTAATTCTTTATTTTCATTGTTTAATATTTTAATATGCTGGCAACTACTTTTAGAGTACTGACAGAAGTAGAAGCTATTCAATTGATTCGTAGCGCCGGCCAATCACGGGGCCGCATTAAAGAGAACTGATGCGGGCTGTGATTGGTCGTTGTGAGACGTTTGGGGGTTTTGTGATGGTAGGGATATTTACCGATAAAACCATGGTTGGGAGCAAAATGCGGGTATTCGAGTGTCAACCACGAGACTGTTAAGAGTTGGAAGTAACTGTTTATTGTGAATTTGGTTTATCTAATTTATTGTAGTCGTGTATATTCAGTGTACAAAGTGTGTTGTAATAAAAGTGATTTATATTCTGTGATGATATCTTCTATTATTCTCCTCGGAGCAAGGTCGTCCTTATAATACTGTGTAGGTTTTAGTCTATATTGCCATAACAGTTGGCGTTTCCTTCTACTACATAACTTAACTCCACGCGATATTCATTTTTTCCTTTTATTTGTGTTTACCGTAATTAAATATGACGGAAAACATTGGTCATATCGATAAAGGAATTATAAGCAGAATTTGCGTTTTGTGATTGGTAAACATTATTAAAAGATAAACTACTAATATACTTCTTGAATTTTTTGATGTTTTCCTCACTATAATCACGTCTCATAGTACGCCAGCTGCTAAGGCAACACGCTGTTTTAATTGGACATTTAAGTAACTGGGCTGTGTGATCAGATAATGCTAATTCGATTACTGAAGCTTTACACGGCCTACCAAAATTATGCGCAAAGTTATCAATACATGTTTGGCTTTTGAGGCGTGTGGGCTGTTTGAGTGCCAGTTTCAGATTAAAATTTAGTAGCAGATTTTCTAATTCTATAGATTGACAATTTTTCTTTAGCATATCAATGTTAAAATCGCCTGCTATAACAATATGTTTGAAACGCTTTTTTGCTAGCTCTAATAACAAAAGTTCTATTTTCTCAAAACACATATATAAATTTCTAGCATTCGGTACCCTATATATACAAACAAGAGCAGTTTGATAGTCCGTTAAATCTATAGTACAGCATTCGAAAACGCCGCATGCAGACATCTTTGCTATCTTCGGTATTTCCTTCCATTGATGTCCATTTTTAACCAGAATGCAAGCGCCTCCTCTCTTACTTTCTTTCCTAGTGAAGCAAGCTGCTAGTGAGTAGTTGGGTATGTTAAGCTGATTCTCATATCCTTCCATAATAAAATGCTCAGTTATGCACAATACATCCACTTTTATATTATTTTCTTCCAGCTCTTGAAGACTGATTGTTAGGGCGTCAGATTTGGACAACAAACCTGCGATATTTTGATGTAACACATACAGGTGGTTAGTCACGAAAAAAATCATTTACTGTGATAGACTCTTCATTATCTTCTTTAATTTTGGTTTGAATGTCAATATATTGTTTTTGTTTTATATCCGTCATTAATGTCGATATATCTTTAAAAATAGTGCACAAACCATGATTATTTATAGAGCCGTTAGATCTATTAGGGCCTCCGCCCACTAGCGTTTTCTAGCTGCAACGACTGGCAACTTTGCGACTGCATCGCGTTTTAGCAACTCTTTAGCGACCATTGAGCTACTCCTTGCGCTCGGTCGCTGTATCGGAGTCGCGCGTTTTAGCAACCGCATCAATGCTGCACCGCGTTTTAGCGACTGCTGTCATCGATGCACAGTGGGCCAAAAATAAGGTTCACTAGCTTAATTTTTTTGAAAAATGAAATATATTTTATGTAGTTCAAATACACGGATTTGTTAAAATTACCATAACATCGAATTACTTAGTAATCACAAGTTTTATTTTTAACCGACTTCAAAAAAAGGAGGAGGTTCTCAATTCGTCTGTATATATATATATTTTTTTTTTCTATGTATGTTCGCGCATAACTCTGGCAATTATGAACCGATTTGAAAAAATCTTTCTTCCATCCATTCTTTAATCCGTTAATTGGGTCCCATAAAAAAATTATTGCTTAGTAATAAGTAGTTCCTGAAAAAACAAGAATGGTGACTGCGCACTGAGACTTGCAAGAAAGCCTATATAGATGACGTTTTAGTCGCTCGGACTCGCTCGGTCGGACAAAAATAGTCATAACTCTGGCAAATATTTACCAATTTCAATGATTCTTTTTTTATTCGAAAGAAGAAACCACTGTTTTGAATCTGTATGAATTTTATTACAACCGGATAAGAACTTCCTGGAGGACCATGAACGATGTGGAGGAATTTATCTGGTAAAAACCATAAAACTGATGTTCTCCATTACATTTCTCTGACAATTATGAACCGATTTCGATGATTCTTTTTTTATTCGAGAGAGTAAACTACTATGATGTTTTCATGCAAATTTCATTACGACCAGATATTTTTTTTCTGAAGAAACATGAATTATGTAAAACTATGTAGACGATAATGTGATCATAACCTACCTAGATAATTTTACGGTTTTCGATGGTTCAATCTATAAATATGAAAATATCACTAAAAAGTTTAAAATAAAATCTTTTTAAAAAAAAATTGAACCGACTTCAATATCACTGAAAAGTATAAAATAATTTAAATATTATTGAAGTTGGTGCCAAATATACACAGCAGGTACGCTAACACGGAATGGCAATGAACGTGTTCAGACGCGCCTCCGTAAACTTGCTAGAGGCACTACAGTACCTATTTAAAACCCATGAGGTGTCTGAAAATGTTATTATATTGTACACGAATACCATCCAATGACCTCCTTTTATAATTTGTCCAGAGTTGGCAAGTGTAGAAGTTTTTACAGTATGATTCAAATAAATGCACTTAAGTTTGAACATTAGCTTTAAAAAAATTGATCTTCTCTCACTTTCTTGGTAATAGATATGTATTAGTCTATCATAATATATTATAATATGTAGTTTTTTTTTTTTTTTTTTTTTTTTTTTTTAAATATATATATATTTTTTTAATCCACTTAATTTATTTATATAACTGCACCTGCCCATAAGAATGTTCTGTCCTGAAGGAAGACCAAGGAAGACTGGAAGAGATCGCTTTAGCGATAAGTCCCCCTTGTTGTTCACTGTTTTTAATTGTTTTAATTTCAAATGTATATTTCTTTTGTGTGCAATAAAGAGTATTTGTATTGTATTGTATATTATGTACTAGCTTTATCCTGCAGCATCGCTTGCACATATTTAGTTAATATCTTGGGACAATTCACACACGGTCATCTGATTCAAACTAGGCAGAGCCTGTACTATGGAACCAGACAACTGATACTAATACATATATACTTTTTTTTTGTAAGTACATACTTATATAGATAAACACCCAGACACTTGGTGGGAATCGAACCCACGACCTGTTGGGTAGGAGACAGGGTCACTAACCACTAGACCAACGGGCTCGTCATCAGTTAGTACTTAGGTATAGATTGTTTATAGGTTTTAAACAATCAGTAACAACGCATATTGTATAATAATTTCATGCAAGAAAACTTCGTCCTTTACACGTCGTCATTTCATTTTCATCTTATTTTCAATCGGCCTGTATTGTCCAAACCAATAATAAATAACTTACTTCGCGCGTTTCGCGTTTCGTCGCATTTAGCAAAGTGTAAAGAAGAGCCCGGAGCTCTTCAGTTTCTAAAGCAAGCGGTTTCCCTGCGCTTCCGAAGCAACAAAGTAAGTTACATAAATGAAAAACGGCCAGTTCATGAAACCTTGATTGAACTGCGGGATAAAATTTTCTCCATTTTCATAACCCCTAGTGCATCTTTAAAATCACTTAAAGCTTGCGAAATATTTATTTATTTATTTTATTTAAAAAGTCTTTTCAGTACCTACGTATTGTGGTAATCGAACGCAATGATCTTATATCGTTATGATTATGAATACGGTTGTTTGTATTTAAAAACCACAAGAAATACATTATCAAAAATCTTATGAAAGAGAAGCTTGTTTTAACGCCCACTGTGCGCTGTAACGTGTGAATCCAATACACTGTAACTACGAAAAACAGATTTTGAGAAAATGAGCAAAATAGATTTTTTTAGTTTTTTCAAGATTACTCCAAAATTTTCGTTAGAAAGTTTTTAGTGTTTGCTGCCAATTTAAAAATAATTTTATAAGTTATCCAGCCTGTTAAGTTTTATATATATTTACAGTATACATAATGAATTATCGTCGATAACTTGTGTCGCTCTAATAGTTGTCAGAAGCTAAGGAAGATATTGTTAAGGCAATACACTGTATCATATAGCTACAGTGTATTGACTTGGGAAAACAGGGCCTAAAAGTATATTGGTATGTATAAGTTGGAGAACCATAATACTGCACAGACGTGGCAGTTCTTGATATATTTTGGTATTTTCTATTGAGAATGCTCCATATTTAGATCTTGATTTCAATTAATGCACATTTTTAGAAGTCACTTGTTACTCTTGATAATGTTAAGTTGTCCACTTTAAATTGTCTCTCTTAGCTATCTTTGCCTTTATCTTCTCCTTTCTCTTTGAGTTCGGTTACTGAGGGGGTTGGGAATTATATCATCATGGTCTTCAGCTAAAATTGTTGTTACCTAACATTGAAGTAACCTTGACCAATCCTTGTCCAATAATTACTCGTTTCTTAAACTTTTAAATTGAATCCTGTTCTTTCCCGTCTTGGGAAGAACGCTTGTCATTGTCATTCCTTTTCCCAAACAGCTAAATTTTTCTGTTACAAATTTTAGTCCTATATCTACACTCCTTGTTCTGTTCTGGAAGTCCTGGAAGGTATTTATTGTTTACAAACAAATGACAGACTATTTTACACCTAATTGTCTTTTAGTCCTTAGTTTTAGTAAAAATAAGTGATGTTTGACGCTTGGTTATAGAAAGCAAACAACTGATTATTCTGGTATTATTGGATCTTGGTAGTGACTTCAATTCTGTTTATTTTGACATACTTCTAGGCATTCTTTCCTCTCTCTATGTCGCTTTTTCAGCTATCAATTGCTTTGATCATATTCATATCATCGTGGGCGCTCCCAGTCTGTCCGCTTTGAGGAGACATCATCTGTGTGGTGTGAGCTTGAGGCGGGTGTTCCACTGGGTGGCGTAATCTCTCCTCTTTTCAGTTTTCATGAATGTTATCGCGAGGGTTTTCTAGCTATCATCTCTATGCATGATCATCCTTAGCTTTATCGTCATGCCAATATTGATAAGCTTCGGTAAGCGATATATACGCTTAATAAATATTTAGATAGCATAAGTCAGTAGGCAAAATCAATTGGCTTGTTAGTGAACTCTACTAATTCTCAGGCTATCATATTTGGTGGCGGATACGTGATGAATCTGGTTGACATTAACTCACTCTCCAGTTTAGTTTTTGATTCCGTACCAATTGCATACTCAAATAAAGTTAAAATTCTTAGAGTTCGCTACTAGCGCGCTCGTCGCGCTAGCCCTTCTACTTTGTTTTGACAAAACACTGTATCTTGCAATCCGCGAAGATTATTTGGACAATGCACTGCATCATCAATTGCCGTGTTTTACTATTTCAGGCCTGTAGTTTTTAGTAAAAACAATGTAATTTGCATTGCAATATCTCAGTATTTTTCATACAAAATAAAAAAAACTATGAATGCTATAACATCAAACAGGTTAAAAGAAATCGAATGAACGTTGTTAATTCAAAACACTGTATCTGAAGTTACAGTGTATTGGATTCACACGGTACCGCTGGTGTGACATATTTTAACTTAGGGGGGTTACCAACTTTTTCTGGTATTCTAGATTATTTTCGGGGTCGATTTAAGTTACCACTTTTTAAGGAATATTGCTGCTTTGGTTTTTAATTTCAAAGAAAGCACGTATTGCAAAAATATATATTTCACCTTCTACATGATTTTTAACACAAATCTACATGAATGATTGAATGATAATGTTTGCTTCAACACATAGGTTTTTGAAAACTGGTAATTGGATGTAGCCAGTACCGCCTTCACCGTGATTTATATTTTCACTTTATTAGTAAAGCAAGAAGCAGTGCAGTTTTATAAGAGTCCAAAAAGAACCGCCTTCAAAATGCAACTAAAAGGCCTGAAATAATTTCTAAGAATTAGTGGTTTTTACATATACTTTGTTGGACTTGGGCTACAACATATTATAAATACATATTACTATCAAAGACGGCGCCAAACTGGAAAACAGTTAGGTACCTACTGCCCTTGTAAGTATTTGCTAGACGTTAGGCACCGACTTCGATAGTAATATGTATTTATAATATGTTGTAGCCCAAGTCCAACAATGTATTATGTATATGTAAAAACCACTAATTCTTAGAATTCTTTTAGTTGCATTTTGAAGGCGGTTCTTTTTTTTGTAAAAAATATTTTTATTTTATTCTTTATTCTTTGCGGTTGCTAGCTGTCTCTGCGAAGGAGTCCGGTCACTGGCTGCAGGCTATGCCATCGTCTCATATTGGTACCTTATTGACCAACACCACACTTAGTCTTGCAGTTTGTTTGCGGGTGGGTGCCAGGACCAACCTTCCTCATTGTTGTCGCTTTGGGGAGTACGTAGATAAATATGGTCACCACGGGCTGTCTTGCTCGTGTAGCGCTGGCCGTATGTCACGCCATGCCGCCCTTAATGATATTATTCGCAGGGGGCTTGTCACTGCCGTACTGGAACCAGTCGGCATTACACGAGATGACGGCAAGAGGCCTGATGGTGTCACTTTAATACCATGGCAACATGGTAAGCCGCTGGTGTGGGATGCGACATGTGTCGACACACTTGCTGCGTCCCACACCCCGGCAACTTGCAGGGCGGCTGGAGGGGCTGCGGCGACCGCTAGTGATGCAAAGCGACGCAGGTATGCAGCTCTAGGTTTGAGCTATATATTTGCGCCCTTTGCGGTGGAGACCATGGGGCCTTGGTCTCATGAGACGCACACTTTGGTAAAAGAAATTTCATCCAAACTTATCGAAGTCTCAGGAGACCGCCGGGCTGGTAGCTTTTTCTGCCAACGTATAAGCTTGGCCATACAAAGGGGTAATGCCGCCAGTCTTTTAGGTACCCGTCCCTCCCAGTGCGGCGACAACTTCGAGGAAGTTTTTTACCTAGTTTAAGTGTACATATTTGTAAATAAACTGTAAAAAAAAATTATTCTTTTTAGTGGTTCCCTTGGTGTATTATTAGGTTAACTTTTAACAACTTATATTTTCTTCTTCTATTTTCTTCTTATACTCGTAGTTCTCGAGAACCATGGACTGCAAGCTCGGTGGGTCTACATTTATTTGTGCCGAGAACCCGTGTCCACCTTCTTGCTCCATTGTCAGACCCTGATCACCATTTTTCTAGCAACTACTCGTCGAGACCTATCCAACGAGTCCAAATTCGGTAGGTCTACGTTTGTTGGTGCCGAGATCCCGTGACGACCTTCTTGCTCCATCATCAGACGCTGATCACCATTTTTCTAGCAACTACTCATCGAGAGCTACCCAACGAGCCCAAACTCGGCGGATCTACGTTTATTGGTGCAGTGATCCCGTGACGACCTTCCTGCTCCATCATCAGACCCTGATCTCCATTGTTCTAGCAACTAGTCGTCGAGAGCTACCCAACGAACCCAAACTCGTGGGTCTATGTTTATTGATGCAGAGATCCCGTGATAACCTTCCTGCTCAACCATCAAACCCTGATCTCCATTTTTCTAGCAACTACTCCTCGAGAACTATCCATCGAGTCCAAATTCGGTAGTTCTACGTTTAGTAGGCACGGCTAGGATAGGATGGATTGTTAATTTTATTACAAAGTTCCGGTGGCCGTCTATGGCCTTCTTCATCAGATCCACTTCACCAAATGATACCTTCTGAATGAAAATGCTTGACTAGTTTCTAAAAATACCAATAACGCTATATGTATGCCTATAATATTTAAGGAGTTCCCTCAGTTACTCATGGTTCCCATCATCAGAACCTGTTTTTGAAAAAAATTGGGACCAATCTGGAAGCATATCCTTTCAATTAAAAAAATAATTTTCCAAATCGGTTCGTAAACGACAGAGTTCTGAGGTAACAAACATAAAAAAAAAACATACAACCGAATTGATAACCTCCTCCTTTTTTTTTGAAGTCGGTTAAAAATGTTTCCTCCCTAAATCAAATCAAGTGATCCCCAATTATACTTTATTTTTTTAGCCGTCTTAAAAAAGGAGGTTCTGTATTCGACGCGTATACATATTATAATAATTGACTAATGTTAGACTATATATGGGCATCTAAGCATATGTATATCCGAGTAACCCCTTCGGCTATTGTTAGTCTCCCTTCCCATTACAATTTGTGAAAACGATACTTCTACCTTCCATTTAAGACACAACAAGACATTGACCTTTACTTGTCAAATAACAACCCAAACACGATCTTGTTGTACATGTTACGCGTCTCCACCGAACAGGCAAATCGTTTATGAGCCAAAGTATACACTTTTATAACAAACTGCCTCAGGATATCCGAGATCTTCCAATGAAGAAATTTAAACTTTTTGAAGCCAAAAAAGGCTTATTATAAAATCTCGAATTACCTGGAGGATAAAACTGCGTGGGCTTGAACTGCTCAAATCATGTAAGCTTAGAATTTTAAGGCTACCTATACATAATTTGTAAAACTGTTTACACAATTGTTAAAAAAAAATTACAAAATAGGACATGCCCGCTGAGTGTCTTCCAAGATCTTCTCAGTAGCGGCCGCGTAAAAATTATTTTTGTGTAAGCCTCCGTGGGACCTATACATAATAAAGTTATTTTGACTTTGACTTTGATACTATTGACCTCATACCCTACATTTTAGAATTAACAGGACATTTAGTATTAATTGACAGCCTATACTAATGACCCGGCTGCGACATATATACATACATATATGTGTGTCTCTGTGTGTATGTATATATGTTTATTCCCATACTTCTCAGAAGCTACAAATCCGATTGCGGTAATTCTTGTTGTAATAGCTTCATCAAAATCAGTTCGGTACTTTAGTATATAATGCATTGTTTTGTTCCTAGTAAAGTCTAGCATAGTTGTTCTAGTTGCGTGGTAGTTTCATGCATTCAGAGCGTTATAATAGGTAAAGTCAATAAAAAGATTAAATAAAATATTTCTAGTATATTAAAATCCGACTTTAACGATATTATTATGATCTAAAAAGTACTATATAACGAAAATGTATTGAAGTCGGTGCTTAACATAACATATTAACTGACATCAGCTTCCCTCGCCGGAGTTTTAAACCTTATAATTATACATTATAGTTATACCTACGTATAATATTAAAACGTACCGAAACCCTCAAAATGATTGTAGAAATTGGGTCAAAATTCAATGTTTAGTTTAGATTAAGGAAACAAACAAACAGGAGCGACTATACGTATAACAAGGATAGTGACTGATTTTATATCTAATAAGTACCTAGGTATCTACTTATTTAGATTGTTTTAAATTTCATACACTACAAGCGGCTTTGCACGGTACGAAAAAATATTTTAACGAATAAAATTTTAACAAAATTAATCAAACTCAATATATTTTCCTCGAAGCAAGTTTTTTACACTAAGATCTTAACTACAAGTCGGTTTTAAGATTAATAACATTGCCCATTAATAAATGTAACGTAATCAGAATACAAATAGTTCAATGTATTATGCTCCATTTATTTAGGGAGAAATCCTTAAAGTTGGGAACCCCGGAACTACCAAAGTCGCGGCGACTGGCATCTGTAGTGTGCGTGGTGTAGCGCGCGGTTGCTGCATCCAGCGACAGGAAAGCGTCGAAATCGCTGGTCGCTATCTGCTAGTAGTGTGCGGGGGTTCGCGATCGGCTGCGGTATCAAGCTTCCGAAAAGCAACAGAGTTGCCGAACGCGGATGCAAAAAGTATCGTGTCGGCGGAGGCCCTTAAACATGGTGTAGTCATTTTTTAGATTTCTGTTACTATCTAGTAAGTATGCATATCCATGGTTCATTACATCCGTATATAATAAGTTATTGAAAGTCTCTACTCTCAGATTGTATAAACCTGAAAAACTTCCATACTTATAAGTCGGTAAGCAAATAATAACATTAGTGTGGTGAAGTTCTTTCAGTATACCTCTGATGTGTCTAACAATCTTATGGTAATCGTATGTCGACTTAAAGTCATCTTCTCCGACCAATACAATGCAGAAATCACTCAAGCTGAAGTCTTCCAGTTTTGTATTTATTCCTTCTAGGAGGTGTTCAGTGCTGCCGTTTGGTTTCACATAATGGCATATTTTTGCGGTTTGGAAAGTATCTTTAGCTATTGGGTAAAGAGCATTTTTTTTGTTGGTACTCAATATACATACCTTTTCATCAAATTCACTTTTTGTTATAGGAGAGAATGATGGAAACTGTGTGTATGAAAACTCATTTATGTCTGAATTAATTAATCTTGTTTGTTGGTTTTTTGTGTTATCCGTGTTTTTAGATGTTTCTCGTTTCGTGTTATCTATTATGGGTCCATTGTGCAGTGTTGTGGTTGTTGTTGTTTCCTTTTGATGTTGTTTAGATTTGTTAATTACCGGTTTTTTTGGAGTCTGCTTATGCTTTATTGGGCTATTTGTAATTTTCTTGTATAGACTGTTTTTTTTCAGTAATTCTTCATTTACTTGCTTCAGATTACCGATTTCTAATGATAATTTATCAATTTCTGCGTGTGCACCGTTTAGCTGTAGGGTCAGTAACTCAATTTGTCCCTTTAGCGTTTTTATCTGATCATTATCATCATCGTCAGATAACTCTGGCATGCTATTAGTGGTGCAGTTTAAAGTTTCACACTCTGACTGTATTATACTGTCATCTATTGATGGGTCAGACTTCGTTCTAGGTTTTCGAAATGTAATATTACTTAGAAAATCCATCTTAGTATAATATGATTAAATTATGTTTGTACTAAGTTGTAGTAAAACAATAATGAATTAAAAACGGAGTGTAAAAAACACCAAAAGAAAAAAATCAGTTCTTCAACTTTGCCGGGTTCGAACGTCCAACCGTCTGGCGTAGACGTCGAAAGCCTTAACCACCGAGCTAAGCGCAGGCTATATGATGGCAGCGAAATAGAGCAATGCTTGCATCGATATACTATCTAAACAAGATTTGCTGTCACGACCCGAAAAGTGGTCACGAAAATAAGAGCTACGGAGACAGCTATCGCTCTATTTCAAATTAGTACGAGCCGACAACAGCTGGCGTAAGACGTGTCAAAATGTCTTATTTCGCGGTGAAAAACTGTCCAAATACTCGTCGCAACACTAAAATTACAGGTGGAATATCTTTTTTTCGGTTAGTAATCTTATTACTACTAGTTTAAATACAAAATATAAGTAAGATATCACTAAAATCCGAAATAACAATTATTTATTTGATATTTTCTCCGCTAGTAGTTCGCCATTTGCCAAGCCACAGGCTGACAAAATTATTTTTGCTGATAGAGAGTGTCACTACCGTCTATGCAAAACTGTCAAACTACACGTCACTACCACAATAAAAAAGTTAGTTCTCATTTACGCCACCAGCATACATAAGTTGGTAAATCAGTACACGAGCGTTACGTAGTTCTCGAACAAAGAATGCATGGAGTTTCATTGTTATAAAATTGTGCAATTTTTTTCACAACTGCGTAAAATAGAAAAAGTGGTGATGAGATGTGTGTAAGTTTGTATTATTATACTATTAGAAACCCTAAATAAGATTATTTAAAAAAAGAGAATCTGTCTAGAAACCATTGTCACTGGACCACCTTAGTAAAATAAAAACTGAACATACCACTGAAGAATTATTACCACACTCCTGCAGCAGGAATACATTGTAATCACCATGACGCAGCAACTTCACTGAGACTTCCGCACTGTACGAGATCTGAGAAACGAATGACTGCGGTACCGCTAGAGCAGTGACTTATATACGCATTCGCTGGGCGCGTTCGGCTATCCTACCCACAATTTATTTTATATCGGTTTTGGAGTCTAACAATACCATCATTTGAAAACTCGTTGGTCTAATGGTTAACCATCCTGGCCTCTATCCAATAGGTCGTGGTTCAGATTGCCACTTTTTCTCTGGGTGTCATTTATTTAGATAAGTATGTATTTTCAAAAAAGTATATACGTGTTTATATTAGGTGTCTGGTTACCATAGTACAGACTCTGGACAGTTTTGGATTACACGGCAGTGTGTCCTCAAATATTATTATTACTTTACAACAAGAACGTGGTTGCTCCGTGTATTAAAAAATTAATAGTTCTTCGACGGGATATCGTTTTGATGAATGTGAAGAAAATTTAAGTGCTATAGAAATCATAAAAAATAAATCTATACAGCACAATTTTGATAAATACCAGATAAATTGCAACGAACTCATTCAAAAATTAGAACAAAACCCAATTCCGGAAATTGTTTTCCAAATAGTAGGTTACATTTCTGGTTTTGTGGTAAGTAGTCTAGTAAAAAAGCTTAGGTGCGAGGACTGCAAAAGAAAATTATGGACAAAAGAAAAATTATGGTTCCACAAACTAGTGGATTTACGAGATATGAATGGCTTATTTTATTGTGCAAATGATGTATTTGACATTTGCATGAACACTGAACGCGTTATATGCAACTGTGTTCGTTTAAGTGGTGGTAAAAATATACACAAGAAATATGAAAAAATATTTATATCTGTTGCAGTTTTAAAATTATATATTAATAAAGATGTTTTTGTCGGAGAAAATGAGCATAACCATAACATTGATTTAGGTACTGAGATTAGTTGTAGAAAAATTCATCGATGTAAGACTGCATTATGTTTGTAAAAAAGAAACCGCTCAGACAAAAAATGATTCAAAAAGACAGATTTATAATAAATTAAATTTGTTTAAAGGTAATTAACATTTCTTTTTTCAGACAACTGATACTAATACTTATGTATTTTTTTTTTGTAAATCCATACTTAAATAGATAAATAACACCCAGACACTTGGTGGGAATCGAACCCACGACCCATCGGTTAGCAACCAGGGTGTCTAACCACTAGACCAACGGGCCCGTCAATTAAATATAAAATATAATGTCAAATACATTGTCACTAAACTTGATTAATTATTAATGTTCAGTGTAGATAAATTAGACTTAAAATAAAATAAAAACTTGAAAGCGTTAAATATGCCATGTTTAGTACCGACTTCAATACTATTGTCATTATTTAACGCTTTTTGTAACATTTGTAACGCTTTTTGTAAAATTGTACCTAACGAAACCTAATTATTTTAAGTCTATGCATAATAAAGAATTTTGAATTTATATGTATGTCTTATTTCATCCAGTCGTTCTCTTGACCAACATGCGTATCAAATGAAGCGTCTTCGCTTCATTTGATACGCATGTTAATCTGTTGGCGGTCGACGCGTCATAGTGCTTATGCGATCGGAATCATCGGCCGTTGAGAGCTTAATGTTGTAACAAATAAATGCAGATATACTACTAGAAAGAAATAACAATCATTCTGGAGAAGTTGGGTACAAAGTAATGCTTTCTTTTATGGCTAGCATAACATTATACGTAACTTACCATATTTTTATATTACGGTTATTCTGGAAAAAATAAACGTAAGCAACTCCATACCTTTCCTTAGCTTACTGTACGTCTAAGCGTTCAAAAACAATGGGACTCAATGGAAGCACACAACTCTCAGCTCCAAAACTGTGTAAGTGCCGAATTGTCTGCAATTATTATTGAACCTTATTTTATAGTTCGTAAGTTATCTTTTTATATGAACATATTATTGTTTTGCGTGTACGTGTATAGTTGTGTAAGTATATGTAACCGCGACCACATTTTCGATGTCATTTTGTTCGTGACAGCTAATCTAGTTGGTATAGTATATCGATGAATGCTTGCTTTAAACCAAATGCAGCAATAGCGTTGAAAAGTGCAAAGTCCGTCAGCGGTCATTCACCTTTGCAATTCGTTTGAAGCTCACAAACAAAACAATCACTTGTTTCCGTTCGATGTAGATCCTTTTTTAACCGACTTCAAAAAAGGAGGAGGTTCTCAATTCATCGTGTATGTATTTTTTTTTTTTATAATAACACTTTATTTAGTTTATGTACACATCTGAATTTTTACTATGTTTTTGTTATGTTTATTATTTACACATTGATATAAGTTTTACATTAAAATATACACTTTTTACTTGTTTTAGAATTTAAATATGTAGGAGTCCTTCGTAACACAACTACTTGCCGCGGGGTGCGGGTAGGAGTTATTTATAATTAATTGTTGATTCATATTATCTATCGCCACGTGTTTATCCCAATCTGCCATTATAGTTTCTTGTGTTTTTTGAATTACATTTTGCCAGTTTTCCGCAGTTACTTCCACACATGCATTTTTTTAATAAATCAAGCATTTTGTTTGCCGTGAATGGGGGTTTTGTGTTATTTCGAGCGGCGTGTCCTTTTACTTGAGCCCATATTAATTCAATGCCATTGTATTGACAATGATAGGGTGGAAGTCTAAGAACCCAATGACCATGTTCTGCAGCTATTTCGTCGATCACATATCGTTTTGGGAAGTGTTTTTTTGTTCGTAATTTATTTAGTAATTGTACTTTTAGTAAGGAGTTATCAACATTTTCGCCATGTCGTTGAAGCCAGTCAATGATTACTTGTTTTTTGTCGGCCTGGGTCGGCATTTTATCACTTTGGCGTGAGTGATAGGATGCGTTATCCATAATAATGACTGACGGTTCTTCCAATGATTGCACCATTTCCTTAAACCAACTTTCGTAAACCTCAGAATTAATTTCTTCGTGGTACTCAACTGTTTTTTTGGATTTAAAGGCTAACAAAGCATCTGGCATGAATCCTTTCATAGACCCTGCATGGCAAATGATTAGGCGTTCTCCTTTTCCCATCGGCATTGAGCTAGTGGAAGCAGCGGTGTCATCAGTCCAGTTCTTAGACGTGGTTCGCATTCAGCCAAGTTTCGTCAGTGAAAACAACATTTGACCAATCTGCAATTTTTTTGGCTTCGCTCAAAAATTCGCAACGAGCGAAAGCTACGTCGCGACGCTCCATCAATATTTTGCGTTTGTCCGATTTTTTATAAGTAAATCCAATTTCTTTCAAGACCTATGCCAATGACGATTTTTGGCCTCGGAACAAATCACATTCACGCAAAGAAGCAACAAGTTTTTTAAGTGTTGGAACTTCTTTACGTAAGTAATAGTTATATTTGACTTAGCTATAAATGTAAATAAGACAAAATTGATACAATTTCGTAACTACCAAACAAAACCCTTAATTCTCAACGTAAAGTACAAAGGAATTGCATTAGAAAGTGTTCCATATGGGAAATTCTTAGGGTTTCAAATTGACCAACACCTAAACTGGAAAAAACATGTTGAATACATATGTGACAAATTAAACCGATTTGTCTATGCCCTCAAAAGAGTTCGTACAACGATATCACAAAAAGCATCACTCATTTCATACCATGGATACGTGGGTTCGGTGTTACTTTATGGGTTACCATTGTGGGGTAATTCTGTTGATGCAGTAAATGCCTTCATCGTCCAAAAAAAGTGCATTAGGGCTGTATGTGGTGCTTGGTACCTGGATAGTTGTAGGCCCCTATTTCAAAAGCTACGTGTCCTTCCTTTGCCTTGCATGTACATAAAAGAAATAGCAATATTTGTAAGGAAACATCCTGAATATTTTAATAAACATGAGGATGTTCTTACGAGAATCACAAGGCATGGGAAAACATTACACATGCCGAAAAACAATAGTAAAATATTTGCCGATAATATGTTTGCTATGGCCATCAGAATATTTAATAAGCTTCCAAGGGATATAAAAAAATTACCAATGACTATGTTTAGGAACAAATTATATGACTGGCTTTTAAAGAGATGTTTTTACAGTATTAAAGAATTCTTAAACTCAAATGAAATTTCAAATTAAATGATAATTATTTTTTGTTTTTGTTCCCATGTTGACATGTTTGCGTTCTAATTTGTTCAATATTATTAATTATATAATTTAATGACTATTATAACTATTAGTGATTATGAATGACCTTAAATTTTGCATACCAGCATCTTACTGGTGGAATGAAATTGGATCTATGTACTGCACTCTATAATATCTCTGTAACATTTCATTCGCAAATAAACGTTTGAGTTTGAGTTTGAGTTTTATATATGACGGCGTATAGCGTGTGCGTCAAAGTTGTCAACCTATGTCACACGACGTGGTTGGCGTTTTTTCTTCGGCGTACGAAGCTTATTCTCCTGCATGCCGCTTGTTCCGTAGGCTTCGGCAAAGAGTATGTAATACTACCGTAAGAAGAGACGGGACTCCATACAATAAAAAAAAGTAACCCAAATGTCAAAAAAGTAGTACCTCAGGATAGCCAACCTGATGAAATAATGACAGGTCGACTGAACAATCAGTCCTAGCAACATAACGAATAGAATTTAGAGACGTGCCATATAAAATCTGTCGATATCGATTTTTTCCTTGGTATTCATAAAAAATAAAAATAATCCAACAGAACCTGGCTCCACTGGGTTTGTTTTAGTGATGCTAAAACAAACCCAATGGCACCAGGTTCAATTTATTTAAATTTGTTTACAATAAAACGCCATTACGAATAACATATTATTTTATTAATAAAGAAAAACACATCTTGTAAATATTTTTTACTTTTCTTTCTTTTGTTTTCGATGTCCTCTACCTGCAATAAACAAAATAAATAAACTGATAAACTATAACAGGTAATTTGTTTGATATTTGACTCAACGTTCCGAATACATACATAATCTATGGTCACTGGAGAGCTTAGGTGTTAATGTCCAAGTCATTTGTAGGATGCCACACGTTCACGTGATAAAGACGGTCACGGCGCGAAACTTGCAACTGACTGCAGGGGGGCGATCGCGATAAAAATGTTCAACCAAAGCGCAACCCAACCATAGCTTAATCTCGAACGTTTGACACATTTCGTATCGCCAGTGTTGCCAGCAGACAATTTAAGAATGGGCCGAAAGCGGTGTTGGCAGGGGCCGATTTTAGGCAGTAAAGGCCGAAGTACGACTTTCCATTGACGTTCGTCGAATTGAGGAGTAGGGAAGGGGTTGGGGGAGGCGGGGGAGTTGTACTACCCCCCCACAGAGAACATTATATTACCACCCCCCCTTAATAGCAAAAGTTGCGGAGACCCCCCCCCCCCCCCACCCCATTTACAAGATTTTTAATACTGAGGAAATTTTCCTTATATTATGAATTAAAATTAATAATATGTGTAAAAAACAAGGGTTCCTCTTTGTTATTGGGGGAAACGGGGGAGCCCTCTCCATCAGAAACAGTACTAGAAAACGGGAAAAAAGAGATGTAAATAAAAAAAAATCATCGAAAATTTTCGTTTTTACCCGACTTCGGAATGGAAATCATGACCCTCCCGGTCATGATTTTAACAAGAATGTATGTATGTTCATCTGTTCCCGCATATCTTCTAATCTACATAACATAATTTGACAAGTAGGGTGTCGTTAGAAGCTTCTTGATGGTCCGCTGGTTAGCTAATAATATCACATTATGCGACTGCGATTTTACTATTAGTTCTGTTTTTCAAGAGCCCATCCTTCACCTTGAATTTTTATCTTTCATGTTTAGAAAGTATGACTCTTGTCTATTTCTTTTTATATAAAGTGCTATGCTTTTAGAATAGGAATTGGTCAACCGAACCAATGATTTAGATGGATTGGCTGTCCGAGGCATAAAGGCCGATGAAGGGCCGACGGCAGCCAAAGGCCGACATAGTTTCGAAAAGGCCGAGAATCGGCCCCCCAGGGGCCGATCTGGCAACACTGCGTATCGCGCAAAATTTTTGACAGCTAGTTGAGATGGAACGTTGCCAAAGTTCGAACTCAACCGCTGTCAAACAAAAGGTTTAGAAAAAGTTAAAAAGACGCTACCTTTTCTCAAACGTTGACCTATTTTTTCGTGTTGTAAAGTTCTTTTTGAGAGTAATTGTGTTTTTGAGTGCTACGAATAAATAATTTGAGTGATTATTCTTGTCATACATAAGGAAAAATGAACGCGTACCTTAATTTATTGGAGATTTCCCACCAAGTCGATGTAGCTGAGGCTCGGGCTCAAGCCAAAAAAAGAAACTTAAGGGCTAGGCTTATGTGTGATCAATATAGTGATCGGCAGTTTGTTAAGCGGTACAGACTGACGAAGGACCTAACTCGTGAGCTTATTAACGAGTTGACACCTCACATGCCACCCGTGCTACGCTCTGATGCTTTGGATGTGGAAACAAAGGTAAGGACTGATAGTGTGATGGTTCCTCTATCAAGCTACCAACATTATCGCCTATCACTTCATGTTAATCCTATTTCTTGAAGTCTACTAAATTCATAACCTACTTTATACAAGTAAGTAGTCATTATTCATACAAAATTCAAACTATATTGTCAATTCCAGGTTTTGGTAGCATTGGCTTTCTATGCCACTGGGTCCTATCAAACCATCGTAGGAGATAGTAAAAAGCACTGTATTTCTCAAGCCAGTGTCTCGAAAGCCATTCGGCAAGTAACAATGTCCTTGAATAAACCGACAGTGATCAACAAGTACATAGCTTTTCCATTCAAACGGTGTGAGAGGGAACAAGTTAAAAGATTGTAAGTATACAGAAAAGGAAAAGCATTTAGTATTATACTACAGCAAGCATAAAGTGTATAATGGAATAATATACCATTAAGATACATATTCAGTATCTTCATGGTATGCTGTAGGATAGATCTTATCCATCACTTTCCATGAGGCAAGTTCAAGATCAAGAGCACTACCTGTTCAGTAATAAAAAATAAAATATTTTGTATTGAAACTGTGTAGTTAACGTCTTAACAATCTACACACAGTCATCCTGGTCCCAAACTAGGCAAAGCCTGTAATAAGGTAACTACTTAGATAACTGACAAATATTTATATCCTTTTTTTTTGTTCATACACAAATAGATAAATAACTCTCACACAATAAGTGGGAATCAAACCCCCAACCTATTGGGTAGCGGCCAGGGTGTCTAACCACCAGAAGATAATCTGGCCCATCACAATGTAAATTAATCATACTTTTCAGGTTCTTCCGTAAATACAAAATGCCAGTTCTAGGTTGTATTGATGGAACTCATGTGGCAATTGTGCGACCTACTGACCATGAAGAACGATTTTTTAATCGAAAAGGATACCATTCATTAAATATTATGATTGTAAGAATATTATTAATTATTAGAATTTTTATTAATTATTTTTAAGTTTACACATTATTAATTGTTCAATTTAACACCTGTTTCTTTTTTCAGATGTGTGATTCTAATTTAAATATATTATGTGTGGATTCAAGTTATCCTGGATCCACACATGATAGTGTTGTGTGGGCTAATCATCCATTAAATGATTATCTCAAGAGGCTTCACACTCTTGATGGAGAAGATTTGTATATTCTAGGTATTATAAAGATTATTAATATTAATACTTTTTTGTTATGTACTTACTAATACATTGTGTGTTGCTTATGAGGAATTAATTTTTGTTTGTAATTTTAGGAGACTCCGGGTATCCTCTGAGGTCTACTATGATGACACCCCTCTCAGACCCAGCTCCTGATACACCTGAGGCATATTACCAGGACCTGCATTTGACTGCCAGAAGTGTTGTTGAGCGCTGCATTGGTGTTTTAAAAGCTCGCTTTAGGTACAAATGCATTTAAAGTCATCATACCATTCTTAATAATAATCAATATTTTTTATTTTTGATACATATACTTTTTTTTAAAATACTTATATAGATAAATAACACCCAGACATCGACATTGGTGGGCATCGAACCCACAATCTATTGGGTAGTGGCCAGGGTGTCTAACCGCTAGACCAACATGCCCATCAAAAATATGTATGTTATAAATACATTTGGTATTTATAAAGACTTTGTTTTTTTGCAGGTGCCTGTTGGTTGATAGGAAGCTGCATTATAACCCAGTAGCTGCTGCCAGAATAGCCAACGCCTGCTGTGTACTGCATAATATAGCACACAGAGCTCACGTCCCCTACACTCCATTAACAGCAGAGGAGGCGGGTCGCGAGCGCCGGCTGGCAGAGGGCGCCAGCGGTGGCGCGATGGAAGCCCGGCCCCGCGGTGCACGCGCTCTCAGCGACCTAGAACTAGGCCGTGCACGACAGCAAGCTCTTATACAACGCTTGTGGGCAAATAGGGCAATTCAGGAATAAAATCTTAAAAGTTAGGTTGATTTTAATTGTTTGTAAGCTTAGTATTAGTTTCATATATAATATTTTAATATTACTTTTATCCAAATAAATGATATAATTTTAGAGAAAGTACAAATGTAGTTTCAAAATCATGTAACTTTTTTTGTTAGAAGGTAAGAAAATTGCTACATAGAAATACAATTATGATACATCTCAACATATTCATGTTTATGCAGATATTTGTGTTGCATGAATCTTACACTAAATGAAAGTTACACATGTGTATTAGTGGTTGTTTTATGTAACACAGGTTATCTAGATGAACATAAAAATATATGTGGAGATGACTCACATTAGTATTAATATGTATAGTTAACATGGTTTTATATAAATGTAAAATCTAGGGTGAAAGGGGTAATTAGGTATTTATGAGAAATATAATTAGGAGAACAAAAACAATTTATATAAGTATAATTTAATTTACTCTATCACAAAAAAATAAACGTCTAGACAAGGTTTAAATTAAAAATTAATCTACGAGTATATCACCATTTCACTGCTGTGGGTGGCTTTGTTGTAAGCAATACTGAAACAATAAGAGTAACATGAAGACCAAGACAAAGTCGGAGTTCACTTTATAGAATACACACACACACACTGGCACTGATTTAAAATTGGTCCAATAAAAGGATATTATAATTATATTTTATTAAAATTATAATTACTGATTATTTTATAAAATACTACTTATTTACCTTTTGACTAAATCTGTCTATGCTCTCAGCAATCAGTTTAAAAGAATTTGAGAAATTGCAGAGAGCTTCAGCACGTTGTAGTTCAGCCTGTGCCCGCATTTCCTCAATACGAAGCACCAATGCTCTCGATTCGTCTAAAGCAGTTCTTGTAGCTGAAATGATAAATGAATGTTGCTATGGAATATCATTATCGCCTGACAAGGCTGGCACAATGGTTTGAGCTCTCGACAGCTCGGGCCCGTATCTTGGGTTTGATTCCCACATGGAACAAAATTTGTATGTATGTATGTACGATGCAAGCCTGCTTAGCCTGAGGGACATAGGTCATTGTAATAAAGTTAATCGTCTGTAAGTACCTACTACAAAATTTTTAACATGTACCAACTATTTTGTGAATATTTATATGTACTTTGTGGTTAATAAAGAATTTATTAATTGTTATGTTATATTAAGAATTGGGGACTTTTATTGAGATTTTCACACCTTTTATTTACACCTTAACTTACTTTGTGTGGTTGTTACTTCTCGTGGGGCACGCTCTATCCTTCGGTGTAGACGTGGCTCTCGCACCCTTCTGACACCTGTTAATAGTTCAACAATTTAGTTCCTTATAGTTCATGTTTTAAGTTTATGCATTATGTAAATTAGTTTAACAAACCTGTACTGCGTCTTGGAGTATTTTGTAGCGATGGTGCTTGACCTGTTAAACTGGGAACAGGGGATACAGACAAGGGCTGTACCTGCTCCCCTATCTCTGTCTCCTGTTCTCCTGATATTATCTGGTCACTCTCAATTACATTTAATCTGTAAAAGAACAGTGAAATGTATGTTCAACATGTTGTAAGTATATTAATTTATTTATCATTGCTAACCAGCAGCTATTCTGAACGAAAATCAGTAAGGGATGTGAGGGATCAACAATCATGAACGAGGACGAACATGGACATATTTATTTGAGTTGAGGGGCCCGTTGGTCTAGTGGTTAGACACCCTGGCTGTTACCCAATTGGTTGTGGGATCGATTCCCACCTAGTGTCTGGGTGTTATTTATCTATTTAAGAATGTATTTACAAAAAAATAAAATATATAAGTATATCAGTGGTCTGGTTTCCATAGTACAGGTTCTGCCTAGTTAGGGATCAGATGACCGTGTGTGGATTGACCCAAGATATTATTATTTCTATAAACTCAATCATTTTGGGTACTCACGACATTGCTGAAGAAGGCTCGGCGTGTAAATTTTGTGGTTCATCAACCATTTCCAACACCATACCATCACCCTATAAATTAATAAGCATTATACAATAAAATACCTCACAAGTGGTTGTTGATAATGCTTAGGTATTTAGACTATAGGTACTCGTAATTAAGTAAGTATAACTTACACCACTTGAGGCAAATGGCTCCTGCCTAACATCAGCCAGGGGCCCAATATCCCTCCCTAAGATATTGGCAACACTTTCTTCTAAGGGCGTCAAACTCTGTGCATTGCTGGGGCCACCACCAGTAGCTCTTTGGTTAGCATTTATGCCAACCAACTTTTGTCTGACCCGGCACTTTGTGTCATTCCATACCTTAAAGTAAAACAAAAAATCACTGTTAAAGTTGGTTTATGGAATCCTCGTCGCATATATTCAATTTATACTTGATTCGATTATTCATACCTTAGACCATTCTTTTGCTGTTCGGGCAGGCCCTTCTGCATTAAGAGCCTCAGCACACTCACGCCATAATCGCGCCGCAACTTCACGAGCCTCCTTAGACCTAACTCGTCCAAGAGCAAGGTCTCGATGATGCTCCATAAACTGCGTCATGAGCTCAAGCTGACGCACCGTCGTGCATCTTCGGTTGCGCGCTTCCATTTTCTAAAATATATTATACAGTAGGGAAAGTACAGAAAATTTTACAAACTCATCATTCGTAATAAAGGCGTTATACGTACCAATAATGTGGCTTTTAGATTAACACAAACTTAAAATACAAAATCACAATAAGAACGTGTTTGCGTGTCTAATAATATACTCAAACTAATCTTACAGTACCTAATAGTAATGGGGACTTATTCAGACAAGACCCCATTGTTAGTTAGCTTAAATTACTTTAGCAATAATTTATTTCGGCTGTTAGAAATACTTAGAAATGTTTACCTTACTCACCACTTGAAATCAAATCTCGCGCTATCAGCTGTCGAAACTAGGGGCGCGAACATGGTGCTGACGTTTAAATCGCTCACTAAACACACTATTATACAAAAACTAAAATCACATCACTAACGTCTGTGACGTTCAAACGTTCCAATTCCAGTCTAACTTTGGTTAGCGTTTTTACTTTATCGCAATACCAAAATCCCCCCTGGGGGGCGATCGCCATAATTTTACACGGCCGCAAACGTAAGCGGAAAGGTTTTGGTTGAACTCTAATAATGTTTTGAATATGGTTCAGCTGAGCGGATTTTGGTATTGCGATAAAGTAAAAACGCTAACCAAAGTTAGACTGGAATTGGAACGTTTGAACGTCACAGACGTTAGTGATGTGATTTTAGTTTTTGTATAATAGTGTGTTTAGTGAGCGATTTAAACGTCAGCACCATGTTCGCGCCCCTAGTTTCGACAGCTGATAGCGCGAGATTTGATTTCAAGTGGTGAGTAAGGTAAACATTTCTAAGTATTTCTAACAGCCGAAATAAATTATTGCTAAAGTAATTTAAGCTAACTAACAATGGGGTCTTGTCTGAATAAGTCCCCATTACTATTAGGTACTGTAAGATTAGTTTGAGTATATTATTAGACACGCAAACACGTTCTTATTGTGATTTTGTATTTTAAGTTTGTGTTAATCTAAAAGCCACATTATTGGTACGTATAACGCCTTTATTACGAATGATGAGTTTGTAAAATTTTCTGTACTTTCCCTACTGTATAATATATTTTAGAAAATGGAAGCGCGCAACCGAAGATGCACGACGGTGCGTCAGCTTGAGCTCATGACGCAGTTTATGGAGCATCATCGAGACCTTGCTCTTGGACGAGTTAGGTCTAAGGAGGCTCGTGAAGTTGCGGCGCGATTATGGCGTGAGTGTGCTGAGGCTCTTAATGCAGAAGGGCCTGCCCGAACAGCAAAAGAATGGTCTAAGGTATGAATAATCGAATCAAGTATAAATTGAATATATGCGACGAGGATTCCATAAACCAACTTTAACAGTGATTTTTTGTTTTACTTTAAGGTATGGAATGACACAAAGTGCCGGGTCAGACAAAAGTTGGTTGGCATAAATGCTAACCAAAGAGCTACTGGTGGTGGCCCCAGCAATGCACAGAGTTTGACGCCCTTAGAAGAAAGTGTTGCCAATAT
Organism: Furcula furcula; assembly: GCA_911728495.1. NCBI lineage: Eukaryota > Metazoa > Arthropoda > Insecta > Lepidoptera > Notodontidae > Furcula > Furcula furcula. The sequence continues at coordinate 31,666,274 of OU452245.1, read as the reverse complement.
CTTAGGGAGGGATATTGGGCCCCTGGCTGATGTTAGGCAGGAGCCATTTGCCTCAAGTGGTGTAAGTTATACTTACTTAATTACGAGTACCTATAGTCTAAATACCTAAGCATTATCAACAACCACTTGTGAGGTATTTTATTGTATAATGCTTATTAATTTATAGGGTGATGGTATGGTGTTGGAAATGGTTGATGAACCACAAAATTTACACGCCGAGCCTTCTTCAGCAATGTCGTGAGTACCCAAAATGATTGAGTTTATAGAAATAATAATATCTTGGGTCAATCCACACACGGTCATCTGATCCCTAACTAGGCAGAACCTGTACTATGGAAACCAGACCACTGATATACTTATATATTTTATTTTTTTGTAAATACATTCTTAAATAGATAAATAACACCCAGACACTAGGTGGGAATCGATCCCACAACCAATTGGGTAACAGCCAGGGTGTCTAACCACTAGACCAACGGGCCCCTCAACTCAAATAAATATGTCCATGTTCGTCCTCGTTCATGATTGTTGATCCCTCACATCCCTTACTGATTTTCGTTCAGAATAGCTGCTGGTTAGCAATGATAAATAAATTAATATACTTACAACATGTTGAACATACATTTCACTGTTCTTTTACAGATTAAATGTAATTGAGAGTGACCAGATAATATCAGGAGAACAGGAGACAGAGATAGGGGAGCAGGTACAGCCCTTGTCTGTATCCCCTGTTCCCAGTTTAACAGGTCAAGCACCATCGCTACAAAATACTCCAAGACGCAGTACAGGTTTGTTAAACTAATTTACATAATGCATAAACTTAAAACATGAACTATAAGGAACTAAATTGTTGAACTATTAACAGGTGTCAGAAGGGTGCGAGAGCCACGTCTACACCGAAGGATAGAGCGTGCCCCACGAGAAGTAACAACCACACAAAGTAAGTTAAGGTGTAAATAAAAGGTGTGAAAATCTCAATAAAAGTCCCCAATTCTTAATATAACATAACAATTAATAAATTCTTTATTAACCACAAAGTACATATAAATATTCACAAAATAGTTGGTACATGTTAAAAATTTTGTAGTAGGTACTTACAGACGATTAACTTTATTACAATGACCTATGTCCCTCAGGCTAAGCAGGCTTGCATCGTACATACATACATACAAATTTTGTTCCATGTGGGAATCAAACCCAAGATACGGGCCCGAGCTGTCGAGAGCTCAAACCATTGTGCCAGCCTTGTCAGGCGATAATGATATTCCATAGCAACATTCATTTATCATTTCAGCTACAAGAACTGCTTTAGACGAATCGAGAGCATTGGTGCTTCGTATTGAGGAAATGCGGGCACAGGCTGAACTACAACGTGCTGAAGCTCTCTGCAATTTCTCAAATTCTTTTAAACTGATTGCTGAGAGCATAGACAGATTTAGTCAAAAGGTAAATAAGTAGTATTTTATAAAATAATCAGTAATTATAATTTTAATAAAATATAATTATAATATCCTTTTATTGGACCAATTTTAAATCAGTGCCAGTGTGTGTGTGTGTATTCTATAAAGTGAACTCCGACTTTGTCTTGGTCTTCATGTTACTCTTATTGTTTCAGTATTGCTTACAACAAAGCCACCCACAGCAGTGAAATGGTGATATACTCGTAGATTAATTTTTAATTTAAACCTTGTCTAGACGTTTATTTTTTTGTGATAGAGTAAATTAAATTATACTTATATAAATTGTTTTTGTTCTCCTAATTATATTTCTCATAAATACCTAATTACCCCTTTCACCCTAGATTTTACATTTATATAAAACCATGTTAACTATACATATTAATACTAATGTGAGTCATCTCCACATATATTTTTATGTTCATCTAGATAACCTGTGTTACATAAAACAACCACTAATACACATGTGTAACTTTCATTTAGTGTAAGATTCATGCAACACAAATATCTGCATAAACATGAATATGTTGAGATGTATCATAATTGTATTTCTATGTAGCAATTTTCTTACCTTCTAACAAAAAAAGTTACATGATTTTGAAACTACATTTGTACTTTCTCTAAAATTATATCATTTATTTGGATAAAAGTAATATTAAAATATTATATATGAAACTAATACTAAGCTTACAAACAATTAAAATCAACCTAACTTTTAAGATTTTATTCCTGAATTGCCCTATTTGCCCACAAGCGTTGTATAAGAGCTTGCTGTCGTGCACGGCCTAGTTCTAGGTCGCTGAGAGCGCGTGCACCGCGGGGCCGGGCTTCCATCGCGCCACCGCTGGCGCCCTCTGCCAGCCGGCGCTCGCGACCCGCCTCCTCTGCTGTTAATGGAGTGTAGGGGACGTGAGCTCTGTGTGCTATATTATGCAGTACACAGCAGGCGTTGGCTATTCTGGCAGCAGCTACTGGGTTATAATGCAGCTTCCTATCAACCAACAGGCACCTGCAAAAAAACAAAGTCTTTATAAATACCAAATGTATTTATAACATACATATTTTTGATGGGCATGTTGGTCTAGCGGTTAGACACCCTGGCCACTACCCAATAGATTGTGGGTTCGATGCCCACCAATGTCGATGTCTGGGTGTTATTTATCTATATAAGTATTTTTAAAAAAAGTATATGTATCAAAAATAAAAAATATTGATTATTATTAAGAATGGTATGATGACTTTAAATGCATTTGTACCTAAAGCGAGCTTTTAAAACACCAATGCAGCGCTCAACAACACTTCTGGCAGTCAAATGCAGGTCCTGGTAATATGCCTCAGGTGTATCAGGAGCTGGGTCTGAGAGGGGTGTCATCATAGTAGACCTCAGAGGATACCCGGAGTCTCCTAAAATTACAAACAAAAATTAATTCCTCATAAGCAACACACAATGTATTAGTAAGTACATAACAAAAAAGTATTAATATTAATAATCTTTATAATACCTAGAATATACAAATCTTCTCCATCAAGAGTGTGAAGCCTCTTGAGATAATCATTTAATGGATGATTAGCCCACACAACACTATCATGTGTGGATCCAGGATAACTTGAATCCACACATAATATATTTAAATTAGAATCACACATCTGAAAAAAGAAACAGGTGTTAAATTGAACAATTAATAATGTGTAAACTTAAAAATAATTAATAAAAATTCTAATAATTAATAATATTCTTACAATCATAATATTTAATGAATGGTATCCTTTTCGATTAAAAAATCGTTCTTCATGGTCAGTAGGTCGCACAATTGCCACATGAGTTCCATCAATACAACCTAGAACTGGCATTTTGTATTTACGGAAGAACCTGAAAAGTATGATTAATTTACATTGTGATGGGCCAGATTATCTTCTGGTGGTTAGACACCCTGGCCGCTACCCAATAGGTTGGGGGTTTGATTCCCACTTATTGTGTGAGAGTTATTTATCTATTTGTGTATGAACAAAAAAAAAGGATATAAATATTTGTCAGTTATCTAAGTAGTTACCTTATTACAGGCTTTGCCTAGTTTGGGACCAGGATGACTGTGTGTAGATTGTTAAGACGTTAACTACACAGTTTCAATACAAAATATTTTATTTTTTATTACTGAACAGGTAGTGCTCTTGATCTTGAACTTGCCTCATGGAAAGTGATGGATAAGATCTATCCTACAGCATACCATGAAGATACTGAATATGTATCTTAATGGTATATTATTCCATTATACACTTTATGCTTGCTGTAGTATAATACTAAATGCTTTTCCTTTTCTGTATACTTACAATCTTTTAACTTGTTCCCTCTCACACCGTTTGAATGGAAAAGCTATGTACTTGTTGATCACTGTCGGTTTATTCAAGGACATTGTTACTTGCCGAATGGCTTTCGAGACACTGGCTTGAGAAATACAGTGCTTTTTACTATCTCCTACGATGGTTTGATAGGACCCAGTGGCATAGAAAGCCAATGCTACCAAAACCTGGAATTGACAATATAGTTTGAATTTTGTATGAATAATGACTACTTACTTGTATAAAGTAGGTTATGAATTTAGTAGACTTCAAGAAATAGGATTAACATGAAGTGATAGGCGATAATGTTGGTAGCTTGATAGAGGAACCATCACACTATCAGTCCTTACCTTTGTTTCCACATCCAAAGCATCAGAGCGTAGCACGGGTGGCATGTGAGGTGTCAACTCGTTAATAAGCTCACGAGTTAGGTCCTTCGTCAGTCTGTACCGCTTAACAAACTGCCGATCACTATATTGATCACACATAAGCCTAGCCCTTAAGTTTCTTTTTTTGGCTTGAGCCCGAGCCTCAGCTACATCGACTTGGTGGGAAATCTCCAATAAATTAAGGTACGCGTTCATTTTTCCTTATGTATGACAAGAATAATCACTCAAATTATTTATTCGTAGCACTCAAAAACACAATTACTCTCAAAAAGAACTTTACAACACGAAAAAATAGGTCAACGTTTGAGAAAAGGTAGCGTCTTTTTAACTTTTTCTAAACCTTTTGTTTGACAGCGGTTGAGTTCGAACTTTGGCAACGTTCCATCTCAACTAGCTGTCAAAAATTTTGCGCGATACGAAATGTGTCAAACGTTCGAGATTAAGCTATGGTTGGGTTGCGCTTTGGTTGAACATTTTTATCGCGATCGCCCCCCAGGACTTGCTTGACACGTAGAAGCTCAGCATCAAGATGTTGCTTGTCACAGATCCTGTTTTGTCTGAAACAAAATTACCCACGGTAGCTAACTGTGTAGGAGGATGATAAGATTGACCGTTAAAGTATCTGTCAGTATATCTGTCAATTATATATTAGATTTAAATATTATATTATTGTTTTTTTTCTTACACACATTGTAACTAAATGTGTTATTGTATGACTCAATTTGTGTATGTGTGTGCGCGTATTGGTGTGTGTGTAATGCAACATGGAACATCTAAATATATACTAGTGATGAGATAATGATCTTTTTTTTAATAATTTTATATATGTACTTCAGAAAATAGTTACGTCGTCGCAAAATGCCCTTTGCCCAGTGATTATATGTTATTTTACACTTCACTAATATCGATATATAAAAGATATGCTATACCTCCTCTCTATTTTTCTCAAGGAAAAGATGATGACTGATGGATTATAATTAATTGTTGATATTTTCGCCTAATAATAAAGAAAGGATAGAAAAAAATAACAATAATCTGCTTACCGAACTTCATCCAGAGGATATTTGGCCATAAAACAACGTTTTTTGCCATCTTTTCTTTCGGATTTAAAGCCACATATCTCACACTTTTTATACCTCATTTTAACCAAAGTAGGCTATCACAAGCTTAATTAGATAAATAGCAATATTGAATCACGATATATATTTCAAAAATTATCTATTTTTTCCAAATTACTGTAATTTAAAGTTCTAGAACGCACGTAAACAAGCTAAGCAATGACATTCAATGGCGGGAATGTCATGAAAGAAAGAGCGAGTAATATTGTGGGAGTGAGAGAACTATATCCGCCATCAAATTTACCCCAATTGCCTAAGACAAATTACGATGTTCTATGTTGCGGCTGCCTGGGCTTCGGTAGTAATTTTTGTAACCGTAGGTTCACTGATACCTAAAGCGGCCGCAACGCGCTCTCGCACTTGCGACAATGGTAAAAGCGGGCCGCCATTTTGATACTCTGCTTCAAAGTAATTACGAAGCTTGATCGCCATTTCTCTCGTCTGTCCTTTCAGCACTGATCCTTTCGGCATTTTATAGTTCGAATATAAAACAATACAAAACTCAGCAAACAATGACTAGCACGGGCGTCTTGTTGCGAGTGACAGATGACAGTGACAAACACAAAATGGCGGTAGACCATTGAGTGTTGCTACCTTGAAAAAATACTACCCATAAACAAAAAATGGGGTAAGTAATAGAACGTTTTAAAAACCCCGCTCTAATATTTAGGAAGATTATTATTACGTGTCAATGTAACAAAAGTGATAATAGAATGACGTTCTACTACTTACTAGCGCCATTCCTACGACTGTTCTCTTTCCGCACAGACTCGATAGAAAAATGAATCGATATCGTGTCCACTATAATCACTTGGTCACAACACTATAACTGTCAAATTAGATCTGTTAAATAGAAAATAAACGGTTGGATCTATTATAGTAGGGATATAACATATCTTTAGTAAAATATCATTGATTGTACCCAATGATATGTATAAAATATCATTGATTCTACCTATGTTAGAAGTCATCTGGAGTTCGCAATGCAAATATGGAATCCGCGCTATCTATACTTATAATAAAACTGTAACAGGTCCAATTCTGTACATTTAAGATATTTTGAAAATTATATTTGGGCATTCTGTAACCGATACTGAGGCCGAAAATGTATTTTTTTTAATTTTTGTCTGTCTGTCTGTCTGTATCACGGCTGCGCATCACGCCGAAACTACTGAATGGATTTAAATGAAACTTGGCATGGTTTGAGATCTTACTACGAGGTAGGACATAGGATACTTTTTATCCCGTAATCTAGCACGGTTCTTTTGGGAGAGGGGATTAAAGTCAAAACGGGTACTTGGTTATACGCTTGGTCCGATTTTATCAATTTTTCATTATAATATAATAAATATTAGTAAGAGAACACTCATAGAGAGTTGTTATCAAGGTTTTGTAATCGATCTGGTTAAGCAACGTTAGGTAAGGTCATTATAGAGATGGGTGACCGCTTAACACCATTTGAACTAAACGGGTCCGTGCTTCAGAGAGCAAGTAAAAAGTGGGTCCCAGTTTTTAACCGACTATAAAAAAGGAGGTTATGTATTCGATGCTTAGAGGAGATACCAATGGAGATAGCATGATGCGCTAACCCCTCTGCCAAATTTTGTTCATATGGTCAGGTCATTCTTTATTTGTGTGCGTATCTTTTTGAATGTGTTGCGAGTTTATTATAGTGTGGGTATGCGTGAAATTGTATCTGTGTGTGTTTACTTCGCCTCCCGCACCCCGCAAAAGTGCCACGAAAAATTTGTTCGGCGAATCGACGCGATACTAGCTCTATTCTAATTACTCTGAGATTCGATGCGAAGGTCTGTTATTAACAGTTTAGTTAACGTAAAAATAGCGCAGGTATAGCAGTGTGGGTCAGCTAGTCATAAATACATTGACCGTATAGAGAACATACAAAAACGTTTTATTAAGTATCTCTGTTATCATCAGAAACTCCCATATCAATCTGCCGATTATCTTCAATATTGTAAAAAGTTTCATTTGTTGCCACTTAGGGAACGTCGAGAGATTAGTGATTATTTATTTCTGAGGTTCTTGAATAAAATTATTTTAACATTCAAATACAAATAAATAAATATTTTTTAGTGTGCTGTCTATTGAAGGCGGTTTATTTTTATTTTTTATCGATATAGGATAGATCTCACCAGTTACGATACCAAAGAAAATTGTACAGTGAGCGGATTCCAAATTATTCGATACTATTAATAGGATAGAAATCGCGTTTCGCTTACTACGAGACTGAACAGGGCGCGTCGGGCGGCGGCGCGGCGTCGTCGGCGTCGACGTCGGGGAGGCGGCAGGCGCTCGGCGAGCGCTCGTCGGGCAGGTGTTGGCGCGTGCAGGCGGGCGCGCACATGTGCAGCCGCAGCCGCGCCGGCGCCGCGCCAGCGCCGAAGTCCCGCAGCCGCGGGCCGCCCGCGCCGCACGCGTCCTGCGCCGCCGTCGCGCACGTCGCGCCTCGCTCGCCCACCCACGCCGCCGACACCGCCACCACCAGCCTGACGTTCCCGGCAGCGAATATTATACGGCTGATGTTGCTTCATATTATCGATGATAATCTAGCTCATTGAGGTGATCTCGGGCGGTGATCGTGCGCCGACGCAGGTGAGCACCGGGGACGACGTTGCGACTGGATCGTTTCGAATGGAAGTTTGAAGTTCCCCGGTGCTCCGATGGGTGGTCGTTCGGTGGCATTTGAAGCTAGCCGAGCGTCTCGGTGCTTCTGAAGGCACGTGAGTCGCCTCGGTCACCCTCGGTCGTCGCCATCTAGACGGTATGATCATTGTCCGAGTCTCGAGGCCGGTTCGAACGACGCCGACGCGAGGTTAGCGAGCAGCCGAGCCGAGCGTCGATCCAAAAAAATACCGGTCGGTCGAGTGCGAGGCGAGACGCACTGGCGCACCGAGGGTTCCGTATCTTTTTAAGATTCAATACTGAATAAATACAATAGCAATACCTCAAGTAGCAAAAGGACCAAATCACAGTTGAGGAGTGTCTGTTCAAAAAGTCGTATTTCACTTTCCAACTATTAATTAATTTAATTTTTTTTGGACCTGTGGCATAAAAGCCCATCGTATGAGCCTAAAAAATTGTCAAAAAGGAGTCTATTTCCAATACAATAAAATCCAGAAAATTAGGATTCCAAACAAAACGGATGTATTTCTGCATTAAAATGTTCTCTTAGATTGTTTCAAACAGAACAGGCACATTTCTTCTACAAAAACATATTTTATTTAATATTTTGTTCTAAAGGTCATATTTTTTTCCATACTTCACTACCATAATAAAAATAGATTCATTCGATTATAGAACGGTATCGAGTCAAAATACGACGGCTGTGCATGAATGTCATTGTCAATAGCAACCATTGTAAATAAAATTTTTTTTTTTTGGCTCCGCACCCATACCTAGAACAACGTCGATAGATGAGTGTCCGTTTTGACTGCTTGGCAAGAAAGTTATGAAGGGATATCCATCCAGTCTCCATGTGTCGACCGGATGGATATCCCTTCATACCTTTCTGAATATTGGATCTGTGAATTTGCGACCTTCATTGTTAATATTTAGCAAATTCCTTCGTAATATTGACGTAGTCGTTTTTCTTCTACGCCACTGTGGTCGATTGGCGGCCGAGCAGTCGAAGCGGACACACAGATGACACTAATCTGATACGTTATTCATTCATATTTCTAACTTTTATCAATTCAAAAAGCCTTATTTTTTGAAGTGACAAATCAAAAGGTCGTATTTCTGACTTGTGTTTCTGAATGAGTTCAAAATACCGTACAATAAAGTGTATGGTGGAGGCCAATCGGGAGGTAGTAATGTCAAGTATTACTGATCCTGATCTGATGGTCACCCTGGTAGGGCAGAGGTTGTTGAAGGACTATAGTGTTGGTCACGGCATGGGGCATTCATCGGTATACCAAGCGAAAACCTATGTCATAATTGCCAGCATCAAAGAAATGCAAAGGAGAAATGTCAAAGGTAAAATTTGCATTCTCAGCGACAGTCAGGCAGTACTGAAGGCTCTGAATTCCTTCAGAGTTGCTTCTAAACTTGTCAAAAAACGTGTTACATGCTTCAACAACTTGGGAAGACAACAATGTCGGCCTTATCGGGGTACCTGGACACGAAAGCGTCGAGGGCATTGAGAAGGCAGATAGACTAGCGAAGGCCAGCTCTTAGACATTTGGTTGGCCCCGAACCATTTGTGGGGTTCCCTATGGAATATATCACCAAGCATTTTATGCACATGCTAGAGACGAACACATGAAGGAATGGAGGGCAGCGTCAGGCCTAAACCACTCCAAAACATTATCTAGCACAAGGGTGGACTGAGGGATTAAACTATTAAACCTAAACATATCACAAATAAGGCACTAGAAGGTGCACTCACAGGACATTTTGGTACCAACGAGCAACTGAATTGGTAACCCCGCACTGAACATCGACGCAGCCTTCGAATCGGACAACAGCACCGCTTCGCCATCGCTCTCTCCTGCAACAACCAGCGAGTCATAAGCCAGCCAGTATCCCGGCCTCATCGGATGACCAACGCATTATGGCTGCGGATGCAAGCCTGGTCGACCTTCGGCCAGAACATGGCACAACACCCCTGCACTACGGCCGGTCCTTGTAAGAAGAGCGCACCCTTCTCTCCGGTACGCATAGCAGCCGTCAGCCATACCCACTGCACACCTTGACTCACTGAAGACGTAGCAGCATCAGCTTCGACTCACTGGAACTGCATCCACTGGTATTGGTACAGCGACTGGAACGCAAGGACGAGCTGGCAAATGAAGACGTTCATCGACTTCCAGTCTTCGGGGAGAGTAATGTGGCTACTCAACATAACCAGATGGCGCCACATGTGGTACAGCGACGCAAGGAAAAGCAAGCAGCATCACATACAGCGCGATAGATGGCGACACCTCCGAATCCTGAACCTCGCAAGCGAAGTTTCTCAAACGTTGAGAATATATACAACATCCCGACATCAACTGTGGGGGGCTTCGGCACTGACCGAGCATCACACCTCGCTCGGTCGGAGGATTCTCCCTTAGGTACGTCGTTGCATCGGTAAAATTTTAAAGCGGGTTTTATTTTAATGAACCTTCAGTATCCTTAAAAAAAAATTAAAAAAAAAAACTAAATAAAATAAAAACAACGTGGAGCATCATAAACACTGAAACAGGAAAAACAACAATACGTGATCGTGACTTTCATTTAAAAATTAATAATTTGGATGTAACAGCGGATCAGGATGTCGCAACAGAATTTGAAACTTTTTTTTACAAATGCTCCTTTAGATATATCTAAAACTATAAAGTCTTCATCCACTTCCGCTGAGACTTTATTAAAACAAAGTGTAACAGAATGTGGCGCAACCTTTGAATTCTCAGTTGTTGATGTCAAAGAAATATTGGACACTTTTAAATCGCTAAATCCGAAAAAGACTGCTGACCTTTGGGGTCTATCTGTACAAACGGTTTCTTGTATAATTGAGCTTATTGCTCCGCAATTAGTATTAGTATTCAATAGTTGTGTCGCAAGTGGTGTGTTTCCTGACCTGATGAAACAGAGCAAAGTAATGCCCTTATTTAAGTCTGGTAGCTCTACTGAGCCTACTAATTTCAGGCCAATATCAGTGTTACCGACTTTAAGCAAATTTTTTGAAAAATTGTTATTAAATCAAATGTTAGAACATTTTAACACACACAATAAACAATTCGGTTTTACAAAAAATCGCTCCACAACGGATGCTGGAGTCGAGTTGTTAAAAAATATTTATGAAGCCTGGGAGGAATCACATGATGCCCTTGGCGTATTCTGTGATTTATCTAAGGCCTTTGATTGCGTAGAATATGACACGCTAACCAGGAAACTACACCACTATGGTATAAGGAATAGAGCTCTCAACCTTCTGACCTCATACCTGTGTAACAGAATTCAGAAGGTTGATCAATGGAAAAAGATCAGCTGGATCTGAGGTCACTTTAGGTGTTCCACAGGGTTCAATACTAGGCCCTTTTCTATTCTTAGTATATATTAATGACTTACCCTACTTTGTAGGGGGCAATCATAACATTGTATTGTTCGCAGATTATACATCTTTGTTGTTTAAAATTAAACGTAAATTGCAGGACTATGACGATGTGAACAATGCGCTTTCTAGGGTGGTCCATTGGTTCGAAGTTAATAATTTAAAACTTAATGAAACTAAAACTAAATGTATTAAGTTTACTACACCTAATGTTAGACAGGTGGGAACCAATATTGAAATTAATGGAGTGGTATTGGACCCTGTGATCTCTACGACATTCTTGAGCATTACTATAGACGCAAAGTTACAATGGGGCCCACACATTGAGAAACTGTCGGGTAGGCTAAGTTCAGCGGCTTATGCAGTTAAAAAAATTAGATTTTTCACCGATGTCGAAACCGCTAGAATTGTATATTTTAGTTATTTCCACAGTGTTATGTCTTATGGCATATTGCTGTGGGGATCTTCTGCAGACCTTAACACTATTTTTATTCTGAAGAAAAGAGCTGTGAGAGCTATCTACAATCTGGCTGCTACGGATTCATTAAGAAAAATATTTAAAGAAATAAACATTCTAACGGTTATATCACAATTCATTTATGAAAATTTGATGTATGTAAAAAAGAATATAAGTACTTTCGCTAAAGTTAGTGATCGACATAATATAAATACTCGGAACAAACACAATCTTGCTGTACACTCCACGCGTCTCCACAGAATTAGCAATTCCTTTATGGGCCAAGGTATACGTTTTTATAATAAACTGCCCCAGGATATACGAGATTGTAACGTTTTTAAGAAAGAGGGAGAGCTTCGTTACAGGTATATTATAGAAAGAAAAAAACAAGGATTACAAAAGATAGTTTGATTTTATTTTAGTTATTAGTATTATACAGAATTAAGTGAATTAAGTTATAGTAAACAGAGCAAGAGATCTCAAAGGTCGTGGTCGAGTGGTTGGAAGTGTGGTTCGATGCACCTGGAGTTAGTCGGCCAGGGCACGACGTGGTAAGGGTGGCCGCCTCAGACCGGGCGGTCCACCGGGCATGGTGCAAGCGGCCTGGTCCCGAGCAGCGGGCCAGACGGGCACCATGCCAGCAGCAGGGTAGTTGTCCGGCCTGGTAGCAGGCCGGGAGTAAGGCCGGGGGACGCCCAAGGGCGGCGTGCCCCCAGCTAGTGGTCGCGGGACGCCCAAGGACGGCGCCCCGTAGTAGCAGTGGACGGGGGCACCCGAGTGGCGGTGCCCCGCCGTTGAATCTGGTGCGGAGGCGTCCAAGGACGACGCCCCGCCGTTGGAACGTGTGCGGAGGCGTCCAGTGACGACGCCCCGCCGTAGGAACCCCTGAAACAAACCGTGCACAGTGCTTAGCATCATGCTGAGGCAAACAAGGTAGCAGGCAGAGCTTATGGTGCACTTAGTTCCAGGTGAAAGATGAAGTTAAGCAGATGATACCAGTCAGGGCATAGGTTCAATGCACGGGCTAAGCATGAGCCACGTGCGTATGCAAAATTAAGAGATTTTAATAGGTACTTGCTGAGCAGCATTCAACCGGCAAGCAGCAACCGCTATATGAGGTTAGGGACGCTAAAAGATGAAGAAAAACGTACGAACACGTGGCGATGGGTGGCGGTGAAGCAACTGCGATGCAAATCACTTCAGCCCGCACAGGTAGAAAGTAAGGTTAAGTATTTCACAAAATGTGAACAAAGAAAAACACATTGCCACGCGGTCGAGAGACTACGTGCTAGGGACACTTAGAAGAAAAACACACTAGACTCACCAAGTGATGGGGATCCAAAGAGGAACCTCCGGTTAAGACAAGGGCTTTGATATGGAAGCCAAGTTGTTGCCAGCACAGAGTACTATGAATATAGGGTACCAGAGAGAGTACTTTTTTTTAAAATATGGGACCACGTATTTTGCGTTGCACTTTACGTTTTATACAGATATTTAGTAGGTACGGATATACTGTTTTTATCGAGTCACCGGTACAGTATCGATACGTCTCCCAAGACAGTGACGTATGCTGTCAAGTTAGTGACATTTGATATGTCAATTAGAATGTGACATTGACATGCCAAATAGAATGTAAACAAACATTAGTTTTGTTTTTTACCATAAAGAATGTATGTTTTATTTTATATATATTTTATAAGGTAAGTAATTTGTTACAAGATCTACCAATAAAAAAATTTAAAACTACCATTAAGAGCCATTTGTCTAAAAAGGGCTATTATAAAATCTCGGATTACCTGGAGGATAAAGCTGCGTGGGCTTGAACTGCAGTACTCTTGCAAGCTTATAGTTTAAGATATATTTATTGTAAATTTGTTTAAAAAAATCTTATATAATTGAAAAAAGACAAGCCCGCTGAGTTTCTTGCCGGATCTTCTCAGTGGAGGCCGCGTTACGATCCGGTGGTAGTTGTAAAAAATCACAATATGTAAGAGCCCCCGTGAGGCCTATGCATAATAAAGAATTTTGAATTTGAATTTGACTTAAACCTCTTTCGGAACTCGTGGTGATACTGTAAGGCGTAGGTAAAGTTTGTATGACTAGAAGTTCTAATAATCTGCTCTGTTAATTTTATAAAAGTTTAATATAATATTTTCAGAATAATACTAAATTTTTCGACAGCAAGACTCGCGTGGGTAATCTTGATCCGGATGCGTTAGTTAGAACTGATTGGCTGTCGTAAGCAGATTTGAATTTGATCCCAACATTGAATGTTCACGGTCTAAATAGTTCCTAGTTTTGGTTTTATTTGAAATCACAATATGTAAGAGCCCCCGTGAGGCCTATGCATAATAAAGAATTTTGAATTTGAATTTGACTTAAACCTCTTTCGGAACTCGTGGTGATACTGTAAGGCGTAGGTAAAGTTTGTATGACTAGAAGTTCTAATAATCTGCTCTGTTAATTTTATAAAAGTTTAATATAATATTTTCAGAATAATACTAAGTTTTTCGACAGCAAGACTCGCGTGGGTAATCTTGATCCGGATGCGTTAGTTAGAACTGATTGGCTGTCGTAAGCAGATTTGAATTTGATCCCAACATTGAATGTTCACGGTCTAAATAGTTCCTAGTTTTGGTTTTATTTGACTAGAGTCTATCAACTCTGTCAGGACTGACCGAGCAAATAAAGCTATGTGAGTATATTCCTCTATAGATCCACACACGGGGAAGCAGTGTCTCGTAGGATGGACGTGCTAGCGATGTCGTTGATACGGGTGGCTGACCGACAGCGAAATACGGTGGTCTTATTTGAACTTTTCGGTGGAGGATACAATTGTTATTTTTATCAATATTACCTATTTAATCGACTGAGTCGTATCATAATAATCGCTAATTATCCGGGGAGCAGTGGTAGTGAATCTATTGTAAAGATCCAATGCGACCAACGGATATTACGAGCCTTGTTTTATTGTTGCCGCTGTACTTTCTTATTACTCGGGAATGTTCTCTGGTGATATTTCATGTAGTGCGGTGGTCTTAATAGCTTGTGTTATCAGACCCTATAATAGTTGTGATCAACACTCTTGTGACTTTAATACCTAGGCCGTTGGAAGGTCAGAGCGATGTCGTTGATACGGGTGGCTGACCGACAGCGAAATACGGTGGTCTTATTTGAACTTTTCGGTGGAGGATACAATTGTTATTTTTATCAATATTACCTATTTAATCGACTGAGTCGTATCATAATAATCGCTAATTATCCGGGGAGCAGTGGTAGTGAATCTATTGTAAAGATCCAATGCGACCAACGGATATTACGAGCCTTGTTTTATTGTTGCCGCTGTACTTTCTTATTACTCGGGAATGTTCTCTGGTGATATTTCATGTAGTGCGGTGGTCTTAATAGCTTGTGTTATCAGACCCTATAATAGCTGTGATCAACAGTCTTGTGACTTTAATACCTAGGCCGTTGGAAGGTCAGAATAGGAAGCTGGTCGGATAGGGTTGGCCTTTGAGGGAAAGAATAATATTGGTGTACGCGAGGGTGAACTATTCCCGAGTCGATGGCTGGTCTTGTGGGAGGTTGTTCGCGGTGGCAGGAGGATATTATTTATTGTGTTAAATGCAAGCATCGGTGAGTGAACCAGTTGTCCACAGCTGGTACATTTAGAATGTCTGGTGAAATGCTTAAGAGTGCTTCTAACTTCCTTTGAAGAGCACGCCAACTTGTGGGCCAATATATCCTTCCCGAGTGACCCCGCACTCCCTCTCAATACAAGCCCAATCCTTGAGGTCCCCTGGGATCAGGTGTTTGGTAGAAACTCAATTCAGGGGCACTCCACTAAGCCACACAGGCAGGAGTAACGAAACGTGCTTTTGATACTCCGAGAATATATAATAAAGTAAGTACCTTGTTTAATAAAATGTAATAAATGCTTCTATATAAAGAATTTTGGAAAAATATTATTTCAGAAATGCTATTATGAAGTAGCTAACTAGGTAATTAAATTACGATGAATGTCTAGTTTTGCCATCAATATTCTTATAATTTAAAAAAAAAAGAAAGATGTATAAAGGGCAGTGTATTGTTACGACCGGGACGTAAAAGTGTTAATTACTCCGTTAATTATTACTTAATTGCAATGATCTCAAAACGCATTGTTAGTCTATAGGTCTACTATCGATTCGTACCGAAAGATCTCGAATTCTCAATAGAAAGTACTTCCCTCCAATTCGGCAAGTACTTACGTACCTACCTACGCGCTCGCGCTCGGTTCACTGCCCCCGCCTATTGTTAGTTCATTCTCGAAGGTCACGCCGCTATTGTATCGGCTCGAAAGTACTAGACTGTACAAGTACTTACGACTACATTCTGGAAGGTTCCACCCCTCTGTTAATTTAGGTATATAAGCCGACGCATAGAGGCGCCCAGACAGTTTGTGTTTACAAGCGACAGCGGAAACATCTTAAGGAAGCGATCGAAGAGAATTGTACCAGCGACCCTTGCGAAGACTTTGGACTACTGTGAAGAACTGTGCGACTCGGACTACTGTGCCTTGTGTGTATACTGCGTGTATAGTGTATACAGAGTGAGTGTACGTGGAATAAAATCTTCTTTTACGTTAATCGGCATTTTAATACCCACCCGCACGTAACAATTGGTGTCAGAAGCGGAATGCCGATTCTGCCGCGTGAAGAAGAAGCGCGTACTCCGCGAACAAGGAGACAAGTGGAGATGGATGCTGCACGTCGGCGTGGTCAAGAGGAGGAGTCTCAACCCGAGACTGCCACATCGTCTGGTACCGCACCACCGGGAGACTCGACGGAGCTAAATCTGTCAACCCTGCTGGCCGCTATCCAGGGTATGCAGGAGGCTACCCGTCGCGAAATTCAGAGTATTCAGGCAAACCCGGAAGCTTCCCGAGATCCAGGAGGTTATCCAGGCTACTCAAGAGGCTATCCAAGAGGCCACCCGCCGTGACATCCAGGCTACCCAAGAAGCTATCCAAGAGGCCACCCGCCGTGACATCCAGGCTACCCAAGAAGCTATCCAAGAGGCCACCCGCCGTGACATCCAGGCTACCCAAGAAGCTATCCAGGTCAACCAGGAGGCCGTTCTGGGTAAGATTGACGCCGGCATTACTATACTCGGTGAGAAAGTTACGAAACTGGAAGCGGACGTCAAAGAGGTTACTCTTAAAGCGGAGAACCTGGAAGGCCGAATTGATGACCATGACCACCGCATCCGTAAACTGGAAACTCGTCAACCACTAACCTTGGCTTCACCATCACCATCAGCAGCGAAACTCGACCTTCCGCACTTTGACGGATCTTCATCGTGGACCGCCTTCCGCTACCAGTTCGAGACACTGGCCAAGGGGAATGGGTGGACTGATGATCAATCCTTTATGGCCCTGACAGTGGCTCTGCGAGGGGACGCTTTACTAATACTAGAAAACCTGCCACTGGAAGGACGCACGTTGGAGGCTCTCTTAGAAGCACTGGATACACGTTACGGTGAAAAGCACCTAGAACACGTTTATCGGGCACAACTCCGCGAGCGGACTCAGAAGGCTGGGAAAGCCTCCAACAGTGGGCGCTTGAAGTAGAAAGGCTGGTTCGTCGTGCGTACTCTTCGTCACCGGCGACAGTTGAGGTAACTTTGTTACAAGCATTCGTTGACGGCATACGGGACGCGGAAGTCAGAGCCGCCGTTCGCCTGGGCCATCATTCTTCACTAAAGAGCGCTCTGGCCCATGCGCTTGAAGTGGAAGCTGTACGACAGGACAGTCGTGCATATAAAGTCCGCGCAATAGTACCTGATGAAAAGAGGGCTCAGTACGTCCCTACTTGCTATGGCTGTGGAGAAAAGGGGCATATTCGACTAGAATGTCGTAAGAAGAGAAGGAGGGTCACGAGCTCCGGGACCCAAGTGGACCAAGACCTGTCGTTAAACTAAGTGTCGCCAGGACCGCGGGGCGGGTGCTGGCTGGTAACAATAAGGCCCCCACCATCACCATTACTCAAGTTCGTAACGGAAATAGTCTGACCATCGAGGGCACATTAAATGAAAAGACATGCAGTTTGACAGTAGACACTGGGGCTTCGCGGAATATAGTCAGACCAGAGCTACTGAAACGTACTGTTTTGTGGAAAAGGCGATCCCCACCATGTCGCCTCCAGACAGCAACCGGCCAGCCAGTCTCCGTCCTCGGTGATACAGACGTAGAGATTAATATTGGTGACCGAACATACATCCACTCAGTTCTTATCGCAAATATCACGGATGATTGCATTCTGGGCCTAGACTTCTTGAAGGATCAGCGATGTGTTTTGGATATTGATAAAGGATTGTTAAGGTTTCCTGATCAAGAAGTTTGTCTGCAAGGATCACACCCATGCAATCTTTATTGTTTAAGGGATTTCATACTGGCTCCAAGATCTGAAAATTTAGTATCAGTGAAATTCCCTAAGAAGATCAAATCAAACAAATGTGTTATAGTAGAGGACTCCGGCAATCATCCACAGACCATCACGGCCAGGACATTACTTATGACAAATGGAATAGCAAAAGTAAGAACTTTAAACTTGAGTAATGAAGAAGTTCGTCTGAGGAAGAATAGCCTGATTGGAAGATGCGAAGAAGTAAAGTACCTGAAACGGTTAGACACTTCCGCAGTTCATCAAAACGTAAGTTCGACCAAAGACGATCACATTCGACAGCTTTTGGAAGATTGTAAGGAAAATTTATCACCACTGGAACTGCAGCAAGCCAAAGAGCTTTTGGTTACATTTAGGGACATTTTTGCAACCGGAAATGACTGTGGTAGAACAGGCCTTGTAAAGCACCAGATTGATACAGGCGATGCCAGGCCTATTAAACAGAGACCTCGACGTATACCGTGGGCAAAAGAAACAGAGGTAGCCGAAATGATTAAAGACATGGCTGAAAACAAGATCATCGAACCCTCTACAAGCCCATGGTCATCACCTGTGGTGCTAGTAAAGAAGAAGGACGGAAGTACGAGGTTTTGTGTTGACTACCGAATGTTAAATAATGTCACGAAAAAGGACAGCTGCCGAGAATTGATGACATGCTCAGTGGCATGAAGTGGTTCTCGACCATTGATTTGAAGAGTGGCTACTGGCAGGTGGAATTGAGTCCAGAAGATAAAGAGAAGACGGCATTTAGCACTGGAATTGGGAACGGACTATGGCATTTCAATGTCATGCCCTTCGATTTATGTAATACTCCAGCAACCTTCGAACGCCTTATGAAGAGGGTGATGGTAGGCCTCCTTGGAGACGTATGCCTGGTTTATCTCGACGACGTGATTGTGATGGGACGCAGCTTCAAGGAGAATCTGAAGAACCTGGAGAAAATGTTCACCCGGATCCGAGAAGCAAATCTGAAACTGAGTCCAAAGAAGTGTGCTCTATTTCAGAAGGAAGTCAGTTACCTAGGACATGTCATCTCGGCGGATGGAGTAAAAACCGACCCTGAAAAGATAAAAGCTGTTCAGGAATGGCCTATCCCGAAAAATAAGACGGAAGTGCGAGCGTTCCTTGGGCTTTGCACTTACTACAGGCACTTCATTAAGAATTTTTCGGATGTGGCAAAACCATTACATCAATTAACAGAGGATAAACGCGATTTCATCTGGGACTCGAATTGCGAGAATGCTTTTAGTGAACTTAAGCAACGGCTTTGTGAAGCTCCTATATTGGGTTACCCAAGCAGGGATGGAAGATTCACTGTGGACACGGACGCTAGTAATACGGGAATCGGTGGAGTGTTGTCGCAAACACAAGGGGACCGCCAGGTGGTAATTGCATACTTCAGTAAAGCACTTTCAAAACCAGAGAGAAATTACTGTGTTGCCCGCCGTGAATTACTTGCTGTGGTAAAGACTTTACAACATTTTCAGAAATACCTTATAGGAAGACAGTTCACGGTTAGAACCGATCATGCAGCATTAAAGTTGTTGTTACAGTTTAAAAATCCGGAAGGACAGGTAGCAAGGTGGATAGAGCAATTGCAGGAGTTCAACTTTGTAACCGAGCATCGCAGTGGAAAAGGACACAATAACGCGGACGCTCTGTCACGAAGACCGTGCGCTGACGACTGCAAGCACTGTTGCATATGTCATATTAATATGTATGTTATATAGTCTATGCTACGATCATAGAAATAAGCCTTGGCATCAGAATAAAGAAAGATGTCTGAAAGCTTAGTGCATTTCATTAACACCTCCAACATAAATCGAAATATAACGTGGTATCAGGTGAAAATCGCCTTAAGAAAATAATAAAAAGGTAATCACTTAGTGTGAACTATATAATAAAAACTAGCTGACCCACGCAGCTCCGCATGCGCTATTTTTACGTTAACTAAACTTTTAATAACAGACATTCGCATCGAATACATAACCTCCTTTTTTTATAGTCGGTTAAAAACTGCGACCCACTTTTTACTTGCTCTCCGAAGCACGGACCCGTTTAGTTCAAATGGCGTTAAACGGTCACCCATCCATTTAATGACCTTACCTAACGTTGCTTAACCCGATCGATTACAAAACCTTGATAACAACTCTCTATGAGTGTTACCTTACTGATATTTATTATATTATAAAGAAAAATTGATAAAATCGGACCAAGCGTATAACCAACTACCCATTTTGACTTTAATACCCTCTCCCAAAAGAACCGTGCTAGATTACGGGATAAAAAGTATCCTATGTCCTACCTCGTAGTAAGATCTCAAATCATGCCAAGTTTCATTTGAATCCATTCAGTAGTTTCGGCGTGATGCTCAGCCGTGATACAGACAGACAGACAGACAGACAGACAGACAGACAAAAATTAAAAAAAATACATTTTCGGCCTCAGTATCGGTTATAGAATGCCGTCCAAATATAATTTTCAAAATATCTTCAATGTACAGAATTGGACCTGTTACAGTTTTATTATAAGTATAGATTGTATTTTATACCTAGTGGTAAAAAGTTCAAAAATAAAAATGGAGAAAGCCTCCAAGACAACCGTCGAAGGGCTTCGGCCTCCAAAAGGTGTAGTCCTTACAGGCGAAGGAGCCAACTGGTTCAAATATAAGCAGTTGTTCAATATTTATTTAGAGGCTGTGGGATACACTGAAATTGACGAAAAGAGGAAAGTCGCCATTTTCTTGAACGCGGCTGGCGAAGAAGTTGTGGACGTATATAATACATTACCACAAGAGAAGAATTCCACACTAAAAAATCTGTTTTCAGCCCTAGATCAGTATGTGGAACCTAGGAAAAGTTTGTTAATAAATACTTCATCATCATCAGCCGGAAGACGTCCACTGCTGAACATAGGCCTCCCCCTTAGAACGCCACAATGAACGACAATTGGCTATTTGCATCCACCGGTTACCTGCGACGCGCACAATGTCGTCTGTCCACCTAGTGGGAGGCCTGCCAACGCTGCGTCTTCCGGTTCGTGGTCGCCACTCGAGAACCTTTCTTCCCCAACGGTTATCGGTTCTTCGAGCGATGTGGCCTGCCCATTGCCACTTCAACTTGCAGATTCTGAGAGCTATGTCAGTGACCTTAGTTCTTCGATGAATCTCCACATTTCGGATTCTGTCGCGCAAAGAAACTCCGAGCATAGCTCTCTCCATGGCTCGTTGAGTGACTCTGAACTTTTCTAAAAGGCCAGCCGTTAGAGACCACGTCTCAGTACCATATGTCATCACTGGCAACACACACTGGTTAAAAACCTTCGTCTTCAGGCACTGCGGTATTTTGGACGAGAAGATATCGCGTAGTTTCCCGAACGCTGCCCATCCGAGTTGGATTCTTCGGGCGACCTCTTTGTCAAAGTTGGACCGACCTAACTGGACAGTTTGTCCTAGGTATACGTAGTGGTCAACAACTTCGAGTGTATCGTTCCCAACAACTACCGGTACGGGTGCAACATAGACATTAGACATGATCTTCGTCTTGTCTTGTCGTTGTTGTTGTAAATACTTATGAGATGTTCAAAATACGTCAGGAGGATAGTGAGCCAATTGAACACTTTTGTACTCGCATAAAAACCAGGCCAAGAAGTGTGAACTAGGAGAATTAGAAGATCGCCTTATCACTATGGTATTAATAATAGGCGTTAGAGACAGCGGAATTAAAGAAAGGCTGCTCAGAGAAAACAACTTAGATGAAGAAAGTACACTAAATATATGCAGAGCTGCGGAAGCAGGCAGAAAACAATTAAAGGAGATAGAAAGTACAGGAACTGTAAGCAAAAATGTTGATTTAATTAAGAAAATCAATTATTTGGATAAAAAGTGCTGCGGTAAGTGCGGTAATCAACATGCTGTGAGGAATTCCTCAACTGCTGGACAATTGTCCAGCATATGGAAGGAGGTGTGCAATATGTAATTATTACAATCATTTTGCCAAGATGTGTCGATTAAAGGATAAAAATATGGCTAAGAAACCTGAACAACATAAGAAGAGTGAGTTTAAGAAAAATGAGTATAAGAAAAGCGATAGAAAAATACATGCTTTAGAAAATCAAGAAGAGGATAGTTCAGTAAGTGAAAATGAGTATTATTTGAGTAGTTTCAATACAATTAACAGTGTAAAGCTTGAATGGAAAGTAAAATTAAATATAAATAGTAAGAATATTCACTTTAAAATAGATACAGGTGCGGATTGTAGTACGTTGTCATTAGATATATATAATAAGATTAAAAATGAGAATACTGTGTTGAAAAAATGTAAAAATATGTTAATTGTCTATAGCGGAGAGAAAATAAATGTAATAGGACAGGTCGAGCTCGAGTGTGACTATAAAAATAAAAGATATATGATACAATTTAACGTGATTGATTTGATGGTACAGCCGGTAATTGGGTTGCCAGACTGTATTAAATTAAACTTGGTAAAAAGAGTAGATGAAGTGTCATGCTCTAGCCCGGACCATGAAAAGTTTATTAAAGAAAATTGTTCTATTTTCACAGGTCTTGGTGATATAGGTACATATAAGATAAAAATAAAAAATGATGCACAACCAGTAATTAAACCGATTCGTAGAGTGCCACATGCTATTAGGGATAGGTTGAAAATAACTTTAGATAAATATGAAAAAAGGGGTTTTATTGAAAAAGTAGAGGGACCTACTGAGTGGTGTAATAATCTAGTAATTGTAGAAAAATCTGATGGTTCTCTTAGGTTATGTTTAGACCCTAAAGAATTGAATAAAAGTATTTTAAGGGAGAACTTTCAAATTCCCTCACCGGAAGAAATTTATAGTAACTTACAGGGTAAAGAAATATTCACTGTTCTTGATATGAAAGATGGCTTTTTTCAAATTAGATTAGATGATGAACAGGATTTGTGTATATTTGGAACCCCATATGGTAGGTATAAGTTTAGAAGGATGCCATTTGGTATTTCCTCAGCGCCTGAAGTTATGCAAAAAATGAATATGAAAATCTTTGGTGACATAGAAGGTGTTATGATATACTTCGATGATATAATAGTGGCAGGAGAAAATAAAAAAGAACATGATAAGATTTTATCTAAGGTAGTAGAGAGAGCAGAAAAATTTAATGTAAAATTTAACAGTAAAAAATTACAGTATAGGCAAGAACATGTAAAGTATGTAGGTTTGATTATTAGTAAAAATGGGATAAGTGTAGATCCTGAACATATAAAAGCAATTGTAAATTTAGAAGAACCAAACAATGTAAAACAGCTTCAAAAATTTCTAGGT
This sequence comes from Furcula furcula, assembly GCA_911728495.1. NCBI lineage: Eukaryota > Metazoa > Arthropoda > Insecta > Lepidoptera > Notodontidae > Furcula > Furcula furcula. Next base: position 31,642,702 of record OU452245.1, on the reverse strand, counting down.
ATGTGTAACTATTTAAGCAAATTTATTCCACATTATTCAAAGACTACTGAGCCCTTGAGAGAATTGTTAAAAAAAGATATAGAGTGGACTTGGGGTTTGCCACAACAAAAGGCTTTTAGTGAACTTAAAAATAAATTAACCTTAACTATGTTAAACAGTAAAGGAAATGTTGTTCTACAGACAGACAGCTCAAATAAAGGTATGGGTGCTTGTTTACTTCAAAATGGGAAGCCAGTTTCTTTTTATTCTAGATGTTACACAGAGTGTCAAGTGCGTTGGGCACCGATAGAAAAAGAACTGTTTGCTATATGTATGGCTATGGAAAAATATCATCAATTTGTTTATGGTCGTAGAATAACAGTAGAGACGGATCATAAACCTTTAGTGGCTATTATGACAAAAGATATTAGTAAAATTTCTGCTAGGTTACAAAGAATGGTTCTCAAATTGTTAAAATATGTGGTGTGGCGTGTAAATAGCCACACGGGTTGTGTAAGGTGACTTACGAATTAATTGGTTATTTCAATACCGAAAAACACCAGTAACCCAGACTGTGCAGAATGAAAAAGCTCACTCACCTTCAGCACGCCTTCAGTAGGTATGGACCTCAGGAGTTCAGTACTCCGAGGGCTGATCAGCTCGCGGCACTCTGCATGCAGCTTGGAGACACTTGGCACTTTTCTCTGACCGGCCGGTCGAATATGAATTACACCAATCCAGTCTATGTATATAATGTCCAATTCCGAATATATGCTATCAGTATTAGCAATGAACCAAAGAACGTTCGGATGCAAAAAAAGTGTATGCAACGGAAGATTAACGGAAAAGGTCTGAGTAACGTCTTCTATGGAAACTTCGACCATCTCTCTCAAAGGGTGGGAGTCCGGATCATCAGCCAATCACATAGCTGTTCTTGCTTTACTAATGGCCCGGTAGTGCCATCTATTAGCGTATCATGGTGAGCACTGCACGAAACTGGTGTTTTATCGACAAAAGAGGGAGCTACTTACATGTCAACAATATAGCGATTATAACGCTTCACCATGCACCCCACTTTGAAAGTTCACAGGTCTTTCAACACCACAATTATACCCAATTCAAACACTGTTGATTATCGGTACAAATTCTCTAACATTTATGAGATGAATGGAAGTATTATAATTTCCAAAGTGTGGTGAGTCCTGAAAAGTATTGTGCTACTGTATATGTGCATACAATTATATTCTACATATATATGAATATATATAAATATTTATAATGTCTGAAAACCTAAATTAATTTATTGTGGATAATATGTGATTTACTTATTGGGTCGGCAACGGGTATAATTTGACAACAGGGCGTTTATACGAAGACTGTCTAGTTTTCACGGTGGCAACCCGAACTATGCCATCAGAACCCGGAAACACTTCGGTAATTACGCCTACAGGCCAAGATAATGGAGGGGCATCGTCCTGTCCGATCAATACGACAGTACCCACTTGAACTGAGTTACCATTACTCTGCCACTTTTGTCGAACTTGCAACGTGTGCAAATACTCATTACGCCACTTCTTCCAATAAGAAGCCACTAATGAATCAAGCAGGTTTTTACGTTTTACAAGATTGATACATTTGTCCGACAAATCTGAAGCCGGTAAATATTTAAGAGGGGTAGACATTAAAAAATGCGCTGGCGTTAAAACTTCAGGATGCGGATTTGAACTAATAACACTCAGAGGTCGTGAATTCATTAGACATTCTAGTTGAATCAACACAGTTTGTAATTCCTCGTAAGTTAACAGTTGGTTGCCTATTACCTTATATAAATGAGTTTTTAGACTTTTTATATTTGATTCCCATAGCGCGCCGAAATGAGGCGACCGAGGAGGGATCATTTTCCATTCAATCCTGTGTTTTTCTAATTCGCATTTCGTCATAGCCTGATGCTGCGAGTCAAGCAGTAATTTATAAATTTCATCTAATTGAGCACGTGCACCAATAAAGTTTGTGCCGTTATCTGAGTACATGCACGAAACGGGTCCACGACGTGATAAAAAGCGCTTAAATGCGGCTAAAAAACAATCACTGGACAATTCCGTGGTGAGTTCAATATGAACGGCTTTGGTGACAAGGCATACAAATAAGCATATATATGCCTTCTGAGCATGCTGTCCACGTCTACGTGAAAGCAGAATGCGGAGAGGTCCCGCATAGTCAACACCGGTATGGACAAATGCTTTGGCTTCTTTTGTGCGACAAGGTGGTAGATCCGCCATCTTCGTCGTGGGGTGTGTAGGATTAACACGAAAACACGTATTACATTCACGAAACCTGGCCCTAATAACTGTTCTGGCATCCAAAATCCAATATTTCTGGCGAATGAGAGACATTAGAAGTCCAGGACCAGTGTGACAATTTAACTCATGAAAATGCCTTATAATAAGGTGAACCACATTGTCATGCTTAGGGAGGAGTGCAGGATGCTTAACCTCAAAAGGTAAGTCCGATCTGGATAGACGTCCTCCAATACGTAGAATTCCTTCATCATCCAAGAATACTGACAGGCTACGCAGTTTCTTTGAAGGCAGTTTGTTATTTTGTATTGATTTTATGTCATCAGAAAAATATTTCTTCTGAACGGTTTTTATAATAAATTTTTCAGCTATTAAAATATTTTTAATGTTACTTGATTGAGTATTAATTATTTTAATGAAACGAAGAATATAAATAACAATTTCCACTAATTTATCCCAAACAGAAATACGTTGAGACAACTCGTATAACACCGACGACTCAACAGATACAGTCGTGGTCATTACGTTAGTTCTGTGTTCAGGTAAATCTTTCACATCGGAAGGTGTAAATTTACTAATAGGCCATTGGCAAGGAGGGCGCTGAAGCCACGCAGGACCACACCACCACAACTCATGAGAGACTAATTGAGATGGTAGCATTCCTCGTGAAACACAATCACTGGGGTTGTCTACACCAGCAACATGATAGAAATGATCTGGGGATAAATTCTCTTGACACTGGGCGACTCTGTTACCCACAAAAATCGACCACCGATGCGGAGACGATGAGATCCACGACAAAGCAATCGTAGAATCTGAGAAAGCATATACGTCTGCTATTTGAATACGTTTACTGTAAGTGTCAAGAACAATTTTAACCAATTTAGACAGTAAAACTGCAGCGCACAACTCTAATCGAGCCAATGTAGTAATTTTGGTAGGAGAAACTTTTGATTTCGCGCATAATAACCGCACTAAAATATTTCCCTTATCATCAGTTGTGTGTAAGTATATAACACAACCATAGCCTTTTAAGCTCGCATCACAAAAACCTACAATAAGTACTTTATTAGAGCTGGTTACACCCACATGACGAGGGATTCTCAATGTAGAGATAAGTGGAAATTCCTGCGTGAGAACAGAAAAACTCTTAATAATATTTTCAGGTGGAACATCATCCCAGTCTATCTTAGCAAGCCATAACTCTTTAATCAGCAGTTTTGCATATAAAATTACTGGGGCAACCAAGCCTAACACATCGAAAAGCCGAGCTACAACAGACAATATATTTCTTTTTGTACATTTTTCTTTTATGTCGGTTGTGGTCATAAAGAAATTATCTTCAGCTGGATCCCAAGATAAACCTAAAACTTTTGAACTAGAACAGCAATTTTCACTCTCATTAAAATTAACACTGCTTCTATGAGAGTTTGGAAGATTATCTAATAAATAAGATGAGTTACTTGTCCATTTTATTAAATCCATACAACCGGCTTTAAACAGAAATATGAGATCCCCAGCTAAACTAACAGCACTGGACTCGTCTGACACCGAATGTACGAGATCATCCATATAGAATTTAGATTCTGCTATAGAGGCAGCTTCGGGAAATTGCATGGCCAAATCTGAGGCCAACTGACGCAACGACCTCATAGCTAAGAACGGGCTACATGTCAAACCAAAGGGAACACGATTAAACTGAAAGGTGCGAATATTTTCACCTTCGCTAAATCTGAATAATATTCTCAGATATTTACGGCAGTCATCAGGAACACTGATTTGCAAATACATTTGCTGAACGTCGGCGGTCATCGCAACTGAAAACAGCCGAAATTCTAATAGTAGAAGAAATAAATCAGCCTGTAAATTAGGCCCAGAATGCAGTATATCGTTAAGCGACAAACCCGTGTGAGTCTTAGCACTTGCGTCCAATACAATACGAGGCATCGGCTTGTCCTTACGCACGACTGCGTGATGAGGGATATAATAGCCATCATCACTGACATCCGAGTCAGCTACTTCAGAAAGATATCCTTTTTTTATATACTCATTAATAACAGTATTATAATTCTCTCTGAGGCCAGATGTCTGTTTAAACTTCTTTTCCAATAATAAAAAGCGACGGTGAGCATTGCTGCGAGAATTGCCTAAATTCTTCGGATCTGCACTGAAAGGTAACGCAACAGAGTAACGACCTTCATCACCACGTGATACCGAAGTGACATACAAATTCTCACACTCAGTTTCTTCAGGACTCAAAAAAGTTTTCGATGGAATCTCCTCTAACTCCCAGAATTTATGCAGAGCTGAGTCTAAGTTGTTCATAGCAAGCGCAGAGAAAGACGGCACCTGCTTCGCCACAGAAACACTATGAGGACAATCACCCATCAATACATATCCAAATGAAGTTAACAAAGCAGGCGGCGCTTGAGACCCTGAATCGATTTTTTGTCCTATATAAATATAGGGGAATAACTGTGCACCAAGCACAGCGTCCAAATTTCCAGGGATATTCCAGGACAAATCTGCCATAGAAATATTATTTAAGTAAGCCATATCACGATTTTCAATAAACTGTGAGGGCAACTGCTCAGTAATGCAGTCAACAACTAATGCATGTATTTTAAACTTATTATACGAATCAATTCTGCTTTCAATTTCGAAATCGACATAACCATGAATAGGCCGAGATGATAAACCAACACCTCTGATCACAGAATTGCTCAGCGGAGTGATATGTAAATTTAATTTTTTACAGCACTCTAAAGTTATTAAGTGGTTCTGAGAACCATTATCAATTAAGCAACGTATTATCTTTCTATTATTATCATTAAAAGACTTCGCATAGACTTGCGCCGTAGCCAACAAAATAGTGCTTGAATTCACTTTACTATTCGCATTCAAACAAAGTGACGATTCATGCGGCAGTCCAGCTATGCAATTCATTAAAGTAACCAATCGTGACTACGCTCGACAGCAAGCTCGATGTCGAATTAGTCTTCATTTCGACGTCGAGCATAAATCCGCATTCTCTATCACATTTCGGCTCGACGACGAACTGGAGGCCGTGCCGTTCGCTGCCGTTATCTAAGGCGAGTTAAGGACTGCTCAAAGTTTTTTTCGGTAAAAATCGGTTTTTATTTTAAACACGATTCTAATGGAAATGCCATCAATAATAAAATTTCTGGATGCAAAAGATGGTTCAATGAACATCATACTTTCAGTTTTAGGCACAGGAATGCACTATACATTGTTTTTTCTTGATATGTATTTGTGTTTGGCAGTATGTGGTCGATACCTTTGCTTGATTTTAATTCAAAAAATCACGCAGGACATTTTGACTGTCATTGTCAATGTCATGTCGCGTTCCAAGTGTCTATCTAGTCTAGGTACAGGGTCTCCAGATTGGGGGTTTTTTCCCATTTTGGGGAAAAATAAAAACTTCGGGGAACTTTTGGCGAAACGAAAACTATGGGGAAAATTTTGGGGAACACATTTTTGCTTGGCGAAAGCTTGTGGAGAAACAAAAGTCTAATTCAGAAAGTTTATATAATTTTAAATCGTTTCATCAAACATATTTCAGAATCACACGTAAAACAATAAAATACTCATGGCTAATGGTCAGAATGGCGGGGGAAGGTGTGTTTTTTGATGGATAGAGATCTTATTTTAATAATCTCCGCTATAGTTTCATCTCATACTAGTAGTATAGATATGTGAATTTTGGTTCCTCTTGTCCCTCTGGAACAGTTTAATAATTCTTTTCCAAAGAGTAGCCTCTAACGTACAAGTTCCCATCTATCTCTATATGACAAAAAATCAGCCAAATACGTGAAAGCGTAACAAATAAACTAAGAAACTAACTCGTTTTTAGTTTTATAAAATTATTAGGTATAGCTAAGGAAGGATTAGATACGAAATTAATTTGGGGAAAATTGTATAAAAATGTATCTTTTTGGGGAAAAATAAAACCTGATTTGGGGAAATTTCACATGCAGGACCTGGATACCCTGTCTAGGTAACTGTTGTATATCGATGTGTTTACATTAAATTTTTTGGGAAAACGGATATGGTATAGTCAATCGATAAAATTAACAATAAGTTGACTTTTTTCTTAAAATGTGAAGTAAACAACGAGTTGAAACGTTAGAAAAGCATAAGGTTCTCGCGACTGGACTTGCTTGTACTCCTCATACCACACACCGTACTCAAGGAAAAATGAATCCTGAATACTACTATGATTGCATCAAAACCTTAGTCACAGACTAAAAGTTAACAACGATGAGCTAAGGTCAGCTGTGTTTTGATAATTCTTTATCTTTTACTGTAGGTATAATTTACCACTGAACTAAACTAATACAATTTATTTATTTTAGTACAGGGAAGATAAGAAGGATGTCCTTGTCAACTTCATTGAGATATATTCATATATTGATGGCGGTTGCAGTGGAGGAAATCCATTTGAGAGACAGCTGTAAAGGAACACAGGACGGCGACTATTGCATCGTAGTGCCCCAGCTCAGAAATTTATAAATGGCTAGTTTGACTGAAAGCTATTGGAAGAATTCAGTGTAGCGATAGAACTGATGCATGCCTAAATTTTGGTGAGCATGGCTCAAAGTTTCGATCACACCAGCCTGGATTTCTTACAACATAGCAGGTTTTGCGGGCTCTGGAAGTCGATATAAGAAATAATCTTAGAATGACATCAACTGTAACATGCTGTGTTTAGGTGCTATCAATATCACAATAAATGTATGAACACAGGTGTAATGATGAAAGAAAATGAATTATTGACTTTTATCTTCTAAAGAAAAACAGGGGTTTACATAGATAGTTCTAATCTAAGTATTTGTCTACTAACTGTGTAATATTTTTAATAAATGTTTTATTGTAAATAATAATTGTTTGTTTGTTAATACTAATATAAGTAGTTTTTTGTATGTAGGTGTAATCTGTGGAATTAATGAATTCTACAATCCTAAACTTTGCCCTCCATAGGTAAGATTTTTTCCTGCGGTTTCACCTGTTATATATTTTTTTTAATATTATTTTTGTAAAGAAACAAATTTTACCAGTTTATGTAACTATTGTTTGTTTGTTTCCAAATAAGGTATGAAGTTATTTTTTTAAATATTTTATTTGTTGAAAAAACAATACATAATTAATATTAAATATTTTATTAAATTAATTCTTTCTTATTACAATGAAACCGGCTATCACCCACTCTCCTGCATTTTGTAGAAACTTCGTGAATTCCTTTTTACAATATTAGCCTTGCATTTACAAGATGAATAACTTGTGTGCGAGGACTGCGATATATAGGTAGTAATCCACATTTGTGGCCACTAGCATCTTGTAAGTTCCTCGTTCCATTAGCCTGAGATGATACTTATATAGAATCTGAAAACAGTAATTATTTTAATAACATAAATCAACTCAAACAAGTTATTTAGGTACTTTTGCATTTAATAAGTAAGTATTCACTGGCATTGTATTGTTTATTTATATTAGATAGGTTATGCACAATATTTTGAATAACATATCTAATACAAATAAACAATTGGGTCAGCTAGTTGAAGACACCGAGGTTTAACCCACGGCACGTCCCAGGGAAACGAAACAACAGGGAAACGGAACAAAGAAATAGATAGGTACACAGTACAGCAGGTATATATAGGAGTTAGAAAAATATAAATTAGTTACGAGACAAGTTAGTTACTTATATGAAAACGAATTGAGAGATTCAAATAGATACCCTTTTTCTTCTTTCCTTCAATTTATTAGTTAATGCACTAGTCATCTTCTATGTCGAGGTAGATAATTATGTTTTCTGTATGTTTTACTTTGGTGTGCAAATAAAGAGTATTCTATTCTATGTTGAAATATTAGTAAATCTTCAAAAAGCCTTTAATTGAATTATGTAATTCACGAACTTGACGACGCTTAAGGAAATCATCAGATTTTATGGCTCTTAGTAAATCTACGATGCACAACACACGTACAGCTACTTTAACACTATTCTAAACACAAAAACAATAAATAAATCCACGTATAATAATACAATTCAAAAACTTTTAAAGCAGCGGTGGCAATTCGTTCACAAATTCGCCTACAAAAAGCTGCAAAATACAAGCTTTCTATTTTGACAAGTTATGTCGAGGCTATGGGCGAAGTCGAGGGCAAGACGATTGACAAATTTTGCTTAACGAATACGATTTTCACCTACGAACAATCAAATTATTCGACCGCAAGTAGTTCCACCAAAACGCCGTTAATTCTCGTGGCGCTAGTGCTGCGTAAGCAAAGTTAGTGAATGCGAAAACGCAATTCGCCGGTGCCGCGGCGTCGAACTCGAGGTTATTTTGCTTAGCGCATAACACTACAGTATTCGTACTATTCATTTCACTACTTTGCGGTGCGATCGAATAAGTCACGCATTCGCATGACAGCGCGCAATTTCCGTCGACGGTACTCGTAAGCGCATGGGATGGTTCACGTCGCGCTGAGGACACATGAACGGGCGACGCAGGTGCGCGAGACTCGCATAGGTTCGCGCGCGGGACGCAAGTCGCGGGGAGTGTGGCAACGGCGGGGACGGCGGCGACCGCCTGAGAGCCTGCCGGTTGTGGAACGTAAACATTATCGTTCGATGAATGTGACGTATGAATATGCGTCCTAGTCGTTTTCACATGACTCTTTACATTTTTATCAAAATGCAATAACGTATGATGCCACTTATTTGTACATTTTTCGCAATTAGCGGGTTCCTTACAGGTGGAGACCGTATGTAAAACACTTAAACAGTTAACACAACCTTGCTTAGATTTAATGAAGTCAAATCGTACCTTCGGCGATTTCATACCTTTAAATTGTAAACAATCACAAAGTCGCAAATGATCGACCTTATTACATAAGACACAAGAGCGAGTATTGTCTGAAGATAACTCATTACTCGCGACGAAAGTATGAGCGCGCACAGCTGATTGCGATTTAGAAACCTTATTATTGTTGTTGCTATTATTAGTATATTTCCCGCGTGGTTTATCATAAGTATTAGAACAATTATTATGTGATCTTTCTAGTATTTTTACTTGATTCTGAATAAATGATATCAAATCTTTATAAGACGGGATTTCCTTATCACTAACTGATAATTCGAACGCTTGAATAACCTGAGTATCGATCTTCTTAAGCGCACAATGCAACAGTATAAAATCAGATAAATCCGGTATATCTAATTGCTTTAATGCCGAAATAGAGGCCGAGTATTTCTCTATAAAAAAATCGAGATTACTCGCATTGTTTTGACAACTTTTCAAGTCAAATATGTTATTTAAATAATGCGTACCTAAAGCGCGTTTGTCTTGATATTTTTTAACTAGACTATCCCAAATTACCTTGTACGTGTCACCTGTAGGTACGACACCTGCTAATGCTTTCTGTGCATTATGGGTAAGTTTGCCAACCAAGTACTGCACACGCTGTGAGTCGGACAACTGAGAGTTATCGTGAATATTAGATTTAAACGACTCATAAAATATAGGCCAGTTCTCAGTTTTACCGTCAAAACTAGGCAGTTCAATAGGCGGCAGTTTTATAATATTTGAGGCACTTGAACTTTTCATAACAGAATCGGTGGATATTTTTTCTGAGCATAATATTTTATTGCGTGTACGTTTTACTCTGACATACATATCATCAAAACTAGTCAAATCACTGTAGTTCGGAACTGAGTCTTCATTAATACTTAGTGTTAACTCATTAATTCCGTCAATAACGAGTTCAAATTTCTCCCGAAACTCGTCTAACATTTCCGATTCCGCCAAGAAATGCTCATTCGACCTTGACTCAAAATTCGAAATTGTTTTCGACAAGTTGAACACTTTGTTCATTCTAGTAAAAATAGCCTCTTTTTTACATGTGAGCATCTTCAACTTGGATTCGAGATCCAACGTACTCTTTTTCAACGCCATTTTAAACAATAACCGACACGAAATAAATCGGCAAGTAGGTAGGTAGTTAAATCGTGAACTTATTTTACAATTATGTACGAATTATAATAATTCTGGTTTATATAAACGTATAGATATCAGGTATATAAATATTTGTAAGAGTATGTAATTTACGTTTAAATAGATCGGTAAGGCTATTCGCCGGCCGAATTATACGTCATCAGCGTCCAAAAAAACGTCCACTGATGACCAAATACCTCCCTTTTAGAAGGGATCGCAGTATACCTAGGTGGTAGGTAACCTAATAGGAAGACGCTGCTGCCCGTCTTCTTGTTTCCCTTTGTCGCCTTCTACGTACACCCGGCGGGAAGAGATGGGGGGGTGCTATTCTTACCCGGACACCCCACGGGGATATGAATGACACTAATATTATGTAAGTAGATCGTGTGTTCAAATTAGAGTGTAGGCTGTGCTAATAATTATGCACAATAACGTTAAAATATGTACTAAAAATTATGTACTCGTAACAATTGGAAAGTAGGTAGGTACTAAGAAGTATGCACTCAACCTTTATTCAACACTGTTTGAACTGGAACAATCTGGCTCGTGGGGACCAAAACTATGGTGTGGCGTGTAAATAGCCACACGGGTTGTGTAAGGTGACTTACGAATTAATTGGTTATTTCAATACCGAAAAACACCAGTAACCCAGACTGTGCAGAATGAAAAAGCTCACTCACCTTCAGCACGCCTTCAGTAGGTATGGACCTCAGGAGTTCAGTACTCCGAGGGCTGATCAGCTCGCGGCACTCTGCATGCAGCTTGGAGACACTTGGCACTTTTCTCTGACCGGCCGGTCGAATATGAATTACACCAATCCAGTCTATGTATATAATGTCCAATTCCGAATATATGCTATCAGTATTAGCAATGAACCAAAGAACGTTCGGATGCAAAAAAAGTGTATGCAACGGAAGATTAACGGAAAAGGTCTGAGTAACGTCTTCTATGGAAACTTCGACCATCTCTCTCAAAGGGTGGGAGTCCGGATCATCAGCCAATCACATAGCTGTTCTTGCTTTACTAATGGCCCGGTAGTGCCATCTATTAGCGTATCATGGTGAGCACTGCACGAAACTGGTGTTTTATCGACAAAAGAGGGAGCTACTTACATGTCAACAATATAGCGATTATAACGCTTCACCAATATGATTTTGAAATTAAGTATATTCCAGGTACACAGATGTACATAGCTGATTATCTGTCAAGAAATTATTGTGGTAATATACAGGAAGAGCCTACCTTGCAAGAGATTGTTCATACAATAGAAACAGAAGTTGTATATGGATTAGAGACTGATTTACCTATTTCACAAGAAAAAATTAATATGTTAAAAAATGAAACTTTAAAGGATTCTAACTTGCAAAGTGTGCTTCTTTGGTATTCTAATAATTGGCCAAGTAATGATAGGAATTTGAGTAATAAAGAATTAAAAACTTTATTTAAGTTGAGAAATGACATTCATGTGAAGGACAATGTGATTTTTTATAAGGATAGGATACTAATACCTAAGCATATGAGACAGGAAATGATTAAAACTGTACACCAAGGTCATACAGGTGTAGTTAAGTGCAAACAACGTGCCAGGAAAATTTTGTTTTGGCCGGGAATGTCAGTTGACATAGAAAACTTTGTTTTGGCTTGTAAAGCTTGTGAAAAATATAGACCGTGTAATGTGAAACAACCTTTAATATCTCATGATGTCCCAGACTTGCCATTTTATAAAGTAGGAGTAGATATTTGTACTTATGCAGGAAAAGATTATTTGGTATTAATTGATTATTTTTCAAAGTGGATTGAAGTTAAGTATTTAACAGAAAAAACAGCTATTAATGTTATAAAACAGTTTAAAGTTATTATGTCAATTCATGGAATTCCTAAATACTGTGTTAGCGATAATATGCCATTTTCAAGTTTTGAATTTAAGAAGTTTGCCAGAGAATTTGATATTGAACTTATTCATTCAAGTCCGAGATATCCTCAGTCAAATGGGATGGCTGAGAAGGCTGTTGGTATTGTTAAATTAATGATGAAAAAATGTAGTGAAGATAACTCTGATTTTACTATGGCTTTATTACATTATAGAGTCAGTCCAGTAGCTAATTTGGAGTACAGTCCATCTGAATTGTTAATGAGTAGACTTTTAAGAACAACCTTGCCTTGTGTTAGAGATAAGTTAAAACCACAAATACCTGTTAATGTGCAAGAAAAAATGTCAAGTAATAGAAATAAGTATACACAAGCTGATTTATGGGGGCTTTCTATACAAACAATAGCGTCTATAATTGAAGCAATTGCCCCTCAATTGGCAGTGATATTTAATAACTGTGTCAAGAGTGGAGTATTTCCTGACCGCATGAAGCACAGTAAAGATACCTTTGTTTAAGTCTGGCAGCACCGCTGAGCCTACAAATTTCAGGCCAATTTCGGTTTTGCCAGCCTTGAGTAAAATTTTTGAAAAGCTTATTCTATGTCAAATACTGGATCATTTTAATAAAAATAATCTTCTTCACAATAGACAGTTCGGCTTTAGAAAGAATCGCTCAACTACAGACCCGGGAGTCGAATTATTGAAATATATCTACGAGGCTTGGGAGGAATCACGGGATGCTCTTGGTATATTCTGTGATTTATCCAAGGCTTTTGACTGCGTAGATCACGACACGATGGTCAGGAAATTACGCCACTATGGTGTAAGGAATAAAGCTCTAGACCTTCTGACTTCATATTTGAATAATAGAATTCAGAGGGTCGATGTAAACGGTAAGAGATCTCCAGGCTCCGTGGTCTCCCTGGGCGTTCCTCAAGGTTCAATATTAGGCCCATTTTTGTTTTTAATATATATTAATGACTTACCCTACTTCGTGGGGGACAAACTTAATATTGTATTGTTCGCGGATGATACATCTCTTCTATTTAAAGTTAAGCGTAAACTCCATGATTATGACGAAGTGAACAATGTACTTTCTATGGTTGTCCATTGGTTCAATGTTAACAATTTAAAACTTAATGAGACCAAAACTAAATGTATGAAATTTGTAACTCCTAATGTGAGACAGCTGGCAACCAATGTAGAAATAAATGGAACAGCGTTGGACCTTGAGGCGTCGACTGTGTTTTTAGGTATAACAATTGACGCCAAACTACAGTGGGGCCCACAAATTAAGAAGTTGTCGGGTAGGCTAAGTTCCGCGGCTTATGCAGTCAAGAAAATTAGACGTTTAACTGATGTTGAAACCGCTAGAATTGTTTATTTCAGCTATTTTCACAGTGTTATGTCATATGGCATATTACTGTGGGGATCTTCTGCAGAACTTAATACTATTTTTATTCTGCAGAAAAGAGCTGTGAGAGCCATTTACAATCTGGCTCCTATTGATTCACTTAGAGAGAAATTCAAAGAGATAGATATTCTAACGGTTGTGTCACAATACATATTTGAAAATTTAGTTTATGTTAAAAAAAATATCTGTTCTTTTAAAAAGTATAGTGATACACATAATATTAATACCCGGAACAAACACGATCTTGTTATACATGCCACGCGTCTCCACAGAACAGGCAAATCGTTTATGGGCCAAAGTATACGCTTTTATAACAAACTGCCACAGGATATCCGAGATCTTCCAATAAAGAAATTTAAACCTTTGATAAAAAGCCGTTTGTCAAAAAAGGCTTATTATAAAATCTCGGATTACCTGGAGGATAAAGCTGCGTGGGCTTGAACTGCTCAACTCATGCAAGCTTAGAAGTTTAAGGCTGACATAAGTAAAATTTGTAAAACTATTTTTTTAAAAAAATGACAAAAAAAGACAAGCCCGCTGAGTTTCTTGCCGGATCTTCTCAGTAGCGGCCGCGTTACGATCCGGTGGTAGTTTGTAAAAATGATTTTTGTGTAAGTGCCTCCGTGGGGCCTATACATAATAAAGATATTTTGACTTTGACTTTGACTTGACAAAATTATAATAAGACAGCTAAGTATAGGAAATCATTTGAAACGGGGGATAATGTAATGATTCAAAACCGTCCTGATAAAGTATGGTTACCAGGAAACATTGTTAAAGAAGTAGGACCGAGATCTTTTAATGTTTTGAATGATAAAGGTAATATAGTAAATAGAAATGAAAAACATGTTAGGTTGAGTAGAAATAAGTTTGTAATTAAGAAGGAAATACTGGATGATAATTGTAATAATTATTCTTCCCCTAATCAAAGTTTTCAGCCTTGTTACTCTCCAGTATCTCCGAATGAAAATTTTCAGAGTTGTAGTAGTTCTCCAATAACTCCTGTTGTTACGTCTCGATCAGGGGGGCAATTCAACTAATTTACAACGGTTAAAGTTTAGTTTCGGTTTAGTAATCGTTAGATTGCAGTTGTCATTCGATAATGACGTAAAAAGTTATTCCACTAGTTGAAATAACAAACTTAAGCTAAACCTTAACTTAACTCCAACCAAAACGCAAACTGAACCATAACCGAACTACAATTGAAACATATCGAAACATTACTGGGTTTCCATACACCTTTATAGCTGAACATGCTGCATCCAACCAGTGGACAGATTTGAATGCGGTTTTTTTTACTTGAAAGATAGTATAAGCGAGATGGTTTTTAGCTATACTTCATGAAAATCGGTCCAGCCGTTTGAACACCATCAGCTCTTTTCCGAGTCGAGGTAGGGATATTTCGTAAACAATAGATATAATATTTCATTACTTCTGTTAGTCCGAAAGATCTGAAATTTAGAACATACGAGTATGTAAATCCAATGATATGACGGTTTGATGATCAAGAAGAAGGTGGTAACAGGATCTCGGCCCCAATAAACGTAGACCCATCGAGTTTGGGTTCGTTGAATAGGTCCCGACGAGTATTTGCTAGAAAAATGGTGACCAGGGTCTGATGATGGAGCAGGAAGGTGGTCACAGGATTTCTGCACAAATAAACGCAGACCCACCGAATTTGGACTCGTTGGATAGGTCTCGACGAGTAGGTGCTAAAAATATGGTGATCAGGGTCTGATCATGGAGCAGCCTACCCAACGAGTCCAAATTCGATGGGTCTACTTTTAGTAGTGCAGAGATTATGTGAACACCTTCATGTTCCATCATCAGACCCTCATCACCATTTTTCTAGCAACTACTCGTCGAGAACTACCCAACGAGCCCAAACTTAGTGGGTCTACGTTTATTGGTGTAGAAATCCTGTGACCACCTTCCTGCTCCATCATCAGACCCTGGTCACCATTTTTCTAGCAACTACTCGTCGAGACCTACCCAAGGAGCCCAAACTCAATGGGTCTAGGTTTATTGGTGCAGAAATCCTTTAACCACCTTCTTGCTCCATCATCAGACCCTGATCACCGTTTTCTAGCAACGACTCGTCGAGATCTACCCAAGGAGCCCAAACTCAATGGGTCTAGGTTTATTGGTGCAGAAATCCTTTAACCACCTTCTTGCTCCATAATCAGACCCTGATCACCGTTTTCTAGCAACGACTCGTCGACTTACCCAAGGAGCCCAAATTCGGTGGGTCTACGTTTATTGGTGCAGAGATCCCGTCACCACCTTGCTGCTCCTTCATCAGACCCTGATCACCATTTTCTAGCAACTACTCGTCGAGACCTATCCAACAAGCTCGAACTTGGTGGGTCTTCGTTTATTGCGGCCGAGATCCTGTTACCACCTTCTTGCTGATAATCATCAGACCCTGGTAAAGGTTACCATTTTCTTACAGATATAGGCGTCAAACTTAAAACACTCCTCGTTTTTGGTCGGGATTAAAAACAAACGAGATAGCTGACATTTTTATACTATAATATTTTTATACTATATTTTAATACAAAAAGATCACAAAGAAATAAAGTCAGCAAATAAAGATGATTTGATTTGAAAAATAACTAGTTTTGATTTCTTTGTCTCCACAAGCGGGACACCAAATCCTGTTGTAGATATACCCTCGTTGTAATTGATCATTATGTCTTGTCCTTCTTCGTTCCATTGTTGCTAGGCAAGCAGTATTAATGCTGGCATGCTTCTAAATCCTCTTCAGTATAATCTGGCTCCTGATTAGTTTGAAGCGCTATGTTATGCAGGACACAACATGCATTAATTATTTTTGCTGCAACTCTAGGCTTGTAGTGCAGCTTTCTATCCACTAATAAACACCTGTAATATAATTATATCATGTATGTATTCTTACAATAAATAATTAATAATAAATTGTTTTTATTTTTATTTTACTGTAATGTATAATAGTTTGCATACCTAATTCGTCCTTTTAAAATACCAATACACCTCTCCACAACATTCCTCACTGTCATATGCATGTCAGTATAGAATGCTTCAGGAGCGTTGAAAGCAGAATTTAATATTGGGGTCATCAACAGCCATCTCAATGGAAATCCAGAATCACCTGGAAGGAAATATTTTAGCATTTAGAATTTACAACATGCAATCAAAGGTTCAAAACAATGTATGCAACTAATCTACAAAGTACCTAGTAAATAAAAATCTTCTGCAGAGGTATTGAGTACTCTGTCTAATGCATTTTGTAGTGGGTTGTTGTTCCATGCAGTACTATCATGTGTTGATCCAGGAATCAACGCACATTATCCTAGCATCACAATCACAAATCTGAAACAAACTTCTTTAATTAACTATATACACAAATAACCTACTATACCTATATATTTGTTATAATATCTTCAGTACATATACAGTAAAATATTAATAAAGAACTTACAATTAAGGTACTTAAGGAATGATAACCTTTCCTGCTATAAAATCTTTCTTCATGTTCTGATGGTGGAACTATAGCTACATTTGTGCCATCAATACATCCTAGAACACCAGGCATGCCAAATTTATTATAGAACCTGCAAGCAATATAGCATTACATTTATTATAGAACCTGCAAATAATATTGCATTAAATTTTTCTTTGACAAAAACTGATAGTTCAGTACTTTAAATTAATAATGTGATCTATAATACATACCTCCTTTTTATATCATCACGGATTTCTTTACAAGAAGGAAAATTCCCATATTTTTTAAATATGTGTGGTAAATTAAGCACCTCTGTTACTTGATGTATAGCCCGAGAAACGGAAGGTTGTGATATTGAATGAGACTCTGACCAACTAGTGTCTGGTTTGAGCCTGTCACATAGAATGCTAGTGCCACCAAGATCTAAAAACACATACATTTTGTATCTTTTTGCTTTTATGATTGCATTTGCCTGTGTTTTACAGGTATTTGTTAGCAATATCAAATAAATTTTATTTAATTAATACGTTAAATTCTTACCTTTGTCTCCGTATCAATGCTGTCGGAACGAAGTCGGGCTGGCATATACGGGCTGATCTCCGCAATAAGGGATCTTGCCAGGCTTTTATTTAGTCTGTATTCTTTATAAATTCTCGACCAGTTAAGTTGAAAGCACAGTTGCGAAGTCTCTAAAGAACATTTCTACCTTAGATCATCTAAGATTTCTACGTCTAACTCTTCATAAGTCAGCCTCATGGGCAATTTCAATAACGTTCATGTTACACATAATTTTTAAGTTGGATTAAAAGTTAAACAAACGTGATGGCAGACTTTGAAACAATAACAGTTTAGTTCACAGAACACTATTACTGTTTAGTTTCGGTTGAGAAAAAGTCTAGGCACAATAACGTAAGCTCAACCGTTAATTTTGACAGATGGAGCGCTTAGCTTCGATTACGTTTACGTTTAGTTCGTGTTCTAACAGAATAGAACTTGTTAAATTTTAAACCGATCGTTGACTGAAACTGAATCTAAACTTAACGTCGATCGTTAGCACTTAGTAGAATAGGAAAACAGTCAAACGCTATGGTTTAGTTTCGTTTCAGTCAACATTTATGTTAGTTGAATTGCCCCCCAGGTCGTGCTGTCAGGCTGCCTGAGAGCAGGGTTGCCAGATATTAGCTAACTCAATTCGCCTAATTTTGCCTACCGAGTAGCCTAAATCGCCTAATATATTTTTTTTTGACAAATAGCCTAATTCGCCTAAAATTTTGAGTTAAGTATAGCCTATATTTAGAACTTTTACAAATAATGAATACAACTTTTGAGGAATTTGGATTAAAAATTAACATAACAAAAACTAAAATCTTAACAACTGCTAAATTTCCATCATTCAACCGACAAATTGCTTTGAATAACACCTCAGTAGAAGCAGTAAA
Organism: Furcula furcula; assembly: GCA_911728495.1. NCBI lineage: Eukaryota > Metazoa > Arthropoda > Insecta > Lepidoptera > Notodontidae > Furcula > Furcula furcula. The sequence goes on along the minus strand of OU452245.1, from coordinate 31,624,204 downwards.
GAATTTCAAATACTTAGGTAGTCAAATAACTCACGATACTAGATCAACACCTGACATTATTGCTAGAATTTCAATGGCTAAAAGGGCATTCAATTGTAATAAACATTTGTTCAAAGCCAGGATAGCAACTGCTATAAGAAAACGGCTCATTAAAACATATATTTGGAGCATCGCTTTGTATGGCAGTGAGGCATGGACTCTTACACAGAAGGATAGAGTAAGGTTGGAAGCATTCGATATGTGGTGTTGGAGAAGAATGGAGGGAATAAGTTGGACAGAAAGGAAGACGAATGAGGAAGTTTTAGAATTGGTCAATGAAGAAAGATAAATTTTAAGATCTATTGAGAATAGGAGAGGAAAGAAGATTGGCCACTTGATACGACACGGCACCTTCTTTAAAACGACAGTCGAAGATAAAATAGAAGGGAAAAGGGGAAGAGGTAAACCCAGACGAAGTTTTATGAAGCAGGTAGCAGAAAAAGTGGGTGGAATGTCGTACCAGGAGGTCAAAATGAAGGCATATAACAGATGGATTGGAAATTGCTTCACCGACAAGAGCCCAGCTCTTAAGTTGGAGAGAGAGAGCCTATATTTAGCCCAAAAAAAGAGAACACGATAAAAAATCTAGTAACCGGCTGTCATACAGCGAGTTGAAATGAGTAACTAAATTGACACAAGCCCCTGTATTCACAAACCTCAGAAATTTTCCGCCTCGCTCGCTTTTTCGAACTTTTCGGGAATTTTGAACCTCGCTAGTTTTGTATCCGTTGATCCAGTTTTTATCCTGCTAATGGATACAGGACCTCCTCGCCAGTCTATAACGTGCTCGCCATAAGGTACAAGATAACTCGTTAGGTTAGTAGATATTTTTGGGATCGGAACGTTTACAAAGTTTGTGAATACAGGCCTTAGATTCGTGACGTCTCATTCCGGCAGCTCAAGGCAATTGCATAGAAGAAAGCATAGAAAGAACCTGAGGAATCCTCAGACTTCTTTCGTCAGTGACGAAAGAACGTTGCACGTGCATAACATATTACGCTTCGTCAAAGCATACAATTAACAAGAAATTATTTAAAAAGTTTGGGGTTATGCTGAAGTAGCCTAAAGCGCCCGTTCCTTTGTTTCTAGGTAGCCTAAATGGCTACTGGTAGCCGATTGCATTTTTTGGTCGCCATTTGACCCCCCAAGGTAGCCTAAATGGCGATAAATCGCCTAATCTGGCAGCCCTGCCTGAGAGGTTTAAAGACTTTGCTATGTAAATCTGTATTATGTAATGTTTATGTTTATTGTAAAAGCGGGGGATGTTGCATATGTCATATTAATATGTATGTTATATAGTCTATGCTACGATCATAGAAATAAGCCTTGGCATCAGAATAAAGAAAGATGTCTGAAAGCTTAGTGCATTTCATTAACACCTCCAACATAAATCCGAATATAACGAGCACTGTGGTAAAAATGAAGCCCGAGAAGAAGTAAACCTTATAAGGACGCATGGCTTAGACGATGAGTGGACTGGACCCAATATGAGGAAGGCCCAAGAAGAAGATGATGACCTTGGACCTGTACTGCGCTGGAAGCAAAGTGGAAACAAACCCCAATGGAAGGATGTGTCTGCTTACAGCGCGACTACTAAAAGTTATTGGGCTCAGTGGGACAGCTTAGTTCTGGAAGGCAATCTGCTGTGCAGGAAATGGGAGTCCAACGACGGAAGGGAAGTCACTCTGCAAGTGGTAATACCACGAATCATGGTGGCACGTCCACGATGGTGTCTCTGGTGGTCATCTTGGAGTCAAGAAAACCCTCGTTAAAGTCAGACAGCGGTTCTACTGGCTACGATGCCGTGAAGATGTCGAAGTTTGGTGCCGTAAATGTACTGCTTGTGCCTTGGTAAAAGGCCCGCAAACCAGAAGTAAGGGACAGCTGAAGCTGTACAACGTTGGGGCACCATGGGAGCGCATCGCGATTGATGTAGCTGGGCCGTTTCCACAGACTCACAATGGGAACAAGTACATAATAGTAGTGCAGGATTACTTCAGTAAGTGGCCTGAGGTGTTCGCAACACCAAACCAAGAAGCAATAACGGTAGCCAAGAAACTGGCCTGGAGGTGATATGTCGATTTGGTGTACCCATGGAAATTCATTCGGACCAAGGACGTAACTTCGAATCTGCCGTATTTCAAGAAATGTGCAAACTTCTTGGGATCCACAAGACCCGTACGACACCAGCACATCCGCAATCAGACGGAATGGTCGAGAGATTTAACAAAACTCTAGAGAATCACTTGGCTAAGGTAGTGGATGATCATCAAAAGGACTGGGATCAGTACATCCCTTTGTTCCTGATGTCCTATCGTTCTGCAGTACATGATAGTACGGGAAACACGCCAGCCAAGGTGAACTTCGGGCGAGAGATGAGACTTCCGGTGGACGCAATAACGGGTACCCCACCTGACAGCCCTAAGCCCGTTACGGACTATGTGCGCGATCTTCAAAATCAGTTGGACGAAGTGCACAGGAGAGTGCGGGAGAACAGTCTGAAGACCAGCGAGAGGATGAAAACCCGCTACGATCGAAATGCGAATACCAACGGCTTCGATGAAGGAACGCTAGTGTGGTTTCACAATCCGCTTCGCAGAAAAGGGAAGTCTCCGAAACTTCAAGCCCGCTGGGAAGGACCCTTTACTGTTATTACGAGGATCAACGACGTCACCTACCGCATCAAGAAGGGACCCCGAGGCAAACCTAAGATAGTTCACCTGGACAGATTGGCACGTTATCATGGAGATAATGATAACTAAGAGGGGGGTAATGTTACGACCGGGACGTAAAAGTGTTAATTACTCCGTTAATTATTACTTAATTGCAATGATCTCAAAACGCATTGTTAGTCTATAGGTCTACTATCGATTCGTACCGAAAGATCTCGAATTCTCAATAGAAAGTACTTCCCTCCAATTCGGCAAGTACTTACGTACCTACCTACGCGCTCGCGCTCGGTTCACTGCCCCCGCCTATTGTTAGTTCATTCTCGAAGGTCACGCCGCTATTGTATCGGCTCGAAAGTACTAGACTGTACAAGTACTTACGACTACATTCTGGAAGGTTCCACCCCTCTGTTAATTTAGGTATATAAGCCGACGCATAGAGGCGCCCAGACAGTTTGTGTTTACAAGCGACAGCGGAAACATCTTAAGGAAGCGATCGAAGATAATTGTACCAGCGACCCTTGCGAAGACTTTGGACTACTGTGAAGAACTGTGCGACTCGGACTACTGTGCCTTGTGTGTATACTGCGTGTATAGTGTATACAGAGTGAGTGTACGTGGAATAAAATCTTCATTTACGTTAATCGGCATTTTAATACCCACCCGCACGTAACAGTATAATAAGATCAGTTAATGAACATTATTAATTTTATGATAGTTACATACTTGTTATTTTGAGAAACGTTTATTAATTTACATTTAAATTAAAAATTAAATTTCCCATAAAAAGGAAGGGATGTAGTGTACTGGTAAATTGAGTGAATTTGTGAGTAGACAAGTTTATCGTCTCAAGCGGGCACACTACGCAGGCACTGAGTGGGGATGCGAAAAAGACATAAAAGCCCCTCTAGTGTGGGAGTTCAGTCGAGTGTCAACCACTGTGCAGACGTGGTGTGTGCGTTAACGTCGATATAGTGTAGTGTTACATTATTCTATTCTTGGTGGCTATAAATTTGGGCCCGGTATTCCCGGAACGCACTTCGACCCAGTTGGATCCATTGTGCATGAGTGTTAACATTAACAAATATAGTGAACTCTACAATTATTTAAATACTTAATTATTTATAGGGATTCCTAGACATGCCCCCGGGTGTTGAAAGACCTCTTTCAACCAAAATTATCCGCAGTAGGAAGAGGGCATATTTTGTTACATGCTCTTCGAACCACTCCGTTTGTAGTCTTTATATCAGCTACTCTGCTGATTCCATCTGCACCAGGGTGAAGAGCCACGATTCGTCGCAGTTTCCACTTCAGAGGGGGAAGATTATCTTCTTTTAAAAGAACAAGGGTATTCAATTTTAGGGCTTCTTGGTTGGATCGCCATTTAGTTCTCAATTGGAGTTCAGACACGTACTCCTTGCTCCAACGACTCCAAAAATGCTGTCGAAGCTGCTCGATGCGTTCGAAGCGAGTTATATGTGAGTATGAGCGGTCTCTGTAATCATGAGCTGGTAACGAGGTAAGCGGGCGTCCAATGAGAATGTATCCAGATGTGAGTGGCAGCAAATCTTCCGGATCCGATGACAGAGGAGTGAGAGGTCGCGAATTCAAAATGGCCTCAATTTGAACGAGAACTGAGTACATATGTTCGTATAACCCAAAACCAGATATAAAGTCGTACTCTCTTATAAGTTCGCTTCAATCTGGGTTCCGACCTGGACATAGCACTGTCTCTGCTCTTCTCAAGGTGACTGGCGATATAAGATACGGCATGGAAGACTCGAAAGTCACAATTCTTGTCTTAATTGACTTTTCAAACGCATTCAATACTGTCAATCATAATCTTCTTCTGTCTATTCTCTCATATCGGTTGGTTTCATTGGAGGCACTTCAATGGTTCTCTTCATATCTTCGGGGACGTCAGCAATCAGTTCGTGTTGACGAGTCATTTTCGGATTGGTGTCACTTAGACGTTGGAGTTCCTCAAGGTGGTATTCTTTCTCCTCTCCTATTTTCTATCTTTATTGATCTTATCACCCGTGAACTTCAGTGCTCGTATCATCTTTACGCTGATGATTTACAACTTTATACCCAAGCCAGTGTGGAAAACATTTCTCATTCCATTAACGCTATAAATCGCGATCTAGCTTCCATTAAAAGTTGGGCTGATAGGATTGGTTTAGCAGTTAACCCTGATAAATGTCAGTCCGTTGTTATAGGTAGCCCCCGTATGATTTCCAAAGTAGACTTCTCATCCTTACCTCCTATTTTATACAATGGGGCGGTTATTCAATTTACTCCTAGTGTTAAAGATCTTGGTCTGCACATTGATTCGTCACTTGGCTGGAATGTACAGGTCTCTAGTATTAGTCAGAAAGTCACGGGTATTCTCCGCTCACTCTATCGGTTTAAAAACTTGCTACCATCATCTGCGAAGAAAATGCTTGTACAAACCTTAATCTTCCCCTTAATTGATTATGGTGATGTGTGCTATTTTGACCTTTTTTTTTTTTTACTCCCTATAAGCCAGTGCTTGACTGCAGTCCCACCTGATGGAAAGCGGCGACGCAATCTAGGATGGTAAAGCACACTGGCTTATTAAAAGCCTATTCACTCTAGCTTTGAAGACACCCAGGTTATAATCGGGCGGAAAAACTGACGCAGGCAAATTGTTCCAGTCCTTAGCTGTCCTTATTATGAATGACGATGCAAATAGCTTAGTTCGGACTGAAGGCACGTTTACCACATAAGGGTGTGTGCGCGCCGTGCGTCTCGTTGTCCGATGATGGAAGGGGGATGGTGGAATCAAGTCATGTAATTCCTGCGCACACTCTCCAAAATGCATCCTGTAGAATACCGAGAGGCTGGCTACTCTGCGCCTGTGCTCCAGGCTTTGTAAATTGGTCTCTACTAACCCAGAGTTACCAATAAGCCTCTTAGCGCGCCTCTCCACAGAGTCCAAAGCTGAAAGATGGCATTTCGCAGCACCAGCCCATATGTGACTACAGTACTCCACACACGATCGGACTTGCGTTTTTTCGCCTGTGGCAACACTAGAGCTAACAGCTGATTTAAAGTTGTCCCTGTTATTTTATTTAGATTAATTTATTTTATACTCATACAACTTTATGTAATTTGTATTTGAAAGTCCAAAAAGGGGTTATTGAAGTGTGTGTATTGTTTTTAATAACATATTGAGATTATCACTATTAAATTCAAAGTAATTAGTGTCAGTGACAGTTGTCTATTTCAACCGGCGAATTTATTGTCGTATCAAAGGTAAATTTTTGCCGTGGAAATCAAGGTAATAAGTACTTGCTTATGTCTCTTCAGTACAGTTAATAGAGTTACTTTATAATATATATATATACGTAGATAAAAATATTGATATTAGGAACATACTCACTCATACTTAACCTCCAACCTCAACTACCTATTTGTGTACATAAATCCTAGCCTGGCTCTCTGGCAATAACATTTAGTAGTTTATCTGGTAATCTCGAATAGTAAAACATATATTATCAGCTCACAATGATGACCCGTAGTGCTGCTGCTCGCCAGGAGGAGAATAAACTCCACCAGGCTTTGAGAGAATTAAAGTTATGTAAAAACTTAAATGAACAGTTAAACCAAGAAAGGGATGCCAATGAGCGGGAGTTTTTGGATTTATTAAGCACAAATAAAAACTTAAAAACGGAAATGTCAAGATTACACTTGGAATTAATTGAAAGTGTTGAAGCCCGGGACAAACTCCAATCTGTTGTAGCAGGTTTTGATGAATGTAGGAGTGAGTACGAAATTGCACTTCAACGCATAGTCTCCCTAGAACGACAACTGCAAGAGGCAAATAATCAACTTTCTCAGAGGGAAATAACCAACCATAACATAACGGCCTCCTTAAATCAAAGTCTTTTTGATGAGTTAGTGGTCAGTGCCCCGAGCATGGTGTCTGCTACATCTAACGGACAGCCCTCAAGTCATGTAATAGACTTGACAAATGATGTGACCTTACAAATGAACACAGAAGGTGATGTTAGATGTGGCAGTAACATTAACTCATCTAAAAATAAAAACAAACTAAAGAAGTATGTAAAGATTAATAAATATATTAAAAAAACACAAAAATTAGTAAAAAAGCATAGATTTTTTATCAAGAATGTTAAGTTAAATAGAGAACGCTTGCAACTTATTGACAGACTAGATATGTATGCACGCAAATTAGAAAATAGTACTTTAAAGTATAAAAATGACACATTGGCTTTACAAGATGAAATAAATAACTTAGCAAGTAAATTAAAATCTATGACTGGAAAATATAATTCTTCAGAAAACTTGATGAAGGAATACATTCTGGCCATGAATGAACTGGTTATGGACAAATGTAACAGTAACAATAGGAGAAAAAGTTTTGTAGACATTCATAAACGAGTTTCAACTAGTTTTTCTGTGCCTGATTGCATTCCTGACGCAGAGCCTACACTAGATAAATGTCAACCCGTAAGCAATAGTTTACAAAATAATGAATGTGTGAGCTCAGATGCCTACATTAATAACACAAACAGCTGTCAAAGGGGCAATTTTCAATCAGAAACCAAAAAAAAATTGGTTATTTTCAGTGATGAACTCGGTAAACATATGGGTACTATTATATCAGACATCTGCAGGGAGTACTCAGTTATTAATAATTGTTTTCCTGGCTTATCCTACCACGATATTATGAGAAGAATACTCTCTTATAACTATAGCCAGACAACTTCTGTAATTATACTTATAGGGAATAGGGAAAAAGTTGACAAAAAAAATATAGTAGATTATAATAATGATTTACTAAAATTAAATGTAGATAAAATTGTTATGTTTACATTTCCGTATTGCCATAGCTTGCCACAGGTGGAAAATCAATCTAGATATAAGTTAAATATGTTACTCCACAATTTGACATGTACTAATAACTTCTCTAAAATTGACAAACTACATTTAATTGACATTAACAATTATGTTAATAAGTCTTTTTTTATTAATAAAGATAGATGTTATCTTTCTAATTATATTAAGAGACAGATAGCTAGTTCGCTATTATATTTTTTTGATATATTAGCCAAAAACTTGGCTAACAAAGTTACTGCTCCTATTGAGCAATGCTGTACTGACATTTTGCCTAGTTCAAAAAAGAATCTGGCAATTAATAATATTGACATACAGAGTGATTTAAATTAGATATTAAGACAATAGAGATAAACTCTTGCTTAAATGATATAAAACAACATAATTTAAAGGACACTCTAATTAGGAAGGTGTCCTCGATCAACCTAGTGCATCAGAATATACAAGGCCTGATGGGTAAAGATTTACAAATTGAATTATTTATGTATGATTACAAAATAGACATTATGTGTGTTACTGAGCACTGGTTGAAAAGTAACCAAATTATATTCAATTTTAATAATCACCAAGTTGTCAGCTCATACAGTAGAGTAAATATGATACACGGTGGCTCTTTAATTATCCTCAACAAAAATATTAAATGTAAAGAACGCAAGGATATTGTGAGCCTGTCTGTCGAGCGAGTTATTGAAGTCGCTTGTATTGAATTTGAGCAGTTCATTATTATATGCGTTTATAAGCCTCCATGTTCGCCTTACGAACAATTTGAGAAATCCATGGAGGATATTCTATTTAAGTTGGCTAATACAAATAAATCAATTGTTGTCTGTGGAGATTTTAACATAAATTTACTAGAAAACACCACAATGAGTAATAGGTTTATCACACTTTTTAAATCATACAATTTGTACAAAACATTTTTGGAACCAACTAGGATAACTGCCACAAGCGCGACATGTATTGATAACATTTTTACCGACGTAAAGCCTGTAGCTAAATTAATTATAAATAACTTAGAATCTGACCACACCGGTCAATTTGTTGTTTTGCCTAGGAAAGCTGATAGGTTCCAAAGGAAAATAGTTAGTTTTGTTCCAATATCTAAAAGACGTTTAGAACTTTTTGAGGAAAGTCTGACCCATAGGTTATTAAAGTTATACTATCACAATAATCCGAATGTATTGTATAAGTCTCTGTTTGATATAATAACTGGGGTGTTTAATAATATTTTTCAACCGAAAAATGTATCTCTGCGTCTACATGCTGGGTTTAGTGAATGGGCGACTGTAGGCCTTAATAAGAGTAGACACAAATTATATGACTTATATGATGAGAAAACACATAACCACAATGTAGCATTTAAAGAGTATGTCAAGAATTATTCAAAAATTTTTAAAAGGGCCTGTGCAGTAGCTAAGTCTATATATATTAGAGATAAGATAAAAAGTGCAGGTAATAAAATAAAAATGACGTGGAATATTATTAATAATGAAACTGGCAGACAAAAAGGACACAATCGTGATTTTCAATTAAAAATAAATGACAAAATTGTAAAAGCGGACATAGAAGTAGCTACAGAATTTGAAAAATTTTTCAATAGTATTCCTCAAGTAACAACCACAACCCTTTCTTCATCTGCTAGTTCCGCTGAGTTAATTCTTAAGAATAATGTGAAGGGTTGCGCCATTACTTTTAAATTTTCTGAAGTCAATACAAAAGACATTGTTAATACTTTTAAAAGTCTAGATATCAAAAAAACTAGTGACTTATGGGGGTTATCTGTTAAGACAGTATCGTCCATCATACATGTTATTGCACCAAATTTGGCAGTTTTGTTCAATAGTTGTGTAGCATCTGGTGTATTTCCTGATCTTATGAAACTTAGTAAAGTGATTCCTTTGTTTAAATCAGGTTGTACTACAGATCCAACTAATTTTAGGCCGATTTCTATACTACCGACACTAAGTAAAATCTTTGAAAAACTGATGCTTAGTCAAATGTTAAATCATTTTAATAATAATAAATTATTTCATAGTAATCAGTTCGGTTTTACGAAGAATCGCTCCACTGTAGACGCAGGGATTGAACTGTTAAAAAATATCTATGATGCGTGGGAAAAATCGCAGGATGCTTTAGGTATATTCTGTGACTTATCTAAAGCGTTTGACTGCGTTGATCACATCACGCTTATAAGGAAGTTACACCACTATGGAGTAAGAAATAAGGCTCTTGACCTTTTGACTTGTTATTTAGACAATAGAATTCAAAAGGTAGATGTTAATGGAAAAATATCTCCTGGCGCTAAGGTCACAATGGGCGTTCCACAGGGCTCAATTTTGGGACCATTCCTGTTTCTTATCTATATTAATGACTTGCCTTATTATGTAGGAAAGAATCACGGGATTGTGTTGTTCGCTGATGATACTTCTTTATTATTTAAAATCAAACGACAATTAATTAATTATGACGAGGTTAACAATGCATTATCTAAAGTGGTTCATTGGTTTAGTACTAACAATCTTTGCCTAAATGAATCAAAAACTAAATTGATTAAATTTTCCACCCCTAATGTAAGACAGGAGAGAACCAACGTGGAATTAAATGGATCTGGGATAGATCCTGTTGAGTCAACTGTATTTTTAGGAATCACCATAGATAAGAAGCTGCAATGGGGCCCACATATTAAAAAACTGTCCGGCAGGCTTAGTTCAGCGGCGTATGCAGTTAAGAAAATTAGACTTTTAACTGACGTTGATACTGCTAGGATAGTTTACTTTAGTTACTTCCACAGTATTATGTCATATGGAATACTCCTGTGGGGTAATGCCGCAGATCTCAACGCTATTTTTGTGCTCCAAAAAAGAGCCGTAAGAGCTATCTACAATCTGGCTCCCAGAGATTCGCTTAGAGAAAAGTTTAAGGAGATAAAGATTTTGACAGTGGTGTCACAGTATATTTTTGAAAATTTAATGTATGTAAAGAAAAATATTAATAACTTTAAAAAGAGAAGTGATGTTCACTCGGTTAATACACGTGGTAAAGATGACCTTAGTTTACATGTTACTCGTCTCCACAGAGTAAGTAATTCTTTTGTAGGACAGTGTATACGTTTCTATAATAAGCTTCCCAATGGTATCAGAGATCTGCCTATAAATAAATTCAAATGCACTGTTAAATCTAAACTTGCTAAAAAAGGCTACTACAAAATTTCCGATTACTTGGAAGACAAAACAGCCTGGGAATGAACTGCTCAAATAGTTTTAGAATACTAATTTTAATTTTAAGACTGAATACAGCAAATGTCATAGTGAAAAGTGTTTTGCTGGATGATGTCTTATGTACTCGTATTTTTTTAATATATTTTATTTTTTATTTCAAGACGCAAGGCTACTGGGATTTTGGTTCGGTCATGCTCGCCATCGAAAAGTCTCTGCTTGTGGCGGCTTTGTGTGGCGGGTCACCCCCTTCCCTCTAATATGGTTGAGGGGAGTGATGGCTGCTGCTCAAGTCAACTCGTGCGCGGGTGCTGCTTGGGGGGACTGGTCCGGCCGCTGTCCTTTTATCCTTTTTTATTTTATTTTTTTTCTTTTGTATTCTAGCAGCAAAATTGATTATTACTTTATTTACGTTCTGAAGGCAATTCACTTGAGCTTGTAAATTATTCTTGGTATGTATCTAACTTAGACGACTTGTGACAAAAGTTGGTAATATGTTAAAGTGCTTTGTGTCTTGCCTGACGAGGCACTGCTTAACAGCAGAAGGTAAATGTTTAACGTGTGCCACTGTGATTTTGGATCGGTCATGCTCGCCATCGAAAAGTCTTTGCTTGTGGCGGCTTCGTGTGGCGGGTCACCCCCTTCCCTCCAATATGGTTGAGGGGAGTGATGGCTGCTGCTCGAGTCAACTCGTGCGCGGGTGCTGCTTGGGGGGACTGGTCCGACTACTATCCCTTTGGCATTTTAGTTTGTTGTATTTTCGTCGTATTTTTTATTTTATTTGATATTTTGAACGGCAGGACACACTGTCGCTGGTGCTAATCTAATTGTAAAAAGACAAACTTTGTTTTAAAAAAAAATGTGAAAAAATGACAAGCCCGCTGAGTTTCTTGCCGGATCTTCTCAGTTGAGGCCGCGTTGTGATCCGGTGGTAGCTTTTAAAAAAAATGACCGTTCAAAAGTGCTAGCGTTAAGCCTATTTGAAATAAAAATTTTTGAATTTTTTTTTGAATTTGAATTTTATAACATCAAAAGCTGCTCCGGTGTGAAGTACCGATGGACCTTTGCAAGGACACCTTTTTTTTTTTTTTTTTTTACGTGGGGAAATCCATTACGGATACCCGCACCGCCACGGGGGTAGCGATGCGGGTTATGTCGGACTACTGACAGACTGTCAGCTACTGACTAAAACCCCACGGTGTCCTCAACCCGCTGTGTCGACGGGCCCCGGGAACGTACATGGTACTCGTCCGGGTCCCGTCAGCGGCCGCGGTTCCGGCGAGCCCTTCCTCGTCCGCGGGTGTAAAGCCCACGGACCTGTCTGCGGGTGTAAAAGGCCCGCAGACCCACAACCGGGTTTGCAAGGACACCTAGCTTCCTTGCAGCTACCTTGGCCTTGGACTCAATGAACCGCCCAAAGTTGAGGTTTGAGGAAATTTCAACTCCCAACAACTGAAGGCGGTCGGTGTATTCCAAGGATACATTCTGAAAAGTAGGAGCCGAGGTGAAAGGACTCCGTTTGTCGGTGAAAAGACACGCTTGTGTTTTAGCGGCGTTGAATCGCACAAGGTTGGCATCACCCCATTTGGAGACCGCCTGAAGTGTGCGATTAGCACGCTCTACCATCGCTACTCTTTCGGACTGGATCACATCCTTACTGGCCCGAGCACTCGGCATGTAGCTCTCCACAACAGTGCTGTCATCTGCATACCCATAGATACCGGGCATTAACAGGTCATTGATATGCAGCAAGAAGAGGGTTGCGGAGAGAACGGACCCCTGAGGAACTCCGGCATTAGTCGTCATCGACTCCGATGAACAACCGTCGACAACAACTCGAAGAGACCGATCACTCAGGAAGTCCTTTATCCAGCCGATCAGACCAGGGGATATCCCGTATGCTGAAGCTTGCTCAAAAGGCTAGCGTGCCAAACCCTATCGAAGGCCTCGCCCCATAAATGGGTGGCATACACTAGAAGGTCCCCAGTCGACCGATTTCGGCGAAACCCGTACTGCCGGTCGTTGAGGAGATCATTCTGTTCTAGGTATGCCATGAGGCGGGAGTTCAATATACGCTCCATAATCTTACAGAGTATGGAGGTTATTGAAATCGGCCGATAGTTTGATGGATCGGCACGGCTGCCCTTTTTGGGCACGGGTTGCACATTAGCAAGCTTCCAGGATTTGGGCACGATTCCAGTTCTAAATGAGAGGCGGTATAATCGTGTCAATACCGGAGCCAACTCGGGTGCACATGCCTTAAGTAAAATCGCAGGAATACCGTCTGGTCCATTAGCTTTATTCACATCTAGACGACACAGTGCTCTCATTACCTCCTAATTTGTAATGCGGACTTCGGTCATGGATGACCCGCAATGAGTGAGGCAGCTGTGGTGGAACAGCACTGCCTGTGTCTAGTCGTGAATTGTGGGCAAAGAGTGATGCAAATAAACCTGCTTTCTCCCCTGCCGTGTGAGCCAGAGTCCCATCTGGTCTTACCAGCGGAGGCAGTGAAGGCCGACAGAAGTTCGTTTCGACTGATTTGGCTAAAGACCAGAAAGCTCTGCTGCCTGATGGCTGGGCTGAGAGCTTCGAGCCAATGTGGTTGATACGGTCGAAACGTGCCTTCTTCAATACCTTTTTATAGGACTTGGCGGCTTGGTTAAAGGCTCTCTTCTTGTGGCTAATATCCGGAGTTTTACGCTCTCGAGCTTCAACCCAGGAAAGGTACGCCGAATGCTTCCTCCGTTCAGCCTGAGCACATTCGGCGCTGAACCATGGGCGAGCTTTGCCACCGATGGGTACGTCGGTATAAGGGATGAAATAGTCCATCGCTTGACGCACCACATCAGTTATAGCATCCGCGCAACTCGACGGATCTTCGGAAGAGAAGCATACCTGCCGCCAGGGATAAGACGCAAAAAAATGCCGCATCTCATCCCAATCTGCTGACTTGTATCGCCACATTCGCCGTACACCGCTGGAATCGCAGTCAGGTGGGGAAAAGGTTGATACAGATTTAACCAGACAGTGGTCAGAGGTTCCCAATGGTGAACAAACCGTGACGTCGCACCTGTCTGGATCAGTAGTCAGCAGAAGGTCCAGGCAATTGGCCGTGTGTCCAACTACATCAGGTACCCGAGTCGCTTGCTTTACCAGCTGAGATAGGCCAAGCGACAATGCAAAGTTCCGCGCTTCTCTCCCAGCGTGGTCAGTCCTCTGGTATGGGAACAGCCAATCCTTGTGGCAGGCGTTAAAGTCCCCCAGAGCGACTAGCTGCGCATCAGGGTAGCTATGTAGGGCCACATCAGCGGCCTCACTCAGGTGGTTAAACAGTCGAGTCGTCTCCTGGTCACCACTGTGCGATCGATAGACACAGGCATAAATAATTTTATCTATGCCAGTGTCCACCAGCATCCATAGCGTAGATAGAGTGGGGTCTTCAAGGTGACGGAGACGCTGGCTGCAGATGTCATTGCGGACGTACACACAAACTCCGGCGCGTTGGTGGAAATGGTGCTCTAAGATGTACCCAGGGTAGTCGAGGTACGCCGCATCTGACGGACATCGAATCTGCGTCTCCGTCAAGAAAAGCAAGTGTGGCTTATCAGTCTCAAGGTGGTGGTGGACTGCGTCGAGATTTTAGTGCAGACCTCGAATGTTTGAGAGGTGCACTTGGAGCAAGAGGACGTGCATCCGCTGTGTAAACTTGCTTTTCTTTCTTGCCTTTTTCATGTTGTTGTAGTTGGGGAGTGAATAGGTTGGAGCACGGCAGTTGAACGAGGCGTTGCGATCCAACCCAACAACACAACTGGATTTGCCATGCCCGTGGGAGCTTGATCTGGAGACCGCGGGGACGCCCGAACCCCCCCAGGGGTCGCCATCGGGTCCTCTTGTCCGGTCGCCAGCCAGCACGATGGAGCCACCCTGGGATTTTTCACAGTTGGCGGGGCAGCCTTTCAAGTGTGGCTGGCACACTACTTGGTCCCCCTACTACCTGCGGTCGGCCAGCGGAGCACCGTGCTTCGGATCCCGCTGCCCTCCACGACCAAGCACCCGACACGGCAAGAGCAAGCACATTGTACCCGGTACAAATCGCAAATCAACTGCTCAGACCCGCCCTCCATACGGCTTCACCAGACAGCATGTCGGAACACGACGAATCGCTTGGCGGCATGATTTTGTCTGGTGGGTGGTAACTGATAGCCGGCAGCCGATGTAATGGCCTACCACCGTTATTGCTGCTCGTTTGGCACTACCCAGGGGACACGTGTAGGGAGGTCAAAACTCAAGTAGTTCCTACGGACGTGAGAACTATGAGAGCATTAACTACTTTATTTTCGCTACGTCACTCTCCGTCCACCTGCTTATCTTACTCCTCACTTTCAATATCTCAGCTCAAGTCATTCTCAACATCTTCGTTCTACATATAATCTTATGCTATTGTGTCCATCTGTGCGCTCTAACTTTGTGCACTCTTCTTTTTTTATACAAGCAGTTATTCTGTGGAATGCGCTTCCCCTGGAAATTAGGTTGGCTACAAATCGCATTTCTTTCAAATTTAAGCTTCGCGAACACATTTATAAATCATTGTCAGATTGATTGCCTCTGTTTTTGGTATATTATTTATTATATTTCATTTCATTTATTTACCAAACTTAAAGCTATTTTTTACAGGTTACCCTAATTAAATAGCAGCAACTAAACTATGTACTATTTATATAGTTATATATATGTCGGGATATGGAAGAACCAAGAAGGCTGGTTTACTCGGAGGCCAGTACCGCGAGTAGACGTCAGACGGCGTGACTTGCGCGTGCTAACAAAACTCAGGGGCCGGCCGGCGCGATCGCCATTATTGGGTGAAACAGTCGCCGTCGCTGGATGCTTTCCGCAGTCCCCTCTGGATTGTGGTCTTTAGAGTAAACCGTTGTTACAAATGTGATCTGAGAATAAACGACTGTATAATCTTTCAAGTCATCGTTTGTTATTGGGGAACCTGGGGTCAATACCCGGGTCAGGGATCTGATGTTCCGTGATACGCCAGGAATCACGGGGTGATGGCCATCTGCCGACATCAGAAGTGGTTGAACCCTCATAATTAAAGGAAAGTTTTTCTTGCAGGTCCGTGTTGAGGGTGTTGAGTGACGTAAATCAAAATGGACGGCATTTTTTTCATTTCTGCTGCAAGATATTTTTAATTCGTGAAATCTGACCCAAATGGAACAAGAGCACTTATTGAAGTATGATGCTACTTTATTTTTAATATTGATGGGTATAGTTAAAAGGTAACGTGTATTATTGATTTTTACATAGGTTTTGTGTGTGTGATATTGTTGAGATATATTACGTTCGTCATATATGCGGAAACCGCATTTTTTTTAGCAAATAGGTAAGTCTACAAAATATGGTGGATGAAAAAGTAGCAAAAAAAAGTAATTATTTCATTACGTTGTCACAATTATGTCAGAGAAAAATCGAAAATGTTGGAAATAAACCGGGCACTAAAAATCTTTTTTCTAAATTATTATTCAGAAATATCTAAAGGAAAATCAATGTGTGTGAAGGCTTCTGCGTTATCCTTCACTTATTTTCTAATAAAAATGCTTTTGTATTTTAATAGCGTTGATGCGCTTATATTCTTGAAATATATACAAAAATTGATCTTGCGTGCGTGACTCGATATAAAGCGAAAATTGAAGTGTGTAACGAATATGATTTTGAAGTATATGGACGTTGACAGCCAAAACATGACAGATTATTATCCTTCAGACAGCAGTAGCGCCACTGTCTCTTGCCCGTTCGGAAACGTATAAATTAGTGCGCAAACATGCCCGCGGCCTTGGAAGCACCAGCTTCCAATGAAATCATCTCAAATCAGATCTTTCAGACTAGTGAGATCTTGGAAATGCGCGTCGCTTAGCATCCGAAGTCGTTGACTCTGATGATTCCGTTGTCTCGTCCTGATGCAGTGGCTATGATGCGGCCTAAACTCTATCGTAGGATCCAGGATAAGAGTTCTCTTTCCTTGGTGACAGCAAGAATATTTGGTTGTAGATAGCGTTTTCCTTCGTAACTGCATACTTGTTACCCCTATTCTCTCAAATGCCGATGAATCTGCTGGCTCTGGTACCGATCAAGCTTCAGTATTGGTACTTCGTTAGAATCAGTGTTTGCGTGCGCTGTCAGCGGTCGGCCAAACAGAGAGTGGACAGGTCTCAAAGGCAGGTAGTTTTGCGGATCTGTGGACAGAGGACTAAACGGACGGGAGTTAAGGAAACCTACATTTGCAGTAGTGCTGTGACGTTTAACACTAGATGTGCGTTACCCATTGATCTAAGTAAATGGTGATAACTAGAATTTACTCCCACCTTCCAAAGACTATCAAAATGGGTTCATATGGTGGTATGTTAACTAAATTGATATTTAATCTGTTGCGTATTCAGTTAGAACGGAACTTTGTGAACTAATATTATGTGTGACCCACAAAGTATCTACAAGGTAGTGTCTGAAAAGATCTCAGCAGGTTTTCCACGACGAGCGAGAAATCTTTTCAGTGTCAATAAATTGGCGAGTGTGGTGGTAGGTCACTAACGAGATCTATATGTACAAATTGACTGAAGTAGCAAAACTAAAAAATTAAATGTTATAAAGTCCTGTGCCTGTGCCCTTGCGGTTCAAATAAACATTGGCTCTGCGTGATCTATGCTACAGTGCATGAATGGAAAGATGAGTGATATTTTCTTGAGATAAATTTCCCAAGCTAAGGTTTAGCGTTTTACCTTTGCTACCGCTGCAGTCATAGGCTAAAATGATTTCCTAACTTTGTAGGAAGCGCCTGCGGCATTGTAGCAACTGGTTAATGATGCGTGGCAAATAAAATTAAATAAGACTGAAAATCAATGCGTTGAAGAAATCACCATTGGATGTATTTCCTTTTAAAAAAAATGCGAAATGATTAGAACTTTCTAAATGTATGCGTAATATTTTAGAATAAATTAAAATTTGGAAGGTTCTGTTTATTTTGCTTTATTTATTATAAGATATTAAAATATATTCAATGTAAAATATTTTAATTGTTAACATTACCCTTTATAGTATTTTTTGTGTCGTGTTCTTAAATTGCGAATTAAAAATAATTGTTTTTGAAGTAAAACCACCCAATGCCTAAAGATTTGCACTAACATTTTCGCCTAATGTTAATATTTCGACGACGTATTCGTGACGAAGGCTCCGGCAGATGGGTGTCGCTTGTTTTTGAAATATTACTATGATTATTGTTATTGACTGAATCTTTATTGACTGGACCTGAAACAATCCAGCCAAAATGTGTATCCTGCAACACGGGTCCGTTAGGTAATCTAATTCTTTTGCTTTTCAGTAAACTCCAGAATTTATCTGTACCTATCAAAAGATCAGGTTTATGTGAGTTTAAGTAGAAGGGGTTGGCAAGCTGAATCTCATCGGGTATAGTTAGATAAGATGGGGGAGCGCGACGGAGTCTTTTTTAAAAAGAAACTCAATTATTGTAGAGACGTGTTTATTCGTCAATGATCGAACTAAGACTAACTTACTTACTAAAGCGAGTTCGCATACAAGCCCTGGTGGGCTCTTATCTATACGCTGACATTGCGTCTGTATGCAGTGGCGTGACAGCTCTATGCGGGTGGTAATGCAATTCAGCATTCTACGAGTATAAATACGGTTGCGGATATAACAATCTATATGCTGACATTGCGTCTGGACACAGTGGCGCGACAGCTCTACGCGGGTGGCAATGCAATTCAGCATTCTCTACATAAGGTTGAGGATATAACGCCTCCCCCCTTAGACCGAAGTTATCGGAAACACAGAGTTTTTCCTATAACTTCGTTCACATAATTACGTAATTTTTAACGGTTCATTAACAATATTGGTGGTGAAATTTGATTTTCGCTTTGTCCCGTTTCTAGCCTTTTTACAATTACTTTTCTTATTTTTAAGTAAATTACATAACTAACACATAAAATTAAAACTATGTAAAGTAATATCGTCGCTACACTAACACTTTTGATTTCGACACTATATTGCCCATTTTCACTTTTAACACTTTTCTTCAAAATGTAGTTAAGATGCTGAATATCATCCAAGTTGACTCCTTTCAGGTCCACAGGCTCAGTGTTTTCAGAAGGGAGTCTCCGCTGCAGTTCGTGAACATCGGGTAAGTTTATAAGTGGCACAGGCTTATATTCCGCATCGAAGTGGTGCCTGTGTTTACCATGGATGATGACGTCGTTGATAGTAGCGTCACAAACTTCTGGTATTGTTAGTATATAAGTTCCCAGGATTGTTTCCCTAGTGACGTCATTACCACAGGTTTGTGTTAGCACGGTGTTCCTTTTAGAAAACAGTATCCAGCGTTCTGGTGATATCTTTTGAATTTTCAGGTCTTCTGGAATAATTAGACGGGGGAAACACATGGATGTGTTGTGTTGGTATTCCATGAGTTGTTCAATACAAGTCTTTGGAGCATATGGAACGAGGTCATCTTCAGCACATAAGTACTCGTCTGTTGTTATCTCACGACACTGGCGGGCGGTTGGACGATATGACGTGCCTTCTACTAATAGGAAGGGATATTCAGGGATTATGATGAACGTTTGAGAGTCACGGGTAACAGGTAAAGGATACAGCTTAAAAAGGTTATAAGTGCGTTTAATAACTAATGGAACATCAATAATGAATCTAATTTCGTTGGCTTTAAGGTAAGTTTTAACAGTAAGAGTTTCTTCGATATTCATTAAATTCGAGTCAGATACTGAATACATCAAATTATCGTATTTAGAAATTTCCATTAATAACAACACAAGTTCCCTGGAATCGATTACAGATTTATGTAATACGGATACCTTACTGAGTGCTAAAGCAGTCTCTATTTCATTAATTTTCATATAAATAGTTCTAAAGTTAGCCATAAACATATTCAAGACATTATTCAAATATGAGATGAAAATGTACATATTTTCTTTTGACACATCTGTTACAATGTTTTCAATTCGTTTCAGGCGTTCGTTCATAATTTTCATGTTATCATCGATAGACTGGGTAGTATTAAGGAAGTGGTCCATCATTTCGGATACTAAGGTTATTTTGTTTAAGATACCCTGTTCTCGAGTTTTGAGTCCAGCAATAAGATTATCATAACGGATTGCGTCATCGTGATCAAGATTGCCTGTTATGACCTTGACTAAGGATCCAAGAGGATCAAGGAGGCCACGTTTGAATCGTTTGGAGGGAATCAACTGTTGAACCTTATCTAATGTGTTGTCACGAAGGTACTCTACCTGATTCTTTAACTCTATTACTTCATTACTGACCGTTTGGTTCTGCTTAATGATCTCGCTTAATTCTACATACTTTTCTATATTATATTCTAAATCCTTAACAATGCCTTCTAAATTAATGATTTTAATAATAGACCATTTATCGTGCTGTACAAATGCACGCCCTAGCTTTACTGGGAGTATACCCGGGTTTTTATCAATTTTTACCACTTGAATGCCCCGGTTGTGGTTCATTTGGCAGAGGCTCATCCCCGTCATGGTCGTCCACAGCAGGAGACTGCACCATCTGTGGAGGACGTTTTATGTTTTTAATCGGAACCCTTTTGTCCCTATCTTTTATTTTTACTTGAACTACATTGCGATCTATTTCGCCCATTACTATGGCTTTTTGATATCTAGGTTTATCTTTTGACTGTCGTTTATTTACCGGTTTTGCGTAAACAGTTTGTCCTATTTTTAATTGCGGTCCTATCTCTCCCCCACGTTTTTCGACAACCTTTTCCTTGCTTTTACTCATCTTTTGTGCTAAGTGCTTATACAGTTCGTGTGTTCTTTTTGTATGATCTTTAACTAACTGTTGTTTATAGGATTTGTCAAAATCAATATCAAATGTCGATTTTAGTTCTGTGTGGCCGAATACTACCTCAAACGGTGTGAGATCCGTAGCACTATGTATACTATTGTTGTATGCCATTATTGCGTAAGTCATGACGCTAGCTGCATCTGTATACTTTCGTTCGTACTTAGCTATACGATATATTTCAATCAAGGTCGAGTGAAACCGTTCGACCATCCCCATTGAATTTGGGTTATTTGGTGTTCCTATGTGCAACTTTATTTTATGTAAATCATTAATTTCCTTCAAAAGCTCATTATTGAACTCTGTTCCCGGATCGCAGCTAATTTTACGTGGAGTGCCATAAAAACTGAAATATTTCATTAAAGCTCTTACTATTTCGGGTGTGGCACGAGACTGAACTTCAATTGCTTGTCCCAGTTTGCTGAAGGCATCTACGATGGTAAGATAGTGTTTTGATTCAATAGAGAAGATGTCAATGAAAATTTCTTGAAACGGAGCGTTTTGTGTTTCCGTAAGTTGCAAAATTGGTTTTATTGGTTTTCGGTCATATTTAGCTGTTCTACATTTTTCGCAAGAGTTAATAGCTGCTGCAACTGTTTCATGAAGATTTGGCCAGTAGTAATTGCGTTTGATTCGTTTAACTGTTTCTGTGATACCGCGATGGCATGTTTTGCCTTCGTGTAATTTTTGAATTATCAATTTTTGCTCGTTTTCGTCATCGACTGATACAACGCGTTGCGTACATTCATAAAAATTTATTGTTCCCTCTTTAAAAAGTTTAACTATGATATTACTGAAATCTTTCCTATGTTGCTCCTCTTCGAAGTAAACGAAATATTTGATTTTTGGTTTAACATACTCTTTCAAAAATTGTATAATAATTTCGGGTTTACCAAATGGTAAAAAGACTTCTAAAATTTTTTGATGTTTTGTGGATAAATCTGTAACCTGTATGTCTTTACCAAATTTATGAAAAATTAATATTTGGTTTGGCTTTGTATCGACGGCTTCATCCAGAATTGGGATTCCTAGCGAATCTAAATCTTTACCAGAATGTATGGTTTCAGTAGCGGCTGAGCTTGTATCTGATCTTACTAACCAACCTGATTCTTTTCTGAGAAATTCCGAAGTAACTGATTCAGTGTCTGATATGGTTATGGGACTAGCTGTTGCAGTTCTGTCAGGGTCAGCCAAAGTTTGAGAGTCGTCAATAACTTGTCCTTTAGTTAGTTTAGGGTTTTTCTGTTTTGTGTTTTTTGAGTGTTTCTGTAATTTTTGGTCGTTGTCGTCTATATTAACTATCATAGAGATATCGTCGTCAGAGTCACCTGATCCTAGTGCATTTACTTTAAGCCTAGACAAGGCGTCGGCGTTTGCATTCAGTTTGCCATTTTTGTGTTTAATATCGAAATCAAACTCTTGAAGACGTAGTCGCCAACGGGTTAACTTACTACCGGGTTCTTTCAGTTGATAGAGCCAAAGTAGTGGTTTATGATCCGTTACAATATCGAACTTGTGACCGTATAGGTACGGCCTAAAATGTTTTGTGGCCCAAATTATCGCTAAAAGTTCCCTCTCTATTGCACTATATTTTCTTTCACAATCTGTCAGTGTGCGGCTGGCATAAGCCACTGGTCTATCGTTACCTATTGGTCCTTGAGAAAGGACGGCGCCGATTGCTACTTCCGACGCATCTGTGGTCAGGACGAATGGTTTGGTCATATCTGGGTATTGTAAAATGGGTGCGTTGACGAGGAGTTCTTTACATTTTTGAAATGATTCCGTATACTTATCTGTAATTTCTACCTTTTTACCTTTCTTTAAACAAGCTGTCAGTGGTTGAGTGATTTTTGAGAAGTCTTTGATAAATCTCCTGTAGTAACCGATAAAACCAAGGAATCTTTTAATTTCAGTCTGTGTCTGTGGAATCGGGTAGTCAAGTACGACCTTGATTTTATCATCATTCGGTTTAAGTCCGTCTTTTGTCAAAGTGTGTCCTAGATACTGCACTTCCTTACGTAAAAATTCTGACTTGTCTAACTGTATTTTAAGGTTTGTTTTTCGTAATCTGTCGAAAACAGATCGTAGTTTTTGTAGGTGTTGCAAAAGTCCATTTGAATATATAAGGATATCGTCCAGGTATACAAGGCAATGCAATCCTTGTAGCCCTCTTAGCACGTTATCCATCGTTCTTTGGAATGTCGCAGGTGCGGTTTTCAAGCCAAACGGCATTCGAAGGAATTCATAATGGCCGTTTTGGGTGGAAAACGCAGTTTTCTGCCTATCCTGCTCAGCAATTTCGATTTGATGGTATCCAGACGCCAAGTCTAACGTAGTAAAATAGTTGCTTTTGCCTAGTCTGTCAAAAAGGTCATGGATGTTAGGAAGTGGGTACCTGTCGTCAATCGTAATTTCATTGAGTCGGCGGTAGTCAATTACCATCCTGTACTTAACTTGTCCGGAAGCGTCCAATTTCTTGGGTACCAAGTGAACTGGAGCACTCCAAGGTGAGTGTGACTCCTGAACTACTCTATTTTTCAGCAATTTATCGACTTGCTCTTTAATTTCCTGCGTTTGTGCGGGTGGTTGCCTATACGGTTTTATGTAAATGGGGTCCTCGTTAACTGTTCGAATATGGTGTTTGACGTCATTAGTAAATGTAAGTGGTATGTCCTCACAGTAAAATATGTCCCTGTATTCGTCACACAATTCGTGAATAGCCTTACGCTCTTCATCATTTAGGTGGTCTAGTCTTAATTTAGTTAAGTTATTTTTGAGTAGGTCGTCAACTTCGACATCTGTCATATCCATATTAAAGTTTATGTCACAAATGTCACTGTCGCATTTAATCGGCGTAACTCCAAAAGGTTTTGTAATCGTCATAGTTATGTCGTTTTCAGAACTGTTTTGAATGACTGTCGTAGCGAAATAATTTTCGCATTTGACAATCGCCGATGGCATGCGAACGGTATCGGAAAACTCTTTAAAGTTTAAAATTGCGTCGCCCTCTTTGAAATTAACCGGTAATCTAACGCGGTGTTCACTACGAGGTTCCAAATTAATTACGTAATCGGGATCGTACTGGATAGGAATAGCTGTTTCGTGCGTTGTTAATATTTTATCTCCTAAATTCAAGTTCGCTTTTAATTTGGCCATAAGATCCCATCCTATCACACCATCATACTTTTTGTCGACGTCATAGATAAAGAATTTATGGTACCCGTCGTTACGAAAAATCGAGAAAAGCGGAATATTAGCTACCTCGTTGTGTGTGCTAGTAGCATGTGTACTGGTTACCGTGAATGGCTCATAACATTTTAAATGAGCGTAATATGCGTTCGCTTTAGTTGGGCTTATAAATGATCTAGTGCTACCAGAATCCAACATAAATTTTCCGTCGATATCCGGCACATAAATATAGGGTAACTTAAGGGTTGCATCATAATTTAATTCAATTACCTCGGGACTTTTGAAGACACATGCAGACGAAAATTTTCCGTCCCGATTGATTCCTTTTCGCGATCGAAGGTTTCAATGCAGTTTTCCTGGTTACCTCCCATTTCCTGGTACGTCGTGTCGTCATAATACTGAGATATGTCATAAGGCTGGGGTTCTTCATAAGTAGGGTAACTAGCGTCCTCATAGACGTAGGCATTCTCGGTGGTGTACTCACCTTCATTCATGTTGTACATCTCATTCGCGTTCACCTTTGGTGCATGTACTGGAGCAGTCCGCATTGTGACGTCATTAGAGAAGTGCGGAGTAGGTTTATAACCTTGAGGCTGCGGAGCTCTATACCCAAATTGTCCTGCTTGGGGGCGGAACCCAAACTGAGGAGGTCTGTAGCCAAACTGACCTTGTTGTGGTTTGAAACCAGCTTGTGCTGATTGCAGCTGAGGTCTGTATCCAAATTGACCAGCTTGAGGTTTAAAACCAAACTGACTTACCTGTTGTGGTCTAACGCCAAACGGGAGTCGCTGACCATACTGCTGAGCTGGGACAAAATGATTGAATGAGGGTCTGTATCCGAACTGCGGGGACACAGGTGCGCGCTGTGCGAAATTTTGGAAGTTCGATTGTGGTACTACCTGATTCGGAATTCCAAATTTATATTGACTTTGAATTGGGGGTATTTGTGGCTTAAAATTAACCTGTAATGGTTTATTTTGGAGCATCTTCGTGCGCATGTTATATTGTTCTTGGAAGTTGACTTCCTCCAACACGTGTTTTAATGCATCTTCTAAAGAATTGGGTTCTTTTAACCTAACTATTCGTACCATGTGTTCAGATAAATTATATAGAAACACATTAAGGGATGTGTTATTATAAATGATTCGTTTAGCTTCACGTAAAGTGGTTAAACTATTTTGGTTTACTTTTGCTATTAAAATAGCACGCACATCCTGAATACGACCGCAAAACTCTAAGTAGGACTCGTTAGGCTTAATTTTCAAGGTTTCCAGCTCTAAAGCGACACACTCTTCGCTCCTCGGATCTCCGAAGTGCTGGACCAACAAGGCCTCCAATTCATCATAAGTTTCAAAGTCGCCACGTTCACTGATTAATGCAGCTGCCTTACCAGTTAATTTGCTAGTAATGCATTGCATTAGAAATTCATTTCGTGAAATTGTTCCCTGATAACGCTTAATCACATATGTACATTTACGTAAAAATAAATTTAAAGTTTTTGTTTCGCCATTAAATTCAGGTATTAAATTTAAAACTTCCTTTGGAACATGCGTATCCACAGGTAACAATTGTTGCGGGGTCATATTAGGGCTGGGGATTGTTTGTCCTTGCGGTAAAGCCATTTTCAGCTTATTTATATAATACAATAACACTTAACTATTTTATATATAGCTCTATGCCTCTATCCTAATTTACCGACTCACAAACTATTTTCTTTTATATCACTATTTTATAATTCTGGCGATTTTAGCCCTTAATTAACACTATTACGCTATTGACAATAGTGTAAGTCGCGATTACGCAACAATTCTAAATTACACTTAATTAACTCTACCTCTCTATAGAAAATAGAGTTTGCCGTGATTTTAACGACACTTAAAATAATACACAATTTTTAGGTGGGCAGGGAAAGAAAGGATAGTAGAAGGATTTTACTTCAATATGTACTCACAGTCCAACCGCTGCCGTAGACATCACGTTCCCAAAATTATCAGATTTATTTGGTTCGAAGATTGCCGTGGAGAGCGCGTTACCGATTTTAGGTTATTACTAATTTTTAAGTAATTTACGCACTTTCACAGTTGTTACCACTCGCGTGTACTATTTCGATTTTTGTAAATTTCGGTACTATACGCGATGGCAACAGCCAGCAATCCTACCGGCTGCGCCAGATAAGATGGGGGAGCGCGACGGAGTCTTTTTTAAAAAGAAACTCAATTATTGTAGAGACGTGTTTATTCGTCAATGATCGAACTAAGACTAACTTACTTACTAAAGCGAGTTCGCATACAAGCCCTGGTGGGCTCTTATCTATACGCTGACATTGCGTCTGTATGCAGTGGCGTGACAGCTCTATGCGGGTGGTAATGCAATTCAGCATTCTACGAGTATAAATACGGTTGCGGATATAACAATCTATATGCTGACATTGCGTCTGGACACAGTGGCGCGACAGCTCTACGCGGGTGGCAATGCAATTCAGCATTCTCTACATAAGGTTGAGGATATAACGAGTTATAGCCCGTGCGCATTGTTTAGAAACAGCTGGCAGTGATGACGTAATGCTCGGTAAAACGAAACATTTTAAGCGCGTTGAATAGTCGGGGTTGGTGCGTGATTTTACCTCAATTTCACACATTTCTGTAGATTGTGTAATTGAGTTTCCAACGCCTCGAACTTCTGCAGTGGACTGTATTTTTGGTGTATTAAGTAAATCGCATAATGATCTGGAAATAAAGCATCGCTCGCTTCCGTTATCAAGAAGGGCGTGCGCTAAATGATATTTGCCATCAATATCGGCTACCTCAACTAGCGCGGTTGACAGTAGAACCGGTTGCAAGTTAGATAATTGTGCGCTTTGTATATTATCTATGTGTGCATTATTTACGTGAATGATTTGCTCATTTGTCGTGTTATGGTCCGAACATTGTGAGTGTGACGCGGAGGGGTGACCTGAGAAATGCATTCCAGTAGCTTGGTTGCACTCGTCAGTCACCTGTGATAGATGGCACGTCCCACCCGTACTCGCATTATGGATTAGCGTGTTGTGTTTTTTATTGCATAATCGGCACGGTCCGAACCTACAGTTAACTGCAGTATGCCCCGATCGTAAACAATTGATGCATAAATTATTGTTTTTTAGGAACGACAGTTTAGAATCTAAATTAAAATCTAGGAATTCCTGGCATGAATATATCGGGTGATTAGCATTACATACCAGGCAGCGCTTAATACGACTGTCGCGGGTTTGTGGCTCAGTGGTGGAAACATTGCAGTGTATTTTTGAGTTATTGTGCGTGTAATTAGATTTGTTTGTGTACTGTTTATTGTGAGTCACTAACAATGTTTCCAACATATCAGCCCTAGCCCTGAGGAAATTAAGCAAGTCGTCAATTTTTAAAGGTGTTTTCGAGTTTTCCGAATTGCCGGTAGAAGCGTATAACGTGCTTTTATGTTGTTCCCACTCACGTTCGGTAGTTTGGTCTAACCTAGACACAACAATATAAATCACCAGTGTATCCCAGGAGTCAGTAGGCTCACCGAGAATGTTTAATGCGCGTAAATTCTTTAAAACAGTGTCGATAAGTTTACGAATGAGTTCAGGTGATTCTTTATTAAGGGCTTGCAAATTAAATAACGACTTGACGTGATTGTGAATCAATAATCTGTTATTGTTATACCTGTTGAGTAGTAGTTCCCATGCTACATCATAATTACTACTTGAGAATTCTAGGCTGTCAATAACTAATGCTGCGCTTCCCTTGAGTGATGATTTCAAGTAGTGGAACTTTTGAATGTTGCTTATTTTGTTTGAATTGTGCACTAATGATAAAAAGGTATCGCGGAATTCGAGCCAGTGTTCATATGAACCTTGAAAGGTAGGCAGTGAGATTACAGGCAGTTGAACCGAATTATGAAGGCTGTTTTCATGTTTTTGAGAATCATTATTATGTGGCGTGGCATGTTTCTTGAAGAGACATTCAGCTTGAGCTAGTATACCATAATAACTGTTCTCGAATGATTCTCTTTGCGTGAGTTGTTCATCTAGATCTGCGTCAGGTACAACCTCCTCCAATTGAGTCTGAATATTATTAAATTCGGTATACAAATTTGTGACACCTTGCATACGCAACTTAAGATCTACAAGTTGTTGATCTTGTAAATCTTTTTGAGCACACAATGAACTTAAAAAGTTAGCGAATTTAGTGAATCTGCCTTTGACTATACCGCGTTTTTTTATAAGATTACGAAC
This sequence comes from Furcula furcula, assembly GCA_911728495.1. NCBI lineage: Eukaryota > Metazoa > Arthropoda > Insecta > Lepidoptera > Notodontidae > Furcula > Furcula furcula. The sequence goes on along the minus strand of OU452245.1, from coordinate 31,596,053 downwards.
AATTTCATCGTCACTGGCTCTATAAGGAGATTTATCACGAGCACTGTCGGACATGCCCATTTTGGTAGTCATTGTAAAGGTTGGAGTACTCACGTTTGACACACCAGCACGAAGATACAGGTGCTAGCGGCGGAAATCTATACAGCTGATAGCAGTATCGAACGGGTAACCCACAATATATGCGTTGACTTACTGAAAATGTTTTAAGAAGCACAACATTAACACAAACGAAGTAGAATGGTCTGGGAATAGGATGGGTGGTTGGCCGTACCTTCTTGCGCTTTATCATCAAAAATACGCCGTTTACCGTCCAAATCCAGGCCTTGCGTATATCTGCTTCGGCTAATGGGTTCCAATTATAGTTTTAATGCGCCTTTTCAACATATATTGACGTCGTCCTTTGTGAAAATCAGTCCAACGCTTTTTAGTATTTAAATTCGTAACGCTTCTTCTCCATAGGTCGTTGCTTCTTGAATTTGGCGTAGAAGGTCCAAAATGTGAAGGCTTCTGCGTTATCCTTCACTTATTTTCTAATAAAAATGCTTTTGTATTTTAATAGCGTTGATGCGCTTATATTCTTGAAATATATACAAAAATTGATCTTGCGTGCGTGACTCGATATAAAGCGAAAATTGAAGTGTGTAACGAATATGATTTTGAAGTATATGGACGTTGACAGCCAAAACATGACAGATTATTATCCTTCAGACAGCAGTAGCGCCACTGTCTCTTGCCCGTTCGGAAACGTATAAATTAGTGCGCAAACAATGTGTTTAGTGTCTTTTTTTTATGTTCCTTTGTAGAATACACACATCAAAAGTGTCTAGGGATCAAGCATTTTTAAGCGGATTTCTTGAGATTGAGATGTGGCTTTGTAATAAATTTATGATTTTATAAATTTATGTGGATCCTTTTTGGTGCATTTCATAATTTGAATCAGGAACTGTGAATCAAATTCGAGTAAAAGATGAAAATCAGCTGTCAATATTTTCCCTATAAAAACATACAACGCATTGAAGACATTATTAGTGTTACTGTTTCCCTACTACTGATTAAAACCAACGTTATTATGGAGCGGCGACGTCATTTAAGCAGGGAAGAAATGCTCAGAGCCGTGGGAATGATAGAAGCTGGTTCCCGGCAACGTACTGTGGCTTTAGCTCTGAATACAAGTCAGAGTGTTATCAGTCGACTTTGGACACGTTACCGAAGCACTGTTACCGTGGCTGAGCGCCATGGAGGACGGTATCGCTGCACCACACGGAGACAAGACCGATATATTCAAATCTTAACTCGAAGAGCTCCAACAATAACTGCCATGATGTTAGCCGTGAGGCTTCATCACTCTTCAGGGAACTTAATTAGCGACCAAACAGTCAGAAACCGCTTGCATGAAGTGAACCTTCATTCCCGAAGACCGCTACGGGTACCACCTATAGCAATGCACAATCGTAGGATTCGATATCAATGGGCTCTTGAACACAGAAATTGGGCAGAAGAACAATGGCGTTTCGTGTGCTTTTCTGATGAGTCTCGTTTTGGTATGAGACCGGATACAAGACGTATACGACACTGGAGAACCCCTGGACGCCAACAGCGATTAAAATCCTGCCAGGAAGTCCATCCTTATAGTGGTGGAACCATCATGGTATGGGCGGGTATTTGGATCGGCGGAAGAACTGAGTTGATTTGGATCAGAGGCAACCTCAACGCTCAAATTTATGCTGAGACGATTGTATCAGACGTCATCGTTCCTCTACAAGTGCAAATCGGTCCCTTATTTCAGTTAATGCATGATAATGCACGACCGCACACCGCAAGAGTTGTAAGACAGACTCTCGCCGCAGCTAACATCAATGTCCTGCCCTGGCCTGCTCAGTCGCCAGACTTGAACCCGATTGAGCATGCATGGGATATGCTACAGAGAAGAGCTCTGCCGAATATGGAGGGTATCCAGTCGCAAGAAGACCTTTTTTTGTTGTTGCAACGAACATGGGCGGCCATTCCACAGCGTGATTTGGATGAACTCATTTTGAGTATGCCAAACCGATGTTCTTGTGTTGTTAGTGTTCGCGGTAGAAACACGGATTATTAATTGTTTAAGTTACCCAATAAAATTTTAAAGAAAACTGTTATTTCAGTCTTTTTTTCGAACTTTTGTGTTAGTGGTTCAAATGTCAAAAATCCCTTTATTAGGAAAATGGCAAATTTCTTTATTAATGCAAAGGTGACTTGGTTTATCGTTACTGTGACAAACGAAAACACTTTATTTGATGAATCCTTAAAGAAAATTTTAATTAATATCAATCAGGAGAAAAGTTATTGCAAAAATATATGTTGATCCCTAGACACTTTTGATGTGTGTATATTAGTGGTGGGTATAGTAAGCATATGATGGCAATCAGCCACGGGCTGCCCACATTGTGAATCCAAAAACCAGATCTAAAACTGTTAATCTGACAGGGTACCATGTTGCGTTCGGGTGATATAATCATCGTGATTGTGTATGCACAGTAAATACAACTTGGTTTCCAGTGAGTAAGGGCGGTTAGTGATATACCTTGAGAGAGAACGGAACAGTCTCTTAACAGTGGCTTAAGTAGCGTCAAAAGTGGCTTGAATTTCTACGTTTGGGCCACACCCAAATGCCGCAGAATGCCATGCTCAGAGGGGCACAGAAACGTAGAGATACACTGCCTGTTGTAAAGACAATCGGTTAAAGTAAAGATTATCAATACTCTATAAGCTTTGAAACAGACAGGCTCCTTTTCCTTGTGTCGGTATAATGTTAATGTTTCCATGCATGACTGCATTAGTATGTGACTATATGGTAGCGCACGGTCAAGAACGAGCTTGTATGGAGTAATTAGTGGGGGTGGAGAGAAAACAAAAAGTGATCCTGAATGAAGAAAATGATAGTATGTATGTACTAACAAAGATAATAAACTAATGTGACTAATAGAATAGTTCATCAATTCGTTGATGCTTGCACACTGCAACGGAGTGACCTTTGGGTTGGTTTAATGGATCAGTGTCTGAGAGAACTAGATGGGAGCTTGACTTTTGCAGCGGGTCTTTAGAAGTCTAGTGAAACTCCATATAAAGTTTGAAAAGGTCTAATGTAAGTCACTTTCATCACTTTCATAATATCATATTTGGTTGGTGCCTTGGTATTGAAGGTCGGTTGACCCTTCATTGTATATCCGCTTCAAATAATTAAATCCGTAGAGGTTTCAAAACATTTATTTGACCTGTAAAGCACTGAAGGAACTGATCGTTTACATTAGGACTAGTGATTCCGCGATCACTAACATTATGTACAATGACTATTTGTCTATAAACTGCACGACTGTTCTTCACTAGATTTATAACATGAATTATTTTTCACTGTTGACGCTACTAAGTCATAACAAAGAATGTGTCAAATACTATTCAGACAGCACGTTCTAAACTGAGCTGTTCGCTATTCAAAAGACATAGAAAATACGGTTACATGTCTCCAAGTGGCAAAGAGGTTCTAGTCGCCACATCACCCCCCCACGCAGAGAGGGAAACCCCCCCCCCCCCAAACATGGGGCAGGAGCCTGAACTTAAATTATAAATCAAGAATATCTCTGAACCTAACTTTACGACCGGACCGAGTGACAATGGGGGCAGGAGGGGAAAAGGAAGCTGGCGGAGCAAGCTCAACGAACGGATGATCCGAATCGTTGCTCGACGGAACACTAGCTGGACCGTCCAACATTGATCCTCGCGAGGCTGGCAACTCGTGATGCCCTATCTCTAAATCAGCCTCAATAAAAGCAGGCTTAACGCGATCAATGCTAACTGTAACTTCACGCCCCTTAACATCTAAGGTTAAGGTTTTGTCCTTACGCCTAATTACCCTGTATGGACCGGAGTACGGTGGTTGAAGTGAACGCCTAACGGTATCATCCCGTAGCCAGACGTGAGACGCTGATGCTAACTCTTTGAAAACGAAAATTGCTGGACGTGCATGATTCGAAGCTTCGACTGGACGCATTGCTTCCATTCGCGTCTTAAGATCTGATACAAAATCAATGATTGAATCAGGGCTACCCGAGGCATCGGCGGGAACAAGGAACTCTCCTGGCAAACGTAACGATTCGCCATACACGAGCTCGGCTGAAGAAGATTTGATATCCTCTTTAAAAGCCGATCTCATACCAAGGAGAACAAATGGCAGTGCCTTCGACCACGTTTCAGCATGGCACATTAATGCCGCCTTAAGCTGGCGGTGCAACCGCTCGACCATGCCGTTTGCACATGGGTGGTAGCTGGTGGTACGAATCCTCTTGGTCGCGCAAACACACATAAGGCGCTGAAAGAGGCATGATTCGAATTGGCGTCCCTGATCCGATGTTAAAATACTGGGAACGCCGAAGCGAGACACCCAGCCGTTCACAAAGGTGTCTGCGACTTCTTCGGCAGTGATGGATGTCATCGGCCAAGCTTCCGGCCACCGCGTGAACCTGTCAATCGCGGTGAGGCAGTAATTATGACCATTAGAGTGAGGAAGCGGGCCGACGATGTCGATGTGGACATGTTTAAACCTGTCCGACGGACTACTGAAGTTACTCAGCGGAGACTTGACATGTCTTGTCACTTTGCAATGCTGGCAATCTAAACATGAACGAGTCCATCTGTTACAATCATTGTTAATACCAGGCCAAACGTATCTCTCAGCCACCATGCGTGCAGAAGCCTGCGCACCAGGATGGCTAAGGTTATGGCACTTGTTAAATACTGCTTTACGAAATGGTGGCGTTAGGTATGGACGAGCTTTACCAGTCGACATGTCGCAAGTGATGCTTACATTAGTGCCGGGAATTAATACATCCTCCAGCTTAAGCGAAGAACTCGCGCGAGCGTGTGCTAATTCTTCATCAGAACGCTGTGAAGTAGCAAGTGCGGCGTAGTCTGCTTCCAAGGAAATACCCTCGATACGAGACAATGTATCCGCTACAACGTTATCGACGCCCTTGATGTAGACAATGTCTGTGGTAAATTGGCTGATAAAAGATAATTGATTCAGCTGTGCAGGCGGGAGCTTTTCTCTTCGCTGGGCGAACGCGTAAATCAACGGCTTATGATCCGTAAAAATTGTTGCGTGCTGCGCTTCGAGAATATGCCTAAAATGCTGAACGCTCTCATAAACGCCGAGGAGCTCTCTGTAGTAAGCTGGCCATAATGTTTGTTTAGTGTTCAACTTTTTGCTGAAGTAAGCGATGGGCTGCCAATCATCTGCTTCGGTACGACGCTGTTGCAGGCAAGAGCCTACGTGAGTGCTCGATGCGTCAGTGAAGAGACCGAGTGAGGCGCTGCAGTCTGGATGCGCCAGGATCTTTGCAGATGTTAAACTTTTCTTGCACTCTTCGAAACACGCCAAAAGCTCAGGAGTCCAAACGAAAGGCTTTGCACCTTTACCCTGGATAGCAGCTACTGCGTCAATTAACGGTGCTTGAAATTTGGCGGCAGCTGGAATGAATCGCCGATAAAAATTGGCCATGCCAAGGAATCTACGCATTCCTTCAACAGTTTTGGGGGGAGGGAAATCCACTAAGGCTTGGATTCTGTCGACGGGGGGTCTAGCACCCGCCTCATCGATGTGATACCCCAAAAAGGTTACCTCTTTAGCCCCAAAAACGCTCTTAGCAGTATTGATAACGACTCCATACTCATGCAACCTTCTGAAAAGAATTTCCAGGTGCTGAGCATGCAGGGAGCTGGAATTTGAGTACACCAGGATATCGTCCACGTAGGCATAACAGAAATCAAGGCCGCGCACGACTTCGTCGATAAAACGTTGAAATGTTTGACCTGCGTTTCTAAGTCCAAAACTCATGTATGGAAATTCGAACAACCCGAATGGTGTGATTATTGCGGTTTTGCAAATATCGGTAGGATTTACCGGAATTTGTTGGTATGCCTTCACTAAGTCAATTTTGCTATAAATGGTACTTCCAGCAAGGTTCTGGCAAACGTCACCTATGTGCCGAACCGGATATCTGTCCGGAACAGTGCGTGCATTCAAGGTGCGATAATCGCCGCACGGTCGCCACGTTGAATCTTTCTTTTCCACCAGGTGTAAAGCTGAAGACCAAGGACTAGAAGATGGCCTGGCTGTCCCAGCCTTGACCATGTCCTCAAACTCTTTCTGTGCAGCGCGAAGCTTCAATGGAGCCAGACGACGTGGCCGCGATGATACCGGTGGGCCATCAGTTGTCTTAATATAATGTACCGTTGAATGTTTGGGCTCCTGAAGGACACCAGGGGGGCGCGTGATACTCGGAAATTTCTGAAGGATCGCTGAGAAAGGCGATTCGGGGATGGAAATAATTTTGATGCTGGACTGGCTAACGTCTTGGAGTTCCGCGAAAGATGACAAACCTGTCGTCCCGTCGCGAAGCTTCCCATGAGTGCAGTCAGGAAGTAGGTTATACTGCGACAAAAAGTCTGATCCTATTATTCCAGTTTCTACATCCGCAATTACAAAATTCCAAGATAAACTGCGCCTAAGACCTAAGTTTAAGCATAGCGTGACTAAACCGTAAGTTTGAATTTTTGATCCGTTTGCTGCCACTAAATCGTACGGCTGCGGCTGGCTTTTCAGTTTGCTAACACTAATAACTGGTACGCAGCTTACGTCTGAACCAGTATCCACCAGAAATTTTCTGTTGGTATACCGGTCAGTTACAAAAAGACGGCGACTCGTGGCTAAGCGTTGGGCAGTCGCCAAAACCGGACGCTCTACAGGTTTTCCGACGACTGGTTGCAGCCACCAGCCGCTGAAGGTGGAGGGCCAGACCATTTGCACGGTAGAACGCACTTCCTTGCTTTCGTTCCGAATCGGTCATGGTAATAGCATAGCTCGCTATTGCGCGAGCGTGATCGGTTCCTAAATCTACCTAAGCTACGTTCTCGCGAGCGGCCCCGTTGGTCAAAACCTCGGTTGGCTAAAGAAGCCACTACGCGAGTAAGTTCCTCTATTTTGTGGTTCAGCTCTGCAATCTGCGTATCGTTGGTAGAGGTAGATGGTAGCGAGGTTGACGCACAAGCCATGTGTTGAGATGGCTGAGCATTGATTTCCATCAGCTGGTCAGCCAACTCGCTAAGTTCAGACAAGTCCTGAAGACGCTGCGCCGTGAGCACGGTTTGAAGATATCTGGGGAGTCTGCTCATCCAGATGGTCTTCAAAACATCCTCGGGGAATGTAGTACCTGCTAGGGACCTAAGATACCGCAAGAAAGACGATGGCTTGCGGTCGCCGATCTGCTCCTTCTCTAGGAGACACCTAATTTTCTCCTCATGGGAGACCGAAAACCTGCGTATGATAGCGTCTCGCAAGGTGTTATAGGGATCCTTTGCTGGGGGAGACAGGATAATATCCTCAACCTCTCTCGAACAGTTCGTATCTAAATGGGCCACTGCGTAATGGAACTTCGTTATTTGGTTCACCAACCCGTTGATGCTAAATTGCGCCTCCAGGCTCGCGAACCATAACGCTGGACGGTCTTTGCAGAAAGGCGGGGTGCGGATGGACACACGGTTAACGACTACCTTTTCGCCTGCTGCTTCTCCATAGTCACTTTTGCTCTCAGCCATGTGGATGGTGGTGCGTATGGCACGGAACCCTAAATTTAATAAAAAAAAAAAAAACCCTACGTGGGTTGGTGGTGGAACGACCAGGACCTTTACATAATTTATTTAAATATTTTATTTGTTGTTTTAAAATAAAAACCTTCAAATGTTTCACTAAATGTCATTGCGAAACAAAAAATAACGATCGCCGAAAATTCGCAGGCAGGAACCACGACGAACACGGCGAAAAACGAGCTGTTTGCTCGTCGAATCCCAGTATGTCGCTCCACGTCGAATGTTTTCGATATTCAATATTTAAATAAAATAAAATTTCGTTGTATAATGGCCGACGTAAATTCCGTTAAATAAAAGGAACACCGTTTCTTTTCTTATTTTTCTTTTCTTTATTTATAGGTACTGTGTTGGTTACCTTGTTATCCTTTTCTTGTCTAAGTGCTCAACGTCTTACGTGTAATCCTCTAGTTCTCGTCACTGGTCACCAGATGAAGGTCGGTTGACCCTTCATTGTATATCCGCTTCAAATAATTAAATCCGTAGAGGTTTCAAAACATTTATTTGACCTGTAAAGCACTGAAGGAACTGATCGTTTACATTAGGACTAGTGATTCCGCGATCACTAACATTATGTACAATGACTATTTGTCTATAAACTGCACGACTGTTCTTCACTAGATTTATAACATGAATTATTTTTCACTGTTGACGCTACTAAGTCATAACAAAGAATGTGTCAAATACTATTCAGACAGCACGTTCTAAACTGAGCTGTTCGCTATTCAAAAGACATAGAAAATACGGTTACATGTCTCCAAGTGGCAAAGAGGTTCTAGTCGCCACAGTATTATGATGCATGTTAGAAGACAATAGTTTAGGGTGATACAAAAGCATACCTAATAGATAGTTGGTTAGCTGTACAGAGTGGACGAACTGTTTGTGATTTTATGTCTGAGACAATATACATATTTCCAGTATATTTCCATCGTAAAAGGTTTTCTGAAAGAAATCATAGCTTGCGGGAAGACCGCCAATTGTATACCCTAATATTAAGAATTTTGTATATTTAATGTTTCTGGCTGTGTGTTGTACAGAGTTATTTATCTCTCTATCTAACTCCAGCTGACACCAGTAGTGAAAGTACGGTGGAGTGTGAGTATTCTCTAGAAAGAAGTCCATGGGTCGAACGTATAACGAGATGGGTATATAAGTTCAGCATGTTTTTATGATAAGCGAAGGTGTTAGTTCATTGCTCTATACCCTTGGTTATACCTATTGATAAAATGAGGTTGTATGCAATTTGCGGCATGTCTCTTCTCTGTCAGTGGTATCTTAGGTAACCAACAAGCGTGTTGACATGAGTATCATTAAGTAATTTTACTACTCATTTTACAATTATACTCAGGGCAAGGAAAACTAAATATAATTAACATTAAATTAATCAAGATACTCGTAATACTGTCAAATCTGTATAAGGATGATCAACAGTGCGGCGTAGTGAGAGTGCAATGGTGCAATATTTTATCGTATAAGTAGCGTTAATTTTGGTGGAAAGAAAAATGATTTTATAGTGTATCAACAGTGTATCAAGGAACATTTTAGTATTCTATTTTTATCTTTGGTATAATGCTATAAGCATACTGTGGGACTTCTCATATTGGAGTGGTAAGATAGTTCATTCAGCAAAATCTGTTGGGGCTATCTTTTGGTGGATCTTTAGTGGCATTGCTTTCGAGCTAATACTGATACAGGGTTATTATAATCTAAGTCATCGATTCGGAGTGAATAAGAGAGAGGCTACTTTAAAAGCTGGTATGCGACTTAGGTAAACTAGCTTGGTTAACGGTATTAGTAGTTTTAAATTCTCAAGTACTATCAAGTATACCTTTTACATATAAGTGCGGATTACATTATCATGGGTTGTAAGATGTAACGTATGTAATGCAATGTGTCTGTTAGTTTGGTGTCCGACTTTGGTATTTGGTGACCGGGTGTTGGTTGTCGCAGGATATAAATAATTTTATATCAACTAGGCGGGATGTTATGGCAGTATTTGGAAACCTAAAGTTCGGAATGTTCTGTTTCTAAAATAATGATAAACAGTACGGAAATTAACAGTATAGACTGCAAAAAGGAGATTATAAATTCTACAGCGTTTGTTAATCCATGCCTTCACTTTTTCTTGTCTTATGTATTTTTTTTTGTTTTCAGTGTTTGAAAAAGCGGTGTGATGGGACATAAGTCCAGATCTGAATAAGCAGCTGAGTAAGACCGCGAAATATCTGGACGGGCGAGAAAAGCCGGTTTTGTCCTGGTGTAATCGGTGCTGGACGTGGTGTATAGTCGACGTTCATTCATTAACGGGAATTGGTATTGGTATCGTATTATAACAATCTCGTTTATCAAAGCAATTATGTGAGAGGTAGGCCCTTGGGGTCGAAAGAGTTAAAGTTTTACGTCGATAGTTATTATTGTTTTTGCTAGAACCGTTTGCATTCAATATTGATGATGTAACTACTCAGTAAGTGGAACTGTATTGACTACCTCGGGGACTGGTGGCGTCGATGATAATAATAATATTCTGGGACAATCACAGTAATATTACGAGTAAATTGACACGCTGCAGAAAATGGAATTGGGTTTGGGAACAAACGGGCAAAAGTAGTGAAGTAGAAACTAGATCAAGAAGATCTCTTGATTAGAAACTAGAGATTGTCACATGGTGAAAATTAGTATTGGTAACTCGGATGTGGTGAAGATCAAGCATTGGGTGAGTGTGTCAGTCAGTTCGGCTGTGCGGTCTCGCGGCATCTGATCTGTATCAAGATGTAGTGATTGGATTTCCCTACTGGAGTAAGAGATTTCAACAGTTGAACGAAACGGGTGTACGTACCTACTAGTGGAAACGTGGATTATCATTGGGGAACGTTGACGTTGTTACGGCTGTAGTACAGTAGAGATGGTAGAGTAGTAGTTGTCTTTTGTAGATTAGTGCGGTAAGACTGTTACAGTGGTCCCTCTTTATGGGGCCAGCTAGGCAAGTCTTGAGAAATGGAGAGCGATGGTACAGTGGTATAGAGACCACTGTTGGGACCATCTGGCAGAAATGAGATGGAAGCGGAGAAATATTGAGTCGGCGGTTTACGTAGTAGGCCGTCGGGTTCAAATCATCGGAGTAATGGGGTTATTGGGGGACATAATACTATGAGTAGATGTAAACACTGTCTGTTTTCAGGTGGAATTGAATGAAATGTGTATTCTCAGGAGAAATAACGCACGAGGTCGTGCGAATGTCAGGATTGGCCGTGTCGGGATATGGAAGAACCAAGAAGGCTGGTTTACTCGGAGGCCAGTACCGCGAGTAGACGTCAGGCGGCGTGACTTGCGCGTGCTAACAAAACTCAGGGGCCGGCCGGCGCGATCGCCATTATTGGGTGAAACAGTCGCCGTCGCTGGATGCTTTCCGCAGTCCCCTCTGGATTGTGGTCTTTAGAGTAAACCGTTGTTACAAATGTGATCTGAGAATAAACGACTGTATAATCTTTCAAGTCATCGTTTGTTATTGGGGAACCTGTGGTCAATACCCGGGTCAGGGATCTGATGTTCCGTGATACGCCAGGAATCAGGGGGTGATGGCCATCTGCCGACATATATATATATATTTAATATCAATAATATCTTGGGACAATCCACACACGGTCATCTGATCCCAAACTAGGCAGAGCCTGTACTATGGAAACCAGACAACTGATACTAATACTTATATACATTTTTTTTTTGTAAATACATACTTAAATAGATAAATAACACCCAGACACTTGGTGGGAATCGAACCCACGACCCATCGGTTAGCGGACAGGGTCACTAACCACCAGACCAACGGGCCCGTCAAATTTAAAAAAAAAATTACATATTTTTTTTGTAGTTATTTATGTATATTATTTATTACTATCTAGTATTAGTATAAAATTATCTTGTTTTCAAATAGGTTGCACCTGCCATGATTTATTTCTGCATCACCCACGGTAGACTGGTAGAAAATACCTTAGGTATTAAGTCTGCCGTTGTACATATGTGCATAAAGTTAAATAAATAAATAAATAAAGTCATTTTTTGTAAACAAACCGGGTACTTCAAAACAAACTTAAATTTCTTCACCAATACAACATGAAAACTTTCCATTTATCACCACACACACGTAAAACATCCAACTGATTCGGAAAAGTAGTTAAACTACTGAAAATATAATTAAAATCTTAAGATATACGAATAAATAAAATATTTTTGACATGAGAATGTCACAGATAAAATATGTCAATATATAGAACACACACTTTGTCTATGGAAATTAGTGATGTCCAATATTTAAAGATCTAAATCTCTATATTGAATGATTTCAAATTGATCCACAACCAATCATTTTATAAAATAAAAAGTATTATATTAAACTAAGACTAAACTGAGGTAGATTCAACATAAACAGTAGGTCCGCCGTCCGTATTTCAAAGTAAATCGCTACTCTGCCCACGTCCACACGGATTATATTATGTTGATTGTAAGATAATATTTTATATTACGTATTCAATTATTTATTTATATAAATATCAATAAAATTGAGTCCCGAATATGAAAATGTATGCGGTTTGACAGGGACTGACGCCTTATGTGCTGCCAACTGGTGCACGTAATTTTTGAACACCATCATTGTGTCATTCATTCGTCGCTTCGTTTCTCCATGAACAGTGGTCTCGAACGTCATAGAGCTAAATCGGTAGAGATGTCCACTAAAATCGGTATATTTATACCCAAAATCGGTATATGGCAAAAAAATACTATATTCTAATTATTTTATTTACTTTTATTATATATTCTAAGCATTTTTCCCAATCTTTTCTAAGTATGGTATTGTAGATATTACCTACTATATTTTTGCACTCGCGATTGTACCGGTACTCGGTTCTTCGCCTGACAACATTTTAACTTAATAATCTTATTACATGTTAATATGGTTACGGTTCCGTTGGTCTAGCAGTTAGACACCCTGGGCACTGCCCGATGGGTCGTTAGCTCGATTCCCACCAAGTGTCTGGAGGTTATTTATCTATTTAGGTATGTATTTACAAAAAAATATTCATAAGTATCAATTGTCCGGTTTCCATAGTGCATGCTTTGCCTAGATCTTTTTTTGTCAATTCTTTTTTGTAGCACGGTAGTTCTAGAAAGTTGTAAGTCCATTTTTTTTTCAAATTCTTTCTTTGTTTTCAGTTTTTTTGGCAATTTTTCGATATTTACGAAATTGCGCGTGCTCCCACAAAAAGCCCTGATTATTATTATATTTTTTGTCGGCACTTCGCAACTAGCTTGAGGAAACTTTCTCTTCAAAGATATAAAATTAATAAATACCTAAATAAAATCCGATTTCCTATTTATATAGACGGGTTAATTCCCGAGCGGGAAACACCTTATAACATCGAGTTGTAGAACTCAAGATTATTTCCCAAAATATATGGAACTTTCAGTCATAACTACTTAGAAGTACAAAATTGGTAGAAAAATCGGGGCTAATTTCAACGTATTCTCTGAAATCGTGGAAAAATCGTTACATTTCGGTATTTCGGTAGGACAGAGCCCATATTGGTAGAAATACCGAAAAATCGGTAGGTTCGACACCACTGACCACGAACCGGAAGACGCAGCGTAGGTAGGTAGGACTAGTTGGACAGACGACATTATGCGCGTCGCAGGTAACCGGTGGATGAAAATAGCCAATTGTCGTTCATTGTGGCGTTCGAAAGGGGAGGCCTATGTTTAGCAGTGGACGTCTTCCGGCTGATGATGATGAGTATTTTTCAACATAGAGAAGAGTGCAAGTTTCATAAAAATCGGTTTAAAAGATATAAACTTTTATATTTTTAGTAAATTACTCTATCGTAGACGTTCGAGTTCCGTGATAAATCTTGGTAATGTAAAAGTCACTAAAAAGTGCTGATACAAACTATTTTTAGATAAAATAAAATTACATTTGAAAGATAATGATCTAAAAAGCACTAAATAACGAAAATATATTGAAGTCTGTGCCAGCTGGTGCTGGTGTTAGTTAACATGATAATATAGTAGCACCGACTTTAATATATTTTCGTTGTTTAATGGTTTTCAGATAATTTTCTTTAAACTAGGTTTTTTAAATACACACATCAAAAGTGTCTAGGGATCAAGCATTTTTAAGCGGATTTCTTGAGATTGAGATGTGGCTTTGTAATAAATTTATGATTTTATAAATTTATATGGATCCTTTTTGGTGCATTTCATAATTTGAATCAGGAACTGTGAATCAAATTCGAGTAAAAGATGAAAATCAGCTGTCAATATTTTCCCTATAAAAACATACAACGCATTGAAGACATTATTAGTGCTACTGTTTCCCTACTACTGATTAAAACCAACGTTATTATGGAGCGGCGACGTCATTTAAGCAGGGAAGAAATGCTCAGAGCCGTGGGAATGATAGAAGCTGGTTCCCGGCAACGTACTGTGGCTTTAGCTCTGAATACAAGTCAGAGTGTTATCAGTCGACTTTGGACACGTTACCGAAGCACTGGTACCGTGGCTGAGCGCCATGGAGGACGGTATCGCTGCACCACACGGAGACAAGACCGATATATTCAAATCTTAACTCGAAGAGCTCCAACAATAACTGCCATGATGTTAGCCGTGAGGCTTCATCACTCTTCAGGGAACTTAATTAGCGACCAAACAGTCAGAAACCGCTTGCATGAAGTGAACCTTCATTCCCGAAGACCGCTACGGGTACCACCTATAGCAATGCACAATCGTAGGATTCGATATCAATGGGCTCTTGAACACAGAAATTGGGCAGAAGAACAATGGCGTTTCGTGTGCTTTTCTGATGAGTCTCGTTTTGGTATGAGACCGGATACAAGACGTATACGACACTGGAGAACCCCTGGACGCCAACAGCGATTAAAATCCTGCCAGGAAGTCCATCCTTATAGTGGTGGAACCATCATGGTATGGGCGGGTATTTGGATCGGCGGAAGAACTGAGTTGATTTGGATCAGAGGCAACCTCAACGCTCAAATTTATGCTGAGACGATTGTATCAGACGTCATCGTTCCTCTACAAGTGCAAATCGGTCCCTTATTTCAGTTAATGCATGATAATGCACGACCGCACACCGCAAGAGTTGTAAGACAGACTCTCGCCGCAGCTAACATCAATGTCCTGCCCTGGCCTGCTCAGTCGCCAGACTTGAACCCGATTGAGCATGCATGGGATATGCTACAGAGAAGAGCTCTGCCGAATATGGAGGGTATCCAGTCGCAAGAAGACCTTTTTTTGTTGTTGCAACGAACATGGGCGGCCATTCCACAGCGTGATTTGGATGAACTCATTTTGAGTATGCCAAACCGATGTTCTTGTGTTGTTAGTGTTCGCGGTAGAAACACGGATTATTAATTGTTTAAGTTACCCAATAAAATTTTAAAGAAAACTGTTATTTCAGTCTTTTTTTCGAACTTTTGTGTTAGTGGTTCAAATGTCAAAAATCCCTTTATTAGGAAAATGGCAAATTTCTTTATTAATGCAAAGGTGACTTGGTTTATCGTTACTGTGACAAACGAAAACACTTTATTTGATGAATCCTTAAAGAAAATTTTAATTAATATCAATCAGGAGAAAAGTTATTGCAAAAATATATGTTGATCCCTAGACACTTATAGTAGTTGATGTAGTCAGATTCACTCATTCATGAGGCGTCACCTCCCTAATATTGTCGATGGTCGCAAAACCGCCATCTTTGCTTATTGTTTAGTTGAGTTGAGTTTAGTTAGTGTGTGTGTGTGTGTGTGTGTGTGTGTGTGTGTGTGTGAGTGAGTGAGTGAGTGAGTGAGGGACCGACCGACCGACCGACCGATCGACTGAGCGAGAATGAAGTTTCACTTCTTCCGCGCGGAGGGACTCCACGCACGCACATTTTTGAAGTGAAACTTCTTATGCGACTTCCAAAAATGTTATCACATAACGCGTCAAGCGTTAAATGAGTCACCTTAACGCGTTATCGCTTAACGCGTTAAGTGATAGGTGTTAAACGATAGGCGATAGGCGTGGGCGAGTTGGCTTGAGTTAATTTGAGTTAGTTTGAGTGTTGGTTTGAGTGTTGGTTTGAGTGTTGGTTTGAGTGTTGGTTTGAGTGTTGGTTTGAGTGTTGGTTTGAGTGTTGGTTTGAGAGTTGGTTTGAGAGTTGGTTTGAGAGTTGGTTTGAGAGTTGGTTTGAGAGTTGGTTTGAGAGTTGGTTTGAGAGTTGGTTTGAGAGTTGGTTTGAGTTGGTTTGAGAGTTGGTTTGAGAGTTGGTTTGAGAGTTGGTTTGAGAGTTGGTTTGAGAGTTGGTTTGAGAGTTGGTTTGAGAGTTGGTTTGAGAGTTGGTTTGAGAGTTGGTTTGAGAGTTTGTTTGAGAGTTGGTTTGAGTTGGTTTGAGAGTTGGTTTGAGAGTTGAGTTGAGTTGGTTAGTGTGTGTGTGTGTGTGTGTGAGTGAGTGAATGAGTGAGGGGCCGACCGACCGATCGACCGATCGACTGAGCGAGAATGAAGTTTCACTTCTTCCGCGCGAAGGGACTCCACGCACGCACATTTTTTTTTTATTACTAAGTACTTATAATACATATCTTCTTTTTGAAGTGAAACTTCTTATGCGACTTCCAAAAATGTTATCAAATAACGCGTTAAGCCACAGTGGTTTATAGACTGTGGTTAAGCGTTAAATGATAGGTGATAGGCGTTAAGTGATAGGTGTTAAACGATAGGCAATAGGCGTAAATTTGTTAAGGTTATGAAAGCGCTCATGTGACGCCGTCACTGAGTGAGTGGGTGAGTGGGTGAGTTGGGGTGAGTTGGGGTGAGTTGGGGTGAGTTGGGGTGAGTTGGGGTGAGTTGGGGTGAGTTGGGTGAGTTGGGGTGAGTTGTGGTGAGTTGGGGTGAGTTGCGGTGAGTTGGGGTGAGTTGGGGTGAGTTGGGGTGAGTTGGGTGAGTTGGGGTGAGTGTGTGTGTGTGTGTGTGTGTGAGTGAGTGAGCTAGTGAGTGAGTGAGTGAGTGAGTGAGTAAGGGACCGACCGAACGACCGATCGACTGAGCGAGAATGAAGTTTCACTTCTTCCGCGCGGAGGGACTCCACGCACGCACATTTTTTTTTTTACTCATTATCAATCTTACACAGTGATTTAAATTAAGTAAATGGTAAAAGGAATACGTTCCGTGCGAGCGGGGCATATTTCCCACATACAAGCCGGTAAGTGATAGATACGATTTGCCGATCCTCCGTACTCTCGCGCACCTTTACCCCGTATTATATTGCGTAATATTGCGCCGTAAATACGCTGATTTACGGCGCCCACAAAAATAACATACGCCTTTATACGGGAAAAAAACTTTTACATTTTTTAAGTTTTGAAATTTCTGTTACTGGGATTAAAAAGTAAATAACACAATGATAACGACTTTTTGTTTGCCCGATGTATGAGAGCCCACAGTCACAATCCAGTCACAAAAAGATCGGTAAAAACCCGTGTAAAAGAACATATAGCTGACGTTAAACATCGACGCTATACGAAGTCTGCAGTCTGTGAACATGTTCAGGATCGCACCCGTCATTATATTAGATTTGACAAACCACAAATCCTCGCAAAAGAACAGCGCTACCTACCAAGGATGATTCGTGAGGCTATTGAAATTAAAAAGCATCCAAATTTCAATAGAGAAGATGGCTGGGTGCTACCACCAGCTTGGGATCCCGTGATAAACATAGTCAAATCCAAAGACAAGCATTCCACTGCAAGACCTCAAGATACTGTAAGCTCTTTCTGCGTAGATCGGACTAACAATAATAATTAGAAGACCTGAGGGTACCCTAAGACAACTATGACATATGGACAGCTACCACCTCAGTTCGCCCGTGACCATGAATGCTGTAAAGTATTCGAAACGTCGGGAAATTAAAATCAAAAATAAACTGCGATATAATCCGTAAAATTAGTTTCATTTCAAAGTAAATAACACCTTAATTACGACTCAATGAAAATATGAAAATCATGATTTTAGAAATACGATATTTAACGTAGGAGCCATCGATAAGTTTTGTGTTTAAGCCATTATACTTTGAATCTAGACCTGCTATAATTTTGGAGGTTGTTAAGCTTTCTCTCAATTCTTTAAGCTCGCAAGTATTGCCGATATTTATCACTTTCTGGAAATATTCTTCTAATCGTAGGTTGTTTTGAGCTATGGTGAAGAACTCATTTCTTTGTATGGTAAGGCTTTTCCTAGGAGTGAAATATGTACTTCTCAAATTTTTCAAGTACTTCTTTGAAATTTTCGTTTCCATTGCAATTTAATGAGTTGTAAATTTGAATTCCTTGTTCTCCAATGTAATTCAGGAAAATACTGATTTTCCTTTTATCCTTAGATTCATCTAAATCGTTTCTGTTAACAACAAGTTTCTGTTTAAATAATGCGAAATTCTCAGCAAGATTGCCATTGAAGTCCATCGAAAGGTGTGGTGGGCTGGACATACCTGACACCATGTTTGTGCTGGTGGCTTCCATTACAATAAAATATATGTCATATTTTATAATTAGTTTTATTTGTCTTCCTTTCACATTTATTATAATCGAAATTACTTACTTAGATCTTACTCATAATTCCACAATCAATTTCTATCGATCGCGCCCATTACACATTACCAAATTCTAGATCTATGTACGAGCCAATAATGCTCATACAGCAAATTAATAATTAACCTACTTTATATAGACGAGCAGTCGTGCTACAACCTCCGTCACGCGCTAATGTGTCAATAACTACAAAAACATTACGTAAGGTGCGACTCAGACACTAAACATAGCCGTAGACAATAACTATAAATAAATACGTATAAACAATAATCAGTGGTTTTGGTGTGATCTACATACTACAACAACCGGGATACCGTCAACGACAGGATATCCCCAACATCGCGTGGTCCTTCGACATTGGAATCACGGGGACCGTCTTCGAGTTCTTCGTGACATATCTGCGAAGTGCTTAGTGTGGAATTTCCCCATCACGAAGAGAGGGAAGACTGCGCTGAGTGCCAGCAAGTAACGAACCAGCGGGGATAACGTCCACTGCTACAAAATAAACTACAGACAGCAGAGATAACGTCTACTGCTGCTCAAGAAAATACGGATCAGCAGGGATAACGTCCACTGCTAATCTTCAAACAACAAACCAGCAGAGATAACGTCTGCTATTGCTCAAGAAAAGAAGAATCAGCGGGGATAACGTCCACTGCTATTCATCAAACTACATAAGGGCGGAGATAACGTCTACTGCCAGTCTTCAAACTTCAAAACAGCGGGGATAACGTCCACTGCTATTTTTCAAACTTCACAAAAGGCAGAGATAACGTCTACTGCTACGTTTCAAACTGCACAACAGCGGGGATAACGTCTACTGCTGCAACAACAACATAGCGGAGATAACGTCTACTGCTACTACAACTTCTTGTGAAACACAAGACTTACGCACCAACCACTAACTACTAACAATGTCCAAAGGAGAGTATCAATTTTTGGAGCTCATATCCAAGCAACAAAACAGCTACGAGAAGATCAAAACTCTTCAAAGTAACTTCAAAAAGGATTCTGTGAGTAGAAAAACCATAGATTACCTTAACAAACGCATAGAAGTTCTACAGTCCCTCTGGGATGAATTTCAAACAAATCATGAGATCCTGATGCAGTATGAGTCAGCAAAAAGAGATCATGACTATTTTAAAGAGAACATTTTCGACATAACAAGAAGCATGTTCGACGAAACAAAACAATCAATGACTCAACGAAAAAACGAGTTATTAAGTGAGCCTGGATGTTCGGGAATATCAAAATCGAAATCACCAGACGCTCCCGGAAAACCGCAGTTTGATTCAAGCTTGCAACGACCAACGGCAGATGAGACAGACAAGCTTCTATCTACGCTATTACGTCATCAGATGTGCAACTTCAACGCCTTAAAACGAGCAATCTCGAAAATTAATCTCGACGAAATGAAGGAAAAATGGCAATTTCAAGACCAACTTAATATACTACAGTCCAAGTGGGAATCCATCGATAAGATCCACTGGGAACTTAGCTACCTTTTACAAGGAAATGACGAAGATTATGAAGTGAAGTTCGACTATTGGGAACAAGTCTACGACACCCTAAAGGAAGACTTAAATCGAAAAATCTTCGAAACATCACACTATGAAAAAACAACGCCAAGGATTGAATTGCCGGAGTTCAACGGAACTTATACCAATTGGATTTCTTTTAGAGATTTATTCTTTGAGATGGTTCATAACAACCCAACGCTGAACAAGACACAAAAAATGAAGTTTCTCAAGTCAAAACTAAGAGGCGAAGCAGAAAAATTAATCAAACATCTACCTGTAAGTGCGGAGAATTATGACTCATGTCTAGAGATTATCCAGCACCGCTACGATAACAAACGGTTGCTTTTCACCTCATACATAGACACCCTTCTCAATCAAGCATCAATCGATAAACCGAACTCAGCTAACTTGAAAAAGCTGCATGATACTACAAAAGAGTGTTTAAATGCGCTAAAAAACCTCAACATAGACGTCCGTGTATGGGGGCCGCTCATCGTGCATTTACTATCATCAAAACTGGATGACGTCACCTACAGCGAATATATACAATGTATGAAACAGTCAAGAGAACTTCCAAACTTAGACGAGTTTATGGAATTCGTAGAGTTGAAGTTTATGTCATTAGAAATGGCGCGAACAAAAAAAGGCGGTCAAAAACAGAATTATTCAACGAATATACAACATAAAAATTATAACAATTACAAGTCAACGAACTTTAACAGCTCAGAAAACTGGACAAAAACCTATCATGCTTCACTCCGAAAATGCCCTCTCTGCAAAAACGATCACGCTCTGAGGCAGTGCTCTAGATTTTTGAGCATGGATGTCGCATTGCGTAACCAAACAACAAAGAAACTGGACTTATGCAAAAATTGCTTGTTTAGTCACGGCGGCAATAAATGCAACTCAACGAGGCGATGCTACACGTGTAACCTAAAACATCATTCTCTTCTGCATGATGACAATCTAAAAGGGCAACAATCAAGGTCATCCGCCACAACGGCGGTTGAGCGAACTTCGAATCACATTAACGGTGAACAAGAGATACTCTTAACGACTCTTCAGCTGAAAGTCAAAAACAGAGAAGGAGATTACGTCATCCTTCGGGCATTACTCGATCAAGGTTCGCAAGTAACACTGATTACAGAAAATGCCGCACAACGATTGAACTTACCACGGAACAAAACCAACACGGTTGTGACTGGCGTTGGCACTATCATGGGCACAAGCAAAGGAATGGTTAAACTGGAATGCAAATCTATCCACTCTGATTATACATTCCAAACAGAAGCACTAGTAATGCGGAAACTTATCAACAACCTACCTAGCTCAACAATCAACGCGAAGACCTGGCCGCACCTTGATAACATCAAGTTGGCTGATAAGGACTTTCACATCTCAGCGCCCATCGATTTAGTGCTAGATGCAGCAATCTACTCGCAGATTATCCTAGAAGGAGTACTCAAACACAACAATAATTCGCCAGTAGCGCAACAAACCAAGTTGGGCTGGATACTAAGCGGCGGTACTACAAAGCAACTTAACTGCCTAGTAACTCTAATGGAGTTAGACAGTTTATCAAAATTCTGGGAGACAGAAGAAATCCCTTCGGAACCCGAATTTTCTACAAACGACGAATACTGTGAAAAATATTATACAGAAACGACGGAGCGATTAAAGAACGGGCGATACGTAGTTAAAATGCCTATGAAAACTGACTTCGAACAAAACCTTGGAACTTCCAAACCTCAAGCTGTTGCACAGTTTCTTCATTTAGAAAAGAAAATGGCAAGACAAGAACACTTCGCAAAGTTGTATAAACAATTCATACGTGAATACATCGAATTAGGTCACATGACACCAGCTACAAAGACAGACAGTCAAGTTCAAGCTTACCTTCCACACCATGGCGTGTTAAGGGAAAGCTCAAGCACAACTAGGCTTCGGGCAGTGTTCAACGCATCAATGAAAACAGACTCTGGCTACAGCCTAAACGACTTGATGCAAAAGGGGCCTAACTTACAAAAGGACATAATATCTTTAATCATCAAATGGAGAAGCTATAAATATGTTCTAACGGCGGACATCGAGAAAATGTACCGTCAAATCCTCATTCATCAAGATCAACAATATCTTCAAAAAATAATTTGGAGAGAATCCTCAAGAGAACCACTTCAAGAGATGCAGCTTTGTACCCTAACTTACGGTACAAAAGTTGCACCATTCCTGGCAATGCGGACTCTAAAACAATTAGCTCAAGATGAAGGCAACGCTTTCCCCTTAGCCCAGAAAGCTTTACAAAATGACTTTTATATGGATGATGTCATAACAGGCCACCATACAATCGAAGCAACAAAATTGCTACAACAGGAGCTCTACGAGTTACTGAAAACAGGGGGTTTCATCTTAAGAAAATGGGCTACTAACGAACCATCCATTCTCCAGGATTTACAAGAAAAAGAGAAAAGCTACGCAAACAACTTTAATTTTAAGCAACAAGAGTTCAGCAAAACACTCGGACTCGCATGGGATGATGCAAGCGACGCATTCCATTTCATTAGCGAAACGCCTGACAAAAACATATCAGTCGCGTACACTAAACGCAGACTATTATCAGAAATAAGCAAGATATACGATCCCCTTGGTTGGTTAGCTCCAATGACCATCCAAGCTAAACTAATTTTTCAAGAATTGTGGTGTGTAAACTACCAAAATATTAGATGGGACGAAAATGTGCCTGATAACGTAACAAGGAAATGGATAAAAATTAAGTCCGAGTTACCAAACATAAACAATATCCGTTTACCAAGATGGATCCGCAACGAACACAATAAAACGATCGAACTGCAAGCTTTCTGTGACGCGAGCGAGCAAGCCTACGCATGCGTCATCTACAGCCGAACTACATCACAGACCGGCGCGTACGAAACTACTCTACTCGCAGCGAAAACTAAAGTGGCACCACTGAAAAAGAAAATCACGATACCGAGATTGGAACTATGCGCGGCTGTTTTGTTAGCGAAACTTCTAGAAAAAATAACTAAGATACTTTCAGAGTACGATCTGCGGATATCTTGTTGGACCGACTCTAAAGTCGTCTTAGCATGGCTTCAGGGAAGTGAAACTAAATACGAAAAGTATATCACAAACAGAACTACACAGATTACAAGCATCGTGCCTGCAGTAAACTGGAGTTACGTGAAGAGTAGCGAAAACCCAGCCGACTGTGCAACAAGAGGACTGTCACCATCTAAACTAGTCAACTTTTCTCTGTGGTGGGAAGGACCTCAATGGCTCAAGGAACAAGAAAACCAAACTTTTACAAAAACTGAAACTTATACAACGAACGAATGTTTAGTAACAAATTGTTACATGACAAACACTACGGAACCTACACCAAATAAAAATGAATTAATTAACTCATTACTTGAGCGGCATAGCAACATCGATCGTATTACAAAAATACTCGCTTGGACAATACGTTTCACCGATGCATTACAAAACAAACAGAGGTCAAATGAGTGCAACGAACTTAGCTTGGATGACATAAACAATGCATTATGTATAATTATCAAATCAATACAAGGAAATTATTTTGAAAATGAAATAAAATTCCTCAACAAAACCGGAAAACTTCCAAAAAGGAGCACCATATTGAAACTCAATCCATATTTGGACTCTAACGGAGTTCTACGCATCGGAGGGCGTCTTAAACATTCATATTTGCCAGAAGAAACTAAGCACCCCATTCTCATCCCAGGAGAGGGGAGACTGACTCAACTTATCATTGAAAAGTCGCATCAGCGTACATTACACGGTGGAGCAAGATTAACGCTAGCTCACACTAGAAACAAATACTGGATCGTCAGTGGCAATAGAACCGTCAAGAAAACACTACGTCAGTGCATCCGGTGCCGTCGTTACGCAACAATTCAAACTGAACAGTTGATGGGCAACCTTCCTAAAGAAAGGATTACTCCATCACGGCCGTTTTCTCACACTGGTGTTGATTTTACGGGTCACGTGGAAGTGAAGATTAACAAAGGCCGCGGGATAAAGACCTGCAAGGGTTATATAGCCATATTCATATGTATGAGCACAAAAGCAGTACATATTGAACTCGTTTCGGATTTGTCAACGCAAACGTTTATAGCGGCACTGAAAAGAATGTGCGCCAGAAGAGGCACTCCAAAACATATTTATTCTGACAACGGAACCAACTTCGTCGGAGCTGCAAAAGTATTAAATGAAGAATTCCAACTATACAGAACAATGCTGTCTTCAGAGTTCTTTAGAGAAATCAATGACCTGCAAATAGAGTGGCACTTTAACGCACCATCCTGGCCATCGGCAGGAGGGTTGTGGGAAGCTGCAGTACGCTCCATGAAGAACCACCTAAAGCGAGTTATTGGACAACAGAAGCTAACCTACGAACAATTTTCTACACTTCTTACACAGATCGAAGCATGTATGAATAGCAGGCCACTAAGCCCGTTATCTGAAGATGTAGAAGATCTGGATTATCTGACGCCTGGTCACTTCCTCACTGGGGGCCCGACGCTTGGACTACCACTCAATGAACCTGAACAACTAAAATCTATCGACATCAGAAACAACTGGAAACTCATTGAACTTATGCGCCGACACTACTGGGATCGCTGGTCAAAAGAATATCTTCACTTATTACAAAACCGAAACAAGTGGCAGCAAACTAAAGACAATATACACAAGGGACAACTAGTACTCGTAAAGGAAAGCAATCTGCCTCCAGGCAAGTGGGCGATGGGCCGTGTAGTGGACTTGCATCCAGGCAGTGACGATCTAGTACGAGTAGTCACACTCAAGACGCAAAATGGAGTACTGAAAAGACCCATAACTAAACTAGCCCCACTACCTATTAACGAGGCATGTGAGGGTACGGAAGCACAGAAGACAAATTTTGAAACTAAGAACTACAAATATGCTAAACCAGCTATTAAAACCAAGAAGAAAGTTTACAGCTTGCTGATGGTGTTACTTGTAGTGTTTGCGACACTCACCTGTGGGCAAACGACACCCCAGCAACATTTCAAAATAACAAGATTAACTAATAACCAACCGATCTACTTTGACCCTGTCGGAAAAATTCAACTCATACACGATGAATGGAAACTTCTTGTATACTACAACTTGACAACGTTCTGGCAGAGTACGATCGAAGTTGAGAAATTCATTAATCATCTAGCTCAAACATGCGCTACAATGCCTAATGAACCATGCCACTCAACTATACAACAACTAAAATTTGAAATGAACCAGTTGGATCAATATAACAAGTTGCTTCTCTCTCAGCATCAGCAACGACGGCGACGTGGCTACGTCAATGGCGTAGGAAACCTTGCACGAACGCTTTTTGGAGTCCTAGACAGCGATTTTGCCGAAAAATACGCTCAAGACATACAAAATATAAAAACAAACGAACAGTATTTATTACAGCTGATAAGAAACCAGACACTTATCATCGAAGGCGAAAACAATATCATACAGAAAAATGAAGACTTTGTGAAAACGCAGCTGGAAACAATACAAAGTTATATAAACGAAACTAAACAGAACACAGAAATGCTGATCAACAGGTTTCAAATTATGAAAACTATGAACGACGTTAACGCTGGAGCGTTGACGGCAAGCTTACTGCTCTCTGTCCTGAAAAGAAACCAACAAATGCTCTTAGATTCACTGTCAGAAATCTACAGAGGAAATCTCGATATGAAATTATTTACACCGGAGCAACTGTCGGAACAACTCAATTACATTGCCGGCATTATAGCGAAAAGATTAACATTACCGATTGAAAACATTAACGAAGCGAATATTCAAAATATTTACAAACTTATTTATGTCAAAGCCCGGCTGACCGAACAATACCTTCTCTTCGAATTACACATACCGTTGTCAAGTGATGACGAGTATAAATTATATCAAAATATACCTATCACTATACGACGCGCGTCTAACCAATGTCTGGGGATAGCGGTAACTACAAAGTATATTGGAGTGAATTTCGCAAAGAACACCTATATACAAATAGAAGAGGCTGATCTTCATCAGTGTACAACAATGATGGCGGATAACTTTATATGCCACACCTACACGTCGATAAGAAACTTGCATGGAGCCGCAGCATCCTGTGTAGCTAAAATGATAAGTCAAAATGAAAACATCACCTGCGATTGGACACCACGGCAATGCTCTGACCAATGGACGAAGTTACAAAGACCGAACATATGGTTATATAATTGCATCAACGAGTGCCCGACCCACATCGTATGCGAGAATCAGATTACAACAACAATGATTAAACAGGCGGGCCTCCTTGCCCTAGGTCAGGACTGTGTAATTCAATACAGAGACGCTACCATGTACTCGCATAATGTTTTTAGCAGCAAAACTAATGTAGGTATAAATTTAGAAGTGCCGACTATCGACTCGCCAAACGATGGAATGTGGGAAATGTATAAAAATACAAACATTATACTACCCAAATTAAACCTGTCTTATGAACAAAGATTATTAGATCGAAAAATAACCACACAAAAAGAACGCGAGTTTCTACCCAGCGAGTTAAGTATCCACGACATCGGCAACTACACAATAAGTACTTTGCTGGTGGGAGGAATTGTCATCACAATCATTGTATGGCAGTTCAAAAGATACTGCTCCTCGAACAAAAGAAGCAAGAAGCCAACAGCAAAAACGACTTTACCGAGAACCTCGGAGAAAATGGAAGATATTGAACTGGAGGAGATTGCTACCTACGCTGAAGTAGAATATGGACGGTCGAAGAGGAATCCTCAGTCGCGACCAACAGCGGGAGCAAACTTCCAACTTTAATTTATAATTTGCTTATTGTGGTTTTTTGCCTTTAATATTTTTTACTTATTATAACTTTTACTATTTTTATACTTTTACATTTTTAACATTTAACTTATAACTTATATTTCAACTTGTAACACATGTTTGGTGATCTGAGTACATACCTTCATCTTTCCCTCGGGAGCATGTACGAGCCAATAATGCTCATACAGCAAATTAATAATTAACCTACTTTATATAGACCAGCAGTCGTGCTACAACCTCCGTCACGCGCTAATGTGTCAATAACTACAAAAACATTACGTAAGGTGCGACTCAGACACTAAACATAGCCGTAGACAATAACTATAAATAAATACGTATAAACAATAATCAGTGGTTTTGGTGTGATCTACATACTACAACAACCGGGATACCGTCAACGACAGGATATCCCCAACAATCTAGATCTAGTAGCGTCCATCATGAAAACAGATTATCATCGAAATAGACTCACAATCAGTCTTTGTCAATCTACCATAAACAGTGGTGACATCTACAATGGTGACTGACGTTGGGTGTTCAATTGTATAGATAGAAGATTAATAAAATAATCATAAATACCGTCTAAAAATTCGGAAGCAGCTCCATCGAGTTAAGAAAGCAACATTTGCATTACAATTATAATAGGTAACTTGAATGGTTTAAGGTTTATACAATTGAAATACATGGATTAAATTCGGTGGGCTGTCGATTATAATGTCTGTTGGTTCGTAAAATTACACGAGCACGTCACAGGCCGAAGTGTTCAGGTGAGTCAGCGGATCCTTCGTCGTGCGCCAGCGGGTCCCGCGCCAGTAGCTCGTGCGCCAGCGAGTCCCGCGCCAGTAGCTCGTGCGCCAGCGAGTCTCGCGCCAGCGGGTCGGGCGAGGAGGGCTCCCCGTAGCCGCTGTCGGCGTCAGTGAGCTCGGGCGAGGGGGCGCACAGCGCGCGCGGATGCGCCGCCAGGTAGGCCACGACCTCGGCCGCACTCGGCCTCTGCTCGGCCTCGCGGCGCCAGCACGCCAGCGCCAGGCCGCGCGTCTGCGGCGTGGCGTCCGGCGGCAGCGGCGGCCGCCCGCCGCCGCCCACGTGCTGCAGCACGCGAAGCGGGGACACGTCGCCGAACGGCCGCTCGCCCAGCGTCACCAGCTCCAGCACGAGCACGCCGAGCGCCCACACGTCGGACGCGGCCGAGAACACGCCGCGCGTCAGGCTCTCGGGGGCCATCCATAGCACGGGGAACAGCCCGCGGCGCCGGCACGCGTATTCGGCGCCGCCGTCCGCTCCCGCCTCCGTTTCGCGCGCCATCCCGAAGTCGGCCAACTTGAGCGATCGTCTCGCGTCCACGAGGCAGTTGGCGGCGCGCACGTCCCGGTGCACGATCCCGCGCAGCGCCAGGTAGCCGAGCGCCGAGGCGGCCTCGCGCGCCAGCCGCGTGAGCGCCTCGGGCGACACGTGGGCGGCCTCGTCGACCCCCGAGGCCGCCGCGCGCAGCAGCGGCCGGCGCGCCCGCAGGTATCGCAGTAGATCGCCGAAGAACGCGTGCTCCATGAGCACCAGCGGCGGGCCGTCGTCCGCGCAGACGCCGACCAGGCGCACCACGTGCTCGTGATCGAGGGCGGCGAGCGTGCACGCCTCGCGCAGGAACTCGCTCTCCTCGGCGGGCGCGGCGCCCTCGCGCAGCGCCTTAGCGGCGACGACGCGCGGCGCGCCGGGGCGCGCGCGCAGCACCGCGCAGCGCACGCGGCCGAAGCGGCCGGCGCCGAGCTCGTCGCGCAGCTCGAGCGCGGCCCGCGGCACCAGGTGCGCGGCCAGCGCCGCGGCGGCCCGCTCGCGGCGCGCCAGCAGCTGCAGCAGCACGGCGCGGTCGCGGCGCGCCAGGTGCCGACGCAGCGCGCGTCGCGCCAGCAGCGCCGCGCCCACCACCAGCGCGAGTGCTACCAGCGCCGCGCCGCACGTGAGGTCGAGGCAGGCGGCCGCAAAGTCGCCGCCGGAGCTGCGCACGAGGCAGGCCGCGCCGTCGGCCGGCAGTGGGCTCGCGAGGCTCAGCGCGCATGGGCGCGGGGCGCGACACGCGCCGAGCCGCGTGACGCGCGCTCCGCGCCACCGGTCCACGACCACGACTGACTCGGCGGGCGCTCGCGAGCGCGCGTCGTATCGCAGCTCCCGCATCACGCCCGGCCCCGAAGACCCGTTGCCCAACACCTCGTCGAATTTTCTGTGGCGCGAAAGTATTATAAACGAATGGTTCTCTCGACTCGGCCGATCGGTGATCGATCGCACTAGAAATGACCGTGTGGCAAAGAAAACGACGAAATGAATGGACCGTAATGTTACGGTCGAGGCGAACGATCGAGGGGGTGAAATATGAAGGGAAAAAAGCTCATATTTGTAGACTGTGTTTGTACTGGCGAGCCTTCAGCCCCTCCGCTGAGCGGCAGAACGGTTGCAGAATGAAAATCTACAGCGTCCGGCGAGAGAAGGATGGCATTACGGATTGCACGGAGTCCGTTGAAGCGGCGACCATACCGGCACGCTTTTCGCCCTTAAACATTTTGGCGAGTATGTATGCGAGGGTCCATGACCGAGTTCGCATCGCCCGCCAGAGTGGCGGAGGCGAGCCGGTCGCGCTCTAATCCCTATAGCGGCAGGAGCGACACACCGCTCTGTAGAAGCGCCTGCTAATCTATATTAATAAACTAGCTGACCCACGCAGCTCCGCCTGCGCTATTTTTACGTTAACTAAACTTTTAATAACGGACATTCGCATCGAATACATAACCTCCTTTTTTATAGTCGGTTAAAAACTGGGACCCACTTTTTACTTGCTCTCCGATGCACGGACCCGTTTAGCGGCGATAATGGCGTTAAACGGTCACCCATCTATTTAACAGTGGCGTGCACAGAGGGTAGGCAAAAAAATGAATTCGGTTTGTTTCACCTATTTTAAGTATGTTATTATACCATTTCAAATATTCATAAGCAAGCAAATACTATAGACATATTAATTTGCATTTGAAAACATTAATACGTTTATTCAGCGGCTCCATACTGAGAAAAATACTTTGCCTACCCTAGGATTTCTATAAACAGTCTTAATTAAAAAAAATCTTAGTTTGGACATGAATTAACGTTTTTTTTTTTAATGTAAATGGATATTTTGGTAATATTGGTTAATTTAAGGATATTTGTGCTGAAACACGAATAAATAGCATAAAGAATAAACAACCCGCAGATATTTTTGCCTGCTTTCAGTGCACGCCACTGCTATTTAATGACCTTACCTAACGTTGCTTAACCCGATCGATTACAAAACCTTGATAACAACTCTCTATGAGTGTTCCCTTACTAATATTTATTATATTATAAAGAAAAATTTATAAAATCTGACTAAGCGTATAACCAAGTACCCGTTTTGACTTTAATCCCCTCTCCCAAAAGAACCGTGCTACATTACGGGATAAAAAGTATCCTATGTCCTACCTCGTAGTAAGATCTCAAATCATGCCAAGTTTCATTTGAATCCATTCAGTAGTTTCGGCGTGATGCTCAGCCGTGATACAGACAGACAGACAGACAGACAGACAGACAGACAGACAGACAGACAGACAGACAGACAAAAATTAAAAAAATTACATTTTCGTCCTCAGTATCGGTTATAGAATGCCCTCCAAATATAATTTTCAAAATATCTTCAATGTACAGAATTGGACCTGTTACAGTTTTATTATAAGTATATAGAAGAACAGGGTGTTTTCTAGGAATCACGATACAGCAAAAACTATATAACGTACAATCTTGAAATTTGGAACCAACATTATTCAAATAGTCTAGGTGAACAATAAGAACGGATTTTTCAAAATTCCATACCTAAGTGGGTCAAATGGGCTCGCAAAGTTTGTATGGAAAAAAAAACTTTTTTCGTCGCACGGACATGAAACTTTGTCAGTGTACTAAACAAAAGAAATAAAGAAACACGTGTATCACACTTTTGAAAATCGACCCTTATAGGGATTTTAGCATCGTTTTTGAGTATGCAACGCGGGAAAAAAATTTCATACTGTATTGCTGAAACTTTGCGAATACATTCCATTTTAGCATATAATGCATCTAGAGTAACGAAACTCGGTAAACTCAACATAACAATTGAAAAAACTGATTTTGAGCATTTTTAACCGACTTCAAAAAAGGAGGAGGTTTTCAATTCGTCTGTATAAATATATTTTTTTTCCTGTGTATGTTCGCGCATAACTCTGGCAATTATGAACCGATTTGAAAAAATCTTTCTTCCATCCATTCTTTAATCCGTTAATTAGGTCCCATAAAAAAATTATTGCATACGAATAAGTAGTTCCTGAAAAAACAAGAATGGTGACAGCGCAGGAGAACTGCAGGAATGCCTATATAGATGACTTTATGTCGCTTTTTACGGACAAAAATGGTCATAACTCTGGCAAATATTTACCAATTTCAATGATTCTTTTTTTATTCGAAAGATTGAACCACTGTAATGAATCTGTATGAATTTTATCACAACCTGCTTAGAACTTACTGAGGACCATGAACGATGTGGGCGAATTTATCTGGTAAACACTATAAAACTGATGTTCTCCATTACATTACTCTGACAAATATAAACCGATTTCGATGATTCTTTTTTTATTCGAGAGAGTAAACTACTATGATGATTCCATGCAAATTTCATTACGACCGGATATTTTTTTCTGAATAAAATTAATTATGTAAAACTATGTAGACGATAATGTGATCATAACCTACCTAGATCATTTTACCGTTTTCGATGGTTCAATAATTATTTATGAAAATATCACTAAAAAGTCTAAAATAAAATCTTTTTAAAAAAAATTGAACCGACTTCAATATCACTGAAAAGTATATACATTGGTGAAACTATGCGAATATATTTATCAAATTATAGCGTAATAATCATGTGTTGAGAATCAACTCCGATATGGGTCCAATTGGGGTCCAAAAATTGTTTATCGACCTACAGTCATAAGACTTAGTTTATATATTATACACAATAATCTAAGAAACCTAATTCCGGCATTTTTCGAAAAACAACCCCTGAGTGACCTCAGGGGTTCAGGGGACCATCAAGGGGTTGCAAAGTTTGCACAAAGAAGGATTTCCATTTCATGCTATGATAGAGCTAGAGTAACGAAACTCAGTAAATAAACTCAACACAACAATTGAACAAACTGATTTTGAGCATTTTTGTAAAATCAACCCCTAAGTGGGTCAAATGGGCTCCCAAAATTACTATGGATTTTTTTTTTCTTCACACGGATATGAAATTTAATCAATGTACTAATGGCCGGTTTCTGAGGTACTTTTATCGATAGTTTATCTATTCGTTAGCGCTATTGGTTCGATAACTTGACAGATTGCGTTTCCGAACCACACATTGTCACATAAAGTCCGTTTAAACTTGGCTCAATTTAACTGACCAATGTGTGCAGTTTATTGATTCGATAACTTTATTTGACGATTTCAACCAATGATATTATTGTTTTCAACATCAAAATTGACGTTTTTGAGGTTGACGCTGCTGTAGCGTGCGCGCGCAGGGAGCCTGCGGGAAATTGAATTTTTGTATGTCACTTTGTTTACGCAGCACTAGCGCTACGAGAGTTAACGGCGTTTGGCGACACTACTTACGGTGAATTTTATTGAGTATTACTTAATTAATATCGTTATTAAGGACTTATTTATGCCGGAAAAATGTTAATAAAAATAAGAACTAGTAATATTGATAATATAAAACTTTAAAATCAATTTTAAATTTGATCTGAGAAAAAGACCCATCTAGCGTCGAATTATTGGACTGCTTATCGGTCTCATAGTTATGGTATAGCTTTCGGTGTACTCAGAAACTCAGTGACAGTTAAACTAAGTTTATCATATACACAACTTTATTGAACCAATAGCGAATGAACAGTTAACTGAGATCTTCAGAAACCGGGCATAAGCCAAAGAAATTAAGAAACACGTGTATCACATCTTTTTCAAATTCGACCCGCAAAGGGGTGTTAGCATGGTTTTTGAGTATGAAACGCGGAAAAAAAATATCATGCTGCATTGATGAAACTGCGAATACATAGCAATGATTGTATAGATAATCATTTTTTGAAAATCAACTCTTAAAGGGGTCCAATGGGGGTCCAAAATGATTTTCAACCTACAGTCATAAGACTAAATTTATGTATTGCACACAAGAATCTAAGAAACCTATATCCGACATTTTGCAAGAAACAACCCCTATGATCATTTAATCGTGGGTTCGATTCCCGCCAAGTGTCTGGGTGTTGTTTATCTATTTAAGTATGTATTTACAAAAAAAAAGTATATAAGTATTAGTATCAGTTGTCTGGTTTCCATAGTACTAGCTCTGCCTAGTTTGGGATCGGATGACCGTGTGTGGATTGTCCCAAGATATTATTATTATTATTATAATGGGGTTGTAAAGTTTACACGTAGAACGATTTCCATTTAATTATAGCATTAAAGCTAGAGTAACGAAACTCGGTACATAAACTCAATACAAAAATTTAATAAACTAATTTTATTTTTCGATAATCAACCCCTAAGTGGGTCAAATGGAGTCTCAAAGTTTGTATGGAGAACATTTTTTTTTTTCACGAAACATTCACGAAATTTTGTCAACGTACTAAACAAAAGAAATGAAGAAACACGTGTATCACAACTTTTATAAAATCGACCCGGAAGATTGTAAGGAAAATATCGCCAATGGAACTGCAGCAAGCCAAAGATCTTTTGGTTACATTCAGGGACATTTTTGCAACCGGAAATGACTGTGGTAGAACAGGCCTTGTGAAGCACCAGATTGACACAGGCGATGCCAGGCCTATTAAACAGAGGCCTCGACGTATACCGTAGGCAAAAAAGAAACAGAGGTAGCCGAAATGATTAAAGACATGGCTGAAAACTAAAAGATTATCTGTGGTGCTAGTTAAGAAGGACGGAAGTACGAGGTTGGTTTGTTGGTTGGTTGAGGTTGAGGTGTTGACTACCGAATGTTAAATAATGTCACGAAAAAGGACAGCTATCCCCTGCCGAGAATTGATGATACGCTGGACATGCTGAGCGCCATGAAGTGGTTCTCAACCATTAATTTGAAGAGTGGCTACTGGCAGGTGGAATTGAGCCCAGAAGATATGTCATGCTCATGTCATCTCGGCGGATGGAATCAAAACCGACCCTGAAAAGATAAAAGCTGTTCAGGAATGGCCTGTCTCGAAAAATAAAACGGAACTGCGAGCGTTCCTTGGGCTTTGCACTACAGGCGATTCATCAATAATTTTACGGACGCGGCAAAACCGATAAATCGGCTAACGGAGGATAAGCGTGATTTCATTTGGGACTCGGACTGCGAGAATGCTTTTAGTGAACTTAAGCAACGACTTTGTGAGGCTCCCGGTTTTTTTTTGGGTTACCCATGTAGAGAAGGAAAATTTATTGTAGACACGGATGCT
This sequence comes from Furcula furcula, assembly GCA_911728495.1. Classification (NCBI taxonomy): domain Eukaryota; kingdom Metazoa; phylum Arthropoda; class Insecta; order Lepidoptera; family Notodontidae; genus Furcula; species Furcula furcula. The sequence goes on along the minus strand of OU452245.1, from coordinate 31,561,841 downwards.
AGTAACACAGGGATCGGTGGTGTTGTCACAAGTACAATGGGACCGCCAGGTGGTAATTGGCTACTTCAGCAAAGCACTTTCCAAACCAGAAAGAAATACTGTTACCCGACTAGCTGTAGTGAAGATCTTCCAACATTTTCAAAAATACCTTATAGGAAGACAGTTTACCCTTAGAACCGATCATGCCGCATTAAAGTGGTTGTTACAGTTTAAAAATCCGGAAGGACAAGTAGCAAGATGGATAGAGCAACTGCAGGAGTTCCACTTTGTAATCGAGCATCGCAGCGGAAAAGGGCATAACAACGCGGATGCTCTGTCACGCAGACCTTGCGCTACCGACTGCAAGCACTGAGGTAATAAACTATTTAAAAAAAATAAAAACCGACTTCAAAGTAAATTATCTAAAAAGTATAAAATAACGAAAATATATTGAAGTCGGTGCTAGCACATCATGTTAACTAAGACTAGCACGAGCTGACACTGACTTCAATATATTTTCGTTATTTTATACTTTTAGATAATTTACTTTGAAGTCGGTTTTTTTTTAATAGTTTATTTAACACTTTTTAGTGTTTTTTATTTTAGCAAAATAGGTATCACGCAACTCGAACAGGTAGGGCACTATCACGCAACTCGAACGTCTAGTTACAATAACTTACTGAAAACATAAAAAGTTTATATCTCTTAAACTACTGGACCGATTTTAATGAAACTTGTGCTCTACCCTAAGTTGAAACATACTCTAACTATTGCAAAAAGAATTTTTGAAATCGGTCTTGTAGTTTCTGAGAAATCCGCGGATAAACCTACATACATACATACACTCATAAAATTTGGTAAATTTATTTAGAAGCCCACATAAACTAAGATATATTAATATTACGCTTTTTTTATTAATATTATATACATACGCGTCGAATAGAGAACCTTCTTTTTGAAGCTGGTTAAAAATGAAGCCCGAGAAGAAATGAACCTTATACTAATCTCTAATCCATGCGTCCTTACGCATGGATTAGATGACGAGTGGACTGAACTCAATATGAGGAACGCCCAAGAAGAAGGTGACGACCTTGGACCTATACTGCGCTGGAAGCAAAGTGGAAACAAACCCCAATGGAAGGATGTGTCAGCTTACAGCGCGACTACTAAAAGTTATTGGGCTCAGTGGGACAGCTTAGTTCTGGAAGGCAATCTGCTGTACAGAAAATGGGAATCCAACGACGGGAGGAAAATCACTATGCAAGTGGTATTACGGCAGTCATGGTGGCACCTCTTCTACGGCACGTCCACGATGGTGTCTCTGGTGGGCATCTTGGAGTCAAGAAAAGCGGTTTTACTGGCTACGATGCCGTGAAGATGTCGAAGTTTGGTGCCGTAAATGTACTGCTTGTGCCTTGGTAAAAGGCCCGCAAACCTGAAGTAAGGGACAGCTGAAGCTGTACAACGTTGGGGCACCATGGGAGCGCATCGCGATTGATGTAGCTGGGCCGTTTCCACAGACTCACAATGGGAACAAGTACATAATAGTAGTGCAGGATTACTTCAGTAAGTGGCCTGAGGTGTTCGCAACACCAAACCAAGAAGCAATAACGGTAGCCAAGACACTGGTCCTGGAGGTGATATGTCGATTTGGTGTACCCATGGAAATTCGTTCGGACCAAGGACGTAACTTCGAATCTGCCATATTTCAAGAAATGTGCAACCTTCTTGGAATCCACAAGACCCGTACGACCCCAGCTCATCCGCAATGATGTCCTGATCCTGATCCTGATGTCCTATCGTTCTGCAGTACATGATAGTAAGGGGAACACGCAAGTCAAGGTGAACTTCGGGCGAGAGATGAGACTTCCGGTGGACGCAATAACGGGTACCCAACTAACAGTCATAAGCCCGTTACGGACTATGTACGGTCCTTGCTTGACTGTACACTCTTTTGATATCAGAAGTGCGGAAAGTAATAATTAGATAGATTGTAAAATATGTATAATGTCCAAAATGTCCTTAAAAGTAAATGAGAATTAATGAATGTAATGGAAGAAATGAAATGAACACACGAGGCACACTTGCTGGCCTAAACGCGGTTTTGCTAAGATACCACTTGTTTGGTAGTGAGTACACTCGGTTCCCTTGGCGGTCCGATGCGAACTGAATATAATTATTTAATTATAAAATGTGTGCGTCGCGTAAACTGCTGTTCTATTTTTGTAAGGGGTAAGCCAGTCCGGTACACCCAGGACATTTTCATTAGATTTCTGTATTGTTCTAAGTACTTTGCTGATAGCAATATGACGTTATATCTTTGAAAAGTTAAAATCTGTAAATCCCGAGCGAGTCCAAACTAGATTAGGAAAGAAATAGGCAAGGGAAAAATACCATTTCATTTCATTTAAAAGCCAGCGGTTAGGTCCGCTGCACCACCAAGGCTACATTTGTATAGGTAGGTAGAAATTGAGAATACGAAATTGCTAAATTTTTACTTAGGTAAAAGACTTAGGTGAGAAGGTTACTTAGGTGAATTGTATTCACACTACACACAATGAACAGCGCTCCCAAAAAAAAAAACGCTTCAAGGTCAGGGCTCAGGAGGGTTCATGAAATTTTAATGAAACTCCCCAAGTCCAGGTAGTGTAAGGTTATAGTATTACAGTCACAACAATAAAAGTTGTGAAAAATTTAAAACTTTCATTATCGAATATCATTAGACAGTGATTTACGATGTTAGCGTGATTTACATTATGAACACCGCCATCTATCGGTGAAATTGAACATACAATCACTAAAGAACTTTAATATTTTTACATAATTATAAAAAAAAGTCGTGTTAGTTACACTATTTATAACTCAAGAACGGCTGAACCGATTTGGCTGAAAATTGGTGGGGAGTTAGCTTAAAACCAGGAAACGGACATAGGATACTTTTTATCTCGGTAAGTTAAGGTTAAGCAACGTTAGGTAAGGTCATTAAATTGATGGGTGAAACGATTAATAACTGTCTAATAGACAGTAATTTACGATGTTAGCATGATTTACATTACGAACAGCGCCATCTATCGATCTATCGGTGAAATTGAACATACAATCACTATAGAACTTTAATTTTTAAATATAAAAGAAATTCGTGTTAGTTACACTATTTATAACTCAAGAACGGCTGAACCGATTTGGATTGGTGAGGAGGTAGCTTAGAACCAGGAAACGGACATAGGATACTTTTTATCCCGGTAGATTAAGATTAAGCAACGTTAGGTAAGGTCATTAAATAGATGGGTGAACCGATGTATGATTTTTTTTATGCATATCGGGTAGGTCTGAGAATAGGTCATAAAGTATATTTCATACCGCTAGGTTAAGGTTAAGCAGCATAAGGCCAGGTCATTGAATTGATGGGTGAACTGATTTGTAAAAAAAATTGTGTGCATTTCGGGTAGGTCTGAGAATAGGTCGTAAAGTATATTTCATGCCGCTAGGTTAAGGTTAAGCAACATAAGGCAAGGTCTTTAAATAGATGGGTGAACCGATATGTATGAAATTTTGCGGGTAGGTCTGAGAATAGGTTATAAAGTATATTTTATGCCGCTAATACCATGATTGACGAGGATATATAGAACGAGAGGAGGGTGCAAGAGAGGGAGAGGGGAGGGTGATGGAGTGAGTGATCGGAGGAGTTAGGTGGAGCCAGGGGGGGGGGGGGGTGAGAGGGAGCAAGTTGGGAGAAAAGAGAGGAGAGAGAGGGTTCAGTGAGGACAGCGGGGAGAGGAAGAGGGGAAGAGGGGATGTGTGACGGGGACCGAAGCGGGAGGGGAGAGAAAGAGCATAGAATTAGATTTTTCTTATAAGAGAGAGAGAGATGGAGAGAAATGCTGCTGCTCGAGTCAACTCCTGCGCGGGTGCTGCTTGGGGGGACTGGTCCGACTTCTATCCATTTGGCCTTTTAGTTTGTCGTAATTTATTGTTTTCTTCTTTTCTCCCTTGCTTTATGTTTCGAACGGCAGGACACAATATCGCTAATGTCGATTCATTTGTAACAAAACAATGTTTAAAAAATAAAAGAGTGAAAAATGACAAGCCCGCTGAGTTTCTTGCCGGATCTTCTCAGTTGAGGCCGCGTTGTGATGCGGTGGTAGCTTCTAAAATATGACGATTCAAAAGTGCTAGCGTTAAGCCTATTAGAAATAAAGATTTTTGAGTTTGAGTTTGAAATAAATCAAGGGAGTAGGGAAAAAAGGGGAGCAAAATGTAATTAAAGCGCGGGCGGAGCTGCGCGGTCCAGCTAGTATTATAATAAAACTCAAAGAGCACTTTTTCTGTACATTGAATATTTTTCCAAAATTTCTATGTGGGGATACTATACTATCGATATAGAGGCCAAAACATTTCTTTTTGGAATTATTGTCTGTCTGTCTGTCTGTCTGTCTGTCTGTCGTTCTGTTTGTCCGGGTATCATTTGAAAACCCGTGGATGGATTCTGATAGGACTTTCATTGATGTGTTGTGTAGAAGTAGGGGTATAAATTGGTATATAAAACATCACGCTATGTTTCATAGGGGCTAAGCAGTGAAACATTACTTGCACATATTACCACGTAATTTCCTTTGTATGTGAATAGGGTAATTATAGACTGATCAGTTAATCATTAAGATATGTATTATTACGCTGTATACAATAGGGACTGAGCAGACATTTAGTTTGCATAAGATATGGCATTGGCGAAGGGTAAATTTTTGTAAGGGGTAAGCCGGTCCGGTACACCCAGGACATTTTCGGTATCATTACATTTCTGTATTGTTCTAAGTACTTTGCTGATAGCAATATGACATTATATCTTTGAAAAGTTAAAATCTGTAAATCCCGAGCGAGTCCAAACTAGATTAGAAAATCATGAAATTTTAATGAAACTCCCCAAGTCCAGGTAGTGTATAGATAGGTATTACAATCGCAACAATAAAAGATGCGAAAAACTTAGAACTTTCATCATCGCATATCATTAGACAGTAATTTACGATGTTAGCGTGATTTACTTTATGAACAGCGCCATCTATCGGTGAAATTGAACATACAATCATTATAGAACTTTAATCTATATATTATATCAAAGAAAGTCGTGTTAGTTACACTATTTATAACTCAAGAACGGCCTAACCGATTTGGCTGAAAATTGGTGGGGAGGTAGCTTAGAACCAGGAAACGGACATAGGATACTTTTTATCCCGGTAGGTTAAGGTTAAGCAACGTTAGGTAAGGTAATTAAATAGATGGGTGAACTGATTTGTATGAAAGTGTGCATATCGGTTAGGTCTGAGAATAGGTCATACAGTATATTTCATACCGCTAGGTTAAACAATATAAGGAAAGGTCATTAAATAGATGGGTTAACCGATATGTATGAAATTTTGTGTGCATATCGGGGAGGTCTGAGAATAGGTCATAAAGTATATTTAATGCCGCTGATACCATGATTGACGAGGATATATAGAACGAGGGGAGGGTGCAAGAGAGGAGAAAGAAGGAGAGGTGATTCGAGGAGGGGGTGATGGGGTGAGGGATCGGGGGAGTTAGGTGGAGTAAGGGGGGAGTGAGAAGGAGCAAATTCATAGAAGAGAGAGGGGGAGAGGGTTCAGAGAGGGGATAACAGGGACAGGACGTGGGGGAGAGTGACGGAAACCGAAGCGGGAGGGGGAAAGAGAGAGGAGAGAAAGATCATATAATTAGATTTTTTTTATAAGAGAGAGAGATATGGAGAGAGATAAATCTAGGAAGGAGAGAGAAAAGGGGAACAAAACGTAATAAAAGCGCGGGCGAAGCTGCACGGGTCAGCTAGTACTATAGTAAAACTCAAAGAGCACTTTTTCTGTACATTGAATATTTTTCCAAAATTTCTATGTGGGGATACTATACTATCGACATAGAGGCCAAAACAATTTTTTTTGGAATTATTGTCTGTCTGTCTGTCATTCGTTCTGTTTGTCCAGGTATCATTTGAAAACCCGTGGATAGATTTTGATAGGACTTTCACTGATGTGTTGTGTAGAAGTCAGAGTATAAATTGGTATATAAAACATCACGCTATCTTTCATAGGGGCTAAGCAGTGAAACATTACTTGCACATATTACCACATAATTTCCTTTGTATGTGAATAGGGTAATTATAGACTGATCAGTTAATCATTAAGATATGTATTATTACGCTATATACAATAGGGACTGAGCAGACATTTAGTTTGCATAAGATATGGCAGTGGCGAAGGGTCAATTTTTGTAAGGGGTAAGCCGGTCAGTTACACCCAGGACATTTTCATTAGATTTCTGTATTGTTCTAAGTACTTTGCTGATAGCAATATGACATTATATCTTTGAAAAGTTAAAATCTGTAAATCCCGAGCGAGTGCAAACTAGATTAGGAAAGAAATAGGCAAGGGAAAAATACCATTTCATATCATTTAAAAGCCAGCGGTTAGGTCCGCTGCACCACCAAGGCTACATTTGTATAGGTAGATAGAAATTGAGAATACGAAATTGCTAAATTTTTACTTAGGTAAAAGACCTAACTCAATAAAATGTACAACTACAATTCACACTACACACAATGATCCCAAAAAACGCTTCAAGGTCAGGGCTCAGGGGGGGGGGGGGGGTGTTGGGGCGTTTCATGAAATTTTATTGAAACTCCCCAAGTCCAGGTATTGTATTACATTCGCAACAATAAAAGATGCGGAAAACTTAGAACTTTCATTATCGAATATCATTAGACAGTGATTTACGATGTTAGCGTGATTTACATTATGAACACCGCCATCTATCGGTGAAATTGAACATACAATCACTAAAGAACTTTAATATTTTTACATAATTATAAAAAAAAGTCGTGTTAGTTACACTATTTATAACTCAAGAACGGCTGAACCGATTTGGCTGAAAATTGGTGGGCAGTTAGCTTAAAACCAGGAAACGGACATAGGATACTTTTTATCTCGGTAAGTTAAGGTTAAGCAACGTTAGGTAAGGTCATTAAATTGATGGGTGAAACGATTAATATAAAATTTTGTGCGCATATCGGGTAGGTCTGAGAATAGGTCATAAAGTATGTATCATACCGCTAGGTGAAGGTTAAAAAACATAAGGCAAGGTCATTAAATAGATGGGTGAACCGATTTGTATGAAATTTTGTGTGCATATCGGGTAGGTCTGAGAATAGGTCGTAAAGTATATTTCATGCCGCTAGGTTAAGGTTAAGCAACATAAGACAAGCTCATTAACTAGATGGGTGAACCAATCGATATGTATGAAATTGTGTGTGCATATCGGGTAGGTCTGAGAATAGGTCATAAAGTATATTTTATGCCGCTGATAACATGATTGACGAGGATATATAGAACGAGAGGAGGGTGCAAGAGAGGAGAGAGACTGAGAGGGGATTTGAGGAGGGGGTGGTGGGGTGAGGGATCGCGGGAGTTAGGTGGAGCAAGTTGGGAGAAGAGAGAGGGAGAGGTTTCAGAGAAGGGACAACGGGGAGAGGAAGAGGGGGAGTGTGACGAGGACCGTAGTGGGAGGGAAAGAGAGACGAGCAAAATGTAATAAAAGCGCGGGCGGAGCTGCGCGGGTCAGCTAGTATATTAATATTACGCATTTTTATCAATATTACATACATACGCGTCGAATAGAGAACCTTCTTTTTGAAGCCGGTTAATGAAGCCGGTTAAAAATGATACGTCTAAAGTGTTATAAATATCTAGTGATCCGATCTTTCTATACTTATAATAAAACTGTAACAGGTCCAATTCTGTACATTGAAGATATTTTGAAAATTATGTTAGGAGGGCATTCTATAACCGATACTAAAGCCAAAAATGTAATTATTTTTATTTTTGTCTGTCTGTCTGTATCTCGGCTGAGCATCACGCCGATACTACTGGATGGATTGAAACGAAACTTGGCATGATTTGAGTTAATACTCCGAGGTAGGACATAGAATACTTTTTATCCCGACATTCGGCACGGTTCCCTTGGGAGAGGGGACTAAAGTCAAAATGTGTACTTGGTTATACGCTTGCTCCGATTTTAACAATTTTTCATTAAATTATAATAAACATTTGAAAGGGAACACTCATAGAGAGTTGTTATCAAGGTTTTGTAATCGATCGGGTTAAGCAACGTTAGGTAAGGTCATTAAATAGATGGTTGACCGTTTAACGCCATTTGAACTAAACGTCTCCGGGCTTCGGAGGCCAAGTACAAAGTGGGTTCAAGTTTTTAACCGACTTTAAAAAAGGAGGTTTTGTATTCTATGCGAATGTTATTGAATGTTTAGTTAACGTAAACACAGCGCGGGCGGAGCTGCGTGGGTCAGCTAGTTAAAAATAAAATGATATATAGATATCTACCTGTCCTCAACGTTAAGTTTATTTTTACACGTAATATTTAAACCTATAAAATTACGAGACAAATGTTGGTTTTATTACTTATATTAAATCTTGTTTGATCGTTTTACTTTATATGAATTTAACCTATATAGTAAGTTGTTTTCTAATATTAATATTAAAACAGTTGCCTATTTGTCATAAGCCTACTGAGAGAAATTTATCATTTAGTAGCTACACACTCAAATATCGTAATTGGATAGTTAAATTGTATGTTGATGGAACGTATTTACTATTTTTACTAAGCACACACTTTTATTACAACAATGTTCGATAGTAATAACTTCTGCATTTTTAACCGACTTCAAAAAAGGAGGAGGTTCTCAATTCGTCTGTATATATATATATACTAGCGACCCGCCCCGGCTTCGCACGGGTATAATTGAGAAAGAAAAAAAGTGAATAATTTAAAGTTACTGCCTTTGATTATAGAATTTCTTCATAAATAATGTTTGTAGCTGACTTTTCGTAACGCAATATGAACACATTTTGTTTAGAAGTGACGCGTGAAAGGGCTACGTATAGCTGTCTGTCCATGGGCAAAGTACTCAACGCTTAGGTTTAAGCCTGCAACGTTGAATCTCGGGGCTTGTGATTTGTTAATTGTATTTATAATTTTATTAGAAACTGCATACGTGTACCGGTGCACAATTTGGGTGGATTAAGGACAGGAACAGGACACCATTTATTTAAAACAATTTATGGAAGCAATACGGGCTGCCTAGTTCGGTTTCATCGTTAAGACGTAAACGGGGGTCAACCGAGGAATTCTTACCCACTAAAACCCCCGCGGCTATCACGTCGGCACATTAGAGGGCGGACCTGGGCTATCTGTCGGGATCTGCACCAGCTGATACCACTCAGTGCCTTGACTTTGAACCCGCCGCCCGAGAGGCACATTATAGTTCCCCGGGAACCTGTCACGGTGCTCACGGTTACAGGGGTCACGGGGGAAGCCTTTAATGGGATTTACGGGACCCTATTGGTGGTCAACCGGGTATGTAGGATCCTTATACACTAAACCCCCAACGGCCGTGCAATCAGCACATAAGAACCCCTTCTTGGGCTATCCGGTGGGATCTGCACTATGATACCCTCAGTGGCTTGCCTGTGACCCCGCCACCGGGGGGCACAATAAAGCCACCCGGGAACCTGTTACCGTGCTCACGGGGGAAGCCTTCAATAGGTCCCCGGGACGCTGTTGGCGGTCAACCGGCTTATGTAGGATTCTTATACACTAAACCCCCAACGGCCGTTAAATCAGTACATAAGAAGGAGACCTGGGCTATCCGGTGAGATCTGCACCAAGATCCCTCAGTGGCTTGCCTTTGAGCCCGCCACCGGGGGGCACAATAAAGCCACCCGGGAATCTATCATCGTGCTGCGCGCGACGAAACCCTCAAAGATACGGGGATCGCGGGGGAAACCTCCAATAGGCCCCCAGGATCCTCCCGGCGATCCACTGCGGTATGTGTCCCCCACGGCTGTCCACACAAAAGAGAGGGGCTGCACTGCACCGTGTACCCCTCAGTGCAAGGCAAGGGCCTTTGAAGCCGCTGCCGGGGGCGCATTATAGCCCCTCGGGAATCTGTCACCGTTGTCACAGTTAAGGGGTGGCGGGGGAAACATCCAATATGTATATCCCGTGGGGAAGTCAACCTGGGTATTTGGAATTCTTACCCACTAAAACTCCCGTGGCTGTCACATCGGCACATGAGAGGGAAACCTGGGTTCTCGGGTGGGATCTGCACCAGGTGTCCCTCAGTGCCTTGCCTTTGAGTCCGCCGCCGGGGGGGCAAGCATATTATATCCCAGATTTAAATTATATTATACGGAATGAATGATATATAGAATGAACTTCTATAATACTCGATTGTTAAGTACATATGTACCTCTTTAGGTTTAGTCAACGTAAGCTAAGTAAATTTATTTACTTAGATAAAACTTCTAAATAAATTCAGTTAATATAAAAACCTTCAGTGAAAAATAAAAAAAATAATAAAATGATCAAAAATAAAAAGTACACAAAAAAATCCTAAAGAGTTTTGAACCCGGACCCTGCTGCGCTTAGAAGACACTTCCGTAACCTCTAGACCACGGCTACTCTAATTATAATATTCGAATTACTTGATCATATTCTTGTTATTTTTTTTATTTTATTTTTTATACTACCAAGGTGGCAAGCAAGCGTACGGCCCGCCTGATGGTAAGCAGCCACCGTAGCCTATAGACGCTAGCAACACCAGAAGAATCACTAGCGCGTTGCCGACCCTTAAGACATTAGTTGTTAAGTCTTTGTGTCCTGTAATTTCACCAGCTACAGTGCCCTTCACGCCGGAACACAGCAATGCTTACACACTGCTGCTTGGCGGCAGAATATCTGACACTGCGGTGGTACCTACCTGGACGGTTCCTTGCACAAGGAACCTACCACCTAGTGTTATATGTCTGCTCAGTCCCTGATGCATATAGTGTGATATTTTACCTTATGTATTAAAGTTATCCGTGTACAGTACCTAATTTACGTACTAAGCAAATCTAAGTGAGAATATTTTGTACCGCCATCGGTTGAGTAATAATACTGCTATTTAACCCTGTTATGGGATAAATTTATGAAAAATCCCCTCAGTGGCTTACCTTTGAAGTCGCCACCAGGGGGCACGAAAAAATATAAGACACCTGTTATCGTGCTCAGTGGGGAGTTATGTAAGTTATAGGGATCACGGGGGAGACCTCCAATAGGCTCCCAGGATCCTGCGGGCGGTCGAGCGCAGTATGTGGGATTCTTACCCTGTAAACCCCCACGGGTTTCCGCACAAAATCGGGGGGGCTGCACCGGGTACGCCTCAGTGCAAGGCAAGGGCCTTTGAAGCCGCTGCCGGGGGCGCATTAAAGCCCCCACCAATCTGTCACCATTGTCACAGTTAAAGGGGTGGCGGGGGGCACGTTTAATATGTCCCCGGGATCCTGTGGGGGATTCTTACCCACTAAAACTCCCGTGGCTGTCACATCAGCACATGAGAGGGGTTTTCCGGCGGGATCTGCATCAGCTGTCCCTCAGTGCATTGCCTTTGAGTCCGCCGCCGGGGGCGGGGTATATTATATCCCGGATATTTACCTACCTTATAATATTAAATATGGAATTAATGAAATTCTCTAGTAGGTACTTGATTGTTAACTATGTATCTCTTTAGGCTTAGTCAACGTAAGCTATGTAAGTTAATTTACTTAGATAAAACTTAAAACCTTCAATGAAAAATTATCTAACCGATGCCGATGGTGAAAACCGCTGCGTGGTTTGGAGGTGCTATCGGATATAGACAGACTCGGATAGCGACTTTGTTTCACACTATGTAAAGATACTTTGACGTCGATAGGGGACAACACCAGCCAACCTGTAGAAAAAACCCTGACAGACAGACAATAATTCCATTAAAGTTTTGGCTTTTATATTATCATACGCTACAATACATGCTGTATTCCTATACCGAAACAGACATTTTGGAAAGCATAATATATATTTTCATTATTTTATTTTATTATATTTGGGAAACAAACAAATGATACCACTTATTACTAATACCTATAAGATCCAATAGTACTAATATAAATTAAGTTTCCACTAATAAATCATAACATTAGAGAGAAGCTAACCACGTATGGATGATTTTAAATTAAAATAAAGTATTAAAAATATATTAGAGATAAAATGTGCTGGAGTTAATATGAGTTAAAGATTTAAAACATCGAATCTTAACATAATTAAAAAAATCAAAAACAAAGTTTAAAAATATAAAATGAAAATTCGTACACGGGTAGCGAACCCGGACAGTCCGTGCTTAGAGGACGCTTCCGTAACCACTTGGCCAAGGAACTTTTGTTTAATGTTTCGAATTATCTTATCTTATTTGTACCGCCATCGGTTGAGTAATAATACTACTTTTTTACCCTGTTAAGGGATAAATTAAAAAAAAACCATGATATACAAATTCAATTAATTTTCTTAACGAATGTCTGTGCAAAATTTCAAGTCAATAGGACCAAGGAATCGCGTTCTCCCATACAAACTTTGCCCCCCTGTTTGACCCCCTTAGAGGTTGAATTTCGCAAAATGCCGTCTTAGTGAGCACCTACGTCTTAAAAGGAACCCCCATGCAAAGTTTGAGACTCCTAGCAATTGTAGTTTCTGAGATTTCGTGATGAGTGGGTTTTTGTCTACTCTTTTATATAATAAGATATATTTTTTTTATGTATGTTCGCGCATAACTCTGGCAATTATTAACCGATTTGAAAAAATCTTTCTTCCATCCATTCTTCAATCCATTGATTGGGTCCCATAAAAAAATTATTGCTTAGTAATAAGTAGTTCCTAAAAAAACAAGAATGGGGACTGCGCACTGAGAGTTGCAAGAAAGCCTATATAGATGACGTTTTAGTCGCTCGGACTCGCTCGGTCGGACAAAAATGGTCATAACTCTGGCAAATATTTACCAATTTCAATGATTCTTTTTTTATTCGAAAGAAGAAACCACTGTATTGAATATGTATGAATTTTATTACAACCGGATAAGAACTTCCTGGAGGACCATGAACGATGTGGAGGAATTTATCTGGTAAAAACCATAAAACTGATGTTCTCCATTACATTGCTCTGACAATTATGAACCGATTTCGATGATTCTTTTTTTATTCGAGAGAGTAAACTACTATGATGTTTCCATGCAAATTTCATTACGACCGGATATTATTTTCTGAAGAAACATGAATTATGTAAAACTATGTAGACGATAATGTGATCATAACCTACCTAGATAATTTTTCGGTTTTCGATGGTTCAATCTTTATATATGAAAATATCACTAAAAAGGTTAAAATAAAATCTTTTTAAAAAAAAATTGAACCGACTTCAATATCACTGAAAAGTATAAAATAATTAAATATTATTGAAGTTGGTGCCAAATATACACAGCAGGTACGCTAACACCAACTTCAATAATATTTAAATTATTTTATACTTTTCAGTGATATTGAAGTCGGTTCAATTTTTTTTTTAAAAGATTTTATCTATCAGAACGTGAGGGGTTTACGCACCAAATCACACTCATTTCTACAAGCTGTGTTATGCAATAACTTTGATGCAATATGTATCAGAATCAGAATCAGAATCGTTTATTTGCTGTGAATGTAAGTAACAAATATAGGTGTTGTAGGCATTATACAATTTGGATCCATTACATTCTACCTTTTGGCATGCAAAATATAATCGTAAGTAAATTTATTAATTTTACAGAAATAATTAAAAATGTCATAATTTTATCTTACTAAAATCCTATTTTAAGTCATTTTATACAAGATAAATAATCAACAATAATAATCATTTTAAACAATGCAGATAAAAGAATAATTAAAAGAAATAGGTCAAATATAAAAACATAAAATAGTATGCGTTAAGAAAAATATAAATAAGTCCAAAGATCCATAATAATTTAATTAATAACAAGGAATAGAACACACGTCACTAATATTATTACGTATGTAATTTAATTTAGTAAACAAATATAAAATCAAATAAGTATTTATTAAGTATGTTTTTATATATTATTCAATGTTGTCATTTAAAAAATCATTAACTGAATAATAGCACTATTCAATTAGTAATTGCGTTAGATTTGTTTTAAGCTTATGTATTGTCCCATCTTTAAAATCGTGAGGGATCTTATTGTATATAACTGGTCCCATGCACATAATGCTCTTTCTTAACAATGCCGTTTTGAAACTACCTGTGCATAATAGATTTTTATATTGAGATCTCATTAGTGCCGGTCTTGTTGAATGATCAATCCTTGACTTAAATAGATTTCGGTTAATTTTAACAAATAATGCTACTTCTAATATATACAATGAAGGGAAAGTTAATAGTTTTAGAGATTTAAACATAGGAACGCAGCTGTCAGTTGATTGAATACCAGTCATAGACCTTATGCAATATTTTTGGGCTCTGAATATTCTTTCTCGTTCACTGCAATTACCCCAAAAAACTACTCCATATCTTAGTGTAGAAGCAACAAGACCATGATACGCAATGATAAGAGTATCCATATTAAGTTTTTTTGACAAATTATAAAGAATATAAGCTGTTCTACTCAGTTTCCTGCAGACCTCTTCTGCGTGCTGTTTCCACGTCAGTTGACTGTCAATCATTATACCTAAAAACTTAGCAACATTTGTCTTGTCTACATTTTGTCCATTGTATTCAATGGCTAAAGAGTCAGGAGAGATCCGTTGGTAAAAGTATCCGTATCCGTATCCGTTGGTAGGTATCACCGAGACATGGTTAACTGACAGTTTTAATGACTCCGAATATTTTGATGATCGATATCAGGTATATCGCTGCGCGAAATGCTGTGGCCACTGGACACAATCGTGGTGGCGGAGTAATAATTGCTGTACGTCGTGAGTTCTGTTCGTGGCACCGCGCGGACATGTGCGCGCCACCGCCCTCCGAAGAGGTATGGGTGTCTGCAGTGTTGCCAGATTTCTGAAAGCAGTATCTGTACCGAAGATTTTAAAAATCTGTATGAAATCTGAATACGTAAATTTAAGAAAATCTGTAAAAAAACTGTATTTGGCATTGGTATTCTGTATAATTTTATCTGTAGTTAACTACCAAGTGCTATAATTGTTACATTTAGAATGAATAAGTAAATGTTATGAATATTTAGTACCTATAAGCTTCTTCTGAATAAAGAGCCAAATTATTTCTCAATAATGTCTCCACACTGTGTCTAATTCCTGAATATTTTGTGCGATGTTGAATATTTGATGCTGAAAAGTGATGGACTTTGATCCTGGCACCGAGCGCGGTAATGGGTAACTTACCAAGGGAAGTCCCCAAATATTTTGATCGATGTTGTCAATATGGTCTGAAAAACTACCATTTGAGGTAATTCTGTATGAAAAAAATTGGAATGATGAAAATCTGTATAAATTTCACTTTCAATTTTTTTATCGGTATGACATGTTGAAAATCTGTATGGATACTGAGAAATCTGTATATCTGGCAACACTGGGTGTCTGTGCCGTTGCGCGCGAGTCAGCCTGAATACTCCGTTGCAGTCAGATACCGCTGCTGCTGGCCCTCGCTACTTGCACATAATATCTACGTATATAGCACACGGTAATAATCATGATTCGCTGCTATCTTCTTTCTACGATAGAGTGAGTGAATTTGCGATTAGTAACCAGAATTATATTATTATCGTACTCGGTGACTTTAACGTAATAGTAATAATTTAGCCTGTCTCACAGCCGATTTTATGAATTTGTCTTCTTTATCCCAATATAATGACCAATTTAATGACAATGGTAGGCTTTTAGATTTGATTTTTACGAATGTATCTTGCCAAGTCTCTTCATGTGATCACCCTTTAGTCCCACAAGAACCACATCACAAACCCTTAGAAATTGACCACAAAATTAAGGCCTGTGCTACTCTCAAGCCTTCCTCTACTATGAAAAGACAATTTCATAAGGCCGATTATGATGCAATAAAGAATCGTCTTAGATCTATAGATTGGGAGAAGTCCTTTAGTACAATGAGTGACGTTAATGCTATGACGAGTTATTTCTATGAAGTCCTCGATAATATTATAAGCACATATGTACCAACATATAATATGAATTTAAAACAAAAATATCCACCATGGTACACGAAACCACTTATAAAGCTATCAAAAGAAAAACTTAAATTTCATAAAAAATTGAAAAAATAATTCGTGATAATAATAATAGTAGTAGTTCAATTCAATTCAATTCATTTATTTTTGCAATAATATGGGTTACATGGTTGTTAATTATCAGTATGAGTATCACCATATTAGCCTTAATAGCATGCAAAACATCTTAAACTAATTATAACTACACAACTACTACACTACTAATTATATTAGTTAATAGTAATAGTTCGTGATTATAAAATTTTCTCCGTATTAAGGTCCCGATTTAAGAAAATGGAAGAAGACTGTTACAAAACTTATATTGGAGAAGATGTTGTACAAAGGTAAGATTCTTTCAAATGGCAGCGATATTTGTAATGCCTTTAATGAATATTTTCATTCTGTATTTGTACCACCTTGTGCTCAAATAATACCCGATGACTCTAGTTCTCCATCAACCGTCGATATCAACTCTATTAATATTACGGTAAATCTGGTCCTCAACGAATTAAAACATGTTAACACTAACAAGGGTGCAGGTCCAGATGATATTCACCCTATTTTTATATCAAACTGCGCTGAAGAACTTGCTGTACCTATAACGTTAATTTTTCGTGCTTCTATTGAAACTGGTATCTTTCCGACTAGATGGAAACAATCATTAATTACCCCGATTCCCAAAAATAGTAGAAGAGATATTATTACTGAATATAGGCCGATCTCAAAGTTATGCGTCTTAGGAAAAATCTTTGAGAAAATAGTGACATCCCAAGTTGCGCTAGCCTTCCGTAACACTATATTTCCGCAACAACATGGCTTTTTTAAACATCGCAGCATTGAAAGTAATATGGTAACATTCACAGATTTTTTAGTACAAGCTATGGACAATAACTTGTAGGTGGACGTCGTGTACACTGACTTCTCTAAAGCATTTGACAAAATAAACCACGATATGCTCATTAAGAAGCTTATGAAGGCTGGTGTACACGGCTGCCTCCTTCGATGGATCCAGTCTTACATTACCAATAGGAGTCAAGCAGTTTGTGTTAAAGGCTACTCATTACAATTCCTCCCCGTACCGTCCGGTGTGCCACAAGGTTCGCATTTAGGGCCTTTTCTATTTTCGATCTACATTAGTGACATAGGACAATCAATTAATCACAGTCATCACCTTCTGTACGCTGATGACACTAAGTTATTTGCAGTAGTTCAATCCACTGATGACTGTATTAATCTACAGAAGGATCTAGATAATTTAAATCGTTATTGTAGATGCAATCAATTATTCTTAAACATCGATAAATGCTCCAATATGTCATATACTCGTAAAACCAATCCAATCTACTTCAATTACAGCCTACAAGATAGCTTTCTTAAAAGAGTTTCAACCATCAAAGACCTAAGTGTAATTATGGATTCAAAATTAACTTTTAATAATTACATAGACCACATAGTTGCTACCGCGTTCCGCAGTTTAGGATTTATTCTCAGAGTCAGTAAGCCATTTCGGAATGCAACGTTACTCAAAATTCTTTATTTTTCATTCGTTCGTTCCATTATTGACTTACAGAAGTACTGTGTGGAGTCTATGCTTCCAAATACACATAAATAGAATTGAAAGAATCCAAAGAAAGTTTTTAATGTCACTGAACTACCGTATCAGCATCGAAGATTCTACCTATGAGAATACGTTGCGTAGGCATAAATTGCTTAGTCTCAGCGATAGGAGGAAAATGTTTGATATTGTCTTTCTTTATAAAATAATTAATTCCTTAATTGACTCGTCTACATTACTTGGAAGTCTATGTATATCCTTGAAATAAGTCTCTTTGTGAAAAAAAAATTATCTTTATTTCCAAAAAACTCAGACCACTACACCCAACCCCGTAACTTACGGAATAAGCAAAAACTAGCTTTACCATTCTCCACTTTGAAACAAGTTCATTCTGGACCTCATGCCATGGCAATAAAAACTTATAACAAACAATTTAAACCAATATTTTGTCCAAAATTAAAGATTATCTTCTCTTTACTTCGATTGATGGCGCTGTATAATTATTACATAGCGGTAGGGTTTTGTTTTGTAAAGTATTTAACTTTTTTTAAATAAACATTATTAGTTCTTCTTCGCCCACTTCGGGTCGACAGTGATTTCAGTGGTTTTATTTCTTTCTCAATAAATGATTAAATTTAATTACATACAATAGTGCAGTGCGACATCTGGTGCCGACACCCGTGACAAAAAAGGACTTGTAAAACCGTGAGTAAAGTGAACAATCAGTGAAAAATATATAAGCAGGGTTAAAATAACTAAAAATAAAAGACTTAAAACATCGTGGTAAAATAATCAGGACATTTGCGTTAATGGACACAGAATATTTACGTATGAGTAATCCAACATTCTAAAGTAAACTTGGACATTATTTCCGGAAGTGATAGATAATATTTAGTAATAAATTCTTTTGCACGAACATATTTTCTGTACCGTCTACCCACTACATAAAAACCAAATAAATAATAAAGTTATTTACGAAATAAAGTGTATTAGATTAATACTTTTACAAACACATATCTTCACGCTATTACGTCGAAGGAGTCTGCAGAGGTAGAACATTTAAAAATGGAGTCGAGGTGTTTAAAACAAGAAGATCATTTAGAACATCTACAAAAGGCGTTCCGAAATTACAAAAAGTCACCAAAGGAAAGAATTTCAACAACATTTATCGAAGCGAGACTTGAAAGTTTAGAAAAATTATATACGATTTTCTTCGACCAACACTCAGAAATAGTGGCGAAAGTGACAACTGAAGATAAATTAAAATTACCATATTTTGCGAATGAAATGTTTGATCAATTTGAAGATATTTATTTAGAATATAAAGTTAAAATGAAAGACGATTTACAGCAGATTCTCTCAATAAGAAAAGAACCATCAAAAAGTAGCTCATCGTCTACTCAACCGACCACATCAACTTGTGAAGTGAGGCTACCTCAAATCAACTTGCCTGCATTTTCTGGTGGTTATGATGATTGGCAAACGTTTCACGACATGTTCTTGTCTCTCATTCATGAAAATGGAAGTTTGAGTGCTGTGCAGAAGTTACACTATTTAAAGAGCAGTTTGTCGGGAGAACCTGCGAATCTTCTTAAAAATTTATCGACTACGGAAATGAATTATACTGAAGCGTGGAAATTATTAACTAAGCGATACAAAAATTTAAGATACAATACCAACGAGATAATGAAAAAGTTGTTTGTTCAAAAATATGTAACAACAGACTCGGCGACTGGGCTAAAACAACTCTTAGATACGACCACCGCCTGTCTGAAATCCCTAACTAATTTAGGCATAAAGACTGAAAACTGGGATGTAATCATAAATTATTCAGTTGTATCGAAACTGGATCAGGAATCACGCAAACAGTGGGAGGTACTTGTAAGCCAATCTGAAACTGACGTTTTACCAACTTGGCCAGATCTAACCAAGTTTTTAGAAACACGCTTTAGGACTCTAGAAATGATTAGTCCATCTAAACAAATAGTCAAACCAAAATCATTTCATTCTACTCTTGAGAAAGGAGCTAATTCGCGTATTAACGCCTGCACTATGTGTTCCGGACCACACATGTTATATCAATGCAAACAGTTTGGAAATCAGTCTCCAGAAGAACGAAGCGAATTTGTGCAATCAAAGAGACTGTGTTTTAATTGTTTGGCACATAATCATTCAGTCAAGTTATGCCGACAATCAACCTGCTGTCGACGATGTGGTAGACGACATCACTCCTTGTTGCACCTTGAGCGAAAACCTGAATCAACTCCAAATAAGTCGAAGGAGCATACTGAGCAAAATATAAATCAAAGAGAAATTAAGATATCATCTCATTTTGCACAAGAGATACAAAGCGAAGTATTATTACAGCTACTGCTGTAGTAAAGATCAAATCAAACACGGGCCATTATCAAGTAGTACGCGCATTAATCGATCAAGGCTCCGAGGCGTCATTTGTGAACGAAGCCACCGTTCAAGCCTTGGGCCTCAAACGCACATCAGTAAATGGCCTTGTATCTGGAGTAGGCGATGGAATGACCCGTACACAAAGTATGGTGTCGTTTTCATTACAATCACGTCATAATTCATTCTCTATCCCAGTTAACGCCTATGTTTTGAGCACATTGACATCATTTCTACCAAATAATACAACTATAATCACGGATTGGCCAGAAATTGAGAACTTATCACTGGCCGACCCTAAATATGGAGTACGTAACAAAGTTGAGATTATCCTGGGCGTTGACGTTCTTAGCGAGATCCTATTAGACGGTCTTATGAAACACCCATCTAAGTGTGGCCCTATTGCACAAAATACGCAATGGGGTTGGATATTATCAGGTAGAGTTCAAAAGACTAATGAATCAAACCCTAGAATTATCAATCTTCATCTTCAAGTGAAGGAAGATCAACTTTTGAGCAAATTCTGGGAGATAGAAAGACAACCAGAGAGTATTGAGAAGAAAATGACTAAAGTTGAGAGAGAATGCGAAGAGTTTTTTGAGAGAACAACAACTAGAGATGAGGAAGGTCGGTATGTGGTGAGACTGCCGTTCAAGGATCAGTATCCAGAGTGTTTTAAAGGTGACACGAAACATATTGCTTTACGGAGATTTATATTATTAGAAAAGAAACTAAGAAGGAACCCTGATTTGTATGACAATTATAAAAAAGTTATCATTGACTACATTCAACAAGGTCACATGATAAAGGTGTCTGAGTCAAGTAACAGTTACCGATCAAGTTATCTCCCTCATCATGCCGTTGTGAGAGAAGATAAGGAGACGACAAAGGTGCGATGTGTCTTTGACGCATCTTGTAAAGGTAGCAACAACGTTTCTTTAAATGATTGCTTTAATATAGGTCCTAAACTCCAACAGGACCTAAGACATATCTTAATGAGGTGGAGACTTCATCAGTTCTGTATTGTGGCTGATATCGTACAAATGTACAGACAAATTCGTGTGCATGATGAGGACACAGACTGTCAGAAAATTTTATGGAGATTTGATATAAGCAATCCAATAGAGTGTTATAAATTGACTAGACTTACCTTTGGAACTTCTTGCGCTCCATATTTAGCAGTCAAATGTTTACAGCAACTTGCTATAGATGAACAGTCCAAGTATCCAATGGCAGCCAAAATAACACTATCTGATTTTTATATGGACGATTTACTGGCGGGTGAAGAGTCCGAAGAGCAAGTCATTGAGATTTATGAAGAATTAAATGAATTAATGAATGCAGGGGGCTTTCAGCTACAAAAAATGGTGTACAAACAGCAAAAAATTATTAAATCACATTAAAGAACATAAACAGAGGTCAGATCAATCACTACTTTTTAAAGAAGACAATATGGTTAAAGTACTAGGTATTTCTTGGAACAAGAATACAGATAATTTTGAGTACGTGCATCAGTTACCTTTATTAGACTTGCCCATCACAAAAAGAAAAGTTTTATCGGATATAGCGAGACTGTATGATCCATTAGGATGGATTGCACCTGTGATCATTATGGCTAAAATATACATGCAAAAGTTATGGAAGTCCGGCTTGTCTTGGGATGATAATCTCACACCAGACTTAGTTAAGGAATGGTTGGAGTTTCGAAATGATCTGGCAAATGTTAAGGGCATAAAAATCCCAAGATGGTTACAAGTTAGACGTGACGATTATGTCGAGCTTCATGTATTCGCGGATGCTTCTCAAGCTGCATACGCTGCGGTTGTTTACATCAAAATTAGAGACAAAGCAGGATGTATCAGCGTGCATTTGATCACAGCTCGGACGAAGGTTGCGCCAGTGGAAAAAGAAGTATCAATCCCTCGGTTGGAGCTGTGTGCAGCCCTTCTCGCAACTCAATTGATTTCAGAAGTAGCACAAATTTTAAATATTTCTAAGGAATTACTGCACGCCTGGTCGGACTCTACAGTAGTTCTGGCTTGGCTGCGTGGCGAGCCAACGCGGGACAACGTTCGTCAGCAATAGGGTCTCTGAAATACTAACTATGTTAGAACGAGATCAATGGAATCATGTCAATACAAAGTGCAATCCGGCTGATTGCGCTTCCAGAGGCATTCCATCAAAGGAGCTAAAACTACATGATTTATGGTGGTATGGACCTAGATGGCTAAAGGAAACTGACAAGTACGAATCACTTGAGTTGATTGATTTCATAACTAATGAGGAACAAAGACCTGTTAAGATTATGGTTGCCATAGTTGAAAACAAATAAGAATTCGAGTGGACGAGGTTTTCTAGCTTACAGAGACTATTGCGTGTGTTATCTTACTGTAGAAGAGTTTTGTTATGGAAAATACCGAAAGATGTGAGGGAGTTGCCAGAAAATATTACCTTTAAAGAGATGGATAATGTATTGGAAATCTGTGTAAGAAAAACTCAGGCAGTTCACTTCAAGGACGACATTAAACAATTAAAATCCAACGGATCTGTACCAAAATCTAGCAAACTGCATACTCTTTGCCCCATTTTCGATAAAAACGGGGTTTTAAGAGTCGGAGGACGCATTGAACAGTCTCAAGAAAGTTTCGACAAGAAACATTCTATGATATTGCCTGGTGCAAGTCATCTCACTAATTTAATAATTTTAGATGCTCACATGAAAACGTTACACGGAGGGCCGCTCGTAATGCTTAACTATTTAAGGTCAAAGTTTTGGATACTGAAGGCTAGAGAACACGTCAAGAAATGCTACAGAAATTGTATTATATGCCTTAGATATTCACGACAAAATAGAAATCCATTTATGGGTCAACTCCCATCAGTGAGATTGAAGCCAGAGAGAGCATTTAAATCTACAGGAGTAGATTTTACTGGTTACATAAAAATTCGATTCGGACCAGGAAGAGGCTCAAGATCATATAAGGGTTATATTTGTATTTTTATTTGTATGGTAACCCGTGCAATACATTTAGAAGCTGTATCTAACTTAACTACCGAAGGCTTTATAGCAGCCTTTCGAAGATTTGTGTCCAGGAGGGGGCATTGCAAAGATTTATTTAGTGATAATGGCACTAATTTTGTTGGTGCTGATAAAGAGTTGAGAGAGATGTATAATAGGGCTGTCTCTAATTTCCCTAAAGAGCTTAGTGCATTACTGGCTAACGAAGGTACAACCTGGCACTTTATACCCCCTCAAGCACCGAATTTTGGAGGCCTTTGGGAGGCGGCCGTCAGATCTACTAAAGCTCACTTAAAAAGAGTTATAGGTGATAGTACTCTAACATATGAAGAACTAGCTACAACACTAACGCAGATAGAGGCATGTCTTAACTCGCGTCCTATATCGCAATTAAGTGACAATCCAGAGGATCCGTTGCCGCTCACTCCTGGGCATTTCCTTGTGGGAGAACCATTAATTCTGATTCCGGATGAAGATTACTCCAATAAACATATCTCAGGTCTACAGCGATTGAAGTTAATCCAAAAGATGGTAAATGATTTTTGGAGGAAATGGTCAGATGAATTCTTGGTATTGCTAAATCAGAGATTTAAGTGGACTACAAGGAAGAATGAACCAGAGATAGGAGAAGTTGTAATTATCCGAGACCAAAACATACCACCAGCCAAATGGCTTCTTGGGACCATAGTTGAGAAACACACAGGCAAGGATAACATCACTCGTGTTGTTACAGTCAAAACCAAGAATGGTCTCCTCAAGCGAGCTTGTAATAAACTATGTTTTTTGCCGAAGACTGAGATAGTTGACGATAATGTTTGATATTTTTGTATACTTACTTTGGTTTTAATTAATGAACTTTAAAATTACCTACCGCCTTGATTGCATTTTTAGAGAAACTGCACTTAGTCATGGTGGGCGGCCATCAATTTATTGTTTTATATTTTATTTTGTTATTATGATTTTTATTATTGTTAAAAGAACTAGTTCTTGGTGGCCGGAATGTCCAAAATTAAAGATTATCTTCTCTTTACTTCGATAGATGGCGCTGTATAATTATTACATCGCGGTAGGGTTTTGTTTTGTAAAGTATTTAACTTTTTTTAAATAAACATTATTAGTTCTTCTTCGCCCACTTCGGGTCGACAGTGATTTCAGTGGTTTTATTTCTTTCTCAATAAATGATTAAATTTAATTACATACAATAGTGCAGTGCGACAATTTATTACAGAAATGCTATTATAGTCTGAAAGAGTTTTTCGAAGAGAAATCTTGACGAAAATAACGGAAAAACAAAAATATATTGACGAAAATAAATGTATGAGATAACATAAATTCGATTGTGCTCTTATATTTCAATATTGTTATTTTCAATTAATATTTTTGTTCTTCTTCTATTACTATAACTGGTATTGTTACTGTAGTGTACTGGTAATTGTGTAAAGTTGTGGGTAGACAAGTTTATCGTCTCAAGCGGGCACACTACGCAGGCACTGAGTGGGGATGTGAGAAAGACATAAAAGCCCCTCTAGTGTAGGAGGGGAGTTCAGTCGTGTGTCAACCACTGTGCGGGTCAGACGTGGTGTGCGCGTTAACGAGCCGATATAGTTTAGTGTTAACATTAACAAATATAGTGAACTCTACATGGCGACGAGATGAAAACCGTGAGTAATTTTATATTTTTGATAAATAAAGAGCAATTAAAATTAAAAAAAAAAAACCACATTAGTGGCGTGGACGAAATACTTTATTACGTGATAAGTGAATAAAATTAATCATAATAAACTATTTTTGAATAATTGAAAGTGACAAAATAAGTGTTTGATCATATATATACATACAATTAAAATCATTTCACCTTTTGGAGAAATCATTATTATGTCAGCCTGTTCTGTCCCACTGCTGGGCAAAGGCCTCCTTTAAAAAATAATATTAAGTGTAATAAGTGAAAAAAAGGAACATTTCTGCAAAGAATTAAGTGACAAAATAAGTGTTCATATAATGTGATCATATAAGTACATACAATTAAATAAGTGAACATAATTAAACAAAAATAGAAAAAAACAGAAGTGTGAAGTCAAACGTTTATCTCAATTCTCAAGTAGCCTCTATCTTGACATGGCCCAAAGATTACCTTTTGGAAATAATATTTTTATATGTAAAAGAGAAAATATAAAAAAAAATAACAAAAAAAAACAACAGAATTGTAAAGTCATGATTATCTCGATTCGTAAGTAGTCTCCTGTTTCTTAAGGAGGTCAAAGGATGTTGACCATTTTGTCATAATATCTTTCGCTTCAAAGACATATGATTTAGAAATATCACAATACTTTGGAATTGCTTGGTAAAAAAAAAACATATTACGTGCATAGTATGTACAGTATGCGGGTTTAAACACTAATCTTTTCTGTAAAATATCAGAACTTTAGTTGTTAGAACCTGAGCTTCTTTATAAAAATACCGTGATACTGAAAAGGAAGCCGAAAAGAATAAAAACAAAAAAAAAGTAAATATATATATTAATCACAGATCTTAGTGCCCTTTCTGCAGTTCAAAGAAGCGTTTTGATGCGCTTTCCCAGACAGATAGAATAGCTAATAATTTACTGACCCAAAGGCGTGTAGTTGGTTTTATTATAAGTATGTCCACAACGTCTCTAAAGTTCTTAAAAATTACACCTGTCCTGATACGCGAAGCTAAACCACAAATGTAAACGCTAAAGAAATAACCAAATAATAATAATAGTAATAGTATAATAATAATAGTATTTAACCTTTACCTAATAAAATGTAATGGCATATAGGAGTGGTTAATAGGTATAGATTGAACATAAATTCAGTAATCACTCTCTTATGGTATACGAGAAATAATA
The DNA here is from genome assembly GCA_911728495.1 of Furcula furcula. Lineage (NCBI taxonomy): Eukaryota > Metazoa > Arthropoda > Insecta > Lepidoptera > Notodontidae > Furcula > Furcula furcula. The sequence goes on along the minus strand of OU452245.1, from coordinate 31,535,869 downwards.
CTTATAATTAACTCGTCCCAATAGAAGAGATTATTCAGTTACATGTGTGTAGGTGTAAATGGTTAGCACACGTTATCCTGCTCTGTAATGTAAGGGCTGTTTTAAAATACCTGAGTGATATTGGTTCTAGTAAGTATATAATATAATTTGCAGTACCTAACCTACATGGTATTATTTACTTAAATTAAATTTTGCACACATTTAATTAAAATTTGTTGGGCTGTGTCAAATTTCTAATGGAGGGTTTGAATACCGTGCATTAAATTGCTAGGGTTTAAATTCCGTGCATTAAATTGCGAGGGTTTAACTACCGTGCATTAAATTGCAAGGGTTTAAATACCGTGCATTAAATTGCGAATGAGGGTTTAAATACCGTACAAAAAGTGTATGGCGGAGGCCAATCGGGAGGTAGCAATGTCCAGTATTACTGATCCTAATCTGATGATAGGGCAGAGGCTGTTCAAGGACTGTAGTGTCAGCCACGGCATGGCACATTATGCAGCGGTATTCTAAGCGGAAACCTATGCAATGATTGCCAGCATTAAAGAAATGCAAAGGAGAAATGTCAACGGTAAAACCAGTCAGGCAGCTCTGAAGGCTCTGAATTCCTTCAGAGTTGCTTCCAAACTAGTCAAAGAAGGTATTACAGGCTTGAACAACTTGGGAAGACAACAAGGTCAGCCTTATCTGGGTACCTGGACACGAAGGCGTCGAGGCCAATGAGAAGGCAGATAGACTAGCGAGGGCCGGCTCTTAGACATTTGGTTGGCCCCGAACCATTTGTGGGGTTCCATATGGAATATATCACCAAGCATTATATGCACATGCTAGGAACGAACACATGAAGGAATGAAGGGCAGCGTCAGGCCTAAACCACTCCAAAACTCTCTAGCACAAGGGTGGTCTGTGGGGTTAAATTATTAAACCTAAACAGATCACAGAATGGCACCTAATAGGTGCATTCACAGGACATTTTGGTACCAACGAGAATCTACACAGAATGAGGCTGAACTGGTGACCCCTCACAAAACAACGACACAGCCTTCGGATCAGACAACAGGACAGCTTCGCCATCGCTCTATCCCCACAGCAGCAACTCTCCAGCAACAACCAGCGAGTCACAAGACAGCCAGTATCGCCGCCTCATCGGACAGCCACCGCATTGCATCTCCAGATGCAAGCCTGGTCAACGTTCGACCAACATGGCACACCACCCCTGCACTACGGCCGGTCCCTGTAAGAAGAGCGCATCCCTCTCACCGGTACGCCTAGCAGCTGTCAGCCATACCCACTGCACACCTCGACTCACTGAAGACGTAGCAGCATCAGCTTCGACTCAGTGGAAATGCATCCACTGGTATTGGCACAGCGACTGGAACGCAAGGCCGAGCTGGCAAATGAAGACGTTCATCGACTTCTAGTCTTCGGGGAGAGTGATGTGGCGACGCAACATAACCAGATGGCTCCACATGTGGTACAGCAACGCGATGAAAAGCAAGCAGCATCATATACAACGCGATACATGGTGACACCTCCGAATCCTGAATCTCGCAAGTGAAGTTTCTCAAACGTTGAGAATATATACAACATCCCGACATCAACTGTAGGGGGCTTCGGCCCTGACTGAGCATCACATCTCGCTCGGTCGGAGGATTCTCCCTTTGGTACGTCGTTGCATCGCTAAAAGTTTAAAGCGGGTTTCATTATAATGAACCTTCAGTTTCCTTGAACCTCTTTCGGAACTCGGGTGATACTGTAAGGCGAAAAGTTTGTGTGACTAAAGTTCTAATAATCTGCTCTGTTAATTTTATAAAAGTTTAATTTAATGATACTAAATTTTTCGAGTTAATTTCAGAACAATACTAAGTTTTTCGACAGCAGGACTCGCGGAGTAGTTTGGTTTCTTCTTATCGAATCTACAAGGGCGTGTTGGATTAGGCATCTCTTTTCTGATCAGTGGGTAATCTTGATCCGGATGCGTTAGAGTTAGAACTGATTGGCTGTCGTAAGCAGATTTGAATTTGATCTCAACATTGAATGTTAACAGTCTAATTAGTTACTAGTTTTGGCTTTATTTCACTAGAGTCCATCAACTCTGTCAAGACTGACCGAGCAAATAAAGCTATGTGAGTATATTCCTCTATAGATCCACACACGGGGAGGCAGTGTCTCGTAGGATGGACGTGCTAGCTATGTCATTGATACGGGTGGCTGACTGACAGCGAAATACGGTGGTCTTATTTGAACTTTTCGGTGGAGGATACAATTGTTATTTTTATCAATATTACCTATTTAATCGACTGAGTCTATCATAATAATCGCTAATTATCCGGGGAGCAGTGGCAGTGAATCTATTTTAAAGATCCAATGCGACCAATGGATATTACGAGCCTTGTTGTTGTTTTTGTTGCCGCTGTACTTTCTTATTACTCGGGAATGTTCTCTGGTGATATTTCAGGTAGTGCTGCGGGTTCGTATCACAGGGTCTTACTAGCTTGTGTTATCAAATCATATAATAGTTATGATCAACACTCTTGTGACTTTAGTTCCTAGGCTGTTGGAAAGTCCGAATAGGAAGCTGGTCGGCTAGGGTTGGCTGTGAGGGAAAGAACGGTGGTGGTGTACGCGCGGGTGAACTATTTCCCGCGTCGATGGCTGGTCTTGTGGGGCATTGGCCGGTGTGGCAGGAGGAGATTATTTATTGCGTGCATGAGTGCAGTTGACCACAGCCGGTACATTTAGAATGTCTGGCGAAATGCTTAAGAGTGTTTCTAACTTCCTTTGAAGAGCACGCCAACTTGCGGGCCAATATATCCTTCCCGAATGACCCCGCACTCCCTCTCAATACAAGCCTTATCCTTGAGGTCCCCTGGGACCTGGTGTTTGGTAGAAACTCCTTTCAGGAGCACTCCACTAAGCCACACTGGCAGAAGTAACGAAACGTGCTTTTGATACTCTGAGAATATATAATAAAATAGGTACTTACCTAGATTAATAAAATGTAATAAATACTTCTATGTAAAGAATTTAAAAAAAATATTATTTCAGAAATGCTATTATGAAGTAGATAGTCTTAAATTTCTAACTAGGTAATTAAATTACGATGAATGTCTAGTTTTGAAATTAATATACTTATAATTTACAAAAAAAAAAAGAGATGTTTAAAGGACAGTACATAATAAGATCAGTTAATGAAAATTATTAATTTTATGATAGTTAGATACTTGTTATTTTGAGAAACGATTATTAATTTACATTTAAATTAAAATTTTCTATAAAAAGGAAGGGATGTAGTGTACTGGTAATTGTGTAAAGTTGTGGGTAGACAAGTTTATCGTCTCAAGCGGGCACACTACGCAGGCACTGAGTGGGGATGTGAGAAAGACATAAAAGCCCCTCTAGTGTAGGAGGGGAGTTCAGTCGTGTGTCAACCACTGTGCGGGTCAGACGTGGTGTGCGCGTTAACGAGCCGATATAGTTTAGTGTTAACATTAACAAATATAGTGAACTCTACATGGCGACGAGATGAAAAACTCTACAGTTACCTACTTTCTTTAATAATTCAATATAAGTTCAATATAAATATTTAATATTCTAATATAACTACAAATGCAATAATGTACCTATAATTTCCTAATAATAATAATTAATATTATATAAACTCAATTATGAATTTGCTGTGCCCTATCAGGGTTTCATGTCGCTACTATTACATACTAACATTTAAAACCTTTATTGTATACATGAAAGCAATAAATACTTTGATACTTGAAGAATACCTTTTGTAGTCCGTACTCGCATCCTGATACACTCCTCACGAACATTGCCACTTTTTGTTCCTCCACGATTATCCAAAACATATTTTATTTTATTTTATATTTTTATTGTTTATTAGCGTATAAAACAGATTACAATCACAATAAGGTAAAATACAATGAATAAGGTGTTGATCTAGATTATAATCCACAGATATATACGCATAATCGCTTTATTAATTTAGTAAATTTTCAGATGCTAGAGAGCGCTGATTTACAATACAAAAAATAATAACTTACTGTACATTAAGAATGATATTGCAAGTAGTGAAGTTCTAAAATTTAAATACATGGGTCTGCAACTGCCTGCGGAACTGATGCAGTTTCAGATGGAAAATATCAATATCTCTGTTGGAAGTAAGAATATCATTGTATTGGCGACACATCCTGATAATTGGATTATAATAAGAGGTATTATTAGGAAAAACTGGAAGATTGAAAATATTATAATTTCGGTTACGGCTTCTAAATCGGGTTATAAAATTTAAAAGGGAAAGTAGGTTAGGTGAGTCCATTAGGCTATGAATTATTTTATAAAGTAACATATGGTCGTAGTAGAGTCGACGAAGGTCCAGGGGACAAAAATGGAAATATTTAAGACGTTGTTTGTAGCAGACAAGTTTTCGACCCATGCCGCATCTGTAAGTAACAATTTTTAGAAAACGTTTCTGAATACCTTCGATTCTGTTGCTATGGACCTTGTAGAAAGGGGACCATATAGACGTGTTATATTCAAGAACACTACGTACAAGAGAGTAATATAGATAAAATAAGCTTTTAGTTTGACGAAAATGTTTAGTAGATCTTGTGATAAAACCGAGTAGACGAGAGCTACGCTCAATAATGTAATCATAATGATCACGAAAGGTTAACTTTTCATCAAAGAGTATACCCAGATCTTTTGCAATATTGTTACGAGTAAGAGCTTCTGCCCTAATGGAATAATTAAACAATATTTTGAGTGACTTATTGGTGAAAGTTATTACAATACATTTACCAATATTAAGTTGCATACAATTTCGATCACACCATTCTGTGAGTATGTCCAAGTACTTTTGAAGTTTTAAAGCATCCAGATTACTGCTTACAGTGGTACAGATCTTAAGATCATCAGCATAGAGTAGACAAGGGCACGAAAGGGTATCAACCAAGTCATTGATGAAGATGATGAACAGCAGTGGTCCCAAATGACTACCTTGAGGCACACCAGAAGTAACCGTAACCGGTTTTGAAAGATAACCCTTCAATGCAACCAGCTGACTCCTTCGACTCAAATATGATTCAATCCAGCGAAGTAAATTACCATGGATGCCTATATCAGATATTTTTTTGCAAAGTACTAAATGGTTTACTTTGCCAAAAGCTTTGGCGAAATCCATGTAAACGGAGTCCACCTGAAGTCTTTTAGAAAATGCGTTGCATAAGTAGTTCTTATATTCAAGCAGGTTGGAGGCGTTTGATTTATTTCTTACCAAACCGTGCTGTTGTGGATTTAGGATAGGTTTTACATGATTATAAATACCGTCGTAAATGACGCTTTCGAACAATTAGGCATACACGATAATATACTAATAGGTCTATAGTTTTCACATTGATTCTTATCGCCAGATTTATGGATAGGTATAACATGAGCCATTTTCCAGAATGATGGAAACGCACCTAATTGTAAAGATTTATTAAATAATATAAGTAGGGGTTCAACGAGAACATCAGCACATTTTTTTATAAAGGATGGTGGTATTCCGTCTGGCCCAGGACCTTTATTGGAGTCAAGCATTTCTATTTTGCTTAATATCATTTCCCGCGTGGCTGTTAGTTTGCTTAGTGTACTGTTGTGCTTACAATTTGATGAAGGCGCCGAATCAGTCACGCTAGTATCATTTTCAAATACTGAACTAAAGAATTGCCAGATGCAGAGCAGGTGTTAAAAGGCAATATTAATAGCGCATGAGGAATATAAAAAGAAAATACAAATTCAGTTTGAGAAAGATCCAAACTCATTTTGCGATTATATGAGAATTAAGAGAGGATCAGCGCATAAACAAAAAATAAAGAAAAATGATCAACTATTAAGCGATGAAGAATGTGCAAAAGAGTTTGCGGAATACTTCAGTTCAGTTTATAACCGTCAGCCAGCGCGCCTAGACGCATAGGCTGTGGTGGCAGAAGGCACGGCATCTAGCACTCGCGTTCATGTCTCAGCTCTGAGTTTACGGGAAGTAAGTGAAGCGTTGACCCGCCTTAAACCCAAGAGATCCGCTGGCCCTGATGGGATACCTGTATTTATATTTAGGGACTGTCGTAAAGTACTTGCGTAACCACTGTGCTATATATTTAACAAGTGTCTGAAGGCGACAATATTTCCAGCGAGATGGAAACTCACAAGAGTAATTCCGGTTCCTAAGGGACGTGCGGGTTCAGATGTTAATACCTATAGACCCGTGGCTGTGCTGTCAACTCCAGCCAAAGTATTCCAGTCGGCTATTCAGCGCTCTCTCTATGATCAAGTTCGAGGATGGCTCTCAGAGGCGCAGCATGGATTTAGGCTGGGCTATAGTACTAGCACTAATTTACTCAATTTTATGGCGCAAGTGTTGCCTGCAGTAGATACAGGGGTACAGGTTGACACCGCATACTTCGATTTTAAAAAAGCCTTCGACACTGTTGATAATGACATCTTATTGTTTAAGCTCTCAGAAATAGGATGCACACCACAGCTTATAAAGTTTTTTTCTAGCTACATGCGGGATCGACAGCAATACGTAGAATACAATGGCTCCGAAACTGAACCATATTACACCTGGTCTGGAGTTAGCCAGGGTAGCAATTTGGGTCCTCTCGAGTTTTTAGTAATGATAAATGACTTACCAGACGTAGTGAAACATGCTACTTGTTTATTATTTGCTGATGACCTTAAGTTGCTGCTAAATGTTAAGGATCAATCTGACTGTGATCGTTTACAGGAAGACATTGACAGAGTCGTGGCATGGAGTCATAGAAATAACCTGCATTTTAATGTGTCTAAATGCTCTGTAATTACTTTTAGCCGATTACATTCACCTATAGTCTATGAGTATAAGATAGATGCGAAGACTATTAAACGGGTTTCGCAGGTTTGTGATCTGGGTATCTGTCTGACATCACAATTAAGTTTTCGTGATCATATAATCAAGACATGCAAAAAAGCTTACAGAAACTTGGGATTTATACTAAGACAGTCACGGGGGCTCACCAGCATTGCGGCGGTTAGGGCGTTATATGACGCTCTGGTAAAAAATGTTTTGGAGTACAACTCAATCATATGGGGTCCACATGAAATAAAATACAAGACCATGTTGGAGCGCGTTCAGAACAAGTTTACAAGGCACTTGTATTGCAAGTTGTATGGAGTTTACCCATTTTACCCCCTAATGTATCCAACACTATTCGTGTTGGGTATGGTAGGGTACAATGAGGTGGAAGTTCGAAGGGATTTGGCGCTGGCAAAATATTTAGTGGAGCTGTTGCGTGGTATCTCTCACAATCCGGGAGTTCTAATAACGCTAAATTTATGCGCACCTGATAGTTACGTATGGCGGAGGCGGCAGCCGCGACTGCTGGCGGTACCAGTGGCCCGGACCAACCTGTTGGCTAAAGCACCCCTAACACGAGCTATTCGTACCATTAATGATGCTCATGAGAAAATTGATATATTTTACTGCTCTTTGAGTGAGTTTGCAAAGGTTGTGTTGTATAATCTTTGTTCTAATAAGTAATGTAAGTGTTTTATGGTGGTCCTAACTATCGCATTGGGCATTATACCTGTAATGATAGTTTTAAGGATTGAGGATTGAAATAAATAAATAAATTTAGAGAAAAGCTCACACACTTCCGCAGGGTCAGACGCAGTACTACCTTTAAGTTCCATGTTGGAAGGAATCTCATTAACACCCCTTTTACTTTTAATGAACCGCCAAAATGCCTTTGTATCACTTTCAAGTGAATTTTCGATTGATGTCACGAAATTATTATAACATGAATCAATTAAGTGTTTGCTTTTGGTCCTGAAATGTGAAAACTCATACATACAGAACACATCAAACATAAAGAATTTTATGATATAGATATTTTGAATATTTCTCTCAAGTCTAAGACAAGCCTTATGTAAATAAATAGTACATTCTCGCTTTACTATATTACTTGAACCCACCATACATGATTATTGTTTATATTGTCCTAACAATAGTAGGTATTCATTTTCTTTTAAAAACCGTGTCTTGCTAACACTCCATAATATTGCTATTTCTTAGAATTAACACCAAATTGATACTGTAGGTCTGTAATTTATATTTTAATATTAAGTTACCTCAGTTTTTTGTATTATGACCGTTTGTTACCATAAATATATGAAAAAATAATAATAATGTCAAATTCTAGCATTAAGTTTTGTAATAGTAATGTTAGTGCATCAAAATTCTTACTTATACTCCTTATATTGAATGAGATTAGTTTTAAATTATGATCCCGGGAACCTGTCACGGTGCTCACGGTTACAGGGGTCACGCGGGAAGCCTTTAATGGGATTTACGGGACCCTGTTGGCGGTCAACCGGGTTATGTAGGATTCTTATATACTAAACCCCTAACGGCCGTTAAATCAGTACATAAGAAGGAGACCTGGGCTATCCAGTGGGATCTGCACCAAGATCCCCAGTGGCTTGCCTTTGAGCCCGCCACCGGGGGGCACAATAAAGCCACCCGGGAAATTATCATCGTGTTCAAAGATACGGGGATCGCGGGGGAAACCTCCAATAGGCCCCCAGGATCCTGCGGGCGATCGACTGCGGTATGTGTCCCCCACGGCTGTCCACACAAAAGAAGGGGCTGCACCGTGTACCCCTCAGTGCAAGGCAAGGGCCTTTGAAGGGGGCGCATTATTAGCCCCCTCGGGAATCTGTCACCGTTGTCACAGTTAAGGGGGTAGCGGGGGAAACATCCAATATGTCCCCGGGATCCCGTGGGGAAGTCAACCTGGCTATTTGGGAATCTTACCCACTAAAACTCCCGTGGCTATCACATCGACACATGAGAGGGAAACCTGGCTTCTCGGGTGGGATCTGCACCAGGTGTCTCTCAGTGCCTGGCCTTTGAGTCCGCCGCCGGGGGCAAGCATATTATATCCCAGATTTACCTTATATTATATGGAATGAATGATATATAGAATGAACTTCCCTAGTACGTGATTGTTAAGTATGTACTCGTACCTCTTTAGGTTGAGTCAACGTAATTAAATTTATTTACTTAGGTAAATCTTCTAAATAAATTCAGTTAAATAAACCTTCAGTGAAAACTTAAAAAAAAAGATCAAAAATAAAAAGTTTGTACACAAAAAAAAATCCCAAAGAGAGATTTGAACCCGGACCCTGCTGTGCTTAGAAGACGCTTCCGTAACCTCCAGACCACGGCTACTCTTTTTCTATTATTCGAATTACTTGAGGATATTCTTATTATATGTCTGCTCAGTCCCTAATGTATATAGCGTGATATTTTACCTTATGTATTAAAGTTATCCGTGTACAGTAGGTACCTAATTTATGTACTAAGCAAATCTAAGTGAGAATATTTGTACCAAAATCGGTTGAGTAATAATACTTCTTTTTAACCCTGTTAAGGGATAAATAAAAAAAAAATATCCCCACAGTGGCTTGCCTTTGAGCCCGCCTCCGGAGGGCATAATAAAAAAATAAACTGTCACCGTGCTCAAAATTTCGGGGATCACGGGTAGACCTCCAATAGGCTCCCAGGATCCTGCGGGCGGTCAACCGCGGTGTGTAGGATTCTTACCCTCTAACCCCCCACGGCTGTCCGCACAAAATATGGGGCTGCGCCGGGTCCCCTCAGTGCAAGGCAAGGGCCTTTGAAGCCGCTGCCGGGGGCGCATTATAGCCCCCCGGGAATCTGTCACCGTTGTCACGGGTGGCGTAAAGGGGTGGCGGGGGACACGTTTAATATGTCCCCGGGATCCTGTGGGGGAGTCAGCCTGCATATTTGGGATTCTTACCGATTAAAACTCCCGTGGCTGTCACATCGGCACATGAGAGGTGACCCAGGGTTCTCCGGTGCATTGCCTTTGAGTCCGCCGCCGGGGGGCGGATATATTATATCCCGGATATTTACCTACCTTATAATATATGGAGTTAATGAAATTCTCTAGTACCTATTTGATAGCGACTTTATTTCACACTATGTAAAGATACTTTGACGTCGATGGGAACAACACCAGCCAACCTGTAGAAAAAACCCTGACTGGCAGACCGACAATAATTTCAATAAAGTTTTGGCTTTTTAACCGACTTCAAAAAAAGGAGGAGGTTCTCAATTCGTCTGTATATATATATATTTTTTTTTTCTATGTATGTTCGCGCATAACTCTGGCAATTATGAACCGATCTGAAAAAATCTTTCTTCCATCCATTCTTTAATCCGTTAATTGGGTCCCATAAAAAAACTATTGCTTATTAATAAGTAGTTCCTGAAAAAACAAGAATGGTGACTGCGCACTGAGACTTGCAAGAAAGCCTATATAGATGACGTTTTAGTCGCTCGGACTCGCTCGGTCGGACAAAAATAGTCATAACTCTGGCAAATATTTACCAACTTCAATGATTCTTTTTTTATTCGAAAGAAGAAACCACTGTATTGAATCTGTATGAATTTTATTACAACCGGATAAGAACTTCCTGGAGGACCATGAACGATGTGGAGGAATTTATCTGGTAAAAACCATAAAACTGATGTTCTCCATTACATTGCTCTGACAATTATGAACCGATTTCGATGATTCTTTTTTATTCGAGAGAGTAAACTACTATGATGTTTTCATGCAAATTTCATTACGACCGGATATTTTTTTCTGAAGAAACATGAATTATGTAAAACTATGTAGATGATAATGTGATCATAACCTACCTAGATAATTTTACGGTTTTCGATGGTTCAATCTTTATATATGAAAATATCACTAAAAAGTTTAAAATAAAATCTTTTTAAAAAAAAAATTAACCGACATCAATATCACTGAAAAGTATAAAATAATTTAAATATTATTGAAGTTGGTGCCAAATATACACAGCAGGTACGCTAATACCAACTTCAATAATATTTAAATTATTTTATACTTTTTAGTGATATTGAAGTCGGTTCAATTTTTTTTTAAAAAGATTTTATATATCATACGTACAATACATGCATATTGTATTCCTACCCAAACAGACATTTTGGAAATATATTATCATTATTTTATTTTTATTTTATTATATTTGGGAAACAAACAAATGATACCACTATTACTAATATAAGATCCAATAGTACAAAAATCAATTAAGTTTCCACTAATAACTAAATCATAACATTATACAGAAGCTAACCACGTATGCATGATATTAAATTTAAAAAAAAAACATTTGATAAAAAAAATATATTAGAGATAAAAAGTGCTGGAGTTAATATGAGTTAAATATTTAAAACATCGAATCTTAATATAAATAAAAACAATCAAAAACAAAGTTAAAAATTCAAAAAGAAAACCCGCACACGGGTAGCGAACCAGGACAGTCCGTGCTTAGAGGACGCTTCCGTAACCACTTGACCAAGGAACTTTTGATTTATCTTTCAAATCACCGTATCTTATTCTTGTTATATATTTGTACCGCCATCCGTTGAGTAATAATACTCCTTTTTACCCTGTTAAGGGATAAATTGAAAAAAATATGAAATACTAATTCAATTAATTTTCTTAACGAATGTCTGTGCAAAATTTCAAGTCAATAGGACCAAGGAATCGCGTTCTCCCATACAAACTTTGCCCTCCTGTTTCACCCCCTTAGAGGTTGAATTTCGCAAAATCCCGTCTTAGTGAGCACCTACGTCCTAAAAGGAACCCCCATGCAAAGTTTGAGACTCCTAGCACTTGTAGTTTCTGAGATTTCGTGATGAGTGGGTTTTTGTCTACTCTTTTATATAATAAGAAGATAAATAAAGGATGAGCGATGATGTAATAGAATGTGTAGGGATGAAATGTGTCACTGTAATTAATTGGGTAGTTATATTTTTGTTTAAAAGTTATAATATATGTTGTTTTGAGTTTTAGTATATTATTATGTAAATGCACATTAAGGCTCTGCGATATCATTAAAACATTCAGTATGAAAAAATGGTTTAACATAAGTAATTGTTGCTGGATGGTTGAAACAATACCATTTTGTATCACTAATGAATACAATACAAAATATATAAATGATTTAGCACAAATACTCACTATAAATAAGAATATTAAGATGTACCTTACATGGTTACTTAACAGTGTAAAGCATATTTTGTCTGTGACAAGTGTAAGACAGTCAAAGATGCCATGGCCATTAAGTGGCAATAAGAAGAAAGAAGACTGATAAATAAACGGGAAATGTTGATTTTTAACTAATTGCAATATAGAAGTAAACTTAACAATGATAATTAGAAATAACCTACAAATGTTTGCATTGCATGATATTGTTACGACCGCGACATAAAAGTGTTAATTACTCGGTTAATTATGATTTAATTGCAATGATCTCAAAACGCATTGTTAGTCTATAGGTCTATTATCGATTCGTACTGAAAAATCTGGAATTCTCAATAGAAAGTAGTTCCCTCAAATTCGGAAAGTACTTATGTATGTACCTACCGCTCGCTCGCTCTCGGTTCACTGACCCCGCTTATTGTTCGTTTTCTCGAACAAGTGCGCTATTGTATCCGCTCGCGAAAACACTAGAAGTAGGTATATACGTGAATGAATACGAAATCTCGAAGTTTCCACCCCTCTGTTAATTTAGGTATATAAGCCGACGCATAGAGGCGTCCAGACAGTTTGTGTTTACAAGCGACAGCGGAAACATCTTAAGGAAGCGATCGAAGAGAATTGTACCAGCGACCCTTGCGAAGACTTTGGACTACTGAGAAGTACTGTGCGACTCGGACTAAAATCTTCTTTTACGTTAATCGGCATTTTAATACCCACCCGCACGTAACAATTGGTGTCAGAAGCGGAATGCCGATTCTGCCGCGTGAAGAATAAGTGCGTACTCCGCGAACAAGGAGACAAGTGGAGATGGATGCTGCACGTCGGCGTGGTCAAGAAGAGGAGTCTCAGCCTGAGACTGCCACATCGTCTGGTACCGCACCATCGGGAGACTCGACGGAGCTAAATTTGTCAACCCTGCTGGCCGCTATCCAGGGTATGCAGGAGGCTACTCGCCGCGAGATCCAGGCGAACCAGGAGGCTACTCGCCGCGAGATCCAGGCGAACCAGGAGGCTACTCGCCGCGAGATCCAGGAAGCTATTCAGGTAAATCAGGAGGCTACTCGCCGTGACATCCAGGCTACCCAAGAGGCTACCCACCGCGACATTCAGGCTACCCAAGAGGCTATCCAAGAGGCTACCCGCCACGACATCCAGGCTACCCAGGAGGCTACCCGCCGCGAAATCCAGGAGTCTATCCAGGCCAACCCAGAGGCCTTTCTGGGTAAGATTGACGCTGGCATTACTATACTCGGCGAGAAAGTTACAAAACTGGAAGCGGACGTCAAAGAGGTCACTATTAAAGCGGAGAACCTGGAAGGCCGAATTGATGACCACGACCACCGCATCCGTAAACTAGAAACTCGTCAACCGCTAACTGTGGCTACACCAGCACCATCAGCAGCGAAACTCAACCTTCCGCACTTCGACGGGTCTTCGTCGTGGACAGCCTTCCGCTACCAGTTCGAAACAATGGCCAACGGAAACGGTTGGACTGATGCCCAATCTTTTATGGCCCTCACGCTTGCTCTGCGAGGAGACGCTCTGATGATATTGGAAAACCTGCCACTTGAAGGACGGACATTGGATGCTCTCTTAGAAGCATTAGACACGCGTTACGGTGAAAAACACCTAGAACATGTCTTTCGAGCACAACTCCGCGAGCGGACTCAGAAGGCTGGGGAAAGCCTCCAACAGCCTACTCTTGTGAGTCTGATGGCGGCGTAGGTAGGTGCATGATAAATGTTATTATTATTTTATTTTTTTTAACCTTTTTATTATGATTTAATGATTTAATTATTTTTCTTTTCTATTAAAACTTAAACTACACAATGCAATATAATTCTATTACTGTATTCTACGATTATTATAATTTACTGGTTTATAATTGATTTATGTAAATTCTATACCTATATGTAAAAAAAAAACTTAAATGACTTAAATGACGACTTCCTTTCTTTGAGTGTTGTATACGCCTGTAATGGCATTGCACCTAGACTAAGACTTTTTCTTGTATTTTCCTATTGTAACTGTATCGTGTTGTGCCGCTGGTGTATCTTTTTATATAAATAAATAAATAAATAAACAGTGGGCGCTTGAGGTGGAAAGGCTGGTGCGTCGTGCATACACATCGGCACCGGCGACTGTGGAGGTGAATCTCCTACAGACATTCGTGGATGGCATACGGGACGCGGAAGTCAGAGCTGCAGTTCGTCTGAGCCATCATTCGACGCTAAAGAGCGCATTGGCTCATGCTCTCGAAGTGGAAGCTGTACGTCAAGACACTCGGGTACATAAAATCCGAGAAATAGCATCTGATGGGAGGAAGCCTCAGTATGTCCCCACCTGCTATGGCTGTGGAGAAAAGGGGCATATTCGATTTGGAATGTCGTAAAAAGAGGAGGGTCACGAGCTCCAGGACCGCGGGGCGGGTGCTGGCTGGTAACAATAAGGCCCCCATCATCACCATTACTCAAGTTCGCAACGGAAACAGTCTGACCATCGAGGGCACATTAAATAATCAGACATGCAGTTTGACAATAGACACTGGAGCTTCGCGGACTATTGTCAGACCTGAGCTACTGAAACGCACCGTTATGTTCATAATTTCATGTCCGAAAACTAAGTCTCTGTTTGGGCAACGTCATCCAAAGTTCAGGCAGTCCTTCATTTACAATAAAGTAATTGAAAGTTGTGATGTAAAAGAATGCACCACAAGAAAAGCTAGACACTTATTAACAAAATGGCTCCTTTCACTTTCATACGTAGAGACAGAAAACATTATAAAGATAGTAATATAATATTATAGTTAATTTTACGGTTATCTTCGACTGATACGCGCACACAACCGCACACACACACATACACACACACACACATGCACACAAACAAGCACATACTCACAATACATACATTTAAATCCCTATTATGTCTGTTTAAATTGTTATTTTTTTCTTTTTTCTTAATAATGTATACACTCATACAATATTTTAGTCTGTCGTCTCAAAATGCTTCGGAATTGTCAACGGATCCGGGTCTCCACGAGACAGGTATTTCCTAGTGTGGGGACCACAAGCATAACTGAATATCTTGTAATCATTGATTTGAGAAATAAAGCATTATTATTATTATGTGGAAAAAGCGATCCCCACCGTGTCGCCTCCAGACAGCAATCGGCCAGCCAGTCTCCATCCTCGGTGATACAGATGTAGAAATTAGTATTGGTGATCGAACATACATCCACTCAGTTCTTATCGCTAATATCATGGATGATTGCATTCTGGGCCTAGACTTCTTGAAGGATCAGCGATGTGTTTTGGATATTGATAAAGGAGTGTTAAGGTTCGCTGATCAAGAAGTTTGTCTGCAAGGATCACACCCATGCAGTCTTTCTTGTTTAAAGGATTTCATACTGGCTCCTAGATCTGAAAATTTAGTATCAGTGAAATTTCCTAAGAAGATCAAATCAAACAAATGTGTTATAATAGAAGACTCCGGGAATCATCCACAGATAATCACTGCCAGGACATTACTTATGACAAAAGGAGTAGCAAAAGTAAGAATTCTAAACTTGAGTAATGAAGAAGTTCGTCTGAGGAAGAATAGCCTGATTGGAAGATGCGAAGAAGTAATGTACCTAAAACGGTTAGACACTTCCGCAGTTCATCAAAATGTAAGTTCGACCAAAGACGATCACATTCGACAGCTTTTGGAAGATTGTAAGGAAAATTTATCACCACTGGAACTGCAGCAAGCCAAAGAGCTTTTGGTTACATTCAGGGACATTTTTGCAACCGGAAATGACTGTGGTAGAATAGGCCTTGTGAAGCACCAGATTGATACAGGCGATTCCAGGCCTATTAAACAGAGACCTCGACGTATACCGTGGGCAAAAGAAACAGAGGTAGCCGAAATGATAAAAGACATGGCTGAAAACAAGATCATCGAACCCTCTACAAGCCCATGGTCATCACCTGTTGTGCTAGTAAAGAAGAAGGACGGAAGTACGAGGTTTTGTGTTGACTACCGAATGTTAAATAATGTCACGAAAAAGGACAGCTATCCCCTGCCGAGAATTGATGATACGCTGGATATGCTCAGTGGCATGAAATGGTTCTCAACCATTGATTTGAAGAGTGGCTTCTGGCAGGTGGAATAGAGTCCAGAAGATAAAGAGAAGACTGCATTTAGCACTGGAATTGGGAACACTGGAAATGGCATTTCAATGTCATGCCCTTCGGTTTATGTAATGCTCCAGCCACTTTCGAACGCCTTATGGAGAGGGTGATGGTAGGCCTCCTTGGGGACGTATGCCTGGTCTATCTCGACAACGTGATTGTGATGGGACGCAGCTTCAAGGAGAACCTGAAGAACCTAGAAAAAGTGTTCACCCGGATCCGAGAAGCGAATCTGAAACTGAGTCCAAAGAAGTGTGCTCTGTTTCAGAAGGAGGTCAGTTACCTAGGACATGTCATCTCGGCGGATGGAGTAAAATCCGACCCTGAAAAGATAAAAACTGTTCAGGAATGGCCTGTCCCGAAAAATAAAACGGAAGTGCGAGCGTTTCTTGGGCTTTGCACTTACTACAGGCGCTTCATTAAGAATTTTTCGGAAGCAAAACCGTTACATCAATTAACAGAGGATAAACGCGATTTCATCTGGGACTCGAATTGCGAGAATGCTTTTAGTGAACTTAAGTAACGGCTTTGTGAAGCTCCTATATTGGGTTACCCAAGCAGGGAAGGATCCCCAAGACGCCTGCCAAGCGTGGGGATTATGGCAGACACCCCCCCCCCCCCCCCCACAATGATTGACGATAATTATTTACGGCCCCCAGTCCCCGGCAGCTCCTCTATTCCCCGCCTTGGTAGCGGGCGGGGTAACGGTCGAGCAGGGGGTGCGAAGAATCTCCGGCAGATGCCCCGCTACCACCCCCACCGAACTTTGGCCCTGGCAACACATAATGTCCGGACACTTAGGACTGACGAGAAGATTATCGAGCTGGAGGAAGAATTGAGCAAGTTACGTTGGGATATCTTGGGATTATCTGAAATCCGACGAGAGGGACAGGATACGATAACCCTTGATTCCGGAAACTTGCTCTTCTTCCGGGAAGGAGATCGAAAATCTCAGGGTGGTGTTGGGTTTCTCGTCCGTAAGTCTCTCATTAACAACGTTGTAAAGGTCGATAGTGTGTCGAGCAGGGTAGCGTACCTTATACTCAGAATAACCAGTCGGTATTCGTTGAAGGTTATACAGGTTTACGCGCCGACCTCGGCACACCCTGACGATGAAGTAGAGGCTATGTATGAGGAGATAGCAGAAGCCATACATACCTCCAAAACACACTTCACCGTTGTTATGGGGGACTTCAACGCGAAGGTGGGCACACGGCATGGCGATGAGTCATATGGGTACGGGCAGCGGAACCAAAGGGGCCAGCGGCTGGTCGACTTCATGGAGAAGGAGGGACTCTTTGCGATGAACTTCTTCTTCAAGAAGCGACCATCCAGGAAGTGGACGTGGATAAGCCCCGATGGTTCAACCAAAAATGAGATTGACTTCATCATGACGACCAAGAAGCATATATTCGATGATGTCTCCGTGATCGGCAGGGTGAAAACCGGTAGCGATCACCGCATTGTTAGAGGCACATTGAATATCAACGTCAAGCTTGAGAGGTCCCGTCTGATGAAATCCACGCTCCGTCCGGGAACCGCCCAAATCCGAAACCCCGAAGACTTTCAACTCGAACTGCATAATGGCTTCCAGTGCCTCGCCGAATGCGAAACTGCGGACGAGATAAACAATGGGTTGGTGCAAACTGTCCACGCAGTGGGGTCCAAGTTCTTTAAGACCCCACGCCGTAAAAAGCCTCAAAAGCTCTCCAATACAACCATTAAGCTAATGGAAAACCGGACTGAGATGAGACTACAATCTTCGGCTGATATGTCGGGTTATGCCAAACTCAATAGACGAATCTCGAAATCCGTGCGACATAACTTGCGTTCCTATAATACAGCATGTATTAAGGACGAAATTGAGCGGAACCAAGGCTCTAAAGTGTTCGCAAAGAATTCGTCTATTGGGCGTAGCCAAATGACAAAGCTGAAGATCGATGACGGCAGTGTCATCTCATCAAAACCGGAGATATTGAGAGAGCTTGAGAGATTTTACGGACAGTTATACACCTCAACACAGGAACCCATTGCCAGAACAGCTCAGGACACCAGAGCCAAATTAACCCGACACTACACTGAGGACATCCCAGACATCAGCCTGTACGAGATTAGAATGGCTCTCAAACAGCTTAAGAACAACAAGGTGCCGGGTGAAGACGGAATCACAACAGAACTTCTGAGAGCGGGTGGAAAACCGGTACTTTTAGTCCTCCAAAAGTTATTTAATTCCGTCTTACTCGAGGGTACTACGCCAGAAGCATGGCACAGGAGTGTGGTGGTTCTTTTCTTCAAAAAAGGTGATAACACTTTATTGAAGAATTATAGACCCATCTCACTCCTGAGCCATGTATACAAGCTGTTTTCGAGAGTCATTACGAACCGTCTCGAACGCAGGTTTGATGACTTCCAGCCTCCCGAACAAGCCGGGTTCCGAAAAGGCTTTAGCACCGTAGACCACATACATACGCTCCGCCAGATTATACAGAAGACCGAGGAGTATAATCGGCCATTATGTCTAGCGTTTGTGGACTACGAAAAAGCCTTCGATTCAATCGAGACCTGGGCGGTATTGCAGTCCCTCCAGCGGTGCCACATTGACTATAGGTACATCGAAGTGTTGATGTGTTTGTACAGCAACGCCACCATGTCGATCCGACTACAGGACGAGAGCACGAAACCAATCCCATTGCAGCGAGGTGTGAGACAGGGAGACGTTATTTCTCCGAAACTGTTCTCAAATGCATTGGAGGACGTTTTCAAGCTCTTGGACTGGTACGGATTCGGCATCAACATCAATGGCGAATACATCACTCACCTTCGTTTTGCCGATGACATAGTCATTATGGCAGAGTCGCTGGAGGACCTTAATACGATGCTCAGCGACCTCAGTAGCGTTTCCCAACAGGTGGGTCTTAAAATGAACATGGACAAGACGAAGATCATGTCTAATGTCCATGTTGCACCCGTACCGGTAGTTGTTGGGAACGACACACTCGAAGTTGTTGACCACTACGTATACCTAGGACAAACTATCCAGTTAGGTCGGTCCAACTTCGACAAAGAGGTCGCCCGAAGAATCCAACTCGGATGGGCAGCGTTCGGGAAACTACGCGATATCTTCTCGTCCGAAATACCGCAGTGCCTGAAGACGAAGGTTTTTAACCAGTGTGTGTTGCCAGTGACGACATATATATAACGGCTGGCCTTTTAGAGAAGTTCAGAGTCACACAACGAGCCATGGAGAGAGCTATGCTCGGAGTTTCTTTGCGCGACAGAATCCGAAATGTGGAGATTCGCCGAAGAACCCAGGTCACCGACATAGCTCTCAGAATCTGCAAGTTGAAGTGGCAATGGGCAGGCCACATCGCTCGAAGAACCGATAACCGTTGGGGAAGAAAGGTTCTCGAGTGGCGACCACGAACCGGAAGACGCAGCGTAGGCAGGCCTCCCACTAGGTGGACAGACGACATTGTGCGCGTCGCAGGTAACCGGTGGATGCAAATAGCCAATTGTCGTTCATTGTGGCGTTCTAAGGGGGAGGCCTATGTTCAGCAGTGGACGTCTTCCGGCTGATGATGATGATGATGATGAATCAGGGAAGGAAGATTTACTGTGGACGGACGCTAGTAACACGGGAATCGGTGGAGTGATGTCGCAAACACAAGGGGACCGCCAGGTGGTAATTGCATACTTCAACAAAGCACTTTCAAAACCAGAGAGAAATTACTGTGTTACCCGCCGTGAATTACTTGCTGTGGTAAAGACTTTACAACATTTTCAGAAATACCTTATAGGAAGACAGTTCACGGTTTGAACCGATCATGCGGCATTAAAGTGGTTGTTACAGTTTAAAAATCCGGAAGGACAGGTAGCAAGGTGGATAGAGCAATTGCAGGAGTTCAACTTTGTAACCGAGCATCGCAGTGGAAAAGGACACAATAACGCGGACGTTCTGTCACGAAGACCGTGCGCTGACGACTGCAAGCACTGTGGTAAAAATGAAGCCCGAGAAGAAGTAAATCTTATAAGGACGCATGGCTTAGACGGCGAGTGGACTGGACCCAATATGAGGAAGGCCCAAGAAGAAGATAATGACCTTGGACCTATATTGCGCTGGAAGCAAAGTGGAAACAAACCCCAATGGAAGGATAATAATACGTTTATTTTTCACCAAAAATACACAAACACGACAAAACAATAATAATATCTAACATAAATAAACTTTACAATTTGAATCGCAGGTAGATCGAAAAAACAATATACTTAGTACAATGTTCATTAACTTGACTAGTTCGACCACGAAAACAGGGAACTATTATTTTTAAGATTTTATTGTTATAGTCAATGATATATAGTGTATTACAAACAACAATAATGCTAGTATCTAAACTAGGCCTAGCCTGTATCTTAGATACTAGACACTTCCTTAAATGTATACAGTAAGCAACGGCACACACTAAGTACCGGTGTGGATGTGTCTGCTTACAGCGCGACTACTAAAAGTTATTGGGCTCAGTGGGACAGCTTAGTTCTGGAAGGCAATCTGCTGTGCAGGAAATGGGAGACCAACGACGGAAGGGAAATCACTCTGGAAGTGGTAATACCACGAATCATGGTGGCCCCTCTTCTACGGCACGTCCACGATGGTATCTCTGGTGGTCATCTTGGAGTCAATAAAACCCTCGTTAAAGTCAGACAACGGGTCTACTGGCTACGATGCCGTGAAGATGTCGAAGGTTGGTGCCGTAAATGTACTGCTTGTGCCTCGGTAATAGGCCCGCAAACCAGAAGTAAGGGACAGCTGAAGCTGTATAACGTTGGGGCACCATGGGAGCGCATCGCAATTGATGTAGCTGGGCCGTTTCCACAGACTGACGATGGGAACAAGTACATAATAGTAGTGCAGGATTACTTCAGTAAGTGGCCTGAGGTGTTCGCAACACCCAACCAAGAAGCAATAACGGTAGCCAAGAAACTGGTCCAGGAGGTGATATGTCGATTTGGTGTACCCATGGAAATTCATTCGGACCAAGGACGTAACTTCGAATCTGCCGTATTTCAAGAAATGTGCAAACTTCTTGGGATCCACAAGACCCGAACGACACCAGCACATCCACAATCAGACGGAATGGTCGAGAGATTTAACAAAACTCTAGAGAATCACTTGGCCAAGGTAGTGGATGATCATCAAAGGGACTGGGATCAGTACATCCTTTTATTACTGATGTCCTATCGTTCTGCAGTACATGATAGTACGGGGAACACGCCAGCCAAGGTGAACTTCGGGCAAGAGATGAGACTTCCGGTGGACGCAATAACGGGTACCCCACCTGACAGCCCTAAGCCCGTTACGGACTATGTGTGCGATCTTCAAAATCAGTTGGATGAAGTGCACAAGAGAGTGCGGGAGAACAGTCTGAAGACCAGCGAGAGCATGAAGACCCGCTACGATCGAAATGCGAATACCGTTGGTTTCGATGAAGGAACACTAGTGTGGTTTCACAATCCGCTTCGCAGAAAAGGGAAGTCTCCGAAACTACAAGCCCGTTGGGAAGGACCCTTTACTGTTATTACAAGGATCAACGACGTCACCTACCGCATCAAGAAGGGACCCCGAGGCAAACCTAAGATAGTTCACCTGGATAGATTGGCACGTTATCATGGAGCTAATGATGCTCGGGACGAGCATAACTAAGAGGGGGGTAGTGTTACGACCGCGACATAAAAGTGTTAATTACTCGGTTAATTATGACTTAATTGCAATGATCTCAAAACGCATTGTTAGTCTATAGGTCTACTATCGATTCGTACCGAAAAATCTGGAATTCTCAATAGAAAGTAGTTCCCTCAAATTCGGCAAGTACTTATCTATGTACCTACCGCTCGCTCGCTCTCGGTTCACTGACCCCGCCTATTGTTCGTTTTCTCGAATAAGTGCGCTATTGTATCCGCTCGCGAAAACACGAAGTAGGTATATTCGTGAATGATCTCGAAGTTTCCACCCCTCTGTTAATTTAGGTATATAAGCCGACGCATAGAGGCGTCCAGACAGTTTGTGTTTACAAACGACAGCGGAAACATCTTAAGGAAGCGATCGAAGAGAATTGTACCAGCGACCCTTGCGAAGACTTTGGACTACTGAGAAGTACTGTGCGACTCGGACTACTGTGCCTTGTGTGTATACTGTGCCGTATAGTGTATACATTGTGAGTGTACGTGGAATAAAATCTTCTTTTACGTTAATCGGCATTTAATTACCCACCCGCACGTAACAATATCTTAAATTTCGACAGTAAAAGGTAAGGATAATGGATAAATTTATCTATTGTGAAATAATATCAAAATAATATCAACTAACATTGACAGTGAGCTGTTATAACATTGACTTACTATTCATGGACATGCCCTACTGAACATCAAAAATAATTTAAATATTATTGAAGTTGGTGCCAAATATACACAGCAGGTACGCTAACACGCTACTTTTTACTACGCTACTTTTTAGTGTTACCTATTGAAGTCGGTTCAATTTTTTTATTATATTTTATTAAAGAAAGGTCAACTATTACTAATCTTCTTCTATTTAATGTATCTCCGCTCGCGCTCTTTCACTTGTGAATCTAAACCATTCTCGAATCCCCTTGAACACACACAAATAATTTCATCAACATCGGTCCAGCCGTTTAGGAGGAGTTCAGTGACATACACACGTACAGTAGAATTATATAAAAAGATTATGTCTAAGTAGATGCTATTTATACCGATTATACTAAGGCATTTGATCGTATAGATCGCAAATTACTTATTTTAAAGCTAATAAATGTCGGTTTAAGGGTAATATGTTAAAGTGGCACACTTCATGTATCGATAACAAATGTCAAGCTGTATTATTGGTTACATGTCCAGGTGGATGAATGTACCGAGTGAAGTGCTGCAGGGCTCACTATTAGGACCTTTGCTTTTTCTTATATTTATCGCTGATATAGATAGCTGTTGATTTTTTATTAATTTGTGTCTTATTCTTTTTGTATCTGTTTGTTTGTTCGCAAATTAGAGATCTTGGTGTACTACTTGACTCTAAGTTACTATACGATCATATTAACAATGCTTCTTAAGCTCTAGGCTTTATTGTGCGCTTCAAAGGATTTTAAACAAGCAAAACACTTAAAATATTATACTCGACATATGTGCGCTGCCATTTGGAGTACGCTTTCACGGATCGCGGATTTGGAACTCCAGATATGACATTTATATTAAACGTCTTTAAATATTTAGAAAAAGTTCATAAGATTTTTAAACTTTCGCACTCGGTCTTCAGCTATGCTATCCTCTAATGTAAACTATCCTGGCTGTGCTCCGCGGCGAGCTCAACGTCGAGCCAGACTTAAATATGACGTCGAGCTTAATACTGTTAAAATCCATATTCAGTATCTCATTTCGGCTCAACGTCAAACTGACTGTTAAACTATTCGATTCTCGTGGCGGTAGTGCTACGTAAAAAAAGTTAATGCATATGAAAACAGAACTCACCGATGCCAACTCACCTGCAGCGTCGAACTCAAGGTTGTGTGTTCTTAGAGAATAGCAGGGAAGTACGTGACTACTATCAATCCTGTATGAAACATCACTGTTTACCACTGCAGAAGCGCCGTGAAGTTAGGGATATTGTTTATCTTTCACGTATAATCACATCGCACTCCATCGACTGCCCTGAGCTACTCGGGAAACTTAAACTGTATACGCCGCCCAAATATCCCGGGCAACTTTCACGCCGGGCCCGGGTGCAAAACGTGTGCCAGATGTAGACCGTTTTGGGGGGGCAGAGTTGCTCGCGTCCGTAGGACTTACTACCTTCTCCTAGGCCCACCCTACACGTGCCCCCTGGGTGGTGCCAAATGAGCAACAACGCCGAGCCACAGGCGGCGGTAAAATAACCTGAACAGGCAACCACAAGCCTAGAGGAACTAAATCCCGTCTAAAGGTATGGCCATGGTGCCTTGGGAAAGTGCCATGTGTATACTCCCACCTCTTTTGTAAAAATGAATATGGTAAATAATGAGAATGCGATGTCATGCGATCCAGCTAACCCCCGGCGCCTGCAGGTACCCGGGCCTACAGGTGTGAAATCTGTTACCGAAGACTCCACAGGGGTGGGCAACCAGGCCCCTGTGCTAGTGAATGCGCCTGGAAGCAATAGTAGCAGCAAGAAGCTGCTCCAACAAGTGTTTCACCCAAGCCTATTTATGACGCGGCCCAAAAGCTCATCCTTGGGAAATTCTCCTAACGAGCTTACTAAAGAAATAGAAATTGATCGAAACTCAAATCAAGAGTCTAAAGACAGTAATACTTGTCCCCCTGATTGGCAATGAGTTCCCATAACTAGGAATTCGAAAAAAAGGAAATTGACCACCCCACCTTCACCTGAATTGGTAGAGGTAACAAATCGGTACTCTGACCTGCCTGTAGATGAAACAGTACAAGATACAGAAATAAAAATAACCCCCCCCCCCCCCCCCGATAATGCTCTATGGTATTGAAGATGTAAATAAACTTACAGAACTGGAAACGGTGGCAGATAGGATAGGATAAGACTAAATTCATCTACAAGCTCATAAACAAAAACCAACTTAGAATTGCAAGTGAAGACATTCATATACAAAATAATTATGGCAGTGATAAGAGAGAACAATCTGATAGGCCGCACTTTTAATAGAAAACACAGGAGAAACTGCAGATTGGTGATTAAAAATCTTTATCACACAACTCCGCATGATGCCATCAAGGAAGCATTTGAAGAAACAGGAAACACAGTAATTGGGGAAATCATCAACTCTCGATTTGGACCTAATAAGAAACCAACATCAACGTTTTTCTTAAACCTGCAAGCTGGCCCTAACAACAAAGCAGCAAAACAAGTTAAATACATATACCACCAAGAGGTCACTATTGAAGATCCAAAGAAGAGAACCTCCCCAGTTCAATGTCAAAGATGTCAGCAGTATGGGCATTCTAAAAATTACTGCATGAGACCTTACCGCTGTCTCAAATGTGCTGAATCACATAACACTAAGCAATGTCCCAAGGTGGATAGAAATACTCCAGCCATTTGTGCCTTTTGTCTTGGACCTCATCCGGCAAACTATAAGGGGTGTGAGGTCTACAACGAAATTTTGGCAAGAAAATTCCGCAAGTCCAGTGATCAAAGGAGCAACTTCCAACACAAACAGACAAATGTTAAGAATACAATTCCAAATCTACAAGTTAATGATCAAGAAGTCAGCCAAATCTACAAGTTAATGTCAAACACATCAAAAGACTATGCAGGTACTCTGAAGAAAATACCACATCAAAAGCCAGAAGCATTCTATGAAGAACCCACTCAACCCCATATTAATAAATTAGAAGATTTGTTTATAAAACAAAGCGAAAAGATTGACGCTATCCTACAACAAATGACAACCTTACTAGATGTCATAGCACAACTCGTCAATAGTATGACCAAATGATTAACACACTCAAAATAGCTACCTGGAACACCAATGGGCTATCTCCCAACAAAAGTGAAGTTGAAATTTTGTTGAATATTCACCTTATGTGGTGAAAGTGCCTTCAGTCCGGACTAAGCGGTTTGCTTCTTCATTTATAATCAAGACAGCTAAGGACTGGAACAGTTTGCCTGCGTCGGTTTTCCCGCCCGATTATAATGTGGGTGTCTTTAAGACTAGAGTGAATAGGCTTTTAATAAGCTAGTGTATTTTGCCATCCTCGATTGCGTCGCCGCTTTCCATCAGGTGGGACTGCAGTCAAGCACTAGCTTATAAATGATAAAAAAACCAGCTAATCGGATATAAGGATATTTTACTCATATCGGAAACTCACTTTACATCAAACAGTCAAGTTAATATCAAAAATTACAACATATGGAGGGCCTAGGTCGACTATTTTTCCAAATAGAGTCCTCCTTGGATAGCTTGTTAAACCACGTACCAGTCATCCTAACAGTTAGCGTCAATGTTCTCTACCGCCAGAAGCATCCTCGGTTGTATAATAACAAAACAGACTGGCCAGAATTTCGCCGACTGGTTGAGGACTCGCTGCAACTTAACATACCCTTAAAAACCAATGACGACATTGACTCTGCTGTTATCAATGTCACGAGGTCAATGCAAGAGGCGTGTTGGACCTGTACTCAAGAGTCTGTTAATTACACCCTGAGACATAATCATTCATCATTGAAATAAGGAAATTGATCGAAAAGCGATGGCTACGGAGAGTATGGCATACTAGCCGCCACAACGATGATAAAAGGACCTTGAATAGAGCTATACGAGAACTTAAACAAGCTATAAAAGATAGAGAAGACACACAGTGGATGCACACATACAATCTCTAACTGCAATTAGTGTAACTAATTACTCTCTGTGGAAGGTATGTAAAAGTGGCCAACCAGTGAATTCAAAACCACCAATACGAGTGGAAGGAAACCAGTGGGCAAGGACAAAACAAGAAAAAGCTAATGCATTTGCCGAACACCTCGCAAATGTTTTCAAACCAAATGAGGCTCTAACAGGTCTAGAAGAAACCGAAATAGACAACATACTCAAACGGGACTTTCAGCTAGAACTGCCACCCAAACCTGTGACGCCTGTGACGGACAATCGCAGCCTTGGAAGATAAAAAGGCACCAGGATTTGATCTCATTGACAAAACAGTTCTTAAAGAGTTACCAAAGAAGGCAACTGTTTTTCTAACCACACTATTCAATAGCATAATAAGGGCAGGGTACTACCCATTACTGTGGAAAGTATCACAGATAATAATGATAAATAAACCCGGATCACCAGCTCACGAGGTAACGTTATACAGACCTATCAGCCTGCTGCCAATCCTTTCTAAACTATTTGAAAAAATACTGTTAACCCGCCTATTCGGATTCATCTCTGCTATCCCAGACCACCTGTTTGGTTTTAGGCCAGAACATGCCACCATAGAGCAAATACATAGAGTATGCCGTAACATCAGGAATGCTTGAGAAAGAAAACAGTACTGCGCCTCGGCCTTCCTTGACATACAACAAGCATTTTATAGGGTATGGCATAAAGGGCTCTTATGCAAGATCAAACTGTACTTACCACACTGCTACTATAACTTGTTAGAATTCTACCTTTCTGAAAGGTGCTTCCAGGTTAAGGAAGATGACACAACCTCTAGTTTCCACGATATACTGGCTGGAGTCCCTCAGGGATCAGTTCTAGGACCGGTTTTGTATACAATATTGACGGGCCTGTTGGTCTAGTGGTTAGTGACCCTGTCTGCTACCCAACATGTCGTGGGTTCGATTCCCACCAAGTGTCTGGGTGTTTTATCTATATAAGTATGTATTTACAAAAAAAAGTATATATGTATTAGTACCAGTTGTCTGGTTTCCATAGTACAGGCTCTGCCTAGTTTGGGATCAGATGATCATGTGTGAATTGTCCCAGGATATTATTATTATATTTACGGCAGATCTACCGCAAACGCCTGAAGTAACAATCGCCACGTACGCTGATGACACAGCAGTGCTTGCAAGTGACCATTGCCCAGTAAAGGCATCACAGAGAAGTCTGGATGACATTCACCTTTGGATGGGTAAATGGAGGATAAAAGCCAGTACCTCAAAATCAGTTCAAGTGACCTTTACCCTCCGACGAGAAAAATGCCCACCTGTAAGACTAAGCACCCACAAACTTCCACAAAGTGAGTGTGTCAAGTACCTTGGCATGCACCTGGACCATAGGCTTACATGGAAGAAACATATAGACACAAAACGTAAAGAGATTGACATCAGATATAAGGGCATGAACTGGCTCTAAGGTCGTAACTCAAAACTATCCACGGACAATAAGCTCTTAATCTACAAAACCATGATAAAACCCATCTGGACCTATGGTACACAACTGTGGGGCTCAGCCTGTGACTCAAACATCATGAAAATACAACGCACACAAAACAATATTTTGAAACAAATATCAAATGCACCGTGGTTCATTAAAAATACTGAAGTCCACGAACACCTGAACATGAGCATAGTCAGGGAAGAAATAAGAGCATGTGCAAAAAAGTATCAAACCAGACTGAAAAGGCATCCCAACCAACCAACGGTAGTGCAACTTAGCATACCAGACTGTGTGAATATAGAATAAAACGACGCAACATCTTACAACTGGATAGCTTAAACTATAGCTACAGTACTGTATAGGAGGTGTTTCCAATGGGGAACAGCTCTACCTGTCTAAGGCTGCCTGTCCACCGGAGCGGAGCGAGGCAGCGGAGCAAAGCGGGCAAGAAAGACGAGCGGAGATTTTGTGCAATCTTATTGGTTAATATTTCACCGTTTCTCCGCTCCGCTGCCTCGCTCCGCTCCTGTGGACAGGCAGCCTAAACCCCTTACAACAAATCTGCTCATAGTTTTTAAACTGATTGCAAGATTCGGCAAAAAAAAAAACAATGTAGACCGAGTGAGTGGCACCGCATCGATGTACGCACCTGTAAGCCTCGTCGGTGTGGAGGTCGTAGAGCACGCGCTGCGAGAGCTGGCGCAGCAGGCGCCGGAAGCCAGACAGCATCGTGAGCGCGGCGTCCGCCAGCGGCACGGCCAGCGGCGGCGGCGGCTGCCCCACTTCCGACCACAGGTCTCTCAATTTCTTTTCGAGTTTCGGCAATCCTGCTCCGTCATTCGGCTCGGATTCGTTTCCGTACCAATGAGAAATCGCGATCACGTCGAAGTCGCCGGCGCGGGCGGTCGAGTCCCACTCGCGTACGATCCACGCGTACTCGTTCTCTCGCGTCATACTGTCGTTCGTCGCGATCGAAAGGATTGCCGCCGCGACGTCGGCCCTCGCGTTCACGAAGACGATGCGGCCGTCCCCCCGTCGCACGTCCGCCAGCGCTCGGTCCACGCTCGCTCGGTCCGGCCCGGTCGGCCCGGACGTCACGTCGAAGCGGCCGAGCGCAAGAGACCCGTGCTCCGAGAGCGCGTCGAGCCAGGCTCGCGCGAGCGGCTCGCCGGCGTCATTGAGCACGGCAAGCCGGCGCCAGCGCGCCGCGGCGGCCAGCGCGGCTAGTGCGGCGGCGAGCGGGCGCACGCGGCCGGCGCTGGTCCAGGCGGCGCCGGGCTCTGCGGGCACGTCGCAGCGCAGCAGCGGCAGCCGCAGCCGAGCCGCCTCCTCGCTGCCGCCCGCCCCCACCGTCACCACTCCGATCGTAGTTTTGCCTATGATCGTGCGCGAGTTCTCGACCACGATCCGGTCCACCTCGCTCTTCGGACACGCGGTTTTGTATTTTCTCCAAATGATCACGTAATCCGAGTCGTTCGACTCGGCGCCGATCGCCGCCAGCAGGCGCGAGTACCTCTCGTAATGCGGATCGTCCTCGCAGAAAACGACGAGCACGCGGTACTTCATCTTGTCCTCTGTTATCCATCGCGAGAACGTATCGTCATTTTCGAGCGCCCATTTGCACGCCGCCGCTCGAATCTCGAGGCCCTCGTCGGCCTCGTACCGCAGTATCGTTCGCAGAGATTCCACCGGCGGCGTGAAGTTGTACACCGCGTCGTAGAAGTGCGGCGCGTACGACGTGACAACGTTGAGGTCGACCGCGCGCACGGCCAGCGAGTCGTCGAGGTCGGGCACGGGGCATGCGGCGGCGCCGGCGCCGGCCCACATGTCGTAGTCCAGGAACAGGAAGGCGCAGCCCACGCCGCGCACCGCCCGCATGAGCGCGGCGCGCGGGAGCGGCGCGAGGCGCACGCACAGCCGCCGCCGCAGCTCGCGCACCACCTCGCGCACGTGCTCGTCCTCCTCCGCCGGGTAGTACACGATTGGCACTGACGCGTTGTCGCTGCGAAAATATAAAAAATATCGTCTTCAATAAGACAGCACACTAAGAAAAAAACAGCACACTGTTAAAAAAGTTACAATTTATAGGTATACATGGTGATCTGCTTTCGTGACTATCCTCATACATTGAGAATAGGTCGCAATGTGTGTAACAACATGTCTAGCTGGGTATCTGTACCTAGCCTAGCGGAGTGCCTCAGGGGTCTTACTTACTACTAGGACCATTATTATTCCTAGTCTACGTAAATGATATCGACTTGTGTCTGAATTATTCAAAACTTTTGCAGATGACATGAAATTTGTCCCACTATATCAACATTTAATGATGCGTCGGTATTACAGACCGATTTAGATGAACTTGAAGCGTACTGCCAAGTAAATAAAATTGACCCTTAATTTAACCCTTCTAAGTGTTCGGTAATTACTTATAGTAGGAAACAAATGGTACTGGACACTAATTACACTCTAGGAGATCAAATCTTGCCAAAGTGCAATGTTATCAGAGACTTAGGTGTACATCATCATGATAGCAAACTTATCTTTGACTTGCATGTAGATGCAATAGTTATAAAAGTCTCTTCAAATGATTTACTGAAGCTTAAAACACATAAAATATTGTATTGTACCCAATGATATTATATAAAATAGATATGCCATTAGCGCTCGCCAGACGTTCAGCGAGTATTCCCCAACTGGGTTTTGTAGCAGTTAGTCGCACGCCGTCCCGCGTAGTCAATGCGACATCGTGGCGTCTATCATAAAAAAATGAAAATTGCCTGCGTATTTAATATTTGGCGAAGTTACGGCGGCGCTAAAGGGACCTCCGACCGAGCGAGATGTGATGCTCGGCAAGGGCCGAAGCCCCCGACAGTTGTTGTCGGGATGTTGTATATATACTCCAAGTTGGAGAAACTTCGCTTGCGAGATTCAGGATCGGAGGTGTTGCCATCTATCGCGTTGTATGTGATACTGCTTGCTTGTCCTCGCGTCGCTGTACCGCATGTGGCGCCATCTGCTTGTGTCATGTTGCCACATCACTCCCCTCCGAAGTCTGGAAGTCGATCAACTGTCTTCATATGCCAGCTCGTCCTTGCGCTCCAGTCGCTATGCCAGTGCCAGTGGATGCAGTTCCAGTGAGTCGGAACTGCGGTGCGTAGTCCCAGTGAGTCGGGGCTGATGCTGCGTCGCCCTTAGTGAGTCAAGGTGTGCAGTGCGTATGGCTGGCGGCTGCTAGTCGTACCGGTGAGAGAAATGTGCTCTTCTTACAAGGACCGGCCGTAGTGCAGGGGTGCTGTGCCAAGTTGTGGCCGAAGGTTGACCAGGCTTGCATTCTGTAGCTGCATGCGGTGGTCGTCCGATGAGGCCGGGATACTGGCTGGCTTGTGACTCGCTGGTTGAAGCTGGAGAGTTGCTGCTGTGGGGAGAGAACGATGGCAAAGCTGTGCTGTTGTCCGATCCAAAGGCTGCGTCAATATCACGTCGGGGTCACCAGATTTGGCGAAGTTACGGCGGCGCTAAAGGGAGCGAGGTGTGATGCTCGGCCAGGGCCGAAGCCCCCGACAGTTGTTGTCGGGATGTTGT
This sequence comes from Furcula furcula, assembly GCA_911728495.1. Classification (NCBI taxonomy): domain Eukaryota; kingdom Metazoa; phylum Arthropoda; class Insecta; order Lepidoptera; family Notodontidae; genus Furcula; species Furcula furcula. The sequence continues at coordinate 31,504,099 of OU452245.1, read as the reverse complement.
ATATATAATCCAAGTTGGAGAAACTTCGCTTGCGAGATGCAGGATCGGAGGTGTTGCCATCTATCGCGTTGTATGTGATACTGCTTGCTTGTCCTCGCGTCGCTGTACCGCATGTGGTGCCATCTGCTTGTGTCGTGTTGCCACAAATATGTGCACATATCACCAGGCAAAAGTAAATAAACAGTCAGGGATAATATAGCACATGTAACTTTGAAAAAATAATTGAATTTTGTAAAGTATTTCAATTTTCTTAATAATTTCGTAAGAAATAATTGTAAAATTGAATGTGTCAGTTGACAAGATGACACTGACAAGCGTTTAACCAACGCTGACAACGGAACGCACAAAATATAGCCATCTCGTTTTCTCTTACTTTTCTCGTTATGCATTTGCGTGCATTTGTCATTGTCAGACTATAGGTAGGAAAATGTATAGCTATTAGCTAGGTATAGCTAACTACAAGTGACACAACTTTTATCGTGCGTTATAATAGATCCAACCGTTTATTTTCTTTTTGACAGCACCAATAGAACGTAACTGCGTCATGTTACGCAACAGTTCACTTTTAAATGCGATGTTTTAAAAATATGACAACTGCCTAATTTTGCTCCTTGATCCCGTATAATAATCATCTTTGACAAATTGAGTCCATAAGTGCAGTAGTTTTTTTATAAATTACATAAAATAACAAACGTTTTTAAAAATTTACCTTCTATGGCTATCAACATAGTGATGTTACGATTGAGATATCGATATTGTTTATTAACTATTTTTACACGTGTATAATGTAGCATTCTAATGTAGTATAAATATAGATTGGTATGAAATGATATGAAATAATTATTGTGACTTTTACTTTTATTTATTTACTAGCTGACCCACGCAGCTCCGCCTGCGCTATTTTTACGTTAACTAAACTTTTAATAACAGACATTCGCATCGAATACATAACATCCTTTTTTATAGTCGGTTAAAAACTGGGGCCCACTTTTTACTTGCTCTCCAAAGCACGGACCCGTTTAGTTTAAATGACGTTAAACGATCACCCATCTATTTAATGACCTTACCTAACGTTGCTTAACCCGATCGATTACAAAACCTTGATAACAACTCTCTATGAGTGTTCCCTAACTAATATGTATGATATTATAAAGAAATATTGATAAAATCGGACCAAGTACCCATTTTGACTTTAATCCCCTCTCCCAAAAGAACCGTGCTAGATTACGGGATAAAAAGTATCCTATGTCCTACCTCGTAGTAAGATCTCAAATCATGCCAAGTTTCATTTGAATCCATTCAGTAGTTTCGGCGTGATGCTCAGCCGTGATACAGACAGACAGACAGTCAGACAGACAGACAAAAATTAAAAAAAAATATATTGTCGGCCTCAGTATCGGTTATAGAATGCCCTCCAAATATAATTTTCAAAATATCTTCAATGTACAGAATTGGACCTGTTACAGTTTTATTATAAGTATAGATTAATCAAAATCAGATCGTCATCGTCGCTGTCACTCAAGCTATCCCCGACATTTATAATTATTTGTTGATTCATATTATCTATCGCCACGTGTTTATCCCAATCTGCCATTATAGTTTCTTGTGTTTTTTGAATTACATTTTGCCAGTTTTCCCAGTTACTTTCACACATGCATTTTTTAATAAATCAAGCATTTTGTTTGCCGTGAATGGGGGTTTTGTGTTATTTCGAGCGGCGTGTCCTTTTACTTGAGCCCATATTAATTCAATGGCATTGTATTGACAATGATAGGGTGGAAGTCTAAGAACCCAATGACCATGTTCTGCAGCTATTTCGTCGATCTTGGCGGCTTTGTGTGGCGGGTCACCCCCTTCCCTCTAATATGGTTGAGGGGAGTGATGGCTGCTGCTCAAGTCAACTCGTGCGCGGGTGCTGCTTGGTGGGACTGGTCCGGCCGCTGTCCTATTGTCCTTTTTTTATTTTATTATTTTCTTTTGTAGTCTAGCAGCAAAATTGATTGTTGCTTTATTTACGTTCTGAAGGCAATTCACTTGAGCTTGTAAATTATTCTTGGTGTGTATCTAACTTAGACGACTTGTGATAAAATTTAATATGTTAAAGTGCTTTGTGTCTTGCCTAACGAGGCACTGTTTAACAGCAGAGGGTAAATGTTAAACGTGAGCCACTGTGATTTTGGATCGGTCATGCTCGCCATCGAAAAGTCTTTGCTTGTGGCGGCTTCGTGTGGCGGGTCACCCCCTTCCCTCCAATATGGTTGAGGGCAGTCAGTGATGGCTGCTGCTCGAGTCAACTCGTGCGCGGGTGCTGCTTGGGGGGACTGGTCCGACTACTATCCCTTTGGCATTTTAGTTTTTACTTTGTTGTATTTTCGTCGTATTTTTTATTTTATTTGATATTTTGAACGGCAGGACACACTGTCGCCGGTGCTGATCTAATTGTAAAAAGACAAACTTTGTTTTAAAAAAAAATGTGAAAAAATTACAAGCCCGCTGAGTTGCTTGCCGGATCTTCTGAGGCCGCGTTGTGATCCGGTGGTAGCTTTTAAAAAATTGACCGTTCAAAAGTGCTATCGTTAAGCCTATTTGAAATAAAAATTTTGAATCTTTGAATCACATATCGTTTTGGGAAGTGTTTTTTTGTTCGTAATATATAGTAATTGTACTTTTAGTAAGGAGTTATCAACATTTTCGCCATGTCGTTGAAGCCAGTCAATGATTACTTGTTTTTTGTCGGCCTGGGTCGGCATTTTATCAATTTGGCGTGAGTGATAGGATGCGTTATCCATAATAATGACTGACGGTTCTTCCAATGATTGCACCATTTCCTTAAACCAACTTTCGTAAACCTCAGAATTAATTTCTTCGTGGTACTCAACTGTTTTTTTTGGATTTAAAGGCCAACAAAGCATCTGGCATGAATCATTTCATAGACCCTGCATGGCAAATGATTAGGCGTTCTCCTTTTCCTATCGGCACTGAGCTAGTGGAAGCTGCGGTGTCATCAGTCCAGTTCTTAGACACTGTGTGGTTCCCATTCAGCCAAGTTTCATCAGTGAAAACAACATTTGACCAATCTGCAATTTTTTTGGCTTCGCTCTAAAATTCGCAACGAGCGAAAGCTACGTCGCGACGCTCCATCAATATTTTGCGTTTGTCCGATTTTTTATAAGTAAATCCAATTTCTTTCAAGACCTTTGCCAATGACGATTTTTGGCCTGGGAGCAAATCACATTCACGCAAAGAAGCAACAAGTTTTTTAAGTGTTGGAACTTCTTTACGTAAGTAATAGTTATATATATGACGGCGTATAGCGTCTGCCTCAAAGTTGTCAACCGATGTCACACGACGTGGTTGGCGTTTTTTCTTCGGCGTACGAAGCTTATTCTCCTGCATGCCGCTTGTTCCGTAGGCTTCGGTAGTAATTTTTGTAACCGTAGGTTCACTAATACCTAAAGCGGCCGCAACGCGTTCTCGCACTTGCGACAATGGTAAAAGCGGGCCTCCATTTTGATACTCTGCTTCAAAGTAATTACGAAGCTTGATCACCATTTCTCTCGTCTGTCCTTTCAGCACTGATCCTTTCGGCATTTTATAGTTCGAATATAAAACAATACAAAACTCAGCAAACAATGACTAGCACGGGCGTCTTGTTGCGAGTGACAGATGACAGTGACAAACACAAAATGGCGGTAGACCATTGAGTGTTGCTACCTTGAAAAAATACTACCCATAAACAAAAAATGGGGTAAGTAATAGAACGTTTTAAAAACCCCGCTCTAATATTTAGGAAGATTATTATTACGTGTCAATGTAACAAAAGTGATAATAGAATGACGTTCTACTACTTACTAGCGCCATTCCTACGACTGTTCTCTTTCCGCACAGACTCGATAGAAAAAGGAATCGATATCGTGTCCACTATAATCACTTGGTCACAACACTATAACTGTCAAATTAGATCTGTTAAATAGAAAATAAACGGTTGGATCTATTATAGTAGGGATATAACATATCTTTAGTAAAATATCATTGATTGTACCCAATGATATGTATAAAATATCATTGATTCTACCTATGTTAGAAGTCATCTGGAGTTCGCAATGCAAATATGGAATCCGCGCTATCTATACTTATAATAAAACTGTAACAGGTCCAATTCTGTACATTTAAGATATTTTGAAAATTATATTTGGGCATTCTGTAACCGATACTGAGGCCGAAAATGTAATTTTTTTAATTTTTGTCTGTCTGTCTGTATCACGGCTGCACATCACGCCGAAACTACTGAATGGATTTAAATGAAACTTGGCATGGTTTGAGATCTTACTACGAGGTAGGACATAGGATACTTTTTATCCCGTAATCTAGCACGGTTCTTTTGGGAGAGGGGATTAAAGTCAAAACGGGTACTTGGTTATACGCTTGGTCCGATTTTATCAATTTTTCATTATAATATAATAAATATTAGTAAGAGAACACTCATAGAGAGTTGTTATCAAGGTTTTGTAATCGATCTGGTTAAGCAACGTTAGGTAAGGTCATTATAGAGATGGGTGACCGCTTAACACCATTTGAACTAAACGGGTCCGTGCTTCAGAGAGCAAGTAAAAAGTGGGTCCCAGTTTTTAACCGACTATAAAAAAGGAGGTTATGTATTCGATGCGAAGGTCTGTTATTAACAGTTTAGTTAACGTAAAAATAGCGCAGGTATAGCAGTGTGGGTCAGCTAGTCATAAATACATTGACCGTATAGAGAACATACAAAAACGTTTTATTAAGTATCTCTGTTATCATCAGAAACTCCCATATCAATCTGCCGATTATCTTCAATATTGTAAAAAGTTTCATTTGTTGCCACTTAAGGAACGTCGAGAGATTAGTGATTATTTATTTCTGAGGTTCTTGAATAAAATTATTTTAACATTCAAATACAAATAAATAAATATTTTTTAGTGTGCTGTCTATTGAAGGCGGTTTATTTTTATTTTTTATCGATATAGGATAGATCTCACCAGTTACGATACCAAAGAAAATTGTACAGTGAGCGGATTCCAAATTATTCGATACTATTAATAGGATAGAAATCGCGTTTCGCTTACTACGAGACTGAACAGGGCGCGTCGGGCGGCGGCGCGGCGTCGTCGGCGTCGACGTCGGGGAGGCGGCAGGCGCTCGGCGAGCGCTCGTCGGGCAGGTGTTGGCGCGTGCAGGCGGGCGCGCACATGTGCAGCCGCAGCCGCGCCGGCGCCGCGCCAGCGCCGAAGTCCCGCAGCCGCGGGCCGCCCGCGCCGCACGCGTCCTGCGCCGCCGTCGCGCACGTCGCGCCTCGCTCGCCCACCCACGCCGCCGACACCGCCACCACCAGCCTGACGTTCCCGGCAGCGAATATTATACGGCTGATGTTGCTTCATATTATCGATGATAATCTAGCTCATTGAGGTGATCTCGGGCGGTGATCGTGCGCCGACGCAGGTGAGCACCGGGGACGACGTTGCGACTGGATCGTTTCGAATGGAAGTTTGAAGTTCCCCGGTGCTCCGATGGGTGGTCGTTCGGTGGCATTTGAAGCTAGCCGAGCGTCTCGGTGCTTCTGAAGGCACGTGAGTCGCCTCGGTCACCCTCGGTCGTCGCCATCTAGACGGTATGATCATTGTCCGAGGCTCGAGGCCGGTTCGAACGACGCCGACGCGCGACTCGCTGGTTGAAGCTGGAGAGTTGCTGCTGTGGGGAGAGAACGATGGCAAAGCTGTGCTGTTGTCCGATCCAAAGGCTGCGTCAATATCACGTCGGGGTCACCAGATTTGGCGAAGTTACGGCGGCGCTAAAGGGAGCGAGGTGTGATGCTCGGCCAGGGCCGAAGCCCCCGACAGTTGTTGTCGGGATGTTGTATATATAATCCAAGTTGGAGAAACTTCGCTTGCGAGATGCAGGATCGGAGGTGTTGCCATCTATCGCGTTGTATGTGATACTGCTTGCTTGTCCTCGCGTCGCTGTACCGCATGTGGTGCCATCTGCTTGTGTCGTGTTGCCACAAATATGTGCACATATCACCAGGCAAAAGTAAATAAACAGTCAGGGATAATATAGCACATGTAACTTTGAAAAAATAATTGAATTTTGTAAAGTATTTCAATTTTCTTAATAATTTCGTAAGAAATAATTGTAAAATTGAATGTGTCAGTTGACAAGATGACACTGACAAGCGTTTAACCAACGCTGACAACGGAACGCACAAAATATAGCCATCTCGTTTTCTCTTACTTTTCTCGTTATGCATTTGCGTGCATTTGTCATTGTCAGACTATAGGTAGGAAAATGTATAGCTATTAGCTAGGTATAGCTAACTACAAGTGACACAACTTTTATCGTGCGTTATAATAGATCCAACCGTTTATTTTCTTTTTGACAGCACCAATAGAACGTAACTGCGTCATGTTACGCAACAGTTCACTTTTAAATGCGATGTTTTAAAAATATGACAACTGCCTAATTTTGCTCCTTGATCCCGTATAATAATCATCTTTGACAAATTGAGTCCATAAGTGCAGTAGTTTTTTTATAAATTACATAAAATAACAAACGTTTTTAAAAATTTACCTTCTATGGCTATCAACATAGTGATGTTACGATTGAGATATCGATATTGTTTATTAACTATTTTTACACGTGTATAATGTAGCATTCTAATGTAGTATAAATATAGATTGGTATGAAATGATATGAAATAATTATTGTGACTTTTACTTTTATTTATTTACTAGCTGACCCACGCAGCTCCGCCTGCGCTATTTTTACGTTAACTAAACTTTTAATAACAGACATTCGCATCGAATACATAACATCCTTTTTTATAGTCGGTTAAAAACTGGGGCCCACTTTTTACTTGCTCTCCAAAGCACGGACCCGTTTAGTTTAAATGACGTTAAACGATCACCCATCTATTTAATGACCTTACCTAACGTTGCTTAACCCGATCGATTACAAAACCTTGATAACAACTCTCTATGAGTGTTCCCTAACTAATATGTATGATATTATAAAGAAATATTGATAAAATCGGACCAAGTACCCATTTTGACTTTAATCCCCTCTCCCAAAAGAACCGTGCTAGATTACGGGATAAAAAGTATCCTATGTCCTACCTCGTAGTAAGATCTCAAATCATGCCAAGTTTCATTTGAATCCATTCAGTAGTTTCGGCGTGATGCTCAGCCGTGATACAGACAGACAGACAGTCAGACAGACAGACAAAAATTAAAAAAAAATATATTGTCGGCCTCAGTATCGGTTATAGAATGCCCTCCAAATATAATTTTCAAAATATCTTCAATGTACAGAATTGGACCTGTTACAGTTTTATTATAAGTATAGATTAATCAAAATCAGATCGTCATCGTCGCTGTCACTCAAGCTATCCCCGACATTTATAATTATTTGTTGATTCATATTATCTATCGCCACGTGTTTATCCCAATCTGCCATTATAGTTTCTTGTGTTTTTTGAATTACATTTTGCCAGTTTTCCCAGTTACTTTCACACATGCATTTTTTAATAAATCAAGCATTTTGTTTGCCGTGAATGGGGGTTTTGTGTTATTTCGAGCGGCGTGTCCTTTTACTTGAGCCCATATTAATTCAATGGCATTGTATTGACAATGATAGGGTGGAAGTCTAAGAACCCAATGACCATGTTCTGCAGCTATTTCGTCGATCTTGGCGGCTTTGTGTGGCGGGTCACCCCCTTCCCTCTAATATGGTTGAGGGGAGTGATGGCTGCTGCTCAAGTCAACTCGTGCGCGGGTGCTGCTTGGTGGGACTGGTCCGGCCGCTGTCCTATTGTCCTTTTTTTATTTTATTATTTTCTTTTGTAGTCTAGCAGCAAAATTGATTGTTGCTTTATTTACGTTCTGAAGGCAATTCACTTGAGCTTGTAAATTATTCTTGGTGTGTATCTAACTTAGACGACTTGTGATAAAATTTAATATGTTAAAGTGCTTTGTGTCTTGCCTAACGAGGCACTGTTTAACAGCAGAGGGTAAATGTTAAACGTGAGCCACTGTGATTTTGGATCGGTCATGCTCGCCATCGAAAAGTCTTTGCTTGTGGCGGCTTCGTGTGGCGGGTCACCCCCTTCCCTCCAATATGGTTGAGGGCAGTCAGTGATGGCTGCTGCTCGAGTCAACTCGTGCGCGGGTGCTGCTTGGGGGGACTGGTCCGACTACTATCCCTTTGGCATTTTAGTTTTTACTTTGTTGTATTTTCGTCGTATTTTTTATTTTATTTGATATTTTGAACGGCAGGACACACTGTCGCCGGTGCTGATCTAATTGTAAAAAGACAAACTTTGTTTTAAAAAAAAATGTGAAAAAATTACAAGCCCGCTGAGTTGCTTGCCGGATCTTCTGAGGCCGCGTTGTGATCCGGTGGTAGCTTTTAAAAAATTGACCGTTCAAAAGTGCTATCGTTAAGCCTATTTGAAATAAAAATTTTGAATCTTTGAATCACATATCGTTTTGGGAAGTGTTTTTTTGTTCGTAATATATAGTAATTGTACTTTTAGTAAGGAGTTATCAACATTTTCGCCATGTCGTTGAAGCCAGTCAATGATTACTTGTTTTTTGTCGGCCTGGGTCGGCATTTTATCAATTTGGCGTGAGTGATAGGATGCGTTATCCATAATAATGACTGACGGTTCTTCCAATGATTGCACCATTTCCTTAAACCAACTTTCGTAAACCTCAGAATTAATTTCTTCGTGGTACTCAACTGTTTTTTTTGGATTTAAAGGCCAACAAAGCATCTGGCATGAATCATTTCATAGACCCTGCATGGCAAATGATTAGGCGTTCTCCTTTTCCTATCGGCACTGAGCTAGTGGAAGCTGCGGTGTCATCAGTCCAGTTCTTAGACACTGTGTGGTTCCCATTCAGCCAAGTTTCATCAGTGAAAACAACATTTGACCAATCTGCAATTTTTTTGGCTTCGCTCTAAAATTCGCAACGAGCGAAAGCTACGTCGCGACGCTCCATCAATATTTTGCGTTTGTCCGATTTTTTATAAGTAAATCCAATTTCTTTCAAGACCTTTGCCAATGACGATTTTTGGCCTGGGAGCAAATCACATTCACGCAAAGAAGCAACAAGTTTTTTAAGTGTTGGAACTTCTTTACGTAAGTAATAGTTATATATATGACGGCGTATAGCGTCTGCCTCAAAGTTGTCAACCGATGTCACACGACGTGGTTGGCGTTTTTTCTTCGGCGTACGAAGCTTATTCTCCTGCATGCCGCTTGTTCCGTAGGCTTCGGTAGTAATTTTTGTAACCGTAGGTTCACTAATACCTAAAGCGGCCGCAACGCGTTCTCGCACTTGCGACAATGGTAAAAGCGGGCCTCCATTTTGATACTCTGCTTCAAAGTAATTACGAAGCTTGATCACCATTTCTCTCGTCTGTCCTTTCAGCACTGATCCTTTCGGCATTTTATAGTTCGAATATAAAACAATACAAAACTCAGCAAACAATGACTAGCACGGGCGTCTTGTTGCGAGTGACAGATGACAGTGACAAACACAAAATGGCGGTAGACCATTGAGTGTTGCTACCTTGAAAAAATACTACCCATAAACAAAAAATGGGGTAAGTAATAGAACGTTTTAAAAACCCCGCTCTAATATTTAGGAAGATTATTATTACGTGTCAATGTAACAAAAGTGATAATAGAATGACGTTCTACTACTTACTAGCGCCATTCCTACGACTGTTCTCTTTCCGCACAGACTCGATAGAAAAAGGAATCGATATCGTGTCCACTATAATCACTTGGTCACAACACTATAACTGTCAAATTAGATCTGTTAAATAGAAAATAAACGGTTGGATCTATTATAGTAGGGATATAACATATCTTTAGTAAAATATCATTGATTGTACCCAATGATATGTATAAAATATCATTGATTCTACCTATGTTAGAAGTCATCTGGAGTTCGCAATGCAAATATGGAATCCGCGCTATCTATACTTATAATAAAACTGTAACAGGTCCAATTCTGTACATTTAAGATATTTTGAAAATTATATTTGGGCATTCTGTAACCGATACTGAGGCCGAAAATGTAATTTTTTTAATTTTTGTCTGTCTGTCTGTATCACGGCTGCACATCACGCCGAAACTACTGAATGGATTTAAATGAAACTTGGCATGGTTTGAGATCTTACTACGAGGTAGGACATAGGATACTTTTTATCCCGTAATCTAGCACGGTTCTTTTGGGAGAGGGGATTAAAGTCAAAACGGGTACTTGGTTATACGCTTGGTCCGATTTTATCAATTTTTCATTATAATATAATAAATATTAGTAAGAGAACACTCATAGAGAGTTGTTATCAAGGTTTTGTAATCGATCTGGTTAAGCAACGTTAGGTAAGGTCATTATAGAGATGGGTGACCGCTTAACACCATTTGAACTAAACGGGTCCGTGCTTCAGAGAGCAAGTAAAAAGTGGGTCCCAGTTTTTAACCGACTATAAAAAAGGAGGTTATGTATTCGATGCGAAGGTCTGTTATTAACAGTTTAGTTAACGTAAAAATAGCGCAGGTATAGCAGTGTGGGTCAGCTAGTCATAAATACATTGACCGTATAGAGAACATACAAAAACGTTTTATTAAGTATCTCTGTTATCATCAGAAACTCCCATATCAATCTGCCGATTATCTTCAATATTGTAAAAAGTTTCATTTGTTGCCACTTAAGGAACGTCGAGAGATTAGTGATTATTTATTTCTGAGGTTCTTGAATAAAATTATTTTAACATTCAAATACAAATAAATAAATATTTTTTAGTGTGCTGTCTATTGAAGGCGGTTTATTTTTATTTTTTATCGATATAGGATAGATCTCACCAGTTACGATACCAAAGAAAATTGTACAGTGAGCGGATTCCAAATTATTCGATACTATTAATAGGATAGAAATCGCGTTTCGCTTACTACGAGACTGAACAGGGCGCGTCGGGCGGCGGCGCGGCGTCGTCGGCGTCGACGTCGGGGAGGCGGCAGGCGCTCGGCGAGCGCTCGTCGGGCAGGTGTTGGCGCGTGCAGGCGGGCGCGCACATGTGCAGCCGCAGCCGCGCCGGCGCCGCGCCAGCGCCGAAGTCCCGCAGCCGCGGGCCGCCCGCGCCGCACGCGTCCTGCGCCGCCGTCGCGCACGTCGCGCCTCGCTCGCCCACCCACGCCGCCGACACCGCCACCACCAGCCTGACGTTCCCGGCAGCGAATATTATACGGCTGATGTTGCTTCATATTATCGATGATAATCTAGCTCATTGAGGTGATCTCGGGCGGTGATCGTGCGCCGACGCAGGTGAGCACCGGGGACGACGTTGCGACTGGATCGTTTCGAATGGAAGTTTGAAGTTCCCCGGTGCTCCGATGGGTGGTCGTTCGGTGGCATTTGAAGCTAGCCGAGCGTCTCGGTGCTTCTGAAGGCACGTGAGTCGCCTCGGTCACCCTCGGTCGTCGCCATCTAGACGGTATGATCATTGTCCGAGGCTCGAGGCCGGTTCGAACGACGCCGACGCGAGGTTGGCGAGCAGCCGAGCCGAGCGTCGATCCAAAAAAATACCGGTCGGTCGAGTGCGAGGCGAGACGCACTGGCGCACCGAGGGTTCCGTATCTTTTTAAGATTCAATACTGAATAAATACAATAGCAATACCTCAAGTAGCAAAAGGACCAAATTACAGTTGAGGAGTGTCTGTTCAAAAAGTCGTATTTCACTTTCCAACTATTAATCAATTTAATTTTTTTTTGGACCTGTGGCATAAAAGCCCATCGAATGAGCCTAAAAACTTGTCAAAAAGGAGTCTATTTCCAATACAATAAAATCCAGAAAATTAAGATTCCAAACAAAACGGATGTATTTCTGCATTAAAATGTTCTCTTAGATTGTTTCAAACAGAACAGGCACATTTCTTCTACAAAAACATATTTTATTTAATATTTTGTTCGAAAGGTCATATTTTTTCCATACTTCACTACCTTAGTAAAAATAGATTCATTCGATTAAAGAACGGTATCGAGTCAAAATACGACGGCTGTGCATGAATGTCATTATCAATAGCAACCATTGTAAATAAATAAAAAATTTTTTTTTTGGCTCCGCACCCCTACCTAGAACAACGTCGATAGATGAGTGTCCGTTTTGACTGCTTGGCAAGAAAGTTATGAAGGGATATCCATCCAGTCTCGATGTGTCGACCGGATGGATATCCCTTCATAACTTTCTGAATATTATATCTGTGAATTTGCGACCTTCATTGTTAATATTTAGCAAATTCCTTCGTAATATTGACGTAGGTAGTCGTTTTTCTTCTACGACACTGTGGTCGATTGGCGGCCGAGCAGTCGAAGCGGACACACAGATGACACTAATCTGATACGTTATTCATTCATATTTCTAACTTTTATCCATTCAAAAAGCCTTATTTTTAGAAGTGACAAATCAAAGGGTCGTATTTCTGACTTGTCTGATCAATAGGTCGTATTTCTAAACTAAAACTAATAAAAATAAAGTTCTGGTGGTTTATTTTTTATTTTTTTAAACACATAATATTGTAGTGTTAATCTTCACATTAACTTACATTTAAATATATGTTAGCATTTTCATAATAGGAACATATCGTTTTTTTTTCTGTTTTTGTAATGTTTGTTTATGATAGAGATACGACCTTTTGAACAGATGCTCCTCAGTTAGTTATTACATTTGTTTTAGATAAATGGTTTATTGTTTGTCTTTAATGGTCATTATTTCATATCAGGACACACAAGCTTCACCTAGTTCGAAACCCTCCGTATTACCACAGTATATAAACTAGTACAGTAGTTCGACGCCTTTGATGTTTGAGTAAAAGCCGACACCGCATGGCGCACTCCGTAGCACGTAGGGTTGTCACAGTTTGTTTTTATAATTTACTTAAAATATTATTTTATTACTTATTTGGTCATAGAAAAATACTAACTGCCGCACTCACAAACGTCAATTAACTTTAATTACAATTAAGTATTTTGTAATCTATTTATTTCGATTCGTCGAGCCACTTATGATTATTTTTTATTAGTAATTACGAAATTATTGATATCTCTACCCCCTGCCATGTCCCGCGGCCTTCTGGTGGTCGCGGTTTTTTATAGTAGACAATTTTACCTCTATACAGTGTATCTGTACTGCTCTAACTTTCACAAGGAGTTCGTTATTAGATAAGGATGACATATAATATTACTTGTCATAAAAATACACTCACTGAACATCGAACATTTGAATTCTTATTAGTCTGTGCAAACATTTTGGCGCGCTTCGTCACTCGGTAGTTAATCGCCCTGGAAAAATGTATGGGGAGGCGTGTTTTTTTAACTAATATGTGTAAAATAATATCATCATCATCATCATCACTAGCCGGAAGACGTCCACTGCTGAACATAGGCCTCCCAGACAATTGGCTATTTGCATCCACCGGTTACCTGCGAGCGGTTTAAGCGGTTACCGGTTAAAATAATATATCTATTTGCAAATAAAACAAATACTTTTACTAAGAATGTTTTTAATTTATATTTATTACTAGCTGACCCACGCAGCTCCGCCTGCGCTATTTTTACGTTAACTAAACTTTGAATAACAGACATTCGCATCGAATACATAACCTCATTTTTTATAGTCTGTTAAAAACTGGGACCCACTTTTTACTTGCTCTCCGAAGCACGGACCCGTTTAGTTCAAATGGTGTTAAGCGGTCACCCATCTCGATAATGACCTTACCTAACGTTGCTTAACCAGATCGATTACAAAACCTTTATAACAACTCTCTATGAGTGTTCTCTTACTAATATTTATTATATTATAATGAAAAATTGATAAAATCGGACCAAGCGTATAACCAAGTACCCGTTTTGACTTTAATCCCCTCTCCCAAAAGAACCGTGCTAGATTACGGGATAAAAAGTATCCTATGTCCTACCTCGTAGTAAGATCTCAAATCATGCCAAGTTTCATTTGAATCCATTCAGTAGTTTCGGCGTGATGTTCAGCCGTGATACAGACAGACAGACAGACAGACAGACAGACAGACAAAAATTTAAAAAATTACATTTTTGGCCTCAGTATCGGTTATAGAATGCCCTCCAAATATAATTTTCAAAATATCTTCAATGTACAGAATTGGACCTGTTACAGTTTTATTATAAGTATAGATAACTTTTTTCACAAACCTAGAAAAAAGAATTTTGTTAAAAAAAAAAACTCGGAATTAACAGTAGATAAATGCGTACTCATTCATACATATCCTATTAGCTTAATTCATAACGATTCTAACGATGTATGTATCGTATATTACTCTAATACAAACAACTTGAGATATCGTCATTTCAATGACGTGCGCCGTTATCGCGCATGGCACTTGAGACTAACATAAACGCCGGCGCGGAGCACTTCAAAATGGCCGGGACATTGCAGAGGCTACTCACAATCAGCGTATATAGTATTAATTGGCTTCAAGTGTCGAAATAATACAATTTCAAAAAAAGACTTAATTGTAATTAAATTTAATTGAGGTTTGTAGGTGCGGCAGTAAGTAAAGTATATTTCTATTAGCGGATGGTAATGATTTCTTTGTTTATATTTACTTTATTCATTGAAGTTCTTCATAGTAAGAAATACAAAAAGGCATTTCGTGGAGACAAATTCAAATAGAGTTTTAGAATGTTATGTACCTAATATATTGTAATTAATTAATAAATTTCCAAATCGTTTAAAACACCATTGGCCAACTGAAAAATATTGTCGGTTTGTATATTTACTGGATTTCAAATTTCTGTTAATGAAATGTATAAAATATGTCAGTCATATTCGATTTGAAAAATGGAAGTCATTTTCGTTACCAGCACCCCGAGAAACCTTAAAAATGACACAAAAAACATTTAAAAAATAAAATTCGCCATTTTGTATTTGAAAATGGATGCTATTTTCGTAATCAGCACCCCGAGAAACCTCGAAAATGACACCAATAACATATTTTTGAAAAAAGAAAACATCCGCCATTTTGGATTTGAAAATAATAATAATTATAATATCTTGGGACAATCTACACACGGTCATCCGATCCCAAACTAGAAAATGGATGGCATTTTCGTAATCAGCACCCCGAGAAACCTCGAAAATGACACCAATAACATTTTTTTTGAAAAAAGAAAAAATCCGCCGTTTTGGATTTGAAAATGGATGCCATTTTCGTAATCAGCACCCCGAGAAACCTCGAAAATGACACCAATAACATATTTTTGAAAAAAGAAAACATCCGCCATTTTGGATTTGAAAATAATAATAATTATAATATCTTGGGACAATCTACACACGGTCATCCGATCCCAAACTAGAAAATGGATGCCATTTTCGTAATCAGCACCCCGAGAAACCTCGAAATTGACACCAATAACATTTTTTTGAAAAAAGAAAAGTTCCGCCATTTTGGATTTGAAAATGGATGCCATTTTCGTAATCAGCACCCCGGGAATCCTCGAAAATGACACCAATAACATTTTTATGAAAAAAGAAAAAATCCGCCATTTTGGATTTGAAAATGGATGCCATTTTCGCAATCAGCACCCCGAGAAACCTCGAAAATGACACCAATAACATATTTTTGAAAAAAGAAAACATCCGCCATTTTGGACTTGAAAATGGATGCCATTTTCGTAATCAGCACCCCAAGAAACCTCGAAAATGACACCAATAACATATTTTTGAAAAAAGAAAACATCCGCCATTTTGGATTTGAAAATGGATGCCATTTTCGTAATCAGCACCCCGAGAAACCTCGAAATTGACACCAATAACATTTTTTTGAAAAAATAAAGTTCTGCCATTTTGGATTTGAAAATGGATGCCATTTTCGTAATCAGCACCCCGAGAAACCTCGAAAATGACACCAATAATTTTTTTTTTTTCAAAAAGAAAATCCGTCGTTTTGGAATTGAAAATGTGTAAAATACTATCTCTCTCACACAGCACAGGTAGTATAAACCACTATAACTGATTACAAAAAAAAATACATACACGACGAATTGAGAACCTCCTCCTTTTTTGAAGTCGGTTAATTAAAACAAATACGCGTAAGCCCTGAAAGTCATAACTTTCAGGGCTTACGCGTATTCCGTCCGAATTAGTTAGTAGCTCGAGACTATGTCCCGGCAGCAGCGTACGCAGCTCGGGCGCGCCTACCCGCGTCTCACCCCTCACACCCCGCACGATTTCCCTGTCTAGACGGCTTCGTCGGACGACTGTATTGGTTTATAGACTGTGGTATTACTATAGTCTAGTTTAAGGCCATCCAGTACATACGATCACCGTGTCGGTCGTACATAATGTAGCGTTCTCGTATTCTAATAAAGATTAGATTATTAATAAAGATATATCATCATCAGCGGCCAAAAGACGTCCACCGCCGAGCGAAGGCCTCCCCTTCAGCAGGGAGGGGTCGTCATAATGTCCACGCTCGGCGGGCCTCGGGGATCGCAGCACAGGTGGCAGGCGACGCAGTAGAAAGACGGCGCTGCCCGTTTTGTTATTTGCCGTCAGTCGCCTCTCACGGACACCCGTCATCGCGACAGGGAGACGGGGCGGTGTTATTCTCGCCCGGTCACCGGTGAGTATCGTAAGCGGTGGTAACAGTCAGCGAGGCGTGTGTGCGGTACCGACTCGTCGTATTCCGTGTAGGAGGAGTAGGGCACTCGGCGCGCGAGCTCCACCAGCCGGTGCGGCTGGCGCGCGAGCCGCACGCCGGAGTAGCGCAGCGCGGGCGCCAGCAGTGCGGCCAGTAGCGCGGCGGCCGCGCGCGCCGGCGCCG
Source organism: Furcula furcula (assembly GCA_911728495.1). NCBI lineage: Eukaryota > Metazoa > Arthropoda > Insecta > Lepidoptera > Notodontidae > Furcula > Furcula furcula. The sequence goes on along the minus strand of OU452245.1, from coordinate 31,487,202 downwards.
CGCCCCACGCCAGCGCCACGCCGCGCGCCCGCCCGCCCACGCTCACCGCGCGCGCCCCGCGACCCTCTGCACGACACACAACTCTATATAAATCTATAATCATAATAAACAGAATATTACATCAACTAAACTTTTAATAGCATACATTATTTGCGTTGAATACGAGACCTCATTTTTTAAAGTCGGTTTGTTAGGGTCCTAGTGGACGTAAATAAAAATAGCGGACTGTATAAAAATAGGGCTGGTTTAATGCCGTGAAAATGACAAATATTAAAATATTGAAAAATAAATTTAAGTAGTCGTCCGTCGCGTATGGCCCAGTGCGTCGCGAGTGGCGAGCCGACGGCCTCAGGTACGTTGCCGGCGGTGGCGCGATGTTCCCCGCCCGCGCGTCTCCTCCCGTGCGTTAGGACAGGTTCAACAGTTACCTTCGGAGTCGCTGGACGCTCGGGGTGTGGGCCCCTTGAGCGTCCATTGAGTACGGCGGCGACTCCGAGGAGGACGGCGGCGGGGTTGCGACCCCCGTCCCCGTGAGCACCGTGACAGGTTCCCGGGGGGCTACAATGCGCCCCCCGGCGGCGGGCTCAAAGGCAAGGCACTGAGGGGCCCCTGGTGCAGATCCCACCGGAGAGCCCGCGGGGGTTTTAGTGGGTAAGAATCCCACATACCCCGGTTAAGCCCCACAGCTCCCGGGGATCTTTCGAAGATTTCCCCCGCGTCAAAAAAAAAAAAAAAAAAAGGTTCAACAGTTAATAACTGTGACCCACTTTTTACTTGCCCTCCGAAGTACGGAGACGCTCAGTTGAAATGGCATTAAACCGTCACCCATTTTTGTAATGACCTCGCATAAAGTTGCCTAACCTGATCGATTGCCAAACATTAATAACAACTATGTGTTTCTCCTTATTAGTATTTATTATATCCGTGGAGACCTGTACATGGCTTTATATTTCTATTGTATGTATTACTAATCAATTATATTAGCCAGGTCAGGTCAGGCCAGGTCTTCCTTAGTTAACCTATCTATACTATAATAAAACTCAAAGAGGACTTTTTCTGTACATTGAATATTTTTCCAAAATTTCTATGTGGGGATACTCTACTATCGACATGGAGGCCAAAACAATTTTTTTTGGAATTATTGTCTGTCTGTCTGTCTGTCTGTTTGTCGTTCTGTTCGTCCAGGTATCATTTGAAAACCCGTGGATGGATTTTGATAGGACTTTTACTGATGTGTTGTGTAGAAGTCAAGGTGTAAGTTGGTATATAAAACATCACGCTATGTTTCATAGGGGCTAAGTAGTGAAACAATACTTGCACATATTACCACGTAATTTCCTTTGTATGTGAATAGGGTAATTATATTTCATTGCTTTATACTTCAGATATATATGAATTGACAATGTAGTTTATCTCTATATACTAGCGAGTTGCGCACGTTTAGAGACGTAAAACTGTGTTTTTTTTTTTTTTTTTTTTTTTTTTTACCACTAGTTACGTCGCGGACGGTCCAGACACCTCATTGTTTCTTTGTGCGCAGCGACGAGCGCACGCGCCTAAGCAAAAACAGTTTAATGATATTAAAATATTAAAACATATCTATTAATGTGGGAAAAATCGTGATCGGCTGCGAGCCTATCGCGATAACATAAGTACCTGCGAGCTACTTATGATTAACTATAAATAAATTAAGTTGTGTGTCTAAAAATACTTGGTAGTAAACAAGTTACCTACCCACTTATTATTCGAATTACTACCTTCGAGTTCGAGTCAATAATATCTACCGTCAAAGAAAAAGTGACGAATGACAACAAAATGTTTAAAAGTTAACAAAGTGGTGATTGACCGAGAGTCAATTACGACAACATAATTAGCTGCGAACTAATTATGAGTCATGGATTCATGACAAATGAATGCAGTTGAGGCATCCAATTGATTATTTATCGGATGCAAGACAAGTTCCATAGATTTCTGGTAAGTAACACATAATTACTTGTAATATCCATAGGAAATAGGGAATACAACTATTGATGGTAGTCATCACGGCGACATGATTGGCTGCGAGCTAATCAAGAGCCATGGATTATACAAATGAGGTAGGAAATGCGTGCAATCTCAAAGAGATATACACGTCCCAACCTACAATTTATTTTGTCTAAAGTAATACCCACTAAACAAAGGTTACACACAAGATACTATTATTATTTTTTCTGCTCAACTACCCACCACTTTTAATTTTGAATTCGTGCATTTACACATATAATGGTACGAGCCCCGAGTCTGGCTGAACTACCAACGGGTCTTCAACATGAAAGCGGCTCTGCCTAAGTGGTTCAACTATCAAACAATCGCACATTGGTGCGATTGTTTATCGCCAGATCCTGGCTTCAATTCCCAGGTTGATTAGGTCTTTTTCACGGGGTTTTCATAAAGAAATCCTGCGCTGGGTTTCCAAAAGGCATCCCTCTAGTGGAAATTGGTTTAGAAGCGTGCATAGCAAATGCCTACAAGGCAAGGCTATACTATTCCCAGAGAAAAAAAAACTTTATGGTATACATTATTGGCAGAATGCCAATATTTTGTACTCTTGTGGTCCTGTGTCGGACATGTTACGTACGTTTCTATATAAGAGTATAGAAATAAAGGTAAAGTACCAATCCAAACTTATGCAAAACAATTAACTTGCATATAAGTCCGACCTTGAATTTATGCTGTGCAAAAAAGTATGATAAAATCAATAAATAAATGACAATTTGGGATGTGACAAGAGCACTTTATCCTATTTATCAAGACTATGTCAGGACAAAGAGGTATGACTTACGTATTTCTGTGTTGGCGTGAAAATCACAGTTATTCATGCCTTATTGGTCAGTCAATAACATTTTCTGGGTCTATTAGCCCAGGGTGCGTCCAATTAGCATAGGTATTGGTATAATTACATAATATACTCTAGTCGAGGTGGCATTTCCTTGCACCTCAACAGCATGATAATTAATTAACAAGGTTCACAGATAAGAAAACAAAACTCCTGAATCATCAGCCCCTTCCACACCTTGTAGAAGAACTGGGCGGTACCTTCTAGCTGCCCTTGAAAAGGGGGGGGGGGGGGCGAGATAAGGGGAAGGCCAACAGCAGCATCATTCGCATGTTCTAGCGCTAAAGGATACCGGCTGGACTAACATGTACGCCTCATCATGTAAGGTACAACAAATAGTCAGATTTAGATTTCAAATGTTGGCCACAAACATATGAATTTTACTTGTATAATTATATAAGTAACAAATTTTCCAGCCATGTTAACATGGATATTGTGAAAACGACGTTTCATGTCATCTTTGTACTGAAGTAGGTAATTAACTAAAACTAAATAGCACCACATCCAAACTTTACTTACATTATAAGCAGAGGTATGGATGCTTATATTGCAACACATATATAAACTTAGTATCGTTATTTCATTGGACACATTTAATGAGATTAACTTATTCTAGTTTTAGTAAACTACTAAACAGAGGATTTAACCATAAATATGTATATTTTATGAAAATCAGAAACGAATTCTGTTCCTTAAATTGCAATGAGGAAAAAAAATAATACACTCAAACCGGAAGTCTAACCCTTTGCTATCACATTGTTAGATCATCGGCATTTAGTACAAATATAAAATATATTTGACGCCAAAACCTAAGTTCGGCAAGCGATTCATTTATATATTAAAATATTTTAAAATATTTGCACTTATATTCATATAATATCAATATAGATTTTATCCTCTCTACTTATAGATAATATTTAAAATCATTACCACAGTGAAACTTGAACTTAACAACAGTTTACACCACTTTGTCATACTGACCATAAGATTCCCAGTCTGAAATTACCGGTACTAGTAACAACAATATTATATAATATATAAATTAGTAAAACAAAATTTGTATATAAATATCATCTACCTTCTATGGTACCGAGAATAATAACTAAGATTAACTATTAAGATAGAGGTTAAATAACCTATCAATCTTATCATAGAAAATATTTTCGCAAGTTTTGTGGCATAATCACGTAGAGATATCAGCCGAAGTATATATTATTCTAAATTACAGCGTACACAATACATACTCTCGTATGTTTGGCCTTAACGGTGCTTGATGAGGTTATGGTGAAATTTTATTAAAATGATTGTAATTAAATAAATTGTGACCGTAAATTTATAATTGCAATAGACAAAATAAGATACTTCGAACTGATAAAAGTATACCTTTTTACCGGAGGTAACAAACAACGTGCAATACGGTTGTTATAGAATAATAATTATCTGATTCATGCATATATATTCCTTTGATGATGATTATCTTGATGACATATGCATAGCGATAAAAATGTATATATTTATGAAACTTAAAACCAAAAGTTAGATAAAATTATAAGAATTATAAAATACAAAATTGGAATTTAAAATTAGAATTAAATTTACAAAAAGAAAAAATAAGGGTTAATTAATTACCAAGCTGGCGTGAGAAGCGTATCCGTTTGCGTTTCTTATAATAAATATTTCTCGAACGCAGATTCTGATTGGAAACATCATTTTGGTCTTTAAATTTATGTTACAGAAAACTTAAGCCTAGCAACTTTAATTCCAATACAGCAAATTCAACTTCCTAGCTCAGCAAAAACAAGATAGGTATGCATATGCAGTATATCGACACTAACACACAACCCAGGGTTCGCCATTATCGTTAATGTCCCATCGAAGAAATCGATGATTAAGCTACGGGAAATCATTATTCTTTTCCCAAATTATAATATTGGCCATGGGACACTTAAACACCAAACTAACCTGTATACAGCATGCATGCACTTGCCTTTCACGCGGTATACTTAATAATGACGGCCATCGATGAAAAATACCATAAAAAAGCATAGCGTTCCATCAAAACTATCGTTTAAACAAAGTATGAGTATCAACCCTCTACATAAATACCGTGATACCGGCCGGCGTAGTGTTGTGCCAACACAGATATTGGATCATTATTTCTATTATTAAAATCTTATCGTATTTTCTGCTCATAGAAATAGAACTCAATAAGTTAAAAGTAAGTATAAACCAAAACCTGCTTGTTTTGGACCTAAGTACGAGTATAAAACACTAATACTTGAGACTTATAAAATATATTTAATCACTTTAGAATCATAAAACTTTAGACAAGTTGTAAAAGAATATCAATAATAGGCTAAGGTAACTGCAAGTTCAAATACATAAATACGGATATCTAATAAATGTATGTAGATATCTTAAGCACGCAAAAATAAGTTAAGATAGTCATAAAAAAAGTGATAGAACATCGGCCCTTTGACATTCTAGTTCTATTTTAGTTCTTATTTAACAAGAGAAATATACACCTGGTCTTTAACGACTATACCTTCGTAACAAGACATATAAGGACAACTAACATAGTAAAAGTTTTACTAACATAGATCACTCACAGCTCAACTAATCAGTCAGTAAAATAAACAAGTGATTAAAAAAAAAAAGAAAAAAAAAACCAGACGGGTATTTCTTAAATTGTCTTCCGTGCATAACAAACGTCACCTTGGCCGTACGATTTGCGGGTCTTAGGAGGTACTCCTACTGTCATAGCTAGAAAACCGTCAGCTAAACTAACTTATTAGTGGTTTTTGATAAACTTATTATTATTACCTATTATAACCCCGTTAATTATTACCTATTATAAATCTACAAAAAAAATATCAGTTTAACTAATATTTTACTTAAACTATACTATTTTTCTTAAAAAAAAAATAGCTATACCATCGAAACAAAACCTTACTCTCTAAACATCTACATTGTCAATTCATATATATCTGAAGTATAAAGCAATGAAATATAATAGATGATCAAACGAACTTCTTGAAGTGAAGTTCGATCATTATTATATGAATTGCTTTATACGAAGATATAAAAACCCGCCCACCCATGATTAAATCACATAACACGTGTTCAGTGCATTTAACCCTTGAATAAGGTTTTGTTGAATTATAGGCATAAACATAATCTCTAAAGAATGAGGTGTCTGGACCGTCCGCGACGTAACTAGTGGTAAAAAAAAAAAAAAAAAAAAAAAAAACACAGTTTTACGTCTCTAAACGTGCGCAACTCGCTAGTATATAGAGATAAACTACATTGTCAATTCATATATATCTTCGTATAAAGCAATTCATATAATAATGATCGAACTTCACTTCAAGAAGTTCGTTTGATCATCTATTATAGACTTATCAGTTAATCATTAAGATATGTATTATTACGCTATATACAATAGGGACTGAGCAGACATTTAGTTTGCATAAGATATGGCATTGGCGAAGGGTCAATTTTTGTAAGGGGTAAGCCGCACAGTGGGCCGAAATTCGGCTTTCATAGACATTTTCGTTTAATTTTTTAAGTGTCACTTTTTTTTTGCTTGGATATGCTTTGGAAGACTAATAATATACTTAAAAATACAAAATCAACTGAATGTGACTGCAAACGACTCCTATAGAAATTATTTTAGAAAAAAATGTATGGAGTTGTCATTAAAATCGGCGATAACTCAGCTGTCCCATAATTGCGCATTATTTACTCTTAGGTTATTTTTCTATGATTTATTTAAAATTTTCTGACATACTTTTTGACGCGCGCAGTGGTGCGCTTTATATTTAAAAAATCGGTGAAGGTTAAAATCTTATTATTTTTTTTTTTTTATTTAGTGTTTTATGTACAACAGAATATAATGCTATATCCTATAGCTAAACAGGCCAATAATTCACAAATTAGAGACTAAAATTCTAGTAGGAAAAACTTTATTTAAACTATTTTTTTAATAAATATGTTGTCTATAATATAAAATGAACTAAAACATGAATGAATCTTGAAACATTAATACCAAAGGCCCTTAATTATTATTCAATTCAATACAAATGTATTACAAATAAATATTTCGGAAATAATTCCATGATTATGCAAGTACATACATATATTCAATTATTCGTGTAGAATTTTCAAAGATTTCAATAAAGATTAATTAAATAATTATAAACATGAAAATAAATCAAGTAAATAATATAATCCTTAAACTAAAATAATCTATTCCGAGTCACTGTCAATACTGTCACAAGAGTCTGAATCAGAGTCAGAATCAGGACTGAATTCAGCGACATCACAGAACTCGATTTCACCATGGTCACTTTCTTGCAGGTTTAACAGATCCCATACTTCGTTAAAGTATGTTTTTTTCTTGTTTGCATCCATAGTGGGCCTTGTTATTGATATAAATGGATCTGAAGAAAGAAGTAGGAAGTTAAATATATCCTCGTTCGAACATTCTCTGCTCCTTTTACGAGAATGGTGTTCTCTGAACCTTCTAAAATCTTTATTACGAGCTTCCGATGCTTCTTCAGATAAACTGCCGATCGGCACGAATGAATTATGAGCAATTATTTCTGCTCCATGAATTAATATTTTGTGCACAGTGACAGGCATATTATACCAACCATATAATGCCACAAACCTCTCAGCAGTCTGTGATGTATATTCCTTGAACTTTTCTACATTTATATGTTCTCCTGATGTTATGGCCTGTAAAATTATAGCAAATCTGCGGATTAACTCTTCATCCAGTCCAATTATTGCAGAAGTTTTTTCCGGGTATTCAAAAAATCTTCTGGCTGTGTTGCCATCGTTTGTGGTTCCATGGCCTTGTTTCACAACATCAATCAGCAGACCAAGTTCATCCTTAAATCGGGCTTGAATCGCCTCCTGCCTTCGCTTCATTACTTCTTTGTCAGCACCTCTAGCAGCCCATGTCTTGAAGTCCAATCTATATGCGATATGCAAAAGACATTCCATCATATTTATGCGCGCGTGGAGTGAAGAAAGTCCAAGTCTCATCATATTCTGCGATATTGGCTTTTCTTTAACTTCTGCCAAATTGTTAATCTGAGATGGTTTTGTTAAACACAGATAGCATGTTGCTGAGGATTTCGCTTCGGAAAGGTATGTACATGTTTTACCGTCAACCATAGTCAGCATAAGCTTGTGATCAATTGTATTACTATTGCACACAGATGGTATGAGGGCTTCAATTTCGTTTTTTATTCTTCTTTCTTCTTCCTTCACTACTTCTTCGCTTTCTTTACCAAAAGTAAACTGCACGGGACGGCAAAATGCTACCGAACAAGGTTTCGGATTCTCCCACACTGTCTCCCCTTCACAGGTCATCTTCAATGGTGCCAATGACGTCATGAATATGCTGGAGTCATCGGCGGCATCGGGTGCAGTGTCCATTTTCTGTTTATATCGATTCTGGCTTGATGCACCATCGAAACCCCATTTGCTGATTAACTCCAGTTGTTTGTTTTGTACACTTTCAAGTAGAGTTTTCAAAATTCTTTTCGATGTTAAGTCTAAAAGAGCTTGCAGAGTAATTCTAGCAGAAACATCTGTAATTGTAATAACATTTTTTGGTTCAGGTGGATAGCACTCAAGTTTTTCTTTTCGTACGCGGTAATAGGATGGATACATATTCCTGAAACCCTCTCGCATAACTGACTCTCTCAATGTTATATATTGCCACTTTGATAGGCGAAGAGACAGTAGTAAACCAAGTGCCTTCTCAGGTGTTAATGTCGTGCTCAGTGTGTTGGATGGTTTTTTAATGATATTTTGAACTTTATCGACAGCTTCTGGGTGCTTAAGTACATGTTGTATCACAAAAGCAAGATTTTCTTGGCCAGTTCCTTTCATTTTTGATATAGCTGTATGTATAAGTTCACTTGTTTCGCTATGCACATGTTCAGAACTCCGTCTTTTCTTCTGTTTAGATCCCAAGTCATTAAAAAGTACTCGAGAAACGTATTTTCTTTTGGTCATAGTCCCAACTGTCGATGAAGAGGTACTAACACTTTCTTGCACTTCCATCGATGACGCGACTGTAGAGGAACTAGCACTTTCTTGCACTTCCGCCGATGACGCATGAGGTTCTGGAACGTTTTCTTTAATACAGCTAGGCCAGTCAACATCAGCTGTAAGCCAACTGCCATAATCCCGTTTAAAAGACTCTATTTTCTTGTGACAGGATTTCAAACGCCTTGCTACTGCGTTTGCAAATTTTCGACAAAATTCTCGTAGTCATTTTATCTTCTTCATTTAAATTGAAACTGATTCTAGATAACACAGTTTCAAATAAAAATTTGTAATCACTCGTTTTCTCTGAACTTTGTAAAATAACAAACAAGTCTAGGTTAGTTACGATACTTTCCATTTTAAAATAGTAATGATTGTTGTTGAAAGAATCAATGCGTTAAGCAAACTAGTTCAATATTTTACTTGAGCTTTTTTTATATACGGTGAAGGAGTAATGTGTAATTAATTAACTAACTAGCGATCCTCAATTTTTTCTTGCCATTAGTTAATAAATAGGTCGTTAAGGCTTAACCTACTTAAATATATAAATATTTAAAAATATTTTCTTAGAAAAGATTATTAATACAATGCAGGAACCCATTAAGTAATTATTTCATTAATTGCGCAGAAATATTACCTAATTAGCCTGAGAATATGAGTATATTTCCATTAAATTTATTTATAGTTTATGTTTAAGGTGAAATAAGTAGCCAGGTATTAATTAGTTAATCCATATTCATTACATACTCAAGTAAGTATATCAGAAATAAGTCATAGAAAAATAACCTAAGAGGAAATAATGCGCAATTATGGGACAGCTGAGTTAGAATTTTAGTCTCTAATTTGTGAATTATTATTTGGCTGGTTTAGCTATGGGATATAGCATTATATTCTGTTGTACATAAAAACACTAAATTTAAAAAATTTAAAAATTCACCGATTTTTTAAAAATAAAGCGCACCACTGCGCGCGTCAAAAAGTATGTCAGAAAATTTTAAATAAATCATAGAAAAATAACCTAAGAGGAAATAATGCGCAATTATGGGACAGCTGAGTTATCGCCGATTTTAATGACAACTCCATACATTTTTTTCTAAAATAATTTCTATAGGAGTCGTTTGCAGTCACATTCAGTTGATTTTGTATTTTTAAGTATATTATTAGTCTTCCAAAGCATATCCAAGCAAAAAAAGTGACACTTAAAAAATTAAACGAAAATGTCTATGAAAGCCGAATTTCGGCCCACTGTGAGCCGGTCCGGTACACCCAGGACATTTTCATTAGATTTCTGTATTGTTCTAAGTACTTTGCTGATAGAAATATGACATTATATCTTTGAAAAGTTAAAATCTGTAAATCCCGAGCGGATCCAAACTAGATTATGTATGAATTACAGTCGCAACAATAAAAGATGCGGAAAACTTAAAACTTTCATTACCTATCGAATATCATTAGACAGTAATTTACGATGTTAGCGTGATTTACATTATGAACAGCGCCATCTATCGGTGAAATTGAACATACAATAACTGTAGAACTTTAATCTATATATTATACTAGCTGACCCACGCAGCTCCGCCTGCGCAATTTTTACGCTAACTAAACTTTGAATAACAGACATTCGCATCGAATACATAACCTCATTTTTTATAGTCGGTTAAAAACTGGGACCCACTTTTTACTCGCTCTCCGAAGCACGGACCCGTTTAGTTCAAATGGCGTTAAACGGTCACCCATCTATTTAATGACCTTACCTAACGTTGCTTAACCCGATCAATTACAAAACCTTGATAACAACTCTATGAGTGTTCCCTTACTAATATTTACTATATTATAAAGAAAAAGTGATAAAATCGGACCAAGCGTATAACCAAGTACACGTTTTGACTTTAATCCCCTCTCCCAAAAGAACCGTGCTAGATTACGGGATAAAAAGTATCCTATGTCCTACCTCGTAGTAAGATCTCAAATCATGCCAAGTTTCATTTGAATCCATTCAGTAGTTTCGGCGTGATGCTCAGCCGTGATACAGACAGACAGACAGACAGACAGACAGACAGACAAAAATTAAAAAAAATACATTTTCGGCCTCAGTATCGGTTATAGAATGCCCTCCAAATATAATTTTCAAAATATCTTCAATGTACAGAATTGGACCTGTTACAGTTTTATTATAAGTATAGATAGATCAAAGAAAGTCGTGTTAGTTACACTATTTATAACTCAAGAACGGCCTAACCGTTTCGGCTGAAAATTGGTGGGGAGGTAGCTTAGAACCAGTAAACGGACATAGGATACTTTTTATCCCGGTAGGTTAAGGTTAAGCAACGTTAGGTAAGGTCATTAAATACATGGGTGAACCGATATGTATGAAATTATGTGTGCATATCGGGGAGGTCTGAGAATAGGTCATAAAGTATATTTAATGCTGCTGATACCATGATTGACGAGGATATATAGAACGAGAGGAGGGTGCACGAGAGGAGTAAGAGGGAGAGGGGATAAGGGGGTGATGGGGTGTGGGATCGGGGGAGTTAGGTGGAGTAAGGGGGAGTGAGAAGGACCCAGTTCGTAGAAGAGAGAGGGGGAGAGGGTTCAGAGAGGGGATAACAGGGTAGGAAGAGGGGGAGTGTGACGGAAACCGAAGCGGGAGGGGGAAAGAGAGAGGAGAGAAAGAGCATATAATTAGTTTTTTTTTATAAGAGAGAGAGATATGGAGAGAGATAAATCTAGGGAGGAGGGAGAAAAGGGGAGCAAAATGTAATAAAAGCGCGGGCGGAGCTGCACGGGTCAGCTAGTAAGTAAATAATTATAATGAAAAATTTATAAAATCGGACCACGCGTATAACTAAGTAATCATTTTGACTTTAATCCCCTCTCCCAAGAGAACCGTGCTAAATTGCGTACTACATTTGCATGCATTTACATACGTTGCTAAAGTATCCTATGTCATGTCTTATTACGCAGTATTAACTCAAATCATGCCATTTCATTTGAATCCATTCAATAGTTTCGGTGTGATGCGCGGCCATGACACATACAAAGCTATACGAAAAATGAAGAGATAAAATCTTTTTAAAAAAAAATTGAACCGTCTTCAATATCACTGAAAAGTATAAAATAATTTAAATATTATTGAAGTTGGTGTTAGCGTACCTGCTGTGTATATTTGGCACCAACTTCAATAATATTTAAATTATTTTATACTTTTCAGTGATATTGAAGTCGGTTCAATTTTTTTTTAAAAAGATTTTATTTTAAACTTTTTAGTGATATTTTCATATACATATAAAGATTGAACCATCGAAAACCGTAAAATTATCTAGGTAGGTTATGATCACATTATCGTCTACATAGTTTTACATAATTCATGTTTCTTCAGAAAAAAATATCCGATCGTAATGAAATTTACATGAAATCATCATAGTAGTTTACTCTCTCGAATAAAAAAAAATCATCGAAATCGGTTCATAATTGCCAGAGCAATGTAATGGAGAACATCAGTTTTATGGTTTTTACCAGATAAATTCCTCCACATCGTTCATGGTCCTCCAGGAAGTTCTTATCCGGTTGTAATAAAATTCATACAGATTCAATAAAGTGGTTTCTTCTTTCGAATAAAAAAAGAATCATTGAAATTGGTAAATATTTGCCAGAGTTATGACCATTTATGTCCTTAAAAAGCGATAAAAAAGTCATCTATATAGGCTTTCTTGCAGCTCTCAGTGCGCAGTCACCATTCTTGTTTTTTCAGGAACTACTTATTACTAAACAATAATATTTTTATGGGACCCAATCAATGGATTGAAGAATGGATGGAAGAAAGATTTTTTCGAAATCGGTTCATAATCGCCAGAGTTATGCGTGAACATACATTAAAAAAAAAATATGTATACAGACGAATTGAGAACCTCCTCCTTTTTTGAAGTCGGTTAAAAATATGAAGACTTGGCTTAAAAAATAAATAAAAAAAGAGGCCTAGCTACTGTGATATATGTTTGAATATCGAACAGTAAAATGTTTAGTTACTGACAAGCATGTCAAAACATCTGTCTTGTAATAAATGTATTGAGCGATGCTGTGTTATTAAGTTATTACTGATAATCCTGAAGAAGGCTCCTGCCGCAGCATCCTTACATGGATATAACAACTGGCGAGCGAGATTTAAAAGAACTTCAGGCATGTATAATTGCAAATAAAGATGGCAGTCGGGAAGATTGGTCCATTTAAGATTGGTAAAGACGATTGGAATTTATACGTAGATCGATTAGAACAGTATTTTATTTCGAATGATGTGCTACCTCGCCACGTAGCTACGTTAATTAGCGTTGTTAGCAGTGAGGCGTATGAACTGATAGTTAATCTTTGTACGCCGGACAAATCAAGCTCTAAGAGTTTCGCAGAGCTGATAAAGGTTGTTCAAAGTCATTTACAACCTAGACAGATTATTCTTGCTCAGCGATTTAAATTTCGACAGCGAGTACCACACTTGGGTTATTTTTTATTAAGACACCAGCAAGATACAAGCTTTACAAAATATGATGCTTATTATAAATAGACTATAGGTAGCCAAGCAAGACCTTAATTACAGGTGCCCATGGATTGTACAATATAAAAGTAGTATAGCAGACGAGATAAGAGATGAGATAGATGAGATGACTATCTCTGAATATGTAGCGGATTTGAAAAAGTTATCCAAAAGCTGCGGTTTTTCGGGAGCTAGTTTAAAGGAACATTTAAGAGATCAGTTTGTATGTGGTTTATTAAAAGATTACCTATACAAGACAAAGGCTGTTTGCGGAAGAAGACATATCGTTTGAGGCTGATTTCTCGTTAGCAGTGACCATTGAGGCAGCTGAAGCGGACGCAGCGTTAGTGGAGGGTCGCGCCAAGACTGATAGTGGCGGTACATCAACAGCGGCGTCAGTACTTAAGGTGGACACGAATTTTGAGCCACGACGCGGTTACTAATCTCACCACTTGATGCGCGGAAGAATGGTAATGGAAGGTTACTCACGGGGTGGTAACAGAAGCGAGCGATTAGGGAAACAGCAGTGACTGGTCCAGGAGGCTATTCACAGAAGTAGCTGGAGTGTGAGGTGTGTGGGAACCGTCACTTAACCAATGAAAGTAAATCAATCAATCAATCAATTTTGTTTATTTCGTGTACATAGGTGATATACATGAAGGTGTTTACAGATAAATTTACGTTCTCTATGTACTGCCACCACACGACATACGAAATACATATATTGCGTAATTTAGAGTCCTAACAATTCTATTAAAATAATAATTACATTTACAAACATTCTATCAAATATATTAATTTATCATAATTCCATTATCAATTTTATTATATTAATTTATCATTCAGGAAGTCATTTACATTATAATAGCATTTATCAATTAGTAATTGCGTCAGTTTTTTCTTAAAATTACTTACATCTAGTTCTTTTAAACTATTGGGTACTTTTTTATAAATTTCAGGTGCCATACCAAGGATACTTTTTTTGGCTAAAGCGGTTTTACATTTGTGAGCACATAACATGTTACAATATTGTGTGCGAGTTGGAGCACCACGCATTGATGTGAACTTTTTGAATAAAATTGGATTCGATTTTACAAAAATTGCAACTTCTAAAATATAAAGTGCTGGCATCGTTAATATTTTTAATAATTTAAACTCGTGCCTTCAAACCACACATTGACCTTACACATCGTTTTTGGGCTTTGAATACGACGTCTCTGTCCTTTGAGTGTCCCCAAAAAATAAGACCGTATCTTAGTGTTGATGCTACCAATCCGTGATACGCAGTTAAAAATGTCTCGATATTTACTTTTTTTGAGAGTTTGAATAATGCATATGCGGATGAATGTCATTTTTTACATAATAATTCTATGTGCGTTTTCCAGGTTAGCTTGTTGTCTAACCAAAGCCCAAGGACTTTAGCAACCTTTTCTTCTTCTATCGTTTGGACATTATATTTAATGTCAAGATGATCAAATGTCGTTCTTTGGTAAAAATGCATGATTTTTGTTTTATTTAAATTAATTATTAAATTATTATTATTAAAGTAAGTTATTATGTCAACAATGGTATTATTTATATCAGATTGGTATTCATGTTGATTTTTACATTCCACAACTGCTGTACTATCGTCAGCAAACAAAATCATGGGATTACGTACTGATCTTGGCAGAACATTTATATAGATCAGAAAGAGCAGAGGTCCTAAAACACTGCCTTGAGGTACACCGTACTTAATGTATCTTGGTGTTGATAAATATGTTATTTCCATCTTTGTCTTTGGACATAATATTCTGGTGATTTCTGTATATTGTGGCCTCTTTCCTAGATATGATTTTAGCAAATTTAGTACTTTTCCCCTAATGCCGTAACTATATAGCTTATCTAGAAGGATTTTATGATCCACATGATCAAACGCTTTTGTCATGTCAGTGAAAATGGCACATATAGGTGTTTTTTTATCGACAGAAGACATAATAGTATTAAGTAGTTCGTATATTGCCATGTTAATTGTAATATTTTTTCTAAATCCTTTTTGTTCATCGCATATTAATTTATGTTTATTTAGATATGAAAATATTGATTTATGCATTATTTTCTCAATAATTTTAGAAAAGATTGATAATTTGGCCATTGGTCTATAATTTTTTATGAAGTGGCTTTATTATGGCTGTCTTTAGTCTATCTGGAAATTTTCCTTCAATAATACATAAATTTACTATATACGTTAGGACTGGAGCTATTACTTCACTGACGAGCTTAACTACCTTAGTAGAGATACCGTCATACCCAGTAGTTTTAGTGTTCATCATTGTCTGTTACAGGTGGCATAAACATTGAGTGAGCATTCTTACTGTATGTATTATTATGTACTTGAGTAGAAGGTTTTAGATTATTTTCAATGTCATCTATAAAGTAGTCATTGAAAGCATTCGCTATGTCGATAGGATCTGTCAGGGTCATTGTGTCTTTTTCTATAGTCAATATTTGATTCGTCAAAGATTTTGTATTAGCTTGGTTAATAATTTGCCCTTGCTCTTGATTTATTTTCAGAAGTTTTGATATAGTAATTATTTTGTGCTTTTTGTGTTTGTTTAATATTTTTTTTATAAAGTTTTGAGTATTTCTTAAATGCATGTTTATTTTCTGGGGTGGGCTTACATCTATATTTCCTGTGTTTTTACAGCAATTTTTAATGCCCCGAGATGCCCACTTAATTTTTTTGTTATTTTTTACAGTTCTTGCCTTGAATAGGAAGCACAGATTTAAAAAGAGCGAAAATACATATGTCAATAAATGAGTTATATGCTTTATTTGGATCATTAGCTTCATACACCTCTGTAAACGAAACACATTTGCCATTAAGTAGCATGCAAAGTTATATACAAATTCATATTGGATTTAAAAAAAATGTCAAGCCTGGAAAATGTCATATTTATAGCTTAATACTTACAATGTCAAGCCATATCAATTAATATAATTTTGTACCTCTTAATAATGTTACACATAAATAATTTAAAAAAAACCATTGATAACATAATGTTAGATTATTATTATAAGGTTTAACCATTGATATTATTATTAATGTGCGAACAATAACATTCAGTCTACAATGCAGTTCTAACGTAGTAAGGTCTAAAAAACTAGCGATGTAAAATCAGCGGAAAAAAAAAAGAAAAACACCGGAATTTGTTGCATTTTTGTTGCTAATTAGTTGCTAGAAAATAAATTTTTTTGCTCCAACCGATTGCAAAAAATCGCCAATAACGCTAACTTTTCATTAAGATAGTGTGGAAGTCATTGTATATGGAATGATCGATCAAGCGAATAGGGGTCAATTTGTTGCTAATTGGTTGCTGAAAGATGCTAAGGAAAAATAATAAAAAATGTTTTTTTTTAATTATGCCAAAAAAAAAAAATCCTCGCCAGCTTAACTCTCGACTTTTCCGTGGAAAAACTAAAGTGAAAATTTGTTGCTACTCATACTGCAGCTAGTCTGAGTACAGAGAGTCAGCAACAAAATAGAAAACGAAAGTTGGATTAGTTTGGAAATCGGTTTACAAAAAAACTGGCCACGCCAGTTTAACTCTTGAGTTTTCTGTGGAAAAACTATCGTGATAATTTGTTGCTGCTCATACTGCAGTTAGTCTGAGTACAGAGAGTCAGCAACAAAATAGAAAACGAAAGTTGGATTAGTTTGAAGATCGGTTTACAAAAAAACCTGCCACGCCAGTTTAACTCTTGAGTTTTCCATGGAAAAACTATAGTGAAAATTTGTTGCTGCTCATGCTGCAACTAGTCTGAGTACAAAGAGTCAGCAATAAAATAGAAAACGAAAGTTGGATTAGTTTGGAGATCGGTTTACAAATAAACCGGCCACGCCAGTTTAATTCCTGAGTTTTCTGTGGAAAAACTATCGTGATAATTTGTTGCTGCTCATGCTGCAACTAGTCTGAGTACAGAGAGTTAGCAAGCAGCGTGGCCATTGTTTTTGTAAACCGATCTCCAAACTAATCCAACTTTCGTTTTCTATTTTGTTGCTGACTCTCTGTACTCAGACTAGTTGCAGCATGAGCAGCAACAAATTTTCACTATAGTTTTTCCACGGAAAACTCAAGAGTTAAACTGGCGTGGCCATTGTTTTTGTAAAACGATCTCCAAACTAATCCAACTTTCGTTTTCTATTTTGTTGCTGACTCTCTGCACTCAGACTACTTGCAGCATGAGCAGCAACAAATTTTCACTATAGTTTTTCCATGGAAAACTCAAGAGTTAAACTGGCGTGGCAGGTTTTTTTGTAAACCGATCTTCAAACTAATCCAACTTTCGTTTTCTATTTTGTTGCTGACTCTCTGTACTCAGACTAGCTGCAGCATGAGCAGCAACAAATTTTCACTATAGTTTTTCCATGGAAAACTCAAGAGTTAAACTGGCGTGGCAGGTTTTTTTGTAAACCGATCTTCAAACTAATCCAACTTTCGTTTTCTATTTTGTTGCTGACTCTCTGTACTCAGACTAACTGCAGTATGAGCAGCAACAAATTATCACGATAGTTTTTCCACAGAAAACTCAAGAGTTAAACTGGCGTGGCCAGTTTTTTTGTAAACCGATTTCCAAACTAATCCAACTTTCGTTTTCTATTTTGTTGCTGACTCTCTGTACTCAGACTAGCTGCAGTATGAGTAGCAACAAATTTTCACTTTAGTTTTTCCACGGAAAAGTCGAGAGTTAAGCTGGCGAGGAATTTTTTTTTTTTGGCATAATTAAAAAAAAAAACATTTTTTATTATTTTTCCTTAGCATCTTTCAGCAACAAATTAGCAACAAATTGACCCCTATTCGCTTGATCGATCATTCCACATCCAATGACTTCCACGCTATCTTACTGAAAAGTTAGCGTTATTGACGATTTTTTGCGATCGGTTGGAGCAAAAAAAACATTTTTTTAGCAACTAATTAGCAACAAAAAAGCAACAAATTCCGGTGTTTTTCTTTTTTTTTCCGTCGATTTTACATCGCTAGTTTTTTAGACCTCACAACTATGAACCATCACTAAAATATAAGCTTAAGCAAAAATTTAAAAAAATGTAGATGTGACAATATCTTAATAAAACAAACCAATTGCCATAAACCGAAGATATCTAGGTGTTATACTCGTAGTTCTCGAGAACCATGGACTGCAAGCTCGGTGGGTCTACATTTATTTGTGCCGAGAACCCGTGTCCACCTTCTTGCTCCATTGTCAGACCCTGATCACCATTTTTCTAGCAACTACTCGTCGAGACCTATCCAACGAGTCCAAATTCGGTAGGTCTACGTTTGTTGGTGCCGAGATCCCGTGACGACCTTCTTGCTCCATCATCAGACGCTGATCACCATTGTTCTAGCAACTAGTCGTCGAGAGCTACCTAACGAACCCAAACTCGTGGGTCTATGTTTATTGGTGCAGAGATCCCGTGACAACCTTCCTGCTCAACCATCAAACCCTGATCTCCATTTTTCTAGCAACTACTCGTCGAGAACTATCCATCGAGTCCAAATTCGGTAGTTCTACGTTTAGTAGGCACGGCTAGGATAGGATGGATTGTTAATTTTATTACAAAGTTCCGGTGGCCGTCTATGGCCTTCTTCATCAGATCCACTTCACCAAATGATACTTTCTGAATGAAAATGCTTGACTAGTTTCTAAAAATACCAAAAACGCTATATGTATGCCTATAATATTTAAGGAGTTCCCTCAGTTACTCATGGTTCCTATCATCAGAACCTGTTTTTGAAAAAAATGGAACCAATCTGGAAGCATATCCTTTCAATTAAAAAAATAATTTTCCAAATCAGATCAATTTTGACAGAGTTCTGAGGTAACAAACATAAAAAAAAAACATACAACCGAATTGATAACCTCCTCCTTTTTTTTGAAGTTGGTTAAAAATGTTTCCTCCCTAAATCAAATCAAGTGATCCCCAATTATACTTTATTTTTTTAGCCGTCTTAAAAAAGGAGGTTCTGTATTCGACGCGTATTACATATTATAATAATTGACATATGTTAGACTATATATGGGCATCTAAGCATATGTATATCCGAGTAACCCCTTCGGCTATTGTTAGTCTCCCTTCCCATTACAATTTGTGAAAACGATACTTCTACCTTTCATTTAAGACACAACAAGACATTGACCTTTACTTGTCAAATAACAACCCAAACACGATCTTGTTGTACATGCTACGCGTCTCCACCGAACAGGCAAATCGTTTATGAGCCAAAGTATACACTTTTATAACAAACTGCCACAGGATATCCGAGATCTTCCAATGAAGAAATTTAAAATTTTTGAAGCCGATTGTCAAAAAAGGCTTATTATAAAATCTCGATTTACCTGGAGGATAAAACTGCGTGGGCTTGAACTGCTCAAATCATGTAAGCTTAGAATTTTAAGGCTACCTATACATAATTTGTAAAACTGTTTACACAATTGTTTAAAAAAAAATTACAAAATAGGACATGCCCGCTGAGTGTCTTCCAAGATTAACGCGTTTTTTGCATGCTGTGGCGACCTATAATTATGCTTGCACTTAGTTTTAAGTTCACCAATGTAAAAAATGGAATGTATTAGTGTAAGTCTTATTGGTTGTCCTTAAATAAATAAAAAAAAAAAAAAAAGATCTCAGTAGCGGCCGCGTAAAAATTATTTTTGTGTAAGTCTCCGTGGGACCTATACATAATAATGTTATTTTGACTTTGACTTTGATACTATTGACCTCATACCCTACATTTTAGAATTAACAGGACATATAGTATTAATTGACAGCCTATACTAATGACCCGGCTGCGACATATATACATACATATATGTGTGTCTGTGTGTGTATGTATATATGTTTATTCCCATACTTCTCAGAAGCTACAAATCCGATTGCGGTAATTCTTGTTGTAATAGCTTCATCAAAATCAGTTCGGTACTTTAGTATATATACAGAATGTAAAGAAACTGGTGTCCGATCCAAAAGGGGCGTATTCACAAAGGTTTGTACATAACAGGAAAAATATAAAAAAAAATATTACGGCTACCCCAAAAATGCTATCGTTTTTTAAAAATTGGAATTATTATAATATTTTCCCCGAAACTTCCCGATATCTTCAACAGCTGGTAGCACTTGTTTGTAGAAGGCAATGACTTCTGTCAGAAGTCAGGTGCGTTGAACGCATTTGATCAACTGCCGTCGTAGGCACACAATAAATAATATTCATACATACCGTAGGTCAGGAATGACACCACCGTCAAACTACAGAAGGTCCATTCCGTTCAGAAAACACTCATGCAGTAAATGCATCAGACCATTCCTTAGAACAAATGTACGTGTTATCATCATAAGTAGTTTAATTTTGTATGGAAATCTAAACTAGGACTGATATCCGAAACGGTGACGAAATTAAAAGTTAAATTAAAGTACCGTTTTAGTGTCTTACAGTATCGTTAACTATTTACATAAAAGCAAATGTCAAAAGAAACATATTACTACAGCCACTATTCACCACCTAAGTTGGATTCCATCTAAATCAGTCCAGTTTATTCTCCTTATCATTTTCTTACTGGCTATCATAATTATAGCCACCGTACTAGTACTTTAACACTAGGTACCGAGGCGAGGAAGTCTAATAGTAATTAATTCATATCCCTCTAATGTAAAACTGGACCTTCTGCATCCTATTTTGCTGTGACAGATTTTATTACTCAATCGGCACACTGATAATAGGCACAAAGGCGAACGCAAATGCGGCGTTTCGCTTTGATCAACATTTATGTACCTATGTGGCACGTGTCGCATTCATTCAAAAATCAAAATCAAAATGTTTTTTATTGTTACTCAAACATTGCATGCAAATACAAATTGAGATAGTCCCAGTAAGTTATAAAATACTTGTGTTGGGGCCACCTCGCTACTTCCCTTATACATAATTACAATGTTGAGACTTAAACCAGTTACATCTAGAACGTGCAAATTCAGTGTTTATACATTACATTACTAATCATTATTACAATACAGACAGCTCAGTACATAGTTGTCAAATTAAATTACTAAACAATCCTTTCTAGGATGACTTCAGTTTCCTCATAAGTGAGAGTCTTTAACCACTGTGTTAGGGTTTTCTTACAATTGTACAGTAACATTGGATAAATATTTAGCTTACGATTTAGTTTGTTATAGATATAAGTTGACTGTGTTGTATACTGTCGTCTAGCAAAAATAGTACGAACCCTTGCAGAGTATGCAACAATATCTTTACGTCTTTTATTTAAATAAGTTGGATCAAACAAAAGTGTCTTGTGCAGTTGTAATGTTACATTTAGCAGATACAGTTGCCTCACCGTTAGTAAATTGCTAGTTTTGTAAAGTTCGCATGTGGGGTATCTATAAGGTTTGAAGTACATAACCTTTATAAGCGACCTCTGTGCTCTTTCTAAATCAAGAAATTTACTTTTTGTGGCACCTCCCCATACAGGTATGCAGTAAATCGTGACAGACTGCGCAAGCGCAACATATACCTTGTTCAGTAACTGATCTGTCATTACATGACGTAGATTTTTAAAAATCCATATCAGTTTTCTAACCCTCTTCATGATAGTTTCAATGTGTGCGTGCCAAGACAGTCTTTGGTCTATTACAACTCCGAGATATTTTTTGGATTTCACTCTCGCAATACTCTGACAATTACAGCAATGACCAAACGGGCTACCACATCTATGAATCCTGATCTCAAAGTCAGCGCCAGGTTGTGATCTCTGACTCGGAGTAAAACAAATGAAGTCAGTTTTGGAAACATTGAGGGTTAACAAATTTGCGTTCAGCCAACTAGCTATTTCAGTCAGACCTCGTTCAGCAGCCGCCTGCACAGCAGTCCACGATGCCCCAGTATATACAACTGCGGTGTCATCCGCATAGGAAAAGATCCATTCATTGCTACTCATCAATTGATTAGTCTTGCGCGAAGATTGCTTCCGATCGGACGTCCGCATATGTCTTACTGAAATGCGAAGTACTTTAACGCGTTGATGTGCTTCCGTCGAAATAATTGTAATTAAGCAGCAGCACGTAGGGAATACGAGGTCCGTTTTTCAGTGCGATTAGGTGTGCCAGTGCCATCGGTACGTGTTGGATTCGGAAATGAAGGACACCACAACTAAAGTGTACACCCGTTATTAAGTTAGTTAAAACGGCGGATTGCGGTGAAATAAAATAATGTGAATGCGATGTGGAATTAAATAAATTTCTGCATATCGTTTGAGTGTGTGTGTCTAACTGAGTGTGAGTGCGTGCTCCGGTGGCGGCGAGCGCGGCACCGACCGTGTTACCAACGAAGGTAACCCTCTGTTGTAGACCATATGATAGTAGGGCTCACTTCACAGTATTGTAGGATCGAATTGTTGTTACATAAATTCCAGTAGCCTTATGTAAGATACTTTATCTCTCATTTTGTTAATGCGGGAAGAGTTTTAGCTCCAGGTCCGGTAAAGATGTTTAACCTATTAGTTTTTAGGTATCAGATTGTGCCCTTAAATAGCAAAAGGCTCACCTGCTACCGCGGACGGAAATGGCATAACAAGCAGTTACTTACTCCTCTTCGGTAATAATAGGCGTGATAGATTATTTTGATTACCTACACGTCGACTTTATCTGTGAATAGAGCGTTACGATCCTTTGAACTGCCGCGCCCGCCCCGGCCATTGCGCGTGCGCGCACAGCTGGCAAGTCGCCGGTCTGTTTGTGAAAGTGTGATTGACCTCGGGCGGTATCAACGGTGTTGCCATGGGTAAGTTATGAGTAAAATTATTTAATCAATTAATTTAAACGGGGTAAAATATTTATTAAATATACAAAAAAGGATAGCACGTATGTGGCCTTATTATGATACCAAATAATACCCTTATTGATCGGACACGAGTTTCTTTACAATCTGTATAATGCACTGTTTTGTTCCTAGTAAAGTCTAGCATAGTTGTTCTAGTTGCGTGGTAGTTTCATGCATTCAGAGCGTTATAATAGGTAAAGTCAATAAAAAGATTAAATAAAATATTTCTAGTATATTAAAATCCGACTTTAACGATATTATTATGATCTAAAAAGTACTATATAACGAAAATGTATTGAAGTCGGTGCTTAACATAACATATTAACTGACATCAGCTTCCCTCGCCGGAGTTTTAAACCTTATAATTATACATTATAATTATACCTACGTATAATATTAAAACGTACCGAAACCCTCAAAATGATTGTAGAAATTGGGTCAAAATTCAATGTTTAGTTTAGATTAAGGAAACAAACAAACAGGAGCGACTATACGTATAACACGGATAGTGACTGATTTTATATCTAATAAGTACCTAGGTATCTACTTATTTAGATTGTTTTAAATTACATACACTACAAGCGGCTTTGCACGGTACGAAAAAATATTTCAACGAATAAAATTTTAACAAAATTAATCAATCTCAATATATTTTCCTCGAAGCAAGTTTTTTACACTAAGATCTTAACTACAAGTCGGTTTTAAGATTCCGTATGTATGTCTTCTTGTTTTATCTCATAAAATATTTTTTTTCTCACTCAATTTTTTTTTAAATTCATTCGGTACTGCGGTGAATTGCGAAACTATACAGTATGTATGTTCGTCTTGTAGTTAATTCCTATAAACAAAAAAAAAAATTTTTTTTTAGAAAGCTTTTGTTTTGCTAAGTAGTAGATTTAGACAGTTACTACGGCAGTATGTATGTCCGTCTGTTAGTTTATTTTACTAAATATTTTTTTTTTTTTTAACTAGTATCCGTTTAGCAGAATATGATACGATATTCTGTAGTATGTTAGTATGTCTGTTAGATGTTTCTCAGAAACAAATTTTTTTTTTCTATATTTTATATCCATGGGTGATTAATACTATAGTAAGTTGTATGTTTGTATGCGAGTCATTACTCATAAACAAATTTTTTAATTAGTTTTTTTTAACAATAAATCAACGAGGTTCTTATGATTTTCTTCTTCCTCTTAATACTGTCCTTTGTATTTTTCTGGAGCGGGGGTTACGGACTCCAACCAAAAATAAGCCGTCGTAACGTCTTTTCTAAACAGCGGATTTTAATAACTGTATAAACAAGCCAATATTAACTTTTCTTTTCATCTGTACTTATACTATGGGGACATACTTATATATATTTATTTTTTCAGTGTGTTCGTGCCACAAGAAAAGTACGGAAGCGGGGTTAGGCCACTTCTTAAATAAGCCTTAGGCCGTAGGTTATGTATATTTTTATTAGGGTTTTTTTTCTTGGGGTTTACTTATATTAATGAAGAAGCTATCATAAATTACCTATATTGACTACATATTTTTTTTTCTTTTCAATTCTTTTGAATCGGTCAACAGTTTTATTGGTGTCTTAGTTGATGAGAGTAGATCGCTGTGTATCTAAACTCGTTTTGCTGTCTTTTATACAGCGTTTTGGTGTCTTTTATACACCGTGTTGGTGTCTTTTATACACCGTGTTGGTGTCTTGTATACACCGTTTGCTGTGTCGCGCTGTGTCGACGCAGTTCTTTTTAGGGCATTATACTGTTGTACCATTTACGTTGAGAAAAATATATAGTCAATATTCATTGTGTAGGTTTAGTTAGCTGCTTATCTCCAAAACATTTAACATCTTGCACTGATAGTATGAGCGCATAATCTGTTACGATTGTGATCTCTATTTCGCATACAGGCGACAGGAATCGCTTCTATAAAGATTGCTGCCGCTACCTTGAATGATTGGTTGAATGAAAGTGATGTATGATTGTTGTAAGCTATCAGGGTAATTTCCTTCGGGAGTTTTGTTCTTTAGGTAGTAGAGAACAAAACTCTTACTAAGCGAGGGGGATATGTAGCATAGCTACATTGTTTTTCACTATATTATAACAAATAATTACGAAAAACAGACTTATTAAGAAATATATTATAGTTCCTATTTCGTTTTAATAAAACAAGGGTACAAGACATTGTGCTCAGATAATTAGGTCAGGCGCTTAGTGGAGTAGTTTCCATATCTTTTAGATTCGCTATAAATTCGTTAGATAGTTTATATAATATGGTAGCTTGGGGTTGATGGAAGCTGCAGCAAGCTTCTCTGCTATTCTTTTCACCAAAAGAATAAAACTTTTATATATTTCTTTGTTCTTTTACAATTTTCACGTAGGAAGGTATTTAGTTATTAAGGGGCGTGGTATAGCCGCTCGCTTGTGCCATCATTTCTTTTAATACCTGCAAATAAAATAGTGTCTCAACGAGAGACAAAGGAAATCGAGTTGCTAGGCGGAATGTGGGCGGAGTCTTCTAGACCTTTCCATCCCTTCTTTTGTAACTCGATATTTTTAATGCAGCGCATAGGTCTCACACACATCAAATAGTCTTTGCCTGGAACACACGTTCCACAGTTGAGTTGGAATCGTGAAGAATAGTTTATTCCATATAAGTTCTTTTTATCAGAATCTGTATTTTAAATATTTCAAAGCTAAATCATTAATATTAGAATCAGTGACCCAGTATTAACTGGTAAGTTGTACTTAGTTATAAGAATGTAGGTTAATAACTGTGTAAATTCTCTCTTGTTTTAAATAGGCATCTCCTACCTGTTAGGTTTTAGTCTTTTTATACCAGGAGAATCTATATTCTCCTGGCCTTTTATGTGTGTTTTACCTTCTTGTAATCGTCGCTCTTTTGCGCCAACTTCCACCAACTGAGGTTGGTCGGGAGAGGGTCGCGGTAAGGGAGCGGCGACTACAGGGACGCATATCTGGCGTTCCATGGTTTTACTGCTACGGCAAGAATCTTCCTCTGGTTAGAGGGTTGCCACCTCCGAGTTGGGGTCTCGCCGAGCTGATCAAGGTTGATCAGTTTCTCCGTTTCCGGGTCTACGCCCGGCTACTGCGACCGGGACGATAGTCCGGTTCCTCCCTGCGAGGACTCCAGGCTTCAGCCAGCCGAAGACATCGTCCGAGGGCTCGCCGTTCTCGCGCCCTCCAACTGTTTAGTTGAGTTACCAACCATTTGTAGAATCGAACAAGCTATAACCAAATAACGAATCCCCCCCCCCCTATATTCTTTTATTGTTATATTTTAATTTTATTATAATAAATTTGTGTAGTCCCAGTTAAGCATTTTTATTTATTTAATTTCTCTTGCTCGCCGACTAGGCTACATGCTGTCATCGATGCACAGTGAGCAAAAAATAAGGTTCACTAGCTTAGCTGCTTTTTTTGAAAAATGAAATATATTTTATGTAGTTCAAATACACGGTTTTGTTAAAATTACCATAACATCTAATTGCTTAGTAATCACAAGTTTTATTTTTAACTTAACAACATAAAATGTAAGTACATTCCAAATGTATCAATATATAATTTGTTTCACCTTTTTTTTGTGTTTCAATTGTAAAGCTGAATATTTTTGGTCACGTTACGGTTATGGTAACAAAACCGTCTGAGTTTCAACCTTAACCCTTTTACAAATATCCCATGCTGCTATTGAGGTATTATAGATGTCGTTGTTATTATGTTGATATACATATAAGTAAGTATAAACTAATACCCAGTAGGTACTTTATAAAAAAAAACAAGTTCGCTATGCATCTAAGTCACCAGGATTTGACTAATCCTTCTGAATAATGGTAAACACGCTTAAGAACTTTGAAACGCAAATAAATAATTAAGAAGTTGAATGAAATATAAAAAAAAATATATTACTGATATTATATTTCACGCCAAAACAATTTTCAGGTATTATTTAATTATATAATCTTTACGATAAACAATCACAATAAGAACAATTTAGACAGAAAAAAAACTACAAATGCGTAGTTTTTTTTTTTTTATAAAAAAGAGAACTTCATCAGCCTTTTAATTAAACCAAAGTATTTAATAATAATATACGTTTATTTCACTCTTGATCCATATAAAAAAAATTACAAAGACACATTGACAAAAAAAGGATGAAACCAAACAGAATAAATAAATAATAACAAAACTAAACAAAAAAAACACACTTTCCAGTAAAAAAAAGAATTTTATGCAGCTATTTAACGCCAATGTTTACACATGTTCGTTATAGACCATCGGTCTGCTAGTTCTTTAATAATACCGTTTCTACACTGACCAACCCTGGCCATATATGAAGCAATTCTGCTTCTCTGTATGGCATTGAACGTGTTCAGACGCGCCTCCGTAAACATGCTAGAGGCACTACCGTACCGATTTTAAAACCCATGATGTGTCTGAAAATGTTATTATATTGTACACGAATCCCATCCAATGACCTCCTTTTATAATTTGTCCAGAGTTGACAAGTGTAGAAGTTTTGACAGTTTGATTAAAATAAATGCACTTTGAACATTAGCTTTAAAAAAGCTTCGTGCTATCATATTTCCCACCACCGAGAGTGTCCGTCGCTGGCGATCAATTTCGGCATCATCTTTCATATCAGACGACAGAATGTGATAAAGGTACCTGACTCCCTCCACTACCGTGATACTTTGATCCACCTGGCTACCATCACTGGTGGCACGTTTTGGGACCCCTCCCCGATCTGAAAAAGGCTCCCCTTTTTTCATTGTATATTAAATCATGGTCTATTGCATACCTTTCACAGATTGTTATAAGCTTTCTGAGACCCTTAATCTAGGGGCTGAACAGAACCATATCATCGGCATAACTCAGATTGTTGACATATCTGTCACCCAACCTTAGCCCCACCGGTAACCCACTCAACTCCTCTATTAAGTTATTCATATATAGAATAAACAGATCGGGAGAAGTTAGCCCACCTTGCCTTACACCACACGTTAGCTTATATTTTTCTGACAAGTAGTTGTCCCACCTGACATTGCTGGACTGATTCTGATACCAAAACCTAATCAGTCCAACAACGCCAGATGGCACATTGGTGTTCTCTAGTTTAATCCACACGTGTAGGATTTTGACCCTGAAATTTCCCGCCAAATCACCGAGCAACAAAACGCGCGCCTACTGACCGAAGACGTTCCAACTTAGGCCACCGCGACCGCACTTTTAAAAAAAATCTCCGAACGCAAACGGTACGCGCTCCGTGAAAAATACAAAAACCCGTGAAATACTTGTGAAAAGTGTTTAGACTAAACGTGTAGCATAGCTACATTGTTTTTCACTATATTATAACAAATAATTACGAAAAACCGACTTATTAAGAAATACATAGTTCCTATTTCGTTTTAATAAAACAAGGGTACAAGACATTGTGCTCAGATAATTATGTCAGGCGCTTAGTGGAGTAGTTTCCATATCTTTTAGATTCGCTATATATTGTTTATATATGTCGCCTCCGGGTCATTAGTATGGACGACCCATACGACTACGAAATACAAAGTATTGTGTTGATTCTTAAATGTAGGGTAGATGTCATTTCACAAATTGTAATGGAGAGGGAAACTAACTAACGTTGGGCTTTATAAGAAGTGTTCCGAGCGCGGAGAGGTCAGTCTGTTTGTGGCAGTCTGTCCGGGAAGGTCTGTCTGAGGCAGTCTGTTTGGGTCAGTCTGCTTGAGTCAGTCGAGTCGTTATGTCGTAACAGTGAGTCGGTCTATTGTGATATTTCTGGATGAGTTCCTGGTGTAGCTTGAAGGTCGGAGTAGGAAGCTGGTCGGTCAGGGTTGGCTATGAGGGGATATGGTGGGATATGGTGGAGGCCAATCGTTAGGTAGGTAGGGCTTCGATGCCCTACTCTAATCATGATCTGGTGGTATCCTTGGTGACGCAAGGGTCATTCAAGTAAGGTTTTGTAAGAGTTGCTTCTGGGTGCTAGCAAGTGTGTTGCGTATCGAAGAGATGAGTGACTGGGCGAGGATGCTGCTGCCATTCAGTTTGTTCGTGTTCGTTATGTACCCTTACCCGTGTTTCGACATCAGAAGTGGGATAGTGTGCTCAAGCCCTATGAGCTTTTGCCATCTGACAGGTTTTGGTTTTGTTTCCCCTTAGTGTCTTTTCATTTAGCATTGGTGTACCTTGCTGGTTGGATGCTGCGGTTGTGGATGGCGGTGCCAACGGGGTTGTGGTGGAGATTTGGTATTTCTGGTTGAGCGGTCATCGATGAAGTGATGATCACTTTTCATTAGTGAGTGAGGTGTAGCATTGAGACCAGCGCAGAGGTTGAGTTGAGGTTCGAAGGGTATCTAGTGATTGTTTGCATGAGGCCAAACATCACTGTGTATGAGGGGTCATGTCATCATACGAGATGATGACATGACGGCATAGCTGGTTGTCTGGTCCACGTTGTCATATGAGATGACAGCTGGTCGAAGGGACGCCTTATGTAGTGATTGTTTGCATGAGTCAAACATCACAGTATGTGTGTGTGTGTGTACGGTGATGGTCATGTCATCATAGGAGATGATGACATGACGAGATAGCAGGTTGTCCGGTCCACTTTGTCATATGAGATGACAACTGGTCGAAAGGACGCCTTGGCCAGTGATTGTTTGCATGAGGTCAAACATCACAGTATGTGTGTGTGTGTGTATGTGGATGGTCATGTCGTCATAGATGATGACATAACGGTATGGCAGGTTGTCTGGTCCACGATGTCATATGAGATGACTACTGGTCGAGGGGTCTCCTTAGCCAGTAATTTTTATCAAGGGGTCAAACATCACAGTGTGTGTGTGTATGTGGAGGGTCATGTCATC
This sequence comes from Furcula furcula, assembly GCA_911728495.1. Classification (NCBI taxonomy): domain Eukaryota; kingdom Metazoa; phylum Arthropoda; class Insecta; order Lepidoptera; family Notodontidae; genus Furcula; species Furcula furcula. The sequence goes on along the minus strand of OU452245.1, from coordinate 31,456,993 downwards.
ATAGGAGATGGTGACATGACTTGAGATATCAGGTTCTCCAGTCCATACTGTCATATAAGATGACTGCTGGCCGATGGGGCGTCTTAGCCAGTGTGGGAGTATGTTGTGTGTGTGTATGTGTGGTCCTTGTGAGGTTCACTGGACAATACTGTTACAGTGGTCTCCTTGAGGGACCAGCTGGGCAAGATTGTTACAGTGGTGCATGAGCAGTCACAGGGATGACTATGGTAGTTTGCGCACTGGGTCACGAGGGTGGATGTGTTCATCTACGAGTTTATGGTTACTCATGTTTTTGTTTGTGCGGAGATATGAGCGATAACTGATTCTATCCAAGATTGAGTTACAGCTGGAGGGATCAGTGTGATCTAGTCCAGCAATGTGGTTTATGGCTGAAGGGATCGACATGATCCGGTCCAGCAGTGTATGTGTGTGTGTGGTTATGGGGAGCATGATGATCCATTTGGTGATCTGGTTCAACATTTCGTGACTTGCTTACTTCCATTGATGGTGATCGGGGTTGGCGCCATGTTGTGGTTATTTGAGAAGGGTTTCCTGATTATTGTAGCTCTCGGAGCCAGGGGACTTTTCTGCTAAGTGGTCTTGGTGACGTCTGGTTGTTGGAGTGTTTTAACAGGTTGGTTGGCGTGAGATTGAATTCGATCTAAATGCTGTCGGCGCTCTGGTTGGTTCCTGGTTTTGGTTTGGTTTTGACCATTGTCCTAGATTGTCAGGAGTGGCCGAGCTATGTGGAGCTGTGTGGGTATATTCCTCATAGAGATCCACACACGAGGACGTGTGTCTTGCAGGATGGCCGTGTCGCCTCCGGGTCATTAGTATGGACGACCCATACGACTACGAAATACAAAGTATTGTGTTGATTCTTAAATGTAGGGTAGATGTCATTTCACAAATTGTAATGGAGAGGGAAACTAACGTTGGGCTTTATAAGAAGTGTTCCGAGCGCGGAGAGGTCAGTCTGTTTGTGGCAGTCTGTCCGGGAAGGTCTGTCTGAGGCAGTCTGTTTGGGTCAGTCTGCTTGAGTCAGTCGAGTCGTTATGTCGTAACAGTGAGTCGGTCTATTGTGATATTTCTGGATGAGTTCCTGGTGTAGCTTGAAGGTCGGAGTAGGAAGCTGGTCGGTCAGGGTTGGCGATGAGGGGATATGGTGGGATATGGTGGAGGCCAATCGTTAGGTAGGTAGGGCTTCGATGCCCTACTCTAATCATGATCTGGTGGTATCCTTGGTGACGCAAGGGTCATTCAAGTAAGGTTTTGTAAGAGTTGCTTCTGGGTGCTAGCAAGTGTGTTGCGTATCGAAGAGATGAGTGACTGGGCGAGGATGCTGCTGCCATTCAGTTTGTTCGTGTTCGTTCTGTACCTTAGCCGTGCTCCCGACATATATTTTATATAATATGGTAGCTTATGGTTGATGCAGCAAGCTTCTCTGCTATTCTTTTCACCAAAAGAATAAAACTTGTATATTTCTTTGTTCTCTTAGGATTTTCACGTAGGAAGGTATTTAGTTATTAAGGGGCGTGGTATAGCCGCTCGCTTGTGCCATCATTTCTTTTAATACCTGCAAATAAAATAGTGTCTCAACGCGAGACAAAGGAAATCGTATTGCTAGGCGGAATGTGGGCGGAGTCTTCTAGACCTTTCCATCCCTTCTTTTGTAACTCGATATTTTTAATGCAGCGCATAGGTCTCACACACATCAAATAGTCTTTGCCTGGAACACACGTTCCACAGTTGAGTTGGAATCGTGAAGAATAGTTTATTCCATATAAGTTCTTTTTATCAGAATCTGTATTTCAAATATTTTAAAGCTATATAGAATCAGTGACCCAGTATTCACTGGGTTTTACTGCTACGGCAAGAATCTTCCTCTGGTTAGAGGGTTGCCACCTCCGAGTTGAGGTCTCGCCGAGCTGATCAAGGTTGATCAGTTTCTCCGTTTCCGGGTCTACGCCCGGCTACTGCGACCGGGACGATAGTCCGGTTCCTCCCTGCGAGGACTCCAGGCTTCAGCCAGCCGAAGACATCGTCCGAGGGCTCGCCGTTCTCGCGCCCTCCAACTGTTTAGTTGAGTTACCAACCATTTGTAGAATCGAACAAGCTATAAACCAAATAACGAATCTCCCTGTATTCTTCTCTGTAATTAATTAATTTTATGTAAATAAATTTGTGTAGTCCTATTTAATTTTTTTATTTAATAGCTCATGCTCGCCGACTACGCTACAAACGTTCCGTGAGCTCCCTCCCTAACTAACCGAATCGAAAACCACCACGGCGAGACCCATCAAGCAGTCAGCACTTTGGTGCAGAGCTGGTGGAGGAAGCGGGTAATTAAGGGTCAGAAGTTTTTTTATTAGATCTACTTAAATTCGTATCCAACTGAGCTATCAATCGATACAACACGTATTGTGAAAAATAACAACAATGAGAGCAGGTAGTGACTATTAGTGTAGGATTAGGATTGGTAATAGATTATCAATCAATTAATAGATTGATATATGATTATAACTAGCTTTATCCTGCAGCATCGCATGCACATAGTTAGTTAATATCCTGGGACAATTCACACACGGTCATCTGATCCAAACCAGGCAGAGCCTGTACTATGGAACCAGACAACTGATACTAATACATATATACTTTTTTTTTGTAAGTACATACTTATATAGATAAACACCCAGACACTTGGTGGGAATCGAACCCACGACCTGTTGGGTAGGAGACAGGGTCACTAACCACTAGACCAACGGGCCCGTCATCAGTTAGTACTTAGGTATAGATTGTTTATAGGTTTTAAACAATCAGTAACAACGCATATTGTATAAAAATTTCATGCAAGAAAACTTCATCCTTTACACGTCGTCATTTCATTTTCATCTTATTTTCAATCGGCCTGTATTGTCCAAACCAATAATAAATAACTTACTTCGCGCGCTTCACGTTTCGTCGCATTTAGCAAAGTGTAAAGAAGAGCCCGGGGCTCTTCAGTTTCTAAAGCAAGCGGTTTCCCTTCCCTTCTGAAGCAACAAAGTAAGTTTCATAAATGAAAAACGATCAGTCCATTAAACCTTGATTCCAATGAACTGCGGGACAAAATTTTCTCAATTTTCCTATAACCCCTAGTGCATCTTTAAAATCCCTTAAAGCTTGCGAAATATTTATTTATTTATTTTATTTAAAAAGTCTTTTCAGTACCTACGTATTGTGGTAATCGAACGCAATGATCATAAATCGTTATGATTATGACTACGGTTGTTTGTATTTAAAAACCACAAGAAATATATTATCAAAAATCTTATGAAAGAGAAGCTTGTTTTAACGCCCACTGTGCGCTGTACCGTGTGAATCCAATACACTGTAACTACGAAAAACTGATTTTGAGAAAATGAGCAAAATAGATTTTTTCAGTTTTTTCAATATTACTCCAAAATTTTCTTTAGAAAGTATTTCTGTGTTCTCTCTCAGTTCTTATAGTGTTTGGTGCCAATTTAAAAATAATTTTATAAGTTATCCAGCCTATTATGTTTTATATATATTTAGAGTATACATAATGAATTATCGTGGATAACTTGTGTTGCCCTAATAGTTGTCAGAAGCTAAGGAAGATATTGTTAAGGCAATACACTGTATCATATAGTTACAGTGTATTGACTTGAAAAACAGGGCCTATAAATGTATTGGTAGGTATAAGTAGGAGAACCTTAATACTGCACAGACGTGGCAGTTCTTGAGATATTTTTGTATTTTCTATTGAGAATGCTCCATATTTAGATCTTGATTTCATTAATGCACATTTTTAGAAGTCACTTGTTACTCTTGATAATGTTAAGTTGTCCACTTTAAATTGTCTCTCTTAGCTATCTTTGCCTTTATCTTCTCCTTTCTCTTTGAGTTCGGTTACTGAGGGGGTTGGGAATTATATCATCATGGTCTTCAGTTAAAATTGTTGTTACCTAACCTTGAAGTAACCTTGACCAATCCTTGTCCAATAATCACTCGTTTCTTAAACTTTCCAATTGAATCCTGTTCTTTCCCGTCTGCATGGAAGAAAGCTTGTCATTGTCATTCCTTTTCTAAAACAACCAAATCCTTCTGTTACAAATTTTAGTCCTATATCTACACACCTTGTTCTGTTCTGGAAGTCCTGGAAGGTATTTATTGTTTACAAATAAATGACAGACTATTTTGCACCTAATTGCCTTTTAGTCCTTAGTTTTAGTAAAAATAAGTGATGTTTGACGCTTAGTTATAGAAAGCAAACAACTGATTATTCTGGTATTATTGGATCTTGGTAGTGACTTCAATTCTGTTGATTTTGACATCCTTCTAGGTATTCTTTCCTCTCTCAATGTCGCTTCTTCAGCTATCAATTGCTTTGATCATATTCATATCTTCGTGGGCGCTCCCAATCTCTCCGCTTTGAGGAGACATCATCTGTGTGGTGTGAGCTTGAGGCGGGTGTTCCACTGGGTGGCGTAATCTCTCCTCTTTTCCGTTTTCATGAATGTTATCGCGAGGGTTTTCTAACTATCATCTCTATGCAAGATCATCCGTAGCTTTAACGTCATGCCAATATTGATAATCTTGGGTAAGTGACATTTACGCTTAATAAAGATTTAGATAGCATAAGTCAGTGGGCAAAATCAATTGGCTTGTTAGTGAACTCTACTAATTCTCAGGCTATCATATTTGGTGGCGGATACGTGATGAATCTGGTTGACATTAACTCACTGTCTAGTTTAGTTTTCGATTCCGTACCAATTGCATACTCAAATAAAGTTAAAATTCTTGGAGTTCTGTTTGATTATAATATTTCTTGGGAATCTCATGTTGGAGAAAGGTATAAGTGAGAAGATCTTTTACTCTTATCAGTCTCACAAGCGTCTCCAAAAATGTATTCTGCGTCAGACAAAAATCTTTTATGCTTGATCTTACCTCTTTTCGATTATGCTGATGTATGTTTCTAGATGCAACTGAGGAGCTTCTTAATAAACTGGAGCAATTGTAAAATTTGTGTATTCGTTTCATCTTTGGTCTACGGAAATATGATCACGTGTCGGAATTTCGAGCTGCGAGCTAATATTTAGTGTATTTATAATACTATATTTATTTTTAAATTTCAGTACGTATTAGTTCATCAGCTCATACTTTCCAGCCACTGCGCCGCCGTCGCTCTCGGCCCGATCGACCAATAATAATTGAAATCGATAGCCCCGCCTCAATCTGATTGGCGCAGCCGCGTCGCGCTAGCCCTTCTACTTTGTTTTGACAAAACACTGCATCTTGCAAATTGTGAAGATTATTTGGACAATGCACTGCATCATCAATTGCCGTGTTTTACTATTTCAGGCCTGTAGGTTTTAGTAAAAACAGTGTAATTTGCATTGCAATATCTCAGTATTTTTCATACAAAGTAAAAAAACTATGAATGCTATAACATCAAACAGGTTAAAAGAAATCGAATGAACGTTGTTAATTCAAAACACTGTATCTGAAGTTACAGTATATTGGATTCACACGGTACCGCTGGTGTGGCATGGTTTGACTTAGGGTTACCAACTTTTTCTGGTATTCTTGATTATTTTCGGGGTCGATTTAAGTTAACACTTTTAAAGGAATGTTTTGGTTTTTAATTTCAAAGAAAGCACGTATTGCAAAAATATGTATTTCACCTTCTACATGATTTTTAACACAAATCAACATGAATGATAATGTTTGCTTGTACACATAGGTTTTTGAAAACTGGTAATTGGATGTAGCCAGTACCGGCTTCGCCGCGATTTATATTTTCGCTTTATTAGCACACTGCTGCTGCTTTATAAGAGTCCATGGTAACGTTTAGCTTCGTCAAGATTTATTATTACACTGAACATATTGCTAGAGTCTCGTTCCACACCGAGCCGACTACTACTCTTAAACCTTAACTCAAATCAAATTATCCCCAATTATCTATTATACTTCGTTTATTTCACGAAGACAAGTCTGATTTACTAGCAGCAGACGGGAGATCATGCTGCCCAAGTCACACATTTAAAGATATAAATACATATTTTTTTTTAAATAACCTTCACTATTTTGACTCATTTCTCGGCAATGGCATGCAACCGGTCGCCATCTTCATTACGTGATTTTGTGATGCCCGAGTCACACGTAAATTTACCTCCACAAATCAAATAAGATTGGATTTAAAGAAAATTTCCGCTAGTGAAGATATTGTATCGTCATAAGATGTGTCAACATAATATTGGTAAATTCTTTACTTGTTGTAGTTGTAATAAAACTTCAAGGTGAGTACAAAATTATATCTCAAAGTACAGACTAATATTTTTCTTTTTGGCAACTACCCACTTATTATATTTTTATATTAATTAAATAATCTACATTGTGATTAAAACATCTCAATCATAAATACGCCAAGATATGTCGTACGTAAATGCTCAGTATCACAAAACGTGTATTGTATGTGTGTCCCAACATAGTATCTTAAGGGCGTTTGCGCGCTTTTGTGTACTTTGGCATTTGGAAAGAACATAAATAATTAAGGTAAGGTACCTATCATGAACTATATTCTATTCGATGCTCATCGTATGATGTACTCGTGATATCCCAGCGTATTTATTTTGCGCGGGGATGACGTGATATAGGATATTTACCTATTTGAACCCACAAATTAATCATAGATCAGATATACCATTTCGATATCACAATTTCAATGTTACGAAAATATTTATGCATAAACTACCTACTTTGTGTTATGAAAACGTGTTACGTACGTATATAGTGTACGGAAGGTGCCATGAAATAAATAAATATAATTATAACCATACTTTTCTGTGATGTCTTTTTGGTGTGGTGTTTGTGAATAGCTAGGAGCTGTCATCGTCTTCGGAGCTGGTCAAGAGGCGTTAGTCGTATTGTCCTCACGTAAACCGTGTATGGATCATATGACATATGTATACAATGTTACCTATGATGTGTATTCATTGTTTAATCCTCGCGCTAGTCGTGTAAGGATCATTTGACGTCTATCTACACTGCGAGGCGCATTCATCGTTTAATCCTCACGTGAATCGTGTAAGGATCATTTGACGTCTAACTACACCGCGAGGCGCATTCATCGTTTAATCCTCACGTGAATCGTGTAAGGATCATTTGACGTCTAACTACACCGCGAGGCGCATTCATCGTTTAATCCTCACGTGAATCGTGTAAGGATCATTTGACGTCTATCTACACTGCGAGGCGCATTCATCGTTTAATCCTCACGTGAATCGTGTAAGGATCATTTGACGTCTAACTACACCGCGAGGCGCATTCATCGTTTAATCCTCACGTGAATCGTGTAAGGATCATTTGACGTCTAACTACACCGCGAGGCGCATTCATCGTTTAATCCTCACATTAATCGTGTATGGATCATATGACGTCCAACCACACTATAATGTGCATTCATTGGTTAATCCTCATGGGCATCATGTAAGTATCCCATGTAAGTATCAGATATCCAACTGCGTCGCAGTGTGTACTCACTTGATCCTCATGTGAATCGTGTATGGGTCCTGTGACAAAATGCACAATATGTGTTTATTGATTGATCCTCACGTAAACTGTGTGGGTCCTATGGCGTGTAACTATCTTACAACGTGTATTTATTGTTCGATCCTCACGTACACTGTGTAGGGTTACTGTCACATCAAAATGCCTTACAAAGTGTATTTATTGTTTGATCTTTACGTAAACTGGTTATGGGTCTTATGACATCGAACTACCTTACAATATGTATTATTGTCGAATTCCCACGTATACCGTATATAGCTCCGATGGCATCAAGTTAATACATATAACAATCTTTGATGCATTGTATAGTACCACACATAATATCAAATTATCATGCACATATTGGTAGATATGGATTTTATGAACCCCAGCTAGTTATGCGCCTCCAGAGGAGGTAGCGCATAGACCGAGATATAGCAAAGTATGTCTCCCAGAAAGCGTAAATAAAGTAAAAAGGTATATATAATAATACTGATTGTGACTACTGGTTGTGCATAATAATATTGTGCATAACTCGCGTATACAAAACATAATGTTGTAAATTACGAGATCCTAATAATCATTCAGATTTACCACTTCCAAGGTCATACTATACTTAGCAATTATTGGGCCAGGGCCCTGCGTAAGATACATCATTTATAGAATGCTTAAATTCAGTATCATTAGCAGTATTAATTCCAGTATGGCGGAAGCATGCTTAAACTTATATTTCAATTTATTTACTCGTAAAACCTTAGAACAACCTATATTATACCTACATTGGCATTTCTGTACCAATGGGTAGTAACAATATCCGTTATGCAATATAAGGAAATCAAGAAGGTTCAACAGCGTTGCCTGCACAGCTCAAATATTTTAAATTCTTATTAAGTATTTTTTTTTTGTATTTTTAGCAGTGTGTAAGCATTGTTGTGTTCCGGCGTGAAGGGCACTGTAGCTGGTGAAATTACCGGACACAAAGACTTAACATCTAATGTCTTAAGGGTCGGCAACGCGCTAGTGATTCTTCTGGTGTTGCTAGCGTCTATAGGCTACGGTGACTGCTTACCATCAGGCGGGCCGTACGCTTGCTTGCCACCTTGGTAGTATAAAAAAAAAAAAAAGTAACAACGTCTACGTTAGAACTGTGAAACTAATATTATTGCATACCGTAAGGTCTATGTCTATAATATGATGCTACTATGTTTGTATAACACCTGTAATCATATTTTGCAATAAATAAATTGAATTGAATCGAAAAATATAACAAACCACAGAGTATACAGTAAAAAAAAAAAAAAAGCTTATTAGTTACATGTAATTTAATTTCGCACCGCACTTTTCAGAAGCTTTTAACGTATGGGGACAGCCTAGAAGCCGTATGTTTATCCCTACCACAGGCCTGTGCAGATCCTTGCACATCGATGACATCACTTTCATCATGCCCGCAGGCCAATAACTACGCAGGAAAACACTACGAGCCGAATATGCTACAGGTATATCTACGACGGATGTACGTAAGTAGATGTCTGTATTCACAATTAAATAATAATAATAATCTCGTAAGCCACGCACTGCAAAGATTGTGCAATGATTGTGCTACGGCGAAATTCGTTCTGCCGACGAACATACATGTGTATGTACAAATATGAATACATAATCTATTGTAACAACCTCATGCTGGACGCGTTCATCCAAACAGTTGTCTTGGCTGGGATTCAGCCCTCGACTTCGGAGTGGCGGTTGAGGTTTCTAGCCACCGCATTATACGTCCCGTCAATCAAACATTAGTTTTATATAATAAAGTTACAAGATCATTCGATTGATACATAATAGATGGTAATACAGATTAACATTATAAACTGCTAGCTGACCCGGCAAACGTTGTTTTGCCATATAAATAATTTGTGGACTACCCCTAACATTTAGGGGGATGAAAAATAGATGCTGGCCGATTCTCATAGATACCGGATAAGCACAAAAAATTTCATCAAAATCGGTCTAGCCGTTTCGGAGGAGTATGGCAATGAAAACTGTGACACGAGAATTTTATATATTAGATAGATCTCTACGTCCACTATCATAATTACTCACATCAATCATTGGTTTATGTAATTCTGACTTATTAGCATTGACATACTTATATTAATCGTATTATAATCGAATTTTATTACTTGTTGCAAAATACCTAGCGTTCCTTCACGCATTTTAACTACATATTATAGTACCGCAGTCTAATGGTAAAAGAAAATAAAGTCTTTATATACACATGAAATATATTAAAAATTAATATCACTAAAGTCTAAAAATAGAGTAAAAACATGTTAATACAGACTTAGAACCTTCAATTTATGTGAATCGCATAGTGATAATTGGGCATTTTATAGCCATATAGATGTGATCAGGGTGGTTATACCGCTATCCCTTGATAATTGCTACGCTATCATTTATTTTTTACAATACATATCATTCTGGTTACACTCGCATTACTTTAACTGAAATCAGAATCTGTTATTGTTACCCTAATGGACAACAATGATAACAATAATATTATAATAATGAATTTATATAGCCAACAAAATAAGGTTCTTCAAAGGAGTAAAGTAAAACTTTTTTTTTTTACTATTGAAATAATAAATATTGAAATTTACCAAATATGAAAGTTTATTTGGAATACAAGTCGGCTAGTTATCTTAGAAAATGAGTGCTCAAAACTGTACAACATTACAAATTTTTCAGCCGCTTATTATGTTTGTTTATGTATAACATGCATATATATTATAAATATGAACACATGCATATCTATTTCCTTTTTCTTCATGTGCACTGTGTCCACTTTTCTCTTCTTTTCTTTTTTTCAACTCTCCTCTTACAGGTCTGCTGGAATAGATTCCATTTGAAATAAGCAGCACCTTTGTACATTTTTTCCTATTAAGGGGGTAACAACGGTAAAATTGCAAAAATAGCCTTGGTTTAAAGAGTTCGATGGATCAATCCGCTATTGCATTGGCTATGAAAATTATATGTACTTATACCTCAGATCTTCAGCAAATAGTTTTATTGATTAGATATTGGATTAAGTATAACGTTTTCAAGCAATATGTATTTAAAAAATGTACTATGTTGGATATGAATTGCGTTAGCGTTCAACATCCGTTCATCGGATAGACGTCAAACTTGGACTATTAAAAAGCACATAATCTATTCTACAATTTGTATTGATTACATTTCTTAATTTCATTCATGTTTTACAAGAAATTATAGAAAAACCACGTACGCTATGCATTTCCCCTTGCAGCGCCCCCGCGATCGCCTTCTATCAGTCCTTCGTGGACTGTTACGGCGGGTGGACGTGCTCGATTTTTTTTTGACAAGACGAAATTAATTTAAATGATTTTGAACATATTTTTAATTAAGATATGTTACAAATGGTATAATTATAACATTATAAATCATTTCAAATGAAATCGATACATGTATATTTAATTAAATATATTTTTATGGTAATACCATATTTTTGGTTCATCATAGAGTATGCGAAAGTATTGTTGCCGAGTATTATGCCTAACTTTTAAAGCGTATCAGAGTCATATGATCTTACTAATTTAAATCGTATTTTATACTGTGTAGGTGAACAAAATGACATACATTATGATATCCTTTATCCTTTACATTATGATTTTTTTTGTCAAAACATTAACGGTGTTATTATTACTATCATGTTGGTTTTTGCAACTTAGCAACGAGTCGAGTACATGGGTTGGCTTGGTGGTGAGCAACACGCTTACCTACGGACAGTTGCATTGGACAGTTGCTCGTCTTTTGAGACATCTGGATGGTTAAGTTGGAAGGGTACTTGTGTGCTATCTAGGTGGCGCCACTTTAATCTTAGATTTCTTCCGCTGTGTAACATAAGTAGAAGGTCACTGTAGCTGGCAAAAAAACTATTGGACCAAAAGGCTATAATTATAGTTTTGGATGACAGGGACAGGAAGAGACTTTTCTATGGGTGGGTGCTTCGATTACTATCAGGTAATACCTTTTTATTTAACTAAGTTGCGTAACAATAAACTGATGGTGTTGTTGGCAGACACGAGAAAAAATACCACCGTATATGGTTTTAGAGTAACTAACATATTAATAATAATATATTAGTTAGTCTAAAACCAGATTGTTTATTACAATCAATGTCAAATGCTCCGCGTAGTTCAAACCCCGCAAGAGGTACAGAACTCAAGATGAAGTTACGTTACGTTCATAATATGACGTTACACTAAAAAAGACTATTACTGAATTCGTGCGTTCAATCAAACAGTGCTACGGATTCCTTTGGCAGCCACGTATATTGAATAACAACACAGGTCAGCTGATTTTGTAGTTTGCTACCCTGGCCGCTGCCGTTAAGGTCTTGGGGTCGATTCCCACACAGGAAAAACATTCATGTGCATGAACATAATCTGTTTGTCTTGAGTCTGGGTCATTTCGACCTGTACTTAATTATGTAAAAAGTTAAGTATCTTATCATAGTTTCAGTTCGATGACCATTATGGAGTCGATCGCGGAACTCATCAACATCATCATCAGCAGCCGAAACGTCTACTGTTCAACAAAGGTCCTCTCTCCCTTGGAGGGGAGGGGTTGCCATAATCCCCACGCCTGGCAGGCGGTTGGGAATCACAGTATAGGTGGTAGGTAAACCAATAAAAAGACGCTGCTGCTCGTCTTCTTGTTTTTCCTTAGTCACCTTTTACGGACACCCAATGGGAGGAGATGGATGGGTGCTATAATTCTTATCACGGAACTAATTATCGCAATAATAATAATTTATGATTTTTGGGTTTGCACGACTTGGGTCGACGTTGGGTATCTGGTCTTGAGTAAGGTTGGATGCTAGCAAGCTTCCAAGATTCGGGTACTTGTGCCGCTCTTAAAGAGAATATACGCATTAGAATAGGAAACACTACAGTTACACGCTTCTTTAATAATACCGCTAGTGTCTCATCAGGGCCACTGGCATGCATTGCAGCATCTTAAGTCACTCTCTTTATCAAACTCGAACATCTCAATCAATCATCAATTTGGTTTCAGTTCATTTTTCCAGGGATCAAAAAGCTTAACTATCAGATGGATGTTTATTGGTTAGAGAATTTGGAACTAATTCAGGAAATATGTTAAAAAGGTCCCTTTTTAAGAAAAAAATCTACTTTTTAAGAAAAAAAAACTATATTTTGAAGGCTCTGTTAAACGCTTTTGTTTTGACGTGCAGAACAGAAACCTTAGAACTTTGTGCATAGTTTCATTTCAAGTACGCTTACAGTAGTCACGGCGGATCTTTGTGTGTCTGAAGTTGGCTGCAAGACGCTGCGCAGTAGCTATGTTTATGTATTCAGTACTCACAACTGTACTTGCGCAATGGTTCGCCAACCCTAACTTCAGACACACAAAAATCCGCTATGACTACTGTAAGTTATCATCATCATCATCATCATCACCAGCCGGAAGACGTCCACTGCTGAACATAGGCCTCCCCCTTAGACCGCCACAATGAACGACAATTTGCTATTTGCATCCACCGGTTGCCTGCGACGCGAACAATGTCGTCGGTCCACCTAGTGGGAGGCCTGCCTACGCTGCGTCTTCCGGTTCGTGGTCGCCACTCGAGAACCTTTCTTCCCCAACGGTTATCGGTTCTTCGAGCGATGTGGCCTGCCCACTGCCACTTCAACTTGCATATTCTACGAGCTATGTCGGTGGCCTTGGTTCTTCGGCGAATCTCCTCATTCCGGATTCTGTCGCGCAAAGAAACTCCGAGCATAGCTCTCTCCATAGCTCGTTGTGTGACTCTGAGCTTCTCCAAAAGGCCAGCTGTTAAAGACCACGTCTCAGTACCATAAGTCGTCACTACTGTAAGTTATAAGTAGTACGAATTCATATGGATTCCGAATGGCAGGCACAATGTATTCAGCTGGGTCGAAGTGCGTTCCGGTTGTAACCGGACCTAACTAATAACCACCAATAATAGAATAGAAGTATGTATAAGTCTTACTAGTCAGGTATTGGCCATTCTATAATAGACGAACTGAACCTTTGATATGAAGTATGGAATATGAAATGCAATAATCCATATCCTGACGCAACACGTCAACTACGTTACCACTGTAAGTTGTTGTTATCAGATTGTAATTAGGTGGCACGCCAAGGTATAAATCAAGATATTAAATATTGGGTTACCGTTCTTAAACTGCATCAGTCTTGTTCTTTTCGTGTCACTATGAAATGACAAAAAGCTTTGAGTTAAAATCGGTTTTTATCATGCATTTAAATAATTCATCAGTCATTTATTTTACGTATACATAATCAACAAAACATTCAAAAGTGATATTATTAAGTATATTTGCAATAGATATAATTTTATTGAAATTTCATTCTATAACGTAATAGGCAAAATTAACAAAACTTCATTTGACACATCTGCATATTTTAGTCTATAATTTTTCAAATGTAATATTCATATTTGCTGGTAGCGCCCTCTACGATGACAACTCTCGGCCGGAGCGGTCAGATTCTCAAGGTCATTGGCGCATGTTACCCCCTTAATTTTATGTAATTGTTTCCTTCTGTGTGCATAAATTGAAGAATAAATAATGAACCTTGCAGGGCAGGTTCTTTGAATGGGGTTGGAGATCGCATCGCGGTCTGGATTTAGAAAAAGTATACGACTGACAGACGTGGACGGAGTCTTTATTTCTATATTGTGTGAAAATTGGAAACTAGAGATACCGCAGAGAGACATGTATATCTCTGCCATTACAGAACCGAAAATCATTGTCGCGGTATTTAGTATGAACAGTATATCTTGTATGAAAAGTAAACAAGAAAATTATTAAGTATATAGATAGGCAATACGCCTTAATATCTTTAATTAATTTTTTTCGATGCTCTAAACATCCTGCTAGTAAATCAGACTTGTCTTCGTGAAATAAACGAAGTATAATTAAGAATCAAACGAACTTACCTTGTGAAGTTTGATGTCTAATTATATGAGTTTATTGAACGAAGACAAGTATACTCCCGCCCTCCCTCAATATTCCCGAAAAGTATCGAAAAAAATCAGCTCTAAAAGTAATGAAGATGGCGACCGGTTGCATGCCATTGCCGAGAAATGAGTCAAAATAGTGAAGGTTATTTAAAAAAAAAAAAGTATTTATATCTTTAAATGTGTGACTTGGGCAGCATGATCTCCCGTCTGCTGCTAGTAAATCAGACTTGTCTTCGTTCAATAAACTCATATAATTAGACATCAAACTTCACAAGGTAAGTTCGTTTGATTCTTAATCTATATTAATAAAAGAGCAGGGTGTTTTCTAGGAATCACGATACAGCAAAAACCATATAACGTACAATCTTGAAATTTGGAGCCAACATTATTCAAATGGTCTAGGTGAACAATAAGAACGGATTTTTCGAAATTCCATACCTAAGTGGGTCAAATGGGCTCCCAAAGTTTGTATGGAAAAAAAAATGTTTTTCGTCACACGGACATGAAACTTTGTCAGTGTACTAAACAAAAGAAATAAAGAAACACGTGTATCACAGTTTTTGAAAATCGACCCTTATAGGGATTTTAGCCTGGTTTTTGAGTATGCAACGCAGAAAAAAAAATTCATACTGCATTGCTGAAACTTTGCGGATACATTAATCAAATTATAGCAATTCAGGTGCAAATAATCATTTTTTGAAAATCAACTCCGAAAGGGGTCCAATTGGGGTCCAAAAAATGTTTCTCGACCTACAGTCATAAGACTTAGTTTATATATTGTACACAAGAATCTAAGAAACCTATTTCCGGCATTTTTCGAAAAACTACCCCTAAGGTCATTTAATGGGGTTTCAAAGTTTGCACAAAGAAGGATTTCCATTTCATCCTGTGATGCAGCTAGAATAACGAAACTTAGTAAATAAACTCTACACAACAATTGAAAAAAACTAATTTTGAGCAGTTTGTTAACCCCTAAGTGGGTCAAATGGGCTCCCAAAGAAGGCATGGAAAAATTTTTTTTTTCATCACACGCTTATGAAATTAAGAACCACGTGTATCACAACTTTTTCAAATTCGTATCCCGTAAAGGGGTGTTAGCATGGTTTTTGAGTATGAAAAACGGAAAAAAAATATCATGCATTGATGAAACTTTGCGAATACATTTATCAAACTAAAGCAATTATTGTATAAATAATCATATTTTGAAAATCAATCAATTCTTTAAGGGATCCAATTAGGATTCAAAAATATTTTTCGACCTACAGTCATGACTTAATTTATGTATTGCACACAAGAATCTAAGAAACCTATTTCCGGCATTTTGCAAATAATAACCCCTATGGTCATTTAATGGGGTTGTAAAGTTTACACGTAAAATGATTTCCATTTAATGCTATAATACAGCTAGAGTAACGAAACTCGGTACATAAACTCAATAAAAATATTGAATAAACTAATTTTCAGCATTTTTCGATTTTAACCCCTAAGTGGGTCTAATGGGGTCTCAAAGTTTGTATGGAAAACAATTTTTTTTTCACCAACGAAATTTTGTCAACATACTAAACAAAAGAAATGAAGAAACACCCTTATTACAACTTTTTGAAAATCGACTCTAAAGGGGTTTTAGTATGGTTTTTAAGTTTGAACCGCGGAAAAATATTATGCTGTATTGATGAAACTTTGCGAATGCATTAATCAAACTAAAGCAATCCATGTGTAAATAGTTTATGAAAATCAACTCCTAAATGGATCCAATTGGGGTCCAAAAATGTTCTTCGACCTGCAGTCATAACACTTAATTTGTGTATTGCACACAAAAATCTAAGAAACCCATTTCTGGCATTTTGCGAAAAATAATCACAGGTCATATAATGGGGTTGAAAAACACGTAGAACGATTTTCATTAAATGTTATAATGCAGCTAGAGTAACGAAACTCGGTACATACGTACAACATACATACATATACAAAACAATTTAACATACTGATTTTCAGCATTTTTCGAAAATCCACCCCTAGGTTGGCCAAAAGTTATTATGGAAAGAAATATTCATCGTATGGACACGAAAATTCATCAGTGCGCTGATAAAAAACACGTGTATCAAATTTTTTTTAAATCAACCCTTGAAGGGGTTGATGAACCGATTTCATTTCAAAAAAATATTACCTACTTACGAAAAAGCAGTTCTTGAAGAAACAAAAATGGCGACTCAGAAAAAACTGTAGGAATGCCTAAAAGATGATGTTTTTTTAATAATCTCTGGCAAATATTTACCTATTTCAATGATTCTTTTTTATTCGAAAGAAGGAACCGGATAAGAACTTCCCGGAGATTCATAATTGATTTAGAAGAATTTATCCGGTAAAAAAATACATACAGACGAATTGAGAAACTGATCTCTTTGAGCGATAAGACCGCCTTTGCTCACATTAAGTTATGTAACTGTTTCATGTATTGTTCAACAAAATGTGTGCAATAAAGTATTTATCTATCTATCTATCTATCTCCTCCTTCTTTGAAGTCGGTTAAAAAACCATGAATCTGATATACTCCATTACATTACTCTATTATTATTATCATTACTCTGACAAATATGAACCGATGTGATGATTCTTTTTTTATTCAAGAGAGTAAACTACTGTGATGATTTCATGCAAATTTCATTAGGACCGGATAAATTTTTCCTGAAGAAAATATATACAGTAGGTACGTCAACTCCAACTTCAATTATTAGCTTTTTAGTGTTGTTGAAGTCGGTTCATTTTTTTTTGTTGTGTTGTGTGCAATGTTTTATTCGAAAATCGACCCGTGGGACAAATGAGGTATCAAAGTTTGTATGTAAAAAATATTTTTACAGACACGAAACTTTGTCAGTGTACTCATAAAAATATTGAGAAACACGTCTAACACATTTGTTTTGAAAATCAACCCTTAACGGGGTTTAAGCACGGTTTTTGAGTATCAAACGCGAAAAAAAATTCATGCTGCACTGATGACACTTTGCGGATAAATTCGTAATATTGAAGTAATCCATGTCTTTTTTTTTAAATTAATTCCTAATAGCTTCAATTCAGTTCCAAAAAAATATTTCATTCCTACAGCCATACGACATATTTTATGTATTGCATACAAGATTCTAAGAAACCGTTTCCGGCATTTTTCGAAAAATCCCTACAGTTTGCGTGAAGAAAGATCTCCATTTAATGCTATAATGCAACTATGGTAACGAAAATCAGTAAACGAACTAAACAAAACTATAGAATAAACTAACTTCCAGCATTTTTCGAAAATCAACCGCTAAGGGCATCTACCAATGGGGTTACCAAATGGTTTCCACTTAACAACCTCAAAAGTTTTTTAATGAAATTGCAAAATAGGTACTGTATCTTTTTAACTAAAGAAGTAAATATTTAAGAAATGGGAGCTATGATAGCTTACACAAAAATACAGGCTACATACTCGGTACCGATTAGATCAGGGTTAATAAAAGTGTGAACAATATTGAAATCGATCGTCCGAAGATCGGACCAACAATAATAACTAAGAAGATCTGAGGGTACACCGGCATAATTGTGACATAAGGACGTTCAACATCTCAGTCCTCCCGTGACCATTGGTGCTGCAAAGCATTCGAAACGTCGGGATAGTAAAAGCTAACATAAAATTAGTTTGAATTCAATGTGTAGCATTCGCGTAAATAAAAGACAACATTAGTGTAAACAATATTTTAAAAAACCTCGATCCATAATTCAAAACGCGTTTGAGTAACAAAGTGAACGCGAGCGAAGCCGCGGGCTACAGCTAGTCTATATTAATAAAAGAGCAGGGTGTTTTCTAGGAATCACGATACAGCTAAAACCATATTACGTACAATCTTGAAATTTGGAACCAACATTATTCAAATAGTCTAGGTGAACAATAAGAACGAATTTTTCGAAATTCCATACCTAAGTGGGTCAAATGGGCTCCCAAAGTTTGTATGGAAAAAAACATTTTTTTCTTCACACGGACATGAAACTTTGTAAATGTATTATACAAAAGAAATAAAGAAACACGTGTATCACACTTTTTGAAAATCGACCCATATTGGGATTTTAGCCTGGTTTTTAAGTATGCAACGCGGAAAAAAATTTTCATACTGCATTGCTGAAATTTTGCGAATACATTAATCAAATTGTAGCAATCCAAGTGCGAATAATCATTTTTTGAAAATCATCTCGTAAAGGGGTCCAATTGGGGTCCAAAAAATGTTTCTCGACCTACAGTCATAAAACTTAGTTTATATATTGCACACAAGAATCTAAGAAACTTATTTCCAGCATTTTTCAAAAAACTACCCCTAAGGTTTTTTAATGGGGTTTCAAAGTTTGCACAAAGAAGGATTTCCATTTCATCCTATGATGCAGCCAGAGTAACGAAACTCGGTAAATAAACTCAATACAACAATTGAAAAAAACTAATTTTGATCATTTTTGTAAAATCAACCCCTAAGTGGGTCAAATGGGCTCCCAAAGTTTGTATGGAAAAAAGAAAATTTTCGTCACACGGACATGAAACTTTGTCAGTGTACTAAACAAAAGAAATAAAGAAACACGTGTATTACAACTTTTTGTAAATCGACCCTTAAAGGGGTTTTAACATGGTTTTTGAGTATACAACGTAAAAAAACATACTTACTGCATTGATGAAACTTTGCGAATATATTTATCAAATTATAGCAATCTATGTGTAAATAATCATGTGTTGAGAATCAACTCCGAAATGGGTCCAATTGGGGTCCAAAAAATGTTTTTCGACCTACAGTCATAAGACTTAGTTTATATATTGTACACAAGAATCTAAGAAACCTGTTTCCTGCATTTTTTGAAAAAGAACCCCTAAGGTCATATCAAGGGATTGCAAAGTTTGCACAAAGAAGGATTTCCATTTCATGATATGATGCAGCTAGAGTAACGAAACTCAGTAAATAAACTCAACACAACAATTGAACAAACTTATTTTGAGCATACTTGTAAAATCAACCCCTAAGTGGGTCAAATGGGCTCCCAAAGTTATTACGGATTTTTTTTTCATCACACGGTTAAGAAATTTAGTCAATGTACTAAGCCAAAGAAATTAAGAAACACGTGTATCAAATCTTTTTCAAATTCCACCCGTAAAGGGGTGTTAGCATGGTTTTTGAGTATGAAACGCGGAAAAAAATATCATGCTGCATTGATGAAACTTTGCGAATACATTTATCAAACTAAAGCAATGATTGTATAAATAATGATTTTTTGAAAATCAACTCTTAACGGGGTCCAATGGGGGTGCAAAAATGATTGTCGACCTACAGTCATAAGACTTAATTTATGTGTTGCACACAAGAATCTAAGAAACTTATATCCGGCATTTTGCAAAAAAACAATCCCTATGATCATTTAATGGGGTTGTAAAGTTTACACGTAAAACGATTTCCATTTAATGCTATAATAGAGCTAGAGAAACGAAACTCGGCACATAAACTCAATACAAAAATTGAATAAACTTATTTTCAGCATTTTTCGATAATCAACCTCTAAGTGGGTCAAATGGGATCTCAAAATGTGTATGGAAAACATTTTGTTTTCACCACACATACACGAAATGTCAACATACTAAACATAAGAAATGAAAAAAACACGTGTATCACAACTTTTTGAAAATCGACCCTTAAAGGGGTTTTAACATGGTTTTTGAGTATACAACGTAAAAAAAAACATACTTACTGCATTGATGAAACTTTGCGAATATATTTATCAAATTCTAACAATCTGTGTGTAAATAGTTTATGAAAATCAACTCCTAAAGGGGTCCAATTGGGGTCCAAAAATGTTTTTCGACCTGCAGTCATAAGACTTAACTAATGTATTGCACACAAGAATCTAAGAAACCCATTTCAGGCATTTAGCGAAAAACAACCCCTAAGGTCATATAATGGGGTTGGAAAGTTTACACGTAGAACGATTTCCATTGAATGTTATAATGCAGCTAGAGTAACGAAAATCGGTACATAGACTCAACAAAACAGTTTAACAAATTTATTTTCACCATTTTTCAAAAATCAACCCCTACGTGGGTCAAATGGGGTATCAAAAATACCATGAAAAAAAAATATTCATAGCACACGGACATGAAACTTTATCAGTGTACTGATAAAAAACACGTGTATCACATTATTTTTTTAAATCAACCCTTGAAGGGGTTTTAGCATGGTTTTTGAGTATCAAGCGCGGAAAGGAAATCATGCTGCATTGATGAAACTTTGTGAATAAATTGATCAAGTTAAAGCAATTTAATTATTTTGAAAATCAACCCCTAAAAGGGTCTAATTGGGTCCAAAAAATATTTTTTTGTCCTACAGTCACAGGACTTATTTTATGCATTGCACATAATAATCTAAGAAACTTATTTCAGGCATTCTTCAAAAAACAATCCCTAAAGTCATTTTATGAAGTTGCAAAGTTTGCATGAAGAAGGATTTTCATTTTAGCTATAATGTTGCTACAGTCATACAACTCATTAAATAAACTCAACATAAGAACAAACAAATTTTCTGCATTTTTCGGAAATCAACCCCTAACTGGGTCAAATAGGGTATCAAAGTTTGCAAAAAAATATTTTTCATCACACGGACACAAAACTTAGTCATCAAAAGAAGTTGAGAAACACGTCTGACACATTTGATTTGAAAATCAACCCTTGATTGGGCTTGAGTATGAATTCGGAAAACCGATGACTGATGACTCTGCGGATGCATTTATGAAATTAAAGAAATCCATGTGCAATTTTTTTTTTATTTGATTCCCATAAGGGATTAATTGGGGTCCAAATCCTTTTGTTTTACCCTACGGTCACAAGACTTATTTTATGTATTGCACATAATAATCTAAGAAACCTGTTTCCTGCATTCATCGAAAAATAAAACCCCTAAAATCAATTAATGGTTTCAAAGTTTGCATGCAGAAGGATTTCCATTTAATTTATAATACAGCTACAGTCACGAAACTCGGTAAATAAACTCAACACAACAATTTAACAAACTAATTTTCAGCATTTTTAACGGACTTCAAAAAAGAAGGAGGTTCTCAATTTGTATGTACATTTTTTTTTTCTATGTATGATCGCGCATGATTCTGGCAATTATGAACCGATTTCAAAAAATATTTCTGGTACGGATAGGCCACTCCACTGATTGGGTCCCATAAAAAAAAACTACTTAGGAATAAGCTCCTGAAAAAACAAAAATGCCGACTCAGAAAAAACTGTAGGAATGCCTAAAAGATGATATTTCTATCGCATTTTAAGGACGAAAGTGGTCAAACTCTGGCAAATATGAGTATTTACCAATTTCAATAATTCTTTTATATGCGAAAGAAGGAACCACTGTAATGAATATGTATAAATTTTATCACAACTAGATAAGAACTTCCTGGAGAACCATGATTGATGTGGAGGAATTTATCTGGTAAAAAAAAGAATTGAGAACCTCCTCCTTCTTTGAAGTCGGTTAAAAAAACATGAAACTGATGTTCTCCGTTACATTACTCTGACAAATATGAACCGATTTCGATGATTCTTTTTTTTATTCAAGGGAGTAAACTACTGTAATGATTTCATGCAAATTTCATTAGGACCGGATAAAGTATTCCTGAAGAAAATATACACAGTAGGTACGTCAACATCAACTTCAATAACACTAAAATTATTTTACGCTTTTTAGTGTTGTTGAAGTTGGTTCATTTTTTTTTTGTTGTGTCGTGTGCAATGTTTTATTTGAAAATCAACCCGTGGGACAAATGAGGTACCAAAGTTTGTATGTAAGAAAATATTTTTTTCAGACACGAAACTTTGTCAGTCAAAATCAGCCTTAACGGGGTTTTGGCACGGTTTTTGAGTATTAAGTCGGTATACGCGAAAAAAAAATTCATGCTGCACTGATTACACTGCGGATACATTCGTCATATTGAAGCAATCCATGTAATTTTTTTAAGTTAACCCCTAAAAGCGTTCAATTGAATTCCTTCCAAAAAATATTTTATTCCTACAGCCACATGACATATTTTATGTACCTACTGCATACAAGAATCCCTAAAGTTTGCGTGAAGAAAATAATGCAACTATGGTAACGAAACTCAGTGAATGAACTAAACAAAACTGTTGAATAAACTTATTTCCAGCATTTTTCGAAAATCAACCGCTAAGGGCTCGAAAATCTACCAATGGGGTTACCAAATGGTTTCCACTTAACAACCTCATATGTTTTTTAATGGAATTGCAAAATAAGTACAGTATCTTTTTAAACAAAGAAGTAAATATTTAAGAATGATTATTTGATTAGATTATTTGATTAGATCAGAGTTAATAAAAGTGTGAAAATATCGAAATCGATCGTCCGAAGATCGGACCAACAATAATAACTAAGAAGACCTGAGGGTACATCGGCATAATTGTGACATAAGGACGTTCAACATCTCAGTTCTCCCGTGACTATGGGTGCTGCAAAACATTGGAAACGTCCGGATAGAAAAAGCTAAAATAAACCGCGATTAAATCCGTAAAAAGTAGTTTGATTTCAATGTGTAATATTCGCGTAAGTAAAAGACAATAAGCTTACTATTTATGAAGCTGGCTTCAAAATACAGAAACGGTAAACGCGGGCGAAGCCGCGGGCTACTGCTAGTGTCCAATAAAAAAGCTTATCATACGCTCTAATAAAGTGTTTGTTTAGGTATTTGTAAGAAATTTTGTTTTACCAAAGTAATTTAAGAGCCTTATTATTTTCAGGCAATCGTAATTACGTTTCTAAAGTTTTTAAAGTTTTATTATTGTTTTAAGTGTGTTGATTTTTCTGCGAGAGTTAGAGCTATTGAGTACGTACTTTGTTGTAAAATATTTTAATAACGTAATTTAGATTCATTTAGTTGTTTTATTTATTATTTAAATATTTTGTTGACCTAATCACCATATGCGATACTATTTCATTTAATATGGAGAAAGTAAAATATAGTATGTCTCATAATGCCAAATTAGTGTCGATGTAAAACGTCGTAAGTAAAACATACGATATTTTCTGCTTGTTGAATTGCAGCGTATGTAATCGTAAGTAATACTTACGATATTTGTATACTGCAGATTTCCATCGTACAAAAGCGTAACAACAATATCTCTAAAACGAATAATTATTAAACGTTTGTTTTCATACTATTCGGTAAATTATGGCATTTTCTATGTTTGGTACAAATTTCAGCCAAATAGCTTTAAATTTAAAGAACATACGTAGAAAAATACCTTTAATTCGCTCTCCTGTAAAGTGCGGGTTTTGCACATACGATATTTAACGTAGGAATCATCGAGATGTTTGGTATTTTGTCAATTCGAAGGTAAATTAGGTAAGTGTATTTCAGTGGTAGAAAAAAATGCTACTATTATAAGGATAATTTTATATTAATTATTTATTGAAATTTACAAAATATTTTTTTTCTTCATTTTTAGTGTGGTTAGGGACTTGAAATGTTTCTATCTGATATATTACATATCAATAATCAATGTGTATTTTTTATAAGAGTGGGCTTCCTTTATTACGAGAAATACAGCCGAAAACAGATTTCATGTAGGTCAATGACCTTTTAAAAAATGCTCTGTATCTTCTAAATTAAGTGATATATCTAATCCGGTGTTTTTTAGTATGCTTCATAATAACTAAATCCATTGAATTCTAACATAAAATGAGGATGGCCGCTACTAAGGTAAAATTCTACACTGTGAGATGGTGTCGTTGAAATAAATTATGAAAGTTAATGTTTCTGTTGTCTGTCTACCTTAAAATAAATATTAACATAATTCAAATAATAGAAACAAAAAGGAAGTAACACTAATATAAACAAAACCAAAGTGAAGTGAATGTTAAAGAGAATGCTTATTTTCTACTGGCTACGGTACGCTTGCTTTTAGGAGGCTTAATCATAGTGGCAGTTGTCGCCGCTGTTGTTGATACACTCTGAGGAATGTTGTTGATTTCGCCAGTGGTTTTTACTCGGTGACGGGAACCATCGGGACCTAGGACATGCACAAACCCATTCCGAGTCCAACATTTTGTGATTCCGAACCTTTCACGGGCAGCCATAAAAACATTATGTCGCATCTTCGTAAGAAACTCAGACAAAGTGAATCCAGAGCCCTTAAGTTTAGTTATGGCAAGCCATACCTTGTCCTTAATATTTGAATCTTGAAGTTCTCGGTGGGCCTCGGTTTCTGAGAACTAGGGCGCCCCATGCGGTGACAACGCCTTATGTCACTGAGTTTGAAATCACTAATTTGTAGCTTCTCTTGAATAATCTTCACAACCACTAAATCGGGCTTTTCATTATCATCTTCCGGGACACCATGAAGGAGCAGCATCTTACGCCGACCTCGCATATCCAGCCGATCCATATCCATGGCCAGCATCTCCAGCTGCCTTTGCAAGCTCCCAAGAGACTCCACCACGAAGGCCTTGAACAGCGAGAAGTCAGCAGCCAAACTGGCAGTAGTAGTGGAAGATCCAGATGGTTTCTCAGCTTCAAAGTCAGCCATCCTCTTGTAGAGCACATCCTGCATGTTCACCAGTGTTACCTTCATTGACTCCATTGTAATATTGTGATGAAGAAAAAGAAAAGATATTTCAAAGGAATTTTAACTCAGCTAGCTGGTGGTAGTACAAATTAAATATTCTTAACCATAAATTCTTGATTTAATTATTTATAAATAAATGAATAATCAAATAAATTACAGAGCTATTAAATTTACGTGTTGCTTATTGAACTACCCTCAACGAAAAAAAACTATTTAGTTATAGTTAAAGATAGATTAACTGAAAAAAACCCAATAAATCGCGTTTATCTCAGAACTACAAAATCAGAGTTTTTTAATTTTCCAACTACGGGGACTATATATATATATATATATATATAGATCTCTGGTAACTAATGTGGCTCCGACCGGATCAACATCTACACTCATGGGACTGTTTACTAGCGTTGGGCTAAGTTGATCCGATATACAAATCCACCTTGCGATGGTTACGGAAAATGTTGATCCGATTTAAATGAGCCAATCAGAGCACAGCAAATGATCGGATTGGCTGAAAGCAGCCGCGACGTTGCCGTTCCGTATCTTGGATCGTACAAGCTACAGATTAAACAGATAACTCAACAACTCGACAACACCACTACTTGTAGCGGATTTCTGGTAGTCATACTAATTTGTCATATCAATATGTCTATGAGAACATACATAACATCCTGTAGGAAAAACGAATGCCTATGCAATAATGCGGGTGTTCCGCAAGGTGGCGTGCTCTCTCCTCTTCTGTTTTCTGTTTTTATTAACACTGTCACGACCGTAATATCTTCCAACTTCCATCTCTATGCAGACGACTTGCAGTTGTACCGTCATTTTAAAGTTGAGGATGTAGGGGAATGTATAAATGCCATCAATAGTGATCTTAAGAACATTAGCGATTGGGCGAAAACCTTTGGATTAGTTGTTAACCCAAAGAAATCACAAGCGATCATTATTGGTGGTAGGTATATGTATAATCTGTTAATTTCTAGTCCTATTCCCCCAGTCATGTACGAGACGGTAATTATTGAATATGCCAAAAGTATTAAAAATCTAGGGGTACATTTCAATTGCACCTTGTCTTGGGACGTTCACATCGCAGAGGTAAGTAGAAGAGTTTTTGGTACTTTCCACTCTTTTAAGCGGCTCCAAACCTTTCTTCCTTTCGAGACTAAAGTTACTCTTGCTGTGTCCTTACTTCTACCACTTCTTGATTACGCCGATGTTTGCTTTCTAGATGCCACAGAGGAACTATTGGACAAGCTCGAACGCCTACAAAACTTAGGCATACGTTTTATTTACGGACTTAGGAAGTATGACCATGTCTCACAATTTAGATCAAGACTTAAGTGGTTACCTATTAGACATCGGTGTAATCTACACATTCTGTGTTTACTATATAATATCTTGTACAATCCTAATTCTCCTGACTATCTGCGTGAACGCTTTGAGTATCTAGTTCCTGTTAATGTACCTACTCGCTCTTCCAAGTCTCTTCTTCTAAAAACTCCTAGGCACTCATCAAGTCGATATGACGGCTCGTTTACGGTCCGAGCTGTTAAACTCTGGAATAGCCTTCCCCTTTCTATACGTAAAAGCCCTTCTCTGCCCATTTTTAAAAACAGAACAGAAGAATATTTCCTTTCAATGTGATTTATACAATAAAATCAAATGTATGTATGTATTATTATAAAATATGTATTATTTATCTATCATTATATATATTTTTGTATTTATTATGTATATTTGATATCATAATATATTAGTTTATGTTTTAACGTGTATATATGTATTGATATACCTATGTGTGTTATTTATTTGTCTATATGTATGTTTATTTTAATGTAACTTAACTTACATCTGTAGGTACACTTGGTTTTACCCGATAACATTTTGTCTCTATGCCCGGGTTTGCTGGAAGAGAACTCACGTTTTTGAGTTAAGCTCGCCCTTTGTGATACCTTTGTCTTTTGTTTAGTGTTTTTGTACTGTTTTCTGTTTTAAGTGTACCCAATAAAGTATAATAATAATAATAATAATAATAACTAACGAATTAACGAATAACTACCGGAAATATATCTTGAGGGATGGTACCATCGACATTTGTCGGGCATGTCATCGCCCTGGTGAATCCCTCAGGCATATTATTTCCGGTTGTTCGCGTCTCGCAAATGGTGAATACTTGCACAGACACAACCAAGTGGCCAGGATAATCCACCAGCAACTTGCTTTAAAATACCGCCTTGTGACGTCAGAGGTACCGTACTACAGGTATGTACCAGAACCAGTTCTGGAGGATGGCCATATCACCTTATACTGGGACCGATCTATCATCACAGACAGGACTATTGTCGCCAATAAGCCTGATATTGTGCTGATAGATCGCACCGAGCGTCGTGCAATGATTGTAGACGTCACTGTCCCCCATGATGAGAACCTCGTGAAGGCGGAAAAAGATAAACAATGTAAATATCTTGATCTTGCGCACGAGGTTGTCGACATGTGGGACATTGATAACGCAATCATTGTACCTATAGTCGTTTCCGCCCATGGCCTTATGGCCAAGAGCCTCGACAAACATCTTAAGAGGCTCACGTTAGACGGCTGGATCAAGGGCCAGATGCAGAAGGCAGTACTATTGGAAACGGCACGCATTGTGAGGAAGTTCCTCTCTCTGGAGCCTTGACCACCGTCTGCTAGGACCCTGTTCCCGCAGCCGGTTGGAAGCGGTTTTTTTATATTTTTAAATGTACTTGTTTTTATATTTATATTTAAAAATGTAAAACAATTGTTATAAAATAAATAAATGGAATAATAATAATAATAATGCGTTAAACGTTAAGCGTTAAATTTGTTAAGGTTATAAAAGCGCTCTTAAGGTTATGAAAGCGCTCACGTGACGCTGTCATTCAGTGTCGTTCAGTGTCTGACTGAGTGAATGACAGACTGACTGATAGACTGACTGACAGATAGACTGACTGACTGTTTGATAGACTGACTGATAGACTGACTGATAGACTGCCTGATAGACTGACTGATAGACTGACTGACTGATTGACTGTTTGATAGACTGACTAATATACTGACTGATAGACTGAATGATAGACAGACTGATAGACTGACTGACTGATAGACTGTTTGATAGACTGACTGATAGACTGACTGATAGACTGACTGATAGACAGACTGATAGACAGACTGATAGACTGACTGACTGATAGACTGACTGACTGATAGACTGACTGACTGATAGACTGACTGACTGATAGACTGACTGAGTGATAGACTGTTTGATAGACTGACTGATAGACTGACTGATAAACTGACTGATAGACTGACTGATAGACTGACTGATAGACTGACTGGTAGGCTGACTGATAGACTGACTGACTGACTGATATACTGTTTGATAGACTGACTGATAGACAGCCTGATAGACTGACTGACTGACTGATAGACTGTTTGATAGACTGACTGATAGACTGACTGATAGACTGACTGATAGACTGACTAATAGACTGACTAATAGACTGACTGATAGACTTACTGATAGACTGACTGATAGACTGACTGACAGACTGACTGATAGACTGACTAACTGATAGACTGACTGACTGATAGACTGTTTGATAGACTGACTGATAGACTGACTGATAGACTGACTGATAAACTGACTGATAGACTGACTGATAGACTGACTGATAGACTGACTGACTGACTGATATACTATTTGATAGACTGACTGATAAACTGCTTGATAGACTGACTGATAGACTGACTGACTGATTGACTGTTTGATAGACTTACTGATAGACTGACTGATAAACTGACTGATAGACTGACTGATAGACTGACTGATAGACTGAATGACTGACTGATAGACTGTTTGATAGACTGACTGATAGATTGACTGCTAGACTGACTGATAGACTGACTGACTGACTGATAGACTATTTGATAGACTGACTGATAGACTGCCTGATAGACTGACTGATAGACTGACTGATAGACTGACTGACTGATTGACTGTTTGATAGACTGACTGATAGACTGAATGATAGACAGACTGATAGACAGACTGTTTGATAGACTGACTGATAGACAGACTGATAAACTGACTGATAGACTGACTGATAGACTGACTGATAGACTGACTGACTGACTGATAGACTGATAGACTGACTGACTGATAGACTGTTTGATTGACTGACTGATAGACTGAGTGACTGACTGACGTCCCTCCGCGCACGCAATTTTTTTTTTTCAGTAGGAATATATGCATTACGTTGTAGAAATAAGGTCAAATTTGGTACGATACCACCACCACCGCTGCATCCCCCTCCACCTCCACCATACACTGCCCTCGCTCTACACCCCCGCCTCCACCACTGTCTCCGTTCTCTCCAGGCGAAGAGAACGGAGACAGTAGTGGAGGCGGAGGTGAAGGCAGCGTAGTTTGTGGTGAAGGCGGCGGCAGCGAAGGTGGTAGTGCAGGCGAAGGCGGCCGGAGCGGAAATCGTGGTGAGATAGCGGAAGCGGGGAGAGCGGGGTCGGAGGTGGACGAAGCTGAGTTTGTGGTGGAGGCGGAGGGAGCGGAATTTATGGTGGAGGTGGAGGTAGCGGAGGAGGAGAACGAAGGCTTTAGAGCGGGGGCGGTGCTTGGTGGAGGTGGAGGCAGAGGCAACGGAGGTGGTGGTGGATGCACTGGAGTGCAATACAGTGGGGACCGCGTGAGGGCAAGTGGGGCTCACATTAAGGACAGGTGTTTACAAACGATACTGTTCCATCATCAGACCCTGATCACCATTTTTCTAGCAACTGCTCGTAGAGACCTACCCAACGAGCCCAAACTCAGTGGGTCTACGTTTATTGGTGCATAATTCCTGTGACCACCTTCCTGCTCCATCATCAACCCCTGATCACTATTTTCCTAGCAACTACTCGTCGAGACCTACCCAACGAGCCCAAACTCAGTGGGTCTACCTTTATCGGTGCAGAAATTATGTGACAACCTTCCTGCTCCATCAACAGACCCTGATCACCATTTTTCTAGCAACAACTCGTTGAGGCCTACCCAACGAGCCCAAATTCTGTAGTTCTACGTTTAATGTGCAGAGATCCTGTGACCACCTTCATGTTCTATCATCAGACTCTGGTGAAAGGTTACCATTTTCTTAGTACCAGGTTTTTAGTATCATCCGATTTACAAATGTTCTAAATTTCAGATTTTTCGGAGTAATAGAAGTACCTAATGAAAAATGTCCGTTGTATACAGATTGTATACGAAATATTCCTATCTCGACTTGAAAAAGAGCTGATGGTCTTCAAACAGCTAAACTGATTTTTAAGAAACATCGCTAAGAACCATCTCCATTAAACCAGCTTTCAAATAAAAAAAACCGCATACAAATCTGACTACTCGTTTGAGCCCTGCGATGCCACAGACAGTTATACAGACAGACAGACAATTACCGCCCGGCATAGGCGTCAAACTTATAACACTGGTGTTATAAGTTTGACGCCTTTGCCTTCTTCTTTTCGTGTCGACAATGAATATACAAATACTATATGGTATTTGCTCAGAAAGAGGCCACATCAATGGCGTTCTATTCATAGTCATAGTCCATTCAGATAATCCTACCGAATTCGGTGGTTTCTTTTCAACCCTCGACCAAAAACGAGTGGTGTTATTAGTTTGACGCCTATGCCGGGCGGTAATTGTCGTGTCTGTCTGTATAACTGTCTGTGGCATCGCAGGGCTCAAAACGAGTAGACAGATTTGTATGCGATTTTTTATTTGAAAGCTGGTTTAAAGGAGATGGTTCTTAGCGATGTTTCTTAAAAATCGGTTTAGCTGTTTGAAGACCATCAGCTCTTTTTCAAGTCGAGATAGGAATACTTCGTATATAATGGACATTTTTCATTATGTACTTCTATTACTCCGAAAGATCTGAAATTTAGAACATACGTAAATCCGATTTTACTAAAAAACTGGTACTAAGAATGGTAACCTTTCACCAGGGTGTGATGATGGAGCAGGAAGGTGGTAACAGGATTTCTGTACCAATAAACGTAGAATCACAGAATTTGGGCTCGTTGGGTAGGCCTCAACGAGTTGTTGCTAGAAAAATGGTGTTCAGGGTCTGTTGATGGAACAGGAAGGTGGTCACAGGATTTCAGCACCAATAAACGTAGGCCCAATGAGTTTGGGCTCATTGGGTAGGTCTCGACGAGTAGTTGCTTGGAAAATAGTGAGCAGGGTCTGATGATGGAGCAGGAAGGTGGTCACAGGAATTATGCACCAATAAACGTAGACCCACTGAGTTTGGGCTCGTTGGGTAGGTCTCGACTAGTAGTTGCTAGAAAAATGGTGTTCAGGTTCTGATAATGGAGCAGGAAGGTGGTCACAGGATTTCTGCACCAATAAACGTAGACCCACTGAGTGTGGGCTCGTTGGATAGGTCTCGAAGAATAGTTGCTAGGAAAATGGTGTTCAAGTTCTGGTGATGGGGCTGGAAGGTGGTCACAGGATTTCTGCACCAATAAACGTAGACCCACTGAGTTTGGGCTCGTTGGGTAGGTCTCGATGAGTAGTTGCTAGGAAAATAGTGTTCAGGTTCTGATGATAGAGCAGTATCGTTTGTAAACACCTGACCTTAACGTGAGCCCACTTGCATTCACGCGGGCCCCACTGCACTGCACTCCAGTGCATCCACCACCACCTCCGTTACCTCCGCCTCCACCTCCACCATGGACCGCCCCCGCTCTAAAGTCTTCGCTCTCCTCCACCGCCGCGGCCGCTGCCCACCACCTCCACTACATACTCAGCTTGGTCCATCTCCGACCCCGCTTCCACTATCTCTGACTTCACCACAAATTCCGCTTCATCCGCCTCCGCCTACACTACCGCCTTCGCTGCTGCCGCCGTCACCATAAACTACGCTGCCTCCACCTCCACCTCCTATCTTCACCTGGAGAGAACGGAGACAGTGGTGGAGGCGAAGGTGTAGAGTGGGGGTAGTGTAGAGTGGGGGTAGTGTATGGTGGAGGTGGTATCATAGCAAATTCGACCTTATTTCAACAAAGTAATGTATATATTCCTACTGAGAAAAAATCATGACCCTCGAATATGCGCGCATTCGCGCTAATACCTAGCAGCCGCTACTTAGCCACGAGCTCCTCAACTACATTTCTGTGTAGTTATTTCTAGTTCACATTTATTTGCATATGGGCTGGCATTCGTTTTTCCTACAGGATGTTATGTATGTCCTCATAGTCATATTGATATGACAAATTAGTATGACTACCAGAAATCCGCTACTAGTCGCGGTGTTGTCGAGTTATCCGTTTAATCTGTAGCTTGTACGGTCAAAGATACGGAACGGCAACGTCGCGGCTGCTTTCAGCCAATCCGATCGTTTGCTTTGCTCTGATTGGCTCATTTAAATCGGATCAACATTTTCCGTAACTATCGCAAGGTGGATTTGTATATCGGGTCAACTTAGGCGAACGCTAGTGAGAAGTCCCGTGAGTGTAGATGTTGATCGGTCGGAGCCACATTAGTTACCAGAGATGCATATTGGATCAACAAAAGACGCCGGATCAACATGCGTTTTCGGATCAACAAAGTGCTCGCTTGAAGTCGCGTCTGATCAACATTTACCGTAAAGGGATATCTATATATATAACGGGTGTAAGGGACATCGTACCGAAAACCGATACCAGGGATCCAGAACACGATTCTGAACATCCTAGTGTTGAAATTTTTCATCGGCTTTTTCATGAATTTCCAAAAAAAAAATTCCCTTTTTTTAAATAAAATTAGTATAACATCATTATTGGTATAATAATAAAGCCTAATTTTAATTTAAAAACAATTTATTAATTATTTGTGTTTTTATTTTATTTTTATTTATTTATTTATTCTTTATTCACAAAAACAGTGCATAGGCAATTAATTAATAGGCAATTATCTATTATTATTTTAGAAAATTAGCTATGTAATTTGAAAAATAAACATTATTCCGCATATATTCATAGTCATTTGTCATTTACCATATGAATGGTTACTGTAATCTTGTAACGGACATTATTTGACGTCTTATAAATTTTTTTTGGTACGATGTCCCCTACACCCTGTATATATATATAATCAACCTCTGCACTGCACTGACAGGATTTCAACATACTCGTCAGCGATTCGACCGCAATTTGTTGATCCATTAACGGTCGAAAAAATCATGCTGAATATGATTTCTTAGATCCAGAGTATATTTAACTTATATGCAACTTTTACTTAGAATAAGTTGATCCGGAACCAAAATTGACGGATAGTTACTCGAACACAAAGCGGCAACGTCGCGTTCTGCGTGTGAAAGAGAACCGAGTAGACAACTTCGTTATAGTAATAAGGTAAGAAAGATTCGTTAGCTGCTGCGTTTGAGGATTAAACTTTGGGAATTACCTTCACTCTCTTACTTAACAGATTTTATTGCGTAAAGACGTTTGCGCGGGGTTTTTTTTTGTATTGGTACTCGTACATACTGCTAGCTTAGGTTTAATACTTGCTTAAATAAAACGGCAACTAAATGAACCGCCTACGCCACCGCTGCTGCCGCGCCACCACCGAAGCGGCTGACACAGGGAGAGAAGCAGAATTCACACGAGCCTATTCGTGGGCCTTTTTTTTTTTTTTTTTGACGCGGGGGAAATCTTTGAAAGATCCCTGGGGAAAGGGAGCTGTGGGGCTCGACCGGGGTATGTGGGATTCTTACCCACTAAAACCCCCGCGGCTGTCGCATCGGCACATGAGAGGGGGGACCCCAGGGCTCTCCGGTGGGATCTGCACCAGGGGCCCCTCAGTGCCTTGTCTTTGAGCCCGCCGCCGGGGGGCGCATTGTAGCCCCCCGGGAACCTGACACGGTACTCACGGGGACGGGGGTCGCAACCCCGCCGCCGTCCTCCTCGAAGTCGCCGCCGTACTCAATGGACGCTCAAGGGGCCCACACCCCGAGCGTCCAGCGACTCCGAAGGTTGCCCATTGTTTATAGCCCCGGGCTCAGGGCTGGGGAGCGAGACGTTGGGCGGCCGCTACTTGTGGCGGCCTGCGCCTTCGTCGCCGAGCAGGATCAGCGCGTTCGCGTTCCCGCTCGGCGGCTTCCTTCTGGGACATGACAGTCTCGCAGAAGGCGGCCATCGCTCCCCACGCCGCATCCCCGGACAGCATAGCCGACACTATGCTACCCAGGGAGAGGTCCGATTCGATGACTGCGACCAGGTCTCGACGCTCCAGCGACCACGCGGGGCAAGCCTCCAGCGTGTATTGGGCGGAGTCAGACTGGTCGCAGTGGAAGCATCTCGTCGTCGCTTCACGTCCGATCTTATGCAGATAATCACCGAAACAACCGTGACCGGTGATCATCTGCGTAAGCCTATAGGTGAGCCGTCCGCTCCGTCGCTGTATCCAGGCTTCGAGATGCGGCAGGAATGCCTCAATGACGCGTTTGCGCGCTATGTGCTCCGGCTGGAGCCGCTCGCGCCACGTCGTGAGTGCGATGTGTCGTTCCTGCCGCTTGATGGATTCGAGCGCCACCGGCTCGCCTCCGCCACTCTGGCGGGCGATGCGGATCCGGTCATAGACCCTCGCATACATGACCGCCAGGATGTCTAAGGGCGGAAAGCGTGCCAGTATGGTCGCCGCCTCAAAGGACACCGTTCGGTATCCTCGTGCAATCCACAGAGCCATCCTCCGCTGGACGCTGTAGATTTTGGTTCTACAGCGTCCAATGGCCAGCCTCGGCGCCCAGACGGGCGCCCCGTAGAGGACTACGGACTGCACGACTCCGGCGTAGAGGCGTCGAACTTCCTCGCTCGGCCCCCCAAGATTAGGGAGCAGCCTATGTAAGGCCGCTGCAACCTTATCAACTCGGGGGACCAGGCGCTCGAAGTGCTCCTCGAAGCCCCAGCGACTGTCAAGGGTGAGACCAAGATATTTCATGTACGGCCCCACCCTGACTTCCGACTCACCCACACGGACGCGCAAGTTGGGCGGTGGTTCCCGGCTCCTAGGCAGGCCGTGGAACCACAGCGCCTCGGTTTTCTGAGGCGCTATCTCCATGCCCAACTCGCGTATCTTAGCGACGACGATTTCCGCCCCAAGCTAGGCGAGCTCTTTGGTCCTCTCGAAGGTGTCCCCACCGGCCACGATCAACGTGTCGTCCGCATAGCAGACGACACTTACGCCAGCGGGGAGTTCGACTCGCAAAACTGCGTCGTAGGCGAGGTTCCATAGCAGGGGGCCTAACACTGACCCCTGCGGAACCCCTCGCTCTACTTCCCTCCGGATCCTCGTACCGTCTCGATCCACGTACAGGATGTACCTGTCGCGGAAGTAGTCCCTGATCAGGGCCTGCAGGTAGGGAGGCACTCCATGGTAGACCAGTGCCTCCCAGATCGCATCCCAGGGTAGTGAATTGAAGGCGTTGACAATGTCGAGTGACACCGCCAACGCCAAGCCACCCCGGGAGACCGCCTGATTCGACAGGGCGCGGACGCGAGTTATCGCATCCACGGTCGAACGGCCCTGCCGGAAGCCGAACTGGCTGTCGGCCAGATCGGGACCGACGCGCGACAGATGCCCGCTGAGACGAGAGGCAACTAGTGAATAGCTGCCTCAGCACGTCCCCCAGGGCAGCCAGGCTCAACACCAGCACCCTACCCGGAATACCGTCGGGTCCGGGCGCGGTGTTTCGGTCTCTCAAGCGGCCAACGGCCCAGTCCATCTCCTCTATGGTCACCCCCAGATCGTCGCGCCATTCGGGCAACTGAAGGGGGTGGAGTGAGGGACTTGACCGACCCGCCGGGAACAAGGTGTCTACCACGCGTCCCAGCAAAGCCGGATCGAGAGTCTCCGTCACCGGGGGCATCCATGGGCGTAGTTTGCCCAGCACCATATGGTACGGGTGCCCCCACGGATCCTCGTTGAGACCCTCGAGGAGTTCGTCCCAGGACTGGTCCCTGGCGCTCTTGATGGCATTTTGAAGCGCCTTGGTGGCCACTCGGTATGCCCTGTAGAGCCTGGCTACCTCGTCGGCTTGAGCTCGGCTTCGCCTTCTCGCCCTGGTGAACTCTCGGCGGCTTCGCCAGCAGATCTCGCGAAGTTGCGCGATCTGCGGCGTCCACCAGTACACCGGGCTACGCTTGGGGCGGCCGGCTCGGGGCATCGACGCGTCGCAGATTTGCGTCATCGTGCCCGGAAGCCTATTCGTGGGTCTGCGCCAACCAGTACGAGGAGGGACTAGTGCGACGAGGAAGGCTTCTTCAAGGTGCAGACGAGAAAGAGGAAGCCAACCAACCGCAATAAGTGCGGCATCGCACCGACGGGACCAAACAATTTGCTGCGTCCGGCTGTCCCGGCGACGCTGCTGTATGTGTCCAGATTGCACTGTTCTACAAAGGTCGAGGAGATTGTAGACTACGTGCGGATCAAGACCAAGCTCAATCTGATGGTCGAACGGTTGGAGTCTCGTGAATTTCAATTCTTTTGTGGTGAGGGTGCCGACCGAGCAGCTGTCGACCTTCACAAATGAAGAATTTTGGCCAAGGGGTGTTGTGTTCCGGTGATTCCGAGGACGGATACCCAACACCGCGCGCGACACTTCAGCGGTTTCACGTGTCTTTTAATGTTTCATCATCATCATCATCAGCTGGAAGACGTCCACTGTTGAATAAAGGCCTCGCCGTGCAAAGAAACTCCGAGCATAGCTCTTTCCATAGCTCGTTCCGTGACTCTGAGCTTCTCCAAAAGGCTAGCTGTTAAGGACCACGTCTCAGTACCATATGCCATCACTGGCAACACACACTGGGTAAAAATCTTTGTCTTTAGGCACTGCGGAATTTCAGATGAGAAAATGTCACGTAGTTTCCCGAACGCTGCCCTTCCGAGTTGGATTCTTCGGGCGACCTCTTTGTCGAAGTTGGACTGACCTAACTGGATTGTTTGTCCTAGGTATACGTAGTGGTCAACAACTTCGGTTGTATCGTTCCCAACAACTACCGGTGCGGGTGCAACATGGACATTAGACATGATCTTCGTCTTGTCCATGTTCATTTTAAGACCCACCAGTTGGGAAACGCTACTG
This sequence comes from Furcula furcula, assembly GCA_911728495.1. Taxonomy (NCBI): domain Eukaryota; kingdom Metazoa; phylum Arthropoda; class Insecta; order Lepidoptera; family Notodontidae; genus Furcula; species Furcula furcula. The sequence continues at coordinate 31,419,642 of OU452245.1, read as the reverse complement.
AGGTCGCTGAGCATTGTATTGAGGTCCTCCAGTGACTCTGCCATAATGACTATATCATCGGCAAAACGAAGGTGAGTTATGTATTCGCCATTGATGTTGATGCCGAATACGTACCAGTCCAAGAGCTTGAAAACGTCCTCCAATGCGTTTGTGAACAGTTTCGGAGAAATAACGTCTCCCTGTCTCACACCTCGCTGCAATGGGATTGGTTTCGTGCTCTCGTCCTGTAGTCGGATCGACATGGTGGCTTTGCTGTACAAAGACTTCAACACTTCGATGTACCTATAGTCAATGTGGCACCGCTGGAGGGACTGCAATACCGTCCAGGTCTCGACTGAATCGAAGGCTTTTTCGTAGTCCACAAACGCTAGACATAATGGCCGATTATACTCCTCGGTCTTCTGTATAATCTGGCGGAGCGTATGAATGTCGTCTACAATACTAAAAGCCTTTTCGGAACCCGGCTTGTTCGGGAGGCTGAAAGTCATCAAACCTTCGCTCGAGACGGTTCGTAATGACTCTCGAAAACAGCTTGTATACATAGCTCAGGAGTGAGATAGGTCTACAATTCTTCGATATGTTACCTTTCTTGAAGAAAAGCACTACCACACTCCTGTGCCATACTTCTGGCGTATTACCCTCGAATAAGACGGAATTGAATAACTTCTGGAGGACTAAAAGTATCGGTTTTCCACCCGCTCTCAGAAGTTCTGTTGTGATTCCGTCTTCACACGGCGCCTTGTTGTTTTTAAGCTGTTTGAGATCCATTCTAATCTCGTACACGCTGATGTCTGGGATGTCCTCAGTGTAGTGTCGGGTTAGTTGGGCTCTGGCGTCCTGAGCAGTTCGGGTAATGGATTTTCGTGTCTAGGTTTCTCCGGTTTCGATGAGATGACACTGCGGTCGTCGCTCTTCAGCTTGGTCACTTGGCCAATAGACGAATTCTTTGCAAACACTATAGAGCCTCGGTTCCACTTAATTGCGTCCTTAATACATGCTGTATTATAGGAACGCAAGTCGTGTCGTATGGATTTCGAGATTCGTCTATTGAGTTCAGCATATTCCGACATATTAGCTGAAGATTGCAGTCTCATCTTAGTCCGAGTTTCCATTAACTTGATGGTTTGATTGAAGAGCTTGTAAGGCTTATTACGGCGTGGGGTCTAACAGAACTTGGACCCCACTGCATGGACAGTTTGCACCAACCCATTGTTTAACTCGTCCGCAGTTTGGCATTCGGCTAGGCACTGGAAGCGAATGTGTAATTCGAGTTAAAAGTCTTCGGGGTTTCGGATTTGGGCGGTTCCCGGACGGAGCGTGGACTTGATCAGACGAGACCTCTCAAGCTTGACATTGATATTCAATGTGCCTCTAACAATGCGGTGATCGCTACCGGTTTTCACCCTGCCGATCCCGGATTCATCATCGGATATATGCTTCGTGGTCCTCATGATGAAGTCGATCTAATTTTTAGTTGAGCTATCGGGGTGGTTATCCACGTCCACTTCCTGTATGGTCGTTTCTTGAAGAAGAAGTTCATCGCAAAAAGTCCCTCCTTCTCCACGAAGTCGACCAGCCGCTGGCCCAGTGGTTCCGCTGCCAGTACCCATATGACCCCTCTCTCAACTCATCGTCATTCCGTGTGCCCACCTTCGCGTTGAAGCGCGCTAAATTAATGAACCTGTGTTCAATTCATAATAAGTAATATACTTACTTATTGATAACAAGTGGTATTGGATACAGGTAAAAGGTTATTCATTTTGAATAAATGAAGGGGTTAAATTGAACAACTATTGTTCTATAATTTTACTAAAAATGTTTAAAAAAATTTAGTTAGAAAAATCGCAAATCTAAGTTCTGTTCAGATTGTCCCTAGTAGCATTAAGTAGCCAAGCGGATATTCGGTAAAATGAATAACCTCGTAGTAACATCTTTATGGTCAGTATCGATTCTCACTTACTAGCCACACTATCACCTGTCCTTAACGTGAGCCCCATTTGCCCTCAGGCGAATTTTAATGAAACTCCCCAAGTCCAGGTAGTGTATAGGTATTGTATTACAGTCGCAGCAATAAAAGATGTGGAAAACTTAGAACTTTCATTATCGAATATCATTAGACAGTAATTTACGATGTTAGCGTGATTTACATTATGAACAGCGCCATCTATTGAACATACAATCACTATAGAACTTTAATCTATACTTATAATAAAACTGCAACAGGTCCAATTCTGTACATTCAAGATATTTTGAAAATTATGTTTGGAGGGCATTCTATAATATACTAAAGCCAAAAATGTAATGTTTTTTATTTTTGTCTGTCTGTCTGTCTGTCTGTCTGTATCTCGGCTGCGCATTACGCCGATACTACTGGATGGATTGAAACGAAACTTGGCACGATTTGAGTTAATACTCCGAGGTAGGACATAGGATACTTTTTATCCCGACATTCGGCACGGTTCCCTTAGGAGAGGGGACTAAAGTCAAAATGTGTACTTGGTTATATGCTTGCTCCGATTTTAAAAATTTTTAATTATAATAAATATTTGTAAGGAAACACTCATAGACAACTGTCTAACATTGTTAACAATGTTTGGGAATTGATCAGGTTAAGCAACGTTAGGTAAGGTCATTAAATAGATGGGTGACCGTTTAACGCCATTTGAACTAAACGTCTCCGTGCTTCGGAGGGCAAGTACAAAGTGGGTCCAAGTTTTAAACCGACTTTAAAAAAGGAGGTTTTGTATTCTATGCGAATGTATAGGTATTATTGAAAGTTTAGTTAACGTAAACACAGCGCGGGCGGAGCTGCGTGGGTCAGCTAGTCTATATATATATAAAAGAAAGTCGTGTCAGTTACACTATTTATAACTCAAGAACGGCCTAACCGATTCGGCTGAAAATTGGTGGGGAGGTAGCTTAGAACCAGGAAACGGACATAGGATACTTTTTATTTTTATCCCGGTAGGTTAAGGTTAAGCAACATAAGGCAAGGTCATTAAATAGATGGGTGAACCGATTTGTATGAAATTTTGTGTGCATATCGGGTAGGTCTGAGAATAGGCCGTAAAGTATATTTCATGCCACTAGGTTAAGGTTAAGCAACATAAGGAAAGGCTGATACCATGATTGACGAGGATATATAGAACGAGAGGAGGGTGCAAGAGAGGAGAAAGAGGGAGAGGGGATTCGAGGAGGGGGTGATGGGATGAGGGATCGGGGGAGTTAGGAGCAAAATGTAATACAAGCGCGGGCGGAGCTGTGCGGGTCAGCTAGTCCATAATATAAATTAAGACATTTTCCCTTCAGTTTTTTTCTCTCTTTTCTATATTTAAATTTATTACTCTTTTTTACAAACAAAGAAGTTTTAATTCGACATAATAATAAAATAATTCGACATACCAAGGACAAATTGACTAATTCCTTTCCTCCTTCTTGCATTAAGTTAGTCCTTGCATTATAATTTTACAGTGTTTTTCGCCCACCATGATACAATACAGAAAAACCTTGTCCATGACAGTTTACAACTTAAAAACTTAAATAACTGAAATAACGTTATGTAAACAAAACAATACAATTAATTAAATTATCTACAAATTATAATCCCCAACATTTTGTTTTCTTTTACAAATCAATGTAAATGATTCAAAAGCTCTTATTAAATCCTTCCTCCAAATAATTGATCATCTTCCTTATAACTACTATTAAGTTCAAGACGTCGTCGTTCTCCAATGTATGGGGTTTTTTTAATTCCATTCATGCTATCCACTTTATTTTTAATCGACTTCAAAAAAGGAGGAGGTTCTCAATTCGTCTGTATATATTTTTTTTTCTATGTATGTTCGCGCATAACTCTGGCAATTATGAACCGATTTGAAAAAATCTTTCTTCCATCTATTCTTTAATCCGCTAATTGGGTCCCATAAAATATTGCTTACGACTAAGTAGTTCCTGAAAAAACAAGAATGGTGACTGCGCAGGAAAACTGCAGGAATGCCTAGATGACTTTATGTCGCTTTTTAAGGACAAAAATGGTCATAACTCTGGCGAATATTTACTCATTTAGAAAAGAAAGAAAGAAAAAACATTTATTGCCACAGATAATAAGACACAAAAAAAAAAAAAGATTAAAATAAGACAAACAAACTAAAAAAAAAGCACACTTAAATACTACTTCTAAACAATAGGTTAATAGCTTGCTTTAACTCATAATAACACATAGCATGAGAGTTATAGACATGTGCCTCACAGTTCTGCAGCAACAGGGGCTCGGTTCAGCATACAGCCAAGCCGGGGCTTGGCGCTGATTTTCAACCGAGCCCTGAGTGCCCACGGATGACAAAACGTGTTAAAAAATATTGATGAATATAATAAATTAAATGTATGTACCTGATAATTAAATATTATAATGTGTAATTAAATTTATATAATATAATAACAACGTCCTGGGACAAAGACCGCACTATGATAATCAAACAACTGACACCAAGTACCAATATATACTTTATATACTTACATACATCTGCCATACCCGCAGCCAACAAATTTGAAAGAAAATAATAATAATAAAATAATTAACAAATATTATAATCACGACTCATAGTAAAGACATATCGATATTTATATCTCCAAACTCTCTTTGTGAATCCATAAAAAATTGTCGCAGTCGTGTTCTAAAAGTATCTAATGAATTAATAATTCTCAAAGGTGGTGGAATATTATTCCACACCTTCGACGCAGCATATTTGAAGCTACCTTTGAAGGCTGCAGTCCAGTGAGAATGTGTGGATAGCTGCTGCGAACATTTTCTATTCGAACAGTCCCTTTTACGTGTAATCCACTTCAACTTGTTGTACAAATAAGCCGGCTCTTGATATTTTATTACACCGAAAAGTAGACACGCTAAGTGTAATTTTCGACGTGACTTCATTTTTAATATTCCATATCTATTCAGGAAAGGTGTTACATGAGTTCTGGGAGGGATGGTGAAACAGAACCGAGCGCATGAGCTCTGGACCCTTTGAATGAGCCGTTGCGTTCTCGCCAGTAACCTAGGGCCGTAAACTGTATCCGCGTAATTTAGTTTAGAGAGAACGAGAGATTCTACTAATTATATTCGTAACTCTTGGGACAAGTATGGTCTTATTTTATATAGAATCTTAAGGCGATAAAAACAGTTTTGTACCAGTTTTGCTACATGCTTTTCAAACCGAAGGCCTGTGTCTATAGTAAGCCCAAGATTTTTAGCCTCGGATACCCTTTCTATCGGCTTTCCTGCTACTAAAACACTTAGATCAGTAGGTAACCAACTCAACAATTTCAATGATTCTTTTTTTATTCGAAAGAAGTATCTACTGTTCTGAATCTGTATGAATTTTATCACAACCGGATAAGATCTTCCTGGAGGACCATGAACAATGTGCAGGAATTTATCTGGTAAAAACCATAAAACTGATGTTCTCCATTACATTACTCTGACAAATATGAACCGATTTCGATGATTCTTTTTTTATTCGAGAAAGTAAACTACTACCATGATTCCATGCAAACATTATAACCGGATATTTTTTTCTGAGGAAACATGAATTATGTAAAACTATGTAGACGATAATGTGATCATAACCTACCTAGATCATTTTATCGTCTTCGATGGTTCAATCTTTATGTATGAAAATATCAGTAAAAAGTAAAACATAAAATCTTTAAAAGAAAAATTGAACCGACTTCAATAACACTGACTTTTCAGTGTTATTGAAGTTGGTGTCAAATATTCACAGCAGGTACGCTAACATCAACTTCAATAATATTTAAATTATTTTATACTTTTCATTTTCAGTGTTATTGAAGTCGGTAAATTTTTTTTTTAAAGATTTTATTAATGTGATAATAGGATATTAGGTATTATACTTCACGTACTCATCAACCAGTTTCACGGTTTGACTTTCGTTGTGTTACATGCTGTATAGTATATTATTGCAAGCTCGAAAACACGTTAATTAACTGGCTCAATGTCCCGCGGCCTGCAGTTTTATCCTGCCGATCCGGGCACACAGGAAGGAAAACAGCAATAACTATTATGTACCTACATACTTTAGTCAAATAATCCGTTTTATTTCGACGAATGAGTAAATCGTTATTATTATGTTTTTTACATTGAATACCTGCAATGAACCTACCTGTAAGATGTCGGTGCTCCAGTCGGCTGCAATAGCGGCCGCCGTCCGTCTCTCGCAGCGCCCGCGCCACCGCCAGCAGCGCTGCCAGCGCCAGCGCCCGCACCGCCGGCGCCGCACGCATAGCGCCCCTTAGAGATAGCGCCCCAATGCGATCCGATAAATAACTTTCAACTAATTAATTTAACCATTCAAATAAGACTCTCGCTATCTAAACGGCGAACGCTCACCGAGACGAAGTTTGCTCGATCGTGATCCAGGAATCCGTGTATCACTGGCACTGTTGTACGTTTATAATATCACCGGTTTAAAGGATATTAATTTTGTTAGTACGGGGGACGTGAGGATATATCGAGACATCCGAAGCGTTTTGAAATTACACGCGTTCGCCGCCGAACGTGTGTCGATCCGACGCTGATTGTACGCAGGACTGCGTTATCGGACGCATGTCGATGTATTGTATATCTTGTGTGTGTACCTACTGCGGCACGGGCACGGGCACGCCACCTCCGCAGTAGAGTGGTCGTGCCGGCGCGCGCGGCGGGGACCTGACGCCCTGTGCGTTCCCTCGCCGTTCCTTGCTCATGACTGTTTAACAAACAACTACGATCGTGCGATTTCCACCAGCCAGCGCTTAAGGTGCCCATTGACGATACGTCCATCAATCCAAATGGCGTGGACGTCTTCCAAAATTGTTCCGTGAATGTGAAAAACGTTTGCCAATTTATTGGATGACGTCCAGCTTTGGATTTCCAAACGGATTGAAATCCATGCATCCAATCCAAATGGACGTCGTCCGCGGCCGACTGTCAATGCGGAAAACGTGCGCGACGCCATTTGGAAGACGTCCAAATTGTCCGTGAATGGACAAAACCGCGTCCATTTTTTTGAAATTTTCTTCTCAGTTTATGCTCTGGCGTTGACGGTGGCACATGTGCTGGATTATAAGAGCTCTGAGTCTTATGAAACATATAAATAAAATCCCCAGATTGCATTAATGTTATCGCAGGCTTTCTGGAATATGTATTTACAAATAAGCAGTGCCTCTGTACTATTATTTCGTATAATAATAATATTCTAGGATAATCTACATGGTCATCCGATCCCAAACTAGGCAGAGCCTGTACTATGGAAACCAGACAACTGATACTAATACACATATACTTTTTTTTGGTAAACACATACATAAATAACACCCAGACACTTGGCGGGAATCGAACCCACGACCTATCGGGTAGCAGCCAGGGTGTCTAACCACTAGACCAATAGGCCCGTCGAAAAATTATGAAATGTTTACAAATAAATATTACGTTTGCGCGTGACTTTGTATTAGAAGTCAGTTGAAAAATAAAAATGTAAATCGCATCCATGTTTATGGCAAGTGAAACATCCTGATTATCTATCACGCTGTTCATCGTGTATTTCTTTTTTCTTTGTGGAGAAATGCAGCAATGAATGCTCTCTGGGATTGTTTAAAAGAAACTTTCTTTAACCGTATTCAAGTTAGTGCCAGGACCCGGCGATAACATAAATACGTATCCTTTAATCCATGTTCTCTAACGTTTTTCATATCATCATCATCATCATTAGCAGTCGATAGACGTCCACTGCTGAATAAAGGCCTCCCCCTTAGAAGGGAGGGGTTGTCATAATCCCCACGCTTGGCAGGCGGCTTGGGGATCGCAGTATAGGTGGAAGATAAATCCAAAATAAAGACGCTGCTGCCCGTCTTCCTGTTCTCGCTTAGTCGCCTCTTACGACACCCAACGAGAGGAGATGGGGGGATGCTATTCTTACCCGGCACCCCACGTGTTTTTCATATAGCGTGCGACATTCGAAGTGACTGTGCGTACGTCCAAATGGACGTACGTCAATGTGCGTAGAATATGGAGTGCTTCCATTCGGATGTATTCCATTTGGAAGCATTCCAAATGGCCGTATCGTCGGTGGCTACCTTTAGACTCAATAGAGAGGCGCGCTAAAAGGCTAACTGGTGACACCGGTTCAGAAGGGGCTCATTTACAATGCCTAATGTGGCTTAATAGCTAGCAAGACTATCGGTATTGTTCAGGATAGATGCCATAGATGATGTACGCTATTGGATAGATGCATTTTGCGGAGCGACCGCAGAAACTAGGTACGTACCTATACATATTATTTTTTCTTAATGCTGTACCGTGAGGTAACACCATATAAATTACAATCTAGCCTAAAGACTAATCAGTAATATTAATTTGACCTAAACTAATAAGATAATAAAATACACTGTACCGCAAAGAAAAAGGGTCGGTTAGAAAATTTTCAATATCTTCAAAACTACCTGACCTAGCTTTATGAAATAAAAACCACATAAAATAATATATAATACCTTTTTATTTATTTTTGGTAATTGTATAAAAAATTGAAAATGTAAAATAATGGTCGTTTATGAATTTAGTACCAATTTCAAATTACTGTCCAGCCGCCGAGAGAATGCGTTCCTGACGTCTGTCAGTTGCTCATGACTAGTGATGGGAAATAATTAACGCTATTATTTCCTGATCGAAGAAAAAAGTAACATAAGTTTCAATAATTGTTTGTTTGGATTCTAATTTGTTTAAAGAAATTAAAAATGCAGTAATTATTATCTTCAGCAATATTGATTACCATATCAGAAAAATATTTGTGACTGGCAAACAAACTTTAATCAGATTCCGATTCGCTTGAGGAGGTGCCGTCTTCGTCCTCATCTTCGCCTCCATGTATTATTATATTATTATCAAAGATAGTGTTCATTCTGATACCAGACATATAAAATAACTACTTATATTACGCTACTTACCTTCGCGCGTTCGTTTCGTGCGCAGGTTTGATATTATTAACTTTATTATTACATTATATTATAATTAAAAATAAGAAAGAATAACGAATTCTACATATTTACAGCATCACTAAAAATAACGTTACAATTGTCCGATATTTTTGGCGCATCACTTCAAAAATACCACAGACATATAAATGGAAGCAGACTAAACATAATTTCACGCCAACATAGACACGTATATAGGATATCAGTGTCCTTTTTCCTCCTAGCAAAACATGTGTAAGTCTATCTCTGTTTTTCATTTGTTGCAACACCAACGCACACATTGTCAGATTTCATTGCGTGGCAATCCGCCATTTTGTCAAGTGACAAATTGCTGACATATGGCGGTAGCTAGCTTGGTAGCGTCGTACATTTTTTGTAAAATTTTGAGTTTCCTGCGTAAATAACTGATTAATATTCTAAATAAATATGGTGAAGTGTTGTGCCCCCCTGTGTTATAATGCTACGTATAGGAAAGCCCCAGAAATATCGTTCCATCGGTAAGTAAACTTCGTGTTATGATTTTTTGTGTTGAAATTGGTGGATATGTTGTTGTTTATCACATTTGTTAATAAGGATTAGCTATTAAATAAAGTTAATACATTTATTTGTGTCACATACATCTTTTAAAACTAACAAATTTCATATTTCATATTATTTATTCATAAAACAATCTTTTACAATTGTGTTTGAAATTTTCCTACAAAGAAAAACATAAAACATATGCAATTTACAAAATTAATACTAACCATAAATTATTGACATTAGCTATAGGTATTTCATTATTATACAAGCAAAAATAATGATCAAATTGGGGTTATATATAAACAATACGTGGAATATTTTGACTAAAAAACCTTGTTTTGACGTTTAAAGTACTTGAATAGATAAGCAGGGCCGGACTCGGTTCGGTAGCGTTGTTATTCTGCTGAAAACGTTAAAATTAAATAGTTGTTCGTAATGTGTAACAAGAAGCCGGGCAGCAGCGTCTTTCTATTGGATTACCTACTACCTATTATGCTATCCTCTGTTGCTGATGGTGATGATGAATATGTATGTACCTATATATTTTGATTCCAGGTTTCCAAAGGATGAAAATTTAAGAAATATCTGGGTGACCAATACTGACAGAAAAAACTGGCAGCCTAATTCATCAAGCGTCTTATGTTCTAAGCATTTTACGGCTGACTTAATAGATCATAGTGATTTCCGCACTGTTCTATCTCCAGGTGCCATACCAACCATTTTTGAAAAGTCAGCCGAGGTAAGCAGCCAAGCTAACAGTGTAATTAATTTTTCATTAAGTGGATACATCAGTGTACTTAAAGTAAATATCAATACTGATGTACACCGCCTTATATGGGGCCCTTGAAATACTCACTGCTATTCAAAACATTCTTCATTTTTACAGCTTGCCAGTCTGATTGAAAAAAAAAAACAAATCTCATTCTAACCAAAACAACTGGTATTTTTATACTAGTTTAATATACTCAGTTCCTAAACTATAAAATTTACTGATTTTTGTGTTTATGTTTGATTACAGAACAAAGAAAACAAAACAATATATCCAGAAAAATCAAATATAAGCAGAAAAAGAACGGCTTCAGTTCTACATGAAGTAAAAAATGCCACGCTTGCCGAAATTGTTCAACCGTGTACTTCCACTGTATTTGAAGCATCAGCAGCATCTTCAAGGCCAGAGATGCAAATTGTTCAGCCTGGTTCATCTTTTACTATAGTTCTGGTCATTAGAAGTTATAGATCATGTAAACAAAACCATTTTCACATGTTTTCTCGACAACCTTCCGCAGAATTTAGCTGAACTTTATTTTAATTTATCTAGCACTATATCACGTCCATCTCGCACTGCATTTAACTATGAATTATATAGGAAAAACTAACAAAATTTACCAAAAATGCACAAACTAGGTAACGGCGTCAACACGAGCTGTGATTGTTTTTTTTTCGTAACTCTATTTGTCTATGGAACGTTAGTGAAGTTATTAAAAACGCGTACGATCGATACCGTTATTATAACAATAACCGTTATACAATGATCAATACCGAGCAGCAACAGGGGAGTGAAAATATTATGAGTTCAGTAGAAATTGAATTGTAATTATAAAAAAAATGGCAACAATAATATTTGTTATGTAGTTTTTAGGGATGTGTGTACGGCGCGAGATTTTTGTTTTATTTTTGTTTTGTATAATTTTATAATACTAACACTATAAGCGCAGTGCTACCAGTATTAATGAAAAATTAGGACAGTGAAGCTGCGTGGGTCAGCTAGGTAATGTAATAAAAACAATATTTTACTAATTTTCTTTATTTTCTTCATCACTGTAATCATATTCTGACGTGTCATCATTGGAGTTACCCACATTAATAACAATCGGTTCTACCACAGAGTCTGTTGCCCTATCCAATATTCCATCTAGACTCTTCATTTTTTCTTCTTCTTTTAAAACATGGGTCACATTTTGCCCACTGTTCCGCCCCTATCCGCGCCAAACTATCTTACAGCATTACCTTAACATCTTCCATTTTAAATGTTTTATTATTTCTACCCACGTACTTAACCCTTTACTTGTGCCCATATCAGTTCTATTGGGTTTAGCTCGCTCAGTGTGTGGGAAGGCGCAAAACTGTAATATTTTATGATGCCGCTAACTCGTCAATGTACATTTTTTAAAATTTCTGTTTATCTATATTAGCGACTAGTTCCGCTTTAATTTCCGTCTCATTAAATTCGTCTTATTAAATTGAATTTCTTTATCGCGCAACCAGTTTTTTATGGTTTCCTTTCGCCAATTCATGTTAGGAACCTTCTCTATTTGACGCGAATGATAGGGCGCGTTGTCCAATACTATGACTGAACCAGAAGGAATTTTCAGCAAATTGTTTTCAAACCACTTCACAAAACTGTGAGCATCCATCTCACCGTGGTAATCTCCTTCAGCTTTCTGTGCTTGTAATATCCATTCTCCTTCCTACCTTCAACAAATCCGTCTTCGTTTCCAATATGGGTTATAATTAACCGTTTACCTTTCTGCGGATTTTCAGCCCACAAGAGAGTCCTCTTAAAAAAACATCTCTACTGGATGTTATACTATCGTTGACCCATACATTGTTTTTTTTCGTGTTTTATGACCACCGAGATTCCGAATACACCAAATGTTAATTACCTGTAACCGAGTTTGCCCATTGTTTTCTTAGTACCGTCTAATCCTTTCAACCACTATACAATAGGTACATAATATGTACATGACCAAAAATATAATTTTTGGACGGTAGGAAAACATTTCAATGTATCTATTATATGAACACATTATTGTTAGATTTTTAGTTAGGGAACCTATGTGTTTTGGATATATATTTTGATACTAGCAGTCCCGCACAGCTCCGCCCGCGCTCTTTTCACGTTTTTAGATGCCCGCATAGGCTTATTATGTAATACGTATTACACATTATTAATAGTATTAGATACATAGGTACTCGTCTTATACATAACCTCCTTTTTGAAGTCTGTTACAAAACGGGGCCTATCTTTTACTTGCCCTCTGAAGCACGGAGACGCTTAGAATGTAATTAAATGGTCAGTCTATGTAATGACCTTGCCTTATGTTGCTTAACCTTATAAAAAATATCCTATGTCTGTCTCCTGGTTCTAAGCTACCTCCCCACCAATTTTCAGCCAAATCGGTTCAGCCGTTCTTTAGTTATCAATAGTGTAACTAACACGACTTTCTTATATAGATATGTATTTTAATAATGGGACTTTTTGTCTGAATGGGCGATTATTATTAATGTTTATTTTATTAAATATTTATTAGACTCTTTTTCCACTTCCACTTGTTGGTGATGCTTTACGCAAATCGTCGTTACGAGTAACGGTTAACTGTAACGATCGATTATGATTCGTCAAGTGTCTACGATACTACATCACTAGTTAGTTCGTCAATTCATAGACAATTCTAATGTTAGTAAACATTGTAACTTCGAATGAAAAATAGTATACACCACATGTAAGTTTCCCATTTCTTTAGGCATTATTGTCCAACAGTCGCCATCTCCTACCGTTGTGTGTCCGTAAAAGGTGACTAAGGGAGAACAAGAAGACGGTCAGCAGCATCTTTATATTGCACTAGCGACCCGCCCCGGCTTCGCACGGGTGTAATTGAGAAAAAAAAAGAAGTGAATAATTTAAAGCCTTTGATTATAGAATTTCTTGGAATTATTTATCAGTTTGTAGCTGACTTTTCGTAACGCAATATGAACAAATTTTGTATAGAAGTGACGCGTGAAAGGGCTACATATAGCTGCCTGTCCATGGGCAAAGTACTCAACGCTTAGGTTTAAGCCTGTAACGTTGAATCTCTGAGCTTGTGATTTGTTAATGGTATTAATAATTTTAGAAACTGCAGACGGCTACGGCTACGGCTATCACGTCGGCACATTAGAGGGCAGACCTGGGCTATCTGTCGGGATCTGCACCAGCTGATACCACTCAGTGCCTTGACTTTGAACCCGCCGCCGGAGAGGCACATTATAGTTCCTCGAGAACCTGTCATGGTGCTCACGGTTACAGGGATCACGGGGAAGCCTTTAATGGGATTTACGGGACCCTGTTGGTGGTCAACCGGGTATGTAGGTTTCTTATAAACTAAAGCCCCAACGGCCGTGCAATCAGCACATAAGAACCCCTTCTTGGGCTATCCGGTGGGATCTGCAACATTATACCCTCAGTGGCTTGCCTTTGACCCTGCCACCGGGGAGCACAATAAAGCCACCTGGGAACTTTTCACCGTGCTCACGGTTACAGGGGTCACGGGGGAAGCCTTCAATTGGTCCCCGGGACCCTGTTGGCGGTCAACCGGGTTATGTGGGATTCTTATACACTAAACCCCCAACGGCTGTTAAATTAGTACATAAGTAGGAGACCTGGGCCATCCAGTAAGATCCCTCAATGGCTTGCCTTTGAGCCCGCCACCGGGGGGCACAATAAACCCACCCGGGAAACTATCATCGTGCTCAAAGATACGGGGATTGCGGGGGAAACCTCCAATAGGCCCCAGGATCCTGCGGGCGATCGACTGCAGTATGTGTCCCCTACGGCTGTCCACAGAAAAGAGTCTGCACCGTGTACCCCTCAGTGCAAGGCAAGGGCCTTTGAAGCCGCTGCCGGGGGCGCATTATAGCCCTCCGGGAATCTGTCACCGTTGTCACAGTTTAAGGGAGTAGCGGGGGAAACATCCAATATGTCCCCGGGATCCCGTGGGGAAGTCATAATCATAATAATCATAATCAAACTGGGTATTTGGGATTCTTACCCACTAAAACTCCCGTGGCTATCACATCGGCACATGAGAGGGAAACCTGGGTTCTCGGGTGGGATCTGCACCAGGTGTCCCTGACTGACTGACTCAGACTGGTTGAATCCGAGTCAGTCCCGGTCAGTCTCGTCAGTCCCGGTCAGTCCCGGTCAGTCCCGGTCAGTCCCGCTCAATCCCGCTCAATCCCGCTCAGTCCCGGTCAGTCCCGGTCTGTCCCGCTCAGTCCCGGTTAGTCCTGGTCAGTCCCGCTCAGTCTCGCTCAGTCCCGCTCAGTCCCGCTCAGTCCCGGTCAGTCCCGCTCAGTCCCGGTCAGTCCCGCTCAATCCCGCTCAATCCCGCTCAGTCTCGCTCAGTCCCGCTCAGTCCCGGTCAGTCCCGGTCAGTCCCACTCAGTCCCGGTCAGTCCCGCTCAGTCCCACTCAGTCCCGGTCAGTCCCGGTCTGTTCCGCTCAGTCCCGGTCAGTCCCAGTCAGTCCCGCTCAGTCCCGCTCAGTCCTGGTCAGTACCACCCAGTCCCGCCCAGTCCCGCTCAGTCCCGCTCAGTCCCGCTCAGTCCAGCTCGGTCCCGCTCAGGCCCGCTCAGTCCCGCTCAGTCCCGGTCAGTCCGTACCACACCGTACCACACCGTACCACACCGTACCACACCGTACCACACCGTACCACACCGTACCACACCGAACCACACCGAACCACACAGAACCACTCACACACTCACTCACTCGCCCGCTCGCCCACTCGCCCGCTCGCCCACTCGCCCACTCGCCCACTTACCCACTCACTCACTCACGGACGACATAGGAAGTCGCATAAGAAGTTTCACTTCAAAAACCTGTCACCGTGCTCAAAGTTTCGGGGACCACGGGTAGACCTCCAATAGGCTTCCGTCGACCGCGGTGTGTGGGATTCTTACCCTATAAACCCCCCACGGCTGTCCGCAAAAAATATGGGGCTGCACCGGGTACCCCTCAGTGCAAGGCAAGTGCCTTTGAAGCCGCTGCCGGGGGCGCATTATAGCCCCCCGGGAATCTGTCACCGTTGTCACAGTTAAAGGGGTGGTGGCACGTTTAATATGTCCCTGGGATCCTGTGGGGGATTCTTACCCACTAAAACTCTCGTGGCTGTCACATCGGCACATGAGAGGGGGTCCTCCGGTGGGATCTGCATCAGCTGTCCCTCAGTGCATTGCCTTTGAGTCCGCCACCGGGGGGCGGGTATATTATATCCCGGATATTTACCTACTTTATAATATATGGAATTAATGAAATTCGTACTTGATTGTTAAATATCTAGGTTATATATCGTTAAATATCTAGGTATAGGTATCTCTTTAGGTTTAGTCAATGTAAGCTATGTAAGTTTATTTACTCAGATAAAACTTAAAACCTTCAATGAAAAATTATCTAACCGATGGTGAAAATCGCTGCGTGGTTTAGGAGGTGCTATCCGATATTGACACTCGGATAGCGACTCTGTTTCACCCTATTTAAAGATACTTTGACGTCGTTGGTCCCCAACACCAGCCAACCTATAGAAAAAACCCTGACTGACAGACAGACAATAATTCCAATAAAGTTTTGGTTCTTTTTATATCATACGTACAATAGATGCATGCATATTGTATTCCTACCCAAACAGACATTTTGAAAATATATTTTCATTATTTTATTTTAAGTTTGTTATATTTGCGAAACAAACAAATGATACCACTTATTACTTAATATAAGATCCAATAGTACAAAAATCAATTCAGTTTCCACTAATAACTAAATCATAACATTAGAGAGAAGTTAACTACGTATGCATGATTTTAAATTTAAAAAAAGTATTAAATATAAAAATATATTAGATAAAAAGTGCCGGAGTCAATATGAGTTAAATATTTAAAACATCGAATCTTAATATAAATAAAAAAATCAAAACAAAGTTTAAAAATACAAAAAAAAATCCGCACACGGGTAGCGAACCCGGACAGTCCGCACTTAGAGGACGCTTCCGTAACCACTTGGCCAAGGAACTTTTATTTTATCTTTCGAATTTTCGTATCTTATTGTGGTAATATATTTGTACCGCCATCGGTTGAGTAATAATACTTCTTTTTTACCCTGTAAAGGGATAAATTATAAAAAATATGAAATATTAATTCAATTAATTTTCTTAACGAATGTCCGTGCAAAATTTCAAGTCAATAGGACCAAGGAATCGCGTTCTCCCATACAAACTTTGCCCCCCTATTTGACCCCCTTAGAGGTTGAATTTCGCAAAATCGCGTCTTAGTGAGCACCTACGTCTTAAAAGGAACCCCCATGCAAAGTTTGAGACTCCTAGCACTTGTAGTTTCTGAGATTTCGTGATGAGTGGGTGTTTGTCTACTCTTTTATATAATAAGATTACCAACCATCTATACTGCGTACCCCGCCTACCAAGCGTGGGGATTATGGCAACACCTCCCTTCTAAGGTGGAGGCCTTTGTTCAGCAGCGGTATTTTATCTAGTGCGACCTACGATTTTTGTACAAAGTAGAGAGATGATTATTCAAACTGGGTGCGTCTCATTCTATTTTCATTTTAATAACGTTCACATGCTATAATAAACGTGAAATATACCAACTGTTGATATAATTTCTTTACATATAACATTTATATATTCTAAAACTTATTTCTTATAATGTTATAACATTAAATCGAATCGAGTTGTTAACCTTGATGGTATCAATATACATTTTAAACGATAGACTTAATGATTTTCGATTCAGAGCAATCCGACTCGGATAGGTTAGGTTAGAAGGCTAAGGCGGGAGCTCCGCTCCGCTCCACTCCTGCCTTAGCCTTCGTGGTTATTTTTTTATGACCACCTAGAAACCAGAATATGTCAAGCTATTTTGCCACCACTTACTAGGTATATCTACTCCTCAGGTTAACAACTATGAAGAAATTACAAAAAGTAAAAATATTATATTATATATTATTACTAGCTGACCCGCGCAGCTCCACCCGCGCTTTTATTACATTTTGCTCCCCTTTTCACCCTCCTCCCTTGATTTATTTCTCTCCATCTCTTTCTCTCTCTATTATCCCCTCAAGCCCATGTGGTTCCAAAAGGAACAATGCGCGTTTCCTTTTAGGACCCAGCCGGGATTGAAGCCTTATAAGAAAAATGTAATTCTATGCTCTTTCTCTCCTCTCTCTTTCCCCCACCCGCATCGGTCCCCGTCACATTCCCCCTCTTCCTCTCCGCGTTATCCCCTCTCTGAACCCTATCCCCCATCTCTCTCTCCCAAATTGCTCCATCTCACCCCCCCCCCCTTGCTCCACCTAACTCCTCCGATCCCTCACCCCCTCCTCGAATCCGTTCTCCCTCTCTGTCCTCTCTTGCACCCTCCTCTCATTCTATATATCCGTCAATCATGGTATCAGCAGCATGAAATATACTTTACGACTTATTCTTAGACCTACCCTATATGCACACAAAATTTCATACACATCCGTTCACCCATCTATTTAATTACATTGCCTTATGTTGCTTAACCTTTACCTAGCGGTATGAAATATAGTTAATGGCCTATTATTAGACCTTCCCGATATACACATAAAATTTCATACAAATCGGTTCACCCATCTATTTAATGACCTTACCTAACGTTGCTTAACCTTAACCTACAGGTATAAAAAGTATCCTATGTCCGTCTCCTGCTCTTAAGCTACTTCCCTACCAATTTTCAGCCAAATCGGTTGAGCCGTTCTTGAGTTATAAATAGTGTAATTAACACGACTTTCTTTTAAATATATAGACTAAAGTTCTATGGTGATTGTATGTTCAATTTCACCGATAGATGGCGCTGTTCATAATGTAAATCACGCTAACATCGTAAATTACTGTCTAATGATATTCGATAATGAAAGTTCTAAGTTTTTCACATCTTTTATTGTTGCGACTGTAATATAATACCTATACACTACCTGGACTTGTGGAGTTTCATTTAAATTTCATGAATAATTTCATTAATTAGTTTGGACTCGCTCGGGATTTACAGATTTTAACTTTTCAAAGATATAATGTCATATTGCTATCAGCAACGTACTTAGAACAATACGAAAATCTAATGAAAATGTCCTGGGTGTACCGGACCGGCTTACCCCTTACAAAAATTGACCCTTCGCCACTGCCATAATATCTTATTCAAACTAAATGTCTGCTCAGTCCCTATTGTATATAGCGTAATAATACATATCTTAATGATTAACTGATCAGTCTATAATTACCCTATTCTCATACAAAGGAAATTACGTGGTAATATGTGCAAGTAATGTTTCACTGCTTAGCCCCTATGAAACATAGCGTGATGTTTTATATACCAACTAGCTGTAGCCCGCGGCTTCGCCCGCGTTGGTTTTGTAAGTAAAACGCGTTTTAAATCAAGGATGAAGGTTTTTAAAAATATTGTTTACACTTTTATTAAATCTGGACCTATTATGTGTCATCGTCAAATATACATACTTGATGACATAGCCTGTATTTTTGTAACTCTGTCTGTCTGTCTGCTACGCTTTAACGCCTAATCCACTGAACCGATTTTGATGAAATTGGTACAGAGACAGATTAGACCTTAAGAAAGGACATAGGCTACCTTTTATCCCCAACAAAAAGATTGAAGGGGTTGAAATAGGGAATGAAATTTAGAATGGAATTTCGTCATTGTTGAAAATAATACCATGACTTTGTTTTACAATTGATACTTCCTCCTTCTTCTATACTATCTAATACTATCTATCTATATCTATAATATTGTAAAGAGTTTTGTTTAGTTTACGATTACATTTACACCTTCATGCACAACACACACCATAATATAAATATATATCCTACTTTCAACAAGGGTTTTTTGGTTTTAATGTGTCGTTCGGATGCCGTTTAAATAAGGAAAAAAGGAAAAAGAAGAAAAAGAAGAAGAAAATATGGCTGTGCGGTCGCCGTTATAATTTAGTTGAACGAATTATTATTTTTGTGTTGTATATAATAATATGTGAAAAGGACCAGACAATATTCTTGGGGTGAGTTTAGGGCATAAGTTTATGTTATTATAGTCTCTCTCATCATTACACATGACAGGGTGACTTTTCCAAGGCAGGAGAAAGATTGTAACGCCCTGAACCAGCGCCTGCGGAGACGTTGGGTGAACCCTTTCCGAACCAAAACGCGGTGGGGAGGAAGGTTTCCCAACATTTTTTGACCCTTCGAGCGGGATTTTGCTCGATTTCCTACTTTGTAAAAGTAATCCTGTCTACAGAGAAACACTGCGGTATTTTGCGGCATTTGAAATGTTTGTGCGGTAATGGCGGAATCTGCCCACTAACATTTTTATATGAATTACTTCTTAAAAACTAAACACAGGTTTTGCGGTATTGTTTATTTTAGTGCTAGGCACACGTTATTGGTAAATATTTTAGCCCTCCCATATTATTCATACATAACACTTTTCACATACAATTACATTTTTAAATTGAATTGCGGCATCTAGCGGAGTTTGTAGGTATCAAGATTGAACCTATTTAATTAATTATTATTTTTTGCGGATTTGTGTTATTGTTTATTTTCTACAATAGGGGTCGCGGCGGTCCTCTTGGTAAGTTCTTACGTTACGTGTTTAGCGGTAATAGACATGTAACTGTAATAACCAGTTCGATTCTGAAAATTTTGTAATTATTTTATTGCGTATTGCGGCGTATATTAATTAACCAAGCGGTAAGGTTAATTGCTCATTATTTTCAGATATTATTGAATCGATTTGTTTTACTATCGTCATAATTACATTTCACAAATTATTGTGCCTTTCGGGGTTCTGTGCTATATACGCGGTTTTATATTATAATATTTTCATCATGACTCGAAGTCAAGCATTAGCACAGATGAAATATAAGATTGCGGCTCAAAATATCGACTTTCTTTACGATTTAGCACAGACTGAATCATTTTCTGCGGATCAGAAAAATTAGTTTCTGGTGCGTTTTGCGGATCTTAATGCGATTTTTGCGGAGTTTAAAGAAACTTATTTTGAAATCACTCTTAAGGCGGAAGAGAGTGAGTTGGGAACACTTGAGTCGTCTTTTGATGAGTATAATAGAAAATATTATTTTATTAAAGGGAAACATATGGAAATGTTTAGCGGGCATGATGCGGACGGCGGTAGTAATTGTAACAGATCGAATATGCGGCCGTCTCAACCGAGTTTACCATTACCCACATTTTCGGGGAAAATGGAAGAGTTTGTGTCCTTTATAGAATTGTTTGAGTCTCTTGTAAATCGTAATAGTTTCATAACGGATTCTGAAAAATTAACTTATTTAGCGGGTGCTTTGTCTGGGGAACCTAAAGCACTTATTCAACACTTGTCATATACAAATGACAATTATTCGATTGCTATTGATTTACTTAAGGCGCGGTATAGTAATAAGCGGTTATTAGCGGATAAATGGTTACATAATTTGTTAAGTGTACCTCAGATTAACGGAAAAAATCTGAACGCACTAAAATCATTTTTAAATACTTTATTGGAGAGTACAAAAGCTTTGCAAAAGCTGGATTTTCCTGTGGAATCTTGGTCTTACCTCTTGTTTTACATTAATTTTCAGAAATTAGACATCCAGTTGCGTAAGCATTTTGAAAGCAAGTTAGTAGATAAGGACCTACCGTCTTTTGCGGACCTAATTAGACTGTTGGAAACAGAAGTTAGGATTTTAGAATCAAGCGCGGATCCCCAAACTAGCGCAGCCGTACCCAATAGACGCAGCAGTGCGGCGAGCCCAGCGGTTAGGGCTCACGCGGCTTTTCAGAGTTCGGCGGTTTTATGTATAGTATGCGGAAAAGGCCCACACTTTATTGCAAAATGTGATGAGTTTTTGGCTATGAAGCCTGCGGTGCGAAAACGTCACATCATTGCTAATCGTCTTTGTTTTAAGTGCCTTAATAAACATAATGTTAGGGAATGTACCTATAGGGCTAATTGCTATAAATGTAATTCGCCTAAGCATCATACATTGCTTCACTTCGACATTCCAGCGACGGCGTTGGAGCGTCATCCGAAATCAAGTGATAATGCTTACAGTTCTAGAGCAGTGATACCACAGAGTCCGTTGGATGGCAGTGCTCTCGCGGGGAGTGTACAAGCGGTCGCGCCTTCGCCGATGAGCACCCCTCCAGCGAACGTAACTACAGTTGCGGGTTCTTCTTTTGCGGGCATGGCGTTCAATAAGTTGACACCATGTAATTACCAACGTACAGTACTGCTGGCAACAGCGATGGTACGCGTTTTAGATGATTGCGGTAATTTTCAAGAAGCGCGTGCTTTGCTTGATGGTGGTAGCCAGGGTACTTTTATTTCGGAAGCATGCGCAACTAAGCTAGGTCTAAAGCGGTATAGATCTAATGTAGTTACAGTAACGGGACTAAACGGCGCCCCTGTGAGCGGTTGCCGGGGTGACGTTTGTCTTACTATTGCTCCTAGGCATGCGGAAAAGCCTATTCTTACTACTACGGCTACAATTTTAAATAAAATATCCCATAACTTACCTAATTTTTCGTTGTCACCTCAACTTGCGGAATATTATCGCGGCTTATGTCTCGGGGACGAATTATTTTATTCAAGCCGTGACGTAGACATCTTGATTGGGGCGGATCTTATGACAGATGTTTTACTGGATGGTGGCTGCATAAGGGTTAATGATCATTTACCTAGAGCGATTAATACAGTCTTCGGTTACGTATTAACAGGGCCTGTCACTTTTGCGGCATTGAATCCTTATCCTCAGGCAATCTATTTCTCTCAAACCTTTGTTTGCCATACTGTCACCGACCAGATCCTTCAGCGGTTTTGGGAGGTCGAGGACATACCGGATGCGGTTAGAGACCCTAAGGAGCTAGAATGTGAATCTTTATTTATGAATACTCATCGTCGGGATGTTGCGGGAAGATTCATTGTAAGGTTGCCTTTTTTAGCGGACAGACCTGCACTCGGTGATACTGTGTCACTAGCCAAAAGACGGTTCTTTGCCATGGAAAAGCGGTTGCAGTCAAATGCCGTGTTTAGAGACAAATATGTAAATTTTATGCGGGAATATTTACAAAGCGGTCATATGTCGCTCTGCAGCGGAAAGGCAGAGGACTATGAAATGGGGATGAGTTACGTCATACCTCATCATGGAATTTTTAAAGCGGATTCGGATAAAATTCGTGTTGTTTTCGATGCAAGCGCGGTTACTAGCACCGGAGTCTCTTTAAATGATTGTTTACATGCGGGACCTAAACTGCAGAGGGACATTATGGAAATCATCTGCGGATTTAGGCTACAGAAATATGTATTTACGACGGACATTCGGATGATGTTTCGTCAAGTAGTTATTGCGGAAGAAGATCGGAGTTATCAGCTTATCTTCTGGAGAGACTCTCCTGAACTACCACTTCAACTGTATCAACTGAATACGGTGACTTACGGCATGAAGTCTAGTCCGTACCTCGCGATTCGGACGCTGAGGCAGTTGGCGGATGACGAAGAGGCCAGATACCCTGCGGCTGCGAAACTTCTGCGCTCTTCGGTTTACATGGATGATATTTTAGGCGGAGCGGACTCGCCCGAAGATGCCAGTAAGTTAAAACAGGATTTAGTGGATTTACTGCGTTCTGGTGGGTTCGAGTTAAGTAAGTGGATTTCCAATAGCGCCGAAATCTTGGAAGACATATCACCGGAGCATTTAGAAAAACCTCGGGTGTTTAATAATAATGCGGATGGGCCTAATTATTTTAAAATATTAGGCATTCAGTGGGATCCTAATAATGATTCATTTTCTTATCATATTAACCTTAATCCCGAGTTTGAATGTACTAAGCGGATAATTCTTTCCAATTTAGCCAAAACCTTTGATCCGTTGGGGTGGATCACACCAGTGATCTTTCAAGGCAAAGTTCTTATGCAGCGGTTATGGCTGTTAAAGTTGTCTTGGGATGACACACCCTCTGCGGAGGTGGTCGCGGAATGGCGAGATATTATTCAGGAACTGCCATTAATTGAGAAAATTCAAATGGAACGCTTTGCCTTGACAGATGTAAAACGGTGTACGGTGCACGGATTCTCAGACGCATCTGAGCTTGGCTATGGTGCAGCGGTTTATCTGAGAACCGTGGGGCGTGACGGAGAGGTAAAGGTCACCTTGATGATGGCCAAATCGCGGGTAGCGCCGGTGAAATCAAAACTAACAATTCCAAAACTTGAGCTGTGCGGTGCAGCTTTATTAATGCGGTTGCTGAAGTATGTTGTAGATGCTATACAGGCGGATGTTAGCATCGAGGAGATGGTAGGCTGGTCGGATAGCACCATCGTTCTCTCTTGGTTGCGGATGTCTCCTCATTTATTGCAGACTTTTGAGGGTAATAGAGTCTCGCAGATTGTAAATAGCGGTTTAAATATTATATGGCGGTACTTACCTTCAGCGATGAATCCTGCGGACGTGGCAAGTAGAGGTTGTCGAGCTTCAGATCTGCTTGCACATCCCTTGTGGTGGGGACCACAATGGCTAAAGGCGCACGGGGACACTTGGCCACAAAATATAATTGATAAGGTGGAAAATACTTTACCTGGTATTCGAAAGTCAGAAGTAAAGAAAGTTCACGCGGGAACAGTGGAATTGGTACCCATCTTCACTCGCTTTAGTTGTTTGACAATGTTGCTGACGGTCGCAGCTTATTGTCTGCGGTTTTATTTTAACTGTCGTAATATTAATAATCGACGTACAGGGGTTATAACGGCAAAGGAAAGGCAAACTGCATTAGAGCGGTTGATAAAATTAGTGCAAGCTACGGAGTTTGCTAATGATTTAGAAAATATTAAACGAGGCAAGCTGTGTTCTACTGGGTTACGCAGGCTTGTGCCTTTTATTAGTGATGACGGATTGTTGCGTGTTGGGGGCCGTCTGGAACATTCTAGTTTGTCATTTATTCGGAAACATCCGATTCTTTTACCGAAAGATCATCCACTTACGGTTTTAATTATTGATCATTATCATAAAGCGCATTGTCATGTTGGTGCTACGGCTCTACAGGCTATTTTACAAAATCAGTTTTGGATAATTTCGGTGCGGCAAGCGATACGTAGTCGTATTTTTAAATGTATTGTTTGTTTTCGTACGAAAGCTAAGCCCACGGAACCAATGATGGCTTCATTACCTAGGGATAGGGTGAATGCCACCGGGGTATTTCACACAGTGCAAACGGATTTTGCTGGACCATTTTTTATTAAACATTCTCGCGTGCGGAATGCGAAGATTTTAAAGTCATACCTTTGCGTATTTATTTGTTCATCGTCTAAGTGCGTTCATTTAGAGTGTGTTACCGATCTGTCAACGGATAGTTTTCTTGCGGCTTTGACCAGATTCACATCTCGTCGCGGTCTTCCGAGTGTGATCCGGTCTGATTGTGGAACCAATTACATTGGTACGAATAGACACTTAAACGATGTGCAAAAGTTTCTAGCTTCTCAAGAAGCACAAGCGGAGCTTAGTGGTAAAGCCGCTAAAGAAAATATTACTAGGTGCTTTAATGCTCCATCGGCGCCTCATTTTGGCGGTTTATTTGAGGCTACGGTTAAGTCGGCTAAGACTTTATTGCGGAGAGTCATAGGCGACCAGGTGTTAACGCTTGACGAATGGATAACGGTGGTTACAAGAGTGGAAGCGGTTCTTAATTGTCGTCCGTTATGTCCAATAACTCAAGATCCTCAAGATTTTGAGGTATTAACACCTGCTCATTTTCTAATAGGTAGATCTCTATTTTCGGTGCCTGAATATAATTTAGAAGACGTACCTGTTTCGAGATTAAATCGGTTTAAACTCGTTCAGGGTTTGTCTCAGCGGTTTTGGCGAGAATGGAGTAACAAATACCTTCATTCTCTACAAATGCGACATAAATGGACGTCGCTGACAGATCCCCCAAAAGTAGGTGATCTTGTTCTCATCAAAGATGATAATCTACCAAGCTTGAAGTGGAGACGAGGTAGAATTTGCGGTTTGTTCCCAGGAAAGGATGGAATTGTGCGTGTTGTGCAGCTCAGGACCTCAACAGGCACAATGATGCGTCCAGTTGTTAAGGTGTGTAGGCTTCCCCTCGGTTAATTATTTTATTAGGTTTGCGGGTACTGTAGTTGGGCGGTTATTACAGTACATGTTTATTAATATTTTTTGTTGTTCTGCTTTTGTATCTCATTGATAAAGGCTCTAACAGCCTTTCTCGGGCGGGGGGATGTTTAGTTTACGATTACATTTACACCTTCATGCACAACACACACCATAATATAAATATATATCCTCTTTTCAACAAGGGTTTTTTGGTTTTAATGTGTCGTTCGGATGCCGTTTAAATAAGGAAAAAAGGAAAAAGAAGAAAAAGAAGAAGAAAATATGGCTGTGCGGTCGCCGTTATAATTTAGTTGAACGAATTATTATTTTTGTGTTGTATATAATAATATGTGAAAAGGACCAGACAATATTAAGACCAGACAATAATTGACCCTTCGCCACTGCCATAATATCTTATTCAAACTAAATGTCTGCTCAGTCCCTATTGTATATAGCGTAATAATACATATCTTAATGATTAACTGATCAGTCTATAATTACCCTATTCTCATACAAAGGAAATTACGTGGTAATATGTGCAAGTAATGTTTCACTGCTTAGCCCCTATGAAACATAGCGTGATGTTTTATATACCAACTAGCTGTAGCCCGCGGCTTCGCCCGCGTTGGTTTTGTAAGTAAAACGCGTTTTAAATCAAGGATGAAGGTTTTTAAAAATATTGTTTACACTTTTATTAAATCTGGACCTATTATGTGTCATCGTCAAATATACATACTTGATGACATAGCCTGTATTTTTGTAACTCTGTCTGTCTGTCTGCTACGCTTTAACGCCTAATCCACTGAACCGATTTTGATGAAATTGGTACAGAGACAGATTAGACCTTAAGAAAGGACATAGGCTACCTTTTATCCCCAACAAAAAGATTGAAGGGGTTGAAATAGGGAATGAAATTTAGAATGGATGTTTAGTTTACGATTACATTTACACCTTCATGCACAACACACACCATAATATAAATATATATCCTCTTTTCGACAAGGGTTTTTTTGGTTTTAATGTGTCGTTCGGATGCCGTTTAAATAAGAAAAAAAGGAAAAATAAGAAGAAAATATGGCTGTGCGGTCGCCGTTATAATTTAGTTGAACAAATTATTATTTTTGTGTTGTATATATGTGAAAAGGACCAGACAATATTCTTGGGGTGAGTTTAGGGTATAAGTTTATGTTATTATAGTTTCTCTCATCATTACATATGACAGGGCGACTTTTACAGGGCAGGAGATTGTAACGCCCTGAACCAGCGCCTGCGGAGACGTTGGGTGAACCCTTTCCGAACCAAAACGCGGTGGGGAGGAAGGTTTCCCAACATTTTTTGGTCCTTCGAGCGGGATTTTGCTCGATTTTCTGCTTTGTAAAAGTAATCC
Organism: Furcula furcula; assembly: GCA_911728495.1. NCBI lineage: Eukaryota > Metazoa > Arthropoda > Insecta > Lepidoptera > Notodontidae > Furcula > Furcula furcula. Next base: position 31,392,745 of record OU452245.1, on the reverse strand, counting down.
TGTCTACAGAGAAACACTGCGGTATTTTGCGGCATATAAAATGTTTGTGCGGTAATGGCGGAATCTGCCCACTAACATTTTTATATGAATTACTTGTTAACAACTAAACACAGGTTTTGCGGTATTGTTTATTTTAGTGCTAGGCACACGTTATTAGTAAATATTTTAGCCCTCCCATATTATTCATACATAACACTTTTCACATACAATTGCATTTTTAAATTGAATTGCGGCATCTAGCGGAGTTTGTAGGTATCAAGATTGAACCTATTTAATTATTATTTTTTTGCGGGATTTGTGTTATTGTTTATTTTCTACAATAGGGGTCGCGGCGGTCCTCTTAGTAAGTTCTTACGTTACGTGTTTAGCGGTAATAGACATGTAACTGTAATAACCAGTTCGATTCTGAAAATTTTGTAAATATTTTATTGCGGATTGCGGTGTATATTAACCAAGCGGTAAGGTTAATTGCTCATTATTTTGCAGATATTATTTAATCGATTTGTTTTACTATCGTCATAATTATATTTCACAAATTATTGTGCCTTTCGGGGTTCTGTGCTATATACGCGGTATTATATTATAATCTTTTCATCATGACTCGAAGTCAAGCATTAGCACAGATGAAATATAAGATTGCGGCTCAAAATATCGACTTTCTTTACGATTTAGCACAGTCGGAATCATTTTCTGCGGGTCAGAAAAATGAGTTTCTGATGCGTTTTGCGGATCTTAATGCGGTTTTTGCGGAGTTTAAAGAAACTTATTTTGAAATCACTCTTAAGGCGGAAGAGAGTGAGTTGGGAACACTTGAGTCGTCTTTTGATGAGTATAATAGAAAATATTATTTTATTAAAGGGAAACATATGGAAATGCTTGGCGGGCATAATGCGAACGGTGGTAGTCATTGTAGTAACAGATCGAATATGCGGCCGTCTCTACCGAGTTTACCATTACCCACATTTACGGGGAAAATGGAAGAGTTTGTGTCCTTTATAGAATTGTTTGAGTCTCTTGTAAATCGTAATAGTTTCATAACGGATTCTGAAAAATTAACTTATTTAGCGGGTGCTTTGTCTGGGGAACCTAAAGCACTTATTCAACACTTGTCATATACAAATGACAATTATTCGATTGCTATTGATTTACTTAAGGCGCGGTATAGTAATAAGCGGTTATTAGCGGATAAATGGTTACATAATTTGTTAAGTGTACCTCAGATTAACGGAAAAAATCTGAACGCACTAAAATCATTTTTAAATACTTTATTAGAAAGTACAAAAGCTTTGCAAAAGTTAGATTTTCCTGTGGAATCTTGGTCTTACCTTTTATTTTATATTAATTTTCAAAAATTAGACATCCAGTTGCGTAAGCATTTTGAAAGCAAGTTAGTAGATAAAGACCTACCTTCGTTTGCGGACTTAATTAAACTGTTGGAAACAGAAGTTAGGATTTTAGAATCGAGTGCGGATCCCCAAACTAGCGCAGCTGTACCCAATAGACGCAGCAGTGCGGCGAGCCCAGCGGTTAGGGCTCACGCGGCTTTTCAGAGTTCGGCGGTTTTATGTATAGTATGCGGAAAAGGCCCACACTTTATTGCAAAATGTGATGAGTTTTTGGCTATGAAGCCTGCGGTGCGGAAACGTCACATCATTGCTAATCGTCTTTGTTTTAAGTGCCTTAATAAACATAATGTTAGGGAATGTACCTATAGGGCTAATTGCTATAAATGTAATTCTCCTAAGCATCATACATTGCTACACTTCGACATTCCAGCGACGGCGTCGGAGCGTCATCCGAAATCAAGTGATAATGTTTACAATTCTAGAGCGGTGATACCGCAGAGTCCGTTGGATGGCAGTGCTCTCGCGGGGAATGTACAAGCGGTCCTGCCTTCGCCGATGAGCGCCCCTCCAGCGAACGTAACTACAGTTGCGGGTTCTTCTTTTGCGGGCATGGCGTTCAATAAGTTGACACCATGTAATTACCAACGTACAGTACTGCTGGCAACAGCGATGGTACGCGTTTTAGATGATTGCGGTAATTTTCAAGAAGCGCGTGCTTTGCTTGATGGCGGTAGCCAGGGTACTTTTATTTCGGAAGCCTGCGCAACTAAGCTAGGTCTAAAGCGGTATAGATCTAATGTAGTTACAGTAACGGGACTAAACGGCGCCCCTGTGAGCGGTTGCCGGGGTGACGTTTGTCTTACTATTGCTCCTAGGCATGCGGAAAAGCCTATTCTTACTACTACGGCTACAATTTTAAATAAAATATCCCATAACTTACCTAATTTTTCGTTGTCACCTCAACTTGCGGAATATTATCGCGGCTTATGTCTCGGGGACGAATTATTTTATTCAAGCCGTGACGTAGACATCTTGATTAGGGCGGATCTTATGACAGATGTTTTACTGGATGGTGGCTGCATAAGGGTTAATGATCATTTACCTAGAGCGATTAATACGGTCTTCGGTTACGTATTAACAGGGCCTGTCACTTTTGCGGTATTGAATCCTTATCCTCAGGCAACCTATTTCTCTCAAACCTTTGTTTGCCATACTGTCACCGACCATATCCTTCAGCGGTTTTGGGAGGTCGAGGACATACCGGATGCGGTTAGAGACCCTAAGGACCTAGAATGCGAATCTTTGTTTATGAATACTCATCATCGGGATGTTGCGGGAAGATTCGTTGTGAGGTTGCCTTTTTTAGCGGACAGACCTGCGCTCGGTGATTCTGTGTCATTAGCCAAAAGACGGTTCTTTGCCATGGAAAAGCGGTTGCAGTCAAATGCCTTGTCTAGAGACAAATATGTAAATTTTATGCGGGAATATTTACAAAGCGGTCGTCGCTCTGCAGCGGAAAGGCAGAGGACTATGAAATGGGGATGAGTTACGTTATACCTCATCATGGAATTTTTAAAGTGGATTCGGATAAAATTCGTGTTGTTTTCGATGCTAGCGCGGTTACTAGCACCGGAGGTTCTTTAAATGATTGTTTACATGCGGGACCTAAACTGCAGAGGGACATTATGGAAATCATCTGCAGATTTAGGTTACAGAAATATGTATTTACGACGGACATTCGGATGATGTTTCGTCAAGTGGTTATTGCGGAAGAAGATCGGAGTTATCAGCTTATCTTCTGGAGAGATTCTCCTGAACTAACACTTCAACTGTATCAACTGAATACGGTGACTTACGGAATGAAGTCTAGTCCGTACCTCGCGATTCGGACGCTGAGGCAGTTGGCGGATGACGAAGAGGCCAGATACCCTGCGGCTGCGAAACTTCTGCGCTCTTCGGTTTATATGGATGATATTTTAGGCGGAGCGGACTCGCCCGAAGATGCCAGTAAATTAAAACAGGATTTAGTGGATTTACTGCGTTCTGGTGGGTTCGAGTTAAGTAAGTGGATTTCCAATAGCGCCGAAATCTTGGAGGACATATCACCGGAGCATTTAGAAAAACCTCGGGTGTTTAATAATAATGCGGATGGGCCTAATTATTTCAAAATATTAGGCATTCAATGGGACCCTAATAATGATTCTTTTTCCTATCATATTAACCTTAATCCCGAGTTTGAATGTACTAAGCGGATAATTCTTTCCAATTTAGCCAAAACCTTTGATCCGTTAGGGTGGATCACACCAGTGATCTTTCAAGGCAAAGTTCTTATGCAGCGGTTATGGCTGTTAAAATTGGCTTGGGATGACAAACCCTCTGCGGAGGTGGTCGCGGAATGGCGAGATATTATTCAGGAACTGCCATTAATTGAGAAAATTCAAATGGAACGCTTTGCCTTGACAGATGTAAAACGGTGTACGGTGCACGGATTCTCAGACGCATCTGAGATTGGTTATGGTGCAGCGGTTTATCTGAGAACCGTGGGGCGTGACGGAGAGGTAAAGGTCACCTTGATGCTGGCCAAATCGCGGGTAGCGCCGGTGAAATCAATACTAACAATTCCAAAACTTGAGCTGTGCGGTGCAGCTTTATTAATGCGGTTGCTGAAGTATGTTGTAGATGCTATACATGCGGATGTTAGCATCGAGGAGATGGTAGGCTGGTCAGATAGCACCATCGTTCTCTCTTGGTTGCGGATGTCTCCTCATTTATTGCAGACTTTTGAGGGTAATAGAGTCTCGCAGATTGTAAATAGCGGTTTAAATATTATATGGCGGTACTTACCTTCAGCGATGAATCCTGCGGACGTGGCAAGTAGAGGTTGTCGAGCTTCAGATCTGCTTGCACATCCCTTGTGGTGGGGGCCACAATGGCTAAAGGCGCACGGGAACACTTGGCCACAAAATATAATTGATAAGGTGGAAAATACTTTACCTGGTATTCGAAAGTCAGAAGTGAAGAAAGTTCACGCGGGAACAGTGGAATTGGTACCCATCTTCACTCGCTTTAGTTGTTTGACAATGTTGCTGACGGTCGCAGCTTATTGTCTGCGGTTTTATTTTAACTGTCGTAATATTAATAATCGACGTACAGGGGTTATAACGGCAAAGGAAAGGCAAACTGCAATAGAGCGGTTGATAAAATTAGTGCAAGCTACGGAGTTTGCTAATGATTTAGAAAATATTAAGCGAGGCAAGCTGTGTTCTACTGGGTTACGCAGGCTTGTGCCTTTTATTAGTGATGACGGATTGTTGCGTGTGTGTTGACGATTGTGCGTGACGGGGGCCGTCTGGAACATTCTAGTTTGTCATTTAATCGGAAACATCCGATTCTTTTACCGAAAGATCATCCACTTACGGTTTTAATTATTGATCATTATCATAAAGCGCATTGTCATGTTGGTGCTACGGCTCTACAGGCTATTTTACAAAATCAGTTTTGGATAATTTCGGCGCGGCAAGCGATACGTAGTCGTATTTTTAAATGTATTGTTTGTTTTCGTACGAAAGCTAAGCCCACGGAACCAATGATGGCTTCATTACCTAGGGATAGGGTGAATGCCACCGGGGTATTTCACACAGTGCAAACGGATTTTGCTGGACCATTTTTTATTAAACATTCTCGCGTGCGGAATGCGAAGATTTTAAAGTCATACCTTTGCGTATTTATTTGTTCATCGTCTAAGTGCGTTCATTTAGAGTGTGTTACCGATCTGTCAACGGATAGTTTTCTTGCGGCTTTGACCAGATTCACATCTCGTCGCGGTCTTCCGAGTGTGATCCGGTCTGATTGTGGAACCAATTACATTGGTACGAATAGACACTTAAACGATGTGCAAAAGTTTCTAGCTTCTCAAGAAGCACAAGCGGAGCTTAGTGGTAAAGCCGCTAAAGAAAATATTACTAGGTGCTTTAATGCTCCATCGGCGCCTCATTTTGGCGGTTTATTTGAGGCTACGGTTAAGTCGGCTAAGACTTTATTGCGGAGAGTCATAGGCGACCAGGTGTTAACGCTTGACGAATGGATAACGGTGGTCACAAGAGTGGAAGCGGTTCTAAATTGTCGTCCGTTATGTCCAATAACTCAAGATCCTCAAGATTTTGAGGTATTAACACCTGCTCATTTTCTAATAGGTAGATCTCTATTTTCGGTGCCTGAATATAATTTAGAAGACGTACCTGTTTCGAGATTAAAACGGTTTAAACTCGTTCAGGCTTTGTCTCAGCGGTTTTGGCGAGAATGGAGTAACAAATACCTTCATTCTCTACAAATGCGACATAAATGGACGTCGCTGACAGATCCCCCAAAAGTAGGTGATCTTGTTCTCATCAAAGATGATAATCTACCAAGCTTGAAGTGGAGACGAGGTAGAATTTGCGGTTTGTTCCCAGGAAAGGATGGAATTGTGCGTGTTGTGCAGCTCAGGACCTCAACAGGCACAATGATGCGTCCAGTTGTTAAGGTGTGTAGGCTTCCCCTCGGTTAATTATTTTATTAGGTTTGCGGGTACTGTAGTTGGGCGGTTATTACAGTACATGTTTATTAATATTTTTTGTTGTTCTGCTTTTGTATCTCATTGATAAAGGCTCTAACAGCCTTTCTCGGGCGGGGGGATGTTTAGTTTACGATTACATTTACACCTTCATGCACAACACACACCATAATATAAATATATATCCTCTTTTCGACAAGGGTTTTTTGGTTTTAATGTGTCGTTCGGATGCCGTTTAAATAAGAAAAAAAGGAAAAATAAGAAGAAAATATGGCTGTGCGGTCGCCGTTATAATTTAGTTGAACAAATTATTATTTTTGTGTTGTATATATGTGAAAAGGACCAGACAATATTCTTGGGGTGAGTTTAGGGTATAAGTTTATGTTATTATAGTTTCTCTCATCATTACATATGACAGGGCGACTTTTACAGGGCAGGAGATTGTAACGCCCTGAACCAGCGCCTGCGGAGACGTTGGGTGAACCCTTTCCGAACCAAAACGCGGTGGGGAGGAAGGTTTCCCAACAATGGAATTTCGTCATTGTTGAAAATAATACCATGACTTTGTTTTACAATTGATACTTCCTCCTTCTTCTATACTATCTAATACTATCTATCTATATCTATAATATTGTAAAGAGTTTAAATTTGTATTTTTGTGTGTTAATAAGTATGTGTAATCTAAGGGTAATCTTCGGAACCACTGATCCGATTTGGAAAATTGTTTTGCCTGGGTGGAGCCGGATCATCGTGCTAAAGCGAGCTGGATCATTTACCTCGGTAAATCCAGGTGGATCGATGTGGATCAAGATGGACCGAGGTGGATCGAGATAAGTCAAGGTGGGTCGAAGTAGCTCAAAGTGAAATAAACTGGTTCGAGATGAGTCAAGCCGGATTATCAAACTGCATCAAACTTGATAGAACCGAATTGAATAACAACTGGCTTGAGCTAGATTAAACTGGATCAGGCAGGATCAAGATGAATCGAGGTAAATCGAAGTGGATCGATGTGGATCAAGATGGACCGAGATGGATCGATATGCCAAGGTGGTTTGAAGTGGTTTAAGATGGAATAAAGTGGATTGAGTTAAGCCAAACTCAATCATGAAATTGCATGAAATTGCATTGAAATGGATCTAGTTGGAAGAAAGTGGATCCAAATGAGCCAAGCTGGAACATCAAACTACATCAAACTCGATTAAACGGAATAAAACTGGATTGAGCTGAATAAAACTGGTTTGAGCCGGATCAAGCAGGATCAAGCTGGTTTGAGTTGGATGTAGCTAAAGCGAGCTGGACCGAGGTAAATCGATGTGGATCAATGTGGATTGTGGATTGAGATAGACCGACGTGGATCAATATAAGTCAAGGTGGGTCGAAGTGGGTCAATATGAAACAAAATGTATCAAAATAAGTCAAGCCAGATTATCAATCTGTATCGAACTGGTTCGAACTGGATCGAGGTGGATCGATGTTAATCTAGATGAACCGAGGAGATCGAGATAAGTCAAGGTGGTTTGAAGTGGGTCAAGTTGGAATAAAATGGATTGAGTTGCGTCAAGCTGGATCATCAAACTGCATCAAACTCGATTGGACCGGATAATACCGGATTAAACTGAATAAAACTGGTTTGAGCTGGATCAAACTGGATCAAGCAGGATTAAGCTGGATCGAGCTAAAGCGAGGTAAATCGAGGTGGATCGATGTGAATCGAGATGCACCGAGGTGGATCGATATAGTTAAGTCTGGGTGGGTCGATGTGAGTCAAGGTGATACAAAGTAAATTGAGATGAGTTAAGCTGGACTATCAAACTGCATTGAACTGGTTCGAGTTGGATCAAGGTTGATTGATATGCATCGAGATAGACCGAGGTGGATCGAGATAAGTCAAGGTGGTTTGAAGTGGGTCAAGTTGGAATAAAGTGGGTTGAGTTGAGCCAAGCTGGATCATCAAACTCAATTGAACCGGATAATACGGGATTGAGCTGAATAAAACTGGTTTGAGCTGGATCAAACTGGTTTGAGCTGGATCAAACTGGTTTGAGCTGGATCAAACTGGATCAAGCAGGATCAAACTGGATCAAGCAGGATCAAACTGGATCAAGCAGGATCAAGTTGGATCGAGCTAAAGCGAAGTAAATTGAGGTGGATCGATGTAGATCGAGATGAACCGAGGTGGATCGAAATAGTTATGTCTGGGTGGGTCAAAGTGGGTCAAGGTGAAACAAAGTGGATCGTGATGAATCAAGCCGGATTATCAAACTGCATAGAACTAGTTCGAGTTGGATCAAGGTTTAGAAAAAAATCCAAAAATTTGTTTCTTCCATTGTTGTGTTGAGTTTATTTACCGAGTTGCGTTACTCTACCTGCATTAAAGCATTAAATAGAAATCCTTCTGTGTGCAAATTTTCAACCCCATGAAATTAACTTAGGGGTTGTTTTTGGCGGAATAGGTATGTTACATTCTTGTGTGCAATACATAAATTAAGTATTGGCTTAGTTCAAAAAACATTTTTCGGACCCCAATTAGAACCTCTTAGGGGTTGATAATCAAAACAATTTTGTTTTCATATTAATGGCACATGGATTTGCATTTGCGGTGGTAAATGTATTCGCATAGTTTCATCAATGCAGCATGAATTTTTTTATGCGCATTTTATACTCAAAAACCATGCTAATGGTCGTTTTTTTTAATAGTTATGAAATACGTGTTTCTTTATTTCTTTTGCTCAGTTTACTGACAAAGTTTCGTGTCTGTTTGAAGTTTTTTTTTTAATCCATACACACTTTGGGAGCCCATTTGACATTTGACCCATTTAGGTGTGAAATTTCGAGTTCGTTCTTATTGTTCACCTAAACTATTGAATAATGTTGGTTCCAAATTTCATGATTCTACTTTAAATGGTTTTGACTGTATGGTGATTTCTAGAAAAAATAGCCTGTTCTTTTATTAATATAGATTTAAAAAAATCCCTCTTATCCCACTTTAACGGGTAGATTTTTTGAAAAATAAATGATACGTGTTCAATCTTTTTATTTTAAGGGTATTTTCACCAACTTTCAAATCAATTGAATTAAGTAATAATTATTTCCCATACAAAGTTTAACAACCCATAGCGCACACCCAATGGTTGTTTTTGAAAAATCCCGAAATACGTATTTATTTATTTTATTCAAAGAATCTTTCCAGTAAATTTCAAGTCAATCGAACCAATACAATAAAAAGTTTCATACAAAAGAAAACCCCCCATTTAACCCCTTTAGGAGTCGAATTTTCAAAAATCCTTTCTTAGTGGATGCTTAAGTTATAAGAAGAACCCACTGTCCAAATTTCAGCTTTCTAGGTCCAGCGTTTTGGCCTGTGCGTTGATGGATCAGTCAGTCAGTCAGTAAGGACAAGTAATTTTATATGTATTGATTAAATGGAAATCGTTCTACGTGTAAACTTTACAACCCGATTAAATGATCATAGGGGTTGTTTTTTGTAAAATGCCGCACATAGGTTTCTTAGATTCTTGTGTGCAATACATAAATTAAGTCTTATGACTGTGGGTTGAAAATAATTTTTGGATCCCCATTGGACCCCTTTAAGAGTTGATTTTCAAAAAATGATTATTTATACAATCATTGCTTTAGTTTGATAATGTATTCACAAAGTTTCATCAATGCAGCATGATATTTTTTTTCCGCGTTTCATACTCAAAAACCATGCTAACACCCCTTTACGGGTCGAATTAGAAAAATTTGTGATACACGTGCTTCTTAATTTCTTTGGCTTAGTACATTGACAAAATTTCACCGTGTGTTATTTTTTTTTCCCATACTAACTTTGGGAGCCCATTTGACCAACTTAGGGATTGATTTTACAAAAATGCTCAAAATTAGTTTGTTTAATCGTTGTGTTGAGTTTATTTACTGAGTTTCGTTACTCTAGCTGCAACATAGCATGAAATGGAAATCCTTCTTTGTGCAAACTTTCCAACCCCTTGATATGATTTTAAGGGCTGTTTTTCGGAAACTGGCGGAAATAGGTTTTTTAGATTCTTGTGTAGAATATATAAACTAAGTCATATGACTGTAGGTAGAAAAACATTTTTTGGACCCCAATTGGACCCATTTCGGAGTTGACTCTTAAAACATGATTATTTACACATGGATTGCTATAATTTGATAAATATATTCGCAAAGTTTCATCAATGCAGTAAGTATGTATTTTTTTCACATTTCATACTCAAAAACCATAATAAAAGCCCTTTAAGGGTCGATTTTCCAAAAGTTGTAATACACGTCTTTCTTTATTTCTTTTGCTCAGTACTCTAACAAAGTTTCGTGTCCGTGTGACGAAAAAAATTTTTTTTCCATACAAACTTTGGGATCCTATTTGACCCACTTATGGGTTGATTTTACAAAAATGCTCAAAATTAGTTTTTTCAATTGTTGTGTTGAGTTTATTTACCGAGTTTCGTTATTCTAGCTGCATCATAGGATGAAATGGAAATCCTTCTTTGTGCAAACTTTGAAACCCCATTAAAAAACCTTAGGGGTAGTTTTTCGAAAAATGCTGGAAATAGGTTTCTTAGATTCTGGTGTGCAATATATAAACTAAGTTTCATGACTGTAGGTCGAGAAACATTTTTTGGACCCCAATTTGACCCCTTTACGAGTGGATTTCAAAAAATGATTATTTGCACTTGGATTGCTATAATTTGATTAATGTATTCGCAAAGTTTCAGCAATGCAGTATGAAATTTTTTTTCCGCGTTGCATACTCAAAAACCAGGCTAAAATCCCAATATGGGTCGATTTTCAAAAAGTGTGATACACGTGTTTCTTTATTTCTTTTGTTTAGTACACTGACAAAGTTTCATGTCTGTGTGACGTAAAAAAATGTTTTTTCCATACAAACTTTGGGAGCCCATTTGACCCACTTAGGTATGAAATTTCGAAAAATCCGTTCTTATTGTTCACCTAGACTATTTGAATAATGTTGGTTCCAAATTTCAAGATTGTACGTTATATGGTTTTTGCTGTATCGTGATTCCTAGAAAACACCCTGCTCTTTTATTAATATAGATTTATACCTGGACTTCCACACAACACATCACTGAAAGTCCTATCAAAATCCATCCACGGGTTTTCAAATGATACCTGGACAAACAGAACGACAGACAGACAGACAGACAGACAGACAGACAATAATTCCAAAAAAAATTGTTTTGGCCTCTATGTCGATAGTATAGTATCCCCACATAGAAATTTTGGAAAAATATTCAATGTACAGAAAAAGTGCTCTTTGAGTTTTATTATAGTATAGATTATTATATTATATTTTATTGTCCCAAGATATTATTATTATTTTGTTTTTATCATATTAGGCTAAATAGGTTTTATGTCTTGTGACTGATAAACGATGGATATAATTTTAAAATCACTATTTTTATTAAGCATAACATAGATTGAATATAAAATCGTTTAATATTGTTACGATGCAAAAAGCAGCGTACCTTACCTTTGAACATTTTGTAGATTGTTTTTTTACTATTTTTGTCGTAGAAGTATTTTCTTATAACTTTTCTTTGTTCTAGTAACATTGTCACTGTAATTGCAATTCACTTCACTCTATTTGTTAAGTAATAAACAAATTTTAACACCTTGTACAGTAATTTAAATTCTTTTCAAAGATTGTTTGTTTACGTTTCATAGTTGTGATAATTGAAATGTCAAACTTGAACGGGCTCAGTAACGCCATCTGACAGTGCCGAACAAAATTACGTCGAGTTCACAGACAATAAAGTAAATAAAACTTAAGTAAAACTTTATTTGCAGTCCATTAAAACTAATTTACAAGGTATATTTAACTTATAATCACTCTCTAGTGAAAATCAATTAAGATTAACCAAATTAACGGAAGTCTAACAATTTTTTTTATATGAAGTATTTTCTAGATACTTCGATTTAGCCGGATTATATTTAATCTGTGGATTTGTGATGTTTGTCTTTGGACTAAGTGTGGCAATGGTACTAAAACTAATTTCTCCAGTCAATGACCGTTTGGCGAAGTTACGGCGGCGCTAAAGGGAGGATCCTCCGACCGAGCGAGGTGTGATGCTCGGCCAGGGCCGAAGCCCCCAACAGTTGTTGTCGGGATGTTGTATATATACTCCAAGTTGGAGAAACTTCGCTTGCGAGATTCAGGATCGGAGGTGTCGCCATCTATCGCGTTGTATGTGATACTGCTTGCTTGTCCTCGCGTCGCTGTGGTCGCGTGGTAATTGTGGCGCCATCTGTTTGTGTCGTGTTGCCACATCACTCCCCCCCGAAGACTGGAAGTCGATCAACTGTCTTCATATGCCAGCTCGTCCTTGCGCTCCAGTCGCTATGCCAGTGCCAGTGGATGCAGTTCCAGTGAGTCGGAATTGCGGTGCGTAGTCCCAGTGAGTCGGGGCTGATGCTGCGTCGTCCTTAGTGAGTCAAGGTGTGCAGTGCGTATGGCTGGTGGCTGCTAGTCGTACCGGTGAGAGAAATGCGCTCTTCTTACAAGGACCGGCCGTAGTGCAGGGGTGCTGTGCCAAGTTGTGGCCGAAGGTTGACCAGGCTTGCATTCTGTAGCTGCATGCGGTGGTCGTCCGATGAGGCCGGGATACTGGCTGGCTTGTGACTCGCTGGTTGAAGCTGGAGAGTTACTGCTGTGGGGAGAGAACGATGGCGAAGCTGTGCTGTTGTCCGATCCGAAGGCTGCGTCAATATCACGTCGGGGTCACCAGATTTGGCGAAGTTACGGCGGCGCTAAAGGGAGGATCCTCCGACCGAGCGAGGTGTGATGCTCGGCCAGGGCCGAAGCCCCCAACAGTTGTTGTCGGGATGTTGTATATATACTCCAAGTTGGAGAAACTTCGCTTGCGAGATTCAGGATCGGAGGTGTCGCCATCTATCGCGTTGTATGTGATACTGCTTGCTTGTCCTCGCGTCGCTGTGGTCGCGTGGTAATTGTGGCGCCATCTGTTTGTGTCGTGTTGCCACAACCGGATAATTTTCCCCAGATAAATGTTTTTATCGTAATTAATTCACTGGGAATTGTGAATTCCAGTGATTTATCAATGTTGTGAGTCTGATTGATGTAAACTTTGTTGGCCAACGCCAAATTGTAGTAGTTTGAGGATCTTAATTATCGCCATGGAATGCATTGTGAGGAGCATTTTACCCTTATTTGGGCTAATCGCCACTGGGTGGTATTATTCGTATTTGAGGTAGGATTGGAGGGGTGAAACCCCAGGCAGCTCATTTGAGCACGATTCACCGCCGAGACACCTAGACTACATCGAAACACAGTGATCCGTTCGTTCTTCAGGTAATTAGCCTGTGCCAGTAGTGGCATTATAAAGAAACCATCTCATAGGTTGTTGTATCAGAGTTAAATTCTAACAATCGTTCCAGAATTCCGATGCTCGAGTGTTAGGAGCGCGGAACGGCCTACCGTACAGCCACGCCAAATACCATCCCCAAAAACTGTAAGTAGTCTTGGAAAGTCTATAAATTAGTTGTGTCTAAAACCTTGCTGATGTTAGTGTGAATAGTATCTCATGAGGGGTCCGTATTGTCCGTTCTAGGAGTGAACTCCGAGGGCCCGTCTCGACGCCACGAACCAGGTCGTGACCGGTGCCTTCGAGTCCGTAGGAACCCCGGGACGGCTGTACGGACACCGAGTGCGCCTAGCCGAGAGGCAGGCCAGACGGTTTTTTTTTATTACCAGGTTTTTTTTTATTACAACGTTTTTTTATTTTATTTACAACGGTTTTTTTATTAACCTAGTTTTTTATTAACTGGGTATATTTTTATTTAATATTTTGAAATACCGGTATTTAACCGGTTATATTTAACTGGTACTTGTGGAGTACTTTTTTTTAACCGAAGCGTCGAGTGTTCATCGCCTCGTCACCTCCGGATTTGGGACTGAAACAGTCCCTGGCGCCCCCCTTTTGTATTAATTATTAAGGCTTCCCCACACGGTTCTAATACTTTCGTTTACTTTAATACTGGAAGGAGTAACTCTAAAACTTTTAACGGTATTGGCTTTATTCCCAACCACCCACGACTATAGCTCCCACCGCTGAGTGAATAAGTAATATAAGCTGGCTATTTTCAAGTAGGGTTGCATAAGCGTCGCATAGTGTATGGCACTGGGCCTAATACAGTGTATTACTTTTAATAATAATTAAATATAAGGTTTAAGACTTAAGTAGGGAACAGTTTGTGATTTTGACAATAAACAGAACATAATTGTACCACAACATATGTTTTATTCAAAGAGCAGCCCACCTACAAATCTTATATGTAACAATATATTATATCAACTGATCATTATATCAAATAAAATTATAGATTCAGTTGTTTTATCTTGTAAATATTAGAGATTTTGAAGTTATATCAAATATTACTTACCCCATTTTATTATGTCTGATATTCTATTGTATCAGGTACATATATCCTATTCTAATAATTATTTAAATTTCAGCTATCAAATAAATCCTGTGAAACTGCAACAATTGAAAAATTAAAAACCAGAGTGATGGAAAAAAACAAAAAATTAAAACGTCTTCAAGAGAAAAACAGAAGAATTGAAAAAGAAACTTAATGCAGAGGAAATGCACATATTATCGAATATACCTGTTAGCAATAAGGATTTTATGGTACGGTATATTAAAAAGGCTCAAAGCAAAACAATAGATAAATCTTATCCACCAGAAGTAAGGGCATTTGCACTACAGTTAAATTTCTATTCACCACGATCGTATAATTTTGTCCGTAATTATTTTAACACGGTTTTACCCCATCCTGGTACACTGTCGCGGTGGTATAAAAAAATTGATGCGCAACCTGGATTTACCACTGAGTCGTTCCAAACATTAGAGTGTCTGACTGAAAGTAGTAAACACATTATTTTTGTGAATTTGTCAATAGATGAAATGGCTATTAGAAAGGAACAGGTATGGGATAGATCAAGTAATAAATTTAAGGGACATGTGGACACTGGCACTGGTATTTCCGATGACAGCCTTCCGCTGGCCACGCAGGCTTTGGTATTGATGGTAACAGCCATAAACGAATGCTGGAAGTTACCGATTGCATATTTTTTTATAGCATCAATGACCGGGGAACAACGAGCTAATATTGTGAAAATGGCCATTCAAATTCTTTACGATATAAAGATTTTTGTACGCGGAATAACCTTTGATGGAGCTTCGAGCAATATTAGTATGGCAATAAATCTTGGGTGTAATTTTGATTTGAATAATTTCAAGCCATTCTTTTTTTATAAAGATTTAAAAATTTATGCTTTTTATGATCCTTGTCATATGCTTAAACTTATAAGAAACTGTTTGGGTGATTCTAATGTTCTTATTGACAAGAATGGAAATTATATAAGGTTTGAATATTTTAACTTGTTACAAAAGTTATCTGAAGAAAAAGGTTTGCATTTAGGGGTTAAAATCAGGAAGGCTCACATACATTTTGCCAAACAAAAAATGAAAGTGCGTCTCGTAGCTCAATTATTTAGTACATCTGTTGCAGACGCGCTTGTTTTTTGCAAAGATATTTTAAAGTTAAATCAATTTAAAGACTGCGCGGCCAACTGTTAATTTTGTAAACCTTATAAATGATTGTTTTGACATACTTAACAGTAGAACTACGCTAGCTCCTGGTCACAAAAAGGCTCTTTGTACAGCGAACGTAGATAGAGTAAATGATTTTGTAGACAACGCTACAGATTATTTATTAAATTTGAAGTTGACGGATGGGAAAAATATTGTCCATTCGGCCCGAAAGACTGGTTTTATTGGTTTCGTAATTTGTTTACACAATGTTTTAAATTTATACAAAGAATTATTAAATAGCGGTGGAATTAAATATCTATGCACTTATAGAATAAGTCAAGACCATTTAGAAATGTTCTTCGGGAAAATGCGCTCTAGGGGTGGATTTAATGACAACCCGAATATTGTTCAATTTCAAACTGCTTACAAAAAGAATCTAATTTGTACGGAATTAAAACTTCGGGAAAAAGGAATTTTATATGACACAAGAATCCTTAACGTAAGTTCCACGAACACTATAGAAGTTATAAATAATAACACACCCACTCATGAAATAAATGATTTGACAATGCCAGCTGTAAATGAGGAAAACATGTATTTATTACTGCAAGATTTATTAATGTCACCTCTCGACGAATACACTTCACATGTCCTCACTTACATAGCAGGATTTATAAGCCGTCGCATTTTGCAAAAACTAAAATGCACATTGTGCCAACAACTTTTGATTGGCGACAAGGCTGATTTTCTTTTATCACTCATTAATATTAAAGATAGAGGAGGACTAACGTATCCCTCAAAGGCAGTCATAAAAATTGTCCAATTATGCGAGAATTATCTCAAAATAGAAAGAAAAGCAGTTTCTTATGAAAAATTTATGTTTCATTTCACATGCGACATAAATAATATTTATTTATTAAAATCGGATACAAGCGATCATGATCCACAACACTTGTATTTATTGTTAAAATCAATTGCAAAATTATTTTTTGATATAAGACTAAATTATATATGTAAATCAGATCTGATTTCTGAAAGGAATTATTTAAAACGACTGTATTGTTTAAAAATAAATGAAAATGTGATTTAAACCAATTGTAACTTTTTTTATTTTACTTCCTCCTAATAATTTTGCAATCGCTCTCTAGAGCAATCACAGAGCAGGTGCGCTCAAGATTTCTGCGCGTTGCTTACATTTCAACTAATTACTACACTACAAGCTGATGTTTGAAGTAACTTATACAATACAATACAAATATTCTTTATTGTACACCAAAAAAGAAGACACAACATAAAAAGGAAAAGTAAAATTGCAGTGTGACAATTTAAGGCGGTCTTATCGCTAAAGCGATCTCTTCCAGACAACCTTGGGGTACAGGACCGAATATGAAAGGGTAGGTGTGTCATACATATTCAGTACATATATATATATATATAACAATAACATATATAACCATACATATATATATCTATAACATAATATAGAAATGATAAATATACATACCTACTAAACGTAATAAGATGATAAAAAAATAAAACAGAAATAGGAGAAGTTTACTGCAAGGAAAGATAGTGAGAAGTAACCTGAGATTTGAACACATTTAAACTCTGAGCTCTTCTTATATTTTGCGGCAAAGCATTCCAAAGTCGACCAGCATGGACAGTGAAGGACTTAGTATAAGTGTGAGATGTGTGGGAAGGAGTAAGAAGACACAGTTCAGAAGAGGTGCGAAGAGTGTGATGTCCAGAGGTAAAAAAAAAAAATCTCTCTTTCAAATACTGTGGTGCCCGCGGGTTATGGAGAATAGTGTATAGAAGTGAAAGGACATGAGCATTCCGGCGAAGGCGGATAGGAAGCCACTTGAGCTTGTTACGAAAGCTTGAGACATGGTCATACTTGCGCAAACCAAATATGAACCGGATACAAAAGTTTTGAAGACGCTCAAGTTTATTTAATAGCTCTTCTGTAAGATCTGGATAGCTGACGTCGGCGTAATCAAGGTGAGGTAAAAGTAAGCACTGCTCGAGCGCAATTTTGGAGTCAACTGGCAAAAAGTTACGTAATCGCCTAAGCGATCCTGCAACAGCAAACACCTTCCTGCTAATTTCTGCAACTTGTGGAGCCCACGACAACGTTTGGTCTATTAAAACGCCTAAATTTTTAACTACGTCACTGTAAGGTATTAGAACGCCATCGAACATAATAGGAGGTAACTGGGCCCAGTCAACTCGAGAAATTAAAGCCTCACTACCTACAATGATTGATTTGGTTTTAGTCGGATTAACAGTGAGGCATTTTTTACTCCAGTCAGAAATTACCGTTAGATCGTCGTTTGTAGCTTGAACAGCAGAAGGTAGATTACATAGAGAAGATTGTCTATAAATTTGGAGATCATCTGCATAAAGGTGATAGAAAGAGGAAATATTTTGGGTTATAGAAGAAATAAAAATAGAAAATAGAAGTGGAGATAAAACGCCCCCATGGGGTACCCCAGCAGTAGTACTACACCAGGAAGAGAAAGTTTCATCTACCTTAATACACTGCCGGCGACCTGACAGATAGCTGCGAAATCAGTCAATGACCGATGGAGATATGTTAAGAGTACGAAGTAAGGCTAACAGAACATCGAAGTCCACGGCATTACTAAAGTCTAATAAAGTTAGAACTGTAAGCTTTCTATCATCTATACCCGCTCGAATATCATCTGTGATTTTCACTAACGCTGTTGCAGTACTACATCCTGGACGAAAACCTGATTGAAAAGGATTTAAAAGAGAATTATCAGGCAAAAAAGAACTGAGCTTGTGATGAACTAGCCGCTCCAGAACTTTAGAAAGAAATGGTAAAATGGAGATTGGGCGGTACTCTGAGAAAGAAGAGGGATTGCTATTTTTAGGAAGAGGAATAACATACGCTTCTTTCCACAGAGTAGGAAAAGAGCAAGTGGTCAAAGAAGAATTCAAGATATAAGTCAAGGCAGGAGTAACAATGTCCAGGAGAGGAAGAATCATTTTACGACTAATGTCATCAGTGCCAACAGCGTTGGAGGAGATAGAGAGAATATGCCTCTTAACATCGTCATCGGTCACCTGACTGAAAGAAAAAGAAGGACATTTGGGAGTATTGACAGAAAAAAGAAACTTTAATGTGTTTAACTTGGCAACGTCATCAAAAACAGTCGAAGAAGAAAAATGTTGAGTTAGTTGATCCAGATCAAGTTGATTGGACAACGAAACATGATTTGATTTTCTACTCCCATAGAATTAAGAAACCTCCAGACTTTTGCTGGATCCCCATTGTCAATAGACTTGTGGAAGTGGCGTCGTTGAGCATCCCTACACACCTTATTGCAGTGATTCCGTATTAGTCTGTATTTCTGTTTGTATTTGTCAGGTTTACATTTATAATTATATTTGGCAATATTTTTCTTGGTCTGTAAAGATTTAATCTCCTCTGTCAACCAAGGAGCAGGAAGATGCTTCACTCTAACTGGACGAATAGGTGCATGTACGTCGTATAACTGTAATATCAGGGAGTTAAATAGTTCAATTTGCTCATCTACCGTTGGTGCTTCTTGAATGACAGACCAATCAACCTTCTTGGCATCTTCCATTAGACGTTCAGTATCCATGTTGGCAAAATTACGCTGAAGGAGAATTTTAGTTTTACGTTTTGGAGGACGTATTTTGTATGAAAGGAATCTGAGGTCATGAAAGGAAAACGCATCTGCTGTGCACTGGCCATGTTTAGCTACGTGGTCGGTGGATGAAACTATAATCAAATCGAGGAGAGAGGGATCACAGTGAGGAAAGAAATGGGTAGCATTGAGAGGGAGAATATTAAGGTTGCAAGATTCTACGATATAATTTAATTGAGAAGAGCGATTATCGGCTTTAATGAGGCACGTGTTAAAATCACCCATTAAAATAGTATGGGCGTATACTGGTACTAGGCTTTCTAAAATAGATTCAAGACAGGAGAAATAGTTAACAGCAACAGAAGGACTATAAAACACTCCTAGAAGAGTTTTAATGCCTGATAAAAGGACTTCAATGAATATGTATTCGGCCCCATCAGACGTTTGAGGAGATGTACTTACAATAGTAAAAGGAATGTGGGATCGAAGGTAAATAGCTACACCGCCTCCCCGTTTGCCGACCCGATCGTTGCAGATTAAGTGAAAACCAGGCAACGAGTAAGAGGTAGAAGGCAAGCATGGTTTTAGCCATGATTCAGATACGAGAATCGCGCGCACTTATGTATATGTGGGTAGAATTCCACGCATCAAAGGAGTAACAATGACCCAACAAACAAAAAAACCAATATGCCAATAAAACATGTTAGCCACTGAATTCAGCAGCAATGCCAACTGAGAATAACTATACTTATTTAACTTTGAAATCAGATATGAAACTTGCGCCGGGCAATTTCGATGCCCTACATTTATTTGTAATTAACGTAGTTGAGAAACGTGGTGTGGAGCGACCTTATGTGCTGTTATGATCATTCGAATAATATTTAAAAATATACCGGTCAAATGTGAGTCGGACTCGAACACTGAGGTTTCGATAGTCCATACCATCCTTAGATGTATTAAAATTATTAATTAATGTAACACCTCAGATAACAAAAAAAAAACAAATCCGCAATATTAAGTTTGTTTTAGGATTACTGAAAAACTGTACTATTTAGAAAGACCATTTTATTTTTTCTGTAACATGTAGATAGACATGTATTACCTATAATTATTTCAGATTTTTCCCTCTACAAACTTCGTAGATAAGGGGACGGTATTTTTTTTATATTTTTGATTATCAGCCACGAGTACGAGTTATTACTCGTACTTATATATTCTTAAACAGTTCAGCATCAAAAATAATAAGTACATTGTAAGTTTCTATTAACTTACAATGGATCTTGTATTTTAAGCCTCATTATTTAAAAAGTTTTTAATGCGGCCCTGTGTTATGTGTATGTGTGCATAATGTTTACATGTATGCGTAATTGCCACGCGATTCTGAAGTTATGTTTGGTCTGCTTCCATTTATATGTATGTGAAAAATACACAGTTGGGGCACAGTGTACAAACTATTGGTTTATAGACTGTGCTAATACAGTGGGTCGACGCCTTTGATGTTTGAGTAAAAGCCGACACCGCATGGCGTACTCCGTAGCACGTAGGGTTGTCACAGTTTGTTTTTATAATTTACTTTAAATATTATATTATTACTTATTTAGTCATAGTAAAATACTAAGTAAAGTAAGTAAATTTATATTAGCGCACAGGATGGTAATGATTTCTTTGTTATAAACAAGGAAATCATTACCATCCTGTGCATTTATTATTATTTACTTTATTTATTGAAGTTCTTCATAGTAAGAAATACAAAAAGGCATTTCGTGGAGACAAATTCAAATAGAGTTTTACAATATTATGTAATACTAGCTGACCCACGCAGCTCCGCCTGCGCTATTTTTACGTTAACTAAACTTTTAATAACAGACATTCGCATCGAATACATAACCTCCTTTTTTATAGTCGGTTAAAAACTGGGACCCACTTTTGACTTGCTCTCCGAAGCACGGACCCGTTTAGTTCAAATGGCGTTAAACGGTCACCCATCTATTTAATGACCTTACCAAACGTTGCTTAACCCTATCGATTACAAAACCTCGATAACAACTCTCTATGAGTGTTCCCTTACTAATATTTATTATAATAGAAAGAAAAATTGATAAAATCGGACCAAGCGTATAACCAAGTACCCATTTTGACTTTAATCCCCTCTCCCAAAAGAACCGTGCTAGATTACGGGATAAAAAGTATCCTATGTCCTACCTCGTAGTAAGATCTCAAATCATGCCAAGTTTCATTTGAATCCATTCAGTAGTTTCGGCGTGATGCGCAGCCGTGATACAGACAGACAGACAGACAGACAGACAGACAGACAGACAGACAAAAATTTAAAAAAAAACATTTTCGGGCTCAGTATCGGTTATAGAATGCCCTCCAAATATAATTTTCAAAATATCTTCAATGTACAGAATTGGACCTGTTACAGTTTTATTATAAGTATAGATATTGTAATTAATTAATAAATTTCCAAATAGTTTATTAAAAATGGCC
Source organism: Furcula furcula (assembly GCA_911728495.1). Classification (NCBI taxonomy): domain Eukaryota; kingdom Metazoa; phylum Arthropoda; class Insecta; order Lepidoptera; family Notodontidae; genus Furcula; species Furcula furcula. The sequence goes on along the minus strand of OU452245.1, from coordinate 31,371,126 downwards.
AACTGAAAAATATTTTCGGTGTGTATATTTACTGGATTTTAAATTGCTGTTAATGAAATGTATAAAATATGTCAGTCATTTTCGATTTCAAAATTGATGTCATTTTCGTAATCAGCACCCCGGGAAACCTCGAAAATGACACCAATAACAATTTTTTGAAAAAAAAGAAAATATCCGCCATTTTGGATTTGAAAATGGATGTCATTTTCGTAATCAGCACCCCGAGAAACCTCGAAAATGACACCCATAACATTTTTTTGAAAAAATAAATATCCGCCCACATGGTGATAAAGCTGATATTAATGAGCTTCAGCATAATCCTTAATAATTTTGGCAACGAGGCCCACTTTTAGGTCCCGATGGAGGTCGTTTATTCTTATGTACCAGGGTGCATTTACAATACCTGTACGGTTCAAACACCGTACATTTTCTGCGACGTTGCGACCTATTTGAGGCGCACCACCGAGCATAGCAATAAACTCATATAAATATTGAAATATTAACATCATTAGGTAGTAGCCGTTCAGTAGTCGCACAGCAACAACGTGGTACTAGAACATCTATCAAAGATGTAGTACGATAAACAAATAACATCCACTAATGCCTGATTTACACGTATTAAGTTGTCAAGTAGGTAACTAAATTTTAAGTGACTTAATTGTAAGTATGCGTTTACACGTAGTTTTTACTAAATTTTTGTTAAAATCTTTAGTTCTTTAGTTCGCCCCAATGGACGGTCGCACGCTCCGTGACGAATTCATAGTACTTTGTAGCGACGGACAACTAATTTATTTTTAGGATTAAATTATATAGACAACTAATACAGATTATTATATTAGAATTTCCTTTTTATAATATATATATATATATACTATAATTATAATATTAAATATAGAAAAGTAAATGACGTCGTGTCTTTCTTGATTACTCAATTTGTGTTTGATGTAAATATTTAACCATTTTACTTGTTTATTGCCTTCCATTCCCGTAAGCACCGTGTCTGGTTCCCGGGGACTACAATGCACCCCCAGTGGCAGGCTCCGAAGGAAACGCACTGAAGGACTCCTGGTACAGATTCCACATGAGAGCCCAGGTTTCCCCTCATGTGTCGATGTGACAACCACGGGGATTGGGAAAGAATCCCATTTACCCCGGTTGACCTACACGGGGCCTGGGGTTCCTTTTTTTCTAGCGGCGAATTGTTCAATGGGTATTGAACAATTCGCCGCTAGAAAAAAAGGATGCGAGATAGACTTAAATTACCCCAAAACCAACCGCTATGTTTGCCATTCATTGGCAAACATAGCGGACTTATAATTATCTATAACATCTATGTGTACCTATGTTTACAAACAAATAAATGATTGATTGATTGATTGAAAATTTCTCCGTTGATCTAAAAATTCCCGAGACTATTAGCCAAATAGCTCTCGAATCACTTAATTATACGGCAGTAAGTATACTAGGAAAAGTAAAAAAAAAATATTGCAAATATTTATGATACCTACAGTGTCGTAGGTATTTAAAAATTCCAGAACAATACAAGTTCTGGAACAATCCCGTATTTCTGGCAACCCTAAATATACGTTGGTACTGAAGGGTTATGGGCGGAAAAATAAAGATTGTGTAAGTTAAATGAAATTAATTTATTAACCGAACCATTGCGTTAAACACACATCGTAAGACAGACGTCAGACCATAGGGGTATGACAGTAACGCACTCACGAATAAGCGACCAGTACTTAACTATCTAAAAAGTCTTTAGTTTATAATATATCCAACACTAGCCCTTAAACTAAAGCAATTTATATAGATCACAAAACTGTATAATAAGTTAGCAAATCAGATAGGTGTAACATAATGTAAAACAATTCAATCTTATATATAAAATTAAATAAAGTTATATATAAGACAAACCTAGCTGACTGATAAATTTCTCAGTTTTATCCTTCGTGAGAGCTTTAGTTAAAATATCTGCTATCATTTCAGAAGTTGACAAGTACACTAAAGTAACTAAATTGTCTCTTACTATTTCACGTACAAAATGATGCCTCACATCTATATGCTTTGTACGTGCATGATACATAGGGTTCTGACACAACTTATGTGCTGACTGATTGTCATTATATAGGGTTACACAAAAATGTTTACCAAATAATTCAAACATTAAAGTACGAATAAACAAAGCTTCTTTGCTAGAATCTGAGAGAGCCATATATTCGGCTTCAGTGCTAGAAAGTGCCACCGTTCTTTGTTTTCTACTTTCCCAAGAAACCGTACTTTCCCCTATCTTAAAAACAAAACCCGTATACGACCTACGGTCTATCTCGCACGCAGCCCAGTCGGCATCAATATACCCACGAATGTCTAGGCCACCCTTTCGAAAAACAAGAGAATGATTTAAAGTACCTTTTAAGTACCGCAGTACACGCTTCGCTGCTTTCCAATGAAGCTGACTGTAACATTCGTTGAACTGACTTAGTTTGCTTACCGCGTAGCAGATATCGGGCCTTGAGCACACTGCAACATACATTAAACAGCCGATTAAATTTCTATATTCTAAATTTTCTTCCTTACTCTCGGCTTTTACAAGTTTCAATCCCACTTCCATTGGAGTCGGAGCTGCCTTGCAATCGGTCATATTGAAACGAGCTAAAATCTGTTTAATGTAATTAGATTGATCAAGCAATAACTTGTCTCCTTGCTTTGTGATACGCATGCCCAGTATGTAACTGGCTGGCCCTAAATCTTTCATTTCAAACTCTTTCATGAGTTTCTGTTTCACAATATTTTTCATTTGTGAGTTTTTTGTTGAGAACAACATTATATCATCAACATATAGACCAATAATAACTAATTCTTCGCCATTATTGATGAAATACACGCAGGGCTCAGAAGATAATCTCTTGAACTTTAACTTCTTTCGTAACACGTTATCTATCTTTTCGTACCAAGATTTAGAAGTTTGCTTAAGTCCATAAATCGCTTTATTCAATCTGTAGACTTTATCTTCACTGCCTTGTATTTCAAAACCTTCTGGTTGGTCTATGAAAACAGTCTCTTTTAGGTCTCCATTAAGGAAAGCTGTTTTCACGTCCATGTGATCGATATCCATTTGCTTCTCAGCTGCAATTGCTAATAATATGCGAATCGTAGAGTACCTTATCACTGGTGAGAAAGTTTCCTCGTAGTCAACGCCATAGCGCTGTGCACAGCCCTTTGCTACAAGGCGAGCTTTATATCTTAATAGCTCTCCATTCGCACCTTTCTTTTTCTTAAATATCCATTTAGATTTAATGGGTTTTTGATTTTTCGGTGGGTCAGTTAATGTCCAACACTTATTATCAATAAAAGATTGATACTCATCTTTCATAGCGTTTTTCCAGTGAATGGCTTCGGGACCGCTCAAAGCCTCTCGTACTGTCACTGATTCATCTCCGACACAGCTCGCGCTCGCAAGACATGCTCGTTGGTTTGACTCCGCGTCCTCGAAGTCTGTTGTATTATCCGACGTCATCTCCCTGAGTGTTGAAGACCCTGGAGAGTATGTTTCATCAGAAGAATTATCTGATAACACTGAACTAGAGCTATTACCATCGGAATCATGTACGCTAAAAATGCTAAGTCTTCTGGCGTTTATTCCTTCCCTGTTTTCTGATGATTGAGGAGTTTCAGACTGTGCTCCTTCAACATGAGAACTCACGCCCTCAGTCTGAACACCGTTTGTCATCACAAAAACCTCATCGCCAGAACAATTCATATTTTTTTTATAGAATTTGTCTTCCATAAATGCAATGTCTCTAGAACTAATACATTTACTTGGGTATTCCGGATTAATTAATCTATATCCCTTGCTGTTTTCGCAATAACCCACAAATATGTAAGCTTTACACTTCGAATCTAATTTTGTACGATTCGGTGTCAAGGCGTAGGCCAAACAACCAAAAACACGTAAATGGCTAAGATTCACCTTTTTATTAGTCCATTTTTCCTCCGGTGTCAATCCTAAGACAGCTTTTGTGGGACTTCTATTTTTCAAATAGACAGCTGTGTTAACAGCCTCCGCCCAAAAACAATCATCCAAACCAGCATCCCGTAGCATACAGCGAGCCTTTTCTACTATAGTCCGGTTCGCTCTCTCAGCAACTCCATTTTGCTGCGGCGAGTGCGGGATCGTGGTTTGGTGTATGATGCCATTATCCTTCAGATACTTCTGGAAATGAGAATTTACATATTCACCTCCATTATCAGACCTTAACACCTTTATTTTTTTATTTGTTTGATTTTCGCCTAATGCCTTAAAATGTTTGAAGTAATCGAAAACTTCACTTTTATTCTTCAGGAAATAAATAAATGTTTTCCTACTATAGTCATCGATAAAGGTCAAGAAATATCTCGCACCACCAATAGACTTTGTTGGCATTGGTCCACATAAATCAGTATGTATAATGCCTAAAAGCTCATTAGACCTACTTTGTGTACTCTTAGGAAAAGGTAATTTAGTAAGTTTTCCTTCCACACATGCTACACACGATTTAAAATGAGAATTATCGTATTTAATGCCAGTGACCATACCTTGTCTTAATAGATGCATACTTCTAGAGTTCAGATGACCAAGTCGTTTATGCCACGTCTCTTGAGAGACAGCACCGGTATTAGCTTCAAAACTCATCTGTGTTACCTCACAGCTAATCGGTGACATATCCTGCACTGAATCCCGAGTCTTGTTCACCTGAGTGTTGGCCTGGGTCGATGCCAACTTACGTGTCACAGCTGTCACTTCATCAGCTTGTGAATCCTTCTGCACGCCCACCTTGCTAGTCTCTGTGGAAACAGAACAGTTTGCACTTCCTAGCACACCCGAATTAGACTTACTATCAGATTCTGCAGTTTCAAGTTGATATACACCATTAAAATGTTTTGCTAAAGCTACTACAATATTACCATCAAAAATTTTACAATATTTTTTATCAAAAACAACTTTATAACCCTTCCTCGTTAATGCGCTAACCGATAGCAAGTTCGTGGCTAACTTAGGTACATGATAAACCTCACTAATTGTCTTAATACAATTTTTCAAGTGCACCGATACATTACCACGACCGGCAGTATACAGTTTGTCACCATTTGCCACCTTAACTTCAGTTACATAACCGGGTACGAAGTTATTCATCACCTTCCTGTCATTACACATATGACAACTTGCTCCAGAGTCGAGTAACCAGACATCACTTCTTACACATGCTGATAGTGCAGTTAACATTACCTTGGTAGAAGTGTTGACACTCTCCTTCTTAGTCATAGCTTGTTTTTTACAATCTTTAGAAATATGACCGACTTTCTTACATTTGTAGCACTTAACCCTTTTCTTATGTGCCACCAAAGCTGTCGAGCCCGTATCATCCTTTTCTTCTCGTCGCTGAGTCTCCTGCATCAGTTTTGATTTTACAAACTCACTTGACAATGTGACATTTGAGTTCTCTAAAGCCATTATTAGAGGATCAAAGTCCGAAGATAAGCCACTTAATAATAGAACTGCGACAAAGTCATCATCTAAAGCTGAGCCTATATCACTAAGCTGCTGACTCAAATCACACATTTTCGTGATATAAGCTTCCATGCTTTCAAAGTTGCTTAATTTTGTTGCAAATAAAAGCCTCAACAAGCTAAGACGTCTTGACAGTCCTTTGTCCTCATATGCTCTTTGAAAATTCGTCCAAGCTTCACGCGCCGTGTTTGCATTCCTGACATGCATAAATACTGCAGGCATTACCGACAAGCAAATTTTAGCCAAAGCTTTTAACGTACGCTTCTTATAATCAGCATCTGGCTTGTCCGGCGGTTCGTCTGAGACGACGTCCCATAACTCTTCATGAATGAGCAACATTTTGAGGTGAAATTTCCAAATTGAATAATTTTCCATACCTCTTAGCTTCTCCATTTGCACAGGAACATTGGACAAAGACGCCATGATGTGTGCACGGAACGGTATTTTATTTTGACAAACACAATAAAATATTTTTTCCACTGCAACGCGAAATACTATAATATTTCGGGCAACAACGAAGCCCTGGGCCCATAACCTGAAAGGTTATGGGCGGAAAAATAAAGATTGTGTAAGTTAAATGAAATTAATTTATTAACCGAACCATTGCGTTAAACACACATCGTAAGACAGACGTCAGACCATAGGGGTATGACAGTAACGCACTCACGAATAAGCGACCAGTACTTAACTATCTAAAAAGTCTTTAGTTTATAATATATCCAACAGGTACAACGAAAACGTGACGAAAACGTCTTTGCGCCTATTATATTTGTATACTAGCGACCCGCCCCGGCTTCGCACGGGTGTAATTGAGAAAAAAAGAAGTGAATAATTTTGATTATACCTATAATGTTTTCATAAATAATGTTTGTAGCTGAAATTTTGTTTAGAAGTGACCCGTGAAAGGAAAGTTAGAACGTATAGCTGTCTGTCCATGGGCAAAGTACTCAACGCTTAGGTTTAAAGCCTGCAACGTTGAATCTCTGAGCTTGTGATTTGTTAATTGTATTTATAATTTTATTAGAAACTGCAGACGTGTACCGGTGCACAATTTGGGTGGATTAAGGACAGGAACAGGACACCATTTCTTTAAAACCAATTTATGGAAGCACTACGGGCTTCCTTGTTCGGTTTCATCTTTAAGACGTAAACGGGGGTCAACCGGGGAATTCTTACCCACCAAAACCCCCGCGGCTATCACGTCGGCACATTAGATGGCGGACCTGGGCTATCTGTCGGGATCTGCACCAGCTGATACCACTCAGTGCCTTGACTTTGAACCCGCCGCCGGAGAGGTACATTATAGTTCCCCGGAACCTGTCACGGTGCTCACGGTTACAGGGGTCACGGGGGAAGCCTTTAATGTGATTTACGGGACCCTGTTGGTGGTCAACCGGGTATGTAGGATTCTTATACACTAAACCCCCAACGGCCGTGCAATCAGCACATAAGAACCCCTTCTTGGGCTATCCGGTGGGATCTGCACCATGATACCCTCAGTGGCTTGCCTTTGACCTCACCACCGGGGGGCACAATAAATCCTCCCGGGAACCTGTCACCGTGCTCACGATTACAGGGGTCACGGGGGAAGCCCCCGGGATAGGTCCCCGGGACCCTGTTGGCGGTCAACCGGGTTATGTAGGATTCTTATACACTAAACCCCCAACGGCCGTTAAATCAGTACATAAGAAGGAGTCCTGGGCTATCCGGTGGGATCTGCACCAAGATCCTTCAGTGGCTTGCCTTTGAGCCCGCCACCGGGGGGCACAATAAAGCCACCCGAGAAACTATCATCGTGCTCAAAGATACGGGGATCGCGAGGGAAACTTCCAATAGGCCCCCCAGGATCCTGCGGGCGATCGACTGCGGTATGTGTCCGTCACAGCTGTCCACACAAAAGATGGGGGCTGCACCGTGTACCCCTCAGTGCAAGGGCCTTTGAAGCCGCTGCCGGGTGCGCGTTATAGCCCCCCGGGAATCTATCACCGTTGTCACAGTTAAGGGGGTTGCGGGGGAAACATCCAATATGTCCCCGGGGAAGTCAACCTGGATATTTGGGATTCTTACCCACTAAAACTCCAGTGGCTGTCACATCGGCACATGAGAGGGAAACCTGGGTTCTCGGGTGGGATCTGCACCAGGTGTCCCTCAGTGCCTGGCCTTTAAGTCCGCCGCCGGGGGGCAAGCATATTCCAGATTTACCTTATAAGGAATGATGATATATTAGAATGAACTTCTCTAGTGCTTGATTGTTAAGTATGTACCTCTTTAGGTTTAGTCAACGTAAGCTAATTAAATTTATTTCATCATCAGCCGGAAGACGTCCACTGCTGAACATAGGCCTCCCCCTTAGAACGCCACAATGAATGACAATTGGCTATTTGCATCCACTGGTTACCTGCGACGCGCACAATTTCGTCTGTCCACCTAGTGGGAGGCCTGCCTACGCTGCGCCTTCCGGTTCGTGGTCGCCACTCGAGAACCTTTCTTCCCCAAAGGTTATCGGTTCTTGGAGCAATGTGGCCTGCCCATTGCCACTTCAACTTGCAGATTCTGAGAGCTATGTCGGTAACCTTAGTTCTTCGGCGAATCTCCACATTTCGGATTTTGTCGCGCAAAGAAATTCCGAGCATAGCTCTCTCCATGGCTCGTTGTGGGACTCTGAACTTTTCTAAAAGGCCAGCCATTAGAGACCACGTCTCAATACCATATGTCATCACTGAGTAATAATACTGTTTTTTAACCCTGTTAAGGGATAAATTTAAAAAAGATCCCCTTAGTGGCTTGCCTTTGAGCCGACCACCAGGGGCACAATAAAAAAATTACCTGTCACCGTGCTCAAAGTTTCGGGGATCACGGGTAGACTTCCAATAGGCTCCCAGGATCCTGCGGGCGGTCGACCGCGGTTTGTAGGATTCTTACCCTCTAAACCCCCCACGGCTGTCCGCACAAAATATGGGGCTGCACCGGGCACCCCTCAGTGCAAGGCAAGGGCCTTTGAAGCCGCTGCCGGGGGCGCATTATAGCCCCCCGGGAATCTGTCACCGTTATCACAGTTAAAGGGGTGGCGGGGGACACGTTTAATATGTCCCTGGTATCCTGTGGGGGATTCTTACCCACTAAAACTCCCGTGGCTGTCACATCAGCACATGCGAGGGGTTCTCCGGTGGGATCTGCATGAGCTGTCCCTCAGTGCATTGCCTTTGAGTCCGCCTGCGGGGGGCGGGTATATTATATCCCTGATACATATCATATAAATATGGAATTAATCAAATTCTCTAGTACTTGATTGTTAACTATGTATCGCTTTAGGTTTTAGTCAACGTAAGCTATGTAAATTTATTTACTTAGATAAAACTTAAAACCTTCAATGTAAAATTATCTAACCGATGCAGCAGTTTAGGAGGTGCTATTGGATATAGACAGACTCGGATAGCGACTTTGTTTCACACTATGTAAAGATACTTTGACGTCGATAGGGAACAACACCAGCCAAACTGTAGAAAAAACCCTGACTGACAGACAGACAATAAATCCAATAAAGTTTTGGCTTTTATATCATACGTACCTACAATGAATGCATATTGTATTCCTACCCAAACAGACATTTTGGAATCATATTTTCATTATTTTTTTTTTATTTTATTATATTTTAGAAACAAACAAATGATACCACTATTACTATATAAGATCCAATAGTACAAAAATCAATTAAGTTTCCACTAATAACTAAATCATAACATTAGAGAGAAGCTAACCACGTATGCATGATTTTAAATTTAAAAAAAGTATTAAATATAAAAATATATTAGATAAAAAGTGCCGGAGTCAATATGAGTTAAATATTTAAAACATCGAATCTTAATATAAATAAAAAAATCAAAACAAAGTTTAGAAATACAAAAAAAAAATCCGCACACGGGTAGCGAACCCGGACAGTCCGCACTTAGAGGACGCTTCCGTAACCACTTGGCCAAGGAACTTTTATTCTATCTTTCGAATTTTCGTATCTTATTGTGGTAATATATTTGTACCGCCGTCGGTTGAGTAATAATACTTCTTTTTTACCCTGTAAAGGGATAAATTATAAAAAATATGAAATAATAATTCAATTAATTTTCTTAACGAATGTCCGTGCAAAATTTCAAGTCAATAGGACCAAGGAATCGCGTTCTCCCATACAAACTTTGCCCCCCTATTTGACCCCCTTAGAGGTTGAATTTCCCAAAATCCAGTCTTAGTGAGCACCTACGTCTTAAAAGGAACCCCCATGGAAAGTTTGAGACTCCTAGCACTTGTAGTTTCTGAGATTTCGTGATGAGTGGGTTTTTGTCTACTCTTTTATATAATAAGATTATCTATTGTATGATCTATGGCTATACCTTTGCACGCACATCTGCAAACGTGAATTATACATGTGTGTGTCCAAACGTATCAAGAATAAACCACACCCACCTACTTACCCGAGAAATAGAAAAGTTTCTATTCTACTTTATAACTTGCGTACTAAATTTTAACTTGGGACTTTCTACTAAAGTGATTGTTTACACGTAATAATTTACTAAAATTTAGTAAAGATTTAGTTACCAACTTAATACGTGTAAATGAAAAATTTTACTTATTCACTTGTGTACTAAATTTTAACTTGGAACTTACTACTAAAGTGTTTGTTTACACGCAATAATTTACTCAAACTTTAGTAAAGATTTAGTTACCAACTTGTAACTTAATACGTGTAAATCAGGCATGAGAGCAAGATTCGCCTACAGTTTTAACATTGTCAGTTCTTCAATAAACATTTATCATCTGCAATCTTCGTCTTGCGTACTACTTCTACCAACACCACCTAGCAACATCATGTGTGTTTAAAAAACTTAAAAAACACGTTTTTAATCGGTATACTGCACTAAAGAGCAATAAATAAATTATGGAACACGGTACTTTCTTTCTACCCCGTGTTTGTAATTAAGCATTATAATTATATGTCTTTCAAAATTCAAGTACTTTTAACTTTTGACAACAACTTGTAATCTGTAAATACAGAGAAAAAGCGCCCCACGCTTTTTCACTTAAATATAATACTTAATTACAAACACAGGGTAGAAAGAAAGAACGGGTTCCATAATTTATTTATTGCTTTGTAGTGAAGTATACCGAATAAAAGCGTGTATTTTTAGTTTTTTAAACTATTACATAATTTATTTTTATTTTAATTTGAGGTAGCATCCCAAATCACGGGTCTTTCACGTACTCGTATCAACGCAATTAATAACAATATAGTATCTGGCTTTAGAGGAAAAACTAAAACAAAATCTCTTTTTTTCTGTCAGGTCGGGTACTTCTGGGATAGCCCCCGTAAGAAGGTTCCAAAAAATGACAGTAACAGTGAAATTGAGGGAATGTGAATATTCAGTTTTTTTATTAGGTTTTACAGCACTGCAAGAAAACTAGAGATCATCTTGTTATTCAGGTGAAAAAAATCATGAGGTTTTTACAAAATGCAGTAGATTATTTCTAAAAAATCAGTAGATTTGGCACTAAAATCAGTAGATACACCTCAAAATCTGTACAAAATGTAGGACTCCTGATAAACCAGAAGACCTGGCCTAACGTATATCTGCATGCGATAGATATACCGTGCGAGCAGGATACCGTGCGAGCAGGATGCCGTGCGAGCAGCGTGCGAGCAGGATACCGTGCAAGCAGGATACCGTGCGAGCAGGATACCGTGCGAGCAGCGTGCGACCAGGATACCGTGCGAGCAGGATACCGTGCGAGCAGCGTGCGACTAGGATACCGTGCGAGCAGGATACCGTGCGAGCAGCGTGCGAGCTGGATTATCGGTCACCAGATTAAATAAAATTATAATTTGAGATCTTTAAATAAATTTAATTTAATTACAACAAAACACAAAATATAACAAAACAATATCTCAATGACAAACCATTAGAATTCTGTTCTGTGCATTACACAGTAAGTAGGTACACTACCTATAGTAGCTCAACATGTTCACTGTCGTACATAATAGCATACAATTATTGTTTGATTGTGATTCGGGCGGCTATTACAGATTATCTTAAGTATAAATAAATAATACTACTTATAATAACTGTTGCTACGTTTGTCTACCAAATACAACTTTCATATATCTATCTATACGAAAGTTGTATTTGGTAGACATATATATGGCAGACACTTCATTGGTTAATATTAACGAGCATAATATGCTCTGATAGATAAGGGTGAGCGTTGAATGAACAAACTGTTTTTTCGACTGTTTTTTCGTCGTAAATGATTAAACTAGTTTACAACAATCCACCGATAAACTTCTCTAATGATTATACTAGTTTAACGGTGGACTATAATCGTAAACGAGATTCGAAGTCCAACGTCCACCACATTTTTTTTCGATAACGGTTTTACCGTCTAGTACTAGTCTAACTTTATACTGGTTTATCGTGGACGATAATCGGTCTCGTTTCGTCGACAGTAAATGCGTCGACGACCCATCACTAGTGATAGATAAACATAAGTTAGATGCTCACAGACTAGCAGTTATGTGGATATTTATTAGGCATGTTTGATAATATTACAAACATAGGTACGCGTCAGCAAAGAGTGGTGTCTCGTGTTCGGACTCTTTTTTAGTAATGAATTGGTGCCTATTATATGATTTTATTACTTCAATATAATCCTCTAAGTAATTGAACATTACGATCGCCGTAAGCGTTTTAACAGTAAAAACATTTATCTAGCCTATATTTTCTTATATAATAATGTACCTGTTTCCTTATAACCATTAACAATACAATTAACACTAACTTATATTTACATCAACTGACTAGAAGGACATTGGAATGATTTCAGACAACCTAAGCGCACAATAACCGATAAAGCACGTCATAGACCTAGAATATATTATATTAATATTAATAATAGCTAAGCATATTACTGTATATTTTCTATAAGTACTAATTTTCGAGCGACCGCACATGCAGCTATCTTTTCTTTCTCTTTCTTCTTCTTCTTATTATGTATAAAATAATTTAAATATTAAAGAAGTTGGTGTTAGCGTACATGCTGTGTATATTTGGCACCAACTTCAATAATATTTAAATTATTTTATACTTTTTAGTGTTATTGAAGTAGACTCAATTTTTTTTTTTAATATTTTATTTTATACTTTTTAACCGACTTCAAAAAAGGAGGAGGTTCTCAATTCGTCTGTATATATATATATATATATATATTTTATGTATGTTCGCGCATAACTGGCAATTATGAACCGATTTGAAAAACTCCTCCTAAACCACGCAACGAATATTTAAGCGATTTTCACCATCGGTCAGATAGTTTTTCATTGAAGGTTTATGTATATAAAAAACCTAATTAAGTTTTATCTAAGTAAATAAATTTACATAGCTTACGTTGACTAAACCTAAAGAGATACATACCAACTTAACAATCAAGTACGTAGAATTTCATTAATTCCGGCCGCATACCGCGGCCAATATGCCCGCCCCTGGCGGCGGACTCAAAGGCAATGCACTGAGGGACACCTGATGCAGATCCCACCGGAGAACCCTGGTTCCCTTCTCATGTGCCGATGTGACAGCCACGGGAGTTTTAGTGGGTAAAAATTACAAATACCCAGGTTGAGCACGGTGACAGGTTCCCGGGTGGCTTTATTGTGCCTCAAAGGCAAGTCACTGAGGGTTACCTGGTGCAGATCCCACCCAGGCTCTCCCTCTTAAGTGGCAGGTTCCCGCGCAGCTATAATGTGCCCCTCCGGCGGTGGGTTCAAGGGCAAGGCACTGAGTGTTAACACCTGGTGCAGATCCGAACAGATAGCCCAGGCCCTTCCCCCTCTTATGTGCCGATGTGATAGCCGCAGGGGTTTTAGTGGGTAAAAATTCCTCGGTTGACCCCCGATTACGTTTAAATGATGAAACGAACAAGGAAGCCCGTATTGCCTCTATTAATTGGTTTTAAAGAAATAGTGTCCACCTATGGGTGGATTAAGGTTTCGTAATTTGCACTGGTACACGTCTGCAGTTTATAATAAAATTATAAATACAGTTAACACATCACAAGCTCAGAGATTCAACGTTGCAGGCAAACCTAAGCGTTGAGTACTTTGCCCATGGACAGACAACTATACATAGCCCTTACGCCCGTCACTTCCAAACAAAATTTGTTTATATTGTGTTACGAAAAGTTAGCTACAAACATTATTTATGAAGAAATTCTATATTCAAAGATTTTTTCTTAATTACACCCGTGCGAAGCCGGGGCGGGTTGCTAGTAGTATATATTTCTGTGATATATGTCATATTACAGTATGTATATCATAGCTAGGTCTGTGACGGGCTTAATTAGATGACTGTAGTAAACATGTATAAAGTACCTAGCGGCGCGCTCCACTGTGACCGATTTTAGTATTTTCACTACCTACTAAATTGTTTTTTGCACAATACGGAACATATTCACAAACTATTGAGTTATAAAATATTTTCAATTTTTTTTTAATAATTTATTTTATACTTTTTAGCGATTTTTTCATACATAAAGATTGAACCATCGAAGACGGTAAAATGATCTAGGTAGGTTATGATCACATTATCGTCTACATAGTTTTACATAATTCATGTTTGTTCATAAACAATTTATCCGATCATAATGAAATATGCATGTAATCATCATAGTAGTTTACTCTCTCGAATAAAAAAAGAATCATCGAAATCGGTTCACATTTGTCAGAGTAATGTAATTGAGAACATCAGTGTTATGGTTTTTACTAGATAAATTCCTCCACATCGTTCATGGTCCTCCAGGTAGTTCTCATCCGGTTGTGATAAAATTCATACAGATTCATTACAGTGGTTCTTTCTTTCCAATAAAAAAAAAACATTAAAAATGATAAATATTTGCCAGAGTTATGACCACTTTTGTCCATAAAAAGGTCATCTTTTGAGCATTCCTGCAGGTTTCCTGCGCAGTCTTCATTCCTGTTTTTTCAGGAACTACTTATTCGTAAGCAATATTTTTTTTTATGGAACCCGATCAACGGATTAAAGAATGGATGGAAGAAAGATTTTTTCAAATCGGTTTATAATTGTCAGAGTTATGCGCGAACATACATAAAAAAATATCTTTATATACAGACGAATTTCGAACCTCCTCTTTTTTTGAAGTCTGTTAAAAAGCATTCGAAAGTTCGGGAACTTAAATCCAAATAAGACGCGATACAATCAATATTTAAATAATTTAAAGCATTTATTATGCTTTAAATTATTTAAATATTGATCTTTCTTCCATCCATTCTTTAATCCGTTGATCGGGTTCCATAAAAAAAATATTGCTTACGAATAAGTAGTTCCTGAAAAAACAGGAATGAAGACTGCGCAGGAAACCTGCAGGAATGCTTAAAAGATGACCTTTTTATGGACAAAAGTGGTCATAACTCTGGCAAACATTTATCATTTTTAATGTTTTTTTAATACTTATGTATTTGTAGAAGGAAATCGCGTAAATAATAATTAGTATGTAAAAGAAATCTTTGGGGGATGGGATTACCGAAGTAACGTTTTTTAACATAAAATGACGTGGGAATTGCAGATAAGGTAATTCTTGCGTGATATTATAATTGTAATAATACCTATTATGTTATAGTTAGATAAACCTGAACATAAAATAATGATACCACAAAACAACGTATGTGGTATCCATTGTAAACAATCTATCAGTGGCGGTCCAAGAGAGGGGGTCGTAGGGTTCATACATTACAAATTCAAACCGCACTTACTCATAAAGGAACTAGTAAAATAAGTATAGAATTCTATTTACAGTTAAGACTGATTTACATGATGACATTTTCTTGTAGGTACGTAGGTACAAGAGCAATAATTGAACGCAATAAATGAAGCGTAATATTTGACCTTCAATAATTGTAAATATCTGTTTACACGCGGAAACTAGTTAAAAAAATTGAATGTAATTATTGATTGCAAATCTTGACGTGACTGCGAGAAATTATTGTATGCGCTGTTTAGACCAAGAACAGTTTTGAATAGAAAACTTGCCCAGTAGAGCAAGAATGTGACATGTTGTTTAGACAATGCAAGGCATTTATTGCTTTAATATTATTGTATGGAATAGGCAAGAAACTGGCATCGTGTAAATGGACCTTTATTTTATAAAGTAATCCAATGTATTTTACAATTAGCACGAAAATTCGAATATTGTTTGTTATCGCTAACTAATTGCTTCACTTGGTTAGGAAAATATAGCTTTAACAAAAGCTTTAACATAACAATGTAAATAATCTATGATAAAACCTTTTTAAGAAAAAATTGAACCGACTTCAATATCACTGAAAAGTATAAAATAATTTAAATATTATTGAAGTTGGTGTTATATTAATATACACAGCAGGTACGCTTACCTGCTGTGTATATTTGGCACCAACTTCAATAATATTTAAATTATTTTATACTTTTCAGTGATATTGAAGTCGGTTCAATTTTTTTTTAAAAAGGTTTTATTTTAACCTTTTTAGTGATATTTTCATATATAAAGATTGAACCATCGAAAACCGTAAAATTATCTAGGTAGGTTATGATCACATTATCGTCTACATAGTTTTACATAAATAAAAGTAATAATAGTTTTATAAATGATTATGATTATGATTATGATATTGTATTACATAATTCATGTTTCTTCAGAAAATAATATCCGGTCGTAATGAAATTTGCATGGAAACATCATAGTAGTTTACTCTCTCGAATAAAAAAAGAATCATCGAAATCGGTTCATAATTGTCAGAGCAATGTAATGGAGAACATCAGTTTTATGGTTTTTACCAGATAAATTCTTCCACATCGTTCATGGTCCTCCAGGAAGTTCTTATCCGGTTGTAATAAAATTCATACAGATTCAATACAGTGGTTTCTTCTTTCGAATAAAAAAAGAATCATTGAAATTGGTAAATATTTGCCAGAGTTATGACCATTTTTGTCCGACCGAGCGAGTCCGAGCGACTAAAACGTCATCTATATAGGCTTTCTTGCAACTCTCAGTGCGCAGTCACCATTCTTGTTTTTTTAGGAACTACTTATTACTAAGCAATAATTTTTTTATGGGACCCAATCAATGGATTGAAGAATGGATGGAAGAAAGATTTTTTCAAATCGGTTAATAATTGCCAGAGTTATGCGCGAACATACATAAAAAAAAAAAAAAAAAAAAAATATATATACAGACGAATTGAGAACCTCCTCCTTTTTTGAAGTCGGTTAAAAAACCCTAAAATCTTTCTTTAGCAACCTTATCCGGTTTCATTCATGCATTGAACACAATATTCTCATTGATATGTCCATAAATTTTGTCCCACGTCGCACGTATACCGAGCGGTGGTGCGCGTCGTGTCCCGCGGTCGTGTCCCGCACGCGTCCCGCACGCGTCCCGCACGTGTCACGGCAGGAAGGCGTCGGTCTCGTGCGGCGGCGGCGCCTCGGTGCTCAGGTACGTGGTGTCGGTGGCGGCCGACGGCGGCGCCGCCCACGACACCCAGCGCGCCTGCAACACGGGCGGCGGCGCGGTGAGCGGGCGGAGTGGGACAGGCAGGGGGGGGGGGGGGGGGGCAGGGCAGGCGACGTACTCACCTCGGCTCGGTCGCGCGGGAGCCGCCACGACGCGTCGGCGTCGAGTGGCAGCGCGTCCAGCGGCACGTCCAGGCACGGCGCCAGCAGCCGCGGCGACTCCGCCAGGAAGGCGGCCACCTCCGCCGCGCCCGGCCGCGCCTTGTGCTCCCGCTGCCAGCACGACTTGATCAACCCCTCCCTGCGACCCGACGCCGACGGTGACATGCGACACGTACGTACGTACATACAATACAACGATGAGAAAATCAATCAAATATTTTGTTGTATCATGAATTAATTATTTTCCGTAAAAGGACACACTTCATTCTCGAAAAACGGTGCAGAGCTCCGTCGGTTCAGGTCGGCCGATTCGGTGGAAAAGATGGTAGATATCTATACTTATAATAAAACTGTAACAGGTCCAATTGTGTACATTGAAGATATTTTGAAAATTATATTTGGAGGGCATTCTATAACCGATACTGAGGTCGAAAATGTAATTTTTTTTGTCTGTCTGTCTGTATCACGGCTGCGCATCACACCGAAACTACTGAATGGATTCAAATGAAACTTAGCATGATTTGAGATCTTACTACGAGGTAGGACATAGGATACTTTTTATCCCGTAATCTAGCACGGTTCTTTTGGGAGAGGGGATTAAAGTCAAAATGGGTACTTGGTTATACACACGATTATATCATTTTTTCTTTATAATTAATAAATATTACTAAGGGAACACTCATAGAGAGTTGTTATCAAGGTTTTGTAATCGATCGGGTTAAGCAACGTTAGGTAAGGTCATTAAATAGATGGGTGACCGTTTAACGCCATTTGAACGAAACGGGTCCGTGCTTCGGAGAGCAAGTAAAAAGTGGGTCCCAGTTTTTTATAGACTATAAAAAAGGAGGTTATGTATTTGATGCGAATGTATGTTATTAAAAGTTTAGTTAACGTAAAAATAGCGCAGGCGGAGCTGCGTGGGTCAGCTAGTATCTAACAAATGCAGATAGAGCGCACGACTCGGCGATACTGACAGTTGAGGCTTGAGTCCGGGCGGCAGCTCGAGCGTGTGGCCGGCCTTGACGCGAGCCAGCACCTCCGAGTTGCTGAGCCCCTGGTAGGGCAGCGAGCCGAACGTGACGATCTCGTAGAGCAGCACGCCGAACGACCACACGTCCGAGGCGGGCGAGAACACGCCCAGCGCGAGGCTCTCGGGCGCCATCCAGCGCACCGGCAGCATGCCTGCACAGCGGACGGTTGGCGGTCGGCGCTCGATCGTCGGATGGGAAGGCGGGCCGTGGGCAGTGAGATGCGGTCACCTTTCCTGCTGAACCGGTAGTAGTCGTTCTCGAAGACGAGCCGCGTCATGCCGAAGTCGGCGAGCTTGAGCACGCGGTGCGCGGACACGAGGCAGTTGCGCGCGGCCACGTCGCGGTGCACGTAGCGCAGCTGCGCCAGGTAGGACAGTGCGCGCGCCGCGTCCAGCGCCATGCCTGTGAGCCGCGCCGCCGACACCTGCACGTCACATCACTCACATGCGATATTATAATAATACTCTGACACATGACCGTTTGGTTTAATTAAATGTTGCACCGGATTTTATTGTAAAGCATAATGGCAAAGGGCATTATGCATCGGTATTCCAAGCGGAAACCTATGCCATAATTGCCAGCATTGAAATGCAAAGGAGAAATGTTAAAGGTGGTTTTATTTACATTCTCAGTGACAGTCAGGCAGCTCTGAAGACTCTAAACTCCTTCCGAGTTTTCTCTAAACTGGTTAAAGAAGGTGTTACAGGTTTGAATGACCTGGGAAGACCCAACAACGTCAGCCTCATCTGGGGTACCTGGACACGAAGGTGTCGAGGGTAATGAGAAGGTGGACAGACTAGCAAGGGCCGGCTCACAAAGACATTTGGTGGGTCCTGAACCATTTGTGGGAATTCCGTATGGAACGTACCACCAAGCATTATATGCGCATGCTAGGAATGAACACTTAAAGGAATGGAGGGAAGCGTCAGGCCTAAACCACTCCAAAACTTTCTCTAGCACAAGGGTGGACTGTGGGGTTAAATTGTTGAAACTTAACAGATCATAAATAAGGCACCTGATGGGTGCACTCACGGGACATTTTGGTACCAATGAGCACCTTCATAGAATGAGGCTAAGTACTACAGATACTTGCAGATTTTGTAAAGGTGAAAAAGAGTCAATGCGACACATATTGTGTGGCTGCGATGCTCTTGCGAGACGTAGGTTGGGTCATCTGGGAGTAGGATAGGCCTATCCTACACCAGATGATTATGTACAGTTCCAAGCTGGCGCAATCGTTGCGTACCTAAGGGAACTCTTCGACACGCCAGAAACAGAGTATGGGCTAGGGCATGCACAATGGATCCAACTGGGTCGAAGTGCGTTCCGGTGGTTACCGGGCCCGACTTATAGCCACCAACAATAGAATAGAATTGATGATTAAACGAACTTACCTGTAAGTGAAGTTCTATCACAATTATGTGAGTACGCTTCATTCTTTAGATATACCTATGTATGTATATGATACAACGTAGTCTTCTATAGTACCGGCGATTCGCACGATAAAATCTACAAAGTAGAAGGGTAGATATGAAATTTACCCGATCCGGCCGCCACCCCGCGTTCATACTTCATTCTTTTTAGAGTCGATCAAATTTTTAGTATTGGGTCTCTTGGGTATGGGTGGGAATTTATATCTTCGAATGAAGCGTACTCACATAATTGTGATAGAACTTCACTTACAGGTAAGTTCGTTTAATCATCAATTATATTTCGTACGCTTCATTCTTCAGATATACCTATGTATGTATATGATACAACGTAGATGTTTAGAGGTAAAAATTTGCTATACCTATTTAGTGTGACCAAAATAAAATAAGTTATTTTGTTTTGAATGATTTATTGAATGTTCAAATTAAATACAAGAATCACAACAGTAAGTATTATGCAATGTACTCAAATCAATTTACATTACCACGAAGGATAGATTGCGCAAAACAAGAATCGTCATTAGTTTGGCGATTGTAAAATCTAAAGAAAGTCTCCGAAGAGCGGGTCCACCCAGCCGTCCTTCTGATTACGTCAAGTGAGACGCCCGCCGCGTGCGCCGCAGAGGTGGCGGCGTGGCGCGTGCTGTGCGCGTCGAACGTCGCCACGTCCACGCCGCATGCCGCCAGTGCCGACTTTATCCAGCGACTGACCGTCTGCGCTGTGATGGCACGATGCGGCCGCTTGAATGACACCAAGAGGCTTTGCTCTGAAGCGTTTCTTAGTTTTTCGGTGATGATTAAATAATCTTTAAGCGCTGTTGCTGGGCATATATTGATATTTTCGATAAAATATGGGAGAATCAGAACGGGTTGGGTGCGACCCGCCGCGGAAGTTTTGATTACGTCTGATATTGCTATTTTAACTCCATTTGTACCGATATTAATAGCATTAATTTTAATAGCGGCAAGAGTCTGCGCTCTGTGTGCTGTACACAATGCAAGTAACGTGACCAACTTTTTTGAGATTCTCTCCAAAGACATATCTTTGTTGGCGCCCCAAGTAGATATGTTAGTTAAAACAATTTGGGGATCCCAAGTGAATGTATATTTAGGAGTTATCGGTCTTGATTTATAGACACCTTTTAACAGTCTTTTCACCTGTTCATGTGAGCCCACATCATTGCCGAATAATATACTTAATGCTGATCGAAAGCTATTGACCGACCCGTAAGCCGCGCCTCTATTATATTGCTCTGTGAGAAAACATAGTATTAATAATAATAATAATATCTTGGCAATGAACAAGAATAAGGATCCTTACTGTTGGATATACAGTATTGCCACCATAATTTATAGCACACACTATATTGCTTCAATGTGTTGTTAGATAAGGATGCTATCATTAGATCGAGTGCAGCAGTTGGGATACCTCGCTTTGTGAACGCGACCCGGAGAGCGTCGCTGCACCCAGGGTAAGTCCTTTGAAATGAGGGTTCCTACGACAAGACAATTCTAAATTACATTCCGACTTCAGAATTAAAATATCTGACGTAAGCAATCTTTGTAGCAATGGAAACCAAGGCTGAGATGGCCAGTATGGAAAAATTATTATACCAACAGCTTTGTCACTAATAACCTTTTCTAAGCATCTCGAAATTAGTGGGAACGGCGGAAACGCGTAAAAATAAATTTCTTTCCACGAGAAAGTAAATGCATCAACCATAAGTGCATCCAGATCTTGCCTCCATGATGCATAACGTTCACACTTGGCATTGGTGCGGGAAGCGAACAGGTCCATATCTGGTTGACCAAATAAATTAGTGATTTTCATAAAGGATTTATGACTTAATGCCAGTTCTATATCTAAATTAATCTTACGAGATTCTTCATCTGCTTCTTTATTATCTCTACTATTTATATACGATGCCTTTAGCCATATATTTTTCTTCTCGCACCACTGCCAGATCGATCGTGATAAATTGTTCAAATGAGGAAACTGAATACCCCCTTGGCGATTCACATAACTTATAGCAGTAGTATTGTCAACACGCAACAGAATGGAACAGTTACTATGATCTTTCGCGAAACATTTTAGGCCAAAGTATACTGCTAACAGCTCCAAGTAATTGATATGAAAATTTAGCTCATTAGTTTTCCACTTGCCGTTTACTCGCTGATTATTACAAAACGCGCCCCAGCCAGACTTAGAAGCGTCTGTGAAAATCTCCAAACTAAATGAATCGGGTTTAAGGGGGGTCATTGTAGTTTTAATATTCTCTAACCACCATAGTAAATCAGGAATGATTTCTGCGTCAGGTTTAAATTTAGCGTTGTATGATCCATACTGTCGCAGTGCTAAGAACTTTTGTCTCTCAAGTCGTTTTGTGTAAACCCAGCCGTATCGTACCGCTGGACATGTCGCTGTGAGTACACCAATCAGCCGAGCAAACTCATTTATTGAACAGTGAGGTAAAGAGATAATTTTTTTAATTAAATTATATATGTTTCTACGTTTATCGCTAGGTAAAGCTAAGCACATATCGACTGTACAGTACATAAAACCTAAATACTTGCAATGCTGCGAAGGTATTAAACTGCTTTTCTCCAAATTTATTACGAAGCCTAGACATTTTAACAATTTTATAGTTTCATTTACATTTATTAAACATTCATCGTAAGTGTGACCAATACAGAGTATATCATCTAGGTATACCACAGAAGAAAAACCACGGTGTCTAAGATGGCCTACTACTTCTCTCATTATTTTTGTAAATGTCCTCGGCGCTGATGAAAGACCATAGCACATGGCGGTAAATTCAAAAGTAATAATCTCATTAGCTGTACGTTCAAACTGAAATCTTAAGTATTTTCTATGTGACGGTGAAACCGGCACGAGAAGATAGGCTTCTTTAATGTCAATAGTTGCCATGAACCCATTGTTAGGTATAATCCTAACAGCTGTTCTGTAATCCTCCATTTTGAAATGTTCATGGGATATAAATTTATTTAATAACTTTAAGTTCATAATAAATCGTTCACCGCCATTTGATTTTGGTGCTAGAAATATATTAGATATAAATTGATCATCGCGTGGTTCACACTTGGATATGGCGCCTAGCTCCAACAGATTATCGATGGCAATTGCCATATTCCTCTTTTCAGGTGCATTAAATTTATTTAAGGGCACGATATCTTGAAATACAGATTCGACAAACGGTATTTTATAACCATGTCGAATCCAGTCAAGTACGACCGTATTATTGGTTATTTCTGACCAGCAAGTATAAAAATAGGAGAGCCTACCAGCATGTACCTGTACTACTGGTGACGTGGGGCACGGTGCTTGTTGTAACTGGTAGTCGCCCGACAGGGCGCCGTCGCCGGCAGCGGGGCGGCTCGGCGGTAGGGTCTCGACGCTAGTGCTCGCGCTGGCCCTCCGCGCCCCCCCCTGTTGCCCGAGGAGTAGTGAGGAGGGCCCATCGCGTTTCCCTGGAAGCGAGTCCTGGCGGATGACGGGGCCGTCGAGGTCGAAATAGTGGGTAGAGACGTAGTTCTCTGAAGAAAAGTGGCTTTCTTTATTTGTTGGCCTTGCTTATTGATAACTTGGGAAGCTTTTATTTTGTCCGGCAATGTATTTCCGAAGAGAGTGTCGTCCCGAGTTTGATCTCTGATCGTTGTTATAATATTTTTCTCCAAACAAGGCGTTATCAGCCGTTTCCTTATGTCGGTCTCCATAAAATGCAAATCAGTTAATAGTCTACATCCATCCGTAAGGATCTTAATACTTTTTAATTTATCCTCGTCAAGCAAAAGAGATGTAATAGCTCTACTCACTGCTGTAATGCCTTTACCCAACTGATCCTGCTTCGTTAGGATGTTTTTATCACGATTTCGTGTCATTTCGGACAGAGCAGCGGCAATCTCAGAGTTTAGTGTAGGGGCCTTAAGGAGTTTACAATTTTCGGGTACATTGTACTCCTTTAATATTTTTTCTTTAGCGTCGGTAGATAATCCTTTTTTTAAAATTGGATCCCAGCGCTGTACCAGAGATTGATGTATATTTTCGCCAAACAGTGGTTGTTCATCTGCTGCGTCGCCTAGCGCTAATAAAAGCTCTGGATCTAACTCCATTATCTTAGGCGGATTTGGTTCCGTAAGAGATATGGGAAGTCCATTTTCGGTCACAGTTTCATCTATAGATACATTAACCGGGGTGGGACACGTCGTAACATTTGCCTCGTCTATGTATGGTCCGTCTGTAATATGACAAGAATTTGATGAGTGTCATTAAAAAACAAGTTTAAACCTTGTTTAAACAGTACACCTTCGTGTTAACTCACGGTTAACCTCCAGGTTTATTTTTTATGCATCATGCTCGACCTTCGTGATACCCTCAATGTGATATCCTCCAGATCTGCTTAGAGATGCTTAATATTTTATCACAAACAAAACATATCTCAACACTTCATATCGTTTGGCTACTTATTTTTATTTTTTATTTTAATATAATCAAAACACCTACCTTCAATTGTCTCGGAATCTGACGATGACGAATAAATAATGAGTCGTTTACGAGTTTTACTCGTATTTGATTTATCTTGTAATTTCCTTATCTTTTGTTCGTAGTAGCTGATTTTATCTTCCATTTAACGTTTAGGCATTTTATTAGTAAAATAAATTGATGTACTTAGTTTTGAAAAAAAAAGTCACACTAATATGCGTGCTCGTCGCCGCGCACGATAAAAGAATGAAGTATGAACGCGGGGTGGCGGCCGGATCGGGTAAATTTCATATCTACCCTTCTACTTTGTAGATTTTATCGTGCGAATCGCCGGTACTATAGAAGACTACGTTGTATCATATACATACATAGGTATATCTAAAGAATGAAGCGTACGAAATATAAGTACTATCGCGGACACGAACGGTGTACCAGTTTTCAATCAAAATAGTTTTAAGGATATTACGTGCGCTTGCCTCGTCCGCACGTATTTTGGGCCGGCTCGTGCAAGCGATTATCGTCCTACAGGTGATACCCCGCTTGTGACCGCGAGAGTACATACTTATTTATTTTTTTATTCAAATCGTAGCCACATTATCCTCTAGTTGGTTAAAGAAGACTAACTTATTTCAAAAGAAATCAATTAGTGTCATTAGCTGTAATTATAAAGAAGTTTTACCCTTTGGTTTTACCTACTCTACTATTAACACCGAAATAACTCACAAGATTAATATTCATGCTAATTGAGAAGCAATGATTATAATTAAATAGGTCCCGTACTGAAATTAATATGGTAAAGTTTATTGAAGTGAAACTTCTTATGCGACTTCCAAAAATTTAATCACATAACGCGTTAAGCGTTAAATGAAGGTGATAGGCGTTAAGTGATAGGTGTTAAACGTTAAGAAGCGTTAAATTTGTTAAGGTTATGAAAGCGCTCATGTGACGCCGTCACTGAGTGAGTGGGTGAGTAGGTGAGTTGGGGTGATTTGGGGTGAGTAGGGGTGAGTAGGGGTGAGTTGGGGTGAGTTGGGGTGAGTTGGGGTGAGTTGGGGTGAGTTGAGGTGAGTTGGCGTGAGTTGGGGTGAGTGGGGTGAGTTGGGGTGAGTTGGGTGAGTTGGCGTGAGTTGGGGTGAGTGGGGTGAGTTGGGGTGAGTTGGGTGAGTTGGCGTGAGTTGGGGTGAGTGGGGTGAGTTGGGGTGAGTTGGGGCGAGTTGGGGTGAGTTGGGGTGAGTTGGGTGAGTTGGGGTGAGTTGGGGTGAGTTGGGGTGAGTTGGGGTGAGTTGGGGTGAGTTGGGGTGAGTTGGGGTGAGTTGGGGTGAATTGAGTGTGTGTGTGTGTGTGTATGTGTGTGTGTGTGTGTGTGTGTGTGTGTGTGTGTGTGTGTGTGTGTGTGTGTGTGAGTGAGTGAGTGAGTGAGTGAGTGAGTGAGTGAGTGAGTGAGTGAGTGAGTGAGTGAGTGAGTGAGTGAGTGAGTGAGTGAGTGAGTGAGTGAGTGAGTGAGTGAGTGAGTGTGTGAGTGAGTGAGTGAGTGAGTGAGTGAGGGACCGACCGAACGACCGATCGACTGAGCGAGAGTGAAGTTTAACTTCTTCCGCGCGGAGGGACTCCACGCACGCACATTTTTTTTTTTTTTAGTTCACTAAACTGGACGTTTACACATTAAACATTTAAACAAAATGTGACACAAAAGAAACATGAACAAGTGCACGACCTTCTCGAAGTGAACATAACATGTTAACTAAAATAAGTACCTCTTTCTTTTTTTTGACGCGGGGGATATCTTCCTAAGATCCCCAGGAGCTGTGGGAATCGACCGGGGTATGTGGGATTCTTACCCACTAAAACTCCCGTGGCTGTCACTTCGGCACATGACAGGGGCGACCCCGGACCATTGTAGCCCCCCCGGGAACCAGTCACGGTGCTCACGGGGACGGGGGTCGCAACCCCGCCGTCGTCCTTCTCGGAGTCGCCGCCGTACTCAATGCCCGTTCTATGGGCCCACACCCCGAACGTCCAGTGACTCCGAAGAACTAAAATAAGTACTTTTTTTACGCGGGGAAAATCTTCCAAAGATCCCCGGGAGCTGTGGGACTCGACCGGGGTATTTTTTTTAAATGGGACTAATCCCACCACTCATTCCCACCACTGTTATTCCTGTAAGCCAGGATCTACAGTGGTCACCACTGAAGACACCAAGGTTTGACCCTCGGCGAGTCCCAGGGGAACGCTAAATTGTCTTGGAACCCGCAACAAATTTAATTAAAAAGGTAGATAGGAGGAGTTGGAAAACATATATTCCACTTCCCTCCTTTGCAAAGCGGGAGACAAGCAAATAAGTAACAAAGGGTCATATACAACCTTAAAAAGAAGACTTACAGGCGGACCAACGAAAGCTAGTCCACCCGTAAGGCACCACGGATTCTGCTAATATTTTCAAGGGGCCTATTTGATTTTTCAAACTTGTTTCCAATAATAGGTATGGAAAAACGTTTGAACGCACGGAAGTTCTCCTTAGTCGCCACAAGGTCCATGTAATATACGACTCCAGATGTCACAACCAAACTGTCTAGCATAAGGCTACGCTCCTAATAGCTCCTAATACCTAATAGTATATATATATTTTTTTTAATGTATGATTATTTGTCACTTTTTTTTTTTAATTTCTCTTGTTTGTTAAAATTGTGCTACATTGTTTTGCGGTGTTCAAATAAATTATTATTCTATTCTATTCTATTCTATTCTATTCTATTCTTCTGTTGCCAGAGACTGCACTCCCAAAGTGATATGATAAAATAAGATGGGCAGATTGTTCGCACTCATTATTTATCGTAGAACACTGACAGAGAGGCGAAGGCACTAGATTAAAGGAATATAGTTTACTCTTAAAGTTGCCATGCCCCGTCAAGAATTGTGGTCGAGCGGGGTCGTATGTAGGATTCTTACCTACTAAAACCCCCGCGGCTGTCGCGCGGCACATGACTTAGAGTACCTAGACCTACTAACTAACTAATTAAGGAAGCGTGAGCTCAGTGTTTCTAACCTCGTCGCCGGCGTCTCCGGCGGCTCCGACTAGATGTCGTCTCGCCAACAAGTAGTTTTTCAGATCCCCGTAGAGCATGAACTCCATCACGGTGCAGACGGGCTCCGTCTTCGTGATCACCGCCAGCAGCCGTACCACGTTCTTGTGGTCGAAGCGCTTCATCGCCTCCGCTTCGGAGAGAAAGTCGAGTTTCTCCTCGGTGGTCGCGCCCGCCTTGAGCGTCTTCACGGCGACCGCCGACCAGCCGCGGTCCTCCGCGAGCAGCGCGTGCCCGCCGTACACGGTGCCGAAGGCGCCCGTGCCCAGCTTGCGGTTGATGACGACGCGCTCGCGCGCGATCTCCCACCGGTCGAGGTCCGCCGGCTTCGGGTCGAGCGCGCGCAGGCCGAGCGCGAGCAGGCGCGCGTGGTAGTCGCGCTCGGCGCGCCGCCGGCATTGCCACGCGGCCGCCGCCAGTGCCGCCAGCGCCAGCAGCGCGCCCAGCGCCACCACCGCCAGCATCGCGACGCGGCACTCGGCGCGCAGCAGGTCCGCCAGCGGCTGCAGCAAGCACCGCTCGGCGCCGTCGTCGGGCGCGCGGCCGTCGCTCGTGCCCCAGCGCAGCGCCGCGTCGCGCACCACCAGCGCCCCGCGCGGCCCCGGCCCCGCAGTGCCGCCGGCGCGGTGCCAGCCGCCGCCGCGCCGCTGCAGCAGCACCAGCGGCGAGGCGCGAGCCGCCGCCGTCGCTCCCGCCGTCGAGCTCCACTCGAAGTCGCCGGTCAGGCCGGCGTACGGGGCGCTCGTCGCGTCGCTCACGAGGCCTCTGGAACGGTACGCGCGGTTCTCGACTGGAAGTGCGTTAGGGTCGCGGGCGGACGCGTCGCGCCCTCGGTCCCGGTCGCGCCGCTCACCGGACGACGGGCCGCCGATGCAGGTCGTCGAGTGCTGCGGGGCGCGCGGCGAGCAGGCGGCGCAGCGCGGCGGCCCACAGGCGCAGCGCGTCGTAGAGCAGCGCGGCGCTCGCGTCGGGGCGCGCGCAGGCGCCGGCGCCGAGCCGCCGGCAGCGCGCGCGCCACCGCGCCGCCCACGCGCGCCGCGGCGCCGCGTCCGCGTCCCAGTCGGCGAGCCAAGCGGGCGCCACGGTCAGGTGGCCCTCGGCGACGGCCTCGAGCTGCGCGTGCGTGCAATTGTGCGCGTCGGTGGGCACGGGGCGCGGCCAGGCGGGCGGCAGGCCGGCGGGCAGCAGCCAGGCGGCGCCGGCGGCGGGCAGCAGGCCGGCGGCGTGGCCCGCACACAGCGCCGCGCGCACCACGCGCGCGTCCTCCGCGCTCACCAGCACCACGCGCCCACCGGCCGCCACCGTGCGCTCGGCCCACTGTGCACAGAACGGTGTGCGTTGAGTGCGGAATGGAAGAGGCGGACCTACACCATGCGTTGTGGGCCTGCCCTCAGTATGAGACGATAAGGAAAGAAATGATGGATAGAATCGTGCGTGATGTGGAGGGCCCGGTGAACTATGGCGATCTCGTGAGCACGCCGGCGAATTTCGCAAGACTGCGGAAATACTCGCACGCATGGTATAGCATAAGAAGCGCCCAGGAAAGATGTCTCAGAAAGGGGAGAATGACGCCAGGGACACGAGAGAAGAGATAATTTGTAGGGAGTCAAGAATTGCACGCGGTAGACAGGGCCATAGAGCATTACTGCGCGCATCTCCCGAGATTAGGCCCGTATGAGTGGAAGGTCGGTGGGGCCATAGGTGGCTGGTGGGTTAGGGTCATGTACACAGAACGGCACATCGGCGAACTTTCGGAGGTTGTATGTTGTATATCTGCCCCAGAAAGAGTGCATACACGGGACATAAGGAACAGAGAAAATAACTTGTAGGGAGTCAAGAATTGCGCGCGGTGGACAGAGCCAAAGAGCAATGCCGCGCGCATCTCCCGCGATTCGGCCCGTATGACCGGAAGGTCGGTGGGGCCATAGGTGGCTGGTGGGTTACGTACACAGAACGGACGTAGAGTGCGTTTCACGAAAGAGTTCCCTTCGCGGTTAAGTTGGTACAATTGAATTAGATGTTGTCATTAAATTTAAAAATATTTACCCTCAATATAGGGAAAATACACTCTATTATAAATCACACGGATGTATCCAAAAATTACATAAATACTCAGTACCCTAACGTAGTTTCCCGAACGCTGCCCACCCGAGTTGGGTTCTTCGGGCAACCTCTTTGTCGAAGTTGGACCGACCTACCTGGATAGTTTGTCCTAGGTATACATAGTGGGCAACAACTTCGAGTCCACCATCAGGGTGGCGTGGGTGGAATTTTTATAAAACTCCATCACCCGCTCGTCTTCAGATGATATAGAACTCTGTTCCGAGATATCCTCAATTTGCCAGAATTTATGGATATCGTCGACGTTATTTAATGTTACATTACACTGAAGTGTGCGCTCCACGTATCCGCTTAAAATCCAACCTAAGCGTGTTTTCTGTGCAATAGGTAGGTTTGGCCCCGCTCTATATATCCCTTCCAATATTATAATGCTGTAAATATCCGCAGCTAAGAGAATATCAATCTGATTACTCAAATTATAATTTTTGTCCGCTAGAGGTAACTGATCCAAAAGCGGCCAATTTGGCTTTGGAAAGGTAGAACTCGGCAAACATTTTATTAATGATTTCATGATATAGGCGTCGGTTTTAAAACTAAAGTCTTCATGATAAGACTGACATTTGAGCGTGATAACTCCCTTGCAAATATTGTCTTTGTCGCCTATGCCTGATATTACACCGCGGCATCTTCTTCTTGGTAACCCGAGGACATGAGCTGCTTTTTCTGATATTAACGAAGCCTGGGAACCCTGGTCAAGAAGAGCGCGCATGCTGTGATAGGATCCATCACAAGCTTGAACCTTGATGACGGCTGTTGCTAGAAGTATTTCTGGCTCTTGGCCCTGGAGCATCACATGCTTGTTTCCTTGAACTTGCTCGGTCTTCGAAACATTATTGCAAGAAGCACGTGTGTCCTTTGAGGTTGAAGCATATGCCTTGTTGCTAAATGCTTCATGTAATATAGAATTATGATTACCGTTGCAATCGCGACAACGTTTTTCTGAAAAACATTCCCATTCCCTATTTCAATAATAATTTTGCGTTTTAAATGCGATGGCAAGTCTAAAAATTTAGGACAGTAATATAATCCATGCTCACTTTTATTGCACATCGGACAATTTTTTGTAAACTTGCTATTATGTTGACCGGACGTTGATTGCGCAAACTTGTTACTTGAGACAAGTGTTTGTTTCGCATAAGTAGGTTTTTTGTATTTATCAGACTTGTTATAATTATAATTACTTGATGAAGTTTCTTGATAATAATTCTTCTTGCGAGAAGTTTCCAAAGCATTGAATTTGTTTTCTAGAAATTCCAAGAATTCCTTTAAGGACGGCAATTCTCGGGGTTGTTTTAATGATGATACATACTCGTTATAAGTGTCAGAGTCCAATTTTTGACTTAATATATGAACGAGTAAGGGATCCCAAGTGTTTATGTCTACACCCAGGTTCTTGATGGCGTTTAACGACTCTAATGAGGTGTCGTGGATCTTCTTGATGTGTCCAAATGATGGTTGCTGCGACACCGGTATACTCATGAGTATATTGATATGCGACGTAAAAATAAGTTTTCTGTTATTGTACCGGTTGTTGAGTATATACCAGCAGGTGATATAGTTATCGGAACCGATCTGTAGATGCTGCACGAGTCTCTCAGCCTCACCCCTGAGCTTACCCTTTAGGAACTGCATTTTTTGCGCGTTAGAAAGCGACGGGTTGGTATGGATTGTCTCTGTGAAGAGATCCTTGAATGATGTCCAATGTTGAAAGTTGCCGCTGAACACTGGAAGCTCCATTTGAGGCGTTGATTTATCTCGGTGACACACAGACCACATTTTCCTATTTATAGCCTTCTTGATTTCTTCATAAAGTTCCTCATAATGATTGCCTCCCGTACTTGATAACACTGGATAGCGGACCTGATATGTTCATACCGTTCTTTTGTTTGATCAAACTGCTTATTGATAAAATATTCATGGGACCTGATACCTAACCCACATAATTTCACATGATTACTCTGAAACTCCTGCCAGTATTGATCCAGGGTTTCGAGCCTACGCTTGATGTAGTCACCGGTTTTGCGTTCCGGTCCATCTTTCCTAAAGTTGGAGTAAACCTGCTCAATGGCTCCAACTAGTTGGTACTGAATTGCTAGTATATCTTCCATCCTTGCTTGGTGTCGAAATAAATAGGAAAGATCTTACTTGATAGTCCTTGATAGGTGTACTTGGAACAGCGAGCCTTGCTTGCCCACCGAGACGAACTTGATATGTCTTGATACTCCAAGTCAATGCACTCCAGATATACAACGGAATATCCAAAGTTCTTGCTGATTCACCTCACGATAACACAACCTTGATAGTGCACTCACGAAGCCCTTACGAAGGACCAGAAAGAGATGTAGGGTCCTTGATTAACCTCTACAACTCTTGTCGTGATTGATATTGATTTATACTCGAGTATATGTATAATAAATAATTCATTTATTGATTCCTTGATATTTTAATGATTTATGATAATGATAGTGTGAGAACACGCGCGATTGCCTTGCTGCTGCCGAACGTGAACTGGTTATAAAAGTGCTAATTATCGCGCGCCTGGCGTATATTGCCGACCCAGCAAGATGTACGAATTGCCTCGTACAGTATCGTTCCCAACAACCACCGGTACGGGTGCAACATGGACATTAGACATGATATTCGTATTGTCCATGTTCATTTTAAGACCCACCTGTTGGGAAACGCTACTGAGGTAGCTGAGCATCGTATTGAGGTCCTCCAGCGACTCTGCCATAATGACTATATCATCGGCAAAACGAAGGTGAGTGATGTATTCGCCATTGATATTGATGCCGAATCTGTTCCAGTCCAAGAGCTTGAAAACGTCCTCCAATGCGTTTGTGAACAGTTTCGGAGAAATAACGTCTCCCTGCCCCACACCACGCTGCAATGGGATTGGTTTCGTGCTCTCGTCCTGTAGTCGGATCGACATGGTGGCGTTGCTGTACAAACACTTCAACACTTCGATGTACCTATAGTCAATGTGCCACCGCTGGAGAGACTGCAATACTGCCCAGGTCTCGATTGAATCAAAGGCTTTCTCGTAGTCCACAAACGTTAGACATAATGGCCGATTATACTCCTCGGTCTTCTGTATAATCTGGCGGAGCGTATGTATGTGGTCTACGGTGCTAAAGCCTTTTCGGAACCCGGCTTGTTCAATAAAGTTTGTTGATTAATGTGATTATCTTATGATAAATAAACACTAAACACTAATTAGATGTTGTTTTTTTAGTGTATTTAATTAAAAACCTAAAAAACCTTAAAATAACGGTTTATTTTTTAAAGTAATCGATAAAAACCGGTGTTGATAATTGTAATCGGTTCACTTCACTAAGCGGTACTACTCTCCAAACTATTATATAAGACGAACCAAGCCATGAGAATACCAGCCCAAAATGTATTCGCATGGACCAACTCAACAATTGTATTGGCATGGCTCTTAGGAGAACCAAATCGATGGAAGCCATTTATAGCGAACCGCGTTGTGAAAATACTTGAACAGACCAGCAACAGCCAATGGTTCCATGTGCAGTCGTCACACAACCCAGCAGACATTGCGTCAAGAGGTTCATCCATAACAGAGCTGCAACATAACGAATTATGGTGGACGGGACCTACTTGGCTTAAAAATAAAAACATTGAGTTTACTAGACCTTCTGCACCCTCTACAGATATAGAAAAAAAGAAAAATATATAGTCCTACGCTAATGTTACCGAATGTAAACAGAAATGTATTAACTTTGAGAAATATGAGTCACTTACTGAGCTACTGAGAGTAATAGTCCATTGCAAAAGGTTTTTGAACATAAAAAGGGATCGACAGAAGCTAGAAGAAAGTATAAGTACTGAGGAACTCCAACACTTAGATGTTTGTATACGGCAAGTACAAGAAGAAGAATTTTCAGAAGAGATAATGAGACTAAAAGAAGGCAAGGCGGTGAAGACTAACAGTACTCTAAAAACACTTAACCCATTCATTGATGAGCAGAATATCCTCAGGGTGGGCGGCAGATTGAGAAACGCAGACACCGACGAGAATCTGAAACACCCTGTAAATCTAGGCAAGAGAAACCATCTTCTACTACTCATACTGGCTGATGCGCACCTGAAAACCGTGCACGGTGGGATTAATTTAATGATTACTTACCTAATGAGTAAATACTGGATTGTTGGCTGCAAGAGTTTAGTAAAACAACATATGCATCTTCATCTGCATGGCTGTCAAAGCGATACATCTGGAACTAGTCAGTGGTCAGTGAGTAACATCAGATGCTTTTATCGCAGCTTTCAAACGTTTCGTTGCCAGAAGGGGAAGATGTAGCAAAGTCTGGAGCGACAACGGCACTAATTTTGTGGCGGCTAACAAAGAATTATTCGCTATGTGGAAGGAAGCACAGCTTGAAATACCCGGGCACATAGCTGAACAATTAGCGAACGATGGCACACTTCACACCACCATACAGCCCTAACTTCGGAGGTCTATGGGAGGCGGGAGTTAAATCCGTCAAGCAGCACTTACGAAGGACATTAAGTACAAACTTAACTTATGAACAATACTCAACGATCCTCACTCAAATTGAGGCATGTCTTAACTCTCGCCCATTAATACCAGTATCTAAAGATGTAGACATGATTGACGACATACAAGTCCTCACCCCTGAAGCACTAATAACAGTCCCAGATCGTGACTACACTTCGGCAAACATAAACTTATAACTTTGGTGGGCGGTTTGTCCAGTCGAATATCTATACGTACGTACATAGACACATACATAATTGTTACTTTCAGTTATTTTAAAATGTCAGTTTAGTGTCAAATAGAACTTTGAACAAACAGCACGTCGTTTTTATTAATTGTACCTACAAACAACAATCAACCTTAACGGAGTGATCAGCCCTGGTAACATTATTTTACCTTAAACTATTATATGATCTAAGTATTTTACCTACCTGAAATGGCGGCAACTCAGGATCTTACTTGTTCGAAGGTAATTAAAATCCTTTGGTGAGATTTTCAAGCGCACAATAAATTTTCATCTTTGTAATAGTTATCTTACACTACTTCTCAATGTCTTAGACATTTTGTCGTTTAATTAGCGAATAATGTGGAAAAACAAAAACATTTTGACACAAGATGACCAACTTAATCCCGAAGGGAACACATTCGTGAAACGCACTATACGTACTCTTAACCCTCGTAAAGTAAGCGAGTACGGTGGCCTATGACGACGCGAGACGCAATCGCTCGTTAGAGCGCGTGCCGAGGGGAAACAGAAATACACGCTTCCCGCGGCACCCTCGCCGCGCTCGTGACGACACAGGTCCCGTAACGCCCTGTACATTTGCGACTCCTGACTTCACTTTGAGTTACGACGTCCCATTTCTATCTGGACCCCGATGACGGGAGGCCGGGAAACATTTTTTTTTTTGTGTTTTCGAGGAGGAATCCGTCTCTTCGAGGGGGAGGAGGCCATTTGTATCCTCCAAAACTTTCCCGTTGGCCTTCATCGACGCTATGGAGAGACTCGTTCGGAAACGATTACCTAACTACGTGATACCCAAAACAATCACCAGTAATAAGCATAAGTATTATTCTTAAAAAAAAATTATTATCGAACCCGCGATATCGAGTCGTAGTCCGGTTCGTCTCCGTCCCCGGACAGTTCGACGTGCACGATCACGTCGACGGCGAGGTCGGCGACGTCGAGCGCGGAGCGCGTGGCCAGTTCGCTGAGCACTGAGACGCGCCGCCAGCCCATGTGCGCGAGCAGGTCCGCCCAGGCCGCGGTGTAGAGGCGCGCGTCGCCCGCCGCCAGCAGTGCCAGCTCGCCGGCGGCGGGCGGTGCCTGCGCGGTGTACGCGAGCACCGGCAGCGCCAGCGCCGAGCTCTGGCGCGCCACGTCAGCGAAGGCCGCGCCGCACGCGGGGCCCGCGACGGCCGACAGCGCGCCGTACTCGGCGCCGAGCGCGTCCGTCAGATACTTGAAGGCGAGCGTCGCGTCGCAGCCATCGTCGACCACTTCCACTTTGAAGCTGACGGCGCCGGGCTCCGCGGCGTCCTCCTCGGCGAGCGCGGCGGCGGCGCGCAGCGCGTCCGCGTCGTGGGCCTCGCGGCGCGTGCTCGCCGGCACCATCACGGCGACGCGCACCTCCCGCGGCGCGTCCGCCCAGCCGCCGTGGCGCGCCAGGATCTCGCGCGTCGCTTCCTGCGCGCCCGCGCCGCACGCGCCGCCTTCGAGCGCACGGAGCTCCAGCCCCGACAACGCCAGTCGGCCGAGCACTCGGAGCGCGCTCGGCGAGTGGGCAAGCTCGCGCGCGTTCACCACCTTGACCAGACGGTACGGTTCGAAGGGGCACTCGTCCGCCCCGGCGCAAGGCGGCGGGCCGAGCGGCTCGAAGCGCGCGTCGAGGTCGTCGGGCGCGCGGTCGCACAGCAGTGCGGGCCCCGGCAGGCGGGCGGCGGCAAGTCCGGCGCGCGGGCCGAGCGCCGCGACGCGCACGCGCAGGCGATGCCGTCGCGCCGCCGCCGCCAGCAGCCGCGCCTCACCCTCGTCGCCCGTCAGCAGCGTGGCGCATTCACCCTCGCACCACTCAGGGGTGAATACGAAATCCACAGTGCAGTTGGCGCACGATTTCGTAGACCTGTAAAGTTGCCAAATCGCGGAATAAGCTAGGGTTTTCATCCCTGGGATGTTATGTCCTGTAGGTTCCAGTTTAAAATATACCACCGATAAATAATAAAATATATCGCCCTTCGGCTCGGTGTAGGGACGCGATATTAAATTTTCTCTTAAATTTTCACCTCTTCTATTTTCTATTTTTATAAATCTGATAACCTATGAGCTTCAGTGTCCGTATCATCTTTATGCGGATGATTTGCAACTATACGTGGAAGCCAACGTTGATGATATTCAAGAAGCCATTGTAAGATTAAATCGAGACTTAGAGACTGTATACGATTGGACTAAAAGATTTGGTTTACTGGTTAATACTGAAAAGTGTCAGTCTATTATAGTAGGAAGTCAGTACAGTTTACGTAAGCTGGATAACACGGCCTTAACGCCAATTTCATGCAATGGTGTAACTATTCCGTACAGTTCAAGCGTTAAAGACCTAGGCATACACATTGATAACACTCTTAGTTGGCATGTCCAAGTCGCAAACATCAGTCAGAAGGTAACGGGGTTCCTAAGATCCCTCTATCGTTTAAAAA
Source organism: Furcula furcula (assembly GCA_911728495.1). Taxonomy (NCBI): domain Eukaryota; kingdom Metazoa; phylum Arthropoda; class Insecta; order Lepidoptera; family Notodontidae; genus Furcula; species Furcula furcula. The sequence goes on along the minus strand of OU452245.1, from coordinate 31,334,494 downwards.
ACGTACTTCCGTTGCATACCAAGGCAATGCTTGTGCAGTCGTTAATTCTTCCCATTATCGACTATGGCGATGTGTGTTACTTCGACCTCAATGCAGAGCTTCTCGCTAAACTAGACCGTGTTCAGAATAACTGCATTCGTTTTATCTTTAACTTACGCAAGTATGATCACGTATCTGCATGTCGTAAGCAGCTAAAATGGTTGCCTATACGGCAGCGCAGAATCATGAGAGCATTAACTACTCTGTACGCATTACTCGACTCTTCTACTTCTCCTTCTTACTTGACGTCTTATTTCCAATACCTATGTGACAATCACAGCAAGTATCTTCGTTCCTCACATAACCGCCTTCTTCAATGTCCTTCACATCGCACTAACTTTTTGCATTCTTCCTTTTTTATTCAGTCTATTCTTCTTTGGAACGCTTTGCCTCAGGTAATCAGGCTGGCCGCCACACGTAACTCATTTAAAGTTAAAGTGCGGGAACATTTACATAAATCTTTGGCAGATTTATCTTAAATGGTATTCTATTTATAATTTTGTGTATATAGCATATATTTATACATATATATAAATCGATATCTATATATATTTATATAAGTATAGAATATATATATTTATTTACCATATCTAAGTACTAATATTTTTATTTTTTATGGCTGTATGTTTAATTTAAATTAAATATCTATTTAAATTTTAGTTTACCTATGCACCTACCACTATTACCCTCTGCATCATCCAAAGGTAGACTGGCAGAGAATGCCTAAGGCATTAAGTCCGCCTTGTACATATTTAAGTGTGCTAAAGAATAAATAAAATAAAAAAATAAATAAAATAAATGAGACAAAAGGCTTAATTACGACATCTTTATTGTTAGGACACATCAGATAGAAGACGACGAAGATGATACGACGAAGATGATAGTTGTGTGCCATTATTTAAAGAACTAGCTGACCCACGCAGCTCCGCATGCGCTATTTTTACGTTAACTAAACTTTTAATAACAGACATTCTCATCGAATACATAACCTCCTTTATTATAGTCGGTTAAAAACTGGGACCCACTTTTTACTTGCTCTCCGAAGCACGGACCCGTTTAGTTCAAATGGCATTAAACGGTCACCCATCTATTTAATGACCTTACCTAACGTTGCTTAACCCGATCGATTACAAAACCTTGATAACAACTCTCTATAAGTGTTCCCTTACTAATATTTATTATAATTGTGAAGAAAAATTGATAAAATCGGACCAAGCGTATAACCAAGTACCCATTTTGACTTTAATCCCCTCTCCCAAAAGAACCGTGCTAGATTACGGGATAAAAAGTATCCTATGTCCTACCTCGTAGTAAGATCTCAAATCATGCCAAGTTTCATTTGAATCCATTCAGTAGTTTCGGCGTGATGCTCAGCCGTGATACAGACAGACAGACAGACAGACAGACAGACAGAAAGACAGACATACAGACAGACAAAAATTAAAAAAAAATACATTTTCGGCCTCAGTATCGGTTAGAGAATGCCCTACAAATATAATTTTCATAATATCTTCAATGTACAGAATTGGACCTGTTACAGTTTTATTATAAGTATAGATTAAAAATTTTAACTGTCCCATGCCTTTATATTCTAGAAGTTTCATTATTTGTTAAAACGAATTTACATTTATTTCAAAAAATGTCATCGGCACGAGATGTTCCATTACGCAGTCAATACAGACACGCCTTGTGCAATTGTAGATGTAAACTACTTTATTGCGGAAAAGTATATTGAACATGGCACCGCGAGTATTTAATAAAATACCTGATGCCTTAAAATGCCTAAACGTAGCACAATTTAAAAAAATACTTAAAATATTTTTAGTTGAAAAATGTTATTACACAGTTGAAGAATTTCTAAATACCTGATATAAATTGTAACGAAGCCATTATTTCCTTTGACATTTCTATTTTTATTGTATAAATTTTTCATATTTCCTTTAATTCTTTGACATTTATAGCAGCAACATTTGTAATTTAAATTTTACTTATTTTAATCGACTTCCTAAACTAATAATAATAATATTTAATTAATTAGTTACTTACTAACAACACTTTTGTACGCCGTCTGGCATAACATAGCGTTTCACTTGCATTCATGGAGACCTACATAATACTTACACCTATGTTATACAAATGAATAAATGATTTATGACACAAAACAATGTACATGCTTATTATAAGTAAGGTGCAATACCTATACACCCCGAATGCGAGATGTCCCCTGCTGATTGACGAGGAGGAAACCTTCAATAGGTTAGCCAGTATCCGCAGGGGCGCAGGCCGGATTATGTGAGACTTTACCCACTAAAACCTCCCCGGAGGCGTTCATTGACGCTATGCCCCCATAGCGTAACTCTGGGTTACTTAGTTTAGGACCTGTCACTTTAGTTCTTCGGATGTTATTACGCAAGAAAACTTCGAGCACAGCTGTGAGAGCTGTTAGCTCGTTTCGCGACTCTGAGCTAAAGGCCCGCAATAAGGGTCACACTACAGTACCATATGTCCACTGCCAACATCACACTTTCCCCAGGTTCCCGGGGACCTATTAAAGGACTGACTCAGACTGATACAGACTGACACAGACTGACTTAGACTGACTCAGACTGACTCAGACTGAGTCAGTCTGACTCAGGCTGACTCAGACTGACTCAGACTGACTCAGACCGACTCAGACTGACTCAGACTGACTCAGACTGACTCAGACTGACTCAGACTGACTCAGACTGACTCAGTATGACTAAGACTGATTTGGTCTGACTTGGACTGCATGATCAACGAACTCAGTTCGTGCGAATGAAATCTCAAACGTACTGGCGTCGAACAAGTGTCCTAACTGAATTCGCGCGATGATCGCGTCGCGTCGAGAAAGTGGGGTGAGGGTTACCAGAGCTTCCCCAGGTTCCCGGGGAACTACAATTTTGAACCCCGGCGGCGGACTCAAGGCAAGGAACTGAGGGGTCCTCAGGGTTTTGGTGAGTAAGAATCCCACATACCCTGGATGAACTCCACAGGTTCCGGGGACCTATTGAAGGTTTCCCCAGGTTCCTGGGGGACTACACTGACTGACTATGGTTGACTCGGACTGACTCAGACTGACTCAGTCTGACTAAGACTGATTCAGACTGACTCGGACTGACTCAGTATGACTAGAACTGACTCGTACTGACTCAGACTGACTCGGACTGACTCAGACTGACTCGGACTGACTCAGACTGACTCAGACTAGCTCATACTGACTCAGATTGACTCAGACTGACTCATAATGACTCAGACTTGCTCAAACTGACAATGACTAACTCAGACTGACTCAGACTGGCTCAGACTGGTTCAGACTGGCTCAGAGTGACTCAGACTGACTCAACTTTTCGGTATACCTATAGTCAATGTGTCATAGCTCGAGGGACTGTAATATCGTCCCAGGTCGTCGATATTATGGAAGGAAAAACTCACGAGGAGCGGTCGGCGCAGTCGCCTCGCAGCGCGGCCGCGAGCTCACCGGCGGCCCGGTCGTAGAGCGCGGCGATCCCGGGATCGGCGAAGTCGAGCAGCGAGCGCGGCGTGGCGGCGGCGGACGCGGTGGTCGCGGCGGGTTTGGTGGCACGACAGTGCAGGCGCGCGGGCGGCGCCGCGTCGCCGAGCTCCTCGAGGCCGGCGTCGCGCAGGCGCAGCACGTGCGGGGGCCGCGCCGCCGGCACGGCCAGCAGCGCCGCGTGCACGCCGCCGCGCACCAGCGCGCGCAGCACGGCCGCCCGGCACGCGCTGCCTGTGTCCACACCCGCGCACTCCACCGGCGGCGCCGCCACCCGCGCGCGCACGCCGCGCTGCTCCAGCGCCGCCACCACGAGCGCCGCCAGCGCCTCGCTGGCCGCGCGCTCGCCGCTCGGCGCCACCGCGCTCACTACGTAGGTGCGCTCGCTCGGCTCGCTCGGGACGGCCGCGCTCGGCGCCGAGGCGCCGCCTGCGAGCACCGCGCACGCCGCCACGCACCACCACCATCTACTGGAACCCAGCGATATACAGCTGTTTTATTAAACCACGTCTGATTACTAACGTACTAGCAACGCGAAATCGGACTCATGTTGATGGTATAATTGCAAAAAAATAAACAAAATAAAAACAATTTCTACAATAGATAGATAGATAGACAATTCTTTATTGCGCACAAACAAACAAATACAAAAAGAATAAGACACAAATTAATAAAAAATGCAACAATATCCCTTATCGCTAAAAAGCGATCTCTTCCAGGCAACCTTTGGATGGAGAGGAAAATAAAGAAGTTACAAAGAGCAGAGGGTGCGCGCACTCTACATGAATAGGTAACATTAACACAAAGACACATAAAAACACATATTTTGTAAACTATAATAATATATATTCAATATAAACTATTTAAAAAAAAACGACTTCAAAGTAAGTAAATTATCTGAAAAGCATAAAATAACGAAAATATATTGAAGTCGGTGCTAGCACATCATGTTAACTAACACCAGCTGACACCGACTTCAATATATTTTCGTTATTTTATACTTTTTAACCGACTTCAAAAAAAGGAGGAGGTTATCAATTCGGTTGTATGTTTTTTTTTTCTTTATTTTTTATGTTTGTTACCTCAGAACTTTGTCGTTTACGAACCGATTTGGAAAATTATTTTTTTAATTAAAAGGATATGCTTCCAGATTGGTCCCATTTTTTTCAAAATCAAGTTCTTATGATGGGAACCATGAGTAACCGAGGGAACTCCTTAAATATTATAGGCATACATATAGCGTTTTTGGTATTTTTAGAAACTAGTCAAGCATTTTCATTCAGAAAGTATCATTTGGTGAAGTAGATCTGATGAAGAAGGCCATAGATGGCCACCGGAACTCTGTAATAAAATTAACAATCCATCCTATCCTAGCCGTGCCTACTAAACGTAGAACTACCGAATTTGGACGCGATGGATAGTTCTTGACGAGTAGTTGCTAGAAAAATGGAGATCAGGGTCTGATGGTGGAGCAGGAAGGTTGTCACGGGATCTCTGCACCAATAAACGTAGATCCGCCGAGTTTGGGCTCGTTGGGTAGCTCTCGATGAGTAGTTGCTAGAAAAATGGTGATCAGCGTCTGATGATGGAGCAAGAAGGTCGTCACGGGATCTCAGCACCAATAAACATAGACCCACCGAGTTTGGGTTCGTTGGGTAGCTCTCGACGAGTAGTTGCTAGAACAATGGTGATCAAGGTCTGATAATGGAGCAGGAAGGTCATCACGGTACCTCGGCACCAACAAACGTAGACCTACCGAATTTGGACTCGTTGGATAGGTCTCGACGAGTAGTTGCTAGAAAAATGGAGATCAGGGTCTGATGATGGAGCAGGAAGGTCGTCACGGGATCACTGCACCAATAAACGTAGATCTGCCGAGTTTGGGCTCGTTGGGTAGCTCTCGATGAGTAGTTGCTAGAAAAATGGTGATCAGGGTCTGACCATCGTCAGAAGGTGGACACGGGTTCTCAGCACAAATAAATGTAGACCCACCGAGCTTGCAGTACATGGTTCTCGAGAACTACGAGTATAACACCCAGATATCTTCGGTTTATGGCAATTGGTTAGTTTTATTAAGATATTGTCACATGTACATTTTTTTAATTTTTTGCTGAAGCTTATATTTTAGTGATGGTCCATAGTTGTGTTATGTAGTGGGTGTTTTTAAAATAAATATTAAACTGGCTGTTTGTCAGAATAAAATATAAGTTGTTAAAACTTAACCTAATAATACACCAAGGGAACCACTAAAAAGAATAAAATAAAAATAATTTTTACAAAAAAAACAACCGCCTTCAAAATGCAACTAAAAAGCCTGAAATAATTTCTCAGAATTAGTGGTTTTTACATCTACATTGTTGGACTTGGACTACAACATATTATAAATACATATTACTATCGAAGTCGGCGCCTAACGGCTAGCAAATACTTACAAGGGCAGTAGGTACCTAACTGTTTTCCAGTTTGGCGCCGTCTTTGATAGTAATATGTATTTATAATATGTTGTAGTCCAAGTCCAACAATGTAGATGTAAAAACCACCAATTCTTAGAAATTATTTCAGGCTTTTTAGTTGCATTTTGAAGGCGGTTCTTTTTTTTGTAAAAATTATTTTTATTTTATTAGATAATTTACTTTGAAGTCAGTTTTTAATTTTTTTTAAATACTTTATTTAACACATTTTAGTGACGTTTATTTTAGCAAGGTAGGTATCAGCACTATCACGCAACTCAAACGTCTACGTTACAGTAACTTACTGAAAACATAAAAAAGTTTATATCTCTTAAACTAAGTACTAAACCGATTTTGAAGAATCTTGTACTCTACCCTAATTTGAAAAATACTCTTACTATTGCAAAAAGAATTTTCAAAAGATCTACGTTTATTGGTGCAGAGATCCCGTGACGACCTTCCTGCTCCATCATTAGACCCTGATCTCCATTTTTCTAGCAACTACTCGTCGAGAGCTAGCCAACAAGCCCAAACTCGGCGGGTCTACGTTTATTGGTACCGAGATCCCATGTCCACCTTCTTGCTCCATCATCAGACCCTGATCACCATTTTTTTAGCAACTACTCATCGAGAGCAACCCAACGAGCCCAAACTCGGTGGATCTACGTTTATTGATGTAGAGATCCCGTGACGATCTTCCTGCTCCGCTATCAGACCCTGATCTCCATTTTTCTAGCAACTACTCGTCGAGACCTATCCAACGATTCCAAATTCGGTAGATCTACGTTTAGCAGGCACACCTAGGATTTATTGTTTTATTACTGAGTCCTGGTGGCCATTTATGATCTTCTTCATCAGATTTACTTCACCAAATGATACTTTCTGAATGAAAATGCTTGCCTTGTTTCTAAAAATACCAAAAACGTTATATGTATGTCTATAATATTTAAGGAGTTCCCTCAGTTACTCATAGTTCCCATCATCAGAACTTGATTTTGTAAAAAAATAGGACCAATCTGGAAGCATATCCTTTCGATAAAAAAATAATTTTCCAAATCGGTTCGTAAACGAGAGTTCTCCAAGTGTCTGAGTGTTTTATCTATATATGTATGTATTTACAAAAAAAAAGTATATAAGCATTAGTATCAGTTGTCTAATTCCGTGAAGTTATTTAATTCCGTCTTACTCGAGGGTACTACGCCAGAAGCATGGCACGGGAGTGTGGTGGTTCTCTTCCTCAAAAAAGGTGATAGCACTTTATTGAAGAATTATAGACCCATCTCACTCCTGAGCCATGTATACAAGCTGTTTTCGAGAGTCATTACGAACCGTCTCGAACGCAGGTTTGATGACTTCCAGCCTCCCGAAAAAGCCGGGTTCCGAAAAGGCTTTAGCACCGTAGACCACATACATACGCTCCGCCAGATTATACAGAAGACCAAGGAGTATAATCGGCCATTATGTCTAGCGTTTGTGGACTACGAAAAAGCGTTCGATTCAATCGAGACCTGGGCGGTATTGCAGTCCCTCCAGCGGTGCCACATTGACTATAGGTACATCGAAGTGTTGAAGTGTTTGTACAGCAACGCCACCATGTCGATCCGACTACAGGACGAGAGCACGAAACTAATCCCATTGCAGCGAGGTGTGAGACAGGGAGACGTTATTTCTCCGAAACTGTTCTCAAACGCATTGGAGGACGTTTTCAAGCTCTTGGACTGGTACGGATTCGCCATCAACATCAATGGCGAATACATCACTCACCTTCGTTTTGCCGACGATATAGTCATTATGGCAGAGTCGCTGGAGGACCTCAATACGATGCTCAGCGACCTCAGTAGCGTTTCCCAACAGGTGGGTCTTAAAATGAACATGGACAAGACGAAGATCATGTCTAATGTCCGTGTTGCACCCGTACCGGTAGTTGTTGGGAACGATACACTCGAAGTTGTTGACCACTACGTATACCTAGGACCAACTGTCCAGTTAGGTCGGTCCAACTTTGACAAAGAGGTCGCCCGAAGAATCCAATTCGGATGGGCAGCGTTCGGGAAACTACGCGATATCTTCTCGTCCAAAATACCGCAGTGCCTGAAGACGAAGGTTTTTAACCAGTGTGTGTTGCCAGTGATGACTTATGTTACTGAGACGTGCTCTCTAACGGCTGGCCTTTTAGAAAAGTTCAGAGTCACACAACGAGCCATGGAGAGAGCTATGCTCGGAGTTTCTTTGCGCGACAGAATCCGAAATGTGGAGATTCGCCGAAGAACTAAGGTCACCGACATAGCTCTCAGAATCTGCAAGTTGAAGTGGCAATGGGCAGGCCACATCGCTCGAAGAACCGATAACCGTTGGGGAAGAAAGGTTCTCGAGTGGCGACCACGAACCGGAAGACGCAGCGTTGGCAGGCCTCCCACTAGGTGGACAGACGACATTGTGCGCGTCGCAGGTAACCGGTGGATGCAAATAGCCAATTGTCGTTCATTGTGGCGTTCTAAGGGGGCCTCCCCCTTAGAACGCCATGTTCAGCAGTGGACGTCTTCCGGCTGATGATGATGATCAGTTGTCTGATTTCCATAGTACAGGCTCTGCCTAGTTTGGGATCAGATGACCGTGTGTGGATTGTCCCAGAATATTATCATATTATTATTATTAGTTCTGAGGTAACAAACATAAAAAAAAACTTACAACCGAATTGATAACCTCCTCCTTTTTTTTGAAGTCGGTTAAAAATGAGTTACATGATCGGACAGGGTTTTTAAACACGTAGTTAAATTAAAAAATTGAAATTTAAAACATAATCAAACTATGAACGCAGGAGGTATGATACATGATGTACCTACCCAGTTTATAATACAGGTCTAGAAAAACTTGGGCGGTAAAGATAAAAGTATGCAATACGCACCTGGCATAAGACATGCGCGACAGCTGCACTCCGCACTCTGCACCACTGCACCACTGCACCACTGCACCACTGCACCACTGCACCACTGCACCACTGCACCCCTGCATCCAATACATAGGCACTTCAATACATAAATAACACCGTAACACAGTGTGGGTGGGTATCGAAGACACGACCTAATAGAGATACGGCCGGGGTGTCTACCCACTAGACCAATGGGCCCGTCAATTTATTTTGCTATCCATTTTGTGGTACCAGCCACCCGATAATTTCGTTAACATATCTACAGCCCTGTACACGTTTAATATTTAAGATGCCGCCACAGACCAGTTCAATGACGCCGCGGTGGGACCGATGTGATACCAATGCCGTTTCCAAAACTCTCCGTCTGTTTAGATAAGGCCTGGTGACCTTACTAAATTTTACTTACTAAAAGAATAGGGTAAACCAATTTTCTAACACAGTATCATCATCAGTCGAAATACTTCCACTTATAAACGAAGGCCTCCCCTTAGAAGGGAGGGTTTGCAGTATAGGCAGTTGGTAATCGCTGCTGCCCGTCTTATTGTTGTTCCTTTGTCGCCTCGTACAACACTCAATAGGAGGAGATGGGTGGCTGCTTAGGGTCGCCGCACACGGGCCACCAGCCACAACCACAAAACGCGGCGCGCGGACGGCCGCTGGCGGCCGCGAGCGGCCTCGAGCGGCGTCGCGTTTTTCAAGCGATGCAGCTGGTCTTTTACGTATTGAAGATAAAGTTTAAAAAAAAAAACACACAAAGTGCGCTGCCGGCCGCTGAGATCTTGGTGTAAATTGAGCCTTACGGTTACGTGTCCTGACGCGAAAATAACATTTTTTTTCCATCACAAAAAAGTTCACAGCGCCGCTAAATAAGTTTATGAACTAATTATAGAAGCCAGTTACGAAGTAGTTTCTATATAGATCCATAGATGGCGGTGTACTCACTTCTGCTGAGATGCGGCTGAGATGTTCACGAACATTCGCGCAAGCGCCCTTGTAGCATATTCACCTCATTACAACCTCATATATCAACCTCCATTGTCATACTTCATCATTTTATAAATATTTGTATTTATTTTTAAATTAATATTTTAAATTTAAAATATAAGGATGACCAGGCTCCGAGGAGAAGAATAGACGATATCACAGAATATAAATTACTTTTATTAAAACACACTTTGTTTCCATACTAATACACTGAATATACGCGACTAGTATAAATTAGATAAATTAAATTCACAATAAACAGTTACTTCCAACTCTTAACAGTCTCGTGGTTGACACTCGAATTCCCTCACAATACCACCGACCATGCTTTTATCAGAAAAATCCCTACCCGAAAACGAAACCCCCAAACGACTCGCCATGACCAATCACAGCCCGCATCAGTTCTCTTTAATGCGGCCCCGTGATTGGCCGGCGGCGGCGCTACGAATCAATTGCAGAGTCTATGACTAACTTCCGCTTCTGTCAGTACTCGAAAAGTAGTTACCAGTATATTAAAATATTAAACAATTAAAATAAAGAATTAAATAAGTAGCGATAAATCTCTACAAAATTGCAAACCCTAACAATAAATTTGATAGACAAGGAGCTGTCAAGTTTGAAGACGGAAAAAATAAACGTCAGTCTAGAGGCTGTGCTGGAGAGTCGTGGGTCGAGACTCTGGAATCGTGAGACTGGAGGCTGAGTTGGAGCCGTGGAGAGTCGGAGACAGAGCCTGGTCCTGAGCTGGGATCGGAGAGTATCTACGCCAGAGGCCACGAGACTACGGGCGCTGCTGTTGTAGCGTGCTGACGCCCGCACCCCATTGCATCGGTCGGCCTGCTGGCTGACTTTCGTGGCCGGTGCTGAACCTGCCGGCGTCCAACTGCCTGGCTGCGGCTGTGCCATCTAGGCACGCCGCCTCGCTTTTGCAGGCGCTAGGGCACCGTTCCCTGCGCCCAGGAGCTAAGTGCAAGCAAGTCAAACTCAAACTCAAAAATCTTTATTTCAAATAGGCTTAACGCTAGCACTTTTGAATGGTCATTTTTTAAAAGCTAAGCTAAGCAAGTTATGTGATCTTTTACGTTTATAAGTGTCCGCGTTCCCGATTCCTTCGGGTTCTCTTTACCTCACCTCTACACCTAGGCTCACACCCATACTGTAACGTGACGACTTACTCACCCCTAAACTACACGTGGCGTTACACCCTGCGCCGCGTCTTACCTTGCATTGCGATTTTTATTTGTCCTAACGCGAATTTAACATTCTTTCCCCATCCAAAAAAAAGTGCACAGCGCCGCTAAAGAAGTTTTCACTTCAAAAAAGTAAGTTAATGAGTTCTCGGGATTTTTTAACTCGTCTTAGAACTTCGTGGTTCGTTACTTTTTGTGTCCAGATTATTCTCAACATACGACGGTATCACCACATTTCAAAGGCCTCTAGTATTTGGCGCAACTTCTCCTTTATGGTCCAAGCTTCGCAACCGTAGAGAGTAACAGAGCATTCTTAATTTAACCGGGTAATACAAACCGGGTAAAAGAAGAGGTTTTGTGCCGTTGAAAATCCATATACATTTTTGGAATAAATAAATGTGTTCGTCCATAAATTATTTCAAACATTTATTTTTATATATTCGTCGGGATATGGAAGAACCAAGAAGGCTGGTCTCGGAGGCGAGTACCGCGAGTAGACGTCAGGCGGCGTCACTTGCGCGTGCTAACAAAACACAGGAACCGGCCGGCGGCGGCGCGGTCGCCATATTGGGTGAAAACAGTCGCCGTCGCTGGATGCATTTAGCAGTTTCCTATGGATTGTCGCCTTTAAAGTAAACCGTTGTTACGAATGTGATCTGAGAATAAACGACTGTATAATCTTTCAAATCATCGTTTGTTATTGGGGAACCTGGGATCAATAGTTGTTCCGCCCCGGGCCTCGCGTCCTAGGGGGCCTCCAATCTCCAAAAGTTTTTTTAATCATTGAGGTATTTAAGAACCTACTACATACTGAAGAGTACATCATACCTAGATTGTTTTAGAGTTCCGGCGCACAAACTCTGTTAGTCTATGATAATGTGACTTTTAGATAATTGAGTTTGTGCGACGGACCTCTTAAAGCTTTTTTGAAATTATCTAGACGTTATGTGCCTTCAATTAAATCTAAGACGGCTATAATCTTATGTGTTGTAAGCATTAGGCAGTTTAGAGCTGGGGGCCCCATGATGCACGTAACCAAAATACCTACTAACACACCAACAATGTACTTGTGGTACCTATGGTCTATTCAGCAGGGAATTTATACAAACTGTAAACTGTAGAATGATAACTCAATCAATCAATTAGCGATTTATGAAAGGAGAGTAATATATACAAAATTGACTAATTAAATGAATGTATGTATACTGCAGCAATGTTTTACTAAAAACAAAAAAGCAGATTATCTTTGGCCACCTTCTATGAGATGACCGTCTCACCGAAGGACCCTCCACATTGATTCCGCTGCCAATATAGAAAACACTGCTGCTGGCAGAGAGTGGTCGTGTCCAGGCTGGCTGACCAAGATCCGCTCCTCTAAGTCCCATGCAGAGTATACTTGGAGCGCTTGTAAGCGAGCGAAAGCCCGGTCATACCACGACTATGGCAAGTCGTTTTCATCTGTCACCCCATCTCACTCAACTTATCACTGTAATACCCATGTACTTATAGATTATTTATCTAAGTGAGTCTACCGGTTACTCGTCCACCTTTCTGTCGCAGCCAGGCTTCTAAGACTGGCAGGACAACACTGACAACTCCATATGATCGTGTACGCTCATCAGAAGGCCATGAGCGTAATTGTTCAAGTGCGTGCCGTGGATTCTGTAAGGTATCGGTCTATTAACAATACGTTTTGTATGTGGGTAGGCGTAAATATGCAATAAACAGTCAGCTTATAATCTCCGTGTTTCATTGATGTATCACTGGCGACGGGAGTTAATTTTGAAGCCAGTTCGCGTGTATATTGCGTTATAAAATGCCTATTGGGAATCTAGAACCCTTTGATGTCCGCTCTAAGCAGTGGCCGGCTTACATACGTCGCGTTAAACAATATATTTTGTTAAATGAAATTAAAACCGATTTGCGCGTTCCTTTGTTAATAACGGTCGTGGGTGAAAGTACGTATTCATTGATGTGCGATCTGTGTGCTCCGACAAATCCCGAGAACAAGTCTTTCGATGAATTGGTGCGTTTAGTGTCCGAACATTTGGAACCTCAGAGATCGGAAATCGCCGAGCGCCACGTTTTTCGCTTACGTCGGCAGCGCGCCGGCGAAACCATGACGGAGTATTTACAGGATTTAAAACACCTCGCCACGACCTGTAACTTCGGCAGCGCATTGGAGGAAAATCTTCGCGACCAATTTGTGTCTGGTTTATCCAACATAGCGATGAGATCTAGAATTTTCGCGGAGAAGAACATCAAGTACATGGAGGCTGTGGAGCTGGCTCTGGCGCTGGAGGCCGCAGAGAGGCACGCAGAGGTTAGCGCCCCGCCCCATTGGTTTGGGGCCTGTACGGAGCTGAAGTTACATGTTTAATACACTGATAGACACAATAATCTTTAAATTCTTGTGCAAAGAATGGTGGCCCATTATCAGTGACGAGTTGAGAAGGTAAACTAAACCTACCAAAAACTGACATTAAGGCTGTAATTGTTGCCTGCGCATCGGTCCGCAACCATAGGTAACACCTCTATCCACTTGGAGTGCGCATCTACTAAAACTAAATACTTTTTGCCTGCGTATTCAGCAAAATCTGCATGTAACCTTTGCCACGGGAACAAAGGAAACTCCCATGGATGTAATTTCGATCGTGGAGGTGCGTCACGGACTGCACGACAGGGCTCACACGACCGACAAATATTTTCCAAATCACAATCTAAACCTGGCCAATATACATAATTGCGTGATAAATTTTTCATTTTGTTAATGCCTAAATGGCCTTCATGAATTTCCTTTAAAACTTTATTCTGTAGTGTGGGAGGTATAACAACACGATATTTATAAATTAAACAACCAAAATCTACAGTTAGATCACATTTTCGCGCAAAGTACGGTTTTTCTTCTTCGCAACTCGATACCGATGGCCAGCCGAATTTAACATAGCCCACTATCCTGCTTAACAACGTGTCCTTATTGGTCTCTTTACCTACGTCAAGAAAATTGACAGGCATACAATCTTGTACTACGTTAATATAACTGTAACACATATAATCTGTTTCAGCGGAGGTACCCTCACGCTGCGTTGATAACGGGAAACGAGACAGTGCATCGGCCGGTCCGTTTTGAGCAGAATTAATAAATGTTATATTAAAATCATATGCAGATAAGCGCGCGGCCCAGCGTTGTAAACGGCTCGCGGCTGTTTGTGGTATGCCCATTTTTTCGCCAAAGATATAGCTAAGGGGCTTGTGATCAGTACGCAGCTCGAATTTTCTGCCGAATAGGTACTGATGGTGCCTGGTGACACCGTAGAATATGGCCAGGGCCTCCTTGTCGATTTGGCTATAATTTCTTTCTGCGTCATTGAGCGAACGCGACACAAAACTAACCGGCCGCTCACTCCCGTCGGGATAGCGGTGCGCCAATACTGCGCCTAGCCCGTACGCACTGCTGTCGACCGACAACACTAGCGGACGCCCCTCCTCATAATGTGCGAGCACTTCATTACCCGTTAGTGCATTTTTTGCTTCCTTAAAAGCCTTATCACATTCTGTGCTCCAATTCCAACTGACTTTTTTCCTTAACAATTCATGTAACGGATGTAACAAGATACTTAATTTTGGAATAAATTTGCCGTAATAATTTAGCAAACCTAAAAAACTTTTCAATTGTGTCGTGTCTTTGGGTTGTGGTGCATTCCTGATCGATTCCACTTTTCTTTCATCTGGATGTAAACCGTGCTGGTCAATAACATACCCTAAGTAATGAACACTCTTTTGTAAGAAGCTACATTTACTGAGTTTGACCGTTAACCCCATATCTTTTAGTCTACTAAGTACTTCCTTTAAGCTGCTTAGATGGTCACTCCTGGTGGGGCCCGTAATGCAAATATCATCGCAAAATACTGCAGTGCCTTTTACGCCCCTCAAAGTCTCTTCCATCAATTTTTGAAACTTTTCTGGAATGCACGACAATCCGAAGGGTGTGCGGCGATAAACAAACGTTCCAATATGTGTATTTATCGCGGTACAGGGTTGCGAGTCCTCTGTCAAACTGGTCTGAAGGTAAGCATCGGTCAAATCAATTTTTGAAAATTCGTGGTTTAGTTTACCTTCTCAACTCGTCACTGATAATGGGCCACCATTCTTTGCACAAGAATTTAAAGATTATTGTGTCTATCAGTGTATTAAACATGTAACTTCAGCTCCGTACAGGCCCCAAACCAATGGGGCGGCTGAAAATGCCGTTAAGACAATTAAAAAGACTATTAAGAGAGCTATTCATGAGGGAGAAAATGTCAATCAATTCAATCATTGACCCTCACATCCATTAAATCTGGAATGTTCAGGGCCGGAAAGCGCGCCAGGACTGTTTCACCTCATAGAGGACATTATGGTGCCCTTTTAGCGACCCGGATGATCATCTTGTGCAGCAGGCTCAGGATCTTTTTAGACGGAACGAGGTGTGGTTCGTCAAGGTTGCAAACTCACCACAACTATTTAATCTAATTGATGAACATATCATGCGTACAGTTATAGAGGACTGAGAGGGCGAGAAAGCCGCTACAGGAAATCATATATAGATTAATAGAGATGGCAAGTTCAAGATCGAGGAGCATGGAGAAGAGTAGTGGCAAAAGTCTGCATTAGTCACATCCCTCAGTCATGAGGTCACGCCACCCACCCTGTATAACCTATGTCACTACCACAAGACGAATCTAACGACAGAGATCTCACCAGTCAAAATCCATTGAGTCGTTTAGACTGTAGGCTGTGTCAAAGAAAACATATCCTCAAAAAACATACCCCTTCCGGGGGTAAGTCGGCAAAAATACGTCATTTTCTAACCGGGGGGCCTCATTAGTTTTTGCCGCCCCGGGCCCCCGACAGGCTTAGTCCGCCACTGGATGTCATAGACTGGTAACATAAGAGACTGGTTGAAGGTGGAAGACACGGACAAATTAATTCGCATGACTGCTGACAGGGAGACATTTCGACAAATGGTCGCCGACCTCCGGGATGGAGATGGCACGTGAAAGAAGAAGAAGAAGTGACACTCTAGCAGTCTTATTAAGAAAACCAGTTTAACGATGAACCTAGGTTTAAACTCAGGAAACCGTTCCTTAAACCTGAGTCTAAAGCTAGGTTTGTCGTTAAACTGCTTTTTGTAATAAGATGGTTGATGTTGAGCCGGGCAAGTCCCGTTCGAGCCTAAACTGTGTTTTATAGATACGGCCATACATTTTATAATTACCTACTATTGATGAATATTATAACATATGTATGTATTTGCGTTGATGACTTTATAGCGTTCGGCATATTTGGCATTCGGTGTCATCGAATCATTACTGAACATTGATTGAATATCAACATTGACAGACCAACTACAACTACATAATATAACGGACGCACTACATACACCCATATCCCATCTCCTTCCGTGGGGTGTCCGTAACATGCGACTAAGAGAATAAAAGAAGACGTTATGTAGCGTCTGTCTATTAAATTACCTACTATCTATACTGCAACACGCCTGCCAAGCATGGAGATTATGACAACTCCTCCCTTCTACGGGGGACATGTTCCTGCTGCTGATGATACATCCATCCTCGTAAGTACATGTATATATATATACTACTTTGTACAAGTACCTATAAAGCAAATGGTCGCATAATAAAGAGCCGTAGGTGTACAGACTGTTCTGAATGCACGTAGGTACCTGACATAAGCAGCCAGCCGAGGCTAGTCGGCTTACCAACTACCGTTAGATAGCTCACGGCACCGGTGATAACAGCTAGTTGTACATATATAATACATTTGAAAGTACGAGCGAGCGAGCGCTACCCAGCACTATAATATGTCTGCACAAAGGAGAATATTTTATTGTTTGCATCAATTTGTGGAAAAGTTGTGATGACGGAGCGCCCCGTGGCGCGGCCCCGGGGCCCCGGTCCGAGCGACCGACCTTAAATAGTTTAATGTCATAGTGTCGCAGAATATAAACATGTTCCGTCTGACGCTATTAGCCAATTATAAGATAATCGACGACCATCACACACAATATAAAAACACGATCGGATCGTTTTACCGTACAGCGTATTCCAAGAGTGGCCTGTGATGTGATTATTGAGTTGATTATAGGCACTTGGGGCTCGAGAATGTCAATCGGTCGTCCGTTTGTGGCTCAAGAGGCGGCGGTGGCATGGATGAGAGGCGGCCGACCAGGCTGCGGAGCGTGCCGCCGCCACTGGGCATAGCCCGGCTCGTAGGGTATTATATCCTCTCCGGTCCTGGGCACCACAAAGTTCGGGGGGTGAGCATACGTCCCCGCACCGTGTGCGGTGGTCCCCGTACACTGGTCACGCACTCGGCACTCGGCACTCGGCACTCGCGTTAGTGTCGTGCGTCGTTAGCACGCAGTGAAGGCGGGCGTGCGGCGCGCGCGCATTCGCCAAGCCAAGCGACAAACTACTGAATCAATATCAGAATAAACAAAGTGTTAGTGCTGGGGGAGGCCCGGCCGCGGCCGGGCCGAGCTCGTAACTCGTACGTAACAGAGCGTACGTTGCGTCGTGGTGGTGTACACTACGCGACCGCCGAGGTGCCTGCTGCCGCCGCCGCCGCCGCCGCCGGTGTCGGGGCTCGGCGGCCTCGCGCGACCTTGCGCCGGTCCTTGCTTACTGTTCGCCGTATACATACAAGTTATACGTAGTAGTTCTGTCGCCTCGACTCTCGACGGCTCTATGTTTTGACATTGTAATGTCACATGTATAGCCATAGCGGTACAGATGCAGATGCAGGTCGGCCCTCGGCGTCGGCCGCCAGACGCCGCCAGATGCCGCATCGTGTGCAGCGGTAGAGGTGACCGGGTCACCGATTATTTTAATATAAGAAGCTACTTAAATTGACTCGTATGTATGTAATGTTAAAAAATGTATACAATTTTATACTAGCACAGGTATTGCTGTACAGTTTGTAATTTATAACTATTTTTTCTGTGAATATATACATTTATTTATATTATGAATGTGTATTATTTATATACATTTATGTTAGTCTATGTATGTGTATGTCTGTAGGTAAGAATCTAACCTAGGTAAGTAAGTAAATTTGTCCACGCGTTACGGTAACTTTAAGTCTGATTGCAATATTTCTCCTTAATAATGAGTACGAACAATCCGCGAGCTGATCATCTAATGTGGGAGTCTACTACATCTCTAGCAAAACGAGCGTAACACCATGTTAAATAATTTAGCAATATCATCAATTGTTATTATTCGGACCTTGTGGCGTCTAAGGAAAATTTCAGTGCTTTCAAGCAATAGCAAAGCTCAGATCTTAAGTTTAGTAAAATCCGTGGTGCCTTACAGGTGGGCTAAAACTTTAGTCAATCTGTAACAGTCTTCCTTTCTGCGGTTAAACCGACTTAAAATTTACTCTTTGTCTCGCGCTTTGCCAAGGAGAGAACGGAATATGTCTTTCCTACTACTCCTGTTTACTTTTCTGATCAAATTCGATGCGGGAACCAAGACAAAATAGCGTTTCCCCGGGACTCACCGAGGGTCAAACCTCGGTGAGTCCCGGGGAAACGCTATTCTTTACGCCACGATTTACATCTTTACTGATGTAAATCGTGGCTTACATTAATAACTGTGTTGACTAGCCCCATTAAAAATGTATTAATTACAAAGACAGATCTTATTTCTCAACTTAAGAAATAGCACAAGTTTCATCAAAATCGGAATAGTCTAATGTAATAAACCTTTCAAGTTGCGTGTTGATACTTCACGACCTTTCAGATATAACACTAAATACTATCGATGACTAAATAGGTACCTAGGTAAACGTAAGTAGGTACGTACAGGTACCAGGAAGTCGGCCATTAGATCGGCCGGCTGGCAACTACTTAACCTCGACTTAATCATATTTTTGGTAATTCATGTTTATTTATTTCTTATTCGCTTTCTAAAAATGTGAGAAATATGTGTCCATATTATTTCTAGTTTTGTCTTTCTCGTAGTATCTAATTATACTTTCTATATTTATAGGCGTTCTCATTTTTTTATGTCAGAGATGCAGCTTCAAACAATAATTGAATCGGTATTTAATTATTTGGATTGCATTAATGGATGTTCAATGAGGTGCACTGAACGTGTCTGCGCTAGCAGTACCCAGCACTTGTGAGCAATGATGATATGTGCTGGTTGCCGGAAAGTCGCTCATCGGAGCCGATGACAACTAATGTTGGAGTCACTCCAAGGGTCCGTTCTCTCCGCAACATTGTTCCTGCTGATATCAACGATCTGCTAATGTCCAGTAGGTCCTATCTATGGGTATGCAGATGATATCACTCTTATAGAAATAGTAGCTCTACCCGCGCCTTTGCTCGCAGCCAGTAATTTTCATGAACTCAAGCAATGTTCCCAGCATGTTGTGGCGCACTAGCTTGAACCTCACTCTGGGGTGAGCCAAGGCCTTGGCTTGATTCAACTTAAGCCATCCCTTTTTCCGTGCCGGGATACTTTAGCACGCCATGTCCCGCGATCGTAGGCCGTTTTCGAATGCAAATCTTGTGAGATCCAATGCCGCCAAAACTTAAGGCAACTCTACCATCGTGTTTCTACTTTTCCAAATGTATCTATCCTTGGAATATACTGAACGCCTTCAGTTTTTTGGAATTACCTGCAACTTTAGTTTTAGGCGGTTTATTGAAGGCAAAAATAGTCGCAAGTAATTTAGATGTCCTTGCAAAGGTCCGGCGGTACGCTTAACAAAGTGATAGCTTCCAAATTAAAATTTTACATACCGTACCTAAAGCGCACATGGTCTGGTGCAGCGCAATACGAGTACCTTCTAGCAGCTTTGAACTGAGTGGAGAGACGTGTTTAGAGGATAATATGTAGTTGACTCCGGGAGCTAACTTATAAACAGACAGGTATGTAGGCAGACAGCGAGCCTCTCGGTATTCCACAGAATACATCTTGGAGAGTGAGCGCAGGAATTTGATGATTTGAATCAACCAATTCCTTCTATCAGACAACGAGACACGGTCCCTATGCAGGCACCCTTACGTTGTGGACATCCCAGCCACTAACCTATCTACTACCCCACCGGAATAAGTCACTTTACCATTCCCGATTGGATTGCCGCTTTCCATAAGACAGGTAGTCTAGAACTAACCTTCATTGAGTAAACAAACCTAAAATAAATGAACTGTTAGTAGTCACGTCCACGTTTCCAAACAATAGCTTATAAATAGGTAAATGCCACAAAGTAAGATGCATCACTGTCTGCAATATATCATTGAATGTTTTATGAACTCTGCAAGTACTGTGTTTACAGTTTTCGATTATAATGAACTGCACATACATTATAAAGTACCTACGTTTCGTTATTCACCTTTGATATCTCTCATTGCTCACGATCACGCTCACCTACTACTTTACTCATGTAGATAGCGAACTACGTATTTTCTGTTTCTCTTTCCAATCATGTAAACATCTTAGTTTTTTTCTGATAATAAATAAAAGATAGCTTGGCCGATTAATTTGAAATAATATAAGTTGAGACACTACAAATAGGGTCCTTTCTTCCTTACAGGGCGATCACCAGATTGTCTGGAAAGTCCATGCGTCTGGTGGGCATGTGAAAAGCTTATTAAGTCATCAGTCCTGCGCCTTCCCAAGTCGTGTGTCTCCAGTCCCATCGGATTGTGAGAGCAAAGGAAGGGAGTGCACTGGTGACTACATATAGCTTGAGGCTTGTGCACATAACATATCCCGCGCCGATCTTGTGAGAGATCGGCCGCTGTGGTCGCATCGGCCAGGGGAACATTATTATTATTATTACATCATAGTAGACCAAAGTACTATTATATTTAATTGCTTTATACTTCAGATATATGAATTGAAAGTGTAGTTTATCTCTATATGCTAGGGATTTGCGCACGTTTAGAGACGTAAAACTGTGTTTTTTACCACCAGTTACGTCATGGACGGACCCGACACCTCATTATTACTTTGTGCGCAGCGACGAGCGCACGCGCCTAAGCAAAAACAGTTTAGTGATATTAAAATGTTTAAAAAAAAAACTATTAATGTGGGCAAAATCGTGATCGGCTGAGAGCCTATCGCGATAACATATATAAGTAGCTGCGAGGTACTTATGATTAACTATAAATAAATTAAGTTGTGCGCCAAAAAATTCTTGGTAGTAAACAAGTTACCTACCCACTTATTATTCGAATTACTATCTTCGAACTTTATTCTAATCGGGAATTAACGCGATTTACCTTATATTTTAGCTTGACGTTTCGGCCGGGTTGCACCAGCCGTGGTCACAAGCAGACTGGTTCAGCGAGACGGCTCCGTGCGCGAGGCAGAAATATCTTCGTCTACCCCCGTTCTTTCACTTTTAACGTTAAGCCCACTACACACTACACTCACAGTATCTGTATATTTAACCGCCAAATAGCCGGCAAATAGCGAGGTTTTGTCATTTTGATCACTGGTTCCCAAGCAGCTGATCTGCAATCCGTTGTTACATCGCTCAATAATAGCTCCCGGGGATCTTTAGAAGATTTCCCCCACCTCAAAAAAAAAAAAAAAAAGGCATGTGAGCAGGTTGTCTCTTGGCTTCAGGATGTCTGCATTTCTTCTCTGATCGCCTCGACCGTCCAATCGTTCTGTAACTGTTTTTCACCAGTACAGCCTGAACATGTTTGAGCTCCTGTTCTAAATGTTCAGGGTCACAGAGGTCGTATGCCCTATTGTTGAGCGATATAACAACGGATTGCAGATCAGCTGCTTGGGAACCAGTGATCAAAATGACAAAACCTCGCTATTTGCCGGCGGTTAAATATACAGATACTGTGAGTGTAGTGTGTCGTGGGCTTAACGTTACATGTGAAAAAACGGGGGTAGACGAAGATATTTCTGCCTCGCGCACGGAGCCGTCTCGCTGAACCAGTCTGCTTGTGACCACGGCTGGTGCAACCCGGCCGAAACGTCAAGCCATAATATAAGGTAAATCGCGTTAATTCCCGATTAGAATAAAGTTTGATAATGGAACGCGAAAGTCTAAAAGTATATACTATCTTCGAGTCAATAATATCTACCGTCAAAGAAAAAGTGACGAATGAAAACAAAATGTTTAAAAGTTAACAAAGTCTTGATTCACCGAGAGTCAATTACGACAGCATAATTAGCTGCGAGCTAATTATGAGTCATGGATTCATGACAAATGAATGCAGTTGATGCATCCACATAGTACGTAAGTAACACATAATTACTGGTAATATCCATAGGAAATAGGGAATACAACTATTGATGGTAGTCATCACGGCGACACGATTGGCTGCGAGCTAATCAAGAGCCATGGATTATACAAATGGAGGCACAATAACGAGATATCAGCCGACGTATGTATTGTTTTAAATTACAGCGTAAACAATAAATACTCTCGTATGTTTCGCCTTAACGGTTCTCGATGAGGTTACGGCGAAATCTTATTAAAATTTTGTAATTAAATAAATTGTAACAGTAAATTTATCATTGCAATAGACAAAATAAGACACATCGAACTTATAAAAGCATACTTTTTTGCCAGTGGTAATAAACAACGTGCAATATGGTTGTTATAGATTAATAATTATCTGACTCAGCCATATTCCTTTGATGATGATTATCTTAATGACATATGCATAGTGATTAAAATGTATATATTTATGAAATTTAAAACCAAGAGTTAAATAAAATTATTAGAACTAAATTAAAAAAAAAATACAAAATTAGAATTTAAATTTAGAATTAAATTAAAAAAAAAAGTAAAGGTAAATTAATTGAGGGGGCCTTGCCAAGCTGGCGTGAGAAGCGTATCCGTTTGCGTCTCTCACAATAAATATTCCTTGAAAGCAAATCCTGATTGGAAACATAATTTTGGTTCTTAAATTTATGTTACAGAAAACTTAAGCCTCCCGTAACACCTTTAGTTCCATTGCACCAAATTCAACTTGCTTGCTCAGCAAAAACAAGATGTATATGCAGTATATCCACTAAGACACAATCCAGGGTGAGTTAATTTATTTTCCTGTTTTCGCCATTATCGTCAATGTCCCGTCGAAGAAATCGATGATTAAGCTACGGGAAATCAAAAAGAAAAAAGAATAATCTTTTCCCAAATTGATAATATTGGCCATGGGCCACTTATACACCAAACTAACCTGTATACAGCATGCATGCACTTGCCTTTCTCGCAGTATGACGCGATGAAAAATACCACAAAAAAGCATAGCGTTCCATCAAAACTATCGTATATACGTAATATGAGTGTCACCCTCTACATAAACAACAGATATTGGATCATTATTTCTATTGTTAAAATCTTATCGTATTTTCTGCTCACAGAAATAGAACTAAATAGTGTTAAAAGTGAGTATAAACCAAAACCTGCTTGTTTTGGAACTAAGTACGAGTATAAAAACATTAATACTCGAGACCTATAAACGATATTTAATCACTTTAGAATCAAATAACTTTAGACAAGTTGTAAAAAAAAGGATATCAATAATAGGTTAAGATAACTGCAAGTTCAAATACATACTTAAATACGGATATCTAAAAAATATGTGTAGATAATATCTTAAGCACGCAAAAATAAGTTAAGATAGTCATAACAAAAGTGCTAGAACATCGGCCCTTCGACATTCTAGTTCTATTTTAGTTCTTCTTGAACAAGAGAAATATATACCTTGTCTTTAACAACTATACCTTCGTAACAAAACATACGAGTATAAGGACAACTAACATGGTATAAAGGTTTTACTAACATGGATCACCCACAGCTCAACCGATCAATCAGTAAATTAAACAAGTCATTAAAAAAAAAAACGTTGATTAGAGTATTTCTTAAATTGTCTTCCTTGCATAATAAACGTCACTTGGCCGCACGATTTGCGGATCTTAGGAGGTACTCCTACTGTCGTAGCTAGAAAACAGTCAGCTAAACTAACTTATTCGTGGTTTTTGACCATTAATCTTCTTTTTATTAACCGACTTCAAAAAAGGAGGAGGTTCTCAATTCGTCTGTATATATATTTATTCTACCAATCTACTAAGAACGTGAATGATAAACATATTTATTATTATTACCTATTATAACGCCGTTAATTATTACATATTATAAAGAATTATATACCCCTATTATAAATCTACGGAAATTTATCAGTTTAACTAATATTTTATAAAAAAAACTATACCATCGAAACAAAACCTTACTCTCTAAACATCTACACTGTCAATTCATATATCTGAAGTATAAAGCAATGAAATATAATAGGTGATCAAACGAACTTCTTGAAGTAAAGTTCGATCATTATTATATGAATTGCTTTATACGAAGATATAATAACCCGCCCCACCCATGATTAAATCACATAACACGTGTTCAGTGCATTTAACCCTTGAATAAGGTTTTGTTGAATCATAGGCATAAACATAATCTCTAAAGAATGAGGTGTCTGGTCCGTCCATGACGTAACTGGTGGTAAAAAACACAGTTTTACGTCTCTAAACGTGCGCAACTCGCTAGTATATAGAGATAAACTACACTGTCAATTCATATAATATCTTCGTATAAAGCAATTCATATAATAATGATCGAACTTCACTTCAAGATGTTCGTTTGATCACCTATTAGTAGACCCAAGACGCCTGCCAAGCGTGGGGATTATGGCAACCCCTCTCTTCTAAGGGGGACGCCTTTGTTCAGTAGTGAAAGTCTTTCGGCTGCTGATGATAATGATGAAGTCATAGTAGAGACCTGCCTCTACTATGTAGTGTGTTGTGAAATGTAAGTTCGATAAGGATTGAGAATGACTGATTGAAGGATTATACAAATGTGACAGCACACAGAGGTATTGAAGTTAAGATAATATTATGATATTTATTGGAAAGGATGAAAATTGTACAATAACAGCACGCTCGATAACGTTTACATTACTTTACATTAGTTTACACCGTGGGTTATACCTACTGTGTCGTAGACGCTAAGAAATACTTGTCAAGCACAAAAATAAAATACTTAAGTAGGTACTTACTTTATTTTACATGCAAGAGCTGTTTATTAGAATTAAATAAGTATCTTGAAATATTATTCTCGTGATTATTACAGAACGGAGGTGTAATAAAATATTTTTTTTTACAATTGAACCGACTTCAATAACACTAGAAAGTATAAAATAAATTAAATATTATAGAAGTTGGTGTTAGCGTACCTGCTGTGTATATTTGGCACCAACTTCAATAATATTTAAATTATTTTATACTTTTTAGTGTTATTGAAGTGGGTTCAATTTTTTTTTTTTAATTTAATTTTATTTTATACTTTTTAGTGATATTTTCATACATAAAAATTGAACCATCGAAGACGGTAAAATGATCTAGGTAGGTTATGACATTATTATGATATCACATTATCGTCTACATACTTTTACATAATTCATGTTTCTTCAGAAACTCAGAAACAATTTATCCGGTCGTAATGAAATTTGCATGGAATCATCATAGTAGTTTACTCTCTCGAATAAAAAAAGAATCATCGAAATCGGTTCATATTTGTCAGAGTAATGTAATGGAGAACATCAGTTATATGGTTTTTACCAGATAAATTCCTCCACATCACTCATGGTCCTCCAGGAAGTTCTTATCTGGTTGTGATTAAATTCATACAGATTTATTACAGTGATTTCTTATTTCGAATAAAAAAATAATCACTGAAATTGGTAAATATTTGCCAGAGTTATGACCATTTTTGTCCTTAGAAAGCGACATAAAGTCATCTTATAGGCATTCCTGCAGGTTTCCTGCGCCGCCGTCATACTTGTTTTTTCAGGAACTACTTATATACTACCAAGGTGGCAAGCAAGCGCACGGCCCGCCTGATGGTAAGCAGCCACCGTAGCCTATAGACGCTAGCAACACCAGAAGAATCACTAGCGCGTTGCCGACCCTTAAGACATTAGTTGTTAAGTCTTTGTGTCCTGTAATTTCACCAGCTACAGTGCCCTTCACGCCGGAACACAACAATGTTTACACACTGCTGCTTGGCGGCAGAATATCTGACACTGCGGTGGTACCCTGGACGGTTCCTTGCACAAGGAACCTACCACCTAGTACCTACTTATTCGTAAGCAATATTTTTTATTTTTTATACCCAATTAACGGATTAAAGAATGGATGGAAGAAATGTTTTTTCAAATCGGTTCATAATTGCCAGAGTTATGCGCGAACATACATAAAAAAAATATATATATACTCGTATACAGACGAATTGAGAACCTCCTCCTTATTTGAAGTCGGTTAAAAAGATAGAGCGGAGTTGCATTTGTAAACATCACACTTGCAGCGCCCGCTGACGGGCGACATAAGAAAGAGAAAGCCATATTTCCGCTGCTAGATATTAAAAAAAAACTAATAAACAAGCCTCAAGCCGTACGATTATAAAAATAGTGCATCGTCTCTTGTGCCAAAATACGTATACTGTATACGTGTCGCCGGCAGAGTCGCGGAACACTGCGCCCGCGCACCGCCATATTATTACGTGTAAGAAGTTAGCCGATCCACAATGACAACAAATTTCTCTTGAACCAGCGTTTAGTTGACTTCCGGCCCTACATGGGTAGTAACTACAGTGATTAGATAATAACAGCTAGAGGAGGTGAAGATCCTGATTTTTGATCTTCTAATCCAAATATGTTAGTATAATGTACACACACACGGCCGCATGGCCTGGGACAGCCCCCCCCCCCCCCCCGCTCCGGCACCGGTCCGGCGATAAACATACGAGTAGCTACACAATTAGTGGGCGATAATATATTCATTAGAATGGCGCCAAGTTTTTTTAAGCGTATATGTTACGAAACTGGGTATTTATTACACACTCGAGTTTTACGTAAACATTGTACATATTATCACATCCGTCGAGTGTTGTAGTGGTTATATACTCATTGGAGTGTTGTGTGTTATGTGAGCGAAAACTGGTTATTAGGTTAACCCCTCCCTCCCGACACCTGGCATACTCATCGACCACTGAACTTAGACTTAATCAGAAGTACCTACCTTTACATTGGATACCAATTTTTTTACAATTTATTTATCAAAATACTAAAAACAGTTTCCTTAGGTAAAACATAATTGGCACTAAATTAAACCACTGAGGCTTGTCAGTTATGCCAAGAAAAAATCTACACCAAGCTTAGTGGTGCACGTTAATACATAATTAAATATGAATATAATTAAGTACCTACTTATATTATGATAAATTCTATATAATAATTTAAATTTAAAAATTATTTATTGAAACAAAATATTTACAGTTTATTTACAAATATGTACACTTAAACTAGGTAAAAAACTTCCTCGAAGTTGTCGCCGCACTGGGAGGGAAGGGTACCTAAAAGACTGGCGGCATTACCCCTTTGTATGGCCAAGCTTATACGTTGGCAGAAAAAGCTACCAGCCCGGCGGTCTCCTGAGACTTCGATAAGTTTGGATGAAATTTCTTTTACCAAAGCGTGCGTCTCATGAGACCAAGGCCCCATGGTCTCCACCGCAAAGGGCGCAAATATATAGCTCGAACCTAGAGCTGCATACTTGCGTCGCTTTGCATCACTAGCGGCCGCCGCAGCCCCTCCAGCCGCCCTGCAAGTTGCCGGGGTATGGGACGCAGCAAGTGTGTCGACACATGTCGCATCCCACACCAGCGGCTTACCATGTTGCCATGGTATTAAAGTGACACCATCAGGCCTCTTGCCGTCATCTCGTGTAATGCCGACTGGTTCCAGTACGGCAGGGACACCGGCAGTGACAAGCCCCCTGCGAATAATATCATTAAGGGCGGCATGGCGTGACATACGGCCAGCGCTACGCGAGCAAGACAGCCCGTGGTGACCATATTTATCTACGTACTCCCCACAGCGACAACGATGAGGTAGGTTGGTCCTGGCACCCACCCGCAAACAAACTGCAAGGCTAAGTGTGGTGTTGGTCAATAAGGTACCAATATGAGACGATGGCATAGCCTGCAGCCAGTGACCGGACTCCTTCGCAGAGACAGCTAGCAACCGCGCACGATCCAAATCGTTAACGCTGGATGATAATAGTGAATGCCAAATTGAATTACAAAGTGGTTTATCCCACTGTCTCTGAGAGTGAGTTAAGATTGGAGGGTCGGAACCCGGGCAAGCCAACAGCCAGGCATTTCTGGCCTCACTCAAATACGTCACCTCAACAGATCCTAAGGCTGAGACAATAATAGACCTGCTGAGGATTTCCGTACTATATACCGAGGACAAAAATGCCGGGAGTGCTAGATCGGAAATTTTGCGGACACCCAGACCACCTAAACAAATCGGTAAAGTAGCCTGGGTCCATACCCGCTCCTCTTCAAAAGGACAGTTTAAAATTTTTGTTAAACAACACCGAATTAAATCATCCAAAGTTGTTAAATGACTTTTAAATTTAAATAGTTGAGAACAGCGAAGAAAATAAGTGAATTTGGGCACAAAAAGGCAAAAACGCATAATGAAGAATGCCAAATGTGAGTTAATTTTGAAGATTCGATCAGAGGAATCATGGAATTTTTTAATTTTTTCATCCACGAAACTGGGTATGGCTTCGTCCAGAATGGGGGCACCGAGAAGGTACAGAGATTCCTTAGACAGTACCTTAATATTAGATGCCAAAATACTGAATTTGTTAATAATGAGGTTCTTTCGAGCCTCAGCCACTGAGTCCGAAACAAAGATTTCACACTTTGAAAAGTTAAATTCAAGACCGATTTTTTGAAACTCGTTAATAAGAATTTCGAAGTCAGCATAGACCGAATCTGCTGAACCCCCCAAAGTGCCACCATCCAGATACCAGACATTAAATTTGGAATTTAGAGTACATATGATCTGATGGATTGCCAAACTAAAGATAGCAGGACCAAGAGGATCACCTTGTTGACATCCAACAGCTGAACAAATAGGATGTTCATTATATAATAATTTGGATGGTTGGCCATAACATTGAAAGACATATGGGTAAATTTCTGGAATGTTGTTTTGTACTTGTGTCAACAAAGCAGCTCTGTCTACAGAATTGAAAGCATTTTTGACATCCACCTTAAGCAAGACCTCACCTCCGTTCTGCAGTAAAAAGGTGCGTGCCGCATGGACGGCTGCCTCACAACCACCCTTTGAGCCAAATCCGAGTTGTATAGGCTGAAAAATTTGGGATACAGTAGGGAGGATGCGACGGCAACAAACTTTAGAAGCGATACGGCGGATGGTAGAGCCTATCGCTATAGGCCGAATGCCACCGTCTTTTTTGGATAGAGCGCACAAATTAGCGCCATATAAAACATCGGTAATTTCTAGAGGCACCTTGCCCGCCAACATTAGATTAATCAGAGCGGTTAAATTAGAAAGGAGTGACCTGCCAGCGTCCCCGACGGCGTTACTTACAAGGTCTTTGAGATGTTGAGGGGTAAGGCCATCAAGGCCGCCAGCAGAGCCACTCTTAAAGGAAGAAATGCAGTTCATAATTTCGACAGTATCCGAAATAAGAATCCGCTGATCTGAAGGGGGTGCGTTAGGGAAATGAAGACCTACTGAAGGTGAGGGATGTTTGGAAATCAATGCGGAAAGCGTGTCCGCATTATTTGGAGCAATAATATCGCTGGAAAAAAGCATCCGTGCTGCGCCTTTAAAATCACCATCATTTGCTTTTGTTTCAATTTTGTGAATGATATTACCAGAGACTCGAGATCGAATAGGGGAAATGCCAAAAGACAAATCCGAAATAACGTTATTCAAATCAGAACAATTTAGTTTAATTTTTTGCGTAAGAGATATTTTTTCACCTGCCTTGATTGCAGTAACATGCAGCACTCTGTAAGGAAATGTTAGCAGCTCTTCCCAAGCACACTGTGTATTATGATTTAGAATTTTTTGAATGCAACTGCTCAGGGCATTGGCCACTGAAATACGAGCACCACGAGGAATGCGCTTAATGAGAGGAACATTTCTTTTTAGTGAACTAATACGCTGCCAGAATGGAATGTTGGTGAAATTCGAATTTGCAGTCGAAACCGGGCGAGAACAGGATGGGTCTGACACAGGCACAGCAGGATGGGACTTATGAGCCCTCCCGATGTGAATATTCAAACCTCGTTTCCCGCGAAAGAAGCGTGCTTGAGAACACTGATCACACTTTACTAAATTTTCCAGCGAACTATTACTCACCTGGCTGCAAGGCTGCGGCATTGGGGCCAGGATAGTTCTATTTACATCTTGCATATAAAACACTTATATATAAATGCACTTAAAAGTCACTATACACCACTTGGCGTCGATAGGTAGTCGACTGGCCGAGGCTGACGCAGCTCGACAACGAAGAAAAAATCTGGAAATAAAAGATACAATGAAACAACTGGTAATTGTATCACAGTACTTAGGTAAAGTACTCCCCTGATGAACACAGAGTGGTCTTGAAAAGCCAAGCCAGCGTATGACCGAGACCCGATGCCTCTGTCGTGAGCGATGGTGAGGCTCTGCAACCACCCACCAGGAAGGCGCGAGTGATGCGGCTAGAGGTGGAGCACTCGGGAACTGAAATCATAAGAAAATAATAATAATTATTAAATTTTATTTCAAGAGAAAAAAATTTGACATGTCACTTCTGACGAGCCAATTTTTTTTTTTAAATTTAAAAATAATTTTTAATTTTAATAATTTTTATTTTTATTTAAAATGGTTGTCTGGAAGAAATTGCGATAAGACCGCCATTTGTACATTTTATGTTTGTTAGGGTTTGCAATTTTGTAGAGATTTATCGCTACTTATTTAATTCTATATTTTAATTGTTTCCTTTCGAGTACTGACAGAAGCGGAAGTTA
Source organism: Furcula furcula (assembly GCA_911728495.1). Classification (NCBI taxonomy): domain Eukaryota; kingdom Metazoa; phylum Arthropoda; class Insecta; order Lepidoptera; family Notodontidae; genus Furcula; species Furcula furcula. Next base: position 31,303,429 of record OU452245.1, on the reverse strand, counting down.
GTCATAGACTCTGCAATTGATTCGTAGCGCCGCCGCCGGCCAATCACGGGGCCGCATTAAAGAGAACTGATGCGGGCTGTGATTGGTCATGGCGAGTCGTTTGGGGGTTTCGTTTTCGGGTAGGGATTTTTCTGATAAAAGCATGGTCGGTGGTATTGTGAGGGAATTCGAGTGTCAACCACGAGACTGTTAAGAGTTGGAAGTAACTGTTTATTGTGAATTGAATTTATCTAATTTATATTAGTCGCGTATATTCAGTGTATTAGTATGAAAACAAAGTGTGTTTTAATAAAAGTGATTTATATTCTGTGATATCGTCTATTCTTCTCCTCGGAGCATGGTCATCCTTATATGTTTTAGTTCTAAGTTTACAATAGTAAATATCTTCTTTGTGTACAATAAAGAGTATTCTATTCTATTCTAATAATAATAATACCAGCCCTTGTTTATGTCCCACTGCTGGGAACGGGCCTCCCCTCAATATGAGGGGGCTTAGGCCATAGTCCACCACGCTGGCCAAGTGCGGGTTGGCGGACTTCACATGTCATTCGAGAGCTAGTTAGGCTTTCTCAGACATGCAGGTTTCCTCACGATGTTTTCCTTCACCGAAAGCTAGTAACAATCGCACAAAGACGATTCGCACATGATTCATTGAAGAAATCAGAGGTGCGAGCCGGGATTCGAACCTGCGCACCTTATTTCAAAGGCAAGCGCTCGCCCACTGAGCTGTTATCTATTCTAAATTAATTTAATTAAAAAAAAATATTGTTATAAAAAATACCGGTAAAGTGCGAGTCGGACTCGCGTAGGGGATGGTGCTAACGGTATTTTTTTTTTACATTTTTGATGATAAGCCAAGAAGTACGTGACATAAACCAAAATAAAAATCTATTTTTAACCGACATCAAGAAATGAGGAGGTTCTCAATCGACTGTATATTTTTTTTATATATGTTCGCGAAAAACTGGCAACTATGAATCGATTTGAAAAATTATTTCTTGTACGGATAGGCCGATCCACTGATTGAGTCCCATAAAAAAATATTGCTTACGAATAAGTAGTTCCTGAAAAAACAAGAATGATGACCGCGCAGGAAACCTGCAGGAATGCCTAAAAGATGACGTTTTCGTCGCTTTTTAAGGACACAAATGGTCATAACTCTGGCAAATATTTATCAATTGTAATGATTCTTTTTTTATTCGAAAGAAACAACCACTGTAATGAATCTGTATGAATTTTATTATAATCAACGGATTAAAGAATGAATAGAAGAAAGATGTTTTCAAATCGGTTCATAATTGCCAGAGCTATGCGCGATAATACATAAAAAAAAATATACAGACGAATTATTATTGCGAACCCACTCATTTTTTGAAGTGGGTTAAAAATATCCCATTAAAGTATAAAAGAAAACATTAAAAAAAATTGAACCGACTTCATTAACAAAAAAAGTATAAAAAAAAGAAAAAAGTAAAAGCAAGTTTATTAAAAGTATAAAATAATTTAAATATTATTGAAGTTGGTACTAAATATACACAGTAGCACAGAATTAGTGAACACCAACTTCAATAATATTTAAATTATTTTCTACTTATTTTTTTTTAAATGTACATACAAATAAAGCCGTTTAATATGTTACCCCACCGGCCCCCTCAAAAAAAAGTAAAAGAAACAATTTGTTTTCAATTGCGATGAGGTTGGTTATGTAAGATCTAAAATTATTCCAAGTTTCAAATCGATCAGTGGTTCCTGAAATAATATATACATGAACTATTAGGTACATGTTTATTTGTATGTTTATATATATATATATCATAAATAATACCAGTCCTTGTTGTATATAATGTAAATAAAGGTAATTTTTGTGAAATAGGTATTTTATAACTATAGTATCTTATATAATATATATATTCATTTAAATATGTAAAGTATATAATAACATTTTTATACGTAATATATGCATAATGTGTTGTTAATATATTATTTATTGTTTGTCTACTTTGTATTATTACTGTGCACTATACTGCAGTTTTATTTTAGTATAGCTCCTTTTACAAAGGTTGTCTGGAAGAGATCGCTTTGAGCGATAAGACCGCCTGCTCACATTAAGTTATGTAACTGTTTCATGTATTGTTCAACAAAATGTGTGCAATAAAGTATTAATCTATCTATTTATCTAATATATAGGTGTGACAGATGAACAGACGAAGTTACACCCAAAAGGGTTCCTTTTTACCTTTTAGGTATGAAACCCTAAATACCTAGCTATAGCTACCTAGTATATAATAATAATAAACCGATAGTACCACGAACCCAAAGAACTATAGGCCGATAACTTGTTTCCCTACAGTTTATAAAACTCTTACATCCATTCTGAGAGCAAAAATCTACAGGCATGTTGAGGACAACTCCATCATGTCTTCGTCTCAGAATGGATGTAGGAGTGGGGCCCGTGGTACTAAGGAGCTACTCCTCATTGATATGGCCATCTGCCAGCAGGCTCGCCGGAACCGTAAGGATCTGTCGACATGCTGGATAGATTATAAGAAGGCCTTCGACTCTGTGCCTCATACATGGCTTATGAGGGTGCTAGAGTTGTATAAAGTCAATACAACTCTGCGCACCTTCCTGGCGTCATGTATGAGGCAGTGGAGAACAGTCCTTCTCTATCCAGGATCTCGACAGACCCTTGGAAACGGTGATCCAATAAGGATAGAACGGGGTATCTTCCAGGGTGATAGTCTGAGTCCCTTGTGGTTTTGTCTGGCCCTGAACCCTTTAAGCACTCTCTTAAAGAGTTCAGGGCTAGGTTGTCGGTTGCGGAGAGGTGGTCAGGTCATATCTCACCTGCTTTACATGGATGACTTGAAATTGTTTGCCCCCACTGAGCTCCAGCTGACGGGCTTACTGAAGGTCACAGAAACCTTCAGTAATTCTATCAGGATGGAGTTCGGTGTGGACAAATGTGCAGTTATGCATGTAAAGCGGGGGAGGATGGTTGAGTCTAGGAGCGTACAGCTGTCAGACTCCACCGACCTGAGGACACTCTCTGCAACCGAAACCTACAAATACTTGGGTATGTCACAGGCGTTGAACATCAATGAGACTGACATGAAACAGTCGATGCGGGAACGCTTCTTGGGCCGCCTGAGAAAAGTACTGAAAAGTCTTTTATCGGGCGGAAACAGGGTGCGAGCCTACAACGGCTGGGTCATGCCAGTCTTGATGTACTCCTTTGGCATACTCAAGTGGACCCAGACTGAACTAGACGCCCTGGATAGAACAGTCCGTACACTGTTAACCACATATCGTATGCATCATCCTCGCTCATCAGTGATGAGGTTATATATCCCACGGAAATGTGGTGGCCGAGGCTTTTTAAATGCCAAGACCCTACACAACCGTGAGATATATAACCTCAGGGAATATTTCCTCCACTGCGGCGGAGAGATGCATACGGATGTGGTTGCTGTGGACAATGGACTGACCCCTCTATCCTTAGCCAAAGGGAACTGGCGCAAGCCTGTGGTGCTCACCACTGGCGATCGCGAGGCGGTATGGCAAAGTAAGGAGCTACACGGAAGGTTCTACCGGGCTCTTCATGGGCCCGATGTAGACTTCTCAGCCTCCGTGGCCTGGCTACGATTCGGTGACCTCTTTGGGGAAACCGAAGGTTTTGTCTGTGCAATTATGGACGAAGTTGTGATGACGAACAACTACCGGAAATATATCTTGAGGGATGGTACCATCGACATTTGTCGGGCATGTCATCGCCCTGGTGAATCCCTCAGGCATATTATTTCCGGTTGTTCGCGTCTCGCAAATGGTGAATACTTGCACAGACACAACCAAGTGGCCAGGATAATCCACCAGCAACTTGCTTTAAAATACCGCCTTGTAACGTCAGAGGTACCGTACTACAGGTATGTACCAGAACCAGTTCTGGAGGATGGCGATATCACCCTATATACTGGGACCGATCTATCATCACAGACAGGACTATTGTCGCCAATAAGCCTGATATTGTGCTGATAGATCGCACCGAGCGTCGTGCAATGATTGTAGACGTCACTGTTCCCCATGATGAGAACCTCGTGAAGGCGGAAAAAGATAAACAATGTAAATATCTTGATCTTGCGCACGAGGTTGTCGACATGTGGGACATTGATAACGCAATCATTGTACCTATAGTCGTTTCCGCCCATGGCCTTATGGCCAAGCTCCTCGACAAACATCTTAAGAGGCTCACGTTAGACGGCTGGATCAAGGGTCAGATGCAGAAGGCAGTACTATTGGAAACGGCACGCATTGTGAGGAAGTTCCTCTCTCTGGAGCCTTGACTACCGTCTGCTAGGACCCTGTTCCCGCAGCCGGTTGGAAGCGGATTTTTTATATTTTTAAATGTACTTGTTTTTTATACTTATATTTAAAAATGTAAAACAATTGTTATAAAATAAATAAATGGAATAATAATAATAATATGTTTATTATGCTCCATAAACCTAATACATATAGCTGGGTAAACTTATCTGGTAAGAATTAAATTATAAAGTATGGATAGTAATACAGAAGACATAAAAGTGCGATCACTCCAATAATTGTACAGCTGGTACTTAAACTAGGGAAGCCCTGTACTATAAGCACCAGCACCTTCCATATCACAAATACATATATAAAGCGCTCATTAATATTGTACTACTTAATATATATGAGTAATTTAATTTATTAGAACTTTTGTGTACGCTAACTGAGTATTGAGTATTTTTTGTTACATAATATGATCTAAGAAAGTTTATACTGTACTATTTGTGTGAGTTGTAATTTTGTATCTTGTTTGTTATATTTGTTTCTAATCATTTATGCGGGTGGAAGTATTACTAATATTAGGCTTGAGAAGTAAGTGCACGGTACCGATGTATAATGGTAATTCATTGCATAGGCTGAAGTAAACGTTCTGTTTCTTCGTACGTCAGTTGCATAAGCCATTCTGCTATTATTTTTTTACTTTGATACTTAGATTTTGCGTTGATATCCAATATCTTAATAACATTATTATATAAGAAACTACCCAAATAGTAATAAAATCTTCTACTAAAGGAGGTTTTGCAATCATAAGGTCGAAGTATTCTAAATCCTCGTCGCGACCGAGAGATTGAAGGTGGTGGTGGCCAAGAAATTGCACTATGCTGTTTTAGAAGTATTTCAAGTACAAAAAGTTGACGAACTGTTAATACCTTGCAACACTGGATGGATTCAAATGAAACTTGGCACCGTTTGAAATAATACTGCGTGATAGGACATAGGATACTTTATATCTCGTAATTCAGCACGGTTCCCTTGGGAGAGGGGAGTAAAGTCAAAATGTTACGTGTGGTCCGATTTTATTCATTTTTCATTATAAAAATCTATATACTATAATAAAACTCAAAGAGCACTTTTTCTGTACATTGAATATTTTTCCAAAATTTCTATGTGGGGATACTATACTATCGACATAAAGGCCGAAACAATTTTTTTTGAATTATTGTCTGTCTGTCTGTCTGTCGTTCTGTTTGTCCAGGTATCATTTGAAAACCCGTGGATGGATTTTGATAGGACTTTCACTGATATGTTGTGTAGAAGTAGGGGTGTATACATTGGTATATAAAACATCACGCTATGTTTCATACATTCATGTTTCAGCAGTGAAACATTACTTGCACATATTACCACGTAATTTCCTTTGTATGTGAATAGGGTAATTATAGACTGATCAGTTAATCATTAAGATATGTATTATTACGATATATACAATAGGGACTGAAGAAGAAGAAGAAGAACTACATTTATTTAGTCAGAAAAACAACGCACATACAGAAACAATAAAACTAAACATAGCATTCCTAAAAAAAAAAAAAACTATATAACTAATATTAAAAGTAACGATCGTGCGCCGCATTTCCGCCAAATGAGGTTGACCGCTCAGCATTATGCTGCGCCGGAAGACCAGCCCCGGCGCAGCGCTGTTTTTCAGTGTCAACCTCCGTGACATTCCAATGCCGCTTAGATCCTAACCTAATGAACAAATAAATAAATAACACCTTACTTCACGCACAGTCTATATAAAAAGAAATGTGTGCTACGGATATAAAAAAGAAACTCATCCGATTATAGACACAACTATTACTACAAACTAAGTACTTCAATTAAAAACTTAGAACACTCCATAAAACTAAAAATCATAAACAAAATAATAAAAAGTAATAAAATAAAAATAATAAACCGCCATATAATAATGATAACTAATTTCCAACCGTGGACTAATGGTCTTAAGATCGATCATAACGCCTACGCATAACGCATTGGATCGATCATAACAGGAACGCACTCCGACCCAATTGGGTCGAAGTGCGTGCCGGCTGTCACCGGGCCCAACTCATTACCACCATCAATATAGTAGAATAGTCTTACGAAAGAGTTACAATCCGCCTCGCTTTGACGCAACTTTACATGTTACAACAAAGATAAGTCCTTGTGACATTATACACTTAACATATTAATACAGTCAATATGGTCTAAACAAGAAAATATAAGAAAAAAAGAAAAATACTCAAAATTATAAATTAGAATACTTATTATTTTATTTTATTGACTGAGCAGACATTTAGTTTGCATAAGATATGGCAGTGGCGAAGGGTCAATTTTTGTAAGGGGTAAGCCGGTCCGGTACACCCAGGACATTTTCATTAGATTTCTGTATTGTTCTAAGTACTTTGCTGATAGCAATATGCCATTATATCTTAGAAAAGTTAAAATCTGTAAATCCCGAGCGAGTCACAAACTAGATTAGGAAAGAAATAGACAAGGGCAATATACCATTTCATTTCATTTAAAAGCCAGCGTCCGCTGCACCACCAAGGCTACATTTGTATAGGTAGGTAGAAATTGAGAATACGATTACGATTAGATACGCGGACAAAGCTACATACTATGATGATTCCATGCAAATTTCATTACAACCGGATATTTTTTTCTGAAGAAACATGAATTATGTAAAACTATGTAGACGATAATGTGATCATAATCTACCTAGATCATTTTACCGTCTTCGATGGTTCAATCTTTATGTATGAAAATATCACTAAAAAGTACAAAATAAAATACTAAAAAAAAAAATTGAACCGACTTCAATAACACAAAAATGTATAAAATAATTTAAATATTATTGAAGTTGGTGCCAAATATACACAGCAGGTACGCTAACACCAACTTTAATATTTAAATTATTTTATACTTTTTAGTGTTATTGAAGTCGGTTCAATTTTGTTTTTAATAATTTTATTATCCCGGTAGGTTAAGGTTTAGCAACATAAGGCCAGGTCATTTAATTGTATGAAATTTTGTGTGCATTTCGGGTAGGTCTGAGAATAGGTCGTAAAGTATATTTCATGCCGCTAAGCTAAGGTTAAGCAACATAAGGCAAGGTCTTTAAATAGATGGGTGAACCCATATGTATGAAATTTTGCGGGTAGGTCTGAGAATAGGTTCTAAAGTTTATTTTATGCCGCTGATACCATGATTGACGAGGATATATAGAACGAGAGGAGGAGTATTCGAAAGAGTATAAATTTCATCAAAATCGGTTTAGTAGTTTAAGTGATATATAATTTTTATATTTTCAGTAAGTTACTGTAACGTAGACGTTCGAGTTGCGTGACCGTGCTGATACTTATTTTGGTAAAATAAAAGCCACTAAAAAGTATTAAATAAACTATTTAAAAAATATAATAATAATAATATCTTGAGACAATCCACACACGGTCATCTGATCCCAAACTAGGCAGAGCCTGTACTATGGAAACCAGACAACTGATACTAATAGTTATATACATTTTTTTTGTAAATACATACTTAAATAGATAAATAAACTATTTAAAAAAAAATAAAAACCGACTTCAATGTAAATTATCTAAAAAAGCATAAAATAACGAAAATATATTGAAGTCGGTGCTAGCACATCATGTTACCTAACACTTACACTAGCTGACAGTGGCTGTAGCCAGTGTAGCCTAGTCGGCGAGCACAAGAAATAATACACGAAAAGAGGGCTACACAAATTTATTAAATAATAGAAACGAGAAGAAAGTTACGTTACAGGGGGAGGTCGATTACTAGTTAGCTTGTTCGCACATATAACTAAAATAGCTGTAACTTAACTAGGGGTCGTTAGGGAACGCAACGGCGATTCCCGCGGTCTTCGGCGTCCTCCTTCTCCTTGGAGTGGCCAGGCACGCCACGGATGCGGAGTCTGGACTAGACCCGGTCGTCAGCAACACAGCCACGAACTTGTGGCCGGCAAAAATGCGAAGCCTTTCGCCCGAAAGGGGGAACACTCTTGCCCGAAGGGAGAACTCTTCGCCCGAAGGGAGAAACTTTTCACCCGAAGGAAGAAACCCTGGAACGCCACATAAGCGTTCCTGTAGACGCCGTTCCCTAACGCGACACCCTCCTAACCAGCTTTCAGTTGGTGGAGGCTGCCTCATTATGGAGACGTCTACAGGAATAAAAGGTACACCCTAACAATATAAAGTAAAACATGGGCCTAATAGTACCTAGTTCCATTATGGAAGGATTACAATTAAAAAATCCTAAAGCAGCGATTACATAATTTAAACAACTTACCAGTAGTCCTGTAGACACCTTAAGGCGATAATCACTCGCACGAACCGTCCTTACATACGTGCGAACTGTTAAGCGCACGAAAATATGTTAAAATAAAAATTTTGATTGAAAATTGGTACCCCGTTCGTGACCGCGATGGTACCTGTCCTAAACTACGTGCGAAGTTAATAAGCGCACGAAACTATGATAAAAAAAATTGATAGAAAATTTGGTACCTCGTTCGTGACCGCGATGGTACCTGTCCTAAAATACGTGCGAAGTTGATAAGTGCACGTAACTATGTTAAAAAAAAATCGTTTGAAAGTTTGGTACCCCGTTCGTGACCGCGATGGTACCAACCATATTTTAGTAAAAACCTAAGTGCCAAAATTCCTCTTAAAAAAAAAAAATAATCACTACATTCTACAACGAATTACTAACTTTCGTACTAGCGTTACTACGTCTGTACCTACTATTGGTTGACCTAGTTTTCCAACGGAATGTAAACAACCCTAATGGTCAACTGTGAGTGACTATTACTGCAACCGGAGTTAAGTATGACTGATAGCAGATAACAAAATATCAGTCAGAATGTAGGTAGTACTGTGACTTAGCCACATTCTTGTATGGCTGAGGCGCGCTACGGCGGCCGCACAGTGTTTTTTTTACCCCAAAAAAGTAACATCGTTATTTTATTCATGAAATCTACAGAGCTTTCCATTTTGAATGCTAGAGTAGAACACCCGGATATTAATTCGCCTTAGATTCTCCAAAAAAAATTGTTAAAGATTTTCTGACCTTGAGCTCGAAAATTGTAAAAAAATGTATATAAAAATAACCGTACACAAATGATGGTTTAATTCGACAAGGGCTTATAAAGCAAATCTGAGCGCATATTAAACCGTCTTTATTTCAGTATAAAAGCAGATATTAATGATACTATCGGGATTTTTCATGTTTTTGGTTATGATTTTTTTCTGACTCTTCTAGGCTGAAGTAGAAGGTCGGTCTAGGACAGAAAGATGCCTTTAGCTAAGCCCAATAAAGCATAAAAATACGACCTCCAAACATCGCGTAGGTTTTGAGAAATATTTTTTTTTGTTCCGAGGTCAATCTCGGGCAATTAGGGTTGTCAAAAAGGTCATAGCTAAAAAAGGTGTCAAGTAACTTCGAAAATGGGGTAAGTAAGTAATATTCGATATAATTACAAAATCTTTGATATATCACTCAAACGACATACATCGTCGTCTATTTAGTCTAATATGCTAAAAACAAAATAATAATAACTTCTATCATAGTTAGTAACCTGAAGAGTAGATATACCAAGTAAGTGATTACCCTTGCCAAGATAATCGACGGAGCCCCACGAAGCGGGGCTCCTATTTCTGGGTGGTCATAAAAAAAATTGCATGAAGGCTAAGGGCCTTTCTAAGGGACTAACTTGTTAATTTTTGAGCATGTAATGAATAAGTGCGGAATAATATTTATTTTTCAAATTACATTGCTAATTTTAATCAAGCCGCCTGCCAAGCGTGGAGATTATGGCAACCTCTCCCTTCTAAGGGACCTTTGTTCAGCAGTGGACATTTCGGCTGCTGATTATTGCTAACTTTGCACAAATAAGTATTTTTTTGTTTTTAAATTGAAATCAGGCTTTATTATTATACCAATAATGATGTTATCCTAATTTTATTAATAAAAAGTAGCATTTTTTTTGGAAATTCATGAAAAAGTCGATGAAAATTTTCAACACTAGAATGTTCAGAATCATGTACTGGATCCCTGATATCGGTTTTCGGTACGATGTCCATTACACCACAAAATATAGAGAGTACAGAAGGCAAGCTTCATACAATGGGCGCTCGAGTAACGCACACATAGACAGCGCTTACGGACACGAATTCTTGGTTTATCCTAGTCTAATGCGAACGCGGTTGCCATCCGCCTCAGACAAGCGCCGTACGCGACTTTTGATATTTTTTGAGCAAAGATGGAGCATGAATAATATAATTCATAGATTATATTGTTACGAACATGTTATTATTATGATTATTATTTATTACTGATTGTTATTAATATTATAATTGTATGAATTATGGATCATTATCTGAAATAAATAGTATTATTATTATTAAATAAGATGGTTATTGCACCTGTTCAGTAAATGGATGTTTAAATTCTATTTTAAACGCGGTGAATTGTCGTTTTTTAAGCTACGAGTTGTTTCACAGAGGTAAATAGGTATTTGCTTGTATTATAACTAGCTTGTATTTTTAACCCCCGACCAAAAGCGAGGGGTGTTACTACACCGGACATCAAACTAGTTTGATGTCCGGAAGTCTGTCTGTCTATCTGTCGGTCTGTATCTGATGATGGAGCAGGAAGGACCACGGGAACTCTGCACCAATAAACGTAGACCCACAGAATTTGGGCTCGTTGGGTAGGTCTCGACGAGTAGTTACTTGAAAAATGGTAATCAGGGTCTGATGATGGAGCAGGAAGGTAGTCACGTTATCTCTGCACCAATAAATGTAGATCCACCATGTTTAAGCTCGTTGGGTAGTTCTCAACGAGTAGTTGTCAGAAAAATGGTGATCAGGGTCTGATGATGGAGCAGGAAGGTGGTCAAGGGAACTCTGCTCCAAGAAACGTAGACCCACGGAATTTGGGCCCGTTGGGTAGGTCTCAAAATACGAATGTCAATACGAAACGATAGTACAACACGTACACGTCTTAACAACGAGACGTCGAAAGTGTAATAAATTTGAAAGTCAAATCAAACTACTTTTACGGATTATATCGCGGTTTATTTAGATTTTACTATTCCGACGTTTCGAATGCTTTGCAGCATGAGGACATGGTCCTCCCGCGATATAATCCGTAAAAGTAGTTTGATTTGATTTCAATGTGTAATATTCGCGTAAGTAAAAGACAACATTAAATTTGAAAGTGTTAAAAATTGAATTATTTTAGTAATTAACGGTTTTTATTTCCGTTCTTCCTGTTTTATTGTCACCAATCAATTAAACAACGAGGATACGAGTGCCACTACCACGATAGTTTTTTCGCATAAGCAAGAGTTGACAACCCTAACGTGACCGCCGAACGTAGGTATGAAAAGTTAGGTACATACATGAGCTTGCCTTCTGTACTCTCTATATTTTGTGCTTACACCCCGTATATTTTAAACGATAGAACTAATGTTTTCGATTAGATAAACATTATATCCAAATAACATTATACGAAATAAGTTTTAGAATATATAAATGTGATTAATAAAGAAATTATATCAACAGTTGTTATATCTCATGTTTATTATATCTTGTGAACGTTATTGAAATGAAAACAGACCAAAGAACTTTATATGAAATGGGACGCACCCTTGAAATTGGAAGATCTTCTCGGGATGTTTTTAGATTTTGCGCAAAAACATTCGTAGATATGCAATCTGGTTGGTCCTTCTGCATTTTTCGGATACTTCTGATGGCTGGGAAGCACCAGCTGTGGCGCAGTCTACAGCTTCGTTTGCTACTTGTGTACCAACATGAGGGTTGGCATACTCATGCCCCCTAGCAGTACGCTGTCCAGTCGCGGCTCGGACGGACATCCCCCTGCAGTTTGGGTGGCTTAGCCTGCTGAGGCAAAGCAGTGCAATGGGTCTGTAACGGCTCCATGGTGCCTCATCCCCTTTCTTCCGGACCATGTGCGCTGGGTTTTAGCAAAAGCCTATCGAGAGTGGCCTGCTTCCCGCACCACACATAATCCGTCATTAGAAAATGTTACAGTCAAACGAACTTTATTACAATACAACCGAAATATTCATAAAATACCAAAAATACAACAAATACACAGTAATCCACTTTATGCAGATTTATTTTGATTCATTCTGTAGGTTGAATCTGGCTGTTAATGAAGATAATAATAATGGTGTTGTATGGAAATAATATTTTTTTCAACACACTTGCTCGTAAAGTGAGCCTTATTACATCGTTTTTGGGGCCATAAACCTAGCTATAAGACACGCGTGCGTAATTACGACATTAACGCACTAGTGCGTAATAGAATAATCCCTACAAAGTTAAATTAGTACCTTACTGCAAGTTCTATGCGAGTAAACAAAGCATTCTTAATTTAACCGGGTGATACATTTTTTTAAAACCACGAAGAGAGAGAGAGAATCCACGATTTTCAGAAGCACAAACCGCCTTTGAAAATCCATATACATTTTTGGAATAAATAAATGTTTTCGTCCTTAATTAAGTCAAATGAACTTTTATTTTTATCTAATTATTCATAATTTCTCGTATATACGAACTATTAAAATATTAGCATTTTATCACTTAAGATTATAATTTTGAAGTGGGCTGTATGTTCACTCACCTTGAATTGGGCAAGTGAAAAAAAACGCGTGCGCCAAATACCATAAGTACATATCAATCAATCAATCATTCATTGTTCAGCCAAATACCATAAGTACATATCAATCAATCAATCATTCATTGTTCACAAATATGGGTATTATACAAATAATATACATTAAAAAGTCTCTCCATATTTTGCCAAGAAAGAAAGCATGCAAACACTACAACATAGTTAAGGGAATCACAAAAATTGCATATAATTCACTGATCTGCTAAAAAATCGGACACTTTGTAGTAACATTTATCTACTAAATATTTTTTTAATTTCTTTTTAAATAAGTTTAATTCAAGGTCTTTAATTTATTTCGGAATCTTATTGTATATCTTAGGCGCCATGCAATAAATACTTTTATATAAAAGAGCTGTCCGAGACGATCTTAGACATAATGTGTTATTATTTCGTCTATCATATATTTGTTGAAAACCCCCCAGAAAATTACACCAAATCTTAAAATAGAATAATTTTCATATTTTGTTTTTATCGTATTTTTCGCTGTGTACATAATAAGTTATTTTGATTTTTCCTCGCAACTGTGTTAAGAAACGTAGTATGAAACATGTGAGCTCTGCTCATTCGCTTCGTTTCGTTTTATTATTATCTACCCAAGTTACCATTCTCCTCTACGGAATGATTAAACATTATAATATTTTTCATGTTCTCAATGGAAAGTGTTAAGTGCAAAGGTCAATTGCAGTGACAAACCCTAACGAGTTTTTTTAAAATTCATTTTCTCAAAACCTACGCGTTGTTTGAAGGTGGTATTTTTATGGGTTATTGAGCTTGGCTAAAGACATCTTTCTGTCTTAGACCGACCTTCTACTTCAGCCTAGAAGAGTCAGAAAAAAATCATAACCAAAAACATGAAAAATCCCGATAGTATCGTTAATATCTGCTTTTATACTGAAATAAAGACGGTTTAATATGCGCCCAGATTTGCTTCATAAGCCCTTGTGGAATTAAACCATAATTTGTGTACGGTTATTATTTTATATATTTTTTTACAATTTTCGAGCACAAGGTCAAAAAATCTTTAAAAAAATATTTTAGACAATCTATGGCGAATTAATATCCGGGTGTTCTACTCTAGCATTCAAAATGGAAAGCTCTGTAGATTTCATGAATAAAATAACGATGTCACTTTTTTGGGGTAAAAAAAACACTGTGGGCCGGCTCGATACATAATGGCGGTTATAGACGACATTCCTTAATTTGGAAAAAAGTATTGTAAAAAAAATAATAGGTGATGAAAAACTGCTCAGTATAAGAAAGTGTTAAAAAACAATACTATCATCTGATTAGAATTGTGCCCCCAGTATAAGATTTGTAAAAAAATTATTATACCATTTTAAAAAATTACCCTTATAATTACGTCAATGAATTTAAATGTCAAGTATTATATGCTATAAAATTCTAAAAAAAAATGCTATAAAATATGCCAAAATTCAATACTATATATGTTACATGTACAAACTGTCATGTTAGAAAATATCAATCTATAAAAATTACTTGACATTATAATAGTACTGATTGTGCTAAATCTGAGCTGATACCTTGCCTTGCACCTTACCCGATGTTTAAAGGAATTAAAATTACTATCAACGACCATCTTTGGTATAGATTAAAAAATAAAAACTACGTTAGGACTCGGCCTTAGGGCTTTGCCAACAAGAAAAAAATGTATACTAAAATCGGGTAGGAAAATAATTTTCTGCCAACGAGTTCGATATACGTATTAATACAAAAATAAGATATGCTGCAAAATACACAGAACATACAAGAAAAATACACACGAAACAATTAATGGTCGTGGTTGGGTAAAAACACACACAGAAAAGATTGAATAAAATTTAGGCCAAAATGTAAAAAATATCAAAAATTTGGAAAATACAAAACACAGCGTAGGTGGTGAGCTGTGGTGTCACTAGGCCCCCTATCTAGTGACACTAAATCTGCGGCAGAAGGCCTGCAGACCTAGTTTGTGGAAACCTGTCCCGGTATTTCCTTTAGTCGCCTTTTACGACACCCTAGGACGAGTAGGGGTGGACCGATTCTTCACCAGTAAGCCGGGTACCACACGGCGGTGGGGCAAAAGGAAAAAAAAAATCTCCAACCACGACACAAAAAAAAAAAAAAAAAAAAAAATGACGACAACCGCCACCAAGAGAAAAAAAAATGCGAACAAGCTATCGTAAAAACCGCGTTGGCGCCAGTGTAGCCTAGTCGGCGGCCCTAGTTAAGTTACAGCTATTTTTGTTATATGTGCGAACAAGCTAACTAGTAATCGACCTCCCCCTGTAACGTAACTTTCTTCTCGTTTCTATTATTTAATAAATTTGTGTAGCCCTCTTTTCGTGTATTATTTCTTGTGCTCGCCGACTAGGCTACAACCATAAATCATGCCAATAATATTTGAATCCGTAAGTATAATCAAAATTAAGCTTCGTTTTGTCCAAAACAATAATATCTGCCCACAGCCCTTCTCTTTTATTTAAGATCTGTTTTTCTGCCTGTCTAAGTCAATACAATATTATGATATTTTAAGACAGTTTTGGAAAGATATTTCGCAAATTTTAATTAACCTGACGCTTGTGACCTTACCATAATATTATTTTAATTTAAGTAAAATCTGCATACCAATATCGATCACAATTTCCTGGAAGCCAAAAATTCCCATAAAACTACCCTTTTAGGAGGAGCCGTAAATGCCAACCTTATTTATTTATTTTAGCCATTTTCTACATTTGTTGTAAGTATTAATATTTATTGTAAGTATTTGTTTTAAGTAGTTATAGTTTTTATATTAGTGGTGTATTTGATTAATTTACGTTCAAATGTAATTAAAATGTTTTTTAGCCATATTTTTTTAACTATATTTTTTTTATCACACTATTATGTACAAATAATTAATTTCTATTTGCATTCGAGTTTTACCGCAGCTTCTCAAATCAATAATCTCTGTTTTTCGATAAAACTTCATTTTTACCACTAAGCATCATTACGCTATATAAAATTAATAAAATGTTAGCGTACCTGCTGTGTATATTCTGCACCAACTTCAATAATATTTTCGTTATTTTATGCTTTTTAGATAATTTACTTTGAAGTCGGTTTTTATTTTTTTTTAAATAGTTTATTTAACACTTTTTAGTGACTTATTTTACCACGATAGGTATCAGCACTATCATGCAACTCGAACGTCTACATTACAGTAACTTACTGTAAACATAAAAAGTTTATATCTCTTAAACTACTGGACCGATTTTGATGAAACTTGTACTCTACCCTAAGTTGAAAAATACTGTAACTATTGCAAAAAGAATTTTTGAAATCGGACTTGTAGTTTCTGAGAAATCTGCGGACAAACCTACATACATACATACATACATACACTCGTGAAATTTGGTAAATTCGTTTAGAAGCCCACATAGACTAACATATATGAATATTACGCATTTCTATTAATATTACATACATACGCGTCGAATACAGAACCTCCTTTTTTGAAGTCGGTTAATAAAGTGATTAAATAATAAAAATCGGAATGGTCAGTTAATGTTAACTGCAAAAACAATAACAAGAAAAAAAACTATTTAAAAAAAAATAAAAACCGACTTCAAAGTAAATTATCTAATAAACTATTTTAAAAAAAATAAAAACCGACTTCAAAGTAAATTATCTAAAAAGCATAAAATAACGAAAATATTATTGAAGTTGGTGTTAGCGTACCTGCTGTGTATATTCTGCACCAACTTCAATAATATTTTCGTTATTTTATGCTTTTTAGATAATTTACTTTGAAGTCGGTTTTTATTTTTTTTAAAATAGTTTATTTAACACTTTTTAGCGGGAATCGAACCCACCCATTAAATTCAATGTGGCGCCATCTACAGGACAAAAACTTCTGAAGTAAAACAAAAATATTTTTTGATTAAGTTGAAATTAGGTACACATGTGTATTTCTGTTGCCCAAGCATGATCGTGTAAAGTAAATAATCATCATCAATATATATAAAAGGAGATGTCCTGACTGATTGACTTATTGACTGACTATGGTTGACTTACTACAATCAAATAACACTCTTAACTATATCGAGGACAAAGTTCGAAAAATCGTAGATCCGGGGCTGACTTAGACTTAGTTTTTGTACATGAAGATGGAATAAAATCACTAAACTAAAATTACTGAATACACGACTTTTTTTCTTCCAATTAGTGTTCATCAAGATGTATCAAGGTTCATCAAGGTTTTTAGCATGTACTTTTAGAGACCAACCATATGAGACCAAACACCACGGGAAAAACATTCTTTTCGTAGATCGACTCCAACAAAATATTTTAATGTTTGACCTAGAAATTCGTTTATAGTAATAACACGCTAAATTGAAAGCTCTGTCTGTAGGGATTAAAGGGATGCGAGAAATGTGCACAGTTTGACCATGCTGGTTTCGATAATATTCTTTTTATAATCTAAACTGTTATCTTATCCCATTGCACACTTGCACATGTTAAGGGGATTAAAATTAATAATCAAATTATAATATTTGGATACTTTACCCATATTTTGAGGTCTTGACGTATTGATAGAAATCAAATCTGTTATTGTTTTAAAAAACTCTAATGTATTGTGTCTTTCGTGTCTACACCACGCGTGGATACGGCTGAGGTGGATACCACAGCCGTATCCCTTGCAGCTATCCTATTAAACAATACAAATCTTATCCCTTAATTTAATTCAGATGAAGGTGCTTTTAAATGAAGAGTATGTGTGGTTCATATGTATTTAATATATCAAATCAATAAACAAAAAAAAAAACACCATACAAAGGTTCAAGTCTTATTTTATACCCTTTGTAGTGTATCACCTCATTTCATTCCTCATATATCAACCTCCATTGTCATACCTCATCTTTTTATAAGTATTTGTATTTATTTTTAATTTATTTTAAATTTGTTTTCCTTTCTCCTCCTGTGAATCTAAATCTATTTAATAATTTATAATCATGTACTTATATATTTATGTTATCCTATTGTTATATCACTCGCCTCATTCTGCACCTTCCATTTCCTTGTTTCTTAACTTCTTTTGGCTTATTTTTTTTATTCACTCCCCTATCATCATTCCCTTCACCGAGCGGTGCACACAACTCGGTAAATAAGCCATATGTGTTGCTGTATTATAATTATCTTACTTCTTAGTCAGAAATAAGAATGGTGTCTGATAGGTCTGTATTCTGAAGTCTTTTCAGACAATCTAATCGAGCGGTACTCAAACTCGTTAAATAAGCCATATGAGTCTATTGTATATAATTGTTCTGGTTTACAGGGTCTTAATCGCATGGTGCGGCTGACTACACTCTAAACAAGCCTTAGGTCATTGAGGACGTGGTCCAGTAATATACCTTGTGGAGTATGCGTCATAGGACTTATATAGCCGTGAACCATATCCCCTCCCTCTGGAAGTGCTAGTGTATGTGGAACTCTGGAAGTTGATGTATGTAAGGGCCAAGGATATTACAAACCTCAAAATTTTTCATATGTAAAAATTTTTTTTTTCTGGGTTTTTGGGGTAATTTAGTGTATCGCCTCATTTCATTCCTCATATATCAACCTCCATGGTCATACCTCATCTTTTTTATAAATATTTGTATTTCTTTTTAATTTAAAATGTCACGTCACGGTTGGTTTAAAGTAGGGTAGAGAGAACCCGGAGACCGCTACTAAGATAGGTAAGTAACTAAGGGAAAGTAGCAATAAAAGAATGAGAACTCAGGACTTACAATATAACTATAATTACAGATAAAAACGTTACAGTTCTCTAAAGATAGTTACGCAGTTCGTTTCACCAGCCCCCCTAGACAATGTAACATTCTACAATCGTTATCGCTAATAGAAAGCATAAAAATGTATGAGAATGACATAAGTCATCGAAAAATCACGTGACAAATTATAGGGAATTGTCACCGTTAGCGAATGAAGATATAGATTCGCTATGAAGCGATTGCATCTTGTCTAGGCCCTCAGGTCGGGAACGCGGACACTTATTAGCGTAAGATCACGTAACTTGCTTGCAAAGATTCCTAGGCGCAGGAAAGCCTGGTGGCGTGCCTAGATGGCACAACCGCAGCCAGGCCGTTGGACACCGGCAGGTTTAGCACCGGCCACGACAGTCAACCAGCAGGCTGGCCGATGAAAATGGGGTGCGGGCGTCAGCACGCCACAGCAGCAGCACCCGTAGATATGTGGCCTCTGGCGTAGATAATGGCCGATTCCGGCTCAAGACCTGGTTCAGCTCGGCCTCCGGTCTTGCGATTCTAGGCTGTAGACCTTAGGCTTTCCACTCGTCTGCTGACTCCAGACCCAGCCTTCCGACCCAAGACTTCCGACTCTAGACTTCAGACCCAAGACTTCAGACTGACGTTCTATTTTTCCTCTCTCTACTTGACAGCTCCTTGTCTAAATTTAAATTTTCAAACTTGATTGGCTACGACTTGACTCCTTTGGAGATTCAAGAATATTTTCGAATTTCTTTTTTAATAAGAAGAATCGAGATCTGTAAGACTTATAGGTTTCGGTTATGGACTCATCGGCGTTATTGTCTATATTAATTCGGTCAAGTCTGAAATGCAGATGGTTAATAAATGAATCAATTTTTTTTAAATTTGATTTATCACCCGTAGTTTCAATAGTAAGTAATTTGTCCTCGATATAGTTAAGAGTGTTATTTGATTGTAGTAAGTCAACCATAGGTGGGAGATTTGAAACAGGAACTACCTCAGCTGGGAGTAGTACTGTTAGTCGGTTAATTTGATCTTTTAGAGCACTGACGTTATCACAAGGTTTTTCAGATCGAATATTAACTTCGTAATCTAACTCAGCTTTGTTTAAATAAGCGTATTTAATTTTATTTATTTATTTTATTTTATTTAAGTAGGAATACCAACAGCATAAATATCAATAATACATTAAATCATAAAATAAAATCTTTGGTCTTATATATATGCCAGTTACGGGTATTCACATCATTGTATTAGTTAGTCATTTCAGAAATAAACAATGAAACAAAGGGATAGTTTTTTTTTTAACAAGAAAATTCCCAAAGTGCATCATAGAAGAATAAAAGGATATAACATAATTAATAAATTGGTCATTTAATTGGTAATTTAATTAATTGGTCTAGCCATGGTTTAATAATGTAGTAATTATATTTTTAGAATAGAAAACTAACTAAGAGACCTTTTCTTTAAAAATAATAATAATAATTAAAGAAAAATTTGGATATTAAGAAAGAAGAAAGATTTAATAAAAGGAGAAATTATAGATAAATATAGATAACGATTAGATGCAACTAGGAAGGAAATGCTTTAGAGAAAAGAAAAAATATTCTTTTGTTTTAATTCGAAACAAAAGATTTTTTTTTTAATATTATGAAAAGTAAGAATAATATTAATCAAATTTTCTAGTTTAATCTACGGCTACGACGCAAAGGTTTGCTACTAGAAAAGAAAATAATAAATGAATGATTAACATATCCCCTGGGATGCCTTGTCCGGTTGTAGGTTGGTTCAGCAACGGGTTCAGGGAGTTCAGGAATTTCAAGATGTTCAGGAGTTCAAGTAGTCTGGAAAACAAAAAATATATTAATAACAGAACGTACAGGACAGGCTACGACGTCAGCAGAATTATTATATTAGATTTATATTAAAAGATAAATATTCTATATAAGTAGGCCAAAATATAAAGAGAACTACGGTGTTCTTTTAGAATTTTGAGAAAGCACTAAAGAATAATATTCCATATAAGCACGCCAAATTATAAACGGAACGACGGTGTTCTTTTAGAATTTTGAGAAAGAAACCCCCCTTCTTTATAGTCGGGCGCCAGGCCCGTGTCCAACAGTGGGACGAAAGCAAGGGCTGGTAAAAAAAAATGGTTTCCATGGAGTAACCTAAAGTTTCTGGAACGTTCTATAGTTTGTGTATGCCACCTGTCCACCAGTTATATACACACATCAAAAGTGTCTAGGGATCAACATATATTTTTGCAATAACTTTTCTCCTGATTGATATTAATTAAAATTTTCTTTAAGGATTCATCAAATAAAGTGTTTTCGTTTGTCACAGTAACGATAAACCAAGTCACCTTTGCATTAATAAAGAAATTTGCCATTTTCCTAATAAAGGGATTTTTGACATTTGAACCACTAACACAAAAGTTCGAAAAAAAGACTGAAATAACAGTTTTCTTTAAAATTTTATTGGGTAACTTAAACAATTAATAATCCGTGTTTCTACCGCGAACACTAACAACACAAGAACATCGGTTTGGCATACTCAAAATGAGTTCATCCAAATCACGCTGTGGAATGGCCGCCCATGTTCGTTGCAACAACAAAAAAAGGTCTTCTTGCGACTGGATACCCTCCATATTCGGCAGAGCTCTTCTCTGTAGCATATCCCATGCATGCTCAATCGGGTTCAAGTCTGGCAACTGAGCAGGCCAGGGCAGGACATTGATGTTAGCTGCGGCGAGAGTCTGTCTTACAACTCTTGCGGTGTGCGGTCGTGCATTATCATGCATTAACTGAAATAAGGGACCGATTTGCACTTGTAGAGGAACGATGACGTCTGATACAATCGTCTCAGCATAAATTTGAGCGTTGAGGTTGCCTCTGATCCAAATCAACTCAGTTCTTCCGCCGATCCAAATACCCGCCCATACCATGATGGTTCCACCACTATAAGGATGGACTTCCTGGCAGGATTTTAATCGCTGTTGGCGTCCAGGGGTTCTCCAGTGTCGTATACGTCTTGTATCCGGTCTCATACCAAAACGAGACTCATCAGAAAAGCACACGAAACGCCATTGTTCTTCTGCCCAATTTCTGTGTTCAAGAGCCCATTGATATCGAATCCTACGATTGTGCATTGCTATAGGTGGTACCCGTAGCGGTCTTCGGGAATGAAGGTTCACTTCATGCAAGCGGTTTCTGACTGTTTGGTCGCTAATTAAGTTCCCTGAAGAGTGATGAAGCCTCACGGCTAACATCATGGCAGTTATTGTTGGAGCTCTTCGAGTTAAGATTTGAATATATCGGTCTTGTCTCCGTGTGGTGCAGCGATACCGTCCTCCATGGCGCTCAGCCACGGTACCAGTGCTTCGGTAACGTGTCCAAAGTCGACTGATAACACTCTGACTTGTATTCAGAGCTAAAGCCACAGTACGTTGCCGGGAACCAGCTTCTATCATTCCCACGGCTCTGAGCATTTCTTCCCTGCTTAAATGACGTCGCCGCTCCATAATAACGTTGGTTTTAATCAGTAGTAGGGAAACAGTAGCACTAATAATGTCTTCAATGCGTTGTATGTTTTTATAGGGAAAATATTGACAGCTGATTTTCATCTTTTACTCGAATTTGATTCACAGTTCCTGATTCAAATTATGAAATGCACCAAAAAGGATCCATATAAATTTATAAAATCATAAATTTATTACAAAGCCACATCTCAATCTCAAGAAATCCGCTTAAAAATGCTTGATCCCTAGACACTTTTGATGTGTGTATTATTTTTTTTGGATTGTTTCTCCCAATTTACGTGAAACTAAACTTGGTTAATACTCTTCTAAACTTGGTCAAATTATTTACAGCGGGTTATTCAAAATTCAAATTTTATGGGTGTTAAAAGAATCTAAAAATGTTGTAGTTATGGTAAAATTGTTAGGGGAAATCTTATTCTACGAAAATCTACTGTAGGTATGGTAAGGTATTATTCTTTATACATATTATAATTTAAACATAACATTTCGCCACCCGTGCGAAGCCGGGGCGGGCCGCTAGTAAATAAATATTTATTTTCTTTCTTTCTTTTCTTAACGACTAGGGACCGGATTTATATGTATTAAAAATCCAAAATATGTACAGTGCTGTGAAAAAATATAGACTCAAGCTATTAGTTCATTATTTAAAGAAATTGGATAATCATAATTATTTGTCAGATAATATGTATTTATGCATACTCTAATTAATAACATGTATGTTTTATGTCTATGTGAGTTTATTGAGCGAGTGTTGCTACTTTATTTCAGTCACACTGAATCAGACTGTGAATAAGTATAAACACACTTGCACATTACCAACGTATTGAAAACGAGGTTTTTAACCGACTTCAAAAAAGGAGGTACTGTATTCGACGCGTATGTATGTAATATTAATAAAAATGCGTAATATTCATATATGTTAGTCTATGTGGGCTTCTAAACGAATTTACCAAATTTCACGAGTGTATGTATGTATGTATGTATGTAGGTTTGTCCACGGATTTCTCAGAAACTACAAGTCCGATTTCAAAAATTCTTTTTGCAATAGTTAGAGTATCTTTCAACTTAGGGTAGAGTACAAATTTCATCAAAATCGGTCCAGTAGTTTAAGAGATATAAACTTTTTATGTTTTCAGTAAGTTACGGTAATGTAGACGTTCGAGTTGCGAGATAGTGCTGATACCTATCTTGGTAAAATAAGTCACTAAAAAGTGTTAAATAAACTATTTTAAAAAAAATAAAAACCGACTTCAAAGTAAATTATCTAAAAAGCATAAAATAACGAAAATATTATTGAAGTTGGTGCAGAATATACACAGCAGGTACGCTAACACCAACTTCAATAATATTTTCGTTATTTTATGCTTTTTAGATAATTTACATTTTTATTAATATTACATACATACGCGTCGAATACAGTACCTCCTTTTTTGAAGTCGGTTAAAAACCTCGTTTTCAATACGTTGGTAATGTGCAAGTGTGTTTATACTTATTCACAGTCTGATTCAGTGTGACTGAAATAAAGTAGCAACACTCGCTCAATAAACTCACATAGACATAAAACATACATGTTATTAATTAGAGTATGCATAAATACATATTATCTGACAAATAATTATGATTATCCAATTTCTTTAAATAATGAACTAATAGCTTGAGTCTATATTTTTTCACAGCACTGTACATATTTTGGATTTTTAATACATATAAATCCGGTCCCTAGTCGTTAAGAAAAGAAAGAAAGAAAATAAATATTTATTTACTAGCGGCCCGCCCCGGCTTCGCACGGGTGGCGAAATGTTATGTTTAAATTATAATATGTATAAAGAATAATACCTTACCATACCTACAGTAGATTTTCGTAGAATAAGATTTCCCCTAACAATTTTACCATAACTACAACATTTTTAGATTCTTTTAACACCCATAAAATTTGAATTTTGAATAACCCGCTGTAAATAATTTGACCAAGTTTAGAATAGTATTAACCAAGTTTAGTTTCACGTAAATTGGGAGAAACAATCCAAAAAAAATAATATACAACTGGTGGACAGGTGGCATACACAAACTATAGAACGTTCCAGAAACTTTAGGTTACTCCATGGAAACCATTTTTTTTTACCAGCCCTTGCTTTCGTCCCACTGTTGGACACGGGCCTGGCGCCCGACTATAAAGAAGGGGGGTTTCTTTCTCAAAATTCTAAAAGAACACCGTCGTTCCGTTTATAATTTGGCGTGCTTATATGGAATATTATTCTTTAGTGCTTTCTCAAAATTCTAAAAGAACACCGTAGTTCTCTTTATATTTTGGCCTACTTATATAGAATATTTATCTTTTAATATAAATCTAATATAATAATTCTGCTGACGTCGTAGCCTGTCCTGTACGTTCTGTTATTAATATATTTTTTGTTTTCCAGACTACTTGAACTCCTGAACATCTTGAAATTCCTGAACTCCCTGAACCCGTTGCTGAACCAACCTACAACCGGACAAGGCATCCCAGGGGATATGTTAATCATTCATTTATTATTTTCTTTTCTAGTAGCAAACCTTTGCGTCGTAGCCGTAGATTAAACTAGAAAATTTGATTAATATTATTCTTACTTTTCATAATATTAAAAAAAAAATCTTTTGTTTCGAATTAAAACAAAAGAATATTTTTTCTTTTCTCTAAAGCATTTCCTTCCTAGTTGCATCTAATCGTTATCTATATTTATCTATAATTTCTCCTTTTATTAAATCTTTCTTCTTTCTTAATATCCAAATTTTTCTTTAATTATTATTATTATTTTTAAAGAAAAGGTCTCTTAGTTAGTTTTCTATTCTAAAAATATAATTACTACATTATTAAACCATGGCTAGACCAATTAAATACGCTTATTTAAACAAAGCTGAGTTACGAAAATAATACGAAGTTAATATTCGATCTGAAAAACCTTGTGATAACGTCAGTGCTCTAAAAGATCAAATTAACCGACTAACAGTACTACTCCCAGCTGAGGTAGTTCCTGTTTCAAATCTCCCACCTATGGTTGACTTACTACAATCAAATAACACTCTTAACTATATCGAGGACAAATTACTTACTATTGAAACTACGGGTGATAAATCAAATTTAAAAAAAATTGATTCATTTATTAACCATCTGCATTTCAGACTTGACCGAATTAATATAGACAATAACGCCGATGAGTCCATAACCGAAACCTATAAGTCTTACAGATCTCGATTCTTCTTATTAAAAAAGAAATTCGAAAATATTCTTGAATCTCCAAAGGAGTCAAGTCATAGCCAATCAAGTTTGAAAATTTAAATTTAGACAAGGAGCTGTCAAGTGGAGAGAGGAAAAATATAACGTCAGTCTGAAGTCTTGGGTCTGAAGTCTAGAGTCGGAAGTCTTGGGTCGGAAGGCTGGGTCTGGAGTCAGCAGACGAGTGGAAAGCCTAAGGTCTACAGCCTAGAATCGCAAGACCGGAGGCCGAGCTGAACCAGGTCTTGAGCCGGAATCGGCCATTATCTACGCCAGAGGCCACATATCTACGGGTGCTGCTGCTGTGGCGTGCTGACGCCCGCACCCCATTTTCATCGGCCAGCCTGCTGGTTGACTGTCGTGGCCGGTGCTAAACCTGCCGGTGTCCAACGGCCTGGCTGCGGTTGTGCCATCTAGGCACGCCACCAGGCTTTCCTGCGCCTAGGAATCTTTGCAAGCAAGTTACGTGATCTTACGCTAATAAGTGTCCGCGTTCCCGACCTGAGGGCCTAGACAAGATGCAATCGCTTCATAGCGAATCTATATCTTCATTCGCTAACGGTGACAATTCCCTATAATTTGTCACGTGATTTTTCGATGACTTATGTCATTCTCATACATTTTTATGCTTTCTATTAGCGATAACGATTGTAGAATGTTACATTGTCTAGGGGGGCTGGTGAAACGAACTGCGTAACTATCTTTAGAGAACTGTAACGTTTTTATCTGTAATTATAGTTATATTGTAAGTCCTGAGTTCTCATTCTTTTATTGCTACTTTCCCTTAGTTACTTACCTATCTTAGTAGCGGTCTCCGGGTTCTCTCTACCCTACTTTAAACCAACCGTGACGTGACATTTTAAATTAAAAAGAAATACAAATATTTATAAAAAAGATGAGGTATGACCATGGAGGTTGATATATGAGGAATGAAATGAGGCGATACACTAAATTACCCCAAAAACCCAGAAAAAAAAAATTTTTACATATGAAAAATTTTGAGGTTTGTAATATCCTTGGCCCTTACATACATCAACTTCCAGAGTTCCACATACACTAGCACTTCCAGAGGGAGGGGATATGGTTCACGGCTATATAAGTCCTATGACGCATACTCCACAAGGTATATTACTGGACCACGTCCTCAATGACCTAAGGCTTGTTTAGAGTGTAGTCAGCCGCACCATGCGATTAAGACCCTGTAAACCAGAACAATTATATACAATAGACTCATATGGCTTATTTAACGAGTTTGAGTACCGCTCGATTAGATTGTCTGAAAAGACTTCAGAATACAGACCTATCAGACACCATTCTTATTTCTGACTAAGAAGTAAGATAATTATAATACAGCAACACATATGGCTTATTTGAAAAATGAAAATAAATGATAAAAACTCTTATAAATGAATTATATTATTATTATTATTATTTACCGAGTTGTGTGCACCGCTCGGTGAAGGGAATGATGATAGGGGAGTGAATAAAAAAAATAAGCCAAAAGAAGTTAAGAAACAAGGAAATGGAAGGTGCAGAATGAGGCGAGTGATATAACAATAGGATAACATAAATATATAAGTACATGATTATAAATTATTAAATAGATTTAGATTCACAGGAGGAGAAAGGAAAACAAATTTAAAATAAATTAAAAATAAATACAAATACTTATAAAAAGATGAGGTATGACAATGGAGGTTGATATATGAGGAATGAAATGAGGTGATACACTACAAAGGGTATAAAATAAGACTTGAACCTTTGTATGGTGTTTTTTTTTTGTTTATTGATTTGATATATTAAATACATATGAACCACACATACTCTTCATTTAAAAGCACCTTCATCTGAATTAAATTAAGGGATAAGATTTGTATTGTTTAATAGGATAGCTGCAAGGGATACGGCTGTGGTATCCACCACAGCCGTATCCACGCGTGGTGTAGACACGAAAGACACAATACATTAGAGTTTTTTAAAACAATAACAGATTTGATTTCTATCAATACGTCAAGACCTCAAAATATGGGTAAAGTATCCAAATATTATAATTTGATTATTAATTTTAATCCCCTTAACATGTGCAAGTGTGCAATGGGATAAGATAACAGTTTAGATTATAAAAAGAATATTATCGAAACCAGCATGGTCAAACTGTGCACATTTCTCGCATTCCTTTAATCCCTACAGACAGAGCTTTCAATTTAGCGTGTTATTACTATAAACGAATTTCTAGGTCAAACATTAAAATATTTTGTTGGAGTCGATCTACGAAAAGAATGTTTTTCCCGTGGTGTTTGGTCTCATATGGTTGGTCTCTAAAAGTACATGCTAAAAACCTTGATGAACCTTGATACATCTTGATGAACACTAATTGGAAGAAAAAAAGTCGTGTATTCAGTAATTTTAGTTTAGTGATTTTATTCCATCTTCATGTACAAAAACTAAGTCTAAGTCAGCCCCGGATCTACGATTTTTCGAACTTTGTCCTCGATATAGTTAAGAGTGTTATTTGATTGTAGTAAGTCAACCATAGTCAGTCAATAAGTCAATCAGTCAGGACATCTCCTTTTATATATATTGATGATGATTATTTACTTTACACGATCATGCTTGGGCAACAGAAATACACATGTGTACCTAATTTCAACTTAATCAAAAAATATTTTTGTTTTACTTCAGAAGTTTTTGTCCTGTAGATGGCGCCACATTGAATTTAATGGGTGGGTTCGATTCCCGCCAAGTGTCTGGGTGTTGTTTATCTATTTAAGTATGTATTTACAAATAAAAAAGTATATAAGTATTAGTATCAGTTGTCTGGTTTCCATAGTACAGGCTCTGCCTAGTTTGGGATCGGATGACCGTGTGTGGATTGTCCCAAGATATTATTATTAATGTAATATTATATAGCCTATAACTAGCGGACAATCAAGACGCTTCTAACGACACCCTTGTTGTCTAATTATGTTAAGTAGTTTAGAAGATATTCGGGAACAGATGAACATACATACATACATTCTTGTTAAAATCATAACCCTCCCTCCGTTCCGTAGTCGGGTAATTAGTAAAGAAAATGACGGTCGCCCCGCCACGTCAGTGTATGTACTTGTAGGTACATTATATTATGGTGATGTATCCATTTAGAACGGCCTGTATTGAATAATCTTTGACAGTATAAAGGAATCTTCAACAGTCTTGAAAGTGTGTTCAGTCAGCAAAATAGACAGTAATAATTATACTGGTAGAGTGGGTAGAGGGTTGTAGATCGATGACGAAACTCTGACAGTTAAGTAGGTACTTTGTATGTCATGTTGTAATATTATATATTATCATATTATTATGTGTGTGATGTTAAAATGATAATTTCATTATATTAACTTAATAATTAATTTAATATATGACTTGGATGGTGAAGGATGTGGCAAAGA
This sequence comes from Furcula furcula, assembly GCA_911728495.1. NCBI lineage: Eukaryota > Metazoa > Arthropoda > Insecta > Lepidoptera > Notodontidae > Furcula > Furcula furcula. Next base: position 31,274,371 of record OU452245.1, on the reverse strand, counting down.
GAAATTGGTGGTGGCCAGATAGGGGGTAACCCCTATATTTTTATATAGTTTCCTGACAGTGTAAAGATTATAATATTTTAATGTTCATTATATTGTTATATCATAATATTCTTAGAACATATTTACTATCGGTGACGGTGATTATATTAATTAATAATTGGTGATCATTGTAATGATGGTTGAATAAATCCTATAACTAGCTTATAAGCGCACGCGTACGACCGACCACCTATTAGTACCTAACTCGGTAGGTAGCGAGTTCTTCATCAATTCATTTTAGATGAAATCATACAGATCAAGGGGGGGCGTCACGCACGCGCGTCTGCCGCTGCCAAGCGCAGCCACCGCAATATCATAGGTTACTCATGTTTTAATATTGTTTACAATGGGCTGATATTATGATAGATTAACTATGAGTACCTACACACACATACGCACAGCATCATCGCGGTCGCTTCGTGGAAATAATTTATCTAATTGCAACGGTCTACAAACATTGTTATCATGTTATTTGCGACCACTACCTCGGCTTCCCTACCTTCCGTGAATTGAAACAAGCTGGTAACCTGTACAACTGACCTCGGAGGCCAGCTCTAGAGTATGTCTACACTTGTAGAGTAGCTACACGTCACCAGAACATGCGGCCACCACGAGCCGCCGTCAGACAACATTCACTCGCGAACAAACCACATCTGTGACATTATACCTAAAGGAGTTATCAGCTAATTGCTTGAGTGTAATAAATATAAATCATACATTAATTACCTCATGCGGAACAAGGGTCTCCTCTCTGTATTCCACGACATGAAAGGTCAAAAGGCCTAAACTCTAATCCAGCACGCGGGCCAAGTGAGGATTGGTGGAAGAGACACGCCTTTTGAATAATATCTGGGTTATGGCTGGGTCACCTCGCGATGTTTTCGTTCGACTTTAGCGAATGGTTAACCATCCGATAAGCGGGTACACAAGATGTACGCCAAGTGGAATTCATACTGATACTGCCAAGGGAGGCGAGGACGGCCGGCGGGGCGGCTAAGTTAAGACTCCCCGTGTGCACCGTGTCAGGTTCCCGGGGGGCCACCATGTGCCACCCGGCAGCCGGCTCAAAGTCAAAGCACTGAGGAGTACTTGATGCAGAACCCGCCGCAGGGCCCAGGTCCCCCCCTATCCCTTCGCAGTGGCTGGACGTTCGGGGTGTGGGCCCATAGAACGTCCATTGAGTACGGCGGCGACTCCGATGGCGGCGGGGTTGCGACCCCCGACCCCGTGAGCACCGTGACTGGTTCCCGGGGGGCTACAATGCGCCCACCGGCGGCGGGCTCAAAGGCAAGGCACTGAGGGGTCCCTGGTGCAGATCCCACCGGAGAGACCTGGGTCTCCTCTCATGTGCCGATGCGACAGCCACGGGGGTTTTAGTGGGTAAGAATCCCACATACCCCGGTCGAGCCCAACAGCTCCCGGGCAACCTCACGGCGTCTCAAGCAGATCCCTCAGCTACTAACAAGCAACCTCACGGCGTCTCAAGTAGATCCCTCAGCTACTAACTAAGCTACTATCGTACTCTATTTTTACACGCATTTCAATCAAATTTGTATTGTTTACTTATACCATGGATAAATTCATCCATGCTTATACTATAGGTACTATTAGGTACTTCCCCTAAGAAGTGTTTGTGTTATGTTCCGCAGGACCCTTGCAAAGCTTCACAGCCTCCTAGCAGCCACTTTAGCTTTGGGCTCGATTAACCGCCCAAATGAACAAGGGTTAACTGGAGACGGTCGGTGTTTCTACGGATATATTCCGACACGTCGCAAGGGCAGGCAGGGCTTAAAAACGTAACGGAGACCTACTGGTAGCACAATCCATTAATAACGTTAAAATATTTAATTTATCATAAAATATTGGTAGGGTATGAATAAGGATATTCATAATGCGGACTTTGGTCATCGACGAGCCGCAGTGAGCTAGTTGTGCTGGAACAGCACGGCCACTGTGTAGCCGGGAGTTAGTAGCAAAAAGGGACGCAGACAAACTTGCTTTCTCTATTCTCGTATGGTATGAGCCAGAGACTTCGTGGTACGTACCTAAACATATCCCATCGTATCTATTATTCAGGACTCAACGTGTCCTTCCGTCGCTTGTAAATTTAAATTAGCCTCATATTTATTTACTAATTCGAACTACTTATTACCACCGCGGTACGCAAACAATTCGTATTTCTTTGTTGAAACTAATTCTGTTGGAACGTTGACAAGTATTTTAAAGTAAATTATTCCACAAATATGTTACAATGAACGCGCAAATATGCGCAATTCCTATTGTATTCTCGCTAGCGGCTAATAATGTGTCGGCTATGATAACGACATTAACATTTTTGACTAATTTAAGTAGGGGTCGTCGCAGGCAGACGCCGAGATGGTGTCGGGCGCGGCACATTTTATCCGCTACACTATGCGCCATACGTGTTGCCATATATTGAGGTCTCGTGCCACGACCTGGCACGGCACACTGATTAGGTTCTCTTTCACATAAGTGTAACCAGAGCGCCGGCCGCTGCGCCGTGCCGCGTACCGCGCTCGTACCGGAGCCATAGTGAAGGCTCCGGCTGCGGTGCGGTGCGGCTGCGGTGCCGTTGCGGCTGCGGTGTGGTATCGCTGTATAAATGAACAATAATGCTATCATCACTGTATGCTGTAGCGCGTGGCGGGCGGTGCCGCGGCGCGACATAGTGCGGCCCCGCCGCCGCCGCCGCCGCCGCCGCCGCCGCCGCCGCCGCCGGGAGCGCGGGCGCCGGTGAAAGCGCTACAAACGAAAATACACGTCGTGCTATCGTTTTAATTTTGGTGATTATATTTTTTTTTGTTTCAGTGACGCTTCCACATTTGAAGACATTTATTACTGAATGGCTGCGGTCCAGGGTGTAATTTAGGCATAGCTGTAGGCGTTTTATGATGTGTGAAAAATGTCACTCGATACGCCACAGAATACCGAAACAACAAGATTTTCCGCTACTCATCTATTGTTTTCGATGAACTAAATGGTATGAACGTTGAAAGGTCCTAGTGCCGACCCGCGACGCTGACAATCATTTAAGTCCAACTAGATATACAATATACATATTATATGTATAGGTACGTATAGCGCTCAAATACTTACCAACGGGTACCTATGCTCGCTAGGTGATCTAGTTCCGCGATAACGCCGTCTTACTTAGAAGAATACCTACCGACAATTTGTCTCGCGCATTTACTTACACACACTAATTCACACTATTATTATATCGTAGCATTATATCTAGCTAAATGACACAGACCTAGGGATGATTTAAAAAATAACATTAAAATACAAATTTCCCCCACTTTCTCCAATGAAATTGCATGCCCACCAGTGTCTACAATGATCTAAGTTTTGTACACCACCACACACTGAGGATTGCATTGATTATTGAGGAAACTATTATCAGTACCATGGGTATTGGTTTATTGTTACTAAAACACTGTAAGTGCTAGTTTCCAAATTGACAGAATTCACACACAATAAAATGAATGAGGAAGTGGGTGAACGAATTTTTATCTAGAGCTAATGTATTCAGATTAACCGACACACCATGTTCATTCGTACGGAAGCTACGGTGCCTGGTAAGGATAACAATCTTGGACAGCGGACATTTTATTACTAAAGGGTAAGTTTTAAACTTGTTTTATTTTAGAACTACTTTCAAGGCACCAATCCACCCAGGGCACCGCAGCGGCCTCTCCCCTCTTACCGTTATGTATATAAATGTATATAGAGAACTTCCTCTTTAAACTCTACTAATTAGTCTAAATTATTGACTCATTGCATAAATTAAGGAACCAGTATTTAAAATTCAAATGAGGCTGTTTGTGTGAATTTGATTGCTTGCTATGCTTTTTATTTATAAATGTTTAAAGTGGAATAATTGGGTAAGCTTGAAATGAATTGACTACGAGATCGTGACAATTAGTATTATTTAAAAGTCTTTGACTGAAGGTAATTAAAATATCTGTGACTAAAATATTAAAAAAAAAATTAACCGAATAACATTAAAAAGTATAAAATAATTTAAATATATTATTATAATAAAAAAATATTCATCGAAATCGGTTCATATTTGTCAGAGTAATGTAATGGACAACATCAGTTTTATGGTTTTTACCAGATAAATTCCTCCACATCGTTCATGGTCCTCCAGGAAGTTCTTATCTGGTTGTGATGAAATTCATACAGATTCATTAGTGGTTCCTTCTTTCGAATAAAAAAGAATCATTGAAATTAGTAAATATTTGCCAGAGTTATGACTATTTTAAACCGACTTCAAAAAAAGAGGAGGTTCTCAATTCGTCTGTATATATATATTATTATAAAACCCTAAGAAGAAATATAAAAAAAAAATACAGAAGAATGTTTTTTACATACCAATGCTCCTTTAATTGAACTTACACTTGATAGGAAACACAGATTCATGATAACATCGTTATTAATACACACCAATTGATAACCACAAGAATATTAACCAGCACTACTGCATTATAACAACTCTAGTGACAGAATGACAGAGTGACCGCTCTATACGATTACTCGCACAACCGTTCCGCACGAGATCTAATAATTGAATGTCCCTTGCACCGCCAGAGCAGCGCCTTATATACGCGTTCGGTCGGTCATTCCACCATTCTACCCTCCATTTATTTTATTCTACCCCACATTTTATTTCTTATCGTTCCGTAATATCTAAGAATATATTTTTTTTTTATGTATGTTCACGCATAACTCTGACAATTGGGTATTTGATTTTTTTTTTTAGTTGATAAATGGCAAGATCGTATATAAGTTTTATAATAAAACTATTTTTAGTTTTTTTTTATTCAAAAGTTACCAGTACCGGAAACACGCCGACAGCTCCTGAACAAACCCGAGCGGGTGTGACGTTATAATGTTAAAGCTATTTAATAACTGTACAGCGTCAACGGCTATTACACTTGACTAGACAAATAATAATATTGAAAATTTATTGCTAAAAAACGACTCTGAACAACGCTGAACGACACTGAACGACGTCACTGAACGTCACTGAACGTCACTGAACGTCACTGAACGTCACTGAACGTCACTGAATGACACTGAACGACACTGAACGTCACTGAACGACACTGAAGTACGACACTGAACGTCACTGAACGACACTGGTGGCGTTCAGTGTCGTTCAGTGTCGTTCAGTGACGTTCAGTGTCGTCGTTCGAATATTTATCAATTGTAATGATTATTTTTTTATTCGAAAGATTGAACCACAGTAATGAATCTGTATGAATTTTATCACAACCGGATAAGAACTTACTGGAGGACCATGAACGATGTGGGGGAATTAATCTGGTAAAAATCTGACAAATATGAACCAATTTCGATGATTCTTTTTTTATTTGAGAGAGAAAACTACTATTATGATCCCATGCAAATTTCATTACGACCGGATAAAGGTCTCTACCCATTACACCGCATCATACCATGACCGTGCTATGAACGTGTCAGACACGAAAATAATACGACACGGATAATAATATAATACCTTCCCCACTGTACGGATCGACGGCGTTCTGTACCCGTGTGATGACCGCATACAACCCGTACGATGTCCGTGTGTAACGTAGTTGATTCGGAATCTGTCATTCTCATGTGCATATCAGACTGTAGCGGACGCGCGCTTTTATGTCACTAAATAAGTATGGCTATTAGAAGAACCGCTAGACAGTTGGCAATGATTGCCGTAATATTGGATGAAGAAGAACGTACAACAAGAACTCGACGCTACTGGATTCACGATTCTATAAAAGAACGAAAAACCAAAGGGGAATATTGGACATTATTTAGGCATTTAGTTGATGATGAAAAAAAGTTTTTCAAGTATTTTCGAATGTCTCAATTCCAATTCAATATGTTATTGAAAAACATTCACAATGACATTTTGAGAAGAAACACTAATATTAGAGAACGGATTTATTCAAACTGACCAAATAAGGCAACGCGTTGGTAACGCTTTTATAACGGTCATCATACGCGCCTGGAACCCGTTTGCTCCCCGGCTCGCCGCCTGCGCACAGCGGTTTATCAACGGCGCGTGTCATGCACGGATCGTATCAGCACCGACAAAATATTCTCATCGAGAATAGTTACCGCTCCGTGCATGACACGCGACGTTCTTGGTTGGTGACGGAACGGTCTTGTGAGCATAGTCCCATACTTTTCAATACAAAGAATACTTTTTTGCCTGACACGTTCATAGCACGGTCATGGTATGATACGGTGTAATGGGTAGATACCTTTAATTGTTTCTGAAGAAACATGAATTATGTAAAACTATGTAGACGATAATGTGATCATAACCTACCTAGATAATTTTACCGTCTTCGATGGTTCAATCTTTTAGTATGAAAATATCACTAAAAAGTATAAAATAAAATATTAAACAAAAACGAACCGACTTCAATAACACTGAAAAGTATAAAATAATTTAAATATTACAGAAGTTGGTGTTGGCGTACCTGCTGTGTATATTTGGCACCAACTTCAATAATATTTAAATTATTTTATACTTTTCAGTGTCATTGAAGTAGGTTAAATTATTATTTTAAATATTTTTTGTCCTTAAAAACCGACTAAAATGTAATATTTTAGGCTTTACTGCAGTTTTTTCTGAGGCGCCATTCTTGTTGTTTTTTCAGAAGCTACTTATTCGTAAGCAATAAATTTTTTATGGGACCCAATGAATGGAGCTTTTTGAATATTTATCTTCTTCTCATAATGAACACCTTCGCTCTTCTAACAACCTTCTTCTGCATTGCGCCTCTCATCAATCTGATTTTTTCCACTCGTCTTATCATATTCAGGCTATACTCCTTTGGAATGCGCTCCCTCAGGACATTAGGATGGCTAAAACGTTGTTTTCTTTTTTAAAAAAAATGCGGGATGATATTGATAAGACACCTATGGAATCTTTTCAACACTAGTCTTTGTATTTATATATATATGTATATATTATTTTTGGAAGTATATTTATATTATTTTATCTTGATATCATTTTTTTTAATATTTAGTCTATAGTATTTATAGTTATAAATTTTTGTAATTATTATATGTATTATAGAAAAAATAAAGTATAGGAATAGAACAAAAATAAAAATTGAAAGCTAAGATATTATTATCTTTTTTGCACCCATCTTGTACCTTCTCTGTACCACCCTAAGGTAGACTGGCAGAAAATGCCTAAGGCATTAAGTCCGCCTATGTACAAAATTTGTGCATGAAGAATTAAATAAATAAATAAATAAATGGATCGACCTACCCTACCCGTACAAGAAATAATTTTTCAAATCGGTTCATATTTGCCAGAGTTATGCGCGAACATACATAAAAACAAATATAATATCTATACAGACGAATTGAGAACCTCCTCCTTTTTTGAAGTCGGTTAATAATACTCGCAACCACCTCGCTCCTAGACCCGGGTTGCGTAGTAAGTATGTCTCATGGAAATAAACTCAACATGCCAGGTAATATTACAAACTAAAGACGTAATAATAATATCCTGGGACAATCCACAAACGGTCATCTGATCCCACCCAAGCTCAAGGTTTACTATGGTAACCAGACAACAGTTACTTAAATTCTTTGTTTTTGGAAATACATAAATTGATAACACCCAGACCCAATGTCAAATTCAAAATTCAAATTAATTTATTTGTTAAACATAGGTATTATAAGATGATACAATATCTTCTATACTATAATAAAACTCAAAGAGCACTTTTTCTGTACATTTAATATTTTTCCAAAATTTCTATGTGGGGATACTATACTATCGACATAGAGGCCAAAACAATTTTTTTTAACCGACTTCAAAAAAGGAGGAGGTTCTCAATTCGTCTGTATATATATATATATATATATTTTTCTATGTATGTTCGCGCATAACTCTGGAAATTATGAACCGATTTGAAAAAATGTTTCTTCCATCCATTCTTTAATCCGTTAATTGGGTCCCATAAAAAAATTATTGCTTAGTAATAAGTAGTTCCTGAAAAAACAAGAATGGTGACTGCGCACTGAGAGCTGCAAGAAAGCCTATATAGATGACGTTTTAGTCGCTCGGACTCGCTCGGTCGGACAAAAATAGTCATAACTCTGGCAAATATTTACCAATTTCAATGATTCTTTTTTTATTCGAAAGAAGAAACCACTGTATTGAATCTGTATGAATTTTATTACAACCGGATAAGAACTTCCTGGGGGACCATGAACGATGTGGAGGAATTTATCTGGTAAAAACCATAAAACTGATGTTCTCCATTACATTGCTCTGACAATTATGAACCGATTTCGATGATTCTTTTTTTATTCGAGAGAGTAAACTACTATGATGTTTCCATGCAAATTTCATTACGACCGGATATTTTTTTCTGAAGAAACATGAATTATGTAAAACTATGTAGACGATAATGTGATCATAACCTACCTAGATAATTTTACTGTTTTCGATGGTTCAATCTTTATATATGAAAATATCACTAAAAAGTTTAAAATAAAATCTTTAAAAAAAAAATTTGAACCGACTTCAATATCACTGAAAAGTATAAAATAATTTAAATATTAAACCACAGTACCGTTATTCGAAGCTTTATAATGAGAGCGGCACTTCCGGTTTCCCGTCATATTTGTTCCTATTGGTCTACTTCACTGTGATTTGATCGGACGTGACGTCATATTGCCAGGCGGGTGGGGGGAGCTGTTGTAAAACACGCTCATTCCATTCGTGTTCATTGGCGTCTTGTTTCCCGTCACGGACACTCGTCCGAGGCTACAATATACAACTGTTTGTGGAATTTAAATCAAATTCTATATCTAAATAATTCCAAAAGTATACAATGTTGAACAACAATATTTGCTACAAATAGTTGAAGCCGAACAAAATGCACGTAAGTACAAAACATTTTAACGGTGTTTGCCGTTCGTTTTGTTTGTGTGTTCCTAATGAAATGTTTTATACTATTGATAATGAAATGTTTTATACTATTAAATAGTGTGTGGTTTGAATATAGTGCAAGTAAATTGGGCTATGTTGGTCATAAATTTGTAAATAATCAATTTTCATTTAGCCCACTGACAGTAATTTGTATATTTGAAAACTTTAAAAATTATAATTTAATACTTGTGCTGAATTGATATTTTTATTAATGTTTAATGTGGGTAAGCTTTATGTGAGAGTTTTCTAAGTGGATAAAAAGTAACGGACACATAAACATGTAATATTACAAATTGTAATCTACCTGCAGTTTAAAACATTTGCAGAACTATTTTTGTAGCCAAGTCCTACGATAATATAGTACATCTACCTGCAGTTTTAAGCATTTGCAGAATTATTTTGTAGGCGAGTTCTACGATAATAATACATCTCTTACAGTTAGTTCTAAGCTTTTTTTCAGAATGGATGGTCAATTTACAATAATACAATCGGAACAGTGAAACAGTGACATTAGTTGTACTTGAAGAAAAGGCGCTCTGGCGTTATCAATGTGGTGTGATAATTGGATAAATTCAGTAAACAAGTGAGTTTTGTTAATATATTACTTTTGATTGTGCGGTATCTGTATGTTCACGTGTGCTGACAAGTAGAACTATACTCATAGGGTAACCTAGGATTGGGAATTAAAAGCCTAGATACAGTACAAATGGAGTAGTCTTATAATTGTGGCCGCCACCTCAATTTTACAGACAAACCATTTGCGAACATATTTTTTGTTGTATCTAACAAAAAAAAAAAAAAAAAAATGCTGCTAAAATAGTTTGCAGGCAATGGTATTATATACAATATCATTGTATCATTGCTTGCATGACAATATTTCGTAGTCTTCTTGTGTGGGCTATGTAGGTTAATTACTATTATAGTCTGTGAGCAGAAAGGTGGAAATATAACTGTTTCAAAGTTAATTGAAATACAATTACGGTTTTCTTTAAAATCTCTTTAAAACTTTTTCAATAAGTTTGTGCGACGCATTATTGAGTATTGAGATATTAACAAATCTGTTTGTCTTGGAGAAATCCAGTGCATGCGTACGCAACGCAGTAACTTTTAGTGTCTAATACACAAAATTCACGTATATATATGGCAAGCCTCGTAAGGTTACAATCAATATAAAGTACTATCTCATGGCACAAGTTGCCATCCATCGTTGCAGGATGGGTGCACAAATCATAAACGTCCCATCTCGGGGGCAGTACATGTACAGTTGCTCGTCGTAAGGCAAGCTCCTGGTTTCCAGATTTAATTCTGATAATCTTGTCAAAGTCTAAAGGTTGTTGGCTGAAGTCTACTTCACCAGAATAGAGTACCATCGCGTGGTACGAGGTCTAATTTCTATTCTCCTTTGCATAACGTTTGCAAATATTATCGCCCACCCTCGCAGGATGGGTACACAAATAATTAACCTGTCGCAGGATGGTATGTATCATCTCATGTATGTTGATCATGACCACGCACCTGATTCAGAATCAATTTTGACGATCTTGTCAGTCTGACCGTTGTTGGCTGACTTCTACTTCACTATCAGCATTAAGTACCATCACGTGGCATATTTTCTAGATTCCATTTTAAATTGCATGGAGTTGCACAAACCACCACCCTCGCAGGGTGGTGCAGGGGTATATATGTATATATATATAAATATAAATAATAAACCTCCATTCCGTGATGGTACATATGTATATAAGTAGTTATTTATTTATTTTATTTCTTAATTGCTCAAAAAAAGAGTATGTATCCGGTTTTTAAAATAAATTTTGATTTGTCAATTTGGAAGTGGTTGGCTGAAGTCTATTTCACCATCAGTATATTGTCCTTCACAAGGACTGCACATTTTATTACTCGCCCTCGCAGGGTGGATACACAAAGATTTAACCTCCCTCGCAGGGACAGTAACATGTATAGCTCGCGGAGAGAGCACGTACAGTGTATCCGGTTTTTAGAATCAATTTTGATTTGTCAATTTGGAAGTGGTTGGCTGAAGTCTATTTCACCATTAGTATATTGTCCTTCGCAAGGACTGCACATTTTATTACTCACCCTCGCAGGGTGGATACACAAAGTTTTAACCTCCCTCGCAGGGACAGTAACATGTATAGCTCGTGGAGAGAGCACGTACCTAATTTTCAAAATCAATTTTTGCATTTTTGTCAGTCTGAAAGTTATTTTCTGAAGTCCATTTCATTATAATAATTTGACTGGCCCGTCGTTCTCATAGACACCCTAACTCCTACTCAGTGGTTGTGGGTTCAATTCCCACCAAGTTTCTGTTACTATTTATCGATATAAGTAGGAAGTGCATTCGTATCAGTTGTATGGTTGCCGTTGTGCAGGCTGTATCTGGTTTGGGATCGGATGGCCGTGTGTGGGTTGTCCCAGGATATTATTATTATAAGCATAGTGACATTGACAGGGTATTTTTAGCAATTACGTACCTCCGCAGGGTACCCCAATAAGTAACAGTTCCCTGCAGGAGTGGTAACTGCATATTGCTCTTCGAGAGACTGTTTTTCTGTTAAATTCAGCAGAGATATTAAGACATTAACAGTGTGTGTATGCCTGGCACATCGTCTTATTAATAACCTTTTTCTGAGGAGTTTGTTCTGACTATCACGCACTCTCGCGGGGAGAGAATACAGAAATTTACCTTTCAGAAGAAGGTTGCAGTTGCACGTACGTGATTCTATGAATCAATTATATATAAATATATAAATTTCATAACCCTGGCTTGCAGTCACGTCTTGGATCCTAATCATGGTCCATTAATTTTACTGTCTTAAAATATCAGGAGCGTAAACTGCTAAGTTTATCAAAGTTTTGGATACAATATTTAAAGAAAGTTCTTCAAACAATGATTGGATATGATGTGGGGACAACATGTCCTTTATTTGAAGACCACCATTACTTTTTCTATACTATATCCCATTTCAAAGTTAAAAGGTATGTAATCTTATAATTGGGACTTCTGGTTATCCATAATGATGGAATCATTCACGAGTTTCTATAACAATATCAAACTCAATTCTGTGGGTGTAAATGGGTGTAAGTAACCAAGTTATGCCAAAATGCATCGCCTGCATTATTAGCTAAAAGTAATGCAGTCCTCATTCACAATTGCGGAGAACAGGCGTATAATTGTACGAACTGTAATTATTCTAATGAGAATAAAGATTCTTTAACCCCATAATTTAACTTCCGATCAATGTCGGGAGTAAGAAAATATAAAGAAAGCAGTTGCATTGCAACCAAAAGAAATATTTGCAATCCTGCTTACTATCTCTTGTAATTTCGCATTTATTACAAAGTGACAACACAAATTTCCTTTACCTCTGGTAAGGGAAACTAGTATGCAGACAGGGGGTGGGACCAACCATTCACAGATGCTTATGAATATTATATTTTTCAATTAGTTCTTTAATACAAATCAAATTTCATTGATAATATTTTATACAATATCCTTGTAGAGACAGATAGTAGGATATATGGAGTACATATGTCCATAAATATTTAAGGTACTTTGGAGCAGAACGGCTACAAATCATCCTCCATGTATGATTATTCGTGTATTCGGTGAACGTATACTTACTCGTATTGGCTCTGAAGTATTCTGGTATAGATTAAATATATATTTAATCGTATTGGCCCTGAATTATTTCGGAGAGCAGACTCTGTTCTTGAACGAGTTTTGAGTCATCTATTCATATGACACAACTTTTAAAGAGTCCGTTTTCGCATACAGACAATATTCTTTCGTTCTGAAACTTAAAAATGTGAGATTTGGTGATCCAGACTTGACCTTTCAAATCAAACCAAATATTACATTAAAAATTCACGAAGTAGTTTGGAATTATCATGAGCTGGTCTTGATTTTCTAAACTAAATTAAAATAACTGGAAATATTGCCACATTTTTTGCTAATTTATAGCGGATTCAAGCATTAATCATTGTTGTTTGGTATTATTATTGCCTAACTCTGACAATGTACAATACTGATCAGTCCAGTTACTTGCTTGTCAATTCTTAGCAACATGTTCTTAAATCGATTTTACTTATTAATCCTTTACTCATCTATTTAGGATATGACTTAGTGAGCAATTTTCAAAGTGGCTTACTTCACATGTAGAACACATACATGCATATATAGCAATGTATATACGATTTAACATTTATAAAAAGACCCTGACTAATGACTAGAGTAATGCCTTAATAGAGTTTAGATAAAAATCCCATATAATTGATCTATTACTACACAAAGTGAAGTCTACTCTTCACACTGTTGCTTGCTGGATGCTAAAGATTATCACACTGCATAATAATTACAGGTAAACATTGTAACATCACCTTGTACTCTGTAAAGCATAGTCGTGTCGTTAATCGGAAGGCCACGTACTGCAAAGTATACAACATCGCAGTACCTGGTGTTGTGCTTAAAAACAAATTGTATATGTATTCAGTTATCTTATCTTTATTGATGGGTCAAAAAGACTAAAATCGCGAACATAATTTAGCTTAATTAATTACCTATCATGCGTCACAGGCGTAGTGGTTTTTAATAATAGTTAGCACATTGAAATTGGAGATTTTTAATACATTTTACACTGCATTATAAAGACGAAAGTCAAAAACACATCAGGAAAAAAAAAAAAAAAAAAAAGACAAAAAAGTACTTTTGTACTGGATTGTTTAACAAAACACAATGAATAATTGGCATAATATTGATTTTAATGGTTGATACAGTTCTATTCTCCTCTTCTCTTTTTCTGCTACTCGTTTCTTAAAGAAATAATTAGCATATACAAATATCTATATATATAAGAATGCAATCTATTGAATTTTTATTTAAAATTCATACTTGGATATTTAAAATACATCCGTAAATCACATTGGCGTCATTAATCTACTGATATTACCAGGCGATAACAAACACGTCTCATTATAAGCTTCGAATAACGGTACTGTGGTTTAATAGCAGCGTTTTCCCTGAAAGAAAACGCATATTAAACTACTTACCTTATTCGAAGCTTACTTTTTAAACCTGCCTGGTATTTCTTCGACACAATGAACACGAATGGAGTGAGCGTGTTTTACAACAGCTCCCCCCACCCGCCTGGCAATATGACGTCACGTCCGACCAAATCACAGTGAAGTAGACCAATAGGAACAAATATGACGGGAAACCGGAAGTGCCGCTCTCATTATAAGCTTCGAATAAGGTAAGTAGTTTAATATGCGTTTTCTTTCAGGGAAAACGCTGCTATTATTGAAGTTGGTGCCAAATATACACAGCAGGTACGCTAACACCAACTTCAATAATATTTAAATTATTTTATACTTTTCAGTGATATTGAAGTCGGTTCAATTTATTTTTAAAAAGATTTTATTGGAATTATTGTCTGTCTGTCTGTCGTTCTGTTTGTCCAGGTATCATTTGAAAACCCGTGGATGGATTTTGAAAGGACTTTCACTGATGTGTTGTGTAGAAGTAGGGGTATAAATTGGTATATAAAACATCACGCTATGTTTCATAGGGGCTAAGCAGTGAAAGATTACTTGCACATATTACCACGTAATTTCCTTTGTATGTGAATAGGGTAATTATAGACTGATCAGTTAATATTTAAGATATGTATTATTACGCTATATACATATATATATTCATGAAATTTTATTGAAACTCCCCAAGTCCAGGTAGTGTATAGGTATTGTATTACAGTCGCAACAATAAAAGATGCGAAAAGTTTAAAACTTTCATTATCGAATATCATTATACAGTAATTTACGATGGTAGCGTGATTTACATTATGAACAGCGCCATCTATCGGTGAAATTGAACATACAATCACTATAGAACTTTAATCTATCTATCTATCTTCTTCTATACTATAATAAAACTCAAAGAGCACTTTTTCCGTACATTGAATATTTTTCCAAAATTTCTATGTGGGGGATACTATACTATCGACATAGAGGCCAAAACAATTTTTTTTTGGAACTATTGTTTGTCTGTCTGTCTGTCTGTCGTTCTGTTTGTCCAGGTATCATTTGAAAACCCGTGGATGGATTTTGATAGGACTTTCACTGATGTGTTGTGTAGAAGTCAAGGTATAAATTGGTATATAAAACATCACGCTATGTTTCATAGGGGCTAAGCAGTGAAACATTACTTGCACATATTATCACGTAATTTCCTTTGTATGTGGATAGGGTAATTATAGACTGATCAGTTAATCATTAAGATATGTATTATTACGCTATATACAATAGGGACTGAGGAGACATTTAGTTTGCATGAGATATGGCAGTGGCGAAGGGTCAATTTTTGTAAGGGGTAAGCCGGTCCGGTACACCCAGGACATTTACATTAGATTTCTGTATTGTTCTAAGTACTTTGCTGATAGCAATATCACATTATATCTTTGAAAGGTTAAAATCTGTAAATCCCGAGCGAGTCCAAACTAGATTAAGGGGGGTTCATGAAATTTTAATGAAACTCCCCAAGTCCAGGTAGTGTATAATAGGTATTGCATTACAATCGCAACAATAAAAGATGCGAAAAACTTAGAACTTTCACTATCGAATATGATAAGACAGTATTTTACGATGTTAGCGTGATTTACATTATGAACAGCGCCATCTATCGGTGAAATTGAACATACAATCACTAAACAACTAATCTATTTTAATAAAAGAAAGTCGTGTTAGTTACACTATTTATAACTCAAGAACGGCCTAACCGATTCGGCTGAAAATTGGTGGGGAGGTAGCTTAGAACCAGGAAACGGACATAGGATACTTTTTATCCCGGTAGGTTAAGGTTAAGCAACGTTAGGTCAGGTCATTAAATAGATGTGTGAACCGATTTGTATGAAAGTGTGCATATCGGGTAGGTCTGACAATAGGTCATACAGTATATTTCATACCGCTAGGTTAAGGTTAAGCAACATAAGGCAAGGTCATTAAATAGATGGGTGAACCGATATGTATGAAATTTTGTGTGCATATCGGGGAGGTCTGAGAATAGGTCATAAAGTATATTTAATGCCGCTGTTACCATGATTGACGAGGATATATAGAACGAGAGGAGGGTGCAAGAGAGGAGAAAGAGGGAGAGGGGTTTCGAGAAGGGGGTGATGGGGTGAGGGATCGGGGGAGTTAGGTGGAGTAAGGGGGGAGTAAGAAGGAGCAAGTTCGTAGAAGAGAGAAGGGGAGAGGGTTCAGAGAGGGGTAACAGGGAGAGGAAGAGGGGGAGTGTGACGGAAACCGAAGCGGGAGGGGAAAGAGAGAGGAGAGAAAGAGCATATAATAAGATTTTTTTTATAAGAGAGAGAGATATGGAGAGAGATAAATCTAGGGAGAAAAGGGGAGCAAAATGTAATAAAAGCGCGGGCGGAGCTGCACGGGTCAGCTAGTGTTACATAAAAGTGCACTATGTTTTGTCATTATGACATACAAATATAAATTGTTGACAAACTGACTGACAAGTAATAAAAATCATATTAAATAGTTTTACTTAAATCATTAAATAAAATAATAACAATATTAAATAATAATAATAATAAATAGGCATAAAAAAGGAATGTCAAGAGAATATTATGAATGTCAGAAAATAAGAATGGAATGTCAAAAAAAAAAAATTTAAATTAGCCATTTATTATTATTTAATTATTATAAAATTACTAGATACATCATCATTTAAAAATTCCTCTACATCATAATAGCATTTCTTAATTAATAATTTCTTTAGTTCTTTCTTGAATTTACATAGAGGCATACATTTTAGTACATGAGGCAATTTATTGTAAATTCTCGGAGCATTTCCAAAGACGCTTTTATACATTAAAGAGGTTTTACATTTAATATGGCACAATTGATTTTCGTATTGGCTACGCATAGGGGTCTTCTTCATTGCAGATACCTTCTGAAATAAATGCATATTTATTTTGACAAATACTGCTGTCTCTAGTATATACAATGCTGGTAGAGTTAGAATTTTTAAAGACTTAAAATAAGGTACACAACTATCAGTTTCAGAAATTCACCAGTATTAATGCACGTATTAATTACGTGCATATGTGGTGGTGCTATAATTTCTTTAACGTATTTGATCACACTAGTGGAAACACCATCATAACCAACAGTATTTGTATTTTTAAGGTTACTAATTATTTTTACAATGTCATTGCTAGTAACAGGTAACATAAAGAGCGATTGTGATGCAATATTTTCAAATGTGAATGTATTATTACTGTTGTCATTTTGAATATTATTTTCAATTTCATCAATAAAGTAGTCGTTAAATTCATTGGCAATATCTGTTGGACGTGTAAAGTTTTTATTATTTCTTTTTATTAGCTTTATCTGTTCTTGTGGTAGACATTTGGAATCGTTAATAATTTGCCAAGCTGCTTTTGATTTGTTCTGAGATGAATTTATAAGATGACTATTTCGGGATTTCTGCGTCAATTTAATTATTTTTCTATAAAGCGTTGTGTATTTCTTAAAAGCAAGCTTATTTTTTGAGTTAGGATTTAGTCTATACTTCCAAAGTAATTGGCTTTGTTTTCTGCTACATACTTTTATACCACGAGATATCCACTTGTCGCGCTAGAACATTACACTGGACTAGTGATGTAACGAATATTCGCATTCGCATTCGCGGATATTCGCATATTTTTGGATATTCGTATTTGCATTCGCATCCGCAAAATTTCTGCGAATGTTTTGCGAATATGAATATCAGAAAAAAAAACAATTTGAAGATAATGGTAGGTTAATAAAATCAAAATCCATTAATTTCCTATGTTTTTAATGCAAGAAAATGCACATTAACAGTCTTCCCTTTATCATTTGGTATTATTTATTCATTATTTTACTTTGGGCAATGAAGCTTAATAATTAAATTTTCATTAAAACTTATAACACAAAAAGTATATAATATAATGTAATGTAAACATATAAAAACAAATTCTTCTATGAAATTTTTATCAGTTTTTACTTAAGTTTTAATGTTATATAATCATCTGCTTGAACAGGTGTGTCTTCTACATTCGCATTTGCATTCGCATCCGTGAATGTCAGTAGCAGACATTTGCATTCACATTCACATTCACGAATGTTTAAAAAATGACATTCGTTACATCACTACACTGGAATAGTGTCCAACAGGCCTGTCCAAAATATAATATTCCATAGAACATAATATCTGCTCAAACAAATCAAAAACAATAAAGCGGCAACGTCCCGTCGCCGCATCGTCGCGTCGCGTCGATCGCGTGCTTTACGTCTCTTCGCCGTGGCGTCGCCATGTCGTGGCACTCGTTTTCTTTGGTTGTACTCAAGGAGGTTAGATACACATGGAGGATGCAACGCAAAGAATGTCTTGAAGACATTCACAATCATTTGTTATGTTTTTTGTCTCTTTCATTAGGGTGACCACGACGGATCTAAGTTTAGGATAAATACTTACGGATTACGTATTTAACGAAAAAAAAATAAAACGTAAGATAGGAATATATAATATAAAACTTATTTTATAGTAGGTAAGGGCAGCGTTCCGGAAATCGTGTGCTGTCAGTGATAACTTAAAGCACAGAGACTTGGTTGTTTACTGTCGGCTTATTAGAAAACCCGAGCAAGCAATGGAGTTAGCTATGCCTAAGCATATTCATCCATTCTCCATTGTCTGTTCATTTCTGATTTTATCACGTAGCGAAACCTTATAGTTTCGTAGAAGAGCCGTATTTGTAGTAGAGTACCCCTATAGCTTTGAAAATATTCAAGTTGAAGTGACAGTGGGCGGGGCACATAGCTGGAAGAACCGATGGCCGTTGGGCAGAAAGTTTCTAGATAACGACCACGAGCCGGAAAGTGGTGTGTAGGATGGCCCCTCACAAGATGGACCGATGTTATCACACGCGTGGCAGGAAGCCGGTGGATGCGTGGCCGAGTGGCGAAAGACCGTTAAGTTTCGACGTCATTGGGGCAGGCCTTTGTCTAACAGTTGACGTCATTCGCCTGATGAATGCATGGATAGATTTTATAGAAATGAAAAACACAATATGGTAAATCATTTACTAATATTCATAACATTTATTATATAAGCCAGTCGGTAATGGAGAACATTTTACATGGAAATTTCGCTAGTGTTTGTAAGCATTTAATCACAATCCTAAATTAAAATAATCAAATACACGGATGCGGTAAAAGCGTTTGCCAGGACTGTACATTTCTACGAAATTCTCCTTGCGGGGCCCTAATCATTGTTGATGTGCAACCAACCTGGACACACGAATACATCAGGACAACGATTACTACTTACTCCAAGAACTATCATTTACAGTACAGAAGCAAAAATAAAGTTGCTATTATGTGTCACACGCCAGAAAGTCATCAAGCTATTAAAGATGGTCTAACGTCTGTTAATATCGCTTATCACACCTATTCTCGTAAAGATGAAAAGATGTACAAAGCAGTTATCTTTGGTCTTCCAGACTACGTTGAAGAACTTTTGCCTAGTGAAATTGCGTCTCTTCGCTTTGACAATGTTGTTGTACGAAAAATGAAAGTATCTGTAGAAAAATCTCCTAATTGGCCACCCTACTTGGTGCAATTACCTCCTGGTGCTGACTTTGTCAAATTTCGTCAAATCAAGCTTCTATGCAATAGCGTACATACATAGCGTGCGTAGCTTCTGTACAAATCTATAAATATATACATAATAACTTTACCGAGTCTTATAAAAAATCAGAATATACCATTAAAATCAAAACTTCGCGATGTCACAATAATTGGGTTAATAAAAAAATAATTAAAGCTTGTAATTATAGGGATAAGTTATTTGATAAATGGATAAAAGATAGTAATAATTACATTTTAAAATTAAACTATAACAAAGCCAGGAATTATGCTAATACTTTAATTCAAAAACATAAAAATCAAAAAATTCAATCTGAGATCGTAGATAACCAACATAACTGTAGGAACTAATGGCAAATTTTAAATCGTCTTACGGGTAAAATTAAATCATCTGTAGATAATTTCATCAAATCTAATTTTGAGGGACCTGGTCTAACTAACAAGGATATAGCAAATAATTTCGCTAATACTTTTGACGGAAATGTTAAGACAATGATTCGTAAATGTGACAAGACCCTTATAAATGAAGCAAATTACAATGCTTCGGCTAATGTTTCTATCCGCTTCAAACCCGCAGACTCAAAAATAGTAAATAAATACATTCAAGCTATAAATACCCTAAAGGCTCCGGGGGTAGACAGAATTAGGGCTATCGATATAAAACACATAGGCTGCAACATTAGCGCAGTCATTGCAAAATTAATAAACACTAGTGTAGAACAGGGTAAATATCCATGTGAATTAAAAACTGGAATAATAAGACCTATTTATAAAAAAGGATGTCGTTCTGATTATAACAACTACAGGCCCATCACTATATTACCTACAATAAATAAAATAGTAGAGAAATATATATCTAAGCAAATTATCGATTTTTACGCAAATAATAATATATTAACTGAAAGTCAATATGGATATCAACCTAAAAAAGCACCACTCAACTATTAACGTCCTTTACAGATAGCATTTATAAAAGTCTAGATAAAAAAGAACACGTATTGGTCTTATTCATAGACTACAGTAAGGCTTTTGATACCTTGCAACATGATAAGTTAGTTAAAAGTCTACATAACAGCGGAATTAGGGGAAAACTACTCCATTGGTGTAAAGATTATCTTAAAAACAGAACTTATGTTGTTAGAGTTGATAACGACCATAGTGACACGATTAAAGTGACTGAAGGCACGGCTCAGGGATCGGTGTTAGGACCTTTACACTATCTCACGTATGTCAACAATCTAGTAAAATTGATAAAAAATACAACAATTTATCAATTTGCCGATGACACATGCCTCATAGCTACTGGGCGTAACGGGCAGGAAGCTCTTGAAAAACTTCAAGAAGATTTTAACAGTCTGGCCATGTGGTCTCATGACGTTGGTTTAGTGCTAAGTTCAAGTAAGACAAAACTAATGTATATAAGTAGTAGCCAAAACAGAAGACCTGACATTCCAAAACTGATATCACATAACCACGAGTGCCTGCATGATAACAAGAACACTACTTGTAAATGTGATACAATTGAACTTGTTGACAAATATAAGTATCTAGGGCTCACTATTGATAATAGGATGAATTGGAAAGCTCACATTGATAAAGTTTGTGACATATTACGGGGTATCTTGGCTAAATTTTCTTTGATTAAGTACAAAATACCTTTCAAAACACTTCTGTTGCTTTATAATTCATTAGCTGAATCAATAATTTCTTATGGACTATCCAGCTATGGAAGGACATATAGAACTCATGTTGACCATATATACACTCTACAGTTACGGTTATTAAAAGAAATTGTCCCTTATAATATTAAATTAGAATATAAAAATGATTACCATAAGTTATTTCAATTTTGTAAAATCTTACCAATTCATCAAAAAATAAAATATTCCTTATTAGTAGAAGAGTTTTACAATGAAAGCCTGAAACGAACAAAGCCTTTAAACACAAATGTCATACAAACGCGTAGCATTAAAAACGGCGAATTGTTACTACCAAGATATACAAATTTATATGGCAAAAGAACGCGACAGTATATAATACCAAATTTGATTAATCAAGTTCCAAACTCTATAAAGAATAAAATTGGGGTAATTGTAAAGGTTTTTATATTATGTAATGTAGGTAGATGTGAAATGGCAATAAATCAGTTAGCTTCCAACCGTTGTTTCTGTTAATCGTTCCACTGGCGACGATTTCGATAAAATTTATAAATTGCGCGTGAATCGGCAAAATTAGTGATTAAAGGTGTTTTTTATAGTGTTTAAAATTAATAACAACATTAGAAACAATAATACAAGATGCCGATCGGTAAAATTGAACCGTTTGACCTCAGTTCAAAACAGTGGCCAGCATATATCAGACGGGTGAAACAGTTTATATTACTAAACGAAGTGAAGCCAGAATTAAAGGTTCCGATGCTGATCACAGTGGTCGGCGAAGCCACTTATGCTCTGATGTGTGACTTATGTGCACCGGATCATCCAGAGAATAAAGAATTTGACACGTTGGTTGATTTAGTTTCTAATCATCTGGAGCCAAAAAGGTCGGAGATAGCCGAGAGGCACGTATTCCGGCTACGTAAACAAAGGCCCGGCGAACAACTCGCGGAGTATTTACAACATCTTAAACATTTAGCGGCAACTTGTAACTTCGGTTGCAAGTTAGAGGAAAACCTTCGCGATCAGTTCGTCTCGGGGCTCGCGAGTGACGTCATGAGGTCTAGAATATTTGCAGAGAAAGATATCGATTACAGTAAAGCGGTGGAGTTAGCTCTGGCACTAGAGGCCGCAGATAGGCACGCGGAGGTGAGCGGCGCGAGCGCGGCGCCGGGCTCGAGCGCCTCGGGTGCGGGCGGTGACGCGGGCGAGGGCCTGCATGCAGTGCGCGGACGGCGCGGTGGTGGCGGCGACCAGCGGGCTGCGGGGGCCGCGCGCCGCACGGACACAGATGGATGGCGGAGCGGAGGCGGCGGCGGCGACCAGCGGGCGGCCGGTGCCGTGCGCCGCACGGACACGGATTGCTGGCGGTGCGGCAAGGCGCACCGCGCGGATAGGTGTCGATTTGCCAATTATAATTGTGATATATGTAATCAGCGCGGACACTTAAAGGTGATGTGCAGTGTGGCGCGTGATCGTTATCAGTCGAGAAGGCAGAACTTTATGGAGGAAGGTTCGGAGGACGAGTTTTATAATCTTAAAATTGCATCTCAAGGTAACAAACCTTTTTTGATTAAGTTGAAGATAGACAATATTTTTATAGAGTGTGAGATAGATACCGGTAGCCGTATTTCGGCTATTAATGAAGACTGTTATAAACAATTATTTAAAAGCAAAAATATTAATACGGACAATCTAATTTTACGTAGTTATTCCGGTTCACGGATCGATCCTCTCGGTTATATTCTAGTAAACGTGACATTGAATAATGTTACCGCGAAGGATCTGGCATTGTATGTGATTAAAGGTGGGGGTCGCCCTCTGCTCGGTCGAGACTGGCTCAGAGCCCTTAAAGTTAATCAAATTAATATCCACGAAATCATAGATGATCAGTTTGTGAACCGACTTTGTGAAGAATTTCCCGAAGTGTTTGTAGATAAGTTAGGGACGTGTAAAAAATCGTTACGTTTACAGCTCACAGATAACAGCGGCGTGTACGTGCGCGCGCGGCCCGTGCCGCTGGCGCTGCGCGGCCGGGTTGAGCGCGAGCTCGAACGGCTCGAGCGTGATGGTACTATATATCGTATCGAACATTCCGATTTTGGCACTCCAATAGTACCGGTGATCAAGTCGGATGGGGAGATCAGAATCTGTGGTGATTATAAAATCACTATCAATCCTAAACTCAAACGTGATTTTTATCCTCTGCCACGGATCGAGGAACTGTTTGCCAATTTGAGTAACGGGGAAGAGTATACGAAAATTGATCTTAGGCATGCGTATGAACAAATATTATTGGATGACGCCTCCCAACGGTATACTGCTATCACGACACATGTAGGGACATTTGCGTATCGCCGCGTTCCGTACGGTTTGTCCTGTGTGCCCGAAAACTTTCAAAAAATGATGGAGGAGACGCTGCGTGGCGTGCCTGGGACGGTAGTATTTTTGGACGATATTTGTGTAACGGGACACGATAGACAAACACACTTACGTAATCTGAGGGCTGTACTCGAGCGATTGCGCCAGATGGGCTTAACAGTAAAATTAGATAAGTGCAAATTTTTGCAGAAAAGTGTGACCTACCTAGGTTTTATCATTGATAAAGAAGGCTTGCACCCAGATCCATGTAAAGTAGAGGCTATTCAAAATGCACCAGAGCCTAGGGATGTAACGCAGTTAAAGAGCTTTCTGGGAATGATAAATTATTATGGTAAATTTATCCCGAATTTAAGTTTGTTGCTTCATCCCTTACATTCACTGTTGAAAAAGGAAGCTCTTTGGAAGTGGGACTCCCAGTGTGCTAGGGCATTTGCAGATGCCAAGCGGGCGTTGTTAAGCAAACGTTTACTGGCACATTATGAGGAAGGGCGGCCGCTCGTGCTCTCAGTCGACAGTAGCAGCTACGGTCTAGGAGCGGTCCTCGCACACCGTTACGCAGACGGCTCCGAACGACCGGTCAGTTGTGTGTCCCGGACACTCAACTCTGCCGAAAGAAAGCTACAGTCAACTGGATAAGGAAGCCCTGGCTATATATTTCGGTATAACAAGACATCATCAGTATTTATTCGGGCGAAAGTTCGTGTTGCGCACAGATCACCAGCCGTTGAGTTTTATATTTGGCGTAAAAGGGGGCATACCGCAAACGGCTGCTAGTCGATTGCAACGGTGGGCGGCGCGTCTAGCTGGTTACGATTTTTCGGTGGAGTTCGTCCGTTCGACAAACAACAGTCCTGCAGATGCGTTATCTAGGCTGCCATTGTCACAGGAGCGCCGCCCCTCCGAGGCCGTTAGCTATATAAATTTAGTAGAAGATTGTTTACCAATTAGTTTTAAAGATATAAGCAAAGAAACGAAAAAGGACACACTGTTAAGCAGGATATTTGGTTACGTAATGTTTGGTTGGCCGTCAGTCGCGGGTTCCGAGGAGGAGAAGCCGTATTTTGCACGGAAAGAAGAGATTGTCGCAGATTTAGGCTGCTTGGTTTACAAATATAGAATCATTATTCCGTCATCCTTACGTGAAAGACTTTTAGAAGAAATTCACGATGGTCATTTGGGTATTACCAAAATGAAAAATCTCGCCCGGAACTATGTTTACTGGCCCAGTTTGGACCAAGACATTGAGAGCAGGTGCCGTGCTTGTGAGGCATGTCGCGTGGTGCGCGATTCACCGCCGCACGCACCGATCCATCCGTGGGAGTTCCCCCTTCATCCCTGGCAACGTGTCCATGCTGACTTCGCTGAATTTGCCGGAAAAAAATATTTTATATTGGTAGACGCTCATTCTAAATGGCTGGAAGTTATCACTATGAGTCGCACAGATGCGGCGAGCACAATATTGGCTCTTAGATCGATTTTTGCACGTTTTGGTTTAGTCTCGCAACTTGTGACTGACAATGGCCCACCGTTTTCTTCGAGTGATTTCAACAATTATTGTATGAAAAATTGCATTAGGCACGTAACTTCGGCGCCGTATCACCCTCAGGGGAATGGTGCTGCAGAAAACGCAGTTAAAACTGTAAAGAAAGTGATTAAACGAGCCGTGCATGAAGGTGAAAATGTATCGCAGGCTCTGAGCAAGTTCCTATTCCAGTATCGCAATTGTGAGCATGCCACAACAGGAGTATCGCCAGCGGTGGCTATGCTAGGTCGGCGTCTGCGTGGGCGACTGGACGCCATCAGGCCGGATGTGACGGCAGTAGTACGCAGTGCAGAGGACCGGCAAGTAGCCAACGCAGGCGGTTCTCCAAGAGATATTAAGGTTGGTGGTCCTGTTCTTGCGCGTGATTATTCAGTGAGGGGTAGTAAGTGGACGGAAGGTAAAGTTATTGACCAAACGGGTCCTGTCTCTTTTAAAGTGCATGGGGGATGGGCGTGAATGGCGCAGACATCAAGACCAGTTAATTTCGGTTAAAAATCGATACTCTCTGGCACGCACAAGTTCAGGAACTCCAGCCGAAGAGGATAATATCGCAGTTAACGAAAAAGCTCAAGGTGATAAAGATGATGAGTATGTCGATGCATCGGACGGAGTGGAGACGGAGAGTGTTCAAGAACCGGCTGTTAGTCCTCCAAATTCAGCATCGATACCGCAAACTGAACAATCGCTATCCCCACTCAGTCCAAAGGTATCAGCTCGAGCTTTACGTGCTTACAATAGAAGTAAGAAAAATGTACATATTTAAAAGGGGGAAAATTGGGGTAATTGTAAAGGTTTTTATATTATGTAATGTAGGTAGATGTGAAATGGCAATAAATCAGTTAGCTTCCAACCGTTGTTTCTGTTAATCGTTCCAACAACAACAAGTAAAAATATAAAGTACATATTTAAAAAGTATTTTTTACAACAACACGTATAAATTCCTGGCCAGCTGACTGGTAGGCCATGCCAAAGAAATAGATATAGGTATTGTATGTTTATACATACTTACATACATAATACATTTATACATACATACTTGCATATATAATACATATATTCATATATACATACTACCAAATAACAATCAGACAGTCAGACAATAATTACACTTATTTTATGTACATTATTACTACAAAAAAATTTAGCTTCAACCTGTATTTAACCATTAAAAACTACCTGCATGGAACTCACTGTCGTGAAATGAATTTCCATGTATAATTTTTAACTAATTGTTTGTGACTACCTTCATTATAATAATTATATTGTTTATTCAACTCATCCTTAACTCATCAATATAATTATTACGATGTTTGATGATTCCACTTCTATCTGTTTTCGTACTGTTAATAGCATTCTTTGATTATATATACGTCTAGATAGCGTGTTCGATGTTCAAACACTTGACAATATCAAGTATACCAAAACATCAAATTGGTATACTTGGTTGTTTAGTATCACTTGAACTCTACCGATGGTTTGTGCTCGCAAAAAAAAAACTTTTTGCCGAATTGTGTAATCAAATCGTGAAAATATTAACTAAGTAAAATTAATAAAGATTCTAACTTAATTTTCCATTCATAAGTTTTAAGATTCTGTGAGGGATTATTATAAAAACTCGATTGTTTTTTACGACAATTTGTACATTGTCCGACTAGACTGGTGTGGCTAGGTAATAATGGGGGAATATATCTTAAGTCTGGGGTAATTTTTCTTTTGACAAAAATGAATTCAATGAAACTTAATACGTAGGTAGTTAGTGACCAAAACATGAAATAAATCAATTATAATAATTTTAATTTCTTTTTTTGATAAATTAATTACTTTTATATAGGTAAAGTATTTTTTCTTCCTAGTCATGAGGCAAATAAGACGTTCACCTGATGGTAAGGGACACGCCATTTAATTTAATTTAATTTAATTCAATTCAAATCAAATCAAATCTTTTATTTTTATGTTATTTTATTTTATTTTATTTTATTTTATTTTATTTTATTTTATTTTATTTTATTTTATTTTATTTTATTTTATTTTATTTTATTTTATTTTATTTTATTTTATTTTATTTTATTTTATTTTATTTTATTTTATTTTATTTTATTTTATTTTATTTTATTTTATTTTATTTTATTTTATTTTATTTTATTTTATTTTATTTTATTTTATTTTATTTTATTTTATTTTATTTTATTTTATTTTATTTTATTTTATTTTATTTTATTTTATTTTATTTTATTTTATTTTATTTTATTTTATTTTATTTTATTTTATTTTATTTTATTTTATTTTATTTTATTTTATTTTATTTTATTTTATTTTATTTTATTTTATTTTATTTTATTTTATTTTATTTTATTTTATTTTATTTTATTTTATTTTATTTTATTTTATTTTATTTTATTTCGATAACGCTAATATTATTTCATATCATTGGCTATTTATGGGAAAAATATTTATAACTGGAGATCCCCAAACACGCACACAACCACAGATGACGCGAGTGTACAACGAGGCCTGCACGCACACACGAATAATGAGGTTGTTATGGTTATTAACGTAACGTTACAAGACTAATAGGTATCTAGACGCATATATAATCAAAGATAGCATTATGAAAATATGTAAATTTTAAACATAGACTAACATAGATGACGACGGCGGATGTACGGATAAATTCTAATGAGTTTATGTTACATTCAGTATGCATAATATTGTACCATTATTATTAATAATAAATAAATAAAAAAAAATAAAAAATACGCAAGTATAAAAGCAACAATCGCTATGGAACTCAATGTTTTAGATGTTAAGCATTTGGCCATTCTTCGCGTAATTGCAATTTACCACCTCGTTGCGTTAAATGTACTGAGTCACATCGAATAGAAGATTGTTCCAAGAAATCTCGGGATCAACCGGCAAAGTGCTGCAATTGCGGTGGTAACCATCCTGCGAACTATCGTCAATGCAAGGAACGTGAAAAATATTTGCAGATGTTACGTGATAGACAAAGTCAACAAAAGGATATTAAGAATGTGCCTCTCCCTAAGAAGTTCAATATTGTAGATGAACGTCCATGGAATTCTGTTGCTGCTTCTAAACCTTCCAACCCCGTTGCAAATGAGAATGTTCAAGATCAAGCTACAGCAGATATGCTAGCTATCTTAATGACTATAAAATCCATCAAGAGCCAGTTCGTTAGCTGTACTAGCATGATGGATAATACGTATGTTTAATACGTTGAATCTTCGTGTACTTTACTGGAATGCCGATGGTATTCGTTTAAAAATTACTGAACTGCTAAGTCTGGTAAGCGAGCTTTCTATTGATATCGTTGCTCTATCAGAAACTAGAATATTACCCCATCATAAATTAAATACTCCTGGATTCACTTGCTATAGAAGAGATAAACAACGAGACAGTCTTGGTCAAGGAGTTGCTATTCTAATTCGTTCCGATATTGTCCATACTACTTTGACCCTTCCAAACACTCAAAACATGGAATGTATAGGAATTAAACTTCAAATGTCAAATCAGAGTATTGCCTTCGTATCTGCGTATCAGTCGCCTAATTTACCATTACTGTCTAGTGACTTAGATCTAATCCTTAATTCAAACTCTAAGATTGTAATTATGGGCGATCTCAATACCAAACATCCATATTGGTATTGCCCTAGTGCTAATCGACATGGCGAAATTCTATTCGACCATATGGTTCGAAATGAGTACGATATTCTCGCTCCATCTAGCCCTACTCTTGTACACTATCATAGCTCTTACACTCCTTCCACTCCTGACATTGTTATTTCCAGTAGAATATACGACATTTCAGAGCCTCAGGTGCTAACACGGTTATCCTCTAACCACTTGCCTGTTATATTCTCAGTTGATGGTCAGGTCACTAGACATGAACGCATCATTTATAATTACAGTAAGGCTAACTGGCAAGGCTACAGATCTTATTTAAATGACAAGGTGCAACTTTCAAGCACAACCTTTGGACAAGACTTTATGTCATGTTTTATAGGTTGAGGGTAGATATGGAGATATACCTTCCAAATGTTATTTATTATGTCACCTACCCTCCTATGTATATGTTAACTGTCAGCTGATTGTAATGTCAATGACCGTTAGCTTCCCTCTTAAAATGGATATTACACCAGTCATACATCGAACTTAAAGTTTTTATTTCATAATATCTAAACCGCCCGTACATGGCCCTAATCAGCGCCGGATATAAATAATACCAATTTTATCGAAGGAAGATCATTATTAAATGAGTTTGGAAGCCGTGGAGTGCAAATAAATGCATCGGGATTGCACGCCAAGGAAAGAGGTTGAAAGTTCAAAGTCCGGACATTAAACCGTAAAGTAAAAATTGTCATATTAGTGCTAAATATTTGAACCCAACACTCTAATCTGGTATAAATTAGATATTAATTCGATGTATGTGCTTTAAGGTGCGTATTTTGTATTCTACTTAGTATTTGATAAATTGTGTAGTCAAATTACCAACCATTAATTTAATTTTTGTGCTGTGTTATATGTATAAATTCCGGTCAGTTAGTCAAATTGGTTTGTTTGTAGCTTATTTGTTACATTTAGTTGGCTAGCATCATATTTTGTACCGAATTATCAATCATTTACATTAGACATTTGCACTTAGTTGGTTGTTACATTATTACATAAGTAGTTACATTAGAAGAATACCTAATAAATAGGTACATTTGTATGTAGTTAGATTCGTAGTGTCTGGTAAAATTGTATTTTAGTTTGTAGTACTTATGTAGTTAGCAAGTTCATAGTACATCAAAATTATAACAAACTGTTAAACTATACTTTATTGTGTTAAAGTACACATTTTACCAATTATTATTACACTATATTCAACTTTAGCTATATAATACATTTACACCTTATTTACAAACTATACAACGTTATTAGAATCAATTGTAGAATTATTAATTTACCATTAGTCTGTTAACAATATAAGTACACAGTTTTGTTCGTTTAGTTAATCATTTATTTTAATTTATTGTATTGCACTTCCGCAGACTACCTTAAGAGATCGTTATCTCCAGTCTCCCAATATGACCGAGGAAAAGGAACTTATTAAGAAACGAGGCAGCATTAAGGGTCGTCTGACTGCCTTTTCCAACTATGTGACAGCACTGGATGTCTCTTCGCTGAGTCCCTCGGATGCCAGGGAGTTGCAACTGCGAATTCGTAAGGTCGAATCATTATATGATCTATACGATGAGGTACAAACTAAATTAGAGTGTAACACTGACGACATGGATCTACAATTATCTGAGCGTATAGAATTTGAAAGGCAATATTATAAATTACTTGCAAACACTCAGGAAATTTTAGAAACCTATACTAAGGCACAAGATAAACTAGAAAGTGCGTCTAATACACGTAGTAGTCATAAGCTGGTTAAATTACCGACCATTGAACTGCCGAAATTTGGTGGCTCATATGAGAATTGGCTCGAATTTCACGACACCTTCACAAGTTTGATTCATAACAACGATGAAATTGATGAGATAAACAAATTCCATTACTTAAGGGCATCGTTGCAGGGTTCAGCCGCTGTGGTGATTCAGTGCATTGAATTTTCGGCTCATAACTATTCGGTAGCTTGGGAACTATTATGTGAGCGGTATGACAACAAGCGATTGTTGATACAAAACCATGTTGCCGCATTATTTAACATAGACTCACTCACAAGGGAGTCATCTGCCGCATTAAAGGGTTTGACTGATCAGCTCAATAAGAATTTACGTTCGTTAGAATCCCTAGGAGAACCAGTCGAGCACTGGGACACTCTTTTAATTTATTTAGTAACGCGTAAATTAGATGCAAAAACTTACCGCGAGTGGGAACAATACAAAGGTACTTTAGATAATAAGAAACCGATCAATCTCACCTCATTTTTGGTTTTTATTCGCAACCGAGCAGATTTGTTGGAGACGTTAGAAATGTCTCACACTACACATCACACAGGCACAGGCAGACACTTGAACACGTCTAAGATTAAGGCTTTAGTTTCGGTTCATACCCCTAGCCATAACTCGAGCACGACGTCAGTGAAACCATGTCCTAAGTGCGATGATGAACATTATTTAAATAACTGTCCCAACTTCCTTGCCTTAAGTCCTGACGCGAGATATAAGTTAATTCCAAATTATAAGATTTGTTTTAATTGTTTCCGTAGCGGTCATTACGCTAATACGTGCAAAAAACCAAGCTGCAAGATTTGTAAGCGTAAACATCATACACTTATACATGTAAACGAGTTCAATGGGAAACCAGTTTCCAGATCGTCGACGCACACTGATAGTGATGATAGTAGCAACACAGGTAAATCCTCTCACCCCATTGGAGACGAACCTCAGAACTCGAGCGTTGCCCTAATGAGCAGCATGCGCAGGAGTGGGACAGGGCGATGTTTTATTATCTACTGTCTTAGTTAAGGCCTACGATTTTAATAACCGTGAGATAATCATTCGCGCCATACTCGACAGCGGTAGTACTTCGTGTCTCATGACCGAAAGATTGCGTGAACGATTAGGCCTCACAGCTGATCGCGTAGATAAATCCATTGTAGGAATAAATAATATAACATCGCCTATTAGTAAGATGTGTCGGCTGCGCATTATGTCATTAAATGAGAATTATTCAACCTGTTTACGTTGTTGCGTTTTGCCGTCTATTACCGATAATGTGCCCAGTTGTCAAGTAGATATAAAGAATTTAAACATTCCGAGTAATATTAGTTTATCGGACCCTATGTTTTTTGCCCCAGCCGCCATTGATTTAGTCATCGGTAGTGAAATATATTGGGACATTTTAGGTTCGCAAAGTATCAAGTTAGGAAAAGGAATGCCGATACTTCATGAAACAAGACTAGGTTGGATTGTTTCCGGCCCCATTAACGGCGACCGTGTATCGACATCAGACACCATCAAATGTAATTTAATACAAGTAGTAAATCCTGTCAGTTCCATTTATTGCTCTGATGATGACATCCAAGCCCAATCAATGCGGTTTAGGCAACTTGAAAAAGTTAGCCATCAGTCATCATCTCAGTATTTTCCGGAGGAAAAATTATTATGCGAGGAACATTATATCAACAACACCACTCGCCTTGCAGATAGGCGTTTCTGCATTAGAATCCCATCAAAACAAACACCAAACGTGTTAGGAGATTCTTATCAGCGAGCTAAAGGTTGTTTTCCATCACTTGAGCGCAGGTTAAAAAATAACGAATCGTTTACTCATAATATGTACAAAGGTGTCATGACCAAATACAAAGCATTAGGTCACAAGTCTAAGTTAAAAACAAATATTTCAAAGTGCCATAAAAAGGTTGCCTGAACTTTGTGCTCAGGTCTTTTCTTTCATTCAAAGATATCTCACCAGGCAATTATTTAATTTGTCATCATTTAAATTATATTAGGTTTCAGCGTACCGTTTTCTTAGGTACGTGTGACGATTTGTAAGTGTTTTAAATATAAATACCAAATTTAAAAATTCATATTTAAGTTGTGACGGATTACAGGATCCATTAAATTTAATAATTATTAACTTAATTAAATTCCGTAACTAGAATCAAATGCAATCCTTTCCTGAATATAATTTATTGATTAAAAACAAAACATAAAATCCCATCAATTTAATTCAATATTTTATTTACCTAGATATTTTAGATTTTAACTATATTAAGAAACAATTATTTTACAGTCCACATCATTCTACAAAATTATTTACTTATTTCATTTACATAAGTAAGTATTTACTTTTGAACATACTTGCCCTGCTAAGGGAAGTTTACCACCACAGGGACTTACCCCCAGAGGATATCCGTTTGTAAGTGTTGGCGTAAATTACGCAGAACAAGTGTTTTGCGCCAATCGTGCAGGCCGCGGCTGTAGGCTCATCATATTGTATTGCCAATTTTATATGTTTCACCGCTGAGGCGGTTCATTTAGAGTTTGTCGGTGATTTAACGAGCAATAATTACCTACTAGTTTTGCGTCGGTTCATTGCACGTAGAGGTAAGCCTCATCATATTTATTCGGACAACGGTACCTCATTTGTGGGATTATATAATTATTTGTCAAGGTTCCATAAGACTAATTGCAACCTCTTGGTAGATAGTTCTGCCCAAGAGAATAATAATTCTGATTTTATACCCGCGCATTCACCACATTTCGAAGGTCTTTGGGAGGCAGGAGTTAAAACCGTAAAGTAACATTTATCGAGAGTGCTGGGAAATTGTATTTTATCATTTAAATATTTTAGTACTGTCTTGGTATAAATTAAAAGTATTCTCAACTCTCGGCCACTCACACCTCACTCATAAAACCCAGAAGACTTCACGCCACTCACTATCGCTCATTTTCCCATCGGTCGAACTCTCATAGAGTTAACTGAAAGGGATCATCAGAATAATTCTGCCAGTAGTATGACACGATTTCAGCGGATCAAGGAGCTGCGTCAACATTATTGAGCACGGTGGAGTAAAGTACATTACAGAACTCCAGCTGAGAGTAAGATGGCGATCATGCAAGTACTCTAAGCCAAACACGCCAGTTGTTTTGAAAGAGGACAATACTCCACCGCTGAAATGGAAGAGGCCAATCGTGTCCTGTCCGCTTACCCTGGAACTGATGGCATCTGAAGAGTGCCGGACAATAAGACAAGTAGTGGTATTTTGTGCGAAGATTTTAGCAAGATTTGTCCCTTGCCTGAGGAAGTTTTCTGTTGAAAGGCGAGCTTTCAACACGCGGGGGCATGGACAAGACTTTATGTCATGTTTTATAGGTTGAGGGTAGATATGGAGATATACCTTCCAAATGTTATTTATTATGTCACCTACCCTCCTATGTATATGTTAACTGTCAGCTGATTGTAATGTCAATGACCCTCTTAAAATGGATATTACACCAGTCATACATCGAACTTAAAGTTTTTATTTCATAATATCTAAACCGCCCGTACAACCTTTGAAAACTCTGAGAACATTGATAATGCCATTCAGGACCTTACGAGTACCATCACTGATGCACGCGATAGATTTATTCCAAGAATTTCGAGTATTCAGGACTACAAACTCCCACGTCGTATCAAAACTCTTATAAAAATTAAAAATTGTTATCGTAAATCGGCCTTAAAAGAACGCAATCCTTTTACGAGAAAGCAGTTATTCTATCAAGTCAATAGTATGCAAGCAATTATAAAGTCTGAAATAAATGCTCTTCATGACAGTAACTGGAATTTAAAGATTTTTTAAATCGTCAAGATGACACAATTCCACCTCTAAAGATGACAGACGGATGTTTTACCAATTCAACTCTTGAGCAGTGTGAGACTCTGGCAGATGTTTTCTTGGAGAACACCAAACTCACGTCAGATTGGAGTAGTAATGCTGATAATAGTGTCAGCGATTCTATCCAATTATTGAATTGTTATCAGATTCAGGATTGCTGTTCACTCGTCCGACCCAACGAAATCCGTAATCTTATAAGGAAACTAAAACCGTATAAGGCTCCTGGTGTCGATGGTATCGGTAACGGATTATTGAAAAACCTTCCCCAGAAAGGTATTGTTCTCCTAGTGAAAATTTTTAATGGTTGTTTACGCTTAGGTTACTTTCCTTCAACATTTAAACATGCTAAAGTAATCCCAATCAAAAAGCCTGGGAAAGAAGATAATTTGCCTTCTAGTTACAGACCAATTAGCTTACTGCCAAGCATTGGCAAACTCTTCGAATCAATTATTTTGTCCCGTATGTCCAAATTCACAGATCCGTTACTTATTCCCGAACAGTTTGGATTTAGACGCTCTCATTCTACCACACAACAATTGGCTAGAGTTTCTGAGCACGTTTCCCATAACTTAAATTTAAGAAGATCTACTGGCATGGTTTTGCTAGATATTGAAAAGGCCTTCGAAACCGTATGACACGAAGGGCTTTTGCACAAGTTAATTGGTTATAAAGTGCCTCTTTGGTTAGTAAAACTAATACAGAATTACCTACTAGACCGTTCCTTTTCTGTTTTCATAAAAGACGAGTCTTCTCATCCCAAGTTCATCCTTGCTGGCGTGCCTCAAGGATCAATTCTTGGTCCGTACCTATTTATCCTCTACCTAAATGATATACCTAAACAAGCTCACACTCATCTTGCTATCTATGCTGATAATGCGGCAACATATACCACTGACAGTAACATCAACTTAGTTATTGGACGACTCCAACTTTCTGTAGAATTGCTAAATTATTTTTTTACTATGTGGAAACTTAAAGTTAACATCACTAAGACAGATGCTATTCTCTTTACCACAAAACGTAAATTACCAACTAGACGAGTTAGAATAGATCAAGTCCATATCCCCTGGTGCCATACTGTGAAGTATTTAGGCGTCATTCTAGATAAAAAATTAAACTGGAACAAAAATACAGAAAATACTACTAATCTACCAAGGCTATGAACTCCCTGAAACGCGTTATGAATCGTAAGTCGCATCTTAGCCCATCTATCAAATTACTTATTTACTCAACACTTATTAGACCATGTTTAACGTATGCCGCACCGGCTTGGTGTAGTTTAACTGAAACTAATTATAATAAACTCCAAGTTATTCAAAACAAAGCGTTAAAATATCGTATAATACCCCTTTTCGTACCAATCTTAAAAGATTGCATAACCGTTTAAAATACCCATTAATAAAAGATTACATATTTAAATTATCTCGTAAATTCTTTTTATATAAAAATCGGCATCATCCAAACCCTCTTGTTCGCAATATAGGCAAAAGTAGAATTAGTACGATAACATACTCACGAACATACCATCGATATCGACTTCCACATCACTATTTCTTTCTTTTTTTCTTTTTTTTTAAATCTTTATTTATTTATAGAGGGTTTGATCAGACATGATCATGCCACCCTCATTGGTACATACAATTTGCTTATAATCTACGCTTAATGCCTAAATTTACAATTTTGTATTGCCTTCTAGCCAGATCTGACAGAGGCAAAGCCAAAATACTATTAACAATACCAATTGTTCTTACGTCTATGCCCATTTGGTGCTTCAGCATAAATCTTTCCGGTTCATTTCGGACACACTCCGTCAACACGTGATACACATCTTCTACCAGATTACACTCAGTGCAATTAGGTGAACTAGACTTACCCATTAGGTATGCAAAACTATTTAGAGGAATGTGTCCGGAACGAAGTCTAAGTGCAGTCACAATGTCGGCTCTGGATAATTTAGAATTGTCAAACCACGGTGAGCGAGTCAAGCACGACTGGATCGTCTTATACCATATGCCTTTACCAAGCGCCCTCTCATCGAAATACTCTTTCCATATAAAAGTACATTTTTCTCTTACAAGATAAAGACGCTCAGAAAATAAGGGCATACAGTCGAAGGGGATTCCAGTCAAGACAGCCTCTTTAGCCAGGCGGTCGGCTTTCTCGTTACCTGGAATGCCGACATGGGAAGGTATCCACTGTATAGTAATGAACTTATTCATGTTTTTTAGTCTATCAAGTAGATCCAAAATGCTGTATGCTATTGGGTTTCCTCGAACATTTGACGTACAAGAAGCCAGATGATAGATCGCACTTTTGGAGTCTGTCAGAATAACATACACACATCAAAAGTGTCTAGGGATCAAGCATTTTTAAGCGGATTTCTTGAGATTGAGATGTGGCTTTGTAATAAATTTATGATTTTATAAATTTATATGGATCCTTTTTGGTGCATTTCATAATTTGAATCAGGAACTGTGAATCAAATTCGAGTAAAAGATGAAAATCAGCTGTCAATATTTTACCTATAAAAACATACAACGCATTGAAGACATTATTAGTGCTACTGTTTCCCTACTACTGATTAAAACCAACGTTATTATGGAGCGGCGACGTCATTTAAGCAGGGAAGAAATGCTCAGAGCCGTGGGAATGATAGAAGCTGGTTCCCGGCAACGTACTGTGGCTTTAGCTCTGAATACAAGTCAGAGTGTTATCAGTCGACTTTGGACACGTTACCGAAGCACTGGTACCGTGGCTGAGCGCCATGGAGGACGGTATCGCTGCACCACACGGAGACAAGACCGATATATTCAAATCTTAACTCGAAGAGCTCCAACAATAACTGCCATGATGTTAGCCGTGAGGCTTCATCACTCTTCAGGGAACTTAATTAGCGACCAAACAGTCAGAAACCGCTTGCATGAAGTGAACCTTCATTCCCGAAGACCGCTACGGGTACCACCTATAGCAATGCACAATCGTAGGATTCGATATCAATGGGCTCTTGAACACAGAAATTGGGCAGAAGAACAATGGCGTTTCGTGTGCTTTTCTGATGAGTCTCGTTTTGGTATGAGACCGGATACAAGACGTATACGACACTGGAGAACCCCTGGACGCCAACAGCGATTAAAATCCTGCCAGGAAGTCCATCCTTATAGTGGTGGAACCATCATGGTATGGGCGGGTATTTGGATCGGCGGAAGAACTGAGTTGATTTGGATCAGAGGCAACCTCAACGCTCAAATTTATGCTGAGACGATTGTATCAGACGTCATCGTTCCTCTACAAGTGCAAATCGGTCCCTTATTTCAGTTAATGCATGATAATGCACGACCGCACACCGCAAGAGTTGTAAGACAGACTCTCGCCGCAGCTAACATCAATGTCCTGCCCTGGCCTGCTCAGTCGCCAGACTTGAACCCGATTGAGCATGCATGGGATATGCTACAGAGAAGAGCTCTGCCGAATATGGAGGGTATCCAGTCGCAAGAAGACCTTTTTTTGTTGTTGCAACGAACATGGGCGGCCATTCCACAGCGTGATTTGGATGAACTCATTTTGAGTATGCCAAACCGATGTTCTTGTGTTGTTAGTGTTCGCGGTAGAAACACGGATTATTAATTGTTTAAGTTACCCAATAAAATTTTAAAGAAAACTGTTATTTCAGTCTTTTTTTCGAACTTTTGTGTTAGTGGTTCAAATGTAAAAAAACCCCTTTATTAGGAAAATGGCAAATTTCTTTATTAATGCAAAGGTGACTTGGTTTATCGTTACTGTGACAAACGAAAACACTTTATTTGATGAATCCTTAAAGAAAATTTTAATTAATATCAATCAGGAGAAAAGTTATTGCAAAAATATATGTTGATCCCTAGACACTTTTGATGTGTGTATTTACCAGCTTCACAGGAAACAACATATGACATAGTTTCAGCGATAGCAATCAGTTCTGTATGCATAATTGATATTACAACTTTAATCTGTAATTGAATGGAACCATTTGTTTGTGTATCATACAGGGCTACTCCGCAGTTACCATTTTGGTCTTTTGACCCATCAGTATAGATTTGATAACCATCAGAATAATTGGTAGATAAATACTCAACGCAAATCTGTTTTAGTTCATCCAACTGATATTTATTTTTTGGTTTATCGGCGGATTTAATATCTGGTTGCAATATTGACGTAAGATCCACATTGCTGGCCCAGGTATTCATAGAAAATATCCCCAGCTGATCACAAGAGTAAATGGATGCACCGTTAAAATCATGGTATGCAGATACTAATAAAGGCTTTAACCTGCGACTCCAATATCCATTGTTACATAAAATGCTTAAATTATATATAATAACAACTATTTCACTATCAGTAAAGGATTTTGATTTCAACAAATATTTTCCAGCAAGGAAATACCTACGTACATGTAGCGGTTCCATGTGAAGTTCAGATTCCATAACGTGTATGGCTGTACTTTTAATAAAACCTCCGACAACCCGCATGAATTGGTTCTGAACTCTATCCAGTTTACTTAAGGGTGTTTTACTACAATTTCCGTACAAAAAGCTAGCATAATCTAACCTGCTGCGAACCACAGCTAAATAAATACGTCTGAGGATACTAGGATGAATACCCCAACATGATCCAGCTAAAGCATTAAATACATTTAGTAGTCTTAGACACTTTTCCCTCAGTTCGTTGATGTTTTTGCTCCATCGGAGTGATCTGTCTACCCATAGTCCCAAATACTTTACGTGTTCAACAACTTATATTGTACCCACATCGGTTGATATATCCGTAAATTCCCTTCGATAGCCGCGTTTAAAGATACAAATTTTGGTTTTAGTAGGAGAAATTTCCAGGCCGATATTAAAAAGGAGTTTTACGAGTTCATTTATTGCGACTTGTAATCGATCTCTTCCCTCTTCTAGGTTATCACAGGTAACGTATATAACGAAATCGTCCGCGTATTGGGATATAAATACATTGTTTATACTTTTGCATATATTAACTGTGGCAATGTTAAAAAGAAGAGGGGATAGAGGATCTCCTTGAGCTAAACCGCGGCATGTACTTCGACTCATATGTTCTCCTTCTACAGAAACTTTTAAATTCCTTTCTTTTAAAAAACTCCATAGATACCTACAAATCCTGGTATCTACGCCTAGTTGTTCCATAATACCTATCAAACTGCTTATATCGACATTATTATATGCATTATCAATGTCTATAAATGAAGCTATAGTCACCTGATTTTTTGCAAATCCAGTTTGTACTCTTGATACTAAGCATGATAGGTTATCTAAAGTGGAACGGCCTTTTCTGAAACCAGTAGTATACGGCGACAGAATTTGATTCCTCTCAATATACCACTCTAATCTTTTCATTAGAATGTTGTGAAAGGTTTTACATATACATGAAATCATAGATATGGGGCGAAGGGATCCTGGGGTCTGCGGGTCTCGACCTGGTTTAGGTATCGGGATGATATTAATATCGCTCCATTGCGTGGGGACAAAACTAAGAGCATAAAAGGTATTATATAACATCAATAAAATAGATTTGCCATTATCTGGTAGGTGACTTAACATGGAATAAGATACCTGATCACTTCCAGGAGCAGTGTCCTTATGTCGCATGCAGCAGTTTAACTCCTGTATAGTAATAGGTTTATCTAAGCTTGTTTCAGTTAATTTAAAACTAGGATCACTAGGCACCGCGTAGTCTGGCGTTAAACTGTGTAAGAGTTTCTCAGCCTGTTCCTTATTAACGTGCGATCTAGGCACATCATATCCCTTTAACCATCTTACTTTGCGCCACATTTCGCTTGAAGAAGAATTACCATCCACCGATGAACAGAAATCCTGCCATGATTTTGTTCTAGTCCTACGTATCAATTTTTGTGTGTCACGAATCTTTGCATTCAAATTATCTAAATTTAAAGGCGTAGGGTTACGTCGAAATGTGGCCAAAGCGAGGCGTCGCTCAGCAACTGCTTTGGATAAGCACCGCTGCCAGTAAGGTTTAGGTGTAAATTTACTATCAGGGTTGTGATTTATTTTTGATTGCGGAATGAATTGGTCTGCCGCTGTGTTGATACATTTTACA
Source organism: Furcula furcula (assembly GCA_911728495.1). Taxonomy (NCBI): domain Eukaryota; kingdom Metazoa; phylum Arthropoda; class Insecta; order Lepidoptera; family Notodontidae; genus Furcula; species Furcula furcula. The sequence continues at coordinate 31,233,626 of OU452245.1, read as the reverse complement.
AAATCATCATATAGTTGTTGAGGGTTGTCCAAATTATACTGAAAATCATTAAATTTTGTATAAAAAAAAATCGTATATGATGACCAATCCGCCTTATTAAATTAACGACGCAGAGTTATATGATTAGAGGTTTTGTACAAATGAGTAGATATTTTAATAATCTTGTGATCGCTCCCTAAAGTTTCATTTATAGTTCCCCAATTGAATTTTATCGCTATGTCAGACGAGGCTAATGATATATCCGGTGAAGATTGTTGCAGTACATTATTAACTAATCTTAAACGTGTTGGAATTGTGTTGTCATTCAATGATATAAAATTACTTTCTGTGATAGCATCGTGTATATAAGCATCACGAGTATCAACTTTTTGCGACCAGTCTGTGTGGTGTCCATTAAAATCGCCAAGAATCATACATTTTCTATTACAAATATTAAACAAATGGTCCCAATCTGATTGACTGGTGCGTACAGTGGGCGCACAATATACAGACGCTATATAGCAGATGTTTTCACAGTTATATATTTGTACCATAATCATTTCGATGCCAGCATTTATACTGCTAACGTTATACAAGGTAGCTTTAATAGAATTATGAACCAGGTTCTAGCCATGTCTCATTGAGTGCCACAATGTGGATCGACTCTTGGTATAATATTTGTTCTAGTGATACCAACTTAGACCGAAGGCTTTGCGCGTTCCATTGAATTATGTTTAGCTTAATAAAATTACGATTTACTGCCATTAGGAACAGAGATATTCCATTAGGGTTTTCAATACTGGCCAATCAGCGACGTTTTCCACTACTACTAAAATAAGCCATTCTATACAGCTCTTAATAATACTCTGCACTTTTTCGGATATTGTTACACCTCTTAAAAATAAAATTTCTTTCAGCTTGCCAAGAAGCTCACTAAATTTCACATGTCTTTTCTTCTCTTCTTCTACTGTTGTCCTTTGGATATCCGACTTTTCAAAATTGATTGAGCCCTTAATTTCAAATGGATCAGCCTCCTTCACTCGCCTTGGTTTTTTAAACATACGGCTATTAGGTTGTATGTTACTATTTGTTTGTATAGACTCTTGTATAGTGATATCTGGTATTGACGGAGCAAGCGGGCTAGGTTCTGTCAAAGCGATCACAGGTACTTCGTGTTTTTGTTAATATTCAATCTCGGAACTATCGACTGCAGGCTCTCCGGGCGGTATATAAACTCTCATCGCACATCGGTACGTGCAGTTAAATTCAGACATTATCTCTCTAATTCTCTTTTCCTTTAGGTATGCCGGGCAGGATCGGTACAAAGCCATATGTTTACCGCCACAGTTAATACATTTAAGTACCGATGTGTCACAGTTAGAGTGGTTCTCACTGCATTTTGGGCATATTACTTTTGCTGACGGACATCTTTTTGTCGTATGGCCAAGCTTCCAGTAGCGAGAGCATTGGGATACAGGAAATATATATGGGTCAACCCCGATGCGTAGTTCATCTACAGATATCATTGGTGGTCGGAATGATCCTTTAAAGCACAGTCGCACAGATTCACTGGGTATCCACCCATCACCTACTGAATTTCGACGCATTAGGCTGTTCACACTAGTTACCTCACCGGGTTCTGGGCATTTAATGCTTTTAAATATTTCCTCCTCTGTCATATCCAAGTCAACATCTCTTATAACGCCATATGAGAAATTAACCTCCAAAGCTCTCTGTACTTTCCACCCTCTGTCAATAAAAGCCTTGCATTTTTCTAGTCTTTCTACACTGTACTCATTCGAGATATCTACTCTAATTTTGTAAGGGTTTAAATATTTAACTTTTTCGATATTCGTAATGCCTTCATTTTTAAACAATTTAGCTAACGTAAATTGTTTAGGCATTTTTTTCTTTCGACGAGAGGTAGATTTCAATGCTATTTACGCTATTCCCTTTACACTTCTTTTCTTTATTTTTAACCGAAGTCCACTCATCTTCCTCTCTTTCTCTTTTCATCGCTTTATGTTCTTCGCTTTATGTAGTCCGCCAACCCGCACTTGGCCAGCGTGGTGGACTATGGCCTAAGCCCCTTCATCTTGAAGGGAGGCCCGTGCCCAGCAGTGGGACATTAACAAGGGCTGGTATTATTATTATTATTTATTTATTATGTTCTTCACATTCATTACTTTCATCTTGTGACATCTCAGCCAGGTATTGTTCCTCTCCTCGAATTTCCGCCATCATTTCCGCAATCATCTCTTGATCACTTGGGGATATCGGTTTATAATAACTCGTATTCTCGCTCATTGTTGTTATCGGCGGCCGGCCGGCCGGCCCGGTGCGCAGGCACCTAACGGTACTCCCAGGAGCCGAGTGTGCACGTCGACGCAAACAAATGAAATATTTTTATTACTACGGACGCGGTCACCTCGTTCGAGTGCCGAGACGAGACTGCACTATTTCTTACACGAGTCGTGACGTGAGCTCACTTACCGGCCGACGCCGCATTCGGTATCTTGTGAGCCATTTAGCGCAGAACTACCTGCATATTCTTTTCCTTTAATTTTGTTTACCAAATATTGTACATTTGTGTACTGGTTACCTGTTTATATAATGTGGGTCACTCCTGAGACATACACATTAATATTACGCTTTCATAACTTTTTCTAAACATATGTTATACAGTTATGTTTTTTCACGTATCAAATGTTTGTAAAGGCGCTGTAGCCTAAATAACGATTGTGATTTATCTTATTGCATGCAAATAGAATAAGATCATTTGTAATGCAGCAGTGACAATGTATGTTTAAATAAAGACTTTGTTAATCAAACAATCAATCACTCACATATTACTGCAACCATTTTTACATATTTTTTTCTTTTTTCTCAACTATATATTATTAATGTTTTTCATATAACTGTTAAATAAAGCATACATGGCTATAGAAGAGCGGATCCTTTAAACACAACTATTATTATGCTTAACTGAGGGATCCGACCTTGTATGTAACTATTTAAAAGCAAGCTAATGAAATAAACATTTTTGTTATTTTTTTAAATTACCATAATCAAAGTTGACCTCAGTCAAAGTTGAAACACAATCACATGAATGTGATATATAGAATGGTGCAGCACTATTCTGAAGGTGTCCTGGTCTGTCTGGGTCATAGTCCCTCTGTTTTAAAGTATAAGCTGCTGCTAATGTAAGCTGACAAATATCCTTGATTAATTTATACTTTATATGGTAAGTACATTATTTCCTTTTGCAACATCTTTCGGGAAGCTGAAATATAAATATTATTAATATTTCTATCAGGGCTTACTTTCCAGGCAGAATTTTGATACATGCTGACTTTTTATCACGTAGCGTATAATTATACCTAACCATAACTATTATTATGAAGATTTTCATAAATAAATCTGAATACAATATCTGAGTCTAGTTTGCTTAATACTAAATATATAAAAATAATGTCTCGAAATTATATTGTATTTCCGTTGGTACAAGTTGCAAATTATATTTTACGTCTGTGGTGGCTATGGGTCCTCTTATGAGTGCAAAATATTCTATTTTTGATTTGACTTTAAATCAATAAATACTCATACTTATGTAAAATTACGTACCCTTCCAGACTCAGAAAATCTTAAGTTAAGTGTTAGTGGTCACCCTACTGATGCAAAATGTTTATTTAAAATTAGATGATTATTAGAGCATAATTGACAGAATAAAATAGGAAATCATTTATATATCGCCACACAACACTAAAATTAATCAATATTGACTTTTTATTAGTATTCAAAGGTAAAAATGTATGAATACATTAAATACGGTTATTATTGCAAAAATACACTAACCTGTGAAACTTATTGTCCGAATTTGGCTTCCAAACACTTCTGCAATTGTGTACAACATGTTACATTGTTTAAATAGCGAATCTAATGAGAATACAGTTTTATTTGATCTTTTAAAAACCCGAAGTGGTAGAAAACATATGACGGAGCTGCCATATTGTGTTCAATGAGAGTTGCCATAATGTTAAAACGGCAGCTACCAACAATCAGGGTAGTGAAGGGCTGGTTTAGGAATATGATTTCTATATAATTTATTACTGACGTCCATAGACAGTACTCAAGTTGACGTGGATGTAATTTTTCTTATAATTCATGTAAAGTCTGTCAGGAGAACCCCGGCGGACGTTACGAAATCTTGGCTTATCACAATTCTCACAATCGGGATTGGGATTTTTTGTGTTAATCATGGCAATTTTAGTTAAAGTGTGAGAGGGATAAAAAACATAACTAAGGGTGAATGAACCTGTCTTCCATAATTTGTTTTAGGCTAAAAATCCACGTATATATAAGATTCTTGGTTGCACTCGAGCGCGTTACAAAACAACAATATTGCTTGCGCGCGCAGTGCGCGTGTGTGCACGTGTGTGTACTCGTGGGAGGCGCGCGCTGCGCGTGTGTGCGGCGTGTGCGGCTCACGGCCGCGTGTGAAATATTTTCAAACAAACATGTTTACTGCGCGAGTGAGGTGAGTACCAAACGTATAGTATACGAGTACGTGGTGCGTCGACGTCATCCCACGCCAGCGCTGCGCCCGGTTTATATTATTGTCTCTTTGTTTTATGCAACTTCGTGCAACGGTACACTGTGCTGATCATAATGTATTATGTAGGTAGGCATCACTATTCGTCACGTAGGTACACACTGAGGTCCTCAACGAGATACGGCTTTGTATGTTCACGCAGTGTTCTGGATCGAGTCGGAACAGAAACATAAGTGAACCCGATACGATCAATGGCAATTGTCAATTCTACGTGATAGTCGATCGCCATTGACCGTTTACAAACCCGATTGAAGCCGTTGTCAGAGCACTTAGCGTGATTGAAGACAATTGATTTAAATTTTAATTGACAATATCCATTGATCGTCTCGGGTTCGCTTAAGTGTTGAAGTCTCAAATTTATACTAAATGACGAATTATGATTTATTAATAGAGCACAGGCTGAGTGCAGTCCAGTGAACTCCAGTGCAGTCCAGTGAACTCCAGTGCAGTCGGTGGTAGTTACGTAGGTACATAATATGTACAGGACATATTATGTACCTACCAATGTACCTACGTACCTTTTACTGTTCTCTAGTAGAGCTATGCATGCATATGTGGCGACACGACATAACGGAAGAGATAGCGCTGCTGTGCAGATGACGCCACGTGTGGTATAACAATGTAGCGAAGTACCACATACAACAAGACAGATGGCGCCACTGATTTCTAAAACGCGCAAGCGAAGTTTGTTCATACTATTATACTTACAACGTCCTGACAACAACAGCCGTCGAGGGCCTCGGCCCTGATCGAGCATCACACCGGTCGGAGGATCCTCCCTTTAGCGTCGCTTTCATAAACATACATCATTGGCGAAAATTCTTGGTTACGAATCCTACCAAAATATTCTTCGGTATCGTATAGGTACTATTCACAAGTCCAATAGTTTTATGTATTCAATAGTTTTATGAAATTATAACTTTACATTACCTATTACTTATCATCAGCGCGCCTGTATCTTGTAGCCTCCGTGGCGCAGTGGGAAACCGTTTGCTTTGTAAACCGGAGGTCGCGGGTTCGAATCCTGCGGGGAGCAACAAATTTGAGTAGTTGTTCCTTACTGGCTAGGACAATGCAGGCCGACCACCTGATTGTCTGTAAAGTAAGATGATCCATGCATCGGATGGGCATGTAAAAAGTCGGTCCTGCGCCTAACCTCTCCCCGGTCGTGTCGGTCTTCCGTCCCATCGGATTATGAGAGGTATTATAATTATAAAGGAAGAGAGAGTGCACTTGTGTCTACGCAAGCGCTTGTGCACTATAATATCTCCTGCGTACATGGCTGATCTTGTGAAAGATTGGCCGCTGTGGTCGTTTCGGCCAGGAGGACATTATTATTATCAGCGCTCTCTCGTTGGATTCATTTATTCAACACTAGCTGACCCACGCAGCTCCGCCTGCGCTATTTTTACGTTAACTAAACTTTTAATAACATACATTCGCATCGAATACATAACCTCCTTTTTTACAGTAGGTTGAAAACTGGGACCCAATTTTTACTTGCTCTTCGAAGCCGGACCCGTTTAGTTCAAATGGCGTTAAACGGTCACCCATCTATTTAATGACCTTACCTAACGTTGCTTAACCCGATCGATTACAAAACCTTGATAACAACTCTCTTATTCTTATTCTTTATTGCACACAATAATATTACACATTAGTATAAAATAAAGAAAATTCATGCACAAAGGCGTGCTTAACCCAAACATTGAGTTTTCTGACAGCTAACCTTTGAGTGATGGAGAATTTGGAGAAAAATTTAAATACTGTTAAGGATACAAACAAGTGTACAACAAATTACTACATACAAAAATACAAAGTAAATTATGTAATAAATATTATATATAATACAATAACAAACATACACATATAATATACAATAAAATTAAATAAGTACATATAATGTTGTATGTGATAATATATACTCTCTATGAGTGTTCCCTTACTAATATTTATTATATTATAAACAAAAATTGATAAAATCGGACCAAGCGCATAACCAAGTACCCATTTTGAATTTAATCCCCTCTCCCAAAAGAACCGTGCTAGATTACGGGATAAAAAGTATCCTATGTCCTACCTCGTAGTATGATCTCAAATCATGCCACGTTTCATTTGAATTCATTCAGTAGTTTCGGCGTGATGCGCAGCCGTGATACAGACAGACAGACAGACAGACAAAAATTTAAAAAATTACATATTCGGCCTCAGTATCGGTTACAGAATGCCCTCCAAATATAATTTTCAAAATATCTTCAATGTACAGAATTGGACCTGTTACAGTTTTATTATAAGTATAGAAGATAGATAATGTACACAGTAACAGGTAGGTAATTAGCCATAAAAACAAGTAAACAGGTTCGTTAATAAAGCTTTTATAATCGAAATCGAGATCAAGAACGAGGATATCCTCATTATTATATCGAAAAATACAAGATTTATCATTATCAGTATTAACAGTATATCGATAAATAATATATTATATTTAAAACCGTCGCCCGTTCAACCGCAACCGATAGACGATCGATGAAACAGAGCGAAGGTCCCGTGCGCGTGGGAGCTGTGGAAGCATGTTCAGAACCGCGAGGCGAGCCCGCCGCCGCGGCTGTCGGCGTGCGACAGCAGCGCGTCGCCCGCCTGCAGCACCAGGTTGAGCGCCGCGTACGGCGGCGTGGCGTTGCGGGCGGGGGGCGACGGCAGCGCGGGTAGTGCGGCGGGCGCGGGCGGCGCGCGGCCCGTCTCCAGCGCGAGCGAGCCGCCCGCCGCCACCGCCACTCGCGCCCGCTCCACGCCCGCCGCGCCCGCCAGCGCGAGCGCCGCGCCGCCCTGCGCCAGCGCCGCCGACGACTCCGCACCGATCACGTACCGCGTGCCTGCGCGACACATGCACCGATCCACTGTCTGACATAATACCGCTCGACCGTCGGTTCGAAAACAAAATAACACCTCGGAGAGGTGGAATCCCGGCCGCGACTTAAAACGGCCCGGACCGCCACCGTATCGAATCGTGACACCGCTATCCGGCAAAAAACTTATACTTACATAGAGGGCGCGTTGAAGTCGAATACTTACGACCCTTCGGCATCCCCGGCGAGACCGGGGATCTAATTATACTTATACATATTCGCCAACAAAAATCTTGTAATTCCGAGCTTTCTTCAAATATTAAAAATAATAGCACAACGCATCACGATCAAATCACATGGAGCCATCGTGCGGTATGTAAACGCCGACAGCGGTGATGCAGGGGTGCATTAGCAAGTGATTGGACCGTGCCGCCGTGCCGGCAGTGTTACCGCAGACGGCGCCGTCGAGCAGGACGGCGGGCGCCAGGTCAAGCGGCGCGGCGGGCTCGTCGCGCGCCCAGCCCGCCGCCGTCACCGGACCGGAGCCGAACGGCCGCGACACGCCGCTGCTGACACATAATACTTTGATTTACTCAGTATTAGCACAGTTTATACACTGTGGTATTAGTTAGTGTTTCGTTGTGACCACACCCGATGGAAATGATAACTATTCCAGTCCCTAACTATAAAAGTATTAAGTATGATAAAGCAAATCGTTTATTTCGAACTTTATTCATAATTAGCTACTTTAGCTAATTATGAATAAACCTTTGATTATATATACGTATATATAATCAAAGGAATAAATGAAGTTTAATTTGTCCCTTTTGTTGTTACCAGCGCAGCGACTGCACATTGAGGGCAATCCTACTAACTAGGTACACATTATACGTACACCACTCCAAGTCGGCGTTAATCTAGTTTTCTGTAAGAGTAAGGTGGTGGTTTTCTTCAATTCGCTATCACTTATAAACTTCGCGTAAATAGATAAAGTGCCCATTATCCTTATGGTGCGGTGTTTCACGATGTAGTAGTTAACGGTATAAGGTCAGAGTGTAGTATTGTTATGTAGTCAGAGGAGAGATAATAACGCGACAATGTAGATCTGCGCGCACCACACACACCGTGCCATGAGTGCTGTACTAAGTAATAGTAGAGTGGCAATCTGGCCGCACACATGACGTGATTCTCGTTATTACTGATATAAAACTACACAACTGTATATGCGTCCGCTTTTTCAGATTGGAGAGACGCGTTTAGTAGCAATGAACATACCAGAATGGCTCGGAGAGCCTCTGTATCCTAGTAGCGGTCGCAAACGTATAAAATAAGAAGCCAACTCACGTGACGAGTGCTATATAAGTATCTTTTGGATCGATGATAGCGAGTCCGGTGGCGACGCCGCCCGGCGACGGTGGCCACTCGCCGCCCAGCGCCTCTTGCTGCAGCGCCGACACCACCCTGGTCCCGATACCGGTTAACGCTTAGCGCACCTCTTTATTATGTTTAATTCATTGTCATCAAATCATCATAATCTTGTCATACACAAGTTCAGTCAGACATTACATTTTTTACTGCGATTTGGCGATTAGTATGTAAAATTAGCAATTAGAAAAATAGGCTAATCGGTATAGTGATCGCCCAGCATTATAATATAACGATTGCTAACATTAAGAAACGACACATTTTTGTAAATTTTTCTGGGAATAATTGCGATTTATATTCGATAGATAGCACTGCTGGAACGAAGGTAACGTCTAACTTTTCGTTTTGTAGAAGTTCTCTGATTGAATTTTAAACTGTTTCATAATCTGTGTTATTTTTCTAACGTCGTCAATCGCTAGGCGATCACAATATCGCCTTTCACACGGTAAGCTGACAAGTGTCCCGACCGATGTGACTCTGCCGGTTTCGTCGGTGTCCAACCGTGTGGACAGCGGTGTAGCACCGCACTGTTTTGAGACCAACGTCCCACCGCGGTGACGGGACAGAGTATGACAACGGGGCTAGTGTCGGCCGGCGTGCGGGATGGTGTGTGTACTCTTATCTATGGGTGTGTGTGGACACCTGCGCTGTGCTTGGTCCGGGTCCGCGGGCGGCGGGCTGAGCGCGGCGGCGAGCGCGCGCAGTGCGGCGGCCGCGCCCGCTCCCCCGGCCAGCGCGCGCCACGCGCCCGCAGCGCCCGCCAGAGGGCTGGACGCACGCACCGCGCCCGACCCACTCCACACACGCGATAACTCTACACACAAACCACCGACATTACATACACACCTACTACCACACGACGATCCTTCTCGGTAGGTACTTTTAATTATATAAATTCGTCGCTATATTAAGAGTCATGAAGGAGCCGAGCGAGACGTGGTGATTAATTAAAGGGGGGAGGGTGGTCCTAATTCCATAAAGATATTGCCTCTCTCGACGGATCTGATCATAGAATATGAATAAGCATAAAAATATTAAGAAAAAATAAGTTCCTCGTAACTAATTTAGTTTATCATCCAAAAAGGTATCCTTTTGTGTAAAGATGTCACGTTCTGAGTGACAGATAACACTCAAGAATGAACAGAAGACTCTTTTATTTTAATTTATCATGAGAGGGCGCTTCGAGGCAATTTTGCTTGCTAGTAAGGTCCAGTGCAAAAAATAGTAATTGATCGCAAAATGAAAAAAAAAAAACGAGTGTCCTCGTAGAGCGCCGACATTACCTACTCACCTCACTAAAGGAACGCCTTACCCAAAAGAGAATTTTTTATATACTTACCTCTTTAACTATGTAGAAACTGTATACACCATAAAAACCCGCAGTCACAAACATCAATTAGTGTTAATTACCTACATCGATATAATATTTAAACTAGATTAGGTGTTACGGTCCGAAAAGTGGCACACAGAAATAGCGCCCTTGTGTCGCTATTTCTTTACAAGCCACAGGCTGACAACATTATTTTTGCCGATAGGAGTGTCGCTACTGTCTATATGAAACTGTCCAAACTACACGTCATTATCATAATCAAACCGTTAGTTCACGTTTCCGCCACCAGCACAGATAAGTCCACAACCTCCGCGACCACATTTTAAATGTTAATTTGTTAGTAAATGTTTTGAATGTGTATCTAGTTTTTAAATTATATCGATGGTTAATTATCAGTCATTCAGTTCAATAAGTCGAATTATGTATTTAGACGCTCGAAGCCAATTATCTCATACTGAATAACGGCACCGAGATTTGAAATATTTAAGTTAAACAAAATGGCTAAAAGATAATTAACGCTAATTAACGTTATAGTGAGTTTGGCAGTAAATAGGTGACGTTAGAGGACATAAGTATTGGAATGATATTATCATGCAAATGACGCGAGGACGCGCATGGCAGGCATACCAGCATACATTCATATTCTCACAACGACAAAAGATGTACTACAATAACAATGTTTATTTGTTGCGCGTATCTTTCTAATATCTGGTAGCATGTGACTAGTTAATAACACTTCTGTAGTCAATTGATCCTATGATTCAGTAGTGAATTGATCGTATAGAGATAGATTTAGTTCAGTACGGCATCCTAGTGACGGCGGCAAATAATTGATTTGTCACATATACAATATGGCACTTGCGGCCAAGGATTTATTGCGTCTATTCGGATCGTCTCGATCGATCAATAATGATTAAACTATCCTGACTAAATGAGTCACGAGTTCGTCGAAACATTGGGCGTTCGACGCTACCTTTTTGCGTCTCTTAGCTCATTAGTTCCACGTAAATCTACAATTGGACGTCAATAAGCAGTAATATTAGTGAGACCAGCGCTAGTATTGTGCAGCAGCGTGGCGAGGTAGGTCGCCAGCTGCGGCGCCGTGGCGTTGTGGCCCGCCGCTGGCAACGCCGGCGCCGGCGCCGTGGCGTTGTCCCTCGCAGCCGCCAGCGCCAGACCCTCGGACACCGGGAACCCAAACCTGGATATGATCACAACACCGTTACGCAGGACGCCATATCTTTAAGTCACATTGGGTGTAAAGTGGGTGCACGGTAAGGATGTGTAAGATATCTAAACACATACTTATCAGATAAGATCAAATTCATAATCGGGTACATTGGTCGTTCTTTATTAATCTATATCTATACATATTATAAAACAAAGTCGCTCCCGCTGTCTGTCTGTCCCTATGTATGCTTAGATCTTCAAAACTACGTAACGGATTTTGATGCGGTTTTTCTTAATAGATAGAGTGATTCAAGAGGAAGGTTTATATGTATAACTAGCTGACCCGCGCAGCTCCGCCCGCGCTTTTATTACATTTTGGTCCCCTTTTCTCCCTCTTCCCTTGATTTATTTCTCTCTCCCTCTCTCTCTCTCTAAAAAAAGTCTAATTCTATGCTATCTCTCTCCTCTCTCTTTCCCTCTCCCGCTTCGGTCCCCGTCACACTTCTCCTCTTCCTCTCCCCGTTGTCCCCTCTTTAAACCCCCTCCCCCCTCTTCTACCACCTCGCTCCCCCTCACCCCCCCTCACCCCCCCCCCCCTTTGCTCCACCTTAATCCCCTATCCCTCACCCCATCACCCCCTCCTCGTTCCCCTCTCCCTCTCTCTCCTCTCTTGCTCCCTCCTCTCGTTCTATATATCCTCGTCAATCATGGTATCTGGGATTCTTACCCAATTAAACCCTTGCGGCTGTCACATCGCCACATAAGAGGAGGGCATGGGCCCTTAAGTCAATCTGCACCAAATACCCCTCAGTGCGCATTATAGCCCCCGGAAACCTGGCATCGTGATCACGGGGACGGGTCTCGCAACCCCGTCACCGTCCTCCTTGGAGTCGCCACCGTCACCCATCTATGTAATGACCTTGCCTAACGTTGCTTAACCTAGCGGCATGAAATATACTTTACAACCTATTCTCAGATTCAACCCAAAATGCACACAAAATTTAATACAAATCGGTTCACCCATCTATTTAATGACCTTGCCTTATGTTGCTTAACCTTAACCTAGCGCTATGAACAACGTTCACAGCTTTTTTGTCATTAGTGTAAATATTATTGAAGTTTACGTAACATTAAAGAAGGGACAAATTCATGCTAACAACAATTTATTAATAGTTAAGTATTTCTCATAAAAAGTAAAGGATAAAAAATGGTTATTGTGGGTTAACCCTAAGTGATAAACATATACCATCGAGGTACATATACTTTTTTGTAAACCTTGTTAAGATGTATAATACTGTAGTACATTATTTTGATCTATCTGGTAGGGTTCTGCCAGCGTTTGCAATGTAAGCGTAAAAAAATGTGTTTATTTACTTGTCAGTTTTTCTCTATTATATTATGCATGTATTATACATATAAACCTTCCTCTTGAATCACTCTATCTATTAATAAAAACCGCATCCAAATCCGTTGCGTAGTTTTAAAGATCTAAGCATACATAGGGACAGACAGACGCGGCGGACGACTTTATTTTATAATATGTATAGATACATGCATAATATACAGTTCTGGTCATTAGAAGTTACAGATCATGTAAACAAAACCATTTTCACATGTTTTCTCGACAACCTTCCGCAGAATTTAGCTGAAGTTTATTTTAATTTATCTAGCACTATATCACGTCCATCTCGCACTGCATTTAACTATGAATTATATAGGAAAAACTAACAAAATTTACCAAAAACGCACAAACTAGGTAACGGAGTCAACACGAGCTGTGATTGTTTTTTTTTCGTAACTCTATTTGTCTATGGAACGTTAGTGAAGTTATGAAAAACGCGTACGATCGATACCGTTATTATAACAATAACCGTTATACAATGATCGTTTTTCTAACAAAAACGTCAATACCGAGCAGCAACAGGGGAGTGAAAATATTATGAGTTCAGTAGAAGTTGAATTGTAATAAAAAAAAAATGGCAACAATAATATTGGTTATGTATTTTTTAGGGGTGTGTGTACGGCGCGAGATTTTTGTTTTATTTTTGTTTTGTATAATATTATAATACTAACACTATAAGCGCAGTGCTACCAGTATTAATGAAAAATTAGGACAGTGAAGCTGCGTGGGTCAGCTAGGTAATGTAATAAAAACAATATTTTACTAATTTAATCATCACTGTAATAATATTCTGACATGTCATCATTGGAGTTACCCACATTAATAACAATCGGTTCTACCGCAGAGCCTGTTGCCCTATCCAATATTCCATCTAGACTCTTCATTTTTTCTTCTTCTTTTAAAACATGGGTCACATTTTGCCCACTGTTCCGCCCCTATCCGCGCCAAACTATCTTTCAGCATTACCTTAACATCTTCCATTTTAAATGTTTTATTATTTCTACCCACGTAACCCTTTACTTGTGCCCATATCAGTTCTATTGGGTTTAGCTCGCAGTGATACGATGGAAGGCGCAAAACTGTAATATTTTTTGATGCCGCTAACTCGTCAATGTACATTTTTTTAAATTTCTGTTAATCTATTTTAGCGACTAGTTCCGCTTTCGTCTCATTAAATTGAATTTCTTTATCGCGCAACCAGTTTTGTATGGTTTCCTTTCGCCAATTCATGTTAGGAACCTTCTCTATTTGACGCGAATGATAGGGCGCGTTGTCCAGTACTATGACTGAACCAGAAGGAATTTTTAGCAAATTGTTTTCAAACCACTTTTCAAAATTGTGAGCATCCATCTCACCGTGGTAATCTCCTTCAGCTTTCTGAGCTTGTAATATCCATTCTCCTTCCTACCTTCAATAAATCCGTCTTCGTTGCCAATATGGCTTATAATTAACCGTTTACCTTTCTGCGGATTTTCAGCCCACAAGAGAGTACTCTTAAAAAAGCATCTCTACTGGATGTTATACTATCGTCGATCCATACATTGTTTTTTTTCTACCTAGGTACATTCTAAATTTTATCATAATACCGCCCCAGGTGTTTTATGACCACCGAGATTCCGAATACACCAAATGTTAATTACCCGAGTTTGCCCATTGTTTTCTTATTGCCGTCTAATCCTTTCAACCACTATACAATAGGTACATAATATGTACATGACCAAAAATATAATTTTTGGACGATAGGAAAACATTTCAATGTGTCTATTATATGAACACATTATTGTTAGATTTTTAGTTACGGAACCTATGTGTTTTGGATATATAATTTGATACTAGCAGTTCCGCACAGCTCCGCCCGCGCTCTTTTTAGATGCCCGCATAGGCTTATTACGTAATACGTATTACACATTTTTAATAGTATTAGATACATAGGTACTCGTCTTATACATAAACTCCTTTTTGAAGTCGGTTACAAAACGGGGCCTATCTTTTACTTGCCCTCTGAAGCACGGAGACGCTTAGAATGTAATTAAATGGTCAGTCTATGTAATGACCTTGCCTTATGTTGCTTAACCTTATAAAAAATATCCTATGTCTGTCTCCTGGTTCTAAGCTACCTCCCCTCCAATTTTCAGCCAAATCGGTTCAGCCGTTCTTTAGTTATCAATAGTGTAACTAACACGACTTTCTTATATAGATATGTATTTTAATAATGGGACTTTTTGTCTGAATGAGCGATTATTATTAATGTTTATTTTATTACATATTTATTAGACTCTTTTTTCACTTCCACTTGTTGATGATGCTTTACGCAAATCGTCGTTACGAGTAACAGTTAACTGCAACGATCGATTATGATTCGTTAAGTGTCTACGATACCACATCACTAGTTAGTTCGTCAATTCATAGACAATTCCAATGTTAGTAAACATTGGAACTTCGAATGAATAAAATCTTTAAAAAAAAAATTGAACCGACTTCAGTATCACTGAAAAGTATAAAATAATTTAAATATTATTGAAGTTGGTGTTAGCGTACCTGCTGTGTATATTTGGCACCAACTTCAATAATATTTAAATTATTTTATACTTTTCAGTGATATTGAAGTCGGTTCAATGTTTTTTAAAAAAGATTTTATTTTAAACTTTTTAGTGATATTTTCATATATAAAGATTGAACCATAGAAAACCGTAAAATTATCTAGGTAGGTTATGATCACATTATCGTCTACATAATATATAATATAATATAACTTTATTGATCAAAATACATTTGACAGAGTTCTCACATCAAAATACAAGATTCTGTACTTACATAATATTACTTCGGTGATTGCTAGCGTTTAAACTAGGACGAGCCTGTATTTTAAACGCTACACTTCCAATGACACAATAACATACTAATTTTACTGAGAAATACGTGATTATATGTTAAGGGGGTAACAACGGTACAATTGCAAAAATAGCCTTAGTTTAAAGAGTTCGATGGATCAATCCGCTATTGCATTGGCTATGAAAATTATATGTACTTATACCTCAGATCTTCAGCAAATAGTTTTATTGATTAGATATTGGATTAAATATAACGTTTTCAAGCAATATGTATTTAAAAAATGTACTACGTCGGATATGAATTGTGTTAGCGTTCAACATCCGTACATCGGATAGACGTCAAACTTGGACTATTAAAAAGCATATAATCTATTCTACAACTTGTATTGATTACATTTCTTAATTTCATACATGATTTACGAGAAATTATAGAAAAACCATGTACGCGATGCATTTCCCCTTGCAGCGCCCCCGCGATCGCCATATATCAGTCCTTCATGGACTGTGACGGCGAGTGGACATGCCCGATTTTTTTTTGACAAGTCGGATTTAATTTAAATGATTTTAAACATATTTTTAATTAAAATATGTTGTAAATGGTATAATTATAACACTATAAATAATTGCAAATGGAATTTATACTTGTTTATTTAATTAAATATATTTTTATGTTACTACCATTTTTGTGGTTCATCATAGAGTATGCGAAAGTATCGTTGCCGTGTATAATGCCTAACTTTTAAAGCGTATCAGAGTCATATACGATCTTACTAATTTAGATCGTATTTAATACTGAGTAGGTCGACAAAATGACATACATTATGATATACTTGACAATGCCTTCTTTTTGTCAAAACATGAATGGTGTTATTATTATTATCATGTTGTTTTTTTTTCAACTTAGCAACGAGTATAGTACCCAGGTGGTTTTCTTGGTGGTGAGTGACACGCTTACCAACGGACAGTTGCTCGTCTTTTGAGATATCTGGGTTGGTTAGGTTGGAAGGGTACTTGTGTGCTATCCAGGTGGTGCCACCGCAATCTTAGATTTCTGCCGCTAAGTAACAAAACTGGTGAAACTACTGGACCGAAACGCTATAATTATAGTTTTTTATGACAGGGACAGAAAGGGAGTTTTCTATGGGTCGGTGATTCGATTACTATCAGGTAATACCTTTTCACTTAACTAAGTTGCGTAACAATAAACTCATGGTGGTGTTGGCAGAAAAAGTACCACGACGTAAAAATTTTAGTTACTCCAAAACCTGTTTGCTTATTAAAATCGATGTCTACTGCTCCGCGTAGTTCAAACCCCGCCATCGGTACAGAACTTAAGACGAAGTTACGTTACGTACATACGTCGTTACACTAAAAACTCTTCTTCTTCTTTCTTCTTCTTCTACTAAATTCGTGCGTTAAAACAAACAGTACTACGGATTACTTTAGCATCCACGTATTGATTAACAACACATGCCCGTTGATTTAGTAGTTTGCTACCTTGGCCGCTACCCATAAGATCTTGGAGTCGATTCCCACACTCATGTGCATGAACATAATCTATTTGTCTTGGGTCTGGGTGGTTTTAACTTGTACCTATCTAGTAAGTATGGGTGTAAGTATAGGTGAAGTTAGGTTATTTGTTATTTGGGTACTAGTGGGAATAGGAAACAATACAGTTAGACGCGTCTTTAATAATAACGTTGACATCTCATCAGGGCCACTGGCATGTGAGAAGTCTTTGCAGCATTTTAAGTCCCTGTCGTTGGCAAATGTGAACATCTTAAATACAGTTCATTTCAATTCATTTTTCCACGTACAAAAAAGCCTTACTATCAGATGGATGGTTGGAAGAATTGGAACCAATTCAGGAAATATGTTCAAAATATCCTTTTTCTGATATTTTTTCTATATTTTGGCGGCTCTATTAAGCGCTTTCGTTTTGACGTGCATAACAAACACATTAGAATTTTGTGCATAGTTCCATTTCAAGTACGCTTACAGTAGTCACAGCGTATCTTCGTGTGTCTGAAGTTGGCTGCAAGACACAATGCAGAAGCTATTTTTTGTATTTTTGTATTCACACCTCACAACTATACTTGCGCAATGGTTCGCTAAACCTAACTTCATACATAGATCCGCTGTGACTACTGTAAATTATAAGTAGTACATACGTATAGCGATTCCGAATGGAACTACCAGCATTACATGCAAACGTTAGGAAGGAACAAACGAAAGCATGGAGGGCAGCGATTGGCCTAAATCACTCCAGAACTTTCCCCAGCACAAGGGTGGACTGTGAGCTTAAATTATTAAATCTAAACAGATCACAAATCAGGCACCTAATGGGTGCATCAAGAAGCTAAATGAGCCTAAGTACCGTAGATACTTGTAGTTTCTGTGAAGATGAAAAAGAGTCAATGTTATAGATACTGTGTCGCTGCGACGCTCTAGCAGGACGTAGATTGAGTCAACTGGGAGTAGCCTATCCTACACCAAATAATTATGTACAGCTCCAAGCTGGTGCAATTTTGGGGTACCTAAACAAACTCTTCGATAAGTCAGCAACAGAGTAAGGGCTAGGGCAGGCACAATGGATCCAGCTGGGTCGAAGTGCGTCCCGGTGGTTACCGGGCCCAACTAATAGCCACCAACAATAGAATAGAAGTACGTAAAAGTCTCACTATTTAGGCATTGACCCTTCTATAATAGACGGAGAGAACCTTTGATATGAAGTTTGGAATATGAAATGCAATAATCCATATCCTGACGCAACACGCAATTACGTTACCACTGTAAGTTGATGAGTTATCAGATTGTAATTAGGCGGCACGCCAAAGTATACATCAAAATCAAGGTATAAAGAAGTGAGATACAGATCCCCAGAGAGTGATTATGGAGGATAAAATGACTTCTTATTTAGACATTTGTCTAGATCAGTCACCAGCAGAAGGTCCCAGCAGTATGCAGTGTGGTTCTCGGTATACGGTGTTCGTGTTGGTAGATCAACAAGCTAAGTAAGATTTATCGGCAATGTAAATTTCCCCGTCTTTCGACTGACGTAACAGAATATGTTCCAGTGAACGACGAGTTGAGCTGGCGGGGACCGTTCTTATACTGCATCAGACTTGTTCTTTTCGCGTCACTATGAACTAATATAATTTTTTTATCATGCATTTTTTATCATGTATTATTGATGGTTGATTGAACTTACCTAGTGAACTTCAACCATAATTATGCGAGATACTGCATCCGAATATATTTAACCATCGTAGTACAATTTCAGTGAACTACCCTTTCTACACATTTCAAAGTCGTAAAGATAATTTGCTATCTGTGGTCGCTGGCCGCCGTTCTACCTGTCATTCGCTGTCAAATCATTAAATTCAGAGCCTTTAAATATACTGCAACAAAAAATTGGGTTAGTTAAGAGGGAGGGGAGGGTTATAAATATATTCGGATGCAGTATCTCGCATAATTATGGTTGAAGTTCACTAGGTAAGTTCAATCAACCATCAATTATACTTCAATACTGCATCCTCTATATTTAACCATCGTAGATGTTTAGAGTTTGTTGCAGGATACAATTACAATAAAATGCATAATGTATTAAAACATTAATCCCTCGGTGGCCAAGCCATCGGCCGTGAAGGCTCAAAGGTTTATTGAACCACCTACTATATTAATATATATATATATATATAATCATGTAAAAAATAAAATTATAACGATCCTGATAAGTTTAAACTCTTCTAGAGTTTAAGAGAAAAAATAAATTATATTCTAGCTACTTAGATATTTTTAAAAGCACATTCAATTCAATTGATTAATGGTTCAACAAAAGGAGTATCTAGTATCAAGGAGTATCACAGGAGTTACTTATATAATTGTAAAAGTTTGCAAAACACATAAACTTGTCAGTCAAACCTGCAGTTTTATTAATTGAATGTTTACTGCTTGCTCCTGCAGTAAAAGTAAGCAACAGCCAGATTGTATAGTGAGCACTAAATATGTTCATATCAATGTCACTTCCTCTTACTGTTTGTTTAATCCAACAGCTAATGTCGGAGAGGTTTCATTATGTATATGGTTTACAGACATCTATGATAAATTTTGAAGTATTATGTAAAGAGCTTAGGTTTTTAGTTATTTTAGTATAAAAAACATAAAGTTGTTGCTAAATATGTTGATTCTTTTGTTTAAAAAAAAAAAAAAGTTACAATCTATGTTGGTGTACCACACAAGGGACTGATGTCCTAATATGTATATATTATAATCTATCTAATCTATCATTATAATCTTTATTCTTAGATGATACAAGACACGCCTGCCATGCATTAGGGTTATGGCAACCCCTCCCTTTCAAGGAGGAGACCCTTATTCAGCAGTGGAAAGCTGTAGACTGCTAATGATGATGATGAATATTTATACTTAGATACATCGATATACTAAGGTTTAATATGGCTTAAATTTATCAAGGACAATGCATTGTGCATCTAATTTATAAGTACATTTATTATTATTATTTAATTGATATACTTAGTTTTATTAGTAAAAGACGCTGATAGGAAATCTAGAGCCAAATTGGGATACCAAGTGGAATGATACTTAGGGAAAAATTGTTTTTATCATAATAGACCCTTTGAGGAATTTGGTAGTTAAATCATCATTACCATACATAGATAATATACTTCTACCTGAATTTAGTAAATTGCAGTTAGATCCTTTTCCTGATAAATGAATAATTTGAAATATTATTGTTACAGATCCATTATAATAATCACCTTTTGTCCATTGCAAAAAATATACCGATTGAAACTATTCTATGATATCCTTATCATCCATTTTCAATTATAACTGATACAGTATTTCCCGGCATTTTATGGCTTACATACGTTTCCCGGATAGTTTAGAAGTTAGGGCCATAAGGTATGTTAAAATAAATTATCTATCAAAATAAATATTATGAATTTTAATAATGGGAACTAGTCTCGGCTAGACCAGAAGGGAACAATAATTATACTGCTTTGTTATCAATTATTTTTCTTAATTATTTATTCCATTGGATATTGGGTTTACCAAATTTGTCAATACAATAATTAATAAGCGAGTCTGATCTAAGCTCTATTTAGCATTTGACTATCTCTAGAATAGTCTTACCTACTAAAGTATTATCTTGTGATTTAATAATATAAATAAAACAAATACATATTCTTGTTTTTGTTTGCATGTACCAAATTTGTTGAGTAATGGGTATTGAATACCTCATACACACGCATCATGCATTGATATGCGTTTGTTAATACACAAAGAAATAATAGTAATAATGTTGTGGGACAATCTACACATGATCATGCGATCCCAATCTGTACTATGGCTGCCAGACAACCACTACTACCAGCTAAGTACCCATATAATAATATACACATATATATAACACCCAGACACAGGGTGTGAAGTGAATCTGCAACCTGCTGGCAACAGCCAAGATGTCCAACCTCTAGCTAGATTAACAGGCCTGTCAATACATTGCTGTTGTGATATATACTCTTAGTAAAAAAATATATTATTCGATCCCCTCCCTTCTAAGGGGGAGGCCTTTGTTCAACAGTGGACGTCTGTCGAATGATAATGAATAATGAGAATATTACAATGAACTGATCACTTTTACAAAAAGACTTTAATCCATTTAAAAAGCTGATAACTTTAAATAATTTATGTATAAATTCTTTCCTCAGCTGATCAGAGACCTATAGTAATTTATATATTTATATAGCTGCTCCCCATCTTTACAGGAAAGCATCTATGAATGTGAACTTTGTGAATAGGGTTACTTCCTTTTTTGATGGCTGATACACACCAACCAATTTAAATCCGATTTTAATATGTTTTTAGAAACACTTTATAATTATAATCTAATAATGCAAGATATTTCTCATGTTCAAATAATTTAATGTATGTCCAATGATAATTACAACTGGACATGCTGTAGTAAGTTGTATGTAAACTTTTTGATAGTTGTAAGTAAGAATATGTACTTATTCTGTTTTTTAAAATATTATGTATCATAGTTAAAAACATGGTATAATATTTGAAATTCTAATTAAGAGTAAGATCAATAAATTCATAAGTTTTACTTAGATTGGTGTAACTCTTTTAATTATTAATAACAAGGTTGTGGAGTTTCTAAAACTTTGTTTACAATATAATAAACATCAAATACTATATTTGGATGCTACTCATTGGTGATGTTGTAATTTGAGGTAAGATAAAATTGGTTTTAAGATTTTTGTAAACATGAACGGTGATAAGCAAAGGCCATTGTGGAAGGCAAGTGCATTCATATAATTTTCATACATATATTTAGTGTAGAAAAGTTTTATATGTGGTAATATTCTAATTATAAATTAGCTATAGTAAACATGAAGGAGCTAGGTATGTGTCATTAATTTATGTGATTCCTAATATATTCCCTCTTACATTGTTGTTTACTAACAAACTCATTGAGCTCCTTAGGATTTGAAATAACCCTGAAAGAATCCATTACTAGGAACCAATAAAATTGGTTATATAAATTGCCCAAGGCAATCTCTACATCTTGTATTCAGACATTATCTTTTTCAGAATAGAGTGGGTTAACAGGGTCTATTCTGCTAAATGAGTCTGTGAAAGAGGATTATATACAAGGATATAAACATTATTAAGCACTATGGCTACATCAGATATAATAATCATTTCGCTAGAAAATATCTAATGTGACCTGCATGGGGTACCTTTATTGCTGAGTTCGCTGTTTGTAGACCTTGGTTGAAGGTCTTTGGTGACTGCGTTGTTGCAGTTGATATGTTGTCATCCCGTTGCACTTGTCCCAGTGAACTTGTCCCAGTTGAACTGGTGGACTTTTGCATGGAGGTCGACCCACTGATACCATTTTGGCCGTGGTCTGCTTACAGTTAAAACTGTAAACCCCTTATGTATTTCTCTTGGTACGGGCAGTTTATGTTAAAACTGGATTTTCTGATTAATTGGCATAAAACTGGTTTTTTGATTAATTGGCTTAAGTTATTTATGTATACATTTTGTTCTTATATTTTCTCTTAACTCTTCCCCAAATAGGTGTTTATCTCTGATGATGTATTGGGTGATCAAAAATAAAATAAAAAATTGTCCTATTTATTGTTTCTTCTCAGTGAATGTCTATATTAGTATCTCATGTTGTTGTGCATACATATTAAACATTTCAGTTAATTTATTTATTATGTCTGTAGTAAGGTTCACTAATTCAGCTATCCCAGAACCTAATTGTGCCAGACTGTGTACCAGTAGATATTTCCCCCAGCTTTCAGATATCTCATTAGGTCGTTACCCAAAGACTATTTCCACTTCCCTCAATTAGCAAGAGTTCGTAAAGAGCGGAATGTTGTGAATGTGTTCAGTGGGGGAGTATAATAGCATCAGTTGGTATGCATTCATGTTTTCATCTGTAGCCAAGTGAACATTATCATGTTTAAAAATTTGCTTTCTGGATGCCATCTCGTGACACCACTTTAAGAAAGCAAGTGATACTCTTTCAGGATGGCATCACGTGACACCACATTAAGAAAGGTATTGAATATTCTTTAGGGTAGCATTCCATACTACCACATTAAAAAGAATAACTTACTTGGACTTGTAATACTTGCATTTGCTTAAATTCCGATGACGAGCATTTTTGGCGAAGACTCTTTTCAAAACGTCGATTTTTGCTCGTTTTCATCTCTGTCCCTGACGGGACATTGTTTTTCTTCATATTTAACACTAATTTAGCACTAGCTTCACTTACATTTATTAAAATTTAATAAAAATTGAGTAAACATTGTGTGAAAGGCACGTACACAAAAATTGAATGATTTGACAGCGAATGACAGGTAGAACGGCGGCCAGCGACCACAGATAGCAAATTATCTTTACGACTTTGAAATGTGTAGAAAGGGTAGTTCACTGAAATTGTACTACGATGGTTAAATATAGAGGATGCAGTATTGAAGTATAATTTTAAGTTCCCAATAAATTTTATTTTATTATTTTATATTTCATCAGTTTCTTTTCCTTTTATGTATACATAATCAATAAAATATTCAAAAGTGATATCGTTAAGTATATTTGCAGTAAATGTAAATATATTGAAATTTCCTTCCTTAACGGAATAGGCAAAATTAATAAAGCTCCATTTGACACATCTGCATATTTTAGTCTACAATTTTTCAAATGTAATATTCATATTTGCTAGTAGCGCCCTCTACGATGACAACTCTTGGCTGGAGCGGCCAGATTCTCAAGGTCATTGGCGCATGTTACCCCCAACAATATAGACAGTTTTCAAATATAACCATGGGAGAGGTTACACAATTTCAATGTTTTGTTAATGGACTTAAACTACCTTCATACATTTTATAATGCTCAACGAACAGTAAGACCACAGAAACTGTGAACATAAAAAATCTTACATAAAAAAAAAAACTTGAGTATAACTTTTTTGTTTTATAGTTAGAGTGTATATTATATGAAGAGTATTTTAATGATATTAAGTATGGATTAAGTGCATTTTCTTGTGTTTCATTAGCAATTTTATTATTTTATAAATTTTTGGTTAGACAGACGGACGGTATGGATTTTTTTAAATTGAATATGTTTTATGTAGATTTAATAACTCCTTCTTACTAATAAAAATATATACTTGGTTTAATGATTTTTTATTTATTGATTGTTTGTTACTACTTTTTATTTAAATAGTACTTAGTAGGTTCAATATTAGTTAATGTTATTTTAAAATTTTAAATAAATCTTCAATATCGTCATAATTTTTGGTTTTAAGCCAGGATACTAATACAATATCACACTGATATTTATTAAGTGAGTAAATCTTTAGAATTTTATTTAGTTTATTATAGAGCATTGGACCTAAATAACATTGGAACTTGTTAATAAAAAATGAATTATATCTAGTCTTAGGGCAGTAGTCGGGTTCTCGCCTTGTCACTGTTGTTGTAGGAGTGTAATATATTTTTTGGTGTTGAGAAAGGACAGTAAGCTTAACAAACAGTTGTCGAATAGTTAGTACGTCGCATTGTGAGTACAATCTATCTGTAGGGTGTCTAAAAGACTTAAAAGTCATTACTTTCAGTAGGGCTCGTTGTGCTCTTTCTAATTTAATAAGGTGAGTTTTGCGTGCTCCACCCCAAGAAGTAATACAGTATGTTAAAATTGACTGTGCTAGTGCATAGTAAACTGTTTTCAGAAGCGAGTAGTCAGCTATATGCCTTAATTTTTTAAATATATATATAAGCTTCCTAGTTCTTTCCGATAGCAACGCTATGTGAGGACACCAGGTAAGTTTTTCGTCCAAGACTACACCTAGGTATTTTATCGTTTTAGTTCTCTCTAGAATACTGCAGTTGCAAGAACAAGGTAGACATGAAGTGTGAATCTGAATTACAAAGTTTGGTTCAGGGAGTAAAAAACGTGAAGTGTTTCCGAAAAGAATGAATTTTGATTTCTGTATATTTAATGAGAGCAAGTTATGGTTAAGCCAATAAAAAACCTTAGACAACCCGGACTCTGCTTGATGTCTAGCATCTTCCCAAGTTTTTCCGTGAAATATTAAAGAAGTGTCATCAGCAAACGTGAATAGCTTACAGTTTCTTAATTTTATATTGCACAAATTATTTATATATATTAAAAATAGTGTTGGACCCAATACACTTCCCTGTGGCACACCGTAAGTTATAGGAACATCTTTACTAACAATGCCGCCTATAGAAACCCTCTGTGTCCTGTTTTTTAGGTAGTCGCCATACAATTTCAATGGAGTTCCCCTTATGCCAATATCTTCCATCTTTTGTAGCAATAGTGGTATAGACACCGTATCAAAGGCTTTCGATAAATCTAAGAAAACTCCTATACATTTCTCTTTCCTGTCTATTTGTGTGGCTACAAAATCAGTTAGGTTGGAAACTACCTGTGCCGTCGATCGACCGCCTCTAAAACCATATTGGTTTTCAGATAGGATATTGTGTTTTTCCAGGTAAGCCACCAGTCTCTTATTTAAAATTTTTTCAAATAGTTTGGACATTGCAGTAAGGACAGAAATGGGTCGGTAGTTATTTAAACAGTCTCTATTACCTGATTTAAAGATGGGATGAATGATAGAGATTTTAAACACTTGAGGAAACGTACCCGAATCAATGGCGATATTTGATATATGTGTAAGAAGAGGAACAACAATGTGTTTTGCTAACTTCAGTAACTTTGTGGAAATCCCATCCCATCCCACTGCACTGTCTGATTTTAAATTCATAAGTATGGATTCGACTTCTTTCTCATCAGTATGTAACATAGCCATAGATTTAACTGGGTTATTTGAAGGTAAGTTTTCATAATTTTCTAAGGGGTTAATCGTTATTTTATCAGCTAATTCTTTTGCGATATTAGAAAAATAGTGATTGATTTTATTTACTGACTTTCCTGGTGTATCACATATTTTAAGAAGATCAGTTCCATCTTGTTTTCTTTTATTATTACGATTTGTTATTTTATCAATAATTTTCCATTTCATTTTAGGGTTATTAGCACATTTATGTAATTCACTTTTTTCATAGTTTCTCTTAATCCGTTTTAGTAAGTCATTGCAGAAGTTTTTATAACGTTTGTAAGTCACTTTGAGTATTTCGTTTCTCGGTTCTTTTCTACATTTTAGGTGCATACGATCACGATTCTGCATACATCGGATTAGACCAGGAGTAATCCATGGTTTTAGGCATCGTATTCGTTTAGGTGTTATAATTTTAGTAGTATTGTTTAGTATTAGATTATTTAGGATGTTTACTAACTGTTCTGCAGACCAATTAGCATCTTGTGATTTCAGTATTTGTTCAAAATTTATTGTTTCAAGTTTAGATAAGATTGTTTGATAATCGACTTTTTGAATAGCTGAACTGGTCGATTCTTGTGTTATATATTCATAATAGTTACAGTGAAGAACTGGGGCATGATCTGTAACAAGTGTCTGGAGTACCATTGTTGTAGAGTGATTTCCGGTCTTAATCATTGCGTGATCTAAGCTATTATCGTTTCTAGTAGGGTAAACATGACCTGGAAGAAGTCCATGGCTTGCTAATAAATTTAGGTAATCTGTTGCGTTGCAATCCTCGTTATTTGGTTTAATGTCTATGTTTAGATCACCCATAATTATTATATTTTTGTAGTTAGTAAAAGTGGTTAATAATTGGTCTAAAGACGTGATAAATGAATCAATGTTCTTTTTTGATGGGGATCGATAGATGCCTATAACTACTGTATGTTTATCGACTTTTATAGCAAGACATGTAGCATCACTTATTATAATTTCTTCTACGACAACATTTAGTTCTTGTCTTACGTATACAACTACTCCATCGTTTTGGTTATGGTTATTAGTAGAGTAGAAAATATTGTAATTGTTAAGAGATGGAAAAAATTGAGTTTTTAAGTTCCAAGTTTCAGTGAGAATGCATATATCACAGGAAAAACCAATTCTGGTTAGGAGAACTTCAAAAGAGGATATATTTTTTGTGATGCTTCTAATATTTTGTGTAATGATTTTTAAACTGTTTTGTGAAATTTTACTCTGTTCTAACAAATAGTTACAAGATTCCGGTTGGCATAAGTGCGAAATGCCTACTTTTACATTGTCTATGTTGTCTGCTAAGTTTTCATTGTTAATGAAATCGAATTTTGTAGAGAAAATGTTAGTGAACAAGTTATTGAGCTATTTTTAGGTTTTATCAACAAAATTTGTGTCTGTTTCATGTACCGTCGGTTATTTAATAAGTAATTTACCAGATCATTACAATCATGAGGTTTTATAAAAGTATAATTTAACCTACAATTTAAGCTGCTAAACACACTAGAAAATACTGAAAACAAAATTTGTAAAGAAAATGTTAGAGAGCAAGTTGTTGAGCTATTCTTTAGTTTTATAAATAAGATTTGGCCTTTCTTTGTAAACCGTCTGTCCTTAGTTAAACAATTTACCAGATAATATAAAAAGTTATATAAAAAAGTACAATTTAACATAAACTTTAAAATGCTAAACACAATAAAATCAGAATGAGAATATTCTACACAATACAATTTACTGCACTGCATTAAGGTATGGCTTAAGGTAAGTCATATTTGAGTTTTCAAAGATGCTAGTTGGGTCTCATCTTTGATTTCAATATGCGGAGCTTCCGGTGATTTACGAAGATATATTTTCCCATTGCTAGTCCAGCAAAATTTGTAGCCTTGAGCTTGAGCAAATCCTCTTGTTAGATAAAATAATCTACTTACTTTGCTGGTAAGCGCCTCAGATATATAGATTGGAGATACCTCACCCTTGAATCCAATGGCTGCAGTGCTAAGTCGTTGCTCTGGGTGTTGCTTATTGTAAGATTTAACACCGTGGATTATCTCGTTTTTCATGATGACTGAGGTGAAATCGACAATTACTGTACTTTTGCCGGTTTTGTTTTTTAGTCTGAATACATCTCTAATTGAAGACTGCTGATAGTTTACCTGAAGTACCTTACAAGTATCTTGAACAATGCTACACAAGTCAGATTTAGATTCTTGTTGTACCTTCAGTGGCACATTTCTTATTTCTATGGCAGTTTGCTTTGTATTTCTGTTCATATCTTCAATTTTAGATTCCAGTGCAGATATAAGTAGTAAGTTTTGTTTACGTTCAGATTCTAAGCCCTCAATTTTTCTTTTCATATCTTCATACTGGTTATTCAGGAATTCTAAAGCCTTTTCAATTTCTTCATTTGACTTCTTTATTTGGGTATTTTGCTCGCGTATTTGGACGACCTCGGTGAAAAGTTTGTCCAATCGAGAATTCTGTGCCTCTTTCCACTCATGCAGAATGTTTTTCATTTCCTCTTTAAAATTTGAAAATTTCTCCTCACTGCTTTCTCGGTGTCTCTTGCTTCTTTGGGGTACAAACGAAGGTGCAGTTGTTTTAGGAGCTAACGCACTCACGTCCGAATCCGATAAAGTATGATGTACGTCACGTTTAGGAGGTGTTCTCTCGATTTTAGACATTATTTACGGTCGAAGTTCACAGTTTATGAAGTCGATTCAGTAGTATATTTACCCTGCTCTTGTGTTTTATGCGCGCCTGGTAGTTGTAGTAAGTCGTCGAAATGTAATTATTTTAATTTAATGATGAATATAATTAGTGCACACGTCTTAACCACTACGTATACCGGAGGGAAGTGGACATAGTTTTACATAATTCATGTTACTTCAGAAAAAAATATCCGGTCGTAATGAAATTTGCATGGAAACATCATAGTAGTTTACTCTCTCGAATAAAAAAAGAATCATCGAAATCGGTTCATAATTGTCAGAGCAATGTAATGGAGAACATCAGTTTTATGGTTTTTACCAGATAAATTCCTCCACATCGTTCATGGTCCTCCAGGAAGTTCTTATCCGGTTGTAATAAAAATCATACAGATTCAATACAGTGGTTTCTTCTTTCGAATAAAAAAAGAATCATTGAAATTGGTAAATATTTGCCAGAGTTGTGACTATTTTTGTCCGACCGAGCGAGTCCGAGCGACTAAAACGTCATCTATATAGGCTTTCTTGCAGCTCTCAGTGCGCAGTCACCATTCTTGTTTTTTCAGGAACTACTTATTACTAAGCAATAATTTTTTTATGGGACCCAATTAACGGATTAAAGAATGGATGGAAGAAAGATTTTTTCAAATCGGTTCATAATTGCCAGAGTTATGCGCGAACATACATAGAAAAAAAATATATATATACAGACGAATTGAGAACCTCCTCCTTTTTTGAAGTCGGTTAAAAATAGCTGATAATTTTAGAGGTTTCTAATGTGATGTCGTAAATAAACACATATCTGTACGCTTACATTGCAAACGCTGGCTGAACCCTACGAGATAAATCAAAATAATGTACTACAGTATTGTACACCTTCACAAGGTCTACAAAAAAGTCGGCGATGGTATATGTTTATCTCTTAGGGATAACCCACAGTAAACATTTTTATTATTTATTTTTTATTAGGGGGGGGGGGGGGGTAGCAAGGTCGGAGAAGAGAGAGGGTGAGGGGGTTCAGAGAGGGGACAACAGGGAGAGGAAGAGGAGGAGTGTGACGGGGACCGAAGCGAGAGGAGGAAAGAGGGCATAGAATTAGATTTTTCTTATGAGAGATGGAGAGAGAAATAAATCAAGGGAGGAGGGAGAAAAGGGGAGCAAAATGTAATAAATTTGCGGGCGGAGCTGCGCGGGTCAGCTAGTATTAGTATATAAATAGGTAATTTACGAATTTGCATCTCTATCCTTTCTTTAGACTATATTCTTACTGCGATGATGGGAATCCCGTCGCCGTCCGGTCATACCAAACGATATTTCTACCTTTTTTTTTTGACGCGGGGGATACCTTCAGAAGGTCCCCCGGAAGCTGTGGGGCTCGACCGGGGTATGCGGGATTCTTACCCACGAAAACCCCCGCGGCTGTCGCATCGGCACATGAAAAGGGCGGACCTGGGCCCTCCGGTGGGATCTGCGCCAGGAGCCCCTCAGTGCCTTGCCTTTGAGCCCGCCGCCGGAGGACGCATTGTAGTCCCCCGGGTACAGTCACGGTGCTCACGGGGTCGGGGGTCGCAACCCCGCCACCGCCGCTTCTCGGAGTCGCCGCCATACTCGATGGACACCAACGGTATATTAAGTATCTACTATTTTAACTAACATAAAATGTGCAAAACTAAATGAAATGAAACAATACAAGAACTATGATATTTAAGTCTTCAAGGCTAGAGTGAATCATAGGCTTTTAATAAGCTAGTATGCTTGAACATCTTCGATTGCGTCGCCACTTTCCATCAGGTGGGTCTGCAATCAAGCAATAGCTTATAATGAATAAAAAAATGACACTTTATTTTTTTTTATTATTTGCAAAGTAGGTAAGTACACAATTTACTGTAAAGTTTATTAAAATGTATAGTTATGGCTATGAAAGAGCGAAATCACCTGAAAGGTGTATGTTGCACTTAAAAGGCGATAATCAACTATATTTTGAAGTTTGTGTATCTTTCTAGTATATAAAGATTATTACTACCTATATGCAGTTCCTTACAACGTAAGTATATTTAATATAAGACATGAGCGATATGCGGTCGTCGCGGAGGTCGCGTCACCTGGCTAATTGTATGGCGGGTGCTAGCAGCCGCCCCCAGGGCAGCCCGCCGTGGCGCGCGTGCAGGGTGGCCAGTGCGGCGAGCAGCCGCGGCGGGCGGGCTCCGTCCGTCTCCTCGCCCGCTACCGCTCCCTCTCCGCCCCACTCGTACAGCACGGCGGGCTGCGTGCGCGCCGAGCGGTACTCCCAGTACAACATTGCGCCGCTCCTGCGCACAACACCTACACTCAGTACAATATAACAATGATTTAATGTATTATTACTAGGTAACCCCCGCAAGCTCCACCCGAGCTCTTTTTAACACGCTTTTATTAGCTTGACCTGTATGTATGTATGTAACTATGATGGTAATGGAATCTTGCGATGCAATTTTGACCCACTTCTACACGTCCAAAACATTTGAAATTTTGCACATATATCAAGGACCGGTGACAATACAATAATATGGTATCCTCGAGATGATCTGATGCTGGGGCTCGAAGGTGGATAAGGGAACCCTTGGATGGCTACTAGTAAACTAATCAAGTTTGGGCTCATTTGATTTGTTTTAAAGAGTTATTTTCATATTGACCATTAATGAGAACCTTATGATGGAACAGGAAGGTGGGTAACGGAATCCTGGAATGGCTACTAGTAAACACATCGAGTTTCGGCTCATTTGATTTGTTTTAAAGAGTTCTTTTCACTTTGACCATTAATGAGGACCTGATGATGGAACAGGAAGGTGGGTGACGGAACCCTGGAATGGCTACTAGTTAACACATCAAGTTTCAGCTCATTTAATTTGTTTTAAAGAGTTCTTTTCACTTTGACCATTAATGAGGGCCTGATGATAGAATATGAAGGTTGGTGACGGAACCCTGGAACGGCTACTAGTAAACTCATCGAGTTTAAGCTCATTTGATTCGTATTAAAGAGTTCTATTTACTTTGCCCAATAATCAGGGTTGATGATGGAAATGAAAGGTGGTTGACGGAACCATGGAATGATTAATAGTAAACCTCGATGGGTTTACTAGTAGCTTGGACTCATTTGATTTGTATTAAGGAGTTATATTTGCTTTGCCTAATAACGTGGACGTTGATGAACCCGGAAGGTTGGTAAGCCACCGAACGGCTTCGGACCAGTTATACCATTGAATTGTACCATTAATGGTATAAATGGTATACTAAGTTGTCCCATTTATACCTGTAATGGTATAGGTGGTACTAGTTAATACCAGTTAGAAATACCATTAGATATCCCTTGAATACTACTTGTAAAACTATTGACTTTTGGCTTACTTTCGACTGTTTAAAGGGTAAATACGTAGTGCTTTCTTAAACTTCGCTAACTCAATCAGATACCTACGCGTAACATAATAAAATCTTTTACAAAAAAAATTGAACCGACTTCAATATCACTGAAAAGTATAAAATAATTTAAATATTATTGAAGTTGGTGTTAGCGTACCTGCTGTGTATATTTGGCACCAACTTCAATAATATTTAAATTATTTTATACTTTTCAGTGATATTGAAGTCGGTTCAATTTTTTTTAAAAAATATTTTATTTTAAACTTTTTAGTGATATTTTCATATATAAAGATTGAACCATCGAAAACCGTAAAATTATCTAGGTAGGTTATGATCACATTATCGTCTACATAGTTTTACATAATTTATGTTTCTTCAGAAAAAAATATCCGGTCGTAATGAAATTTGTATGGAAACATCATAGTAGTTTACTCTCTCGAATAAAAAAAGAATCATCGAAATCGGTTCATAATTGTCAGAGCAATGTAATTTATTTTATTTATTTATGTATTTATTAGGAAGACTATCGGCTACAAGAATAATAATATGAAAAATGTAAAATTAGTAACAAAAGAGCCATTGACAAGTCTCCACTTATAGTAACAATATATACAGGATAGAACTGTTCAATAACGAAATATAAAGTAGACACACATTGCAATAACTCTATCAATACCCATTAGTGAGAATTTTGTTATGAGGTTTCAAAGAATATACAGTTTAACTTCCTACGCATCGCTTCAGGACTGGTACAAGTTATATCAAGATCGTGATTACGAATAAGTTCATTATAATTGGTACAGGCACGAATGAAAACCAGTTACGTAGAGGTATAAAAAAAGCCTTTTAGGAAACTGGTTTCCAAACTCTGGTTTCCTAAACGGCCGAAGGGGAAAAAACTGTTCTGACGATAATTAGTAGACACTGAATGGATGGCAAACAAGTGACTATGGCGATAGTTTCGTTTGGGCGTATACAGTTTAAGTTTCCCGAGTAGCTCAGGGCAGTCGATGGAGTGCGATGTGATTATACGTGAAAGATAAACAATATCCATAACTTCACGGCGCTTCTGCAGTGGTAATGGTAATGGAGAACATCAGTTTTATGGTTTTTACCAGATAAATTCCTCCACATCGTTCATGGTCCTCCAGGAAGTTCTTATCCGGTTGTAATAAAATTCATACAGATTCAATACAGTGGTTTCTTCTTTCGAATAAAAAAAGAATCATTGAAATTGGTAAATATTTGCCAGAGTTATGACCATTTTTGTCCGACCGAGCGAGTCCGAGCGACTAAAACGTCATCTATATAGGCTTTCTTGCAGGTCTCAGTGCGCAGTCACCATTCTTGTTTTTTCAGGAACTACTTATTACTAAGCAATAATTTTTTTATGGGACCCAATTAACGGATTAAAGAATGGATGGAAGAAAGATTTTTTCAAATCGGTTCATAATTGCCAGAGTTATGCGCGAACATACATAGAAAAAAAAATATATATATATACAGACGAATTGAGAACCTCCTCCTTTTTTGAAGTCGGTTAAAAAGCCAAGCTTCATTTGAATCCATTCAGTAGTTTCGGCGTGATGCGCGGCCATGACACAGACAAAAATGAAAAAAATAACATACAGTTTTGTCTTCAGTGCCTATTGGACAATGCCCAAAAAATAATTTTAAAATATCTTCAATGTCTATATTTGGATCTGTTATAGTTTTATTATAAGTATAGATATAATACTTAATTGTAGGTAAGTTGTAGGTATAGAATACAGGGTGGAAAAATTAAATGTCAACGACGATGTAAATTATTGTGATATTAGAAAAACTGAAACACATAGAGACTAGATGTGATGAGTAAATACATTAGTTAACAACTTGTCAAATAATAATCAGGATATATCCAAAATTTTGAATTTTAGTCGTACTTAGTGGGAAGCCTGCCTAAGCTGCGTCTTCCGGTTCGTGGTCGTCACTCGAGAACCTTTCTTCCCCAACGGTAATCGGTTCTTGGAGCGATGAGGCCTGCCCATTATCACTTTAACTTGCAGATTCTGAGACCTATGTCGGTGACCTTAGTTTTTCGGCGAATCTCCACATTTCGGATTCTTCAGATAATTATTATTTACAAAAATTTCGTCCGTGGACACTAAATGTTTCCACTCTACGTGTATACATTATAATGTAGTAAGGTGTGTGGTACCGACGCGTCGAGCGACGTGCGATGCGGCGCGAGCACGGCGAGGCAGAGAACGGCGGCGAGCGCAGCGTCGAGCGCGCGGCCGCCCGCCTTGAGCGCGTCCGTGCCCGCCGCCGAGCACGCCGCCGCCGACGACGACACGCTGCCGTGCGGCGTCACCTGCACCGAGCCGTCGCTGTACTTCCCGCAGACCGCTCCCGGCCGACCGCGGCGCCACTGCCAGTTGGGTACCTGGTAGTCCCCGGAGTATATCTGCGCGAGCAGCGCGACCGTGATGGCGGCGGAGAGCGCGCCGAACGCGGCCATCATGAGTCGTGGCCCGCCGGCACCCGCGCACCAGCGCGCCGCCACCCCGCCGCCGCCGCGCGGCTTCAGCGGCACGTCCTCGCGCAGCTCCACCGCGCCTGCACCGCACAGGCACTATCATACAACACACGGAACCAGTACCTCACTAGAATATAGGCCTGTTGAGATAAATATCTTCATGTATGGCGTAATGATTTAGTCATAATATACATCATGGTTTCATCATTTACGTCAGATGAAGGCGAAGACTTTTCGCTCTGCTGTCGATAAGTGCTCGCACATCGAAGGATTTCAACGCTCGTGTTGCTTAACACTTTACATTAAGCTGGTTTCAGACTACGCTATAATACTATAGTATATAGCTCATAGCACAACAATATCGTGCACCATACATGCTTCGTGTGGCGGGTCACCCCCTTCCCTCCAATATGGTTGAGGGGAGTGATGGCTGCTGCTCGAGTCAACTCGTGCGCGGGTGCTGCTTGGGGGGACTGGTCCGACTACTATCCCTTTGGCTTTTTAGTTTGTTGTACCTACTTTCGTCGTATTTTATTATTTTTTTTCCCTGTATTTTTTGAACGGCAAGACACACTGTCGCTCTGATCTAACTGTAACATGACACACTGTTTAAAAAAAAAAAGTGATAAAATGACAAGCCCGCTGAGTTTCTTGCCGGATCTTCTCAGTTGAGGCCGCGTTGTGATCCGGTGGTAGCTTTTAAAAAAAAAAAAATACATGACCTTTCAAAAGTGCTAGCGTTAAGCCTATTTGAAATAAACTATTTTTGACTTGACTTGACTTGACTTGACATTGTTATGGACACGTTCACACTGTACTGTACTATATATTATTGGCTTACTATACGCTATAAATTGGTGCGATGTGCTGAGTTCAAGCTGTGCTATATAGCGCGGCCCCCTTTTCTTCCTCCCTCACCCACGGCCGTCCCGCAAGCGAAACGAGCGATATACTATAAATGCTTGCGATAATATCGCGTTATGTGAACGATGATCCCATTCCGTTTCAACATAATATGTTGAAACGGAATGGGATCATCGTATATGAAAAAAAAAAAGTTTTTTTTTGCTTTTGCTACATCTAACGGTCGGAGTCATCATCATCATCAGCCGGAAGACGTCCACTGCTGGGTAAAGATCCCACCGAGAACGCCAAATTAACATCTAACCACTAGCATCTATCGGTTGCCCGCGAATTTCACATATCGTCGGACCACGTCTCAGTATCATAAGTCTTCACTGGCAACACGCACTGGTCAAAACCCTTTGTCTTTAGCTAGTACGGAATTTTAGACGAGAAGTTATCCCGTAGTTTCCGAACACTGCCCATCTGAGTTGGATTCTTCGGGCGACTTGTTTGTCGAAGTTGGACAGTTTGTGTAAAGTAGAAATAGTGGTCAACAACTTCGAGTGTATAAAGCGGGTTTCAGACTACGCTATACTATTGAGCTATATATATATAGTATAGCAAAGAAGGACCTAATACTATACTATATAGCATGGCGTTCACGTAACGCGATATTATCGCAAGCATTTATAGTATATCGCTCGTTTCGCTTGCGGGACGGCCGTGGGTGAGGGAGGAAGAAAAGGGGGCCGCGCTATATAGCACAGCTTGAACTCAGCACATCGCACCAATTTATAGCGTATAGTAAGCCAATAATATATAGTACAGTACAGTGTGAACGTGTCCATAACAATGTATAATATAAATTACAATCTAGCCTTGAAACTAATCAGTAATATTATTTTAACCTAAACGAATAAAGTAAATTAAATTAAGAATGTGTCCAATAGCACTTTTCTTATTGTCTCTATTAAGGGGAAGACACTTTGTTATTGTGTTCTACACTGCACTAATTTAACATATAAACTAACTCAAAAGGCTTTGTCCTTTTTAGTCTTCTTTCTATGTCCGTGTTATCGAGGAGCTGGATAGCCTCGACATTCACGTGGTGATGAAGCCGCCGTTCATGTGCTTCTGCATAGTCTTTTATAACTTTGGCTACGAGGTCCACTTTGAGGTGCCGATGGAGGTCGTTTGTTCTAATGTACCAGGGAGCGTTTACAATGCCTCTGAGTACTTTATTTTGGAATCTTTGTATTTTCTGTATATTAGTTTTATTGGTACAACCCCAGAGCTGTATACCATAAGTCCATACCGGCATTAGGACTTGTTTGTACAAAAGTATTTTGTTTTGCACAGACAACACGGAGTGTTTTCCAAGCAGCCAGTGCATTTTCTTGTAGCGAAGGCCTAACTCTTCGCGTTTCTTTTTAACATGAGCCTTCCAGCGAAGCTTTGCGTCAAGTGTTGTGCCCAGGTATTTCGCGGTATTTTCATAAGGTATAGCATGATTGTTTATATATACCGGGTGATAGTTGGACCTTTTATTGGTAAAATCAATGTGAACCGACTTCGATTCATTAAGCTTTATGCGCCACTTTTTTGTCCAGTTATACATGTAGATCGAGTTCACGGCCATTTGAACATTCTCCACTGCTTCCGCATGTGTGGCTCCTGTAGCCATGATGGCCGTGTCATCAGCAAAAGTCGCAATGGTGTTGTTTTCTAGTTTTGGGATATCATACGTGTATAAGAGGTACAGGACCGGACCTAAAACACTTCCTTGTGGCACCCCTGCTTCAATTTTCTTAAGATCAGAATAACAATCTTCTTGTCTTACTCTGAACATTCTTTCTGTCATGTAAGAATCCAAGATATCACAGAATTGTTTTGGCAACATTTTCCTTAGTTTATATAAGAGGCCCTGATGCAACACCTTATAAAATGCTTGGGCTACGTCCAGGAAGATTGTAGAGCAAACTTTCTTCTCTTGTAATGTTTTTTTCAATTAAGTTGGTAATTCTGTGGACTTGGTCTATTGTAGAATGTTTTTCCCTAAAGCCACTGATAGTCTGGGATAAGATTTCTATCGTGTATGATTGGTTTCAACTGTCTCAATAGGAGCTTTTCAAATAATTTTGACATTATTGGCAAAAGTGACATCGGCCTGTATGAAGTTGCTTCATAATTGTTTACCAGGTTTTGGTATCATATAACTTCAGCAACTTTCCACACATCAGGTACATATTTTAGTCTAAAGGAAGCATTTATAAGTGAGGTAAGTTTCACTATTGCTTTTCGTGTCAGATTACTGAGAACTTCCCCAGTAATGAGATCGTAGCCAGGGGATTTTTTCTTGTTTAAGAGTTTTATCTCTTTGTGGTCCACAAAGTCTGTTGGTGTAGCGAATCTTATATCTACATCATCTTGTGTTGTTACATCCAAAACGATTTCTTCAGTATCCGGTTTATTTGGTTGGAATATGTTTTCCAAATGCTGTGCAAATCTGCCTTTTGTTCATTATTTATAGCCCAGTGCCCGTTTTATTCTTTAATTGGAGGAATTTGAGTAATGGGTTTTTTTTAAGCTTTTTGTAGCTTTCCATAGTGAGTAATCTGTTGCACGATCACTCGTTAGTTGAGTGAGATAATTGTGCATAGATTCATCACGAAATTGTTGTATTTCCCTACTTAATTGTTTTGTAAGGTTATTCAGCAGTGACTTGTCAGATGGATATCTTGTTCTTTGCCACTTTTTCCTTTGTCTTCTCTTTGCAGCTATAAGACGTCGGATTTATGTTGGATAATTTGTGGTCCTGTATTTAGTTTTTATATCAGGCGTATTCTTCCAAGCACATTGTTTAATATCTGTTATAAACTTTCTTACTTCTAAATCTACTTGCTGTGGGTTTTTTAAGGGCACTTTTAGTATTATTACGGCATCCAAATCATGCTTAAAGCTTTCCCAATCAGTATTTTTGTTGACTAGAGTTGGGTGATTTTCTCTATATTTTATTTCTTCATTAATAGTTAACATAATTGGTGAGTGATCTGAACTCATATCGTAACCTTCCTCGATAGAGAGAAGGTTCAATGAGATGTTTTTGTAAATAAAAAAATCGATCAGGTCCGGGAGTTTGTTTCGGTCAGTAGGCCAATAGGTTGGCTTACCCGTTGATATCATATTTCTTATTGCGCTTAGTAATTCTTTTCCTTTAGATGTAGTAAGTCTAGACCCCCAGTGGATATTTTTCGCATTAAAGTCACCTCCAAGTATGAATCTGTTACCAAGATGTTCTAAGAAACTTTTATACTGCGTTGTTTTTATTGAGTACCTCGGTGGACAGTATATAGCTGATATAGTAACAGGGTAATGTTTTATTTTAACACATACAGCCACTGCTTGAATTTCACGGTCTTCGTGTTTAAATATCTCGTGATGGTAAATATCTTCCTTTATTATGATAGCGCTGCCTCCCCTAGCTTTATTGTCTGGGTGCAATGCATGATATATTTTGTATCCTTTCATTCGGATGTAACATTCATTTGTAAAGTGCGATTCAGATATAAGGCACACATCGATGTTTTCTGTGTTTAGGACGACTTCTAGCTCATGATGATGCTGGCGTAGTCCATTAGCATTCCAGGCCATAATTTTTAGTGAGGTAGTCATTTTTGCTTGGTAATAGCTACTTTGGTGCTATGTTCCAATTTCTTTAGTCTTTCGTCGTATGATGTTATGACGTTCAAGATTTTGTTAAGCTTTTCATCTAGATTGGATGTTTGTTGTGTCTGGAGATGTTATTGAGACTGCGATTTTACCTGGCTGCCCTTTGTTATCTGAGCAAAAGACAGATTTTTGGTGACAGGTTGGCTCTGAACTTTTTTAACGGTATTGCTACGTGGAGTCTGCTGGGTTGGAGCTTTAGGGTTCTTTACTGCTTTATTTTTTAAATTCTGCAGTTCTTTAGCTACCATGCATCCTCGATAGCTAGCGGGGTGTGCTTCGCCACAGTGGACACACTTTGGTTTAGTGGCTTCGGCAGTCTTTAGTCAGGTGCTTGCCGGTACATTTTACGCACCTGGGCTCTTTAGAACAATATTTTTGAGTGTGTCCGTAAGCTTGACACCTTTTACACTTAGGGATTAATTTGGATGCTTTAATCGGTTGTACGTCTACTTTACATCCAAGAATAGATTTTATATTATATATTTTGTTGATATCCTAACCCTTACCAAATGACAGCATGAACATATTGAGGGGTTCTTTCGTCCTCCAATTTAGCTTATTTGTTGCGTTTTGAATCATGTATCCTTTGGACGATAAATCTTCGACTATCCTGACAGGATCACATGAGAAATGCAAGTTTTTAGCCATTACTCTGATTGGTCTATCTTGTTTATTCTCGTACGAATGCTCTGGCATTCGCTGCTGCGTTGGCTGTTGCTTTCTAACAGCAGCTTTGTAATGGCTCTATACGAGTCCTCACTGTTAGCGTAAACCTTAACGGTGTCTCCGCTTCTCATTTTGATTAAAAACGAGTCACTAGGCACGCTTGATGTTAGGCAATCGTAGAATTTTTGGTAGTTTTAGACTTGTTCTACGATTATTGGCGGCGGCTGGGGAGCCTTTTTAACTTTAGGCGTCTTTTTATCAGTCTCGCTGGAGCATTCTCCATGTTGTTGCAGTGATTGATTCAGCTTCCTTTTCTTACGACTCTGCTGACGGATCCACTCAGTTTCCTTAGCTAGTTCCTCTTCGTCTGTCTCATAATGGACTTGTAGGCTTGAGGCACTATCAGTTGTGGTAAGTTTGGCTGGAGGCACATTCTTGCTCTCTTGATAATACTCCAGTTACTGCTGAAGCTTCTCTATTTGACAGTTAACTAGATTTTGTAATTTCTTACATTCCGCTTGTTCCTCCGCAAAGCGCTGGGACAGGATATGCTCATTTTCTGTTTCAAGCCTTATTCTATTTTGCGAATCCATTTTTAAAATATAACTTCGTCTTAACAATGTTCACACATATTGTTTTGATTCACAACACATGACGATATCTGGGTCATCGCGGTTACCGGTGACGATTACTCGCGACAGTGTTTTTGCTGCGTTGGCGCTTAACCCGAGTACGGACTAGGGCAAGGACAACACAGCCGTTCTTCGCGGATGCCGAACTAACACTCGAAAAAAAAACTATGGCTATAACATCGTACTGACATTTTAAAAATTGGTACCATCGCGGACGCGAATGGTGTACCAGTATTCAATTAAAATCGTTTGAACAACGTTATGTACGCTTACCTCGCCCGCACGTATTTTGGGCCGGCTCATGCAAGCGATTGTCGACTTAAAGGTGGTACACCGTTCGTGACCGCGAGAGTACGTACACGATATGATATCGATAGCTTTTTTGCTCTTGCTACATCTCTAACGGTCGGAGTCGTTTGTTGGCAACCGTGTAGCCCTGATGTAGACACCGTGGCCACTACCTAATGGGTAGTGAGTACGATTCCTGTACGATCTCGCAATCGTGCATTATTACATATTTTATGCTCACGCGGCATCCCACATTTAGCCTCGTGCTGCATGTTTTTAGGGTATAAATAATTTTTAAATTTATGTTAATTATTTAGTACGGCACAAACTATCAAGGCAAGATAAGCCACCAAAACTTACATTTATAACTTTTAACTACCTTTACAATATAACGTACAAAAACTATTTCGGCATCTTCCTTCCGTACTCCACAAACACAAGAACATACAAGAACACCTCCACAAGTGTGCAGAGTCAACTGCACTGCACAATTCCCAACCAGGACAAACAGTCGGTGCATGAAGATATGCGTTTGTCTTTGGTCTGGGAGTTATTTCTTTGTATGTAGATATATTTGTATCATTGTTTCTCTTGTCTGCACGTCTGGTACTAACCATAACACAAGCTTTGCCTAATTTGGAATTAGATGATGGTGTGTGGATTGTCAGGACTTTATTATTATAAATAGTGTTCCTAATAAATTACACTCCCCAATTATTTAAATAATGGCGCAAGCACGAGGATGCTTTGTTGTACATGATCTACCAATTTATGAATTTCGACAAAAATGTAATACCAAAACCGTGACATTTTGGTTGATCATGAATTGCGTCACGTACCTATTGGGTGTAGCCACGAGAATACGAAGACTAATTGTTGAGTACCGTGCGGATTGGGGACACATATAATAACCAGTGAACATTGTCATTCATATTTCCTAATCAAACTGTAAAAAAATAAAATCAATTAACGCTAAAAAAATCTTATAATCGTGCGTGGCCTATGATCGAAATATTTGTAGAA
This sequence comes from Furcula furcula, assembly GCA_911728495.1. Taxonomy (NCBI): domain Eukaryota; kingdom Metazoa; phylum Arthropoda; class Insecta; order Lepidoptera; family Notodontidae; genus Furcula; species Furcula furcula. The sequence continues at coordinate 31,191,808 of OU452245.1, read as the reverse complement.
GTACCTATATAATACCTTGGAAAGAGGAAGTGATACCAACCAGAGGGTGTATGCGAGTCCGGGCTGCCGCGGCTGGGGACCGACATGATCGCTGACCGCTCCTTGTCGCGGCTAGTTCACATGCAACTGAAAATACCAGATCATTAATATGTACAAAATTTATTGCTCACATTTTTAATTAGTTAGCTCCCGGCTGGCTTAGATCTAATGGAAATAGACTTAAGTGTACTCTATTGACAAAGTGGTTGAATGACCATGAATTTCTTGAACGGGACCTCCAAACAATAATGGCGCAATGATGCATCATACTATTTGCCCTTGAAATAAATACGTTCAGATAATCATCGATAACGGCTAGCTGTGCGTACAATTTTGTTAGATAGCATCAGAATCCATTATGCTGAAGCTAATTGACACTTTGTTATTCATTCACAACATGATTACAAACATTATCTGAAACGCAACTCGAGCGTACATCCTTTACAATTGCAGTGTGCAGATATAATTCTTACAAATACAATCATCATAATCTTAATTACATTTTAGTCAGTGCATCCCCTGAAATATCCGGTTAACTACAATCATGGCCAAACTGAAAATCCGGACCGTTCTGAAAACAAGGTTATCCGTGATCATTACGATTAATCTTGCAGCTTGGCGTCGCCACCTTCGAAGTAGTTTATTTGCATCCAAAGAGATTATGCTATAAGAATATTATTCATACAAAAACTCATCTCTTTTACAACCTCCTTTATTGTATGGTTCAGTAAATACTCGTATACACTATATTTAATAGATATCTCGCTTTTGCTAGGACTAATCAAGAGTAAACACAAATAAAATGGTAGTGGTGTGTTTTTTTTAAACAGGGAAGAAACATCTTTAATCTGCATTATGTTTACATATGTTAACACCACAATAAATTGTGGACCTGGTTGCGAAGGGTCACATCGGCGTCGGCATGGGCTTCCACGAGTGCGGGTTGATGTTTTTACGAAGTAAATATAAATCCGTGGGGTTGATAGCCATGTTAACACATGCACGTAGATAAGTCATCAAGCGGGTCAATGTTGTACCGTTTATTGTGCAAATTTACATAATTGGTGTTTTGCTCGATAATTAAACTCTGAATGAAACGCATCTTTCGAAACATTGCAAGTGAAGTGATGTGAACGCAATGGTTTCCTAGCGCCGGCCGCGGCCGACGCTGCTGCTGTTGTGAGAATATAAATATTTGGAGTCGACGGGGTGTTTCATTCACTGGCCAACCACCACGAACAACACATACCAAAATGGCAGCTAAGGTATACATTCGATACATAATTTTACGTTTATATATTATATCGATGTTTTTACTTCTTAATATCTAATTGCGACCAAAATCCGAGAAATATCTTCATCAATAATTATTTAGCACCCGATTTAGTTCAAGATGTCTTTTTCCGCTCACAAGTAGGACGCAATGTATTCGTAGTTGATGAGTCCTCGTACGCCCCACAGTTGTTGGTGTTCACGATGGCGGTGGCGGCGGCGTGCGCCAGCGGCGGCTTCTCTAGCTTCTCGTACGGTGTGTCCGACCCGAGCACCGGCGACGTGAAGGACCAGCACGAGAAGCGCGCTGGCGACCACGTCGTGGGCCAGTACTCGCTGCTCGAGGCCGACGGCACCAAGCGCGTGGTCGAGTACCACGCGGACGCCGCAAACGGGTTCAACGCGGTGGTGCACAAGGAACCCGCCGCCGCCGCCGGCCCGCACGGGGCCCACGGCTCTCACCCGGGCGTGGCCGGCGCTCTCGGCCATGGCGCGCCCCTTCACGGCGCCGTCGCTTCTTCCCACCTCTCACAAACTTCTCACACGGGCGCTTTCGCCAACCCTAATCTGGGGAACCAGGCGCACCCCGGTCACGCGCCGTTCGCCGGCGGGCACGGCGGTCCCGCGGGTGGACCCATCGGCACCCCGGGAGCCCAAGCTGTGTCCTCCTATTCGAACAAGGTCGTCCACGAGGCTTCGCGTCCCTACGCCGGGCCCTATGCCGGTGCGTACGGAGGATACGGTTCGCACGGCGGTCTGGCCGGTGGACTCTCCCAAGGCCACGGTATCGGCAGCACGTTCGGTAAAGCTAACGGCTGGTCTGCACCCATCGCCGGCGGAGCTAACGGCTGGTCCTCTCCCGCCGCCAACGGTGTCAACGGTTGGGCTTCTCCTCTCGGCGACGCCGCTAGGGGTTGGTCTTCCCCACAAGCCGCCGACGGTCTCAATGGTTGGTCATCTGCCGGCGCTAACGCATGGCCTTCATCCCTCAACGCCGGCGCTAACAGCTGGCCCTCGTCCGCGGCGTACGGTGCAGGCGCCGGCGCGTGGGCAGCACGGGGCGCTGGGCGCGGCTGGTGATTTTGTGACATTACTATTGCTAATTTGTGATTCATTTAGTGACTAATAAATTAATATATTGTCATTCTTTATTTTATTCATAACTAACGTAGCTTCAGTGCTACCCCCACGTGACGGTAAACGACGTCACACCCGAGGGTGAAAGCGCACCTATCACTAACATAAAGGAATAGGACCCCGTAACAGTATATCAATATGGTGGCAGTAAAAGGAACGAATGAGGGTCCTAAGCCTTGAGCCGCCCACAAAGATTCCTCCAAGGTCATTGGATACATTATCTTACGTAATAAAATATTAAAAAAAAAATTGAACCGACTTCAATAACACTAAAAAGTATAAAATTATTTAAATATTAAAGAAGTTGGTGTTAGCGTACCTGCTGTGTATATTTCAATAATATTTAAATTATTGTATACTTTTTAGTGTTATTGAATTATTCATTACAGTGGCTTCTTCTTTCGAATAAAAAAAGAATCATTGAAATTGGTAAATATTTGCCAGAGTTATGACCATTTTTGTCCTTAAAAAGCGACATAAAGTCATCTATATAGGCTTTCTTGCAGCTTTCCTGCGCAGTCCACATTCTTGCTTTTTCAGGAACTACTTATTACTAATCAATATTTTTTTATGGGACCCAATTAACGGATTAAAGAATGGATGGAAGAAAGATTTTTTTAAATCGCTTCATAATTGCCAGAGTTATGCGCGAACATACATAGAAAAACTTGTGCGTGCGTGGAGTCCCTCCGCGCGGAAGAAGTGAAACTTCATTCTCGCTCTGTCTCTTTCTATTCCACCTCCCCGCGCAACGAAGTCAACGAAGTCACTCACTCACCCACCCACTCACTCACCCACTCACTCACTCACTCACTCACCCACTCACACTCACCCACTCACTCACCCACTCACTCACTCACCCACTCACTCACCCACTCACTCACCCACTCACTCACCCACTCACTCACCCACTCACTTACCCATTCACTCACCCACTCACCCACTCACTCACCCACTCACTCACTCACCCTCTCACTCACCTACTCACCTACTCACCCACTCACCCACTCACCCACTCACCCACTCACCCACTCACCCACTCACCCACTCACCCACTCACCCACTCACCCACTCACCCACTCACCCACTCACCCACTCACCCACTCACCCACTCACCCAGTGACTGCGTCACATGAGCGCTTTTATAACCTTAACAAATTTAACGCCTATCGCCTATCGTGTAACTCCTATCATTTAACATCTAACTCATAACGTCTAACGCGTTAAATTATATCATTTTTGGAAGTCGCATAAGAAGTTTCACTTCAAAAAATGTGCGTGCGTGGAGTCCCTCCGCGCGGAAGAAGTGAAACTTCATTGCTCTGTCCACCTCACCGCGCAACGAAGTCAGCGGAGTCGGCGGAGTTGGCGGAGTCGGCGGAGTCGGCGGAGTCGGCGGAGTCGGCGGAGTCGGCGGAGTCGGCGGAGTCGGCGGAGTCGGCGGAGTCGGCGGAGTCGGCGGAGTCGGCGGAGTCGGCGGAGTCGGCGGAGTCGGCGGAGTCGGCGGAGTCGGCGGAGTCGGCGGAGACGGCGGAGTCGGCGGAGTCAGCGGAGTCAACGGAGTCAACGGAGTCAACGGAGTCAACGGAGACAACGGAGTCAACGGAGTCAACGAAGTCAACGTAGTCACTCACTCACTCACCCACTCACTCACCCACTCACTCACCCACTTACTCCCCACCCACTCACTCACCCACTCACTCACCCACTCACTCACCCACTCACCCACCACCCACTCACTCACCCACTCACTCACCCACTCACTCACCCACTCACTCACCCACTCACCCACTCACTCACCCACTCACTCATCCACTCACTCACTCACCCACTCACTCACCCACTCACTCACCTACTCACTCACCCACTCACCCACTCACCCACTCACCCACTCACCCACTCAACTCACCCACTCACCCACTGTTGTATTTACAAAAAAATGTATATAAGTATTAGTATAAGTTGTCAGGTTTCCATAGTACAGACTTTGCCTAGTTTGGGATCGGATGACCGTGTATGGTTGTCCCAAGTTATTATTATTACTATAATAATCGGTCGTTTCGGGTGACGCTACTGTGCTTTAAAAATTGCAAAAACCATAAGCGACGAATTGAAAACTTCTTGTTTTCTAATTAAATTCGTTGCGGGTTCAAACACAGTTAAGCATTTCCTGGGACTCTCTAATGGTGAAACCATACTGTCTTCACTGGTGAGGTGACCACTGTGGTGGGAATTAGTAGTAGAATCAGTCCAAATAAAATATCCTCCTCTTTGAAGTCGGTTAATTAACCATTTTAAACGATTTTATAGTATCTACTTGTCTAATTATAAGTTAAACAGCATCTAACAATCCATTCAATCCTGTGGTCAGTCTCTTCTATTGTATTTTCCTTATTTGCATAACTTGATAGCATGGAAGGTCGGGAGAGAATACGCGCAGAATTGGTTCTATACATGCCTGTCAGACGCATGGATCACCTTTCTAACATACTATCAGCTGATCGGCCTGTATCAACCACCAGTAAGGAACAACGATACAAAGTTTCTTATATACCTGCTGAGCCTCGGTGCTTACAAGTAAGTGTATATCGTAATATAGAGCGTAATATAGAGTGTGTCATTAATTACTTTTAAAAAAACATCAACCATATTGAGATATAAAAGTTACGGTAAAGTTGAATGAACGGATATCGCACACCGATGCGCGAAAATACAAACCTTAGTAAAGATTGTTTAGAATCGCTTGAATACCAACAACACGTATCACCAACTATTGCTTGTTTGAAGAACTATTGCACACACAGCTTGTACAAGTAACAGCACTTTCAAATGACTTCTATACAGGCACTAGGAGGAGTATAGTACCACGGAGGAGTGGCACGGCATCGCGTGTCACATTCCTGAGACGCAAACGAGACAACCTAACCGAACACAATGTGTAAGTATGTTGTTGTAGAGTCTTGACGCGGCTAACTGTTCCGCGGTGCTGAGGAGGTGCGGGGGGGTCCGCCTGGGACCGGCCCCGGACTGCCAGACTCGGAGGCCCGGCTGGAGGAACCGCTCGGTGCTCGGTGACGTCACACACTAGCCACACACACGCAATTTTGTTGATGTTTGATGTAGCTGCAGTTTTATGCAAACACTACTGCATTGATAGCGGTAACCGAGTTAAAGATAAACGGTGCAGGTTAACTTTTTAATATGATATTTAATTAGACAAACTGCATGCGTTTACATGAAGTCTTAGAGCGTGTCTGCCTGCACCGTGTAGAAGGCGGCTCCGGCGGAGTCGCGATGACGTAGGCGCGGCGATCGGTTCCTCGCGAGAAGGTGCGACAGAGACGGCGCTCGCGGGTGAACGACCCCCGGCTGCGCGTGATTCACGCGGAGGACCGTGGCCGTGCTCCAATATCGTCCACATGTTAAAGTGCCACTGTGCCAGCGAACAGCTGTTTCATTGCTCAGGTCAATGTCTGATTATCGGTTAGTTCTGGCGAATAGAGTTATAATCCATATACTACTATGCATGAATGGAAACGCCAGCTAATTACGACTTCACGTAGGACAAAGACTATACTAAGTGTTAGTGCCGCTGGTGAAATGACCGGAAACAAAGACTTAAATATCTAATGCCTTGAGGATCAGTAACGCGCGAGTGATTCTTCTGATGTTGATGGCGTGTATAGGCTGCGGTGACTGCTTACCATCAGGCTGACAACTCTACGAATACGATCAAGGTCCGTGTCGAAAGGATGTCATCCATATAATAATATGTTCATTTGTATCACGTACGGAAAATATTGGCCTAATTTTATTCCGAGATTCCCTTTACGCTCTACTCTGTTAATTGGTGCATCCGTTGGATACAATTGAAAATTCTGGAACTGAAAAGTAATTCCACTGTTATAAAATCCATTCAAGATAATATATATTTTTGAGTCAAATCAACTCCGGCAATCGGCCATCATATTGTTTACGACAAAAGCGCGGGCGGTCCCGTGACGACGTCGCGGCTACAGCGATACAATTTACAATAAAACGTGTTTACATGACGCGCATCGCGGACTCGCGGAGGCCCTCGACTGAATTTACGATCTAGCCAGCACTGTGCCCTAGGGACATTTGTTACGGACACACCGACACCTCGTAAACAATCAATCTCGAGTGGAACTCATGATTGATACCGAGCATCTGACGTGGTGCTCGTGCATTCTTTTTGACACAAGATCGAATGCCGACATCACTACGTGACATCAGGTAATAGGGCTGGCTTCTGCCGCAATAACAGCTCGTTTTTACTCACAAGGTTCCCATTATTAAACCTTATGCACGTGCTTTAATACGATTATAGCGATTAGTTTCTACTTGGTATATTATAATTGCTAGGTAGTTGGCAAATTAATCTCGTTAGTCGAGAATCACGCGGCGCATGGAACTCGAGTCAAACGCGCATGTCCGCTGGCTCCGGCCCCCGCGTCCTCACGCCATGCTCTAACTAGACAAACTAGATTATCACGGCTTAGAAACCTTACCGACTAATAATCCTCTATATATACACACGGCCCGCAACGGTCACCACAGTGACAGAGTTTGTTCTCGGCCGGTCGAAAAGCGGGAGCTAGTAGCCAAGATGGTGTATAATTTCAAAGTGTTCAAGAAGTGTGCGCCCAATGGCAAGATCACGTTGTACATGGGCAAGCGGGACTTCGTCGATCACATATCGTTTGTGGAGCCCATAGGTGCGCTATACTATACCTGTTGCTATTCTGAGCTCGTATACATGTAACTAATTATAGCGATCGTCTGATACTTAAGACACATGTAGGCTCGTGCTGTTATGCGACATCTAGCAGCAGCGCCTCAATAAGGAAGTCTATGTACAGCCTGTTGGTGTTCTGCATGTTACACGTTGTACAAAGTGCACAGGCGCAGGAATTACACATAGTCTAATGACCAGATGTATAGTTAATCCGTGTACCTCTCGATATCCCTAATCCCTTAGCCTGATCTGAAGGCCTTACGTTGTAAACATTCCTAAAGTTCGAGCGAATGGTTTCACTTTCCTCATATAAAACACGTACTGCCAAACGCTTAAAGCTAAATCTCTTCACAACAGATATAATTAAACAATTCGCTTGCATTGGTCGTCCCATACGAATATGATGCGGGAGTTTTGGCGGCACAAGTGATTAGGCTTATAATAAAATAGTGTTTACTCGTACATCTGACGATAGCGTCATTAATTACATCAGACGGGATCACGATCAAGAATTTTATTAGCTAGCTGATAAATATAGCATCAAGAGTATGCCAAGTGATAAACAAAATTCTCTGTCTCCGCGCATTCCAAATCGAACTGGGTTGCTTTGCAAAACAAAACAATTAGGTATGTTTATTGTAATAAAAAAATCACGATAAACTGTCTGTATTCATAGGGTGAAATACACAATCAATTAGTCTTTCATTAAAAATATATCAGTCTTTATTTTTGAAGTGAAACTTCTTATGCGACTTCCAAAAATGTTATCACATAACGCGTCAAGCGTTAAATGAAGTACCTTAACGCGTTAAGTGATAGGTGTTAAACGATAGGCGTAAATTTTTAATTAAGGTTATGAAAGCGCTCATGTGACGCCGTCACTGAGTGAGTGGGTGAGTGGAGTTCAGAGTGGAGTTCAGAGTGGAGTTCAGAGTGGAGTTCAGAGTGGAGTTCAGAGTGGAGTTCAGAGTGGAGTTCAGAGTGGAGTTCAGAGTGGTGTTCAGAGTGGAGTACAGAATGGAGTACAGAGTGGAGTTCAGAGTGGAGTTCAGAGTGGAGTTCAGAGTGGAGTTCAGAGTGGAGTTCAGAGTGGAGTTCAGAGTGGAGTTCAGAGTGGAGTTCAGAGTGGTGTTCAGAGTGGAGTACAGAGTGGAGTACAGAGTGGAGTTCAGAGTGGAGTTCAGAGTGGAGTTCAGAGTGGAGTTAGTGTGTGTGTGTTTTGACTGTGTGGGTGTGTGTGTGTGAGTGAGTGAGTGAGTGAGGGACCGACCGACCGACCGACCGATCGACTGAGCGAGAATGAAGTTTCACTTCTTCCGCGCGGAGGGACTCCACGCACGCACATTTTTTTTTACTCACTGCAATCCCACTGAAGCATTGAAAACACACATATTATAGCTGGCCGGAACAATCGACGCATGCGAACAGTGGCGTAGCTGCCCAAGTGGAGGGCATACGGGGCCTCTGTAGTCCGGAGGCCTCGTATCAGCCCCTGCATGCAAACTGTGCCAATCCTTAGATATTCGTATTATAAATAAACAAGCTTTGTCCGGGCCGAGTGTGTACTTACCGTGCGTCTCGTCGTCGATGATAGAAGGGAGATGGAGGAATCAACTCATGTGATTCTTGCGCACACTCTCTAAAATATATCCTGTAGAGTATATGTAGAGTATTGAATTTAATTACATATATTTATCTTTTATGATTTAATTTAGTTTTACATCACATTTAACTTAAGTATAAAATCTTTGTAAACATAATAACATAGACAAGGCAGCATACAGTTTTATTTGAGCACATAGGCCTATTTGATTTGGCTTTTATTGATGTATATTTATTTATAAAATACATATAATATTGAAATCAAACTACTTTTACGGATTTTATCGCGGTTTATTTTTTGTTTTTACTATCCCGACGTTTCGAATGCTTTGCTTTTTAACCGACTTCAAAAAAAGGAGGAGGTTCTCAATTCGTCTGTATATATTTATTTATTTATTTTTTTCTATGTATGTTCGCGCATAACTCTGGCAATTATGAACCGATCTGAAAAAATCTTTCTTCCATCCATTCTTTAATCCGTTAATTGGGTCCCATAAAAAAAATATTGCATAGTAATAAGTAGTTCCTGAAAAAACAAGAATGGTGACTGCGCACTGAGACTTGCAAGAAAGCCTATATAGATGACGTTTTAGTCGCTCGGACTCGCTCGGTCGGACAAAAATAGTCATAACTCTGGCAAATATTTACCAATTTCAATGATTCTTTTTTTATTCGAAAGAAGAAACCACTGTATTGAATCTGTATGAATTTTATTACAACCGGATAAGAACTTTCTGGAGGACCATGAACGATGTGGAGGAATTTATCTGGTAAAAACCATAAAACTGATGTTCTCCATTACATTGCTCTGACAATTATGAACCGATTTCGATGATTCTTTTTTTATTCCAGAGAGTAAACTACTATGATGTTTTCATGCAAATTTCATTACGACCGGATATTTTTTTCTGAAGAAACATGAATTATGTAAAACTATGTAGACGATAATGTGAACATAACCTACCTAGATAATTTTACGGTTTTCGATGGTTCAATCTTTATATATGAAAATATCACTAAAAAGTTTAAAATAAAATCTTTTTAAAAAAAAATTTAACCGACTTCAATATCACTGAAAAGTATAAAATAATTTAAATATTATTGAAGTTGGTGCCAAATATACACAGCAGGTACGCTAACACCAACTTCAATAATATTTAAATTATTTTATACTTTTCAGTGATATTGAAGTCGGTTCAATTTTTTTTTAAAAAGATTTTATTGAATATAATTAAATCCAATATCAATCAAAACACTGCACGGCCTCAAGATACTGTAAGCTCTTACTGCGTAGATCGGACCAACAATAATAACTAAGAAGACCTAAGGGTACACCGGCATAATTGTGACATAAGGACGTTCAACATCTCAGTCCTCCCGTGACCATGGGTGCTGCAAAGCATTCGTAACGTCGCGACGTTATCGGGATAGTAAAATCAAAAAATAAACCGCGATAAAATCCGTAAAAGTAGTTTGATTTCAATGTGTAATATTCGCGTAAGTAAAAGACAACATTAATATACCTATAGTTTTTAATTTATTAAAAAAATATTGTATTAACATTAACAATGAGAAAGCAACGAAATTTAGGCCTTGATTATTGCAATGAGGTATCACCGAAAACCAAATACATCGGCGTAAATAAATATAGCGGTATTGCGACCATCGACAATATTAGATAGGTGACGCCTCATTATTGAGTGAATCTGACTACATCAACTATTTAAAAAAAAACACATAAACCAAGTTGAAAGAAAACTATCTAAAAACCAGTACAACGAAAATATATTAAAGTCAGTGCTACTATATTATCATGTTAACTAACACCAGCACCAGCTGGCACAGACTTTAATATATTTTCGTTATTTATTGCTTTTTAGATCATTTTCTTTGAAATCTAATTTTATTTTATCTAAAAATAGTTTGTTTCAACACTTTTTAGTGACTTTTATTTTACCAAGGTCTATCACGCAACTCGAATGTCTACGATAGAGTAATTTACTAAAAATATAAAAGTTTACATCGTTTAAACCGATTTTTATGAAACTTGCACTCTTCCCCAAGTTGAAAAATACTCATCATCATCATCATCACCAGCCGGAAGACGTCCACTGCTAGACATAGGCCTCCCCCTTCGAACGCCACAATGAACGACAATTGGCTATTTGCATCCACCGGTTACCTGCGACGCGTCTTCCGGTTCGTGGTCAAACGAAGCGACAAATGAATGACACAATGATGGTGTTCAAAAATGACGTGCACCAGGTGGCAGCACTTAAGTCCCGGAACCTGTCAAAACACATACATTTCCATATTCGGGACTCAATCTTATTGATTTTTATGTAAATAAATAATTAAATACGTAATATAGAATATTATCTTACAATCAACATCTATACTTATAATAAAACTGTAACAGGTCCAATTCTGTACATTGAATATATTTTGAAAATTATATTTGGAGGGCATTCTATAACCGATACTGAGGCCAAAAATGTAATTTTTAAAATTTTTGTCTGTCTGTCTGTCTGTCTGTCTGTCTGTCTGTCTGTCTGTCTGTCTGTATCACGGCTGAGCATCACGCCGAAACTACTGAATGGATTCAAATGAAACTTGGCATGATTTGAGATCTTACTACGAGGTAGGACATAGGATACTTTTTATCCCGTAATCTAGCACGGTTCTTTTGGGAGCGGGGATTAAAGTCAAAACGGGTACTTGGTTATACGCTTGGTCCGATTTTATCAATTTTTCTATAAAATATAATAAATATTAGTAAGGGAACACTCATAGAGAGTTGTTATCAAGGTTTTGTAATCGATCGGGTTAAGCAACGTTAGGTAAGGTCATTAAATAGATGGGTGACCGTTTAACGCCATTTGAACTAAACGGGTCCGTGCTTCGGGGAGCAAGTAAAAAGTGGGTCCCAGTTTTTAACCGACTATAAAAAATGGGGTTATGTGTTCGATGCGAATGTCTGTTATTCAAAGTTTAGTTAACGTAAAAATAGCGCAGGCGGAGCTGCGTGGGTCAGCTAGTAATTTAATATAATCCGTGTGGACGTGGGCAGAGTAGCAGTTTACTTTGAAATACGGACGGCGTACTATGAGCTAGAAGCCGAGTTCGTGTTGCCACCTTCCTGCTTGCCCCCATCACCAGACTCTGATCAATATTTTTCTACCTACTACTCGCAGCAACCTATCCAACGAATCGGTGGGTCTACGTTTATTGGTGCAGAAATCCCGTGACCACCTTCCTGCTCCATCATCAGACCCTGGTCACCATTTTTCTAGCAACTACTCGTCGAGAGCTACCTAACGAGCCCAAAATCGGTGGGTCTACGTTCATTGGTGAAGAGATCCCGTAACCACATTCCTGCTCTATCATCAGACCCTGATCACCATTTTTCTAGCAACTACTCGTCGAGACCTATCTAACGAGCCCAAACTTGATGGGTCTACGTTTATTGGGGCCGAGCTCCTGTACCTTCTTGCTGATCATCACCAGACCCTGGTAAAGTTTACCATTTTATTTAGTATCATCGGATTTACATAAATGTTCTACATTTCAGATCTTTCGGACCAGTAGAAGTAATGTCTACTGTATACAAAATATCCCTACCTCGACTCGGATAAGAGCATTCATATCCGTTCACTGGTTGGACCGCTACGATGCCACAGGCAGACAGACAGACAGACATAAGACAGACGGACAGACTTCCGGACATAGGGGTCAAACTCCCCTCATTTTTGGTCGGGGGTTAAAAATATAACATCGATTTGCTGAGAGATAGACAAAGAGAAAAATATATGTTTAGATAGATAATAGAAGGAAACACAAAATAATAATAAGTTTTAAGATAACTATATATACTCGTATAACACATCGGTCGTGCCGTCAGACGGCGTGGTGTTGCTGGACGAGGAGTACGTGCGCGGGCGCAAGGTGTTCGGGCAGGTGGTGTGCACCTTCCGCTACGGCCGCGAGCAGGACGAGGTCATGGGCCTCAACTTCTACAAGGAGCTGTTCCTCGCCTCCGACCAGATCTACCCCGCGCCAGAGAAAAGACCCTACGACCTCACTCGCACGCAGGTGATCACGCCGATTGCAAACTATCGACGCCGCGACCTAGAGACACGAAGAGTAGTCTAAATAACAAGACGATGGCGTGGTTACTGCTCGACCCTCCTGACCCCATGACGGTCCTATTGGACCAGGATGTGCCGAACCCTCCTCGACAACCGTATGCTACACTAGCTATCAGACACCGGTCTCGCCGGCGAGGCCTAAGGGTCGTACGCATGCGACCTCAACGACATGCATCACCCCATTGAGTTTCTTGCCGATTCTTCTCAGTGGGGGCGCGTTGTGAACCGGTGGTAAATTCAGCCCTCTCTTAAGCGACAGCCCAAGCCGAGGCCGTGCCTACCTGAGGTGCCCTTGAGCTCGTCGGTACTTCTGCCGTTAAGGCTAGAGTGCTATAAGCGCTCGCCTCCTATTGTCCGGTGAAGCTGTATTGGCCATCTGCGGCCAACAGCGTCTATCAGTCCCAAAAAAAAAAGACGATGGCGTGAGTCAAATGCCAAGTATGTTGGTACATCATTGGAGTCGTTTCCTGGTGTGGATTCCACCAGAGAGCCCAGGGCCGGGCAAGGGTTGAAGTGTAAGAATCCCACATATCCTGGTTGACCTCTAACAGAGTCACGGGGACCTATTGAAAGTTTCCTCTGCGAGAACAAAAAAGAAAAATATACTAACTTGAAGAATGTTTATTGTAGGTATTTCTATTTTCTAATTAAAATAACTAGATATTTCGCAACTCAAGGGGACTCTACCGAGGATGTAGTGCGGTACCGACCGCAGTAAGATAGCGCAGAAGTAACGACTTGATAATAGCATTCCACGTGTTTACCGAGCGGAGGCCGCGCGGGCGCGCTGCGGCACCGCTGCGGCACCGCCGCGGCATGTTTACTGCAGCGACGAGCACTAGTTATTGGACGCGTTACAATTTAATACCGATGTTTACTTTCACGGGTAAAGTAATTTGCACTAGATTGTAATTCACGATTGAGTTCGAACGATTCTCGAATGCAATGTAAAGTACGTACCAATAAACCCGTCAAATTAAATTGGGGATGCTTTTAATAGGTACCGTCATCGTTAGTAGTGGTTATTGCTCTTATTTATGTAGAGCATTTGTCTAGTATAATGTTCTCTAATCGGAAGACGCAGCGTAGCCAGGCCTCGCACTAGTTAACTGATGAGTGATGACATCGTGCGCATCGCAGGTAACCAATGGTAGCAAATATTGTAACGGTCTAAGCGGGAGGGTCACAGTCAGCAGTGGATGTTTTCCGGCGGAAGATGTAGCTGTAGGTGTCGTGTGGCAGGAGCGGCTGATGAAGAAGCTGGGCGCGGCGGCAGTGCCGTTCCGTCTGTCGGTGCCGGCGGGCGCGCCCGGCTCCGTCACGCTGCAGCCGGGGCTCGAGGACGAGGGCGAGCCGTGCGGCGTGCACTACTACGTCAAGATCTTCGTCGGTGACTCCGAGATCGACCGCTCGCACCGCAGGTCGGTGGCCGCCCGCCGCCACCGCTCGCGTCTGCCTGCCTACCCTATAACTTGCTGCTGTATATCGGCAGGAGCACGGTGGCGCTGGGCATCCGCAAGGTGCAGTACGCGCCGTCGAAGCCGGGCCCGCAGCCCTGCACCGTGGTGCGCAAGGACTTCGTGTTGTCGCCGGGACAGCTCGAGCTAGAGCTCACCCTGGATAAACAGGTGCATATTATAGCAATTAAATAAATCGGAATAACTTCAACTAGATACATAAATAATAACAAATAGTTTGTGTCTGCAAGCATTTATAGACTGTGTAATGAGAAATGCAACATTGTGTGTGTGTGTGTGTTTATTTGATTAAATATGTGGTTGCGTGCAGTTGTACATCCACGGGGAGACGGTGGCGGTGAACATGTGCGTGCGCAACCACAGCAACAAGGTGGTGAAGAGGATCAAGGCGTGCATCCAGCAGGGCGTCGACGTGGTGCTGTTCCAGAGCGGACAGTACCGGAACATCGTCGCCAGCGTCGAGACGCAGTCAGTACAAATACTATCAGAAATATTGTAGGGCTGCCAGTGTGTAAGCTCTATCGACCGAAAACGAAATTTAATTCACCTTTACACTTTTCCCCAACTGTCTCTAAAGGAAATCCTTATTATTTTGATCAGAAGGCTCCTATGGAAAACTGTTCGAAGTATGATAGGCGTGTAACGGTGATATGGTCGTTGCCTGCAGGGACGGGTGTCCACTGCAGCCGGGCTCCAGCCTGCAGAAGGTGCTGCACCTGACGCCCGCGCTGGTGAACAACCGCGACAAGCGCGGCATCGCGCTCGACGGCCAGCTCAAGCGCGCTGACACCACGCTCGCCTCCACCACTCTGTGGGTACACCTACACTTATGAAAACGATAACGATTTGTAGTGTTTCGTTATCGCATGAGTTGTCATGTTGATCTATGCCCGCCTAGTCTGCTGGACCCGGAGCAGCGCGACGCGTTCGGCATCGTGGTGAGCTACAGCGCCAAGGTGAAGCTGTACCTGGGCGCGCTCAGCGGCGAGCTCGTCGCCGAGCTGCCCTTCATCCTCATGCACCCCAAGGTGACGCACTGCGGTCACGCTGGTTCTCGTTCTCTATATTTACCACCCTATAGTGTTCGTTGTATTTCTTGCGTTACTGTTATTACAGATTTCCATGTACATATGCTACGACAATACGACGCACGTTCGTTTGCACAACTTGAAGCATGTTTGCACTGGCCCAGAGTTGTGTATTCGGATATGTCCCTGTAAAGATGGTAAATTTGATAGTGACGAATATTAATATTGTTCAGCTGCGATATGTAGGTGGCAATGTGTTCAGCAGGAAGGTCGCGCGAAGGTGATCCACGCGGACAGCCAGGTGGACGTGGAGATGTTCCGCCAGGACACGGTGCACCACCAGGAGAGCGTCGAGGTCTACTGAGCGGTGACGTCACGAGGCGCAACCCTCGTGCCACCCACGAGGGCGCGTGTGAGAGGTCAAGAAGGGGATTGACAATAGGAAAACACTTAACATTTATATATGATAGCGTTCAATCGATATCCAATAAGCTTTATTAGCTGAACATTACATTGTAGTCTAGTTTCAGTGCAATATAAACTTAATATTGATAATGACACTTATGTATGACACTTCGGCCGCAGTCTATATTCTAGATCATGTACCTATGTACCTAATTACCTCAATACATATTACTATAATTAATAAATTCTACTTACAACTATTACATAAACATTCACGATTTGTATTTTATTACCTAAATTATCTCCAAAACAAGAGGATCATGATATTAAAATTACCCAACAGCGATGTATATTTTGATGTTTAATAATCCAGGGGTTTCTAGGAGTACGTGGGCGTGGGCGTTAAAGAGCACTAGGTTATTAACAACTTAAGAAAAACTTACCTGTTTCAGTTCATAGTTTGCTTCTGACTAATTGAGTGACGGCCACTAAACACAGAACAGGCTAAACTACTGCCTGGGACTAGAAGACTTAAAAACGTTGAAAGAATAGTCTTCACAATACATAGCAGAACAGTTAGCAGTACCTGGAAGAGGAGAGTGGCGTGCCTTGGGGAAGGCTTATGTCCAGCGGTGGACTTTTTTGTCCTATGTTTAGTGGCCAACCTGATGTCAGAGTCTTTCAAGCTGCCCTGAGCTGCCTGTAACTTGGCTTAACGACTGCCGTGTAGATGATGACAACAACTCGGACCGACTTTTCACGTGCCCCAGTTCAAATGCCAACCCACTAAGGACTGACCTTACCTGACCTCGCTTAACCAACTGACTGATCGTTTACCAATCAGTGATTACAACTGGCTATGACCTATATTATATTTTTGTAACATAGATCATTATCTATAATAATTGCCTCATTAGGCATGAGCGTACGCAGCTTTTGGTCACGTTAAGAATTTCTTGCTGGTGGTCAAATCTATCAAAACATAAATATATACAATTACTTAAACTGCCACACTCACAAACGTCAATTAATTTTAATTTGAATTGTCATTTTTTGTAATCTATTTTTTCGAGTCTCAGAGCGTCACGATTATATTTCATTATTAATTACGAGATTATTGATATACGAGTATCTACTCAAATCAGCGTGTCAAGTATTATTTGGCTACGAGAGTCGAAACATGTAGTTGCGGCAGAAAGTATCTGATGATGATTTTAAAAGTTTTAGGTTTTTTTTTTGCGTGTTTCCATTTTTTTACCCAAACCTATATTTAAACAATTTTTGTATAGTTGTCCCTTTCAAACTCAAAAAATACAAATGCTAAAGACTTGAAACTGATTGACCATTGAACATTTGTAGATTGTGGCCATAGGATCAACATAGCCTACTTTTTACCACCGTAAAATATCTCTTTTTCCATGGGTATTTTTTTACAAGGGGTAATTTCAACCACCACTAAACCCATTTTTTTTCTTTGCCCTATTCTATAGACATATAGATACTTTCCTCTTGGACATATAAATAATTTACAATGGAAATATATTCCATTAGGTGCGTTGAAAAATGTGTGGGGGTATACTGAATCAATTATAGATTTATTTAGTTTCGTTTTGGATAGGAACAAGCTGACAAATACACAATTCTCAAGGGATAATTTTGACAGTTTCTATTCTGCCCATTCTGGCATTATTGTGTCGATGTTTTTTTAATGAATTTTGCCGCAAGTGCTCATTAAGTTGTTGATAATACCAAAATCAATAAATATACTGGATGTCCCAGAAAGTGAATATCAAGCCAAAAAGTATTGATAGTAAAGACTCCGAAAAAAATATCAATACGGCAAAAATTGATATAAAAATATATTTCTATCATCTTATAACCTTATAACCTTGTGTTATAGTAAGTACCTACTTACTCCCATGGAGCCACTGTTTTTTATTGATTGCGTGCCTGCCCTGTATTTAATAAGAAATCCATTCCTTTTCGGTTAACTAGCGATATTTTAAAAAAATTGAGTTGTACTTACTGTACTAAAACTGTTGAAATTTTTTATTATTTTCTTTCACGAATTGATTGCTGGTGGGTTACACAATGCATCATTACTGGCTTGATACCCCATTTATGGGACACACTGTATACCTTTAATATTTGACCGAGGAGTTCCCCCAATTCCTCATGGATTCCATAAACAGAACATACTATTTACAATCTAGCTCCTACTGATACACTAAGGCAAAAATTTAAAGAAATAGATATTCTAACGGTTATATCACAATATATTTATGAAAATGTGTTGTATGTAAAGAAAAAAATAAGTGCTTTTGCAAAGAATAGTGACCATCATAATGTAAACACCCGGAACAAACACAATCTTGCTGTACACTCCACGCGTCTCCACAGAATTAGCAATTCGTTCATGGGTCAAGGTATCCGTTTCTATAATAAACTCCCACAGGATATCCGAGACCTACCAATAAATAAGTTTAAAAGCACTATTAAAAGCCGGTTATCTAAAAAAGGTTACTATAAAATCTCGGATTACCTGGAGGATAAAGCTGCGTGGGCTTAAACTGCGATGCTCATGCAAGCCTCTAACTTTAAGAAATATTTATTGTCAAAATTATTAAAAAAATACATATATTAAAAAATGATAAGCCCACTGAGTTTCTTGCCAGATCTTCTCAGTAGAGGCCGCGTTGTGATCTGGTGGTAATACTCAAAGGGTGGTAATTATAAAAAAGAAAGTTGACAATATGTAAGTGCCCTCGTTAGAGGCCTATGCATAGTAAAGATATTTGGAATTTGAATTTGAGAACAAGATTTTAATAGAATTAGAAACAATTTTTATGTATCAATTTTCAAATAAAACAAGAATTTTCCAAATCGGTTAAATAACTCAGTTCTGGTTCTGAGGTAATAAAACTAAAAAAAAAATACATCCGAATTGAGAACCACTTCCTTTTGTTTAAGTCGGTTCTAAAACAACGTCGACAAATTCCCCGAAAATGATGCTTATTTGGCGCAAACATAGACATTTTAAAACGAATACACCGACCGCCTTCAGTTGTTGGGAGTTGAAGTTTCCTCAAACCTAAATTTTGGGCGGTTCATTGAGTCCAAAGCCAAAGTAGCTGCAAGAAAGCTGGGTGTCCTAGCTAAGGTCCGGCGGTACTTCACACCGGGACAGCTTCTGATGTTGTATAAAGCGCAAGTCCGGTCGTGTGTGGAGTACGGTAGTCATATATGGGCCGGTGCTGCAAAATGCCATCTAGCTGCTTTGGACTCAGTGGAGAGGCGTGCTAAGAGGTGCTGATTGGTGATACTGGGTTAGTAGAAGCCAATCTACAAAGCCTAGAGCACAGGCGCAAAGTAGCCAGCCTCTCGGTATTCTACAGAATGCATTTTGGAGAGTGTGCACAGAAACTGCATGACTTGATTCCACCATCCCCCTTCTATCATCGGACGACGAGACGCACTGCGCATACACACCCTTATGTGGTGAAAGTGCCTTCAGTCCGGACTAAACGATTTGCCTCTTCGTTTATATTGAGGACAGCTAAGGATTGGAACAGTTTGCCTGCGTCGGTTTTCCCGCCCGTTTATAATGTGGGTGTCTTCAAGGCTAGAGTGAATAGGTTTTTAATAAGCTAGTGCGCTTTACCATCTTCGATTGCGTCGCCACTTTCCATCAGGTGGGTCTGCAGTCAAGCACTAGCTTATGTTGAATAAAAAAAAATATATAATGTTGATACGACACCAATAATACTTGATGGTTAAATTATTAAATGATTAAAGTTATTTTGTCCCGTCTTTCGTCTATCAATTTTAACCGAAACTTTGTATTCGTCTATATGAATCGTTTAAGAGATTAATAAAACACCATGCCTATTAATATCTCCGGTGATTGAGTGGGTGGCACGGGGGAAACATCATGAAGACAACACGTGCAGGCGACTATTTCGGCGGCGGCGGCGGCCTCCGGCTCGGAGGACTCTACAGTACACGATAGTCTCTAGATTAAACCAAACATGAGTCTTGCTAAACTTTGCTTTGTCTCTGCAGATTGTGCCGTGACGTCCAGAAATTGTGATCGATGCAAAGATTGTTCTCGTTTGTTTATTGTTCTACGATGACGGTGGTCGCGACTCACGAGTGCATCGCTTATCAGAGAGGTCACCGCAGACAATAATATTTATTATACTTATTTCTGTAACTACTTGCTGTGGAAATTATCAATATTACACTCGTGACCAAAATATTTGATTAGATACAAACACTAGATATATCGGTTATTTTTAACCGACTTAAAAAACAGGAGGTTCTCAATTCGTCGTGTATGTATTTTATATCAATTCTATGAGTTTGTACAAATGACAGTCACGTAATTGCAAAAAATTCGATTATATCAAACTGTTCACTCACTAATGTTTTAAAATGTTATGGTTGAAAACAAAAATCAGGATTAACGTACCAAGGCTTTGGTACTTACCTTCTTTGGACGTAAAAATGTTACGTAGCAAAAATACCAAATCGCATATCTAAAAACATTTTTTTTGATTATTTTTAATAATTAACTCATCTGAAATGCGCAAATGAAGCTCTTCTTCTTTTTTTCATATGATACCTCACTTAATATTTACGTATAGTTCTAATTTGAGATTGTAATGTCCCACTTCGGCCCGCATTGAAAAGAAATAAGAGAATTTCCTTCGTACAGGCGCCGCATTATATTTGAAGTTCAATTGACGCGCCCACCTGTGTCCACAACATGTCCACAGCCGACCGCGGGCGTCATTCATCATTTTGTTTGCACTATTTGATGAATACAAATACTATTTTAATACCGTTTATATTTGGACCAATATTTTACAAGAAGGCCCCACGGAATTTCAATACGGGTGCTGAATTTTATAGCGATCGATATTTTTTTCAAGATATAGGTAAGTAGGTACCCGAGCAGCTAAGCAAACTATAAGCTTGGCTGTCATCAGCAATATATTGTATTATTAGCTTATAATTTAAGTTCTCTGCATTTACCGGTAAATTTGTACAAGTTTTATAACAATATCTATATCTATACTATATTATAAAGATGTAGGCCTTTTTCGCGTGGGTGACTCAACAATGCAGAGCCGAAACTACCAAAGCTAGGACTACAAAATTTGGACAGGAGGTTCATTTTATAGCTTAACCAATCAATAAGAAAGGATTTTTGGAAATTCGAACTCTAAGGGTGTGAAATAGGGGTTGAGAATTTGTATGGGAAGGGCGTAAAAACATTGTCTTTTAATTCAAAAATTTGCACTTAGACTCTTTAACGAAAATAATAAAACACGTATATTAGCATTTTTCATAATTCGTCAGTTAAGGGTGTAATATGAACTAAAAGAAGTACGCCTTTTTCGCGTGACTGACTCATCAACGCAGAGCCGAAACTACCGAAGCTAAGACTACAAAATTTGGACAGGAGAGGCCTAGAGAACCAATAAGAAAGGATTTTTGGAAAGTCGAACTCTAAGGGTGTAAAATAAGGGTTAAAAGTTTATATGGGGTGGGTGTAAAAACATTGTATTTTGACTTGAATTTGTGTACTTAGACTCTTTACTAAAAATAATTATCCAGTCCTTGACTCCAAGATATTCCATCACTAGTAGTAGTACCCCGTGGGTACGATCCGGAGATATCGCACAAGTTTCAGAGGTTAGAAAGAGAACACAACATTATTCTCTTTCGTATCCACCCCGCCTCAGCCGAGCGACAGCCACCTCATTCTTGTCCGTGCGATCACGGCGTTCGCACGAGTTCAAATACAAGGGATCTTTGAAATCATGAAAAATCGAAATAAAGAAGACATAAAATTAAAAGTGGAACATTGTTCGTGTCGCTGTTAACGATGTATACTCTCGAGCTAAAGTGTACCCTTTGAATTAATTGGGAATCACTACTGTTTAATCCGTAGAATTCTACGGATATTATTGTGCCTAAATATCATTCTGCCTGCCTGCTGCTGCTGTACCTGCGAAGATTTATACGCTCGAGCTGAGTATGTGTACCCTTTGCATTCATTGGGAAGCACTAATTTTTATTATCCGTTGTATTCTTCGGATATTATTTGGCCTAATTATCACAATGTCCTAAATACGACAGTTGCATTCATCGGAAATCATACAGCTTATCTGTTGTATTCTTCAGATATTGCATTTATTTTTCTTGGCCTAACTACCGGCATTATTTACTACTACAGGTGAGTTCGTCTATTTTTATAAAAAAGCGAATAAATATTCGCTGTTGTTGTACCTTCAATTATGATCGAAAGAAAAATTCTAAATCTATGCATAGATACCTAATGGTAATCATCAGTCAAATGCAAGCTTCGCGTGGTATTGGAATTTGTGCTCGAAGGTGCGGAGGCAACAAATCACGGTTACAAATGTTGCCACAGAATAGTCCCTGATCAGTTTTGTTGGTGTGGTGGAAGGAATCTCTAACGAAGTTGATTCACATAGTTTTATGAATCTTCATTACTAAATTTGTAATAGCTACTCTGAACCTGGAGTTTGGCACCATGCTGATCGATAGTTATAAGGCTATTAGTCAGTAAAGCTTAATTGGCTTCATGAAAGGTGGACAAGCCTCTTAAATCTTAAAAAAAATATATATATATGATATGCCGGATAATATCCGTACTCTAAACGAAGGGGCCACTCTTGGCTTATTCTCACTATGCCGAAACTGATACCTGTCAGTCGGTTATCATTCTACTGATCGATCAAACCTTGACAGATCCTTTTAAGATTGTAAAACAGATTTCTTTTTTTTAGAACAAGTAGGTAGGCGATTTTGTAAGAAAAAAAAAATTGCCCACATTTCATACTTATTGGAAATTTAAACGGGAAAGGCTCCGAAAAACTATTTTTCGATTCTAGCACCAGCGTGATGACTGACAAAGTCACACACTACACACTACAAAGTCAGTGGTCTGAAACCAGTGAAGTTTTTAATGTGCACTCTAAACGCCACCAGCGCGGCGTCGAGGACTGTCATCATCGCCTCCGCTGGACTGATTGCCGACCATGTCCGCCACGAGTCCAAGCGTCGCAACAATTCAATGAACCTCTCAGTTTCATCATTAATTACCAGTATAATGTTTGATTCAAAAACTTTTAGTAAAGTAAGTTTTATGCTGGGTCCATACTTTTGCTTGATTTGGCGCGCAACAGATATTCTAAAAATATATATATATATATATATATATATATATATATATATATATATATATATATATACTATATATATAATTATTAATTTCATTACGACATAACTATTAACTACAATTAGTATGTAATTGTACTATGTCGCTTTAGCAAGATAGATACTAAGCTCTTGCTTATATGAATGATAACTGTGATATCATTATGACGTTGACACATAGTTTACGTTTACTTTAGTCGTTAATTTGATATCAAGATAAATATTTTCATCAGATTTTCACGGACGCATTTCTAACGAGTAGCGTGCTCCTCTGTACTCAAACTCTAAAGTTGGAGCGTAGCAAGTGGTTCTTATAAACTGGTGAGCATTGGTCTACATACAGTGTGCTAAAAGTAATGGTAATCCATTGTTATATTGATTTAGTCTCTGGAGCCAAAAAAAAAAGTGACTTTCGTGTTTATACCTAATACCACTGCCTTTTCTTATTCACACAGAATAAGTAGAGTTTATTACCCTAGCTAATATTGGGACAGGCTAACATTTGGAATTGGGGTGCACATATTAACAAATTCATATTTGCATCATATATATATTCATTCTTTATTATATTATTGAGGCTGATATAATAATAATAGGATAAATGCAGACACGGAACGAGAGATCTTGTGTAAAAAATAATTATGTATACATAATTAAATATTTATGTATAATATAATACAATAAAAACAATAATATTAAACCAAAAAATATTGTGAATATTCGACTTAATTAGGGGGGTACCCTCATATTAAAAAAAAATACCTAATGCAAGGGTAAGAAACTAAAAATGTAATTTTTTACAAGACTATTCTTCAGCGATACGGATCGAAATGAGGCATGTATTAAAATTTAATCTTTATGAAAGGGGAAAGATTTACCTAGCCATATTCATGATCCTCAAAGTGAGTTGGAGATGGAGATTATACAAAGAAAAGGCGAGCAAGCGTAATAACCACTACCAAAATTACTACAAAAGGCGGTTTTTTATTAAAAATTGACCTCAAAGAGGCCTTTATTTTATTTTCTATTTATGAATCTTATTGTAGCCTCCGTAGCGCAGCGGTAAACCGCTTGCTTTGCGAACCGGAGGTCGCGGGTTGAAATCCCGTGGAGAGAAACCACTTTGTGTAGTTGTTCAAAAAGTCATTAAAAGTAGTAGTAGTATCAAAGTATTGTTTAAAAAGTCAGTCCTGCGCCAAACCTCACCCCAGTCGTGTCGATCTTCCGTCTTAACGAATTGTGAGAGTAAAGGAAGATAGAGTGCACTTGTTTCTACGCAAGCACTTGTGCACTATAATATCTCTCGTGTAGTAGGCTGATTTGATGAAAGATCGGCCGCTGTGGTCCTATCAGCCAGGGGGACATTTATTTATTTATTTTATCATTTATGTACACACAATAACAATAAAAGATAGAAGGAATAAAGGCAAGATACTATTCTTAATACAAAGGCACAGCTGATTTCTAAAGAAAGTTATTCCAGCAGGCCTTACATTATTATTATTATAGACATTATTATGAGTCACAATTGTAATATTTCCGCTTGTGTTCCGTTCCTATTACAAAAATATTGCAACCTTTTGTATATTGTCTGCAGTCTCAGGATTTTTTCTTTTTATACTCTGCCAGGCAGAGTATGTTATTCCATGAAACTAAATGTCATGGAAAAATCTTCCAATGCTGTGATTATTTTATAAACGCTAATAAACCTTTATTAACCTGTAGATAACGTGATTAGGAGTTATCCTATTATAGCTGTCTTAACCTGGTATCACACTTTACATCTCTCGAGACAATTCACTAATTTCCTTCAAATAAATATCTTCTTTCTTCCTCAAAATCCAACGCATTCAAGTAGTGAATGCATTGGATTCACTACATCGACATGTTTCCCTAGCAGGATGTTTGTTAGTCTGGTACATTTTCGTAGACAACACATACAGCAATCAGCTTTTGAAGTTATTCTCTCCTAATTCACCCATTACTGGTAACATAAGTCTAGTTTCAAACAAACAACATTGATTTGATGATGACAATAACGTTATTTCTTTAACAAGTTCTGGACTAGATTGTTTTTTGAATATTGTATGGTTATGTACAACCAGCTATTTCTTTGATATCCACAAATAAAATTGGCAATATTATTAGAAGCAAAAACGGTTATTTCAAGGAACCTGTAAATTGAAACCAATCTTTCCTCGCTATGTTCTACATTGCATAGGATCTAATTACTAGATTACTTAGTCACAATAACTTTAGTTACTTAAAAAACATTACATAAAGTTACTGATTTTATTAGTTTAGAAAATATTATTCAAACCAAAAAATTACATATTTATACCTTTAATTCTCTGCCTAAAGAGTAAACAAAATATGCAAATACTTGTAAACTATTTGCAATTTAAATGTGTTGTAAGGTTTACACAGACTAAAAACCTTAGGTACGGAATTTGTAGATGTTAACCCATTTTAAATCTGCATCAATTCATTCAAAGACCTATTGATTTCCCACTTGTCTGGTAACAACATTAACTTTTCAGTTTTATTCTCCATGACATGGCTCACATCTTGACACCCTGTCCGCTGCCCGATGTGTGGTGGGTTCGATTCCCACCTTGTCTGGGTGTAATTTGTCTGTTTGGGTTGATATATTTTACAGGAAGGAAAGGTATTTAAGGTATAAGTACCTATTGATATCGTTTGTCTGGTTGTCGTGGTGCAGGCTCTGCCTAATTTGGGGACGAATGCCCGCGTGTGGATTGTCCCAAATATGGTATATTATTTGCTATACAGCAAACAAAATAAATGGTATATTATTATAAGTATATGTCTTCTCAAGCCATGGGACGATGTATAAAAGAGATATTATTTAACAACACAATCGATACTTCTATCTTATTACTTACAATACGAGACGAGCCCTGGCTTCAGCAGCTGTCCAGAACGCCTTTATTATTAAAACTATTAGAAAATTGGTCGCAAGATGGTCTGCACGATTAACAGGCTATGACTATGCTATTTGGGATTACATGTTCAATAATGTTAATGTAAAATTTTAAATCATTGTATATTAAATACGTACCTACGTGTTTATGTATTCTGCAAAAAAAATGCAAAATATATTTGGCTTTATTATAACTAATAGTTTAAGCAACAAGTTAAGTTAACTTTGTTTTATTCTCGAATCTCTTTAATTGCAACATTGATTTTGTATCTCTAAACATCCACTACTAGTGATGGAATATCTTGGAGTCAAGGACTGGATAATTGAATGATCAAACGAACTTACCCTAAGTGAAGTTCGATCTTAATTATCCAGTCCTTGACGAGAAGATATAAGGTCCCTCCCTACCCATTAATGACCCTGTTAAATCAATGTTGCAGCTGTATTTCATTTTACTCTAAAGATAATGAGGTGGCTGTCGCTCGGCTGAGGCGGGGTGGATACGAAAGAGAATAATGTTGTTTTCTCTTTCTAACCTCTGAAACTTGTGCGATATCTCCGGATCGTACCCACGGGGTACTACTACTAGTGATGGAATATCTTCTCGTCAAGGACTGGATAATTAAGATCGAACTTCACTTAGGGTAAGTTCGTTTGATCATTCAATCAAACACGTGTATCAGCATTTATCATAATTCGTTAGTTAAGGGTGTAAATAAACTAATATAAAGAGGTGGGCTTTTTTTTTTTGGGAATGATAGACGCTGTTGGCCGCAGATGGCCATTGCAGCTTCACCGGACAATAGGAGGCGAGCGCTTGAAGCACTCTAGCCTTTACGGCAGAAGTAGCGACGAGCTCAAGGGCACCTCAGGGAGGCACGGCCTCGGCTTGGGCTGTCGCTTAAGAGAGGGCTGAGTTTACCACCGGTTCACAACGCGCCCCCACTGAGAAGAACCGGCAAGAAACTCAGTGGGGTGATGCACGTCGTTGCGGTCGTATACGTACGACCCTTCGGCCTCGCCAGCGAGACCGGTGTCTGATAGCTAGTGTAGCATACGGTTGTCGGGGAGGGGTCGGCGCATCCCGGTCCAATAGGACCGTCATGGGGTCAGGAGGGTCGAGCAGTACGTGCCGTGGTCTGCGGCGCGAGTCAGGACTAGGCCTGTTTCGCGTGGGTGACTCAACACCGCAGAGACGAAACTGCCGAAGCTAGGACTACAAAATTTGGATAGGAGGTTCATTTTATGGATTTACCAATCAATAACAAAGGATTTTTGGAAATTCGAACTCTAAGGGTGTGAAATAGGGGTTGAGAGTTTTTATGGGATGGGTGTAAAAACAATGTTTTTGACTTGAAATTTTGTACTCTTTGTAGACTCTTTATCAAAAATAATAAGACACGTGTATCAGCGTTTTTCAGAATTCGTTAGTTAAGGTTGTAAAATAGAGGATGAAAGTCTGTATGGGATGGGTGTAAAAACATTGTCTTTTGGCTACAAATTTTGTAATTAGACTCTTTAATAGAAATAATAAGATACGTGTATCAGCGTTTTTCAGAATTCGTCAGTTAAGGGTGTAAAATAGGGAATGAAAGTATGTGTGTTAAAAAACATTTTGTACCTGTCTGTCTATTGACCTGCAATTTAGCACAAATACTATTTCTGTTTTTATGAAAATTCATCACTTAGATAAGAATTGAACCTTTGAATGGTGTTTTTATTTGTTCATCGATTAAATGTATGTATTAAATACATATAAACCACACATACTTATGTACTCTTAATTTAAAAGCACCTTCATCTGAATTAAATCTATATTAATAAAAGAGCAGGGTGTTTTCTAGGAATCACGATACAGCAAAAACCATATAACGTACAATCTTGAAATTTGGAACCAATATTATTCAAATAGTCTAGGTGAACAATAAGAACGGATTTTTCGAAATTCCATACTTAAGGGGGTCAAATGGGCTCCCAAAGTTTGTATGGAAAAATATTTTTTTTTCGTCACACGGACATGAAACTTTGTCAGTGTACTAAACAAAAGAAATAAAGAAACACGTGTATCACACTTTTAGAAAATCAACCCTAATAGGGGATTTAGCATCGTTTTTGAGTATGCAACGCGGAAAAAAAAATTCATACTGCATTGCTGAAACTTTGCGAATACATTAATCAAATTATAGCGATCCAAGTGCAAATAATAATTTTTTGAAAATCAACTCCTAAAGGGGTCCAATTGGGGTCCAAAAAATGTTTCTCGACCTACAGTCATAAGACTTAGTTTATATGTTGCACACAAGAATCTAAGAAACTTAAATTCGGCATTTTTCGAAAAACTACCCCTAAGGTCATTTAATGGGGTTTCGAAGTTTGCACAAAGAAGGATTCCCATTTCATCATATGATGCAGATAGAGTAACGAAACTCGGTAAATAAACTCAACATAACAATTGAAAAAACTAATTTTGAGCATTTTTGTAAAATCAACCCCTAAGTGGGTCAAATGGGCTCTCAAAGTTAGTATGAAAAAAAATTTTTTTCGTCACACAGAAACGAAACTTTGTTACAGTACCGAACAAAAGAAATAAAGAAACACGTATATTACAACTTTTTGAAAATTGACCCTTAAAGGGGTTTTAACATGGTTTTTGAGTACACAATGTAAAAAAAACATACTTACTGCATTGATGAAACGTTGCGAATATATTTATCAAATTATAGCAATCTATGTGTAAATAATCATGTGTTGAAAATCAAGTCCGAAATGGGTCCAATTGGGGTCCAATAAATGTTTTTCGACCTACAGTCATAAGACTTAGTTTATATATTGTACACAAGAATTTAAGAAACCTATTTCAGGCATTTTTCGAAAAACAACCCCTAAGGTCATATCAAGGGGTTGCAAAGTTTGCACAAAGAAGGAATTCCATTGATGCAGATAGAGTAACGAAACTCGGTAAATAAACTCAACATAACAATTGAAAAAACTAATTTTGAGCATTTTTGTAAAATCAACCCCTAAGTGGGTCAAATGGGCTCCCAAAATTAATATGGAAATTTTTTTTTTCATCACACGGATATGAAATTTTGTCAATGAACTAAGCCAATGAAATTAAGAAACACATGTATCACATCTTTTTCAAATTCGACCCGTAAAGGGGTGTTAGCATGGTTTTTGAGTATGAAACGCGGAAAAAAAATATCATGCTGCATTGATGAAACTTTGTGAATACATTATCAAACTAAAGCAATGATTGTATAACCAATCATTTTTTGAAAATCAACTCTTAAAGGGGTCCAATGGGGATGCAAAAATTATTTTCAACCCACAGTCATAAGACTTAATTTATGTATTGCACACCTAAGATGATGAATCTAAGAAATTTTACAAAAAACAACCCCTATGATCATTTAATGGGGTTGTAAAGTTTACACGTAGAACGATTTCCATTTAATCAATACATATAAAATTACTTGTCCTTACTGACTGACTGACTGATCCTAGAAAGCTGAAATTTGGACAGTGGGTTCTTCTTATAACTTAAGCATCCGCTAAGAAAGGATTTTTGAAAATTCGACTCCTAAAGGGGTTAAATGGGGGGTTTTCTTTTGTATGAAACTTTTTATTGTATGGTTCGATTGACTTGAAATTTACTGGAAAGATTCTTTGAATAAAATAAATAAATACGTGTTTCGGGATTTTTCAAAAACAACCATTGGGGGTGCGCTAGGGGTTGTTAAACTGTGTATGGGAAATAATTATTACTTAATTCAATTGATTTGAAAGTTGGTGAAAATACCCTTAAAATAAAAAGATTGAACACGTATCATTTATTTTTCAAAAAATCTACCCGTAAAGTGGGATAAGAGGGATTTTTTTTAATCTATATTAATAAAAGAACAGGCTATTTTTTCTAGAAATCACCATACAGTCAAAACCATTTAAAGTAGAATCATGAAATTTGGAACCAACATTATTCATTAGTTTAGGTGAACAATAAGAACGAACTCGAAATTTCACACCTAAATGGGTCAAATGTCAAATGGGCTCCCAAAGTGTGTATGGATTAAAAAAAAACTTCAAACAGACACGAAACTTTGTCAGTAAACTGAGCAAAAGAAATAAAGAAACACGTATTTCATAACTATTTAAAAAAACGACCATTAGCATGGTTTTTGTGTATAAAATGTGCATAAAAAAATTCATGCTGCATTGATGAAACTTTGCGAATACATTTACCACCGCAAATACAAATCCATGTGTCATTAATATGAAAACAATATTGTTTTGATTATCAACCCCTAAGAGGTTCTAATTGGGGTCCGAAAAATATTTTTTGAACTACAGCCAATAATTTATGTATTGCATGCCTAAGTTAATTTCATGGGGTTGAAAATTTGCACACAGAAGGATTTCTATTTAATGCTTTAATGCAGGTAGAGTAACGCAACTCGGTAAATAAACTCAACACAACAATGGAAGAAACAAATTTTTGTTTTTTTTTCTAAACCTTGATCCAACTCGAACCAGTTCTATGCAGTTTGATAATCCGGCTTGATTCATCACGATCCACTTTGTTTCACCTTGACCCACTTTGACCCACCCAGACATAACTATTTCGATCCACCTTGGTTCATCTCGATCTACATCGATCCACCTCAATTTACTTCGCTTTAGCTCGATCCAACTTGATCCTGCTTGATCCAGTTTGATCCAGCTCAAACCAGTTTTATTCAGCTCAATCCCGTATTATCCGGTTCAATTGAGTTTGATGATCCAGCTTGGCTCAACTCAACCCACTTTATTCCAACTTGACCAACTTCAAACCACCTTGACTTATCTCGATCCACCTCGGTCTATCTCGATGCATATCAATCAACCTTGATGCAACTCAAACCAGTTCAATGCAGTTTGATAGTCCAGCTTAACTCATCTCGATTTACTTTGTATCACCTTGACTCACATCGACCCACCCAGACTTAACTATATCGATCCACCTCGGTGCATCTCGATTCACATCGATCCACCTCGATTTACCTCTCTTTAGCTCGATCCAGCTTGATCCTGCTTGATCCAGTTTGATCCAGCTCAAACCAGTTTTATTCAGTTTAATCCGGTATTATCCGGTCCAATCGAGTTTGATGCAGTTTGATGATCCAGCTTGACGCAACTCAATCCATTTTATTCCAACTTGACCCACTTCAAACCACCTTGACTTATCTCGATCCCCTCGGTTCATCTAGATTCACATCGATCCACCTCGATCCAGTTCGATACAGATTGATAATCTGGCTACATTTTGTTTCATATTGACCCACTTCGACCCACCTTGACTTATATTGATCCACGTCGGTGTAGTGTACTGGTAAATTGAGTAAAGTTGTGGGTAGACAAGTTTATCGTCTCAAGCGGGCACACTACGCAGGCACTGAGTGGGGATGCGAGAAAGACATAAAAGCCCCTCTAGTGTAGGAGGGGAGTTCAGTCGAGTGTCAACCACTGTGCGGGTCAGACGTGGTGTGTGCGTTAACGAGCCGATATAGTGTAGTGTTAATATTAACAAATATAGTGAACTCTACATGGCGACGAGGTGAAAACCGTGAGTAATTTTATATTTTTGATAAATAAAAGTGCAATTTAAATTAAAAAGAAATAAGTGGCGTGGACGAAATACTTTATTACGTGATAAGTAAATAAAATTAATCATAATAAACTATTTTTGAATAATTGAAAGTGACAAAATAAGTGTTTTATCATATAAGTACATACAATTAGTTTATTCACTTTTTGGAAAAATAATATTCAAGTGATATGTGTGTGTGTAGAATTGAGTGGCATAATAAGTATTTGATCATATAATTACATACAATTAAAATCTTTTCACTTTTTGGAAAAATAATATTCAAGTGATATATGTGTGTGTGTGTAGAATTGAGTGGCAAAATAAGTATTTGATCATATAATTACATACAATTAAAATCTTTTCACTTTTTGGAAAAATAATATTGAAGTGATAAGTGAACATAATTAAACAAAAACAGAAAAAGAAACAGAAGTGTGAAGTCAAACGATTATCTCAATTCTCAAGTTGCCTCTATCTTGACATGGTCCAAAGAGTACCTTTTGGAAATAATATTTTTATATGTAAAAGTGAACATACCTACAAAAAAAAAAAAAAACAGTGAAGTCATGATTATCTCGATTCTCAAGTAGTCTCCTCTATCTTAACGAGGTCAAAGGATGGCGACCATTTTGTCATAATATCTTTCGCTTCAGACAGATTTAGAAATATCTTAATACTTTAGAATTACGTGCAAAGGTGCGTACGTACAGTATGCGGGTTTAAACACAAAATCTTTTCTGTAAAATATCAGAACTTTAGTTGTTAGAACCTGGGCTTCTTTATAAAAATACCTTGATACTGAAAAGGAAACCGAAAAGACTTAAAAAAAAAAGGAAATATTATATATAATAATATATTAACCACAGATCGTAGTGCCCTTTCCGCAGTTTAAAGAAGCGTTTTGATGCACTTTCCCAGACAGATAGAATAGCTGCACCCGGCGTGGCCTGAGGCGTGTAGTTGGTTTTATTATAAGTATGTCCACAACGTCTCTAAAGTTCATAAAAATGGCACCTGTCCTGATACGCGCAGCTAAACAACAAATGTAAACGCTAAATAAAAATTCTATTATATTAACAATGAATGTCCCTGGGTCTATATCCCAGATTAGATTTTCCCACAAAATTTGCTTAAGGTTGTGAGGTGAACCTAATAAAATGTAATTGCATATATGAATGATTAATGGGTATAGATGAAACATAAATTCAATGATCACTCTCTAATTGTTATACGAGAAATACTACTTATGTCACTAGTCCCAACAGAACAAGTCCCCAAAGTAAAAGGTTTGCACACGTTATCTTGATCTGTAATGTAAGGGTTGTTTTAAAATACCTGAGTGATATTGGTTCTAGTATTTAATTTGCAGTACCTAACCTACATGGTATTATTTACACAAATTAAAATTAGCTAAGGACATTCAATTACAATTTGTTGGGCTGAGTCAAATTTCTAGTGGGTGTTTAAATACCGT
Source organism: Furcula furcula (assembly GCA_911728495.1). NCBI lineage: Eukaryota > Metazoa > Arthropoda > Insecta > Lepidoptera > Notodontidae > Furcula > Furcula furcula. The sequence continues at coordinate 31,158,645 of OU452245.1, read as the reverse complement.
GCATTAAATTGCGAGGGTTTAAATACCGTGCATTAAATTGCGAGGGTTTAAATACCGTGCATTAAATTGCGAGGGTTTCAATACCGTGCATTAAATTGCGAGGGTTTAAATACCGTGCATTAAATTGCGAGGGTTTAACAAACGTGCATTAAATTGCGCCACCCCTGCGTAATTTAAGTTTAGATATCGTACGAAAGTGGTTCACATTGGATTGTGAACGGGCATTAAATTGCGAACGAGGGTTTATATACCTTGCATAAAATCGCAAATGAGTTCAAAATACCGTACAATAAAGTGTATGGTGGAGGCCAATCGGGAGGTAGCAATGTCAAGTATTACTGATCCTGATCTGATGGTAACCCTGGTAAAGCAGAGGTTGTTCAAGGACTATAGTGTCGGTCACGGCATGGGGCATTCATCGGTATACCAAGCGGAAACCTATGCATAATTGCCAGCATTAAAGAAAGGCAAAGGAGAAATGTCAAAGGTAAAACCATTTGCATTCTTAGCGACAGTCAGGCAGTACTGAAGCCTCTGAATTCCTTCAGAGTTGCGTCTAAACTGGTCAAAGAACGTCTTACAGGCTTGAACAACTTGGGAAGACAACAATGTCTGCCTTATCTGGGTACCTGGACACGAAGGCATCGAGGGTAATGAGAAGGCAGATAGACTAGCGAAGGCCAGCTCTTAGACATTTGGTTGGCCCCGAACCATTTGTGGGGTTCCATATGGAATATATCACCAAGCATTTTATGCACATGCTAGAAACGAACACATGAAGGAATGGGGGGCAGCGTCAGGCCTAAACCACTTCAAAACATTCTCTAGCACAAGGGTGAACTGAGGGGTTAAATTATTATACCTAAACAGATCACAAATAAGGCACCTAGTAAGTGCACTCACAGGACATTTTGTTACCAACGAGCATTTACACAGAATGAGGCTGAACTGGTAATCCCGCACTGAACATGCAGCCTTCGGATCGGACAACAGCACAGCTTCGCCATCGCTCTCTCCTGCAACAACCAGCGAGTCACAAGCCAGCCAGTATCCCGGCCTCATCGGATGACCAACGCATTGCGGCTGCGGATGCAAGCCTGGTCGACCTTCGGCCACAACATGGCACAACACACCTGCACTACGGCCGGTCCTTGTAAGAAGAGCGGTACGCCTAGCAGCCGTCAGCCATACCCATTGCACACCTCGACTCACTGAAGATGTAGCAGCATCAGCTTCGACTCACTGGAACTGCATCCACTGGTATTGGCACAGCGACTGGAACGCAAGGACGAGCTGGCAAATGAAGACGTTCATCGACTTCCAGTCTTCGGGGAGAGTGATGTAGCTACTCAACATAACCAGATGGCGCCACATGTGGTACAGTGACGCGATGAAAAGCAAGCAGCATCACATACAACGCGATAGATGGCGACACCTCCGAATCCTGAATCTCGCAAGCGAAGTTTCTCAAACGTTGAGAATATATACAACATCCCGACATCAACTGTGGAGGTCTACGGCCCTGACCGAGCATCACACCTCGCTCGGCTCAACCTCTTTCGGAACTCGTGGTGCAGTATCACCACGCGTAAAGTTTGTGTGACTAGAAGTTCTAATAATCTGCTCTGTAAATTTTATAAGTTTAATATTTTTCAGAACAATACTAAGTTTTCGACAGCAAGACTCGCGGAGTAGTTGGAAGGGTTCTTCTTATCGAAGTTAACTACAAGGGCGTGTTGGCTTAGGCAGCTCTTTTCTGATCAGTGGGTAATCTTGATAGGGATGCGTTAGAGTTAGAACTGATTGGCTGTCGTAAGGAGATTTGAATTTGATCCCAACATAGAATGTTAACGGTCTAATTATTTCCTAGTTTTGGCTTTATTTGACTAGAGTCCATCAATTCTGTTCAGACTGGCCGAGCAAATAAAACTATGTGAGTATATTCCTCTATAGATCCACACACGGGGAGGCAGTGCCTCGTAGGATGGACGTCCTAGCGATGTCATTGATACGGGTTGCTGACTGACAGCGAAATACGGTGGTCTTATTTGAACTTTTCGGTGGAGGATACAATTGTTATTTTTATCAATATTACCTATTTAATCGACTGAGTCTATCATAATAATCGCTAATTATCCGGGGAGCAGTGGTAGTGAATTTATTGTTAAGAGCCTTGTTTTATTGTTGCCGCTGTACTTTCTTATTACTCGGGAATGTTCTCTGGTGATATTTCATGTAGTGCGGTGGGTTCGTATCTGTGATAAGAACCTTACTAGCTTGCTAGCTTGTGTTATCAGGATCTATAATAGTTGTGATCAATACTCTTGTGACTTTAGTTCCTAGGCCGTTGGAAGAACAGAATAGGAAGCTGCTCGGATAGGGTTGGCCTTTGAGGGAAAGAATAATATTGGTGTACGCGCGGGTGAACTATTCCCGCGTCGATGGCTGGTCTTGTGGGAGATTGGCCGCTGTGGCAGGAGGATATTATTTATTGCGTTAAATGCAAGCATCGGTGAGTGAACCATGAGAGCAGTTGTTCACAGCTGGTACATTTAGAATGTCTGGCGAAATGCTTAAGAGTGTTTCTAACTTCCTTTGAAGAGCATGCCAACTTGTGTGCCAATATATCCTTCTCGAATGACCCAGCACTCCCTCTCGATACAAGCCTTATCCTTGAGATCCCCTGGGATCAGGTGTTTGGTAGAAACTCAATTCAGGGGCACTCCACTAAGCCACACAGGCAGGAGTAATGAAACGTGCTTTTGATACTCCGAGAATATATAATAAAATACCTAGTTTAATAAAATGCTTCTATGTAAAGAATTTTGAAAAAATATTATTTCAGAAATGGTATTATGAAGTAGATAAAGTCATAAATTTCTAACTAGGTAATTAAATTACGATGAATGTCTATTTTGACATTAATATTCTTATAATTTTCAAAAAAAAAAAAAGATGGAGATGTATAAAGGACAGTGTATAATAAGATCAGTTAATGAACATTATTAATTTTATGATAGTTACATACTTGTTATTTAGAGAAGCGATTATTAATTTACATTTAAATTAAAAAATTAATTTTCCAAAAAAAGGAAGGGATGTAGTGTACTGGTAAATTGAGTAAAGTTGTGGGTAGACAAGTTTATCGTCTCAAGCGGGCACACTACGCAGGCACTGAGTGGGGATGCGAGAAAGACATAAAAGCCCCTCTAGTGTAGGAGGGGAGTTCAGTCGAGTGTCAACCACTGTGCGGGTCAGACGTGGTGTGTGCGTTAACGAGCCGATATAGTGTAGTGTTAATATTAACAAATATAGTGAACTCTACAGTCGGTCTATCTCAATCCACAATCCACATTGATCCACATCGATTTACCTCGGTCCAGCTCGCTTTAGCTACATCCAACTCAAACCAGCTTGATCCTGCTTGATCCGGCTCAAACCAGTTTTATTCAGCTCAATCCAGTTTTATTCCGTTTAATCGAGTTTGATGTAGTTTGATGTTCCAGCTTGGCTCATTTGGATCCACTTTCTTCCAACTAGATCCATTTCAAACCACGTTGACTTATATTGATCCACCTCGGTCCACCTCGATCTAGCTTGATTTACTTCAATCCAGCTCACTTTAGCACGATTCACCTTAATCCTGCTTAATCCAGTTTGATCCAGCTTAACCAGTTTGATCCAGCTCAAACCAGTTTTATTCAGCTCAATCCGGTTCAATCAGGTTCGATGCAGTTTAATGATCCAGCTTGGATCATATCGATCCACTTTATTCCAACTTGACCCATTTCAAACCACTTACACTTATATCGATCCACCTTGGTCCATCTCGATCCTCATCGATTTACTTTGATCCAGCTCGCTTTTGCTCGGTTCACTTTGATCCTGCTTGATCCGGTTTGATCCAGCTCAAACCAGTTTTATTCAGCTGAATCCGTTATTATCCGGTTCAATGCAATTTCATGATTGAGTTTGGCTTAACTCAATCCACTTTATTCCATCTTAAACCACTTCAAACCACCTTGGCATATCGATCCATCTCGGTCCATCTTGATCCACATCGATCCACTTCGATTTACCTCGATTCATCTTGATCCTGCCTGATCCAGTTTAATCTAGCTCAAAGCAGTTGTTATTCAATTCGGTTCTATCGAGTTTGATGCAGTTTGATAATCCGGCTTGACTCATCTCGAACCAGTTTATTTCACTTTGAGCTACTTCGACCCACCTTGACTTATCTCGATCTACCTCGGTCCATCTTGATCCACATCGATCCACCTGGATTTACCGAGGTAAATGATCCAGCTCGCTTTAGCACGATGATCCGGCTCCACCCAGGCAAAACAATTTTCCAAATCGGATCAGTGGTTCCGAAGATTACCCTTAGATTACACATACTTACAAACACACAAACATACAAAAATACAAATTTAAACTCTTTACAATATTATAGATTTAGATAGAAAGTATTAGATAGTATAGAAGAAGGAGGAAGTATCAATTGTAAAACAAAGTCATGGTATTATTTTCAACAATGATGAAATTCCATTCTAAATTTCATTCCCTATTTCAACCCCTTCAATCTTTTTGTTCGGGATAAAAGGTAGCCTATGTCCTTTCTTAAGGTCTAATCTGTCTCTGTACCAATTTCATCGAAATCGGTTCAGTGGATTAGGCGGTAAAGCGTAGCAGACAGACAGACAGAGTTACAAAAATACAGGCTATGTCATCAAGTATGTATATTTGACGATGACACATAATAGGTCCAGATTTAATAAAAGTGTAAACAATATTTTTAAAAACCTTCATCCTTGATTTAAAACGCGTTTTACTTACAAAACCAACGCGGGCGAAGCCGCGGGCTACAGCTAGTTAAGGAATAAGATTTGCATTGTATGATAGGATACCAGCTAACAGTATGGGATATAAAATAATTGATAAGGTCGTGGTGGATACGCGTGGAGTAGACACGGAAGACACAATACATTAGAGTTTTTTAAACGAATTACAGTTTTTGAATTTATCAATACGTCAGGACTTCCACCTCATAGCCTCAAAATATAGATAAGGTATCCAAATATTATAATTAGATGAATAATTTTAATCCCCTTAACATGTGCATGCGTGCAATGGGTTAAGATTACAGTTTAGATTATAAAAAATAATATTATCGAAACCATTATCCTCATTGGTCCAGCTAGGTCAAACTATGCACATTTCTCGCATCCCTTTAATGCCTACAGACTGACCTTTAGCGTCAGCAATTTACGGTGAAAATTCTCATGTTATTACTATAGTATATATAATAATAATGATAATAATGATATCTTGGGACAATACACACACGGTCATCCGATCCCAAACTAGGCAGAGCCTGTACTATGGAAACCAGACAACTGATACTAATACTTATATACTTTTTTTTATATATATAACTATAGTATATACTATATACATACTATATAACCTAAACATACACTACACACTATATAGTATATACTATATAACCTAAACGAAATTCAAGGTCAAACCATAAAATATTTTGTTGGAGTCGATCTACGAGAAGAATGTTTTTCCCATGGACAGTTCTATTGGACATGCTCTATAGAGACCAACCATATGGTTGGTCTCTATAGAGCAGGACATGCTAAAAACCAATACATCTTGATGAACACTAATTGGAATATAAAAAGTCGTGTACCTATTCAGTAATTTTACTTTAATGATTTTATTCCTTCTTCATGTACAAAAACTATAGTCTAAGTTGATTTAATTCAAATTTTGGACTAGGATTATAGAATAATTTTATGACAGTAGTTGGTTTCTGAAATAGCAACAGCTCAGTGGGCGAGCGCTTGCCTTGGAAACAAGGTGTGCTGGTTCGAACCCCGGCTCAAAGCTCTGATTTCTTTATTTAATCACCGATAGCTGGTAACAATCACACAATGACGATTCGCGTCATTGTGTGATTGTTACCAGCTTTTGGTGAAGAAAAACATCATGAGGAAACTTGCATGTCTGAGAAAGTAACTTTCGAATGACGTGTGAAGTCATCCAACCCGCACTTGGCCAGCGTGGTGGACTATGGCCTAAGCTTCTACATTTATAGACGAGGCCCGTGTCCAACAGTGGGGACAAAAACAAGGGCTGGTAAAGAAAATAGTTTTCTATGGAGTAACCTAAAGTTTCTTGAAGTTTGTGTGTGCCACCTTTCGGCAAGTATGCAATTTGTCCAATTTACGTGAAACTTAGCTAATACTTTTGGTTAATACTCTTCAACAAATTATTTACAACGCGTTATTTAAAATTCAATTTTTATGGGTGTTAAAAGAAATCCAAAAATGTTGTAGTTATGGCAAAATTGCTAGGGGAAATTTTATTCTACGAAAATCCAGGTAAGGTAAGGTATTATTCTTTAAACATGTTATAATCTAAACATAACATTTTGCCACCCGTGCGAAGCCAGGGTGGGCCGCTAGTTATTAATATTGTTCGTTTCGTGTTAACATGCTACGGCACATATTCATGTGTCTATTGTCCAGCATCCATCTACTGACACTGTAGCTGCAGCAGGTGACGGCGACTCCGCCGGTTCTGCTGGTTCCGCGATCATCTCACGGAATTAGCACGAGCGCACGAGCGCTCACGCTCCCATTGTGTTAGCCTGTTTACATGGACGGTAGAGTTTTTGTCTTCGTATCCGTTTTTTCACGGAAAACAAATATAAATAAAAGGCTTTTATTTTCCTTGTACATAATTTACTATTTATGTGTGTAAGTAAATAACCAAATTGAATTAACTTACTAATATATCCGTGCCTGGCGTGAATACGTTGACAAGTCGACTTGCATGTTCTTTTTTTATTAGCCGAAACGATTCCTACGCCTATGACTTTACTATGAAAAAATTGACAACTCTAAATATGTATAACTTTTAGACTTATGGCCTTTGGTACTATATTGACAACTCGCATTTTACCATGTTTTACTTGACAAAACGACTTGTCAAATTATGTTTTTGTAAATGAACATTGAAATTAAATTGACAAATTGATATGTCAACTTATAGTCAGCTAAGGTCTATTTGATTAAATTGTGACAAATTGAGATCTCAAGTTCTGGCTAACCAAAGTATCCTGTTCGAATCGTGATAAATTGAGATGTCCAGTTATGGCCACCTAAATTCTGAACCCTAAATGGTATAAGTGTGGTTATCACAACAAATGATGGTTACAAAAAACTTTAACTCTAGTTGAATATGACTTGAATCTGTTCGTTGACCTGATGAATCTGTCAATTTTTATTCTATTGGTGGCTACCAACAATTTCCCAAGGTACGTAACGCCGGGTGCAGACGGAATCACAACACAACTTGAGCGGTTGGAAAACCTATACATTTAGACGTCCATAAGTTATTCAATTCCGTCTTGCTCTGATACGGCTACGTAGGAGCGTGGTAGTGCTTCTCTTCTTTTACTAGGTGGTAGGTTCCTTGTGCAAGGAACCGTCCAGGTAGGTACCACCGCAGTGTCAGATATTCTGCCGCCAAGCAGCAGTGTGTAAGCATTGCTGTGTTCCGGCATGAAGGGTACTGTAGCTGGTGAAATTACAGGACACAAAGACTTAACATCTAATGTCTTAAGGGTCGGCAACGCGCTAGTGATTCTTCTGCTGTTGCTAGCGTCTATAGGCTACGGTGTCTGCTTACCATCAGGCGGGCCGTACGCTTGCTTGCCACCTTGGTAGTATAAAAAAAAAAAAGGAGATAACACCTTAATTAAAAATTATAGACCTATCTCACTCCTAAGCCAGTACAAGCTGTTTTCATGAGTCGTTACGAACCGTCTCGAACGCAGGTCTGATGACTTCCAGCGTTCCCGAGCAAGCCGAGTTCCGAGTAGTCTATTATACCGTAGACCACATCCATTCCACCAGATTATACAGAAGACCGAGGAGTGCAATCGGCCATTATGTCTAGCGTTTGTGGACTATGAAAAAACTCTTCGATTCGATGGAGACCTGGGCGGTATTGCAGTCCCTCCAGCGATGCCACATAGACTATAGGTATATCGAAGTGTTGATGTGTTTGTATATCAACGCCACTGTGTCCATCCAACTAAAGGACACATGCACGAAACCGATTGATTTGAACCGAGATGTTATTTCTCTGAAACTGTTCAGTAACGCATTGGGGGACAGTTTTCAAGCTCTTGGACTGGAACGGATTCGGCATCAACATCAATGGCGAATTCACCACTGCCTTCGCTTTGCCTATGATATAGTCATTATGGCAGAGTCACTGGAGAACCTCAATACGATGCTCAGCAGTGGCGTGCAGTCCATATAGGCAAAAAGTGTTTGCCTACCCTGTGATTTCCGGAACATTACATGATAACAAAAATAATTTAAGTGCACAATAACATTTTGTTTTGAATTATTTCATTATTATAAATAAACAAATTCGCGCGACATGTTTAAAATAAATCAGCTGAGCGCGCCGCGTCAAAGCGGGCGAGCGCGCAGCAAGTGCAATGAACTATTCCTAAGTACGCGGAAATTTAAAGTTCGCGCGTTCGAGCCGCGAGGCCCGATCAAAAAGGCAAAATCTTTATTTGCACACATTCAAAAGAAAAGTTACTCACACCTGTAGGCACGCCGACCATGCGAACAGAATAAATGTCACGCACACATGCAAACATGATACTCTAAGATAGGCATAAGATAGGCACTGTCTTTTCGGTGACAGTCGATCCCTGATTGGTCGATCCAATATACTCTTTTAGATGAGTCAACCAATAAGGAGCCCGATGTGTCGAACGAACGCAATACGTTATACTACAAATTATAAAATACCTAGTTTGTTCAAACTTCAATATTTTATAATGACATCCATTTTTTGTTGGTTTTTATTTTCATTTATACGATTGTTTTCGGTGCAGTATGTTCGAAAAAGTGACTACTCCGTGTATTATTATTTTATTAGTGTTTCCAAATTAAAAAACTTACTAGTAAATGGAAGTGGTAACGTGTGTTCGATGTTCTGGCCAAGTGTGTATAGAAAAATTAAAAAATCACGCATTTTCGTCCCTTTCTTACGAAATTAAAAGAAAAATAATTGAAGATGGCCGTTGTATGCCGAATTTGGAATTAATTCAGGTCAAAGGTAAAGTCACGCGAAAATTTAATAATAAAGAATATGATAATTACAATTGGTTAGCCGGCTGTAAACATAGAAACCGTCTGTTTTGTTTTCCGTGTTTATTATTTTCAAATAATAAAAATGTCTGGACCGACACCGGCTACGTAGATATACACAATTTTAAAGTCGCTGCAAAAAAGCACGACCAGTCAGAAAAGCATTGAGTCCTCTTTAAAATATCACACATTCGGGAAAAATCGTATTGAGACGAGTTTAAATTCTCAATATAAAATAGATATTGATCGACATAACGCGAAAGTTGATGACAGACGTATAGATTTAATATATAAATGAAATTAGACAAATCAGCATATTAATTAAATTTTGATTTGTATAAACATTTGTTACACATAAACAATTATAAAGTACATCTATTCATTTTGCAACTGATTGCAGTCACTTTTTTGTTTGTACGCGTACCAATAAGCAATCGGGTCTTTATCAAGGCCACTTCGTGTATCCCTAAATTAATTTGTCTATAAAATCAGTTAATTTTTGGATATTTGAGGTGGCATATTTACAACCATCTTAGTGTGTGTGTACATGTGTGTAACTCGCAGTCTCTCTCATATTGGTAAGTTTTTTTACTCTACTACAAGAATAGAAGGGTTATGTTTTTAGAGTGTGTATGTATGTCTGGTACTTCCTACGTACTCATTAGTAGTGGAAGTGAAATAGAATATAGATTAAAAAAAAAACAGTAGGTATTAGTTACTCAACAAACAATTAAGTAGGTATGTTTCTTTTGTGTTCACATCATTAAATTAAAGTCAATTTAGTTTTGCCTACCCTGTCATATAACCCAGTGCACGCCACTGATGCTCAGCGACCACAGTATCGTTTCCCTGCAGGTGGGCCTTAAGATGAACATGGACAAGACGAAAATCATGTCTAATGCAAGCCATGTTGCACCCGTATCGGTAGTTTTTGGGAACGATACACTCAAAGTGGTTGACCACTACGTTTACCTAGGACAAACTATCCAGTTGGGTCGGTCCATTTTCGACCAAGAGGTCGCCCAAAGAATCCAACTCGGATGGGCAGCTTTCGGGAAACTACGCGATATTTTCTCGCCTGTAATACGAAAGTCTAAAGAAAAAGTTTTTAATTACAGGGGTTCCTGAAATATATAGCATCTGTAGTTACAGATGTTATCGATTTGAACATAAGAATAGTTTTAGATCTTACTTACTCAACCTCATTGTGATTAAAAAAATAAGTATTTTCTTTTCTTTTCAATGGGGGTCGAAATGGAGCATCATAATTTTAAAGTAAGCTTACTATATCATATGAAAGGGCTTCATTTGCACATCTCAAAACAGATTTTTATTTTGGTTTATGTCACATAGTTTTAAGCTTATAATCAGAAATAAAACAATAAATACTGTTCACCCCTCTCCCTTATCTCAAAAGATTGTGGAAGGAAAATTGTTAAATAACTATAGGTAATGAATTGCTGGTACTGCAGCAAATCAACGAATAGTTTTCATAGTCTACATCTGTTTGCTATTCCATAAAATAGCATTGTTTACCTACTAATATTTCCTACTTAGAAGGTGAATAAGTTGAGAACTGTTGGTGAACAACTTGACAACTCGGTGAATAAGTTGATAACTCGTTGGTGACTGACTTGACAAGTCTATTATTATGAAAACTATGGGAAATTTCGTTTATTTATTATCATCATACGAAAAACAGCATAAAATATCGACCGAAACATCTAAAACAAATACAGTAAACTAATTTACCGATTTACACGAAGAGGTCAAACTATAAAATGGCCCGTCCTGACAAATTGGTGTTTTAGACATGTCAATGTATTCACGCGTGCCACGGATATGTTAATACTGTTAGTGTTGTCTGTTGTGCAGGACCGACCGTAGCGGTGCCAGCCTCCTCCATTCCTTTCCACTCGTCTCTCAGTCTTGCTATTCATTTTCTTGCCCACAAATCACCAGCGACGTCGACAATATTGTCACTCCATATTTTTACTGGACGGCCCATAACGTCCTTTAGGTACTAATATGTAATTTAAAGCGTTATCGAAATACGATAAAAATATTATTGTGACATTGGTGACTTCCGTTCACATAAAATGTATCGTGCCAAAAACCATTATCGGCTTTAAATCATCTGTTGGAGTATGTTTTTCTGTGCTTTGAATTTTCGTTAGTAAACTAAGCATAGATTTGCAGTTTTACTTACAATTGTTGCATATTTAATAAGGTAGATCATAGAGAACATTATCATATTAATAAAACACCCATGTTAGTTATAAGCATACCTATGGTCAGCAAATAAAGATGTTTTGATTTGATTTGAATTGATTTGACAGTTAGCAATCACATGCGACTGCTAGTCGTATTCCTATTGCACGATAACAATGAATTGCAACTTTGAGAAGGAAATTAAGAGAATACAGTTGGGCTGGGCAGCATTCGGAAAACTTCGTCAAGTCTTCTCGTCACCGATACCGCAAAGTCTGAAGACTAAGGTCTTTAATCAGTGCGTCCTACCCGTAATGACGTACGGTGCTGAGACGTGGTCATTTACGATACGACTAGTCCACCAACTGAAGGTCACTCAGCGAGCAATGGAGAGAGCTATGCTTGGGGTTTCTCTGAGGGATCGAATAAGAAACGAAGTAATTCGCCAGAGAACAAAAGTTACCGACATAGCTCAACGGATTAGCATGCTGAAGTGGCAGTGGGCTGGTCATATTTGCCGCAGAACCGATGCTCGTTGGGGAAGACTGGTTCTAGAGTGGAGACCACGAACCGGGAAACGTAGCGTAAGACGCCCTGTGACCAGGTGGAGTGACGACATACGAAAAGCAGTTGGCAGTGACTGGATGAGGAGAGCCGAAGACCGGGCTCAATGGCGTGTATTAGGGGAGGCCTATGTCCAGCAGTGGACTGATGTGGGCTGATTATGATGAATGAATTGCCGGCCCGACAAAGTACAGTACAGTGCAGGCAACGCTATTGAACACTTTAGTTGAGTCTGGCCGAGTTTCTAGTAGGTAGATACCATCTCATCTAACAGTGTTGTGGGTAATAGTACCTAATTATCCCAATAACTTCATCGCAAATGAAACTTTTCTTTTCTTTTTAATTGACCGAAATCTGAAATTCTGCCTTTTAGTTTGTTCTTACTTATTGAACTTATCTTTGTCGTAAGTTATTGTTTTCTTCTTTTCTCCCTTGCTTTATGTTTCGAACGGCAGGACACACTATCGCTAATGTCGATTCAATTGTAACAAAACAAAGTATAAAAAAAAAGTGAAAAAATTACAAGCCCGCTGAGTTTCTTGCCGGATCTTCTCAGTTGAGGCCGCGTTGTGACCCGGTGGTAGCTTTTAAAAAAAATACCATTAAAAAGTGCTAGCGTTAAGCCTATTTGAAAATAAAGATTTTTGACTTTGACTTTTGCTATCGCTATACGCATTCAATGTATTTTTTTTTATCCTGGGTCAATTCACACACGGTCATCTGATCCCAAACTAGGCAGAGCCTGTACTATGGAAACCAGACAACTGATACTAATACTTATATACTTTTTTTTTGTAAATACATACTTATATAGATAAAACACCCAGACACTTGGTGGGAATCGAACCCACGACCTGTTGGTATTTAAATATAATATAGAGTATTTGTAATACCTCGTAGAACAGAACTGCTGGTATCCTATATATGACTATCCTTTATATCCTTTTTTCACGCGAGTAAAGTCACGCGTGCTATAGGCCGACCGTTTAACTCGCGATTCGCCTGCGCGGTAAGAAGGGAGCGGGGGCGGGTAACGCTACACACGGAGTCAATAATCCAAAGATTTATCTCGAGATAGACATTGTTGGTAAAGAATAAAATAATAAGTATCTTTTTTTTAAGTATTTATTTTTAAGTTTTACAAATATTTTATAATAGCTTCATAGGTACAAAATCATAAAACAATAATTAACTCCGTTTAAAAAATATTTAACCACAGATAAAAAAATTATAGGACTATTCATCACTAATATTCATATCGATTCATGATCTTGTTTTCTGGCTTTAAAAAAGGAATATACATTGTATGCTATTTGTTTAGCTTGCTTGTTAATTTTGTTCGCAAAACTGGAAGAGCGATTCATCTTGAGATTTATCTTGGCAGTCGTATACCTTGTGCGTTTATCTTCAAGCGTCCGTAACAAAAACACCAACTGCGCGCTGCGAGCACAGCCAGCGCACTGCCGCATTTGACGTAAGCTCTCTGCTCCGCGCACCCCTTTCACCCATCCGCTAACATCCTTCCTCGCTCCCTTCTACCCCCTCAGGCGATTCGCGAGTTAAACGGTCGGCCTATAGTTGAGCTTCAGTAGCCAGTTTATAAACAAACTCTTTAATTACTCTTTACATAATAACTCAATGGTTATACTTTTTGAAATAAAAATGAAGTCTATGGGGTTACAATGCAAGCAACTCATCACTGCAATAATGACAACAACGTAGGTCCCTGCTAGTGACATCTACGTAGGTGACTGTGTGTGCGATATGTAGCTAGCGAGGTCAAGCCTCGAGGTGTTTGTCCAAGTGCGAGAGTTTCTGTACGCCGACACGTAGACACAGAGTTTACGTAGTTGTCTGTAGTGTGTACAGATGGCGCTTGTTACACATTAAACAAAATGACCAAACTAGTTACCTACAGGCTCTGCCTAGTTTGGGATTAGATCATTATGTGGATTGTCCCAGGACATTTCCATTGTTTTTACAGCACCTATGTTTTGGGAAGTAGGTGCTTAAATAAGTTAATCTTTATCATAATAATATATTTCTGTATTCTTATATCAGTTATTCAGGCAAGGTCCTGCGCGTAATCGTAATATTAGCTTAGACAACAGGAAGTAGGGAACCTTTAAATCACAATACTTACAATTAAAACGCATGTTACTTCCAAGACAACCTTTAATCTTGTCCAAAATAAATAATGTCAACAGTAGGGCGAACTCTTTGAGTTATTTATACCTATTAACAAATCACTTCTCAGGTCGGAGGCACACCGAGCGACGGCCGCGTACTTCGGGAGTCCCATCCATGGGACCAACAGCGCCGTCGCCATCGCTGGGCCTCGCGACCGCGCTTACAAATAAATTATCTTTAATGTTTACTATCTACAAGTACAGGATGTCAGTCTGTTAGTAACCAGGAATCGACAGTTGCCAGTTTGCAGAGCTAACTTACACTGATGTTTAGGCGACACCGTCTTTCATGCCATATGTAGGTACATATGTACATCGTTCAATCGATATGTGCATTCTTTCATTCATAATCGCTAAACGTGCTCTCTCTTCAAAGCAAAAGAAGGTAACATTTCATCACGAATTATTAATGAGGATATGAAACTATTTTTTTATAACTGAGTAGGACGCTAATGCCGGCGTTTACTTGTCCAAATATAATATGAAGATTAATTAAACCCCAACGAAATTAATGACTCCGCTACATTTTCACTTTAAATTGATAAAACTATTTAATATCAATATTACAATTGTTTTAGCTCATGTAGATACTTACACACATTTAGAGAATATTGTACTGTCAGAAATCTATTTCATATTTAAAAAAACACGGATAATATTACAACAATAATCACATCAATTTATCAATCATTTAAAAGTCCACGGGCTGTCGAATGTAAACGCAGAATTCGATAAAATATTACTATGCTATTATTATCATCGGAGTGGAATTTCTCATCATGTTTATATTAATCTGTACAATATATTAACACATACAAGAGGGCGGGCGGCGCCGCGGCCGATCCGTGGCCGATCTTAAAATATAAAGAGCCAAGTACAAACACTATTTACATAGAATCATATTTATACACATAACGATGAGTCCATTTAACTATTGTATTTATTAACTGTAAATTTATTATCTAGTTTCGTAGACATGTAAAAAAGTGGCAAAGACTCAGTCGCTTAAACGCTACTATTTACAATTAAAATTAATTACAGGTAATATTTGTATTACAATTAGGATTGTTTTCCGGGGAGAGAGCCGCGCGGAGTGTCCAGTTTCGAACTAATATTCGAGCAAACTATAATAACATTACAAGTTCCACAATAGAAAGAACTTGGGCCATTAGCGGAAATGAGATTCTGGAGTAACACAACGAGAAACGTTAAATAAGTTTCGTAAAGGTGGGTTCGTAGGCGTCGACTCTATCGCCGATCATATTAAGTGTAAACAGACGGATTAGATTTATGTATTTACATACTTTTACTGGAGGTTGGATATTAGCAGACGGGAAGTGTAAGGTTGATCTTCGCTCGCGTCACTCCGCCGCCGTAAGTATTGTTCCCTCGAGTTGGACGCTACGCTCTAGCTAAGTTTATGAAAAATTAAGGAACGATGTGTTCTATCAAACTCAGTCCAGTTGCGAGGAGGAGGAGCCGGATCGACACTTTTTATTTATACCAGTAGTTAAATAGAAATTGAACACTCCATGCGTAAACAATAGATAATAATGTATAAATCGTAGCCCGTCTTAGGCGCAGGCGCAGCGTATTCCAGCTAAATTACAGTGTACGACAAAAGATGCTCAGATGCCCGCCGATAGCGGCTTCCAGCCGTCGAAAGCATCATATACTTGTATACAAATTATGTTAACAATACTAAAATTAGACAAGGAATGGCTTCAGGCTGTACATTCTGCAGAGTGTAGCGTTAATGAGTGAACGTGATCATGTGAGTTTATATAACAACTGATTAGAAAACTGCAAAACGATACACGATCCGGTCGGTCGAGGAGGTCCGCCGGCCCGCACTCGTGAGGGTCGAGTGTCGTCGAGTCCGGCCACTGGTGCGCGGGCTCGGCCGACACAAACAACACTGGCCGCGATCACATAATATTTCTTTTGATGTGAGTATCGGGTGATCGAACGTTTCGAGTGGGAAACCCATTCAGGCGACAAGAGCACGGTTTCACAATTCAGGAAGGACATCGGTTCTTTAAAGAACGCGTCGAGTGCGGCGTCGCCTAGACGCAGGACTCCGGGATCCGGTGGTCGAGCAGCTTCTCCTTGATGGCGTCGACGTTGAGGTCGGCGGCGCCGGCGCGCAGCGCGGCCGAGGCCGAGCGTGCGAGCGCGGCGCGCGGCTCTGCGCGCGGCTCGGCGGCCGGCGCCCGCGCCGACCACGTCCACGACGCGCCGGGACCGTTGCACGCCTGTGTAACAAACGAGCCCCCGTAAAAGCGCTGCCGCCGCTCCGACCCGCCACCGCGCCACCGCGCCAGCTGCAAGTCTCGGGAGGAGCTACGCCACGGTGCGGCGGCTGCGTAATTATGTATAATAGGACATGAAATTGCCGTGGTATAGTAATAGGGTAAAAGTGGGATAGTTGCCACACTTTTTGAAATTACTTTATATCTCTCAGGGAAAAAAGCAAAATTCTTTAATTGTAATACGGGTAGGTACTTTGATTTATTATCTTCAAACTTATGAAAGGAAAAACCATCATCTTTGATATTTCCAGAGTATTAGCGATTTTTGCGGACCTCTAAATTTTGGGGCATCTATCCCATATAGGGGATAATTGCCTAATCTATGTAAATTACGTATAGGATAGATGCCCCACTGAAAAAGAGGCCATCTATCCCGCAAAAACTTTGATTTCACCTTGCCCTACCATGCAATCGCACAAAGACATGCAACACGGTCAACTTAGTGGTAGTTGTAGTCTCTCGAAAGATAAATAAAAAAACATGTGATCAT
Source organism: Furcula furcula (assembly GCA_911728495.1). Classification (NCBI taxonomy): domain Eukaryota; kingdom Metazoa; phylum Arthropoda; class Insecta; order Lepidoptera; family Notodontidae; genus Furcula; species Furcula furcula. The sequence continues at coordinate 31,141,685 of OU452245.1, read as the reverse complement.
TCTCCAAACTAGAGAAATTACAATCGAGGCAACTATACCCCTGGGGCAACTATCCCACTTTTACCCTAGATACTTTGAATTGACATAAAACCTTCATGGTGTAAGAATTTCTAGTGAAACTTTTTTCAGATGCTACCTATGAGGTTTTTCTTTTAAAAAATGCGCGGCGTTCGATTTTCAACTATCAGTTGTTTTTTTTTATATAGCTTAGACGCGAAAGATACTATGCGTTTCAACTAAGAATGTGTCCGCCATGTTGCCATTTCAGATATATTATTACTAAAAGTGATGTTTTAACAAAAATAGATAGCAGTTTGCTATCTATTTTTATTAAGACACATTATAATAAATAATAAAAACCGGGATGATTTTTTTATTTTGGTATTACACTGCGGGCGGTACAAAAATCGTAAAAAATGAGTGAAGTTGCCGCGGTCGCGATCATCATGGCGGACACATTCTTAGTTGAAACGCATAGTAGATACTTCGAAAATGCAAGTCATTTTTGAATACGAGTTCCGACGCGGTACTAACGCGGTACTAACGCGGTACTAACGCGGTACTAACGCGGTACTAACGCGGTAGAAACGGCTCGCAATATCAACGCTGCGTTTGGAGAGGAGACTTCTAATGAAAGAAAATTCGATTTGAAGAACGAAACACGTGGGAGACCCACACATGTGAATAACTCTGAATTGAAAGAGATAGTGGAAGCCGATCCGAGTCAAACTACCCAGGTATTAGCGGCATGGTTTAACGTTACCTTACCTACAATATTGACTCATTTGTGTCAAATCAATAAGATAAAAAAATATGAAAAATGGGTGTCTCATGCTTTGACTGATCTGCAGAAAGAAATGCGTGTTGAAAGTTGTGTTGCCTTGTTGAATCGGTACAGAAATGAAGGAATATTGGATCGAATTGTAACATGTGATGAAAAGTGGATTCTTTACAATAACCGTAAGCGAAAAATGCAATGGCTGATTGAGCCCCAGGTCAAACGCCGCAACAGTGCCCTAAAGCAAAGCTTACCAATAAAAAGTTAATGGTAACGATTTGGTGGTCTCTTCATGGTGTTATTCACTCTAGCTTTCTCAGGTCTGGTCAAGCAATAACAGCAGATGTTTACTGTGCCAAACTTCGAACAATGATGACGAAACTGACGAACTGAAACAGCCCCGACTCGTGAATCTATCTTCACCATTATTGCTCCATGATAACGCGAGACCTCACACTGTACGAGAAACCAGTGTAACTCTACAGGAGCTGCAGTTAGAAACCTTACATCATCCTCCGTATTTGCCAGACCTTAGTCCAACTGACTACCATTTTTTTCGTGATTTTGACAATTTTCTACGTGATAATTTTTTTCTAAATGCTTTAACACAGTTTGTTAAATCTAGATCCCCAGAGTTCTATCGTAAAGGCATAAATGAACTTCCGTTTAGATGGCAGCAATGTATAAATAACGAGGGCAAATATTTTGATTGAATAAATATGTAAAATCTTAGAAAAAAAAAACGAGTTTCAATTTTTCAGTACTAATCGGCAATTTCATACTTTAACCCCTAATGTTATTAAGAGAACGATATCAGTACAACTCTTAAAAATATATAAAGAAACTAGCTGACCCGGCAAACGTTGTTTTGCCATATAAATAATTAAAAAAATAAGGGTTGATCGTAGAAGGGTGAAAATTGAGGATTGTATGTATTTTTGTATGTTATATCATAAAAAAATAGAAATTAAAAATTTTGTCTAAAAAATAAAAAATAAAAATTAGGGGTGGACTACCCCTAACATTTAGGGAGATGAAAAATAGATGTTGGCCGATTCTCATAGATACCGGATAAGCACAATTTTTTTTATCAAAATCGGTCAAGCCGTTTCGGAGGAGTATGGCAACGAAAACTGTGACACGAGAATTTTATATATTAGAAGAAAGATAGTTTCAAAAACCGGTTGCAAATAAAAATCAACTCTATGAATTACAGCAGTAACAGCATAGTAGGCGAGCGCTTGCCTTGGAAACAAAGTGCGCAGGTTCGAACCCCGGCTCGCACCTCTGATTTCTTCAATTATTAATCATGTGCGAATCGTTTTTGTGCGATTGTTACTAGCTTTTGGTAAAGGGAAACATCGTGAGGAAACCTGCATGTCTGAGAAAGCCTAAGCAGCTTTCAAATGACGTGTGAAGTCCGCCAACCCGCACTTGGCCAGCGTGGTGGATGGCCAGGAGAAGCTTGGCCAGGGAGTGGCCCTGAGAAGGGAGGGGTTGCCTTGAGTTCAGCAGTGTACGTATTTTAGCTGCTACTGATGATGATGATGTTCCGTGGTATAACCGGTGCACGGTGGTACCACCGATCGTCACGAAATATTTAAGTATCAACTAGTACCTACTTGCCTCCCTATTATGGAGCGACAAGGACAATATTAAGCCATTAATACATGTTTACATCAAATAAATCAGTGAGTTAATGAGCCAGTGGCAACGCGCTACAGAACTGTGCGTTGGTCGAGCGGAGGGAGCGTGGCCCGCGTGCAGCGTGCATGCGGTGACCGTCCAGTCGGCGTTGTTACTGTACAACGCCGCAGCCCTGCGCTTGGGTCTGGGCTTGACTTGGTCGTGGATGGCACAGTTCATAAACATGTAACAAAGTTGCTGTAGGGTGCCCAAAAGTCTTATGATCTTTTGAATTCTCAACTTTTGTACATGCACGGCAGTTGCAGAGGCTTTTATCTATATTATCCATGTTTGTTCCTAGTACCTACATTCTCGCGCATGATAGTCATTATCATTTAAGACGCCAGAACATGTGAAACAATCTTATTTCTAAAATGCGTAAACCGGTCTATATGCGATCGTTCATTCACAATGAAAGTTACTTATACATACAAAACAGAATCGCAATTAACAAACGTCTGAGCATATTAGATGGCACTAACTAGCCAGACAAATCACGGATATCGGGCAACACATCTCCTGCGAATTAGCCGCCATTGTCGTGTCGGCGATTAAGCAAAATTAAAACCAATTCAACCCCGTGAAAGGGGTGCCAGTGAACCGTCACGGGCCACGAGGGCGACAAAAGAACGAGACGATGGAACTATCTCGCGACTTAATTAAATGTCCCTTGTTAGCCGTCGGGCACGGGGCGCGTCGACTTCACACGTTTAATCAGGTAGAGAAGTTATCACCGGCGGCGCCTGCGCTCACCCAAATTATGCAAAACACACTAAAACACTCGCGCTGGTTTATTTCGGCACTCACGGCCGAGATCATAGTGATTCTCCTATACTTGTGAGGGGCGCGGAGACAGCGACGAGGGACGGGGCGATGGTCGCCGCTGCTGACGGATGACAAACGAAGCTCGCCGCGGTCGGCGCGTCCAGCCGAGCGCGCTCACGTCAGCGGCCGCGACACGCTCCACAATATATTATCATCTCGTCTGTGGGGAGCTCTTACGTAATTTATCGGCAATCGCGAGATTGTGTTATTCGCTGAGCGGGCTTTTACCGACTGCCCTCGAGAAAATACAGTCAGTCATCGCCGTTGAAATATGAAGAGAGCACGTAATCGAAGTGTAGAAAATATTCGAGCGGCAGATGCATTTTAGTATGGTCCGGCGCTTCATCTACCGAACGACGGGTCGCGCCGATGAGAAAATTGAACGCACAAATCAAGCGTATGTCTCACTCGATGGAATAGGCCGCCTAAGTGATCGCCATCGCGACTCGTCCTGTCCTCCCGACTCGCTCCTGATGAATAGAATCCCCGAGCAACATCGGCTCGATTAATTTTAACCTTTACGCGAACTCGGCGCCAACTTTACATTCGTCGTCGGTATTAAAATTCAACTCGTTTGTTACTTTATCGTTTCGTAACTGAGTTAGATAAAGTCCCGTGTTTCTGTTTGATGAAAACTCGTACAAAGTAAACGCGATCAAAGTTTTGCGTAAATACGATGAAGTTTAATGCGGCGGATATCTCGAGACGTTTCAATCTTCGGCGCCGTTCGGTGCGGTTCTGCGGTTGAATGTTTTAATTGAGCTTTAGCCACAATTTAGCAACCCAGGTGCGTGTGTGGAGGGCGGCCACACGAGTAGAACGAGGTGCTACGATATGGAAATATTAACACTCTACTCTCTCTGGTTTCCAGTATCATCGGAAACAAACATAGTATTTTTCTTATAGAACTGACATTGGGACGTAGGCCCCTAAGGTTCCCGGCGGGCGGTTTCAGCGTGCCGCGTGAGTGATGATGAGCTGTGACTGGCATAACTGAATTCGTCCCGAGGGGCTCGTGCGGCCGATAAGCGTGGAAAAATCGCAGCGGCGAGGCGCGGACGGCGATAGCCGAGCCCGCGGGGACCGCGGCGGCACATAAACCAGTCGAGTTATTGAGTTCGGCCCTCGTAAAGAGCCCGGCCGGCGGCGATTCGCTTCTAACTACACGAACTATAAAATAAACGCGCAGTGAGCACTAGTGAGCAGATAAACGCACGCTAAGTAGCACTGGACTGCCCCTTGCACGGTACACGGATACTTTACGAGCCTCTTGCCATTTGCAGATGTGTGCGATTTGACAAAAGTGGATCTATCTAAGATAGACAATTCTTTATTGCGCAGAAACAAACAGATACTAGAAGAATTAGACAGAAATTAATAAAACATGCAACAATGGGCGGCCTTATCGCTAAAAGCGATCTCTTCTAGGCAACCTTTGGATGGAGAGGAAAATAAAGAAGTTACAAAGAGCAGAGTGTGCGCGTACTTGAGACTCTCAAACATCGATATACTATAAACAAGATAAGCGGTCACGAACAAAATGACATCGAAAATGTGGTGGCATGGCAGTTGCGAACTACTAGCGAAGAAAATATCAAATAAATAATTGTTATTTCGTATTACAATGATATCTTACTTATAGTTATTATTTAAACTAGTAGTAATAAGAATATTAAACGAAAAATGTTTCCATCTGCAATTGTAGTATTACGATAAGTATTTGGACAGTTTTTAAACGCGCAATAAGGCATTTCGAGACGTCCTTACGCTAGCTGTGGTCGGCTCGGACTAATTTGAAATAGCGACACAACCGTCTCCGTGACGCTATTTTCGTGACCACTTTTCGGGTCGTGACAGCTAATCTAGTTGGTATAGTATATCGATGCTCTCAAATCATGAAAATCAAAATACAGGTTTCATGGTTTTAAGCTTCGTGATACTATACATTACATGCTGGTTCTATACTCGCGATTATAGGTACATTGGAACAAGTGAGTGAACTGTCATTATAACTTTATTATTGTGACATGTGTATGGAGATCGGTGATACGGGCTACGGAGGGCCCAAAATACAGCAAACATTCGTAAAATGTTATCCACAATCTCAATTAAACTCTAGGCAGTACCTTAATTTGGTCCCACAACAAATTTTGATACAGGACCCGTCTCGGCAAGCTATGCCACTAATTATAAAATGTAGAGAATCGCAACAACAATGTTCAGAAAACATATTTAATTCTAGCTAGTTTATTTTGCACATACTATAAGGGGTCGTCCATTAATCACGTGAGGCTCGAAAGGGGGGGAGGGGTTCCCAAAAAATCAAGAAACATCACCAGGAGGGGGGAGGGGTAGAATGAGACATCACGTGTATTTATTTTTCGTTGAATGCACGATTTCTAAACCAAACAGCGGCACGTGGCCTTGACTCACCGTTGCTGGCAACGACTTCCCCTTCAACATTTAATTGGTTACCTGTATTTAAAGATATGTAATTCCGAAAATTTCAATATAGTTTGTAAAAAAAAATACACGTGATTTTGGGTAGGGGGGGGGGGGTTATTTAAAACATCACCACATATCACCAGGAGGGGGGGAGGGGTTAAAAAGTTGCTAAAAAACATCACGTGATTAATGGACGACCCCTAAGTTGGTATACGAACGAATAGTCATGATCATGACACTATTATGCACACGTATCGTTCTACCAGCGGGTTATTACATAACCCAGTAAAGTTAGTACTTTACTAGGTAGGTAACAGACTACTGTTGCAGTACCGAGATACATATTTTAAATGGGTGTGAATATTCGATGTTATCTGTGCATCGCGTCACAAGTTGGCAACACTTCGAGAAGCTTTTACGAGATGAGAATGCGATCAGATTGATGGCGCATGTCGCACGCGGCGCCCGATCGAGCGTGCTAATGGATTGCCGTTTTGTTTATTGAATGGCGAACTAGCCACCCGACGCGACGCGACGAGCTACACGCGCCGGGAGACTAACTTATATACTTAGCTAATTCAATAAGTGGTTCCTTGACTCTAAGTTTACGGCATACCGTAGTAATAATAATGTCCTCCTGGCCGATACCACCATAGTGGCCTATCTTTCACAAGATCAGCCATCTACGCGGTAGATATTACAGTGCACAAGTGCCTGCGTAGACACATCTCTTCCTTTACAGGCTACGATCCGGTGGCATGACACGGAAGATCGAAAAGATGCAGAAGAGGTCAGGCGCAGGACCGACTTTCTACATGCCCATCCGACGCATGGATCATCTTACTTTACAGCCAATCAGGTGGTCGGCCTGCATTGTCCTAGCCAGTAAGGAACAACTGCACAAAGTTGTCACTCCCCGCGGGATTCAAACCCGCATGCACCCATTGCGCCACAGAGACTACAGAGAGCCACTAAAACTATCTTCTGATTGTGTTAAACACATGCTCGTTTTCACTAGAATTCGATAGGTATGATCGGCCGAAGGCGGCGAAGCCGAAGCGAGGCTTACACCGAATTGAGTGCCACCAGCGGCCGAGGCGATACGAATACCCTCATTGGGTCGATTGCGGAACGCGTCCGAGTGACCCGACAGTGTGTGCACCGCGTTGTCAGGCTGGGGCAACTGAGGCGTAAGGTCGGGTACACACCGGCGTGGAGAGTGGCGCGGGCGCACCGCGGCACGGCGACGACGCCAGCAGGCTGGGCGCGCTCGCCGCCTCGCCTGCAACAAACACAACACCATATCACACATATAATGAAATACCCTGCGCCTGCCCTTCGAGACATCAGCCAACAAAATATACGTTTACTTAATAATCAGTGATTGGAGCAAGTAGATTGATTTTAGGTCATTGACGTCAAAGGTACTTACGGATATGCCTACGAGTTTCCGGAATTTTAAAATGATTGATATTTTTTTCTAGAATTTCGAAACTATTACATGTATCTAAGTCAAAAACGTATCAAGACTATGCTGCTAGTGGCGTATTTTTTCACAAAATTCCGGTACTTACCGGAAAAATGGCATGTCCATGTTATGCTATCAAGATGCAAGTACGAAAAATCAATCTAACTACTCAGATCACTGGTATTAATACTGGTCAAATAATAACCTTCGCAAAAACACTCATTATTTATGAACCTGCTTATTCTAATGAGACCAGGTAAGTAACTTAGTATAAGAACAAAGTTCTGCGTTAGCAGCGTCTGAAAATTTCCTGGAGCCCAACAGCAATTCGACCCCTACACCCGCAATTGCGACCTCTGGGCCACCGAGGCTGTTCAAGTGCAGCGAGCAGCAGGAGCCTTTAACATACGTTAGATATACATGTAGGCTTTGTATGTGTGCGCGGCCGGGCGGGCGGCACATACTCCTAAATTTGCAATGGGATTCCGTGTAGCGGCCAGCGGGGATAGCTCCGGCAGACCCCGGATCGGATAGACAGGTAATTAGCCACCATCTGAACACCAGCAGCCAGATTGAGTATTGAAAAATTGGAACACTTTTAGTTTTCCATTTTCAACGTCACAGGTAATGGCTAAATCTAGCTATCCAATATTAAGCAATTATTTGAATTACAAGTAACTTAGATAAGGAAATGTACAATAAGATGCATGAAGATCTAACGTTATGCATGAAGATCTAACAAACCCAAGAAGGTAAGTAGTTAACATTCACTAGCTATACGATAAGATTGTAGTTAATATAATTTACCCCAAAAATTGAATTTTAACTTTATTCAGAAACCAAGCAGGTATAAACTACTAGGTATAAGAGGCATACATGTAGTATAACATCTACACACGACGGAATGCAAGGATCGCGACTCTGCTCGGCGCCGACCCTGCAGCGGGCCGTCAGACGTCCGATTAAGGAACTACGGCAATAGGCATCCCAGAAATGGTGTCAGTTGTGAAACGAAACCGAAATCACACTAGAAAATAAATCACCGCGGCTCTAAAACCGTATGATGACTAAGGGTAGGAAATATAAATAGTATATATGTATGTATTTACAAAAAAAAAGTATATATGTATTAGTATCAGTTGTCTGGTTCCATAGTACAGGCTCTGCCTAGTTTGGATCAGATGACCGTGTGTGAATGGTCCCAGGATATTATTATTATTATTCCATGATAGTAATTCAGCTATTTACATATCTTCCGCATACTTTATAAAAAAATGTGCTGATGTTCTCGTTGAACCTCTACTTATATTATTTAATAAATCGTTACAATCAGGTACGTTTCCATCATTCTGGAAAATGTGTTTTCATTATGTATGTAAATATGGATATGTTGTTTATGTAATTAAGAATGTAAATATTAAGTATAATTTAGTACTGTACTCGTATTATATAACATATACAATAAATTATGTATTTATACATTGTATAAGGGTGTAGCCCATATCTTTAATGAAGGTATCTTTCCTGATCCACTAAAAAAGCCAATGTTTAAGAAAAATTCCAAACTGACCCCAATAATTACAGGCCTATTGCCCTTTTGCCAACGGCTTCCAAGATTTACGAAAAGGCCATGTGTGAACGAGTGTACAACTTTTGTGAAAAATATAAAGTGTTTGACGAAGGGCAAAACGGATTCCGTAAACATCGATCAACAACTCTAGCGGTCTTTAAATACATACAAGAAGTTATTACATAATATTATAAATGATAAAAAATATGCGATAGGAATACTTTTAGACATGACCGAGGCATATGACAAAGTACAGCTTAACATTTTACTAGAAAAATTATATGGAATAGGTATACGTGGTACTACGCATTTATAACAGATAGAGAGCAATACGTGGAAATAGAGCATTTTAACTACGACCAGAAGCAAATAATGCCCGTAAGATCTGATAAAAAGGTTATTAATGCGTCTATTCCACAAAGTAGCGTCATTGGATGTCTCCTATTTCTTATATACATCAATGATCTTCCCAAAATTATGAACGAACCATGCGTGTTATTCGTGGACGATATATCCCTGCCTACTAACAGTAATCTCAATGAATAACTGAACTCTATATTAAATGAAACTACTAAATGGTTGGATATGCACAACCTTGACATTCATTATAAAAAAACAAAGTTATGACCTTTTATCCTTAGCAAAAATCTCAGTTAATAGTTAACTTCACCATAAACGGTACAAAAATTGAAGTAGGTAGTCAATGATTTTACATCATTAGGACTCACCATAGACACACATATTTCCTGGAAACTTCATATCAATAAAATCTTTTTTTTTTAAAATTGAACCGACTTCAATATCACTGAAAAGTATAAAATAATTTAAATATTATTGAAGTTGGTGTTAGCTTACCGGCTGTGTATATTTGGCACCAACTTCAATAATATTTAAATTATTTTATACTTTTCAGTGATATCAATTTTTTTTTAAAGATTTTATTTTAAACTTTTTAGTGATATTTTCATATATAAAGATTGAACCATCGAAAACCGTAAAATTATCTAGATAGGTTATGATCACATTATCGTCTACATAGTTTTACATAATTCATGTTTCTTCAGAAAAAAATATCCGGTCGTAATGAAATTTGCATGGAATCATCATAGCAGTTTACTCTCTCGAATAAAAAAAGAATCATCGCAATCGGTTCATAATTGTCAGAGCAATGTAATGGAGAACATCAGTTTTATGGTTTTTACCAGATAAATTCCTCCACATCGTTCATGTTCCTCCAGGAAGTTCTTATCCGGTTGTAATAAAATTCATACAGATTTAATACAGTGGTTTCTTCTTTCGAATAAAAAAAGAATCATTGAAATTGGTAAATATTTGCCAGAGTTATGACCATTTTTGTCCTTAAAAAGCGACATAAAGTCATCGATATAGGCTTTCCTGCAGCTCTCAGTGCGCAGTCACCATTCTTGTTTTTTCAGGAACTACTTATTACTACGCAATATTTTTTTTATGGGACCCAATCAATGGGTTGAAGAATGGATGGAAGAAAGATTTTTTCAAATTGGTTTATAATTGACAGAGTTATGCGCGAACATACATAAAAAAAAAATATATATATACACACGAATTGAGAACCTCCTCCTTTTTTAAAGTCTGTTAAAAATATAAGATCAAAACTATCAAAGTTCAAATATGCACTTCGAGAAGTCAAAAACACTACCGACCAACAAACAGCACTTGCAGCCTACTACGCCTACGCTTTTGCATGGCTAAGCTATGGTATTATAATGTGGGGAAATAGTACAGACGCGCTCTCGCTTTTTATTCTTCAAAAGAAACTAATTCGAATCATCTTATCTATCTAAATTATTAAAAGAGCAGGGTGTTTTAGGAATCACGATACAGCAAAAACCATATAACGTAAAATCTTGAAATTTGTAACCAACATTATTCAAATAGTCTAGGTGAACAGTAAGAACGGATTTTTCGAAATTCCATACCTAAGTGGGTCAAATGGGCTCCCAAAGTTTGTATGGAAAAAAAAATTTTTTCGTCACACGGTCATCAAACTTTGTCAGTGTACTCAAAATGCTTCGGAATTGTCAACGGATCCGGGTCTCCACGAGACAGGTATTTCCTAGTGTGGGGACCACAAGCACAACTGAATATCTTGTAAACATTGATTTGAGAAATAAAGCATTATTGTATTGTACTAGACAAAAGAAATAAGAAACACGTGTATCACACTTTTTGAAAATCGGCCCTTAAAGATTCAAAGATTCAAATAGGCTTAACGCTAGCACTTTTGAACGGTCAATTTTTTAAAAGCTACCACCGGATCACAACGCGGCCTCAACTGAGAAGATCCGGCAAGAAACTCAGCTGGGCTTGTAATTTTTTCACATTTTTTTTTTAAACAATGTTTGTCTTTTTACAGTTAAATCAGCACCAGCGACAGTGTGTCCTGCCGTTCAAAATATCAAATAAAAATAAAAAATACGACGAAAATACAACAAACTAAAAACTAAAACGCCAAAGGGATAGTAGTCGGACCAGTCCCCCCAAGCAGCACCCGCGCACGAGTTGACTCGAGCAGCAGCCATCACTCCCCTCAACCATATTGAAGGGAAGGGGGTGACCCGCCACACGAAGCCGCCACAAGCAAAGACTTTTCGATGGCGAGCATGACCGATCCAACATCATATAGGGATTTTAGTCTGGTTTTTAAGTATGCAACGCGGAAAAAAAATTATAGCAATCCAAGTGCAAATAATCATTTTGCTGCTACAGTCACAAAACTCAATAAATAAACTAAACATAACAATAAACAAATTTTCTGCATTTTTCGGAAATCAACCAATAGGGTATCAAAGTTTGCAAAAATATATTTTTCATCAGACGGACACAAAACTTTGTCATCAAAAGAAGTTAAGAAACACGTCTGACCCATTTTATTTTTAAAATCAACCCTCACGGCTTTTGAGTATGAATGCGGCCAAAAATTCATGCTACATTGATGACACTGCGGATGCATTCATGAAATTAAAGAAATCCATGTGCTTATTCCCCCAAAAGGGATTAATTGGGGTCCAAATCATGTTTGTTTACCCTACGGTCACAAGATTTATTTTATGTATTGCACATAACAATATAAGAAACCTGTTTCCTGAATTCATCGAAAAACAACCCCTAAAGTCAATTAATGGTTTCAAAGTTTGCATGCAGAAGGATTTCCATTCAAGTTATAAGGCAGCTACAGTCTCGAAACTCGGTAAGTAAACTCAACACAACAATTTAACAAACAAATTTTCAGCATTTTTAACCGACTCCAAAAAAGGTGGAGGTTCTCAATTTGTCTGTACATATTTTTTTCTATGTATGTTCGCGCATGTCTCTGGCAATTATGAACCGATTTCAAAAATTCTTTCTGGTACGGATAGGCCGCTCCACTGAATGGGTCCCTTAAAAAAAATATTACTTACGAATAAGCAGTTCCGGAAAAAAAAAATGGCGACCCAGAAAAACTGTAGGAATGCCTAAAAGATGATGTTTATTTCGCTTTTTAAGGAAAAAATAGTCAAACTCTGGTAAATATTTACCAATTTTAATGATTCTTTTTTATTCGAAAGAAGGAACCACTGTAATGAATATGTATAAATTTTCATGATTGATGTGTAGGAATTTATCTGGTAAAAAAAGAATATATGCAGACGAACGACGACGACGACGACCTATTAGATCAGGTTTAATAAAAGTGTGAACAATATTGTTAGATTAGTGTAAACAATATTTTAAAAACCTCGATCCATAATTCAAAACACGTTTGATTAACAAAGTAAACGCGAGCGCAGCCGCGGACTACACTAGTAGTTAATATAGTACAAACCGACAGTTGTAAACCAATATTTATAAAACATAAAATAGTTTGCCATCTATCTATATACTGGAAATATGCAAATTCGTCAAGAAATATCCAAATTTTTATCTGACCCGCGGTGACAAACATAAAGATTTAAACAAAATGACCGATCAATTAGATATAGAAATATGTTAAGGTTACCTCACTCGCACATGAAACTTCATTCAAATAGTTAAGGACTATTATATGTAATGTCAATAAAAAATTTCAATAAATTACCGGATTGGATAAAAAATGAAAGCAGCGATAAAAATTTACAAATAACCTACCTAGAGAAAATACTAGTTGGAAAGGAGGAGAACATACTACACAATTAATGAATTTATAAATGACAAATAATTAAATTAATCTGACATACTTTTTATCCCAGACATCAGCTTGTACGAGATTAGAATGGCTCTCAAACAGCTTAAGAATAACAAGGCGCCGGGTGAAGACGGAATCACAACAGAACTTCTGAGAGCGGGTGGAAAACCGGTACTTTTAGTCCTCCAGAAGTTATTTAATTCCGTCTTACTCGAGGGTACTACGCCAGAAGCATGGCACGGGAGTGTGGTGGTTCTCTTCTTCAAAAAAGGTGATAACACTTTATTGAAGAATTATAGACCCATCTCACTCCTGAGCCATGTATACAAGCTGTTTTCGAGAGTCATTACGAACCGTCTCGAACGCAGGTTTGATGACTTCCAGCCTCCCGAACAATCCGGGTTCCGAAAAGGCTTTAGCACCGTAGACCACATACATACGCTCCGCCAGATTATACAGAAGACCGAGGAGTATAATCGGCCATTATGTCTAGCGTTTGTGGACTACGAAAAAGCCTTCGATTCAATCGAGACCTGGGCGGTATTGCAGTCCCTCCAGCGGTGCCACATTGACTATAGGTACATCAAAGTGTTGAAGTGTTTGTACAGCAACGCCACCATGTCGATCCGACTACAGGAAGAGAGCACGAAACCAATCCCATTGCAGCGAGGTGTGAGACAGGGAGACGTTATTTCTCCGAAACTGTTCTCAAACGCATTGGAGGACGTTTTCAAGCTCTTGGACTGGTACGGATTCGGCATCAACATCAATGGCGAATACATCACTCACCTTCGTTTTGCCGACGATATAGTCATTATGGCAGAGTCGCTGGAGGACCTCAATACGATGCTCAGCGACCTCAGTAGCGTTTCCCAACAGGTGGGTCTTAAAATGAACATGGACAAGACGAAGATCATGTCTAATGTCCATGTTGCACCCGTACCGGTAGTTGTTGGGAACGATACTCTCGAAGATGTTGACCACTACGTATACCTAGGACAAACTGTCCAGTTAGGTCGGTCCAACTTTGACAAAGAGGTCGCCCGAAGAATCCAACTCGGATGGGCAGCGTTCGGGAAACTACGCGATATCTTCTCGTCCAAAATACCGCAGTGCCTGAAGACGAAGGTTTTTAACCAGTGTGTGTTGCCAGTGATGACATATGGTACCGAGACGTGGTCTCTAACGGCTGGCCTTTTAGAAAAGTTCAGAGTCACACAACGAGCCATGGAGAGAGCTATGCTCGGAGTTTCTTTGCGCGACAGAATCCGAAATGTGGAGATTCGCCGAAGAACTAAGGTCTCCGACATAGCTCTCAGAATCTGCAAGTTGAAGTGGCAATGGGCAGGCCACATCGCTCGAAGAACCGATAACCGTTGGGGAAGAAAGGTTCTCGAGTGGCGACCACGAACCGGAAGACGCAGCGTTGGCAGGCCTCCCACTAGGTGGACAGACGACATTGTGCGCGTCGCAAGTAACCGGTGGATGCAAATAGCCAATTGTCGTTCATTGTGGCGTTCTAAGGGGGAGGCCTATGTTCAGCAGTGGACGTCTTCCGGCTGATGATGATGATGATGATGACATACTTTTTAATTATAATGTACGTGCATATTATTATTAATTTACACTATACACGAATTATTATTAATTATTGTTATATAATGAAAATGTATTATTTAAAATGTACCTAATCCTTGACAGCATAACTTATAATTTTATTTTATTTTTTTCTTTGATATTTCATTTATTGGACATACTTATTGATACTTTTTTTTTTTAAATTACCAATGTTTTAACTATTAATTTTATTTACATTTGCCCTACAGGGTCCATATTTGTACTTAGCTCTAAGCCTCTAATTTAAGACCTTGTCAACATTATGGAAAGCAATAAATGATATGAATATGAATGTACTTATAAAGCGATTAGGTGTATACATCTGTGGATTATAATCTAGCTATATCAATACCTTATACATTGTATTAGACCTTATTGTGATTGTAGTCTGTTTTTTACGCTAGTAAACAATTAAACTAAATTATCATTTAGAATGAAATTCTCTAACCGGGAGACGCTCCGCGGCGGCGGCGCCGCGACGACGAAGCGTGGGAACTGTACGTAACTAACACCATCTTATGAGGGGTTGCCGAGTCATCATCAGGTGATTAGGTTTGCGATGACATCACCCCGCATTCGTCCGTCTCCACCGCTATCGTCGCCGCGTCGGCCGATTCTCATTTTTTGTGTGTTTTTGTGTGAGCTGGCTTCTTGATTAATGAGATTTCCGCGGCTCGCTTGTAATGTTGTAGGTAATATTGAGTCAAGACATATTTGACCTATAACTAGGATAGCATTTCATGTATTAGGTACGTATGGTGAATTAAGTAATATCTGCCAGTACAGGCTATGTGTCAATGTGTACGTTTTCATGAGGTTTTCATACATTTTATTAAATATTTTTATTAGGTATAACACCTGAACTGTCAAAATATAGTTCATTAGTAATGATGGTGTAGTAACGCTAGAATGCATCTTTTGTAATTCCCTATTAGAAGGGCTCTATTTGTTCAAAATTATTTTTACTTCAACAATACATTTATTTAATTAAAAAAGTGTCAGTCGGGCTTTGTCCCGTATTTACCTACTGCGAGAATCACGAGATTTGTAGTACCCAATCACCGGCGCCGGCGGGGCGCCAGTTGCCCTGCTTCCTGCCATATTGTTAATAATCCAGGCGGGTGCTACTCGCGCGACGGCGCCGGCCGCGCCGCTTCATCACACATAAATAACGGTGAATTTTCCGGCGGCCGAGATTTATCCCGGCCTCCGGAAAAAACCCTGATTAATCACTACATTCAAAGACGGAGGCGAGCGTAAGTCAGGACACAAGAAATAATTAATTGATGCGCGCATGGAGCCCCTCCCCGCGTCCTCGTCCGCGCCCGCCCCGCCGCCGCCGCCTAATGTGCCTGAGTTTATTCAAATTGCCTTCATTAATTGGTCGGCTCGCGCACCTCCGCACCTCCGCACCTCCGCACTTCCGCGCCGCCCGTATCGACGATTTCCACAGCTCCGCCTGCGAGACGCGCCATTTCCTCCGCCACAGGGAAGCGGTACACCGGTCACCGCCGTAATAAAAGTAAATTATTCAGTTTAATTATAATTTAATGCGGTGGGAATATCCTTATGGCATCGAAGGCCGGCGCGGCCGGTGCGGCGCGGCGCCTCGATATAATATCTGCCTACTTATTAGAGCACAAAGCGCTGCCGGCGTCGAGACGAAGCTCTAGATCATCACTTATTATTGAATTAAGTCGAAGGTTTAGATTTACGCTGCGCGCTCGATATTTTGCAAATAGATAGTGAATATTCTTCTGACGAGAATTACTTACCATTACCTATTTAACAATATAAAACGGGTTATCCTTATCATAGATTACTTTAAAAAAATCCTGCATTCTTCACAAACAAACCGAGCACTGCGGCTCGTCGGGCGCGAGGCGGCGCTAGGCGGCGCGGCTTGCCGGCCGCACTCTGCGGTGTGTTTTCAATTGCGAGTGTCGCCTATCTGAATATTCAACACGCTACATCAATATTCATGAATATCTAGCGCCAGTACTAGCGCCTCAGCCCCCCGGCACCCCTCGCCCCGCGCAGGCCGCCGGGCGCCGCGTGCTTCGGAAATATTTTTAATATTCCTCATGAATGGATGTCGCGCGATTGTACCGCCGCGTCGCGCGTCGACTCCCACGTCGACTATACGAAAGATGACGTAACTTCAGCTGCGGCGCTGTTTCAGCAGTGTTTGTATACCAAGTTACATAATAACTACGTATAGAAACTACCAATTTTGAACCAAAAAAAGTGGAAGAATGGTAGGGAGGGCTTTTGCCATGCAGTGGGACAGACCAGGCTAATAACAAAGAATAACTTGTGTAACTCTCCATCTATGCCATATTCTGCATACATATTAGTAGTTTTAATAGAACTCGAAAAATATCTAAGTAATTCGTTTGCAAAGAGACAACTTTTACCAAAAATCAAACATCATGTCTTTTTCAACACCTGGCCGTCACCTGGCTAGATCGTAGCGAATACAAATACACGCATATAATTTACAAGTTCTACGTGTCGTAGGGTGGTAGCCTCTACTTAGCATATTAGCTACTACCAGCGCTGGTACATACATAATATTAATAACAACGAGCAGGAGGCTGCGGCACATCTTTGTACGGAATCTAATAAATGTTGGCAGCGGCGGGCATCGCTTCCGCTCCGCTGATTGACCTCGCCTCGCACCGCCCAGCGCGCTGACTGCCCGCCAAACATCTTACCAAATTCTAATAAAACGTTGATTCATGTCGACAATATGAATATTACATTACAATCAAACGCCTTTTGTTATCAACCACATAACGGAAGAGATATCGTATATTGTTGGAATATGATACAAGATACTTCGATAGCTTGGTGTAATAACGTGTTATAAAATACCCCGTAAAAATATAATTAATTAATATTATTATTTTCACTGATGTGCAAACCCTATTTCAGTAAAATTAAAGAGTAGATACACTACGCAGAATGTACCTACATTTCTACCTAATTCGCGGAACGACAAAAATTTTAAAAGACCTAACCTAACGAAACAACCTAAACGAAAACTTACTTTTTCATAATAAACGTCAACAGATTTGAAATAGTCAACATACACACATCAAAAGTGTCTAGGGATCAAGCATTTTTGGGCAAAAAAATGGGCAGAAGAACAATGGCGTTTCGTGTGCTTTTCTGATGAGTCTCGTTTTGGTATGAGACCGGATACAAGACGTATACGACACTGGAGAACCCCTGGACGCCAACAGCGATTAAAATCCTGCCAGGAAGTCCATCCTTATAGTGGTGGAACCATCATGGTATGGGCGGGTATTTGGATCGGCGGAAGAACTGAGTTGATTTGGATCAGAGGCAACCTCAACGCTCAAATTTATGCTGAGACGATTGTATCAGACGTCATCGTTCCTCTACAAGTGCAAATCGGTCCCTTATTTCAGTTAATGCATGATAATGCACGACCGCACACCGCAAGAGTTGTAAGACAGACTCTCGCCGCAGCTAACATCAATGTCCTGCCCTGGCCTGCTCAGTCGCCAGACTTGAACCCGATTGAGCATGCATGGGATATGCTACAGAGAAGAGCTCTGCCGAATATGGAGGGTATCCAGTCGCAAGAAGACCTTTTTTTGTTGTTGCAACGAACATGGGCGGCCATTCCACAGCGTGATTTGGATGAACTCATTTTGAGTATGCCAAACCGATGTTCTTGTGTTGTTAGTGTTCGCGGTAGAAACACGGATTATTAATTGTTTAAGTTACCCAATAAAATTTTAAAGAAAACTGTTATTTCAGTCTTTTTTTCAAACTTTTGTGTTAGTGGTTCAAATGTCAAAAATCCCTTTATTAGGAAAATGGCAAATTTCTTTATTAATGCAAAGGTGACTTGGTTTATCGTTACTGTGACAAACGAAAACACTTTATTTGATGAATCCTTAAAGAAAATTTTAATTAATATCAATCAGGAGAAAAGTTATTGCAAAAATATATGTTGATCCCTAGACACTTTTGATGTGTGTATTTCTTTTTTCAACGACATTTTTTGAAGCCAGTACTTAAGTATAATGACATCATTGTATTGAGGTAGCAAACATTTATGAATGAAAAATAGAAGAACTATTAAAGTAGACAATTATTAGGTAAAAAATCTCTGGAAACTAAAATCTCTGTGTACATGGCGATAGTTCTGCCAAAACCTCCTTTATGCTTCCGAGACGTGGTGCTTGTATCGACACCATATACGGATCCATGACAGATTACACCCAAACTCAAAGTCAAACTCAAAAATCTTTATTTCAAATAGGCTTAACGCTAGCACTTTTGAATGGTCATTTTTTAAAAGCTACCACCGGATCACAACGCGGCCACAACTGAGAAGATCCGGCAAGAAACTCAGCGGACTTGTCATTTTTTCACTTTTTTTTTTAAACATTGTTTTGTTACAAATGAATCGACATTAGCGATAGTGTGTCCTGCCGTTCGAAACATAAAGCAAGGAAGAAAAGAAGAAAACAATAAATTACGACAAAAATTACAACAAACTAAAAGGCCAAAGTGATAGTAGTCGGACCAGTCCCCCCAAGCACCCGCGCACGAGTTGACTCGAGCAGCAACCATCACTCTCCTCAACCATATTAGAGGGAAGGGGGTGACCCGCCACACGAAGCCGCCACAAGCAAAGACTTTTCGATAGCGAGCATGACCGAACCAAAATCAACAGTGGCTCACATTTAACTTCTGCTGTTAAGCAGTACCTTGTCAGGCAAGACACAAAACACTTTCACATAGTATTTATGATATCAATTATTTGACTTGTGAAACAACCATCAGTAATCCACCAGAATAAGAGGTGTTACAAACTGTAAGCCCAAAACTCTAAGCTTGCATGAGTTGAGCAGTTCAAGCCCACGCAGCTTTATCCTCTAGGTAATCCGAGATTTTATAATAAGCCTTTTTCGACAACCGGCTTCTTATCAAAGTTTTAAATTTATTCAGTGGAAGATCTCGGATATCCTGTGGCAGTTTGTTATAGAAGCGTATACTTTGGCCCATAAACGATTTGCTTGTTCTGTGGAGACGTGTGGAATGTAAAACAAGATTGTGTTTGTTCCGGGTATTAACACTATGAATCAAACTATACTTTTTAAAAGATCCAATATTTTTCTGAATATAAACTAAATTTTCAAATATGAATTGCGAAACAACCGTTAGAATATCTATTTCTTTGAATTTTTCCCCTCAGTGAATCAGTAGGAGACAAATTGTAAATGGCTCTCACAGCTCTTTTCTGCAGAATAAAAATGGTATTAAGTTCTGCAGAAGATCCCCACAGTAATATACCATAAGACATAATACTGTGGAAATAGCTGAAATAAACAATTCTAGCGGTTTCAACATCAGTTAAACGTCTTATTTTTTTAACTGCATAAGCCGCGGAACTCAGTCTACCTGACAATTTCGTAATGTGTGGGCCCCATTGTAGTTTAGCGTCAATTGTTATACCTAAGAACACAGTCGACTCCTCAAGGTCCAACGTCGCTCCATTAATTTCCACATTGGTTGCCACCTGTCTTAGATTAGCTGTTACAAATTTTACACATTTGGTTTTGCTCTCATTAAGTTTCAAATTATTAACATTGAAAAAATGGACAACTTTAGAAAGTACATTGTTCACTTCAACAACCAGTCGTCAGGATCCGGCGTAAACTCTATGATTATGAAATCATAGAGTTTACGCCTGACTTTAAATAAAAGAGAGGTATCATCAGCGAACAATACAAAATTTAGTTTGTCCCCTACGAAGTAGGGTAAGTCATTAATATATATTAAAAACAGAAATGGGCCTAATATTGAACCTTGAGGGACGCCCATGGAGACCACAGAACCAGGAGATCTCTTACCGTTAATATCAACCTTCTGAATTCTATTATTCAAATATGAAGTTAGAAGTCAAGAGCTCTGTCCCTTATACTATAGTGGCATAATTTCCTGACCATCGTATCATGATCTACACAATCAATAGCCTTGGATAAATCACAGAATACACCAAGGGCGTTCTGTGATTCCTCCCAAGCCTCATATACATATTTTAATAATTCGACTCCCGCGTCAGTGGTGGACCGATTCTTTCTAAAGCCGAACTGTTTATCATGAAACATGTTATATTTATTGAAATGATCTATCATTTGATCCAAAAGAAGCTTTTCAAAAATTTTACTCAAGGCTGGCAACACCGAAATTCGTAGGTTCACTACCAGACTCGAACAAAGGTATTATTTTACTGTGCTTCATGAGGTCAGGAAACTCTCCATTCTTGACACAGCTATTAAATATAACTGCTAATTGAGGAGCAAAAACGTCAATTATATATGCTATTATTTGCACAGAAAGCCCCCATACATCAGCCGTCTTTTTCTGGTTATGTTGTTTAAAAGTTTTTATGATGTCTTTAGCAGTCACAAAAGAGTATTTAAAAGCTGTGCTACACTGTGGTACATTTTCATTTAATATTATTTCAGCGGAAGTGGACGAGGAATTCAGAGTTTTCGTTATATTAATAGGAACATCGCTAAAAAATCTTTCAAACTCTGTCGCTACATCTAAATCCGCTGTTATTTTTTATTGTTAACATGTAAACAAAAATCATTATTTCGTACTGATGACCTACCAGTCTCGCTATTTATAATATTCGATGTAGTTTTAATCTTATTATCCGAATTTCTGATTTTATTTTTCAAAAAATTCGACTTAGCTATCGAACAGACTCGCTTGAAAACTTTCGAGTATTTTTTTACATATTCTTTAAAGAGCTGAGAGGAATTAACAGATTTTTCATTATAAAGCTCATACAGTTTTCTCCGACTGGTATGTATACCAACAGTCGCCCAGTCATTAAACGATACACAATTATTAACCGATATAGTTTTGGGCTTAAAAATGTTTACAAATCGATTATCGATATGTTGGAACAAAGAGTTGTATAATATATTCGGATCGCCATGACAGGGCAACATAAGTAGGCTGTCAGTCAAGGCGGCTTTAAACCGACATAAGCGGTGTTTATTTATATGAACAAAAGTAATGTTTCTTTGAAATTTCATGATTTTACTAGGAAATGTAGCAAGGTGACCACAGTGGTCGGAATCCAGTTTACTAATAATTTCTTTGTGTATGGGTTTCAAACTCGTAAAAATGTTGTCAATGCATGTTGCACTAAAAGAGGTTATCCTAGTCGGCTCAAAGAAAATATTATACAAATTGTGTGATCTAAATAAGGTTATAAAGGAGTTGTTCCAGAAATGTATGGAGCCTGGGCCAGCACCATGTACAATATATGAATATATAACTATGCAATATAGTAACTGTTTTGTAATGTTCTGTTTTTATAATATTGCTTCGTTTTCTTGTACATTTAAGATATCTTGGTCAAGGAGAGCAACACAAAAGAGAATATAATACTACTGTAGCAACACCACACAATAATATGATGGAACGGAAATACGTAACTTAAATGTAATTTTGACAACAACTGACTGAGTGAACATCATAGCAATCCATTAATGTTCGTAAACTTAAATAATTACTAAAAACACCAAAAAATAATATGTACTCGCGTAATCTATTACGAAACGTCATACCTATAGCATAAACTGTCAAGTAGTAAACTAATGTCAAACGCAACTGTCATAGCTGCCCTAAAAATAGGGTGGACATACTAAATAACTCCATAAGTAAACATTTATGTACAATTGTACTCTGCTTCAAATTAATTTACAAGTATTTTTATGAAACTCTCCTATGTTTTTCCTATTTTTCCATGTAGTGTACATAGTGGTGGCCCAAAATGGAACATCTCCTTTACTAGTTACATTAGTATTTTCCAGTAAATTTATGTTGAAGTCTCCACAGACAATGATAGATTTATTAGTGTGTGACAATTTGTTTAAAACAGTTTCTAATATACTTTCAAAAACATCATATGATGCACAAGGGGGTCTATATACGCTCTACACCAAAAACTGCCCAGTCTCAATGCAAGCTAATTCAATAACACGTTCAACAGAAAGGCTCACTACGTCAGTACGTTCTTTATATTTAATATTATTTTTGATAATAATGAAAGAGCCCCGCGTATCATGTTTACTCTGCTAAACACACAATAGACAGTTCGGCTTTAGAAAGAATCGCTCAACTACAGACGCGGGAGTCGAATTATTGAAATATATCTACGAGGCTTGGGAGGAATCACGGGATGCTCTTGGTATATTCTGTGATTTATCCAAGGCTTTTGACTGCGTAGATCACGACACG
This sequence comes from Furcula furcula, assembly GCA_911728495.1. NCBI lineage: Eukaryota > Metazoa > Arthropoda > Insecta > Lepidoptera > Notodontidae > Furcula > Furcula furcula. The sequence continues at coordinate 31,118,806 of OU452245.1, read as the reverse complement.
ATGGTCAGGAAATTACGCCACTATGGTGTAAGGAATAAAGCTCTAGACCTTCTGACTTCATATTTGAATAATAGAATTCAGAGGGTCGATGTTAACGGTAAGAGATCTCCAAGTTCCGTGGTTTCCTTGGGCGTCCCTCAAGGTTCAATATTAGACCCATTTGTGTTTTTAATATATATTAATGACTTACCCTACTTCGTGGGGGACAAACTTAATATTGTATTGTTCGCGGATGATACATCTCTTCTATTTAAAGTTAAGCGTAAACTCCATGATTATGACGAAGTCATATGGTATATTACTGTGGGGATCTTCTGCAGAACTTAATACTATTTTTATTCTGCAAAAAAGAGCTGTGAGAGCCATTTACAATCTGGCTCCTATTGATTCACTTAGAGAGAAATTAAAAGATATAGATATTCTAACGGTTGTCTCACAATACATATTTGAAAATTTAGTTTATGTTAAAAAAAATATTTAAAAAGTAGTAGTAGTTTAGAAGTAGTTCTTTTAAAAAGTATAGTGATACACATAATATTAATACCCGGAACAAACACGATCTTGTTGTACATGCCACGCGTCTCCACAGAACAGGCAAATCGTTTATGGGCCAAAGTATACGCTTTTATAACAAACTGCCACAGGATATCCGAGATCTTCCAATAAAGAAATTTAAACCTTTGACAAAAAGCCGATTGTCAAAAAAGGCTTATTATAAAATCTCGGATTACCTGGAGGATAAAGCTGCGTGGGCTTGAACTGCTCAACTCATGCAAGCTTAGAAGTTTAAGGCTGACTTACGTATAATTTATAAAAGTGAAAAAAAAAAAAATTACAAAAAAGACAAGCCCGCTGAGTTTCTTGCCGGATCTTTTCAGTAGCGGCCGCGTTACGATCCGGTGGTAGTTTGTAATAAATCTTTTTGTGTAAGTGCCTCCATGGGGCCTATACATAATAAAGATATTTTGACTTTGACTTTGACTTTGAAACGAGCTGGCAACCTGGTAGTTGTTAAAATTGAACATGAACTGATCACCTTTTAACCAATGTTCAGTGACACAAAAAATATCTATGTTGTGACCGTTCAAGAACAATTCAATTTCTAAGTCTTTGCCCAAAATTCCTTGTATGTTCTGATGCACCAGGTTGATGGTACTATATTTTGATGAAACTTAGTATTAATATTACATGGGCTTTGCATAGTGCTTATTTTGTAATTATTTTTATCAAAAATGCCAGAGTTGGTCTCCGTTGTCGTATAGTCTAATTTAAATTAATTAGATTGTCATTATTGATAGCCAAGTTCTTGGCTGGAATAACATGTATGTCAAATTTATATTGCTCAAAAGAAGCAACCTGTGTAGCCAAGTTCTTGGCTGATGTGTATAAATAATATGATAGCGACATAGCTATCTCTGTTTTATAATATTTAGAAAGATAATATTTATCTTTTGTCATATAAAAATTAACTTTAAGTTATTAATGTCTATTAAATTAAATTTATTTTCCATGTCATAAATATTACAGTATGTCAAAGTGTGTAATGTCAAGTGTAACTGGAAAACAGTTAGGTACCTACTGCCCTTGTAAGTATTTGCTAGACGTTAGGCGCCGACTTCGATAGTAATATGTATTTATAATATGTTGTAGTCCAAGTCCAACAATGTAAGATGTAAAAACCACTAACTCTTAGAAATTATTTCAGGCTTTTTAGTTGCATTTTGAAGGCGGTTCTTTTTTTGTAAAAATATATGTTAATTTTATTCTTTTTAGTGGTTCCCTTGGTGTATTATTAGGTTAAGTTTTAACAACTTATATTTTACCAGTTTAATATTTATTTTAAAAACACCCACTACATAACACAACTATGGACCATCACGAAAATATAAGCTTAAGCAAATTTTTAAAAAAATGTACATGTGACAATGTACATCTTAATAAAACTAACCAATTGCCATAAACCGAAGATATCTAGGTGTTATACTCGTAGTACTCGAGAACCATGGACTGCAAGCTCGGTGCGTCTACATTTATTTGTGCCGAGAACCCGTGTCCACCTTCTTGCTCCATCGTCAGACCCTGATCACCATTTTTCTAGCAACTACTCATCGAGAGCTACCCAACGAGCCAAAACTCGGCAGATCTACGTTTATTGGTGCAGTGATGCCGTGACAACCTTCCTGCTCCATCATCAGACCCTGATCTCCATTTTTCTAGCAACTACTCGTCGAGACCTATCCAACGAGTCCAAATTCGGTAGGTCTACGTTTGTTGGTGCCGAGATACCGTGACGACCTTCCTGCTCCATTATCAGACCTTGATCACCATTGTTCTAGCAACTACTCGTCGAGAGCTACCCAACGAACCCAAACTCGGTGGGTCTATGTTTATTGGTGCCGAGATCCCGTGACGACCTTCTTGCTCCACCATCAGACCCTGATCTCCATTTTTCTAGCAACTACTCGTCGAGAACTATCCATCGAGTCCAAATTCGGTAGTTCTACGTTTAGTAGGCACGGCTAGGATAGGATGGATTGTTAATTTTATTACAGAGTTCCGGTGGCCATCTATGGCCTTCTTCATCAGATCCACTTCACCAAATGATACTTTCTGAATGAAAATGCTTGACTAGTTTCTAAAAATACCAAAAACTCTATATGTATGCCTATAATATTTAAGGAGTTCCCTCAGTTACTCATAGTTCCCATCATCAGAACTTGATTTTGAAAAAATGGGACCATTCTGGAAGCATATCCTTTCAAATAAAAAAATAATTTTCCAAATCGGTTCGTAAACGACAGAGTTCTGAGGTAACAAACATAAAAAAAAACATACAACCGAATTGATAACCTCCTCCTTTTTTTTGAAGTCGGTTAAAAAACACACTTCACCGTTGTTATGGGGGACTTCAACGCGAAGGTGGGCACACGGAATGGCGATGAGTTGAGAGTGGGGTCATATGGGTACGGGCAGCGGAACCAAAGGGGCCAGCGGCTGGTCGACTTCATGGAGAAGGAGGGACTCTTTGCGATGAACTCCTTCTTCAAGAAGCGACCATCCAGGAAGTGGACGTGGATAAGCCCCGATGGTTCAACCAAAAATGAGATTGACTTCATCATGACGACCAAGAAGCATATATTCGATGATGTCTCCGTGGAGATTCGCCGAAGAACCCAGGTCACCGACATAGCTCTCAGAATCTGCAAGTTGAAGTGGCAATGGGCAGGCCACATCGCTCGAAGAACCGATAACCGTTGGGGAAGAATGGTTCTCGAGTGGCGACCACGAATCGGAAGACGCAGCGTAGGCAGGCCTCCCACTAGGTGGACAGACGACATTGTGCGCGTCGCAGGTAACCGGTGGATGCAAATAGCCAATTGTCGTTCATTGTGGCGTTCTAAGGGGGAGGCCTATGTTCAGCAGTGGACGTCTTCCGGCTGATGATGATGAAGCGGAAACACAATAGCTCTCCCAATTAGCTGGAGCGTCTGAAGCAGTCGCTGTAGCCGAATACGGCTGTGAGGCTACTACTATTAGGTAAAATAGGTACGTAGGCCTTTAGGTTCCCTGACTACTAGGGTTGACAACATTTTTGGTAATTAATTATATATTTTACGGGGTATTTTGTAACACGTTGTATATAGCATAGTTAATCGGCTAGTTTGCCGTAGTAGATGGCAAGGCAAGGACATTCATCGACAATTCTCGGGTAGACGTATCGCTTACTATGAGCCGAACGTCCTGAACCGAAATTCCTTAAAAAAAACGAGTTCCAAAGTATAGTTTGTGAGTTAAACAAGCAGTAACGCAAACTTTATTGGCAGAGCGGCAGGCATCCGGCAGTAATGAATGAAGCCATGACAATCTGCCGGCAGCAGAACGCGGTGCCCCCCACCACTGCCACCGTGCCGGGATAATAAACCAATGGATTTCCTCAACTAATATCTGTTTTAGTTCCAAACTATGTAGATACCACAATTTAGGAGGTTTAATAATACACGTGAGTTTAATTATACCTAGCTGATCAAATATTTCAATCAATAGTTTTTTTTGTGTATAAATAAACATTGAAATTAATAAATGTATAGTTTAAAAACATTGACTTATTTAATATATTTTAAAAACTAGAAAAACAAGCGTTTATAAGTTTTGTACTAAGCGGCATAAATAATATCTCTCTATCTATCCAATAAAAGCCTACGATATTGGGTCATCAAACGAAGTGCAGATATTTAAACAGAAGGAAGGATATAATAAACAAGTACCTTACATTTATATCCTTCTTAGTTTTTGAACAACAGTCAGTACTCGACGCGCCAATGGCCTACTTATACAGTAGACAAAATAGGAACCAACTTATTACAAAATCTCAATCGGTCATCTGAATTATTACGTCACAAATGTGACAGCAAATGATTTTTAAATGTTTTGCGTTCCAGATTGGCACACTGTTTGGCATGGTCTTTGATGAAGTTCATCCCGAACAACTATTAATTTACAAAGCTCCAGTAAACTTGAAATCTCGCAAGTTAACTCCCGCCATTTGTTAGACTAACTATCTGGGAAATCTCGGCGTTATCGCAAAAACGTCCGTCTGTTCGGTCGCGTTTTGAAATGTCGTTAATCTAACCGCAACGGCGCCGCACGCCACGATCGGAGCCTGCAACGAGCTGATCGCGATCGATCGCCGGGACGCGGCACCCACTTGCCGCCAACTTGGATACATATTGGGTTTTAATTAGTGCCTTCTAAGTCTCACCACACGCCACGACACTTGAAACGGCACTTGTTTAAAAATTAACCCTTGTTTATTGTCGATTGAGACGTGCCTGTTCAAAGTTTCACCGGCCGGGCGCCCCGAGAGACGATGCTTTACTTGACACTTATAAAACTGTACTGAAGGATTTTTTTTGCCAAATTATTAATCTGCACTGCAGATATTACCTACTCTGCACATTTCCACCACTCTGTACGCGTATCTTCCCTACGATATCGCAATACATTATTGAGATCGGTCACAGTCAAAAGCTGACTAAGTAGGTAACTACGACAAAGCGACAGTTCTGACACGGAGACACACGCGACTATGTATCGCCAAGTGTCGTGTGTGTCGCAAGTTGCAGCGGCAGTGCAGCCGGCCGCCCAGGGCGCCCGCTGCTAGATGTGGTTGCTGTAACCAATGGTGCTATCCCTCTTTTGTTTGGATAAATGCACCGTGCTCGGTTTTATTACTAGAGTTTACTGTTGCCAGTGTTTGTATACATAACTAACCGATATGTGATACTACTGCGCGGAACTACTGTGTAATTCATGACGTAACGCGCCGGCTTAAACTGGTGACTTAAGGAATGCGGAGAGCAGCTGTCATGGTACATTCCCAGGCAATCCTCGGCACATAATATCGATGGCTGGCGTTCAAACAAGGCCCAAGCAGAGAGCTCATGGAGCGTGTTGAACAATAATTGTAATCAGGCGCCGCGGCGGCTGGCGGCTGGCGGCGGGCGGCCCTAATCCGACTTACGCCACTCCGGCACAATATTAGTTCGGCCTTAATCGTGTTGGCGATTCGACTTAGCGGATCTATCCTCCCGTCTTCGTTAGTTTGGCGCCCTGCTCGCGCCATTCATTAACGACTGTTTGAACACGCCTCTAATGCAATTTCACACTTCGATCCTTGTAGTAGGTATATACCAAAGGTTCCTACTTATTAGTTAATTACCATGTTCCGGTTATTACTGTGAGAAGTAACGATTCATACAGTATGTAACGGAAGCCCTGTTGGATCACTGGGGGTATTATTCAGTGCATCACTATAATAATAACTCATTTTTTGAATATTTCATGTTTTTTTCCTAATTAGTGCCAGCGATACAAGATCTTAGTCGTATGGCTAGTACAAATTAGGAAAAATAATGAGATATTCAACCAATGAGTTACATACTGATATACTGACTATTGATTTTAGCAAAGAAATTGATTTGATTTGACTGAATATTACCCCCGGCGACATACTGTATAATTGGAAAATCCCGACTGAGGAAGTACCATCACCACGCAGAGTCGATTTTCTAGGTTTTTGTTACCCGACTACGGAACGGAGGGAGGGTTATGATTTTAACAAAAATGTATGTATATATGTATGTATGTTCATCTGTTCCCGCATATCTTCTAATCTACTTAACATAATTTGACAAGTAGGGTGTCGTTAGAAGCGTCTTGATTGTCCGCTGGTTATAGGCTATATAATATCACATTATTAGACTGCGATTTTATCCTTAGTCGGGTTTTAGATTTGAAAACTTATACTATCTGCGACTATATTACCGGTCACCACCGCCTAGCTCTGATGATGATGAGAGATTTATCGTAAGTAGATACAGATGAAACATAAAGTTTTTGTATTGGTGTAAACGGAATAAGACTCCATAATTCATAAGACAAATTATTATTTATTAATTTATAATTTAATTCTGTTAATAATTCAATGAACGAATCAAGACGCTAGATAAAATATAAAACTCAGACACAAATGGTGGGAATTGAACCCACGATCTAATGGGTAGCGGCCAGGGTGACTAAACACCAGATCAACAGGCTTGCCCAATAAATAAATAATATTATTTGTTCCGGATATATTCAGAACTAAATACCATCAATTTTATGATCGTCACGAATTACTGACGCGTCAGTGGCTCAGCGCCGACTCTGTAATATGTATGAGCGCGTTTTACGTCGATAGGCTTTTGTATAATCGGCTCATTCAAAACTTACCTGAAAATATATTTTAACTCATACATATTGAATTTTCCATTCAAATCCTATTTTATTTTAACGCATGAAGATTTTAAATGATTTTACCAGCAATTGAAGCGAGCGAGAGTAAGGGAGTTGCATATTTTATTAGTAGAATACATAGATTACCACGCCACGGGCACGTTGTATGATTTCTTTGAAAGTAAAAATAACGTTACCTAAAAGCTTATTCGTGTGATGCAATTATAACACTTAAATGCTGAAAAGCATTTAACTTTAGCATGGATATTTAAAGTAAATAACGTAAGTAGGTACCTAAATCATCAAAATTCAGTATAAGTAGAAAGTTGTTACAGATATATACATTATGTGTAGTGTACCTAATGAAAATAAGATATGGAGCAGAATTACCAAAGAAGGTGCCAGGGGAACAACTAAACAGGAACACTAATGCCGGTCGCATGTGGCACAAACACTAACGCAGCAGCGAGTCTCTTGATATTTAGTGGTCCACCGTAGTCGGTCGGGTCACGGCCATTACAAGATACAGGCTACGTGGAAATAATTAAGTTACGAGCACAAAGAGCTGTCGGCTGTCGCGCGGCCACAATACTTGCGTACACAATATTCAGAGGTGCCATAACGTCGGCCCCGCTCGCTCTCAGCTGTTTGTGTCCGAATGGGCACTTCATCACGGCGAGCGGCCCCCGGCTTCGCAGACCCACTTTCGGCCCGTATATTAAGCTTTTATGAGGATTGCCTTTTAAACCGCGCCGAGTGTTCACCCCCGACGTCCATCCTCGACTCCGCCTTTTTCCCTTGTTATGCGCGTCATATAAATATTTCAATCGGCTTTTGTCGATCGAGCGAGTTCAGCGCTGATCACTTTGAGCTGCACTCGTTTATCGTAGTGCGAACATGCATGAAGCACATGGACACCGTGCATCTTCAAACATGAACATTACAACATGGCGGTAAGCAACACGTCTACCCATATGGCAAACATTCATTAATGCGCCTCTTAAACCCAGTATTTTACCGATTACAGACCCCTCCACACCGGAACTGACACAGCGATGGTGCCAACCTAAACGACCACTATAATAATATAAGAATGGTAATCCGTGGCGTGCACACTCTTTTACGACATGGGTAGACAAAAAAAGCAAATTACCAAAATGTCTACGAGTTCTGATTGGGTCCCATAAAAAAAATATTGCTTAGTAATAAGTAGTTCCTGAAAAAACAAGAATGGTACGCGCACTGAGAGCTGCAGGAAAGCCTATATAGATGACTTTATGTCGCTTTTTAACCGACTTCAAAAAAGGAGGAGGTTCTCAATTCGTCTGTATATATATATAATTTTTTTTTTCTATGTATGTTCGCGCATAACTCTGGCAATTATGAACCGCTTTGAAAAAATCTTTCTTCCATCCATTCTTTAATCCGTTAATTGGGTCCCATAAAAAAATTATTGCTTAGTAATATAATAAGTAGTTCCTGAAAAAACAAGAATGGTGACTGCGCACTGAGAGCTGCAGGAAAGCCTATATAGATGACGTTATGTCGCTTTTGAAGGACAAAAATGGTCATAACTCTGGTAAATATTTACCAATTTCAATGATTCTTTTTTTATTCGAAAGAAGAAACCACTGTAATGAACCTGTATGAATTTGATCACAACCGGATAAGAACTTCCTGGAGGACCATGAATGATATGGAGGAATTTATCTGGTAAAAACCATAAAACTGATGTTCTCCTTTACATTTCTCTGATAAATATGAACCGATTTCGATGATTCTTTTTTTATTCGAGAGAGTAAACTACTATGATGATTCCATGCAAATTTTATTACGATCGGATAAATTGTTTCTGAGTTTCTGAAGAAACATGAATTATGTAAAAGTATGTAGACGATAATGTGAAATCATGTAGACGATGATGTGAAATCATAATGATGTCATAATCTACCCAGATCATTTTACCGTCTTCGATGGTTCAATCTTTATGTATGAAAATATCACTAAAAAGTATAAAAAAAATAATTTTAAAAAAAATTGAACCGACTTCAATAACACTAAAAAGTATAAAATAATTTAAATATTATTGAAGTTGGTGCCAAATATACACAGCAGGTACGCTAACACCAACTTCTTTAATATTTAAATTATTTTATACTTTTTAGAGTTATTGAAGTCGGTTCAATTTTAAAAAAAAATATTTTATTAAGAACAAAAATGGTCATAACTCTGGCAAATATTTACCAATTTCAATGATTCTTTTTTTATTCGAAAGAAGAAACCACTGTATTGAATCTGTATGAATTTTATTACAACCGAATAAGAACTTCCTGGAGGACCATGAACGATGTGGAGGAATTTATCTGGTAAAAACCATAAAACTGATGTTCTCCATTACATTGCTCTGACAATTATGAACCGATTTCGATGATTCTTTTTTTATTCAAGAGAGTAAACTACTATGATGATTCCATGCAAATTTCATTACGACCGGATATTTTTTTCTGAAGAAACATGAAGTAAAACTATGTAGACGATAATGTGATCATAACCTACCTAGATAATTTTACGGTTTTCGATGGTTCAATCTTTTTAAATGAAAATATCACTAAAAAGTTTAAAATAAAATCTTAAAAAAAAAATTGAACCGACTACAATATCACTGAAAAGTATAAAATAATTTAAATATTATTGAAGTTGGTGCCAAATATGCACAGCCGGTAAGCTAACACCAACTTCAATAATATTTAAATTATTTTATACTTTTCAGTGATATTGAAGTCGGTTAATTTTTTTTTTAAAAAGATTTTATATTAAAGTGCTTTCTAAAATATCCTTGATGAACTGATATTACAAACATCCGCCACGAGAGAGGATATTATGATCATTGAGAGAAGTCGCAGGGTAGGCGAAGTCTTGTTGCCTCGCCTTGCTCTGGGGGGAGATTCTCGCTTACTTCGAAGCGACTTCGATTTCGAATCAGCAATTCGAAGCCTGTCTCTATTAAGAAATCTCGAAACTCAAAGTGATTTTCTCGAGTCTTGTATTCTCGGCAACAATCGAAGTAAACTTCGAAATAATCTCTAATTGAAGGAGAAAAATGTTGCCTATTAAAGATAAAGTCGCGCGAGTCATTCCGTTCACGTAATTGATACGGTTTTTTTTAGCGGATGGGATATTTTTAGTAGAAAAACATATCTATAAAGTTGTTCACGTCTAAAAATTTTAGAACAACATTTTGTACGATTTTTAACATAATTTATCACAAATTAGTAGTAACTAAAATTATGAAATCTTTAAAATAAGTTAAAATTTCCAGCTAGCCATAACGGAACGCACCTCATATTGACAAAAAAAGTTAATGTCAATATAATAAAAATACTAAATTTTACACAGAAATTAAATTAGACAAAACTGTATGAACGTTAGTTCTTACTGAGTAGTCTGTGGCTGCTTGGTCCTAGTACCTGTCTTTCGGCGAAGTAAAAGTAAAATAAAAATACCATATGTTTACGATTTTGTTTTAGTATGCTCGAAAGGTTATTTATAAAAAGAGAAGTTTTATTATTGTTGTCCGTATTTTTACGTACAGGTGTTTATGTGATGTTTATCGATCTATACTTATAATAAAACTGTAACAGGTCCAATTCTGTACATTGAAGATATTTTGAAAATTATATTTGGAGGGCATTCTATAACCGACACTGAGGCCGAAAATGTATTTTTTTTAATTTTTATCTGTCTGTCTGTATCACGGCTGAGCATCACGCCGAAACTACTGAATGGATTCAAATGAAACTTGGCATGATTTGAGATCTTACTAGGACATAGGATACTTTTTATCCCGTAATCTAGCACGGTTCTTTTGGGAGAGGGTATTAAAGTCAAAATGGGTAGTTGGTTATACGCTTGGTCAGATTTTATCAATTTTTCTTTATAATATAATAAATATCAGTAAGGTAACACTCATAGAGAGTTGTTATCAAGGTTTTGTAATCGATCGGGTTAAGCAACGTTAGGTAAGGTCATTAAACAGATGGGTGACCGTTTAACGCCATTTGAACTAAACGGGTCCGTGCTTCGGAGAGCAAGTAAAAAGTGGGTCCCAGTTTTTAACCGACTATAAAAAAGGAGGTTATGTATTCGATGCGAATGTCTGTTATTAAAAGTTTAGTTAACGTAAAAATAGCGCAGGCGGAGCTGCGTGGGTCAGCTAGTGTTATATATAGGTGTTATAGGTAGGTAGGTGTTGTCAGCAGAATGATTTTATCCTAATTAGCTGTCGATCGTAGTATCTCTTAGTAGTAAGTGTTGTTGATTGTTTGTTTGGTAGTGAATTAAGTTATAATAAAGTGCGAAGACTTCGTAAAGTAGTTATACTTTAAAAACTATCCAATTATATTTCATTGATTTATACTTCAGATATAATTTAACAAGTAGTAGTACTTCCAATCTACTAGCGAGTTACGCACATTTAGAGACGTAAAACTGTGTTTTTTTTACCACCAGTTACGTCACGGACGGTCCAGACAGCTCATTCTTTCTTTTTGCGCAGCGACGAGCGCACGCGCCTAAGCAAAAACAGTTTAGTGATATTAAAATATAAAAAATATTAATAAATTTGGGCAAAATCGTGATCGGCTGCGAGCCTATCGCGATAACATAAGTAGCTGCGAGCCACTTGTGATTATCGATGAATAAAGTAGCAATTGTGTGTAAAAATACTTGGTATTATCCAAGTTACCCACATATTATTTGAATTATTATCTTCGAGTCAAATATATCTACAGTCAAGGATGACGATGAGGAAAAAATGACGACTGACAATAAAATGTCTTATATAATCAAAACAAAATGCTTAAAAGTTAACAAAGTCGTGATTGACCGAGAGTCAATTACGACAGCATAATTAGCTGCGAGCTAATTATGAGTCATGGATTCATGATAAATTAATTCAGTTGATGCATCTAATTGATTATCTATAGGATGCAAGATAGGTTACAAGGTCCGTAGATTTCTGGTAAGTAAGACATAATTACTGGTAATATCCATAGGAAATACGGAAAACCTATTGATGCTAGTCATCACGGTGAAATGATTGGCTGCGAGCTAATCATTTTGAGCCAAGGCTTATAATAAATGAGGTAGGAAATGCGCGCAATCTCAAAAAGATATTCACGCACCTAGCCACAATTAATTTTGTCTAAAATAATACCTACTGCTCAACTACCCACCACTTTTTATTTTTATTTTCATTCCGTGCATTTACACTCATAATATTATGAGTCCCGAGTCTGTTTGAACTACCAACGGGTCATCAACATGAAAGCGGCTCTGCCTAAGCGGTTCAACTATCACAAAGAGTGATTGTGTATCGCTACATCCTAGGTTCAATTCCCAGGTTGAGCAGTGTTATTAAGACTTTTTTCACGGGGGTTTCATAAGGAAATCCCCTGCTGGGTATCCAAAAGGCAACCCTCTGGTGGATCTTGGTTGAGAAGCGTGAAATGCCTACAAGGCAAGCCTATCCTATCGCCACAAAAAAAACTTATACTTTGTAATATTATCGGCAGAATACAAATATATTGTACTCTTCTACTGGTCCCGTGTTGTAATACGGGACACATGACGTACGTTCCTATATAAAAGTATATAACATAAAGGTAAGTACCAAACCGAACCTAATGCAAAACAATTAAGTTGCATATAATGCCGACCTTGAACTTTTGCTGTGTAAAAAAAGTATTAATAAATACATGGCAATCTGGGTTGTGACAAAAGCACTACACCCTATACGCCAAGACTACGACAGGAAAAGGAGGCAAGACTCTTTCCGTGTCAGTGTGAAAATCACAGGTATTCATGTCTTATTGGTCAGTCAGTAACATCTTCTGGGTTTAATAGCCTAAGGTGCGCCCAGTGAGCATATGTATTGTTGTTATTTATTATACTCTAGTCGAGGTGGCTTTTCCTTTCACCCCAACAGCATGATAATTGATAAACAAGTTCACAGATAAGGAATACAGATCAAAACTCCTGAATCATCAGCCCCTGCCACACCTTGTAGAAGAACTGGGCGGGACCTTCTCGCCGCCCTGGAAAAGGGGGGGGGGGGGGTGAGATAAGGGGAAGGCCAACAGCAGTAGCGCTAAAGGATACCTGCTGGACTAACACGTATGCCTCATCATGTAAGGTACAAGAAGCAGTCTGAATTAGATTCTAAATGTTGGCCACATACATATGTGTATTACTTGTATAATTATATAAGTTACAAATTTCTCAGCCACGTTAACGTGGATATTGTGAAAAAGACTTTTCATGCTATCTTTGTTGAAAGAAGTAGGTAATTAACTAAAACTAAATAGCACCACATCCGCATTTTACTTACATTCTAAGCTAAGATGTGGATGCGTATATAGCAACATATACATAAACTTAGTATCGTTATTCCATTGGACACCTTTAATGAGAAAAAAATATTATATTTTTAGTAAAGTTCAAAGCAGATGATTTATAATGTATTTAATGTATTTTTATGGAAAACAGAAATGAATGAAATGAATTCAGTTCTTTACATTGCAACAAGAAAATAATATACTCAAACTGGAAGTCTAACCCTTTGCAGTTGCATTGTTAGATCATAGGTATTTAGTACAATTATAAAATATATTCGAGGCCAAACCCTAAGTTCGGCAAGGGATTCATTTAAGATGTGAAATTATTTTAAAATATTTATAGAACAGATTTAAAATCATTACCACAGATTTCAGAACTTTCTAACAGTTTACTGATAGAAATGGACTATATACTTACGTTATTTAACACCCCTGTATTATACCGACCATAAGATTCCCAATTTGAAATTACCGGTACTAGTAACAACAATATTATAATGTAAAAATATATTATATTATAATTTGTATATAAATATAATGTATATAAATCTACCTTCTACGGTACCGAGAATAATATCCAAGATGAGAATAGAGGTTAATTAACCTATCGATCTCATCATAGAAAATATTTTTGAAAGTTTTATGACATAATCACATATTGTTTTAAATTACAGTGTAAACACACACACACACACACACACACACACACACATACTCTCGTACGTTTGGCCTTAACGGTACTAGAATTTTGTAATTAAATTTATTGTAACAGTTTTATTATTGCAATAAATAAAATAAGATACATCGAACTCATAATGGCATACTTTTTTGCTGGTGGTAATAAACACCGTGCAATTCAGTTGTTGTAGAAAAATAATCATCTAACTCAGACTATACAGGTTCGGCCATATTCCTATGATGATAATTATCTTGACATATATGCATAGCGATAACAATTTAAGTTTATAAAATCAAAAACTAAAAATAAATAAAATTATTAGAATTAAATTAAAAAATATAAAAATACAAATTTAGCATATACAATTACAAAAAAAAAAGTGTAAAGGTAAATTTAATTGAGGGGGGCTTGTTAGGCTGGCATGAGATATCCGTAGCGTTTCTCATGATAAATATTCCTCGAACCATTATTCTGATTGGAAACATCATTTTGGTCTTTAAATTTATGTTACAGAAAACTTAAGCCGATAGTACCTTTAGTTTCGTTACACCAAATTCAACTTGCTTGCCCATCAAAAACAAGACAGGTATGCATATGCAGCATACATCCACTAACATACAATCCGGGGTAAGTTAATTTATTTTCATATCTTCGTCATTAATGTCAATGTCACGTCGAGGTAATCGATGACTACTACGGGAAATCATAGTTCTTTTCCCAAATTTATAATATTGGCCATGGGCCACTTCTACACCAAACTAACCTGTAGACAATAAGTTTAGACAAGTTGTCTGACAAGTAACTGCAAGTTCAAATACTTATATACGGATAACTAATAAATATATGTAAATACCTAATATCCTAAGCACGCAAGAAGAATTTGAGATTGTTATAACGAAAGTGTTAGAACATCGGCCCTTTGATATTTTAGCTCTATTTTATTTTTTTGTATGAGTTGTACTGTTGGCCGCAGATGGCCATTACAGCTTCACCGGACAAGATTAGCTCTATTTTAGTTCTTCTCTAACAAGCGTAGTATACATTTTGTCTTTAACGACTATATCTTTGTAATAAAATATATATAAGGACAACTAACATGCTAAAGGTAACTAACGTGGATCACCCACAGCTTAACCAATCAATCAGTAAATTAACAAGGGATTTCTAAAAAAAGATTAGAGTGTTTCTGAAATCACCTTGCGTGCATAACAAAAGTCACCTCACCCGCACGATTTGCGGGTCTTAGCAGGTACCTACTCCTAATGTCGTAATTAGAAAAACCGTCAGCTGAACTAACTTATCCGTGGTTTTTGACCATTCTTCTTCTTTTTATTATCTACCATTCCTATGTTTCAAATGACTAAAGTACTAAGAACACAAATGATATACATATAATTATTACCTATTATAACGCCGCGCCGTTTAAAAATCTACGGGAGTTTATGGTTATCAGTATAACTAATATTTTGCTTAGAAATAAAAAACGATCTATACTATCGAAACAAAACCTTACTCTCTAAACATCTACTTGTTAAATTATATCTGAAGTATAAATCAATGAAATATAATAGATGATCAAACGAACTTCTTGAAGTGAAGTTCTATCATTATTATATGAGTTGATTTATACGAAGATATAAAGACCCGCCCACCCATGATTAAATCACATAACACATGTTCAGTTAATTTAACCCTAAAATAAGGTTTTGTTGATCCATAGGCATAAACATAATCTCTAAAGAATGAGCTGTCTGGACCGTCCGTGACGTAACTGGTGGTAAAAAAAAACACAGTTTTACGTCTCTAAATGTGCGTAACTCGCTAGTAGATTGGAAGTACTACTACTTGTTAAATTATATCTTCGTATAAATCAACCCATATAATAATGATAGAACTTCACTTCAAGAAGTTCGTTTGATCATCTATAATGTTATTTTGAATAAAATAATCTAGGAATACGGTACTCATGTTAAAATTATGATCAATAAGGTTTGACATTTGTTGCGATTCGAACTCAAGATGACGATTCGAATGGTATTGACCAGTCGAAGCAGGTCGAGCGGCTAGCGAGAATACAATTACGTGATTTTTAGTTGCCAATAGTTCGAATTCAAATATGTTTTCGAATTCGTGATCGATTCGAAAGTGCGAGAATCGCCTCCCTGATGGTAACGTATGTTACATGTAGCGTACTCACAGTAGTTGTTCGGTATGAGGTCCGGCTCGGCGTCGTCGTGCTCCTGTTTGACGGGCAAAGCGGCGGGCTGCGCGGGCGCGGGCGCTGGCGGCCGCTTGGCGAGGTGCGGCCGCCGGCGCCGGCGCAGCGACGCCGCGCACGCGCCCGCCACCAGCGCACACACCGCGCCCGCGCCCGCGCCCAGCGCGCCCACCACGCCGCTCACGCCCAGCCCGGCCTCCGACGCTGCGACGACAACGTACATACATCATCAGCAGCCTGAACAAAGGCTTCCCCCGAGTGAAAGGTTGCCACAATCACCACGCTCGGCAGGCGTCTCGCTCGGAGATCGCAGTATAGGTGAAAGGTAATCCAATGGAAAGACGCTGCTGCCCGTCTTCTTGTTTTCTCTTAGTCGCCTTTTACGGACACCCAACGGGAAGAGATGGGGGGGGGGGGTGCTATTCTTACTCGGACGCCACGCGGGTCATACATACACGTTGCATAATATCTAACATACACTAATGTAGGTACGTACATACACTAATATACGTACATTGCTTGAGAGCAGTGACATTTATGTATTTCTGTACACTGGATGTAGAAATTAGAATGCTTAAATAATAAATTAGTGTATTTTAAACTGAATTGTCGGAAACCTATGATGGTACTTGTGTAACGAGAGCGATCAGCACTTAGTTCATTATCTCGTTGAAGCAAATGAAGATAAAAAAGTAGGTTCTTTAATGTTAACTGTTCATCGGAAATAAAATAAGTGGAATAGAATCGCCCCAGCTGGCTCCCGCACGCTCCGTCACGGACAGCAATTCGCATTTCATTGTAAAAAGTCTGTGTTAGTCAAAACAAAGACATTGGAATGATTTAATAGATGAAACTCAAAACTAACAATATTATGTAGGAGGTACATACATTTAAGTACTACGTAATAAGAAAATACTCAGATTTCGTGAAACAGGTGTTAGCTCCTATCATTGAGAAAATATTATGTCGCTCTGCTATTACAATTAGTCGCCATTTTTAACCAACTTCAAAAAAGAGGTTCTGTATTCGACGCATGTATGTAATGTTAATAAAAATGTAATTTTCACATAAATATGTCAGCCAATTTGGGCTGCTAAACAAGTGTACCAAATTTCATAAATTTATGTATGTACATGTGTATGTTGGTTTATCACCGTATTTCTCAGAAACTACAAAGAGCGCTATGGTTTTATAGTTATAATATGCTTTGCACCGAATTCAATATAATTATCTCCGTTATTTCATGCTTTTTTTAGATCGTTTTTCGATGTAGTCGTTTTTTTTATATCTACTAAATTATCATAATACGGTTTACTATACGGTAATGTGTTTTTGTAATTAGATGTATAAACATCTAATTACAAAAAAAATGACATTACATACACAGCCATCG
The DNA here is from genome assembly GCA_911728495.1 of Furcula furcula. Classification (NCBI taxonomy): domain Eukaryota; kingdom Metazoa; phylum Arthropoda; class Insecta; order Lepidoptera; family Notodontidae; genus Furcula; species Furcula furcula. The sequence goes on along the minus strand of OU452245.1, from coordinate 31,101,347 downwards.
GACCCCTAACTAGGCAGAGCGTGTACTCTGATACCAAACAGCTGATGTCATTTTGCTTAATAAGGAACCTAGCTTCTATATCTGTTTCCGGTTTTGTAATAACCTTGAACGTAGTGAAAAATCCTAAATCTATGTTAATAACACTATAATTTACGAAAAAACATTTAAAGACATTTAAAGATTCCGCCCTGTTAATACGCCCGTCATGTTTGTCCAGTGTTGTACAGGACATTCATATAAGTACTGTTTAACAAATGATTGAGTGAGCATTCAAATAGAACTGGCCATCAACGCGTTCTCGTCGTGGTGCCTCCAGTTGATCCTCGTGTTTAATTTGTTCTGCTCGAGAATGGTAATTGGGTCAAAACAACTATAATAGGTATTCGGCGCTCGGGCAATATCTCACGGCCGCGGCCGGCCTGGGGACTCTCGCTCCGGAGACACAATTACCATAGACCTAATTAAAACGAATATAGCCGAAGAATGCGACCTCCCGCTCTCCTTCGAGTACGCGGCTTTCCCCCTCACACCCCCCCGTCCTGCAATTCCAGGATGAACTTTCACCTTGTTCTGGGTTCTGGGCCGGCTCACCGGGCGCCTCGCTTTTGAAATGACATCTAATTTTAACTTTCGTATTATTTCCTCTGTATAAACAATAGTAAGTGAGTTATTGTAGCGGAACAAGTCCGTGAAGGGTTCCGCCCGGCTGCGCGACATAATGGCTTTCCAAAGAGAAGCATTTCACTTGATACTGACGGAGATTGGGAACAATAGAGCGCGAAGAATTTGTAATAAAGTAAATTAATATTAATATTTGTTTGTTTCTTTCTGGGAATGTTTTCATGTGTTTTCAGTCGCGGCGATGATTGTACAATGTTGTGACAACCCGCAACAATATCCAACTTGTTTCTAAATTACTTATTACGTTTTAAATTGATTGCTAGTCATGGATGTGCTCTTTAAAACCGGAACAAAGGGAGGAATCTACACAAATGATGGAATGATGTGTGGCACTCGACCGCGACAGCCGAGATTGATATAATTGTCGCTTATCGCGGTCACTCGCCGCTAACTCTAAACGCCCTCCATCATCCCTCCATAGCTATCTGGCGATACCTACTACGCTACGGTCTTTCGGATTTCAGATTATCAAAATAAAATGTTAAATATAATTAATAATGTACTAATTATGGGTATTCTTTTAAAAAATGTAGAGGTGTAATTAAATATCTATTTCTTTCTTTATCTTCTACCTATATATGTAAGTATGCATTACAATAAAAAGTATATAAGTATTTGTATCAGTTATCTGGTTACCATAGTACTACATGCTTTGCTTAGCTTGGGATCGTTGTGTGCATTGTACCAGGATATTATTAATATTTCTGTACAGCACTATCACGCGTAAAATAAGCAATAGAAGTTGAAGAGTCGCAGGCGTGTCATTAATTAGGTGAAGGACATGGCCCACCAAGTATGAAAATTTTACCCATGTACAGAAATGAGATATGGCCGGATTTACAGGGAAATATTTATACTTTACATACGTTGACATGTGGCGCATCACTGTGGGCACTGGGAATTATAAAATAATAGAAAATATATTCTATATTTTAGTAAAAGTATGAACATCATCTTTATTGTGGGTACTTTTTAAACATCAGCAGCCGAAAGACGTCCACTGCCGAACTAAGGCCTCCCCCTTACAAGGGAGGGGTTGCCATAATCCTCACGCTTGACAGGGGGCATGCGGATCGCAGTATATAGGTGGTAGGTATTCCAATAGAACGGCTCTGCTGCCCGTCTTCTTGTTTTCCCTTAGTCACCTTTGACGGACACCCTACGGAAGGAGATGGGAGGGTGCTATTCTTGGGATGGGAGAGTACTTTTTATAGTGACCAAAAAAAATATTTTTACGAAAACGATTCACCTAGAGAACGATTTCGACGGCAAGGTGAATAGTGCGAGAGTGCATCAATAACTATGTGCGCGACAGAGTTAGACTATGCTGTCTTTGCCACACAGACCGTGTACTGTCGCGATCACAAACGGTGTACTGTCTTTAGGACGACAATCGCATGCACGCCCTTTAGGTTTTATGTGTTGTGTACATGCACGAGCCGGCCCAAGGGCTCCCACACATAACTGCGATGCGATGCGATGCGACGTGAAACAAATGAATTTCTAAAAAATAATATCAAAAATTCATTTGTTTCACGCCGGATCGCAGTTATGTGTGGGAACCCCAAAATACACGCTGGCGGGGTAAGCGCACGTAACGTTGTTCAAACGATTTTGAAAACTCGTTCACCGTTCGTGTCCGCGATAGTACCTGACCGCACAGGGAGGGATACGAGTGTCACAATATTTATTTGACAGATGGTCTTAATTGTAATATTATTATTAGATTTTTTTTATACCACCAAGGTGGCAAACAAGCGTGCGGCCCGCCTTAATGGCCCTAAAAACGTTTTGAACACAGTTCAAAACCTTTGGGTTAACTCCATAGTTTTGTAAAAATTTTGTTACATAAAGCAAAAAAATGTTCATAACTAGGGACCGGATTTATATGTAAATACCTACATATTTTTAATTCAATAGTTTTTGCTCAGTATGTTGTTTTCTTCATGAATCATGACATTTGGAATGACAAAATGCAATTTTTATTTTCCATATTTTTCCATATTTTGGCATATTTCAAAGATAAGTCCATATTTTTACAAAAATAAATATATTTCTGTAAAAAGGGTAGAAAATACGCAACAAAGTACTTACGATAAGCGTAGGTAAATCACAAAAAAATGTTTATACGGGGTAGGAACACTTTGCGAATGAGCAAAATATTTATTATTCTGTAAACATGTCACATCGCAGTCACGGGTCGCCTTCAAATTCAGCGCCTATTCACCTACTACTTTCCCCGTAATCACCTTATAAATACACCTTTAAAAAAACACTGTCGCGAATAGCGGTCCGTCAGATTCGAACCCGCGACCTCCGGTTTGCACAGCAAGCGGTTTCCAACTACGCCACTGAGGCTACAACAGGAGGCCAGTCACTGCGATGTTCAAAGATTATTCAGCCAGTACCAGGCCTTATTTTGACCAACTTTTTGATCTTTGATCTTTTGACATCCGTGTACTGCAACAAAACAGATACTGAAAAGAGCTGCCTTATACCTGAAACTGATGGTTATTTTTGACTCCATATTTTTCCATATTTTGCCATATTTTCGCTTTTTAGTCCATATTTTCGTTTTTTTAGTCCTTATTATATGTACATATTTTGGAATTTTAATTACATATAAATCCGGTCCCTATTTATAACTCTATAATATAACATTAATTTGGTGTTTGTACGCAAACATTCATTAACAGAGTCAGATTATGGGCCATGTCCTTTATGCCAACGTCGTTAAGACGCGGCGCGCAATGTCGACCGCGGCTGCTCTCGCGTCGTATGTACCAGTCGAAGGTTTTTTTTTACTCCTTATAAGCCAGTGCTTGACCGCAGTCCCACCTGATGTAAAGCGTCGACGCAATCTAGGATGGTAAAGCAGACTGGCTTATTAAAAGCCTATTCACTCTAGCCTTGAAGACACCCAGATTATAACCGGGCGGAAAAACTGACGCAGGCAAACTGTTCCAGTCCTTAGCTGTCCTTAATATGAATGACGATGCAAATCGCTTAGATCGCTTGATCCTTGTTCTTGAAGACGAGCCGCCCCAACGCACACATATTTCTACGGCCTTTAAAATTAATGTTGATGTCTCATTGTCTTACATACATTAAATATATTACTACTCGTCACGTTAACACCTTTCATCTGATATCCATATTGATGTTTTGGAAGTAAAAAAAATACAAAATCGCGGTTGGCGACCGCCATTTTTTTTTTTGTAAAATATATAGCTTAATTGTCATTCCCACAACTAAGACGAATCTAATGACATATTATAAGTTACTGTCCATCACGCCGCGCCGTTTAGGTTGTAGGCCGTGCCAAATAAATAGACATAAGGACACATACTTTAAAAAAACATAACCCTCCACCTGGGGCATTCGGGCAAACATAAAAGTAAATGAAATTCTGATTTGCTGAAGTTTTTAGTATCGAAACTAGGTCAGGGATGGTAGTCTTGACACGTAGTTCACGTGGCATAATTTAGTTACAAGCTTCGTATGAGACGCGAATAATATTATTTTATTCCACTCACGAGTATTTACGATGAGCGTTCAAAATTGGGCAAATTAAATGAGGCGCGGCGAGGCAAGTAGTCCGACTGAAGGATCGCGCGCAGCGATAGCGTCGCGTCGCGTCGCGTCCGCTGCGTCGCGGGTGCGCGCCCGACACACGCACATCGCCGCACATACATAATAACTATACAGGCTTTGTAATCATCAGCATAATTTTACAATATTACTGAGTTTCTTGAACATTCTACTGGTCCACTAGCTTAGTAAAATTTCAGGTCAGTTTGGTTGAAAGCTAAGCATTATTACTTTTGTAGACGCAAAGTATCGTACGCGGCAGCAATATTGTACTTATCTGGAACATTGTAAATCTATGCCAGCAGCAGCAGCGTGAAGCTTGCACAAATTATCGCAACTTTAAGAATATCACTGAACATCTCTTTTGTTCAGGGACTTTTATCAACTTGTATAGATCTGTTCTTCGTCATAGGTACTAATTACTTAATTATTTTAATATTATAAAGCTTTCTGATGTTGTTTGAGGATATAACTACACACTCATTCTAAAATACATTTAATCAATTGTTGTGTTATTCGAACTGTATTTTTTTCTACGGAAACAAGTCTAAAGAATAATTTGGTGGGCCCGTTGGTCTAGTGGTTAGACACCCTGGCTGCTACCCGATGGATCGTGGGTTCGATTCCAACCAAGTGTCTGGGTGTTATTTAATTATTTATATATTTTAGTATTTATTTCCAAAAAAAGTATACTTATAAATATTAGTATCAGTTGTCTGGTTTTCATAGTACAGGCTCTGCCTAGTTTGGGATCGGATGACCGTTTGTGGATTGTCCCAAAATATATATATTTTTCATAATGACTGAGATAATCATAAAAACGTAACTTTACTATCACATTTATAACCATTCATAAGTGCCTGGTATTTATACCAGGTTGTTAATTTGTAGCACACCTTCATCTCCTGCGGCCAGTGAAAACTATACTAACCACCACTCGGGGCTCGTAAAATAACAACGCATTAAAAACGGAAGCACACGGGTGTAAAACATTGTGTTTTTGTTTGAAGCGCGGTGTTGTAACACAAACAAGCGGCGTGGCGGCGTGGCGGCGTGGCGGCGTGGCGGCGTGGCAGCCTCCGCCGCCATTGTACCGCCCTGTACCGCCCTGTACCGCCGCGCCGCGCGTTTTTACACCTCGACGTAAAACTAAAAAGGTATTCCATTATTCACGTGTTCTCTTTTTAGTATAGTTCACGTTTATTCCCCGCGCTCAGTATTGACACAATCCTGATAGATGACCTGCGAAATGTTCATTTGCGATGTGAACCGAGCTGGGAGAAGACGACCTACGTTTGGGTTTTAGGCATTCCATTACAACGTGGCAGGGTTTGTGCCAATAACGCGACATTCATGTACTCGTCCTGCGTTATATTTAAAGGAATACAGAGTGCCTATCAAGTTTTGTAAATAATGAAAACGAGAGACGAATAATACAATAAATATTTCCGTTTTTATAATGAAGCATCTCGTAGGGCTTAGGTATATCGGATGTGTTAAAATGACCTATCTCACGTCAGTGTTATAGGTACCTATGACCGTATGCATAAAGTCGGATGTACTTTGTACGAGTAAACAGAAGTGAATGACTAATTTTTTGCATCAGCGCTTTATTGAAAGCCGATGTCGTGGGTCTGAAACGGGTAATGCGGCATGGTTAGGGTTTACTTAACACCAAAATGGCCCGGAATTATTCATGGACTAAATAAATAATGTGCCAGCGATACGACGACGTGTTGCTCGCCCTCACAAAGGGTTAGGTAGCGGCGGCGCGCGGCGACCGGCGACCAGCGCTTGCTTCTACATTCACGAGGGCCTCCGAACACCGAGACGACCTGTACCCCAGCCTATATGAATAATATATAGCAATTACGTCATTTAATCAAATAAGCACATCATTTGGACGCTATTGCTACAGTTTATAATTTAAAATTCAATTTACAATTTATTTGGAGTCAGGTAGCCTCTAAGCATTCTTAGATGAAACCTCTAGCCGTACTTGAATATTTTCCGCAAGGACTTGACGTAAATATAATTGCTGAGATGTAACCACCATGATTATAGTATGTAATTGTAAGGTTTAGCCATATTGATCGAGTGGTTGATTCAATCTGTGTCGCAGTGTCGGCCATACGGCCGTGATCGAGAGCTCTATATTATTACGTATCAATTCCAACACTTTGCAATCATACTCCATATAAATTCATGCGCGCGTTGACAAGCTTCCCCCAAGCATTCCGGGAGCCCCACGAAACTATGTACCTACTTATATTACGTTATATCGCTTTGTTAGTTCTGTTCTCGTCCCGAGAGGCCGCCCGCGCCACTGGTATATTTTATTGAAACAATTGTAGGAGCGCCACGAGGTGGACTTCTAGACAAGATTTTTTTTATTATAACACTGTCCCACTAAATAAAACTGTGACGTTTACTTGAGGAATTTGGTGCACCGTGCACCAAATTCCACTATTATCTCTGCGTTCAATTCACAAAAACTTTGATATTAGTACTCATAGGTAGATATTTATGACACAGAAATCTACATATACACTAACATTATAAAGAGGAAAGAATTATATTTTTGGATGTTTGTAACGAATAAACATCAAAACTACAGGACCAATTTCAAAAATAATTTCGGCAATAGAATGGTACATTATCCCTGAGTAACATAGGCTATATTTATTACTAGAAAACTAATGTCCACCCGTGCGACGCCGGGATGGGCCGCTAGTCTAAAATAAATAATTTAATCGAGATTTCTTCGTATTTATAACTTGTACCTATTAAAAATATATAACATATAACAACAGAATAGTAATCTAAGTAAATAGGTTGTAGACACATGAATGGTGCGCGCGAGAGGGCGGGCGGCGAGGCGGCGAGGCGGCGAGGCAGCGCGGGCGGCGAGGCAGCGCGGGCGGCGGCGGCGGCGGCAGGCGGTCGTGCTCTCGTAAATAACACGTAATTACCATCAAACTGGCAATTTGCATGAATTCATGTAAATATTAATCACAAGGGGGGTGATTATTAAACTTGGTCCGCGCTAGTAATGTATTCATTCAGCGTCGTCTGCAGTGCTGCGTGGTACCGATTACTAATTGTGCTGCGACGCGACAACAACTATTATAACTTGGACGCCACTTACACGTGTTTCCTAAATGAAACAATAACCAGCAGATGCTTGTAATATGACAAGCAGACCTCTTCTATCTGATTAGTTAATTTAATTCAAAGAATCCCATTACAACGAGGGAGAGCGTATATAGGTATGTGAGGCAACCGATTTAACGATATACCTATATGTATGTAAGAAAGTAAAATCCTCAGATTCTTCTCGTGGCGCGTAGGTACCGGTTAATGGCAGATTAGGAAACCTCGGCCGAGGCAGTAATCGGCGCGATGGCTCATTCCAAACGCTAAGGTTTCTTTCATTGACGTTAATCCGGTCGGTGCGCGCCGCTTGCCGCACTAATCGCTTACATTTTCTTACTCACTTACGATATAAATTTCGGCTTTATGTTATAAATCCTTACATATAGATATATAAATAAAATGAACGTTTTATTTATGAATATACTATATTAATATATCTACTGATAAGTGTTTTGAAACCGGAATTAAAACGATCTATCTTACAAGTCTGAAGTTTCGGCCAGGTTTAGTAAGCACGATTAAATAAGCGAAGTCTAAAAGTACATACATTTCATAAGTGCATTTTACAATTTGCACAAACTACTGCACCACACGTCATAAAAACGGATGGTACGATCATAAAGGCGTCGGCAGCAATGCGCCGATAACCTGATTTATCAATGCTACTGCGACGCGAACGGGCCGCGCGTCGCGTCGCGTCGCTACGCATCGCGCTAGTCGTTAGTCGCTAGTCGCGCCGAGTCGAATCCGACCGCTGCCCGTCGCACGCCGCCGATAAATAATAGCGCCGCGACGTCGACCGATGCGTAAAAACGACGATGAAATGAATAATCATTATTCATTGCACTTTATCAGTGATTTATTGCTTGGGATAACCCAAGTATTTTTCCGCGCAGCGTAATTAATATGACAAATCCGATCGAAACTATTTGTGTATTCAACGTTAACGCGACCGTCGTCCGGTTGCCATGCGACGCCTAGCGTTCATTTATTTATTAAAAAGACTGGAATATCTGAAAACAATCTGCTGCGAGGATACGGCGATTTACCTACTACTCAAATTGACTAGCGCATCGAGCGATGTAGTTACCTCCGTGAATGGGTTCATTTAAAAAGTCTTAGTAATAGTAAATCTTATTAAATTAGCAGTATAAGTAAGTACGTACCTACTACATTGCAGAACTTAATTTAGTAAGAGCACACAGTGTAATGAGATGTCGTCACGCTCCGGATAACCAAGATTACTATTCTTTCATCCCCTTACATACAGACATATGAATATTGCATGTGTGGTAATAAACTCGCGGTGGCGAGCTCTCGCGACGCTCATAAAGCCGGCGACAGACGTGACGTGGCAGGTGCAACGTGTAACATCCACTAGTGCGCGACTCGGCGCGAGTGATTGCGCTGCCGACGGCACGGTCGATGGGCCGCTTTATATCCACTCTCATTGTCATTACTAGTCTTGCATACTAGAATACTAAATTTTAATTTAAAATGATAAAGAAAAACTAATGTTGTAGAGTAGGCACTCGCCTTGGACGTCAGGTGGTCGGCAATAAGCTCGCCCCTTATTAAAAGGGACCAAAAATAGTTTAAAAAAAAAAGGTTTTAATGGCGTGCTGCGAAGTTGACAATAAAGTGATTTTATAAAAGCAAAATACAGCTATACCCTGGTTTTCTTTACAAAATCTAAATCGGAACGACAATGTCCTGTGTTCATAGGAGTGATGGCTAATCGCTGGCCAGCCAAAGACAGTTGGTAGGCTTGACTATGACATATTGACCATCGTAATTTCAAGGTGAGACTACTAGTTCGATTGGCTTATCAAATGAAAAGGTTCCATTTGAACATTGCAAAACAGATTTTTATATTGACACGTCAAAAAATCATAGGTATATATAATCTAAAAAAAAATCTTAATTTTAACGTAAGTATGTTGTTTTGCTCATGATTAATTTTATTTTTTATTATTTACCCACGATATCTTGTCCCCTGTTATACTGTATTATTGGTCTCCCGCAGCATAGGTTGTCCTAGTGCGGGGACCGCTACTAATCTATTTGTGTAGAACAGTTCAATAGTAAATAAACAATTTCTGTATTGTATTTTTTATAATACGAGTAGTATTATTCTTCTCCATCGATTTATTAACATTAAATGTTAAAGACTTGTTAAGACTAACTTGAATTTATTTTGTTAAATTAAATTTTAATTTGACAAAATAAATTCAAGTTAGTCTTAGTTAACTATTATAACCAAGGCTTTGCTGTTGAGTTATACATTGGTAAGTTTGAATAATTTCACTCCGATAATATTCTGAATTCATTGCCATTTAAAGAATACCCACTGGCGGCGGCGGTGGCAGCACGGCTTGGCGGTGCAATGATCGCGGATTGAATCGCAGCCGAGTGTTATATAATAGTTCTAAAACAAAAGGCGGCTCAGAGCAGCGATCATATTTCAGTGCGGGCAGGACGGATCCGACCGGTTGATTTATGCCGCGGCTCGACTCCACTGAATACGGGCCGAATAGCCGGCTTACAAATGGCCGGCCGAACGCCAACCAAATAAAAACGATGTGTTTGCCGGTATCATTTTTGTCCAAATCTATCGTAGATTCTAACTAAGTACTTAGTTTTACTCGGTATGAACCTAATTCATGTGTTGTATGACTATTTATCACTGAAATGCAGTGATGATATGCAAGATACCACATTCCTACTTGTTTGTTGCTGTCAAAGTATACAATCAAGAAAAGTATTATTTTTTTAACGGAAAGTTGATTTATTCATTTTTGTATACTAGAGGCCTCCGGTTTTAGTTATTCACGTTCTTATACCTGCATGAATGTATAAGCTTATTAAAGAAAGTTGTAACGTGTGAATCTCGTCCACGCCTAAGATCCTCTCGTCCTATATTTATGAAAACAGACAACGTGTGCACGCGCGTGAACCATTCATGAACATTGATGTGAGGAGCGACGCGCGACGCCAACGCGACGCCAACGCGACATCAACGCGGCACCAACGCGACGCGTAACATGATGTGGTCGTGTGGAGCCAGCTTTAACCAACATGCCGACCATGACTTGAATGTGGAGTAATTTTCAAGTGTTCGTATGTCAAGGCGCGCATTAGCACACGTCCTAGCCTCTACGTTGGCACCGCGCTGAGGTAGAGCCGCGTGTGATGTGAATCATACTGTGGCATGCATATGCAACAAATGATGTCGCATATGCATGCGCCGAGGGCAGTGGCATTATGAAATTTAGCTATTGGTACCTATCACTGTATCGAAATATTTAGTGCAAGATTATTATATCATTTTTTAGACAAAACTGCTTAGAAATTTGTTTATCAGTGGGTCTCGAACAAGGTCTCTAATATCCTTTCATTGTCATAATAATAATGACCCCAGCGACTTGCGAGTCCTTTATACAGGGTGGAAACGTTAATAATAACAACAGACGATATTTTCATAAATTATAGTGATATTACAAAACCTGAAACAGATATAAAAAATTACATTAATAACTTGTTAAAAAAGAATCCGCATATGTACAGAGTTACATTTGTCCATAGTTACATTTAATATGGCATTTTGAAAACATAAACGTAGGTCGCAGAGCGGTTGGGAGTAACTGGAAGAGGAAAGCCGAAGATCGGGACTTGGGGACGCCTATTACGTCCAGCGGTGGACTGATATGGGCGGACTATGATTATGATGATGTTGTCCAATCTGCATTCTTTTTTAAATTTTACGTACAACATATTGATTTTAAATCTGGTAAAGTATCGATACTCACTAATCAGATATTTATTTTTATTTGTCTCGCTGTCCTAATTATTTTGATGTTTATCAAGGTAGACTAAATGGATTATCCTTGAATTATTAATCAGTATGCAAACACTGTTACAAGTTTATTGTCTCAGCGGTAACTTGTACATAAATGATCGATCAACTAAATTAGCTCATCTGTTACAAAAGCATAAACAAGTAGCGCGCGGCCTGGCGCATGGCGGCCTATCTCGGCCGGCTCCGCTCTCCGGTTACAATCACTATCGAGCTGTTTACTTTCAATTTCGTTCAAAACTTATTGCCGTTTGTTTGTGCGGAACGTTCCTGCCCCTCCCATTTCCCCTTGCACCCACGGGCACGGGCCTTCCCCCCGCCCTAGCTACGAGGCTGCCCCACCGGCGCGGAGGGCGCGGGGACGTTGAGACAAACCAACTACAGGTGAATATAATTAGCAAATTGATAAGACTTATGCAGCTTCTCTTTTTATCTTTTCACAGTTTCAAACTATTAATCGGTTTTTCATGTTCTACATCCTTCCTTAACATCTTACCTAATCGTGGGATTACACTCTACAAACAAATGAAGCAAAGAATAAGATATATGACGTCACAAGGTTGCAAATGCAATGGGGCGCGCGGGTGCGTTGAAAACTTTAAATAACTGCATTAAAATTGTGCGGTTGCTTAGGATCGAAGCGAAGAACGATAGAATAGCGAAATACATTAAATATAATAATAAATGCATCCTAACGAAGAGAAAATACATAACAACACATAAAAAAGCCAATACTTATCCAATTTAAACTTTAGTCATTGAAGCAGTAAATTTTTAATGGGACTAATCCCACCACTCATTCCCACCACTGTGACTTCTGGCAGCCAGGATCTACAGAGGCTGACAACTGCACAATTTTAATATCATTCACCCATTAACTTGGCAAGTTTCCCTTTTGTAATAACGTTTATAAATTGAATCTATCAAAGCTGACGCCGCGCACGTTATCGATCGCCTTTACCCTAAAAGTGGCGAATTTCCCAAATCCTGTCAATTTATCCCGAAATCGGGTCCTCGCGGTGGTCAAACGAAATCAAACCGTCTCGATATTAAAAAAGGCCCCGACGGCCGAGGGCCCTAGGGCGCGGTCGGTGCTGTCGGGCGAGAAATTAAAGGGTCGTATGTCGACGTCGATAGCACCGGCATTAGTGTTAACACGCATCACTAGTCCACTAGTCCACCGGGCGCACCCGCACTCTGAGGTAGGCATAAAGTAGGCATAAACGGTTCCGAAAGTCGAAATAACTAGATTAAAAATGGCTCACTTAGAATTAACAATAACTGACGTTATATATATATATATTAAATATATATATATATATTAAGTGACGTATACTCATCTCTAAGTTGTTGATATTAGTTGCGTAACACCGCACTAACAGATCTTTCGGCGTTGTCAAGCGCGTCGCGGCGAGGCTCGCGCGCACACACTAACATTAGGATCCGAGCGACTCTTGATTAATCTCGACGGTAAATCCGAGGCACGTTTAATTAAAATGGGATTATTGTGAGGCAGCAGGCGAAACGCCGCGGCCTATTTCTTACGATCGATGGAGACAGCTTCGTTGACGAGTAAAGAAACTGACCAGTGGTACGCTAACCCAGGGCCGGCGCGTGTGAGTGTGTAGGCAAACAAACTCCTGATGGGATTCACGCATTAGGTCCATTTCATGCACGAACTGGTTTTGCTTATTGCTTAGGTGCTCAGTGCAAAGTGTAATTATATGCCTCTCCGGTACAAGCTCATGGAACCAAACTCATACTATACATTACGTACATGCTGGTAGACGAGTCAAGCGCTCCGCTTATCCAGCAGTGCCGATCGCCAATGAAGACTTGCCTTAACGACATCAAATCTCCAACGTTTTAGCTTCCACTTTTCCTTGTTACCTACTTATATCATCGCCGGTGAGGCTAATGTTCCCCCTGGATAATAACTCGCACAGGATAAAGGTAGCTCGGTCACTTAGAGAGGCACGCGGCCGCCGGCGCCGCCCGGGGTACCCTCCCACGGGACCCTCCCTTTACCCGCCAAATTGAGTTTCACCGAGTGATTTAGAACAAAAACTAGTTATGGCCCAACAGGTTATATGTCGGTCCCGTCGGAAGGTTAATGATTGGAAACGTCGCTGTATTCTGTGGAGTATTGTTTTGAAACATCTTCAATGGCGAAATGTGACAGATTAAGGGCCCATGTTGCGACTGAGGACGGGAAAGGAACGAGGGCCGCATATCGGAGCGCGGTCGGCCGCATTATAAACCAGAATTTTCATATTATTTTATACCGCTACGTCGCGGACACGTGCTCGCTAGTAAACACTAGCGAGCACGTAACGAAACCGTTACATTCATATATATGCGACATGGTTCTTTAAAAATAAGGTCAAATTAGATACTAATTATCTAATTCTTACCTTATTCTTAAAGAACCATGTCGCATGCGTCAAAATTCTCTATTAACCAATTATAAGTATTAGAACCCGTATACCGACGAAGAAATCGATCTGGCTGTCTGATTTATCTTATATTTTTCAAGCCTCTCTTATGTATCTTTTAGGTATAACAGCAAATGCGCAGTGATAAAACTGTACTGTACTAACTGTTTGTTTGTAGGTACCTACTACAAAATAAAAGTATCTAAAGATCATCTGCAAAGGTAGTATATTACATAAATAAGAATGTATATTCTGTAACAGGCAGTGCGTAGGTACCTGTCCGCTTCTCCGGGTCCCGGAAGAGCAGGTCGTCGAGTCGCGCGGGCGGCGAGCGGCCCTTGCCGTTGACGGCGACGGCGGCGAGCCGGAACCGCACGTCCCACTCCAGGCCGCGCACCGTCCACGCCGGCTCCTCCGACGACAGGTTCACCCTGCGACCGACACACGAACACCGCGTCAGAGCTGACACGAGGATCTTCAACGACATGCCGGCCGGCTTGTGGCCAGACGACACACAGTATGATTCAAGGAGACGTGATGGGAGACTGTTAAACAGGTTTGATGCTATTGATCGAAGTTATTTAGCAGAAATGAATGAGACGATCTAATGTAAACGAAAGCATTTTCATTATTAAAAACAGCACTGTGATTGTGCCCACAATTTGGTTTATAACCTAACGAAACACACCGCCATATTTATTTCATGTGAAAAAGTTTAATGGTTTAATTACTTTAATTTATAAAATCGGTAATAATTATGAATTTCGTTTAGACCTAACATTATTAGGTATATAAACACAAAACATCAGTATGATGCCCGAAGTAATTACTTTGGGCATCATACCGATGCTGATACTGACAATTAATTAATTGTCTAAACAAAATGTGTTTCGTTTTCACACGTGGATGTTGACCATCTTATCATATTCCAACGAGAACCCGGGATGTTCTCAATGTTAACAGCAAACAGTAGTATCGAGGGCACGGCCGGGCAGCCGCGGCCCGGTGGCGGCCCTTATCCGACCCGTGCAAGAACATAAATAACGAAGCAGCATTACTCGCACTTCGCGAATTAAATCGCGCGATTTGTTTTTTTTTCTTTTTAGACTTTTATATTTCTGCAAAGCTCCTCGCTCGGATGTCGTTATTTTTAGAAATGAAAATCGCTATTTAATGACTTCTACGTGTGTTCGTGCAATTAACCTACCTACCTATGGGTGTTATAATGTTGGTGCTTGTAAATTAGCGCAAACTTGTCCATCGATGCTGTGCGACTATAAGAGTGCTATAACTGTGCCCGCTGACGTCACATAATTATCATTTAATACTGTATTGCGTATAAAAGTGCGCGGAGCGGCCGATTCCCGTTCTAACAAGCATTTTACGACGCTATAAAAATGTATAATATTTAATCATTTTTCGTTCACACTGCTCTTTATATTCGCTAATGGGCGACTGAGAGCCATCATCTGTTACATTTATTGGGAAATATTTAGGTGTTTTAATTTTTGAGCCATTTTCATTATGCGGCGGATGTTACGCGCGTAAATTTTCTTTTGGAAGTGGACTACATAATTATATTACCAATGTTTTTTCTTCTTTTTTTTATTTCAATAATAACAAATATATGCTAACTCAAGTCACTGCTTGGTCGCAATACAGGTGGTATTGACTCGTACATACTATAAGTAGCATTTTTTTACATGTACGTAATACTATATAATAGTCTTGGATACCCACATCGCAACCTACTGACTAAAACCTCACGATGTCCTCATCCCGCTATAAGACAGGCCCTGGGTTCGCACGTGTGTTACTAGTCTTGGATACCCACATCGCAACCTACTGACTAAAACCTCACGATGTCCTCATCCCGCTATAAGACAGGCCCTGGGTTCGCACGTGTGTTACTAGTCTTGGATACCCACATCGCAACCTACTGACTAAAACCTCACGATGTCCTCATCCCGCTATAAGACAGGCCCTGGGTTCGCACGTGTGTTACTAGTCTTGGATACCCACATCGCAACCTACTGACTAAAACCTCACGATGTCCTCATCCCGCTATAAGACAGGCCCTGGGTTCGCACGTGTGTTACTAGTCTTGGATACCCACATCGCAACCTACTGACTAAAACCTCACGATGTCCTCATCCCGCTATAAGACAGGCCCTGGGTTCGCACGTGTGTTACTAGTCTTGGATACCCACATCGCAACCTACTGACTAAAACCTCACGATGTCCTCATCCCGCTATAAGACAGGCCCTGGGTTCGCACGTGTGTTACTAGTCTTGGATACCCACATCGCAACCTACTGACTAAAACCTCACGATGTCCTCATCCCGCTATAAGACAGGCCCTGGGTTCGCACGTGTGTTACTAGTCTTGGATACCCACATCGCAACCTACTGACTAAAACCTCACGATGTCCTCATCCCGCTATAAGACAGGCCCTGGGTTCGCACGTGTGTTACTAGTCTTGGATACCCACATCGCAACCTACTGACTAAAACCTCACGATGTCCTCATCCCGCTATAAGACAGGCCCTGGGTTCGCACGTGTGTTACTAGTCTTGGATACCCACATCGCAACCTACTGACTAAAACCTCACGATGTCCTCATCCCGCTATAAGACAGGCCCTGGGTTCGCACGTGTGTTACTAGTCTTGGATACCCACATCGCAACCTACTGACTAAAACCTCACGATGTCCTCATCCCGCTATAAGACAGGCCCTGGGTTCGCACGTGTGTTACTAGTCTTGGATACCCACATCGCAACCTACTGACTAAAACCTCACGATGTCCTCATCCCGCTATAAGACAGGCCCTGGGTTCGCACGTGTGTTACTAGTCTTGGATACCCACATCGCAACCTACTGACTAAAACCTCACGATGTCCTCATCCCGCTATAAGACAGGCCCTGGGTTCGCACGTGTGTTACTAGTCTTGGATACCCACATCGCAACCTACTGACTAAAACCTCACGATGTCCTCATCCCGCTATAAGACAGGCCCTGGGTTCGCACGTGTGTTACTAGTCTTGGATACCCACATCGCAACCTACTGACTAAAACCTCACGATGTCCTCATCCCGCTATAAGACAGGCCCTGGGTTCGCACGTGTGTTACTAGTCTTGGATACCCACATCGCAACCTACTGACTAAAACCTCACGATGTCCTCATCCCGCTATAAGACAGGCCCTGGGTTCGCACGTGTGTTACTAGTCTTGGATACCCACATCGCAACCTACTGACTAAAACCTCACGATGTCCTCATCCCGCTATAAGACAGGCCCTGGGTTCGCACGTGTGTTACTAGTCTTGGATACCCACATCGCAACCTACTGACTAAAACCTCACGATGTCCTCATCCCGCTATAAGACAGGCCCTGGGTTCGCACGTGTGTTACTAGTCTTGGATACCCACATCGCAACCTACTGACTAAAACCTCACGATGTCCTCATCCCGCTATAAGACAGGCCCTGGGTTCGCACGTGTGTTACTAGTCTTGGATACCCACATCGCAACCTACTGACTAAAACCTCACGATGTCCTCATCCCGCTATAAGACAGGCCCTGGGTTCGCACGTGTGTTACTAGTCTTGGATACCCACATCGCAACCTACTGACTAAAACCTCACGATGTCCTCATCCCACTATAAGACAGGCCCTGGGTTCGCACGTGTGTTACTAGTCTTGGATACCCACATCGCAACCTACTGACTAAAACCTCACGATGTCCTCATCCCGCTATAAGACAGGCCCTGGGTTCGCACGTGTGTTACTAGTCTTGGATACCCACATCGCAACCTACTGACTAAAACCTCACGATGTCCTCATCCCGCTATAAGACAGGCCCTGGGTTCGCACGTGTGTTACTCGTCCAACAAAGAAGTCCGGGGTCCGACAGTCGCGTCGTTGACTGAGAGTGTAAGGGAGTGTATCATTGCAAGTTCGCTCGGTGGAGTTCGCGTGAACGAAATCTCAAAATATTATTATAATATTATTATATGTTCATATTAATATACTAGCTGACCCACGCAGCTCCGCCCGCGCTGTGTTTACGTTTACTAAACTTTCAATAATATACATTCGCATAGAATACAAAACCTCCTTTTTTAAAGTCGGTTAAAAACTTGGACCCATCTTGTACTTGCCCTCCAAAGTACGGAAACGTTTAGTTCAAATGGCGTTAAACGGTCATCCATCTATTTAATGACCTTACCTAACGTTGCTTAACCTGATCGATTTCCAAACATTGTTAACAACTGTCTATGAGTGTTCCCTTACAAATATTTATTATAATTATAAAGAAAAAATGATAAAATCGGACCAAGCGTATAAACCAAGTACCCATTTTGACTTTAATCTCCCAAAAGAACCGTGCTAGATTACGGGATAAAAAGTATCCTATGTCCTACCTCGTAGTAAGATCTCAAATCATGCCAAGTTTCGTTTCAATCCATCCAGTAGTTTCGGCGTGATGCTCAGCCGAGATACAGACAGACAGACAGACAGACAGACAGACAAAAATTAAAAAAAATACATTTTCGGCCTCAGTATCGGTTATAGAATGCCCTCCAAATATAATTTTCAAAATATCTTCAATGTACAGAATTGGACCTGTTACAGTTTTATTATAAGTATAGATATAGATTGTCATTATTCCATCACACTCAATCGCACAGGTTCAGTAAAGATCGAGCATATTATTTAAATCAATAGGTTCAGCGAGGAGAGCTTGATTTTAGTGATTTATTTTTTGGTGGCTACCAACTAGCGAGTCCCAAAAAGTTGCTAGATCTAGCTAAAAAGTGGCTAGTGTTGACTGTGCAGTCTTCTCATGTCTTATTTAATATTTGGCAATAGTTGTTATTTGCGCCACGCTCATTGCTATTGAATTATGCATCTACAAAATCCATGTTTACGAAATGTCGACGTAACGGGATCGCAGGAAGTCTTCCGCGCTCGCTCGCGTCGTTAACGGCCTATTCCTAGGCATATTAAACGTCGAAATACATGAATACGAAGTGAGACATTAGGCACGTGTCGTATGACGTCACGGCCGTGGGCCGCAATACACCCCCCACCCCCGGGACCGCACCGCCGCGTTAATTCATAATTAACCCTGCTCCAACAACTCTAATGAGACCCAAATGTTTACACGGGATTCCACTTCAGGACATCTACCTGTGCATGTATCCCTGCTAATTCTTGCGTCAAGAAAATATGCTGGATAACTTTTTATCGTCTAGAAAAAATGTGTGTGATAAGAAAATGGAGTAGAAGCCTGTGGCATAGTTACTTATTACTGGTCTGAAATTATTCCACTACAATGCTAGTTTATAGTATTTTTTATATTAACAAATGTGAAAAATTAAAAATAATTTTTCACTTCTAAATAATTGTCTACGGGAAAAATTATCAATGAAATCATTGCAAATATGTGCACAACAAGCTAACATTAATGATTTTTTTGGAATGAACGTTGACCATGTTAGGTTATGCAGTTCTACTGAAGAAAACTACTGTGTATTTCAATTACTTTCCAATAACAAAACTTTACTGTACTCAGGTATAAGGTAGGTACCGGTTTTTCAGCTTATCCATAAAAATAATAAAATAGGACCGACGTCGCTCGGTCGCGTTTCCATATCCATTACGGCTCCGATACACATTATTTCACTTAAGCCGGTGCGTTCAGGGAAATATAATAGGAATTTTGTAATAATGCCGTGTCGCCGTAGGCGTCGTTAAGTCCGCGCACGTCAGCCGAGGGCGCAGCTTGAGAGGGCAGATTGCCTCCGTTATATTAAAAACAATGCTCGGGCTGCGGGCGCGGCGACCCCCGCGGCCGCTCGTTCTTTTCTTATGTGACTTAATACACTATTAGAAAGGTGAATTAATGCGTTATTATCAATGTGTGTAAACAATAGGCCTAGTCACCTGGGCGTGGTGCCGTCAGCGGAGTACACCTCGAGCAGGAAGCGCTGCGGCAGGCCGCCGTCGAACCCGGCCACGCACGACACCTCCACACTGTCCGCCGTCTGGTTCCACAGCGTGCAGTTACGCGGCGCGTGCGGCTTGCCTACAATACAGTACATTCCACATTCTTCAGTATTATAAATGCAAATTGACAAGAAAGAAAGGAGCTTTAAGGTTACAAAAGGAAATTATCAAAATACTTGACGATGCAAAACCCCCCGATAAAAGAAACAGATCTGATAATAAACGCCTATTAAGCAAACACTGTCAAGTTCCACTCCGATAAAAGTAACTTCAAATTAAAAAAAACCGGCTACGATGCTACAGATAGACATACATGCAGCGGAGTGGGAGTTGAGAACAGAAAAATCCATCAAAAATATGACTCAGTTAAATAAAATACTAATATGGTTACAGCGCCGGTTTTGAAAGTTGCAATCTCTCACCGGCGGCGACCATCTGGAAGACGCACGGCGTCAGCTGCGAGCCCACCTCGTTGGAGGCGGAGCACGAGAGCGTGCCGTAGTCCAGGTCGGCCACCGGAGTGTACCTGATGATATACATATTTCATTAGCAGCCTTGTATATAGTGGGTGCACTTAGCTCAATGAAGGTCACGCACGGCACCTTCTTGTTTTCGACCTCGTTTCTACAAGCGACATTAACGTTAATCAAGACTTATGTGGGTCCGGTTGGAGCAATGTTATTGTGTAAATGTATAACGTGTTCGCACTGACTTGAGGCTGGAGGCGCTGCCGTTGGAGGTGTATCTGTCGGCGGCTACGTCGATGGTCTCGCCGGAGTTGTTGAACTTCCACTTGAAGACGGCGGCGGGCGGGTCGGCATCCACCTCGCACACGATGACCACGGACTCGCCGCGCGCCGCGCCCACCACCGTCACGCCGCCGCCCCCCCGGCACGACGGCGAGTCTGCACCATACACGCGACATATCATTCAACGATCGTTTTGGCATCTTATCCCGCAAGAACTGGTGAGGTTGTGTGGAAACAGCTTTCCCAAAAGGCGTAATAATAAATGTCCGCCTAGACAAAAAGGAGAAGAAAGGAGGATTGGTGCCTTGATATACTACTTTTAGACTATTTAAAAAAACAAACCGGTCAGGCGCGGGTCGGCCTCGCGCACCAAAGTTTCTATACCCTCTTGGACCTATTAAAATTATTTTACTACTAGCTGACCCGTGCAGCTCCGCCCGCGCTTTTATTACATTTTGTTCCCCTTTTCTCCCTCCTCCCTTGATTCTTTTTCTCTCTCCATCTCTCTTTCATTAGATAAATCTAATTCTATGCTCTCTCTTTCCCCCTCCCGCTTCGGTCCCCGTCACTCTTCTTCTCCCCGTTATCCCCTCACTGAACCTCCTCCCCCCTCTCTCTACTCCCACCTTGCTCCAACTAACTCCCCAGATGCCATACCTCCACACTTCACCTTCTCCTCGAATACCCTCTCCCTCTCTCTCCTCTCTTGCCCCCTCCTCTCGTTCTATACAATTTCGTCAATCATGGTATCAGTGGCATAAAATATGCTTTATGACCTATTCTCACACATACCCGATATGCACACAAAATTTCATACATATCGGTTCACCCATCTATTTAATGACCTTGCCTTATGCTGCTTAACCTTGACCTAGCGGCATGAAATATACTTTACAACCTATTTTCAGACCTACCCGATATTCAAACAAAATTTCATACAAACTGGTTCACCCATCTATTATCTATTTCATTACCTTACCTTATGTTGCTGAACCTTAACCTATCTGTATGAAATACACTTTACGTTACGACCTATTCTCAGACCTACCCGATATGCACACAAAATTTCATACGAATCGGTTCACCCATCTATGTAATGACCTTACCTAACGTTGCTTAACCTACCGGGATAAAAAGTATCCTATGTCCGTCTCCTGGTTTTAAGCTACCTCCCCACCAATTTTGAGCCAAATCGGTTCAGCCGTTCTTGAGTTATAAATAGTGTAACTAACACGACTTTCTTTTATATTTATATAGATTAAACTAAAATATTACTGAATAAAAAACCTTTTCCAATGAACCAAATTGTGAATCTAAACCATTCTCGAATCTCCTTGAACACACACACAAAATTTCATCCAAATCCGTCCAGCCGTTTAGGAGGAGTGACATACACACGTACAGTAGAATTATATATATAAAGATAGATAAAGATATTAAAATTCTATAGTGATTATATGTTCAATTTCACCGATAGATGGCGCTGTTCATAATGTAAATCACGCTAACATCGTAAATTACTGTCCAATGATATTCGATAATGAAAGTCCTAAGTTTTTCGCATCTTTTATTGTTGCGACTGTAATACAATACCTATACACTACCTGGATTTGGGGAGTTTCATTAAAATTTCATGAATACAATGAATGAATACAAAAATCTAATGAAAATGTCCTGGGTGTACCGGACCGGCTTACCCCTTACAAAAATTGACCCTTCGCCAATGCCATATCTTATGCAAACTAAATGTCTGCTCAGTCCCTATTGTATATAGCGTAATAATACATATCTTAATGATTAACTGATCAGTCTATAATTACCCTATTCACATACAAAGGAAATTACGTAGTAATATGTGCAAGTAATGTTTCACTGCTTAGTCCCTATGAAACATAGCGTGATGTTTTATATACCAATTTACACCCCTACTTCTACACAACACATCAGTGAAAGTCCTATCAAAATCCATCAACGGGTTTTCAAATGATACCTGGACAAACAGAACGACAGACAGACAGACAGACAGACAATAATTACAAAAAAAATTGTTTTGGCCTCTATGTCGATAGTATAGTATCCTCACATAGAAATTTTGGAAAAATATTCAATGTACAGAAAAAGTGCTCTTTGAGTTTTATTATAGTATAGAAGAAGATTCGTCTAACACCTCAGATAACAAAAAAAAAAAACAAACCGCAGAACTAAATTTGTTTGTCGAGCGTTTTTCAGGATTTTTTTTACATTTAATATTATCAGTCAAAAACTACGTGACATAAACAAAAAAAAAAAACAATTTTGAGATGTGCAAATGAAGCCCTTTTATATGATACCCCACTCGATATGGTACTTACTTTAAAATTTTGACGACCCTTTTCGCCCCCCATTAAAAAATACAGTTTTTCTTTTTCATTTGCGATGAGATTGGGTAAGTAAGATCTAAAACTATTCCAAGTTTCAAATCGATAGCGACAGAGGATCCTGATATATAGGTGTGACAGACAGACTGACGAAATCTCATCATACGGGTTCCTATTTTTACCTTTTAGGTATGGAACCCTAATACTCTAAAATACCTAATAAATTTTTGTCGTATAAAGCAACATGCTGCTAATGCTATAGCAGCATTAGCTGATAGTATAAAACATTTAGAAGAACTTTTACAAATGAGTACAACTTTTGAGGAATTTGGATTAAAAATTAACATAACATAAACTAAAATCTTAATTACTGCTAAATTTCCATCATTCAACCGACAAATTGCTTTGAATAACACCTCAGTAGAAGCAGTAAAGAATTTTAAATACTTAGGTAGTCAAATAACTCACGATTCTAGATCAATACCTGACATTATTGCTAGAATTTCAATGGCTAAAAGAGCATTCAATTGCAAGAAACATTTGTTCAAAGCCAGGATAGCAACTGCTATAAGAAAACGGCTCATTAAAACATATATTTGGAGCATCGCTTTGTA
The DNA here is from genome assembly GCA_911728495.1 of Furcula furcula. Lineage (NCBI taxonomy): Eukaryota > Metazoa > Arthropoda > Insecta > Lepidoptera > Notodontidae > Furcula > Furcula furcula. Next base: position 31,077,893 of record OU452245.1, on the reverse strand, counting down.
TGACAGTGAGGCATGGACCCTTACACAGAAGGATAGAGAATGATTGGAAGCATTCGAGATGTGGTGTTGGAGAAGAATGGAGGGAATAAGTTGGACAGAGAGGAAGACGAATGAGGAAGTTCTAGAACTGGTCAATGAAGAAAGAAAATTTTTAACATCTATTGAGAATAGGAGAGGAAAGATGATTGGCCACTTGATACGACACGACACCTTCTGTAAAACGATAGTGGAAGGTAGCCTCCGTGGCGCAGTGGGAAACCGCTTGCTTTGTAAACCGGAGGTCGCGGGTTCGAATCCTGCGGGGGGCAACAAATTTGAGTAGTTATTCCTTACTGGCTAGGACAATGCAGGCCGATCACCTCATTGTCTGTAAAGTAAGATGATCCATGCGTCGATGGGCATGTAAAAAGTCGGTCCTGTGCCTAACCTCTCCCCGGTCGTGTCGGTCTTCCGTCCCATCGGATTATGAGAGGTATTATATAAAGGAAGAGAGAGTGCACTTGTGTCTACGCAAGCGCTTGTGCACTATAATATCTCCTGCGTACATGGCTGATCTTGTGAAAGATTGGCCGCTGTGGTCGTTTCGGCCAGGAGGACATTATTTAGTGGAAGGTAAAATAGAAGGGAAAAGGGGAAGAGGAAGACCCAGACGAAGTTTTATGAAGCAGGTAACAGAAAAAGTGGGTGGAATGTCGTATCAGGAGGTCAAAATGAAGGCATATAATAGAGCAGAGTGGAAATTGCTTCACCGACAAGAAGCTCTTAAGTTGGAGAGAGAAAGCAACATGCCAATATCGATATAACGTTTTCACTCTAATAATCGTCCCGTAACTGCAGAAGATCGGAGACATCTAAATAACATTATCTAGAATTATTTGCGATCGAGACTATAGATACCTACATAGCTGTTGGTTTTCACTGGTTAAGCTACTTATTTATATTTAGAGCCAATAAAATATTTGAGAATGTAGCTCGTTCCTCATTTGTCTACATCCTTCAATAGAAGCGCAACAACAGGTATCGTAATTAAATGTCTATTTACGTACTGCACTATACAATACAACATTTATTACGAATAAAGACTCTACGAACGAAGTTGCGTGCTCTAGGGAACATATTGTACGTATAAAAGGGAATATTCCAGAACATTATACGTATACGAACAAAAACAAAGCTACGCATCTAATATTCAGCTATTCAGCGTACAAAATCAGTACACGTCCCGACCCGCGCCGCGCGACCAAACAGATTAGAGCGATTTTTACTTGCGAAGAGAGCGCTATAATTTAAGTAGGTGAGGTCGTAGCTCCCGCACCGTGGGCCCCGCCGGGGCCCCGGCCCGTCGCCCGGCGACATTACCTCTGATGAGACCCATTGTAAGATTTGTAACACCACTTTCTGTAAACGGTCACAATAATTTCACCAAACAGCCACCCCGGCCATGCAATGGAACCCTCTTGTTTTTTCATGCCAAATTAATTGCTCTACGGGACAGTAATATGAAATCTTTTCATCTTCTTCCTTTCGTGTCGAATTATACTATTATTATTTATTGCACATGATGGTGGTTAGATTGGTAAATCAACAAAATGTTCCAGAGCTTATTGTCAATACGAAAATAACTATAATATCATGATCATTTTCAAACAAGGTTTTTCGGTTAGATTACATTTCTCATTACATTTCTCAATTGCATACTGCATATATTTGTATGTAGGTCGACCTTAGAATGGCATGTTGTTTAAGTGGTTTAATCAATGTCAACAAAGTGGATGCATTTGTTGTAGTATAGTTGACGCTTCACTACTCACTCTGCGTATCAAATGTAGCGTGCTATAATAATGTAGACCTATTATAGATGCAACAAACAATATTGTTAATTCTATTTATTTACCTATACCAATTATTTATTTATTATTTTAATCATTTTTGTATGCAAATCGAGATTGAAATTTTATAAAATATTCATGACTATTAAAATGGTGCCTAGTGATTTAGTTATCCGTAAAACTAAATATTTAAAATCTAAGATTTTTTTGTTATTTATAACTTTCAACATACATTCATAAACTTTCCTTTCTTATAACCAATCTAGTGGCGAGACAAACGAGACGTTCGCCTGATGGTAAGCGACGCGCCCATACACACCTGCATTACACCGCCACTCGGCACCCTCGTCGTCTCGTTCGATTAACACACAATGCGATTAAAATTAAAATAGCTCTATATACCTATTTGTTAGAAATGCAGCAGGGACAATTAGTACCCAATGAAGGTGCCGAGGCAAAGGTCACCCGATAGTGTCATCGGTTGGGAATTAGGGGTGAGCGGTGATTACGAGCTGCAGCGAGGCGGTGCGGACGCAAGCGGACCCCGGAGCCACCCGCACTGATCTACTAGTGTTGTGCCATTTAATTAATATTTGCTTTCACCGTGAAAGACAGACAGACAGACTTCTGACGACTCAACTTCTCTGATCGTGATTGTCGCATGTCTACAACGGTAACTAATTTAAAGTTCTGTACTTGGATTATTGGTGTTTAACGTAGTTTGTGTATTCCATATTTAAAATGAATTGTTTTGATTGTTTAATTCAATTTACATAACTAGATGTCGCTAAGTCAATTATAAACATGCAAGTGAAATGTTTTTGTATGTTCTATATATCAAATGGATTCTTTATGTAATTTGTCCGAAAAAAGAACAGTATTCAAATATATAACAAGCGGCACAGGAATTGTCGTTTCATTGACTTCCTAGCACCCTCCGAGGACCGGCACTAGTTGGCTGTAAAAATTGGTCCTTCGGAGCCGCATTTTACGGATCAGACTCTAAACCGCCCAGGGTGTCTGGGAGATCTCTTTTTAGGCAGCAGCAACCAGCCAGTGGGGCAGTTGCAGCATCAGGAGCCGAGGCCTAGTGAGGAATCCGGTCTCTGGTCTTCGCGACGAGGCTTGGTGAGGAATCCGGTCTTTGGTCTTCGCGACGGTGGAAACGTCAGGACGCCTAAAGGAGCTGATGGAAAGCGGTGGCACAAGGTGACTTCAGATGTCAAACAGTGAGTGACAAGGACAAAAGTGAGTGTTGCTTAAATTAATTTGGCTAATCGAAAATGAACTCTAATTTCTCAATGTAATTAACTTTGAAAATTTCAAGATTATTGGGACTTAGAAAAAATATTTGGAATTCTAGACTTAGAATAATTTTAAGAAAACCGTTTCAACGGGGGGGAACCTATGCCCGATTTTGAACTTTATGTTTATATTTAAAACACTTAGAAATATTTTGAACAAAATTTGAACTTGTAAAATTTTCGGCTAAATTTTGGACTTGTAAAATTTTTAGGACTTGTAATTTTTTTTCAAATTGTTTAACTTTGACCTTATACTTACACAATATCTTCAAGCTTTTTGTACCGTAAAGGGTAGGTAAAATTAATTTTAAGCTTGTTTGATTTGTGTAAATATGGAGGCTAAGCTATTGTTACAAACGGATAATTACAAAAATATACTAAAAGCTCAAAGAAATTTTAAGAAAGAGCCTAAAGACAGAATTACTGTAAATTATGCTCAGGTTAGATTAGAAGCTCTGGATCAGTTATGGTTAGAATTTGTAACTACGCATAAATACTTAATAGAAAAGTTTGGTTTAAAATTACAAGAACAAGAATATATAAAGCAGGAGGTGTATGACCAAGCAGAGGAAATTTATTTAGATTATAAAACAGAACTCAAAGCTGTTTTACGAATGTTTGCTAACAAACCATCTGCTAAGGGTTCTTCGAATGATGATACTCAGTGCATTACTACAACTAAACCTGCACATATTGAGTTGCCCAAAATTATTATACCAAATTTTTCTGGTCGATATACAGAGTGGATAACTTTCCGTGACATGTTTATTTCGTTAATTCACAATAATCCAAATTTACAAAATGTACAAAAAATGCATTATTTGAAAAGTTATTTGTCAGGAGAAGCTGAACAGTTGCTTCGGCAAATACCAATTTCCGATGCAAATTATGAAAGATGTTGGTTACAGCTTAAGGCTCGATATGATAACAAAAGATATTTGTCTCATTATATTATTAAAAGGCTTTTAAGCCAAAGAAATATTATTGTTGAGTCGGCTGGTAGTCTTAAAGAACTTATGGACACCACCAATGATTGTCTTTGTGGTTTATCTAATCTAGGCGTTAATGTAGAAAACTGGGACATTCGTATTATTCATATATTAACCTTGAAATTAGATGCTGAGTCTCGCAAGCAGTGGGAGTTCACTATTACTAATAGTACTTCTTCTGAGGAACTTCCCACATATGAGCAGTTCAAAGAGTTTTTGACTAACAGATATAGAGCTTTGGAGTTTATTGATACGCGACCATCTGTTAGTAAATATCAGAATAGTAATGTGAATAATAATGCTAAGGTCAAGTTTAAGTCTTTGCATGTGACTAAATATATTTGTAATTTTTGCTCTGAAGAACACAAGTTAAGTTTTCGTAAAAAGTTTGCCAGGGAGACCGTTGACCAACGTCGTGAGTTCGTCAGGGTGAATAATTTAAGCTTTTGTTGTATGGGCAACAACCATGGAGCCAAAGTATGCAACAGTAACTCGCGTTGTAAGTTATGTCACCGCCGTCATCACACATTGTTACATCCAATAAATACGGATTATATTGAGACCACTAGTGCTAATGTTCGTCAAGAGTCTGCTAGGAATATTGCGGAAGCTGGGCCTTCTAAGGCAGGTAATGATTCTGAAACAAAGGACCATGGTAATCCATTAGTCAGTTGCTTTTCGACAGGGAATTATAAGCAAGTTTTGCTAGCTACAGCGCTAGTTAAAGCTGAGTCGAAAACTGGCAACGTGCACACGTTAAGGGCTTTGCTGGATCAGGGTTCGCAAGCGAATTTTGTGACGGAAGCGACGGTGCAGGAACTAAAATTGAAGAACATACCCATTAGAAATAAAATATCAGGGTTAGGTGGAAATCCAAATTTGGTTTCCAAGGCTTTTGTTAACATTAATATACAATCTCGTTTTAATCCAAACTTGATATATAGAGTTAAGGCTTATGTTTTGCAGTCGATCACTACTTTGTTACCTTCACGTAACATAGAAGTAGGAAAATGGACAGAGCTTGAAGATCTCGAGCTCTCTGATCCAAAATACTATCAATCGAATAATGTTCGCCTTTTATTACGAGGGGATATATATTGTCAGGTTATTCGCGATGGTATAAAAAGAAGTCCGAGTGGGTCACTTGTTGCTCAATGTACCAGTTTAGGTTGGATAGTATCAGGAGTTGCCAATTCATCAATTGGTCGATCTGAAGGTTACTCGGAAATAAGTTCTCAAACACAAAATGAGAATGATAGTTTAACGAAATGGGGAAGAAATAGAAACCATGTAGAGTCAGTTGAAATATCACAACATTTAGAAAATAGTATAATACAATGTCAAGGGAAATATTTTGAAGAAGAAATTATAGCATTAGAAGATAAAAGGGAGATAAGTAGAAAAAGCCCATTAAAATCTTTAAATCCATTTCTCGATGAGAGAAATGTTTTAAGAGGCGGCGGGGGATTGGTCTCTTATTTCGATGCAGATAGAAAACATAGAATTATATTACCTAAAAAATCACATTTAACTCGCTTAGTAATCGCCGATGCTCATAATCGCACACTGCATGGAGGGCTACAGTTAACTTTAAATTTCATTAGCAATAATTATTTCATAATAGGAGCAAAGAAAATAATAAAAGCTTACATTCATAAATGCGTAATATGCAAGAAAAATAAAGATCATCGTACTGTTAATTCAAGGAGAGCACAATTGTCTTCTGACAGGAATGCTCTAGCTAGCCCATATCGATGCAAGGGCATGACTTTTACTGGGACTACTCATGTTAGGAAATGGTCTCAGAAATATTCGCAGAAAACTTTTGATTATTGGTCCGCTCAGGTTCCGTTGCCCAATCAATGAAATGTAGTTAAATGTATTTAGTTTGGTTGTTATAGAGCACCCAAGTCATAACGGAATTACGGGAGTGGTCACGGTCAAAACTAAAAGTAAAAACTTATGTAATAAAATCAATATGTACTTATTTATATAGCATTTACTACTGATTAGATTAGCGTCATCAGAAATGTCCTTATATGATTTCAGAAACTATTTTTGTATTTTTCAGTGTTGTCTAAGGCTAATGCAATTGGCCTTAGTGGGCGGAGAATGTTTAACGTAGTTTGTGTATTCCATATTTAAAATGAATTGTTTTGATTGTTTAATTCAATTTACATAACTAGATGTCGCTAAGTCAATTATAAACATGCAAGTGAAATGTTTTTGTATGTTCTATATATCAAATAGATTCTTTATGTAATTTGTCCGAATAAAGAACAGTATTCAAATATATAACAAGCGGCACAGGAATTGTCGTTTCATTGACTTCCTAGCACCCTCCGAGGACCGGCACTAGTTGGCTGTACAATTGGTTAGGTAGAGTCGGAGATTGTTGGAGATATAGGCATACGCACTAGTTCTTGCTACTTGCTGGTATTGTAAATATTACTACGATAAAATGATTGAGACTGTGGTTTATTTCCTTAGGAATAATAATACACTGGACCGCAAAGAAAAAGGGTCATTTAGAATTTTTTAACCGGCTTCAAAAAGAAGGTTCTCTATTCGACGCGTATGTATGTAATATTGATAAAAATGCGTAATACACACATCAAAAGTGTCTAGGGATCAACATATATTTTTGCAATAACTTTTCTCCTGATTGATATTAATTAAAATTTTCTTTAAGGATTCATCAAATAAAGTGTTTTCGTTTGTCACAGTAACGATAAACCAAGTCACCTTTGCATTAATAAAGAAATTTGCCATTTTCCTAATAAAGGGATTTTTGACATTTGAACCACTAACACAAAAGTTCGAAAAAAAGACTGAAATAACAGTTTTCTTTAAAATTTTATTGGGTAACTTAAACAATTAATAATCCGTGTTTCTACCGCGAACACTAACAACACAAGAACATCGGTTTGGCATACTCAAAATGAGTTCATCCAAATCACGCTGTGGAATGGCCGCCCATGTTCGTTGCAACAACAAAAAAAGGTCTTCTTGCGACTGGATACCCTCCATATTCGGCAGAGCTCTTCTCTGTAGCATATCCCATGCATGCTCAATCGGGTTCAAGTCTGGCGACTGAGCAGGCCAGGGCAGGACATTGATGTTAGCTGCGGCGAGAGTCTGTCTTACAACTCTTGCGGTGTGCGGTCGTGCATTATCATGCATTAACTGAAATAAGGGACCGATTTGCACTTGTAGAGGAACGATGACGTCTGATACAATCGTCTCAGCATAAATTTGAGCGTTGAGGTTGCCTCTGATCCAAATCAACTCAGTTCTTCCGCCGATCCAAATACCCGCCCATACCATGATGGTTCCACCACTATAAGGATGGACTTCCTGGCAGGATTTTAATCGCTGTTGGCGTCCAGGGGTTCTCCAGTGTCGTATACGTCTTGTATCCGGTCTCATACCAAAACGAGACTCATCAGAAAAGCACACGAAACGCCATTGTTCTTCTGCCCAATTTCTGTGTTCAAGAGCCCATTGATATCGAATCCTACGATTGTGCATTGCTATAGGTGGTACCCGTAGCGGTCTTCGGGAATGAAGGTTCACTTCATGCAAGCGGTTTCTGACTGTTTGGTCGCTAATTAAGTTCCCTGAAGAGTGATGAAGCCTCACGGCTAACATCATGGCAGTTATTGTTGGAGCTCTTCGAGTTAAGATTTGAATATATCGGTCTTGTCTCCGTGTGGTGCAGCGATACCGTCCTCCATGGCGCTCAGCCACGGTACCAGTGCTTCGGTAACGTGTCCAAAGTCGACTGATAACACTCTGACTTGTATTCAGAGCTAAAGCCACAGTACGTTGCCGGGAACCAGCTTCTATCATTCCCACGGCTCTGAGCATTTCTTCCCTGCTTAAATGACGTCGCCGCTCCATAATAACGTTGGTTTTAATCAGTAGTAGGGAAACAGTAGCACTAATAATGTCTTCAATGCGTTGTATGTTTTTATAGGGAAAATATTGACAGCTGATTTTCATCTTTTACTCGAATTTGATTCACAGTTCCTGATTCAAATTATGAAATGCACCAAAAAGGATCCATATAAATTTATAAAATCATAAATTTATTACAAAGCCACATCTCAATCTCAAGAAATCCGCTTAAAAATGCTTGATCCCTAGACACTTTTGATGTGTGTATTAATATATGTTAGTCTATGTGGGCTTCTAAACAAATTTACCAAATTTTATGAGTGTATGTATGTATGTATGTATGTATGTATGTATGTATGTATGTAGGTTTGTCCACCGATTTCTCAGAAACTACAAGTCCGATTTCGAAAATTCTTTTTGCAATAGTTAGAGTATTGTTCAACTTAGGGTATAGTACAAGTTTCATCAAAATCGGTCCAGTAGTTTAAGAGATATGAACTTTTTATGTTTTCAGTAAGTTACTGTAACGTAGACGTTCGAGTTGCGTGACAGTGCTGATACCTATATTGGTAAAATAAGTCACTAAAAAGTGTTAAATAAAATATTTTATAAAAAATAAAAACCGACTTCAAAGTAAATTATCTAAAAAGCATAAAATAACGAAAATATATTGAAGTCGGTGTCAGCTGGTGATAGTGTTAGTTAACATGATTAGCTAGCACCGACTTCAATATATTTTCGTTATTTTATGCTTTTTAGATAATTTACTTTGAAGTCGGTTTTTATTTTTTATAAAATATTTTTTTCAGATTCAGATTCAGATTCTTTATTTGTAACCACAGGTAATTTGTACATGGTAGGTCAGGTAATTTGTACATGGTAGGTCTTATTCCAATAATGAACTCTGTAGTTTTCCCATATTGGGTGTACAAAATATCGCACATAAAAAAATAAATCACATACTAAATTCAATAATAATAATTCTATTCAATAGCAATAATTCGATTCAATAACAATAATTTCATTCAATGTTCAATAATAATATAAAATAATAATAATAACATTAAACAAATAGTAGAGATAAAATTTTAATAATCATACATAGGTATTTTCAATAATAAGTCATAACAAATGTTTATCATTTAAATAATCAGATACGCTATAATATGCTTTTTCAATTAATAAGTTTCTTAGTTTATTTTTAAATATATCTAGTCTGACTTCATTGCGCAACGAAGCTGGCAAATGGCTATATAGTTTAGGTCCCATACAGAAAATACTTTTATGCAATAGCGCTGTCTTTGATGGTAGGTACTGCACATAACTTGCCTCGATGACGTGCTCGTTGTCGAAATTTAAATAGGTGCAGGTTATTTCTTACAAATACAACAAACTCAAATATATACAAGGACGGTAATGTTAAGATTTTAGATTCTTTAAAAAAGGGTTTGCAACTGTCCATTTGCTGAAGGTGATAAATGGCTCTAATACACTTTTTTTGCACCCGGAACACTATAGTATATTTCATTACGAGTGCGGAAAGCCTGTCATTGCAAAGAGTTCCGACAAATGTCTACCCGAGCCGAGGCGCAGCCGAAGGCGAGGGTTGTGCCCAGTATAACACTCAGCATCCGGCAGACCAAGAAACGTAGCTATTTCTTTTGGCATATTACCTAATTTGTTTATCCCGATTGCTTAAGTTGTACACTTTCCTTTTTGATAATTTTGGAAAAAACGGTCGGTTTTTGCTTTTTGGGACCGCTGAATCATATATTTTTGCACTATTCTAAGAAAATCTCCTTCAACAACAAAGCTTCTCGGTATCTTATTTTTTGTATTCGGAATTTTGATTAGTAGCATTTTCCCATGGGTTGCAATATCTTTTAAAGTAATATTGGCTAACTCCTCTCTGCGGCAAGCTCCAACAACACCAAAAATCAGCGCAACCTACAAAAGGGATTTGATTAATATTTTTTTAAATAATATATAAAGTGTATTTTGCGATTTCGTAAACTGAATACTAAAAAAAAAATATAAGTACTTATTAATAAATTAGGTAAATACCTTTGTGGCTAAATAACGATCATCGGGAGCTTCGTTCAAAAACCTTTCCACTTCATTAGATGTTAATATTTTCGACTTTTTAGTTGTAAAACCGTCTGATTGTCGTTTTAAGAAAGCATTTAGTTTTGGGTATTCACTTATATCCACGTTGTTCCTTATTACATACATACATACATATAGCATACTTTTTATCATCGAAAACCTCGACCATAACGTAGAAGGTTTTAATTTTGCTGAGAGTTCGGAGAAGTATGCCAACATAACATTTTCTGAAAAACTATTTGCTTTTTTCTCTTCTCTCCACGCAATAAATTCGTCGTATGTAGATATGTAGCGACTTTTTGACTTTTCCGGTAAAATGTTCTCCGAAGCATTTTGTGCAATTATACTGAGTTCGGGTGGTGTTAATTCAAAAAACATATCGTCGAAATTACTCATTTTGTGCAACAAGCAACTAAACTCACAACAAACAATGTACAAGGTTTTTTTTGGAAAATGGCGCCAACCGTAAAATAATATAAGCAGTTTTTTGTTTTCTTTATCCATTCTGGGTAGGCAAAAGGAAATATGCCCATACAGCCAAATCTGATATTGAAACAAATTAGTAGCTGAATCGTAAAAACTTCTATGAATTCTTTTTAGTAAAAACTTCGTGGTTGTTTTTTTTTCTCTTTTTAATAGACATTATTTTGACAGTTGGGAAAGAAAACGCACGAGTGCGGGAAAGGTAAAGAAAAAGCACTAGTGCGTAATAGCCTACATCCCGAACGCTATACATCCCTGCAATACGCCACTTTTTGAGCAACTGTATTAAAAAATCTTTTCCTGTCGAATTTCCCCAAAAGATGACACCATATCTTAATATTGATGACACATGCCCATGATAAGCAGTAAGAACAGTATTGAAGTCAGCTATTTTACTCAATTTGTAATGAGCATAACAAATTTTCAATATCTTCAAAACTACCTGACCTAGCTTTATGAAATAAAGATTAAATTAAAGAATATTTAAAGCCGCATAAATTAATATATAATACCTTTTTATATAATCTTGATAATTGTATAAAAAAATCAAAATGTAAAATAATGGTCGTTTATGAATTTAGTACCAAAAATTTCAAATGAATTGTTTCGCGTTTTTTTTTGCTTTTGCAATAAAAAAAGTTATTAATATGGTGTATCTTTCTTATAAATTTTATTATTCTGAAGTCATCATGTCGTTAATCCCTGAAGATGTACCAGGATCCTGACAATGCTTGAAGATGGGCACAGTCAGCGAAATACAGCAAGAACTGTTGTTATGACTCTTTTTACAGTGTAGCGAGTAGTCCAGCGTTTCCATGAAACTGGATCCAATGTTCAAAGACCAAGAAGGAGCTCGACGGCGCGGGAAGATCGCTATACGGTGTAAACAATTTTGAGAAATCGCTTTTTTACGGCTGTTGATGTAAAGAATCATTATTTACGAGCTGGAGGAAACAATCTAAGTACGGATACAGTAAGGCGGTATCTGGTTGAACCAAATTTAAAGCCCAAAACTAGAAAGACACCACAAAGAATAAAGGTTGAGTTATAGTAGAGAACGCGAGCATTGGACTCTGAATGACTGGTCAAGATTTATGTTTTCAGACGAGTCCAGATCTGTTTATACAAGCACAACGGGATAAAAAGAGTGTACAGAAGACCGGGAGAGCGCTATAACCAAGCCTGTATTGAAGAAAAAGTATCATACGGCAGAGGCTCTGTTCACGTGTAGGCTGGGATTTCTTTCGAAAGCCGCACTAAGCTAGTTGTGATAGAAAATGGAACTTTAGCTGCAAAAAGATATGTCACTGAAGTTCTGAATGAAGTTGGTCCATTTTTAGTGGCAATGGGCGAGAATGCCGGCCGAGGGGCCGGTTTTATGCAAGACAATGCCCGCCCGCAAACAGCTCAGATAGTGTTTGCCTATTTTCAAGAAGTCGGTATCAGACATGTGGAGTGGCCAGCACGCAGACCCAACTTAAACCCCATTGAGCATGCATGGACGAACTGGGACGACGTGACTGCGACGCCAACCACGCTACGGGAAATGAAAGAAACTGTAATAGAGGAATAATATAATAATAATAATATCTTGGGACAATCCACACACGGTCATCTGATCCCAAACTAGGCAGAGCCTGTACTATGGAAACTAGACAACTAATACTAATACTTATATACATTTTTTTTTTGTAAATGAAAATGAATGAGGAATGGCAGATTATTCCGCAGCATCGTCTCAAAAACCTAGTAGAAAGTATATCAAATCGCATAACAGCAATATTGCGAGCTCGCGGAGGCAACATAAAGTACTAAAATGCGTGAAAACGGCACATCTGTAATTCGGTAACCTACTAACTACTACTAACCTCGGTAAAATACTGGAAAAACTACGCATTTTATTTATTTTACATTTATTAAGAATATAAAGCTTGAATTTATTTATCTTTTATTTTTATTTAAGCACATTAAAATATTCTTTAATTTAGTCTTTATTTCACAAAGCTAGGCCAAGTACTTTTGAAGATATTGAAGATTTTCTAACCGACCCTTTTTCTTTGCGGTCCAGTGTAATATTCCAAAGAACATCGTATATCAACAAGATTACCCAACCACGCCAGAGATATTAACTTATTTTCCAGACAATCGGGTGAGAGGCGTGTATTGTCCTAACCTGTAAGTAACAACTACACAAAGTTGTTGCTCCCGCGATTTGAACTCACGTACTCCGGTGTTCAAAGCATGCGCTAATGCGCTGCGCCGCGGAGGTTACTGCGAAATAATAATAAAGGTGGCATTTGTAGAAAGTGGAAATCATTATTTGTATAAGGATGTTTCCAAAGTTCGCTCTATAGCCTGGAACACGTCTAATGGAACCTGGAATTATAGTCCCCGCTGTTGCTGATACAATGACCGCTGGACGAAATAAGGTTACAACGTATAAAGTACTTTTCACGAAAGAACTGTACCTCAGAGACATTTGTCTCAGATAATGGAATTTGTCTTGAATTTGTATTGTATTTGTGTATACGGGTATATAACGCTTTGCCCTCTTAAGCGTAACCAATATGTCGTTTGATGGAATTGGAAATGCTTTCGATCTTGTACACCCACGCGTATTGGCTTCGATTAGAACAAAACATGGTATGTAACTAACATTACGTTTCGTGGATTAGACAATTTAAGACTAATTTGGCAATTTAAGATGATTAAATAATCCCATTACCTACTGTTATCTTATTGATTATAATTATTATTTCTATATGTTACTCAACCGTCGGTCACCGCATTTAATATCACATCGCTAAATTAGGGAGTCAGGTGCAGCAAGAGGGCCTGGCGATGCTCGTTGCGAGTTATTAGCCGTTCAAAAATACAATGAAATGGAAACTAGTATTTATCTTATAAACGTCCTCGAAATTAAATCTATATCTATATGTTATCCACAATTGGCAATTTATTCAGAACAAGCCGAGCGCGGTACCGGCACCGCGTCATGAACAAAATTGCTCCAATCATAATGGGCAATAACAACAACTTCATTACGCTGCGTTTTTCTTGCGAAACAGAAAATTTATTGGGACATTACTCGCAGTTATGTCTGCCATTAAAAATTCCCATCTTATTTTGCTGGGCCATATCTTACAATTGGCAAAACAGATCGGTCGCCATTAAGCGGGCGTGGGGAGGGGGGGGGGACGGACAGGCACTCGATTTAAAACAACGAGCCGAGAGTCGGAGAGTCCCGGATCACCTGCGCCTCGCCACTGCACACTGCTCGAACGAGCAGAGGCGAACAGAGGCTTATTTAATTATACACTTTATTTATCCGTCGGCAGGCGACGCAAGTTTAATCACAGCAATCCAGTCCACACAAATTGACTATTGTTCGAGGCATCGAGAACGACGCTGCGACACGGCAAAGTCGCGCCTACGGCTAAAAATTAGCTGATTATATGTAAATACACGTGCGGCGACATCATTCATTATGTAACGACATTAGTCTAAACAGAGCTTCGTGTCGACTGTCGCCAGAAGGTCACAGTAAATAGTAATAGTATTCATTAAAATTTGAGTTTTTTTGCTGTTTACTGTAAACAATGAATTCTATTTACTTAAATAAAGCGCTTCGTCTTTGCTCGGTCGGTCAGTCAGAACTTTGACTCGATCACCGAGTTTGAGTGTTTATGTCAGAGTGATGTCGGCACCTCGGAGTTGAAGTGAGATCAAAAGATGCCGCCATGAACACGACACGACCGGATATCAAACTGGAAGTAGAATAGAGAGAAAATCAATTACTCGAGCTTTGCACCGCCAGCGCCACGGAATAAATACGTTTCCAATATTACCAAACGTTTGTAATTATAGAAAAAATACGCGAGCATCGGGCGATCGACAGGAATAATTCGTATTGACTATTCCTTTCAGAAGTCTCGAACGCAAACAATTAAGAATAAAATCTTTTTAAAAAAAAATTGAACCGACTTCAATATCACTGAAAAGTATAAAATAATTTAAATATTAAAGAAGTTGGTGTCAGCGTACCTGCTGTGTATATTTGGCACCAACTTCAATAATATTTAAATTATTTTATACTTTTCAGTGATATTGAAGTCGGTTCAATTTTTTTTTAAAAAGATTTTATTTTAAACTTTTTAGTGATATTTTCATATATAAAGATTGAACCATCGAAAACCGTAAAATTATCTAGGTAGGTTATGATCACATTATCGTCTACATAGTTTTACATAATTCATGTTTCTTCAGAAAATAATATCCGGTCGTAATGAAATTTGCATGGAAACATCATAGTAGTTTACTCTCTCGAATAAAAAAAGAATCATCGAAATCGGTTCATAATTGTCAGAGCAATGTAATGGAGAACATCAGTTTTATGGTTTTTACCAGATAAATTCCTCCACATCGTTCATGGTCCTCCAGGAAGTTCTTATCCGGTTGTAATAAAATTCATACAGATTCAATACAGTGGTTTCTTCTTTCGAATAAAAAAAGAATCATTGAAATTGGTAAATATTTGCCAGAGTTATGACCATTTTTGTCCGACCGAGCGAGTCCGAGCGACTAAAACGTCATCTATATAGGCTTTCTTGCAACTCTCAGTGCGCAGTCACCATTCTTGTTTTTTTAGGAACTACTTATTACTAAGCAATAATTTTTTTATGGGACCCAATCAATGGATTGAAGAATGGATGGAAGAAAGATTTTTTCAAATCGGTTAATAATTGCCAGAGTTATGCGCGAAAAAACATAAAAAAAAAAATAAAAAAAAAAATATATATACAGACGAATTGAGAACCTCCTCCTTTTTTGAAGTCGGTTAAAAAACAATAAGTGCAAAGTATTTTCGCGGTGTCAAATCCGGACACTGACTAAAGGTTGACAAAATACCAAGAGCGAGGCGTCTATCGTTCGCGCACGAAGCGTCGCGGCGCGGCGTGCTAGGTATGTCAGTTCTTAATTCGCGTATCTATTAACGGATATTCACGGATATCCTAATGAATTCTGAGCATTTAAATGTGGTTCAGTGGTTTTTGTTGTTCCAGGTTTGCGCGGATTGCTTTCAATGTGGCTCGAGAGGTGCCGTAATGAACCCGCTCGTTGACAAGTTTTCTATTTAACGCCAAACTTGCCCGTCGCCAAGTGCAGTTGGTTCCTGCGACAGAATATGCCCCGGTTCGCTCCGCGCGCCACGTCTGCTGCACTAACTTTACGTCAATAGACAATTTTTTTTTTTTTTTTTTTTATTTATTGTATACAAAAGAACAGTACATTTGACATATTTCATCTTCTGCCAAACTACATAGTAGTTTGTCGGCAGTCGTTCTCGTTTTACAACGCTAGCATCTGACATACTGTTTATTTAAACATGAAAATAGCAATACTATTAGTTTATGAAAGTACTAAAAGTTATACACCAAAAATTAAAATTAGTTAAAGCCTCACTATGGACATAATGATAGGTAGTGCTTTTTTAGTGTAGTTTTAAAATGTCTTCTAGATTTAATGCCTATCATTAAGCCCTCTGGTAGCTCATTCATTAGTAGCGGTACAATAAATGTTCTCATACGCTTGCCATAATAATTATTTGTTCTGGGTACATAATATATTTTTTTTACTTTAGTTGTACGGGTTGGGTATTTATAAATGTTTTTCTTTAAATATTCTGTATTACCGAATTGTTCCAATAATACTGTTAATTTGGCCTTTTGATGTATCGGCAATATCTTAGTATGTTTAAATAACTTTTCATACTCCTTTTGTAATTTATTTTTTGTACGTTTGTCTACTAATAGTTTTAATAATCTAATTTGAATCGCTTTTATTTTGTTTAAATGAGTAATAAATGTTTGACCATAACTACCCAACCCATACGCAATGATTGCATCAGCCAGGGCATAATATAACATGTACATAATTTTTCTACTTACTATATATTTTAGATTGTTTAATTTACCCAATATAGACCGTAACCTATTGCAAACACTGTCAATGTGTAAATTCCATGTAAATGTTTTGTCAATTAAAAGCCCCAGATACCTATATGATTTCACAACATCCAGATTGGGACACTGGCAGTCGCGCTTATTGTTGTGTAAACATTCATATGTATGACCCTTTACATTTATTGAAATTTGCTTGTTATGGTGGTAAGGCGAATTAATGATCATACATTTAGTCTTACTAATATTAATTATGATTCCATTATCATGGGCCCACTTTATCACATTATCAAAATCAGCTTGCAATGCCTCCTGTATAGAATTTTGATCATTATGACTAAAAATTAGAGATGTGTCATCTGCGTACATATATGCTTTACAATTTTGAAGTACGTTAGTCATACTATTTACATGTATAATATAGCCGAGAGGCCCATATACTGATCCGGTTGGCACTCCGAATTTAACATTACCATCACTACTTTCATTTTGACATATTTTTACTTTTAAAGTCCTATTTGTTAAGTATTCTCTGAACCATGCATTCACTGGACCCCTTATCCCACATTCCTCCATAGCCTGCAACAGACCATCGTGGTCAAGGGTATCAAAAGCTTTTTTAAAATCTATATATATAACTACAACAATCTTTTTCTGATTTAGACAATTATTAACTTCTTCTGTAAACTTTTGTAAAATCGTTGCTGTACTTCTATTTGGTCTAAACCCATGCTGAACATCATTTAGTATATTATTATTTTCTAGGAAATTTGTTATTTGAGATGTCAAATTTTTTTCAAATATTTTATTTACTGTATTTAATATAGCTATTGGTCTATAATTTGTATATTCTAAGTGCGATCCTTGTTTATAAATAGGTCTTATTATGGCTTTTTTTAGATCATCGGGATATTGGCATGTTTTGATGCACATATTAACAAAGTTAGCTAATATTGGACTGATTTTTTCTTTAATTAGTTTAATGTCTTGAAGCCTTATACCATCTGACCCCGAAGATTTGTTGCAGTCTAAGCTATCAATCAATTTTTGGACTTCTATAGCTGTAACAAGTTTATTTGCTTTCTAGTATTTATTTTTGCATTGCTGCATGTTAAATGTAAGTCCCGATAGTATAAAGGCTGTTTAGTAGAGATGTGCAATTTATCAATCCACATGAATGAATGCGGTGCCGGCGTCGCGCGGGCCTCGCTGCCGGGTCACGTCCGGCTACCGACAACTTGTTCCTAACTTTAGATAAATTCCAATATGTGTGGTATGTCTTTCTGCATAATTCCGTTTGAAGTAAAACGGAAGGATCCCAATAGGACGTGAATATTGCATGAAACTGTCGAATCCGCGGAGATTTAGTGAGCCAACACTGAATTCAAAATACTATCAATGAGATGAGAATATATTCCTATTTACTCAACGCTAAAACTATTGAATACGTTCGAGTTTCGGCTGAGGCTCCACGGATGGAAACCATTTAGATGTATGAGGTATTCTATACATCTCGCTTTATTATTACGTTATTCTTATTTCAATAAACCGTTATAAGACAATTATATTATGTAGTACAAACTAATCTGTCAAATAAAGTTTTACAATGACTAGTTCATTAGGTGGCAGGTCTCTTGTGCAAGGCACCGTCCAGGTAGGAGGTACTCACCGCAGTGTCAGGTATTCTCCGCCAAGCAGCTGTGTGAAAACGTTGGTGTGTTCCGGTGTGAAAGGCACTTTAGTTGTTGAAATTACCGGACACGAGAGATTTACACGTGTCGCTTACCATCAGGCAACTTGTTGCTCGTCTCGTCACTCGTCACACTTGTATCAAAAGATTGCGGCGTCTCACAGTTTACATTTGGTCGATTATTTTGCTATTTGCTATTACTATTTATTCTGATTTATATTAAGTAACAAAAGCACAAACTCGCTATGTAAATAATCGTAACTCCAACGATTTAATGACGGCACAATCGCGTAGTTGGGCGATTTAATCGATTTTATCTATGAGAGACAAACCGAACGGGCTAGTCATTAAGAACTTGGTCCTCAGTTTAATTAGTTTCCAGATGAACTGCTCCCAAATTGACTGTAATTTCCATCTGGTTTCGAGATGCTTTCATTTTTATTGGCTCAGTGTCATAATTAGAATAATTCTAATAATAATTAGAATATTTCTCTATGGGAAGATTGCACCTTGTAGTTATTACGTACATCGGTTGATTAATAAAAATACAATTATTTTAAATTATTAATATTGAGAAATAGTTGTGCTGGGCTGCTGGTTCAGTGGCATATGAGAATAACAGTCGGTGCGAGAATCGTCTCCTGTGTAAGGTGTACAATACAATAATGTGTGTGTGTGTGTACTGACATTTGACCCTGAAGTGCAGCTCGTTGGAGACGGTCTCCCCCTCTGCGTTGAGCGCGGAGCAGGCGTAGCGGCCGCTGCTGTGTCGCGTCACCTTCTGCAGCACCAGGCTCTGGTTGCTGTGGAACACGCGCGCCGTCGCGTTGTGCGCCAGCGGACGCTCCTGCGAACAATAACACAACACACAATTACACATTTAAAAAGTAGCGCCAATTTAATACATCATATTTGACACTTCAACAAAATTTAACAACGAAACCTTTTGACGGCGGACATAAAATATTATTAATTTTTTGAAGTTAGAACTGCACAATTGCTATCTATATTTAATGCAATAGGTAATGCCAAAAGAAATAGACAGAACCAAGAAACTGACAGATGTCAAACGTGATGTATTAAATTGGCCCTACATTAACACCCCGCACAGATGGGACACATTTTTTGTACAATATTTTTTGTATGGAGAACATGATAATGTTCGTCTGGCACATCCACCACAAATCACAATGAGTCTGAAGATCTTGCTGAATCTTTGTGCTACTATATTTAATTACCCTGTAGCGTTTATGTAAAAAATATGTATTCTAAACGGTTCACGTTTCTATATTTTACTTGAATAAAAAACAAAAGAATATTTAGAAAACGTAATAAATTAAATTACGAATGGAATTATTATTGTTAACTAAAACGCTATGTTTTAGTGAAGTGAAATTGATATTCCTCAAGTTGTTACAATATTCGTACTTCATTATAATGAGGCAATTTTAAATCGAGTAGACCGGCTTACGATTCATTTTAATCTTGTAATAATTACTGTTAATTATGCAGTTAAGCATTTTAATTAAGCTTTTTTTTCAATATTGATAGCGCCCTGGAATATTTGCAATCCACATGAAGCATGACGAGAAAAATCCAACAATATTATGACGTAAATGTACAAGGGTTGTCGGGGGTGCGGAGTGCGGGTGCCGGAGGGGGGGGGGGGGTGCACAGTTACCAGAATATATTTACACAAAGGGTCCGCCCATTACTGCGCCGGCTCTACAAAAGGCGTCTCTTGGACGGACAAAGGTGCTCGTTACGTTTTGAAAGGACTGATTATATATTTTTTTTGTTTCCAACAAAAGGATTTTTTAGTATCACTGTAGACATACGCGTTATTACGTCTAGAGAATCTGTTTTATGATTAGTTAGATGTGTTCGCGTTTTAGTGCGCGAGGCTCGTGTAACATAGAGCAGTGTGTGGGGTGCGAGGGGTGTGAGGTACTGTCTCGGAAACAAACAACACAACATTAACGGTAACACTATTGTAAATCTTCTTTTCTAATTTGAGAGATTAGCTCTTGTCGGTGTAGTGGTGTTCTATCACTATAATTTGGGACATATTGTGATGGTTCCCATTGCCTTCCACACCATTGGTAGTAGTTTCACTGCTTTCACTATGACAGCTGTGGTCTTGCAGCCAGAATACCCTATTTCAGAACCATGACATGGGATGACAAATAGATTCTTCCTATGAAGCCTCTTACGTGTATTTTGTGATACTAATGAGTTTCATCTACACGCTGTCGTGTGAGGACTTTATCTTCCTGTATGTGGTTCAGGAGTATAGTTGGTAAACGACTCTACATATCTCTCTAAGCCCTGGTGTCGTGTGTGTAAGACCAAGATCCAGGTTTTGGATGTTTCGTGAACACGAAACACATTTTGGGATAATAAATCGTTTTTTTTTAAGAGAAAACCAATAACACTTCCATTTAGGTACATATTCACAAAGAAACAATTGTTCGCATCAAGCAGACAGTCGACTCCGCCAGAACAGAAGAAGCAACGCACTGTACGAAATTTAATTTCCACTAATGAAGTCACCTAAACAGGCAAAAACTGTTCAGCCCCAATGACTCGGATATTTGAGGTACAAAAGGGAAATTGAAGGAGACATTCCGAGCTCTGAAATTAGCAACGCCAGGATGAGAAACACGTATTTCGCGACGACTTTCTTTGTTGTTGACACGTTAGGGTTCCAAGGTAATTTTTAAATAGACGGCAAATAAAGGGAGCTCCAAGGCAATTTTTAAAAAGCATATATATCTACGAGTATTAGATGCTTTGCTTTTGTATTGTATTTTGTTTTTTTTTTAAATTAAATATTTCAATTAGAAGATTTTTTTCAAAAGACATAGACATTGTTGTACTCGTAGTAGTATTTTTTCGTGCCGTGTCGTGTCGCTCCGTACCGGGCAGTACCTCCCCTCCATTAATCTCGCTGGAGGGACACAACAGGTGAGCTGGACGTTTCATTACGGCTCCTGCCGCGAACGATATTAGCTGACTGAATTTTGCAACGCATGCCACGACACACGGCCGACGCCGAGGACTGGACGTCGCAAATCAGATCATACTATGTTGGCGCAGTTTGTTGCGCGATTACAAATAATTAAAAACAATTTGGACAATGTTATATAAGCGAATTGCTTGTTAGAAACGACAGAGATAATGGATATAAGTTTTGAGAAATTGACAATGCAATCGCTGTAAGAATTATGATAATGTTAGGTATATCTTATTGTTACTAAGACGATTCTGCTGATTAAAATGGACTGACTGCAAGTAGGATGAATGAATGAAATTTAAAGATTATCAAACGGAATTACATATATCAAAAAAATATTGGCCTATCACGACAGGAATATCACAAGAACTACCATAAACTTTACAGCTGTCGAACACGCCAAAGTCTGTTCAATTCTATTGCTTTGTATACAAATTAATTAGTAGTTCTCAAGAGCGGGGCTCGGATTCCTCAATTCAATCAAACGGCGTTTGTAGCAGCTGACAAATAGAGGGCGCGGGTTATTGATGGCGCGCCTTTGTTTCGTACGAGTGTGCGCCGGAACCGATCACGCCGCGCCGAGCCGCGCCGAGCCGCGCCGAGCCGCGCCGAGCCGCGCCGAGCCGCGCCGAGCCGCGCTAATCATTCATTATAGATACGTGGGCAAACGGATACACGCGCGCCACTTACCAATATAACATTCAGCCGTGGAGGAGTAAGTATCGCGATGTAGGGCTTTGTGGAGATAGAAGCAAGGGCATACCAAGAGATGATGATATCGATATGTAGAAAAAAGAAGAAGAAAATTTTATTAGTTGAGTATACCTACAATGGACACACCTTAGAGAAATAACAATGTTCCACAAACGACGTTCCTAAAGTGCCTTCCCCTGTGCTTTTGTGCCGAGCAAACACACACAATTACATTCAATTGTTCCATTTCATTGTTATTAACTACATACATTCGCATAATACATTACGCGACTCTATTGGAGTGGCCCATTCATTGCACGCCGGAATACATTTTTAATAGGTATTTATCGTACAATACGAAGTATACGTGCCGATGTCACCGATGGCCTTCGAAACGTTGAAATAAGCTCCATGTTACTGTATCGTGCTTATAGCAATACATAAAATAGAAACAGAGAATCCAATAACTGTGAGCACTCGAGCCTCACTCTGCGAATGTTAGCAAACAGTTTTACCAGGTAGAAAATACCTCTCTTTATTCGTTAACGACGGCTATTTCCTTGAAGCAGGCGCGGAGGGTCGCAGAGGGGCGCGGAGCGAGGGGCGACCCCCGTGATCATCCATGATATTGTGCGCCGATAGAACTCGTCTCCTCATAATGGACAGGCCTGATTGAATCAGGCGCACTCTATTGATGCCCAATGGATTCCCCGAGATCAAGATTTTTCGGAACGTTTCCTGGTGTGTTGATGAGAAAATCGGCGGTCTCTTGTCCCGTGTGTGCCGGCACGTGTACAACGTACATCCCCGCACTTCACGCGAGACGTGGAGGGGGGGGGGGGGACGTTGCTACGGAAGGGTGGAACTCGAATGCTTAGAAAGTAATCGTTTGTGTCGACGAGTCAAAGTTTTCTTTTATTGACGCGAATACTACACATTCAAATACTACTACTTTTACTCCAATTAAATTAGATTTAATAACCACATATATAAATCTCAAAATCTCGCAAAAGAATACCAATGCCTGCTTAGGATGATTGGTGAGGCTATATACATCAAAAAATATGTAAATTTCAATAGATACGACGGCTAGGTTTTTTCCCGGCTAGGGATCCTGTAAAAAATAAATCGGACCAACAATAATGATGACGATGATAATGATGACGGGCCCGTTGGTCTAGTGGTCGGACACCCTGCCTGCTAACCGATGGGTTGTGGGTTCGATTCCCGCCAAGTGTCTGGGTGTTGTTTATCTATTTAAGTATGTATTTACAAAAAAAATGTATACGAGTATTAATATCAGTTGTCTGGTTTCCATAGTACAGGCTCTGCCTAGTTTGGGATCGGATGACCGTGTGTGGATTGTCCCAAGATATTATTATTATTAATAATAACTAAGAACTCAGTGTACACTGTGATAATAAATTTATAAGGACGTCCAACATCTCAGTCATCCCGTGACCATGGGTGGGTGTTGCAAAGCATTCAAAACGTCGGAAAAGTAACTATCAAAAATACACAATACAATAAAGTTTGTCGCACATATTATATTATGTACATAACACGAAAAGTTAAATGATGTACATACACCGCGATATAATACGTAAGTAAAAGTTAGTTGTATTAGTTAGTTTGATTTTAATCAACGAGAGAACTTCAATAATGAGACTGATGGCGAACCACTTAAAGGCAATATACAATGAGTGATTACTAATTATTAATATATGTAAAAGAATATTATATGTACCTACTATTGTCAATATTAATTATAATTATTTCGATATAAATGTGGGATATTTTTTTAGCAATGGAATAAAGCAACGATTACTAAATGATATATACATTTATCTTTTTGGTTTTTATTATTAGTCATGTACATTATATGAGCAAAGTATAAGCTAAATTTTCAAATTAGATTCTATAAGCGACAAAATCTATTACGAACATGTAAAACACTTTCATTATTAAATTATTTAAGAAAAGTATATCTCTGATAAAATGTACAAGCCGGCAAAAGGGGTAATGCAACGACATACCGACAATTAACGAAAAATAGACCTTTTTTAACGAGAGCGGCTCCCTTCGGAACGGCGCACCCTTCAGCGAGGGCGGGCGGGTGTTTCAAATATATCCCGACGCAAAGGTTCCAGGGTCAGGACTGTTAGGAGTTAGGACAGTGGCGGCGGTGAGCGGCTCGAGTGGTGTTATTGTGTGTTGTAATGGCGGCGGCCCATTAACACCGTGTTGCCGTCACGAGCTCCATAACATTGTTCACGATTCGTATTTATTATGCCAACAACGTAAAAGGAGAACAAAACAATATAATACAACTTGATAACAGTATAATATTAAAAACGAGCACCCACGCATTACGTATTTTTCATAATAATATTATTTATCACTATCAGTTAAACCACTCTAAACGTGTAAAGGTAGGCCTACCACTAGTTAATGTGTACCTTGCCCAATGTGTATTATAGACATTGTCAAAAAAAAAAATATTGAAGATTTTTTTTTGCTCGAGTTTAGTTTGTAATTTATTTAATAATATATAATTTTGACTTATGGTTTTATAGCTTAAAACTTTCTTATTTATAATTCAGGGATAAGGACTAAAATATAAGTAGGTATAAACCTTAATTTGAATGTATAGATCCTTATATTACTATTAGATAATAAGTTTCTTTATTGCATTTGTTTTTTTTCTTTCTATTTTAAAGATAAGTTCATAGGTGGCTAGACTATTTTATTTGCTGTCATATATGAATGAATAGGTATTTAATTGTATGTAGTATTTTTTTTAAATTAAATTCATTTGAAATGTTAATGATATTTACCTCGTGTTATATTTACCTCGTGATATTTACAAATCGTGTTCAGTAGTTGATTCTGTTTTTATATATTGAATTGGAGTATACTAGCGGCCTGCGCAATCGATAGTATTCTCTTGTTTTAATATGGTTTTATTTACATGTATTCTCTTGTTTTAATATGAATTTTATTTTTTATGATTTTCTTGTTCTCTTATTAACCTAATTTTTGAACAAAAATAATTTTAATGAATATTTTGATTAATTATGTACCTATTTCAAAGTTATGTATTTAATTTAAGTAATTTTTTTTTTCAAAATTAAGGGGGGTGGTGTAGTGTGCCTGTCACCCCACCTATCTGTATATTAGCGTTAGTACATAATATATAAGTAATGTAACGCTCTAGCTTAAGACAGTAATAAACACCTTTCAGTCGCAACTAAAGCCTTTCATTGCACGTGTTTCTCATTTCCAAATCGTGTTCTATTCTATATTTGTTTTGTAATGTAAAGTATTTAGTTCTGCAATAATCAAATAAGGTATTAAAAAGGTAAAACGGCCTTAGCACCTGATATATCCTCGATTTGTTCGCAACAGGCATGTTCAATGGCATTACTAACATCAGCCCAACAAGGAAACGCTGCTTCATTAGAGGTGGTTGAGTTCCTCTACGAATAATTTACAGTTCAGCTAAGTAACTACCGTATAGAATGCACAGAATGAGCCTCTTCGAATGGCTCGGCCATATACATATGCTTATTATAGTGTCATACATCTGGATCATCCAGTTGTATGACACTAGCGAAGATAAACGTGTTGTTAAGTTTGGGATCAAATAATTGGTTGTATCTATCAGACAACATTTCATATTTGTTTATATGGTAAAAAATATTTAAAAATACATTTTCACAAAGCAGAATGCGGCTACACTACTCGGATACTAGAAACCATACCATTAGGTTGCATATTTATTTACGAGTGGAGCATGAACCCAGAGCCCCGGAGCCCGCAGCGAGCGAGCACTGTTCTCACAGTTTATGCGTCGAGTTGTACGGAGCTAGCACCTGCACCCGGCCAGGGCTGCCACATTATTCTTACTAGCTTTTTAGATTACGACATGTTGATTCTTTATTCCACCACTTGTAACTAATTGAAACAATTTGTTTTAAATACAGATAAACGAAATAAATTATATTTATTTCACCAATTTATTTGATATCAATAGTATTCTTTTATTTTTAACCGACTTCAAAAAAAGGAGGAGGTTATCAATTCGATTGTATGTTTTTTTTTTATTTTTTTTTATGTTTGTTACCTCAGAACTCTGTGGTTTACGAACCGATTTGGAAAATTATTTTTTTAATTGAAAGGATATGCTTCCAGATTGGTCCCATTTTTTTCAAAATCAAGTTCTGATGATGGGAACCATGAGTAACTGAGGGAACTCCTTAAATATTATAGGCATACATATAGCGTTTTTGGTATTTTTAGAAACTAGTCAAGCATTTTCATTCAGAAAGTATCATTTGGTGAAGTGGATCTGATGAAGAAGGCCATAGATGGCCACCGGAACTCTGTAATAAAATTAACAATCCATCCTATCCTAGCCGTGCCTACTAAACGTAGAACTACCGAATTTGGACTCGATGGATAGTTCTCGACAAGTAGTTGTTAGAAAAATGGAGATCAGGGTCTGATGGTGGAGCAGGACGGTTGTCACGGGATCTCTGCACCAATAAACGTAGATCCGCCGAGTTTGGGCTCGTTGAGTAGCTCTCGATGAGTAGTTGCTAGAAAAATGGTGATCAGCGTCTGATGATGGAGCAGGAAGGTCGTCACGGTATCTCGGCACCAACAAACGTAGACCTACCGAATTTGGACTCGTTGGATAAGTCTCGACGAGTAGTTGCTAGAAAAATGGAGATCAGGGTCTGATGATGGAGCAGGAAGGTCATCACGGGATCACTGCACCAATAAACGTAGATCTGCCGAGTTTGGGCTCGTTGGGTAGCTCTCGATGAGTAGTTGCTAGAAAAATGGTGATCAGGGTCTGACGATGGAGCAAGAAGGTGGACACGGGTTCTCGGCTCAAATAAATGTAGACCCACCGAGCTTGCAGTCCATGGTTCTCGAGAACTACGAGTATAACACCTAGATATCTTCGGTTTATGGCAATTGGTTAGTTTTATTAAGATATTGTCACATGTACATTTTTTTAAATTTTTGCTTAAGCTTATATTTTAGTGATGGTCCATAGTTGTTATGAAGTGGGTGTTTTTAAAATAAATATAAACTGGCTGTTTGTCAGAATAAAATATAAGTTGTTAAAACTTAACCTAATAATACACCAAGGGAACCACTAAAAAGAATAAAATAAAAAAAAAATTTACAAAAAAAAGAACCGCCTTCAAAATGCAACTAAAAAGCCTGAAATAATTTCTAAGAATTAGTGGTTTTTATATCTACATTGTTGGAGTTGGACTACAACATATTATAAATACATATTACTATCGAAGTCGGCGCCTAACGTCTAGCAAATACTTACAAGGGCAGTAGGTACCTAAATGTTTTCCAGTTTGGCGCCGTCTTTGATAGTAATATATATTTATAATATGTTGTAGTCCAAGTCCAACAATGTAGATGTAAAAGCCACTAATTCTTAGAAATTATTTCAGGCTTTTTAGTTGCATTTTGAACGCGGTTCTTTTTTTTTGTAAAAATTATTTTTATGTTACCAGAAATTGATTAAATACTAGTAGTATTTTATTAAAGGGTGAAGATATGACCTAAGGCAGCACGTACTTATGTAGAAGCACGGTCTAAAGACATATCTTAGAAGAAGGTTAAGCCTCACTTGAAATTATAAAAGAACATTAGAGTATAATATTACTTGCTGCAGCTCACGGCTAACATGATAATGATATCTGAAAGAGCATGGCCAGAAACCTTCTAAAATTTGTCAAATTGATTCTGGTGGAGAAATGGGAGAAGTGTCTTTTTATTACTGAGTATTTCAGCCATCAAGGAGTCTTAATCCCCCACTGTTCATTATAAATAAAATGTTTTTAAAAAAAAATCGAACCGACTTCAATATCACTGAAAAGTATAAAATAATTTAAATATTATTGAAGTTGGTGTTAGCTTACCGGCTGTGTATGTATATTTGGCACCAACTTCAATAATATTTAAATTATTTTATACTTTTCAGTGATATTGAAGTCGGTTCGATTTTTTTTAAAAAGATTTTATTTTAAACTTTTTAGTGATATTCTTTATATATCTTTATATATGAAATATAAAGATTGAACCATCGAAAACCGTAAAATTATCTAGGTAGGTTATGATCACACTGTCGTCTACATAGTTTTACATAATTCATGTTTCTTCAGAAAAAAATATACGGTCGTAATGAAATTTGCATGGAAACATCATAGTAGTTTACTCTCTCGAATAAAAAAAGAATCATCGAAATCGGTTCATAATTGTCAGAGCAATGTAATGGAGAACATCGGTTTTATGGTTTTTACCAGATAAATTCCTCCACATTGTTCATGGTCCTCCAGGAAGTTCTTATCCGGTTGTAATAAAATTCATACAGATTCAATACAGTGGTTTCTTCTTTCGAATAAAAAAAGAATCATTGAAATAGGTAAATATTTGCCAGAGTTATGACCATTTTTGTCCTTAAAAAGCGACATCAAGTCATCTATATAGGCTTTCTTGGAGCTCTCAGTGTGCAGTCACCATTCTTGTTTTTTCAGGAACTACTTATTACTAAGCAATAATTTTTTTATGGGACCCAATCAATGGATTGAAGAATGGATGGAAGAAAGATTTTTTCAAATCGCTTCATAATTGCCGGAGTTATGCGCGAACATACATAAAAAAAAAAAATAATATAAAGACGAATTGAGAACCTCCTCCTTTTTTGAAGTCGGTTAAAAATAGATCGAATTTCAAGTAAGTATCTAATAAGCTCAGCCTCTTGGTGGAAGTAATATTTAGTAACAGCAGTAGTAGTAGATTCTTAACGGTGTAGCATCCCTGGAGCACCCGTTCGGCTTGCTCGCTCTTCATGCCTTTTTCTTCGCTTTAAATACACGCTTAAGGTACTAAATGAAATATAAATTTCAATGGTAATTTAAATAACACTTTAATGGCGAAATAAATTAAATTGCTGTCTAGTCGAGGACCCGGTGGACATTGTAGTAGCGCTATTTCATTTACATTTAAGCTTTACAAATATTAATGACATATTAATAAAGGATGTTCTTTGGATAACGTCTTTATCTTATCAGGTTTGAGTATAACTTTCAATAAATGTTTATTTATATCATAGTTATCAGTGATATTATTTTAGCAACGTGGTAACGAGTATTATTGAGTACCTCGAGCCCGGCGACTCCACCAAGTACCCAACAGCTGCACTTCACACGAGAACACAACAATGTTTACACATTGCTACTCGGCAACAGACTATCTGACACTGCCATAGCACCTACCAGGTTATTCGCTTGCTCAACCTCCTCAAACTCAACCTTATTTATACAATTTTCTCGCTAAGCTGACGCAATGAAATAAGATATCGGGCCTGATCAAAATTCCAGAGTAATTGTTTCGAAACTATGCGAATTCGCAACTTCGTGCTTCGAGTATTCAAACTACATTGGGTATAAGTTTATTACAACTGTAACTCAGTAATAACAATTTAAATGTGTTTGCACGGTGTCGTTGGCGCGGTCCAGGATTCAAGTCCAAGTGTCTCCTCGTCGCACTCAATCGAGGGCTCACCGACTCGCCATTAATTACAATAAGTTAAGAATAATGTATCTTTATGTTAATTTCCCCAAGCCGCCTGCCAAGTGTGGGGATTATGGCAACCCCTCTCTTCTAAAGTGAAGGCCTTTGTTCAGCAGTGGACATATATCTGATGATGTTCATTATGTGTTCAATTTCTGGAAAGCAAATCTCCTCTGTGTTTCTAGACTATATTATTGACTAAATAATTATAGAGATATCCACTTTAAGATAGTGCTATCATACCCGGAAAGTGGTTCACGGGCAAATACGTCAAAATGTATTCGACGCCAGTGAGGCAACTCGGACCGCGGCTCAACCGGCGGCGGAGGCTCTGCGGCTGAGCGAAGACATAAATCTAACGATCAGAATTAACTAATTCCGTCCTCTGAGCCCACATCTAGCACAATAAAATATGATTTTGCATTAACGAAGGGCGAAGGCAGCTGCCCAGTAAGCGGCGGAATAAGTCATCGGCTCACCGCTCCGCCCTGACTAATTGTTCAGATTATAATATGTATAAATTTCCCGCAAATTTATTATGGCTTAAGACGTGAAATTTATGCCACGTCTTATTATTTTGACAGGTCATTGCGGGGTTATTAATAACGGACCGGCAGACGAGGCTGCTCGCCCACGTTTCATTGATGGCCGTCATTTTATGTAAATAATATGAGATATAATATTATTATGTATGTTATCCTACCCGCACGGCGCCGGCGCCGCGGCGTGCGTCAATATATAGAGACTTTCGGATATCGAGCTACGAATGCTACGATGTGCTACGGCGTAGCAGGATCTTGGAGTGCGTAGACACAAGTGCCTTCACGCACACGTACTTACGCACACGTATGAGTAAAACGGAGCACGAGAGCTTCCTTCAATGGCGAAATAATATATAAATATACATATACTTACGCCATGTGCACCCTATACAATCAACCTCAGAAAATATTTCTTATTGACCAATCTTTTTCTCTAATTCTTGAATTATAGTCCTGTTCATATCGACATGAATAGAATAGTACAATAGTTGTGTGAGCTACATACATAGCAGCTACAAGAAATTAAGCCTCAGCTTCAGTTAAAATAATCCTTGAGACCAATACATGTGAGTTCAGTTAAAATAGAGTTCAATCCTTAAATGCAGCTACTAATATCTAACAATAATCATAATACTACTTATAATGTCACTGGCTCAGCTTCAATTCCTTTTTTTTTCCATTGGCTCAGTTATATCAGGTGCGCGTTTCAGATATCTGGAATATTAATATAAGGCAGACGCGAGTCTTTCCCCATTTTAATATTTTTCTGTTGATTGACGAGTTCAACGCGAACACCATCTTGAAATATGAGTTGGGTTCTAATTTATTTTAATAACAGTGTTCCCAGGTTATGTAAATACATAGAAATAAAGCCGACGTTTCATCGGCGAGAGAGAAATATATTAATATTTGTTTATTATTCTATAGCTTGCTATACGAACCCTAGTTTTCGGATTGTCCTACCGGGAGCAAGAACTATGTGTATTTGTTCTTTACTGGCTATGGCTAAACACTGATCAACTGATCCCCCTAATATTTTGAAAATATATAATCATGCATCAGACAGCGATATACACGTAAATAGTTAGTCCTGCGCTTGATATTTAACCGCCCCATCGAACTATTAGTCAAGAAAGAGAGAGAACATAATTACAACGTTTACTAGAATAGAAACGTCTGAGGGGGTCAACCGGGGTATGTGGGATGTTGCCGACTAAAACTCCCGCGGCAGTCCCATCGGCACTTGAGAGAGGGGACCTGGGCCTTCAGGTGGGATCTGCACCAGGAACCGCTCCCTCAGTGCCATGCCTTTGAGCCTGCCGCCAAGGGGCGCATTATAGCCCCCTCGGAACCTGACACGGTGCTCATAAAGTTCATTGACTCCGACTGTAGCCCGTTATTTAAGGCCCAGGGCTCAGGGCTGAGGAGCGAGACGTTGGGCAGCCGTTTGACGCGGCCGACGCCTTCGTTACCAAGCAGGATCAGTACGTTCTCGATCACCTGCGCCGATGCTAGAAGCATAACTCTGCGCTGGCTGGCGTTGGTCATTCTTATAGAACTCGTTCTGACGTACCTCAAATTACATATCGAATGTAAACTGGCAACATGTAATATCTGAATTTTAAAGGATTTCTCTTTTTAATACCATACTACCTACTACTACTAATTTAATGTTATTAGAATGAATAGTGTTATTTTTTTATTCATTTGAATGTTGTCAACAGTAAGTAGTCAAGATTAGGTACACACGGTAGTCCCCTGTAAGTACCGATATTCCGTCAATATCAACGGAACCTACCAAATTGATACTCGAATTTAGACTCTCACTTTGAACCATGAGATCGGCTTGAACTTGATTAAAATAAAATTACTTTGCTATGGCGACAGAGTCGATATAAAATATTAAATTACCAATAATCCTCGTCAACGGACTGTTGAGTTCTAATATTTTGTTTATTTACTCGCAAGTTTGTCCTTACGAATAAATGGAACGGGAGTCGAATAATATCGAGAGCAAGTTGTATGTATGTACGTCTGTTTCTTTGGCACGGCCTACACGACTCGATGAATTTCGACTTATAATATGTCGTTAGATTCGTCTAAGTTGT
Organism: Furcula furcula; assembly: GCA_911728495.1. Classification (NCBI taxonomy): domain Eukaryota; kingdom Metazoa; phylum Arthropoda; class Insecta; order Lepidoptera; family Notodontidae; genus Furcula; species Furcula furcula. The sequence continues at coordinate 31,045,662 of OU452245.1, read as the reverse complement.
GGAAGTGGTAGGCTATATATATTTCAAAAGAAATTTTTTTTTGGATTTTTTTTTTACTTCCAAAAACATCAATATGGGTATCAAATGAAAGGTCTTAACGAAACGAGTTGAAATATATCTATTTGTTTAATATGTATAATGTAATTTAAACCCATTTTGTTTGTTCGCAGTCGGGTTTTTTATGCTTTTATAATTTACTAGCTGACCCGCGCAGCTCCGCCCGCGCTATTATTACATTTTGCTCCCCTTTTCTCCCTCCTCCCTTGATTAATTTCTCTCTCCATCTCTCTCTAAAAAAGTCTAATTCTATATTCTCTCTCTTCTCTCTTTTCCCCTCCCGCTTCGGTCCCTGTCACACTCGCCCTCTTCCTCTCCCCGTTATCCCCTCTCTGAACCCCCTCCCCCTCTCTTTTCTCCCACCTTGCTCCCCCTCACTCTCCCATTGCTCCACCTTAATCCCCCTATCCCTCACCCCATCACCCCATCACCCCCTCTTCGACCCCATCTCCCTCTCCCTCCTCTCTCGCACCCTCCTCTCCTCATATCCTCATCAATCATGGTATTGGGGATTCTTACCCATTTAAACCCCTGCGGCTGTCGCATCGCCACATAAGAGGGGGGACCTGGGCCCTCCAATGGGATCTGCACCAAATACCCCTCAGTGCGCATTATAGGCCCCGGGAACCTGGCATCCTGATCACGGGGACGGGGTTCGCAACCCCGTCACTGTCCTCCTTGGAGTCGCCGCCGTCACCCATGTATGTAATGACCTTGCCTAACGTTGCTTAACCTAGCGGCATGAAATATACTTTACAACCTATTCTCAGATTCTACCCGATATGCACACAAAATTTCATACAAATCGGTTCACCCATCTATTTAATGACCTTGCCTTATGTTGCTTAACCTTAACTTAGCGGTTTGAACAACGTTCACAGCTTTTTTGTAATTGGTGTAAATATTAGTGAAGTTTACGTTTTATAGACGAAGGGACCAATTCATGCTACCAACAATTTAATAATAGTAATTATTTCTCATAAAAAATAAATGATAAAAAATGTTTATTGTGGGTTATCCCTAAGAGATAAATATAACCATCGCAAACTTTTTTTAGACCTTGTTATGGTGTACAATACTGTAGTACATTATTTTGATGTATCTCGTAGGGTTCATCCAGCGTCTGCAATGTAAGCGCAAAAAAATGTGCTTATTTACGACATCACATTAGAAACTTCTAAAATTATCAGTGTTTCTCTACTATATTATGCATGTATTATACATATAAACCTTCCTTAAGAAACACTCTATCTATTAGGAAAAACCGCATCAAAATCTGTTGCGTAGTTTTAAAGATCTAAGCATACATAGGGACAGACAGACAGCGGGAGCGACTTTGTTTTATAATATGTATAGATGTTTGTTGGAAAAGAAAAACAAATAATTTCAGAGTATAAAAAATAAGTGACCAGCTCATATTCCTATGGTTATATAATTTAGTAATAGTAGGTAATCTCATTTGTTCATGGACTTGGTATAGATGGTCGTCCAGCTAGATACGGGTAATTAATATTTGATATAACTACCAAATCTCTAATATTTACAAGATATAGCAACTGAATCTATAATTTTATTTGATATAATGATCAGTTGATATAATAAACGATTGATATAATTTTAAAATCACTATTCTTATTAAGCATAGCATACATTGAAAAAAAAAGTGGTGACCACAGTACAGGCTCTGCCTAGTTTGGGATCAGATAACCCTGTGGGTTATGGCACTTGGCGGGCGTGTCGCTTACCTATTTGGGGAACGTCTTGCATGTCTCGTCACTAAGATATTGAAAAAAAACTCTGAAGTATTTACTATCACTCCCAACGGATAGGATATTACCGTTCAACATTATAACCTGCCATGTTTTACAAACTAATATTAATTTCAAAGAACGATGTTAGCTATGCTTCGTGCTGACTACATCAAAAGCTCCCTAAATCTATTTTAGCTTAGCATACCTAGGTTTTGAAAAACTCCGGTGTCCTGTTAGCGTGTTCATGATTACATGGACAGAAATTTGGATAAACATTTACTTAACACACATACATTATCTATATTAATAAAAGAGCAGGGTGTTTTCTAGGAATCACGATACAGCAAAAACCAAATTACGTACAATCTCGAAATTTGGAACCAGCATTACTCAAATAGTCTAGGTGAACAATAAGAACGGATTTTTCGAAATTCCATACCTAAGTGGGTCAAATGGGCTCCCAAAGTTTGTATGGAAAAAAAATTTTTTTCGGCACACGGACATGGAACTTTGTCAGTGTATTAAACAAAAGAAATAAAGAAACACGTGTATCACACTTTTTGAAAATCGACCCTTATACGGATTTTAGCCTGGTTTTTGAGTATGCAACGCGGAAAAAAAATTTCCTACTGTATTGCTGAAACTTTGCGAATACATTAATCAAATTACAGCAATCCAAGTGCAAATAATCATTTTTTGGAAATCAACTCCTAAAGGGGTCTAATTGGGGTCCAAAAAATGTTTCTTGACCTACAGTCATAAAACTTAGTTTAAATATTGCACACAAGAATTTAAGAAACCTATTTCCAGCATTTTTTAAAAAACTACCCCTAAGTTTTTTTAATGGGGTTTCAAAGTTTGCACAAAGAGGATTTCTATTTCATCCTATAATGCAGCTAGAGTAACGAAACTCGGTAAATAGACTCAACACAACAATTGAAAAAACTAATTTTGAGCATTTTTGTAAAATCAACCCCTAAGTGGGTCAAATGAGCTCCCAAAGTTTGTATGAAAAAAAAAACATCACATCATCATTCATGAAACTTTGTCAGTGTACACAAAGTGTACATAAAGAAACAGGTGTATTACAAATTTTTGAAAATCGACCCCTATAGGGATTTGAGTTGGGACTGGTTTTTGAGTATGAAACGTGAAAAAGCTTAGACATACTTACTGCATTGATGAAATTTTGCGAATATATTTATCAAATTATAGCAATCCATGTGTAAACATGATGTTTTGGGAATCATCTCCGAAATGGGTAAAATTGGGGTCCAAAAAATGTTTTTCGACCTACAGTCATAAGACTTAGTTTATATATTGTACACAAGAATTAAAGAAACCTATTTCCGGCATTTTTCGAAAAACAACCCCTAAGGTATAATAATATCAAGGAGTTGAAAATTTTGCACAAAGAAGGATTTCCATTTATAGAATATGTTAGAATATGTTTTTATTTCACACAAATAACACTGTAGCAGAACAATAACTAGCAAATAAATAACAAATTGAGGTATGTTGTCCGTGTGAAACCGGGCTACCACTCAGCGTTATGCTGCATTGAGGCATAACCACAATACAGCGCTGATTTTCAGTGGCAGCCCCGAGTGACCACACGCACGCTGAGCTTATAAATTACGTAAATTACTCTTAAAATAAATAATATTGGTAAAACAAAAGGAGATAAATATTATGAAAATAAACAAATATGTTACAAAATTGATAAGCGAACAAAATCTTTGAGTGGAAAAACCATATACTTAAAAACCACATGTAAAAAAAAAAGGAAAACAAGTATAGTAAGGACATCCTACATTATATACCTACTTTAATTTGTGCAATGAAACTAGCTTAACTCTAGAAAAAAAAACGATTAATACAAATCAATTAGTAGTCCATTTCATGCTATAACGTAGCTAGAGTAACGAAACTCAGTAAATAAAATCAACACAACCATTGAACAAACTAATTTTGAGCATTTTTGCAAAATCAACTCCTATGTGGGTCAAATGGGCTCCCAAAGTTAGTATGGAATTTTTTTTTTCATCACACGGATATGAAATTTTGTCAATGTACTAAGCCAAAGACATTAAGAAACACATGTATCACAACTTTTTCAAATTCGACCCGTAATGGGGTGTTAGCATGGTTTTTGAGTATGAAACGCGGAAAAAAAATATCATGCTGCATTGATGAAACTTTGCGAATACATTTATCAAACTAAAGCAATTATTGTATAAATAATATTTTTTTGAAAATCACCTCTTTAAGGGGTCCAATTGGGAACCTAAAAATGTTTTTCGACCTACAGTCATAAGACTTAATTTATGTATTCTACACAAGAGTCTAAGAAAAAGTTTTGCGGCATTCTGCAAAAAACAACCCCTGACCATAGGGGGGACCATTTAATGGGGTTGAAAAGTTTACACTTAGAACGACTTCCATTGAAGGCTATCATAGAGCTAGAGTACCGAAACTCGGTACAAAAATTGAATAAACTAATTTTTAAGCATTTTTCGATAATCAACTCCTAAGTGGGTCATATGGGGTCTCAAAGTTTGTATGAAAAAAAATTTTTTTTCACCACACTAACACCACACATAACGCAGCTAGAGTAACGAAACTCAGTACATAGACTCAACAAAACAATTTAACAAACGAATTTTCAGCATTTTTAGAATATCAACCCACCAAAAAATATTCATCGCATGAACACGAAACTTTATCAGTGTACTGATAAAACACGTGTATCATAATATTTTTTTAAATCAACCCTTGAAGGGGTTTAAGCATGGTTTTTGAGTAGCAAACGCGGAAAGAAAATCATGCTGCACTGATGCAACTTTGTGAATAAATTCATCAAGTTTACGCAATTTATTTTGAAAATCAACCCCTGAAAGGGTCCAAAAATGTTTTTTGTCCTACAGTCACAGGACTTATTTTATGCATTGCACACAATAATCTAAGAAACTTATTTAATGCATTCTTCAAAAAACAATCCCTAAGGTTCTTTTATGAGGTTGCAAAGTTTGCATGAACAAGAATTTTCATTTTAGCTATAATGCTGCTACAGTCACAAAACTCAATAAATAAACTCAACAAAACAAATGTTCTGCATTTTTCGGAAATCAACCCCTAAGTGGGTCAAATAGGGTATCAAAGTTGGCAAAAAAATATTTTTCATCAAACGGACACAAAACTTTTGTCATCATAAGAAGTTAAGAAATATGTCTGACACATTTTGATTTGAAAATCAACCCTTGACGGGGTTTTAGCACGGTTTTTGAGTATGAATGCGGCAAAAAATTCATGCTGCACTGATGATACTGCGGATGCATTCATGAAATTAAAGAAATCCATGTACAATATTTTTTTAAATTGGCCTCCAAACGGTATTAATTGGGGTCCAAATCATGTTTTTTTTTACCCTACGGTCACAAGACTTATTTTATGAATTGCACATAACAATCTAAGAAACATGTTTCCTGAATTCATCAAAAAACAACCCCTAAGGTCAATTAATGGTTTCAAAGTTTGCATGCATTTACATTTAAGTTATAAGGCAGCTACAGTCATGAAACTCGGTAAGTAAACTCAACACAACAATTTAACAAACTAATTTTCAACATTTCTAACCGACTCCAAAAAAGGAGGAGGTTCTCAATTTGTCTGTACATATTTTTTTTTTCTATGTATGTTCGCGCATGACTCTGGCAATTATGAACCGATTTCAAAAATTCTTTCTGTTACGGATAGGCCGCTCCACTGATTGGGTCCCTTAAAAATATTACTTACGAATCAGCAGTTCCTAAACAAAAAAAATTGTGACTCAGGAAATACTGTAGGAATGCCTAAAAGATGATGTTTTTATCGCTTTTTAAGGACAAAAATGGTCTAACTCCGGCAAATATTTACCAATTTTAATGATTCTTTTTTATTTGAAAGAAGGTAATGAACCACTGTAATGAATATGTATAAATGTTATCACAACCGGATAAGAACTTCCTGGAGAACCATGATTGATGTGTAGGAATTTATCTGGTAAAAAAAGAATATACACAGACGAATTGAGAACCTCCTCCTTATAAGTCGGTTAAAAAACCATGAAACTGGTGATCTCCATTACGTTACTCTGACACATATGAACCGATTTCGATGATTCTTTTTTATTCAAGAGAGTAAACTACTGTAATGATTTCATGCAAATTTCATTAGAACCGGATAAAGTGTGCAATTTTTTATTCGATAATCAACCCGTGGGATAAATGAGGTAGGTATCAAAGTTTGTATGTAATAAACAATTTTTTCAAAGACACGAAACTTTATCAGTGTACTCGTCAAAAAATTGAGAAACACGTCTAACAGATTTGTTTTTATAATCAACCCTTAGCGGGGTTTTAGCACGGTTTTTTAGTATCAAACGCGAAATCATGCTGCATTATGGACACTTTGCGGATACATTCGTCATATTGAAGTAATCCATGTAATCCAATTTTTTTTTAAATTAACTCCTAAAAGCGTTCAATTGAGTTCCAAAAAATATTTTATTCCTACAGCCACACGACATATTTTATGTATTGCATACAAGAATCTAAGAAACCCGTTTCCGACATTCTTCGAAAAATCCCTAAAGTTTGCGTGAAGAAAGATCTCCATTTACCTATTGCGACTATGGTAATGAAACTCAGTGAATGAACTAAACAAAACTATTGAATAAACTAATTTCCAGCATTTTTCGAAAATCAACCGCTAAGGGCGTCTACCAATGGGGTTACCAAATGGTTTCCACTTAACAACTTCATAAGTTGTTTAATGGAATGGCAAAATAAGTACTGTATCTTTTTAAATAAAGAAGTAAATATTTAAGAATCCCATTTCTTACACATATAATAACTTACACAAAAATACAGACTACATACTTGATACCTATTAGATCAGGGTTAATAAAAGTGTGAACAATATCGTTACATTAGTGTAAACAACGTTTTAAAAACCTCGATCCATAATTCAAAACACGTTTGAGTAACAAAGTAAACGCGAGCGAAGCCGCGGGCTACAGCTAGTAATATTATATACACACTACATAATATTATTAGTGTGTTTCAGAACAATGTAACACGGTTAATGTAAATTAACAAACAGTCGTACATGTGTGCGTATTTGCGTGTGTAAGACCTTGTGACAATATTTGGTCAACCGTACTTAGATCCTTTGAACACGACACACAGGTATCGAGAGCAGGGCGGGCGGCGCGCACCACTATAGTGCACCGGTATAATATATTATGAAATCCATAGTATTTCACTAATAAAACTAAATCATAATTATAAAAGGGAAGCAGGAATTATATAAACAAACACGTGTGTGAACAAGATATAATCAAACTACGTTATATATGCATAAGTTTTGTATATACCTATTTGAACTTAATGATTTCTGATATTTACGCAAAAACTACGCATTGAAATGAAACTAATTTTACGGATTATATCGCGGTTTATTTTTGATTTTAATTACCCGAAGTTTTGAATACTTTACAATCCATGAAATCTAAATAATCCGTATTTCTATTTGAACTTGTCTAGTTAACCTAAATATAGCCTGTCAGTTTTACAACTGAGTCGAATTCGAAGATGGTCAAAAATCAAAGTTAAAAAGTGGCCGAAAAAAGTTTCGCGGATGATGTCGCTCTACCTGGCTCGGTGTCGCGCGCTGATTTCCCCCGGCCCCCGACACGCCGCGGAGACGCGACTAGTCGACTACCACCCCGCATACTAATATGTAAGTATGTAATGTTACATTAATGTTTTACTCCGTACCCATGTAGTGAATAATAACGCCATCATTTTTAACAGCAGATCATGCATGGGCTTATACTTATAATTTGTAAGACGTTAAAGCGATCTTTGCTCAAAAATGTGTAATTCTGAATTTTGCTGTGTGCTCTCACCTCACGAAACGAGAGTACTAATTAAGCGTACTAATATAATAGCGAGTCATAATAAGTAACACGTAACGTTGGAGACACAGACGCTCTTGATCGTAAAATGTGAATGATATATCGAGGCACACGAATGACACGAGCCGCGGCCGCACTACAACTTAATATAACTAGCACCACTTAATATAACTTATGTAAGTACATAACCTTTAATTAGCGCCGCACTGTGCGACGCTCGCTACGCCGGCGCCGGTACTTACAATTCACATCTATTCTATACATAGTATAACACAAAGTTGCTTTCAGAGTCTGTTTGTCTGTATATCCGTATAACTCATCCTTAACCATGCAACGTATCTTTAAGCGGTTATCACCATAGGTTAGATAATTTTTCACTGATGATTTATGTAAGTATATTATTATAAAAAACCTAATTATGTTTTATGTAAGTAAGTAGAAAATAAATCAATGTTTTGCAACCGAGTCGCCGAAAAATAAATGTACAGCCCAGTCAGTGAGCTGTTATTACTGAGCCCGGTCAACTTATCTGTGAGTTGTCAATGTCAATGTCACTGTCTATGCAAACGTCAAAGTAATCGTAATTTTTATGAGAATATTTTAGTTCCTATCTCTACCACCCATGCAGACAAGTTGGTTGGTCTGTACCTACATGGCTTACGTAGTCATCTAATAAGTACTTCACGACGACGATGTACTAGAGTTTCGTTTCGTTCTATGTATAATTCCATATAAAATGGGGTAAAAATCCGGGATATAATGCGCCCCCGGCGGCGGGCTCACAGGCAAGGAACTGTGGGACACCTGGTGCACATCCCGCCGAGGAACTCAGGTTCTCCTCTCACCTGCTGATGCGATATCCGCGGGGTTTTAATGGGTAAGAACTGCCCGGTTGACGCTCGTTTACGTTGCAGTGGTGTAACTGAACGATGACACTTGGATTGCATTATGCTGTTATTTTATTACGAAACCTTTATACACCCAAATTGTGCACCGATATGAGTGGCTAAGTGAGTGAGTGTGTGAGTGGGCGAGTGAGAGTGTGAGTGTGTGAGCGTGTGTGTGTGAGTGTGAGTGAGTGTGTGTGAGTGTCTGTGTGTGAGTGTGTGAGCGTGTTTTTGTGTGTGTGTGTGTGTATGTGCGAGCGTGTATGGGCGTGTGTGTTTGAATGTGTGTGAGTGTGTGTGAGTGAGTGAGTGAGGGACCGACCGACCGACCGACCGACCGACCGACAGACCGACTGACTGACTGACTATAGAAAGAGACAGAACGAGAATGAAGTTTCACTTCTTCCGCGCGGAGGGACTCCACGCACGCACATTTTTTTTGTTTATCTTCATAAAAATACTATGTGTATAATAGGCGGTATTAGCTAATGTGGAGTGTAGCGTCCCCCTAAATGGGGTGTTTGCGTGATGACAGTCATGTGCCCGCATGTCCCGTCAATTAGCTTTTAATCCACTGGGCAGTATTAACATTAATAATGAATAATGGGACCGCCTCCCCAGGACACCGAGGAAAGCTTTCAGCCTCCGCAGCTCCGGCGAGATGACCGCGCCTCGGCCATTACCGCACTCGCGTTAGTCAGCGCCCGCGCGACCTCGCGCCGTTACCCACTGAGGAACATAAATTAAGCGAGCCAAAAATAACGTTACTTTAAATTTATAATACACTGTCCCGCGGACAACCTTGGCTTCATCGATCCCATTTTAAAGTTGACATGTATGCGCAAGCACTCGATGTGTTCGCGGAGCTAGTCTTTGCTGCGGGTGTTGTGATAGTGCCACGCGAATGTTTGTTATGTTTTCGTGGAGTGGTTTGGAATATAAATCTACAAAATGGCTTAGAAAGGGAGTATCTTTCAAACAGTATATTAAAATGTAACATACAAATACATGATGTATATTTAGTAAAATCCATAAAGTTAAAACGCACATTTTTACATAATTTATTTTTCACATAAAACTCAGCCCAGTGCGTTTTGCAAATGCCCGCTGTAAATTACCCCCCGTTTTAATTGGTCCTGGCGGGCGTCGCGCGGCACCGCACCGTGTCGCGTCATACCGAGGTCGTACCGCACGGCGCCGCATCGCGTCGCGCCGCCGTTTGTCAAAAACAATCACATACAAAACAATGATGCGTGTCGTCGCCGCCCGACAAATGGCCGCTGTAAGCGGATAAAAAATGGCGTAAATAATATCGTGCGCTGCGCTGTCCGTCACCGCCGACAATGCGCCCGTCACCGAGACGCGGCGCTACCGACAACCATTTTAATATTTTTCATATTCGATTATAGTATTCAGTATTGTCCATGTATACAGTCAAAATAATAAATAATCTAAGTGCGACTCACGTGCCGAGAGTCTGTGATTCATCTTCTTTTTTTAGTACCTTTTTTAGACGTACAAAAATTAGTTGCTATTAATTAATGTTGCACAGTTTATAATTGTCCATTTTATTTTAAAATTTATTGTTTCATTTATATGGAGCTAGCGATCATTATAACTAATATTTAAGCTCACCAATCTTATATTTAGAGTTCGAGAACGCTGTCAATTACATTAATTTCAATAAATGTTATATTATTTCAATAATACTTTTAATATATCCGAGTGTTTTGAATCGCGAATTAAAACGATGTTTAGACCGCCTTTATAATTAATATTCGTAATGTAACTGGTATCACTTGTCAGTCACTCAAATAAATGTCAGCAACTAACACCGCCAGGCTGCGAGGGGGAACGACGCGATGAAACGCGCGACACGATCGACGCGGTGCCGTGCGGTGCGGTGCGGTGCGGTGCGGTGCGACACAGGTGCGATACAGAGCGCCGGCGTGCCGCGTATTCCGATAAGTGGGTCGCGCCATCGTACCGTCAACAAAAAAATATCAAAACAAAAACTGTACCGAGAGCGGTGACGCGTGTCGCGATCCGTGTAACAACGCGCGACTGATTGCCCCTGAAAGGGTGAAGCGACACAAATAAAAAGTACGCCGTCCCCTCTGTACATTCCTGATTAAAACACAAGCGACACTGTACAAAGCGATTATCGGACCGTACACCGCCGCCTATTACTTTATTCCCGGGCCGAGCTCGGCCGCGCTTCTACGTCATTGTTGTTTTCACATCGACGTAGGATTAATTTGTTACAATAAATCTTTTGTCGACGGTACTGGCGTGACGTTTTACATATTAAATCAAATTGTTGTTTTTGTAGAGTGGCGCGCGACAATGAGAGGGCGCGGAGCGATCCAGTTAGCAATAATAAAAGCTCGCACACGGATTATACTTTTATTATAATCGGTACTTACTTTGTATGATACACGCGTCGCAATCATACAAAAAATATTCTGTTTATTCTGATATTTAATGATTTTTGTATAGAATCTAATTACGATATGCGATCTTGAGCAATGCGCCTGCCCATGGACGTCACCTAAGATAATAATTAATAGGTCTCTTGTGCCCAGTAATTTCTGAAGCCTACTTAAAATACATTATGTATAAAATCCTGCTTCATATCGGAGTGCCAGATTTTCTGATCTAATACCCCAGTGCTACATATATGTCGTGCTACGCCCCGTGCTCAAGGAGCCTGCTGCCGAGTTCAATTAATACAATTTAACATGAGTGTTGATGTTATTATTAAACTACGCCTTATATTTCAATGTAGGACTAAAGGCAGCACGCTATTGGCCAACATCCATCAATAGCTCTACCTTTCACAATGATGGTATTTAAGCTCAACAGATCAAAATACATATTACAAATAGACTAAGTAGGAAAACATTGAAAGTATAGTAATTGTGTAAGTGGCTGTGTGTTATTATTATTACTAATTGTAATCCGGGGCATCTCAAACAGTTTACTTACAGTAAGTTATTACTCACATCATGTAGCCAGGAGAGTTTCCTGGCGGGGGGGTTGGCGCGCACGTGGCACTCGAAGTACACGTCGTCACCCTCCTTGATGTCCCCCGCCGCCAGCGAGCTGCCCAGCCGCAGCCGGACCACTGGCGGATCTACGGGCGGATACTTTGGTCACTATACAACTGGTAGGTTGTACCTAATGTCACCATAAAATATGCAAAAATCACCACACCCACAAAATCACTGAGAGTAAATTCGTAGAGCATCAACTTTTTAATCGTTATAAGTTTAAAAAAGAAACAATCGTAAAAGAGAGTCTTGAACCAATACCGAGTACAGTACTTCGCATTGTGAATAATGGTCTGAAAGGCTTCGGCTTCTGCTCTCATCATAGCTTTACGTAGGGCTCATTTTTGTTAAACAGAAGAGGACATGAACAGATTTACAATAAAATGATAGGTTCCAACATCAATCAGATGTCAACAGCTGACTGATTGATACACCATGTGTGAGGTAACAAGAGTGAGCTAGTGACAGGTACTAACAAACGACATTGATAGTCCAGGAGGTCTCCATGGTGAGTGTGGTGACGTTGGGGTTCTCGGCGCGGCAGGTGATGGGCTTCCCGTCGTCGTCCAGGGTGGGCACGAAGCTCATCACGCTCACCGTCAGGTTGTCCCTCAACTCCTCCTGCGAACAAATCAATCACTTATATATAGAACGTGCCTGCGGTTGCTAAGCACCTACTTTGTGATATTGGTTATTTGGATTGAACCACGTCGAAACTACTTTAGCGAAAATTAAGGTCGATTTGATGAGGTACCTATATTGGATTGGATATTATAGATAAGTGTGGTATGCATAGCATAAATGGCTTATTATTCAATACGAGGTGGGTGCTATTTAAACAAACGCTATATATTTTTAGGTTTTAGTCGTTGCGGAATATCCAATCACAAAATTTCCTTTTGCATGTTTATAATCTAAATTAAATTTGGGAGTCGGCTGACGTCGCCACAGCGTCATTGCCGAGTGACTGGTTCGTTAGTTCCGCCGACTATTATGAATTAATCACTGAGCAGGGACTGACGCGTGTCGACGCCGCGCCACGTCGGTGGAGAGAAATTATTGACAACCAAACCAACAGAGATCCAACACTAGAAACTCAATCTATATATAAATCTATATATACTTATAATAAAACTGTAACAGGTCCAATTAAAAAAAAAAACATTTTTGGCTTTAGTATCGATTATAGAATGCCCTCCAAATATAATTTTCAAAATATCTTCAATGTACTGTAATGTACATTGAAGATATTTTGAAAATTATAAAAATGTTTTTTTTTTATTTTTGTCTGTCTGTCTGTCTGTATCTCGGCTGAGCATCACGCCGAAACTACTGGATGGATTGAAACGAAACTTGGCATGATTTGAGTTAATACTCCGAGGTAGGACATAGGATACTTTTTATCCCGACATTCAGCACGGTTCCCTTGGGAGAGGGCACTAAAGTCAAAATGTGTAGGTTATACGCTTGCTCCGATTTAACAATTTTTCATTATAATTATAATAAATATTTGTAACGAAACACCCATAGACAGTTGTTAACAATGTTTGGAAATCGATCAGGTTAAGCAACGTTAGGTAAGGTTATTAAATAGATCCTTCGGAGTTGCTGGACGCTCGGGGTGTGGGCCCTTTGAGCGTCCATTGAGTACGGCGGCAACTCCGAGGAGGACGGCGGCGGGTTGCGACCCCCGTCCCCGTGAGTACCGTGTCAGGTTCCCAGGGGGCCACAATGCGCCCCCCGGCGGCGGGCTCAAAGGCAAGGCACTGAGGGGCCCTGGTGCAGATCCCACCGGAGAGCCCTGGGGTCCCCTCTCATGTGCCGATGCGACAGCCGCGGGGATTTAGTGGGTAAGAATCCCACATACCCCGGTCGAGCCCCACAGCTCCCGGGGATCTTTCGAAGATTTCCTCCGCGTCAAAAAAAAAAAAGGTCATTAAATAGATGGGTGACCGTTTAAAGCCATTTTTGTATTCTATGCGAATGTATATTATTGAAAGTTTAGTTAACGTAAACACAGCACGGGTGGAGCTGCGTGGGTCAGCTAGTTAGAATATAAATTAGTAAAAAAGTCATATTCTAAGGGGCACATTTTGTCAGCGTAGTTGGGCTAAGTAGAATCTAAGCCCTTTGCCCTTTGGAGTCGCTGGACGTTCGGGGTGTGGACTCTTAGAACATCCATGGAGTACGGCGGCGACTCCGAGGAGGACGACGGCGGGGTTGCTACCCCCGTCCCCGTGAGCACCGTCTCAGGTTCTCGGGGGGCTACAATGCACCCCCCGGCGGCGGGCTCAAAGGCAAGGCACTGAGGGGTCCCTGGTGCAGATCCCACTGGAGAGACCTGGGTTCCCTCTCATGTGCCGATGCGACAGCCGCGGGGGTTTTAGTGCGTAAGAATCCCACATACCCCGGTCGAGCCCCACAGCTCCCGGGGATCTCTCGAAGATTTCCACCGCGTCAAAAGAAAAAAGTAGAATCTAAGCAACTCTAATCTTATGAGTCGTTCTATAGCAGCATAAATTAATATTGTTGTCTTTTACTTACGCGAATATTACACATCAATCGGGATAATAAAATTAAAAAATAAACCGCGATAAAATCCGTAAAAGTAGTTTTATTTCAAAGCATAAATTAATATTTCACTAATCTAAAATTGTTGAATTAATATGACTATTTAAAACCTCGTAAAGTGACGCCCAAAATGAGCCTGAAATTGAGGAAATTGAGTGTTTTTTTTTTAACTGTAACTAGTGCTTGACAGCAAAATCTTCTTATGGAAAGCAACGACGTGGTCATGGATGGTGATATTGCTAAACAGAATGAACCACTGTGCTGGCAGCAATAGGAGGGAAACTGCTGAAAACTCTCCGCCGCGCGAAGATGGAGTTACTTCCTGCGGGAGGTCTTGCTTTACAGTGGACACTGTCGTAAGTTTATCAAACCGAGTGTCAAGTAGCGAAACCAACTAGTCTAGAAATCTGTGGAGTCAAAGATTACATGTAAACTATCTACAAGGATTCCAGGAACTCTGCATTGCAATACCTATAGTTAAAAGGCCGAATCCATGTTAGTTGAACGCACACGTACTAAGTAATAAGTATATTTTGTTGGCATCCAAATTCATTTATTCAATGTAATCCAGTTATGAGCACTTAATGAACGTCTCCGCGCTGAGTAATATACGCTTAAAGTTTCCCACGCTAGTGCGAAAGATTTCGGATTGATATGCAAAGGAGTCGGCTTTGCCTCGTGAACCCAAATTGGATCCACTTTATTACGGGTATATACCTATTTTACATTATAATGAAACTTGTCTGATTAAGTCTACAACGTGTTCAATATTTACATAATATGAGATTACAGCTAAAACTTAAGATAACTCAAGACGCGGGTTGAGATAAAAGAGATTGTCAGTAATGAGATCGTTCTAACATTAGAATAAAATTTACAATTTTAATATGCCATGTAAATTCGGAACGGGGAGACGGAAATATCTGATAATAAGTATAGCATCAAGAGTTTAGTCAACACTCCGCCGCCGGCACCGGTCCATTCGACCCACGAGTGCTCGTTTAGAGCTCACCTCGGACCGACCACTTGATGTCCCGCTTGCACAGCCATTTTTTTTTTTTGCAAATAGACAACTAAGCAGAAAAGGGACCTAGATTACTTTTGAAAGGTTATTTTAGTACAGTTGATATTTGAGTACGCAAGTTTAGGCGTAAGTTCTGAATAGAACCGTATACCTACTCGTGAAGAGAGCAGCCATGCCGATAGTGCAATTCAGCATTGCACTATCGGTAGTATTACAGAAAAGAAAATTTCTTATGGCACGACTGGCTGTGCCAGAGAGTTGTGTCATGAAGGGTAAACGCTTTTTAATAACCGTAATAAAATGTTAACATACACATCAAGAAGAAATACTCCGCACATTAATATCCTTGTTCGCTAAAGGCTACCACTTAATTAATACCCACACAGGACAATACGTTAACGGTGTCCAGTGCGGAATCGCTTACCGCGCGTAATATCGGCGAGGATGTGTACAAGCCGTGGTCGGCCGCAGACTAATGGCGGGCGCAGGTGCGCAGCGACGATAAGTGTCCTACGTTCAGACATAGATCGCACGTCGGTCGCACGGGCCTGTCGGTCGACAGCGCCCCACGTGTCTCAGTGACCGCATCGATAGGGTTAGCATTCACATACTCCACTTAGCGCGGTGACTTGAGTAAATTGTGTAATTTTGTCGACTATATTTTTTTTTCTTCTCAATAAAAGATTGCGCTTTACTGCGCATTAGACCTACTAAAGTAACACAGCATTAGGAAAGCCTATTTGATTTTTAGGGTTCCATACCTAAAAGGTAAAAAAGGAACCCTTAAGGTGAGACTTCGTCTGTCTGTCTGTCTGTCACACCTATATATTTCAGGAACCGCTGACGCTATCGATTTGAAACTTGAAACAGTTTTAGATCTTTTTTACCCAACCTCATTGCAAATGAAAAAAAATATTTTTTCCTTCTAGTTTTTTTATGATTGTCGAAATGGGTCATCAAAATTTCAAAATAAGACTACTATATCGAGTGGGGTATCATATGAAAGGGCTTCATTTGTACATCTCAAAACAGATTTTTATTTTGGTATATGTCACGTAGTTCTTGGCTGATAATCAAAAATGTCAAAAAAAATACCGTTCCCCCTTATCTCCGAAGTTTGTGAAGGGAAAAATCTGAAATAATTATGGGTAATATATGTCTATCTATGTATGAGTTTTATCCCATACACCTTTTAGAAATGATAAGAAATGCTATTTTTTGATAATACTTATATTTGAGTTCACTTATGATAATATTGATAATGTAAATGTGCGTTGACGGCGCGGTCCGCGTGTGAACTGATTTGTATCGAGGTAATTGTGCAAAGGTTTGCAGTTTGCGCGATTACCAGGAATAATGTACGGTTGGACCGTACATGCTCCCGGGCGGGAGAGATGAGGAAGCTGTGAGATGATGTGATTAGTATGATTGATGCTACAAAATGATGAAACAATATCTCTTAAGTGTACGTTAGTAAGTGCTAATTACAAATGAATCCCGACATTTATGCTGTGTCGAATTTTTTAAAAGTACACTTATTTAGAATAGGCGACGTAGCTCTAGTGACTACCCGTGTACTCGGTTCTAGGTTAGCACTCGCGCACTGATCACTAGACTCTGCTTTTAGTTTTGCACTATTGCACTGATCACTAATTCTCGCAGTGTAGAAGACGCTCGGAAGCGGCGCCTGCGGCGCGGTGCGGCGCCCTCGGCGCGCGCGCACGCACGCGTACGCAGCGCAGGCCAGCCCGCCCGCCGCGACGCAGTAGATGGCTACGTAGTGGTGGACGTCGTGAAATGATAATCCGTCGTCGTCTTCATCCAAATGATCCATTGCTTTCATTTCATCTATTTGCTTTGAGATATTATGCAATGAATCTCGATAGCTGGTCTGCTGATACTCATTAATAGGGATCGATAAGTTGATAATGTTATTAACAGGTTCGATCTCTATTGCGACGACGTCCGGCTTCATGTTCATCTCGAGCGTTTGTTGTTTATGTGACGTAATTGTGAAGGTCTCGCCCTTGATGACGCAGTCGTTACCCAGCGCGATAATTTTTACTCCAGTCAGCTGTTCGACGGTAACCTGATGACCACATATGATTCGGAGCGTACAATGACCGCAACATGATAGTATGAATGTGTTTATTTTGATTAGTTCTATCCATGTGGTTTTGCAGGCCGTAGTTATGACCTTGCAAACGTTGCTTTCTTGACTCTTTGCACAGAGATTTTCATCTGAATCTCGTTGATAAATAGGTTTTTGCAATTGACACAGTTTAGTATCGGTGTCAAAGTGTGTACATTTATGTAACTCATCCTGAGATATGGGCAGGAATGTATCCTTTTTCATATTAAAAGCCAAATATTGTGCTACTGGTGCTATGCTCACCATTGTATTTTTTACTTGATATGGAATAGGAACCACCCTATATATATCGTAACTCTCCCTGCTGACGAGTGGTATTTGTACTTCAAAAATGAAGTATAGTGGAGTCATGCGTGCTTTCACTTGCATGATTTAATATATTTTATATAAATCTATCATTAGGTTATCAACCGGTAATGATAAATCCTTGGGTATCTGACTAGAAATGATACCCAGTTGTTCTTGTAGCTGTGTTGGACTTATAAGATGAACATTTAAGTGTTGCATATTAGTTACAGTATCTAACAAGGTATTTTGGATGTTTCTTAAGTTTTCCAGGACATTATTGGCGATAATACTTGATAAAATAAATTCTTCGATGCTGATT
Organism: Furcula furcula; assembly: GCA_911728495.1. Taxonomy (NCBI): domain Eukaryota; kingdom Metazoa; phylum Arthropoda; class Insecta; order Lepidoptera; family Notodontidae; genus Furcula; species Furcula furcula. The sequence continues at coordinate 31,027,601 of OU452245.1, read as the reverse complement.
GATTTTTGAACTTCATTCTTTATTAATTCAGTTGCTTGATCCAAATTAATTAAGTGTTGATTAAATATTTTATGCTGCTTTTCCATGCTTTCTTCGATTCTTTTCAATACATTATTCTCTGCTTCTATAACGGACGTCTGATTTCTCCAGAGTGATGCTAAATGCTTTTGGTTTTGTCTAACTAACGTAATATCTTTCTCATATTGCTCTGCAAAACGCTCGTCTAATATACCGAAAAGACCGTTAGCGACATATCCAATGCCATTGATAAGTCCTCGTCGCACGCGTTTGTGCGCTTCAAAATGCTGATTGAGCAACGTACGGTCATAGTATTCCAGTTCTGAGTATCCATGCCGTAATTGCATCATTATGACATTACAATGATTTTGTTCGATACGTCTTTCGTTATGTGTGCATATATTATCCAGATGTTTTAGATAAATATTAAATACTTTTGATCCTTGCCAATATGGTTGCATATCATAATAAACTAATAATTTCCATTGATCTTGTACCAAACGCATTTCGGAAAGCTTGTCCAAATAAATACTTTTATGATTTTCGAAAGATGATATGTTATAAGCTCCGTTTACGGTTACGGTGAATAACATAAAAAGCAATAGCAGAACCTTTGATAAGGCGTTAATACACGAACTTCCTTTGATTTCTGTTTTCTTGTCGGTTTTTGATGACGAAATAGATTGATGTGTGTCTCCGACTTGCTGCTCAGGGTGTACAGGTAGCACTGATAACTTGATTATTGGTCGTTTTAAGACACCGCCTTTAGTCCTCACTGACACCACCCTGACGTGACCGTCTTTACCGGGGTGAAGGTCTATGATGCGTCCTAATGCCCACTTCCCGGGAGGCAGGTTCACGTCGTGTATTATTACAACGTCATTAATCTTGATATTTTCTTTTGATTGTTTCCACTTGCTTCTTGCTGATAAGGTACTCAGATACTCTGTGCACCACCGTCTCCAAATATCGTCCGATATTTTTTTGTGTGAGTTGCCACCTAGTCCGCTCATCTCTTTCAGTTGGAATGATTGTAAGAAGTGGTCCACTTGCCAGAAAATGGGATGGCGTAAGGTAGTCAATGTCGTTAGGGTCTTCAGTTAGTGCACAGAGTGGTCTCGAGTTAAGGCATGCTTCCAGCTCTGATAATATAGAAGAGAATTCTTCGTATGTGAGTTTTTGTTCTCCGACGACTCGTCTAAGATGATATTTGAGGCTTTTGACGGCTGCCTCCCATAATCCCCCTGCGCTAGGCCAGGAAGGAGCATTAAAATGCCATTCTATCTGCATCTCACTAATTTCGGTGTAAAACTCCGCTGATAATATTGATTTTAGATTTATAAATTCATTTGATAGTTTCTTGCTTGCCCCTAAGAAATTAGTGCCGTTGTCACTGTACATGTGACGCGGAGAACCTCTCCTAGCTGATAAACGGCGGAGTGCCATTAGAAAAGCTGATGATGATAGATCGGACACTAGTTCCAGGTGGACCGCTTTAGTGACCATACAGACAAATACTGCCACGTAGCCCTTTGATGTTTTTATTCCTCTGCCCTTACTCGCTTTCACGTCAACGTAGCCCGTGAAGTCCACACCTGTGTGATAGAAGGGTCTAGTCGGGTTCGTCCTTGCTTCGGGTAAATCACCCATTAATTGATGATTTTTAATAGGATTGTGCTTTCGGCATAGAACACATAGACGTAATCGTTTTTTGACGGCTCTATTACCCCTTATTATCCAATATTGCTGTCTCAACCGCGACATAGTGATACGAGCTCCGCCGTGAAAGGTGGACTTATGTGCTTGGTCTATCAAAAGATTGGTTACATGACCAGTATGTGGAATGATTAAAGGATGTTTCATATCTTCACTGATTTGGCTATTTCTAAGTCTACCACCGACTCGTAGTAATCCATTACTATCTATGAATGGGCTTAAATTGAGCAATTTGCTTGTTGATTTTAATTTGCTATGATTTTGGAGGTCCATGATATCCACTGAGAATTCTGCTGACTGCACATGCTTGATAATTTTATGCTTTGCTTGTTGTAATTCATGTGCAGTTAAATACGAAGGCTTATTAGGAGTTCGTGATAATGCTCTTAATATCCATGCTAGGACACGAGTTGCTCGAGTGAAGCTGCTGTGCTTGTTGATTAAGTCATCTAAAATACTCGAGTTCGTGTCACCTTTAATGATAGTATTCGTTTGCTTGATTTTTCTTGATTCCAATTCTGTATTATAGACAACTGGTTTTAAATGCTTTTCATATTCCGACGTTGATAACCAACTGGGGCCGTTCCACCACAGTGTGTGTTCTTTTAGTTGCTTCACTGTCACGCCGCGGCTGGCACAATCAGCTGGATTTTCTGATGATTTGACATAATGCCAACATGATGAATCCATTGTTTCTCTGATTTTTTCCACTCGATTGGCCACAAAGGGTTTCCAGCGAGTTGGCTCTCCTCGAAGCCAGCCTAGCACCGCAGTGGAGTCGCACCAACCGTATGATATTACCTTATGCGGGCTTAAACTGTTGGCAACGGTGCTCATCAATTTTGAGAGTAAGTGTGCCCCACTTAACTCTAATCTCGGTAGTGATATTTCTGCCGTAGATTTTTGCGTTTTACTAACAGGAACTAGTTTGGTTTTTGCTGCCAATAAGTTCACTGATACTTTATGCTGCTGTTGGATCCGCACATACACGACGCAGGCATATGCCTTTGTAGATGCATCACAGAAACCATGTAACTCAATACATTCTTGATCTCCTGTTCCGATCCACCTCGGAATGCTAATTTGATTAATATTCTCTATATCTGATCTTAATATTAACCATTCAGAGTAGATATTATCTGGTACGTCATCATCCCAGTTTATGTTTGCTAACCATACGTTTTGAAATAATAATTTTAATTGTACAATTACCGGCGCTAACCAACCAAGTGGGTCGAAGACTTTCGATATCTCTGCCAATAACGTCCGCTTATTCGGTCGTGATGCAGACTGCTGACTCATTTTACATTGAAAAGTAAATGTATCTTCTTTCGCATTCCAGGTCAGTCCTAACGCCCTAGTAGACTCCTGATGTCTAAAGTCGAACGAATCTTGATGATCTTGTGATTTGCTTAAATTCTCTAACAGCTGTGGTTCATTAGATGACCATTTACGAAGGTTAAATCCACCACACTTAAGAAGTAATATTAAATCGGTTTGTAACTGCTTCCCGGAACTGATATCATGGCTTCCGCTTAACAGGTCGTCCATATAAAATTGTTGTTCCAGGACCTTTGCTGCTAGAGGGACCAACAAGATGTATGAGTTTTATCCCATACACCTTTTAGAAATGATAAGAAATGCTATTTTTTGATAATACTTATATTTGAGTTCACTTATGATAATATTGATAATGTAAATGTGCGTTGACGGCGCGGTCCGCGTGTGAACTGATTTGTATCGAGGTAATTGTGCAAAGGTTTGCAGTTTGCGCGATTACCAGGAATAATGTACGGTTGGACCGTACAATCTATATTTTACAGGAAAAATAAAATGATCTTTCTAAATAGTACAGTTTTTTAGTAATCCTAAAAAAACCTCGACATCAAACTTAGTTTTGCGGCTTGTTTTTTTTTTGCTACCTGAGGTGTTAGATAGATAGATAGAGAACTCTTTATTGCACACCAAAAAGTACAGGAAAACAAAGAAGTACAAAGAAAATATACAATGGTATACATTGGGCGGTCTTATCGCACGTTGCGATTTCTTCCAGACAACCTTAGTCTTCCAGACAACCTTAGGGTTACATGAGTATTAAAATAAATTACCTTAATACGTCCAAAGATGGTATGGATAGTGGCGATCAATATAACTTTCAACCATTAAAAATATGTGTTACATAAATTTAACATTATCATTGAACATAATATCACATTATCCATTTTCACTAAAAATATTTTTTGCTGTCCGGCTGCCGACAGACACTGAGTTCAGCCGAACAAACCCGAACGCGATAAAGCTGCTAAAGAGTCATTCATTTCAAGCAGCGAACGACTTTACGGCATTCAAATTCACAGAACACTTCAAATTTCAGCTTTGTCACCCTGCGCTATTGTAATTGAATTTAATTAGTTATCGAGAAAGAAATTAATAAAACCACTGATTGAATTTACAGTTTACTATCGACCCCGTAGACAGAATATAATACAGACATATACCAAGCGTGCCGCCGATAAGGACAGAAAAATAAGTACATACTAAATTTAGAGTTGCCACGTAAGGGAAATTTTACCCTTTGTGTAAAGCAAATACGGAGGTTGTTGTAAATTATATTTTCTTTCCTAACCAAAATCCACTTTTTTGACACAACATTTACTTTTCTTACATTATATCGTCTTAATCTATGACAGTCTGCAAAAAGTACGAAAGTGATTGTTATAATAATGTACTCCTAGCCGAAACGACCACAGCGGCCAATCTTTCACAAGATCAGCCATGTACGCAGGAGATATTATAGTGCACAAGTCCTTGCGTAGACACAAGTGCACTCTCTCTTCCTTTATATAATAGGTACCTCTCATAATCCGATGGGACGGAAGACCGACACGACTGGGGAGAAGTTAAGCGCAGGACCGACTTTTTACATGCCCATCCGACGCATGTGTGGCGTATCTCGGATCACGGTTTCGGAAAGCCAAAGGGGCTGTCAAAAAGATGACAGCGCGCTAGTATCTATGGCAGAGACATAATTTAAATTTAATAATTTAATAATTTAATTTAATAATTTAATTTTTAATAATTTATTTAATGCCACAAATAGTTTAAAATAAGTTGTAAGTACAAAAACTACATGTTTTAATTATTACGATTACTCCACTGTATTATAAGTTGTTCTCTCTCAATTTGATTATAAGTGTTTATTACCAAAGCTCGGTGTTTTAATTTGACGGACAGGAGTCGGGCATACGTCCTATCGCAAATCCCGACACATGGATCATCTTACTTTACAGACAATCAGGTCATCGGCCTGCATTGTCCTAGCCAATAAGGAACAACTACTCAAATTTGTTGCCCTTCGCAGGATTCGAACCCACGACGGAGGCTACAAAGTGAATGTACACTTAATATCATATATGCTGTAGCTGTAGCTAAGGTCTATTCCACATTGTTCACCTGGGTGATATCACGTGGTGATTAAAGTGGCTAAGAGCTGTAGATAATTATTGGCCTCATACAAAAAAGTTAAGAGATAAAAACAATAATATGCTATTTCCCAGAGAGGTAGGCAAAAATTGGCTTTCTTATAACTTAATATAGTATGTATATACTATGGCCATCGAAAAGTCTTTGCTTGTGGCGGCTTCGTGTGGCGGGTCACCCCCTTCCCTCCAATATGGTTGAGGGGAGTGATGGCTGCTGCTCGAGTCAACTCGTGCGCGGGTGCTGCTTGGGGGGACTGGTCCGACTACTATCCCTTTGGCATTTTAGTTTGTTGTATTTTCGTCGTATTTTTTATTTTATTTGATATTTTGAACGGCAGGACACACTGTCGCTGGTGCTAATCTAATTGTAAAAAGACAAACTTTGTTTTAAAAAAAAATGTGAAAAAATGACAAGCCCGCTGAGTTTCTTGCCGGATCTTCTCAGTTGAGGCCGCGTTGTGATCCGGTGGTAGCTTTTAAAAAAAATGACCGTTCAAAAGTGCTAGCGTTAAGCCTATTTGAAATAAAAATTTTTGAATTTTGAATTTTGAATTTTGGCCATTTACCGGGTAAGTTTTAGTAAATTTCTCCAATATACAAATCTATAGTACTAGTATCTTGGGACAATCTACGCTTGACCAATGACCACCTGATCTCAATCTACGCAGATCCTTTAGTAAGGTAACCAGATAAATGATTACAAATACTTGTAAACTGTTTAAATACATATTTAAATAGATAAATAACACCCAGACAATTGTTCAGAATCCTTCGGAATCGAACCCATGTCCTATTGGGCAGCGGCCAGGTCCCTCAGATCGTCGAACAGCCGTACATCGCCGCCGTCCGTGGCATGTACTGCTCGACCCACCCGACCCGATGTCCGTCCTCCTGGACCATGACACAACACCAACACCAACACCGACAACGATGTCAAGAGTCGTAAACACATCAACACACAGACACCGGTCTCGCCGGCGAGGCCGAAGGGATCCGTATGCATGCGACCTCGACATGCATCCCCTCGCTGAGTTTCTTGCCGGTTCTTCTCAGCGGGGGCGCGTTGTGAACCGGTGGTAAACTCATTTTCTCTAAGCGGCAGCCCAAGCCGAGGCCGTGCCTCCCTGAGGTGCCCTTGTGCTAGTCGCTACCCAAACCTTTCTGGCTGGAGCGCTTTAAGCGCTCGCCCTCTTGTCCGGTGGAACAGTACTATTCCTACAAAAAAAAAAGTGATGATCAATAAAGCAAAGTGACTATCAAGCTTCAGTTGTCCACCAAACTTTGATGTCTACTGAAAGTGTGTTTGGTATTTATTGGTGATTCAAGTTAGGCAATGCCAAATGAAACATTTGATAGTTATTTAATAGTCACTTTGCTTTATTGATCATCACTTTAGTTGTCAAACGAGATAGGTACATAATAGGGGGGCAAATGAAACAAACTATTCAACGTCGGTACTATTTATTTATAATTCAGACAAATTTACCAATAAATTGTAACCAACAACATACATACATATATTTAAACAACATGCATATAGTAAAAGCACGATTAAATGTACAATGACCATTGTGCCTATAAATAACGAATGAATACGTCCTGCGCAGCCTTGGACGAATTACTTGAGCGCTTACGTTATTTCTGAATATTTAAGCATTCGGGAATAACTTTTAGCAACCTAATTAATTATTTTTGTTGCTGCTATCCACAGTATACAAATATCCATATTTTCAGGAAATCATAAAAATAAATTCGGGAAATTTGAGAAATTCTTCGATGCACCCAGCATGTGGGATCGTGTATGATGCACTTAATAATAATTTACCACTTATTTATGGTGGTCTCTCTTTTATACACTGGCAACACTGATAATGGCGATCAATAAACTGAAAATCTTAGGTTATGGATGAAAAACAAGAATTTATCGATCTTACACGTAACTTTCAAGTAAAATAGTAACTAATTTAGAGCAATAAGATCTAAATAAGTCGTTTACATGTATTAGTTTCTAAATGTAATCTCTAAATTGGCCATAATAATTCACGTTTACCTGTGAAACGATACTCCACTAATTTTACGTTCACTGTCACTTTTACAGCCTATAATACTGGACTGCACGATTCTTATAGGATTTCCACAACACACAGTAATGTCACAGTTAGTTTTTTATTGAATTTTAAGTTATTTATTTAATATTAAAACCACGATAAAATTGTTACGGAGAAAAGTGGGAGCAAACGTCAAATTTGTTTCGCACCCACGGCGCGGAAAAATCGAACACATGCTGAGGGACAAAAAATCATATACACTGTTTCTTTCTATCACACGTAACCTACATAAACGCATTCTTTTCTTGCGTGAATGAGAAAGAAAGTGTCCAGCCCTCTATTGTTTTCTTCCTCTAAGATCGACCCGGAGTGGGCGACAATGTAGGTACTCTGTGGTGGGCGAAAAAAATAGTTGTACAGCGCCATCTATTGGAGTAATGAGAACAAAATCTTTATTTTTGGACAATGTTCATTTGGAGCATGTTAATTTGCTGGCATATTTGGTAAATTTATTCAACGATAGCTTAGTGATATTTTTAATTTAACAAATCCTCATTCAGTTGAAAATAATAATATCAATTAATGAATGATAAATAATAGTTTGAAAACTTTCATACGTGCAATGTTTTATGATACGGACCGGTGTGGGACAGATTTAGAGATACCGCTCCGGCGTAATTGTAAAAGACGATATTTGTACAATAAATATGTAGAAAATGTGGCATTAATAAGCAATGGTTTATCGTAATGAGTAGTTGAACAGTATTTGGTTTATGTCACGTAGTTTTTGGCTGATAATAAAAAAATGACAAAAAAAAATACTGTTTCCCGCGTATCTCCGAAGTTTGTGGAGGAGAACAACTGAAATAATTATGGGTAGTACATGTTTATCTATATTTTACAAGAAAAATAAAATGATCTTTCTAAGTAGGTACAGTTTTTAGTAATCCTAAAAAAACCTCGATAAGCAGACTTGGTTTTGGGTTTTTTGCTATCTGAGGTGTTACATGAATAGTAAAATTACTTTAATACGTCCAAAAATGGTATGGAACCCTCGGTGCGCGAGTCCGACTCGCATTTGACCGGTATTTTTTATTTATTTTATAACGTTTTAAAATAATATAGGTAAACGTATCATATTAAATTTGTTAATTCATTATACCTATTTCAAATAAATATGTATTGTGTACTAGTGATTTGTTGATATGCGGGCTGTATCACGCGTCGACAATAAATCCGGGGAAAGTCCGGATCGTGCGCGGACCCCTCGATTCGCGGTACAATATGTACCAGGCTTTATTCGCGTTAGGGACAAAATGACGATTTGAGAGCTTGTCACATCGTCCAGTAATCCGTTGCGACATGTGTGGGCTAGACAATTGCATTATATTATTTAAACTAGCTGACCCACGCAGCTCCGCATGCGCTATTTTTACGTTAGCTAAACTTTTAATAACAGACATTCGCATCGAATACATAACCTCTTTTTTTATAGTCGGTTAAAAACTGGGACCCACTTTTTACTTGCTCTCCGAAGCACGGACCCGTTTAGTTCAAATGGCGTTATACGGTCACCCATCTATTTAATGACCTTACCTAACGTTGCTTAACCCGATCGATTACAAAACCTTGATAACAACTCTCTATGAGCGTTCCCTTACTAATATTTATTATAATTATGAAGAAAAATTTATAAAATCGGACCAAGCGTATAACCAAGTACCCATTATGACTTTAATCCACTCTCCCAAAAGAACCGTGCTAGATTACGGGATAAAAAGTATCCTATGTCCTACCTCGTAGTAAGATCTTAAATTATGCCAAGTTTCATTTGAATCCATTCAGTAGTTTCGGCGTGATGCGCAGCCGTGATACAGACAGACAGACAGACAGACAGACAGACAAAAATTAAAAAAATTGCATTTTCGGCCTCAGTATCGGTTATAGAATGCCCTCCAAATATAATTTTCAAAATATCTTCAATGTACAGAATTGGACCTGTTACAGTTTTATTATAAGTAAGTATAGATAAAATAAGTGAAAATCAAAGTAAGTGCGAAATGATTGTAACACTTATTTAACAAAATAGGAAGGTAATCTTAAGGGAGGTATGCCATAGCGGGATCGGATTGTTTAGGCTAGTAGCACCTGGGAATAGGTTCTAACCTAGCCGTATAGCCGGCTTCCATCTGTTGACCTCCTAAGAATTGCATCTCGTAGTATCTCGGCGGCGACGGGTGGTGACCACGTGCGTGCGATAAATCTGCACCAGTCCCGCACGTCCTCGGTCCACGCCGGATTGTTGAGAATTATTCCCTATCCCTTTACGAGTATACGATGCTTTTATACTCATTGCTATGTAGTCGGGAATTGCCACACTTGATATGAATAGGATAATACCTACCTTATTCAGATCAGATTTAGTTCTATTCTCTCCTGTCATAAATGTTCTTATTTTCTCAGGTTATGGTTGCAATATCAAATACTCAAATAGTGGTGACGCGCATGAAGTGTACAGTGTGTAAATAACTAAATGACGATTATTCGAAGCATACCTTACGTATAATATAATAATATATGATGTATATGTAACAATTTTTCGAGATGCTTCTTTATGAAAAGCGGTAAACCGCTTTTAAAAACAGTATCTGCGTACTTAAATAGGTATTTCTCCAATACAAAATGTAAAAAAATATGCTCACTGAGTCTCACTGTATACAATATATTCGGGACGTGTTCACCCATCTTGCAATAAGCGCAAGATTACGACGAGAGCTCATGTCGAGTCTGCGCCGCACCGCACCGCACCGCACCGCGCCGAGTGCGTGCCGCTCACAGAGACGACGGATTTAGAAGATTATGACTGATGCAAAGATTGCTTGATTGAAGAGGGGTTTTGCTAATTGTCTTCTTATCTTCAGCATACATAAAAGTAATTTGATATATTAAACTGATATGGGCCTGCTGTCAGTTTTGTCTACCGTCCATGGGACTGTCATATGCTTCTATTGCTCGTCGTAACCAACGAAGGTGAACTCTTAGAAAGACAGAAGACTATTTTCTTTAATAGTTTTTATTTATAGGTAGGACTAACCGGAAATGCCCACGAAAAACTTAAGCACCGCGAATGACTACGTACCCCTACAGAAAATTGGACCCAAATAACGTCACCTTCTAGTGGAGTGTGTCTTGTGTCAAATATACTACAGCACGAATTGCAGAACGCCATGCTGGATGCGGACTTGACATCTAGCACGCCGGTTGCCGCGCAGGACTGGAAATGGTGCACTTAAGGTTATGAGGTGTCGCTTTGCTGGTGGGTTTGAGATACCAATTATGGTTTCTTTTGCAGTTCGCACGGTAGGTTCTTTTGTTCATATTGTTAATAAGCTAGTGTGCTTCCATCTATGGCTGCACCAGCACTTGCCATCAGGTGGGAGCGAGGTAAGGCACGAGTACCAAAGAAGCGACGACATGCAGAAATTAGGTACGTACAGAAGATAACGGCAACACGTTTAACCACGAAGGTAACGAAGGTAACGAAGGTAGAGCCAACAACTAATAAAACGGTCACCTCCTAAAACTCGAATGAGCCCGTATAACCGGACATCCGGACACAAACGAGTCCGCCATTACCGGAGATAAGTCCGTTAAGACGTTGGGAACTAATTTTACCAACGGTGCGGTGATAAAAAAGCAATTCGGGTAGGTACCGGTGTTCCGGTGGATGCCGAGGCAAATCTTAATAGCGGCTGAGTCGGCCATGTTGTGCATTTTCATAGAGTTATGAGGATGGCGGCCAGGATGCGCTGGCGGCCAGCCAGCGCGCTAGTGATGGACAATCATTGTATTTGAGATTCACATTTGGATTCTATATTATATTTAAGAAATTTTGAAATCTTGTTGTTCCTGGGTTAAGAATACTTGCTCTCTCTATCTTAATTTATAGCTATTAAGCCCCCCAAACATCTTGACATAATACACTCAACAAACATGCAAGTCCGATAAATTTTCAAAAAAGACAAGAATCCTGTTTATCATTGAAGAGCGTCCACTACAGTATGCAAAGTACTTGTATCCATGGACACACATCCTTTTAATCTTACTCATCTCTAAAAACCTGCGCTTATTAAGCTAAACGGTTGGGGTGCATATTTACACAGCACAATATATGCTAATGCATTGCATTCCTTATCTAGTGTAGTGAACACACTCGCTTGGCGAATCTTAGGGATAAACGAGAATGGGTTCCATGATGCACTTAGTGAGAGGAATCAAGGGGCGGTAACATCGGAGCCGTATCATTTTCCGCCTTTCGGTTGTACTTCCTTTAACTGTAGTCTATCTGTAGATTAAGCAGTCAATCTAGTAGTTAATTAGCCATCAGTAGTTCATTATATAGCTTTTACCCGGCTTCGCCCAAGTGATTTTAGAATGTTAACTCAAAAAATTATGAATTAGTGTAGAGTCAAAGAAACAAATTTCTTTAGCGGTCGCAAACAACGTTAATAATTGAATTCCTTGACGATTTATGCAATTACAATTTTTTAATCGTCAAAAGTAGCCTTTGTCCGTCCTCGTGCACACACTATTTCCTTGATCAAGATCAGTTCAGCCGCTAAGTCGTAAAAAGAAACAAACAGACAGAGTTACTTTCAATTTTATAATATTCAAATTTGTATGTTGTATCATTATAGCAAAGCAATGACGACCGCTATTTAATTTTAACTACGGGCAATTTTCGGATAACTAACTAATTTAATTTAAATTGGTTTGCCAGCTGTCTCCACACTTATTATACGAACACACTTCCCCTAATTACTGTGTAATTATAAAATGCCAATTCAAGTCTAATCTCTTATTTCCTTCATCTATCTTAGACCAATATAATTTCAATTGCAGAAGTTTTAAAACACGTGTACGAATATTGTTAAGTTCTGTGAGGTGTAGGTGTAATGGCCGTCATGTGTATTAGCGGAATACTTGCTGACTCTATGACACCGGCGCAGTTCAGCTAAAATGCTGCTACAACCGACGCTGACAGTTTTATGTACACATTAATATAGCTTGCCTTAATTTAGCGCCGCTGCACGGGATACTGTGTACTTAGTAGCTCATAATAATGTTTGGTTACAACATAAATACAATTATGATTTCATAGTACATAGTATGGCAGAGGGCTCCATTTTCTAATACACTTTTGGAATAAAAGTGGCACTATCACTGTTCAATTGACTAAGCCGCGACGCCAGACGAACTAAAATGTTAGTTCTACTAGGTTTTTTTTTGTAATGAAATAATTTCATTTGTTGTTATTGTAATCAGTTTTAACTTTGGCAAATATGTATATACCCCTTCCGTGACTTTTACCTTATAAATAAATAATAATAAATTATATACTAAAAATATATAATACTAAAAAACGGTCTCCACGACTAAATCAACTCCTTTCATTATAAATTCAAACACTTTTTAATAATTAGAAGAGAACCTAAGAAAATAAAGCAATAAGTGTTTGTGAGCGCGGTCACGTCTCGCCATGTCGTTAGTGAATCGAAATTGTTCGAATGATATTGAGATAACAATGCGTCCATAAGTTTGGTACGTGGCGCCATTTTTATAATGGCCGCGCTTGCTACTACTTTCTTCCCAACGATCCAATTGTAGCAATTAGAACGCTTTGTACGGTGCTGATTTACTATTGTTTCAATACGAATAGTTTTAGTTGAGACGGTATAGAATGTTGAATTGATCTCATTAATTTGTTGAATGGCCCATGGCTTGCAATCATGGCTCAGTGAATGCAAAATGGCTGCTCTTAAACAAGCGCGTTTGTTATTGCGCCTACGTATAAATTACCAGATTCATGAGCTGTCTTGGCCTGCCAAGCATTGATGGGGTTTTGTATGCCACGGGTCTTGGGGACTTATATTGTTTATTGTTTTGTCTTATTGTTTTTTTATTTATTTTAAATTGTAATTTTACTTGATGCTTGAATGACACACTGATGTAATTTATGTAATTAAGGTTATATAATTATCTTGGAATTTTATTAATTAATTTAACCTGTAATGTTTTAATTTTGTTTAATTTAATATTGATAATAAGGTTTTAGTTATTGCGTATTTTTTCTTGTATTTTATTTAGTTAGGCATAATCTTTTTCTTTCTTCATATCTATTCATTACTTATTTTTAAAATGTTTTCTTGATTTTATGTTACGTTTCCCAGTGTTATGGTACTACTGTGATAGTTGTGGTCACCTATAATTATGTGAGCACATTGCATGCTCCTTAATGTACTTACTGTATTTTTATGTAAGCAAGTGTATCACATGTTGGTAACCCAAATAAAGAAATTAAATTAAATTAAATCGCAGTATACGCGGTAGGTAACGTAATAGAAAACGTTGCTGCCGCCTTCTGGTTTTCCCTTAGTAGTCTCGTACGACACCCGACGCGGCGACGGGAGAAGATAGGAGGTTGTATTCTTACAACTTCTGTGGTTGTCATTCTTGGCATTGTGAAATTTCTTAGTATTATATATTTTTTATTATACTTCGTTTATTTCATGAAGACAAGTTTGATTTACTTGCAGCAGATGGGAGATCATGCTGCCCAGGTCACAGATTTAAAGATATAAATACATATTTTTTTAAAATAACATCCACAATTTGACTCATTTCTCGGCAATGGCATGCAACCGGTCGCCATCTTCATTACGTGATTTTGTGATGCCCGAGTCACACGTAAATTTACCTCCACAAATCAAATAAGATTGGATTTAAAGAAAATTTCCGCTAAGTGAAGATATTGTATCGTCATAAGATGTGTCAGCATAATATTGGTAAATTCTTTACTTGTTGTAGTTGTAATAAAACTTCACGGTGAGTACAAAATTATATCTCAAAGTACAGACTAATATTTTTCTTTTTGGCAACTACCCACTTATTATATTTTTATATTAAATAAATAATCTACATTGTGATTAAAACATCTCAATCATAAATACGCCAAGGTATGTCGTACGTAAATGCTCAGTATCACTCATGCTCAGTAACATAGTATCTTAAGGGCGTTTGCGCGCTTTTGTGTACTTTGGCATTTGGAAAGAACATAAATAATTAAGGTAGATACCTATCATGAACTATATTCTATTCGATGCTCATCGTATGATGTACTCGTGATATCCCAACGTATTTATTTTGCGCGGGGATGACGTGATATATGATATTTACCTATTTGAACCCACAAATTAATCATAGATTAGATATACCATTTCGATATCACAATTTCAATGTTACGAAAATATTTATGCATACACTACCTACTTTGTGTTATGAAAACGTGTTACGTACGTCAATACACAATACACGTATATAGTGTACGGAAGGTGCCACGAAATAAATAAATATAATTATAACCATACTTTTCTGTGATGTCTTTTTGGTGTGGTATTTGTGAATAGCTAGGAGCTGTCATCGTCTTCGGAGTTGGTCAAGAGGCGTTAGTCGTATTGTCCTCACGTAAACCGTGTATGGATCATATGACATATGTATACAATGTTACCTATGATGTGTATTCATTGTTTAATCCTCGCGCTAGTCGTTGAAGGATCATTTGACGTCTATCTACACTGCGAGGCGCATTCATCGTTTAATCCTCACGTGAATCGTGTAAGGATCGTTTGACATCTAACTACACCGCGAGGCGCATTCATCGTTTAATCTTCACGTGAATCGTGTAAGGATCATTTGACGTCTAACTACACCGCGAGGCGCATTCATCGTTTAATCCTCACGTGAATCGTGTAAGGATCATTTGACGTCTAACTACACTGCGAGGCGCATTCATCGTTTAATCCTCACGTGAATCGTGTAAGGATTATTTGACGTCTAGCTACACCGCGAGGCGCATTCATCGTTTAATCCCCACGTTAATCGTGTATGGATCATATGACGTCCAACCACACTATAATGTGCATTAATTGGTTAATCCTCATGGGCATCGTGTAAGTATCCCGTGTAAGTATCAGATATACAACTACGTCGCAGTGTGTACTCACTTGATCCTCATGTGAATCGTGTATGGGTCCTGTGACAAAATGCACAATATGTGTTTATTGATTGATCCTCACGTAAACTGTGTATGGGTCCTATGGCGTGTAACTATCTTACAACGTGTATTTATTGTTCGATCCTCACGTACACTGTGTAGGGTTCCTGTCACGTCAAAAAGCCTTACAAAGTTTATTTATTGTTTGATCTTTACGTAAACTGGTTATGGGTCTTATGACATCGAACTACCTTACAATATGTATTATAGTAGAATTCCCACGTATACCGTATATAGCTCCGATGGCATCAAGTTAATACATATAACAATCTTTGATGCATTGTATAGTACCACACATAATATCAAATTATCA
The DNA here is from genome assembly GCA_911728495.1 of Furcula furcula. Lineage (NCBI taxonomy): Eukaryota > Metazoa > Arthropoda > Insecta > Lepidoptera > Notodontidae > Furcula > Furcula furcula. The sequence goes on along the minus strand of OU452245.1, from coordinate 31,011,911 downwards.
TGCACATATTGGTAGATATGGATTTTATGAACCCCAGCTAGGTATGCGGGAGGTAGCGCATAGACCGAGATATAGCAAAGTATGTCTCCCAGAAAGCGTAACTCAAGTAAAAAGGTATAAATAATAATACTGATTGTGACTACTTGTTGTGCATAATAATATTGTGCATAACTTGCGTATACAAAACATAATGTTGTAAATTACGAGATCCATAATCATTCAGATTTACCACTTCCAAGGTCATACTATACTTAGCAATTATTGGGCCAAGGCCCTGCGTAAGATACATCATTTATAGAATGCTTAAATTCAGTATCATTAGCAGTATTAATTCCAGTATGGCGGAAGCTTTCTTAAACTTATATTTCAATTTATTTACTCGTAAAACCTTAGAACAACCTATATTATACCTACATTGACATTTCTGTACCAATGGGTAGTAACAATATCAGTTATGCAATATAAGAAAATCAAGAAGGTTCAACAGCGTTGCCTGCACAGCTCAAATATTTTAAATTCTTATTAAGTAACAACGTCTACGTTAGAACTGTGAAACTAATATTATTGCATACCGTAAGGTCAAATATGATGCTACTATATTTGTATAACACCTGTAATCATATTTTGCAATAAATAAATTGAATTGAATCGAAAAATATAACAAACCACAGAGTATACAGTAAAAAAAAAAAAGCTTATTAGTTATATGTAATTTAATTTCGCACCGCACTTTTCAGAAGCTTTTAACGTATGGGGACAGCCTAGAAGCCTACCACAGGCCTGTGCAGAATGCAGATCCTTGCACATCGATGACATCACTTTCATCATGCCCGCACGCCAGTAACTACGCAGGAAAACACTACGAGCCGAATATGCTACAGGTATATCTACACCGGAGGTGCGTAAGTAGATGTCTTTGTTCACAATTAATGAAAAATAATAATAATCTCGTAAGCCACGCACTGCAAAGATTGTGCAATTTGTGCTACGGCGAAATCCGTTCTGCCGACGAACATACATGTGTATGTACAAATATGAATACATAATTTATTGTAACAACCCCATGCTGGACGCGTTCATCCAAACAGTTGTCTGGCTGGGATTCAGCCCTCGACTTCGGGGTGGTGGTGGAGGTTTCTAGCCACCGCATTATACGTCCCGTCAATCAAACATTAGTTTTATATAATAAGTTACAAGATCATTTGATTGATACATAATAGATGGTAATACAGATTAACATTATAAACTATAGATCTCTATGTCCACTATCATAATTACTCACATCAATTAATGGTTTATGTAATTCTGACTTATTAGCATTGACATACTTATATTAATCGTATTGTTAGGAATTATGAAGCTCTCATAAAATAAATTGTGGGTAGTAGGATAGCCGAACGTGTATATAAGTCACTGCACTGGCGGTACCGCGTCTCAGATCTCGTACAGTGCGGAAGTCTCAGTGAAGTGGCTGTGACATAGTGATTACAATGTATTCCTGTTACAGGAGTGTGGTAATAATACTTCAGAGGTATGTTCAGTTTTTGTTATACTAAGGTGGTCCAGAGACAATGGTTTCTGGAGAGCTTCTCTTTTTTTTAAGTACTCCTACCTAGGATTGCTGATAGTATTATAATCGAATTTTATTACTTGTTGCAAAATACCTAGCGTTCCTTCTCGCATTTTAACTACATAATAATATAGTACCGTAGTCTAATGGTAAAAGAAAATAAAGTCTTTATATACACATTAAATATATTAAAAATTAATATCACTAAAGTCTAAAAATAGAGTAAAAACATGTTAATACAGACTTAGAACCTTCAATTTATGTGAATCGCATAGTGATAATTGGGCATATTATAGCCATATAGATGTGATCAGGGTGGTTATACCGCTATCCCTTGATAATTGCTACGCTATCATTTATTTTTTACAATACATATTATTCTGGTTACACTCGCATTACTTTAACTGAAATCATAATCTATTATTGTTACCCTAATGGACAACAATGATAACAATAATATTATAATAATGAATTTATATAGCCAACAAAATAAGGTTCTTCAAAGGAGTAAAGTAAAACTTATTTTTTTACTATTGAAATAATAAATATTGAAATTTACCAAATATGAAAGTTTATTTGGAATACAAGTCGGCTAGTTATCTTAGAAAATGAGTGCTCAAAACTGTACAATATTACAAATTTTTCAGCCGCTTATTATGTTTGTTTATGTATAACATGCATATATATTATAAATATGAACACATGCATATCTATTTCCTTTTTCTTCATGTGCACTGTGTCCACTTTTCTCTTCTTTTCTTTTTTTCAACTCTCCTCTTACAGGTCTGCTGGAATAGATTCCATTTGAAATAAGCAGCACCTTTGTGCATTTTTTCCTATTCATCATCATCACCAGCCGGAAGACGTCCACTGCTGAACATAGGCCTTTTTTCCTATTAATTTTATGTAATTGTTTCCTTCTGTGTGCATAAATTGAAGAATAAATAATGAACCTTGCAGGGCAGGTTCTTTGGATGGGGTTGGAGATCGCATCGTGGTCTGGATTTAGAAAAAGTAAACAACTGACAGACGTGGACGGAGTCTTTATTTCTATATGGTTTGAAAATTGGAAACTAGAGATACCGCAGAGAGACATGTATATCTCTGCCATTACAGAACCGAAAATCATTGTCCCGGTATTTAGTATGAAGAGTATATCTTGTATGAAAAGTAAACAAGAAATTTATTAAGTATATAGATAGGCAATACGCCTTAATATCTTTAATAAATTTTTTTCGATGCTCTAAACATCCTGCAAGTAAATCAAACTTGTCTTCGTGAAATAAACGAAGTATAATTAAGAATCAAACGAACTTACCTTGTGAAGTTTGATGTCTAATTATATGAGTTTATTGAACGAAGACAAGTATACTCCCACCCTCCCTCAATATCCCCCCCGAAAAGTATCGAAAAAAATCAGCTCTAAAAGTAATGAAGATGGCGACCGGTTGCATGCCATTGCCGAAAAATGAGTCAAAATAGTGAATGTTATTTTAAAAAAATATGTATTTATATCTTTAAATCTGTGACCTGGGCAGCATGATCTCCCGTCTGCTGCAAGTAAATCAAACTTGTCTTCGTTCAATAAACTCATATAATTAGACATCAAACTTCACAAGGTAAGTTCGTTTGATTCTTAATTAGGAAGAGTGGAGTTTTCTGACACAGGCACGGATGTCTTAAAATATTTTCAGATACTTTACTAGAAGATATGTTGATTCGTGCGCCACTGAAAGGTAATTTTGATATTAGCAAATTAGCTCTCGTGGCTCGTTAATTAATTAACAAAGACAGAATATACCTACTTAAGATATTAACAGAATACAATCGGACGAGCTAATGAAGTATTTTCTATAACGTATTTTCTGTGACTCCAATGCTTTCTCAATATAACAAACAGAAAAAGGAACGTAAAACTATCCCTTTAACAAAAAAAAAAATCAAAGGTAATGTCATTACGAATTGAAGCCAAGTCCGAGTGAGGAGAGGCCGGGCCGCGGAGGGGGTGGCGCGGGGTAACTGCAGGGGTGCCATTAACGAATATCTCCGTTTAATTAGCGACGTTTCCGGACAGTAATTGCGTTTTAAATTGTACCAAATGTTTATTGTTCGCTTGAAAGTTGCTCTGATTACGTACGGCACACGCCGTTCGTACGCACGCACTTAGCGATGACGTCATCAATGTGTTCGATGAGCTCAATCCTGGCAGTTTTAGACCTCGCAGGCAGTTTTTTTTATTATTTATTTATTTAACCATGCAAAATATTTACAAACAAAAACAATCACGCTATAAAAACCCGTCAGGGTTTGTCGTTGACGCGAGTGATACAATCTTCGTAACTAAAAATAAAAGGTATAAAAACGAATGACACCCATGACCACCACTTGTGCCATCAGATCAGCGAGGCGATTAGCAAGCTGTGGTGTATCCTTATTTGTTCGCATGCTCGGTCGTCTGCTTGAGTCACCGGCGATATATTTGCGATTGTTATGAGTACCGGCGTGGTTTGCTATGCGGCCGCGTCTCAAACAAGCGGCTATTTGCCCGCGTCTCAGGCAAACAGGACAATATTGGTAATTACCCACACCTCGTGCTCACTTGGTGATGTGTGCTTTGAGGTTGGATACAAACGACACCTACACGGATATTTGGTGAAAAAATATTGATTAATTTGCTATTTCTTTATATAATAGTCATAGTAGGGTACTTACGGGAGGAATGGAACATCTTTCAGCTTAACATTTTCTCATTGATACTAAAATGTTATAAATTGAAATTCCATTTCCCGTCGACAATATAGAGTCAACGAATAGTGTTAACTAAAAGCTAATCACACATTCGCCGGTAATAGAGTTGTGTGCGATCGCTGCACAGCCAGCGCAATCACTGCTCATAGCCCCGCACTCGCCCCGCACTTGCCTCGCACTCGCCCCGCAGCGGTGCCACTGCGGCCCAGCGCCGACAATGTCTGACCACATTCACTTCCATCCACTACGAAATCCAATCAGTAAGAAAGTACTTTAAAAAGACTCAAACGTTCACGTATTAGTGAAATGCCTCTGGCGTTGAGAAAGTACCATTACTTACTTAAACTAAACTACTTAATTTATAATAAAAAGAGTATGCGTTCAGTTTAATTTTATTCTCTCTTTTTTATTCTCGCATAACTTCTAAGAAATTAAAAATAGGTTCATCCCATCCATTTAGGCAACTCGGTCTTAATGATTGCAGTCGCCGAAGCGTTCCAGACTAATGGGATTATTTTGTAACATGCAAGACTGAAACATGAGACTGAATAATTTGCAAGTTGGTTTTGATTATCGTTAATTATGTAGCGATGCAGAGTTACTTGGCGATAAGCTGCCGCAACTAAACCCACAATCGGGCTCGAATCATTCAGCTTCTAATGCCATTCGTGTGAATGATTGAATTTAGTGCGAGAAGGCGCGCGGTGGCGCGAGGTGGCGCGACGCGTTCGCGACGAGTCACGACTCGTGGAGTCGTCGTTGGAGAGCACGCTTATCGCAGCTAGGTGTATTGTAAATTGTTCCATTGCAATTTATACCGTTTTAAACTATCTACAAAATGCTTCATTCCTAGCCGCTTCAAATTGCGGCAGTTTTTATTAGGCGTGCTCTTGGGGAAGTAGGTAGAACTATCTTACAATTCCAGACAAATAAGTGACCCGGCTAGGTCGAACCTGAGAGTCTAGGATATAACAGCTACCATCTCTAACCGTGGATGCTGTAAAGTGTTATATCTCTTTGGTAAAAATAAATAAGCCGTGACCATTATGATTCATTAAAATACGTACTGCATGCATTATCGCCAGTAAATACTGGGTGCGAAGTGCCCGCGCCACAGAGACAAGAATGGCGCAGCTCTTTATTTTTTTAAGTACACATTTTCTATATCTTTGAAGAAAATCGATTGAAAACGCCTTCAAAAAATTACTGTGTGGAATAATGCAGTAGGAATTAAGGTTTTGCCAGCCATATTGGTTAGCAAATTTGGCAACACGTTTCGTCGAATCAAGTTTTATTTTAATGTGTATTTGTAATTAGTGTAGTATATTCGCGTACTTAACAGAAGTAATAATTATTACATCTAAGTCTCACAAAGTTCTATGAAATAATGTTATCTTTGTACATATAATACCAGCCCTTGTTTGTGTCCCGCCATTGGGCACGGGCCTCCTCTCAAGATGAAGCGGCTTAGGCCATATTCCACCACGCTGGCCAAGTGCGGGTTGGCGGACTTCACACGTCATTCGAAAGCTAATAGGTTAGGCTTTTTCAGACATGCAGCCTCACGATGTTTTCCTTCACAGAAAGCTAGTAACAATCGCATAAAGACGATTCGCACATGATTCGTTAAAGAAATCAGATTTGCGAGCTGGGGTTCAAACCTGCGCACCTTGTTTCCAAGGCAAGCGCTCGCCCACTGAGCTGCTACACCTTTTTGTACATACTATATTATTAACTAACTAGCGGCCCGCCCCGGCTTTGCACGGGTGGCAAAATGTTATGTTATTCAACCCTCTCCAGGCGGCAGTTTCATGGGGCACCTAAATCGTAATTTCATATGATTAAAAATAAAAAAATGCTGCACATAAAGAAAGTATTAGTTAATAAAGAGTACAAATTCATTAAAGGGTTAGAATAGAATAGAATAGAATAGAATCAATTTATTTGTCAGAATATTGTTTACATTGGTGATAAGAAGGTAGATATAAAAGTCCATAATATTCTGCTGTCGCCAGCGGTTCTTAATGTATCATTCAGGAAAAATGCCAACCATTATATTACCTATATTTGTGAACTTTTTTATGTAATTTATCTGAAGCGCTAGAGAGGGGCGCCACTATCATGTTTCTGCCCCAGTCTGAAAAAATCGTAGATCCGGGGCTGACTCAGACTTCGTTTTTGTACATGAAGAAGGAATAAAAACACTAAAGTAAAATCACCGAATACACGACTTTTTTTCTTCCAATTAGACTTCATCAAGATGTATCATCAAGGTTCATCAAGGTATTTAGCGTGTAATTATAGAGTACTCTATAGAGACCAACCATATAAACACCACGGGAAAAACATTCTTCTCGTAGATTGACTCCAACAAAATATTTTAATGTTTGACCTTGAAATTCGTTTATAGTAATAACATACGAATTTTCACCGGAAATTGTTGACGCTAAATTGAAAGCTCTGTCTGTAGGGGTTAAAGGGGAGAAATGTGCATAGTTTGACCATATGCTAGTCCAATGAGGATAATGGAATCGATAATATTCTTTCTTTTTTATAATCTAAACTGTAATCTTATCCCATTGCACACTTGCACATGTTAAGGGGATTAAAATTACTCATCAAATTATAATATTTGGATACTTTACCTATATTTTGAGGCTATGAGGTGGAAGTCTTGACGTATTGATAGAAATCAAAAATTGTTTTAAAAAACTCTAATGTATTGTGTCTTCCGTGTCTACACCACGCGTATCCACCACAGCCGTATCCATTATTTTATATGCCTTGCTGTTAGCAGCTATCCTATCAAACAATACAAATCTTATCCCTTAATTTAATTCAGATGAAGGTGCTTTTAAATGAAGAGTATGTGTGGTTCATATGTATTTAATATATCAAGTCAATAAACAAAAAATACTCCATACAAAGAATCAAATCTTATTTTATACCCTTAAGTGATGATTTACATAAAACTGAAATACGTGTCTTATCTTCTATCTATATCTATTTATACTTATAATAAAACTGTAACAGGTCCAATTCTGTACATTGAAGATATTTTGAAAATTATGTTTGGAGGGCATTCTTTAACCGATAGTAAAGCCAAAAATGTTTTTTATTTTATTTTTGTCTGTCTGTCCTGTCTGTCTGTATCTCGGCTGCGCATCACGCCGAAACTACTGGATGGATTGAAACGAAACTTGGCATGATTTAATACTCCGAGGTAGGACATAGGATACTTTTTATCCCGATAATCGGCACGGTTCCCTTGGGAGAGGGGACTAAAGTCAAAATGTGTACTTGCTTATACGCTTTCTCCGATTTTAACAATTTTTCATTATAATTATAATAAATATTTGTAAGGAAACACTCATAGACAGTTGTTAACAATGTTTGGGATTGATCAGGTTAAGCAACGTTAGGTAAGGTAATTAAATAGATGGATGACCGTTAAACGCCATTTGGACTAAACTTCTCTGTGCTTCGGAGGGCAAGTACAAAGTGGGTCCAAGTTTTAAACCGACTTTAAAAAAGGAGTTTTTGTGTTCTATGCGAATGTATATTATTGAAAGTTTAGTTAACGTAAACACAGCGCGGGCGGAGCTGCGTGGATCAGCTAGTTAAAATAATAATAATACCAGCCTTTGTTTATGTCCCACTGCTGGGTACGGGCCTCCCCTCAAGATGGCTTAGGCCATAGTTCACAAGTGCGGGTTGGCGGACTTCACACGTCATTCGAAGTTAGGCTTCCTCAGACATGCAGGTTTCTTCACGATGTTTTCCTTCACCGAAAGCTAGTAACAATCGCACAAAGACGACTCACACATGATTCCTTAACTAAATCAGAGGTGCGAGCCGGGGTTCGAACCTGCGCACCTTGTTTCCAAGGCAAGCGCTCGCCCACTAAGCTGTTACAGCTACAACGTACGTACGTGTCTTATTATTATTATTAAACAGAATGCGTGCTGAATTGCAGGTCAATAGACAGATACAAAATGTTTATAACATACAAACTTTAATTCCCTATTTTACATCCTCAGCTGACGAATTCTGAAAAACGCTGATACACGTATCTTATTATTTTTATTAGTCGAATTACAAAATTTAAAGTCAAAAGACAATGTTTTTACACCCATCCCATACAAACATTCATCCACTATTTTACAACCTTAACTAAGGAATTCTGGAAAACGCTGATACACGTGTCTTATTTTTTTGATAAAAACTCTACGAACTAAATTTCAAGTCAAAAGACATTGTTTTTGAACCCGTCCCATAGAAACTCTCAACCCCTATTTCACACCCTTAGAGTTCGAATTTCCAAAAATCCTTTCTTATTGATTGGTTAATCCATAAAATGAACCTCCTGTCCAAATTTTGTAGTCCTAGCTTTGGTTTCGTCTCTGCTGTGTTGAGTCACCCACGCGAAACAGGCCCACATCTTTATAATATAACTTTATTTACACGCTTAACTAACGAATTATGATAAATGCTGATATACGTGTTTGATTATTTTTAGTAAAGATTCTAAGTTCACAAATTCAAGTCAAAATACAATGTTTTTACACCCACCCCATACCAACTTTTAACCCTTATTTTACATACTTAGAGTTCGATTTTCCAAAAATCCTTTCTTATTGGTTCTCTAGGCTATAAAATGAACCACCTGTTCAAATTTTGTAGTCTTAGCTTCGGTAGTTTCTGCTCTGCGTTGATGAGTCAGTCACGCGAAAAAGGCGTACCTAACATCCTTTTAGTTCATATTACACCCTTAACTGACGAATTATGAAAAATGCTGATATACGTATTTTATTATTTTCGTTAAAGCAAAATTTCAAGTTAAAAGACAATGTTTTTACACCCTTCCCATACAAACTTTCAACCCTTATTTCACACCCTTAGAGTTTGAATTTCCAAAAATCCTTTCTTATTGATTGGTTAAGCCATAAAATTAACCTCCTGTCCAAATTTTGTAGTCCTAGCTTTGGTAGTTTCGGCTCTGCGGTGTTGAGTCAGCCACGCAAAAAAGGCCTACCTCTTTATAATATAGTATAGATAACGATCTGTATAATCGACATAATAAATGTAGCTATACCATTAAGATAAGCTATACAGTGTCAAGTTTTAACTGCAAATATTTTATTGAATAAAAACAATTTAATATCTTACTTTATGATATAGTTAGACTGCCTGGAGATGATGGGTACTAAGTTAGTTAAGGCTACTTATAGGAAGGAATTTGAGTTGTATCTAGAGCTCGTTACGTAGCCAGCAAGTAGTGCAATCCTCGCGAAGGGCTCTCGAGCGCCGCTCCTGCACCGGAATTGGCCGGTACTACGTGCGCGGACGAGGGTAAGGGTTCATGTTACTCTACATACCATTACAGAAAAAAAAATATAAGCTAATATGTAGGAAGTATGGCCATCATAGGTACTGTGTGTTGGTTATAAATCAAGAGTAATCATATAAAATTCGTATTCTAACGGTTCTAAAGGTTAACAACCAAGGTTTTCTTAATAACAAAAAAATGTTCGTCCTTTTATTATTAACAATTATAATATTTTAACAACTCCTAACTTCTGCTCAACAATTGATTGGAAAGATACAAAACTGTAATTTTTTTATAGCCCTTGTTTTTCGTCCCACTGTTGGGCACGACCCGGGCCTCCCCTCAAGATGAAGAGGCTTAGGCCACAGTCCATCACGCTGGCCAAGTGTGGGTTGGCAGACTTCACACGTCATTCAAAAGCCAGTTAGACTTTCTCAGACATGCAGGTTTACTTATAATGTTTTCCTTTACCGAAAGCTAGTAATAATCGTACAAAGACAATTCGCACATGATTCATTAAAGAAATCAGAGGTGCGAGCTGGGGTTCGAACCTGCACACCTTGTTTCCACGGCAAGCGCTAGCCCACTGAGCTCTCACTGCTAATATCATCGATGTTATAAAAATAATAAACTACTTCTTTTACAAAAATGCAATACAGAACGTGATATTGAAAATACAACAAAGATTATTTTTGGTATAAAATACCTATGGCATCAAGACCATTATCAAGATGAAATCAAAATTTCATTCTTCCGAATAATGCACGAAATCCACTGAAAAGTTTCAAATAGATCCAATGTAGTGTGTGCCAGAGTTAGTATATTTGCAGAGTCGAGCGCTGCAGAGAGAGGCAATCGAGCCAGCCCTGCACCACTCCGCTGTTTAGCTTAGGAAATTAACTTTATTGTACATCTTAGATTGCTGTTCTAGTACTCTCGCCGTAGTAATAACGCTATTCAAACGTCGATTTATACAGCGATTTAGTTCGAACTATTGTATCGCAGAAGCTTTTCATTTATGTTTCTTACATTCAACATCTTATTATTTATTTTCACCGATTCCTATAACAGGAAATAATACAACTCTTTGTTGAAGCTACTTTATTATGGTAACTGGTAGCTATAATTAATGTATAACTACTATACATGTAAATCATTATTTTTAAGAAGCAAAATAAAACTGTTTCTAGATTTAAATGGTTGTTACTGTGGACTAAAAGTTTTAAGGTTTAAAAGAACTCGATCGTCTCTTGAAGTAAGAGCTTTAAATGGATTGCGACGCTACAACTCTAGATTAAATGAGCTCGGGAGGGGAGGGCCGCAGACTGCCGAACACTGCCACAGCGCCGCCGCCGCTGCAACTGCTGTATATTATTAACCACAAAACACGCGAGATTTATTACTTTCCCAGAGACTTTTAAATGCCTTATCTTGGACCACTTACAGCACTAATTCGAGTGACTGTTTAAAAAGTAGAGCGTGCGTAAGTGCGAAGCCACAGATAAATTAAACACGTGTAATTATTCCAGTACCTGAATAAAAAAAAAACAGGAAGGAAAGCGACGTAATACAGTAATTGAATATTCAGTTGCTTTAAGTGCTTGTGTGTCACAGCATATACTATACACCTTCGATGGAGTCGTAATACCTTTTAGTGAAGTGGTAAAAAATCTAGGAATTCTTATTGACCGGACTTTATCATGGGCTCCGCAGGTTGCCGAGGTTAGTAGGAAGATGTTTGCTGCCGCTGGTTCGCTCAGGCGACTGCGTAACTTTTTACCCATTGACACCAAAATTGCACTTGCTCAATCTCTGCTTCTTCCTTATCTCGATTACGCAGACATCAGCTATCTAGACCTTACAGAAGATCTATTAAATAAACTTGAGCGACTCCAGAATTTTTCGATCCGGTTCATTTTTGGTTTGCGCAAATATGACCACGTTTCAGAGTTTCGCAACAAGCTCAAGTGGCTTCCTATTCGTTTTCGCCGGAATACTCATATCCTTTCTCTTCTTTACTCTACTCTTTATAACCCTAGGGCACCCCTCTATTTAAAAGAGCGTTTCAAATTTCACACTTCTAATCATCACACTCTTCGCCCATCTATCGAATTGAGTCTTTGTACCCCCGCTCATACGTCTCATGCCTATACACGGTATTTTACGGTGCAAGCTGTCCGTCTATGGTACTCCTTACCGCTACATATAAGACGAGCTCAGAGCTTAGATTCCTTTAAAACTCAAGTTGCTTCTTACTATCTATCTCTTCAATAAGCCTTTATTTCTATATACCTATTCATGTACTTGTTATATCTACCATCTTTTACTTTTGTTGTAATATGTATTTATTATATATATATATACATATATATTTTATATTTATGTTGTATTTATCTATATTATTATTATGCACCTGCCCTCCATTAATTTTTTTTATTTTTTTTTTATTTATTTATTTATCTTTCTTACTACTATCATTACAGGATTACGACCTAATGCGATAGTGCAGCCACATTTTTACAATCCTTATAACATATGACAAATAATGCTACTCTTGTAAATTCACTCAGATTGCAACAATATAGGTCCGTCTCATTTGCTATGCTGTTTAGTGTACATATTGCCCTCGTAAACGGTGCCTTATTCAGTAAGTTGGTACGCCCACGCGGCACTGTGAGAAGCAGTGGTCGGCGCCGCCGCCACACATACCTATCTGGAACACACAAACCTACTCTCGCTAAGATATCTGGATTATGAATCATCCCTCTAATGACTTTAGCCAAATATAGAACGAGTGTGAACTCTCTCCTAACTTTTAGCTCATTATGTCCGACCATACCCAGAACAAATAATGTTGGATACATTAACGGGTAAAAAGGATACACTCCGTACTTTTTCAAATAAAGGTATCTAACAAATTTGTTCTGGACCTTCTCCAACATAAGACAATACTTTGCCTCATGCGGGGCCCAAATGACTGCATTATATTCCAATTGTGTCCTGACCAAAGCATTGTATAGGGTTACAATTGCTTGTATATTAGTAAATCCTCGGACCGTACGGAGCAAGAAACCTAGATTTCTGTATGCTTTTTTGCATATACTTATAATATGACCGCGGAACGTCAACTCCGTATTTAGCCGTATTCCCAAGTCCTTGACCTCTGTGACTCTAGTAATAGGCGTTTCAGCAAGCATGTAACTGTACAATATAGGTGTGCGTCCACGAGAGAAAGTAACCGTCATACATTTTGAGGAATTAAATACTAACTTATTTTCCTTACACCAGGTTACTACTCTGTCGATATCCTGCTGTAGTTTTCTACAGTCATCTTCGTTTCTTACCTCTATAGATAACTTAAGATCATCAGCAAATAGTAAACATTTTGCATGCTTAACAACCTTCGGCAGATCGTTTATCATCAATAAAAATTGAAGAGGGCCGAGATTACTGCCTTGACTTACACCTGACCTAGTAAAGTACGTGTCCGATCTGTATCCGGCATATTCTACATACTGTTGCCTATCCTTCATATAACTGGCAAAAAAAATTAATAGATGAGGGGTGAAACCGACTCCTGCCAACTTTTTTAGCAATATATCATTATCTACTAGATCAAAAGCTTTTTTTAAATCGAAGTAAGCGGCGTCAGATTGACCCCCACTGTCAACTGCAGGCACAATGTCAGTCATGTAACTGAGGAGGTTACTGGTGGTACTTCTCGCTGGTCGGAATCCGTGCTGTGCGTCAGAGAGTTGCGAGCTTACTTGGAGAAATATGCTTTTATGCAGAGCAGACTCTAGAACTTTTGCTGGAGTGGATAACACTGCTATAGGTCTATAGTCCGACACCACCGATACCGACCCCGCTTTTGGTACGGGGACAACCCGCGTTAGCTTCCACTGCTCTGGAAACACACCTGCCTTTAAACATTTGTTAAATATATAAAGCAGCGGCTCGGTTAAAGACGACCGACAATCCCTAAAAATATATGGCGGAATGCCATCCGGTCCGGCGGTCTTTTTTGGCTTCAGTTGCCGGAGAGCGTGGTGCACTTCGTCAAACTGAAATGAGTCTATGTGAACCCGAGCTGCTCCGTTACCACCACCGGATTCCGCAACCGCCATATTGACATTTAATATGGCAGACTGTTTGCTATAAACCGATTGGAAGTACTCAGCAAAATCTCTAGCACATTGTTCGTCAGTCATTACGACACCTTGCTTCATAATCGTATGTGTACTTCTACTACATCTTTTAGATTTTATAAAATTCCAGAAGGACTTGGGGTCTTTTAACAGCTGATTTTGGACGCGGTCCCTGTACTGTTCGTGTGCCTGCGCTATCATGTTTTTAACCTTAGCCCTACACTGAGCGAATGCTTCATAATGAATAACTGATTTGCTGGCCTTATATCGTTTGTGAAGCATAGCTTTTATTTTTATTTCACGAATTATCTCTTTAGTGTACCATTCCGGATAAATGTACCGTGAGTCTACACAACTTCGTTTTTTCCTTGGCACACAATTGCCTATAATAGAGTTAATAGTGTTGTAAAAATATTCTATGCTCATTTCTACATCTAGTGAATATATAGGTGTCCAGTCTATAGTTCCTATTTGGTAATACATTAATGGAAAGTTAGCTTTATTGAAATTCCAACCCAAGTATTTATGGGTGCTCCCCTCTGAGTTAACTGGGGATGAGCCTTTGTCCTCATGCGGGCACACCAAAACTTCGAGTGGCGGGTGGTGCTCATCTACCGGCAGTAGACCCTCTGACGCGCGAACGACCACCTCCTTGCGTTTAGTAAACGTACTTAATACTAAATCTAATTGCCGGTCATTACAATTACCTATATTGTTGCTCTGAGTAAATCCACAATAGGTGAGAAAATATTCGTAGTAACTGCTTACGTGCAACGACGAAGATATGTCTCTTTCGCCCCAGGTTGTCTGGAAGAGATCGCTTTAGCGATAAGACCGCCTAAAATTGTAACACTATGTTGTAGTAATCTAAGTTTAAATGTATTTTTGTTATGGTGTGCAATAAAGTGTATTTGTATTGTATTGTATACTGTTATATCATAGATAATCTTTACGCTAAGTCAGAGTTTATAATATTTTTTTACAAATAAAGTTTTATAATATTGGTAAATAGTGCAAATACTAACATTCTTTCAATAAGCTTGATGTTACTAGCGTGTCGCGCTCGGAACTAGTGGACAAATAAAGAGCCTTTTAGCGTGATTGCGTTTACCACTGTTATGCTGTGTTATTTTAAAATAAAAATACTCTGTCACCATTTTGAATGTGGGTAAATGGATGAAGGTTAATCTGATTGTTTTGCATTTTAGTTTTTATGTTTATTTTTTTATCAAAACGATTATTTTACTTTTTTTGGGAGCTTTTTTAAATATTTTTATTAAACTGACGAGGAAGTTAAGTTTCTATTAATCTCGCGTACATGTCTATTGAATTACATACCTACATTTAGTAATAAAAATTCAAATTCGGACATCATTTTGATAGTTTTTATAATGTTGATAATTTTTTCTCTAATCAATACCGAAAGAGTGCATTTAAAGAAAACATTTGCTTGTATTATACACTACATTCATACATTTCTATGAAAGAATTATGTATCAAGCGAAAGTGCGTTCAAAATCAGTGAACAAACAAAATAAAAGCTACGGAAGCGAAGATAAGCTGAGTGCAAACGTGACCCAGCCCTTTGAGCGCGACACAGGCTGCAGGTGCCAGGCGACAGGCAGCAATTGCCAGGGGACAGGTGACATCACATCAGCGCTGCCAGGGTGCCAGTACCTAGGTACACGGTGTTTGCTCGCGCCACTCGCTGGCGACGAGTTTACATTGCAGCTTCGACGCTCGCTACTTCAGATAACAATATTTGTTTACTCTGCATTCCGTAAGAGCGCTTATATAATATTGACTGATTATTAGTGAGTAGTACTTATGTATAGCCACATAGCCACTTTCATTTAATTAAAACGTGTAAATTCAGTTGATTTAAAATTAAACCTTAACATTTTTTTCAGAGAACATGGCATTATTTTGTATTAAATTATATCAACTGTCTTGAGTAGATTCAGACTTATAAATTATTTTAATACTTTATGTACTTCGAAAATAAAAAGTCAAGATCTAGCAGAACTCGCTAGAATATGGCTCAAACCTCATTAAAAAGTACGACAAAGAACTACTTCTTTGTTGTACTTTTGCCTACTTTATAATATACCGTCTTATTTGCTAGAGTTAATAACTAATTACGGACTATTCTGGAAATAAATTCTATAGAATGAACTTGAATTAATAACTAACCACTGGGGGTAAGGTTTTTATCAAAGGGGGTAGGTAGGTACGTAGGTCTAATAACTCAATGAAAATTAAAATTCGTTTTCTTTTTTTCTAAATATGGCCTTCTGCAGCGTTAACTTTAGTTGATACATAATATTTTCAATTAAATGAAATCAAAATCGAGTATCACAATCCACGCGTAAACGAGAAGTAAAGAAATTGCGCTCGATTCTTCTGTTGACTCTAAAAATATGGTTTTATTTATGGTTTGTGAGTCAAAAACCATTAGCGGGATAAGAGATCTGTATACTAAGGAAATTAAGAAAACTGGCAACATTGCCACCACTGAGCGCAAGTTAGCGCGAGCTGGCGCGCCGCCAACCACGTCCTCCTCCGCAGGATGCGCTGTAGCGCGCGGAATGGCAGAAGTCCGCGTGCCACGGTACCACGGTACCACGGTACCACGGCCCAGCCGCGTAATCAACTTGGTTAGTTTAAGCGCGATTTGAATTTTGTAATTAGAATAGTATAGAGTCTCCGGATGCGAGCGGCTTCACTCGGACGTGATAGATTTTCAATTAATACGGGGGACAGAGTTCTACGAAGTCTGACTCTAGAACTTCTCTAAACAATCGATGGCTAGCTAAAGTTCCTTTCCAACCAGTGATTAATCTCGCAGCTATAAAGAAGTCGTTATTATTTGTTTACTTATAGGCCATCCATCTTTATTATTTACTTATAGGCCCCACGGAGGTACTTACACAAAAATATTTTTTACAACCTACCACCTGAGTTTATCCCGGCCGCTACTGTGAAAGTCCGGTAAGAACCGGAAGTCAGTGGGATTGTTGATTTTCTCATAACTTAAAACCTATTCCAAGTTACAAAAATAACTTAAAATTTAAACTTATACTTTTACTGAATATTACATAGCTTTTCTTATTCTATAGCAAAAACTATCAATTACTATTGTAACAACGACAAGTAAATGTTTAATATTCCAATAACGATATAAAAAGTACTCTATGGGTACATAACTACCATGAAATATAATAATGATATTTGTATCCAACGCTTATAAGTGCAACCAATCTACGCGGAATTAATCATACATAATGAAACTGCACACCAAATTGCAAACCTTTGAAATCCCGTTAATAACTTCAGCAGTTTACCCGAGGCACTTATCTTTGCATACCGCCTTAGGAGCATACAGCCTGAATTAGTAAATTCGCCAAAGCCAACGAGGCCCGGCTTAAAAGCGGCCAAGTTTGGAGCACTAAGCTCGCAATAATATAGACTGCGCCCGGGCACGAGCGCGCGGATATTTCAAATCTGTTCGCGTATTTAGCGAAAGCATTTATCCGCGCAATGCTAATAATTAAGCGGGACGCGGAAGCGTAGCGCGCCGTAGCGGAGCGTAGCGCGCCGTAGCGGAGCGTAGCCGTGCGCTACGAGCCGCGTAGCGAGATTTGAATAGCATTCGAATAGAGTTGCGACTTTGATTTAGCTCGGCCTGATTTAGGGTGGGGTAATTCATTTTGCTACATTTCTACACATGCTAACAATTACACTGCAATTGCATACCTAGTAGTAGTTTCCAGGTGCACACACCTGGAAACTACGAAAACATTTTTCATAGGTACCATTCATTTATCAAGTATTGTTAGTTCCATCTGCGACTTAAACAGTTTTGACTAATAAATAATACTATTACACATGTACTTATGTATGACGTGAAGTAGGTATGCACTTATGCATATGTGTTGAAAATAATTAATTTTTTTGATAACTTTTCTTAGACTTTTCTGAAATATTAAAATACCCTAGTGAGGCACTTACAATTATAGCTTCTTACTTTTTCTGATTTCTAATTTACAAGCGAATTTAATTTACGGAGATGACATATGAAAGGCTTTAGAATCACAAGTGAGAGACTTAACCGATAAAAAAGTAATAAATATCCTGGAAGGTGTAGCCCGGCGGGCTCACGACGAGGAGCTGTGTTTGCCCGCTCCCCGGCTCCGGCTCCGGCACGGGCGCACAGATCCCGGGATGGCTTCCACTGCGATCGACCCTGACGTACTTTTACACTGTATTTTTAAGCCAAAAAACTACGAAAACATCAGATAAAGCTGGCAAAACCCGATAAAGTGCTAACTGTTTGTGTTGCGTCATTTGTTTGAGTTACAAGTTAGTGTGCACATTAGCGCGGATTGCTGTTGTATTTGTTTAGAAAGAGTTTGCAGGATCTTTTTATTATTTGCTTTTAAACTTGGTTTACTATTTTCTGTAGAACTTAAAACCATTTTGATTTTATTGTTTTATTAACAGTAGTTGGTACTATTCTGTCGGCTAATCTGCTTTATTTCTGGGGTGAAGGGCAATGTTAAAATGCATCACCAACCAACCAACTCCCCTGCATTACTAGACTTGTCGGGTTGATTACATCGGCTTTCTCTATAGGTATGTCTAGAACCTAAAAGTCCAAGTGAAGCCTTAGCAAGTCGCTAGTACATACTAGTCAAAAGGTTTAAAGGAATATATCACGAGAGATCCGAGCCATACTCAGAAATTGAGGCCACATGGTAGATTATGTCATAGAATTCCTCATAGCTAATGATAGAAGCACAACCGTGGCCATTAACAACATACAATATACTGTGGGTGTATTTTAAGCATAGGTACTTTTAAGGATCTAGGAGGCAGTCTGGTTAGTTTCCGATATCCGATGGCGTGTTTATATAATTAACACATTTAATTTAATTGCTTAAATAACGCCATCAGAATGAGCAATGACCGGCAACAACAAGTATAATTAGTCACCGGCCGCGCGACACTCCCGCTAATAAGTTAACTGACGCTGAAATAACTAGCACAGTTAAAAATACACACTCACGGTGTCACGGCTAACAAATTAATTAAACGAATATTTTGGTTTAAGGGAAACGGCTTTTATTTATGTCGCTAGATTCTTTTTTTAAATGAATACAAGTTAGCACTTGACCTCAATCCCGACCG
The DNA here is from genome assembly GCA_911728495.1 of Furcula furcula. Lineage (NCBI taxonomy): Eukaryota > Metazoa > Arthropoda > Insecta > Lepidoptera > Notodontidae > Furcula > Furcula furcula. The sequence goes on along the minus strand of OU452245.1, from coordinate 30,992,926 downwards.
TTGCTAAATAGATAGTTATGCGATAGTGAGCTAGTGCTTATTCACAATCTCAAATGTTGGTCAATATATAGAACGTGTATGATGGAGCGTAGAAGTTCATAAACAACGAAGCAGTTGTTTCGCCATCAGAAAAAGGGACTAACAGGTATCCCTTACGTAATTATGTATGTGCAGAACGACTCCGCAAGACCGCCTTACACACTACAGGCTTTCTTAGTAAAGATGTAGTACCGCAGTCGGGCTATACCCATTCCGAGAGCGCACAAGCCTACGATATCCTACGTACATCTCTTATTGATTCATTTGCACACTCATACATTGGCAAAGGCGAACAGCACGTGGTAAAAGTGGTTTTATATTCAAGGGGAAATCCGGGGGAAATTAAAACAGAGCCGAATCGCACTCCGGGGACCCGCAAGGCGACCTGATGTAGCGATAAATTGAGCCGGCCCGCCCCACGCCGCCCGGCTCGAGTTTTTTATAGTCCGCCCCTGGACATCTCATTTGTTACACCTTTTAGAAGTCCGGACTGATCTTGGCGAAGGCTAACGTACTAAGACGCGCGAAATATTTTCATGGAATTAAATGTTAAAAATGCACGAATTTCATTTGAAATGTAAATGTATAATGTAAACTAGAAGATTTAAGGAATGTACAGAATTGAATCGTATATCGAAGGGATCTTATATGTAGCAAGTAGCAGAAAAAGTGGGTGGAATGACGTATCAGGAGGTCAAAATGAAAGCATATAGTAGATCAGATTGGAAATTGCTTCACCGACAAGAGCCCAGCTCTTAAGTTGGAGAGAGAGAGAGAGATCGAAGGGATCTTTGTATTATTATGAAACTATGCAAGCTTATGTGACAGTACAAATTAGTTTATCAGAGAAATCGGTGCACACACAACAACGCGCACGAGTCGATTGAAGATATCCTCCTTTTCTATCCTTTCGACTTTAATTCGAATAAAATTAGATCTAAACTTATTTTTACCGCTAAAGGTTATTATAGCTATCTAGCCAGCCTCTACAAAGACGGGGTCATTCATCCTGATACTTCAGCTTTAGCATTCCCTAACACGTAATCGGGATAATCTCACTCACCTTGACAACTTAATCTTGATCCAGGATTTCAGCACCTATAAGAAGGGTGTGAAACGGAAACGCACTCTAGAAATCTATTGTGGCCGACTGACCAAAATCCGTTCGCCCTGAGGCGACGTGTCGAAGGGTTAATTGGCTAATGGGTGTTTATCATCGACAGCCGGTTAGGGATCAAGGGTGATTAACTGCGCTAGTTAGAACCATTCATTGGGCTCACGAATATACGAGCTGCTTCAGTGAGGTTCGTTGTAAATTCTGTGTGCGATGGGAGTGTGGGATTCTGTTACTTTATACACACATTAATATACGACTATCTATAATTAAACTGTTTTCATTTAATTTCAATAACACCCTTAGGACTGCTTGAATATTTTAAAACTAAAATTTGTAAAATGTGCATTATTAAAAATTATCACATTTTCCCAACCTAATAGATAAAGTAAAATAGAAATAATCCGATATCATGAAGAATGTTACAAAAGTTAAGTATTAAGCAGTAGACCTAAATCTCGATCGGGTTTAATATATATTTAAAGTTGTTTGTTGTTGAATTTCGCGCTTACCTGCAAACAAAATTCAAAATTTTTATTTCAAATAGGCTTAACGCTAGCACTTTTGAACGGTAAATTCTTTTAAAGCTACCAAAACCAAAACAAGCCATTTAACATAAAGCGGATAACCGTCTCTATAAGATAATTGGCAAAATACGCGCTTTGTCGTGGAGTTGCGCAAACCAGCCCGTTATACCAATACCAATTGGTTAATAGATCGCGTTAATACAGCCGAGAAGCGAAGAGGGGGAATAGAGGGGCTGTGATTTACGAGTCGTAAGGTAATCTTCACATTTCATGTGACGAGTGACGCCGTGGAACATGAACGGTAAATTTTTTGTTGATATTATGCATAGACTGGTATTAAAAATTTATATGGCTGCTGCTCGAGTCAACTTGTGCACGGTAGCTGCTTGGCGGGACTGGTCCGACTACTATCCCTTTGGCCTTTTAGTTTGTTGTACTTTCGTCGTATTTTTTTCTCTCCTATTTGATTTGAACGGCAAGACACACTTTCGCTCTGATCTAATTGTAACATGACACACTGTTTAAAAAAAAAGTGAAAAAATGACAAGACCACTGAGTTTCTTGCCGGATCTTCTCAGTTCAGGCCGCGTTGTAATCAGGTGGTAGCTTTTTTTAAAAAAAGCATGACCTTTCATAAGTGCTAGCGTGCTAGCCTTTCATAAGCCTATTTGAAATTAGATTATTTTTGAGTTTGAGTTTATAGATTTGTACAAATGCTCAAAATAAAATAAGATATCTGGAAAAAAAAAATTGGTATCCTAGATATATTAAATTTTAATCACGCATTAAGTACATCTATTCATTTGAGTTCACACTCAGCTGTTAAGAAAAAGGATTATTCTCAAAACCAGCACTGATCAACACTACAAATAATTAACTAAACATACAACATAATAACATCGATAATATCAGGCCACTCGTCTGAGGCTGGCTTGCGGCTGTGGCCGGCCTCATTAACTGATTAAATGTAGAGGCTTCAGCCATTCTCGATACACGGCGATACGCCACGACACGCCACGGCACGCCGCGGTGCGCTACACACAACGGCCGGGAGCACGGAGCGCGGCTAATGGATTGGAAAGTAGAAGTTTATCGCATTCTCCCGGCGCTTGCGGCGCGGGCGACCCTGTGTCGTCGCCTTGTTACGCGTGATTCGCCACGTGGTCGGCGTTTTAATTAGGTATAGTTAATTAGCCATTAGACTTTGGATGGCTTCACTTGAGCTAATCTTGTGGGATCACTAATTACGGCAAGATTATGTTATTCTGCTTCAACTAAATAACTTATTCTCAATTTACGTTCCATAATATACATTAATTACTAAATGAATCATCATCATCATCAGCAGCCGAAAGACGTGCACAGCTAAACAAAGGCCTCGCCCTTTGAAGGGAGGGTTTGCCATAATCCCCACGCCTGGCAGGCGGCTTGGGGTTCACAGTAGGCGGTAGGTAATATAATCCAATAGAAAGACGCTGCTGCCCGTCTTCTTGATTTCCCTTAGTCGCCTCTTACGGATACCAAACGGAAAGAGATGGGTAAATGAATAATACTGAATGATACTAAATGAATAATAACTTATAATATATTCAAATTCAGACTCACTATATGCTATGATACCAGTATTACCGGAATGTAATGCGCTTACTTAAGCTTATAAGGACTATGTTAACTATAACAAATCATTTTTTGACTCACGGGTTTACTGCCAGGATGATTTATTGTTTACAATTACAATTAACAAATTTGGAACAAGAATATACAAAAACCAATTTACATTAAAAATAAATAAATACATACATTCACCATAACCTTTGCAGTCGGAGGCAACGGGAAGTCATCAGCCACATCGCAATTAATTTAGTCATAAGAAAATATCGAAACCGGCTTATTCAACCAAATCCACGCAAATTGGGGATCCCACACCGACCGTTCCAAAAATAGACCGGAGCTTAGATTTTTAGACGAGGATACGATGTAACCCACACGCGATAATGGTCAAGTTTTATATTAGTCAAATCGAGAATTCGTCAAATTTGATATTGGTCAAATTGGTAGGTTCGTCTTTTTGTCTAATTATGAAAGATGAAGACCGCCATAAGAGGCTGAGATTAAATATCTTTCATTATTAGCCTTCAAAGAGGTAAGGTTGTTAAAGGACTGCATCATAAGATCTCGTTTCTTCGAAATATTAAACTTACAATTCCACATGGGTTACCCAGCAGTTGCCTCTGTAGAACAATAATAAGTATTAAAAATGTTTGTAAACTACCTAATATTTTAGATAGACTACTAAATCCTACTGTCATAAATATTTTCTCGCAAAATAGATAATCAGCACGATTAGATAACTAACTTTAGGCTAGATTAACAGTACCTACTTCTACAGGCAACGACGACACGAGACGTGCGACTTGTTTATACATATGGACATATATTATGAGTGTCTTTAGAGAGGGCGATAATATCTAGTGATCGCGTTTCTCATTCCGCTATATTATGTGTAAATTTTATTACTCACAACATGCGCTCTAGGAGATTCTGTAATAGACAACGTCAAATTCCGCCAGCGTTATTCCGACAGCGTTATTCCGCCAGCGTTATTCCCTTTAAGTAAATAGACGACAATATTCCGGAAATTAATTAACATCAAAATTCCATTTCGAATTCATTAATAATGTTCATTTAAGCCGTGTTTATTTATTTATCAGATATCAGTTCCGAAACAGAGGCGCAGACAAATAGGCTCAAGTAAATAATGCGTCTCCGGAGGCTGGTAGCGGCGACAATAACGAACGCTCATCAAAGAGATCTGCCCGATTCGATTATTTGTAAACCACCGCAAGAAAATATTATATATTACTTATGGTTTTTATTTTTTGATCACTGAAGCAAAGGTACTTACATATAATTACATAGCAACAGTACAGTCGTAATTGTTATACATACTTGTAGCTATGATATGTAGATGTAGCAAGCCACTAAGTATAGAGTTTTATAGTATGATGCGCAGCGGAATTTTAAAATTGTTTATATCAAAGTGTATGAGTTCACAAATCAATCTTCTATCTATATTAATAAAAGAGCAGGGTGTTTTCTAGGAATCACGATACAGCAAAAACCATATTACGTACAATCTTGAAATTTGGAACCAACATCATTCAAATAGTCTAGGTGAACAATAAGAACGGATTTTTCGAAATTCCATACCTAAGTGGGTCAAATGGGCTCCCAGTTTGTATAAAAAAATAAATAATTTTTTTTTTCCTCACACGGACATGAAACTTTGTCAGTGTACTAAACAAAAGAAATAAAGAAAAACGTGTATCACACTTTTTGAAAATCGACCCATATTGGGATTTTAGCCTGGTTTTTGAGTATGCAACGCGGAAAAAAAAATTCATACTGCATTGTTGAAACTCTGCGAATACATTAATCAAATTATAGCAATCCAAGTGCAAATAATCATTTCAATGGGCTCCCAAAGTTTGTATAAAAAAAAAATCGTCACACGGACATGAAACTTTGTTAGTGTACTAAACAAAAGAAATAAAGAAACACGTGTAATACAACTTTTTGAAAATTGACCCTTAAAGGGGTTTTTGAGTATGAAACCTGAAAAAAAACATACTTACTGCATTGATGAAATTTACGGATATATTTATCAAATTATTGCAATCTATGTGTAAATATGATGTTTTGAGAATCAACTCCGAAATGGGTCCAATTGGGGTCCAAAACATGTTTTTCGACCTACAGTCATAAGACTTAGTTTATATATTGTACACAAGAATTAAAGAAACCTATTTACGGCAATTTTCGAAAAACAACCCCTAAGGTTCAAAAGGGGTCAAGGGGTTGAAAAGGGGTTGGGATTTCCATTTCATCCTATGATGCAGCTAGAGTAACGAAACTCGGTAAATAAACTCAACACAACAATTGAAAAAACTAATTTAGAGCATTTTTGTAAAATCAACCCCTGAGTGGGTCAAATGGGCTCCCAGTTTGTATGGAAAAAAATTTTTTTTCGTCACACAGACATGAAACTTTGTCAGTGTACTAAACAAAAGAAATAAAGAAACACGTGTATTACAACTTTTTGAAAATCGACCGTTAAAGGGGTTTTTGAGTATAAAACGTGAAAAAAAAAACATACTGCATTGATGAAATTTACGAATATATTTATCAAATTATAGCAATCCATGTGTAAATATGATGTTTTGAGAATCAACTCCGAAATGGGTCCAATTGGGGTCCAAAACATGTTTTTCGACCTACAGTCATAAGACTTAGTTTATATATTGTACACAAGAATTAAAGAAACCTATTTCCGGAATTTTTTGAAAAACAACCCCGAAGGTCATATCAAGGGGTTGAAAATTTTGCACAAAGAAGGATTTCCATTTCATACTATGATGCAGCTAGAGAAACGAAACTCAGTAAATAAACTCAACATAGTAACCATTGAACAAACTAATTTTGAGCATTTTTGTAAAATCAACTCCTACTGTGGGTCAAATGGGCTCCCAAAGTTAGTATGGAAAAAAATCATACGGATATGAAATTTTGTCAATGTACTAAGCCAAAGACATTAAGAAACACTTGTATCACATATTTTTCAATTCGACCCGTAAAGGGGTGTTAGCATGGTTTATGAGTATGAAACGCGGAAAAAAAATATCATGCTGCATTGATGAAACTTTGCGAGTACATTTATCAAACTAAAGCAATTATTGTATATTTTTTTTTTAAATCACCTTTTTAGGGGGTCAAATGGGGGGTCCAAAAATGTTTTTCGACCTACAGTCATAAGACTTAATTTATGTATTCTACATAAGAGTCTCAGAAAGCCTTTTCCGGCATTTTGCAAAAAACAACCCCTATGGTCATTTAATGGGGTTGGAAAGATTACACGTAGAAAGATTTCTATTGAATGTTACAATGCAGCTAGAGTAATGAAACTCGGTACACATTGTTTTGTTGAGTCTAACAAAACAATTTAACAAAGTAATTTTCAGCATTTTTCGAAAATAAACCCCTAAGTTGGCCAATCAAAGTTACTATAGAAAAAAAAAATCATCGCATGAACACCAAACTTTATCAGTGTACTGATAAAAAACACGTGTATCACATTATTTTCCTAATCAACCCTTGAAGGGGGTTAAGCATGGTTTTTGAGTATCAAACACGGAAAGAAAATCATGCTGCACTGATGAAACTTTGTGAATAAATTCATCAAGTTAAAGCAATTTATTTTGAAAATCAACCCCTAAAAGGGTCCAATTGGGTCCAAAAAATGTTTTTTGTCCTACAGTCACAGGACTTATTTTATGAATTGCACACAATAATCTAACAAACTTATTTTAGAATTTAAATTTTAAAACACAATTTATAAACTCAACTGACACTGCGGATGCATTCATGGAAGTAAATAAATCCATGTGGAATTTTTTGTAATTGATCCCCAAAAGGGATTAATTGGGGTCCAAATCATGTTTTTTTACCCTACGGTCATAAGACTTATTTTATGTATTGCACATAACAATCTAAGAACAGTGTATCTTGAATTCATCGAAATACAACCCCTAAGGTCAATTAATAGTTTCATAGTTTGCATGTAGAAGGATTTCTATTTGAGTTATAAGGCTATGTATGTTCGCGCATGACTCTGGCAATAATTGCCATAATTATTATGAAACGATTTCAAAAATTATTTCTGGTACGCATAGGCCGCTCCACTGATTGGGTCCCTTAAAAAAATATTACTTACGAATAAGCAGTTCCTGAAAAAACTAAAATGCCGACTCAGAAAAAAACTGTAGAAATATGATGTTTTTATCGCTTTTTAAGGACAAAAATGGTCAAACTCTGGCAAATATTTACCAATTTTAATGATTCTTTTTTATTCGAAAAAAGGAACCACTGTAATGAATATGTATACATTTTATCACAACCGGATAAAAACTTCCTGGAGAACCACGATTGATGTGTAGGAATTTATCTAGTAGAAAAAGAATATATACAGACGAATTGAGAACCTCCTCCTTTGAAGTCGTTTAAAAAACCATGAAACTGATGTTCTCCATTACGTTACTCTGACAAATATGAACCGATTTCGATGATTCTTTTTTCATCAAGAGAGTAAACTACTATAATGATTTCATGCAAATATCATTAGGACCGGATAAAGTGTGCAATGTTTTATTCTAAAATCAACCCGTGGGACAAATGAGGTTGGTATCAAAGTTTGTATGATAAAAAAATATTTTTTCAAAGACACGAAACTTTGTCAGTGTACTCATCAAAAAATTGAGAAACACGTCTAACACATTTGTTTTGAAAATCAAACCTTAACGGGGTTTTAGCACGGTTTTTATTGTATTATTAGACGCGAAAAAAAATTCATGCTGCACTAATGACACTTTGCGGATACATTTGTCATATTGAAGTAATCCATGTAGCTGAAGTGAAACTTCTTATGCGACATCCAAAAATGTTATCACATAACGCGTCCAGCGTTAAATGAAGCACCTTAACGCGTTATCGCTTAACGCGTTAAGTGATAGGTGTTATACTTCAGGCTTCGTCCTCCAGATTAGTTGATTATACATATGTAGTAACGCGTAGCACGTACCATTCCACACTATTTTGAGAATATTTATTTCATAAATCCAATTTTTTTTTTTTTTTTTTGTATGTGGGTAGTCCTATATCCATCGCGCTGTCCGGGCGCCCGCACCATACTCATTCGCTTTTTAGTGCTTCACCGTTCCACAACGTTCGCGCGCAAATAATAATTTGAAAATAATTTTAAATTCAGTGTTTTTTAATTATTATTTTTAAAAATGCCTAAACGTAAAAGTGATAATTGTGATAGAATAAAACGAAAAATTAGAAAATTAGAAAAGAAATTACTAAGAAGAAAACGGCGTCGATCATATTCCTCCGATGATTCAGAATTGGAAATCTCGTCTTTGTCATCTCTGCGTTCGCCACTATATGATCAAGGTAAGAGTTTATGCCACATTATTAATAATATCCTGAGATATTAGTTATTATGTCTTTGTGTTAGCTTACTTCACCGCAGACCCCCGATTGGGGTGAACAGAGATGCAACTAAGTTGACCTAATTATTTGAAGAAATTATTTATAAATTTCAAATTATAATATACCTATATCAAGTGGTGTACAGACTGCCTCCACTTTACCTACTATTATTTATTATGATTGTAAAAATTATCTACATACTTACTTGATAAATTATGTGTGTTGCGGACAGTACGATGGGACTGTTTCTTCACTATTACAAGTAAGGAGGCCTGTTATTGAAATATACAGTTTGCGGACAGTACGTGCTTTGCATTGGGACTGTTTCTTACTGTTAATCATAACAAGTTCCTATGGTAGATGGTTTTTTGATTAATCTTATGGTTTGCGAACAGTACTTTCTTTGTAATGGGACTGTTTCTTACCACAGTTATATTAATCGAGTGTTATAATAATACCTACAGTTAGCGGGTAGTACTTTCATGGTATTGGGACTACTTCGTACTGTTAAACTGGTATAAGTTTATGTTTGAACATGGATGATTAATTATACTTTATTTATAATACAGGTGTACCTACCCACCTAAAAATGTGCGTACAGTACTTTGTTTTACATTGGGACTATTTAAGTTTTTTAAAACATTACAATAGTATGAGACACTTTGGTGTTATATATTATTTTTGTCTAATTGTTTAGCAAACTGTTTACGGCCTACTAAAAAGTAGGACTGTATAATTACTATATTGTCGTTTATACAATTATCTTTGCGGACAGTACGTGTTGTTACAACTAGGGACTGTCTCTTAGAGTATATTGTAGACCAGGTCTAACTGAGATCTACATGCGACATCAATCTCCTTTTCAGAGGACGAAATTATGGAATACAATGAAGAAATGCCTGATATCATTGGCACGCCTTCTGGTGGGGATCTGTCACAGCCAGAGCTAGACCGCAATCCTATTCCGAGCACATCTCATAATACGTCGATTCCTTCCGTGGTTATAGTCGCTCCGAGTCAAAATGACCCTCCACAGACTACAGCTTCACAACCTGTTCAGCCAACAGGGTCAACAGAGACTCCAGTACAAGAAGGTTTAGAATTCGACAGTGAGATATTGCAAATCCTGGGCATGGATCCAACTACAGATAAAAAATATAGCCAAGCTATACAAAACGATTTGGCTGTTAGATTCCAACATTGGACCACATCGGGACTAACTAACGAGTTGCGCAAAGAGCTTATGGAAAAATATTTAACACCTGAAAACTGTAAGTTAATTGATCCACCAGAGTTGAACGCTGAGATTAAAGCCGCAGTGTCTGATATTATTACTAAACGTGATAAAGCAATTCACAGCAAACAAAAACGCATGACTTCAGCCATTACCTGCTTAGGTGAAGCTATCACGTCATTATTGTCTTCTAAAGAGAAAAATACTGTTTTACTTAAACTTTTAATGGACTCTGCTCGAATCATCTGCGACTGTCAGCATGCTGATTCAATGACACGGAGAAATTTTTTACTGTGTTCCGTAAACAAAGATGTTCGAGACCAAGTGCAAAACACAAAAATTGATAAGCTTCTTTTTGGTGAGAATCTAGCCGAAACCTTGAAGTCAGCGAAGGCAATAAACAGGTCTGGAACAGACTTAAAAGCCCCTGTCTCCAAGCCTCAAGATAAGCGATTGAGGCAGAACATTTCAGGTTCTTCCAGGAATTTAAACTGGAAGGGTCAGGGTCCGGTTCGCAGGCTGACGGGCCCCCCGAAGACCAAGGAGCCTGCGGTGAACTCCACGGGCAATCGACTAGCCAACTCCTCGATGCAGTCGCAACGTCCGCCTCAGAAACACAATTACAATCGCCGTTAAGTAAGGTAAAATTTGCTGGTTGCTTATCCTTATTTCACAAAGAATGGTCAATAATTACAAATCTATTGTCTTTAGGAGCCATTTCTAAATTTGAACTTTGGCCTAACCAAACTTTTCAAATATTCTTTAATATGCCTTGATTAATGCCCCCTTTTTTACTAAAATAACCAGTCATTAAATTACTGAGCATAAGATTATTTATCTGTTATATGTATATTTAGACCTTATCGGTCAAATCTTCAAATTATACCGGAAGTTTGGTTGGGCTACTAATTTCTGCATTAGTTTTAGAATACGTCTGGCTTTATACATTTCAAAGAAGTAAACAGTCTGTTTGCAAAATAAAGGTCGACAAGTACGACCTAAAAATATTTTCTGCCACCTCAACAACGGGGTGGGGAATGGCGTGTGGTAACCGAAAAGCAAGTGGTAACGTAGCCGTTAGCCGCTGCGTTTACTACTTCAAATATTCGCTTTCTTGGTTTACCAGACATACAGACAAAGCAACTTTGGCAGTGGTGTGAAAGCAGAAATCTCTACCATTTCCCATGAATACCAAGAGTCATGACGTACGCACCCAGATATTAAATTGGCATGCAAATTGTATCAAAATTCCGTTAACCGGATATAGATTTATTCATCCACGAAGTAGTTGTTCGAATAATAAATGTTCAAAGTATGTTACTTGACGTAGAGATCTAGATGCGTACGCAATAAATGTTTTTACTATATCTTGGTCTTCCTTTAACCTTTAAGTGTTTCCACCGTTTGCCATGATTTAAAAAACGAGAAATATTGTTGCTGATAAAACCAAGGTATTATGGCTGTGCCATACTGGCCCACAAAACCATGTTACCTATTATTTAAAATCTGTGAAATATTAATTTAATTATCTGATTCCAGTCACCGGCATGTCTACGTGATTACCCTGGTGGCAGACATCTTGTCCAGGAGGCATTGATTCTGAGAGGTGTTCCACTCGCATCAATGGATATCGTTCTTAATTCTCTCTCGGACAATTCATATAAACAATATGAAGGGTGCTATAAAAAGTGGTTCGTTTATTGCAATGAAAATAAGCTGAACTTATTTGATGTATCAATTTCCGATATCATGATTTTTTTAACTACACAATTTAATGATGGGGCTCAGTACGGTACTCTTAATTCTTACAGATCGGCTTTAAGTTTAATTGTTAAAGAAAACCTATCCCAGAATGAAGACATTAAAAGATTCTTTAAAGGAGTATTTCGTTCTAGGCCACCACGGCCCAAATACAATGAAACTTGGGATACGTCTTTGGTTTTGAATTATCTAGCAAAATGGCATCCTAATGAAAATCTCTGTATCGAAATAATTTCCAAAAAATTAGTTACTCTTTTGGCACTTGTAACTGCACATAGGGTGCAAACACTGTCAAAAATTAATATTTGTAACATTGAGAGTCGCCAATCAGAAATTAAAATTAAAATCCCCGATCTTATTAAAACTTCTAGAATTGGAGCAACTCAGCCTTTGCTAGTACTTCCATTTTTTAATGAAAAACCAGAGATTTGTCCCGCTAAAGCTTTACTTGTTTATTTAAAAATGACAGAGTCACTTCGTAACAACGCAAACTCACTATTTATTAGTTTTAAAAAGCCTCATAAACCGGTTTCTGCACAAACTTTATCCAGATGGATAAAAAATGTCCTAACCCAAAGCGGAATTGATACATCTACGTTCACTGCGCATAGCACCCGCCATGCCGCCACCTCAGCTGCCCAGAGGTTAGGCGTTAGTATAGATCAGATAATGAAAACAGCTGGTTGGAGTCCTGATTCTCATACATTTGCCAAGTTTTACAACCGGCCCATAAATAGTACAAACAATGATTGCTTAAGTAGAGCCATTATGAATAGTTCAATGATATAGAAGTGATTTTACTTAAATACTGTGATTTAATTTATCAAGTTTTAAATATTAATAAATATATAATGAGCCCACTTATTAATCAGTTGGTTTTTGTTATTAATTTTTATACATATTTTACGATAATTTTCTCTAAAAGTCTACATATGTATAATCAACTAATCTGGAGGACGAAGCCTGAAGTATAATTAGAGATTAAACGAACTTACCTGTAAGTGAAGTTCTATCCTAATTATGCGAAGGCTTCGTCCGAACAGATTAGCAACCCACCCTCCCTCTTTTATAGTGTTTGTCCCCAGATATCGTAAAATATGAAGTGGGTGAAGGGTTCCTCTAAAGAAAATGAGTATGGTGCGGGCGCCCGGACAGCGCGATGGATATAGGACTACCCACATACAAAAAAAAAAAAATAAAAAAAAATTGGATTTATGAAATAAATATTCTCAAAATAGTGTGGAATGGTACGTGCTACGCGTTACTACATATGTATAATCAACTAATCTGTTCGGACGAAGCCTTCGCATAATTAGGATAGAACTTCACTTACAGGTAAGTTCGTTTAATCTCTAATTAAACGATAGGCGATAGGCGTAAATTTGTTAAGGTTATGAAAGCGCTCATGTGACGCCGTCACTGAGTGAGTGGGTGAGTGGGTTTCAGTGGGTTTCGGTGGGTTTCGGTGGGGTTCGGTGGGGTTCGGTGGGTTTCGGTGGGTTTCGGTGGGTTTCGGTGGGTTTCGGTGGGTTTCGGTGGGGTTCGGTGGGGTTCGGTGGGGTTCGGTGGGGTTCGGTGGGGTTCGCTGGGGTTCGGTGGGGTTCGGTGGGGTTCGGTGGGGTTCGGTGGGGTTCGGTGGGTTTCGGTGGGTTTCGGTGGGTTTCGGTGGGGTTCGGTGGGGTTCAGTGGGGTTCGGTGGGGTTCGGTGGGGTTCGGTGGGTTTCGGTGGGTTTCGATGGGTTTCGATGGGTTTCGGTGGGTTTCGGTGGGTTTCGGTGGGTTTCGGTGGGGTTCGGTGGCGTTCGGTGTTTGTGTGTGTGTGTGTGTGTGTGTGTGTGTGTGTGTGTGTGTGTGTGTGTGTGTGTGTGTGTGTGTGTGTGTGTGTGTGTGTGTGTGTGTGTGTGTGTGTGTGTGAGTGAGTGAGTGAGGGACCGACCGACCGACCGACCGATCGACTGAGCGAGAATGAAGTTTCACTTCTTCCGCGCGGAGGGACTCCATGCACGCACATTTTTTTTTTAAATTACTCCCTAAAAGCGTTCAATTGAGTTCCAAAAAATATTTTATTCCTACAGCCACACGACATATTTTATGTATTGCATACAAGAATCTAAGAAACCGTTTCCGTCATTCTTCGAAAAATCCCTAAAGTTTTCGTGAAGAAAGATCTCCATTTACCTAATTATATAATGCAACTATGGTAACGAACTCAGTGAATGAATGAAACAAAACTATTGAATAAACTAATTTCTGCAATTTTTCGAAAATCAACCGCTAAGGGCGTCGTCTACCAATGAGGTTACCAAATGGTTTCCAATTAACAATCTCATAAGTTTTTTAATGGAATTGCAAAATAAGTACAGTATCTTTATAAATAAAGAAGTAAATATTTAAGAATTCCATTTCTTACACATATAATAATAGCTATATATATATACCTACTAGCTGACCCACGCAGCTCCGCCTGCGCTATTTTTACGTCAACTAAACTTTGAATTACAGACATTCGCATCGAATACATAACCTAATTTTTTATAGTCGGTTAAAAACTGGGACCCACTTTTTACTTGCTCTCCGAAGCACGGACCTGTTTAGTTCAAATGGCGTTAAACGGTCACCCATCTATTTAATGACCTTACCTAACGTTGCTTAACCCGATCGATTACAAAACCTTGATAACAACTCTCTATGAGTGTTCCCTTACTAATATTTATTATATTATAAAGAAAAATTGATAAAATAGGACCAAGCGTATAACCAAGTACCCGTTTTGACTTTAATCCCCTCTCCCAAAAGAACCGTGCTAGATTACGGGATAAAAAGTATCCTATGTCCTACCTCGTAGTAAGATCTCAAATCATGCCAAGTTTCATTTGAATCCATTCAGTAGTTTCGGCGTGATGCTCAGCCGTGATACAGACAGACAGACAGACAGACAAAAATTAAAAAAAATACATTTTCGGCCTCAGTATCGGTTATAGAATGCCCTCCAAATATAATTTTCAAAATATCTTCAATGTACAGAATTGGACCTGTTACAGTTTTATTATAAGTATAGATTAGATCAGGGTTAATAAAAGTGTAAACAATATTTTAAAAACCTCGATCCATAATTCGAAACACGTTTGAGTAACAAACTAAACGCGAGCGAAGCCGCGGGCTACAGCTAGTCTACACTATCTACACTAATATTATAAAGAGGAAAACTTTGTTTGTTTGGTTGTAATGAATAGGCTCAAAAACTACTAGACCGTTTTTAAAAATTCTTTCACCATTCGAAAGCTACATTATTCACGAGTAACATAGGCTAAATTTTATTTTGGAAAAAAATAGGGTTCCGTAAGATATTTGGGTTTTTTCGGACACAAGGTGTAAAAAATCAACCAGAAAAGTTACTTATTTTGCGTACGCTGCCTAAACTATAAAAGACAGAACCATAAAATGTTCTAATTAATTGTAGATCTTATAAATATCTACAAAAAAGTCCGCGGCACACTATCTATGTCGAGTGAGGCCCAACAACCATTTTTTTATTTAAAGTCTTGAATTTTGTTTGGACTACATTTAAACGCATTTATTTTACTCATGCTATTAATCCTTATCAAAATAAATTATTTCATCATTAAGTACAGTTTATGTAGATAATATTTGGTCTGTGAATGATTAAAATTGGACATTTGGTTTTGAAGTTATGGCGAAATTAAAATACTACTGCATATAAATTAAAAGATTTCTGCTGCACGGCCCGTTGCGAAGTGAGCGTCACCAAGGCGGGGGTCTTACAGCGGTAGCGGTAAATAGGTTGGAATCAAATTAATACGAAGTCTAGGGGGCGCGGGTTCGAACCCATGGGTGGGGCTGTGAATGGGGTTCGAAATCATTTTCTTTTTTTATTTCATTCCTTAATGCATATACTATTGACGTCCGCGTACTTTATATCGAATACTACAAAGTTTTAGCTATTTTTTTTATTAAAAATTCTCGAGGCTATTAAAGTTTCAAATCACACCGCTGGAGGCGCTGGTGTTAGGGGGCGCGTTTTGACGTGGGAGTTACCTATCTATTTCTAAGTAATATACTCTTATCTATGGTCGGCTCCCTACGCAGCGGTCGTGCGCGAAGTCTAATAATTTTCGTGCGATTTTTTTTAGATTTCTTTCTTAAAACTACACCTACGCAAAATTTATTCTCAGAGCTAAACAACAGTTCTTTTCAGGGCTAACCAACAGATTTTTTCATAAGTAACCAACAGTTCTTTTCAGAGCTAAACAACAGTTCTTTTCAGGGCTAAACAACAGTTCTTTTCAGAGCTAGAATATTACACGCTGTTAGCATTTTCTTAAACATTTGAAAATGCCTAAGGCAGCCAGGTCTCAACTTTCTAAACATAGTTCTCAAGCACGGGCAGCAAGAATACGTCGTATGGGAGAATCTTCACCTGAACGTTCACAACGACATGCTGAACAAAATCAGAGAAACTCTCAGGTACGCGCACGAGAGTCGAGTGTCGAACGTTCGCAACGCCTTGCACAACAAAATGTGAGAACCTCTGAGTTATGTGCACGAGAGTCGGGTGAACCGATATGTTTGAAATTTTGCGGGTAGGTCTGAGAATAGGTTATAAAGTATATTTTATGCCGCTGATACCATGATTGAGAGGAGGGTGCAAGAGAGGGAGAGGGGAGGGTGGTGGAGTGAGTGATCGGAGGAGTTAGGTGGAGCAAAGGGGGGGGGGGGAGTGAGAGGGAGCAAGTTGGGAGAAGAGAGAGGAAGGAGAGGGTTCAGAGAGGACAACGGGGAGAGGAAGAGGAGAAGTGTGACGGGGACCGAAGCGGGAGGGGAGAGAAATAGCATAGAATTAGATTTTTATTATAAGACAGAGAGATGGAGAGAGATAAATCAAGGGAGTAGGGAGAAAAGGGGAGCAAAATTTAATTAAAGCGCGGGCGGAGCTGCGCGGGTCAGCTAGTATAATATATAAAAGGAGATGTCCTGACTGACTGATTGACTGATTGACTGACTGACAGACAACGCACAGCCTAAACCGCTGGCTCTAGAGACTTGAAATTTGGGAGATGTATTCTTCACAATACGTAAACGCACACTAAGTACGGAATTTTCAAAATTCGCATCCTAAGGGGTCCAAATAGGGGGTTTTATGTTTTATAAAAAAGTGTTATAATTCATGAACGGTTGGTACTAGAGCCTTGAATTTTCACACGCAGACGCCTCAAAGAAAATAAACTATTACGTGTTTTTGCATTTCTCGAAATTTTCTAAGTAGTAGTCACAGGACATTAATTTTTGTAAAAAATAATTATTTTACTATTTTTTAACACATTTCACTGTTTTCCGATACAATATGATAGATAGGATTAGGATGAAGTCAGGTTTAAGAAATTATGAGGGTTTTAAGGTCAAAATAGGACCCCTAATTTAAAAATCTTGCTTGTGGTGTCTTTTAAAAAGTAATTGAAAACCGTTTTTTTATGATATAAGCGGTAGGTATGAGTTATATCATGGGTTATAAAACTTCACCGCGCGCACCCGCGTCAAGCTGCCACCTAAAAAAAAACAAGCTGCCGCCTCGCTCCTCAGCTGTAAGCCCGGACAAATAACAGGCAACCCTCGGAGTTGTCGGTTGGACGTTTGGGTTGTGGGCCCTAGATGTCCATTTAGTTCGGGGCGTTTTAGCAGGTAAGATACTCCGGTTCGGAGCTAGGTACCGAATCAATACAAAAAAAAACCGGTCATTTGCGAGTCTGATTCGCGCATCGAAGGTTCCATACCTTTTTTGCACGTATTAAATTTATTTTAATCATCATCAATCAATATATATAAAAGGAGATGTCCTGACTGATTGACTGACTGACAGACAACGCACAGCCTAAACCGCTGGCTCTAGAGACTTGAAATTTGGGAGGTGTATTCTTCACAATACGCAAACGAATTTACAAAATTCTTATCCTAAGGGGTCCAAATAGGGAGTTTTATGTTTTATAAAAAAGCGTTATCATTCATGAAAGGTTGGTACTAGAGCCTTGAATTTTCACACGCAGACGCCTCAAAAAAAAGAAACAATTACGTGTTTTTGCATTTCTCTAAATCTTCTAAGTAGAAGTCACAGGACCTCAACTTTTGTAAAAAAATAATTATTTTACTATTTCTTAACACATTTTACTGTTTTCCGATACAATATGATAGAAAGGATTAGGACGAAGTCAGGTTAAAGAAATTATGAGGGTTTTAAGGTCAAAATAGGACCCCTAAGTTAAAAATCTCGCGTGTGGTATCTTAAAAGGTAATTGAAAACCGTTTTTTATGATAATAAGCGGTAGGTATGAGATATATCATGGGTTTTAAAACTAAAGTACGACATCGATGTTTAAAATTTGAATTTGATATTATTTTAAAAGTGATGGGGAAAGATTATATTGTAAATTTATACCATTTTGCTAACTGCTGCGTTAGCGGGAGTGTGGCTTCTAAATGCGTGCAAGGTTTCAATTCAATACGAGGCTGTCGAAAGTGTTCGCAAACGCGCGTATCCTGCACCGCGCGCACCCGCGTCAAGCTGCCGTCTAAAAAAAAAAAAGCTGCCGCCTCGCTTCTCAGCCATAAGTCCGGACAAATAACGGGCAACCTTCGGAGTTGTCGGTTGGACGTTTGGGTTGTGGGCACTAGATGTCCATTGAGTACGGGGCGTTTTAGTAGGTAAGATACCTACTCCGGTTCGGAGCTAGGTACCGAATCAAATCAAAAAAAATAAAGCCGGTCAAGTGCGAGTCGGACTCGCGTACCGGGGGTTCTATGGCTACTTTTTGCATATAATTGTTATTTTAATATTCTTTTAATACCTCAGATAGTAAAAACCGAACTAAGCCCAACCAAATTTATCCAAGTTAACCCTTTTAAAGGGTTTAACAAACACTAATTTATTTTATGACGCTGAAGCTAGGTACCGAATCGAGATACCACCGGAGATCCTGGGGTTCCCTTTCATGGCCGATGAGATAGCCGTTGGGGTTTTAGTGGGTAAGATCCCCTTTCCATCCCCTTTCTTTTACCGGACTACCAGGCGCCGGCAGGGTCTCCACCGCTTTGTCGTTGACACTCCAACTTGCCGCACTAAGCGTTTCGCTTCTTCTTTTCTCATGCGCACGGCCAAGCTGTGGAATACCCTCCCGGACGACGTTTTCCCTGATAAATATAACTTGGGTGTATTCAAGTCTAGAGTGAACAGGCATCTTATGGGTAAGCGCGCTCCATCCTAGACCACATCTTCTCTTACAATTATGTGAGATTGTGGTCAAGCGCAAACCTATTTATTATAAAAAAAAAAAACCCACATACCTCGGTCGAGCCCCACAGCTCCCGAAAACGTTTTGAAGGTTTCCCCAGCGAAAAAAAAGGTACCGAATCGAACCAAAAGAAAGCTAAAAAAGAATCCTGTTAAGTGCGAGTCTGACTCGCGCATCGAGGGTTACATCCATACCTTCTTTGCACGTATTAAAGTTATTTTAATATTCCTCTGATACCTCAGGTAACAAAAAACCCAACCGCAAAACTAAGTTTGTTTCTCGAGGTTTTTTAGAATTACTAAAAAACTGTACTACTTAGAAACATAATTTTCTTTTTTCTTTAAAATATAGATAACTCAAACTCAAACTCAAAATTTGCAAATGAAGCCCTTTCATATGATATAGTAGCCCCACTAGATATAGTAGCCTCATTGAAACTTTGACACCGTAAAAAAGAAAGTAAAAGAAATAAAATATTTTTTTTAATTTGCGATTAGTATTCTTATCCTATAGTAAAATCTAAAACTGTTCCAAATATCAAATCGAAAGCGCCAGTGGTTACTGAAATATATAGATTTGACAGACAGACAGACGAAGTACCACAAGGGTTCCATTTTTGCCTTTTAGCTATGAAAACCTAAAACATACTAATTGGATTATGGTGTCATTCGGGCGCGAACGAAGTCGCGGGGGACTGCTGGTTCTATGTATAATGAATCTGGGATTGTAGGTTTTCGTAACCATCTAAGGTTGAACAATTTGGTTGGTTGGTAAAATTACTTTGAGTCCTAATACTTATGTTAGCCTAGAGAAAGAAAACAATCCTAAAAGTTTTCAATCCTACAGTCAAGTGGAAAACACAACACACATGTATAATCCTAAACTATTCTTCGCATGCATTCAATACACACATCGTAACAATAATTTTATCCAAACGCGCCATATGGGACCGTCATTCATCGGAATGAAGTTTCCGGTTCCGATACACAAGTAATAGATAGCACCTCTCATCTGATTGATGCTTACATCTGCAGTGTTTTGCATCAATGGTACTCGTACCTTCATTCACGCCAGATACTGTCGAATATCGTTCAATTCTACAGGCAGATGTTGTTCCTTTGTGTCCTAACACTTGCTGATAGAGTTCGAATTAGATTGAATTTCAGATATTTGATTGACATGGTGTTGAATGATAATGTTGGTATTATTGTGACGGTTGATGTAAATGTGGCAGTCCGGAGTGTCGGGCGTGTCGGCCGTGTCGGGGCGTCGGGGGAAATCGACAGCTGTCGTGAAAGTTGGACGTTCACGAGGGTGTGCCGGGTTTGGTGTTGTGCTAGTCGGATGATGGATACACTTGCTGTAGTGTTGCTGATTGAATTCCTTTATCAGTCGTTGAGTATTATGTATTAGGTGCAATCTAGTTAACTTATTCTTTGTACTAGTGGATTGTGGTAAAATGTTTAAACTGAAAAATGAGTTTTTTTGCTTTTGTACCGTGTGTATAATTGACTAATTTACCGTTTTAAATGCACTAACATCCAAAAATATACTAGGTGGGCGCAGCTGGCCGAAGGAGAAGACAATGTCGTTCCCGCGTCAGTCGTTAATTCGGCGGCGGCACCCGCGACGAATGCGTCCCGACCTTTTTTACAGCCTTCCCTCAGCGTGTTTCGCAAGGCGCCCTTGGCTTATATTCGCCAGTTTTTCCGACGCCTCATCGTTTGTTTTTAGGGCGCCGTCCTGATGGATTCCCCGATGATAAAGCGGGTGTTTTTTCCTCAACAAGAACGCACTTTGACTGGCGAGCGTGTACGGGTGCCGACTTTTTGTTGGACCACAAAAGGTTTGAGGATATTGTGCGAATATTTCTATTGACTTTACTATGGTTGCTCTGTGATTATTGTGTGTGCTTATATTTACTGCTTTATTTGTAGTTTCTGTCGTATTGAAACTTTTTTGTGATGTGGTGTGTTCATAATATTTATAACAGCAGTATAATATTAAGTATATTTCTGCAGAAAATATGGCCAAACCAATAAAGATTTTTATACTACCATCTATTCATTTCGACTAACTAGAAAAATATCTTTGTCTAGGCAAAGTTTCAGCTGATCCTACAACACAGTCAAGTTTTTATACCACTACCAGTTTCGAAGCATATTTCACCGATGCGTGGCGTCGTCGTCGTGTCGTCGTCGTGCCGTCGTCGTGCCGCTGGCGCCGCGCCAGTGGCCGCACATGCCGTCTATGTACGTGACCACGTGAATAACTATGTGACGTGACTCCCGACGGAGACACGTAATCGATACGATATCGCGAGTTGCAGCACGACAGCATCGTAAATATCAGATACTTTAAACTAATCTTAGAAGGGAAACAGAGCAGTTAGCGGTAAAGGATAGAGCTCATGGGAAAACCTTCTTCAATCAGTCACTTCATAAAAAATGGAAATACAAATTGAATAGTTTTCTTGCTCCAGTGATGTATTGTTATAATCGAAAACGTTCCCGGAAAAGGTATTTTAACTTTGTTTTTCTTTATAACGTGGAAGGTTGTCATAAGCTTCAGTTCGACACTGTGTTTATATGTCTCTATGTGTGGACCTGAGCTCGAATGACATTGTGTTTTTTATATTCTTTTGAAAGCTTGTTTGATTCAGATCAAGAGAAAATCGGTCCAGCTATTTATTATGAGTAGTTTGGAAATTTAAAAAAATGATTTGTACGTGTCTGTATAATTGATGTAAATACATGCATTCTTCATTATATGTTGTAGTGTAATGGCCATTGTATTTATCTATACTTATAATAAAACTGTAACAGGTCCAATTCTGTACATTGAAGATATTTTGAAAATTATAATTGGAGGGCATTCTATAACCGATACTGAGGCCGAAAATGTAATTTTTTTAATTTTTGTCTGTCTGTCTGTCTGTCTGTCTGTATCACGGCTGAGCATCACGCCGAAACTACTGAATGGATTCAATTGAAACTTGGCATGATTTGAGATCTTACTACGAGGTAGGACATAGGATACTTTTTATCCCGTAATCTAGCACGGTTCTTTTGGGAGAAGGGATTAAAGTCAAAACGGGTAGTTGGTTATACGCTTGGTCCGATTTTATCAATTTTTCTTTATAATATAATAAATATTAGTAAGGGACACTCATAGAGAGTGGTTATCAAGGTTTTGTAATCGATCGGGTTAAGCAACGTTAGGTAAGGTCATTAAATAGATGGGTGACCGTTTAAGGCCATTTGAACTAAACGGGTCTGTGCTTCGGAGAGCAAGTAAAAAGTAGGTCCCAGTTTTTAACCGACTATAAAAAATGAGGTTATGTATTCGATGCAAATGTCTGTTATTCAAAGTTTAGTTAACGTAAAAATAGCGCAGGCGGAGCTGCGTGGGTCAGCTAGTTTTTAATAAAGAACAAACTTTTTAAGTATTTTTATCAAACAGCATAAATTCCATCCGTCCGTACATAAACCCTTCGAAAACCGACAAGTAAACTCCGTCAATAAGGGAACAAAATGCCTGTTCTTAAGTGACTTGGCAGGGTGAGCAACATTCATATTGAAAGGATTATAAAGATGAAAGGGGTTATCAAAAATACAGACGCTAGGGTCCACTCCACAGTGTTGTCGGCTTCAGTGGTGGTCCTTCAGTAAAAGGGTATGGAATTGTTAGGATAAACCTGAAATTACCCAACTCAGTTCTAAGGTACCGTAAATAAATACAATTATGATATTATTTATTTTTTCAAGTTTTTTTTCGTGGCCAACCTAGCGTCAGAGTCGCCTTAAGCGCCTGACTTGGCTTAACGACTGCTGTTTAGATGAGAACAACTGGCACAGACTATTCACGTGCTCTCCGAATTATCCGATGCATGGGGAGCTCTGTTCAGGTGCCACTAAACGGTCACCCATCTAAGGACTGACCTTGACGTCGCTTAACGAACTGATCGTTTACGACTGGCTGTGAGCGCCTTTCTTTAGTCATAAATAAAAGTTATCAGACTTAGGTAATTACATTTTAATATTATACATATAACTGGAGAACTAGTGATTATTAAATTAAAAACAAAAAGGTAAATAAACTGAAGAAGAAGAAAAATACTACAAAAACTGTGTGGGGCCAAAAAGCGCTCTGTCTCAGCATTTTGCTGCACCATAATAACTATAGGCCGACCGTTTAACTCGCGTGTCGCCTGCGCGGTGGGAGGGGAGCGGGGGCGGGTAACGCTACACACGGAGTCAATAATCCAAAGATTTATCTCGAGATAGACATTGTTGGTAAAGAATAAAATAATAAGTATCTTTTTTTTAAGTATTTATTTTTAAGTTTTACAAATATTTTATAATAGCTTCATAGGTACAAAATCATAAAACAATAATTAACTCCGTTTAAGAAATAATTAACCACAGATAAAAATTTTATAGGACTATTCGTCACTAATATTCATATCGCTTGAATCATCATCACTGTCTGTGTAGCTTGAGGAGTCAGAATCTTGCAAATTAATAATAAATCGGTCCATCTCTTCATCAACGAACTGGAAGAGCAATTCATCTTGAGATTTATCTTGCCAGTCGTATACCTTGTGCGTTTATCTTCAAGCGTCCGTAACAAAAACACCAACCGCGCGCTGCGAGCACAGCCAGCGCACTGCCGCATTTGACGAAAGCTCTCTGCTTCGCGCACCCCTTTCACCCATCCGCTAACATCGCCCCTCGCTCCGTACTTGCCGCGCAGGCGATGCGCGAGTTAAACGGTCGGCCTATATAAGGCAGCGCTGTTATTCTGTCAGCACCGTTAAAAAGAGGTGACTTCACGAATATCAACATAACAAAACTGTAATGTGACATAAAAACTGCATAATTAATAAAGAGGGAACACATAAAGAATTTACCCTTAAAATTTGTAATTTCCCCTTAAATATATGTAAAATTTAGTTATCCCTTCCCCTGAATGACCATAAAAATCACTGTCAGCAGAAAGCTTAATGGTGTTACCTCACCCACCCCTGCCCAAACAATGATTTTATCTCTGATTTGAGTGGGTAAAATTTGTTACATACAGTTTGTATCTAACAAATTTCATTTTATATTGTGCACTTTCCTGACAGTACTCTTCGTTCGAAATACTTCATTTGTGACCTCAATTAAGGTCAACTGCGCAATAAAGCTTCACCAATTAAATACCAATAAAACCATCAGATCCAACAATCAAAAGCTCCGTTTCATTTAGAGAAAAAAGTCTACTCAATCTCGACACCTAAAGCCTTCATTAATGACAGTGTAAGTGCAACTCACGGCGGCTCGGGTTCAGACCGCGAGCTGGAAGGTCCGCACGAACCCCGGCCCGATAAAAATAAAACATTGAACGCCGCGCCTGAATAAGATAACACCTTCCCGTGAACTTTTTCTTTGGTGTTCATAAAACATTTCGCAGCTTCTGCATAATTCCGAACGTAGAGCTAGCTCTACGTACACCTAGGTGTACGGTGCGACTGACAGCGAGAAACTCCGCGTGTCATACGCTACACGTGCCACAACAGTTCATCTTTTCTAGATAGTTTTGGTATTGACATTTTAACAATTAAAAATTTACTTGAACAAAAAATAAAATTACTTGTACGTGAAGTTAATTATGTATTTTGAAGGTGGTAAGAATCGTGCATATTTAATTTGAAGAAATAAAAACCAGTCAAGTGCGATTTGGACCCGCACATAAAGGGTTCCGTACCATTTTTGTGTACAAAAATTTAATTTACTGTATGGGTAGAGCGAGGATTCCTAGCACAGGTATTTTTATACTTAAAAGGAGTTCTCCAACCCTTATTATATTGAAGAACATTTGTAACCGATAAATAACATATTTTTATTTTTTATTAGTTCCGATAAAATTAGTATTTGTCGTTGAAATGAAACAATTTTTACGGATTATATCGCGGTTAAATAGTTTCATTTCAATGTGTAGTATTCGCGTAAATATCAGAAATCATTAGTATTTGTCGTTATAGCGGCACTAGCGATAGAAACTCTTTGAAAATTTCAACTCTCTACCTATTACAGTTCATGAGATACAACCCGCTGACAGACAGACGGACGGACGGGCGGACAGCCGAGGCTTATTAATAGGGTCCCGTTGGTACCCTTCGGGTACGGTACCCTAAAAAACAAAATCAATTATGGCATTGCTGTTATAAAATCTCTGCGCCCCTTACATTGCATAAATAACCCATTATTTATTTACACGAACAGTCAAAGATATTAGAAGTAAAATTTACTTACAATATCATTGCCAATAAATTTAAAAAGCAGTATTATGTCAATGACAAATGTATGTTCTCCGCTACAGCTTAGAACCAAGGCGCAGTACCGTGGCCCCGACGAGCGTGGCCCCAGCGAGGACTGCGACTCGCCGAGTAAATTATTTATTCGTCTATTTTCCTGTTTACTTTCATTTGCATTTAAGAAAGCAATTTTGTCAGTCATTTTTGCGGCAACGAGTTCAGTTTCCCTTTTGAAAGTAAAAAAAATGTTTGTACATGTAGAAGTATTTGCCTGGGCATAGAATTTCTTGTAGAATGACTTGAGAATATACTTCGTTATGGGGGATGTATGTACATAATATTATATACATTAAATCGAATGTAAAATAGGCATATATGTCTACCTATACCAGTGCACCTATATTATTGGCTTCTAAGATCTTACTTGGTTATATCATACATATACTAGTTATGGTATAGTAAACTGAATATAAAATAGGTAATAAATAAATGTCTACCTATACCAGTGCACCTATATTATTGGCTTCTAAGATCTTACTTGGTTATATCATACATATACTAGTTATGGTATAGTAAACTGAATATAAAATAGGTAATAAATAAATGTCTACCTATACCAGTGCACCTATATTATTGGCTTCTAAGATCTTACTTGGTTATATCATACATATACTAGTTATGGTATAGTAAACTGAATATAAAATAGGTAATAAATAAATGTCTACCTATACCAGTGCACCTATATTATTGGCTTCTAAGATCTTACTTGGTTATATCATACATATACTAGTTATGGTATAGTAAACTGAATATAAAATAGGTAATAAATAAATGTCTACCTATACCAGTGCACCTATATTATTGGCTTCTAAGATCTTACTTGGTTATATCATACATATACTAGTTATGGTATAGTAAACTGAATATAAAATAGGTAATAAATAAATGTCTACCTATACCAGTGCACCTATATTATTGGCTTCTAAGATCTTACTTGGTTATATCATACATATACTAGTTATGGTATAGTAAACTGAATATAAAATAGGTAATAAATAAATGTCTACCTATACCAGTGCACCTATATTATTGGCTTCTAAGATCTTACTTGGTTATATCATACATATACTAGTTATGGTATAGTAAACTGAATATAAAATAGGTAATAAATAAATGTCTACCTATACCAGTGCACCTATATTATTGGCTTCTAAGATCTTACTTGGTTATATCATACATATACTAGTTATGGTATAGTAAACTGAATATAAAATAGGTAATAAATAAATGTCTACCTATGAGTCATCATCACCAGCAGACGAAAAACGTCCACTGCTGAACAAAGGCCTCTCCATAGAAAGCAGAGGTTGCCTTAATCCTCACGCTTGGGGATCGCAGTACAGGTGGTAGGTGGTAGGTAATCCAATAGAAAGACGCTGCTGCCCGTCTTCTTGTTTTCCCTTAGTCGGATCTCACGGAACCCAACGGTAAGAGATGGGAGGGTGCTATTCTTACCCGGACTGCCCACATGTACCTGTGTGTGTCTATATGAGTATACCTACATTATGAGGTCAGGAGGATAAGGTCTGCAGAAGTCGTCATTCAATCAGTGATATTGACGGTTGGGTCACATATGCCGGGTGACATCATCTGGCTGCTGTGGCAGTATCTCATGTATCTCATGATTTTGGGGGGTCCCGTGACTTCTGTTTGGACGATCGTCCACTTGATGTATTAGTAGTAGTAGTACAGAAGACAAGTAACTACGATTTGCAGCTGCAGTGTCACATCCTCCATCAATCTGGTTTATTGAATGGCGTTCAGTGAACAATCACTAGAAACCTTTTTTGACTTTGTATAGAAACATGATAATATCACAGCCAATATTTTTTTTTAATGTGTTTCCTATTTTTAGATTTAACTTTTAAAATTTCTAAGGAACTAACCAGTACCTAAATAATTTATTAGTTATGATTTATAAGAAAACAATATCATATTAATATTTAAACAGAGAATCAAATTTATAAAATAAAATGGTTTAATTTATTTAAATAATTAAGCTTTTTATTTTATGAATTTATTCTCTACGAACCTATGAGTTTTGACTCCGAAAGGAATAAAAATTGTATACACAGCCAATATTCTTGTAGTACTTAGTATTTTTAGATTGATGTGAAATCTCGATATTCTGAAAGATGCAGTTATAATTAAGTGAGATGCAGTTATAATTAAGTGACGTAAAATATTGAAATAAACTTTCGTAACATAACTTTATTTTCAGACTAACTTTCATAGGAAAATAAAATATTTCTGTAAGTTTATCTGAAAACGATTACAAGACTAGACATATTAAAAAAATCTATGTTTACAATACATGAACAAATGTGGTAATGTTTGGTACGCGACACATTATTCATATAACCAATTTAGATAAGGCACCTACAAATATTTGTGATGTCTGGGCCCCTGGGTCCCGGGGCCCCGCGGCTCAAGGTGTGGCGCGGCGGTCATATTTTGTCGCGGTTTTTTATGACAAAGTGCACAAACACAAACCTATAAGTGGGTGCCACCGTCGAGTGTGCAAACATGAATACTTTGCGTACAAAATTTCTAATAATTTTCATCTAAGTATTATATGTGTTATAAAATTTGGCGTAGCATGGGAATTAATTTATCATAACCAACAAATTGAGAATCTAACAACACTCATTTGTAATGTGAAAGTTTTTTCAATGAACATATTAAAATAACACGTAACATTATAACAATGTTGTCTCTAAATTCGTTCAGAATGATCCAAAAGTTTTGAGGCTCTCTCTAAGCAAATACATTATAAACAATAACTGAACATGAATTCCCAGTAGGAATATAGAAATACTTACTTCGGTAAATCGATAGCCGAGATATTGTTAAACCGGTATTTTGTAACGAATTACACATATTCCACAGAGCGGTAACAAATGATCAGTCGTGCATACGATTTGCCGGACCGGTGGCTTCGGACACAGTGCAGTTCTCGCAGTAATTTAATTTACCATTTAACTAATGTATCTACCTACTACCTAATATACAAAAGGGTTTACGCTGTTTTATGAACCCCGGGCACAAATAAAGGGTGATAAATTTAGAAAACTATGTTTCTAAGTCTGTGTTGCTCCCAAACAAATTGATGGATTTGAAAGATTTTTTTTAATGTGTATGCTTATAAACGGGGTGTTTACACACTGATGCTTTGCAGCAGAATATCTGAAACCATGATTTTGCCTATCAGTGGTCACTTCCACTGGGATCTAGCATCAGTTTAGTAAATAATAAATACCTATAAAGTCACCCACCAGATAAAAGAGTGCAGGAAGATGGAATATTATCTAAACATGCAATTACAGCTGATTAAGATGGATGATTTGAAATAACGACTTGTATTTCGTTTGAAAAAAATGTTGACTTTCAAAAAAGAAAAAAGAATGCTAATGCTAATCACATTACATAGCAAAATTATTTCGTATGCTAAGTTGATCTGCAGCGAGTTAACCGCGCGCAACAAGCGGGTTGTCCGGGTTGTTGGCGCGTGGGATCTCACGCATCAATTAAATTACAGATATAACCGGTGACGGGTGGCGGGTGGCGGGTGGCGGGTGTCGCCCTATTGCAACCGGATTCGGATCCGGCCGCCATCAATAGATTTTGAAACCGGTGCGACGCGACGGGCAGCGGTCGGCGGGCGGTCGGCGGGCGGCGGGCTTGCAGCGCGCGCGATTGCGGTTTACCAAGCCGCCGGTTTTAAGCCTAATATATTACTATTATATTCGCATCATGCAGTACATGAGGCAAATATAGAACACTAATATATGGATAAGTAGCTCATACATTAAGTATTTCTTCAATGGCTATGATATCCACAAAATTTTGCCATATTTTCCTTCTGAGTGGGGCAGGGCGTTATTTTGCATCGGCGACATGCGCAGAGTGTTCATTCTCGGTGTATTTTAACCGACTTTAAAAACAGTAGGAGGATCTGAATTCGCTTGTATGTTTTTTTTTCATTTTACTGCTGTCTCAGATGATAGCAGTAATTAAACCTAGTAAGTTCACCAACTACATCATTGGTAGTCACACCGGATCACAGTAGGTAATGTTTACACACTGCCATTTTGCAGTAGCACAACTAACACTGCGGTGGTCTGAGCGTTTGCACAATGGATATATCACCTAGATTGTCATGTAAAACATTATTATTACTTCCTTAGTAACATAGTTTGTTTATAAAAGCGCATTCTCGTTGACTGTTAACAACAGTTTTTCATCGTAGATCGATTGCGATTTGGCTGCTAGATTAATAGGGGATAATTATCTGAGCGTTGGCACGGAGCCAGCCTGACCCCCGTCCCGCACCTCCCCCCACCCCCAAACACGCCGGGATCACCCTGAAAAACTATCGTACGCAAGGCGTTGACTTCTGAACTTATTTCACTTTGAAAACACTGTATTTGACACTGTAGCACGTCCTATTTGTTTAGTCAAAATTAAAGTTTTATAACTTATGTTATTGATTGAAATGAAACTAATTTTACGGATTATATCGAGGTTTATTTTTGATTTTAATTCCCCGACGTTTCGAATACTTTACAGCATTCATGGCGATATAATCCGTAAAATTAGTTTCATTTCAATGTGTAGTATTCGCGTAAATATCAGAAATCATTATGAGTTATTGATGCTTAGTTAAAGGTTCGACATTACGAGGAATACCTTGCCATTGGTATAACAATAATGAGAACCACGCCATGAAATGCAGCCTAGTGTCGGTAGAGCTAACCGCATTGGCGATTATCAAATCCATAGCAATAATCATGAATACGCCATCCGATTATTATAACAATGCACCGGAAGAAGTCTGGCGCAGTTCCAGCATGGATGCACGTAAGTGCGCGATCACGCGACGCCCACCGCTCGCGGAACGATAATCGATACGATAAAAGTTTTATTCGATCCAATTTGAATAGAGTCGAAAGTAATAGCACAGGTAATAGTGAGTAGGTACTAGGTCTGAATCGAATATTAACCGAGGTGGAAACTAATGCGAGATATAGTTACAGGCGATTACCATGGATGACATTCACCGGCCAGGTAAATGCATAAAGAATACTGCCATATATTTGGAAACATTTAAGAAATGTGTCGTTTGACATGAAATTTCAAACAGTGTAATGTTGGAAACGTGCATAGCCGCTAATCAGACACAGGTGCTTTATCTCTTTATTTACCGATCAGATGGAAGTACCTACAACACGACCTGGAGGGAACCGGCTCAACACGAAATGTTTATATGCTCAGAAAATCGTTTGAACAATTTGAAAAACCAGTACAGGACAACTACACAAAGAAGCTCCCCCTGCAGCTGCTAATGTATAGGTATAATTAAATACATAAGAGTATCGCAGATAAGACTCTGATATAGATGCCGAAATTTCGTACACAAGAAGTATTCAATTTTACTGACGAGAAGTAGACAATATTAGTTGCATTGAACTGTCGATCGTCGACCCTAGTCAAGTAAGTTAGCTCGAGAGAGACAAGTTTTTCTCCACCTAAAGTGTCTTTCTTACGATAATCTTTATACACTACTGCTTTGCGTTCATTCTCTTCATTATTTATTAATTTCGTGTATTCCATTCGTTAGACGCTTATTATGTGAAATATTTATTTCAGTATCTTTCGATACCTCTATTGCCTGATAACCTGTTTCGCCAATTTTTCAGGTATTCGTTCCACATGCCCATGTCACTGAGACACTTAATTAGGTACCAAATAAGCAGTTATTTTTAATTTGGGACCAGTTTTTTTATACGTCTGCAATGGCACGGGCGAGTGATGTGGGCGACGGCCACTTGGTATGCCGGCGGTGCACCAGCCGGCGCGCACCGGCCGGCACAGGATCGTGCCGGACGACATTATTACGAGCGTTGCTTGTTACGGTAATCACTGGACCATGACGAAAGCCTAACTGTGCCCTACCCTCTGTGTTTCCTTAAAAGTATTTAGTAAGTAGTTAGTGGCATTTTAGTTTGTTGTATTTTCGTCGATTTTTTTTATTTTTATTATTTGATATTTTGAACGGCAGGACACACTGTCGCTGGTGCTGATCTAATTGTAAAAAGACAAACTTTGTTTAAAAAAAAATGTGAAAAAATGACAAGCCCGCTGAATTTCTTGCCGGATCTTCTCAGTTGAGGCCGCGGTGTGATCCGGTGGTAGCTTTTAAAAAATTGACCGTTCAAAAGTGCTAGCGTTAAGCCTATTTGATATATTTTTTTTTTTTGAGTATTACAAGTAATTTTCTATTGTTAGCCTAGAAAGAATATCTTGTTTGTCAAGTGCCCGAGGAGTGTCCGGGTAAGAATGACATCCACCCTCCCGTTGGGTGTCTGACACCTATCTATCACTTCAGGTTGGCTGTCGTAAGAGGCAATTATGGGAAAACAAGAAGATGGGCAGCAGCTTCTTCTAATTGGATAACTTATCACCTATACTGCGATCCATTTGTGTTCCCTTTGGACAATAACTTTGATGATGATGATAAAATTACCAGTAGGTACTAGTAGTAGTAGTTACTAGGTGGTAAGTGAAGTTACCAGGAACCGTCCTGGTAGGAACCACCTCACTATCAGATATTGGACCGTGAAGCAGCAATTTTTAAACATTGCTGTGTTCAGGGTACTGTAGCTGGTGAAATTACCGGACACAAGAGACTTAAATCTAATATCTCGGACGGTAAGCGGCAGTCCCCTGTACCTGTCTATACGCACGAGTGTTGCTTACAATCAGGCGAACATCTTGCTTGCAAAAAAATGATCAACAGATTTTCCATTTGCAAATTGTCTAAAAACATAAGACAATTTACTTTTTCCTAGTGTGTTGGTTACCACAGCAGCATCACACTAGCCATCAGACAGGATCGTTACAACTAAATTAAATTAAGTGATAAAGATATGAGTTTTGGTCGAATTGGCTCTGTCTATTGCGCTAGTTTATCTGCAGTTTTGTGGGAAAATAGTTCGCCAGTACAGCTCGGTGGACCGTCGTGGACGATCTAGTGCCGTCATTACTGGGGCTTAAATCTCAATGTAGCAAGGCGCAAATAGCCAGCATGAGTAACGGCCGGTCGCAACACGCCGGTGCCGGACGGCGTGCCGGCGCGCCGGCGTCTTTACGAGCTCCGCTACGGTAATTATCGGCCGGTGACGGACGGCGGGGCCGGCTGGACGGTTTCCAAACTGACGTTGTTGCCAACCGCCTATGATGGCTGAAGATTTTTGGGTGGTATACAGTTTAAGCTATTATAATAGCTTCTCTGGTCTTGGTAGACGCAATAACTTTAGATTGAATGGCATTAAATAATACATGTAAAAATAAAAATATAAACGCTTTTATAGATGAACATGTGACAGATTTTCTTGAAACATAACTAAAAAACATTTTAATCAAACCAGCATAGGCGTCAAACTTAGATAGATAGATAACTCTTTATTGTTTAGCCAACATAAAACATAATAAAACATAAAATACAGTAATACAGCAAATGTACAATGGGCTTATCACTAGTAGTGACATCCTTTCTTTTTACGTGTTTTTTTTTAATATGACAGAATGCGCTCTTTAGATGTTTTAAATCTACAGGATTTTGTATGAAGTTAACATCGATATAATGAAATCAACGATGAATCTTGCCTAACAGTAAATATTTAACTACACAAGTCTTTCCACAGTTGATCGAACTCATGTATTCATAAGATATGTTACTGAAATAAGAAGCTAACGAATTCAATTGCATCTTAATCTTCTAAGATAATAAGTAGAAAACAACCTGGTATTACCAAGAGTTAAAGTTTTAACAACGCAAACTCATCATGGAGCGGCGGGCACCAGTCAGCCGTACACTACCGAAGGCACGTCAGAGAGGCGCAGGGAAGTCAAGGTATTAATTAGTTTGCCAATAATAATGCCTCAAAATTACAGCTCGATCTTACACGGTGAATAACTTTAATGAAATCACGCTTGAATCCACACTACACCACACTTTCATCCTAAAAATATATAAATACTAATTATTTATATACTTAATGTTCAGTAGGTATTGTTGTCCGTGAAGTTAAGAGGCTGAGAGCGATAGACGATCGTCAGGCATTATGTTTCAGGCAACTAATGTGTTATCTTCAAGCGATAAGGTCAATCAGGCACTCGCCGCCAATTAGCCACCGGAGGCTATTGATGTCGGTGCTCAGTGGAACCAATGGAAAGGCTGGTGAAGGATTTGTATCCTGTTGCTGATTATCGGGAAATATACAAAAAATCCTTAGTTGACTTGGATGTTTTATGTTTATAAATTGCTAATGCCGATTCCAAATTGAAACTCAGGCACAGCATTATCATAAATAAATATATTTATTGTTCCTTGTGTATGATATCGATACTTAACCGATAATCAGGAATTTATGACGCCATTTTAGCAATGAATTGCTGACCATTCTGACTTAATTTGAGAAGCTTATTATGGTTGTAGTTTAGAACAAACGACCAGTAACAAAAAAATTTGTTTGCTTGAAAATTACACCAGGTTTTTAATGTATAATTTCATAAATACTAGTTTCGCGGTAGCCATATTCCTGACTAAATCAATACCTAATCTTCTACTAGTACATACAGATTCAAGCCAAATACAATTTAAGTTTTAAGCGGCGCCAATACTTCACGCGTAAGGACGATAAAAATAACAAATATTTCAAAGAATAAACTGTAAAAAAGTTACTACGATTTGTACCAACTACGCTCAGAAATTCATTAAGTTGAACTCCAAAGAGGAACACTACCTAACAAGAGGTGAAGTTTGCTTATGAATAACAAATTCCTACCTAATAATTAAGACACACAAAATTAATACGGATAGTGATGTAGTACGGGTCCGAGGAGGCCGAGGCTGCGGCACGGCTGCGGTAATCCGATAACGCAGGCGGGTTCACGAGGCGCCGGCTAGTAATTACAACCAACTGATCTGAGAGGACCGGTGACCATACAATCCATGATACAGCTGAAGATACCTAGGTACCCATACAGGTATATCGTATGAATATTTAGTGTTGTAGTATTAAAAGGGTAGGTTAGCGCAACCTTGACAGATTCACAAGGGATTATTGTTAGAAATATAATTGTTTGTGAAGAACAAGGAAGGCTTAAATAACGAGGATGGCAATGTCATCATCATTATCGGCAACCGAAAGACGTCCACTGCTGAACTAAGGCCTCCCGGGGGGGGGGGGGGGGGGGCCCCTTAGATGGGGGTGATTGCCATAATCCCCACGCTTGGCATCAAAGTAATATATATACATTTCAGTTCCCCTTGTATTCCCCTTGTTCATTTCAAGTTTAAAAGAATACCATATACTTACAAGACTTTCATGTCATAGGTAGTGGTAAGATTTGTCAATCAGTTTGCTGATTTTCCAATTGTCCTGATAGAAAAATAGCTGCAGATCTTGATCGATAGAGCTGATTCTCCATCAGGGTGCATCAGGAGAACGTGGCTCAACGAACGTGGTCTGGAGGAAGTTCTTTCTGAGCTTCTCCAAATAAGTTAAATTATATATAGTTGCACCGTCCAGGCATATATATTACTAGCTGACCCGCGCAGCTCCGCCCGCGCTTTTATTACATTTTGCTCCCCTTTTCACCCTTCTCCCTTGATTTATTTCTCTACATCTCTCTCTCTCTCTCTATTATAAGAAAAATCTAATTCTATGCTCTTTTTCTCCTCTCTCTTTCCCCCACCCGCATCGGTCCCCGTCACATTCCCCCTCTTCCTCTCCCTGTTGTCCCCTCTCTGAACCCTATCCCCCCCCCTCTCTCTCTTTCCCAACTTGCTCCATCTCACCCAACCCCCTTGCTCCACCTAACTCCCCCGATCCCTCACCCCCTCCTCGAATCCCCTCTCCCTCTCTGTCCTCTCTTGCACCCTCCTCTCATTCTATATATCCTCGTCAATCATGGTATCAGCGGCATGAAATATACTTTACGACTTATTCTCAGACCTACACAAAATTTCATACATATCCGTTCACCCATCTATTTAATTACCTTGCCTTATGTTGCTTAACCTTTACCTAGCGGCATGAAATATAATTAATGGCCTATTATCAGACCTACCCGATATGCACATAAAATTTCATACAAATCGGTTCACCCATCTATTTAATGACCTTACCTAACGTTGCTTAACCTTAACCTACCGGTATAAAAAGTATCCTATGTCCGTCTCCTGGTCCTAAGCTACTTCCCTACAAATTTTCAGTCAAATCGATTGAGCCGTTCTTGAGTTATAAATAGTGTAACTAACACGGCTTTCTATTATATTATAGATTAAAGTTCTATAGTGATTGTATGTTCAATTTCACCGATAGATGGCGCTGTTCATAATGTAAATCACGCTACCATCGTAAATTACTGTATATTGGTATTCGATAATGAAAGTTTTAAAATTTTCGCATCTTTTATTGTTGCGACTGTAATACAATACCTGTACTCTACCTGGACTTGGGGAGTTTCAATAAAATTTCATGAATATATATATGTATATAGCGTAATAATACATATCTTAATGATTAACTGATCAGTCTATAATTACCCTATTCACATACAAAGGAAATTACGTGGTAATATGTGCAAGTAATGTTTCACTGCTTAGCCCCTATGAAACATAGCGTGATGTTTTATATACCAATTTATACCCCTACTTCTACACAACACATCAGTGAAAGTCCTATCAAAATCCATCCACGGGTTTTCAAATGATACCTGGACAAACAGAACGACAGACAGACAGACAGACAGACAGACAGACAGACAGACAGACAGACAGACAGACAGACAATAATTCCAAAAAAAATTGTTTTGGCCTCTATGTCGATAGTATAGTATGAATATTTTTCCAAAATTTCTATGTGGGGACATAGAAATTTTGGAAAAATATTCAATGTACAGAAAAAGTGCTCTTTGAGTTTTATTATAGTATAGATTTTCACTCGATTATATAACATCATGGCTTATTCTATGATTAGAGTTGTTTCAGTATCTTTAAACAGAGACCAGATTTAGAAATGAAAGGATAATTTACTATAGACTCATCAGGGACCCGACAAAGAAATAAAAGGATTATTATTCATCAAATCTAAACTACACGGATCATCACTTTATTGTCAAGTCATGATAAGAGGCAAGTACTCGAGCTTGCAATCACGAGGGCGCGTCAAACGCGCGTCGAGAGCGTGTGTCTTGGCACTTACCACGCGCACCGACGAGGACGCACGTCTGCACGTCGCGTCGAGAGGCGACGCAAACGTGATGTCACTGTGTACTTATCATTTGTGTAACTGTCTACAAAACGAGGTAGCTACGTATTAATTAAAGGTAAAAGAAATTTCATCCATACTCAGTGTTGCCAGATCGGCCTCTGGGGGGCCGATTCTCGGCCTTTTCGAAACTATGTCGGCCTTTGGCTGCCATCGGCCCTTCATCGGCCTTTAAGCCTCCGACAGCCAATCCATCGAAATCATTGGTTTGGTTGACCAATTCCTATTCTAAAAGCTGTACTAAAGTGCTATACTTTATATATAAAGAAATAGACATAGGTCATACGTTCTAAACATAGATGTAAAAGTAAAGATGAAGGATGGGCTCTTGTAAAACAGAAAAACGAAGATTTTCGTTTTTGTTTTTTTAATTTACATTTCTTGTTTCCCGTTTTTTATTACCGTTTCTGATGGAGAGGGCTCCCCCTTTGCCCCACAAAACAAGGGGGAAACCCTTGTTTTTTAAACATATTACTAATTTTAATTCATAAAATGAGGAAAATGTCCTCAGAATTAAAAATTAAACGAGTTAATTAGTGATTTTAATTGAGGTTCTACCCCCATACTGATCCTGATGGATTGCCTATCTATAACATACCTAAGACGCCTGCCAAAATAAGCGTGGGGATTATGGCAACCCCACCCTTTTAGGGGTAGGTCTTTGTTCACCCCTGGAAATATTTTGACTGATGATGAAACTAGGTAATACAAAGAGGATATGGCGGTGCGGCGCCGGTCTTTTAGGTCCTCCTCTCCAAGTGCAGCGACAAAATTAAGGAAGTTTTGTAATTAGTTTAAGTACATTATTGCTTTAATTAAAATAATCAATTATAATATTATTATTACGCAAATTAGGTTAAGATGAATGAGGAAAAGTATAATGTCTTATCTTTTCCTTAAATGAAATGTAAGCCTGCAATTATACACGAGTATCATAGTATAGTATTCGCTGCATACATCAAGTAAGCAGTACTCACAGTTATCCTCTTGAGCTGCCGTTTGCCCTTGTACCAGGTGAGCAGCGCGGGCGGGCGGCTGCCGGCCGACTGGCACGCCACCTCGTACCGGCGCTCCGCGGTCAGCACGCCGCCCTCGCCCACCTCCGCTGGCTTCTTTATTTCCACTGTCAACGGTCTCACTATAACAACAATTAATATATACATACAATCTATGCTCAAAGATAATCCATTAAATGTTCATGAATTTAAAAAGTCCTTAAAGGTTATGACATAACTTTTAAATAAGTCGTTCAAATGTGTCAAGTAGGTGTGTATAGGAAGAGTCTTATCAACGAATTTTGAGAAAAAACAAGCAGAATCTGTATAAAGTTGACCGATCTATAGTTAGAATAACTGTAGGTAAACCTAAAACCATTCATCAGTTAGAGACCTAAATTTTTTTACCACCTCTTATTTTTGACCCACTGTTGGGTTTGGGCCTCCCCTCAAGATTCATCTTGAGCCTCTTCAGGCTTAAGCCCGTCCACCACGCTGGCCAAATGCCGGTTGGTAGACTTCAAACGTCATTCGAAAGCTTTCAGGCTTTCTCAGACATTTCCTCACGATATTTTCAATCGCACAAAAACAATTCACATACGATAAATTAAAGGAATCAGAGCTTCGAGTCGGGGTTCAAACCGGCGCATCTTGTTTCCAGGCGCTCGCCCACTGAGCTATTACTGCTTTTACTCTCACTACAACCTTTATATAATGTCACACACCAATTGAAATCATATGACGGTTTCGATCTCATCTGGCAAAACACGACCGATG
Organism: Furcula furcula; assembly: GCA_911728495.1. NCBI lineage: Eukaryota > Metazoa > Arthropoda > Insecta > Lepidoptera > Notodontidae > Furcula > Furcula furcula. The sequence continues at coordinate 30,954,434 of OU452245.1, read as the reverse complement.
CAATTTCAGTGAGGGCTTTGCATTGAGCCCTCGAATTAATTCGGCGAATGTGAATACGTTAGCGTTGCATAGCGCAGCTATACAACATACGCCTAGTTAACGCATAGATAGAGCTATTATAAAATGGTCTACATACATGATTGAATTATCATTATGATCGTGGTGGTAAGCGAATAAGTTGATTGTAGTGTTTAGTTCGTTTGGTTCGTTGTATTTCCCTCGTATTTCTTTTTTATTTTTTTTATTTTATCTTTCGAAGGGCAAAACACACCGTCGCAATGGTATGATTGTAATACCTGGGAGGGAATAATGGAAAAGAAAATCCACTATTCCCTTCTAGGTGGGATAAGTGGAATAGTTGAAACCACTTATTCACCCTGGGTGGGAAAAGTGGAAAAAAAAATCCACTTTTCCCACCTAGATAAGAAAAGCCCACTGACTTTCTTGGCGGATCTTCTCAGTTGAGTCTATTTGAAATGAATAATAACAGGCGAACATCTCGCTCCTCTGTCACCAAGTTAAATAAAAAACATGTACATATGTTGTCTTAAAAACCCTAAAACCTAGTAGTAAATACTTTTAATAATTAACAACAACTTACAAAACATGTCCAGAACAAGTGAGAGCTCCTTGGGCGGCACCAGGTGCGAGTTGGTCGCCTGGCAGGTGAACACGGCGGCGTAGTCGGCGCGCCTGATGGCGGGCCACAGCAGCCGGTTCTCGATCACGTCGCCCGTGTTGTGCTCGTACTCCTCGTCCACCAGCACTCCGTTCACCAGCCACCGGACTGAAGGCTCCGGCCGACCTGCGTGAAGGCAAGGTCATTCATTCACATGGTAAGCTGCCATTATCATCACCAGCCAGAACTACTGGAATATAGGCCTCCCCCTCATTTATCATAATCATTAAGCTTGGTAGGCGGTGGGGATCGCAGTATACATAAAGATGGATATTAAACAGTCGCTGCTGCCCGTCGAACCAGGTGATTGGCCTACATTGTCTTAACCAGTATCTACGAACAACTAAAGTATACAAAGTCGTTGTTCCCCACGGGATTTGAACCCGCAACCTACGGTTGCAAGCTTTTTCCCATTACGTCATGGAGGCCACAGCAAACGTTTAACTTGGTATTATTATCTTTTAACGAGTTTAGTGCTGGATCTAAGCCTCTTTAGACTTGTCTATTAAGTAGGTCATATTCTGACAAGTTTCTTGTTGAAACTTCAGTAACGTTAAAATTAAATATCGATTTTGTATCAACTGACATTATCCAGTAACACGCCTCTGAAGCCATAGAACAATTCGATATTGTTCTAAATAATAAGAAAAACACAAGAAAGTAATAGAAAGCTACAGGGTAATCTTTCGAAGTCAACAATGAAAACAATTGTTATTTGCCAAACTAGATAAGCGGCGTTCCAACAAATCCCCAGCTCACTAAATAATAAATGAGCCCTCAGACGAGATAGACATTCGATTTGCTAAACGTAAACATGACGATTACACTACGTCGAACGCAATTTCTATCGTTCCCACTCGTCCGTGGGCACGTAAATAAATTTCAGCGGAGGCATTCTCTTTTAGCGCAGGACCGCTTTGTCCTTTGTTTGCCTGTTTATTTGTCCGTCGCTGTGTGCGCTTTTGTTCGGGCCCGGCCACTCCGCTCAACTATCCTCAGATCCACTCCGGCCAAATTGAATTAGTTCACGTCTGGAGTACCAGGGGAAGATCTAATTCGAAATGTCAATAGATTTAATCTGGATTTGTGTACTAAATACATGCACCGTATGTTGGGGAGTTTTGGAGTAATTTCGCTTAAATTAACCTTTATTTATAAGTCCTGAAAAAAGTCTGAAGGTACGGTTTTTTTTTATATTACGACAGTACTTGTTTGCTCCTTATCAGATTGATGTTACTAGGTGAATAAGGGAAAATATTTACGACATATCGTATTTTTAAGTTAGAATTATGTTTAGGATTTTGTATGGATCAAGTCTATGTTTTCTAACGACCCTTGGGTAGTCTCATGGTCATGCTCATTTCTGTCCCGTCACGTCACCGGGTGCAGAGGATGATATTATTTTCCGAGGCCCTGCAGTGTCTCGCATAAAGCGGTTAACTTAACCGCCAGATTCTATTGATTCCGTCCAAGTTTTCACTGCACTGTCTGCAAAAAGTTGGTCTAGTTTTCTATTCACCTTTTTATTATAATTGCAGAACGGGGTCAAGAGGTATTGTGACGATACCCAACTAATATCGTCGGCGTCGCAATTTCAGTACGTTTTCTAAATCAAAAGCCGTAGGGCGGCCGCTTCCGGCTGGTTTATTGTTTCGCTTGTTTTTCCTTTGATAAACAACCTCGCCGTTTCTTTGTATTGGATTTCAATGTTTGGAGCACAAATCCGGCGCCGCGAATCGAAATTTATTAATTTGTCCAAAGCGTTACGCCGGTTGCAATGTTATCTTGTTGAAGATACAATATCTCAGATACACTTGCGGCTAGATCAAAGGTCAACATCATATCATCTGTTCACCTCTCATGGACCCCATCTTCTTCCACGCCAAGGTATGTTAAAACATAGGTGCAACAGGCTCGAGTCGCCATAAAAATATCCGAAGGGCCGAGCCCCCATCATTAGATTAGGCATCTGCGTTCACTAGAATTGAATATCTTTTTTCTCTCGTCCGTATTTTCAGGGAATACGCTTCAATCAATTTCTCGATTATGCTAATTGGGCGGGCGGCCGTCAATTCAAATTTCGTTATTCGACGGTATACAGTAATCTTTCGAAATTCGTTTTGATTGGGATTGTGTCATTTTAACTTTGTGCTTTTTAAATGATTCATTAACATATTTTGTTAAAAAAGTTTTAGATCATAATAATATTTGATTACAGCAAAATTTTATCATCAATTATTTTAATTAATGCAGTTTAATTTCAACTGTGAGAAATCAAATCCATTATAGTCAAACTATTAAATATTCTCTACTCCGCAAAATATACGATTCATTATTCTTTTCATAAGAACCTAGCCCTTTGTCTCCCTGTTCATCAGGAACTTAATAGCAGGTGGGCTCGCATCCGACGCGTGGCGTCTCGACAATAATCATCATTGGATACAAACTCCACACAAAAGATTGAATGAAAGAGATCGTTTGATTCGGAATGCGCGTAATAACTCGGGCCCGGTTCTCAATATATTGATACGACGGTAGACAATTGTACCGGGGAAGGAGTCGTGTTTTGTTGGGATAAAAGCAATACTGTGTCTGCAGTCGGGGCGCCGCGCCGCCGAGTGCTGATAATAATATACTCTGCAGCTCGCCGCCTTTACACGACAAACTTATAAATAGATGGACTGGCTCGGGAATACGTTAATCATTCGAGATCTATGGAAGATAAAGAAACAATAATAATATCCTTAGAAAATACACACATAGTATTATGATCCCAAAATAGGCAGTATGTACTAAGGTAACTAGATGACTAATAAAAATATAATGTATTTTTTTTTGTAAATCAATTATTCTTCTTTCTCCTCCCCATTTCCCATTTCATTTAGGGTCGGGTCTCCTCGTACGTTTGCGCCAGGACAATCGGTCCTGGGTTGTCGTGTCATCCACATTGATTTGTTTGAGGTCTTTGTAAATCAATTATTATGTAGATAAATAACACCCAGACACTGGATGGGAATTAAACCCACTACCTATTAGATAGCAGCCAGAGTGTAAGCACTGAGACCCGTCAGTAATTTTATTCCTCATTTGTCTTACGAAAAAAAAAAACCCGTGGGGTGTCCGGGTAAGAATAGCATCCGCTCATTTCTTCCCATTCCCTACGATACCCGTAGGAGGCGATTAAGGGAAAACCCGAAGACGGGCAGCAGCGGACGAATCTCCAAGACGACTACGCCGTAGAGTGTATAATATTTATATACTTTTTCTGTGTATTCAGGGGTGTTACTAAAATAACACGTAGTTCGAACGAGCCTAGAACAATAAAAAGTTGGCATCACTCGTCGCTCCGGTGCCGTGTCGGCGCCGTGCGCCGCGGCCACGAATAATAACATTCCAGAATCGCATGGAGCTGTGAATCCTACTTTATTACATTCAAGAGTTATTGGCGCGTACCTAACTAGAAAAGAACTCCACGACGTCCCAGCTGCTGACCGTATTGATGTCTCGGCATGTCTTAACTTTATTTCAAATCGGTGAATATCCTAGTTGTGACTGTTTTTTCGATATGTTGATGGATTTTGGTGTTAGGCTGATGATATTGTTTTGGCTGGAAATATTTTATTTGGACCTTGTTAGAAGTAGGCCATGAAGTAGGTAATTTAGTTTATAAAAGTCCCACATTTTATAGAATAAATGTGCCCTACGAAAGTATATAAATGTTTAAAATTCCAAAGACATAGGTAGTTAATTATTATATTAATTGAAAATGACGCAAAACCACAGTAAAATCGCAAGTAAAGGAACAAAAAAAATCTGATGCTAAAAGGAACTAAAACTAAAATGTGTGACGAAAGTAGTGTGTAGTTGTATCTTCTTCTTTGGTGTACAATAAAGAATATTTGTATTGTATTGTATTGAAAGTGGACGGTAAACAACATTCATAAACACGTAATCACCACCGAAAGACTACATTCATAACTTAGATATCGATATTATAGGATTTGAACACCCCATTCCTCTTTACGCGACAGCAAATATCAATCACATTAAAACAGTGGAATACAAAATACACAAAACGATACACGTCTTGCAGCGAACAGTTTTATCCGGATTGTAACAAAGAATCGTACGGAGCAGGCGATAAAAGCATTCTTGTGTTGTACTGGCGATGGCCAAACAAACTTGAGGCGGTTTCGCGGAGATCGAAGAAAACGTAACGCGTGATGGTTCTTCTTGCAATCTACAGAGAAACGGTCATTGGTACTAATAAATTGAAAATCTCGACTAGATTGTTTCGATGGCCGTGCGTGAAGTTCCGGTTTTAATACCTAGATCCAGCGAATATTTGCTCTTGGTAATTGGTCTTGGCTTGTTATTGTTCTTGGTAATACTTTAGGAAAAAAGGAGCGGCGTTACGTTACGTGCCTATAGATTAGGAAAAAAAATATGATTACAATTAGAGACGGGTTGATCATGTTAATTCATAGTAGCTAGTTTGCTTTTGTTAATCTTTAAGAATACCAGAACATTTTGTTTACTGTGGATGATAGAGTAATATCAATACCATCTATATCTAGTTAAAGTATGAACCTACAACTATAATAGTTTCACACATAACAAAATAAATCAGCCATATTGGTATCTAAAGTAAAGGTGATAGTCGGTACGATTCACTAATACTTTGTGGTCAGCACGAATGTAGAAATGTTATCCGATTTGCAGTTACCGTCCAATGTCCTCACATAAAGCACTGATGCACTTCCACATAATATCTGGAGATATTTCATTTTGTTTATTGCAGGGATTCTTGTGTGGACAAGATGCAACACCAATACTTTGTACTTGCTTGCTTGCTAGGGTTATTGACATGGTATTTTATTATTATTATCGTTTATTTAAGTATTTTATTTAGATTTTTCGTATTTTTAAATTTGCCGGCACGTCATTATTGCGGGATGTCAACTGTCATGTTTGACCTAACGAACGCCATGTAATTATATTGTTAACTAGCTGACCCACGCAGCTCCGCCCGCGCTGTGTTTACGTTTACTAAACTTTCAATAATATACATTCGCATAGAATACAAAACCTCCTTTTTTAAAGTCGGTTAAAAACTTGGATCCACTTTGTACTTGCCCTCCAAAGCACGGAAACGTTTAGTTCAAATGGCGTTAAACGGTCACCCATCTATTTAATGACCTTACCTAACGTTGCTTAACCTGATCGATTTCCAAACATTGTTAACAACTGTCTATGAGTGTTCCCTTACAAATATTTATTATAATTATAAAGAAAGAAATTATAAAATCGGACCAAGCGTATAACCAAGTACCCATTTTGACTTTAATCCCCTCTCCCAAAAGAACCGTGCTAGATTACGGGATAAAAAGTATCCTATGTCCTACCTCGTAGTAAGATCTCAAATCATGCCAATTTTCGTTTCAATCCATCCAGTAGTTTCGGCGTGATGCTTAGCCGAGATACAGACAGACAGACCGACAGACAGACAAAAATTAAAAAAATTACATTTTCGGCCTCAGTATCGGTTATAGAATGCCCTCCAAATATAATTTTCAAAATATCTTCAATGTACAGAATTGGACCTGTTACAGTTTTATTATAAGTATAGATTCGGAAATAAAATTATGCCTTTGACGAGTAACGACTATATTTCGCTTCTCCTTTAAGCACTAAAACTAGTACTCAGCACAAACACTAACACTATCACAAATCACCAATCACAATGCATCAATGTCCGTAACCGCGCGTAAGTCACTGTATCGCTTGGGTATCGCTTCGAAGTATTTTTTTTTTTTTTTGGGAATGATAGACGCTTTTGGCCGCAGATGGCCATTACAGCTTCACCGGACAATAGAAGGCGAGCGCTTAAAGCGCTCTAGCCTTAAAGCTTCGAAGTATCACACTCAATAGCTCACTAAACTGAACTGTCTCACCGTCCAAACCCGTAGCTTATATATACCGGTGCAACGGTATACTAGAATAGTCGGCCAGTCTCCAGAACGCGCGCGTGCATGCATGCCGCGCGCTGTCTCGCTCACTCTCACGTCACGCGTATTTCCGTCGCGCTCGCACCGTTGAGTAGCGGCTCTAGATCCTTCACCGCGGGGCGGCGCGCACACACACATTCGAGCGCCGTGTAGAGCTTTCGAGATCCCTCGCGCGACACCGCTGCGTTGTTTTTGTAACACTGCTCCCTTCTCAGAGATGCTCGTCCCGAGCATCTTTATTGCTGTCATTATACTTCGCCAGGCGGTCGATGTGAACCACTTTGAATATCCCTCTTGGGTGTCGCTATCAATAGATTGTTCCCGGTATTTACCTGTGAAATAATCGTTGCTGGGGCTTTCTCCACGACAGGCAGTACTCCCCCCGTAGTCCTGGCTGTTACTCGTTTCTCTGAACTTCCGAAGAAATGGAGGTCTCACATTTCCTCTCGACTGCCTCCATACGTTGCTTTAATTGCTCCAATTCGTTGGTTCGTATATCTTTTTGAGGGCAGTTAAACTGAAGATGACCTCTTTCACCACATATATAGCACATGGCACCGGTGCCCTTCCTTATTGGCGCCTTGATCGCCTTTACTTCTTCTGTAACCTCTCGTAGTCTATGAATTGGCCGATTGTCCTGTCGTACTACTTCTACTTCCAGGGCATGCGCTAGTGCTTCCTTCAATGAGGTGTGATGACGGAGTTTAACAGCAGCTCTGACTTCCAAGTCCTTGATTCCATCGACGAAAGCTTGAACGGTATTAGAATTAACCGTGTTTGCGTCGGCCGATGGGTACGCCTTACGTACAAGTTTTTCTATTTCCAACGCCCATTGTTGCAGCCCCTCTCCGGATCGTTGGGCTCTGTCGCGTAGCTGAGCACGGAATACGTGTTCCAGATGGCGCTCTCCATATCTGAATTCGAGTGCCTCCAATAACTCTTTGTACCCACTGCACGTCGTAGGTAGGGCCTCCAAAACTGACAAGGCCTGCCCTCTTAGCGCAATGGTCAGAGCAGTAAGGCACTGTTCATCCGTCCACCCGTTGGCAGCCGCGACGGTCTGAAATTGCTGTCGATATGCGATCCACGAGGTAGTACCGTCGTATGAAGGCACCTTCACGCTAGATCCGTGAACAGTGCTGACTGTTCCACTTGCAGCTATCCCCAATGTCTCAAGCCGCACCACTCTTTTCTGGATTTCGGTAAGGCCCGACTTGACGCTCTCTACATCGGCTTTCACGTCGTTCATGCCAGTCTTCGCGTTCTCGATGTCAGTGCCCAACACTGTGATGCGTTCATCCATTTGATCTAGGTCTTTTCGCATTTTAGTGACAATGCTACTGACGTCGCTAATTGCTCTCAAAACTTGATCAGCTTTTGACGATTGAATTTCTTGTATCGCTGATAATTTGGCGTCCTGGCTCTCTTGAATTGCCGAAAGCTTGGCGTCCTGGCTTTCTTGCATCGCCGATAGTTTGGTGTTCTGATTCTCTTGAATCGCAGATAGTTTGGCGTCCTAGTTTTCTTGAATCGCTGATAGCTTCTGCATCAAGACCGACCAATCAAAAGTGGACGTAGCCTGCTGAGCTTGGCCAGTAATCGAGGACTGTTGGGTGGCACCAGTGGGCGGAGCCTGGAACACGGAGCCAGAGGTCGTGGCTCTAGTACCAGTAGCTCTGATTTCCAGCTCCAGTGGATGGGTTACCTTCCACAGGAGTCGTGGTCTCCGCAGCGCGTCGCGCACTGGTCTTCACCCCCTTCGCTGGCAGAGTCGTCTCTCGGAGTCAGTGGCATTTCCGAATCCCACTTCTGACACCAATTGTTACGTGCCGGGTCCGGTTAATTCGGAAATAAAATTATGCCTTTGACGAGTAACAACTATATTTCGCTTCTCCTCTTAAGCACTAAAACTAGTACTCAGCACAAACACTAACACTATCACAAATCACCAATCACAATGCATCAATGTCCGTAACCGCGCGTAAGTCACTGTATCGCTTGGGTATCGCTTCGAAGTATCACACTAAACTGAACTGTCTCACCGTCCAAACCCGTAGCTTATATATACCGGTATATAACGGTATACTAGAATAGTCGGCCAGTCTCCAGAACGCGCGCGTGCATGCATGCCGCGCGCTGTCTCGCTCACTCTCACGTCACGCGTATTTCCGTCGCGCTCGCACCGTTGAGTAGCGGCTCTAGATCCTTCACCGCGGGGCGGCGCGCACACACATTCGAGCGTCGTGTAGAGCTTTCGAGATTCCTCGCGCGACACCGCTGCGTTGTTTTTGTAACAATATCATAACCGTTATACCAAAAAATAAACTGTAAACAAAGAAACCAATAGTTTTCAACATGTGCTTCGAGATATTCTGATTTCGCAGAACTCTGCTTATAAAATAATCACTTTACACAAATTGTAATGCAAAGCAATTAAATATGTAGCAAATACAATGAAAAAACAAACACGCTACTTCAACAACTTAATCTCATGTTGTTTCCAGTTTATTTTTTAAGCGACTTAAAAAAAAAGGAGGAGGTTATCAATTCAATGGTTTTTTTTAATTCTTTTCTTTTATGTTTGTTACCTCAGAACTCTGTCGTTAATGAACCGATATGTAAAATTCTTTTTTTTTCGAAAGGATATCCTTCCAAATTGGTCTCATTTTCAAAATTATGTTTTGATGGTGGGATCCATGAGTAATTGAGGGAACTCCTTAAATATTATAGGCATACATATAGCGTTTTTGGTATTTTTAGAAACAGGTCAAACCTTTTCATTCAGAAAGTATCATTTGGTGAAGTGGATCTGATGAAGAAGGCCATAGATGGCCACCGGTACTCCGTGATATAACAATACATCCTAGCCGTGTCTACTAAACGTATACCTACCCAATTTGGACTCGTTGGATAGGTCTCGACGAGTAGTTGCTAGAAAAATGGTGATCATTGTCTGATGATGGAGCAGGAACGTGGTCACAGGATCTCTGCACCAAAAAACGTAGATCCACGGAGTTTGGGCTCGTCGGGAAGGTATCGACGACTTGTTACTAGAAAAATGGTGATCAGGGTCTGATGATGCAGCAGGATAGTGGTCACGGGATCTCTGCATCCATAAACGTCGACCCACTGAATTTGGACTCGTTGGATAGGTTGCGATAAGATTTAGGTAGAAAAATTAGGATCAGAGTTTGGCAATGGGAGCAGGAAGGTGGTAACAGAAACTCTGCTCCATTAAACGTAGGTCCCACCGAATTTTAAATCGATGGTTAAATCTTGAAAAGTGGTTAGTAAGTAGAGAGATACTGATCAGGGTTATTTTTAGCGTTCGTTCACCCTTGTTGGGGGCTTTTTAAACTATTATAAAAATACTTGTTATACAATCTTTACTTTACTGAGGTAATATCACATTGGCTTTTCTATAGATCTGATGATTACCAAGTTCGTACTCCATGGATCTCGCGAAACTGTGGACGAGATAAACAATGGGTTGGTGCAAACTGTCCACGCAGTGGGGTCACGAGACCCCACGCCGTACAAAGCCTCAAAAGCTCTCCAATACATAGTTGTATAGGAGAGCTTTTGAGGCTTTGTAAGCTTAAGCTAATGGAAAACCGGACTGAGATGAGACTGCAATCTTCAGCTGATATGTCGCAATGCGACACGACTTGCGTTCCTATAATACATCATGTATTAAGGACGCGATTGAGCGGAACCAAGGCTCTAAAGTGTTCGCAAAGAATTCGTCTATTGGGCGTAGCCAAATGACAAAGCTGAAGATCGATGACGGCAGTGTCATCTCATCGAAACCGGAGATATTGAGAGACCTTGAGAAATTTTACGGACAGTTATACACCTCAACTGGGCTCCCGGCCCATTGCTAGAACAGCTCAGGACATCAGAGCCAAACTAACCCGACACTACACTGAGAACATCCCAGACATCAGCCTGTACGAGATTAGAATGGCTCTCAAACAGCTCAAGAATAACAAGGCGCTGGGTGAAGACGGAATCACATCAGAACTTCTGAGAGCGGGTTTAAAACCGGTACTTTTAGTCCTCCAGAAGTTATTTAATTCCGTCTTACTCGAGGGTACAACGCCAGAAGCATGGCACAGGAGTGTGGTGGTTCTTTTCGTCAAAAAAGGTGATAACACTTTATTGAAGAATTAATGACCTATCTCACTCTTGAGCCATGTATACAAGCTATTTTCGAGAGTCATTACGAACCGTCTTGAACGCAGGTTTGATGACTTCCAGCCTCCCGAACAAGAAAGGTTCCGTAAAGGCTTTAGCACCGTAGACCACATATATACGCTCCGCCACATTATACACAAGACCGAGGAGTATAATCGGCTATTATGTCTAGCGTTTGTGGACTACGGGAAAGTCTTTGATTCAATCGAGACCTGGGCGGTATTGCAGTCACTCCAGCGGTGCCACATTGACTATAGCTACATCGAAGTGTTGAATTGTTTGTACAGCAACGCCACCATGATTTTTTCAAGCTCGCTCGCAAGCTCAAGCGCATTGGAGGACGTTTTCATGCTCTTGGACTGGTACGGACTCGGCATCAACATCAATGGCGAATACATCACTCACCTTCGTTTTGCCGATGATATAGTCATTATGGCAGAGTCGCTGGAGGACCTCAATACGATGCTCAGCGACCTCAGTAGCGTTTCCCAACAGGTGGGTCTTAAAATGAACATGGACAAGACGAAGATCATGTCTAATGTCCATGTTGCACCCGTACCGGTAGTAGTTGGGAACGATACACTCGAAGTTGTTGACTTCGAGTGTATCGTTCCCAACTACTAGCCTACAACCGTAGGTCGGTCCAACTTCGACAAAGAGGTCGCCCGAAGAATCCAACTCGGATGGGCAGCGTTCGGGAAACTACGCGATATCTTCTCGTCCAAAATACCGCAGTGCCTGAAGACGAAGGTTTTTAACCAGTGTATGTTGCCAGTGATGACAGATGGTACTGAGACGTGGTCCATAACTGTTGGCCTTCTAGATAAGCTCAGAGTCACACAACGAGTTATGGAGAGAGCAATGCTCGGAGTTTCTTTGCGCGACAGAATCCGGAGTGAGGAGATTCGCCAAAGGACCAAGGTCACCGACATAGGTAGCATTGAGTCCAGCGTGAGGATCCGAACGAGAGTCTACGTTCAGCTATTCAAGAAACGATCAGTTCATATCGAGCGCTAAGTACTTTGTAGTGCGGACACAGTCTAGTCTGCAGAGTTGTTCGTGTTGTGAGTCGTATATAGTTTGGGATCTCGTGAGAGTCACCGTAGTGATCTCGTAGAGAGTAGTTTGTATTGCGAGTAGTCTAGTTTGGGATCATGTGGCAGTCAGAGTGGTGATCCCGTAGACAGTATTGCGAGTAGTAGTTCGGGATCTTGAGATAGTTGGTGCGGTGATCTCAAAGGTAGTGATTTGTGCTGAGTGATCTAGTTTGGGGTGCGTGACGGTCTGGTCGGTAGTCTCGTACAGGGTCGCTTGTATTGTATGAGGTTGAACATCACTGTGTGTGTGAAGGGTCATGTCATCATACGAGATGATGACATAATGAGGTGCCAGGTTGTCCGGTCCACGCTGTCATATGATATGACAAACAGCTGGTCGAAGGGACGTCTTAGCCAGTGGTGATTTGCATGAGGTCGAACATCACTGTGTGTGTGGAGGATTATGTCATCATACGAGATGATGATATGACGAGATGTCACGATATCAGGTCCACGCTGTCATATGAGATGACGACTGATCGAAGGGATGCTTTAGTCAGTGTGGGGTTATTTGTTGTGTGTGTGTGTGTTGTGGTCCTTATGTGAGGTTCGCTGAGTACGACGGTTACAGAGGCCTCCTTGAGGGACCAGCTGGGCAAGATTGTTACAGTAGTGTGTGTGTGTGTGTGTGTGTGTTATGGCCCTTATGACGCTGGGGAAGACGGTTACAGTGACTGTTACAGTTTACAAATATGGAAACAGGGATCTGTAAGACATAGTAGTGAGTCTATTGTGAAGATCGTCGTTGGTGAGCTTACGTACTGCAGCTGTTGCTTTAGATGATGATAGGCTCCTGTGAGATTACATGTTGAGTGGTCGTGTGATGAGTTGGCTCTGGCTCGTGTAGTCCATTCATCTAGTGGTTACAATCTACACTCCGGTGGGTTTGGTTCCATAGCTCTTTTCATAGCTCGTTGTGTGACTCTAAGCTTATCCAAAAGGCTAACAGTTAGGGAACACGTCTCAGTACCATATGTCATCACTGGCAACAAACACTGGTTAAAAACCTTAGTTTTCAGATACTGCGGTATTTCGGACGAAAAGATTTCGCGTAGTTTCCCGAACGCTGCCCATCCGAGTTGCATTCTTCTTCTTCTTTCGCAACCTCTTTGTCGAAGTTAGACTGACCTAACTGGATAGTTTGTCCTAGGTAGGTATACGCAGCAGTCAACAACTTCGAGTGTATCGTTCCCAACAACCACCGGTACGGGTGCAACATGGACATTAGACATGATCTTCGTCTTGTCCATGTTAATTTTAAGACCCACCTGTTGGGAAACGCAGTTAGATGTTATTGATGCAAAATTAGCTAATTTTGCCCTACACATGTTATTGACCATCAAAATCTCTGCCGTCCTTCCCGAATCTCTAGAAAGGAGTTTGGCATGCTTACTTTGTTCACAATACCTACTTTCGTCGTATTTTATTATTTTTTTTCCCTGTATTATTTGATCTTTTGAACGGCAAGACACACTGTCGCTCTGATCTAACTGTAACATGACACACTGTTTAAAAAAAAAAGTGATAAAATGACAAGCCCGCTGAGTTTCTTGCCGGATCTTTTCAGTTGAGGCCGCGTTGTGATCCGGTGGTAGCTTTTTAAAAATAAAAAAAAAATACATGACCTTTCAAAAGTGCTAGCGTTAAGCGTATTTGAAATAAACTATTTTTGACTTTGACTTGACTTAGAATACATAAATATCTTGTATAATATATAAAATGAATTCATGCCTCTTTGTAACTTTTGATCTAAATCACAGAGTAATTATTGTGATTGTGGATGGTAGTAGCCCCAACGTTCCCAATGTGTCATGGTGGTTGCGTATGGATAGTTGTAGGCACAGAAATAGATACTAGTAAATACATCGAGTATGGACTTATTTAATTTGTTTTAAATTCTTTCATTGCGTGTTACATTGCATGTTACATTGCGCAAATCTGTACGCGGCATTATACCTATAGGTACTTTACATATTAAATTTATTTAATATACTAATACTTAGCACAGAAATCAGGATAGAGGAAATTATTAATGCGAATCTGTATTATTACCGATTGAACATCAGTGAATGTCAATAATGATGTTTAACAAACATAAAATTCATTAATTTCTAAAGAACGAGTCAATTCTCGGAACTCGGAAAAATTAAACAAATAAATAAATTTTAAGTGTCTGTGAGTTAATAATTACACAGGTTTTATGTGTTTATCCGTTAATAAGTTCGATACAATAACGATCCACCGTCTTTCGTATATGTCGTTTCGTCTATGTGTCGATGATGTAAGACATGAAAACTATACAATCAAATTAAACGGTGTGTAGCAACTGCAGTAAACTGTGTTAGTGCGCGTGCGAAGCAATTCCATGCTATAAGTGTTTACAAGGTAACATGTAAGACGATTAGAGTGAGACTACCTGCTCCGAATGCAGTAATTTATTACGAACTCATCAAGCCATCTCCTGGAGGCAGCTGAATTAATCCGCCGCGCTAATCCATTGTGCGTGGAGCATAATATATAAGATCCGAGCAAATTTGCGAAATGAGATCTGATTGAAACTGGCGTACTGTTACTGTTATTTTTCTACTAGCTGACCCGCTCAGCTCCATCCGCGCTCTTCTTACGTAAACTAAATTTTTTATAGCATACTTTCGCATTGAATACAAAACCTCATTTCGGTTAAAAACGGTCGGTTCAGTTAAAGTCGGTTAAAAACTTTTTTTATTTTTTATTTTATTTATTTATACACATTTATAGCACCATTACAGTTATACCAAATCGATGCTACAAAGACTATCATTAATTAATAACAACTAAGTTAACTCACTTTCTACACATCTCATAGCTACTTCTGTGAATTTAGACAAACTGGGACATAGAATACTTTTTATCCCGTAATCCATCATTAAATTAAAAATGATTAACTTGGTTATACGCGTACTCCGATTTTATAATTTTTTTATTATAATTATAATAAACGAAACGAAACGAAACTACCAAAGCTAGGACTACAAAATATGGACAGGAGGTTAATTTTATGGCTTAACAATAAGAAAGGATTTTTGGAAATTCGAAGTCTAAGGGTGTGAAATAGGGGTCGAAAGTTTGTATGGGAAAGGTGCAAAAACAATGTCTTTTGACTTGAAATTTTGTATTTAGACTCTATAATAAAAATAATAAGAAACATGTATCAGCGTTTTTCAGAATTCGTCAGTTGAGGGTGTAAAATAGGGAACGAAAGTTTGTGTGTTAAAAACATTTTGCCTGACCTGCAATTCAGCACGCTTTCCATATAATATGAATAATAAGACACGTACGTACGTTGTAGCTGTAACAGCTCAGTGGGCGAGCGCTTGCCTTGGAATCAAGGTGCACAGGTTCGAACCCCGGCTCGCACCTCTGATTTAGTTAATTAATAATGTGTGAATCGTCTTTGTGCGATTGTTACTAGCTTTCGGTGAAGGAAAACATCGTGAGGAAACCTGCATGTCTGAGAAAGCCTAACTAGCTTTCGAATGTGTGAAGTCCGCCAACCCGCTCTTGGCCAGCGTGGTGGACTATGGCCTAAGCCTCTACATTTTTAGGGGAGGCCCTGTCCAACAGTGGGACAAAAACAAGGGCAGGTAAAATAAATAGGTTTCTATGGAGTAACCTAAAGTTTCTTGAACGTTCTATAGTTTGTGTATGCCACCCGTCGTCAGGTAGTATTTTTTTTTTTTGGATTATTTCTCTTAAGAGGTAAAATAGAGAAGGAATGTTTGCAATTTGTCTAAGTTTCACTAGTGGAAATCTTATTCTAAAAAATCTACTGTAGGTATGGTAAGGTTTAATTATTCTTTATACATATTATAATTTAAACATAACATTTTGCCACCCGTGCGAAGCCGGGGCGGGCCGCTAGTAATATATAAACTAGATTTGGTGTCACGGTTCAAAAAGTGGTAGCGAGAAATAGCGCCCTTGTGTCGCTATTTCTTTACAAGCCACCCGAGCAAGCCACAGCCTGACAAATTTATTTTTGCCGATAGGAGTGTCGCTACTGTCTATATGAAACTGTCAAACTACAAGTCATTATCATTATAAAATCGTTAGTTCACGTTTCCGCCACCAGCACAGATAAGTTTGCAACCTCCGCGACCACATTTTAGATGTAATTTTGTTCGTGATAGTTTATCTAGTTTATATATTATATCGATGAATAAATAATAAGAAAGATACACTCATAGACAGTTGTTATCATAGACAGTAGATGTTTGGCATTCGATCAGGTTAAGCAACGTTAGGCAATGCCACTTTAATTAAGCTTCTCCGTGCTTCGGAGGGCAAGTAAATAGTGGGTCCCAGTTTTTAACCGACTTAAATAAAGGAGGTTATGTATTCAACGCAAATGTATGCTATTAAATTTTATCTCGAAGCTGGGTGGGCCAGCTATACTCTGTCCATTTTATTATTGGTTTTTTGACAGCTGACGCTCATAAAGTTTCGTATTGTTAAAGTTACAAATTCACAGAAATAATATTGTACTTCATGGACGCGTACCGCTCTTTAGTGAGTTGCCAGACATAACGATTACTACGATTGTGCCACAGATTACAAATAATCGATAGAAATAAATGCTAATATGTAAATAAGGTGAAATATGTTTTCATTACTTGCATTCATTTTATTTTGAGGGCCTCATGCATAATATAACAAAGAAAGACAACATTTTAAGGTTGAAACATTAACATGAGTCGTCAGAATCAAAAAAATATTTAATTGAATGTACATTTTTTGATATCGATTCTTTCATTTACTTACTATGTTCACGTTCCTATAAACTTCAAACGTCGAACTGTCAAAAAGACCAATAATAAAATGGACAAAGTATAGTAAAGTAATAAACGTATTAACAATTTTAAAATTATTAAGTTAATCTATTCAATATTGTTACGTGCGGGTGGATATTATAATGCCGATTAACGTAAAAGAAGATTTTATTCCACGTACACTCACACTGTATACACTATACACACAAGGCACAGTAGTCCGAGTCGCACAGTACGTCACAGTAGTCCAAAGTCGTCGCAAAGGTAGCCGGTACAATTCTCTTCGATCGCTTCCTTGAGATGTTTTCACTGTAGCTTGTTAAACACAAACTGTCAAGATGCCTCTATGTGTCTAATATTAAGGCTTATATAACTAAATTAATAGAGGGGTGAAATCCTCTCGAAGGTACTACCTTAAGGACCAACTCCAGGTAAGGACCAAGGTAAGGACCTACTCCAGTACGCGAGCCCACACAATAGAGGCAATAGCTGGAGATCGCAGTTTCAAATCCTGCGGGAAGAAACAGTCAGGTTGTTCATTACTGGTAAGGATAATCCAGGCCAATCACCTGATTATCCTGCAAATGATCTCTTCCCGGTTATTATGGTCTTCCAACTCATTCGAATTTAAAAGTTAAGGAAGTGTTTGCGTCAGTTCTTGTGCACTATAAACACCTGCATAGTTGCTGGTAAAGTCGACATCTAACTGACCTCCAAGTACCCTGCAAGTTAGTAGAACGTCGTCGCCTTCTTCGTGAGGGCCGAGGGTTGTGGTGTTGATGACGCGGCCCCAGCGGTCCACTACCACTGGCTTCTCAGGTGGAACTGCAACAAAACCACACCATGAAACCTTGCACAGAGTTACTGAGCGAGACTCAGACTGACTGACTCATTTTCTTAACAAATTATGAGGTCATCTCTGGCTATTTGTATTTCATCATCCAGTCTTATATTAAGTGCGTCACTTGGCTACCACATTTTCTTAGGTCATCGGTAGTCACAGATAACATATCAAAATATCATATTTCCGATACAAAAGGTGGATAAATGCTTCTTGATTAGATCATGGTCAAAACATGATTATGGTATCAGACAAGTGCATGTTTGCTGCACGTGTTTTTAAACTATTACCCCTTCATGACGTGACAACTATCAGCTGATCAGTTGAGCAGACGAGTCGGTGAAAACAGTACAACCACGAGTATGATTTCGTCGTTATTCTCCTCAACCTTATACTCGTGAAATTTGTTACATTTATTTAGATGCCCACATAACTAACATATGTGAATATTACGCATTTTTACGCATACGTAGGTACGCGGCGATTAAGGTTCCCACCTTTTTTAAGTCACTTAAAAAGACCGAAAAGAAACGAATAATTATTCCTCAGCACCAGAACATCGATTAGGTACTTGTTATGGAGCTCTCGCTAACCGTATTCTATCCGACAATGAGATCAGGGGTACTATCTACCACCACCTTTTTGAGCAGTTTTATTGTAACCTTATTTTCTGAGTTGAAAGTAACGAAACTATGAACTACGTATACCTGCGTCTCTTACCCACGTAGAAGTATTACGATTGTATGGAAATCAAGCAGGCATTAATGGGACATTTATGTATTTACTATTTACTTATCTAGCCGAAAGACTTCACGTAATGATAAATAATAATCATTACGTATAGACCGTATAGGAAGGGAGGACCGTACTGTTATCAGTTTGAGATTTCAATAAATTGCTGATAATTTGGACGTTAACATTACTTGGTATTCGGCAGTAGAAGAAAATGTTGCGAATAATAATATCAATACTATTCTGTGCCCATTCGACGAGGCTGATTGCGGAGTCGGCGCGAATACTCGGCGTGTTCCCGATGCCGTCGATAAGCCACCAAGTAGTGTTCCGAGCGCTGACACTAGAACTAGCCAAGCGTGGACATGAGCTGGTTATCGTAACGCCCGATCCCGCTTTTTCCAACGAACGATCAAAATACAATATTACTGAAATAGACACCAGAGAAGCGTACCAACAGTGGGCCACATTACTCCAGAGAAGTCGAAACCAAAATAAATTAAAAAGAGGCGTGATAATGAAAATGGATGACATGATTACAGATGATCATTTTATGAAAGGGTTTCTCGAAATGTTCTTGAACCAAATAAACACACCCGCTGTACAAAGTGTTATAGAAGACAAAAAACGAAAGTTTGATCTAGTGATAGTGGAGGCATTTTATAATTTCATTTTAATTATTGGAACATTATTAAACGCGCCAGTTATACAATTCTCGTCATTCTACGGTTCATCTGAAAATTTTGATTTGGTAGGTGCCCCTGCGTGGCATCCTTTATATTACCCCAGTTCTTATAGAAATAAATATGGTGATCTCAGCTTCTGGGAAAAAGTACGAGAAACGTATCGAGAATGGCAATTAATCAGGTTTTCTAAAAGAGTTGAAGAAATTGAAAATAAATATCTCAAGAAACATTACGGATTGAATGCACCCACTACTGCTGAACTACGAGAAAATGTACACATGGTGTTCTTAAATGCTCATCCAATTATTTGTAATAATCGTCCAGTGCCACCTAATGTTCTCTATTTGGGAGGTTTACATTTAAAACCTGTTAAAATATTGCCTGAAGAACTAAAATCGTATCTGGATACATCAACTCGTGGAGTGATATACGTAAGCTTAGGAACTAACGTAAGTCCCTCTCAGATGGATCCGGACCTATTAGATGCATTTCTACAAGCGTTTAAAGCACTACCCTATGATATATTATGGAAATTTGATGGCGATAATCTCAAAAATGTCCCAAATAACGTCAAAATTCAGAAATGGTTTCCTCAAAGGGATTTGTTGATGCACCCAAATATTAAAGTTTTCGTAATGCAAGGCGGTCTACAATCAACGGATGAAGCCATAGACGCAGCAGTACCGCTGGTTGGGATTCCAATATTAGGAGATCAATGGTACAACGTTAACAAGTACGTGGAACTTGGTATTGGTATTCAGCTGGACGCAGAGACAATGACGGCTAATGATTTGATCAATGGTGTTAATAAAGTGTTAGGTGATGATAGATTTAGACAAAATATAAAACGCGTTCGGGAAATTATTAATGACCAGCCGCAGAAGCCCCTGGACCGTGCCGTGTGGTGGGTGGAGCACGTGCTGAGGCATGGAGGGGGGCTCCATCTGCGGGCACCCTCGGCCAACAGGACTTGGAGCGAGTACTACATGCTGGATGTAGTGACTGCTGTAGTTGGTAGCGCAATTGTAACCGCAGTGTTTGTCGCAATATTTTGTTATAAAGTTCTAGTAACATTCAGAAGTAAAAATGTGAAATCTAAACAAAACTAATGAAAAGTGGCACATACCTATGGCGGGCGCGTGTGCGCGTGTTACTAATGTTAGACTCATTAAATATAGGTACTAGTAATATATCTTATGATCTATCGATGTAATATATACATAATATTGCATTTTTTATGACGTTATAACGTAGCGTACCTACCTGTGACCCTACTAGGACTAAGTAGGTAACCCAAACATTTGTGAATATATAAATTTACATACATATCTTACCTCCTAAGACTGATTGAATGTTACCTGTTTATCCCGTACGTAAGTACATTTATTTATTGCTTAATCGTTTTTATGTGATTCATCATCATCATGAAAATAGTATTATAAAATAACTAAAAACAAATATAATATCTATGAATTAAAATATTATTATTAATAATAATATTCTGGGACAATCCACACACGGTCATCTGATCCCAAAATAGGCATATCCTGTACTATGGATACTAGACAACTGATACTAATACTTATACCTATACTTTTTTTTGTAAATACATACATAAATAGATAAATAACACCCAGGTGGGTCAGTGTCTGGACACTTGGTGGGAATCGAATAGAATAGAATAGAATAGAATACTCTTTATTGTCACACCAAAGAAAAACATACAGAAAAACTTACAAAAATAACTTAAATTTGGTACAAATGGCGGTCTTATCGCTAATAGCGATTTCTTCCAGACAACCAAACCACCCACGACCCACGACCTATCGGGTAGCGGCCAGAGTTTCTAACCGCTAGACCAACAGGCCTGTCCGGTGTTGCGTTGTTACGTTAAGGGGGTAACATGCGCCAATGACCTTGAGAATCTGGCCGCTCCGGCCGAGAGTTGTCATCGTAGAGGGCGCTACCAGCAAATATGAATATTACATTTGAAAAATTATAGACTAAAATATGCAGATGTGTCAAATGGAGCTTTATTAATTTTGCCTATTCCGTTAAGGAAGGATATTTCAATATTGTGTAGGTCCTGGGGGACTTCTTGAGGGAATAATTTAAATAAAAACTCACATGACATATGGTACTGAGACGTGGTCTCTAACGGCTGGCCTTTTAGAAAAGTTCAGAGTCACACAACGAGCCATGGAGAGAGCTATGCTCGGAGTTTCTTTGCGCGACAGAATCCGAAATGTGGAGATTCGCCGAAGAACTAAGGTCACCGACATAGCTCTCAGAATTTGCAAGTTGAAGTGGCAATGGGCAGGCCACATCGCTCGAAGAACCGATAACCGTTGGAGAAGAAAGGTTCTCGAGTGGCGACCACGAACCGGAAGACGCAGCGTTGGCAGGCCTCCCACTAGGTGGACAGACGACATTGTGCGCGTCGCAGGTAACCGGTGGATGCAAATAGCCAATTGTCGTTCATTGTGGCGTTCTAAGGGGGAGGCCTATGTTCAGCAGTGGACGTCTTCTGGCTGATGATGATGATGATGATGAACTGTTGCTAATGATGGGATTAAATTCCATTTTATTCCCGCATATACTCCTCATTTCGGTGGACTCTGGGAGGCGGGTGTTAAGTCGACAAAATATCATCTACAGCGTGTGCTGGGTAATTGTAACCTTACTTATGAGCATCTTAACACTACAATAATACAGATTGAAGGTATATTAAACTCTCGCCCATTGACGCCGCTGTCTTCTGATCCTGCCGACTGCACGCCGCTGACACCGGGGCATTTTTTAATTGGACGACCCATTACTTCACTGCCACAGCATAATCTCCAGGAATACTCCATCATCCATTTAAATCGTTTTCAACGTATTGAGCAGCTCCGCCAACACTTCTGGGCCCGATGGAGCAAGGAGTATGTAGCCGAATTACAGCAGAGAACGAAGTGGCGCTCCTGCAAGGATGGTTTGAAGCTGAACACCTTATTTGTGGTAAAGGAGGACAATCTTCCGCCGCTTAAATGGAGACTAGGAAGAGTGGTCGCCGTCTACCCTGGTGCCGATGGAGTTGTTCGAGTTGCAGATATTCGCACATCAGCAGGAATAATTAGACGAGCCTTCAACAGGATTTGCCCACGGCCGGTGTCTTCAGATTCTTGTTGAAATCGTAGTATTTCAACACCCGGGGGCATGTTGGAACTCCACAGCATCAGTCCAAGGACAGCTGATGAATAGAAGGATTCCCTTGGAACCGTAGCGCCTGACTGAATTCTCATAGCACATTGTAATTAGCACGTAATTAAGGCGTTAGCATAAATTACTTATAATATTCTTACTTGCACTTTAACTTGCGAGCCGGTAATACACAATATCGAAGACATTCAACGAACCTGAGTTTTTATTTAAATTATTCCCTCAAGAAGTCCCCCAGGACCTACACAATATTGAAATATCCTTCCTTAACGGAATAGGCAAAATTAATAAAGCTCCATTTGACACATCTGCATATTTTAGTCTATAATTTTTCAAATGTAATATTCATATTTGCTGGTAGCGCCCTCTACGATGACAACTCTCGGCCGGAGCGGCCAGATTCTCAAGGTCATTGGCGCATGTTACCCCCTTAACGTAACAACGCAACACCGGACAGGCCTGTTGGTCTAGCGGTTAGAAACTCTGGCCGCTACCCGATAGGTCGTGGGTCGTGGGTGGTTTGGTTGTCTGGAAGAAATCGCTATTAGCGATAAGACCGCCATTTGTACCAAATTTAAGTTATTTTTGTAAGTTTTTCTGTATGTTTTTCTTTGGTGTGACAATAAAGAGTATTCTATTCTATTCTATTCTATTCGATTCCCACCAAGTGTCCAGACACTGACCCACCTGGGTGTTATTTATCTATTTATGTATGTATTTACAAAAAAAAGTATAGGTATAAGTATTAGTATCAGTTGTCTAGTATCCATAGTACAGGATATGCCTATTTTGGGATCAGATGACCGTGTGTGGATTGTCCCAGAATATTATTATTAATAATAATATTTTAATTCATAGATATTATATTTGTTTTTAGTTATTTTATAATACTATTTTCATGATGATGATGAATCACATAAAAACGATTAAGCAATAAATAAATGTACTTACGTACGGGATAAACAGGTAACATTCAATCAGTCTTAGGAGGTAAGATATGTATGTAAATTTATATATTCACAAATGTTTGGGTTACCTACTTAGTCCTAGTAGGGTCACAGGTAGGTACGCTACGTTATAACGTCATAAAAAATGCAATATTATGTATATATTACATCGATAGATCATAAGATATATTACTAGTACCTATATTTAATGAGTCTAACATTAGTAACACGCGCACACGCGCCCGCCATAGGTATGTGCCACTTTTCATTAGTTTTGTTTAGATTTCACATTTTTACTTCTGAATGTTACTAGAACTTTATAACAAAATATTGCGACAAACACTGCGGTTACAATTGCGCTACCAACTACAGCAGTCACTACATCCAGCATGTAGTACTCGCTCCAAGTCCTGTTGGCCGAGGGTGCCCGCAGATGGAGCCCCCCTCCATGCCTCAGCACGTGCTCCACCCACCACACGGCACGGTCCAGGGGCTTCTGCGGCTGGTCATTAATAATTTCCCGAACGCGTTTTATATTTTGTCTAAATCTATCATCACCTAACACTTTATTAACACCATTGATCAAATCATTAGCCGTCATTGTCTCTGCGTCCAGCTGAATACCAATACCAAGTTCCACGTACTTGTTAACGTTGTACCATTGATCTCCTAATATTGGAATCCCAACCAGCGGTACTGCTGCGTCTATGGCTTCATCCGTTGATTGTAGACCGCCTTGCATTACGAAAACTTTAATATTTGGGTGCATCAGCATGTCCACTCGCCGTCACAGTCCACGAAGGACTGATATATGGCGATCGCGGGGGCGCTGCAAGGGGAAATGCATCGCGTACATGGTTTTTCTATAATTTCTTGTAAATCATGTATGAAATTAAGAAATGTAATCAATACAAATTGTAGAATAGATTATATGCTTTTTAATAGACCAAGTTTGACGTCTATCCGATGAACGGATGTTGAACGCTAACACAATTCATATCCAACGTAGTACATTTTTTAAATACATATTGCTTGAAAACGTTATATTTAATCCAATATCTAATCAATAAAACTATTTGCTGAAGATCTGAGGTATAAGTACATATAATTTTCATAGCCAATGCAATAGCGGATTGATCCATCGAACTCTTTAAACTAAGGCTATTTTTGCAATTTTACCGTTGTTACCCCCTTAACACGCTGTATGTATGTAATTTACGTACATAATTTTACGTACTATTGCGGACACGAACGGTGTACTTACCAGTTTTCAATTAATAGCGTTTGAACGTCGTTACGTGTGTTTACCCTGTCCGCACGTATTTTGGGCCGGCTCGTGCAAGCGATTATCGCCCTAAATGTGATACACCGCTTGTGACCGCGATAGTACATGTTATGTATTCAATTCTCGTAATAAACGCTTATTAAATGAGATTTATTGTCATATTATTTTTTATTTATGTACATATAGATACAATAAATATTTCTTCCCCTGCTATTACTGTTTACTTGCGCGTGATATTAACTAATGCATGAGCCATAATTTATCATATTTATTAGTCACGAAACAGTATAAAATATTTATATTTCATTATAGGTGTATCTACATTAACAGACGTGTATCGTTCTAGTTCACTCTTTTAACTATGAATCGAAATCCTAATATCATGTTACGAATAATAATATCTATATTGTTATGTATCGCACTAGGTGTGTGTGTGAACTCCGCAAGGATATTATGTGTGTATTCAATACCGTCGGTCAGCCACCAGGTTGTATTCAGGGCTTTGTCATTACAATTAGCAAGAAGGGGACATGAACTTGTAATTCTGACGCCGGACCCGGCGCTGCCTATGGACAGACCCCCGGATAATATTACAGAAATAGACACAAGTGTGTCATATCGGGCAATGAAAAACATGATAAATGAACGCAAAAAACTAAACAAAATAAAGCGAGGAGTTATATTTGATCTAAGATCTATAGAAAGCTTTATGCAAGATATATTACACTTAGTAATGTGTCAGTTTGACTTGCCAGTGGTAAAAGACTTATTAGAAAATAAAACGCAGAAATTTGACTTAGCGATAGTAGAAGCTATAACAAATTACCCTTTGATTGTTGGAAAAAAATTTAATGTCCCAGTGATACACTTCTCTTCATTTCAGGGCCTATCAGATAATTATGCTATAATGGGTGGGCCTGCATGGCATCCGCTCTATTACCCTCTATTGTACAGAACTGCGAGGCATTGCGGGGAACTTGGCCTATGGGACAGAATAAAAAAGACCTACACGGAATGGAAGTTGCATAGAATGTATGAGAGAATAGGACAAATTGAAAACGATTTACTAAGAAATCGATACGGCTCCGACGCACCGTCCGTGGATGAGCTACGAAAATATGTTCATATGCTATTTCTAAATGTACATCCGATCTTTGGGAACAATCGCCCGGTGCCTCCAAGTGTTATGTACTTAGGGAGTTTACATTTACAACCAGTAAAAGAATTATCGACAGACCTAAAGTCATACTTAGATGACTCTAAACGAGGCGTGATATACGTAAGTTTGGGAAATAATGTGCATTCCTCTATGATGGAACAAGATTTTTTGGAAGCATTCCTGGTCGCCTTTAGAGCTTTGCCTTATAATATACTGTGGAAATTTGATGGAAATAAACTCGACAATATTCCTGAGAACGTAAAGATACAGAAATGGTTCCCTCAAAGAGATATATTAATGCACCCTAATATTAAAGTATTCGTGACGCAAGGCGGCCTCCAATCGACAGATGAAGCCATAGATGCTGGTGTGCCGCTAGTTGGGATTCCAATATTAGGAGATCAATGGTACAACGTTAACAAGTACGTAGAACTCGGGATCGGTGTTCGGCTGGATGAAGAGACAATGACAGCTGAAGATCTGGTCAATGGTGTCAATGAAGTACTAGGTAACGATACTTATAAACAAAATATAAAGCGCGTTCGAGCAATTATTAATGACCAGCCGCAGAAGCCTCTGGACCGCGCCGTGTGGTGGGTGGAGCACGTGCTGAGACATGGAGGGGGGCTCCATCTGCGGGCACCCTCGGCCAACAAGACTTGGCGCGAGTACTACATGATTGACGTCGCCGCCGTGTTAATTGGAAGTGCTATGATTACCGCGGTGTTTATAATAGTGATTTGTTATAAAATTCGGACTGTGGTTTTAAAACGCAAAACTTTGAAATCTAAACAAAATTAATAATTTAGAACAACTTCTTTAGTATATACTTTAATTTGCTTACCATTGCCATTATATCTATTAATAATAATAATAATAATATCTTGGGACAATCCACACACGGTCATCTGATCCCAAACTAGGCAGAGCCTGTACTATGGAAACCAGACAACTGATACTAATACTTATATACATTTTTTTTTTGTAAATACATACTTAAATAGATAAATAACACCCAGACACTTGGTGGGAATCGAACCCACGACCCATCGGTTAGCGGACAGGGTGTCTAACCACTAGACCAACGGGCCCGTCCTATTGTTACGTGCGGGTGGGTAATTAAATGCCGATTAACGCAAAAAAAGAGTTTATTCCACGTACACTAACACTGTATACACAAGGCACAGTATACACACAAGGCACAGTAGTCCGAGTCGCACAGTAATTCATAGTAGTCCAAAGTCTTCGCAAGGGTCGCTGGTACAATTCGCTTCGATCGCTTCCTTAAGATGTTTCCGCTGTCGCTTGTAAACAGAAACTGTCTGGACGCCACTATGCGTCGGCTTATATACCTAAATTAACAGAGGGGTGGAAGTCTCTCGAATGTACTCGTATATACTTACCTATTTTATCGTTTTCGCGAGATACAATAGCGGCGCGGCCTTCAAGAATAAACTAACAATAGGCGGGGGCAGTGAACCGAGAGCGAGCGAGCGGTAGGTACATAAGTACTTGCCGAATTTCGAGGGAACTACTTTCTATTGAGAAGTCTAGTTTTTTCGGTACGGATCGATAGTAGACCTATAGACTAACAATGCGTTTTGAGATCATTGCAATTAAGTAATAATTAAGGGAGTAATTAACACTTTTATCTCCCGGTCGTAACACTACCCCCCTCTTAGTTATGCTCGTCCCGAGCATCATTAGCTCCATAATAACGTGCCAATCTGTCCAGGTGAACTATCTTAGGTTTGCCACGGGGTCCCTTCTTGATGCGGTAGGTGACGTCGTTGATCCTTCTAATAACACTCCTTTACACCACACTAACGTCCCTTGATCGAAGCCGTTGGTATTGGCGTTCCAATCGTCGTGGGTCTTCATCCTTTCCCTGGTCACCAGGCTATTTTCCCGTACCCGGTTGTGCACTCTATCCGGCACAACATTTTTCGACTCAAGTTTTTCTTTACTTCCGGTTTGTGCTCTTTTTGCGGCACACACCAAACATTTACGGCACCAGTCTTCGACATCTTTACGACATCGTAGCCTTAGGGTTTTCTTGACTCCAAGATGCTTACCAGATACACCATCGTGAACGTGCCGTATAAGAGTAGGCACCATAACTCGTGGTATCACCACTTGCATGACTATTTCTTTTCCATTGCTTGACTCCCATTTC
Source organism: Furcula furcula (assembly GCA_911728495.1). Classification (NCBI taxonomy): domain Eukaryota; kingdom Metazoa; phylum Arthropoda; class Insecta; order Lepidoptera; family Notodontidae; genus Furcula; species Furcula furcula. The sequence continues at coordinate 30,926,618 of OU452245.1, read as the reverse complement.
CTGTACAGCAAATGGTCTTCTAAGACTAAGCTGTCCCACTGGGCCCAATAACATTTAGTGGTTGCGCTGTAAGCAGACACATCCTTCCATCGGGGCTTGCTCCCACTTTGCTTCCAGCGCAGTATAGGACCAAGGTCATCATCCTCCGCTTGTGCCGTCTTTATATTAGTCTCTGTCCACTCGTATTCTAAGCCATGCGTCCTTATAATCCTGACTTCTTCTCGGACTTCATTCTTAGGACAGTTCTTGCAGACTTCAGCACAAGGTCTTCGCATCACAGCATCCACGGTGCTATGTCCTTTCCCGTTGCTATGTTCCGTTACGTAGTAAACATTCTGCGGTTGCCCCCTCCGTCGTACTACTTGACTGTTATCCACTTGGGTTTCAGCATTGAAGGCGCTATTCTTTCTCCGGTTCGGGCACTCTAGCTGTATATGTCCCCTTTTCCCGCAGGTATAACACAGTAGGGGCCCAAAACTCGGACGTCGCGAGATACCGAGCCGACGGACGGCTACGACCTCACTTACCCTATGTGCCCGCGTATCTTACTTCACAGGTTCGACCTGTATCCCAATACTTGAAACACTTTTGGTCTTCTCTACTGGGCAATTCTGCTTTATGTGCCCCCTTGCTCCACAGCCATAGCAAGTGGGGACATACCGGGGCCTTGTCTCATCCGGCACCACTTCCTGGATCTTATATGGCCGAGTGTCCCGTCGTACAGCTTCCACTTCGAGAGCATGGGCCAGAGCGCTCTTCAAAGTCGAATGATGGCTCAGACGAACAGCAGCTCTGACTTCCGCGTCCCGTATGCCGTCGACGAATGCTTGCAACAGCGTCACTTCAACTGTCGCTGGTGCCGAAGAGTACGCACGACGAACCAGCCTTTCCACTTCAAGCGCCCACTGTTTAAGGCTTTCACCAACCTTCTGTGTACGCTCGCGGAGTTGTGCTCGGTATACGTGTTCTAGGTGACCCGCACCAGAACGCGTATCTAATGCTTCTAATAGAGCATCCAACGTCCGATCTTCTTGTGACAGGTTTTCCAGTATGAGCAGAGCGCCACCTCGCAGGGCAAGCACCAGAGCCATGAAGGATTGATCATCACTCCATTCATTCCACTTGGCCAGTGTCTCGAACTGGTAGCGGAAGGCGGTCCACGACGAAGACCCGTCAAAGTGCGGAAGGTCGAGTTTCGCTGCTGATGGTGATGGTGAAGCCACGGTTAGTGGTTGGCGAGTTTCTAGTTTAGCTAACTTATTGGTTATCGCATGAAAACGGTTATCATATTCATCCATGCGGCCTTCTAGGTTTTCCGTAGAGTAACCTCTTTGACATCCACTTCCAGTTTTGTGACTTTCTCGCCGAGTATAGAAATGCCGGCGTCAATCGTGCACAGAACGGCCTCTTGGTTTGCCTGAATCTCGCGGCGGGTTGCCTCTTGGTTGAGCTGGATAGCCTCCTGGTTAGCCTGGATTTCGCGACGGGTAGCCTCCTGGGTAGCCTGGATAACCTCCTGGATCTCACGACGTGAAGCCTCCTGGTTTGCCTGGATAACCTCCTGGATCTCACGACGTGAAGCCTCCTGGTTTGCCTGGATAGCCTGAATTTCACGACGGGTAGCCTCCTGCATACCCTGGATAGCGGCCAGCAGGGTGGACAGATTTAGTTCCGTCGAGTCTCCCGGTGGTGCGGTACCAGACGATGCGGCAGTCTCAGGCTGAGACTCCTCCTCTTGACCACGCCGACGTGCAGCATCCATCTCCACCTGTCTCCTTGTTCGCGGAGTAAGCGCTTCTTCTTCACGCGGTAGAATCGGCATTCCGCTTCTGACACCAATTGTTACGTGCGGGTGGGTAATTAAATGCCGATTAACGTAAAAGAAGATTTTATTCCACGTACACTAACACTGTATACACAAGGCACAGCACAGTATACACACAAGGCACAGTAGTCCGAGTCGCACAGTAATTCACAGTAGTCCAAAGTCTTCGCAAGGGTCGCTGGTACAATTCGCTTCGATCGCTTCCTTAAGATGTTTCCGCTGTCACTTGTAAACACAAACTGTCTGGACGCCACTATGCGTCGGCTTATATACCTAAATTAACAGAGGGGTGGAAGTCTCTCGAATGTACTCGTATGTACTTACCTATTCTATCGTTTTCGCGAGATACAATAGCGGCGCGGCCTTCAAGAATAAACTAACAATAGGTGGGGGCAGTGAACCGAGAGCGAGCGAGCGGTAGGTACATAAGTACTTGCCGAATTTTGAGGGAACTACTTTCTATTGAGAAGTCTAGTTTTTTCGGTACGGATCGATAGTAGACCTATAGACTAACAATGCGTTTTGAGATCATTGCAATTAAGTAATAATTAAGGGAGTAATTAACACTTTTATCTCCCGGTCGTAACACTATATTTAAACGACTAAATATGACTAACAATAATATGAAATTTTATTTAAATTGTAATCATTATAATAGATGGTTTAGTGATCCCAATAGGTCGTGGGATGTATTTACCTAAAAAGTATATAAGTTATTGTATCAGTTATGTTGTTCATAGTAAATACTTAGACTAAATTAAACAAATCAATAAATCATATAATCATGTGTTCTTGATTTGTCTGTATAAATATTTTATGTAGGAGTCCACCAATTATGTACCGATTTGAATACTGAACTAGTAGATTCTGAAAGAACATTAATAATGTTTACCAGGTAAACAACTCAAATTTAGCCGATATCATCTACTGTAAAAATATTCATAACAACAACATTATTAGGGTTTATCATAGGTATATTATATATGTATATCATTTCTACACATAAACACATATTCTATACATAAATTACAGGAAGTTACATTCATCACCAGCCAGAAGACGTCCACTGCTGAACATAGGCCTCCCCCTTAGACCGCCACAATGAACGACAATTTGCTATTTGCATCCACCGGTTGCCTGCGACGCGAACAATGTCGTCGGTCCACCTAGTGGGAGGCCTGCCTACGCTGCGTCTTCCGGTTCGTGGTCGCCACTCGAGAACCTTTCTTCCCCAACGGTTATCGGTTCTTCGAGCGATGTGGCCTGCCCACTGCCACTTCAACTTGCATATTCTACGAGCTATGTCGGTGGTCTTGGTTCTTCGGCGAATCTCCTCATTCCGGATTCTGTCGCGCAAAGAAACTCCGAGCATAGCTCTCTCCATAGCTCGTTGTGTGACTCTGAGCTTCTCCAAAAGGCCAGCTGTTAAAGACCACGTCTCAGTACCATATGTCATCACTGGCAACACACACTGGTTAAAAACCTTTGTCTTCAGGCACTGCGGAATTTCTGATGAGAAGATGTCACGTAGTTTCCCGAACGCCCGAAGTTACATTAGTTATAATTAATTAACGAGTTTATACATAACCGGCAAAATATACCATTTACAATGGTACTATCTTTTAAAGAGAATAAGTATCACTAAAAATAAAAGACAAAATATTTTTCCAAAATAAAACAAACAATTGTTAAATATGTAAGATATTAGTGAAGTTAGTGCTAAACACAGTACGCTAACAATAGTTAGCTTATTACGGAAACCGAGGTAAAATATTTTATCTTATTATAAATTCCACCAGTCGAGTCGTGTCGTCGTGTTATTCTGTCAGCACGGTCGAAATTAATATCGTATCATATCAACGCTACAGAATCGTATGTCTAACACTAACTTATTGTAGTTAGTTACTTATATAACATACATACATAGTATATTGATACTATGTATGTATGTAAGTACAGTGTTATATAAGTACACTAGCTGACCCAGCGCGGGCGGAGCTGCGCTGTGTTAACGTTAATTAAACTTTCAATAATATATACAAAACCTCCTTTTTTAAAGTCGGTTAAAAACTTGGACCCACTTTGTACTTGCCCTCCGAAGCACGGAGACGTTTAGTTCAAATGGCGTTAAACGGTCACCCATCTATTTAATGACCTTACCTAACGTTGCTTAACCTGATTGATTTTCAAACATTGTTAACAACTGTCGATGAGTGTTCCCTTACAAATATTTATTATAATTATTATGACAAATTGTTAAAATCGGAGCAAGCGTATAACTAAGTACACATTTTGACTTTAGTCCCCTCTCCCAAGGGAGTCGAATGTCGGGATAAAAGGTATCTTATGTCCTACCTCGGAGTATTAACTCAAATCGTGCCAAGTTTCGTTTCAATCCATCCAGTAGTTTCGGCGTGATGCTCAGCCGAGATACAGACAGACAGACAGACAGACAAAAAAAAATACATTTTTGGCTTTAGTATCGGTTATAGAATGCCTTCCAAACATAATTTTCAAATGTACAGAAGGTACAGAATTGGACCTGTTACAGTTTTATTATAAGTATAGATTTTACAATTTTTAGTTTTTCTTTCGTAGTGGATATTGTTATTTTTTCTAAAAGTATTTTATATCCTACAAACTGCTTCCAAGCTATATTTTTAATAATAGTTATAGACTTTTTTGCTGTACGATGGCGGTTAGTTAGTGGCCAACCTAGTATCAGACTTGTTCAAGCTGCCTTTAGGCTTCTGACTTGTTTGTCCAGCTAGATGACAACGATCCTGACCGATTATTTACGTGCCCTACGAAGCACGGAGACGCCCAGTTCCAATGCCACTAACGACAGCGTAGGGATATGTAGAGCCAATGAATCTCCGGTAAAAATAAACCATTAAAACTAGCTAGAGGTGCAAGTTCATTAAATTCCACTTGGCCGATAAAGAGAAGATGGACCCTAACTAACTATTTAGAACACGTCAATCTTGGTGTCGCTGTCACATTCTCACCAGCAGCTCGCTATATACACTAAATACGAAATAAATTTGTCTTCTTTGTTGTTTATTGATTCCAGTCATTAACCTAACCTAGATATCCTGTTTATCTAATGCGTAATCATAATAAATGTTGATAAATAAATTTCAACCATTCAATTGTGATTCGAGAGCGAGACATAATGTTACGAATTATAATAATATCTTTATTTTTTTATTTTACATCTCTGAGTACATATGTGGACTCCGCGAGGATATTGGGCTTGTTTTCCGTACCATCTTTCAGCCACCAGATTGTTTTCCGGGCTTTATCATTAGAACTGGCAAGAAGAGGTCATGAACTTGTTGTTATAACGCCAGATCCAGCTTTGCCAAAAGAAAGATCTCCGGACAATATTACGGAGATAGACACCAGCGAATCATATCAGGCAATCGCTTATGTTATGAAAGAAGCCAAAGAACAAAATACACTGAAGCGAGGGGTTATAGCGGATCTAAGTTCCCTAAATATGGATGATTATATAAAAGGTATGATGTTTATAGTTTTGTACCAATTTGACCTGCCTGTGGTTAAGGATTTTTTAAAAGATAAAACGCAAAAGTTTGATTTAGTGATTGTAGAAGCTATGATGAATTACCCTTTGATCGTTGGAAAGATTTTCAATGCTCCAGTGATACAATTTTCTTCATTCTATGGGTCATCAGAAAATTATGCCATAATGGGAGGCCCCGCGTGGCATCCACTATACTATCCCATTCCGAATAGGTGTAACCACGGGTATCTCAGTCTGTGGCAAAGAATACTAGAAAGCTATAAAGAATGGCAGTTTTATAGAATGTTCAAAATATTAGAACAGATTGAAAATAATTTACTGAAAAATCATTATGGCCCCGACGCACCGACAGTTGAAGAACTACAAAAGTCTGTACACATGCTATTTCTGAACGCACATCCGATCATTGGTAATAATCGCCCAGTGCCTCCGAGCGTGGTTTATTTAGGAGGTTTACATTTACAACCAGTGAAAGCATTACCGCAAGACCTCAAGTCATATTTAGATGATTCTAAAAGAGGCGTGATATACGTGAGCTTGGGAACGAACGTGCGTCCTTCTATGATGGATCAAGATTTTTTGGAAGTATTCCTGCATGCGTTTGAAGCACTGCCTTACGATATATTATGGAAAGTTGATGGAGATGTTCGCCAGAATGTTTCTAAGAACGTGCTAATTCAGAAATGGTTTCCTCAAAGGGATCTGTTAATGCACCCAAATGTTAAAGTTTTCGTAACTCAGGGCGGCCTCCAATCGACAGATGAAGCCATAGATGCAGCTGTACCACTAGTTGGAATTCCAATACTGGGTGATCAATGGTACAATGTCCACAAATATTTAGAATTAGGAATTGGTGTTCAGCTTGATGCAGAAACAATGACAGCTGAAGATTTGGTCAATGGTGTTCGTGAAGTGCTAGGTGACGATAGTTATAAACAAAATATAAAACGCGTTCGAGCAATTATTAATGACCAGCCGCAGAAGCCCCTGGACCGCGCCGTGTGGTGGGTGGAGCACGTGCTGCGAAATAAAGGTGGGCTTCATCTAAGAGCGTCCTCTGCTAATAAAACCTGGTGTGAATATTACATGCTAGATGTTGTAGCTGTAGTGATTAGTGGAGTATTTTCACTTTTAACATTATTATATATAATTTGTTTTAAAATTGTGAATATCCTCATAAGAAAAAACGTTAAATCTAAACAGAGTTAGCAGTATTTTGTTTGAGCAGTTGTTATTATTGTTTTTATTGTATAGGTACAGTAAAAGTAGTTTGATTTCAATGTGTAATATTCGCTTAAGTAAAAGACAACATTATAGGTACAGTAATTTATAAATAATTGTGTATGCATATTTTTCATTCATTCTTCCTTTTTTTCTCCCCTTTCTTTCTTTCTTTCTCTTTTATGGTCATTGTACGAACATTGTTCTTAAAAATTTTACACTTTACACCCATTTGTGAACGCAATATTGCAAGTAGTAATCTATCGCCATACTTTGAGGAGATTGCCTACGTCAAGGTATACAAATTACATACAACACAACATTCCCTACTAGGATTTCCTGGTCATGCAGGTTACACAGCAGTCAAATAGTGTTCTATTTATTCAGTGCTCATTCTAGACACATAAGGCAGTATTAGAACTTGAGCACTTCACACTCCGAGCTATCCTGTAACCTGCCATCATTTATTTCTACTCTTTATTGTACATACAAAGGTAGATCTAATCGCCATTCTCTGTTTTTCTGTTTCTTTTGCTTGTACTTGTATGTCTTGTCTCATTGTGCTATAATATTTCTTTTTTTTTTCTTCATTGAAATTTTCGTCCTCGTATCGGAATATTGACCTACTACAAAAATATTATTGTTGTCGTGTTATTATTAAACTAAATTACTCACAAGTATGCCTAATGCAATGGTAGGCCGCACACGCTTAGCGTTTGTCATCCGATACATTCACTGCGAAGGTTCTTGAGCCCGGTAATTTCACCAACTACAGTGCTCTTCACACCGGAACACAGCAATGTTTACACAATGCTGCTTAGAGGTAGAATATCTGGTACTGAAGTGGCACTTACCTGGTCAGTCCCTTAGCACAAGGGACCTACTTAGATAAACATTGTTTGTAACGTTGTTTGTAATTTAATAATCTATCAATATTATAGCAAGTGTGGCATATTTTAATAATCAACGAATATTGTTGGTCGTTAACCCTCAATATATCTTTAATGTATTGTTGCACAACATTTAATCATGTTCTAATTTGCTAACTGATAAATGTCTAGACTGTACTTACGTACACACAGTATCTATCAATTTTCACGCAATAATACTAAAGGTATTAAGATTATCTAAGCTATCAATAATAGATTTTCAAAACACTTGCTCGTAAAGTGAGCCTTATTACATCGCTTTTAGGGTCAAAAACCGAGCTAATACAAACGCATGCGTAATAATGACATTACGCTCTAGTGCGTAATAGAATTATCCCTACAAAGTTTAATTAGTAGGTACCTTACTGCAATTACTAATTACTAATTTATATGCGAGGAGACAGAGCATTCTAAATTTACCAGGTGATACAGTTATTTTATTTAGTAAAAACAAACAGGTTTTCGAGTGGAATGCCACTGAAAATCCATATAATTATTTGGAATAATTAAATGTGTACGTCCTTAAATAAGTCAAACAAATATTTATTGTTATCAAATTATTCATAATTGAAAATAATTTGTTATAAAGTATTAAAATATTTGTTAAATTATAATTTTGAAGTAGGGTCTATGTTCTCACAATGCATAGAGCACGTGAAAAAAAAATTCGCGCGCCATTTCGATAATTGTTATATTTTGTATTTACTCGAATTTGTCGCTGTGTGGTAAATTATTTTGTTTTTTCCTAACAAGTGTATTGAAAAACGTCGTATGAAACTCGTGAGCTCTGCTCATTACGCACTCTACTGAATTACGCCCTCGCCTACGGCTCGGACTGCAAACCACAGCCTCGTGTGTAATGAGAAACTTATATCTCACTTAAAACTAAGTTTATCACCTTTGTGCCTAAGGTATCTTCCCTTCCACCTACCTCTTTAAATTTGACTGTCCATCATTGTGAACATAATAGCTCCCAACATAATTTTGGCCATTGCTCTTGTCCTAATATTGCACGCACAAATTCCATAAAATATTTAGGTGTATTTATTGATGCCACAATGACTTGGCGTGATCAAGTTAAATCGTTGGTTTCGAGGGTCAGAAAACTCATTTGTGTTTTTAAGAATCTAAGATCATCTCTCGATTTTCAGACTCTTAAAGTAGTATACTTTGCCTTAGCTCATTCCATTTTGACTTACTGTCTTACAGTCTGGGGTGGTGCTGGGAAATGTCTATTCTTACGTTTAGAAAGAGCTCAAAGAGCTGTAGGTATTAAAAGTCATGACATATAAACCCATCTGCTTTCCAACAAAGGATCTTTATGATATATGCAAAATACCTACTGTCAGACAATCGTGTGTACGATGCAATTAAGCATCGTAAAAATACATAGTAGCCTGACTTTTGAACCTAACTTTAAGGAAAAGAAACGTAGGTTCTACTCAGTATGCAAAACTGAATCCGTAAATTTGAAAGTAGCGAGAAGGCAATTCATTTTTCTAGCGCCTATCCTATATAATAAAGTAAATATGGAGCTTGATATTTATTCTCTAACTGTCCGGGAATGTAAATTGCGAATGTCAAACTGGCTTTGTAAGCTATCTTACGACCAAGTAGAAGACTTTATAATCAAATAACATAATCTTTAGTAGAAATAGAAATAAATCCTTCCCTTCCCAAACATAAACCTTACACACTAAATCACATACTCACCCACACACAAACACACACACACACACACACAATCATACACACACACACATACACACTCTCCCGCATAAATAATTGTGTACTGCATGCAATTTTTGTCCTAATTAACTTTAAGTCATATTATTATTATCATCAAACATCTGTACTTCCTTATAAAAAAAAAAAACAAACAACTGTTGGAACGCTGCTGCCTGTCTGGAGGTGGGCGTTAATGGCTACAACACAGTTATTCGACTAATGTAGCTGTTATCGTTGCAATTTTTGTATACATGCTTTTAGAGCTAAAGATTATATTATATTACTAGCTGACCCACGCCGCTCCGCCTGCGCTATTTTTACGTTAACTAAACTTTTAATAACAGACATTAGCATCGAATACATAACCTCCTTTTTTATAGTCGGTTAAAAACTGGGACCTACTTTTTACTTGCTCTCCGAAGCACGGACCCGTTTAGTTCAAATGGCGTTAAACGGTCAACCATCTATTTAATGACCTTACCTAACGTTGCTTAACCCGATCGATTACAAAACCTTGGTAACAACTCTCTATGAGTGTTCCCTTACTAATATTTATTATATTATAAAGAAAAATTGATAAAATTTGACCAAGCGTATAACCAAGTACCCATTCTGACTTTAATCCCCTCTCCCTAAAGAACCGTGCTAGATTACGGGATAAAAAGTATCCTATGTCCTACCTCGTAGTAAGATCTCAAATCATGCCAAGTTTCATTTGAATCCATTCAGTAGTTTCGGCGTGATGCTCAGCCGTGATACAGACAGACAGACAGACAGACAGACAAAAATTAAAAAAAAATACATTTTCGGCCTCAGTATCGGTTATAGAATGCCCTCCAAAAATAATTTTCAAAATATCTTCAATGTACAGAATTGGACCTGTTACAGTTTTATTATAAGTATAGATAGATATATTACTTATATCATAATATACTATTATTTACTGGCATAAAATACAAATAGTCACTATATTAAGGGTCAAGGCTTCCGCAATGTATGTTCTCCAGATTGACAGTTAGGTACACTAGGTACGAGTATACTCGTACACCCCAAACGTCCAAGTTCGAGGTGTGCGCCCTAGACATCCATCGAGGATGGCGGTGACTACGAGGTCCGAGCCGAGGCCTCCAGGCCGTGGGGGTGCGACACCCGTCCTCGTCGTGAGCACCGTGTCAGATTTCCGAGGGACTAAAAAGGCGCCCATCGGCGGCGGGCTCAGAGGCACTGAGGGGTTCCTGATACAGATCCTACCGGAGATCCCATGAGAGGGGTCTTATGTGCCCATGTGTCAGCAGCGGGGGTTTTAATGGGTAAGAATCTCACAAACCCCAGTTGACACCCACAGGTCCCGGGGACCTATTAAACGTTTTCCCCGTGTCAACAAAAAAAGAGTTATTTTATATAAGGTGATAGGAAAGTATACAATTTATTTATTTATTTAAGGAATTTGGAACTCTATCGAATGAAGTTGACATTACCACATGCTGCGTTAGCACTTCAGATGTGAAAACACGACAACTATGATAAAGAAATTTAGGCATTCATTGATCTGTTTAAGAGTTGGTACCATTATAACAGCAGCTATTATTTATTTTGTTACTTGCTATTGATCAGTGTCTGACCCTTTTGTCATGTGGTCACGAGGCGAGACACAAGTAGGTGCTCACGAACATGGTTTAAGTTTAATCCTTAATGAGGAGGATGGCATGGACAATGAGTACCCAAAGCAGATAAATAGGTACACATAGCTGCCTGAATTAATTAAATCAAACATAAAACAATATCGACGTGGGACCCGGACCGATAGCAATTAATCAGTTCAATACGGCCCAGGTGATCACTAACAGCTCCGTTCGATTAGCATCGGGCCTACCCGCCTCCGACTGCCACTTTATGGCTGCGGTCACAAAACACGTATATGTAACGGAACAGAGTCGCAAATCGCACCGCCGGCAGGTAATATAAATGTGTCTCTCCACACTGGTGGGCTATTCCGACCAGCTTCGTTTAAAGCGTCAAAGCCCAATTGGGTTTTACATTCGACACAGCGCGGCTCGTCCAATCTAACTTTAGCCTCTAATACACGAGTGAACGATTGACTCTGGTCAGTGAAAACGGTGCCAGCTTTGAAACATTTTATTTGTGTGGTATATGAGGTAGGTCTGGTACGGGTATTGGCGATAAAACGGGCTCCACTGCTTAGTCAAACAAAAATAGTTCTTTAAAATGAAACTAATTTCACGGATTTTATCGCAGTTTAGTTTTGATTTTTTTCCCTCCCGTGAAATCCCGTGGTTTCGAATACTTCAAAGACTGCACAGTCTGTGACGTTCAGGATCGCACTTTTTATCAGATTTGAGAAATCACAAATCCTCGAAAACGATCACAGATTTTTACCAAGAGGTTATTTTCATGTGGCTTAATGGTGGGGTATGGAATTTCAATACCTCGCTAATTTCAATAGAGAATCGTTGAGCGTTACCACCAACCTGAGATCGTGTTAAATTTAATTGAATCCAAAACCAAACATTCCTATGCAAGACCTCAAGATACCGATAGCCCTTTATATGTAGGACTAACAATTAATGAAAATCTAAGGGTATTCCGAGACAACTATAACATTAGACGTCTAACACCTCAGTGGCCATGAATTATCATCATAAGGAAAGAAGGCCATGAACTATCTTTAAGGGTGTGGGGGTTGCCATCATCCCCACGCTTGGCAGGTGTCTTGGGGATCGCAGTATATGTAGAAATGAATGTTACTCAGAAGACGCTACTGCCCGTCTTCTGGGTTTCCCTTAGTCACCTGCTGCGACACTCACCGTGATGAGTTTTGTTATTCTTAGCCGGCTAGTAAAAATTAAAAATACAGCAATGTGAGTGTAATATTCGCACAAATATACCAAATCAAAAGCGATTCTTTTTAAAATGCTTTAATCGGTTTAACTAAAATTTAAGCGTCGACTCTAATCATAATTATTAATACGAGTTAGGTAGGTACTGTAATTTTACTGCACATCTCAAGACATTCAAATAATGCTAAACATAATTGGATAACTTTACACAAGACAATTTTATAAATAATCTCCAAACTCCTGCCTTAAGTTAAGACAATCTTCAGGCAAGAGCTTAGATTTCGGTTGGCCTAAATCACCATAAATATTGCCATCGCCGTCAGAGCGACTAAATATCACTTAAACTTTCAACAAAGCCGTCGCCGCAACGTTACTAAGGCCCGTATTAATAAACTGATCTCAGGTAGACACTTAAGTACAATATCATATGATACGCACTTGAGATGAGGGCAGCATCTTATTATCGTCGCTTATTAATAAATGAATATCAACAGCATCTCAAATGAGTATTGTTTTAGGTGCAGCAACTTACGGTTAGCTACTTAAAAAGCTTGATCTGAGTATTCTGAGAGCGTTACGTCACACGGAATGGACGATATTGTTACATTTTACTAGTTTTTGATAGTTACCGCTAGGGGCGCTGGTGTGAAATGTATGGAGAAAAGCGGGAAAACTGACCGTTTGATCCACGGAGTATAATTATTGTTTTAACGAGTTCGTTAACTATAAAGCCCGTACTAGACACCCAGTTCTATTTACGTTATTTTTTGTAGTAGCAGTTATGAGTTATTAAGATGATAATTTTGCGCAAAGCTGTGATGCTGATGTATTTTGAATTTTCACTCAATATATTTTATCTTTGTTAACCTCCAAAATTTCATTAAAATATTTTTTATCGTTACCTATTTAAAATCGTTATTAAATTTATATTCGAGGAGTCTGTAATAGGTTTCCGACAAACGATATTGTAATATCCAAAAAATATTATCATTATAGCCTAGTTTTTGTAATTAATTTCATAACCTAACCTAAAAATATATTTATATTGTCTGTGCACACCCACCGCATTTAACGTAAATACACTCACTTAAGTCACGAACTGACTGCACTCAGCTCACAGCAACTTAATACAATGATTGAGTGCACACTCAAGTGTCAAGTTCTGTTTATTAATCAACAGTAACTCAGCTGAGGCCACCATCTTAAACCTTGACTCAATACTCATTTATTAATTAAGTCAGCAACTTAAGTTCGTACTCAAGTACCGAATCTCAGCTGAGATTGGTTTATTAATACGGGCCTAAGTGTTTTAAGTAGGTACAATCATAAATTAAATCGACATGATACCTTTTTTCTTCTAAGGGGGAGGCCTTTGTCTGGCAGTGGACGTCTTTCTGCTGATTATGATAATCATAATGATAAAATACCTATATACGAGTGTTTTATTCAAAAAGGTACATACTTGTTTGGTTCTGTCAAAGCAGAATTTATTCATAAAATTTACTGTCCTGAGGTTTAATTTGATGATAGTACATAATAACAAAATTGCTTGCAAACGCGCAAGAACCCTGTAAGCATTTATTTATTTGTACATAAAACTTGGAGCACATCGTGTCCATTATCTTTAGATGTGATCTTGATACTTAAACGTCTTGAATTACCTAAAAAGTGTATAAAATCTACATAATTGTTTGTTGAGAAGGCTGTGTGAGATGCTCGAAGGGTGCGAGGGTCCAGGAAACTCAATGTAGGCAGTCGTTATCTCAATGGCATAGCAAGACTCCCATCGCTTTAATACGCTCTTTAACTTCTAAAGACTTCGATTTAGGTACTATATTATTATTTTTTATACTACCAAGGTGGCAGGCAAGCGTGTGGCTCGCCTGAGCGGTAAGCAGTCACCGCAGCCTATAGGCGCTAGCAACACCATCACTAGCGCGTTGACAGTAATATTAAGTTCCTTGTGTCTGGTAATTTCACTAACTAAAGTGTCCTTCACGCCGAAACAAAGCAATGTTTACACACTGCTGCTTGGTGGCAGAGTATCTGACACTGTGGTGGTAACTACCTGAACTACCTGGACGGTTCCTTGCACAAGGCACCTGCCACCCAGTAAAATACCACCGCCACTCGTGCTCCTGTGCCTGGTGCCTGTTCGTCACTGGCTTGCAACAAAGATGAATAACTACAATGTAACCAGTGTGCCACTAGAGGTTGTCAGTGTCGGAGCAATAAGAGCACTCTCGCATTAATACGACCCTTCTAGCGCAACCCTCGTTACACTTGTTTTAGCACCCTGTTTATCCTTCTCCATCCCTGTATATTTAAAAGGCACGATTGCACGCTTGAGAAATCATAAATTTATTTATTTTTGAAATACCTATCTTAACATGCACTTAGATACATCTACACACAGTACACAAAACTATCGTCTGCATTTCTTAATAATGTTCTATATCTAATCTGTTTAACTGCCGCACCTACAAACGTCAATTATAGGTCATGATCACAAATCCATTTTTTTGAAATCGTATTATTTCTACATTCGAAGCCTCAATGGAGAAGTCGAAGCAGGAGTCTGATCCTAGGCATCCCTTGTCCGGCTGTACCCATGCCCCTCCCAGGCTTAAAAGCCGCATGAGCTTTCTGGGTACTGTACAACCGATCACAGAAAACATTGCGCACGCTAAACTTCGTCTGTGGAGACAAACTTTCCCCGTCACCGACAACTACATCCCACAGATTGAAGCGCTACCTCCCGGGTCAGACATGCAGTGGCCTTCATGGAAGTCCCTGAACAGACTTCGGACACAGGTCGGCCGCTGCAAAGAAAATCTCTGCCGATGGGGCTTCAGTGGCGATGACCAATGCATATGTGGATATGCCCCACAATCTATGACCCATTTGCTTTCTTGCCCTGCGTGCCCTGACACCTGCACTCTTGAAGATCTTTGGAATGCCACAGACAACGCACGAAATGTAGCTGCTTACTGGGCTAATACGATTTAGTTTTTGCCATCGACACGATAAGAAGAAGAAGACTCGAAGCCTAATACTCAATACGCAGCGAGCTAATAGAGATAACAGTTATCTATCAATCGAAAATAATCATAAACGGCTCTGACACTCGAAATAAATAGATTTTAAAAAGTGATTTAATTAGAATTAAAGTTTGTAAGTACGGCAGTAAACCTTATACCAACAAACTTCCCAATATTACACATTTTATTTTATGTTACAGTAGTATTTTTCTTATAAAGCAATATACCTACTAATCATAAAAGCTTGTTTCATACACTTTGCTAGTTATGACTTTGGAAGTTAAGTGTGATGGGGAGGCCATTCTGCCGCCGTCAGCTGGACTATCACATGCTGGTGTTCCACATTCACCAGACAAACACAGGACAGAGATAACGACATAACTTAGACACGTACGACATAGGCAGGCCGGCTCCATACGGCGTTAAACCAGTTAAACCGTGAAATATACACAAAAGTAATCTAGAGAAACTTGCCTTGCACAGAAACTTTTAAATGTTCATATTTCATTAGTTTAAACCTATTCTACTCAAAATTCGTAATTTCGATTATCACCCAGGACAATATGTTTATTTGTCGTTTTACAAAATGTTTATGTATTTTTGTCAAATGTCTAATTACCTCAGTACAGGCTTAGTCTAAATCGGGATCAGAGAACAGGCTGACAATTGTTTTAGAACATTAACATTATTACAAATTATGATAAACCTTATTTGATTTTATTTAGGCATTGGCTTAGGTACATTGAGTTTAAAAAGAAACAAGACTACATAATACCACCATATCTTTTAGTAGAGCCATCTCCAATTTAACTACTTCCATGTTCGCTTGAAGTACCTCCACGTTACAGAACATCACAGCCAAATAAAGTCGGCTTTTGATAGCCATTGTGTTACTTCCAAAGCTTGCCAGATTGCAGATATGAGCAGTCACTGTGCAAGTGTTGAGGCGTTGTCCCTTTTACTGCCACTGGAGATCCCGGTGTTGCCATCCAGGATCCTTAGATCTTTTAAACTACGCAACGAATTTTATTACAGTTTTCAGCAATAGATATGCGCGGGTCAGCTAGTACTGAATAAAAATACCAAAAAACACACGTCACAAGAATACCATAATTATTTTTAGCCTTCGCTTTGAAACCTATGAAGTGATCCAGTCCACACATAAAAATCTTGATTTTGATACAATAAGCGAGGTCTGTACTTCAATATTTCTGTTTACCATGAAGTATTTGTACATCGAGGTGGTATGCAGGCGTATATAACCGGCGCTGACATTTTTACGAGCGCTCGCCCCTCGCTCAGGCGTGAGCAATCGACACAATTAGCATTTACATGGCATTTCTTAAGGTCACTGTGCTTGCACGGAGCGGAGCGGAGGTACCAATCAACTCGCCCATCTTGAATTTAATGGCGAACGTTAAATGATTTTAATATCACCAGAAAAGTGAACATGAAGCTTTTGTGAAACAGATCATTTAAACTGACATTACTTTCCAGATAAATGTTATCCGTGGGGTGTCTGGGTAAGTTATCACCCTTCCATCTCCTCCCGTTTTGGGTGTCTGTGAGAGGCGACTAAGGGAAAACAAGAAGACGAGATGCAGCGTCTTTTTGTTGGATTACCTACCACCTATTATACTACGATCCCCAAGATGACCGCCAAGCGTGGGGATTATGACAACCCCTTCCTTTTAAGTGTATCGGCCTGATGATGACGATATGGCTGTGTCCACTAAACACCCAAAATGAGCTGCTGCTGCTTTTCGTGTTAAAGAGTTATTCATGTGATTTAAAGATTATGTATAAAGTAAGATTTAAAGATTGATCAATCGGTGAGATCTTCCAGGGTTCTTTAACCAGTATGAGCCAAGCGAACATGTAGTTGGGAAAAACTCGCGCACCCTCATATTGAAATTATACATTAATATAACTTTCATACTCTGAATGATGACAGATTCCTTCCATTTATACTAAGCATTTACCAGGGGTTGTAGACGAAAACACTTATGCCTATTACCTTGAAATGGCATTCAATAATAATTATTGTACACGCTTCAAATGTTGTATACCAAAACTTATTAGATAATCAATGACGTTAACAGACAACTTGACAGATTAATCGTGTAAGCAACATTCAATTTTCACATGCCACTTCCATTCCACGAGACGATAGATACCTGGCAATTTAGCGATCCACTTTAATAATATTACTTTACCGTTTTTTATGACTTCAAAACTAAAAGTTTAAAAACCCTTATGTTTCGACTTCATCTAGACAGATAGACATCTGTCACACCGACTTATTTTAGCAACTACTAATCCATTTTAAATTTAGAATAATGTTTAATACTGCTTACCCCAAACACAAAATGTATATAAATATCGAGTAGGGTATCATAATGAAAGGGCTACATGTGCACATTTATTTTAGTTCACGTAGTTTTTGATTAATATTTAAAATGTTTAAAAAGTATATGTATAAATTGTCTCCGAAGTTTGTAGAGATCCGCTCGAGCGTTCTCCTATGAAATATCGTCGTCCAATTGAAATAGGCAATGAGAAAGCGGGTAGCGGTGTGTGTTCTCCTAAGTATATTTGATGTAGCGCCACGCAAATTAGAGACAACACACTGCAGTACACTCATAGTCTATTTACGAGTACGCATTTCTGAACAAGGCTGATGGCTATAAATTGGAAATTTTATTAAGTATGTCCTGCTTAATGATGCGCTCGGAGAGCTTTCTTTATCCCATAAACTTTTCAACTTCTCTTTAAACACTTCAGCTGTTCTGTACCTGACGTGAGTACGAGTGCGTGAAGTAGATCAAAAAGTAATTGAAAAGCGGTGTAAATGCTTTCTCGATTTATTTTACAAAGTAAACGAAGTTTTAATAGAACAGGGTAATAGTTTCTGCGAGATATAATTTTTTCAAATTCAATTAATAGTTCTTTAGAGTTAATGAAATAAAGAGAGAGAGTTTAGAGTTATTTCTCCGAAACTGTTCTCAAACGCATTGGAGGACGTTTTCAAGCTCTTGGACTGGTACGGATTCGGCATCAACATCAATGGCGAATACATCACTCACCTTCGTTTTACCGATGATATAGTCATTATGGTAGAGTCGCTGGATGACCTCAATACGATGCTCAGCGACCTCAGTAGCGTTCCCTAACAGGTGGGTCTTAAAATGAACATGGACAGAAGATCATGTCTAATGTGCATGTTGCACCCGTACCGGTAGTTGTTGGGAACGATACACTCGAAGTTGTTGACCACTACGTATACCTAGGACAAACTATCCAGGTAGGTCGGTCCAACTTCGACAAAGAGGTCGCCCGAAGAATCCAACGCGGATGGGCAGCGTTCGGGAAACTACGCGATATCTTCTCGTCCAAAATACCGCAGTACCTGAAGACGAAGGTTTTTTTAACCAGTGTGTGTTGCCAGTGATGACATATGGTACTGAGACGTGGTCTCTAACGGCTGGCCTTTTAGAAAAGTTCAGAGTCACACAACGAGCCATGGAGAGAGCTATGCTCGGAGTTTCTTTGCGCGACAGAATCCGAAATGTGGAAATCCGCCCAAGAACTAAGGTCACCAACATAGCTCTCAGAATCTGCAAGTTGAAGTGGCAATGGGCAGGCCACATCGCTCGAAGAACCGATAACCGCTGGGGAAGAAAGGTTCTCGAGTGGCGACCATGAACCGGAAGACGCAGCGTTGGCAGGCCTCCCACTAGGTGGACAGACAACATTGTGCGCGTCGCAGGTAACCGATGGATGCAAATAGCCAATTGTCGTTCATTATGGCGTTCTAAGGGGGAGGCCTATGTTCAGCAGTGGACGTCTTCCGGCTGATGATGATGATGAATGAAATAAATTCGGCTGTAGAATAACAAAACAAACAGTAGTTTCTAGTAGTGAGAAGACGTGTGACACAGCTGCGTATGGTACATAGTGCCGATAGTGCACTGCAGCCTGTCACTTCAGACATTAGTTATTAAGTAGTAGTAGTATCTCGGGCCCAGAAATTTGTCCAGCTGCAGTGCCCTTCACGCGGCCACAGCAATATTCACACAATGCTGCATTGCGGCAGGAAATTTTACACTGCGGTGATTGACAAGCTCGTTGGTCGAGTGGTTAAACACCCGCTATATTATCTAAGTGTTTATCTATACGTATTTAAAAAGAGAACCATAGTGCAGACTGCCTCGTTTGGGATCAAATGACGTTTGAGGATATTCATACTATTATTGGCTACCTAGATCACATACTAAATTCACATAAGTTAATTTGAGAGCATTTAAATATGAAGCACGTTAGAAGCCAACCTAAGAAAATGAAAGTGAGATCTTAGTTTGTAAAACAATAATAAACTCCTATCAATAATAAAATTTGAATCAAAGTAGGTAAGTATATTTGACGACACACATGTGGACTCAATTCGGAGCCGCCATGTTTTACATGAAACTCAACGGTGAACGAGTCGCTGATTCTGATCAGCTCTTTATTCAGTTTCAGTAAACATGTTTGCCAACATTTAAATGAGTAAACTTCCGGCGGCCGATTGGAAAAGTCCACGTCACACATCAGCGACGGCCCCGACGCGGCGACGACCTCCTAATTGAATTAATAATTCGATTTAATTAACATCGATGATGAAGCGTCCCCGAACATTCGGAGCATTGATTGAACATTCCGGGAAGTTGGGACTATCGATTAATGTCGTCTTCAAGTCTTGCAAAAAGTTTCGCTTTGACTTGACATCGATCTCCGAACTCTGCGGCTGATGGTGAATATTTAGAAGCGTTATTGTGGAGTTTAACACAATAACCATCATATTAATAATTTAAAGAAACATATTACTTTGAATTATTTTTATTTATTGAGACGATGCCTTTTACCTACTGGCCTTAGCAATCTAACTCCTGACGCAAAAATGACATAAGTTTGATGCCTAAGTCTATTTGTATGTGCCTGTCTGTTTGTGTGAACGTGTTATTTTTCCTACTTGACAGCCAGCTGTTGTAATCATGATATTTCTTAGTTTTTATTATTTAAAAGTGACGGATGTAGAACGCACCCTTAATTATTGCTATATGTTGTGACGGTACCTACCAAGACGCTTAGTTGTTTAATAAAGTACCTAATAATTTGCATAATCAACATTGTCAGTGGTACACATATTCACCGTGTACACTTAATTGTTCGCCTTGGCGTGGTTGGATTTACGCGAATGCATCGCGGCATTGTTGGCCAGACAGATATACTGCGACACCCGCCGCCGCCGCCGCGCCACCGGTCCCGGTGGCACGGGACGCCTGCGGAGGCGATTTATGACGAGCGCTTGTGTCGACTTTATTAGTGAAGAGCTAACTTTAAAATAGTTCATTTTAAGTTAAGTCTCCACATGCCATTGTAAATGAACTACCAGGAGAGGTTCAGAGTTTAGAAGGCAGATGCGTTAAATATTATGGCAGAGGTGCCAAAACTGAGCTTTTACTTCGTCACTACGTTACGTTCGTTACTACGTTAAGAGATATATAGCTAAGTGGGAACGTCAGCTTAATATTGACTCAGCCTGACTGGTCAAATACCTTCACATTCCAAAGATTGCAGCCAGACGACGCGTCCATCTAGTGCTATATGCAAACTATGTTAGTTACTGTGTGACCTTAGTTCGTCCCTTCTGATACCTTCGAGACAATGTTTTATTTATTGTGTTGTTATTGAGCTGGAGAACTTTAATCCACTGTGGGGTACAAAGGCCCCGGATAATTGACACGGCTGACGTGGCGGTAGCTACACCCCTGCCACACTCCTATCCCGTAATATTGTGAAGGCCAAAGCTATAGAACGTAGTAAAAAAACCTAAATCCATGGTGGAGACCTATGATGATTTACCTAGCTAACAAGATATACATAATGCATTAAATTAAATAAATGCTTTGCGCGATAATTTATACAATAACCAACTGATTTTTTATGAAACTACATTATGTAATCTCATATTCATACGTTCTATGTTATAATTTAGGGCCAATAGTTTGTAAACCACTCACCAACAACAGTGAGGTTGTATCTGAAGCTCGTGGTCTGCGTGTTCCTGAAGTCGACGCGGCACCTGTACACGCCCTCGTCCCTCCTCTTCACGTCCCGCACGAGCAGGGCCGCCGGCGGCGGTGACGTGGAGAAGTGGGCCCGCGGACCGAACACTTCGGGCGCTGACCAGTGCCGTGCTTCGGACAGGTGCTTACCACGGACGTCGAAGCTGAAACAATATTGATTGGTTACCAAGATATTGGAGTAGACCGGCCTTAGCGAGCACAATTTTCAATAAAAACTTGTTACACGTGTAATAAGTCAGCAGAAACGTATAATATTTTTGAAGGAAATATGCCTAATTTCGATGAGAAAATGACTGAATGAGATTACAGTATATTCCTTACATGTAACTAAGTATACTTTGTATATTTCATGAAGAATTTAACATAAAAAGTCATGACAGTTTATCAATCAATTAAATATCATTTATTGTGGTACATAGGTGAGAAAAGATGTTACAAGAAATACTAAAATCTGCGTATTGATTGTAAATTCTTGGTGCCATACAATACCTATATACACTTTTATTAAACTGAGTAGTTTGGTTTCTCGGAAAACAAATTTTCTGGTTATGTCGCTTACTTTTATAGTGATTGTACATTGTTATATATGTCCAGACAAATACACACAGTTCATAAATGTAAATGCATGGAAAAGTTAAAAGTTCTAAATCTTTAAAGTACGGCAAACAGTTTTTATATGAAATCATTCCTAACGGCCGCTCTATGACCTAATCTCTTTGTTGGTTACATCTATACTCTATGTTTGTAATAAAACTGTAACAGGTCCAATTCTGTACATCGAAGATATTTTGAAAATTATGCTTGGAGGGCATTCTATAACCGATACTAAAGCCAAAAATGTATTTTTTTTTATTTTTGTCTGTCTGTCTGTCTGTCTGTCTGTATCTCGGCTGAGCATCACGCCGAAACTACTGGATGGATTGAAACGAAACTTGGCATGATTTGAGTTAATACACCGAGGTAGGACATAGGATACTTTTTATCCCGACATTCGGCACGGTTCCCTTGGGAGAGGGGACTAAAGTCAAAATGTGTACTTGGTTATACGCTTGCTCCCCGATTTTAACAATTTTTCATTATAATTATAATAAATATTTGTAAGGGAACACTCATAGACAGTTGTTAGCAATGTTTGGAAATGGATCAGGTTAAGCAACGTTAGGTAAGGTCATTAAATAGATGGGTGACCGTTTAAAGCCATTTGAACTAAACGTCTCCGTGCTTCGGAGGGCAAGTACAAAGTGGGTCCAAGTTTTTAACCGACTTGAAAAAAGGAGGTTTTGTATTCTATGAATATTATTGAAAGTTTAGTTAACGTAGACACAGCGCGGGCGGAGCTGCGTGGGTCAGCTAGTTTAATATAATGTTCAGAGAACGTTAGTAATTTTCCGGAAAGTTGAACCGACGTTATATAATACTAGCTCTGCCCGCACTTTAATTACATTTTGCTCCCCTTTTCTCCCTACTTCCTTGATTTATCTCTCTCCATCTCTCTCTCTTATAATAAAAAACTAATTCTATGCTATTTCTCTCCCTTCCCGCTTCGGTCCCCGTCACACTTCCCCTCTTCCTCTCCCCATTGTCCTCTCTGAACCCTCTCCCTCCTCTCTCTTCTCCCAACTTGCTCCCTCTCACTCCCCCCCCCCCCTTGCTCCACCTAACTCCTCCGATCACTCACTCCATCACCCTCCCCTCTCCCTCTCTCTTGCACCCTCCTCTCGTTCTATATATCCTCGTCAATCATAGTATCAGCGGCATAAAATATACTTTATAACCTATTCTCAGATCTACCCGCAAAATTGCATACATATCGGTTCACCTGACTCTCGTGCACGTAACTCAGAGGTTCTCAGATTTTGTTCAGCAAGGCGTTGTGAACGTTCAGGTGAAGATTCTCCCATACGACGTATTCTTGCTGCCCGTGCTTGAGAACTATGTTTAGAAAGTTGAAACCTGGCTCTCTTAGGCATTTTCAAATTTTTAATAAAATGCTAATAGCGTGTAATATTCTAGGTCTGAAAAGAACTGTTGGTTAGCCCTGAAAAGAACTGTTGGTTACCCCTGAAAAAATCTGTTGGTTAGCCCTGAAAAGAACTGTTGATTAGCTCTGAGAAGAACTGTTGTTTAGCTCTGAGAAGAACTTTTGCGTAGGTGTAGTTTTAAGAAAGAAATATAAAAAAAATCGCACGACAATTATTAGAATTCGCGCACGACCGCTACGTAGGGAGCCGACCTCGCGTTTGAGCCGCGCGGGTACCTTACTCATAGATCTAAACTCCCCTCCCGCATGCGCACCCCCGCCTTGGTGACGCTCACTTCGCAACGGGCCGTGCAGCAGAAATCTTTTAATTTATAAGCAGTAATATTTTAATTTCGCCATAACTTCAAAACCAAATGTCCAATTTTAATCATTCAAAGACCAAATATTATCTACATAAACTGTACTTAATGATGAAATAATTTATTTTGATAAGGATTAATAGCATGAGTAAAATAAATACGTTTAAATGTAGGCCAAACAAAATTCAAGATTTTTAAATAATAAAAATGGTTGTTGGGCCTCACTCGACATAGATACGCGCGTGTGCCGCGGACTTTTTTGTAGATATTTATAAGATCTACAATTAATTAGAACATTTGATGGTTCTATCTTTTATAGTTTAGGCAGTGTACGCAAAATAAGTAACTTTTCTGGTTGATTTTTTACACCTTGTGTCCGAAAAAACCCAAATATCTTACGGAACCCTATTTTTTTTCCAGAATAAAATTTAGCCTATGTTACTCGTGGATAATGTAGCTTTCGAATGGTGAAAGAATTTTTAAAAACGGTCCAGTAGTTTTTGAGCCTATTCATTACAACCAAACAAACAAAGTTTTCCTCTTTATAATATTATATATAATATATAGTGTAGATTACCTACCAGCTATACTGCAATTCCATGGCGCCTGCCAAGCGTGGGGATTACGGCAACTGTTCAACAGTGCACGTCTTTCGGCTTCTGATGATGATGATGATATAATAAATGTAATAAAGTTTGGGGATTTCCAAAGGAAGTTAAGTTAACTTTTTTTATACTACCAAGGTGGTAAGCAAGCGTGCGGCCCGCTTGATGGTAAGCAGTCACCGCAGCTTATAGACGCTAGCAACACCAGAAGAATTACTAGCGCGTTGCCGACTCTCAAAACATTCGATATTAAGTTTTTGTGTCCGGTAATATCACCAGCTACAGTGCCCTTCACACCGGAACACGGCAATGTTTAGACAATGCTTCTTGGCGGCAGAATATCTGACACTGCTGTACTACCTGGATGGTTCCTTGCAGGAGGACCAGTCCATTAGGTAAATTCTAGTAAATAATAATAGCACAAATTTAGTTTTTCTTCAGATAATATTGTTTATGCTTTGAGTAATAAGTAGTAAAATAACAATCAAGAATTGTGACGATAAGATGTCAAAATTTACTAAAATGTTGGTAAACATTTTGGATCACTTGCATAAAACCA
The DNA here is from genome assembly GCA_911728495.1 of Furcula furcula. Classification (NCBI taxonomy): domain Eukaryota; kingdom Metazoa; phylum Arthropoda; class Insecta; order Lepidoptera; family Notodontidae; genus Furcula; species Furcula furcula. The sequence continues at coordinate 30,901,837 of OU452245.1, read as the reverse complement.
GTGCAACAAAGGAGTTTATTGTTGGTTTTACGAGTTGTGCAGAACCTCATAACTGCGCACAATCAGGGAGCGGGTCTAATATTAGAGATGTCTAGCTGATTTGCATTGTGAGGCTGGATTTATTTATGTAACAAGCTGCGAGCTCCTTTGACAAACCTGATGTTATTATTAATACTAAAAGGAACTTATAAATGTTGCTTTCTACTAACAAATGCAGGGAACATAAGTAGTCAAAACTTAAACGCCGAAACTCTTACTATACCATTAAATAAATTACTAGTTTAAAAAACTAAAAATACACGCTTTTATAAGGACTACTGCTCTAAAAAGCAATAAATAAATTATCGAAACCGTTCTTTCTTTCTTTCTACCCCGTGCTTGTAATTTATGGATTACCTACCATTCTCCGCCATTTCTCTGTAAATAATTACAAATGATTGTCATGTGAATACAAATACTTAGCGTTCTTGAAATTTGACAGAAATTTTAAGCTGTTATTCAGAAAAGGCGCCCCACGCTTTTTTTTACACCTAAATATAATCCATAAATTACAAGCACGGGGTAGAAAGAAAGAAAGAGCGGTTTCGATAATTTATTTATTGCTTTTTAGTGCTGTAGTCCTTATAAACGCGTGTATTTTTAGTTTTTTAAACTAGTATTATTATTATTATACTTTATTGGGTACACTTAAAACAGAAAACAGTACAAAAACACTTAACAAGAGACAAAGGTATCACAAAGGGCGAGCTTAACTCAAAAACGTGAGTTCTTTATTATCTTAGTAATTTATTTTATACTTTTTAGTCTTACAAATATTCGCCTAAACTACGGATAAAATTAAGTATTGATTTGTTCGTAGCTTGAATCGTAGGCAGGTTGTGGCAAAACATATTTTTACTAAACTAGATATTACGCGTAGGTATCTGAATGAGTTTAAGAAAGCACTACGTATTTACCCTTTAAACAGTCGAAAATACGCTGAAAGTCAATAGTTTCACAAGTAGTATTCAAAGGTTCCGTTACCAACCTTCCGGGTTCATCAACAGGTCCACGTTATTAGGCAAAGTGAATATAACTCCTTTATACATCATCAGATCAGCTCGATGATACCATATTATTGTATTGTCACCGGTCCTTGATACATGTGCAAAATTTCAAATTATTTGGACGTGTAGAAGTGGGTCAAAATTTCATCGCAAGATTCCGTTACCATCATACATACATAGTTACATACATACAGACAGGTCAAGCTAATAAAATCGTGTTAAAAAGTTGCTTAAAATTATTAAGACATTTTCGTTTCGATAACTCGAGTGTAACATGGTTAATTAGGTTAGTAGCAAATCTTAGTTATTTCCCGACAACCCCAAAAGGAGCCCTCCTTTTGGGGCAGTCAGACAATATATAAGTTTATCAAATATAAAAATAAAACTAATGTAACTAAAATCATTAGTAACATAATATGATTGCAATCAATGTAATGTAACTTTCATGTTTGGGCATATGTATAACACGTAATAACGCATGCGTACGATACAAATTACAGTACAGAAGTTTTATAAATAAGATAAGTAGTATAATTAAGTCTCGGCACTCAAGGTCAAGTTAGTAGTAATACATATATGTATAGTTAAAATTGTTATTGATGACTGTTTGTTGCCAAAATAAAGAGAAAAATAATAATAATAATAGTATGTGTGTCTATTTCTTTGGCACGGACTACAGCCTAAACTGCTAAATGGATTTTAAAATACTTACAAGAAGTCGATAGATTTTTTTAGTTGTGGGAGAAGACACATGCTATATAATTAAAAAAATAATGTATTGACGACTGTCGGTCACCATTTCGTATTGACAACCAAATGTTTTCTCATTATCCATCTTTAAAGCGAATAAAAATAATTTTTACAAAAAAAAAAGAACCGCCTTCAAAATGCAACTAAAAAGCCTGAAATAATTTCTAAGAATTAGTGGTTTTTACATCTACATTGTTGGACTTGGACTACAACAATTATAAATACATATTACAATCAAAGACGGCGCCAAACTGGAAACCAACTGGAAAACAGTTAGGTACCTACAGCCCTTGTAAGTATTTGCTAGACGTTAGGCGCCGACTTCGATAGTAATATGTATTTATAATATGTTGTAGTCCAAGTCCAACAATATAGATGTAAAAACCACTAATTCTTAGAAATTATTTCAGGCTTTTTAGTTGCATTTTGAAGGCGGTTCTTTTTTTTTTGTAAAAATTATTTTATTTTATTCTTTTTAGTGGTTCCCTTGGTGTATTATTAGGTTAACTTTTAACAACTTATATTTTATTCTGACAAACAGCCAGTTTAATATTTATTTTAATAACACCCACTACATAACACAACTATGGACCATCACTAAAATATAAGCTTAAGCAAAAATTTTTAAAAATGTAGATGATAGTAGTAGTAGATCTTAATAAAACTAACCAATTGCCATAAACCGAAGATATCTAGGGGTTATACTCGTAGTTCTCGAGAACCATGGACTGCAAGCTCGGTGGGTCTACATTTATTTGTGCCGAGAACCCGTGTCCACCTTCTTGCTCCATTGTCAGACCCTGATCACCATTTTTCTAGCAACTACCAACCCAACCCAACCCAACTCGTAGTTTGGGCTTGTTGGGTCGAGAGCTACCCAACGAGCCCAAACTCGGCGGATCTACGTTTATTGGTGCAGTGATCCCGTGACGACCTTCCTGCTCCATCATCAGACCCTGATCTCCATTTTTCTAGCAACTACTCGTCGAGACCTGTCCAACGAGTCCAAATTCGTTAGGTCTACGTTTGTTGGTGCCGAGATACCGTGACTACCTTCCTGCTTCATTATCAGACCTTGATCACCATTGTTCTAGCAACTACTCGACGAAAGCTACCCAACGAACCCAAACTCGGTGGGTCTATATTTATTGGTGCAGAGATCCCGTGACAAACTTCCTGCTCCACCATCAGACCCTGATCTCCATTTTTCTAGCAACTACTCGTCGAGAACTATCCATAGAGTCCAAATTCGGTAGTTCTACGTTTGGTAGGCACGGCTAGTATAGGATGGATTGTTAATTTTATTATAGACTTCCGGTGGCCATCTATGGCCTTCTTCATCAGATTCACTTCACCAAATGATACTTTCTGAATGAAAATGCTTGACTAGTTTCTAAAAATACCAAAAACGCTATATGTATGCCTATAATATTTAAGGAGTTCCCTCAGTTACTCATGGTTCCCATCACCAGAACTTGTTTTTGAAAAAAATGGGACCAATCTGGAAGCATATCCTTTCAATTAAAAAAAATATTTTCCAAATCGGTTCGTAAACGACAGAGTTCTGAGGTAACAAACATAAAAAAAAAAATAAAAAAAAAACATACTACCGAATTGATAACCTCCTCCTTTTTTTGAAGTCGGTTAAAAACTTAATGAAACCAACTACACGTCACAATTATATATGAAAAAAAAACTATTTTTCCCGAGGCATAAATCGGCGTTCGTTACAATAGCCATCAATAAAGTTGGTTGCGTGCGTCACCACTGTCGCGCTAATCTTCATGCGCGCTACCGTCGTGCCAACCTCGCGCCACTCGCCACCGCCGATATCTCCCGACACGCCCCCGACAGCCTCGCTGCAGATAACGCGTGATATATTGACAGAGATGAATGGACCACCGAGTGATGGAAACTTTTCAAAAACCGACCATGTGCGACGTGCATTGACGCAAGTTACCTAACGTTACGTGTGGGTGTGAATGTTCTACGAATGGAGTGTTTAGTTAGAGAACTTCCGTAATAAATGAATCGCGTCTGATGATAAGCGAGACGCTGCACATAAAAATTGTACTGCACTGCCGCTTGTTTCTATGCATGAGACAGGGGTATTAACTGCCACACCTACAATCCTCAATTATAGTTAATTATCATTAATCACTCAAATATAATAAAAAAAATATTTTCCAAATCGGTTCGTAAACGACAGAGTTCTGAGGTAACAAACATAAAAAAAAATAACAAAAAAAACATACTACCGAATTGATAACCTCCTCCTTTTTTTGAAGTCGGTTAAAAACTTAATGAAACCAACTACACGTCACAATTATATATGAAAAAAAACTATTTTTCCCGAGGCATAAATCAGCGTTCGTTACAATAGCCATCAATAAAGTTGGTTGCGTGCGTCACCACTGTCGCGCTAATCTTCATGCGCGCTACCGTCGTGCCAACCTCGCGCCACTCGCCACCGCCGATATCTCCCGACACGCCCCCGACAGCCTCGCTGCAGATAACGCGTGATATATTGACAGAGATGAATGGACCACCGAGTGATGGAAACTTTTCAAAAACCGACCATGTGCGACGTGCATTGACGCAAGTTACCTAACGTTACGTGTGGGTGTGAATGTTCTACGAATGGAGTGTTTAGTTAGAGAACTTCCGTAATAAATGAATCGCGTCTGATGATAAGCGAGACGCTGCACATAAAAATTGTACTGCACTGCCGCTTGTTTCTATGCATGAGACAGGGGTATTAACTGCCACACCTACAATCCTCAATTATAGTTAATTATCATTAATCACTCAAATATAATAAAAAAAATATTTTCCAAATCGGTTCGTAAACGACAGAGTTCTGAGGTAACAAACATAAAAAAAAATAACAAAAAAAACATACTACCGAATTGATAACCTCCTCCTTTTTTTGAAGTCGGTTAAAAACTTAATGAAACCAACTACACGTCACAATTATATATGAAAAAAAACTATTTTTCCCGAGGCATAAATCGGCGTTCGTTACAATAGCCATCAATAAAGTTGGTTGCGTGCGTCACCACTGTCGCGCTAATCTTCATGCGCGCTACCGTCGTGCCAACCTCGCGCCACTCGCCACCGCCGATATCTCCCGACACGCCCCCGACAGCCTCGCTGCAGATAACGCGTGATATATTGACAGAGATGAATGGACCACCGAGTGATGGAAACTTTTCAAAAACCGACCATGTGCGACGTGCATTGACGCAAGTTACCTAACGTTACGTGTGGGTGTGAATGTTCTACGAATGGAGTGTTTAGTTAGAGAACTTCCGTAATAAATGAATCGCGTCTGATGATAAGCGAGACGCTGCACATAAAAATTGTACTGCACTGCCGCTTGTTTCTATGCATGAGACAGGGGTATTAACTGCCACACCTACAATCCTCAATTATAGTTAATTATCATTAATCACAGTAACAGCTCAGTGGGCGAGCGCTTGCCTTGGAAACAAGGTGCGCAGGTTCGAACCCCGGCTCGCACCTCTGATTTATTTAATGAATCATGTGCGAATCGTCTTTGTGCGATTGTTACTAGCTTTCGGTGAAGGAAAACATCGTGAGGAAACCTGTATGTCTGAGAAAGCCCAACTAGCTTTCGAATGACGTGTGAAGTCCGCCAACCCGCACTTGGCCAGCGTGGTGGACTATGGCCTAAGCCCCCTCATCTTGAGGGGAGGCCCGTACTCAACAGTGGGACATAAACAAGGTCCAGCCCTTGTTTATTCCCTTTTTTATAATAGCAGTATTATTATTATCTTATTATTTAATCCATTTCTTATAATCGGATTATTTTGACACTCGAAGCCAATTAATACTTAATACGCTTACAGTAAGAAGAGATAGCAATAATCTCGTGCTCAGTAAGGACGAAAAAAAAGGATCCAGAATAAAAAATAGAATTAACGCTAATTGACAATTGTGAGTGCGGCAGTATGTCAAACCGAGTACGCACAGTGAGCACGCGCCCTTATGTGGTGAACATTCCTTCAGTTGGAACTAAGCGATTGCTTGTTTACTTTGTATATAATAAGGACAGCTAAGGACTGGAGCAGTTTGCCTGCGCCGGTTTTCCCGCTCAATTATAATGGGGGTATGTTCAAGGCAAGAGTGATATCGGCTTTTAATAGGCTAGTGTGGTTTAGCATCCTCGATTGCATCACCGCTTTCCATCAGGTGGGACTGCACTGGCTTATGATGAATAAAAATAAAGTTAACTCGCCATCTACCATAAATGCCCTTCATGTCGGAATACAGCAATATTTTCACAATGTTGCTCTAAGCCAAAATATCTGGCTAGGGTGGTGTACCTAGACCTACCAGCATTTAGTAAAATATTTATCAATAAATAAACGTATCTCTCGAAAATAAAATCTGGCTAGAAAAACATATTTGCTGTCAGTTGCCGTGGCATGGCAGCGGTTTCGTGGTATCCACGATCCGGCTTGTCGTTGACAAAAATTCTCTCCATATTTCAGCTACGGAATAAATGTCACTATTTTTTTACCTTACCAGTACACGTGGGATTTGGATATTTCGCCGATTGGCTGTGTGAAAACTGTTTGTGATTTTGCAGTTTTTGCGACGATAGATTAATTCATGTCTTTATATGTATTTGTTTTTACAATCACAATCTTAATAATTGTTAATTTTGATCTCAGTCTTATTTGAAGATCTCAGGGTTCGTGTTGCTGAGAATTGTGACTCCTGCGAAACACGTTCTCAGCCGATTTTCGGCTGTATGAATCACCGTACTTTACTATGTCGAGATGTTCGGACAGTCGATCTGTTTGTTGAAGATAAAAAGCCTTGAAACATATCAGCAAACTTACTTCTCTTTCTCTCAAAAAGTGCTGTGCTGTGCTCTTGTTGGTGAAGCAATTGCCATTCCGATCTATTATATGCCTTTATTTTGACCTCCTGATACGACACTCCTCTCACTTTTTCTACTACCTACCTGTTTCATGAAACTTCGCTTTGGTCTTCCTCTTCCCCTTTCCTCTTCTATTTTACCTTCCACTATCGCTTTAAAGAAAGTGTCGTATCATATCAAGTGGCCAATCATCTTTCCTCTCCTATTTTCAATAGTTGTTAAAATTTGTCTTTCTTCATTAACCATTTCTAAAACTTCCTCCTCCATTTCTGTACAACTTATTACCTCCATTCTTCTCCAACACCAATTCTCAAAAACATACTTACATATATACCATCCTACATATGTGAATACTACGCATTGTAATGAAATTACTTTAATGGATCACATTGCGTTTATTTTTGTGTTTTACTTTCCCAACGTTTCGATGAATAGATATGTTAGCAACATTTAATTATTTGTTATTATTTGTATAATTTGTGTGTCATTATGATTGTAATTAAATATTGAAGGTATTGATTTGACTATCTGCGCTCGAGACCGGCACGACGGACGAATCACAACGCATTGTTCGTAACGAACGTAATGGTGGGGGAAACCATTACTTAGCAGTCGTGCCGCTCTGCGAGCGCTGTCGTGAGCTGGACGTCGAGTTGTGAAGATCACAGTGCGTACCAGGCTTATTTCTACCCGAGCATCTGCAAAAGTAGTTTCAAGTCAATTTATTGGAGCTGAAAGTCATTGTTATCCCTCCGATACTAATGAATATATATATATATCTAAAAACGCTTATTAACGTAAATCCTCTTGATCCCGCAAAAACACGACTTTTGAAGTCTGCTGTAGCAAACATTGAATTAAGGCTAATTCTAATAAAGCCCAGTTGCGATGTTCCCAAAGTCCTTTGAAGCGGAATTAGTTTAATAAAAACGTTTCTTTTGGATAATATTTATCGCTAACAAAGTCTTTTATTTCATTTGAAGCAGTTCCGGCTTTGGAGGCGTGACAGCGACACTTGTGTTCTAAAGAGAATATTAAAGTAGCCACTTGTGTTCTTCCTTTTTAGTGAGTTTTTTCAGAATTAAGCAAGTGTTACGTAAGCAGTGGCACATGTCGGGATCACTTAAATAAAATTGCGACGATGTGGCTTGGGATCAAGATGAATAATGAATTATTGTGGTTATAATGCCATTTACCCATTTATAATAGAAGTAGTCGATATGCTTAGTATTAGTTTTATACTGTAGGTACACATATTAATTTGACATCATTTATTTTTTCAATAATCAACGAAAACTGGTGTATGTTTTATATTTGAGAATGAATTGTGGCGCGTTTAGCCGCCGGCGAGGCCATTCCCAGCCACGATAATAGCTTCATCTATATTATTATTTCCACGAATTGCCCGACTGAAAGTAAGCCGATTTCCTTTTACTAAACCTAAATGAATTTTCAATTATTATGGTGAATTTTTGAACAGTGAGCGCTCGGAATATGGTTGTCTGAAATCTAATTAGAAAATCTGATTTGGTAAATTAATACCCTATGTGATATTTGAGCAAAATTTGTGGATAGTAATTGAACGGCGGTATTAGTGGCGGGGTCTATTAAATACGAGCGGAAGTGTATCAACATTGTAATTTATTTTAATTTTGATAGGATTTAATAGATATTCAAAACCACGCTTGCCGCTACAATCAGCTCTACCTAAAAAAATGTATTAAACACATTTAGATCTCTTTAGATAATAAATATTTTTTATTGATTTACCTAAAATGATGGGATTTATTGTATTTATGGGGGCCTAATAATTTTAGGTTAGTTAGCTTTTGTATATCTAAATGTTACATTTAGTATAAGCACAAAACTGTGAACAAAATGTATTCAAACTTTGTTGTATTATAAGTACCTAATTATATCTTTTTTGAACCCATATAATGATTGTATGAACCCGTGGTGGGGTGTCCGGGTTAGAATAGCATCTCCTCAGAGGTCCTTCAGCAGAGGTCGTCTTTTGGCTGATGATGATATATTTATGACTTCTCCTGCTACGACGTTTTAATACCCTTGTTAAAACAAAATGGCGATTAGCGGCCACCATATTTTTTAAAGCATGCACGGATTTACTTTTAATTCTGGTTTTCAATTTACTATCACACATTACTCTTACAGACTGTCGATACCAATAAATAAGAGTTGGTATCGATGTCAATACTTGCCAATACGCGTCCCTGGTACGTTTCGCAGTGTGTTGTATAAAGTCGTATCTACTCGTAGTATAAAATGCACAATAGCCGGCCGACTACAACCGTCCAACTTTGGACCATTCTAAAGCTTTTAGTAGGAATCAGTTTGAATGCGGCATTCGCATCACGGAGTCGTCCGCCGTACTAAGCTTGTACTTGTAGCTATGTGAATACCAGCGGAATCTATCGACTTGGAAACTTTGTAAACTGCAAATAATAATAATAAAATAATAAACTATTACGTTAACATCCTTTAAGTACTGTTACATAATAAACACATTATTATAAAACATAGCTATCCCGAATAATCCCGATTAAACTAGCTTTATAGCAAAACTGCATTTAAAACTGAGCACAGACGCAGGGTAGCCAAACTTATAGTAGGACCAGCCCTTGTTTATGTTCCACTGCTGGGCACGGGCCTTCCGTCAAGCTGAGGGTGCTTAGGCCGTAGTCCACCACGCTGGCCAAGCGCGGGTTGGCGGACTTCACACGTTATTCGAAAGCTAGTTAGGCTTTCTCAGACATGCAGGTTTCCTCACGATGTTTTCCTTCACCGAAAACTAGTAACAATCGCACAAAGACGATTCGCACATGAATATTAAAGAAATCAGAGGTGCGAACCTCAGCCGAAGTTCGAACCTGCGCACCTTGTTACCAAGGCGCCCACTGCTGTTACCAAACTTATAGTAGACGTCCACTGCTGAACAAAGGCCTCCCCCTTAGACCGCCACAATGAACGACACTTTGCTATTTGCATCCACCGCTTACTTGCGACGCGAACAATGTCGTCGGTCCACCTAGTGGGAGGCCTACCTGCGCTGCGTCTTCCGGTTCGTGGTTGCCACTCGAGAACCTTTCTTCCCCAACGGTTATCGGTTCTTCGAGCGATGTGGCCTGCCCATTGCCACTTCAACACTCACTCACTTCACTTTATAGTATTACTACAGAATTATTTTTGAACAGTGTGCGTGTGAACTGCACGTCGTCTTGATTCGGCTATCCCCTTTCTATCATTACTAGACGCAGGAGAGGGCTAATTTCACACTATTGTCCATAATTGAGCTAGACTAACAATATTCCCGTATTGCTGAAATTTAGCTCATAATAATTTGAATACCGAATGTGAATTTCGAGAGAGAACATCTGAAAGTACAACTGTTACGCCAGCGGAGAGTTGTGCGGAGTGCGGAGGGCGGAGTGCGGAGTGCGGAGTATGACATGCTAGGCGGACGAGCGCGGCAAATTGACAAAGGGCGAGGTTGGTCATTTTGCGTGCGCTGCAGTGGGCGGCGGCGGCGCGCGGAATACGCGATGAGTGGCCCTCCACGGTGAAATAAAAACAACACTGATCCGGGAAAATATGATGAGCTGCGTCAAGAACAGAAGACAACGTGTCATGACAGGAAAAGATTCAGAAAAGTACCTTAGTAGACTTGGTCATTAGGTACTGTTTATAATCCACAATTCATAAAATGAGGAATAAGTATGAGTAGTACTTACTGAATGGCTTTGTCTATTCATTCTTATTCCCGTACCAATGGATGGGTTTGATTTGATTTTTGTAAAGGTGGTCCAATCGGGATGATCTTTCGCTTTAACCTATTCGATGAAAATCGGTTTATGACCAATTTGTAATCTATACTTATAATAAAACTGTAACAGGTCCAATTCTGTACATTGAAGATATTTTGAACATTATATTTGGAGGGCATTCTATAACCGATACTGAGGCCGAAAATGTAATTTTTTAAATTTTTGTCTGTCTGTCTGTCTGTCTGTCTGTCTGTCTGTCTGTCTGTCTGTCTGTATCACGGCTGAGCATCACGCCGAAACTACTGAATGGATTCAAATGAAACTTGGCATGATTTGAGCTCTTACTACGAGGTAGGACATAGGATACTTTTTATCCCGTAATCTAGCACGGTTCTTTTGGGAGAGGGGATTAAAGTCAAAATGGGTACTTGGTTATACGCTTGGTCCTATTTTATCAATTTTTCTTTATAATATAGGAAATATTAGTAAGGGAACACTCATAGAGTGTTGTTATCAAGGTTTTGTAATCGATCGGGTTAAGCAACGTTAGGTAAGGTCTTTAAATAGATGGGTGACCGTTTAACGCCATTTGAACTAAACGGGTCCGTGCTTCGGAGAGCAAGTAAAAAGTGTCCCAGTTTTTAACCGACTATAGAAAAGAAGGTTATGTATTCGATGCGAATGTCTGTTATTAAAAGTTTAGTTAACGTAAAAATAGCGCAGGCGGAGCTGCGTGGGTCAGCTAGTTTTTCTATATAAATATACTCTATACCCTATAAACTCTATTTATTACACCGAGTTCCGTGTCGCATCTACTACTCTAGCATCGTGACATGTCCGCGTGCCCTTCCGAAACGTCAAGCATAATAAATAAATTGCTATAATTCCCGATAAAAATAATGCTTCAAACGCGAAAGTCTAAAAGTAAATAATATTACAAAATACTGCCGACCGATCCTAATATTTTAATTTTTTATTTGTGATTATTATTGTTGATTATTATGATACACCATCAAATGTAATACAATACAATACAAATATTCTTTATTGTACACCAAAACAGAAGATATAGCTTAAAAAGGAAAAGTAAAATTGCAGTGTGACAATTTAAGGCTAAATGGCTAAAGCGATCTCTTCCAGACAACCTTGGGGTACAGGACAGAATATGGAAGGGTAGGTGTGTCATACATATTATCATTTTTAATTCTAAATAATATTTGATGAAATGATTCAAAAAATGAAAAGCGGAATGAAATAATTACAAACGTGCTCGTTCATAAAAAGAACATAAGAATAAAAGCCATAAATAAAGCGGGGTCCACACTCGCGTCCCGCATTTCATTACGTGTAATATTTTTATATCCCTCCTGAATTTTCCACGTTAGCGATTACACATTAAATCGCAGCCATCTGAACTCCCCTATGATTAATGGCCGCCCCTGACACTTAATACTGGTCTGTTTATTCTAATGTCTGCTGGCATAATACCGCCCCGGCCCTGCGGCCCTGCGGCCACGTCACAATACAAATGGTCCTTGTATTATACATAATACATTAGGAATCTAATACCGTTATGCATAAGGTTAATATTTAAATGATGATTGTTTGCGGGCCACTGTTATTCCGTTTTGAATATGGAATATGTTTGTGTTGTTATAATTTAATTTCGACTGAAGACATATCGTGGGAATTTGATCACTGTCGGCAAATAATGCTATAAAAATTAATAAACGCTATAGACAATAATGACAAGGCAGCCATTGCCAACTTATTTTCAGTAGAGGCTTTAATTTTTAATATATCAAACAAAGGAGTAAGCGACGAGGTGCACACTTTACAAATGCAAATTTAAGGTGCGAGGCTTCCTCATTGTTCTCTCTTTGTTTCCAACATGTTATTAGATTTTTCCAGTAATTCGCCGTGGGAAGCCTTTCACCGTGTTCTTTTGTCGGAAATTTATGTTCGCACCGTGGGCAATTGTTAAGCGTAGTCGTGTGCGGTGCGAACGAGCGTTTTGATGAAGAAACAAACTTGTTTGTTGCGGCTCGTAAGCGTGTAGATGTACACTTTTGTGGGATGGGTTCTCGTCGTGGAGTTGATGAAACAAGTTATGCGATGTTTGCGCGACGAACGTGTTACAGCCTATGGTTTTGTGATCCAATTTCGTATGCCATATCTGTCCGCCTATCTCTAAGCCAACTTTTATTAATATTATGAAGGATGGCTGAATTGAGACTGGAATGGATGAAAAATAAATATTTTGCCGGCGACGAAAATACAAAGAAAATGGAACAATAACGATGAATGATATGATGAACGATAGCATGAGGATTTATTTAGGTATTCTGTCTATGCCTACTTATCACGCAATCGGAAACAAATACCCTTATATTTAAGAGACTGTACTTTCCTACCTCTGAGTTAGGGACCGATTTTTTTTCGAAGTCGGTTAGTTCGTTGTTTCTTTAATTTTTTATCCTATTTGGTGACGAGACAAGCAAGACGTTCACCTAATACTCGTAGTAAAGACAGACAGTTGTGTCACCAGAGGTATTAATATTAATTCTCTGGAGTCCAGCTGAATTTCACCAGCTATAGTGCCCTTCACACCGCAATCAACACAACAATCTACACAGCTGATTGATGGCAGAATATCTGACACTGCAGCTACCTACCCGGAAGTTCCCTTAAACAACCTTGAGGTATAATACGAAAACCTACAATCTTTTTCTTCTTATAGTGCCATCTTCGTTACCGAAGGTTGGCGATCATTGTGGCATTTTGAACCTTTGACACAGCTGCTTTGAAAAGTGTACGAGAGCTTTTGCCGAACCATTGTTGAAGAAAGTTAGGTAGTTAATAATTCATGACTGGCTTCACACATGTAACATATTATGTCGAATGACATAAAAACATCTCACATAACACTGATAAAGCCTTGAGCAACGGACTTATTGAGCGGTGTCTGTTTAGCGTTTCTTCGCGAGCGTGACACGTCTTCGTTAATGATCGCGGAGCGAGCGGTACGTCGGAAATGCAAATGCAAATAACCGCCTTGTTTCTTGTTTACTTGGAATATATGCGACGTTATGATAAACGATTTCATTCGTGCTGTAGCTGTTGTTATGCTCGACATGCTATGCTGAGGTTCTGTTGGTTTCTTTTATTGACTAGTTTTAATGAACCTTGATTTGGGTTTGTATACGAGCTTAGTATTTTTACATACATTATTATAACGAGAATATATAATCTAATGTACAATATTATGGCAACGTAATTATGATAGCACGAAGAAACCTATTAACTAATATGCCAATTAAAATTCATCCTGTTCCACCACCGTGCTGCATAATACATAAAGGATACCATCTATTTATTCATACAAATATCATATTTTATATAGGCGTTGTTGTTGTTACATGCCATATAGCCGAGGTTTAGTGTTTTTTTTACTTAATTATATAAGATTGAGCTTGTCTGTAATTTCACCTAACGGCAAGTGTTAATAACCACACCAGAAACCAAACCCTGTATCGGAAGTATTTCTAACTTTAACAGCTAGCTTATCAATACAGCACTTGTTACCACATTCGCCCCAGGAGCACAACGCCACTCAAAGGCAATCTTCTGTAAAATATGCTAACGTATTCTTATCGAACAATTAACTAACTACAACATCAGTGAAGAAGAAGAAGAAACTCATTTATTGGAACATGGTGTGTGGAAATACAAAAAATAAATATAGGTAAGTACTTTAAATTATTGACATTAATATTTCCACAGAACATGCCTAACGGCCAACAGCTCAGCTAATGATAGGTGCCTTTACACCCAACGTTGATTTTCAGCTGCGGCCCAGGACTAACAGAACATTATGTATCTATTTAATTTATTATTTATACATATTATTTTATTATGTGTGTATTGATACCAGCGCCGGAGTCAATCAGCATAATAATATACAACCAGTTTGTAATAATATGGGCGTTTTGAGCTTGCATGTCAGGAGACGCGGGTAATTCTTTTGTACCGTTTGCAACACGCCTTTACACAGTTGTACTGCATTGTCCCCAAGCCGCGTGCCAAGTGTGGCCACTATCGGAACTCCTCCCTTCTAAGGTGGACACCGTTGTTCAGCAGTGGACGTTTTGCGGCTGGTTATAATGACTGCATTGCCACTCGTCATTAGAGACATTGAGCCGAGCAATTTCTCAAGTTACTGTTGCCCTTCACCTAGCACCACAGCAGTTACGTTGCGGCCATCGGCCATATAATGAGTAAGTCGTTGGTATAGTACGAGTATATCGATGGTCGCGGCAGTATATCTGACACCTATCTATTTGTCTATCTTTTGTATTATGGCTTACGGCTAGAAAGTACGAGGTCTCAATATTGTTTTAGTTTATGCAACTTGGTGAAAAGCCAAGCAACAGGCCGTCGTCTGATGGTAAGCAACAGGCCTGCCTATAGACAGCTGCTAATTTACTATCGCTCGTCATCCGAATCATTAGTTATTCATTCTCGAGTGTCCGGTAATTTCACCAGCTACAGTGCCTTACACTGGAACACGGTAATGTATACAGACTGCTGTTTGGCGACAAAAGACTATGTTGCTCAAGAGACCTACTAACTAGTGGGAGAAATCCATTATCTACCGATTTTAACTAATTTCCTTATCGCTGGTCTTTGTTTTTTGTAACTAAGTAATTGTCATAAGTGTGTATTGGGCCAGTAGACGCGGCGTGTGGCCCCGAGGGCGGCGGCGGCGGCCGTCTCCCGCTATGATTAATCGCGACGCTACATCCGCTGTGTTTCCGCGCGCGGATTTATGACTCCGTCCGCGTTCGCTCACACACCCGCACACACACCCGCAACACACTCTCTTCGGCCAGCTTTTAATATGTTAATTTATATTTACATATATTCTAATGTAATGGGACTGTTTGTAAATGTAACAATTATGTCTGATCTAGGACGGACCGAATGGATGATACATAATATGTTAAATATTTTTAGTTAATTTAGCATAGACTAATTTCAATCTAAGAATAAGTAATATTATAGTCGAGTATAGTAAAGCGCATCAGCGTAGTAACTATAGAACAATGATCACGATGGCAGTAACGGAGATAGAACGGGTGACCCTCGGCTGCAAACGTGGCCACACCACTACAAGCGTCCAAGTTTGTCTTTAAAAATAATAACCGCATTCATATATTTAATAAATTACTAGTTTAAAAAACTAAAAATACACGCATTTATAAGGACTACTGCACTAAAAAACATTAAATAAATTATAGAAACCGTTCTTTCTTTCTTTCTACCCCGTGCTTGTAATTTATGGATTATATTTATGTGTAAAGGCGTGGGGCGCCTTTTCTCTGTAAATGATTATAAATGATTGTACAAATACTTAGCGTTCTTGAAATTTTACAGAAATGTTAAGCTGTTATTCAGAAAAGACACCCCACGCTTTTACACATATATATAATCCATAAATTACAAGCACGGGGTAGAAAGAAAGAAAGAACGGTTTCTATAATTTATTTATTGCTTTTTAGTGCAGTAGTCCTTATAAAAGCGTGTATTTTTAGTTTTTTAAACTAGTAATTTATTTTATACTTTTTAGTCTTAGAAATATTCGCCTAAACTACGGATAAAATTAGCCTAAGTATTGATTTGTTCGTAGCTTGAATCGTACGCAGGTTGTGGCAAAACATATTTTTACTAAACTAGATTGAGTTTAAGAAAGCACTACGTATTTACCCTTTAAACAGTCGAAAGTACGCTAAAAGTCAATAGCTTCACAAGTATTATTCAAGGGTTCCGTTACCAACCTTCCGGGTCCATCAACAGGTCCACGTTATCAGGCAAAGTGAATATAACTCCTTTATACAAATCAAATGAGTCCAAGCTCGATGGGATTACTAGTAATCATTCCAAGGTTCCGTCAACCACCTTTCATTTCCATCATCAACCCTGATTATTGGGCAAAGTAAATAGAACATTTTTTGAAATTGAAAAGAACTTTTAAGTACGATCGTAATGAGCCCAAACTCGATGTGTTTACTAGTAGCCATTCCAGGGTTTCATCGCCCACTTTCCAGTTCCATCATCAGGTCCTCATTAATGGTCAAGGTGAAAAGAACTCTTTAAAACAAATCAAATGTGCCCACATTCGATGTGTTTACTAGTAGCCAATCCAGGGTTCCGTCATCCACCTTCCTGTTCCATCATCAGGTCCTGAATAATGGTTAATGTGAAAAGAACTCTTTAAAACAAATCAAATGAACCCAAACTCGATGTGTTTACTAGTAGCCATTCCGGGGTTCCGTTACCCACCTTCATGTTCCATCATCAGGTCCACATTAATGGTCAAAGTGAAAAGAACTCTTTAAAACAAATCAAATGAGCCCAATCTCGATGTGTTTACTAGTAGCCAATCCAGGGTTCCGTCACCCACCTTCTCCAGTTCCACTATCAGGTCCTCAATAATAGTCAAGGTGAAAAGAACTCTTTAAAACAAATCAAATGAACCCAAACTCAATTAGTTTACTAGTAGCCATCCAAGGATTCTCTTATCCACCTTCGAGCCCCAGCATCAGATCAGCTCGATGATACCATATTATTGTATTATCACCGGTCCTTGATACATGTGAAAAATTTCAAATTATTTGGACGTGTAGAAGTGGGTCAAAATTGCATCGCAAGATTCCATTACCATCATACATACATAGTTACATACTTATATATATATACATACATACATACATACATACAGGTCAAGCTGATAAAAGCGTGTTAAAAAAAAGCTTGCCTGAGCCGAAAATAAACTCAAATTGCAAAAAATAGACAGTCAATCAAGTCAGTCAAAACCAATCGATAGGGTAATTGATAAGAATAAAATCTCTCGAATGAACATTGTATTATTCAAAACCTTGAAATTTAACAATTCAACAGAATTAACATGATGGACATGTATGTACCTACACAAATAAATTAGTGGAACAAATGTGTATGTAGAAACGTTTAATTGGTCAATTTTTTTGCTATAATGTGGAACAGTTATTTAATTATAGGATCTGATTACAATGTTTAATGCAAATAAAATTATATTCTGTTCTATTATCATTTTAAGTACTTATTTGTAAAGTAGTATTAAATAAAAGTTTAAAATTAACAACGCATTACACAGTGCTTTGTGGGCCAATCAGTTACATCCGGCTGCGCCCGTGTGGACGGCCGGGTGCAACGGGTTGATTACAGCCGGAATACCATTGTAGTTACGCATGAACAACCTGCTTAGCTTCCCCATAATAAAGTTACGAATAATAAAGGTAAAACCACACCAGGCGGAACTGAATTGCAGCGCAGCGCGACACGACGCGACGTAGCTCTTTTTTACTGGTGACCGATAAAACGATGGGGTGATAATGTTGATCTTAGTCTTTGGCATCAGATGGCAATTGAATCAGTCAGCTCATCAGTGATAAAAATAAGCTATGGTTGTCTATCCATCGCCACATACTATAAGGTCGAGTTGACGTCGGCATTTGCCACGGCAAAAGCACGGAGGGTACCTGGTGGAGATACCACTGAATAACCCAGACCCCTGATGTCGACACATCGCTCTCGCGCCATGCTGGTAGCGGCTCCAGCCGGAGCAAATAGCGTGCAGTTGCGTCGTTTAGGCATTCCTGCCGCACCTCGGAGTTTAGATAAAGCGATGGAGTGGACGAGTCTTCTATAGGCTTACGCAAATAGTCACCGGTCACGGTTGTTTCGGTGATTAATATCTTAATATATCTTGGGACAATCCACACACGGTCAGCCGATCCCAAACTAGGCAGAGCCTGTACTATGGAAACCAGACAACTGATACTAATACTTATATACTTTTTTTTTTTGTAAATACATACTTAAATAGATAAACAACACCCAGACACTTGGCGGGAATCGAACCCACGACCCATCGGTTAGCAGGCAGGGTGTCTGACCACTAGACCAACGGGCCCGTCAATATCTGCATAAGATCGGACGTGAAGCGACTTCCACTGCGACCAGTCTGACTCCGCCCAATACACGCTAGAGGCTCGTCCCGCGTGGTCGTTGGAGCGTCGAGACCTGGTCGCAGGCATCGGATCGGACCTCTCCCTTGGCAGCGAGGTGCCGGCTATGCTGTCCGAGGATGCGGCGGGGGGAGCGATGGCTACCGTCTGTGAGAAAATCATGTTCCAGAAGGAGATCGCCGAGTGGGATCGCAAATGCGAACGGACTTTTGGGGTGTAGTCCTATTTTTGACGCCGGGGAACGTCCGTGGGAAACCTTAAATAGGTCCCCGGGACCTGGGAGTCAACCAGGGTATGTGGGCTTCTAACCCACTAATACTGGTGTGTGAGTGGGGAGGCCTGGGTTCTCCGGCGGGATCTATACCAGGTGTCCCTCCGTGCCTTGCCTTTGAGCCCACCTCCGGGAGACGCATTGTAGTCTTCCGGGAACCAGGGGATACTTTCAATAGGTCCCCGGGACCTGTTGTCAACCAGGTGATGTGCGATTCTTACCTACTAAAACCCTTGTGACTGTCGCATCGGTACATGAGTGGGGAGACCTGGGCTCTCCGGCGGGATCTGCACCAGGTGTCCCTGACTGAAACTGAATCAACCAAAAAAATAAAAAAAAACCTGATAAAATTAACCTGTATACTTATTCGAATTTTACTCAAATAAGAATAAACGTGCAATCCTTGGGCGTCCATAATTTGTTACAATTAGTGTACCTGGATGCAACCACCATGTTATGATCAGATTACGTGGTATACTACGTGGTATTAACGTAATTGCATCACGTTATACACGCGAGACAATTATCACAATGCAATACAATATGTAAGGGAAGTTATCAAGTAACAAATAATTAAATTGTTTGGCAATTTCTGATTTCCAAATTTACACCAAACGCATTGTTTGTAATCTTCCTCATCTATACTTATAATAAAACTGTAACAGGTCCATTTCTGTACATTGAAGATATTTTGAAAATTATAATTAGAGGGCATTCTTTTACCGATACTAAAGCCGAAACTGTAATTTTTTTCATTTTTGTCTGTCTGTCTGTCTGTATCACGGCTGCGCATCACGCCGAAACTACTGGATGGATTTGAACGAAACTTGGCATGATTGGAGCTAATACCACGAGGAAGGACATAGGATACTTTTTATCCCGTAATTCAGCACGGTTCCCTTGGGAGAAGAGATTAAAGTCATAATGGTACTTGGTTATACGCGTGGTCTGAGTTTATCCCTTTTTCATTATATAAAAAATAATAATAAGGAGACAGTTGTCTCTTCTTAGACAGTTGTTGTTGTTATTCATATTTGGCAATCAGGTAATCAGGTTAAGCAACGTTAGGCAAAGTCATTTCATAGATGGGTGACCGTTTAATGATAATTGAACTGAGCGTTTACGTGCTTCGGAGGGCACGTAAAAAGTGAGATGCAGTTTTTAACAGACTTAAAAAAAGGAGGTTATGTATTCGACGAATGTATCTAATACTATAAAATATAAATACTATAAGTATAAAAAATAAGGACACTTATAGGCAATATCAATATGTAGCAATCGATCAGGTTAAGCAACGATAGGGAAGGGCAATACATAGATGGGTGACAGTTTAATGCCATTTGAATTAAGTTGGTCTCCGTGCTTCGGAGGGCAAGTAAAAAGTGGGCCCCAGAATTTAACCGACATTAAACAAAGGTTAAGTATTAAACGCAAATGGATGCTATTAAAATTTTTGCTAAGGTAAAAACAGCGCGAGCGGAGCTGCGCGGGTCGGCTAGTCCTATAATAAATATAAACGTTCCTGGTATTACGATATTTTTTATTCAAAATAAAACAATACTAGGAAGTTACTCACAGAATTTCATATTCAGAGCATAGTGCATGGAAAATACAGCTAGATCTAGTAAATCCCGAGCTTAGAACACAAAAGTTCGCTTGGCTGATTCGCTCAAAACGATCAGATTGAGCGCAGTTCGGGCGACACAGCAAAACTGTACGGGCGGCACTTCCACACTCGCGCCAATACTACGGGAACTCATACTCTTTGTATTTACATTTTTATTTATAACTAGCTGACCCGCGCAGCTCCGCTCGCGCTCTTTTTTAACCGACTTCAAAAAGGAGGAGGTTCTCAATTCGTCTGTATATATATTTTTTTTTTTTTATGTATGTTCGCGCATATCTCTGTCAATTATGAACCGATTTGAAAAAATCTTTCTTCCATCCATTCTTCAATCCATTGATTGGGTCCCATAAAAAAATTATTGCGTAGTAATAAGTAGTTCCTGAAAAACAAGAATGGTGACTGCGCACTGAGAGCTGCAGGAAAGCCTATATCGATGAATTTATGTCGCTTTTTAAGGACAAAAATGGTCATAACTCTGGCAAATATTTACCAATTTCAATGATTCTTTTTTTAATCGAAAGAAGAAACCACTTTATTAAATCTGTATGAATTTTATTACAACCGGATAAGAACTTCCTGGAGGAACATGAACGATGTGGAGGAATTTATCTGGTACAAACCATAAAACTGATGTTCTCCATTACATTGCTCTGACAATTATGAACCGATTGCGATGATTCTTTTTTTATTCGAGAGAGTAAACTACTATGATGATTCCATGCAAATTTCATTACGACCGGATAAATAGGTTCTGAGTTTCTGAAGAAACATGAATTATGTAAAACTATGTAGACGATAATGTGATCATAACCTATCTAGATAATTTTACGGTTTTCGATGGTTCAATATTTATATATGAAAATATCACTAAAAAGTTTAAAATAAAATCTTTTTAAAAAAAATTGAACCGACTTCAATATCACTGAAAAGTATAAAATAATTTAAATATTATTGAAGTTGGTGCCAAATATACACAGCCGGTAACCTAACACCAACTACAATAATATTTAAATTATTTTATACTTTTCAGTGATATTGAAGTCGGTTCAATTTTTTTTAAAAAGATTTTATACTCAGAAACCTTCTTCGGCTCATGCACAACACTTTTGCTGAAGATCATGACATGATCAAGTGCATTCTATATAGAACATACAGAGAAACATTCATTTTTATTTAAATATAGTTGTTTCAACGATAAAGTAATTTGAGCGGCCGTTCCCACTGATACGTTTACCGGCGAATGCTACTTCGTCCACAAAATGAAGATGTCTGTGTGAAAATATTACCTAGTACAGTTCGCTTGTCATTACTGAAAGGATTCGAGTGATTTAACTATGACAGATTTCACTATGTCTACTATTCCTTACTACTACCTACCTAGATTAGATTAGATTTTACTATGTCTATTATATATCTATTTGTTCTTTTCTACATCGGGCAAACATCGTTCAGGATCGCACACATCATTATATCAGATTTGATAAACCACAAACCCTCGCAAAAGAACACAGTTTCCTACCAAGGATGATTCGTGAGGCTATTGATATCAAAAAAATCTTTTTTTAAAAAAAATCGAACCGACTTCAATATCACTGAAAAGTATAAAATAATTTAAATGTTATTGAAGTTGGTGTTAGCTTACCGGCTGTGTATATTTGGCACCAACTTCAATAATATTTAAATTATTTTATACTTTTCAGTGATATTGAAGTCGGTTCGATTTTTTTTAAAAAAAGATTTTATTTTAAACTTTTTAGTGATATTTTCATATATAAAGATTGAACCATCGAAAACCGTAAAATTATCTAGGTAGGTCATAACCTACCTAGATAATTTTACGGTTTTCGATTTTACGGTATAGCATACTATATGATCACATTATCGTCTACATAGTTTTACATAATTCATGTTTCTTCAGAAAAAAATATCCGGTCGTAATGAAATTTGCATGGAAACATCATAGTAGTTTACTCTCTCGAATAAAAAAAGATTCATCGAAATCGGTTCATAATTGTCAGAGCAATGTAATGGAGAACATCAGTTTTATGGTTTTTACCAGATACATTCCTCCACATTGTTCATGGTCCTCCAGGAAGTTCTTATCCGGTTGTAATAAAATTCATACAGATTCAATACAGTGGTTTCTTCTTTCGAATAAAAAAAGAATCATTGAAATTGGTAAATATTTGCCAGAGTTATGACCATTTTTGTCCTTAAAAAGCGACATAAAGTCGTCGATATAGGCTTTCTTGCAACTCTCAGTGCGCAGTCACCATTCTTGTTTTTCAGGAACTACTTATTACTATGCAATAATTTTTTTATGGGACCCAATCAATGGATTGAAGAATGGATGGAAGAAAGATTTTTTCAAATCGGTTCATAATTGCCGGAGTTATGCGCGAACATACATAAAAAAAAAAAAAAAAAAAAAATATATATACAGACGAATTGAGAACCTCCTCCTTTTTTGAAGTCGGTTAAAAACATCCTGAATTCAATAGACAAGATGGTTGGGTGTTACCACCGGCTTGTGATCCTGTGATAAATATAATTAAATCCAAAACCAAGCAAAACACTGCACGGCCTCAAGATACTGTAAGCTTTTACTGCGTAGGTTGGACAAACAATAATCTATATTAATAAAAGAGCAGGGTGTTTTCTAGGAATCACGATACAGCAAAAACCATAAAACGTACAATCCTGAAATTTGGAACCAACATTATTCAAATAGTCTAGGTGAACAATAAGAATGGATTTTTCGAAATTCCATACCTAAGTGTGTCAAATGGGCTCCCAAAGTTTGTATAGAAAAAAATTTTTTTTTTCGTCACACGGGCATGAAACTTTGTCAGTGTACTAAACAAAAGAAACACGTGTATCACACTTTTTGAAAATCGACCCTTATCGGGATTTTAGCATGGTTTTTGAGTATGCAACGCGGAAAAAAAAAATCATACTGCATTGCTGAAACTTTGCGAATACATTAATCAAATTACAGTAATCCAAGTGCAAATAATAATTTTTTGAAAATCAACCTCTAAAGGGGTCCAATTGGGGTCCAAAAAATGTTTCTCGACCTACAGTCATAAGACTTAGTTTATATATTGCACACAAGAATCTAAGAAACCTATTTCCGGCATTTTTCGAAAAACTACCCCTAAGATCATTTAATGGGGTTTCAAAGTTTGCACAAAGAAGGATTTCCATTTCATCTTATGATGCAGCTAGAGTAACGAAACTCGGTACATAGACTCAACACAACAATTGAAAAAACAAATTTTGAGCATTTTTGTAAAATCAACACATAAGTGGGTCAAATAGGATCCCAAAGATTGTATGAAAAAATAATAATATTTTCTTCACTCGGACACGAAACTTTGTTAGAGTACTGAGCAAAAGAAATAAAGAAAGACGTGTATTACAACTTTTGGAAAATCGACCCTTAAAGGGCTTTTATTATGGTTTTTGAGTATGAAATCTGAAAAAAATACATACTTACTGCATTGATGAAACTTTGCGAATATATTTATCAAATTATAGCAATCCATGTGTAAATAATCATGTTTTAAGAGTCAACTCCGAAATGGGTCCAATTGGGGTCCAAAAAATGTTTTTCTACCTACAGTCATATGACTTAGTTTATATATTCTACACAAGAATCTAAAAAACCTATTTCCGGCATTTTCCGAAAAACAGCCCCTAAAATCATATCAAGGGGTTGGAAAGTTTGCACAAAGAAGGATTTCCATTTCATGCCATAGCATCATAATGCAGCTATCGTAACGAAACTCAGTAAATAAACTCTACACAACGATTAAACAAACAAATTTTGAGCATTTTTGTAAAATCAATCCCTAAGTGGGTCAAATGGGCTCCCAAAGTTAGTATGGAAAAAAAAATATCACACGGATATGAAATTTTGTCAATGTACTAAGCCAAAGAAATTAAGAAACATGTGTATCACAACTTTTTCAAATTCGACCCGTAAAGGGGTGTTAGCATGGTTTTTGAGTATGAAACGCAGAAAAAAATATAATGCTGCATTGATGAAACTTTGCGAATACATTTATCAAACTAATGCAATTATTGAATAAATAATAATTTTTTGAAAATCAACTGTTAAAGGGGTCCTATTGGGGTCCAAAAAATGTTCTTCACCTACTAAATGACTGTAGTCATAAGACCTAATTTATATATTGCACACAAGAATCTAAGAAAGCTATTTCCGGCATTTTGCAAAAACAACCCCTATGTTCAGGTTAATGGGGTTGGAAATTTTACACGTAGAACGATTTCCATTTAATGCTATAATACAGCTAGAGTAACGAAACTCGGTACATAAACTCAATACAAAAATTGAATAAACTGATTTTCAGCATTTTTCGATAATCAACCTCTTAAGTGGGTCAAATGGGGTCTCAAAATTTGTATGGAAAACATTTTTTTTTTCACCACACATACACTATATTTTGTCAACGTACTAAACAAAAGAAATAAAGAAACACCTGTATCACTCTCTCTTTGTAAACCGACCCTTAAAGGGGTTTTAGTATGGTAAGTTTGAACCGCGGAAAAATATTATGCTGCATTGATGACACTTTGTACATACATACGTACTACGTACATTTAACCACGGGATTTACTTCATTTACTTCGCCACTAAATTTAATTTTAATTTTATATAGACTAAAACCGTCACTTTTAAATAATTGTTTACTTCCATGTTCTTGTATGTCTCCTGGTTTGCTTGTGATTGTTTATTGTTTATTTATGTTATTTATTTATTTATTTTATTTTTTCCCTTCTTTTCTTTGTTATACTTGAGTATTTTATGTGCGCTCAGATGCGCTCTCGTCAACGGGTGTCCACAGAAGATCAGCGTCGTTGTTCCAAATAGGAGCAACGGCACATGCTGAGTGGATAACCCTTCAGCGGCATTATTTAAAATAAAAATTGTAATAGATAAGTTAGATTTAGATGTCGCTGAATAAATGTTTTTCTTTCTTTCTTTCTTTACTTTGCGAATACACTAATCAAACTAAAGCAATCCATGTGTAAATAATTTTTGAAAATCAACTCCTAAAGGGGTCTAATTGGGGTGCAAATATATTCTTCGTCCTGCAGTCATAAGACTTAATTTATGTATTGAACACAAGAATCTAAGAAACCTATTTCCGGCATTTAGCGAAAAACAACCGCTATGGTCAAAATTTAAAAATTCAAAATTCAATTTTTTTTTTCAAATTGGTTTAACACTTTTGAACGGTCAGTTTTTTAAAAGCTACCACCGGATCACAACGCGGCCTTAACTGAGAAGATCCGGCAAGAAACTCAGCGGGCTTGTCATTTTATCACATTTTTTTTTAAACAAAGTTTGTCTTTTTACAATTAGATCAGCACCAGCGACAGTGTGTCCTGCCGTTCAAAATATATTAAAAAAATACGACGAAAATACAACAAACTAAAATGCCATTTGGTCATTTAATGGGGTTGGAAAGTTTACATGTAGCACGATTTCCATTTAATTCTATAATACAGCTAGAGCAACGAAACTCGGTACATAAAGTCACGAAACTCTGTAAGTAAACTCAACACAACAATTTAACAAAGTAATTTTCAGCATTTTTAACCGACTTCAAAAAAGGAGGAGGCTCTCAATTTATATGTACATATATTTTTTTTTATGTATGTTCGCGCATGACTTTTGCAATTATGAACCGATTTCAACATTTTTTTCTGGTACGGATAGGCCGCTCTACTGATTGGGTCCCATAAAAAAAATTACTTACGAATAAGCAGTTCCTGAAAAAACAAAAATGGCGACTCAGAAAAAACTGTAGGTATGCCTAAACGATGATGTTTTTTATCGCTTTTTAAGGACAAAAATGGTCAAACTCTGGGAAATTTACCAATTTCAATGATTCTTTTTTATTCGAAAGAAGGAACCACTTTAATAAATATGTATAAATTTTATCACAACCGGATAAGAACTTCCTGGAGAACCATTGATGTGGATGAATTTATCTGGTAAAAAAAAAGCATATATACAGATGAATTGAGAACCTCCTCCTTCTTTGAAGTCGGTTAAAAACCATGAAACTGATGTTCTCCATTACAGTACTCTGACAAATATGAACCGATTTCGATGATTCTTTTTTTCTTCAAGAAAGTAAACTACAAATTTTTGTAAATGGAAATTTCATTAGGACCGGATAAAGTGTTCCTGAAGAAAATATACACAGTAGGTACGTCAACACCAACTTCAATAAGATTTAAATTATTTTATGCTTTTTAGTGTTGTTGAATTCGGTTCTTTTTTTTGTTGTGCTGTGTACAATGTTTTATTCGAAAATCAACCCGTGGGACAAATGAGGTATCAGATTGTATGTAAAAAAAATTGTTCAAAGACACGAAACTTTGTCAGTGTACTTACTCATCAAAAAATTGAGAAACATGTCTAACACAATTGTTTTGAAAATAAACCCTTAACGGGGTCTTAGCACGGTTTTTAGGTATCAAACGCGAAAAAATATTCATGCTGCACTGATGACACTTTGCAGATACATTCGTCATATTGAAGTAATCCATGTAATTTGTTTAAATTAACCGCTAAAAGCGTTCTATTGAGTTCCAAAAAATATTTTATTCCCACAGTCACACGACATATTTTATGTATTGCATACAAGAATCTAAAAAACCGTTTGTGGCATTTTTCAAAAAATCCCTATAGTTTTCGTGAAGAAAGATCTCCATTTAATGCTATAATACAACTATGGTAACGAAACTTAGTGAATGAACTAAACAAAACTATTGAATAAACTAATTTCCAGCATTCTAGGGGCATCTACCAATGAGGATACCAAATGGTTTCCACTTAACAACCTCATAAGTTTTTTAATAGAATTGCAAAATCAGTACAGTATATTTTTAAATAAAGAACGAAATATTTAAGAAATCATAGATCCCATGATAGCTTACACAAAAATACAGGCTAAATACTTGATACTTAGATTAGGGTTAATAAAAGTGTGTACAATATTGAAATCGATCGTCCGAAGATCGGAGCAACAATAATAACTAAGAAGACCTGAGAGTACACGTTCACGTTCAGCATTACAGTCCTCCCGTGACCATGGGTGCTGCAAAGCATTCGGAACGTCGGGATAGTAAAACCTAAAATAAACCGCGATTAAATCCGTAAAAGTAGTTAGATTTCAATGTGTAGCATTCGCGTAAATAAAAGACAACATTAGTGCAAACAATATTTAAAAAAACGTCAATCCACAATTCAAAACACGTTTGAGTTACAAAGTAAACGCGGGCGAAGCCGCGGGGTACTGCTAGTAACTAATAAGAATTGAGGGTACACCGATAAATTATGACAGAATAAATTGAGCGTAAGGTTGTTCAGCATCTCAGTCCACCCGTGACCATGGGTGCTGCAAAGTATTCGAAACGCCGGAAAAGTTAAATCTAAAGTAAACAGCGATATATTCCGTAAAAGTAGTGTAATTACAATGTGTAGTATTTGAGTAAATAAAAGACAACATTATAATCATATGTCGAGTTTATGACTGCTGACGTCTTGTTTCAAAGGATAGCCTGTTTTGTTTGGAATCTGCTGAATAATGTAACGTGAATGGATATAGGTCGACTAGGTCTCGCATGACTTTCTGAGCAGCTATTAGAAATTCAGGATTTGTTTCTAATCACAATATTGGCCTAACCTAACATAGGTTGAGATGAAGTTATGCAAACTGCCAAGTTCCCCGGGTTAAACACCGAACTTTGTGTCTCAATTACTTATTCAGTAGGATATTGATTAAAACACATATCACATAGCTATATACAGTTATAGGTTTGCGATAAGAAAGCTTAGTCTGGCTTGTAGTTATATAATTTACAAAAAATGAAGTGATCTAACTAAGGGAAGTACCTACGTTATTTAGTATCATTTTTAATTCTACCTAATACACACGAGACATGACCTTTACGACTTCAGTGACTTTTGTAGCTATTCCAAGTTTAGCCAAATTGGATTTGGTAGATTTCTGTTAGAGTAGTTCACCATAAAATTTATCGTTAGCTGATGTTATTAAAATATACGTTTAATTCCACAATCCGATACACAATTCACCATTAGTAGTGGTCGAAATATGAATCTAAAAAAAACAAAAGCAAGACCATTTCAATAAAGTGAATTCAGTCTTCCGCATGATGGACGAGTTGCCGGAGTACTATCCACCCTGGTCTGGCTTTGTTGCGAGCCACCTGAAACAAATCTAGGCACACAACTAGGTTACCCCTTCCTTTCTGTTTGTCGGATATTTGTCGAGATAGACGCATGTTGCGTGATACAACTTGCACAGCTCTGCACGGGATATTAAGTTTTCAATAACACCAGTTATTTTGCTAGTGTTTTCAATTGCATCGGGTTATTGTTTTGAGTGAGAAGTTAAAACCGATATTGTACACTACAATAGAAATTCGTAGTTGGACAGTGAAACAATTGGATTGTGCACGGAATAACGAAAGAGTGGTAGGTATTAGCAAAGAAGTTATATTACAATCTTAAGAAATTATTATTAATTATTATTCACTCTAACCTCGGCGGGAAAACCAACGTAGGCAAAGTATTCGAATCCTTAGCTGTAATTATTATAAATAACGCAAATCGCTTTGTGTAAGAGTTTTATTTTAAATATTGCCATTATATATTTAAAATATCTATCACTAATGCAACTTATTACAGTACCAACCGCGGGAAGTAAAAGAGTAATAAAAAACAAATACAGACAAAATGTACAAACTAACAAAGTACTATTTAACTGAAAAGACACTTTAGCTCTGTAAGCAACTTTGAGTTACAGGCATTTTGGGCATTATGTCTCATAAAAAATTAAGCTGACAAAACAAAACAAATAAAGTTGCCCTCAATAATCCATTAATTCTCTGTCAGGTTGCTACTGAAATGAAATAAATTTGTTTGTCGTCAATTATTTGTTTGAATGTACTACTTTAAAAACGTATCGTTGTAATGCTTTACGATCCAGAGGTTACCGAGTTGAATCCTGTGTCGAGCAAGCAGCGACTTTGTGTAGTAGTTCCGTATTGATTAAAGCACCACACTAAATGATCTCTCACTGATCTAGTTGTGTCGGTCTTCTGTTGCATGGAATCAATGATATTATATGTCATATCATTAAAGGGATCGTAAGTATAAAGAAAAAGCGCGTACCTGTAGCGATGTAAGCATTGGTGCCGAAACCGTCCGGAATGGTTGGTCTCTGAAATCATCTTATCTAGTGCGAGGCACCACTTGCCAAAAAAGATTATTCACGCCAATTTAAGTTTAAACACCTAAAACTAAAAGCTTTTCACAATTCCTGCGACTGCCTTATAATTTTCAGCAGTTTATCCCAGGAAGTAATTTAACACATCAGTCATTTCTCAAAAAAGGCCGTTACGATACTTGTCTCCACGAAAGCCTCTTAAACGAACAGGATGGATGATGGAAATAGAATGATAGTAATAAAATCAAGAAGCTAAATTAAAATAATTAGTGACCCTACATTTATCCGCCCGCCCCCGCTCTAGATAATTCTCGAACGTTACCACAGCGAGCGTGACCATTGCGCATTTGTCACATAACGTTGTTAAATGCCACTTTGTATCGCTGCTAATGGTATGCGATCATGTTACACACAATTATTTTGAGTTATGGTTTTTATGAGTCTGGATTTCATATAGTATGAAAGATTTTTATAAAAATGATTTTTTTTCGGGGAAAGTTATGAGAATTACATCCCAAGGTTGAGTTTGTGTTTACACGGCAATACAGTCGACTATAAGAAGTATTTGGCGATATTGGTAATATAAAAAGTATTTAATTTTCTATTAAAATAACTAATAAAAATATTTTTAACGAAACCTTTTTATCACAAAGTTGTAATGTTTACCAAAAATATTTAACAAGGAAAACACAAATATAAAAAAAATAAACTATTTATTAGTCATAAGAAAACCTGTTAGATATTATAAAATAAAAAAGCTCTTAAACCAAACAAAGAAAATTTTTATTTAGGGCTAATTTGTTTTGAAAATGTTCAATGTAATGGGCTATGATTGCGGCCTGTCGGTATGTACGGGTGGGACTAAGTGAATTACGCCGCTAATTTAATAGTGGTGCTCGATTATATTGTCTAGAACCAATGTGAGCTGGCCCGGGTCACCTTGGACAACAAGGACAAGTCCTACCTACGTCAGATAGGTGATAGAAAGTCCCTTTCATTTTCCGTCGTCAAATATTTAATTAATGATAGTTGGCTGCTAAATCATACCTTGGGTAGTAGACTATAGACTAGAGTCTAGTCTCTAAAAATTACACCAAATCCCACAACTATGAATCTTGTCAGACAGGATCTATAATGGTCATTAGTGAAGTCACCGAGGTTTCACTCTCTCGGCTCAGGTAACGCTGAATTGTCTTGGTACTCGCAACAAATTTAATAGTATGGAGTTGAACAATATTACTTCCACTTCTAAGATATTGAATTTAAGAAGCACTACCCCAACGGTCGACTCTTGCACGCGTGTTCGAGCTTCATCGCACGTATCAGTGGCCAGTGAGCTTCTTGAATCGAATATCTTAATAGATAATAGACTAATAAAATAAGTCTTATTTAGGATCTTAACTCAGTTGTTTATTTTTTTTTGAGTTTTCACCTAACTGTTAGATTTTGACTAGGTCTTCCTAGTATTTTTATGCTGCAGTAACATTATTAATGAAGACAATATGGAATATAAATTGTCACATCAAGACGAGTATGTAAATTACTCTAAGAAATTACTTGAGTGACGCCTAGTATGAGACACGCCTGTAATCATTTTATCCTATTTCCTATTAGTTGACTACAACTACGTAAACGATATGCCAGTGATGGCATATGGTACTGAGACGTGGTCTATAACAGCTGGCCTTTTGGAGAAGCTCAGAGTCACACAACGAGCTTTGGAGAGAGCTATGCTCGGAGTTTCTTTGCACCACAGAATCCTGAATGAGGAGATTCGCCGAAGAACCAAGGTCACCGACATAGCTCGTAGAATATGCAAGTTGAAGTGGCAATGAGCAGGCTACATCGCTCGAAGAACCGATAACCGTTGGGGAAGAAAGGTTCTCGAGTGGCGACCACGAACCGGAAGACCCAGCGTAGGTAGGTCTCCCACTGGGTGGGCCGAATCGCTGGATGCAAATGGCAAATTGTCGTTGATTGTGGCGGTCTAAGGGCCTCCCCCTTAGACGCCTTTGTTCAGCAGTGGATGTCTTCCGGCTGATGATGATGATGATGACGTAAACGATATCGGTGTTATTCTATGCATTATAATTTGTTTCTATTGTTTTGGCTGTTATAATATCTAGCATTAAAATAGCCATAGCTATTAAGACTCTACTGTTTTGTATTATCCATAAGCTAGGAAGTATCTTGCCAAGTTTAAATATTTTTCACGTAGTTTTCTTGTCTTATTCTTTTTTTTTGTTGCTTTATAATAGAATCAGATAATACCTAAATCGGACACCGCCCTCTTCTTCAACTTTTGCTGCCCGTCCTAAGCGTAATATAACCTATATTTCGTTAGTAAAATGCAAATTGTAACGGATAATGAGGACATTAATTCGTCTGGTAGGCCGACGCCGACGGTCTGAAACTACGCCACTCTGGGTTTTTACATCATTACCGTTACCAACTGGGCGTTGGATGTGAATTGCCATAGGCGGGCAGACATTACCAATGAATGTTGTGCTCTCAAATTTTGTATGTGTGCCGATTAATTCGAGGAATAGTGGGGGCTGGGGCTAAGGGCGCCTATTTTGTTTTACAAACAACAATACAAAGGGTTTTTTTAAGTAAATATCCAAAAAGCTTTGTGTAATTCTATGTTTTTTAAGGGTTATTTTTGGGATGAGAGAGATTCAGACCGCCATGTTATCCATTAGACCGGGCACGATTTTAATGAATATTCTGAAACCATTTACTTTATTATGAAGCATTTTAATATAAATTATGTCATAAAGTAAATAGAGGCACAGCAAAAAAGGCGAGTGGCGTAGCCAAAAAAATAATAATTTCAAGATACTTATAACAATAGATAAATGTTACTACAATTTAAATGATTACTTAAAAGATAGATTTTAATTACTTTGAACGATAGACATGTATAATGAAACGAATAATCTATATTTAATTTTAAATCCAATTTATTTGTAATGATATAATGTTATAATTTAATTTTACTTTAATCAATATTATTACCATAAATATATTGGTATTAATATTAAAAAACAATAAATTTTGTTTTGCCATATGGTAGAAACACTTGAAACAAATCTCACATTATTAACACCATTGTAACAGTGCTTTTTGCAAAAATAAATGATTTGATTTGACAAATTACATTGAAATTTACTTCTCATGGTAGTATGTTTTAAATGACACTACGTGTTTTTAAATACAAGCACGTACTTACATTTAGTCTCGAACACATTTCTAACTAAATTACAGATACACAAGGGGTCTAATCTGTCCCCAGAATATAGGGAGCTCATTGACGATTTCCAATTTATCGGAAGGGACGTAACGGCCAAAGTATTGTAGGAATTTTACCTTTAAGGTACCTTTGACGCTTCGTTGGGTCGATGATGACCCCGGGGCCAATGGTAGATAGTTGACAAGGTTTCTTTTTTAAGGCGGTAATTACAAAATACGATGCTGGTAAATCACATCATCTTCCTAAAAATCATATTTACTTCGTCCTTGAAGAAACACACACCGTAATATACAAGAAGACCGACATAAGCAAAATTCCTTCGCAGTACGTACATACTTTAAACGACTAAGCAAAGTACTACGTCTGACCAGTTAGGCCTCGTTTACGGAGGCGCGGAGCGTCGAGCGTCGCGTGTGGCGTGGCGTCTCGCATCTCTCTCTCACTCCTATAACGCCATATGTTTTATCTCAGTGCGGGCCGCGCCGCCCAACGCGACGCGTGACGCCCCGCGCCTCCGTAAACGAGGCCTTAGGAGGACTCAAAAAATAGGGTAGATATACGCCGTGTGTATAAACTAAATAACTATAACAAGATTTTGTAATAATTTAAAAATTATTGCCCTCTGTGGATTAAATGAAACCAATAATTATTATATTAATGAATCAGTTGAACAATTTTTAAGGAACCAACTTCCATATCGAAATAATATACAGAAAATTACAAATGAGAGCCAGTATTTTCTTTAACATTTACTAGTTGTTGTAATACAAAACAATTGAATACTTTTTTTTGGTTGCTACTATATAACAGTCGCTTTATTAGTCAGAACAGTAATAAAATATTATATTAAGTATGAAATGGGTTGCTTGCTAGCTTAATGAAGAAATGTTTACATTATAACATTTAAGTCTTTGCTATGCTTTTGTTGGCTCTTATAATTAATTCTTGCTAATTTTATGTGTGTGAGAGCTCTTTATGTGGATTTTCTTCTTCTTTGAGTGAGAGTAATGGCCGTCATGATTTTTATTTTTGTAGCATGTAATTGTAATTTTGTATATCTTTAGCCAAGTGCAGTGATCACAGATTTAAATAATTTCACCCTCAACTGTCAGTTAGATAGCTATGCCCTAGCTACTACATACTTATTAATGTGTCGTTAATTATTAAACATTAAGTTATGTTTAAGCCCGGTATTTATTATGGTACGGTATTACGAGGTCTTTATTCTCGTTGAACCGTCGCGTGATCCATCTAGAAAATTAAAAGCAGTATTTAACGATAAAAATCTTGCAATTTTATTATAAAATTGCAATTAACTGCACACAGTTGTTGTTACAAACAACTATTTAGTCTTACTTAAATTATTTATTGCTAAGGCAAATTAATTTCTAGGAACTACAGAGAACGAATACCTAAAGCCATTCTACCATCGCAAGATTAATTTTATTTAACGTGATAATTATTTGAGTTTCGGATTTTCCAGGAACCCTTCTAGTAACGTATTTTTTTATTGTGTGCTGATTCGTCATCAATTTAAAATATACATATACATACATATTATGTAGTAGCCTCACAGCCGTATTCGGCTACAGCGACTGCTTCAGACGCACCAGTTATTTGGGAGAGCTATTGTGTTTCAGCTCTCTGGTGTGCTCTCAGGTGACTGGCATACCCTATCTTTGCACTAAACGCAGAGAGCGCACGTCAGCACACCATTTAAATAATTATAATTTATGGCTGCTGGTGGCCGGGACTTAAGATCATCTCTACATAATATGTACATACCAGTCCATCCCCGTGGGGTGTCCGGGTAAGAATACCACCCTCCCATCTCCTCCCGTTGGGTGTCCGTAAAATACGACTAAGGGAAAACAAGAAGACCGGCAGCAGACGGGATTGTGGCAACTCCTCCTTTCTAAGGGGGAGGCCTTTTGTCCAGCAGTGGACGTATTTCAGCTGCTGCTGATGATGATATGTAAATACAAATCTACTTCAACAAATAAGGGCATCAGCTGACATTTTAAAGTATTAGCTGACTGTTTCTTTTGTTTATTTAGTAATTTGTAGTGTAGCATAGCTACATTGTTTTAAACTCATTTCAGTAAATAAATAGGTGAAAGACAGCTGTTTTAACAGGACGTTGAATTACGCCTATAATGGTAGTAATAGCAACGCATAGTAATCTTACTTATTAACTAATAATTGTTGACTAGGCGTTTTGTTTTAACCCACGGCCCTTCTATATTGATTGGGGAATACTATGCTCTTATTTTAGTTATTTCTGGTAATAGGCGATGAAAGCTGCATCAGGCATTCCTATTATTTTCATTGATAGAACCATAGGTAATATTTAGATACCTAGGTAAGAATCACTTTTTAATAGAGGGTATTTGATTTAAAATAGGCGGAGTCTACCGAGGGCGAGACGATGCGATAAATGCTCAGTACCCGATAGCTAAAAGTGACGTCCAATCAGAGGCGGCCACCGAGTTAGGGACTGGCTTTTCTAGACGGTTCGACGCCATCTCCACTCGATAGGTTTCGTTTTTGACTCAGTAGTTGAGCCAGCCATTGCCATCTGAGCTGAGCGCCGATCACCACTTCAATTGTATTGTATTTTCTGTCGACGGTTTTGTTATATAGTGCAACTATAGTAACAGTCTATTAAGTTAGAGTATATATAAATTCGAAGTGAACCCAGTATTTACTGGTAAGTTGTTTAAATTCTGTAATCGCTGCTGTAGGATTTTTTAATTGTAATCCTTCCATATGTGAATAGGTACTATTAAGCCTATGTTTTACTTTATATTGTTAGGGTGTACCTTTTATTCCTGTAGACGTCTCCATGATAAGGCAGCCTCCACCAACTGAAAGCTGGTTAGGAGGGTGTCGCATTAGGGAACGGCGTCTACAGGAACGCTTATGTGGCGTTCCAGGGTTCTTCCTTCGGGCGAAGTTTCTCCCTTCGGGCGAAGAAGTTTCTTCCTTCGGGCGAAGTTTCTACTTTCGGGCGAAGAGTTTTCTACCTTTCGGGCAGGAGTGTTCCCCCTTCGGGCGAAAAGCTTCGCATTTTTCCGGCCACAAGTTCGTGGCTGTGTTGCTGACGACCGGGTCTAGTCCAGACTCCGCATCCGTGGCGTGCCTGGCCACTCCAAGGAGAAGGAGGACGCCGAAGACCGCGGGAATCGCCGTTGCGTTCCCTAACGACCCCTAGTTAAGTTACCGCTATTTTTGTCATACGTGCGAACAAGCTAACAAGTAATCGACCTCCCCCTGTAACGTAACTTTCTTCTTATTTTACGTATTTTTAATAAATTTGTGTAGCCCTCTCTTAGTGTTTTATTTCTCGTGCTCGCCGACTAGGCTACAGTAGAAATATGGTAGGTACTGCTGGAACTATCTTTGCTCAATAGTTTTACAGTAAAAAGCTCCGTGTATTTGGAGTATACGAGTATTTGCCGTTATTTGACGACAAGTTTCTTTAATGAACTTTTCTCGTTTTAGTGTGCAGCAATTTTATATGGCATGATGGGCGTGGACGACGCGGTACCACTACACTGTCGCACTGGTTCTCACAGGACGCAAATAATTTATTTAGAGTATGTGGATTTGAAACTTCAAAAAAAGTTTATTGTGGTGTATAGTAGGTACGAAGAGATTTAATACATATAGGCTATAAAGTGCTATTCGTGAACATTTTCATACAAAACTAAAACGGTAACTGCCACCTATAATATGTAGGTATTATATTCTTATGTAAACCTACAAAATACATAATTATCAAAATAAACTGTGTCTCATTCAGTCTCGTTATCATAGTAAGATTTAATTTTGTAATTCCGCAAAACTAAATGAGGCATACATCCTTCAAAAATATTTTTGTCGGGTTAGTGTATATTGCCAAATGACTTAATAGCACTGGCAACAAACTTTGGGCAGCAACTTTTGCTCGCTATGGCTGGTCTACTCTTTAGTAATTAAATGTATGTATGTTTAGTGTATACATTATAGTAGCAGCATCTCAGAATTGCATTCGTGGATTGTGGGGAGAGTGGGTATACACCCACTTGTAGTTTTTTACAACTATCACAGAAGACGAAAGAAATGTCTCGTTTGTTAGAATCTTACCATGTTATCTGTTGTTTTTGACGATGATATTATTAATATTTTAGAATATTACCTATATTATATTTAATATTTAAGACCATTGGTAAGTACATCAGCATCTTATAGCCGTGGTGTGGTATCTTAGAAGAAATGGAAAAAAGCTACCAGTAGCGCCCTCATGCGGCGTGTTTTGAAACTTTTTCTGTTCGGCTTACTTTAGAAATGAAAGTATGATAGTAGATCAATATTATGCAACTGTTATCATAAGCCTAATAAATAAAGCTTTTTGTTTTTTATTTTATTTTATGCCTTTAATACTTATGCATATACTATTGACGTCCGCGAGCTTTATATCGGATACTACATAGTTTTAACAATCTTTTTAATTAAAAATGCCCGAGGCTATTTAGTTTCAAAACAGTCCGCGGCAGGCGCTGGTGTTGGGGGGCACGTTTTGACGTGGGAGTTACCTGTCTATTTCTAAGTAATATACTCTTATCTATGCTTATAACACTGTAGTATGGTTAACAGTGCCACATTTATGTTCCGCTTATTCTCAGACTGCTTCTGTTCATCACAACTGGGAAGGGTGATTGGAGGAGCGCACGGCACGGGCGGCGCGTATTATAACTGTCATTATAAGATATCCCTCCTCGCAGCCAGTTTATCTCTGCCTTTTGTTGCAGCCAGCCTGTGCTTTGTCTTTTATCTCGTGTTTTGATGACTTGCGGCTTAACTCGGATGAAAAATCACTTCGGTATGCTGTTTTGAACTGGATATTCCCGGTATGTATTAATTACGAAGTTAAGTTTCATTTTTAAAAGCTTTTATTTAACTTGCAATGTATGTATGTTGTATGTATGTAATTTGTTCGTGTGGAATCTTGCAACTCAATTTTCACCGACTTCTACACGTTCAAATCGTTTCAAATTTTGCACATGTATCAAGGACCGGTGACAATACAATAATATAGTATCATCGAGCTGATCTGATGATGGAGCTCGAAGGCGGATAAGAGAACCCTTGGATGGCTACTAGTAAACTCATCGTGTTTAGGCTCATTTGATTCATCTTAAAGAGTTCTATTCACTTTGCCTAATAATGAGGACCTGATGATGGAATTGGAAGGTAGGTGACAGAACCCTGGAATCGTTATTAGTAAACAAATCGAGTTTAAGCTAACTTGATTCTTCTTATAGACTTCTATTCCTAACAATGAAGACTGATGATGATGATGGTTATGGAGCTGGAAGGTGGGTAACAGAGCCATGGAATGCCTACTAGTAAGCCCATCGAGTTTGGGCTCATTTGATTTGCTTTAAGGAGTTCTATTCACTTTGCCTATATAAGCGGAATTGATAGATAGAGTTGGTAAGTGGGCGGGTGACGGGACGGAACTCTGGAACAGCCACTAGTAAACCTATCAAGTTTGGCCTCGTTTGATTCACATCAAAACAATCGTAAATACTATTATGTCAATTATTCAATAATTTTCAATCCTTAGTTAAT
The DNA here is from genome assembly GCA_911728495.1 of Furcula furcula. NCBI lineage: Eukaryota > Metazoa > Arthropoda > Insecta > Lepidoptera > Notodontidae > Furcula > Furcula furcula. Next base: position 30,863,218 of record OU452245.1, on the reverse strand, counting down.
TATTTATTACTATAGTAAATTGTAGAATTATATAAACCAATTTTTGCATACTTAATAAGGTAGACCATAGAGGATATTATCATAATAATAAAACATCCATGTTAGTTCGTGCATACCTATTGTCAGCAAATAAAGATTTGATTTGATTTGAGAAACCTATCCAGCAAAAACTAAAAAAATAAATTTAATGTAAAAAACTTTTTTAAAAACAAGCTGTTATTTAAATGCGCTAAAAATAATAAAATAAACTTTTCCTTTAAAGCTTTTAATATAATATTAAAAACACACATTGTCACCGTCGTCATCAAGGTAGCTACCGAAGGCCAACGGCATAGATGGATTAAAGTGAATAAAATATTTTCAGAAATAATAAAAACCGACTTCAAAGAAAATGATCTAAAAAGTATTGATAACGAAAATATATTGAAGTCGGTCGGTGTTAAGAATAGCGTTATGGTGTGCTTAATAAAATCAGCACCAACTGACACCTTCTTCAATATATTTTCGTTATTTAATGCTTTTTAGATAATTTTCTTTGAAGTCAGTGTTTTTTTTTATATTTTATTTGGCACTTTTTAGTGAATTTTATGCTAATAATATATCAGCAGCGTGGGCTGCATCAAATCAGTTAATATAAACTGTATACAAAAAATATACTTCTCTACATTTTTTCGGAATATGGTCATGAAGTCCAAAAAATGACATCATCATCAGCAGCCGAAACGTCCACTGCTGAAAAAAGGTCTCCTCTTAAAAGGGAGGGATTGCCATAATCCCCACGCTTGGCAGGCGGCTTGGGGATCGCAGTATAGCTGGTAGGTAATCCAATAAAAAGACGCTGCTGCCAGTCTTCTTGCGGTTTTCCCTTACTCGCCTTTTACGGACACCTAACGGGAGGAGATGGGTAGGTGCTATTCTTACCCGGTTAAATGCGATTCAATATTATTCATCATTAGGTATACCTACAACAAGCAAGTTATAACTTGCGTTCACGTTATAACGCAACTCGAACGGCTATGCTAGAGTAACTTGCTGGAAACATTAACAGTCCATATCTTTAAAACTACTAAACCGATTTTGATGAAACTTTTACTTTTACCTAAGTTGAAAGATACTAAAACTATTGCAAAGAATTACCGCAATCGGATTTACAGTTTCTGATATATCGGTGTACAAACCTACATACACACATGCACTCATGAGATTTGGTCCATTTGTTTAGAAGCCCACATTGACTAACTTATGTGAATATTACGCATTTTATTAATATTGCATACATACGCGTCGACCTTCTTTTTGAAGCCGGTTAAAAATAATCTTTCGAGAACTCTTTACTAAATTAATCACTCTGGCTTGTCGTCCATCCCCACGGCACTATAACAATAAAAAATATTTTAAAAAGATTTGTATATTTCGTGGTGCGGTACATGTTTAGTATACTCATTATTATTATTCTCAAATACCGTTCCATTTTCAAACACTATTACTTACACTTACCATAATACAAATAAGTACTTTGTAAATTTATATATTTTTCTATACTTACAGTTTTTGCGAAAATTGTAATGTAATGATTATTTTAAGGCACGTCCCATCCGCAGCCCCGCACTTCCTCTACTTAGTATGGCCTTAGAGGTGGCATTAGTGATCTAGTACTTGGAAGATAATGATAAAGATTAGAACAGAAGAGAATATAATAGTCGCATTGTGTGGGCACTAGTTGTATACACTAATCAAGTATATTTCTATAAAGACTCAATGTGAAATTGAAAATAAACACAAAATGCTAGTTCAGTAACTACTTTATTAGGTACTAGACCTTTTACGACGCATAACAAGGGAAGAAAACTATTTCGGGTTAAGGCTATATCGTCGTAACTACACCAAAACCGAGTACATATGTAATATTGGAATACAAGTAGACTTATGTGGCGAAGTATTTTTTTGGTATTTATTGGCCCATAAAGATATTTGACCCAATATGCATGTGTGTATTGGCAGTTTTAGTGGCGATATTTCTTATTGCTAGTAAAACTGAATTAGACGGGACCGGCTCATGCACATTACTATATACACTTGAATAGAGCTATGTATGTAGTTTTTATATTTCCTTCAAACGGCAATATAAGTATGATGATATTTACGCGAGTATGAGCATGCTCTATAAACATAGTCGACGAGTTTTATTATTTCAGTTGAAAGTAAGTAGCAGTAAGTATATAAACATTTCTTAACAGGTGGTTCAAACGATATTTGACGAGTTGTGTTGTTGTGTTGTTGATCTACACACTGTTCCTAATAATGATGATTATAGAAATATTACTCTATTAAAATAAACAGAAATACATATCACCCTAGCTTATTTTAATTAATATTAGAAGACCGGTCCTTTTATTCATAAAGTTATAGATATTAACAGTATTTTATGTATCGCAGTATTTTCTAAGACCGTAGTAATGAACTAGATAAATTAGGAGATAATTACTAAGGTTCTGTAATAAATAACTATTAAGTACATAGTACGGAATTCTAAATACAAACAGTATCTACTTAATAATTTAGTAAAATATTTGAAGTTAAGCCTAAGGTACTTTTCAGCTATTTTTCAGTTAAATAGTTTAAACATTATGTCAGTAATAAATTGATCTTTAACCATTCATACAAAAATAAATACTATAAGCAACTTTATCAAGCAACGAATAAATTAGAGCCAAGACGAATATGAACAGTAGAATTGAGACTAGTTTAATAAGCCACATTATAGCCAAAAAAGGTCATATTTGTACATAACTAGTCCGCAATAGACTAACTATACTACCACGTTGACCCAAATAACCTCCGTTAAATTCCCGGCAACCCCAAAACATACATAATTTTATCTCAACGAAATTAAACACACATTTTGTCAAATAGATTTTATCGTTCGCCAGAGACCTACAACATTAGGTAGGGTAATTTAGTGGCAAAATTTATATAGGCGCTAGGATCCAACGGCGAAGTGTCAGACATGTGAACCGGCCGAAGTTGCCGAATTATATGAGCAATTAGAATATTAAACGGTGTTTGTCACAGTCTGTGCCGAGTTCCGATAACCTTGTCGTGTCGGCTGCTCCGCGCTCGAAATTAAATTTTTGTTTGAAATGTGGTTTCTTTCTGTAGCTGGTAGAATTTTTGGTTAATTAGCAGTAGAAGTTTGTGGAGAAAGCCTTTAGATTGCGTTCAACGTTCATGTTTTCAGGACTTAAGGGGAAACTTTTCTACTGCTATAATTAACAGAAGATCTTTAATTTGCGTCGGAAATCACCAAACATTCTGGATAAGAATGTAATTTCATTCGAGAAAATGAGAGAAATTCCAAAACGGCTATTACAAAGCTATGACTTTTTGAATCTTAATTTGTAAAAAAATGAGAGAATGAATATTCACGGAACCGTCTAAGTTTTACTAAACTATATGATACATCACCAATACGTATCTGCCTGAAAGGCAAGTGTAGCCCCGAAGCTTCCTGGTAAGAGGGCGTAAATCAGAAAGTTGTCGCCCCTCTATCGGCCGGCAGTAAACTGAGTTTACGAGGGCCGCTAATAGACCTGCACACGCCGCTTCCGCGTTAATGAGCTCAATAACATTGGTTTATGATTAGTTCGCAAGTTTTAAGTGGATAACACGAGACATTTTTGATTTTATAACCTTAATTAAACTTGTGAGAACGACTTGTGTTTAATACGGACGAACCCTGTTATAGTGTCAGATATCTAACTATATTTTCACGAGTAAATTTTAAGTGTGTGTGTGTGTGTGTGTTGCTACTAAATAGTATAACGCAGTCTGTTTGTCGATTAGTCCGCTTACTTCTTGTAAAGTACATAATTGATCTTGGCACTATTCTCACCTTCATTTAGAGAAATCCTGAAAGATTTATGTGTGTAAAACATAATAGTTTTGAATAACAACAATCATTGTAGGTATGAAAATAATAAATTATGTTCTTCACTTTATCGTTAGTAGACATGAGAAGAAATGAAACAAAACGAAAACAAAATTCAAGACATGATAAAATAATATTAGGTAATAAAAAATACCAGTGCTCAAGTCAATATCAGTAATTTGGGTGTGGTATATACAACACGATCTTCTGCTTGCTTATACGACAGAGTATCAAAGTCCATTAAGATGGAAGACCGACACAACCGGAGAGAGATAATCACGCACAAGACCAACTTTTTACATGCCCATCTGACGCAAGCATCATCTTGCTTTCCAGATAAACAGTATGGTCTGATCTGCCTGTATTGTCCTAACCAGTCATAAATAACTACACAAAGTTGTTGTTACCCGCAGGATTTGAATCCGCAACCTCCAGCTTGCACAGCGAGCTGTTTCCCGCTGCGACACGGAGGCATAGGTGTATAGATTGTTAGCCGTCTAGTTCAAAAATCTGTCTCGTTTGCCTCTAATAAATAATTTGAATATCTAACAAGAATCTTGTCATCCTACAAACATAGTTATTGAACTAGTTGTAATTAGCTAGGTCATGATGCCGGGCCAGGTTTCACTGCGAGCCAACTTTGCTAATTTCGGCCGCACGCGTATCGGCCCACCCGCTCAATCCTTGATTTATGTTCTGGGGAAATTTGTTCCAACAGTCACCGATGAGAACACATGGACCAGAATCGTGGGCTTTTTTGTTAAGGAAATACATTCAAGGTGTGTAAATTCCATATCGCACTTCTGAAATGTCTTGCCTGGTTGATGAAAATAAAGTAAGTTGAGCTATGGATATCCATAACAACAATCAAAGCCGCATTCTAAACTAGGGAAAAAACAAAAATAAATAATAACGATTATGGGACCTTTAGTCACAATTCAAGCTACTAATCATAGTCATAATAATTTATTCACCATAAAATAGAGTACAATATTTGTTATAGTTATGTGTCGTGATAAGGTCGGAAATAAAAAAAAACCAATTTGTATAATCATACGAAGATAATGCTTCTCGCAGAATTCAGTTTCCTGCAATCTCCGGTTTGTGTATCAACCAGTTCTCCCGCTACACAAAGGATAAAACTGAATCTAAACTATAAGGAAAGCCAAGATTAAAGCTATATAAATACTATTACTTCAGTAGTTATAAAACCTGAAATGCATCTCATACATGACAAATGGATTTAAAACATTTAATAAGTACTCCAATGTTTAAATGGAGAGGCCCTAAAGAGCTTTGAAAAGAAACAAGGAAATTACACAGCGTAGCTCAAGTTCTCACGAAATCGTCGGCCCGTAAAGATAATCATGATCCGGGCACAGTCAAACTCTTTTATTGGCTGTAAGACGCGACCGGCTACCTACGCAACTCTGTATCTTAAAGCCACGATCTTAAGTGGCAGATTAGCTTTATTACCCCTCATACGAACCTGCATTTAAATTGAGATTGCAATTTGTTGTTTGTCTTTCAAGTCTTCTTTTTTTTAAGTCAACTTACATGCACGTCAAGGGTATAATGTGACAAATAAGTGAGGGTTATACAATAAATAAACTAACAAATCTTTATATCATACCTCAATCTATATTAAGTCAATACGTGACCACAGAATACACGTGACTTTAGAAAACACATTGTACCCTCAGTTATTATTGTTGTTTTTATCAGTGTACCCTCAATTCTTATTAGTAGTTATTGTTGTTTGTCCGACCTACGCAGTAAGAGCTTACAGTATCTTGAGGCCATGCAGTGTTTTGCTTGCTTTTGGATTTAATTATATTTATCACAGGATCCCAAGCCGGTGGTAACACCCAACCATTTTCTCTATTGAAATTAGGATATTTTCTGATTTCAATAGCCTCACGAAATATCCTTGGTAGGAAAAGGTGTTCTTTTGCGGGGATTTGCGATTTATCAAATCTGATATAATGGCGGGTGCGTTCCTGAACGTGTTCATAAACTGCAGACTTTGTACAGTGTCGGTGTTTCACATCAGCTATGTGCTCTAAACGCGAGTTTTTATTGCACGCTTTGATTGCCCAATGTAGAAGAGCCCACAGTCACAGTCGAGTTTATAAATTCCTGCATCTTGACTGGCACTTGACTGGTGGTAAAAACTAATCTTCTTTGGTCGCCTTTTTTTTATTGGGACTAATCCCACCACTAATTCCCACCACTGTTACTCCTGTAAGCCAGGATCTACAGTGGTCACCACTGAAGACACCGAGGTTTGACCCTCGGCGAGTCCCAGGGGAACGCTAAATTGTCTTGGAACCCGCAACAAATTTAATTAAAAAGGTAGATAGGAGGAGTCAGAAATACATATATTCCACTTCCCTCCTTTGCAAAGCGGGAGACAAGCAAATAATTAATAAACGGTCGATACAACCTCAAAAAGGAAGACTCTTACAGGCGGACCAACGAAGGCTAGTCCACCCGTAAGGCACCACGGATTCTGCTAATATTTTATAGGGGCCTATTTGATTTTTCAAACTTGTTTCCAATAATAGGTATGGCAAAAACGTTTGAACGCACGGAAGTTCTCCTTAGTTGCCACAAGGTCCATGTAATATACGACTCCAGATGTCACAACCAAACTGTCTAACATAAGGCTACGCTCATGTTGCCAGAGACTGCACTCCCAAAATTGTTCGTACTCATTATTTATCGTAGAACACTGACAGAGAGGCGAAGGCACTAGATTAAAAGATAATAGTTTACTCTTAAAGTTGCCATGTCCCGTCAAAAATTGAGCGACACAGTAGTCCACCTCTATCCACGCTCTAGCAAGGCGTTCACGCACATTCGGGAAAAATAAGTACAAATGAAGTCCCTTCGAAGTCGAATCCCATCTGCTTTGCCATTCAGTTAGAAGGTCTTCATTAACTACCAATTGAGAATTAAACAAACGCGAGATCTTAGCGCGGTCACGTGTTGGTAGGAATTCAGTATTCATATTATCACGACTGGAATAATACATAGCCGCACGTCTCTGTACCTCTAAGTCAACCGGAAGTACGCCCGCAAGTACTGGTAACGCTTCAGTACTGACCGTTCGGTATGCCTTACACAAAAATATCAACGCCAGACGTTGACTTTGAAGCAATTTACGGCGTGCCGCCCCTATCGTAGCCTTGTCAGCCCACACAGGGGCACCGTAGCACATACTACGTATATAATTTTCAACGTGTTGAACGAAAGTCCCTAAGTCGATGTCAATATTCCTGTGAGGGCATAGAAGTTACGTTTGGCTTTTTCTCTTTTTTTGTAATGCGGTTTTTTTTTTATTTGAAAGCGAGTTTAAGTGAGATAGTTCTTAGCTATATTTCATGAAAATCGATCCAGCCGTTTGAAGACCATCAGCTCTTTTCCGAGTCGACGTAGGGATACAGTAAGGTATTTTGTATACAATAGACATTTTTCATTACTTCTATTAGCCCGAAAGATCTGAAATTTAGAACATATGTAAATCCGATGATGCTAAATAAAATGGTAATCATCACCAGGGTCTGATAATGATCAGCAAGAAGGTGGTAACAGGATCTCAACACCAATAAAAGTAGACCCACTAAGTTTGGGCTCGTTGGATAGGTCTCGAGGAGTAGTTGCTAGAAAAATGGTGATCAGGGTCTGATGATGGAGCAGGATGGTGGCCACGGGATCTTTGCGTTAATAAACGTAGACCCACCGAATCTTTGGTTGGAAAGGTTGCTGCGAGTAGTAGGTAGAAAAATGTTGATCAGAGTCTGGTGATGGGAGCAAGCAGTAAGTAGGCAACAGGAACTCGGCTCTATTAAATGTAGGAGCCACCAAATTATAAATCTATGGTTAAATCTGGACGAGTAGTTAGACAGATACTGATCAGGGTCTGATAATAGCACATGAAAGTCATGTCGGGGGTTTTTTTAATTTTTAAATTTATACTTGTTAGGGTAAGCATTATTTTTTTTTTTTGGGAATGATAGACGCTGTTAACCGCAGATGGCTATTGCAGCTTCACCGGACAATAGGAGGCGAGCGCTTGAAGCGCTCTAGCCTTTACGGCAGAAGTAGCGACGAGCACAAGGGCACCTCAAGGAGGCACGGCCTCGGCTTGGGCTGTCGCTTAAGAGAGGGCTGAGTTTACCACCGGTTCACAACGCGCCCCCACTGAGAAGAACCGGCAAGAAACTCAGTGGGGTGATGCACGTCGTTGCGGTCGCATACGTACGACCCTTCGGCCTCGCCGGCGAGACCGGTGTCTGATAGCTAGTGTAGCATACGGTTGTCGGGGAGGGGTCGGCGCATCCCGGTCCAATAGGACCGTCATGGGGTCAGGAGGGTCGAGCAGTACGTGCCGTGGTCTGCGGCGCGAGTCAGAAGGACTAGCGGCGTAATCGGCGGCGGCGCGGATTAAACTGTTCGCGTGACGGGACGCGGATTCAAAGTAGCGTTTCGACGCTTCTTTGAGGAACTTACGAAGGGGATCTAATTTGAAATCGGAATGCAGATCTACGTTCCGCATGTACCACGGGGCACCGACGGCGCGACGGAGGAAACGATTCTGGATAACTTGGAGGCTATCGATATGGGTGCGGGCGGCGTGCGCGAAAACTACACTCGCGTAAGTCATGATAGGGCGAATGCAAGCTTTGTATAATGTCAACTTATTTCTAAGCGACATTTTACTCCGCTTGCAGAGAAGGGGATACAGGCGACCTAATACGAAAGCCGCTCGATTGCGGACGGACCTAATGTGCGGGCCGAAAGTCATGCGGGAGTCCAAGGTGACTCCGAGGTACTTAACCTTCCTAGTCCAGGGGATAGGGCGATTGAATAGGGATATTGGAGCTAGTCGTCTGTTGGGCCGAAGGCTCCGCGCGGAGAACATATTGGCGGGTCCCCGGGAGAAGACCACCGCGGCACTCTTCTCCGGGTTCACCTCTATGCGCCACGTACGGAACCATTGACCCAGGGCGTCGACTGCGGCTTGAAGAGCACGCGTTAAAAAGGACATGTTCCTATGGGAATAGTAGAGAGCGGTGTCATCCGCGTAAAGGGCGAGTTGGACTCTGCTCGAACGAGGAATGTCGTTCGTGAACAGGCTGAACAAGAGGGGAGAGAGCACGGAGCCCTGAGGGACTCCGGCCTGTATAGGATGAGGCGAAGAAAACGTACCTTCGACCCGGTATCGAAAGGTACGATTCGAGAGAAAGTCTCGTATGATGAGTACGAGCCTATCGGGGACTCCTAACTGGAAGAGCTTGTATATCAAGCCGTTGTGCCAGACCTTGTCGAAGGCCTTGGCAACATCGAAGAATAGGGCTCCTGTGTAGACGGGCTTGGGCTGGTTGAGCCCGGTCAGGATGTGCTCCGTGAGGCGGTGCACCTGGTGGACGCAAGAGTGTCTGGTTCGAAAGCCAAACTGCTCGTCAATAAGGATATTATTAGAACTGACAAAGTCTTTGAGTCTCGCTAATAGCAAGCGCTCATAGAGTTTGCCGAGAGACTTGAGAAGACTGATAGGCCGGTAGCTCGCAGGGCTGCTGCGAGGCTTACCCGGCTTAGGGATACCTACTACATCCGCGTCTTTCCATTCGGCAGGAAAGACGCAGTGGGACATGGCTGCGTTGAAGATAGTCACTAAAAGACATATCAGATGGACAGGGAGAACCTTGAGAACGCGATTGGAGATGCCGTCGGAGCCCGGTGCTTTCTTCGGCTTAAGGCCTTTGATCAGGTCTTCCACCTCGGTTTGCGTGACCGGGGAGAGGGATTCGGTGGGAGGGAGTGAGGACCTGCGCTCTACTTCCCTATCCACAAGATCGAGGTGCGCCGGATCGACGGGAGCGGAGCTGGGTGTGCACTGACTCTCTAGAGAGTCAGCGAGAACCTCAGCCTTCTCGTCGTCCTCGAACGCGGGTGGGTCGCCTGAAGGGCGGGTCAAGGGGGGCATGGTAGCTACTGTGTCGGTTTTGAGGGATCTCGCGAGCCGCACGTTAGGCAAGGTCATTAAATAGGTATATGGGTCACCATTTAATGCCATTTGTGCTAAGCGTCTACGTACTTCGGAGGGCAAGCAAAAAGTGGGTCCCGGTTGTTAACCGACTTAAAAAAAAAGGAGGTTATGTATTCGACGCGTAGAATCTCATAGGACGGACAATTGAGAATGAGGGGGAGCGAGGTGGAGGTGGCGTGGTGGACAAAAAACTCCGTTCTAAGCGGGTGTCCATAAGACACCTCTCAATTTTTTATATTAACTTTTATATTTAGAACCGTTTTATGAGCATGCACGAGCTTGGCTTATTATTTTTAAATCGTGGAATCACTTTTTTATCTTGCGTCGTAAAACGTGGGAGAAGAAACGTTCCCTGTTATTGCGCGCGCCTACTCGTGTGATTGTGTAGCTTTATTGTATGGTACACAAACATCCTGCAGCTGAGCCACAAGCTACAGGTTCCCTTTGCTTATGAGAATTTTAAACAGGATGTTTTTTTTATTTTCATTTTGGCTTACTGACTGCTGCACTCACAAATGACAGTTAACTTTAATTCCAATTAAGTCATTTTTTGTAATCTATTTATTTTGACTTTCAGCGCCTCTTATGATTATTTTTGACTAATTATTACGAGATTAATGATATATCTACATACTCTGAGCGTGATTAGGTATTAATTGGCTTCGAGTGTCGAAATAAAGCAATTACAAAAAAAGGGTTAATGACAATTAACTATAATTGACGTTTGTAGGTTTGGCAGTTAGTGTACTTAATGGTAGTTATTAATCTTGATTTAAGTAAAGGTAAATAAGATACAAACAGACAAGGTAACTATCTTGGAAATGGTTTCATGTTGTTCTAGATCAGCAAACATTTCCTCAGCTGGCTTAAAGTAAAATATCACTGTCACAATATAAATCAGATATTAGAAAACAATAAAAGGTAAAATCACTCGTCTCGAGGCGAGCCCTGGCTCACGGCTCCATAGCGCGGTCGTAAACCGCCTTTACTACGATATAGGGATCTCGCGATTTATGACTTACTACATCATTGTAATCTCTTCTTATGTACATACATAGAAGATTAGGCCTTCAGCGTAATAGCGGGATATTGTCATATACACCAAGCCTAGAGGCTGAAATCACAAGTGAGCCAAATTTGCATTATCAAAACATGAACACTAAAGGTAACAAAAAATAGACAATAATTAAATAAGCAATAATAAGAAAAGCCCAGCCAGGACCTAGTTAATTTTGATTAGATAAACCGTGCATGCATAGATAGTAAACACATTCACATTTGAGAGGTTTTCTAAATTTCACTGTAAGTTAATTTGTAGGTAAACCTTGTTTTAAATGACTTCTAGAGTTCTACGTTAAAAGTACATATTATATTTATGTAAATTGCAAAGATGTTAACCTGAAATTAATATCTTTCAAACCACTGGGTCACCAAACGGCACTCATTCAACATCCAATTAAAATCGTCCATATTGTAACTGTAGCTATCTGGCAAGCCGTTGAAGTGAACTTGTCGACGTCCGCTATCAGTGAGACATCAGTTTGAAACTCGCTATAGTTTTCCGGTTCGGTTGCCGGGTGGGGGCTCCAAGCAGGGGTGGCGAAGACAAGGAAACTTGCCAAGCGATAAATAGCGGCAAGTTTGCGCTGACAGGCGACACGAAATATTGTGAGAGGTACGCTCGCTGCGTCCGCCACCCGTACTTTTATGTTTTGATTTCGATCCGACAACAGATTTGTTTTGCATGTTTGTGGCGCTTGTTTAGTTTTGCATTAAACTGAATTGGAGATTGCGAGAGTTTAAGATGGTATCTTTTGTGGTTCCGTCTCTTAATTCTGTACCAAATAGTAATATATATGTATTTTATTAAACCATACAAAATATATTATAACCTTTGAATATATGGGCAGGAAATGAAACTGTTGATTTGGTTATAATAAAGAATTAAATAAAGCGTGCGATTTCACTTCTAATGATGAATAGTATCAATCAGTAAACATGCCTCTATCTAAGGTAGAGTAATATACAATCAGATCTGTAAGATTTTTTTAGCAAAGATACGATTAAATCTTTACCTCCAAAATAGAACGACCCCTGTTGAAGCGAGCCATTTGTCAAAAACAAACAATCAACGCGCTGCGCCGTGTCCCCGAACAAAGACATCGTTGAACTAGAAACAAGCCTAAATCACAATTAAAAGAATTAAAAAGATAAGAACTTTTCGTCGGAACAATAATTAAGTTGTAATTTTTGTTTGTTCGTTACGCGAAACGGCGGCCTTATCGAATTACATCTAATGGGATTGAGTCGGGAACTTTTACTTTTTGGAGAGGTAACAAAGTATACGTGAAAGCTAACTAATTAAGGAAATCAGTTTACTAGTTTCGTGTAGTTATGGTAGCGCCATAAGATGGTGACACGTTTGGTTTACGGTGAAGTAGGTACGATGCTTACAACGCAATTGTCATCACAACGCTTGAACCAATGAAGGAATCAAGAGATTACAGTCCAGCTCTCTAGTGTGCTCCAAGTGTGATGCCGTGTGACCGAAGATTCATCACCTTGGTCTGACGTAACGAATACGTCCACGCTATGATAATGTGTAATACTTCAGGTAATCAGGATGGTCACAATAATCAACACAAGCATTTGACGGTCAATTATATTTTATAAACAATCGTGCAGAGTTTCCACTTACAACTGTTCTCAACGACGGTTACAGAACGACTAACTCGAACGTTGTGACACATCGGTTTATATAGACAAACAGATAAGCTAATCAAGAGTCATACATATACAGAAACTATTACATTTTTAACATTAATTAATACTATTTAGATTGGAGATTTAATTAGGAGAATTATCAATCAATAATACATATAAACCGCAACTAATGTAAATATTACTCATAATCAGTATTTTGTTACGCCGGAAGCTGTCAAGCGCACGGCGACATAATTATATCGTTGGCTGTAGGTTCAATTAAGGTAAGGGACAAAACACGCAAAATGAGTTGAGTATACAGTTTTGTTCAGTTTTTTTTTCTCTTTCGAATGGTGTATATGAAAAAATTCTAGCTTTAAAAAAATGTTCCTTACCCCAATGATTTTTAGGGTCTTTCGTCAAATTAGCAGCACAAAAATAGTGTATCTAAACAAATATTTTAAATATCAACTCGAAATTGGTGTAATTGCCAGCACCTACCAAAATTAAATAAGGTAAGGGTCTACATAAACCACTAAATTTCAACGTCAATCAATTTCATTCGTCGAGGTCAATTTCACGTAAGAGACGAGACTACAGAAAACTTCGATGTAAAGGACAGTACTAACGGAATAGGTTGGTGTAAGGGACATCTATTTTCTAAAATAGCTGTATTATTTAAACTAACGTTAGATAAAAAGATAGAGCTTTGAAATATAAGATTATAAGTGAAATCCGATCCAAAAAAGGTTTGTTACAAAAAAAGTTATGAATTATTTAGTCCGAAAAAAAACTTTGTCGGGCTCTCCTGAAAAGTCGTATTTTGTCCCTTACCTTAATTGAACCTACAGCCGACGATATTTCATTTAGTAGGTGGTTACAAAAAAGTATTTAAACACAAATCAAAATAATGTCATGTTAAAGAACAAATTAAATCACAAATATAATCAATATATAATTATCTAGGTGCACAAAGTTGAGCAGGGACTGGAAATCTGTAACAAATGCTAAATAATCGCGATGAAGGAAGTTTTACAGTCATTGCGATATTATGTTAGTTAGGCGTACATTACATGCAGAGAATTATGTTGTTTCACCTACACGTATCACATGAAAACTACTGTGTAAACTGTAATAATAGCCTTTGCAGTCGCTACCATTGAGTCCGTTCTCTTATTTTGTGGGCTGGTATCTAGATTACAATGATAGACGCAGACCAAGTTCAAGAAATTAGTAGATTAGACACGACAATTCATATCACATGTCGTGTATGTTTGTATAGAAATATGTTCAACCACAAAGCTGTAAGTCCACAGAGGGCTCTGGTGGTGCTTTTACTAAAATGAACATTCATCTGGACATATGATCCGTCCGTGTATCATGTTACCCTGTGACATTACAGCTCCAGGCGAATGGAAGACCCGGCACAAAGCACCATTAATCCAAAAACCAATTATATAAATTGTAGACATATTTAATCTAAGTTTTACACAACGTGAACACCATAAACTCATAAAATATAGTAAACAAAATAATCCGCGATATAATCCATAATAAAAATGGTTTGATTTCAATGTGTAGTCTTCGCGTAAATAACTTGACACATCACATTTTGTGCTACATTTTAAATAATAAAGAAAATAATAATAAGCGTCAACACTCAAAAAGAATTTAAAAAAGAACCTTAAACCTCGCTCCATCACTACGATAATATAAGCCACGTAACTTGGAAAAGCAATGACTATATTACCAGCAAATTGCGTGTGAACGATACTCGTACATATTTTTATATTTTGCATGACGAACAGATTCCTCTGAATTTAACTGTCAAACAGATTATTATCTTATCACATTAATAATAGAGTGTGTTATGCGAAATTCGCGTGCACCTAATCACATTACGTGTAATCTTATTACTAAGGTCGAAATTAAACTAGAGCATTTCGTGTAAATGAACGAAAGTTTTTGAATATTCGTCCCCCGCGCGGCTGTCCACGCCGGCTTTAGTGCCATCCTTGGGCTCGAACCGGTACATTTTATTCGTTACCCCCTAATTATAACCGGGGGAATAATTGTAACGTTCGTCATACGAAATTGAAGGGATCCCTTATTAACGCAGATGGAGTGAGGTACTTTATTTTATTGCGCACGCTTTTTGCCTTTAATCTTCTAAAATGTTTTCATCTCATGAGTGAACAGATATGTCTCGCGACGAAGACAGTCGAAATGGCCTTTCATCTTTATTTTTTCGTGTTAGGTACCTACATCAAATGGCTTGCGACGAGTGTATAATATAAAACAACCAACAAAGACGTGTTCAGGTGCTTTTTCGATTCAAGGAATAGGTGACATATTGGTGCGCGCTACGTACAAAGGAACGCAGGAGACAATGTGTCGCCGAAAATGAAATTCTGTTAGAGTTTTGTTTACACGAGTTTCGAGGTTATTGATCCTATGATTTATGGTATTGATTATTACATAACGAATTTTAAGGGAGGCAGGGACAACGGAAACATCCTCTTACAATTTTTGTGTAGTTTATTTAGCGATGTATTTCCACCATACAGCAGTTCCAGTGCTTAATGAACCTAACTTAGTGACTGAGTATATGAAGGCAGTAGAAACGTATTTAAAGACTCCAGAAAAACGCTGCCTCACTAATATTTATCTACAAATATAATTATGAAAATAAGTGAGCAGTAACAGCTCAGTGGGCGAGCGCTTACCTTGGAAACAAGGTGCGCAGGTTCGAACCCCGGCTTGCACCTCTGATTTCTTTATTTAATCATGTGCGAATCATCTTTGTGCGATTGTGACTAGCTTTCGGTGAAGAAAAACATTGCGAGGAAACCTGCATGTCTGAGAAAGCCTAACTAGCCTTCGAATGACGTGTGAAGTCCGCCAACTCGCACTTGGCTTTCTTGATGGGAGGCCCGTGCCCAACAGTGGAACATAAACAAGGGCTGGTATTATTATTATATAAATACATATCATTATTTTACTAACATAGAGAACGTTTACATTTTGACATGCAATTAATATGCATTTTTTCTTGTTGAATTTTATATGAATACGTCTTAACAAACGTCGCGTGCGCGTCGACATGTCATCCTAATATTTATGTTCCCATGCCGCGACATAAACCAGCAAGCGGCCATAACTGACGGTGTCAACGCGGCTCCAGTGTCGACATGTCGCGATATTTTGTTTATGTCATGTGTCGTCTCCGACAATAGCCCGGAATTATCCTCGCAACGAGGTATAGCTCAAATTATTACAAAGTTTTAGACATTAACATCTGCAGATTTAAAACATAAATAAGTTTGCGTTTATGGTCTTATAGCGTTAGTTTTAACATAATAATAACTTTTGTGGGCTACATTTTTTACATCATACAAAACAAAACAAAACAAATTACTACCATTTATCATTTTTTTCAGAATAATCATATCATCAATATCTTAATTTTTTTTAATAAAAATCGACCCACTGTTCGTCGCAATAGCGTAGAAATAGATATTTGGCAAATAAAAGAACTAAGTTCAAATTCAGTAAAAAAAAATTGAGTAACCCCCTAGAAGAAAGAGTACCTCACCTTATATGCGAGTACACCTGCAGCCAAAAACGTCATATTCTAGAGGTTAAGTAATCCTGCGGTAGAAAGGTGGCCAGCGCTCTTCAAGGAGAAACATGCTGCTTACTGAGGGAGCCATTTCGTCCCTATTCTTGGTAGCGGAGCGAATTCTCGGTCATTAATACTATTATTTATTTATAATCCACGACTACATTACCATCCAACATCATGTCGGTTTGTGTTTAAGCAGTAGCTAATAAATACTTTAAAAAAAAGATTTTGGTGATGGTTATAGGGTCCCGTTACTAATGGGCTTTAGTAGACTGACTTATACCAGGTAAACGCCCCGCCATTTAGACAATAGGACAAGTGGCTTTTATGAATTATAGCGATTACGCTATACTAATGACTAATATTAATGAGTATCTAGTTAGAATATATCTTTTGTCAGTAAAATATAGGTACATGTGTTTATCGAAGGTAGGTTGTTGTAAGCTCAGTTAAGATAATACGAACTGCCAAAACTTAGTGTAAACTAAACCTATCCTCTGAAGATTTGATCCGAACAAAGTTTCATATATAATGCAGCGTGCGCTGGAAGCAATATCCTCGCGGTACAAGCTCGATAGGCACACATATTAAATTTTATAACACAATTTTATGCTCAGTCAAGTGGAGCTTCGATAATCCATACTAATAACTTAGGAAAGCTTTTTATGGTTCTGACAACTGAGCGATGTACTCACTAGGATAACACGGAGCGTCAGGTGGCCTCGAGTACAAAACATTTCCGGAAAGGGATTTAAGTTCAAAAACACACGTTGATTCAACCGTAAAATTATGTCGCTTTAATAAAACCGAACGTGTAATTATGATCTTAGGCAAAATTTTAGCAAGTTTGGTTTGAAGTTTAGCACATTTCGATACTTACGTAAATAATTACAAGGTGTAATTTTGAACGATCTCTAAAAGTATTGAGAGTGTCTTCAACGAACTTGCCAGGTTGTGACAGTTGGTCATCACCAGCTGGAATCCAGGGTAAAAATACTGGGGTGTGTATTTTGTTTTTATTTAGAGCGACAGTGCAAGTACACCAAAGAAGTGGGCTATATTTCCATATAATTGGAAATGGAATAGTAACATTATCAAAATAATAAAAAAATCTTAAAATAATAGTTTCAGTGCTAACGGTGCAGCGGCACGGGTTGTGACCTACGGAAAACGCGCTGAATCACACTGGAAATTGAAAGTATAATGCCGGGATGTGAAAAGTAATGGAGACGGTGAATACGCGCTTAAAGCCAAGTTATATTCTAGTTGGTACATGACGTGGTTAGTAAATAACAAAACATGTCTAGGTGGAACTTTAACTATAAACACGAACTCTGAAGAATTTTTAAATTTTGTTTGACCGTAAAAGGTATTTTGCAATTATTTTATACACCTTTTATATTTTAAAAGAATTTCGAATTTTAATATCGGATATGGTTATGACTCACACTCAAAAGAATTATAAGAGCTAAGTAACACCCGACATGGAACTTCATTTTTATTCCATTAACAAACTTTAAAAAAAGAAACATCATCCATATTCCGTGGCATTAAGTCCGCAAATAAAATCGAAGCGAGTTTTACTGGTTCGTTGGCATTAGTAATAAAAAGCGAGTACGCGGGGCCGCGGGGTGACGGAGGCGTGTGAATACCCCACTTTCAGCTGAAAAAGAGAATAAATTCGCTAAGGCAGGGCGTTTTCTTCACATGCAAATTATTATTATTGTGCCAGTTCGGGCATTAGCGGGGTTTTATTGCGAGAGCTGTGGGATTTTGCCCATCTTTTACAGACCGATGGAGCTGAATATATTTTTTTCGCCCACTCCATGATTCTATGAGCTGTTGCGAGCGCTGGGGGTCCCTTGTTGTGTTCATTTAAAGGCAATCATACGCGATCTTCTGCATCAGAAATCTATACAATCCCAGCTGTGGTTCTACAATTTCACAAACATAATTATGTCACGAATTGTAAACAATATATGAGCAACGTGGTCCTATATAAAAAAAAGAGTATTATTAGTTCAACAAGTACTATATCCGTTTTGACATTTACATCATTTCCAGACAGTATTTGAAATTTGCAGACAGCGTAGCTCGCTATGGATCGCCTCACGTTGTTAGCTAGTAAGTAGTAACACCACGACCATCGATACAAGTGAATTTCATTAGCGGACTACAGCCCGGATGCGTTGCTAAAATTCATCTAAACATTGTTGTCCAACAATCTGTTGATCGCGGTTTAGATGTACGCTTCGTCACTGCCGCTGCTGAACTCGCACATTGCTAGGGTTGGATTCCGACAGATAATTTGAATATCTGGACAAGTGAAAACATCGAAGTAAAGTACTATCAGCCCAGAGTGGTAGTTCATTGTCATATACAGTATCTATGCATTTCAGTATCAGTTGTCACCTGAAGTACTAGCGATCTAGGTTTGTAAAAATCAAATCATGTCACTATAATAGATCCAACCATTTATTTTCTTTTTGACAGCACCAATAGAACGTAACTGCGTCATGTTACGCAAACTGAAATTGAAGTGAAATTTTAAAAGTGAACTTTTGCGTAACATGACGCAGTTACGTTCTATTGGTGCTGTCAAAAAGAAAATAAACGGTTGGATCTATTATAGAGCCCCGTTTATAAACAGCGGTAGATAATACAAGTATCACTAGTCATGTACCCCAAGGTATCGCTATGCCGGCAACAAAAGAAACAAACTATGATTCTTCTGCTGCATGCAATAAACCTCAATATAAGCACCGAAAATTTTACTCACCGCACGAACATAATTAAGTGAAGGTCTGGGTTCTCGTTCAGGTTCTGTAGAAGGTATAGCTGGAGGTATTGTTCTCCATTACATTACTGTGACAAATATGAACCGATTTCGATGATTCTTTTTATTCGAGAGAGTAAACTACTATAATGATTACATGCAAATTTCATCACGACCGGATAAATTGTTCCTGAAGAAACATTATGTAAAACTATGTAGACGATAATGTGTTCATAACCTACCTAGATCATTTTACCGTCTTCGATGGTTAAATTTTTATGTATGAAAATATCACTAAAAAGTATAAAATAAAATATTTTATGGTGCAATAATTTCACTGTCATTATACTCGTAACAACTTGTTTATTCATCATTAAGCTTCTAAATTAATTACTACGATGCCATCGCATCACGCTACGTTCGGTTAGGATACACACGTTCGGTTGTAGTCGATCAAATTTTGTTAATAAAATTTTGATGTATTTTCAGATGCAATAAATCTAAAATAGCATAGTAATTTTAAACTACTTTATAGATATGCCAGTTGATTCGGAATTATTGAAACATATTTTTATCCATTCCAGTTATTTTCAACGTCAATTACCCCCGAGATTGGAAGTTGTTGAAGTTGAGAAAAGCTGAATAAAATATTAAGTAAGTAACTTTGTGACATATTATAAGCTTATTTTTATCGTGTTGATATGAATATTACGTAGGTACTTTACGTAGTTATTGCTGTTGCAATAGAACGATTTCTAGATGATATTATACATCCTGATCTTGCCTGCCTGATGATGCATCACGAGCCCTCATAAAAACTTACAACAAAATTTAATTTTTCATCAAAATAATATACATTTCAAAAAGCCTGCAATCTATCTTGATATTAAGTATATGATGTTAACTAAACAACAAAGTGGTTTCACCTTCTAAATGTTCGTTGACCAAAGTTTCATTTAATAAACAGATTCTGATCCTATGTACGGTCGTCAGAATAGCTCCATGTTATGACTAGTGCCTGCCAACCCTCGCCGTAAAGCCTTGTTCACTGCGTATTATGATATTTCGCCATTAATAACAGCGGCGGTGTGTCCAGGGCGGCCAGGGCAGCCAGGGCCGTCAGGGCGGCGACCCCACGCCGATCCCGTGTTTATCCAATTTTATATGACACTCGTTTTCGACATTGAAGCGCTTTGTTAAAGCAAAATTAAATTGCAACCGATGTAAATTAGAATTGATGACGTTGGATATGTACTGTTTACAAATTTTACTGGCTTAATTTTTTTTAATAAATTCTATCGCTATTATTCTTATCCATTGCCAATATGATCATTGTTTTTAGTATGTTCATAGTATTCTATCTTTGTTCTATCTAGATAATTTTCTTAAAATTATAAATTTAGCCGTAATTTCTAAGCATTTTTGTCACTACCAAGTATTTTAACGCCTTTGTATAATGTTATAATTACATTCCCTCTCTGTTTGTCTATATTAGCACCATCTCGGCAAAAGTACATCTTCGTCCCTATTTTTAACCGACTTCAAAAAAGGAGGAGGTTCTCAATTCGTCTGTATATATATATATATATATATTTTTTTTATGTATGTTCGCGCATTACTCTGGCAATTATGAACCGATTTGAAAAAAATCTTTCTTCCATCCATTCTTTAATCCGTTAATTGGGTCCCATAAAAAAAAATTATTGCTTAGTAATAAGTAGTTCCTGAAAAACAAGAATGGTGACTGCGCACTGAGAGTTGGAGGAAAGCCTATATAGATGACTTTATGGTGCTTTTTAAGGACAAAAATGGTTATAACTCTGGTAAATATTTACCAATTTCAATGATTCTTTTTTTATTCGAAAGAAGAAACCACTGTAATGAACCTGTATGAATTTTATCACAACCGGATAAGAACTTCCTGGAGGACCATGAATGATATGGAGGAATTTATCTGGTAAAAACCATAAAACTGATGTTCTCCTTTACATTTCTCTGACAAATATGAACCGATTTCGATGATTCTTTTTTTATTCGAGAGAGTAAACTACTATGATGATTCCATGCAAATTTCATTACGATCGGATAAATTGTTTCAGAGTTTCTGAAGAAACATGAATTATGTAAAAGTATGTAGACGATAATGTGAAATCATAATGATGTCATAACCTACCTAGATCATTTTACCGTCTTCGATGGTTCAATCTTTATGTATGAAAATATCACTAAAAAGTATAAAATAAAATATTTTAAAAAAAAATTGAACCGACTTCAATAACACTAAAAATCATAAAATAATTTAAATATTATTGAAGTTGGTGCCAAATATACACAGCAGCTACGCTAACACCAACTTCTATAATATTTAAATTATTTTATGATTTTTAGTGTTATTGAAATCGGTTCAATTTTTTTTAAAAATATTTTTTTATGTTAGCAAAACACTTAAGTGTCTTGAAGTATTACATGCCCTTCCTCTTTCCTCTTTCTTTATATTAAGTGTAGAATATTGTTTTTCCTTCACTTTTCATATTATTTTCTAATTTTTCTTTTTTCTTTTTTGGAGTCACACCTCAAATTATTCTAATGCATCTAGCTTCCATAATGCCATACTCCATATAAATATCATACTCCATATTACTATTTTATACCTATTAGTTATAATATCTATTTCAGTATTTGACGGGCCTGTTGGTCTAGTGGTTAGTGACCCTGTCTGCTACCCAACAGGTCGTGGGTTCGATTCCCACCAGGTGTCTGGGTGTTTTATCTATATAAGTATGTATTTACAAAAAAAAAGTATATATGTATTAGTATCAGTTGTCTGGTTTCCATAGTACAGGCTCTGCCTAGTTTGGGATCAGATGACCGTGTGTGAATTGTCCCGGGATATTATTATTATTGATTACAATAAAGACAATAACTCTACATAAAATCCCAACAAGAAGTCGTTATAAATATATAAGATACAGTGCTACAAAGATTTGTTATCGTACGCCTTGGCACCGTCTTCAAGGCGGATAATTTACTTAAAACCCCACCACTTAGGCGTAAGGGTGAATGCAGAACATTTAGAGTTGGAACAAAGCTGACGACATCATATTTCGAGACAATGGCGGGGCTCTGGCGGGGACGTGGCGGCCATTTGTCAACGCCCGCGCCACGTCCGAGCCACGCACCGTGAATTAGCAGTTCGGTTGAGTCCTGACGTCTCTCAATTTTACTGTCAGACAATTTACCTAGCTGTATTACGTTTTGTAATAAAGACCAAAGGTTTAAAGACTACAGAACATTCTTTTTACATATGTACATTAATAAAAATAAAAAAATTCATATAAAATTCCTTAACGATTACTTGGTATCATAAAATTAACAGTCGAAGTTATTATAAAATGTGATACAGTAGTAACGTGGCTCGCCCCCAGAAGTCATTAAAATTTCGCCGCAGTACGCAGTTTGAACGAACTAATAGTGAAACTTCCAAACTCCCCGTGTTCCACAATGCGTGCAAATTTATATTAAGAGCACTATATGTTTAGCAATATTATTGCACAGTTCTCCAGTTTCGGGTTCCTGGCATAAAAGCTTTGAAACTCGACTCAACGAGCTCTCTCCGCGTAACCATTTACCACAGCCAGGAGAAATGCTAGTTCCTGTCCCTCACTGAAACTCGCAACTGTACTTCAACAATGCGCCTAGCACATCATACAATGCTTCCCTGCTCCTAATTCTCAACATGGCCACCAACGTGAACATCGCTATATTGTTATGGATTACAGTTTTGAGCATCTCATAACGACGGTAGCTACATAAGCCTTCCTCGACATCTTAGTGTATTGTTATAAACATACCACATTGCTCATTTTGTAAGCGCCTCTCCTCTCGCTGCAACCGGTGGAAAGACAATGTACGCCGCGAGACTAGAGCGGTCGAGAGCGAAGTTATTTTTACCGCCGTCCGTGTGACGTGCAGGGATGTCCTGTTTATTAATACGAGGTCCTCAGTGTTAATAATGCCGGTTACGTGTCAGTGGGAACGTAAGAGAATAGAATACTCTTTATTTGCACACCAAAGTAAAACATATAAAAAAACTTAGGTAATAATGTAAATTATGTACAAAAGGCGGCATGGCGGTCTTATCCCTAATAGCGGTCTCTTTCAGACAACCAAAACTTACGCGCGGTAATAATACGCACTTTTCGAAACGTTTGGTTTCTTATATGTATTTTGTGGAGCATTGAGTTTACTTTATTTCGTTTTACAAATAGCTGAAATGAAGTATTTATGGCGATTTACGAGAGCCAGCTTGTTTATGTACAACATTTTCTATATTTTGATAAGAGTACAATTACAAAACAATATTTTGGCTATAATGAATACTGAATTAACATTTAAAATACAGAACTCCTGTCAAGAGATACACGGAAAAATTAGGAATATTCGTAATCATTCCATCGCTTTATCCGAGACATTGTTTGAAATTGTTATAGCCCGTTGAATCCACGGAGCTGCAATTATAAAGGTTATTAGAACCGGCTAGAAGAACAATTTCGATATAATTCACGCGGTTGAAGCTCAATTAGCAGTCGTTTAGACATCGCAAGCTATGATCCGGCACGGAATATACGAATTAGCATTTTACGTGTTGTAATTAATGATTTACTCGCATTTAGTAACGTTGAATGCCCGAGTAGCCTATAAACATAATATTAACGACGTTGTAAGAAGTTTAATAGTAATTTATTAACAATTAATTGTAAGAATTATTAAATACACCCTGTATTTAATACATCTTACAATTAATTGTTATTATAAAAGTCGAGTTTAGGGTTTATCTTATTAAGGGAAAGACGAATGTATTATGCAGACATATGTAATGCCACAATTAACTATGTACTATCATGCCAAAATTACCTATTATATTAAAAAAAAATATAAGATTTCTTCAAATCCAATGTTTTCGTAAGAAGGAACAAATCTAGAAACTTAGAACAGGGCTATGGCGAGTATTGATCAAATTATTCAATCCAAAACTGTATAAATAATGCAACAAAAAAATACATTTTGCAAAAATGGATATTGTTATATTTATTATTCCCCGCGCTTTTTATTCACCTTTAAATTACAAGCAAATTAACCGCGGAATTATTACGTTTTCCCAATGTTTACCGACAGTTAAAATAAAAGTAGCATTTATTTTGAATGAAAATTTCCGCGTTCCGCCACGCCTTGATTGTGTCCAAACGTCGAAAGCGGCTTGTGGCGGTATTCCCCAATATTCTTTGTGGCTCTATTAATCGAATCAGCTTAAAGCATTTTGGCTTGTATTGGGGGCTGTATTGTCGATGAATATTTTGTTGCAATATCGCTAGTAACCATTTTATGAAATAATTTTATTGGTTATAACTTTTTCAGTGGATGCCTTTAGCTTCATAACAAAACATGACTGTCTCCAACTGGTTAAATTTATGATTGATGTACAGTACTAGGAAAATGTAAATAAATGTAGGATAATGTATGTAATGTATTCTACTAATTTATTATTAATAGCTGACCCGCGCAGCTCCGCCCGCGCTTTAATTACATTTTGCTCCCCTTTTCTCCCTACTTCCTTGATTTATCTCTCTCCATCTCTCTCTCTTATAATAAAAATCTAATTCTATGCTATTTCTCTCCCCTCCCGCTTCGGTCCCCGTCACACTTCTCCTCTTCCTGTCCCCGTTGTCCTCTCTGAACCCTCTCCCTCCTCTCTCTTCTCCCAACTTGCTCCCTCTCACCCCCTATACTACGTATTCTTGCTGCCCGTGCTTGAGAACTATGTTTAGAAAGTTGAGACCTGGCTCTCTTAGGCATTTTCAAATGTTTAAGAAAATGCTAATAGCGTGTAATATTCTAGCTCTGAAAATAACTGTTGTTTAGCCCTGAAAAGAACTGTTGTTTAGCCCTGAAAAGAACTGTTGGTTAGCCCTGAAAAGAACTGTTGGTTACCCCTGAAAAAATCTGTTGGTTAGCCCTGAAAAGAACTGTTGATTAGCTCTGAGAAGAACTGTTGTTTAGCTCTGAGAAGAACTTTTGCGTAGGTGTAGTTTTAAGAAAAAAATCTTATAACAATCGCACGAAAATTATTAGAATTTGCGCACGACCGCTGCGTAGGGAGCCGACCTCGCGTTTGAGCCGCGCGCGCGGGTACCTGTACCTTACTCATAGATCTAAACTCCCCTCCCGCATGCGCACCCCCGCCTTGGTGACGCTCACTTCGCAACGGGCCGTGCAGCAGAAATCTTTTAATTTATATGCAGTAATATTTTAATTTCGCCATAACTTCAAAACCAAATGTCCAATTTTAATCACTCACAAACCAAATATTATCTGCATAAACTGTACTTAATGATGAAATAATTTATTTTGATAAGGATTAATAGCATGAGTAAAATAAATGCGTTTAAATGTAATCCAAACAAAATTCAAGATTTTTAAATAAAAAAATGGTTGTTGGGCCTCACTCGACATAGATACGCGCGTGTGCCGCGGATTTTTTTGTAGATATTTATAAGATCTACAATTAATTAGAACATTTTATGGTTCTATCTCTTATAATTTAGGCAGCGTACGCAAAATAAGTAACTTTTCTGGTTGATTTTTTACACCTTGTGTCCGAAAAAACCCAAATATCTTACGGAACCCTATTTTTTTTTTCAAAATAAAATTTAGCCTATGTTACTCGTGGATAATGTAGCTTTCGAATGGTGAAAGAATTTTTAAAAACGGTCCAGTAGTTTTTGAGCCTATTCATTACAACCAAACAAACAAAGTTTTCCTCTTTATAATATTAGTGTAGATTAAAAGTGTATTCAATACCTAGCACAATGGGTGACCGTTATGTGGCACTTGAACTGAACCTCTCTGTGCTTCAGAGGCATAGAGGGCGCAGCAAGTCGATCCCGGTTATTACCGCCAAGTCAGAGGCCTAAAGGTAGCTCCAATAACACAGGTAAGTCAGCAATTAGAAAGAGAACAGCAGCACAACATATCAGGAATTCAATCGACACTCAATATAATAGTTAGACGTGTACGAAATAAATACTAATATGTATGTCAAAACAACAGCACCACGTATACCGAGCGAACTGGGCTCGCGGTGAGCGCGGCACGCAGTGAGCCCGACATTTGCCCAAATCCGTCACGTACAATATCCAGATATAAAAAAAGGTTCACCACTTCACACACTGATTGCGTAGCCTATACGGGCCTAGTTCTGTTAATATTGAGCCCGAATGAATTATATTACTAGCACGAAAGGATTTTACGTGTGATAGGTACCGTTCATGTTGAAGGGAAAACTTCTAAAGCACGATAATCGATCAAGTTTTTATGTAGAAGAGTTTTAATTTAAATATCGTGTACGTCAATATAGTTTGTTCTATATAAGAGCAAACCACTTTGAAATGTTATTTTCAGTACTATACTAAAGGGAAATACTAAGGGGATTTTATCAAAAATACATGTATTGTACAAATGTCCTTCAAGAAAGGTAAAGAAATGAGTACCGTTGATCGGCTTATAATATTAATGTAGTTCTATCGAGAGCTCTGCCTCTTTCCGATATTAAGTACTCTCAACACTTGAATAACAAGCAACTGTACATAATCCGATTATTATTTATTTATTTAGACGATATTATTTTACATACTCCGCGAATCTTTCATTTTCATTTAGGAGTTCAATGTAATTATTTCATTATACACATGTTTACTGAGGTACTTATGAATTAATTGTTCCGATAAACTATAAATATTGAATTAATTGTTTCTATTTATTCTCAGAAATTATGATAAGATGTTGAATTCATATTTTCATATTTGCCAAAATGAACTAATTTGTTTAATGTTTTGGGGCAGGTTTATGCAGGGAAATAACAGTTAGTGTCCTTCACAGAAGAACTCACCTGAACAGTCCCAGGCACAAGAGAACCAGTACCTTTTTGTTAGGGAGTTGTTATGGAGGAAACCTTCGATATGTAATTCCCCGATTTTTTTGTCAAGTACCGAGTCAGAATAGCACCCACCCATCATCCATCTCCCCCCCGTTGGGTGTCGCACGAGGCAATAAAGGGAAAACAAGAAGACGGGAAGAGCCCGTCTATTGGACTACCTACCGCCTATATAATTGCGATCCCCAAGACGCCTGCCACGCGTAGGGATTATGGCAACCCCTCCCCCTTCTAAGGGGGGTGCCTTTGTTCAGCAGCGAATGTCTTTCGGCTGGCGATGATGTTGACTAGTGTCAGTTATTGAGCAACATTCAGAAAATATCATTCGTATTCATATGTAATGAATAATCAATTTATTGAATGTAGAGAATTTTATAAAAACAGACATAATATTATATGAAGTTTTTAGGGTTCACTAAAAGGTAAAAAAGGAACCCTTATGGTGAGACTTTGTCAGTCTATCAGTCTGTCACAACCATATTTTTCAGAAACCACTGACGTCATCGATTTGAAACTTGGAATAGTTTTAGATCTTACTTACCCAACCTCATCGCAAATGACTAAAATATATATTATTCTTTTTTTTTAATGGAGGTCGAAATGGGTAATCAAAATTTCAAAAAATAGTGAGACTGCTATATCTAGTGAAAGGGCTTCATTTGCACATCTCAAAACAGATTTTTATATTGGTTAGTCACGTAGTTTTTGGCTGATAATCAATAATGTAAAAAAAATACCGCAATTATATCCGAAGTTGGTGGAGGGAAAAATCTGAAATAGTTATGGGTAACATATGACTATCTATATTTTACAGGTTCTTTCTAAATAGTACAGTTTTTTTAGTAGGTAATCTTAAAAAAACCTCGACAAGCAATCTTAGTTTAGCGGTTTATTTTGCTATCTCAGGTGTTAGACGAATAGTAAAATAGCTTTAATACGTCCAAAGACTGTATGGAACCCCCAGTGCACGAGTCCGACTCGCACTTGTCGGGTTAATTTTTTTAAATGTATTGTTACCGCGTGTATCTACATAGTTATAATTCTTCTATAGGAACCTGAAAGTGGTCCCGCAAGCCGGCGTAGTATGATTAATGGTCAACTTTACTCGGTCTATATTAAGGTCGAATGAAATATTAAAATCAAACGCAAATCCGTCTGTAACCCATCATTATTCAAAAGTACCCTGATCACGTGTTCACGATAACAATAAATAATAAAAAAACTAGCGTTCACGAAATAGAATTTTTTTTTTCAGCAAATAGAATTATTAGCAATATGTAAATGTTTGTGTCTGTCTCAATCTTAAATATTACTAGCTGACCCCCACAGCTCCATCCGCGCTCTTTTGACGTTAGGTAAATTTTTAATAGCATAGTTACAGTTGCGTTGAATACATAACCTCCTCTTTTAAAATTTTAAAGTATGCAGTTTAGTATGTAGGTATTTTAGAAATCTAAAACGTAACGTACTAGTACACTAATATCAGTGTTTTAGAATCCTCAATAATGTAACTTTATTTTGAAATGGTGCCCAAGAGGCTTCGCCTAGTTTGGGACCAACACTAATATAAAATGTAAATACTGAAATGCTAAATAAAGATTTATTATTATAACAGGACGTAGCTGATAAAACATTACATGGACCAGTCCCCATGAATGTACACAAAGGATCTATATATAATTTAAATGTTTGTATCTCAATCATCACATAAAGAAATAATAAAAGCGTACGATAATTCGGTCGTTATTCACTACAGAATAGAGAACAAATGTATGGGAATGACATATCTCTTCACGTGACTTAGCGAAGACATAATGTCATTCCCATACAAATATTTTCTATTATCTAGCATTCTGTATTGTAGAATGACAACTTGGCTAAGGGGTCAGCTGCTTTAGACTCCGATGAAATTGGGTTCCTTACATCAGTGAAACCTAATTCCTTTCAGATAATTTAAATTTCGAACAATAGCAACTGTACAATACATTATATCATCATGTATTATGTTCACTGAACCGTATCAATCAAAGCCCATCTACAACAAGATACTAACGTCAAAAGTGTACCACGTTTCCAAATTTCATTAATCGTCCCGTTCCCGGCCGGGATCGGGCTCCGGGTCCACCCGGGTCGTGCCAGGACCAAGCAATTATGCCTAATGGATGTGCTAAGCAGACGCGGTTTTATACGTCCCCGTATAATAATGGATAGCCAGTTTATTAGCCGAAATTATGTTCCTGCATTTAGAGTGACATTTAGTTTGAGTGAAATTTCAACTGCGATATTACCTACCAACTTACCTAGTTAAAATGATAGCGGACTTGTAACAAAAATCTAAATCCTAATAAAAATTACTTGTAATTTGAAACTGTCATAGATCACTAAAGAAAACTAAAGATCAAAATTCATCGACAATATTCATTTCACTTAGTTTTGTCTTTCTATTGAATAACAAGAAACTTTTTATTTTTAATAATGCCAATAAAAATGTGCCTTACCTTCTTACCTTTAATAAAATGTTATTAGATTCCAGTTCACTTTTACAGCTTTTTTGAACACCTTGTTATTTCTATTTGAATTTTGCTATTATTTAAAAATTCTAATATCTGAAATATTTATGATGAAATTCCTAGAATATAACTTAGTTACTAATTTTTCACTATTGAAAATCCTTTGGCTTCAAGAGGGTTGTATGATGCGATCCGGCCATAGGATCAGGCAGATACTATCCGCAGAAAACCTGATATTCTTAAAATGACGATGAGATATCGCACTTGGTTTTTTTTTTGGAGTGGAGGTTGCTTTTGACCACAGATGGCCATGACAGCTCTACCAGAAGAGAGCGAGTGCTTACGGCTCCAGCTTTAATGCTGGAAGGACCATCGGTTTGAGATGTAGCATAAGAGCGGTCTGACTTCCATCGAATCACAACACACCCCCACTGGGAAGATCTGGCACTTAGTGGGGTGATACTCGTCGTTGAAATCGCATCGTACGACCCTGTGGCCTCACTAGCGAGACCGTTGTCATATTATACATTATAGAGAAAAGAACATTCAAGAGCGAGTCGGTGGTTGATGATTCGGTACATTCTTTGGACATATTATAGTTAGTTTGCTATTCGTCCACTAACACCTCAGATAGCAAAAGTTTGTTTGTCAAGGTTTTTTTTTATGATTCCTAAGAAAACTTTACTACTTAGAAACATCAATTTATTTTTATTTGGGTTGACATAAACATTTATTACTTTTAATTATTTCAGATTTTTTCCTTTATATTTTTTGAAATTTTAAGCCAAAAACTACGTGATATAAACTAAAATAAAATTCTATTTTAAAATTTGCAAATGTAATTCTCTCATATGACACTCCATTTGACTTAGGTAGTTGCCTCATTTTGAAATATTGACCCCCATTTTGGTCCTTAATAAAAAGAAAAAAAAGAGAAGTTTTTTTCACTTGCGATGAAGTTGGGTTATGAATATATAAAACTTGGTATACCAAATTTCTAATCGACAAGCTTAAGTACTTGCCAAGGTAGTTACTAAAATTTATAGGTATAGATTATCAGTCTGTCACAGACAGATAAAGTTGAACCCTAAAAATGGAATTAAAATGAACCAAAAACCCAATGCAACTTAGGTGACCAGTCGAACAGGACTCACACCTCACACCTGATGGTGAGCGGTATGCCTGCCCATTAGCAGGTCCATCTTACTTCCAATATAAACTTTAGTTATCCAGTGTCTAGAAACTTTCATACCAAAACATAGCAATGCTTAGATGCAGAAGCTTTGCGACCAAACATCTGTCACCGTAGTGGCATAGTTAAATTAAAATGTGTTCTCAAACAAAAAAAATATGAATTAATTTTTTTGCATTAGCGTTAATTTTCCACACGGCACGCGGTTGACGTTAGTTAATTGAAATCGGCAGTAATTCGCGGCGGCCCTCGCCCTAAACACTAGTTTTGCAGTAAATGCAGCGCTGAATTACCGGTAAATTGCACACCTATATGAGCAAAAGCTGTTCCAGATTTTGCTTTAACATTTCTTTTTATTAAAGGTAAGTTTATAAAATATCGTCTGAATTACAAAAACCTGGTTTACTATTCCGCAAGCTGTTGTAGTTTAGCTTAACTCACTATCCTTAGTGATGTAATTCAGACGATATTTTATAAACTTACCTTTCACGATATTTTATAAACTTACCTTATTCAGACGATATTTTATAAACTAACTATAAACTAACTAATTAAACATTTGTAGCTTTAAGTTATGTGTGACGAACGAATAACCACGACAGATCACAATAATTAACAAAATGATAATCAAATCAATAATCTTTATTTTCAAATAGGCTTAACGGCACTTTTGAATGGTCAATTTTTTTAAAAGCTACCACCGGATCACAACGTGCCGTCAACTGAGAAGATCCGGCAAGAAAATGAGAAACTTTTGCCGTCAATTATTATTATTAAAATAAGTTTTCCCCTTAGATTATTTCAGGCATATTAGCAATTATGAATGAGCTTGTTAATCTCTGTGCTTTCTTGGGCATAATTATTCTGGATAGCTGTATGCGTGATCCGTAATAATACTATTTTTGCATACCAATGCATTTGGATTTTTTTGGAGTTAAGGCGCTGTTGGTTGCAGACAGTTCACTGAAGTGACACTGCGCTGTCGCTTAATAGAGGACTGACTCTACCATCCAGATCATAACGCGCCCCCACTGAGATCCAGCAGGAACCTCAGTGGGGTGATGTTCGTCGTTGAGGTCGCTTGCGTACGAGTCTCGTCGACGAGACCGGTAGCTGTATGAGAATGAATACTGATACATACTGCATTTGGCAAAACACGATGGTTTCTACGGTGCAAACTTACGCTTATATTGCAAAAATACCGAAACACAATAATTTCAACGGGCCATAGATTCGCAGTAATAACACTTGTATAATAGTCGACGAATACACGGTCATTTCAAACAGTTACCAGTCGACGGCTAACTCACTACAGACATGCGAGCGGACCGCTTTATAACACCAATTCGACCAAATTGCAGACCTTCCAACAGGCCGCACTGTGGGCCGCATTCACGGAATAACTGGGCAAAACTGGATGCTAGAATGTTAATTTTTTGCCTCTCCGCATCGTAATTTCATATCGTAAAGTATTTTTGCCAGCGCTCCCGTGTTAGTTTTTTTTATTAATAACATATGATACGTTGGCAAAAATATGGTATTTTTATGTATAGAGTAACATTGATAAATATGAATGATCACTGTTTTAAAACAATATGAACTGCAAACTGTCACTCCTAATGTATTATTTGTTATTTGATGAAGTGTGTATATTCTATATGAGCAACATCGTTGTAATAATAGAACGTAAACATCAACTGTAGTAAATAATTAAAAGATACTTCAGATATTGTGTTTATTGAAAGTAATTTAATTATTATATTAATACTGTACTAGAATTTGATAGTGTTGTAGGAACTTACTCTGTCTCAAAACTTTTTACAGTGCTACATATTCTAGCTATATTTTATTAATGATTAAGCAAGAAATAAGAAGCTTTTCAATTTTTTTATTTTTTAATACTGTGGGTGGATGTATCTCTAGCACCGCGCCGGGGGCAGTGTGCACTTTTGTTACCCCCGCCCCCCAAGAACGTACCCCCCAAGCGGGCATCTGACACTGGAATGACTCTGGCGAGGTCCAAACGAGGTGCCCAGAGCTTCTCCATAGCATCGATGAAGGCCACCGGTGAGGCTTTAGTGGCCAAAAATCCCACAATGGGGAGGTGGTCTCCGTAGGGGCGGAGAACGGATACTTTTTGAAGGTGTCCTACACGAGAACTAAAAAAATAAGTATCTGTATCCCTGTCACCAGAATTCAATCACATAATCATTTACGACGCATGCATTCTGTCAACATTTATTACATAATGTATATAAATGATTTTTCAATATACTTCACAAGCTTTATAAATGCGCAAAACACATTCTGTTTCATGTAATAAAATGCATATCAGTGCAACGTTTAAGTAAGTATATCAGCAATGTTTAGTTGTATGCCTACTGAGTTCTTTTTTTTATTTACCAAAAAAATATTTACAAATCAACCTGAACTCTTAATGATAATACAAACCAACGCTTTTTCGAGACTACTTTAAAATTTCTGGTTAAAACGTTTCAGCAATTTTAGGAAAGGTAAAAGGAAATTTTCAACGAAAATTGAATCAGCGGTTTTCAAGAGATGTTGCCTTTTATAAGTGAAGATAAGCGAAGTAACCCGAGTCACAGGTACGGGCCATATCTAAGTAGGTACTTATCACCGTTCGCTTTGAGCAGGTCACTCGTCAGCTTAATTAGGTACGTATTAATTAGGCATGGATGGATCAGTGAAATATCCTTAGATGGGTACCACATTGTACATAAAGGACCCGTCAATTAGCTATTTTTCTTTCTTTATTTTTCATTATAATATTCTTCCTTTTCATATAAGTATATATATGTATATAGCCAGGGTGGCTAACTACTAGACCAACAGGTCCGTCAACTAGTTTACATATATTTTACTTTAACATAATTAACCGGCTTCAAAAAGAAAGTTCTGTATTCGACGGGTATGTATGTAATATTAATAAAAACGCGTAATATTCACATAATATGTTAGTGTACGTGGGCTTCTAAACAAATAATAAATAAATAATATAATAAATATTTATTTCACCAAAAGATGTACAACAAAGTAAAGCCAATAATTAAGCAATTGAAACATACAACAAAGTAATGTAGGTTACAAAGTAAACCTTATGCACTAAAAGGCTAAATACTTAAATATAAAATTGGGAACATCTGCATCTGAACTAGGTGTTACCCTGTATCTCGGAATGCAGCCAACCCCTAGAGAAATGAACATTTTTAGCCATTACATGTTTAAATTAAATCAATAGGTTTGCGTTATTACTGCCATTAACTCCGAGCAAGTTTGCGCGTGTATGTGAGTGAATGTAATTGTGTGTATGTGTTTGTGTGTCTGAGTGTGTGAATGTGATAATAAATATGAAAATACATATATAGGTACTCTTTTTGACTATATCGGTATCTTTAACAATTCCTCAGTCTCATCATAGGAAAGTGATAGTAGATATTCTTGGACTTTCTTTTTGCAGTCCGTCCTGTTTAACGGATATATATTGTTGGTTTTATTAATTTTTTTAATAGATGTACGGTCCAGAAAAGGCATAGAATCTTTTAATAAAGGCAGTTTTTGAGACATGTTTAGGACATACAGCATATTTTCTACGTTTTGTCAGAATTTTTGGATCATATGTGAGTTCAGCATGTTGTTTCTGAATTATACTATACAGGTATAGTTGCCGAACATTTAGCACATTAAATTGCTGGTAAAGTTGTATAGTGGGATATACAATAGGTTTGAACATTATTACTTTTAGGATAGCACGTTGGGCCACTTCTATTTGGTTCATAGTCGTCTTAGAAGCTCCCCCCCAGGATGATATACAGTACTTTATAATTGATTGACAAAGGGCAAAATAAATTTGTTTTAGCAGATTGAAGTCAGCCACATGCCTGAGAAGTTTAAATACATATATGTATTAGTTTCCGAAAAAAATATTAAGATAGTCACTTAAGCTTTAAAGACCATATTAAATTACAGAGTGCCCGACTCAGTAATTTAATATGGTCTTTAAAGCTTAAGTGACTATCTTAATAACTTTTTTGCGTCTTGGTTGTGTTGTGGTTATAGTATTGTTTGCTAATGCTGTTTGTATATTGGAGATAAGATAGTTCAAAGAAAAGTTGGGATCTTATATTGGATTAAGGTCAATGAGTGATAATATGTCGTGTTTTAATTGTTCTGCGTTTACTTTTTTAGATATAGAACCTGTAAAGTTTCTAGGCTGCTTGAGTTCGAGAAATATTAGTACAGGATAATGATCAGTCAAAGTAGCACGAGGAACAACAGTGAAGGCGGGCAACTTCGTTTTTAGTAGTATATGGTCTATACAGGTCTCGCTGATCTGTCGCGTCACTTCAGTATGGGCTGCTAAAAGGCCATGATAGGCAGCCAGTGTGAGATATTTTTCCCCGTAACATTCCATTTTGTTGTCATTTATGGCAATATTAATATCACCAACCACAATAATATTTTTAAAGCTTGATACTTTAGTTAGTACTCTATTTAGGGATTCTAAGAAGCTATCGATATTTTTGTTGGCCGGTGAACGATAAAGAGATATTACAGCGGTGTGTTCAGAAAATAATAATAAACAATTAGCACCTTCAAACGGAGGCTCTTCTCCTGTAAAGATCAGATCTTCTTTGATTTATTAAATTTCATGAGTGTATGTATCTACATATGTAGGTTTGTCCACCGATTTCTCAGATACTATGAATCTGATTTTGTTAATTCTTTTTGCAATAGTTTTACTATATTTCAACTTAACTTAAGGAAGAGTATATGTTTCATCAACATCGGTTCAGTAGTTTTGAAGATATAGACTGTTAATGTTTCCCACAAGTTACTCTAGCAAAGCCATTCGAGTTGCGTGATAACGTGAACGCAAATTATAATGATGAATAATAGTGAATCGCATACAGCTTGTTATTTTTAGGACTTTACGACCATATTCCAAAAAAGGGTAGCCAGAGAAGTATATTTTTATATAAGTACATTTTATATTATAACTGATCTGACGTACTGCTGATATCTTAGTTACATAAAATTCACTAAAACGTGTCAAATATTCAGAAAAAAATAAAACCGAATTCAAGGAAAATGATCTAAAAAGCTTTAAATAAATAAAATAATATTGAAGTCGGTGACAGTCGATGCATAACCATAACCGACTTCAATATATTTTCGTTATTTACCTTTCTAGATCATTTTCTTTGAAGTCGGTGTTTATTTTTTCGGCTCATCAGTTTATTAGTTAGACACCTTGACCGCTACACATTAGCTCGTGGGTTCGATTCCTACCTTGTGTCTGGGTATTATTTAGTATCTGTTGCATGGTTACCATAGTACAGGCTCTACCTAGTGTAAGATCAGGTGACCGTATATATATATTATCCCAGTATATCTTAAAAGTTACAAAAAATTACGCACTATAAAATATAACTCATGTTCATTGAGGTTCATGGGGTAATATAATTTAGCAATTACAGGTGACTTATAAATCTTTGCATCTTCTTTCTATGATAAAAATGTTATTGTCCTTAACGACTTCCCTTCAGGCACTAAACACATTGAACATGAAAATAAAAAGGCAGAAAAAAGCAATCCTCGCGGCGACGTCAAGTAGCGAACGGGAACGAAATTAAGTGTCAGGAACAGTGTATAAATCTTATCAGGGAGCACACGCTCTGTGATTTTAAACAATCATGGTACGAGGTCTGCCCGAAAAAAGTACACCCGACACAATAGCTCCTGTCGCTCGGAAATATGAGTTATGGTGCATGGGAGTGCGACCACTGTGCGGAGGGGTGACAAGACAACCGCGTACCACGAGATATCTTACAAATAACATTAGCGTTTAAGCTTTTTTGTTCGCCTTCGAAGTGTAGATTTACATGCGACATTTTTATAACTACTTACATATAATTATATAGGTAAGCTTTTTTCCTTTTATATAAGAAGTTAATAAAATAATAGTGTGGCAGCATTTGCCGCTCCGTTCAAAATTACTAAGATAGAGATAGCTAGATATCGAGATCGAAAATACCTAATCATAAACTACCCCGACAGTCGAAATAATTATTTTTAGAATTAAAGTTAATCGGCGTTTGTGAGTGAGGCAGTACATCTACATTAAATGTACATCAACGCTACGCTCCTACACTTAATGCTATTTTGCATCGCCACTGATTGCACCTTAATCGTTTTGAATTACTTAAATGTGTTTTAAATTATAATAACCAGACACTTAGCTATTCTCGCAGTAAAAGAAATGTTTATAAACAACCAATTTCGTTAAAAGCGACACGCGTGTTTGTAATTTTCGTTTGGTAATAGGTGACAGACCATTGTCTGTCGTGTGAATCGACATCTGTCATAGTACTTGTATACGAATATTTTTTTCACCTCAAAACTATTAGTTACATATTTATAAAAGTTATTAATACTTGAATAAGAGAGGGTAATGTTATATAGCTATATAATTGTGACTAGATTACGTAGTTACAAAAACGTTACAAAGGTACTAAAACACAGTTTGTGTAACCGGCTGACTAGAGATATGTCAACTTAAAAATCAACGTATTTTACTTCTTTTAAGTTTTAAAGTGTCTGCCCACATGACTGGACCATTCTATGACCAAGCTATGAATGTATCGGGCATATTTTTTTGTATGCAATGCTGTGTCGTGTACACATGGCGACACCTCAACGTAGACTATTTGAACTTTGAAATATTATAAGTAGATCGCTACGAATCATGCGAGAGGATGCCATATTATGTTGTTGTTATTTCGTCCAACTCGGTGCGTACGCTCCGCATGCTCCCTCCCTTTCTAACAGTTATCTGTGTTGTATGTAGTTATTGTTATATGGGGTGTCAATCTTTATGTGTAGCCATGTGTATGTTCATGTGAAATTAATAATATGAATTCTGCATGGTCGATGTCGATGCTGCCGCTGCCACCACAGTTTAAATATCACTGTCTATATTGTCTGTCTGTGTGTGTATTTGTAGCAGTTTGTTCATAGTGTACTATTTACACTGTGGTACAGTTAACGGGCCCGTGGGTACCGGACACAAAACGGGCATGATACGTTTGGGATGCGTAGTACCTAATCTCCGTTATTTCTTTTCCGTGCCGCGAACGTATCAACATTCATAGCATGGTATGGCCGGGTGTACTGGGTAGGTACTGCTTCATCATCATCATCAACAGCCGAAAGACGTCCACTACTGTACAAAGCCTCCCCTTTAGAAGGGAGGGGTTGCCTGAACGCCAACGCTTGTGGATCGCAATATAGATGGTAGGTAATCCATTAGAAAGACGCTGCTGCCCGTCTTCTTGTTTTCCCGGACACCTTTTCTTCTTACGGACATCCAACAGGAGATGGGAGGGTGCTAGTCTTAACCGGACACCCCACGGATCAAAGATACTGCCTACTGCCGTATAAAGATTTTTCGCTCCTTTCATAGATAAAATATTAATAGTATCATTGTGCTCTTAGGGCCTTTATTAGATGGTAGACCTGATGATCAAAGAACTGTACAGACAATTAACACCGCAGTGTCAGATTTGTTATTTTGCTGCAGCAGTGTATACATTTTTGGCAAACAAGATGGAGAAATGATTGGGTTTCTAGGGGGTTTAACGACTAATATCTCAGCGGACAAGCAGCAGCACATTGCAGCTGTCCATGCGACGCTTACCATGAGGAGGATGACCCGTTTCGTAAATTAGATAATAAAACCGAACGCGACCAGTGAAACAATCAAACAAACAATATTTGCGTGTTTAATCAGATTATATCAGTCCGTCCGCTCGTGATTAACGCGAGTGTATTGAAAAAGAGCAAACAGCATTGCGCACGCCACTCGCAGTTGTATTAATGAACCGATAACCCAATTACGGTAATTATGCGATAGTCCGGCGAGCACTAATCAAACTGCTCCCATCTATTTGTCACTCATCTTCGTATAGTTACAACCTACAATAATCTTGTTTTAAATTATCACACTATTGTTAACAGCAAGCGGCCTGAGTGATCTAATGGACAATTGGGCTTTCTGTGTTTGTGTGGGTTTCTCTCATTCTCAGTAGGTACAGGAATTTAATTAAGAAGGAATCGTATTTTGTTGGGTTAAAATGAAACGAATTTTACGGATTATATACAACAACAACGGACTAACAATAATAATTAGAAGACCTGAGGCAAGGCAACTATGACATATGGACAGCTACCACCTCAGTTAGTAAAGTATTCGAAACGTCGGGTAATTAAAATCAAAAATAAACCGCGATATCATCCGTAAAATTAGTTTCATTTCAATGTGTAGTATTCGCGTAAATATCAGAAATCATTTTGTTGGGTTAAATAAATCCAGATGAAAAGAATTGCGGTAAACACATAACAATGTGATTTATTATTTGTTTGGAAATTCATCATCATCATCATCATCATTGATCGAAAGACATTGCTAAACAAATACCTCCCGCTCATGGGAGGGGTTGCCATAATCCCCACGCGTGGCAGGCGTCTTAGCATTTAAATAAAATAAAATCGGCGACCATTTTTACACACCATTTTGATATTCAATTAGTGTTAACATAAATTATTAGAACGCTCAATAAAAATCGCCATGTGGTAATAATTCCAGTATTCATCCAACACATCTCGCGACTCTAATCAGAATATCAACGAGATCAAGACTTGCGATTTTGTAGGATCTTGGATTACATGTAATAAAGTGTTAGAAAGCATTAGTTATCTACATACAACATTATGAGTAGGTTAAGAGAGGACTCCAACCTCTTCCGAGAATAACGGCGGCAGGGTTGCGATCCCAGGTCCCGTCAGGTTACAGGGAGCTATATTGCGCCCCCCACCGGCGTGGTCTAAGGCACTGATGGACACCTGCTGTAGATCTCACCCGCCACTGTTAAATAAGCGGGAACCCAGGTTCCCGCTTATTTGACAGTGGCGGGGGTTTTAGTGAACAAGAATCCCAAATAACCAAGTTGCCCCTCAGGGTCCCGGGGAACTATTAAAGGTTTTCCCAACGACAAGAAAAAAATAGGACTCCCTATATTATGAGTTTTGTTAAGTTACTTTCTATGCTATGAATAAAATTGCATAAATGCATCGGTTAATAACATGACATTATTAAAGGCAACCATTTTCATTCTAGCCTTCTGAATTGTCTGGCAGCTGTATCTGGGGACAGACGGTACAATTCATTTCCTCGCGAGTCCCGGGCCCCCCGGGGCTCCCGGGGCGCCGTGCGCAATGACGCTCCACTTTGTAATGAAATAATAATCGCGTCTCAGTGTCTCAGCTGCGAAACGCCTTAGTTTATTTATCAAAAGACAATATTAGGATTTCAAAGTACCGCCTCGGGTGTTACGCGGATAATCCCCAAGTCTACAATTTACTAGGTGGCCGATTGTTTCTTTCACAATTTAAAAACATTTTTCCAATGCTTGATATTCTGGTAATTTAGTACTGAGATTGGATTATGTGACTTAAACTCAAACGATAAGTCAATTTTGACCAACCTTGGTTACCGCGTAAGTGGGTACTAGAGGCCCTAGGCAAGGAGCCAGCCAGGTAGGTAGGTACCACCGCAGTGTCAGATGTTCTACAGCAGTTTCCTGATGTGTTCCAGTGTGAAAGGGGCCGTAGCTGGTGAATTCATCTGGTTCGATAGACGTCATGACTAAAATACCTAGTAACCAGCAGTCGGGCAGCTTCCTATAGACATGCGTGTAGCTTACCATCAGGTGGCCGTCTTACCTGTAATAAGTTGAATAAAAATACACTTACCGACCTGTAATATCAACCGGACAACTAATAATAGAATACTTTTTTAAAAATACGTACTTGAAGAGTTATTTATCACCCAGTTAAAGGGTGGCAATCGAACCCAGGCCATGGTGTCAAATTACTAGACAAATAGGTCTATCATAACTTTGATTGATACACCAACCATGGATAAATTTACTATTTTATTCTTTTAAATTATCGTCGGTTACCGACTCATATAAATTCTATGCGAATTAATTTAGTGGTTGAATAAAGATAAGCTGTCATTAGAAGGTCTGTACCACAAA
This sequence comes from Furcula furcula, assembly GCA_911728495.1. Taxonomy (NCBI): domain Eukaryota; kingdom Metazoa; phylum Arthropoda; class Insecta; order Lepidoptera; family Notodontidae; genus Furcula; species Furcula furcula. Next base: position 30,822,321 of record OU452245.1, on the reverse strand, counting down.
ACACCGGACTGTGTCACTCAATTACCATTAAACATTCACTAAAAAGAAACCCTAGTTATGAAAACTTAAACTTTAAATTAAAGCCTCATTCGTATTCACAGCTGTCACTTATCTACACTTAAAGATCATTCGATGATAGTCAAAAGTCAAAAGTCAAAATATCTTTATTATGTATAGGCCCCACGGAGGCACTTACACAAAAATCATTTTTACAAACTACCACCGGATCGTAACGCGGCCGCTACTGAGAAGATCCGGCAAGAAACTCAGCGGGCTTGTCTTTTTGTGTCATTTTTTTTTTAAAAATAGTTTTACAAATTTTACTTATGTCAGCCTTAAACTTCTAAGCTTGCATGAGTTGAGCAGTTCAAGCCCACGCAGCTTTATCCTCCAGGTAATCCGAGATTTTATAATAAGCCTTTTTTGACAAACGGCTTTTTATCAAAGGTTTAAATTTCTTTATTGGAAGATCTCGGATATCCTGTGGCAGTTTGTTATAAAAGCGTATACTTTGGCCCATAAACGATTTGCCTGTTCTGTGGAGACGCGTGGCATGTACAACAAGATCGTGTTTGTTCCGGGTATTAATATTATGTGTATCACTATACTTTTTAAAAGAACTGATATTTTTTTTAACATAAACTAAATTTTCAAATATGTATTGTGACACAACCGTTAGAATATCTATCTCTTTGAATTTCTCTCTAAGTGAATCAATAGGAGCCAGATTGTAAATGGCTCTCACAGCTCTTTTCTGCAGAATAAAAATAGTATTAAGTTCTGCAGAAGATCCCCACAGTAATATGCCATATGACATAACACTGTGAAAATAACTGAAATAAACAATTCTAGCGGTTTCAACATCAGTTAAACGTCTAATTTTCTTGACTGCATAAGCCGCGGAACTTAGCCTACCCGACAACTTCTTAATTTGTGGGCCCCACTGTAGTTTGGCGTCAATTGTTATACCTAAAAACACAGTCGACGCCTCAAGGTCCAACGCTGCTCCATTTATTTCTACATTGGTTGCCAGCTGTCTCACATTAGGAGTTACAAATTTCATACATTTAGTTTTGGTCTCATTAAGTTTTAAATTGTTAACATTGAACCAATGGACAACCATAGAAAGTACATTGTTCACTTCGTCATAATCATGGAGTTTACGCTTAACTTTAAATAGAAGAGATGTATCATCCGCGAACAATACAATATTAAGTTTGTCCCCCACGAAGTAGGGTAAGTCATTAATATATATTAAAAACAAAAATGGGCCTAATATTGAACCTTGAGGAACGCCCAGGGAGACCACGGAACCTGGAGATCTCTTACCGTTTACATCGACCCTCTGAATTCTATTATTCAAATATGAAGTCAGAAGGTCTAGAGCTTTATTCCTTACACCATAGTGGCGTAATTTCCTGACCATCGTGTCGTGATCTACGCAGTCAAAAGCCTTGGATAAATCACAGAATATACCAAGAGCATCCCGTGATTCCTCCCAAGCCTCGTAGATATATTTTAATAATTCGACTCCCGCGTCTGTAGTTGAGCGATTCTTTCTAAAGCCGAACTGTCTATTGTGAAGAAGATTATTTTTATTAAAATGATCCAGTATTTGACATAGAATAAGCTTTTCAAAAATTTTACTCAAGGCTGGCAACACCGAAATTGGCCTGAAATTTATGTATGTACCTACCTAGTTTTTGAGATACCTATTTGTAATTTCAAAATAATTCTGGTAATATAATAATAGCAGAATAATATCCATCCTCTCATATCATCATGACCATTTCTTCTCCCGTACTCCGCATGTGTAACGCTAACAGTCCCAGTTCCAACATCGCTGGACTCTTATCGGTGTTCCGCGTCCACTGCCGCGTCACAATGATTAACGAGCCCGCAAACCTAGACAAAGCCGGCATTGGGAGCGCACAATGCCCAGCGGCCATAAAAATATATATTACACATGTCTTGCCACTATTGTACTTTGTCTGGCTTTTGTGGACGTTTTATCAAACTAGCCGCTTGGGTGCGAAGCTCGATTTTTTATTTCTATGCGCCACGTTCGTTGTGGTGGGATCGTATGCATAATACGTGAAACTAAAGTTACGTTACATTGTGTTCTTCCAGTTTGCTGAGCAACATGAAATTGGACGATGACCTGGCAATTTCAACCAACTGGCTACACGTAGATTAACATGATTTTTCGTGAAAAGGGAATTCAATTTCGTGATAAGGTATTCCATCTTTAGTATATTGTAACGTTGGACAATGGTTTAGGTATGATTTAGGCGAGTAATGTCTGGGCTCGACGAGTAAGTTCACATAAAATTATAAAAACAAATATTTAACTACTAATTTATATAAAACATTGCTTCCAACGCTAAACGATATTCGCATGTTGCACACACATTTCATAATTTTAAAATGTAGGATACGGCTATGTATTAAGTTGAACACGAGCCAACTCAATAACTTCGACATTCATCCGTACACAAAGATCTGAACTGGCTTAACTGCCCCAATAACCTTCGTAACATATAATCAAATAACTGCGGGAGCTTACTCGCCCTAAATTAATGATCAGATTAATCCTGAAAAGTGTCTCCGGGTCTCGAAACTCGGACGTTCGAGTCTTCCAGCGATAACTTTCCGGATAAATTTTGAGCTTCATAATCCAAGATTCTAACTAATTTATGGGGTGGCCTATTTCGGTGTGACCTCCTACGAGTGCCGGTATACAATAGGCTCATGTTATCAGCCATGGGGATCTGTGTGGGTGAGCACTCGATAGATCGTTAACACTTATACTTAAAATAATATCCATTGTGTTGCGATGTAACTGCTTTCGACTTGAGTGAATACGATTTAAAAACGATGAATAAAAACCAATTCACAAATTAACAAGTAATAAATTTGATTGAAAGTAAGTAAACGAATTTAGCAGTCGTTATTGAATCAGTCGACTTGAAAGAGATTTTACATTTAATAAGGGCAAAAGGAATTTTACTAGATGTTGATACTAATAATGCAATTAGATTCCATCGTAAATATAGATCAAAAAATATTAATACCTATATTTTATACTAGCCGTTAAGAGGGCTTTCAAGTGCGACAGCCAAAAAACTGAGAATGCGGTCTTTTATATTCGAAATTATGAAAAACTGTAATAATTCTAATATGTTTTTTTTGGTCGGTGAACTGTGTTGTACTTTTATCTTGAAAGTTAGCAGATTAAAAATTCCAAAAACCTCTTACTTACTTCTCAAAACCAATGTTTTATAAGACCATTTTTTTTGTCTGTGCGAAACACGTGAGTTTAGATTCCATTTCCTAAGATTACATCCCTGTTAAAATAATAAATGAGTATGCAAACATCATCAAAAACCAGTGGTTAAGAAAGTTGGCAGAAGATATTGTTTAATTTATATTGTTTACATATGTAAATAACCATCAGACTGAAACGAAAATTTGCGAAAATTGCTCGGTTTAAATAATGTTTCTAGCCCTTCAAAATCTTTTATGATAAAAAAATAAATTTTTTACTAACAAGAAGAGCTATTTTTGCAAACAATATATTTTTTTTATATTTTTTTATACGGCTAATTTTCCAAAATAAATTATTTTAGTATTGGTATAAAACGACATGCGTCAACGCAGAAAACTCAGTAGCGGCTGTGGCCTCGTACAGAAAGGACCTGTGTCGCTCTTGCTCCCACCCAGCCTCTCGTAAATCACGATTCGAACAGTACATACGCTGTGCTTCAAACTACGACGAAGTAATTTTAATACTTTACGAGTATTATTTTATTTTTAATGATATAATATTTGTTTGATTTTAATTACAACTTATATTTATCATTATACTAAATTATTAGTAGGTATTATATCATACCAATATGATACAAGCAAAAGTATGTATGTATGTATGTAAGAATGTTTGCAGTGTAACCAGATTTAGCAGAATTTAACCCCCATTTTTTTTCAAAGCAGTTTTAACAGAATCTAATACACTGGACCGCAACGAAAAAGGGTCGGTTAGAAAATCTTCAATATCTTCAAAAGTACCTGACCTAGCTTTATGAAATAAAGACTAAATTAAAGAATATTTTAATGTGCTTACAAGAAAATAAAAATAAATAAATTCAAGCTATTTATTTTTAATAAATGTAAAATAAATAAAAATGCATAGTTTTTCCAGTATTCTCATAAATGTAAATTGGTTACAGATGTGCCGTTTTCACGCATTTTAGTACTTTGTGTTGCCTCCACGAGCTTGCAATACTGCTGTTATGCGATTTGGCATACTTTCTGCTAGGTTTTGGAGCTGATACTGCGGAATATTCTGCCATTTCTCTATTACAGCTTCTTTCTTTGCTTTCATTTCACGTAGCGTAATTGGCAGAGGATTCCGCTGATGTACACATCGTCACAGTTCGTCCCATGCATGCTCAATGGGGTTAAAGTCGGGGTTGCGTGCTGGCCACGCCAAATTTCTGATACCGACTTCTTAAAAATAGACAAACACTATCTGAGCTGTCCGCGGGCGGGCATTGCCTTGCATAAAAACGGCATTCTCGCCTATGTCCACTAAAAAAGGGACCAACGTAGTCATTCAGAATTTCAGTGACATATGTTTCTGCAGTTAAAGTGCCACTTTCTATCACCACTAGCTCAGTGCGGCTTTCGGATGAAATCCCAGCCCACATGTGAACAGAGCCTCCGCCGTATGGTACTTTTTCTGCTATACAGGCTTTGTTATAGCGCTCTCCCGGTCGTCTGTACACTCTTTTCCTCCCGCCGTGCTCGTATAAACAGTATCTAGACTCGTTTGGAAACATAACTCTTCTCCGTCATTCAGAGTCCAATTCTCGTATTCTCTACCATAACTCCACCTTGAGTTTCTGTGGTGTCTTTCCAGTTTTGGGCCATTTGCAGGTCTTAATGGCTTTAAATTTGCTTCAGCCAGATGCCGCCTTACTGTATCCGTACTTAAATTGTTTCCTCCAGCTCGTGAATGATGATTCTTTACTTCAACAGCCGTAAGAAAGCGATTTCATAAAATTATTGACACCATATAACGATCCTCCCGCGCCGTCGTGCACCTTGTTCGGCCTGTTTCTGGTCTTTGAAGATAAGATCCAGTTTCATGGAAGTGCTGGAGTACTCGCTGAACTGTAGAAAGAGTCACACCAACAGTTGTCGCTGTATTTCACTGACTGTGCCCATCTTCAAGCATTGTCAGGATCTTGGTACATTATTCAGGGGTTAACGACATGATGACTTCAGAATAATAAAATTTATAAGATAGTGACGCCATATTTATAACTTCTTTATTGCAAAGCTAAAACAAAGGCGAAACAATTGATTTGACTTTTTTTGGTACAAAATTAAAAAACGACCATTGTTTTACATATTTTTTTTATACATTTATCAAAAATAAATAAAAACTTTTTTATATTATTTTATGCGGCATTAAACATTCTTTAATTTAGTCTTTATTTCATAAAGCTAGGTCCAGTACTTTTGAAGATATGGATGATTTTCTAACCGACCATTTTTCTTTGTGGCCCAGTGTAGTTCATTAGAAATTTAAGTTCAGCAGAAATTTGCGTAAAACACGTAATGAAATCATTATCTTTATATAAATCCACTTTCTATTTACCTACGTCTGACTATCAGTACTCACAGCGGATCTGTGTGTCTGAAGTTGGGTTTGGCAAACCATTGCACAAGTAGTCGTGAGTTGTCAATAAAAAACACAAAAATATCAAGCTTTTATTTAACATGCACTATTTGTATACCTACAGTATGTAAGTTGTCCGTTAACATGGGCAAACCATTTTTCGACCATTTGTTTAGTGTTTAATCTTCCCTTAATTTGCACAGGCGTCATGTTATATAATGAAAAGAAGAAGTAAATGCGTCATTTGCTATTAGTTACTAAAGAGTTCCCTATTTTATCAGATCCTAATTATATAATAAAATATGCGTTGAAACATAAACATTTAAATAACTCCATTCAAATCTGTTAAGTAGTTTTTGAGAAAATTGTGAATATACATTGAATGCTACTGCGGTAATAAAGAAACTGTTGGCAAAATATCATAATTTACAATACATACAATTAATCAGAAATCAAATAGTTGCCCAACGGATCAAGACTGTTTTTCATATCACTAGAGTCTTTGTATGTGTGCGTGGAGCGTACAAAGGCGCGTCGGCCGGTCCTGCACGTGTAGGGCGGTCCGTAGATACCTAAAAGCTACTACGCGAAATAATTGAGAACGCTCTTAAGGAATGTCACATCAAAATGTATTACTATAGGAGATGAACAATAATGTAATTATTTCATTTACAAATTAATAATATTGAAGTTTTAAAATCTAGAACATCAAAAACTCTATTAATATGTAATTCTGTCCAATTTGGACCCATTCAAACAGTTGAAACGGTCTTTAAATCCGAAGTCCACTTGTAAGTTCTGCAACAGTACTCACAGTTCACAGGGAGTCTGCGATGGAAACATTTTAAGATTAAGCCTGTACTTGAGGGAGTTAAGTTTCAATAAACTTGCAGCGGGAAGCAAGATTTCTCAAGCTATGATTAAATATCGATTCAGATTGTGAAATAGACTGGGAACGGGAACAGCTAACATTCAAGTTAGTTGACTAAAATAAATCTAATGCAACGTTAACAATGGTGGAAATGTTACCAAATAAGAAAAAAAATTATAGATTAAACTCAAGGTTATTGTTGATAATGTAGCATTTGATTGGTTATGGTGAGTACATTGCTATGACTAGTATAGTTATGTTTCTCAATAAGAGGACTTTATGCAAATTCTTGTGAGAAATAAATTCCTTTAACCACGACCATATTATTAAATGTACATTATATACACAACAAGAGACAAGTTTCCAACGACTAGTCCTTTAACATTAACGAACTAGCCTGCCGAGCGGAATATCCCGAATATCTTCCATTAGAAATTTGATTTTCGATAACACGGCATCAAGATGAACCTTAGTAGAAATGAGGATCTCGTAAAGTTTTATTACTCCGCTAATAAAGTGGAAGTTCCACGGTGGCAACGGAGGAATTTCGATAGTATCTAATTCCCCGTCCATATTGGCCGGCACGCGTCCGGAATCTTAATTATTATTATGATTGAGATTTGTTTGGACTTAATTGCCCCTTGCGGCCCACCCGCTGATTTATTTTTCACTTGTTGTCATTCATCTTAATTGATCTTCGTTTACTTTTCGGATTTTACTTTTGACCTTTCAAAGGGACGACGTGACTTTCTCGCTATCAATATTGGAGTAAGATCCCATCTGTGATTTTACATGAAGCTGGGAATTATGAAGCAATTATAGGACAACTTCAAACGTTGTTCGTGCAAATGGTACCGTCTGGAGGTTTTAATGGGATACCAAATTAAGATACTTTTTTAGGGTTCCATACCTATATTTTAGATCTTTTTTACCCGCACAGATTTTTATTTTGGCTTATGTGACGTAGTTTTTGGCTGATAATAAAAAATGACAAAAAAAATACCGTTCCCCCCCCCTTATCTCCGAAGTTTGTGGAGGGAAAAATCTGAAATAATTATGAGTTATGCATGTCTATTTATATTTTAAAGAAAAAATAAAATGATCTTTCTAAAAAGTAAAGTTTTTTAGTAATCCTAAAAAAACCTCGACAAACAAACTTAGTTTTGCGGTTTGGTTTTTTTGCTATCTGAGGTGTTACATGAATAGTAAAATTACTTTAATACGTCCAAAGATGGTACGGAACCCTCGGTGCGCGAGTCCGACTCGCACTTGACCGGTATTTTTTTATTATGACTTTCACAAAAATACTTACTAACTGAACAAACAAAACAAAATAAACAATACTGGAATATTAAAATATACACTAATTTCTAAAACTTGCCAAGCGATAGCAAATATTTACTCGTACAAAGTCGTCCGGGTTAAATGAGCCTGCTCGTAATTAGTAAAATTTTCCATATTAGATTTTAACTATTAAACGAACAAAGGGCCCTTTAAACTTAATTAATAGATTTAGGATTAATTTGTAACTTTGTAGAGTATGGATGCAAACCGCAAGCCACTGGAGGGTAGCAAATATGTACGCTTCCCACAAAACAGCTACGAAATTTCTTAAAAACTGCACTAGTGAACGATGTTTCAGAGCATTTAGTGCAGTCCGCCCTTCCTAGAGAACGCTTAGGAGTGGTTTAGGCCTGACGCTGCCCTCCATTCCTACAAGTATTCGTTCCTAGCATGTGCATATAATGCTTGGTGATAAGGTCATTAAATAGATGGGTAACCATTTAATTCCATTTTAAGCGTCTCCGTGCTTCAGAGGGTAAGTAAAAGATAGGCCCCGGTTTTCAACCGACTTCAAAAAAGGAGGTTATGTATAAGACGAGTACCTATGTATCTAATACTATTAAAAAATATGTAATATTCACATAATAAGCCTATTCGGGCATCAAAAACCTAAAAAGAACGCGGGCGGAGCTGCGCGGGTTAGCTAGTATAATATATTATTTGTTACATTGTATATTATTGCGACACGGAGGGGAAGTACGTGAATTATTAAAGATATCATAATTCAGTGAAACGTATTTTTTTATATATATAATATTCAACATTATCTGCCGATGGACTTCCACTGTCTTCCTGTTCTCACTTAGTCGCCTCCTACGACACCCAACGAGAGGAGATGAGGGGATGCAATTATAACCCGGCACCACACGGGGATAATATAACCGCATTCAAAAATATATAAAAAATCCTGCCTGTGCCGGTAATCGAACCAACTAAATTGCAAAATATAGACCGTCACTATTATATTAACTAATTCATAGGGTAAATGTGATAAGAATACAACCTATCGAATAAACATTGTAGCTTAGAAATAAATAAGACCCTGTATACCTAAGCCTCAGGAGCTCCACTCTGTATACCTAAGCCTTAGTAGCAAGTCTATTGAAAGCGGTAATACGTAAGATGATCTCTGTGAGAAGTGAGCCCACTAAACGCGTTGTCGCCTGAGACAAAGTTGACACTTCCGCGCAAACGGCGCGCCGCGCGTCGGTCAGATGTGTTGCGCACTTCCGGCGCGGGACGAGCCGCTATTATCGGCGCTCGCCCGCCGTTTCCGCTGCATCCGGTCGGTCAACGACGACGACGGTCATAGTGTTAATATGATTTGTAATTTTTAGAATTGAGATGTTTATAAAATAATGATTATTACGATCAGATAGAAATGTTTAGTATAAATTTTAAGATTCATAGATCGGTTTTGGGATCATAATAAATTTAACATCAAACCCTGTTCAGTACTTAAATATGTGTATAAACGATGCTTCAGTAGGCCTACCACAAGTTTTAATAACTAATTTACGACAGTAGAATACTGTCAAGTGTCTATACAGACTGAAGTTTTCTATACTTGCTCTACTACGAGTTTTGTGAAACGGTACAGTTTAATAATGTAGTTGGCAAAAACGAAACGTAGCTAACGTTTTCGAATACGATTGTATAGTAACTGATGTTTATGCTACCATGAGTTAATAATTTGACACTTTGTGATAGAATAAACAATAGATTACTATTACGTGATCTCGTGTGGCTCTCACTGTATTTTATATGGGTGAAACAAGTATAGTAAAAGTAAAATGGCGTCTTATTTTTATTTTGTGTGGCATTTTGACGTATTTATTGAACGTTTTGGATCGGAATTTCATACTCCAGACGTATAAAGGAATACTAATCCAGTGATGGGTGGCCACGACAGCAATGGGCAGTTTTTAAGACGCCTACATCCCCCCGACCTGCCCTGACGTATTGTCAGATATTCTACCGCCAAGCAGTATTTCTGAATTCCGCTGTGTAGCTTTCGAAATAACCGAGCTTTGCTTTATTATTTCAACTTAAGGGATGTAATAACTATTGTCTACGCAGTAAAATGCAGTTGACTATGGGCTGGCATGTTGCTTACCATCGCAAGACCTACTTGCTTCCTTACAAAGTTGCTTAAACTAAACAAATAGTCCTTATCTAATTTGATTGTTTATATAATATTCACTCGCGTTCCCGAATACAATCCTCATTATAATAAGTAACTTACAGCGGGTTATTGTTGTAGAATGCCTTTCATGCAAATGTGATAAAGTCTATTTTGCTTAAACAATGCTGCATCATAGTTTCTTTTGTTTTATGGACTTACTTTTTGACGGTAACGTAGCGGCGATATCGTAAACATTAGATGTGAAATGATCCCATGGTAGATATGAAAACGTAGCCTTGGTGTAGTCGCGTGAAGACGTAACTGTTCTATATGGCGTTTACGATCTCATGTTGATAAACTCATGGTAGGCCTACAGTTCAGCCGTTGAGTCGTGAGAAAGTAAAAAGACAGAGTTACTCTCGATTCTATAACATTAGTCTGAATGTTTAAATTTACAGCCAAGTTATTGTCGAAGCTAAACTCAACCATCACATAGTACATACGCATACATACATAAAAATATAATAATAACTGTCATTTAAATCATACAGCTACAATCATGATTGGCAGAACAGGCGTTACAAATATATTGAAAATTATATTAATATCACGTCAAATATAAATTCATTCAAGACTTGTTTGCGAATCAAAACGTCTGACGGTAGCATAATTAAAAGTAGAGAATGCAGATATCAAAATGTACGCCACGGACTATTCGGGACCAATTTAGAGCAGTCAGGTTGGGGTGTCAGTTAAGTGTCTGCCTTACAACCGTTGATTGGTTTTCGCCAATTCAAACCCAATTATACTATTCGGTTCTAATGTGCTTTAAATTTACTATTTGAATAATGTCTTCGTATTTTCTAGAGATCCTAACTCAGCATCCGCTCAATATACTGATTTAATGCTAACTAGCTGACCCACGCAGCTCCTCCTGCGCTATTTTTATGTTAACTAAACTTTTAATAACATTCGCATCGAATACATAACCTCCTTTTTTATAGTCGGTTAAAAACTGAGACCCACTTTTTACTTGCTCTCCGAAGCACGGACCCGTTTAGTTCAAATGGCGTTAAACGGTCACCCATCTATTTTATCACCTTACCTAACGTTGCTTAACCCGATCGATTACAAAACCTTGATAACAACTCTCTATGAGTGTTCCCTTACTAATATTTATTATATTATAGAGAAAAATTGATAAAATCAGACCAAGCGTATAACCAAGTACCCATTTTGACTTTAATCCCCTCTCCCAAAAGAACCGTGCTAGATTACGGGATAAAAAGTATCCTATGTCCTACCTCGTAGTAAGATCTCAAATCATGCCAAGTTTCATTTGAATCCATTCAGTAGTTTCGGCGTGATGCGCAGCCGTGATAAAAATTACATTTTCGGCCTCAGTATCGGTTATAGAATGCCCACCAAATATCATTTTCAAAATATCTTCAATGTACAGAATTGGACCTGTTACAGTTTTATTATAAGTATAGAATAGATTGCTATAGCATCAAAATGGTTAGTAGGATTGGATTAGTATTAAATATTTAAATGTGCTTAAGTTAGTTATAGAATGCATAGTTCGACTATAATTAGTGCTAATCATAATTATATGTAAGAATTTTAGCTTTCAAATTGTTAATTATTGTCACAAGTACATAATTACGTATGTACATATTTATTAATCCTTATAACCTTAGAACATCATCAGCCGGAAGATATCCACTACTGAACATAATACCGCTATACTTTTCTACCCTATCCATTATCCGCTTTACGAGTGATATGGCCTACCCATTGCCACTTCAGCTTGCAGATTCTGACTATGTCAGAGACTCTGTGTCAGTGACTGCTTCATGCAAACATGCTAATAAATACTTATAGTATAATAGTCATTTAAATTAATTCATTAAACAAAACAATAGAGGATGCCGCCGTCCCGCCACTAGTGCGAGCAAGCGATGAGCGCCCGTCGCGTAATGGATACTGAATAATGAACACGATCGCGGTGAAACGACATGACATAATTCACATAGAACTAATCTAATGCCATGTCGGTTCGTGCTTTACAACAACTCGTGTTTCAAATTAATATCATTCTATTTGCGGTTTTGAATAATTTCGTAATACAATCAAGTCGGGAATGGTTATGCATCAACTGATTAGGCAATGTCGGAATTTCAGTTCCCACACACCTTGTGACACGCAATATGGTCTTACTATCTAGTCTTCGTGAAGACACCATGACCGTATCGTAAAGGCTAGGAAGTGTAATAACACTTCCTAGCCTTTTGCGGATCACAATCGAACATTATTGAAATCGGAAATGAACGCAATTAACAATTTAATTTAGCTTTACCTTTTGGCAGAGCTGAAGAAGCCGTGGTCACAACCTGGTTTGGAGGGAGGCTCCATGTGCGAGGTAAGTAGCATCGATATTTTATTAGGTAGTACGCTTAGACTATGATCGAAGGTAATACGGTTAAGGTGACAGGTGAAGGAACGACGGTTGACGAAGATATGTCTACCGTGAACTTCGAGCCATCTCGCCAAACTTTACTATATCGTATTTGGACAATGGATTCAATTGGGTTGAACTGCATTTCGGTGGTTACCGGGCCCAATTTATAGCTACCTACTTTATACATTATATTCAAATTCTTTGAACGTCACATGTAAAAAGTTAAACGAAATTCAGATAGCTCAGAATAATTATAAAAGCAGCGCGGGACAGAGTCGGCGTAAACGTGTTTCTCGTTTTGTGTTAATTCCGCCTAAGTCTCGCGTTTTCCAATTAAACTTTGTACTGAACATGAATATTTTAAATTAGCTCGTAACCAACATTTCTTGGCGGAACCGTGCTGTCGTTGTGAAATATAGATATTACATTTCAACTAAAGTAAACACAGACTCCAAAGATGGATAGAACATTTGTGTTATTAATATGATCAATACTTTCTTTCAGCCTTGTTGGTCGAAACTAAGCGTTCTTGATTACGAGCACACTAAATATATTAAAACATCATTTTGTTCAACTATCAAAACACTGTATAATTATGCCAGGCATTAATAATATCCAAGTCTAAACCAATTCCGTTTCCAGTGGAAATATAAACACAACTTCGTGTTATTGGAACAACAAACAAAATAATAAACACTGCCCGGATCCGGATCCCGTTGAGCCGGGACCCGATAACTGGCTTAAACAAAGGATCTTCTTTGAGAGGAAAAATCAACCTTTAAATCAAAAATCACTGCAGAAAATTGAATGTGTTTCACGGAAACCCTTACAAAATATTGCAGTTTTATTTCTAGACGTGGATTTATATTCATTGTTATTTTGGATGGAAATAAATTTTTTAATTATGATAAGTATAGGTTTTAATCAAACTGAGTTCTTGATTAAAGGTGGATATTTCTTTTGAGTTCATAGTTATTAACTTGTTGGTCGCTACTGCCAATGACTAGGTAGGTACTACTTTCTCGATACAATGAAAAAATATCGTTGCATCTTTCGGTATTGAAGAATATCCCCCTTATCTATCTTGATATCGAGAGAACCGGATTAAAGACCTAACGAACCGTCTCCTAATACCACGATGGCTGATGAGATTAGACGTTGTTGTCGACGAGAGGTGCGCAATTAGCAACCTTGTGAAGCTGGCTGATAAGTCGATAATATTATTAAAGGCAGACTCTGGAGATAAGGAATTTGGTAAAGTCCCTGCAATGGATAACTGTTTTAAGATAATTTTAATTAGAATATTAATGAAGGTGTGTGTCGTGGATGGTACAGCACACTAACTTATCTCAGAGGCTGCGATCTTAAAATCAAAAGGAACGAAAGGAAGTCCCTTAGTGACCAGGACTGTTGGCCTTACTCACTGCAGGAATACTTCTTCTGTCAGGTGGGTACTTTATCAGTTACACTTCTTTTAACTAATTCAGACTGGGACTGTTCGGTTTCAGCAAAGATATTGAATAATGGCTGTATTGCAGCCTTTGGTATTTTTTTCTACTAACTTATTACCACTGGTATTAAATTTTGTGGCGGAAATTTGGTTGGCTATGGCCGGTCCATTCATAAATAGTTAAACGTCATTGAATTTTAGTTGAACCCCGTGTGGTGTCCGGGTAAGAATAGCACCCCCCCCCCCATCTCCTCCCGTTGGGTGTCCGTAAGAGGCGACTAAGGGAAAACAAGAGACAGGCAGCAGCGTCGTTCTATTGGATTACCTATACTACGATCCCAAAGTCGCCTGCCAAGCGTGGGGATTATGACATCCCCTCCCTTCTAAGGGGGAGGCCTTTAGTTCAGCAGTGGACGTGTGGCGGATTCTGATGAATTTTAGCTAATTCTTAAGCCACGCTCATATTCACAAATCAAAGTAAAGCTTACACAACAGCTTAAATCCCTCAACAAATCCACAAAGAGTCTAGTACTATTTTTGAGGCTACATATCCGGTGACTTTTAACTAGTCAATCTAAATCCGGCGAATGCCGACGTACGCTCTGCGGATTTGTGACGGCACGGGCGCGCCCAATTTGCACGCTCAGCCACAAACGAATTACGCAAATTACGTGACTATTTGGTTTTCATTCAAATACCTACATATTTCTAAAAATAGACTGCATTGGAGAGTGAAAGTGACTATTCTGGATATATCCGCAATGAAAACAAAATCGAAACTTATGAAATTCAATTAAAGTTGGATACCAACAACTGAAATAAGTGTTGTTTTTGATATTTAAATTTTATCGCTGTTATAGTAATTTCGCTGGGATTGTTTTGTTTACTCTTTGTTATAACATCGTATTTAGTTAATTAAATCCTAAACGGTCGTATTGTGAAAGTTCCTGTAAAAACAGTTGCAAAGTGGAATCTAAGATAATAAAACAGTAAGGTAAGTTAGTATTTGCCTATATGATGGTAAAAGTTAAGCAGTAAGCAGCGATGAGCAGTCGATCGTGGATGGTAAAACGTAAACTAGCTGAACAACAAATAAATAAAATTGATCCTTCGTAAATGGTCTGGCGATTTCTCTCTACTGGAAGACCGACCACTGGGAGGGTTGAACAGTTGACCAGTGCCGTACCTCTGTTTCAATCCTGATACTCATTTACAATGTCACTCCTGTGTGCGAGAATCCTGAATCGTTCAACTGTACCCATCACGCTTAATGTTGGTGTAACGCATTGTAATGACATCATTACGAGTGTACTGTGTCGGGCGCTCGCCACTACCATTCTCAGACATACATGCAGTAGTAGGTATAGATCGTATAATTGAAGTGGTTTCAATTAAAATACCTTAGATTTAACATATTACTTGCAACTTTGTTAGTAGTTAAATCCTTAATTAAAAAGACTTAAGATAAGTGCCTACTTATTGTTAGGCATGAATAGCATCTTACATGCCTATGTAAGACGCTTTTCATACCTAACAGACTGGTTCCTTGCGATGGAATCGATCTCCTCTGACTTCAACCTTCGAACCTCTCATTTAAATAACAATAAGTACTTGAACGTAGTCATCATCATCAGCACCGAAAACCTCTGTTAAACAAAGGCCTTCCCCTTAAATAGAGGGGTTGCCATAATCCCCACGCTTGGCAAGCGTCTTGGGGATCGCAGTATAGGAGGTAGGTAATCCAATAGGAAGACGCTGCTGCTCGCTTTATTGTTTTCCCTTAGTCGTCTTTTACGACACACAACGTGAGGAGATGGGCGCTTTCTATTCTTATCCGGACACCCCACGAGTAATGGACCTAGTAAGTAGCTTTCAACATAAGCACCTATTGAAATAAATTCCGCGACATTTACAATTAATTGGGCTTCATTACATCTAAATATGAAGTTCTCTTAAATATTTAAACTCAGTTTCAGTACTAGCTCACTAGTACTAAAACTAAGTCTAAATCATCATCATCGTCATCACCAGCCGGAAGACGTCCACTGCTGAACAAAGGCCTCCCCCTTAGACCGCCACAATGAACGACAATTTGCTATTTGCATCCACCGGTTTCCTGCGACGCGAACAATATCGTCGGTCCACCTAGTGGGAGGCCTGCCTACATGCGTCTTCCGGTTCGTGGTCACCACTCGAAAACTTTTCTTCCCCAACGGTTATCGGTTCTTCGAGCGATGTGGCCTGATTATCTAAAATAAGCAAAGTCTAAATATTTAAATTAAATTATAAAAAAACTACGTTCACGTGGTGCTTAGTAACAAACGCCGCCAGATAAACCGTGAGCGAAGGCTCTTTCAGACGAATTAAGCTTTTAGTTTGTCTGTGTTACCTCTTAATGCTAATATATTTTTTATTGGACCGATTGGAGTATTTCAATAAATCAAGATTATGGATTCCGAATATATTTTTCGCCAGGATCTTGTGACAGTAAAATCATGATGATACGAGGGCAGACTTCTAGAAATTAGCTAACTACTACTAGTACCTACTATGAAAGTAAGTCCTTTATAAATGTTTCTCGTAGTATCCCTATCTCAGTTGTTCAAATTATCGTAAACTACCGAGCCAACCATCGATGAGCCAACCGATACACAGAATACGTGACACTACACGTCGCAATTGTTACACGGTAATATAAACTTTATTTCCTCGTAACAAAGTGCGATCCAACTGAAAATGTAACCCGGCATTCGCTGGTATCAGTATTATTTACGCGTTTTATAAAGTGGACTGCGATTTAGCTGATATTTTTTTTAGAAAATGATGTATTATTGTTGGCACGTGGGGTGTCCCCCATCTCCTGTTGTTAGGCGTCGTAAGAGGCGGCTAAGGACAAGAACACTGACAGCAGTTTTTCTATTGGATTACCTACCTACTGCGATCCCTAGGACACCAGCCAAGCATGGATATTATGGAAATCCCTCCCTTCTAATCCCGGCCTTTGTTTAGCATGTGGATTTCTTTTGGCTGATGATGACCACGATGATTTGAAATTATATATTGTTATTTGGTAAAAACTCTAAATGTTATCTTACTCGTATTCTATATTTCTAAATAATATATTATAATATAAGATATCAATAAAAATAATGATAAATGAACTGAAGAGAGAATAATGTTTGAGGAGATAAAGTCAGGCTAAGGACGCAATGAAATATTGAACAAACAAAAACCCTCTGTCTAACTGATAATGTGGTGATAGACACTGACATAAATTGATTACATACATGAAATATCTCCCGCATAGGTATATTTACGTTCACCTATTTTTCTATTATGAACTTTAGAATATTAGTTACACAACTGTTTTTTTGATTAATATAAAATGTCAAAACGTGAAATATACTTTATTACAGGCTCATTAAATATTCACGCTTTATTAAGCTTTACTTATTCGCACGGATTGATTTATACTTGTTGACACTTAATTATTTATGTGCTTTTACCTGGATGAATCTCTACATCATGCGACTCTCTATGAGCCACTCCTGGTGCGAGAGCCCTGGACGTCCTTCGTCAGGGTTGCGGCTCCGTCTTCGTGTACACCGGGACAGATTTACGCACTATAATGCGCCCCTTGACAGCGGACTCAAAGTTAAGGCATTGAGGTGCCTACCTGGTTTCCACAGCAGAATCCAGGTCCCGGTTTCATATGCTGATACTCGTATAATAGACATGGTGGTTTTAGTGGATAAGAATCCCTCATATCCCGGTTTACCAAGGTCCGGGGACCTTCTGAAAGTTTTCCCTATGAATAAAAAAAAATGCTTTTCGTTGCTGAAAATTTATTCTACAGTGGGGTAAATGAATATAGTTATGGCATAGCGGCTTCGCCCGCTCAATAAGCTAAAGAAACACCATCTCCTATCTCCGAGTGATAAGTAGTATAAAAAAACGGTTTAGCATCAGATTCAAGAACCAGACGTTATAGAAACAAGCAGCCTTCAAATTCCACACACATGTATTCCATTTCATAAATATCACGTAACTCTCATTCGTTTAACAGAAAACTAATCTGAAAGAGGTAGACGCGTTCATTACGCTGAAAGCATCCGGCCAAAACGGGCGCACGTGCGCCTTCTACGTGCAAACTCACAGTGCACACAAAACTTTTAAGAGCATTCCGTTTGCAACGCGAAGAAACGACCTACTCCGACACCGGGCGCGATGAACCAACGAACGGTGAAATTACAAACGACTTCGTACAGAAAAAGACACCCAAAACGGCCGAAGCAATTTGTCTTAAGTGGCTGAAACCGTGAAATATTCGGAAAGTTCTTAAGCGTATTAAAGTTTAGCCGGACCTCTGTAGATGTGAGGCGCGATAGGTCCGGCCGAGGCGGGTTAGCCGCTGCAGAGGCGATGATGCGACTCGACGCCTCGTTTTTAATTAATACGAAAAGTTGGAGCGGCCCGGTCGCACCCGCCTTATTGTTCCCTTTAATTATATAAATACACGGACCCCTAATGAAGAGGCGACACCTCACCGCGCCTCTTAATTCAGAGGCTAACTTTTATAAACACGGGAAATATGGAATCGTAAAGTTGGATAATGAGCTCGCTATGCGAGTGAAATATTTTGCGACTTGAATTAATTAAAAGGGGCTGTTGAAAAATGGATTACAATTGATGAATTGTTCAGCAATGGATATCTTCCGGCTGATAACGATGTTGATGAAACTTACAATGAGTCAGTATATAAGTATAGAATACTATTTAAAATATGTTAGCGTTCAACGGTTGTAATTTAAATATCTATGTAAATATATAATAAGAATATTAGATTTATATTAGACCATTATATTAGATTTGACAAACCACAAATCCTCGCAAAAGAACAGCGCTACCTACCCTATTGAAATTAAAAAGGATCCAAATTTCAATAGAGAAGATGGCTGGGTGCTACCACCAGCTTGGGATCCCGTGATAAACATAGTCAAATCCAAAGACAAGCATTCCATTGCAAGACCTCAAGATACTGTAAGCTCTTTCTGCGTAGATTGGACTAACAATAATAATTAGAAGACCTGAGGGTACCCTAAGACAACTATGACATATGGAGAGCTACCACCTCAGTCCGCCCGTGACCATGAATGCTGTAAAGTATTCGAAACGTCGGGAAATTAAAATAAACCGCGATATTATCCGTAAAATTAGTTTCATTTCAATATATAATAATATATTAAAACAATGAAACTTTTGAAGTTGTCATTATTTTAATATATTCAGTGTTGTAATGAATTATTATTGTTTAAAAGTCTATAAACAAATTGTTAGTTTTTAGCTAATTGCCAGCTTACCATTTGAAACATAAAATTGGCCATTCCCATTAGTCAGTGAAACTATAACCTCACGAAATCCCTTTATCAGTGGCCCAACAGATGTGCCAACATAAAATTCGCGTGCAAAAACTTTGCCATGAAACTTAGCAGACTGAATGTTAAGTTTTGCTAATAATTTTAACTAAATAGACAAAAACTTGGTTGTATTCTATTAGTGCGGGTTATTTGGCGAGGGTGGCTGCCGCGAGTCGCGACCTCGACACGCCATGAATTAATTATTACTTTACAAAGCTCTTGTTTCTTCAGATATGGAGTTTTGTCGTGCGGCGCTAACTTGTACTACTAGCTGAGATTCGGCGTTCATGAAATATGCGCTGAAACTTTGGGTATTTATGACTTGCGAGGAACGGGGAGTTCTGAATTCATCCCTGGACGTGCGACTTGGAAAGTATTGTTTGCTCTTTCATAATATAAATGTTCTCGTGAAAGGTTAATTTGAATTACTGCTTTGAATGGCACCTATAATGTCGCGAAAGTAAGCTACCAAACACGTGCATGTGTTGAAACAACGCACCACTAGCTACTATTTTAAAGAGAGGCGTCAATAACTGTGTAGGATATTCTATTGGCTGCAATTTGCTAATGGTTGAGAATCTATTGACAGATATGTATATCGACCAACATAGGCCCAACAGTTCAATATGCACGTTTTAGTCAACAATAAGCCTGTTGATACAATTGCTACAGTTGGGTAATTTATGTAGGATAATTATTACAAGTTACGATTACAATATTGGAGCAACGGTAGTACATCCTACAATGGGCCTGTAACTCATGTCTCCTGCACTTGGTAGGTGTAGAATATATTAGACCAAACAAAGCGGAGAGCAGACAATGCGGTGGAAGAATGCGGGGGCGGCGAGTTATAGACGACAACTATCTTAACTAATATGTAGTTTTATTTTTTATAATAGTCTATAATTGTCCTTCAGCCGTGGGATGATTTATTAATAATTGAGTTTCAAATTTCATCGATAAATGTATGTGACCTTTAATTTATTTCGTTCATACATAAATGTCATACAAACTGACGCTATGCTATTTTAGTGTTAACCATTTTTTCATGGAATTGGATATTGAACCTAAAACCACCTAACCGCTTATATAAACGGAGTATGTCGAGTGGCTTGAGTAGGTAATCACGAGTCGTACAAAATAACTATAAATTACTGTCCCAACAGGCAAAAAACACGCTCAGTGTGCTCATTAACCATCCACGGGTATGACTGGTATAAGGCCTGACTAAATGACACCAAAAATGCTTCTATAGTGCGTTAACATTTCTCAAATTTTGCTAATATTTTAATATATATATCGTAGATTGCAAATCGCTCCCGCCACCAACATGTCCGCCCAACAAATTGGTGTTGAGTAAAACTTGCATGCAGAGAGAAACTCGCGCCGCGCGTCTCGCCAATTATACTGAGAACTCGCTATCTATGTAGATACGTAAACTGGGTGCTTTCTAGTTTTATACTTGAACTACTTTATTCTTATACAAAGTTCAGAAATTTACTTTAAGTGATAAGAGCTTCGTTTTTTAGTAAGCATACCAAGAATAGCAACCGTTTCTATTCTTAGCTCGTTTTGTGACTTAAAGTAAAATATTATTAGTGTTAAGATGCATACAACGAAGAATTCTGCCTAAATACCTTTTAATAAGAAAATTTATATTATGTGCCAGGAGAAAACCTATCAATTTTGTATAGGAGTGTATTTTGGACTAGCACTTACCTGTATAGTGGTATGCCGGCGTCATCTCTGAACCAGAACACCATGTACACCTTGTCATTGGCGGCGGTGCCCAGGTCGCAGGGGAACTGTGCCACCATGCCCTCCACTGCCTGGACGTCCACCGTGCGGACACCGGCTGTCGACAAAGAATTTACATATTATATTAAAGCACCCGTGGGGTATCCGGAAGAATAGCACCCACCCATGGGGATGGGATGGGATGGATGGGAGGAGTCCCAAAGGATGTTCGTAGGAGGCGACTAAGGAAAACAAGAAGACGGGCAGCAGAGTATTTCTGTTGGATTATCTACTGGGAATTATGGCAACCCGTCCCTTTTAAGAAGAAAGCCTTTGTTCAATAGACAACAGTGGACGTCTTTCAGTTACTGTTAATACTAAAGAAAGTTATTAGAATTATCTCTCTAGTGAAACATCCAAAAAGTTTTTTATACTTTATAAACTGAAAAGTCGGCAGTCCAACTACCACACAAACGCTAAAGTTTCTGCAAAATTTGCTAGTTGTTGTGAAACACACATCCTTTAGGTAAACAGAAATATTGAATTCAATATTCGCAGCAAAAGCAATAACGAAAACTTCCATCCGCCAATATGCAGTTCAGTTTACAAAGTAACAACCCAACTGATAGTGGATGCGCGTAGTTACAGTAACCGCTCCCCTGAGCCGGCGGCAACAATACAATAATGTACACTCCCTGGGAGTCCATTAGTATCATAACGAGATACGGAAGTCTGAAGATCCGAGTTCGGGCCTCGGTTTACCGCGCGCTGGGAATCGGGCTTGGCAAAGTTGTCGTTTCACAATTGTACGCGCCTTGTAAGAGTGCGCGTATAATTATACGACGCGGCGACGTACCTAGTAATGTTTTATACACCTCCAAGCTTTTACCCGCGACGTCGCTCTCGTGGATGTTGCCGGGATATCAAACAGCCGCTGTAGTAGTAGAAGTGGGACAGAACTCCCTGACCCTTACACTATTATGTAGTAAAATATAATCGGAAAAAATAAAAACCGACTTCAAAGAAAATAATCTTAAAAGCGTTTAGTAACATAATATGTATACTCGTATTGAAGTCGGTGCTAAGAATTGCGTTATGGCGTGTTAACTAACATTCGCACCGACTGGCACCGACTGGCACCGACATAATATTTTCGAAAATATTTTATTTGACATTTTTTAGTGAATTTTATTTTACAATATTATAAGCAGTACGTGGGCAACATCAAATCAGTTTATATAAAATCTATACAAAGATATACTTTTCTGGCTACCTTTTTCGGAATATGATCGTGAAGTCCAAAAACTGACAAGCTAAATGCGATTCACTATTATTCATCATTATAAATTGCGTTCTCGTTATCACGGAACTCGAACGGCTATGCTAGAGTAACTTACTGGAAATATTAACAGTCCATATCTTTTAAACTATTAAACCGATTTTGATGAAACTTGTAATTTTCCCTTAGTTGAAAGAAATTTTTTTTAAAAAAGAATAACTACAATCGAATCTACAGTTACTGAGAAATCGGGAGACAAAACTACATACATACAAACATACATACACTCATGAGATTTGGTACATTTGTTTAGAGGCCCACATAGACTAACATATGTGAATTAAACACTTTTATTAATATTATTACATACATACGTGTCGAATACAGAACCTTCTTTTTGAAGCCGGTTAAAAAGAGGACAAAACCAACATAAATGAGACGGGCCTGTGGGTCTAGTGGTTAGGTACCCTGTCCGCCACCCAATAGGTTGTGAGTACGATCCCCACCCAGTGCAAACATTAATCCCTTTTTACTATAAAATGGAGGGATTCTTTGTTTTTTTTTTAAACAAAATACTTCTTGCGTGGTCTAAATATTGTGAAGCCATCTTCAGGAACTAGGTAGGTAAGTGCAAACTTCTACGATTCACCCAATTGTATCCCCTTTTGTTAATACTTTTATAGCTAACAGTGTTTACTCCATACACAACGACAAGCAAAATAACAGCGTTAAGGACAACCCTTTTAAGTCTGCTAATAGAACTCAAACACCATCTAGTATTGAAAAGAGTCGGTAATTCAGTAGCTCTGAAGTATGAGGGAGCAGTGCTCTGGCGTATAAATCACTAGCCCTTCGTCACAAGCGGTATAATTTCGATTCCTATTCGGGCAATTTTCTTACTACTATTTCAAATTTCAGTTCAGCTTGAAATCAATTATTGGTTTTCTGGAATTTGGAGTATTATAGGATTACTTAAAATGTGAGATGGTTAAAATATGCATTTACTTAAAGAATGTGACTTGATGATAATGCAATGAACAAAAGTGAGGAGCTTTTGTTAAGGTTAGGTATACTCATCAGACAACAGAAGATTTTACACCCAGATATACTCGTAGAAGATAAGACCATTTACGCTATGATTAATAATATAAACCCTCAATAATAAACCATCAATGTAAATATCATATCAGCCTTTTTAATGAATACCAAACTACCAAGTTAATTCAGACAAAATTCCTTATTCCTTGTCTTCAGGTAAGGTTAACCCTGTTTGATTATTTCTTTCGAATGTTCACACCTCCGATGGTCCCGGTTGCTCAATTAAGTACAACTGTATCCCATCTATGTTAAATCCATTCACCGTTAATCCTAATCTATTGTGCCAGGACTCGCCTGCAGGCTGGCCCTTTGTACACCTAGATTATTAATTACGTCCCGGGCTTCTGTTTAGTCTGTCTCTCTGTACGGCTCCGTTGAAACGAGAGAGCACGTTGCTTCTTAAATGCTTTTGTTTTGGTCTTCTAGAGCGTGACTTTGAAATGCTTTGATAATTTTAGTTTTAATCAGATAAAGTTTCACATTTACGAATGAAATACAACACTATGTAAAAACGTTTAAACTATGAATGAAAAGAAATGGATAAAAAATATTCTGCTTCAAAATGTAGGTTAAATAAATTACTTTGTAAGACTGCTTGAACAAGCACCAATGTCATCGAGAGCACTTTGACGATAAATTCACACGTTGTTATTCATTTAAAACTATATTTGGAGTTGTAATTCGTAATTTGTCATTCAATATTATTATTCTAAGAATACCTCTTAGAATAATAATATTGAATGGCAAATGGCAGTCTTGCGGTTGCGAGTCGTGAGCGATTGCCGAATTTGTAGCTCTAATGAGGAGGCTCCAGGCTGTCAGCCAACGTTACATCACGTGCCGCCGTCTGCAGGCGAATGATTTTTTAATGGCCAGGATTGACTCCCGCTGGGAATATTTTTTAGATATTTTTAGACTTCAATGTTACCCATCTCCCCCCCGTTACGTGTCGTAAGAGGCGACTAAGTTATAACAAGAAGATAAGCAGTAGCGTCTTTCTATTGGATTACTTACCTATACTCCCCGAGACGCCCGTTAAGCGTGGTGATTATGGCAACCCCTCCCCTCCCTCCACCCCTTTTTTCAACAGTGTACGTCTTTTGGCTGATGATGATAATGAATGTAATTAATATTCTGTCACATTGAAAGCTTTTAGGCAATTAAGTAATGAGTATTTTGTATTGTCTAACAGTATATTATTTCAAAAAACTAGTGTCACGGTGTTTGTGGTCGCACTCCTCCGAAACAGCTCTACCTATTTTTATGAATTTTCAACCGGCTTCAAAAAGAAGGTTCTGTATTCGACGCGAATGTATGTAATAAAAACAAAAATTCGTAATATTCACATATTTTAGTCTATGTGTTCTTCTAAACAAATATATCAAATCTCATGAGTGTATGTATGTATGTAGGTTTGTCAACCGATTTTTCAGAAGCTGTTATTCCGATTGCTCTAATTCTTTTTGCAATAGTTTCAGTATCTTTCAACTTAGGCAAAAATACAAGTTTCATCAAATTCGGTTTAGTAGTTTTAAAAATATGGACTGTTAATATTTCCAGTAAGTTACTCTATCTAGCATAGCCATACGAGTTGCGTGATAACGTGAACGCAAGTTATAATGATGTTTTTTTTTAAATGAATCGTATTTACCTTGTAATTTTTTGGACTTCACGACCATATTCCGAAAAAGTGTAGCCATAGAAGTATATTTTTGTATACATTTTATATTAACTGATTTGAAGTCGGTTTTTATTTTATCTGATAATATTTTATTTTATGTAGGCATATTTGGTAGGTATGAAAATAGGCCGTAAAATATATTTTTTTAGTACCATAATGCAAGGTGTATAAAATACTTCGAAATTACTTACACTAATTTACTATTTATAAAAAAAAACAGAGCTAAAGCTATAAAATGTGAAGGTCTCGAGATGAAACTTTTTAATGGGCTGTTAACGCGTTTTCATGAAGTTCGCACATTTATGGTATTTGCCGGAATAAAACATCCATGTACTCGTTCAGCAGTTGCACTCGCGTACTGAGGCTTCTATAGCTTCTTTGGAAGTACTACTGAAAAGATGTACAACTTGGAAACATCATTTTTTTTCCTGTAAAATATAGATAAAATTGTACTACCTATAATTATATCGCATGTACACGAACAGACGATCTACTTCATCAAGTAATTTAATTGTTTGTGACTCTTAACATGTCTGCGCAACAAATGTATTGCGCTCACAAAGAACCATGCTCATTTGTGCCCCAGAAATGCCCAGATAAATTATATTACAAGATTGCTCTAATAAATAAAAACTAGAATTATGTTGTCAATTTTAAATCATATGAAGCACTGTATAAAAAAAAATAAGACGTTCTGTTGACATTGCAGTACCAGTGTATGTAACCAAATTGTTTTCACATACATATTGACACTATACAATGGAGACAGACTAGATAATTCCAAATAACTGACATGTTTATCTGATAACATACAGATAAGTATATAAAAGAACACTGATCTGGCTTAGCTTATGTGATGATGATCATGAAGTTCCTAGTGAAAAACTAATAGCAATGCTGTCTGTAAACGATAAAACGTATAAAAAAACCAGTAGGAGGTTATCATGTTTAATGTCCAATATCTTTTGAACCGGTGCTTTATATGACCTTATAATATACTGCTTTACATATTATCTGATAACATACAGATAAGTATATAAAATAACACTGATCTGACTTAGCTTATGTGATGATCATGAAGTTCCTAGTGAAAAACTAATAGCAATGCCGTCTGTAAACGTTAAAATGTATAAAAAACCAGTAGGAAGTTATCATGTTTAATGTACAATATCTCTTGAACCGGTGCTTTATATGACATTAAGTCTAGTGTTAAATAGTTATAGGTAGAATCTGCAAGTTGAAGTGGCAATGGGCAGGCCACATCGCCCGAAGAACCGATAACCATTGGGGAAGAAAGGTTCTCGAGTGGCGATCACGAACCGGAACACTCAGCGTAGGTAGGCCTCCCATTAGGTGGACAGACGACATTGTGCGCGTCGCAGGAAACCGGTGGATGCAAGTCGCCAATTATCGTTCATTGTGGCGTTCCAAGGGGGAGGCCTATGTTCAGCAGTGGACGTCTTCCGGCTGGTGGTGATGATGATGATGATGACCTTAAATTGTCACACTGCAATTTTACTTTTTCCCTTCTAAACTGTATTTTCTCTTTTGGTGTACAATAAATAATATTTGTATTGTATTGTATTCTATGAAGGCATATGACTATGTGCCCCATACATGGCTTATGAGGGTGCTGGAGTTATATAAAGTCAATACGACTCTACGCACCTTCCTGGCGTCGTCTATGAGGCAGTGGAGAATGGTCCTTCTCTATCCAGGATTTCGACAGACCCTTGGTGACGGTGATCCAATAAGGGTATTTTTCAGGGTGATAGTCTGAGTCCCTTGTGGTTTTGTCTGGCCCTGAAACCTTTAAGCACTCTCTTAAGGAGTTCAGGGCTAGGCTGTCAGTTGCGGAGAGGTGGTCAGGTCATATCTCACCTGCTTTACATGGATGACTTGAAATTGTTTGCCCCCACTGAGCTCCAACTGATGGGCTTACTGAAGGTTACATAAACTTTTAGTAAGTCTATCAGAATGGAGTTTGGTGTGGATAAATGTGCAGTTATGAATGTAAAGTGGGGGAGATTGGTTGAATCTAGGAGCATACAGCTCTCAGACTCTACCGATCTGAGGACACTCTCTGCAACCGAAACCTACAAATACTTGGGTATGTCACAGGTGTTGGACATCAATGAGACTGACATGAAACAGTCGTTGCGGGAACGCTTCTTGGGCTGCCTGAGAAAAGTACTTAAAAGTCTTTTGTCGGGTGGAAACAGAATGCGAGCCTACAACGGTTGGGTCATATCAGTCTTAATGTACGCCTTTGGCATACTCAAGTAGACTCAGACTGAATAAGATACCCTGGATAGAACAATTCGTACACTGTTAACTACATACCGTATGCACCATCCTCGCTCTTCAGTGATGAGGTTATATATCCCACGGAAATGTGGTGGCCGAGGCTTTTTAAATGCTAAGACTCTACACAACTGTGAGGTATGTAACCTTAGAGAATATTTCCTCCACTCCAGCGGAGAGATGCAAACGGATGTGGTTGCTGTAGACAAAGGA
The DNA here is from genome assembly GCA_911728495.1 of Furcula furcula. Taxonomy (NCBI): domain Eukaryota; kingdom Metazoa; phylum Arthropoda; class Insecta; order Lepidoptera; family Notodontidae; genus Furcula; species Furcula furcula. Next base: position 30,794,655 of record OU452245.1, on the reverse strand, counting down.
CTGACCCCTCTATCCTTAGCCAAAGGGAACTGGCACAAGCCTGTGGTGCTGACCGCTGGCGATCGCGAGGCGGGAGTGCAAAGTAAGGAGTTACACGATAGGTTCTACCGGGCTCTTCATGGGCCCGATGTAGACTTCTCAGCCTCCGTGGCCTGGCTACGATTCGATGAACTCTTTGGGGAAACCGAAGGTTTAGTCTGTGCAATTATGGATGAAGTTGTAATGACGAACAACTACCGAAAATATATCGTGAGGGATGGCACCCTCAGGCATATTATTTCCGGTTGGTCGAGTCTCGCAAATGGTGAATACTTGCACAGACACGACCAAGTGGCCAGGATAATCCACCAGCAACTTGCTTGTGACGTCAGAGGTACTGTACTACAGGTATGTACCAGAACCAGTTCTGGAGGATGGCCATATCATGTTATACTGGGACGGATCTATCATCACAGACAGGACTATTGTTGCCAATAAGCCTGATATTGTGCTGATTGTCATGCAATGATTGTAGACGTCACTGTCCCTCATGATGAGAACCTCGTGAAAGCGGAGAAAGATAAAGAATGTAAATATCTTGATCTTGCGCACGAGGTGGCCGACATGTGGGACATTGATAAGGCAATCATTGTACCCATAGTTGTTTCCGCTCATGGCCTAATAGCCAAGAGCCTCGATAAACACCTCAAGAGGCTCACGTTAGACGGCTGTATCAAGGGCCAGATGCAGAAGGCAGTGCTCTTGGAGTCGGCGCGCATCGTGAGAGAGTTGGTTCCTCTCTCTGGAGCCTTAACCACCGTCTGCTAGGACCCTGTTCCCTCAGCCGGTTGGGAGCCGTTTTTTATATTTAAATGTATTTTTTTTATAATCTATATTTAAAAATGTAATATAATGTTGTGATAAAATAAATGAAATAATAATAACATCTTGGGACAATCCACACACGGTCATCTGATCCCAAATTAGGCAGAGCCTGTACTATGGAAACCAGAAAACTGATACTAATACTTATATACATTTTTTTTAAATACATACTTAAATAGAAATACTCGTATAACACCCAGACACTTGGTGGGAATCGAACCCACGACCCATCGGTTAGCGGACAGGATGTCTAACCATTAGACCAACGGGCCCGTCAAAAATACCAATATAGTAGTCTCACTTTGAAATGTTGACGTCTATTTGGTCCCCATTGAAAAGAAAATTAATAAAATAATATATTTTTCATTTGCAAGAAGTTTGGGTAAGTAAGATCTAAAACTATTCCAAGTTTCAAATCAATAATATCAGTGTTTCGTGAAATATATAGGTGTGACAGACAGACAGACAGACGAAGTTGCACCTTAAAGGTTTCTTTTTTACCTTTAAGGTATGAAACGATTAGGAAAGGTAGCTATCATTACCCCGACTATGGTGTTTTAGTATGCCAGAAGTCCACTTTAAAAGTAAAAGAAGTCATTCTGTGAACTAATTACCTACATGTTATGTTTAACTCATCTACTACTCTTATCTACTACAACAATCTCTTCTGAATTTGCATGCCACTAAACTCGACAAATTCCCAATGACTCACCACTTGCACAATCTCTTAGAAAACCATGATTCCAACAGGAAGACTGAGCTACTTCTGTTTTCACTAATAGACAATGAACTGCAATTTAAAGCCATAAACTTTAAAGTTTAGCCAGTGCACCACCGCCGCGCTGTCCACACTCCACCATGTAGCGGCAATTAACCGAGCGCTGCCAGGGCCTTTTAATTACGTATGATAATTGGTCACGTAACGAGGATTACAGGCCACGTAAGCACCGACTATTGTAATTTATGCCGTTGTTGGGATTTTGAATCACGTCCTGTCAAATTAAATGGAGATCTCCTGGAATGAGCGTTTATTTGTGTCGACAATTTTTGGGGCCCAACTAAGCCCAATTCTATGGGGTTTAGTTGGGCCTCCGATAAGTGTTATCTCACTTAAAGTGTTAGTTCACTTAAAGTGAAGTTCACTTTTAAATTTTCACTTTAAGTGAACTTTTGCGTAACATGACGCAGTTACGTTCTATTGGTGCTGTCAAAAAGAAAATAAACGGTTGGATCTATTATAGTTTAGAAAGTCGACGTTAACTCGCTTCTAACAATGGACCAATATTACGTATAGACAAAAGTCAAATAAATGTTCAAAATTAGACTGTAGAACGAACAGGTCATCTACCAATACATAATGCAATTCAGAATCTGAAATATTTCATAAGTTAACAAAACCAGAAAATTAATGAGATTCCCTAAAATGCCCGAGGTGTTTAAATATTGACTTCAATAGAACTTCAGGATTAGAAAAACTAAGATTTAAATATGTAGTCTTGAAGAGTTCCTTTTCATTTGCAAACCAAGGAAGTCAAATTTACATTAAAAATTTCCAAACAAGATTATTATGATTCCACATGCATCTGGCGGGATGGGGCTGCACCGAGAGGGATGAGATCGTCGATAATTGGAACAGTCCGTTGTGCGGGCTCAAGTGGGCGGAGCCCTCATCGCTGGAGCGGGCTCCGTGCATGGCGGATGTTGAATTAGGGACCACTTGTGTGAAGTTCCATGCTTATTTCGTGCAAGCAGCTCGTTGAGGAAATCGTTATGTCTGTTGGTTACGGTGAAGCGTTCAGCTGTAATATTGTGGAATTGATCAATAAACATGAATTTAGTTATGCACAAAACATTGGTAATATTTTAGAGAGCATTTTCCTCTAATGTATCTGAGTTCGCAACCGACTTCGAGTAAGAAATATGTATAGCTTGTTTTTCTTTACAAGATCTAAAATTAACCAATAAATGTATAAATGCATGCGTGACGACTGGCTGGTGGCCAGCCAAATAGGCCAAATATGGCCAATTGTCTTTTGCTGGCCACCGGTCAGCCATCATGCCTGTAATACATTAATGTCCAATTTTAGATCTAGTAAAGAAAGACAGGGTATAGTTATAAAGTGAATATTTCTAAGCCAGATCCAGTTTGGTCTTGGGTTTGAATTTTACAAGGCTGGTAATCACCCGGCAATCTTTCACTGAGCCGTATGTGGTACGAAAATCTGACTATAGATATTTAGCGTTACAAACAGAAATATGGAAAACAGATCGATAGGGCGGCACTCACCTGAAATGTTTGTCGCGTAAAGGCGCGAGGGACGCCCTCTCGCGGCCTGATGTATCTTACGAATTACATTATCCCATACATTACTGAATGGAGTTTTAAGTTATTATGTATTCATCCTGACATAAATAGAAGGCGCCTTACATTACATAAATTTATAATAAAATTGAATTAGACAGATTAGATCTGTAGTAGTTTTCAGCATATTATTATAGCTAATAATAATACAGTATTATGCGGTTATGACCATTTAAGGGTCGCGGGTAATTTAGCCTTATGGTAGGCATATTATGGTTCTAACTCATAATAAAGCATAGTACTGGACTCCGGGCTGCTACTGAGAATCTGAAAACTATGTACTCTCGCGGTCACGAACGGTGTACCACCTTTAGGACGACAATCGCTTCGCACGAGCCGGCCCAAAACACATGCGGGCGGGGTAAGCGCACGTAACGTCGTTCAAACGATTTTGATTAAAAACTGGCACAGTGTACGTGTCCACGATAGTACTTGTAGCTCAAGAGTAGATTTTTCAGATTCTCCATACACAGTGTCAGCTATTCTGCCACCAAGCATGTGTAAACATCGCTGTGTTACGGTATGAAGGCACTGTAGCTGGTGAAATTACCAAACACAAGAGACTTAAAGTCGAATGTGTAATCGAATGTCTTTAGGGTCGGCAATGCACTAGTGATTCTTCCGGAGTTGCTAACGTCCATACACTGCGGTGACTGCTTACCATCAGGTTTGCCACCTCGGTTGGATAAAAAAAAACAAATCTCCAACAATTACTCAAAATATTTCTGTAAAACAAAAAAAGGATGATTCAGTGGGTACGTCACATCACGCGTAATTAATTCAGACGCGAGCACCCGCGTCGCGGCCCACGCGCAATCAATCAAACCACACCGAGTGATTGTTTAAACTCAAATATGCCGGTTAATGGGAGCCCGGCAGACTCACACCGATACTGTTCTATTACGACCGTCCCGCCACGGGGAGGGAGAAGATTAAGGGAGTTACAGTTTTTTGACACCCGTCTTCATTAATCTTGGTTAAACATTTTAATATTCTCCATTGATATTTTTGGCCCAGAAACTTTTTTGTGGTGAGAAAAAGTTGGATACAGATGATAGTAGGTAAAACAAAATCAAATGAAATACTTGAATGTGACGGTAAATAAGGCTTCAATAGGTAAGCGCGTAATTAACTTATCTGATAAAAGAAACGTTATTTTAGAAGGAAGGCTTAAAAATAAGTAGGTATAGTATTTTAAAATCATTTTCAATAGATTACTGTATTGTTATAACTACAACTCATCAGAAATTTTTAATTGACATGTGGTACGGTCGGTCAAGAAAGTCGTTTACCAGTTTTGACAAAACATCCTATGCAATCAAAAATTTAAACTAGGAACACACAAGTCAGTGTTGACGTTAACGATAAAGAGAGCATTAGTAACTGTATGAATAATTGCAAGGGAAAATCAACCTTGTTGTTTAATGATGTGCATAATATGGACTTAAACCGTAGGGTGGTAAACCATATTTTTGGCTGACCGTACTAATTACCTATTTATACGGAAAGTCTGCATATTTGTTACATGTTTAAGATTAAACGGCTATTTTCCCGATTTCAATGCAATTTGACAAAGATAATTTAACATATTGTGCAGTTACGACAGAAATAGGTTCAATTTAAAAAAAACGCAATTTTAGTCGCGAATAATACAGAAGCTCATACGACAGTTTCTGGTCTCATTTTAATAAATCAAGACATCTTCCTAAGTTATCAAGAAAACAAAGACCTATTCGGTGGCACGTCAAAGCAGTATCCAGTTACAATAGCTAACCACTTATAGAATTGAGCCATCTGCGTCTGTTTACTATCCAACAACACTGGGGTGGGGCGACTGTGGACAGATTACGGGACGAGTGTTGTTACATCGAATTAATCCTTTAGCGCCCCAGCAGATTACATGCTTTCTGTCTGCTAAATATTTAGTCGGATAGATAACCACCATGAAGATTAGTGCAAGTGTACCACAACTTTTGTTATAACCTTATAACTAGCAGCCTTATAGGTAGCTGATACTACGGCCTTGGACTAAATGAAAGTGATTGGTGTATTCCAAGGATATATTCTGATTCGTTAAAAACTGGTGCACTTGTATACATTTTCTTACCGAATTGGACTATCGGCCGATATAATATCTATAGCAAGTGTTTTTTAAAAAAAAGAATAGAGATAGAGCATGTAAATTTATGGACTGAAATTATAAGCAAAAAATAATACAAATAACACAAAGAAATAAAAAAAAACACATAATATCATTAACTACATTTGGAACTAAAAAAATCTCCTTTGAAATTCACTATAACCCTCGAAGTCCTCCTTCAGTAAGCCTAAATAAACTAGTGTATTATCCTCTGAAGCATCTTTGTAATAAATATAATACTCGTATATTTGCGCTGGCCAAATATTATAATGTTCTAGGTACGCACAAAAAGTATTTTTAAGATTTTTTTGTGCTAGCTCTTACATTTTTTGATGTTCCAATACTCAGTGATAAGGGAGAATCGTACTTTATCCTCCCACAATTAAAATTTTATATTGCCTTTATTAAAATTCGAAGTGAACGGAAATGCTGCGCCTGCGCTCGCTTTTCGGTAATTAATATTAATAAAAGCAAGTAACCATATTTTATCCATCTCGACTGTTTTGTATCGCAATTTCCCGCTTCCCTAATTACTGGCGGAAGCTTTGTTTGGTAATTGATTAAGTTTGGTAATTATCTTGTATTTACTGCCGTGTCATAAATACGTAGGTAGGTCCAGTAGGTTGCTGCATTTATGTTTATACTGGCTAGAAATATATACCTACTTATATGCATATTGTAGGAATCCCTACCCTAGTTGACATTCCACAGGGTCCCGGATATCTGTTGAAGGTTCCTCCGCGAGATCAAACAAAGTATCTAAATCGAGCCGGGAGATTAGAGAGACGAACGTTTTTGCGTGTTGCCAGATGATGACATATTATGCTACTGAGATGTGGTCGCTAACTGCTGGCTGTTAGAGAAGCTCAGAGACACAAAACGAGCTATGGAAAGACCTATGCTCTGAGTTTCTTTGCGCGATAAAATCCGTAATGTGCAGATTCACCAAAAACTAACCACCGACATAGCTCTCAGAAACTGCAAGTTGCTGCAATGGGCAGGCTATATCGCTCAAAGAATTATCCGATGGGGAAGAAAGGTTCTTGAGTGGCGACCACGAACCGGAAGACGCAGCGTAGGCAGGCCTCCCACTAGGTGGACAGACGACATTGTGCGCGTCGTGGCGTGGGGGATGCCTATGTTCAGCAGTGGACTGCTCACTAATAAAGTTCCAATTTTCTAATACGTCATCGTGTAGAACTACTAGGAATGAAAAAAAAATGTGATAGGCCAATATTTAATGTATTACTACTAGTTCTACATGACTGTAGAACTAGTAGGATTTTTTTTCCTAGTAGTAATACATGTAGAACTACTGGGGATAGGCCCTTCTTACTGGTGATGATGATGAGATTTGAAGAAAAAGTCTAATAGACACACCAAATATCTAACTTTAACATACTTTAACATTGATATACTATATCTATATATCGATGTACTTTAACATATATTAAAAAATGATAAGCCCATTGAGCTTCTTGCCAGATCTTCTCAGTAGAGGCCGCGTTGTGATCTGGTGGTAGTTGTAAAAAAGTTGACAATAAGTAAGTGCCCTCGTTAGGCTTATGCATAATAAAAATATTTTGACTTTGACTTTGAGTCGATAATAATGCAGTTATTAAATTCAGCCGACCATTTTTGTTCCAAATTGTTTCTACCTTCCCATTACCGATCCCAGAGTAAAGCTAAAATATTATGTGGATAATATTTCCTGTGTTATGACTGTGAAGGGTATGCAATTTAACGAGTGAATGAACCAGCTACTAGCTATACAGTTTGTCACTGTTTATTGTCCTGTAATATAACAGTCGCGTCCTCGTGACACTAATAACAACAATAGTAAACATGAATGTTACTCAGAAATTTTGTAATCATGCTTATTGTTGAAGTGCGTCGATTTTTTTTTTCTGGATTTCCCAGATAACCAAAAATATTTTTCTAAAAAAATATAGATATTATGATCACATGATCACTAGGATAATTTGCAATCTTTGTCAATATTACACAGAACTCTAGATTGAAAGTCCTATGTTAAGTGGAGGACCTGGCTGTTCTGCTTTAACATACTTTTTTAAAATTCTGATAGCAACTGATTTAACTATGTTTGTGGGAATCAGATATACTATCGCGGTCACGAACGGTGTACCCGTTTTCAATCAAAATAGTTTGAATGACGTAACGTGCGCTTACCCCGTCCGCACGTATATTGGGCCGGCTCGTGCAAGCGATTGTCGTCCTAAAGGTGTTACACCACTTGTAACCACGAGAGTACATACTAGGTATGTTGAAAAGAAAAAATAGATTAAAAAATGACAAGCCCACTGAGTTTCTTGCCGGATCTTCTCAGTTGAGGCCGCGTTGTGATCCGGTGGTTGTTTTTTTCTATAAAATATGGTTACGGTTTAATATTTTTATTTTCTCAAAGAATTCACATTATAATAATAATAAATATAATTAAACTGAGAAATACAATAAATATTCTTATAACTAACATTTTTTTATCATTGAGCACAGTATAGATGTAGTAGTGGACACAAGTGAATTCATTTCATTTCATTTATATACACAATTTATTTACTTTGTTTTTGTTCATATAGTTTTTCACACAGTTATTAAAAATGGAAACGATATGGATTAACTAATGTGACAACTTCAATAAATTATTAGTTCCAACATTTGATGTTTAATTTACGGCACTGACGTTCTATTTCCATTATATTTATAATTTATTCCAATATTTAGATTATTTCGGTGATGAAAAGTTGGGGCACTGCTCGTGAATATGCAAGTCTGACAATAAAGCGTTATATTGCATGCATAAAATCATAGATACTACTATTTTGGCAAGCACTAGAATACCACTTACTAGTAACAAGTGACCATGTGCAACACACGCAGGAACAGTAGAGTGCACCTATTAAGTGCCGTGTTTTCCTTGCGCCAACATAGTTTTAAAACCTAATGTTTTATGGTCGCTGCGCCGGCTCATAATGAACTGCCACCGCTGGCCTAAATACGGGTATTAAACAGGAGCCCATTTACAGTATGTCTATAAACGATTCATGGTTTGTATTTTGGGAGAATTTTGCAACTAGTTGCTAATAGGTTTACTTATTTTGTGTCTGTGGTTTCAGGTTTAAAGCGGCATCAAAGATAGCGGCCGAAATTGTAAAACGATCTTGACCCACTTAGGTGCTTAGTGACACAGATAAATCTAGAGATTTAGGATTATATCAAATATTCATATCAGCTATACTTCTATTACTGGATGGCTGTTTCATCCGTACCCGTTTACTCTTGAACATATTAATTGGTATAAATTTATTTTTTATCGGTAAAGAATTTTATTCAAATACACTATTCTATAAGTAAGTCGTTCTCGTGTCTGCCAATGCTTCATTTCTATGTTAAGCGACTCTGCTTATATTCTGAACATGCAGCTTAAGTTTAATTACAAATGGAGCAGACAGAGTTTTTGAAATGTAGCGACATTTGGCAGCGGCTCAGAATAATATGAAGTATTATTAAACTTGTAGGTCAATATTATTTTAGGCGCCATACTCTTCAACATTTCGTAGTTTGCCAGGTCTTTTCACAATCATAATATTGATTCGCCGTCAAACCGACTGAATACACAGCAGTCACCCAGTATCCTTTTCAAAAGATCCAAGTACACAATTCAGCTCTCGAGCGCAACTCCTCGCTACCAACACAGAAATTGAATTGGAAATGCGATAAGCACAATATCTTTTGAGAGAATTTCTCTAGAATCCCTACATTATATTGGTATGTAAATACAAACAGTTTCCTATCGTCCGCTTATACTAAACTTCCAATAAATATGTACGCAAAGGTATGTTGTACTGTACTGGGAGTTAGTCGCTTCGGTCGGCGGCAGTGCGCTAGAATCGCTATAATATGGGTAAATATAGTGGATATTTTTGTTCTTTTTATTGAGAACGTACTAGCGAATAATTTTACTGAAGTGGCTGAAAAAATCTGTCAATTAAAGTCTCAACTCAGATTGGTAAAGAAACTTTTAGACGATAACGTTTGATGAAATAAAATGATATGAATAAAGAAACAGTACACACGATTTTACTTTAAAATATTGTGATTCCATTAAGAATTTGACATTGATGCTAATGTATACTTACATGTATGATTACTTAGCTACCTACTTTTACTCAATAATAGTTTAATAATTTTTTACTGTCCAATAAATCGTCGCAGCAGTTCAAAAAGTCTGTCTAAAGACAGTGCTATCGACATCTCCGAGTAGTGTATTGGTACCGGAGTGCAATAATTCGTAGCGAAGCACATCGGCACAAGACAACACTCATATTTCCTGTACAAAACTCAATAAGTCCCGGTGCGGGAGAGCAGTCCAACCGGGGAGAACATTAATATCAGTGGATTTAGATCGTAACTATGTGTAGTGATTGTACCTACGGTATAACATTATTTTATACGATACAACTTGAGTTCATACTTAATTGACGTGAAAAAGTGGTTTTAAATCTTCATTCTTCGGATACTTTACATGAAGCATTTCTCTGATCATCACCAGCAGCCGAAATACATCCACTGCTATACAAAAAGCCTCCCCTTTAAAGGGAGGGGTTGCCATAATCCCCACGCTTGGCAGGCGGCTTGGGGATCGCTGTATAGGTGGTAGATAATCCAATAGAAAGACGCCTTCTTGTTTTCGCTCCAGTCGCCTCTTACGAACACCCAACGGGAGGAGATAGGGGGTGCTATTCTTACCCGGACACCACACGGGTAACAGTAGTATTTCTCTGATAAGTATAAGTTATTATTATATTTATTTTTATGAATGCAATATTTTTTAATTTATGATTCGGGTTTGCTTTGCGTATATTATAGCACAAAAGCCATACGTACAAGAAACCTAATCAAACTCGCCATTACACCTGTACGTTACTAGGCTTAATTTTGCATAATGTGTAATGAACTCCATCGAGTAACGAAGTGTGGAGTGTAATTACCCGGTGCCGGCGGGGTTGGGGAGGGGGTTGGGGGGGTTATGGGTGAAGGCGGTGTCGAACCCGGCCACTTCATTACCGGTATTAGCTGCGTTAACCACCGCGCGATACGGCGATTACGTCATAAAACCCCTATAGCCTTGTTGATAAACATATTTTAGCTTGAACGGGTTTTTGAAGACGCAGTAATGGGCCGTGAAAATTGGGAGCTCACCCTAGATTTAGCGGGATCACTGCGTAATTTAATGGGAAATGGAAGTGTGTCTCTATGTAAAAAAATCATTGAAATAAACATAACATTATCTGTTATCAAAAAGTTGATAATAAACAGTTTTACATGTTCGCCTCTGCACTAGGAGAATATTTTATCGCAGAAGACCGCATTTCACAGTACATATTTTACAAATGCGAAACTTTAATAATAAGAAGATAATGACAAGATGTAAAATAAAGGTTGCCTGGAAGAGATCGCTTTTAGCGATAAGGCCGCCCATTGTTGCATGTTTTATTAATTTGTGTCTTATTCTTTTTGTATCTGTTTGTTTCTGCGCAATAAAGAATTGTCTATCTATCTATCTAATGTTACCATTAGGAAGGAAAAACTAAATAAAGGAATTGAGAGTACAAAAAATATGTAGGTATATGTATGAGTGAAAACAAAATCAAAGGATTGTATACCTATCTGTGTGAGTGTATAGAAAAGAAGTTTCTGTATTGAAAACCAAATAACCCAGCCTGCTGGTAGCCCCCAAGGCCCGAAGCACCTCGAGTGTCGGGGCGTGCGAATGCCACGCACCGCCTCGAGATAGGGCACGCGTTTGCCCTTGATTGTACTACACAAAGCGCCTCTGTTGAGGGACTGAGGGCTGTACTAATTAGGTCACACGCATACCAATGTTCGTAGAAAATGGACGTGGCGATTGTAACTGACATAATATAAAAATAATATATTTTATTTCTCCTGATAGGTAATGTGTGTACTCGTAGGATTTCCGGGTATGAATAGCACACTCACATCTTGTTCCGTTGGATTTCCGTAAAAGGCGACTATGGGAAATCAAGAAGACGGGCAGCAGCGTTTTTCTATTGGATTAGCTACCACCTATACTGCGATCCTCAAGACGCCTGCAAAGCGTGGGGATTATGGAGCTCTAAGCAGTTCACCTATGGAATTAAAAGACACGCGTTTCCTTGAAAAATTAATCATTTTTCCTGAAAAAAAAAAAAGTAATTTGGTTGGCATGGCGGATTGCAATATATTTTGCTGTGTTCCGGTGTGAAGGGCACTGTAGCTGGTGAAATTACTGGACAGAAGAGACTAATAACGAATGTATCTGGTGACGAGCGGTAGTGCAATGTATGTCTATAGGCAGGCCTGTCGCTTACCAGCAAGCGAACGTCTTACTTGTCTGGTTATTAGGTGAAATAAATTATCAAAAAAAAGTGAAATATGGTTAAACCCAAGGATAATCTAACGCTTGATGGATTTTAACATTCACTGGATTTCATCAAGCCGTAGGCGTAGAGAGTGCCCAAAAATAAAATATCCTGGCCGATACGGTCAATCTTTCCCAATAATAAAGTAGTAGTAAGTATTATAATACCTGCATAAACACAGGTGCATTCTCTCTTCTTTTTGATCTATGGACCATCTTACTCTCCAGACAATCGAGTGAGCAGCCTGCAATGTCTTAACTAGTAAGGTCATACCTAAACAAAGTTGTTGCTCCCCGCGACTTCGACTTAGTTTATCCCCCTTCTGAGACGTTGGGTTTAAAACAGTGTGCAATATTTACAAAACAAAAGCATTTTCAATTGAGCTGTAAAAAGTCATGTTATATATAAGACTTTCAATGCATATCCAACATATTCTAACGTAGTAAAAGGCCGAGGCAAAGACCTCCATTAGAAATATCAGTGATCGAAAAAGTGTAGGGCGCTTGAACGTCCGGGCGCATTGTCCGGGAGGCTCGACGGGCCCTCGACTCGAGCTGGTAACGCCTCTTAGCCTCGAAACCCGCTTTAAGCTAGCCCCATTTTGTAAACGTGACTAGCAATTGGTTGCCTCCGTATATTAGCAATCGTTTTGAATTTCATGTAACCATTATTACATCATTGAAAACTGTCACTAAAATTCAATTGTGTTAATTTAATAATGTTAACCAGCTTATTATTTGTCTAAGATCCTATGACTTATGTATGAAAAAAGTTAGCAGTAGACAAAATATGATAAAAATTATTGTTATATACACTTTGACAATCAAAAATGTTCTATAGGCTCACAAACAAATTCAACTTTTGCCTCATATCATATTCCTTAATTTCGCATTATGTATCATTTACGAAGAATCAGGCCTGCTTAGACTAAATATCGATTATTGCAATAAGTAATACTTAAAATAAACAACCATCGCGCTATTCTTACTTGTATATTTACATGATCAAGCGTCTGTTAGTCATACAAGCGCTTGCTGATTTGTGTTTCAGAGCACACTGAGTCCCACCGATAATATGTGAGATGCAGCATCGAGCTCCAAACAGTTTATTTAGTTTGTACCCACGTGAATATTTTAATCAACTGTTAATTAGGTAGTAGGTTCCTTGTGCAAGGAACCGTCCAGGTAGGTACCACCGCAGTGTCAGATATTCTGCTGCCAAGCAGCAGTGTGTAAGCATTGCTGTGTTCCGGCGTGAAGGGCACTGTAGCTGGTGAAATTACTGGACACAAAGACTTAATATCTAATGTCTTAAGGGTCGGCAACGCGCTAGTGATTCTTCTAGTATTGCTAGCGTCTATAGGCTGCGGTGACTGCTTACCATCAGGCGGGCCGCACGCTTGCTTGCCACCTTGGTTGTATAAAAAAAAAAAAATATATAACTAATATGTACATATAACTAATGTACATAATTATATAGAAATAGACGTGTATGCTATCTCAAATCGACCGACAGGCCGACAGTCTATTGGTTTGACACCCCGGCCGCTTGTGATGGGTCGTGGACGCATTTATCGTCGACGAAACGAAGACGTTTATCGTCAACGATAAACTGGTTTATAATACAGTTTAAAGTTTAGAGTAGTTTATACCGTTGACGAAAAGATTTGTAGTCGACGTTCACAGACTACTACGTAATACGTATTGCATCGAGTTCACCAATAAACTAGACTATCATTATACTAGTTTATCGGTGGACTGTAAACTGGTTTATTAGTCTAAATGAAAGAAACAGTCGAAAAGAACAGTTTTTTCGTTCAACGCCCACCCCTACTGGCCGCCATCTAGGTCTCTGACTAGATAATGTGAGTCATTGTCAAAAAAAATTAGGTAGGTAGGTGTAACTCTCATATCATTCTACATACATGATTGTAATACATCTTAATACATCTTGAAGTGCAAACAAAGTCTGCTCGTTAAAATCAGAAATATCGAGACTGGTTTGGAGAGATACAGCGAAAAATATTCGACGCCCAACGAAAATAGTAAAAAACGATGGGCGGTACACTAAACTAGCTGGCACAATTTTAGGTTTCGTTTTTATTTCCATGATATACGCCCGTCCTGTTAGAAATATCACGCTGAAATATGAACAACATCTACACATTTTTTCCACGATATTTGCGGGTCGGTAGCAAATTAATGAATGAAATTATTTATTTCAAATAGGCTTTTGAATGGTCAACGCAGCCTGAACTGAGAAGATCTGGCAAGAAACTCAGCAGGCCTGTAATTTTTCCTTGTTTTCTCAAACAGTGTTTTTCTTATTACAATCAAATCATTAGCGACATATAGGACTTAATAATGTAGAAAAATAAAATACCACTTTATAGGTCTGACGGTAGTACCCAATCAGGTATAAATAATCACTGACAGCTTCAATAATTTCCAAATTACCAAACCCTTGGTGAAAGGTCCCTTTCACGGAAACATTGAACCTGTCAGATCATCTCGATGAATAATTAAGAGGCAACATTGACGCAATTTATTTGTGCCGGGACCGTCGAAGAGCGACACCAATACGTAATCATAAAGGAGAGGTACAGACAAAGGGAACATAGCTATTTTATGTAACTTCACGAGGCAAGGTGATGGCCTGAGAGGCGTGGGAGATGTCTAGTATAAATAGGTTATTGATATCTAATAGTTTATTCATATTTACAAGGTGGAGCGCTTGTGCAGAGATTATGGCCATAACGCAGTGTGCAAATACTGTAGTCATAGACTTAAGCATTCTAGCAGGGCTCAAATACTTAATAATTGTCTCTGTTGCAGAAAGGCATACTTGGCTTGAATGATCTCAAATAGTTATTATTAGGTTTTTTATAGGCATTCTTTTCGACAAAAACATTTTCTTAAAGTTTGTAAATCAATCCATTTCTTATACTTGACAGTTTAGTAAATATATCACGCGTCAAGATAACTCCAACGAAAATCACACCTATATTGGGTACATTTATTATCCCACGCAACACAACAACAAGGTTAAACAGTTCCAAACACTTTCAATGTCAACTTGCGTCACGCTTTTGTTAAGTTTCGCTGAACACACAAGTTCACAATCAATCACTTAAAGGTAATCTGTACTTAGTTGGTGTTCGGGTTTAACTTTGGGAACACTTTACATATAAAGTACTGGCTGAACTATGTAGACTGTGGTATTGGGTTCTTGTCAAAAACATGACTAGTTTCGATCTGATCTTTAGCCTAAACTAGAATTATATTGAACAACAAACCAATGTACCATGTTAACTGTTCACTGTGTTTACCATGCTCATGGACTATACATAAATTCAAATTCTTGGCTTGTAAGAGTGCCTATTGCAGTTTAAGCCCACGCAGTTTTATCTTCCAGGTAATCCGAGATTTTATAATAGCCCTTTTTAGACAAATGGTTGTTGTGAATTAGTTTATTGGTAGATCACGTATATTCTGGGGCAGTTTATTATAAAAACGTATACTTTAGCCCATAACCAATTGCTAATTCTGTGGACACGCGTGGAGTATACAGCAAGATTGTGTCCGTTTCGAGTATTAATATTATGTCGGTCACTAATCTTAAAAAAAGCACTTGCAAAAGCACTTATGTTCTTTTTTATATAGTAATGTAGTGTATTGTAGGACTATTTGCCACAACATAAAAAAATATATTAGTTTCGGTTCCGGGGAATCGTAATTCCTTTGGAGTAATAAGATTTTTTTTGTGAAATATCAATTATGATCTCCACAGTAACGGCTTCTATCTGCTTTCACATTGTAAAGGGTTTTTCAATAAGGACGAGTAGATGTTGAAACGAAATAAAAAAAGCTATGTGTGAGGTATTAACAAAATTCTTTCTTTATTTGAAAGGCCCATAATGTTCCATTAAGTGTGAAATATGACTTCGTTCAAAAGCCCACCTCGGCTTCTTACTATGGCACGGATTCGAGTAGTCTAATTTTCAATCACTCTTCCGCATAGTTCGGCTGGATTTGAGCGATGGACTGTGTTATGTTCACCTTTAGGGCATCGGTCGATTGTGGTTTGTTTGAGTAGACCTGCGACTTTAAGAAACCCCACAAGAAAATGTTTAGCGGGGTCAAATCGCATGAATTCACATCACAACTGGGTGAGATAACCTTATCCTCTAATCATTCATGCAGAATGTCAATCATGGCATCCGCTGTGAGGCACGTAGGGCCTTCCTGCTGGAACCGCATGTCGTCTAGGTCAATATGGTTCAATTTGGCCACAAAAATTGGTTATCATCGTTCTGTAAAAAAAAACTACATCGATATTATCTTTGAAAGCAAATTCTTTAACCCCTTGTTGCCCGGCCAAAAATTAAGTACATACATTTTTGCACCGCCTATGTATGTTTATTTTTCGGTTTTTTTGGTCCGGGCGAGCCCACTTGTCATTACGAGCGTTATAAAAACCTAACCACTCAACCGATTTGCATTCTGTAAATGTAGTTTTGATGAGAAATGTATTAAGTACACAAAACAGCTTGTTGTACGGGTCATTCGCCTACAAAATACATAATTATTACAAAATCTTTAAGTGGTTTACTGTCGCACTTACAGGTGTTAATTATCGGTAATCCAATTCTTGAAAATGAAATCGTTTATTTCAAATAGACCAAAATTAGCACTTTTAAACTGTCATATTTTATCGAAAAAAAATACAAAACAAGTATAAATTATGAAATCATAAAAAGCCCGACTGTGAACAAGCAAAATGGACTTAAATTACATCATACATACATAATACGTACCTATACACATGTATACATCTTTGAACTCGTCTCATTAAGACCTGTTATTTGATGCCTGTTCATTAGATATTGATGTTTTTGGAAATAAAGTAAATATAAAATGGTGGCTGGCGGACGCCTTTTAATTCTTTGAAAAAAAAAATTATATATAGCCTATATGCCACTCCCAGAACTACGACGAATCTAACAACATATTATAAGTCAATTTCCATTGAACCGTTTAGGCTGTAGCCCGTGCCAAAGAAATAGACATACATACATAGATACCTACTCTCGAAAAAAATAATCCTCCTCAGGAAGAGGGTTACGTTTTTGGGAGAAGGGTTATGCCAAAAAAACAACCACCGGATCACAACGCGATCTCAACTGAGAAGATCCGGCAAGTAACTCAGTGGGCTTGTAATTTTTAGGGTTCCATACCTAAAAGGTAAAAAAGGAACCCTTATGTTCTGACTTCGTCTGCCTGTCTGTCTATCTGTCACACCTACCTATATATTTCATTAACCACTGGTTCTGAAACCATTCTATTTGAAACTTGGAATAGTCACTTACCCCAACCTTATCGCAAATGATGTTTTTATTTTGGGAATGCGGTTAAGCATAAGTATAATAAGGAAATTGATCCAAAACCTATTTTAGTATTCATTGCGACTTATATCTATCAAACGTGTATTGCAACTAGATGCTGTTTTATGTTATGATGCCACTCGGTACCGTTCTATCTTACCATTCCACTTTAATCTAAACGAGCGGTTTAAACAAGCCACCGAGTGTAGGCATCCAGATGGTTGAATCTTGAACGGCCAAACGAGGCAGGTTTCAATTTGGCCTGTGATTTCGTGCTATCAGTGCGTCACTGCGCCGCGGTATTATCAGCAGTCTATCAAATTGATTGACACGGGCCTCGCCTTAGAACGCCGAAAAATATGGTGGAAAAGCGTTTATTAAGATTGATGGCGGGCACGGTGAATCGCGGCCGGATGCGGCCTGATTCGGCTTGGCGTTACCCAAATATCGCATTGTCATTATTTATATTATGATTTCTGTGCTCGATCGCTGATGGTATTGGTGTTTTGTGCGCCATTAGAGGTAGGAAGCCATACAATTATGTTACACGATAATCCGAGTCGCTTGGGCATTCTTGACGAAAGATATTCATAGTCACGCAACATTGGGTACGCCATTGTACATTATGTTTTTTATTCTATTGTAAAACTCTCTATGTTTATAGTGTGTACAGAATAAATAAATAAATAAAATAACCTAGTCAATGTGTATTTAAATTTCAAAAAATATTTCAGTGTATTTTTATTGTTGTTTAACCTATTTACTGTATTTAATTTTTATTTAATAGGTGTTTGCATGCCGAATGAACATGGTAATTATTTATAAAAAACTCATCAATATAGTTCAATTCCAGTTTATATAAAAACAATTTCAAATTGAAAAGTTTAGAAATTAAAAAACAAAACGTCAAACATGTTCCTGTTTGTTCGGCCGATTGGATCGGTCGCGGCGTGCGGCCGCCGATAGCCCCGTGCTAATAAACGCAATTTCCCGCCAACACAAAACATCGATCGCGCCATTTTTCGACACAAATAAATAACCCTACATAAATTCAAAATACAGTCAGCTTAGTATTAACATATGCTGGATTGGAGATCAACAGATCTCTACTGACTCTTTCGTTGACATTTATAATAGGTATAATGCTATATGTTGCAAACAACATATGTTGATGTTTAGTGATGTTTTGCGAAATTAGCTACCAAAGTAGCTAATATCGCAAAACATCACTAAACATCAAACAGTAACCATTATCATCATCAGCAGCCTTAAGACGTCCACTGCTAAACAAAGGCCTCCCCCTTATAAGGGAGGGGTTGGCATAATCCCCACGTTTTCCAGGCATCTTGGGGATCGCAGTATATGTGGTAGGTAACCCAATAGAAAGACGCTGCTTGTTTTCCCTTAGTCACCTCTTATAGACACCCAACGGGAGGCGATTAGGGCACTATTCTTACCCGGACACCCAACAGGTGAAAGAAAAAATAAGAAAGAATATTGGTACCCAAATAGTGTGACCGCGATTAAATATTAAAACTTGCTTTACAAGTTCTATGCATACGACAATAATTGCAAGGTAATGTTTTTAGAATATCTTAATATTAGCTAGGATAGTCCTTGGTTTACATAAACTGTAAAATACTTATTACTTGTTCAAACGACACTCTCAGCGCTCTGGGGCACGTCCTAGCTCTGCTGCAGCCGCAACGAAACGTCCGCTTCGGAAACGTTGTAATAATATTAAATATCCGATCCACCGCAACCCGCCAAGCAAACTGACTCCAATGAAACAACCGCACATTTTGCTACGTTTCCTGAAACTATTTACTTTTCCGCTGTTTGGTTGAGGACGCCACAAATATTATAATCAATGTTTTGTACCAAAGATTTGAGCTTGAAGAATGGCGTTCGTGGTGTGTCTCACCAAAAATATATTATGTATCTGTATGAAACTAAATTCCTATGTAGATAAAACAATGTGTGACATATTTAATCAGACAAATTCAAAATCCAACATAATTATTATTGTTATGCATAGACCCCACAGAGGCTCATAGGTACATAGTTTAAATCGTTTTTTACAAACTACCACAGGATCCAACGTGGCCGACTACTGAGAAGATCCGGCAAAAAGCTAAGCGAGCTTGTATTTTTTTGTTATAAATTTATTTTTGTTGAACATCGTTTTTGGTTGTTAAAAATTATTAACCCTGCAAGCGTAGAGCAGTTCAAGCCCACGCAGCTTTCTCCTCCAGGTAATTAGAGATTTTATAAAAAGCCTTGTTAGACAAACAGCTTTTTATCAAGGGTTTCAAATTCAACGAAAGATGGAAATATAACGTACCCATTTGAAATATTAATTGATCAGAACGCGGTAACATTAAGTAGGTATCATGGAATAAAATTGTTATTGTTCATTTCTGAAAGCCAAAGGTGATACTTAAAAAAACAACACGATGGTCGATGAGATACAAAGTGTGGCTGATCAGGAAGCAAAGTGCGGTTGTATAATTTATTCGGGCGCGGATCGCAACTCCTGAATGGATTTTTCCCCGGTATCACGATCAAGTTTCTCCCAGCACGTGTAATGTTCTGAACATCTTATCGTTATAACCATAAATTGTTTGGGCGTTTTAAGAGCAACACCGCGGAATGTCGCATTACCCTTCAGTTTATTCAAGCACAGCGTTCCCTTGAGGATGACGGGTTTTTTCGTTATGCTCGACAGAGTTATGATACAGAGCTCTTTTGCAAGTTTTGAACCGTGGTTTTACTCGTATTTTAGATATTGTTGGTCGTGCTCATACAGTATTTACAATATATACAAATACAACACTAAAATAACGAAAAAAGACAACAATAAATGCAAGTAAAATAAACAGTAAAAAGCTAATAGATATATTTCCACATCTCGTCCTCACTATGGGGCAAAGTGCCCAGAAGGCTGGCAGTATTGCCAGGCTGTGTGGCAATGCGTATTTGTTGCCAGCAGCAAAATATTTCTTCCTTATTCAAGACGCCTGCCAAGCATGGGGATTATGGCAACCTCTTCCTTCTGAGGGCTTTGTTCACCAGTGGACTTGTTTTGGCAGCTGCTGTTGATGATGATAATGATTATGACTACAAGAAATAAAGAGAAAATGCAGGTTTCAAATGAATTTTATATAAAAGGCAAAGTCTATGTAGAATGTTTTAATCCGTTTTTTTTTTCAGGGAAATCGTGCAACGTAGCTTTAGCGGAATGTTTGCGAGCGCTACGGTTGAGTGGGCCGCGACGATGCGCCTTTAAAATCGGACTAAACAATTATATGCCTCCACGGCGGTTAATAAGTTATTACACAAGCTTACAGAAGGGGATGGGTATAAACAAGTATTTGCTTGTGTGCTCGACTTGTTTACTTTGCAAGATAATTACGTCAGATTGATGAGATTTAAGTGATTTTATTAGTTTACTGTGATAATATTATTACAATTCGAAGTTAATATTCTTTAACATAAAATTTTTGCTGACATTTCAAATGTCAGTCTTATTGAGAAAGGAGAAAGCGTCTAAAATTTCAAGTAAGCTCAAACCTTTTTGTATAAATTTCTATCGTTGGAAATTATAATAGTTTTTAGGGTTTCGTATCTAAAAGGTAAAAAAGGGTTCCTTTTTATGGCGTCACTTCATCTATCTGTCATACCTATATATCTCAGTAAATACTTATGCTATTGGTTTGAAATCTTCTTCTATCTATATATCTATTATTATAAAACCCTATGTAGAAATTTAAAAAATGAAAAGAGAAGAATGTTTTGTACATACCAATGCTCCTTTAATTGAACTTACACTTGATAGGAAACACAGATTCATGATAACATCGTTATTAATACACACCAATTGATAACCACAAGAATATTAACCAGCACTATCACATTATAACAACTCTAGTGACAGAATGACAGAGTGACCGCTCTATACGATTACTCGCACAACCGTTCCACACGAGATGTAATAATTGAATGTCCCTTGCACCGCCAGAGCAGCGCCTTATATACGTGTTCGGTCGGTCATTCCACCATTCTACCCTCCATTTATTTTATTCTACCCTACATTTTATTTTATACTAATCGGTCATATCTAACACTATATACTATAATAAAACTCAAAGAGCACTTTTTCTGTACATTGAATATTTTTCCAAAATTTCTATGTACTATACTATCGACATAGAGGCCAAAACAATTTTTTTTGGAATTATTGTCTGTCTGTCTGTCTGTCTGTCTGTCGTTCTGTTTGGTCAAGTATCATTTGAAAACCCGTGGATAGATTTTGATAGGACTTTCACTGATGTGTTGTGTAGAAGTCTAGGTATAAATTGGTATATAAAACATCACGCTATGTTTCATAGGGGCTAAGCAGTGGAACATTACTTGCACATATTACCACGTAATTTCCTTTGTATGTGAATAAGGTAATTATAGACTGATCAGTTAATCATTAAGATATGTATTATTACGCTATATACAATAGGGACTGAGCAGACATTTAGTTTGCATAAGATATGGCAGTGGCGAAGGGTCAATTTTTGTAAGGGGTAAGCCGGTCCGGTACACCCAGGAAATTTTCATTAGATTTCTGTATTGTTCTAAGTACTTTGCTGATAGCAATATGACATTATATCTTTGATTGAAAAGTTAAAATCTGTTAAATCTGTCGTTCATGAAATTTTATTGAAACTCCCCAAGTCCAGGTAGTGTATAGGTATTGTATCACGTCGCAACAATAAAAGATGCGAAATACTAAGAACTTTTATTATCGAATATCATTAGTCAGTAATTTACGATGTTAGCGTGATTTACATTATGAACAGCGCCATCTATCGGTGAAATTGAACATACAATCACTATAGAACTTTAATCAAGCTAAATATAAGAAAGTCGTGTTAGATACACTATTTATAACTCAAGAACGGCTTAACCGATTCGGCTGAAAATTGGTGGTGAGGTAGCTTAGAACCAGGAAACGGACATAGGATACTTTTTATCCCGGTAGGTTAAGGTTAAGCAACGTTAGGTAAGGTCATTAAATAGATGGGTGAACCGATTTGTATGAAAGTGTGCATATCGGGTAGGTCTGAGAATAGGTGTTACAGTGTATTTCATACCGCTAGGTTAAGGAACATAAGGTAAGGTCATTAAATAGATGGGTGAACCGATTTGTATGAAATTTTGTGTGCATATCGGGGAGGTCTGAGAATAGGTCAAAATAGTAGTTTATGCACCAAGGGGATAAAGTAGTGTCTTATGTTGCGGGCGTTAAATTGAATCGAGAGCATAACGAAGGATTCTAGCAACTCCCGAGCGTAGCGTGGGAGTTAATACTAGAATCCTGAGTACAGCGAGGGATTTAAGCTCGCCCAAGACAAAGACACCTTTATCCCCGAGGAGAATACACTACTTTTCACACCTACTGCGAGGTAATAAAATACAAATATTGCTAGAATTATATAATATTAATATCTTGGGACAATCCACATACACTCATCTGATTCCAAACTAGGCAGAGCCTGTACTATGGATACCAGACAACTATTAGTTAAGAGATACCGACTATAAATAGTTTATATAGACTATTATAATAGACTATAGACTATTTATAATAGACTATAAATAGTTTACCGACTATGAATAGTTAAATAACACCCAGATACTTGGTGGGAATTTAACCCACGACCGATCGGGTAGGGGCCAGGGTGTCTAACCACTAGACCAACGAGATTGTCAATAATATCCCTAATATCAGCATAGTGATTTGCAGAGTTAACGCGTTTACATCTATTTTTTTTCTATTCTAGAACACCGGGTTCTGTTCGTCGCACCCGGTTCGATTTGAGTACTCTGCTTAGAGTAGTATTACACCTGTGGTAAAAGTGTTGAGGAATTTTCGTTTGACGTTCGAAATTCAAACACATTATTACCCAAGGGAGTTTAGTACAATATTATTACCCTGCTAGACTAATAGGGATATAATGATGTACTTTATGTCATCTTTATATGACCAATAATGCAACATTATCGAGCAGGTGGTGTGAAAAGTATATTTAATGCCGTTGATACCATGATTGACGAGGATATATAGAACGAGAGGAGGGTGCAAGAGAGGAGAAAGAGGGAGAGGGGATTCGAGGAGAGGGTGATGGGGTGAGGGATCGGGGGAGTTAGGTGGAGTAAGGGGGGAGTGAGAAGAAGGAGGAGAGAAAGTGCATATAATTAGATTTTTTTATAAGAGAGAGAGAGATGGAGAGAGATAAATCTAGGGAGGAGGGAGAAAAGGGGAGCAAAATGTAATAAAAGCGCGGGCGGAGCTGCACGGGTCAGCTAGTTTAGAATAATTTTAGATATTGTTGACCCAACCTAGTCAAAATTTCAAAGTGAGACTACTCAAGTAGAGTACTTATTATATGAGAGAGCTCTATTTGCACATTTCAAAACAGATTTTTATTTAATTTCATGTCTCGTAGTTTTCTATGTCAATACAAAAAAATACAAAAAAATTGTGTGATTCGTCGTCTATGGCTAAGTTAAGATATTATAGAAAATTGAATTTAGAACATTATTAACTCCTGAATAGTCACTTGCCCCTACAATCAAATCTCAATGCATGTCAACATTTCTTATAATTCTGGTATGAAATATCGTCATCATTATGTAACGCCATTTATTGTCAGATAACCAGATTACATCGAAATCTATCTATCGACTATGCTCGAAGTTGCCTGCTGTATTACCAGGAACGCTATTAAAAATGGTTGAAGCTATTTGTATGTAGTTTGTTTGGAAATTTCTGCCACAGCAAGAAATGTTCTGCCACGATATTTCATTTTGAGAAATACATACACAACGCCGTATCATTAACGGTGAACTAATGAGTGTCGGAGTCTGTGCTCAGTGCCTATTATACCGTACTCGTCATCCATTACGCCACCGTTACACTGAGGAGTCTGGATTACCTAGTTAAGCGTTATTTACAACCGCCTGTGTACGCGGTAATGTACGAGATGCTTTATAAACATAGAGCTCTCTTACAAATTTCTTGAGTATAATGTATAATGAACTAAAATAGAGGAATTATTTAAATAATTCATGAATTATTTTTTTTAACAATCGATCTTCTTAATTCGATCCTCTTTCGTTCGAATTATTGCTGGAAGCAGACGTGTGCTAAAATTTTATAAAATATTAAAAATAACATTCAAACAATTAAAACCCTTAACTAGTAGTAATTACAAAGTATAATGCTATCTGGCTGACTAAGTGGAAAAATACGTGGACATTTGAGCTACAAGAAGCAGCTAGCGGAGAGACAGTCTTCACCCCCGCGAGAAGAAACGGTTGCTATTTTTTATCTCATTTTAACGCTGAGTGACGTTCCACGGACGGGCGCACGATACCGACGGGGCCCGAGGAGCGCCTTCGTGTGATACAGCGTGCAGGAAGTAAATAACATACAAATAATATCTTTATATACCATCCAACCTAAATACTGGTATTGTTGTGATCATCTTACTAAGTTGTCTGTTCTATGGTTGTGATATCGGGTTCGAAAACAGAGTGGCGTTGCTTAAACAATTACTTACCTACAACCTTAGACTTATGATCTAAGCCTACAACGCGGACAAGAAACTGCGCCATTCATTTATAAATGAAGCAACAGAAAGAAACAATATTCCTGTGACGTGCTGTTTTTTACTTTTATGTGCTATCGGGCCTTGAGGACGGTTCATGCATATATACAACGCGACGACCAGCGACGACATCTGGTTAAGTGAAATAAATAGTGACCATTTACATAAGCCTTGCGTGAATTCGCGTGCATTGCCTGTAAAAGATAGAATGGCGTCGCCTATGAGAGATGATGACAGCTTATTAAATAAATCGAGATCTGATTCGCATCTCGATAAATCGTGTGTGTTAACTACACCACCAAACTTCACTTCTTACCGCAATAAAAGGAAAAGAAACAGCAACGATTTCACGTCAGAAATGGACACTCTTAAGACAGAGGTTATGAATTTAATTACTTCACTTTTTTCTAAACAAACAATTGAGTTACAAAAAATTACTGATGCACAGAATGAAATAAAACAAACCAACTTTAACATCGAGTCATCAATCAGCGAATTAACAACCCAAAATGAGGAATTCAAAAAGAAAATTGATGTACTTGAGGGGAAAATAAAAGAGGATAAACAATTAATAACTTTATTGGAGGATAAAGTGGAAGATCTACAGAGAGAAAAACGTAAGTCTAATTTTGAAATTAAGAATGTACCGAAAAGTGTCACTGAGAATAAAGAAGATTTAATTGAAATGATACTGTGCCTGTCTAAAAATTTAGGATGCAAGTTAGATAAGACGGATATTAAAGATATATATAGGGTGCGGGAGAAAAAAGATAAGAACAAGAACACGCCTATTGTGATTGAATTGTCGTCTATAATACTGAAGACCGAATTGCTCAAGACATGTAAACAATATAATGTCAAATACAAAACAAAATTGTGTGCAAAACATCTTGGACTACGTACGACGGGAGACACTCCTATATATGTATCTGAACAACTAACACCCAAAGGATCACGTCTACACTTTTTGGCCCGGGATCTTGTAAAGTCCAAGGGATATAAGTTTTGCTGGACTGCATATGGAAAGGTGTATGTGCGTAAAAATGAAAACTCACCTATAATTACAATAAATAACGAGGCGCAAGTTCACCAGCTGCTACAAATATGACTGTTTAAGTTAAGTTATACTGGAATATTAAAATGTTGTCTTAAGGGCCGTATAATTTACTACAGATCTAGTTTAGTTAATGCTATGTCTTTTCTCATTTTTATGTCGAAACATTATTACTACTACATTATTACTTACACTCTTACACTCGAATATTCAACACCACACACACCTACATGTACACACATACACTCAACACAACTGAATGAAACAAACGTAAAGTACTATTTTTCTAAAGGTATAATTTAATAATAATAATAATAATATCTTGGGACAATCCACACACGGTCATCCGATCCCAAACTAGGCAGAGCCTGTACTATGGAAACCAGACAACTGATACTAATACTTATATACTTTTTTTTTTTGTAAATACATACTTAAATAGATAAACAACACCCAGACACTTGGCGGGAATCGAACCCACGACCCATCGATTAGCAGGCAGGAATAATAATTTATGGATAGTTCACTTCAAACTATAAAGGAAATAGATGATACTAATATTGCACACTCGGTTAATTGTGAAATACAGGATTTAATTAAATACAACTTTAACAAACGGGACCTTAAAATAGTTACGCAGAATATCAGGAGTGTTTACAAAAATCTTGATGACCTATTAATTACATTGTCTGGTATTACCTTTGACATATTAATTCTAACTGAATCTCGCCTAGACTCTAATAAGCCAATTCCATATATCCCTAACTATCACTCATTTGCGACTAAATATAACTCCAACCAAAATGATGGAGTTGTAATATATGTAAAAAAAACTATTAAGGCGTTTATTAGAGAAATTAATTTAGAACATGCAACATGTATGCAGGTGAGTGTTCAAAATTACATAATTCTTGGTTTATATCGCTCTCCTGCAAATAGCAGTGCAGTCAACTTCATTAACTCGTTAAATGGATATTTGGAAAAAATAAAATCGAATAAAAATATTATATTGACAGGGGACATCAATATTAATCTAATTCCTAAACATAATGAACCGTCTAATTATAGTAGCAACAGGACTTTTTACTTAAATATGCTATCGACACATGGTATATTACCTGGCCACACACTGCCTACACGCGATGTGAATTGTTTGGATCACATTATGCTAAAAACTGACAGCAATAAACTATCTGCCTATATAGCCATATTAAATACTACTGTTACAGACCATTACACAATTTTTCTTAATTTAGCAAATGTAAAAACATCACATAAATGCCCTAAAACGAGATATCATCTTAATTATGATAAGGCCATCCTGAATTTAAAACAAAATAAAAATATTAGCGAACTAACTTCCCAACATGACCCCTGTTATATTGCAGAGAAATTGATTTTTAATTTAAGCGAAACTGTACGAAATAGCAGTGATGTAGTAAACATACCGAAAAGTAAAAGGATTATCAAGCCTTGGATTACTCCTGGTATTCTGCGCTGCATCAAGAACAGAAATAAAATGCAATTAAAACTACGATCAGATCCGCATAATGATGTTTTGGTTATCACTTATAAAAGGTACCGTAACTTCTGCAACAATTTAATTAAAAAAATAAAACGCAAATATGAAAGTGAACAATTGGCTAAAAGTACTAAAAACCCTAAAACGCTATGGAATGCCATTAAAACTATTACTAATTTAAATACCTATAAAAAATCAAATAATCTTCTTCAGTTAAAAACCACACCTACTGACTCTGTTAATTTTGCTAATAACTTTTTTGCTTCTATTGGCAGCAAGCTAGCTGATGATATCATTGCGAATAGCCCTATTACCCAAACTAAAATAAACTCTTCAAAACCTGTGTTGTCGTCGTTTGCCCTCTATGACACTGACACAACAGAGGTCAATAATATATTAATGGGTCTTAAAACAGAAAGTGCCCCAGGCTGGGATGATATTCCTACTAGGCTCCTCAAGCATGCTAAAGATATTCTGGTTCCAGTTATTACCCATTTGGCCAACCTTTGTTTCAGTACGGGTGTATTTCCATCACCTCTAAAGAAGTCCTTGGTAACTCCAGTCTTTAAAAACGGTGAGGAAGACGACATCAACAACTACAGACCGATTTCAGTGTTGCCTGCAATTTCAAAAATTTTAGAAAAGCTAATCAATACCCGCCTGATTAATTATATGAATAAATTTAATATAATCTCTAATTTTCAATTCGGTTTTCGGGCTGGAATATCTACAGAGGATGCCATACAATCCCTCACATCATTAGTTGCGGATCAACTTGATAATGGCAATAAATGCCTAACAGTTTTCATTGATTTGAAGAAGGCATTTGACACCGTCTCCCTCCCACTTCTAACGCAAAAGCTAGAACGCATAGGTGTAAGAGGAATACCACTGGAGTTGCTGAAGGACTACTTAAACGGTCGGACACAGAGGGTAAAGGTTGGCCAACACATAAGTCAAGAGATGGATATCTCTTTTGGGGTACCTCAGGGTAGTGTCCTTGGCCCCACATTATTCCTAATATATATAAATGAGTTGACCAACATTGATATTGCTGGAGGGAGTGTCTTCTCCTATGCAGACGACACGGCTATTGTTTTTACTGAAAAATCTTGGAGTGCAGTATGCAGGCTCGCAGAACTAGGCTTACACAAGATTTCAGACTGGCTTAAATATAATTTACTTACACTTAACATTAATAAAACTAATTATATATGCTTTGCAAACAGTAAAAAAACAGACCCTAGTGATAATTTCAAACTTAGAATTCATAGTTGTAGTAAAATAGATCCCTGTTTTAATTGTAATTGTCCATTAATTGAGAGAGTAACTTCTACAAGATACCTTGGCATCGTTATAGACCAACGACTGTCTTGGTTTCCACAAATTGAAAATATAAATAAAAGAATAAGGAAACTTATTTGGATCTTCAAAACTCTTAGGCATACAGCTTCAAAAAAAATATTAAAACAAATATATATTGCTCTAGTACAATCTGTAATAGGATACTGCATTCCAATTTGGGGAGGGGCTGCAAAGACTAGGTTTCTCGATGTAGAACGGGGGCAACGATGTTTACTTAAGGTTATGCATTCTAAGCCTTTCAGATTCCCTACAGAGGAACTATATAAAATTGCCGAAGTATTATCAGTGCGTAAGCTATACATACTACAAATAACCCTTAAAATGCACAAACTTTTGCCTTTTCGTAATGTAACCGGGAGGAGAAAATATGTAGTTGCTAACACACATAGGACTAAGACAGTATCTGCCAAACGACAATTTCAGGTTCAATCTGCGCACATATACAACAAAGTTAACAAAATTATAAATATCTACCAACTTAATAATCGAAATTGTAAGAAAGTAATAAATAGGTGGTTATATACCCTAAGTTATGATCAAACTGAAGAGTTATTTAAGTATATTACATAGTCATTATGGTAATTACTTTTATGAAGTGATTTTTAGCACAAAATTAGATTTATACATTCACACCCCACACCCCACACACACACACACACACACACGCACGCACACACACAAGCACGCACACACACAACATACACAATAAACAAAAGACATCACAAGTTAGTTTAAATAAATTAAATTAAATAAAGTTTTCAAAATTAGAAGTAATACATATTTGTTTTATGATTGTTTTACTTTATTATTTTTTCTTTTCCTGTTTTTGTTTTTTTTCTGCTTTTTTCTTTTATTTTTTTCTTTCACATACATACGAATATTTTGTTATAAAAGAGCGATGTCTCCTGACACAGGTTCTTAGGATACCTAATAGGAGACATCTACCTTTATATATGTTAATGTACCTTTTGAAGAAATAAATAACTTTTTCATTTTCATTTCTTAATCCGAAACAGCGGTGATTGGAAATATCTTTTTCTTTATTAAAAAAGGCAAAGTAAACTGAAAAATTGACTAATCACCTGAATCATTCGTTGTAAAGTATCTTAACCCAGTGACTTCCCCAATAAATATTTAGTTAATTTTATAAAGAGAAAATAACCTGCAATGCACCCGGACCCGAGCTCGCACCCATCACCATTGTTTCACCTTGCATCATGGTAAAGTAATGAAACAAAATTGTACCCGGATGTGCCTTGGATACTACAACGGTAATGCAATTTTCCACTTCAAGTGAAGGGTATAATTACGAGTCGGCGTCGACATTCACACGTCACATCCAGTATTTGAAGCCAGACTGTCTGAGAGCGGGTTATTTACTGCATCTTGTAATTACTGCTATATAAGAGATTATTAGAGATATTAGAGGCACGGCAGCGGTGTTTTAAAGGCAGGATCCTCCGACCGAGCGAGGTGTGATGGTCGGTCAGGGCCGAAGCCCTCAACAGTTGATGTTGGAATGTTGTATATATGTATACTCCAAGTATGTAGAAATGTTGCTTGCGCGATTCAGGATCGGAGGTAGCACCATCTATCATCTTCTGTGTGGTACTCCATTCAATCGCTATACCACATGTGGCGTCATGTTCCTACAGTGCCATCTAATCAGTTATATCTCGTCGCTACAACTGTTTTATGAATGCCTGCTACAATCGATTTCCTTTCAGTTTTTC
The DNA here is from genome assembly GCA_911728495.1 of Furcula furcula. Lineage (NCBI taxonomy): Eukaryota > Metazoa > Arthropoda > Insecta > Lepidoptera > Notodontidae > Furcula > Furcula furcula. The sequence continues at coordinate 30,764,122 of OU452245.1, read as the reverse complement.
ACAAAGATTCAGCTTCCCTCCCTTCCTTCAACATTTACGATGCTCAAGAGACGATGGAGTGGTAGGCTCACTTTCATAACACCCGAGTAATATAAATAGATCGTCCCACTTTGCTCTCGCACCCCTCCCAACTGTTTCGTCACATGACGTCGCGTTACTCATAAGTACCGTCAAGTTACAAATGCGACGTCATAACGTCACATTTTCTTACGACATGAGCTTCTCCGAGCCTCGTAAAGGAAAAATATAAGGCAAGCGTTAGCTCTCTGATGTGAGTGACGCGTCACGACGTCATAATGTCAGTCGACGTCAGCCCGCGGCTTCGTTCTTTCTCAAATTAATTAATGCCTATCATATGTCTCGTATAATATACACATAATAACGAGGAACAAAATAAGCGAACTTTAAGACATTTTTTTATCAGAGGTAATGGTGTATCAGACAAGGTCAGATTATGGGTGGATCAAATTATGTTCGATTTATTCATTTTCTGTCCCCAAACAAGAAGTCGTTATCTTAAAAATATATACTTTTTATCTACAAACAATGACTGACTTATATTCAACACATAACATTATTAGATATATTAGTAGAAGAAAAAAAATGTGATTTGAGTACTATTGAGTATTCCTACTACTATTCTGACAAGAGACAAGCCCGTTGAGTTTCTTGCCGGATCTTCTCAGTAGCGGCCGCGTTACGATCGGTACGTTTGATAAAAAAAAATCTTTTCATTTAAGTGAATCCGTGAGGCCTATACTTAATAAAGATATTTTGACTTTGACTCTGTGTGATAAATTAGCAATGCTATACGGAATAGTGCCAATCACCGCGGCAAACCTTAGCCCATTTTATAACTCCGTTTGTTGTAAGGAAAAATCGTACATAAAATACACAATATTTAATGGATGTATCCATAAATTATAAACTACAGTATTGGAAACTCACTATTTCCCGGTAGCCATAAATAATAATCATAAGTACAAGAGAAAATTAGACAAAATAAACGAAACAAGACACTTAACAAATTATTGAACAGAATGCTATCAAATAAGTCATGACCGCGCGAAATGGTGACAATATAAATAATTCTTTCATTTGGGAGATACAATAATACAAGTTATTAACATCAAACACGGAATACACCTTTTTACGTCAGAGTTGGTCATACACGTCATACACGTCAGTAATAGTAGTTTATGCACCAAGGGGATAAAGTAGTGTCTTATGTCGCGGGCGTTAAATTGAATCGCGAGCATAACGAAGGATTCTAGCAACTCCCGAGCGCAGCGAGGGAGTATAGTGTTAACCCCCGAGCGTAGCGAGGGAGTTAATACTAGAATCCTGAGTACAGCGAGGGATTTAAGCTCGCCCAAGGCAAAGGCACCTTTATCCCCGAGGTGAATACACTACTTTTCACACTTACTGCGAGGTAATAAAATACAAATATTACTAGAATTTAAATAATAACAATATTTTGGGACAATCCACACACAGTAATCTGGGGGTCTAAAAAGGCCACTTTCGGCGAATCATAATATGTGCCTAGATGTCAAAGCGTAAAATGGTCACATACAAATCCTCATCTGCGTATGACTCAAATTTGAAAGTTCATCTATTTGACAATTTTCTATGGATATTCGTAAAATGGTCCACTAAATACGAATTGCTTTTACGTCAAATAGCCGAATGATTAGAAGTTACTATAAACTAACTTCTTACAATTCATATCGAACACCTAAGAGTTCGTAACGTAGTTTTTCTTCAAAAATAAGGAGTATTGGCATGTTTAGACCTCTAGGAAAACTTTTTAATGTATGCTTGTGTTATGGAGAGCATTTTACATCGTTAGCAAAGTAGAAACTCTTCGAAAATAGACGTAGTTTTTAAGAAACGTTACAGTGTTGGAACCTGAGATTTTAATTAATTGTTCTGAGTGAATAAGGATGTGTATGACGCTACAGGAGCTGAAGCCTTATATACCATCTCACCAAGTTGGAATAAATACAGAGTCTAAGGTAAGTGAATATTCATTGTTTTGTGTAATAACACTTTACCACCAAACCTACGCACTTCGAAATACATACCTACCATACTAAAGTTAGATCATCTTTCATTTTCATTTTCGGTCTGCACTATGTATCAAATAGGAGTACACGCTGCGATGCACCAAGCAAACATCTCAAAACAACAAATACCTAATTGAGGACAGACAAGTTTCCTCAAGATGTGTCCTTACTAAAATATTTTGTAAAGTGGACACAATCAACCTTACAGGAATACTGGAGATGTAACTATAATAATAAAACACAAAACACCTATTATATTTTTTTTTATTAAGATAAAGATTTAAACTTTTCAGGAATGTAGCTCGGACTAATATTTTAAGCTGATGCAAGCCATGGTGGGCCAAAGCATGATTCATTTATTTATTGTGGAGCCATCATCCATTGAAGTCCTGGAAAAACTCCTTACTCCACTATTCTGAAAATTAAGAAGGTTTTTAGGTTAGTATGGATGTGTATTTATCCAAACAAGACCCCTATTACTTATACTTGATAGTCAAGAGACTATCTAGTAAAAGTACAAGATGTACAAGATGTACATCAGACTCTTCAGGTAGGTAACACATTAGTGTCAAATATCAGCAATGCTCATTTTTATATAAACACTAGCTGACCCGCGCAGCTCCGCCCGCGCTTTAATTACATTTTGCTCCCCTTTTCTCCCTACTCCCTTGATTTATCTCTCTTATAATAAAAATCTAATTCTATGCTATTTCTCTCCCCTCCCGCTTCGGTCCCCGTCACACTTCCCCTCTTCCTCTCCTCTCCCTCTCTCTCTTCTCCCAACTTGCTCCCTCTCACTCGCCCCCCCCCCTTGCTCCACCTAACTACTCCGATCACTCACTCCATCACCCTCCCCTCTCCCTCTCCTGCACCCTCCTCTCGTTCTATATATCCTCGTCAATCATGGTATCAGCGGCATAAAATATACTTTATAACCTATTCTCAGACCTACCCGCAAAATTTCATTCATATCGGTTCACCCGACTCTCGTGCACGTAACTCAGAGATTCTCAGATTTTGTTGTGCAAGGCGTTGCGAACGTTCGACACTCGACTCTCGTGCGCGTACCTGAGAGTTTGTCTGATTTTGTTCAGCAAGGCGTTGTGAACGTTCAGGTGAAGATTCTCCCATACGACGTATTCTTGCTGCCCGTGCTTGAGAACTATGTTTAGAAAGTTGAGACCTGGCTCTCTTAGGCATTTTCAAATGTTTAAGAAAATGCTAACAGCGTGTAATATTCTAGCGCTGAAAAGAACTGTTGTTTAGCCCTGAAAAGAACTGTTGTTTAGCCCTGAAAAGAACTGTTGTTTAGCCCTGAAAAGAACTGTTGGTTAGCCCTGAAAAGAACTGTTGGTTACCCCTGAAAAAATCTGTTGGTTAGCCCTGAAAAGAACTGTTGATTAGCTCTGAGAAGAACTTTTGCGTAGGTGTAGTTTTAAGAAAGAAATCTAAAAAAAATCGAGAGGGAGCAGACCTCACGTCTGAGCCGCGCGGGTACCTTACTCATAGATATAAACTCCCTCCCGCATGCGCACCCCCGCCTTGGTGACGCTCACTTCGCAACGGGCCGAGCAGCAGAAATCGTAATATTTTAATTTCGCCATAACTTCAAAACCAAATGTCCAATTTTAATCATTCTAAGACCAAATATTATCTACATAAAATGTACTTAATGATGAAATAATTTCTTTTGATAAGGATTAATAGCATGAGTAAAATAAATGCGTTTAAATGTAGTCCAAACAAAATTCAAGAATTTTAAATAAAAAAATGGCACGCTATCTATGTGGGCCTCGACATAGATAGTGTGCCGCGGACTTTTTTGTAGATATTTATAAGATATACAATTAATTAGAACATTTTATGGTTCTATCTTTTATAGTTTAGGCAGCGTACGCAAAATAAGTAACTTTTCTGGTTGATTTTTTACACCTTGTGTCCGAAAAAACCCAAATATCTTACGGAACCCTATTTATTTACAAAATAAAATTTAGCCTATGTTACTCGTGGATAATTTAGCTTTCGAATGGTGAAAGAATTTTTTAAAACGATCCAGTAGTTTTTGAGCCTATTCATTACAACCAAACAAACAAAGTTTTCCTCTTTATAATATTAGTGTAGATAATGTGACATTATCGAGCAGGTGGTGTGAAAAAATATATACATACCTACTGCTATTGACACACGGGAAATGTGTTATAAATATCGTTTACAATAATTAAGATGGATGCCAACACCCGGTGGCGCGTCCTCCATAGCGTGGGCGCTATCAATGTGCGATGGGCTTTTATCACATTAGCGTTACGTCACATTATCCTAATGCGGTGCTGGGGTTGCGATAACAATAACAATATATGTACATAAAATAGAGTAAAAAATGACAAGCCCACTGAGTTCCTTGCCGGATCTTCTCAGTTGAGGCCGCGTTGTCATCCGGTGGTAGATTTTTTGGTAGTTTTACAGTAACATATGACAATTAGAAATTGAAACAAACTAATATTTGAAATAAACTATTTCATTTCATTAAATACTAGACGACCCCAAAAGTCGAAATAATTAGATTTTAAAAATGCCTTAATTATAGTTAACCATAACTGACGTTTATGAGTGCGGCAGTTGGAATTTATTACCTAGATACGTAACGAAATACTCGCTTGCCTCGTCAATAATTTGTAGAAAAATGATAAAAAAAACGCTAAAAACACCTAAACAAGTATGTATACTTTACTGCCCATTTATTAAAGAATATATAATTTAATTGCATAATTAGAGAGTTTTAACAGTATGACTCTGTTAAATTATGCAAAATCTTCCTAAAGATACGCTATTCAGCGCAACTTTCTAACAGACTAACTTGTGCACGGAAATTTTACTAATCTCTCTCACAGAAAAGCGGGCGACTAAAAATACTTATTGCCAGGCTTCGCAGATTTCCCGGCGAATCCCGGCGGCGGGACATCGCTGTCACCCGTCACAGCACTAGGGTTCCTTCGACGGACCATGAATTTCGCTGGCTTTATAAGTATCAAGGACATATTAGTTGGGTAAGTATAGATTTATTATAATTTAAGGTCATAGGATTTACAGTGACAGTGTCGACATTGTTGGCATCGGATACACCTTATCGAATTTTCCCTAATATATTTATGTACTATAGCAAAATAAAAATAATAATTACATTATTGTTGTTATAAACCAGCTGTCCAGCGCGTATTTCTTTAACGCCCTGCGCAACTTTCTTAAGTTTTCTTTCACAAGAACCTTTTTCTGACAAATACCAAATACAACAAAAAAGAATTAGCAAAATTGGTCCAGCCGTTCACGCGTGATGCCATGACCAAAGGCAATACCGATTTTCATTTTATATAGCTTAAAACAGTCTTTATAAAAAGACAAACAAAAACAAACAAAAAGTAAATAAAAGTAAAAATGAAATATAAAATAATTAAATTTCCAAAACGAGTTAAATTACGCTGAAACTGATCAAAAATTGTCACAATTTAACAGATTTTATAATCGTTTTTGTACAAGATAGCGTAACATATGGTCTTGCAAGATAATAACTAAAAATAACTGTCCCGGGGACAACGACGAGGCATCGCAGTTTCCCGGAGGGAACATCACTCTTGTGTCACATCACTAGCTTCTTTAAATAACAGATCGCCGACTAGTTCCGGGCTCTTTGTGATGTATAATAAATACTCAGTGAGATGTACATAATATTAGTTGTGTTTGTTTCCTATTGGAAGGCTTTTGTTTTCACGTATTCGAGATCAAGGTTCCATAAATAAATTGCTTTTTAGTAATCTTATGGTAAATTAATAGAAATGCGAATGGATACGAAATAGACATCTTAAACAAAATCATTATTAAATAATTTATAGCCTATCAATATTTAGAGTATTATCACCATTATTCCGCTTATGACGTTTAAGTACAAGATTTTAAGTGACGTATTATTTATACTTATTTTTTATTTGATAATTTATCCATCAGTTATTGAATTAAAATGGTTAAGGACAATGTGTGTATTGTGTCTCTGTTGTTTGTTTGTTTGCAGGTGGTTTTTATTAATATTTTCCAAAAATAAATTCACAAATTGCAAAATAAGAAGATCGTCTGATGATTAGCTGTCACGAACAAAATTACATCGAAAATGTGGTCGTGGTTACAACTATACACGTACACGCAAAACAATAATATGTTCATATAAAAAGATAACTTACATACTATAAAATAAGGTTCAATAATTGCAGACAATTGAGCGACAGCCGTCTCCGTAGCTCTTATTTTCGTGACCACTTTTCGGGTCGTGACAGCAAATCTAGTTGGTATAGTATATCGATGGATGATAGAAAGGGTATGTTGAAATCACACACACACGCACACTTTCCAAAATGCATCCTGTAGAATACCGAGAGGCTGGCTACTCTGGGCATGTTTGCCTCCACTGACCTAGTGTCACCAATTTACCTCATAGCGCACCTCTCCACTGACTCCAAAGCTGCTAGATGGCATTTTGCAGCGTCAGCCCAAATATAACTACAGTACTCCACACACGACCTGACTTACGCTTTCTATATCATCAAAAGCTGTCCCGGTGTGAAGTACCGCCGGACTCTTATAAGGACACCTAGCTTCCTTGCAGACAGTTGCTCAAAACTAATGTCTCAGGTGTCGGCAGAGCACTGCAATTATTTATGAGCCAGTGTATCGCTTACCATTACATACAATGTATGTATGTATGTTCTGGTCGTCTCCTTATTAAGCTTCACCCAACATTTCTTATTATTAAAACGCCGCAAGGTGATGGAATAAATTTACACGAAAAGCCTCACGTAATTCCCATTGCAAGATGTATTTTAAATGGAGAATTATTCTTGGGAATAATGACTATTAATAATACTGACAAGTTTTATCAAGATTACGAAAATGAAAAAGGGACCATTTTTCGTTTATCTGCCTGATGTATGGCGGAAAAGCGAGTTGCTGATGCAGACTGTCTCCGAGTAGAATATTATTACAAGAATGAATGGGCCGCAGTAAGTAAAAGCTTTTAATGGCAACAAACAAAGAAACCTCTTATCTCGGTATATAATATTTACTTAAAGAATTATAATTTATTTCGCAAAGAAACTAGGTTAATAGATTATTGCAAATAAATGGCTACGAAGTCTACGGGTTTCGTAGTAAACGCTACATAGCTATCCGTAGCCGATGCTACAACTTCGTAGCACTTGCTACGTTGTGTTTACTTAACAATTTGTAGTAATTAATATTAGTGAGCTGTATTGTAATTTTTACTTGTAAGTGTATTTTTTTTATTTGTATCATAAAATACAAAAGATGACTCGAGATTTTTATAAAAACAATAATATGATTTTTATAAAAAATATTAGGTGTAATACACTGTTTTGATAATTTGTGTAACAAACAATACTATCTAGTAACATCAGCTGCTGAATTCTCTGTGACTACAAATTCAATAACTAAAAGATTATGCGGTTGTAATCGATCGATTGTCCGCATCGTTAATGCTTTGTCAAGTCCCCTGAATAGAAAATGATCACGCGGAGCTACCTCATTTACATTTATGTACACACTGCTTAATTAACGTTGCGTGGGCACCACCGATTTTGGCCTAAAGTGATCAGTTTGTCCGAAACGGACACGTCGGACATCGCCCGCCGAGACCGGGCCGTGTCCGGCCACGGTGGTCGCATTAGCATTGTAGATGAAGACAGATTTGGAAATTTACATAGTTTGTATAAAAGTCAAAACTCAACTAACAATAGACCTTTTTAAATTAACGTATTTAATTGAATACGTAAAGAGTTCTTAATGGTGAACGGATGTGTAAATAGTATATTAAAATTTGAACATAAATATTTTTGTCTCAATCCGTATTTTTACGAAAATCAGTTTAACAACGAACACTAAACTGCTAAACTAACTCGCGAAACTGCTTTTTGTAGTAAGACGAAATATCGTCAGTTTATACTTCGGGATCATTATTACTCATGTTTGTTTGAAAAAGACACAGAAATTATTTATTTATTTATTTATTATTAAGATACCACCAGTAGGTATACATATCAAACATTAATTGAAAAATATCACAGGAGGCACAATTCCTATATGTACACCAATAACAGGTATGCACAGCATTTGCCAACTAACATTAGGAAAAATAATATTTAACATTAGAAACTGATAAATATTAAGTAGATACATACTTAAGTAAATGAAGAAAAAAAAATGTTAAAAGGTTACATTAATGAAAACACAAAAGATTAGAAGATTATCTTTTTATCCGAAGTTTGATGAATCTCCTTTTATTTATTTTTCGATGCCAATGATGACAGAGATATTATTAACTTATGACATGTTTACGGCATACCAGGTTCTATCAAACGGAACTTAGCAAAATTACACCCAACCAGCCTGTTTCTTTTTATTATTTTGTCTACTACAGACGTTTCAATATAATTATAGACCTGTTCGCCATGGCGGTGCGTAGCTGCGTTTAATTTGCGTTCGTAATTACCACCGGGAATGCTATAGCGGGATCACTAATTACTATAGATAGAGTAAACACTACACTACAAGTATACACTATAAGTATACACTGTAAGTATAGTAGTAGTGTACACTATAAGTATTTGAATATTTACTTGTATCTTTATTTGAAGTCGAAACTATTGTAAAAAATGTAATGTTGTATGATGTATTATATCATTTTGTTAACAAATAGGTCCATAGTCTAATAAAGGTCCCGCCTACGTAAAAAAATAGCTTAAGGTGGTTTGCAATAGGTCACATGCGATAAACGTTTAACTAACATTTTAATCACAATATACAAAATCCGAAAAATATATTCCACTGAGATGATTTTTCTTAAGAATCTGGATGTACTGCAGCTACAACTTAAGTTCTTCTAATAAATACTAGCATAATTTTACTTAGTATTCATGTTAGGATTTTAAAACTAGTTAATATAACAACTAGTGATAATACAAATTAGTTCGACACTGATCCAATACATGTTACTACTAAACTAAATGTTTGTTCACAAATGTTTTAATACCCAAAATATAATTACATATTATGTATCGATACGATATTGTGAAAATATATACCGATTGGTATTTACTGGTGGTTGTCCAATCTGTGTGTTGTAATTACGACGGGAAGCTTTGGGACCCAGTTGTCACTAGTATAATTACTTAACACACTTCAATATTGGGTTGGATTTTTTACCCGACTGCCCCAGAAGGTGAAGATTTTGACTAATAATATGTGTTTAGATGCATCTTAGTTGTGGGAGTGAAATAGGCAATTTTATTTTTCAAAAAAGTTAATATGGTGGTTGACATTCTGTATTTTTTTTATTCTAAAAAATAATAATATGGGTTTTAAATAAAAGGTCTTAACGAGACTAGTTCAAATATACATGTGTATATGTACCTATAATGAAATTTATGTCTAGTCTATTTTGTTTGTTTGCAGTCGGACTTTTTATAATGTTATACTTGTTATAATCATGTCTAGTGATTATAGAAGCTGGAAGTGTATCTTATTTTAAGCGATACGTCAACAGACAGCAGCAGTGGACTACACTGCCGCTTGACACCTGAAATAATTAGTTATAATTTATTTTAAGCCCGGTAATTTCACCAACTACAGTGCTAAACACTGGTACAAGGCAAAGTTAACACAACGCTGCTTGGCGGCCAAATATCTGACAATGCAGTGGTGCCCACCTGGACGGTAAACTTACTTTAAATAGAGTATTTAGAATATGCTCAGTTAGCAACGGTTGCACTAACTCCGTTCGTTTTCATCCAAAACTCGAAGCCATAGTTCTAAAAACAGCAGGTGATCCACGCCGAACTTTGTTAATACCAATTCAAAATAGCTCCTTTGTCACCGGGTACATGACGGGTTTTCGGAGAAATTCAATCGGCAACTTGTTTGTTAATTTACCGGCTCGACGGTGCACGATAACAAAAGAATAATTCTACTCTCCGCCGCCGGATTAAGTGGGATCAAAAATTCAGTAGCTTTTAACAAAGTATTGGACGCAGGGTGACCATTCGTTATTAAAAATCGGTGTTTCAACAACACACCGTACCCTTGCCGTATAATTTTACACTATCTAAAAAAATTGTAGTTTCTAGATGATGAATCAATCAGGAAGATTCTCAAATTATACTTAGATGTAGTTTCGTACGAAAATAATAGTAGATTGTGTCACAAGGGAGCAAAATATTTTTTACGCTTTTTTGAATCCAGAGTGAAGTGAGGGATTCTAGAGTAGAATCCCGAGCGTAGCGAGGGATTTTTTAGTAGAATCCTGAACGTAGTGAGGGATTCAAAGTACGTCGCCCGAGCCAAAAATATATTTTGCGCCCGAGTGACACACTCTACTTTTCATCACCCACTATGAGAAAATAAAAGGCGCCGCATATTTTATTGTAATATTATTTTTAATAAGTTTTCAGTTTCATTCCGTGTCGTTCAATGTCGTTCAGTGTTGTTCAGTGTCATTCAGTGTCGTTCAGTGTCGTTCACTGTCGTGTCATTTGCGTTCGATTTCTTTGGCGCTGAGCACTGATGTTCCAAAGATGTTCCAAATCCAAAACGTGCGCGTCAAAGATCTTTGCGGCGCACTTATAAAGAGGATTAAAAAGACTTTTCTTCCCTGTTATTAAGTGCGCCGGAATGAACTACTTTGGTCTCACTTATCGAGGAATAAAGCATCGCTTTTCGAATAGGTGGGATGAAAAAGCAGTTTTCTTCAGGCTTCTAGGCTGAATATTAGGTTCTAAACTTTGATATCTGGCTTTTAGCTGTAACAAAGGGATTTCAAGAGTCTTTAAAAGAGTAGCCTTCTAGCAACTATGTAGCGTAAATAACTACATTAATTAAATATTAGAAAATATCAAGAAGCCTTACACCATTCACTAGTAAATGACCAAAATTTATAGAATACAATACTCATCACAAGGGCGTGTCCCTTTATAATAGCAGACAAGGCCAGCCTAATTTGGAATTCAAGTGCGAAGGGTTCTGTAAATAGATTGATTGTTTTATAACGGCATCTGTTTGAATCTTTAATTAACTTGTTTGGGTTGGCATCAAGTACTTATTAATTTCTAGGTAAATCACATAAAGTTAGTAAAAAAAGTAAAATGAAATATTTATTGGTTTCAAAGTTAAAGTCAAAAAAGTCAAAAATAGTTTATTTCAAATAGGCTTAACGCTAGCACTTTTGAAAGGTCATGTTTTTTTAAAAAAAAAAAGCTACCACCGTATCACAACGCGGCCTCAACTGAGAAGATCGGGCAAGAAACTCAGCGGGCTTGTAATTTTTTCACTTTTTTTAAACAGTGTGTCATGTTACAATTCGATCAGAGCAACGTCTTGCCGTTCAAAAGATCAAATGAGACAAAAAAAAATACGACGAAAGTACAACAAACTAAAAGGCCAAAGGGATAGTAGTCGGATCAGTCCCCCCAAGCAGCACCCTCGCATGATTTGACTCGAGCAGCAGTTTACTATACCAACGTGACTAACATTGATCCTCAGAGACACCAAAGGACCTCCATCCCACCTGATGGTATATATGTCATAGTAATCGCAGTTAACGGCCATTAAAAAGGACGAACGGTAAGAACATCGATTCCCATCTATTTATTATAAATATGTCAATGGCGACACCTTTTACCCGGTGAGGTGTCCGGGTAAGAATATCACCCTCGCATCTCCTCCCGTGGGGTATCCGGGTAAGAATATCACCCTCGCATCTCCTCCCGTTGGGTGTCCGTAAGAGGTGACTAAAGGAAAACAAGAAAACGGGCACGGGATTATGGCTACTAAGGGGCAGGCCTTTGTTGGCAGCAGTGGACGACTTTCTGTTGTTGTTGATGATGATGATGATGATGATGACGCCTCTTAGAGCCCTGAAAACTTGTTTTGCAGCAGGAACACAACACCAATCGACGTTGGTGTAATTTAGCTATTGTCTCATGAAGGGTGGAGTCGTCGATAGTCAGGTTCCAACTTTAATTTTACTACCGGTGTATCTACCTACACTAGTAACATCTCCTCTCTCTCTCTCTCCCTATTACATACATAAATCATTGAAATGTAGTCCTTACTGGTTAGACAATATAGAATAGTTGGGCTTGTATAAAGTTGGTCCTGCGCCTTTTCTTTCCCCGATCGTGTCGGTCTTCCGTCGGTGCACTTGTACACTATAATATATTTTTTATAGATGGTTGATTTCGTGAATGATTGACCGCAGTGGCCGCATCCGTCAGGACGACATTATGTACTATTGACATCCTTTAAATTTTTGTTTTACACTCCTATTTTCGTTCAACTGTAAGTGAAAAAATACTGTAAAATAATGGAATCATAAGGCGAATCTGCCATAGGTAAATTCACTCAAACATGGCAGTGAACGATATTTTCAAACAGCACACTCATTGTAGTTTAATCAAAAGTCGGTCCACAATTAAACCGTTGGTCTTGAGCGAACAATATACGTGCCGGCTTCAATGGTTCCACAATGCTGAGGGTTAGCGTCGGTTTTGTCACAAATGTTAATTTAAGATGTCGTTTTACTAATAAAGACAACATTTCTTTTTGATAATTAATTGTTAAACTTAAGTTTTAACTCGTCAATCAGCGCTACCATTTCATTTATATCTTCGTAACTGACTCAGTTACGTTAAGTTCATTCAAAATATGTATGACTAAGATTAAAGTTTTTCCAACTCTCCAGATTTCTTGAATTACCACTAGTCAAAATCAATGCCACTTTTCGTTGTAATTTTATAACTCAAGAATGGGCTCACCTATCCAAACCAAATGTTTAGGCTTTGTTCGGACTATTTAGTAGATGGTTTATGTGAAGTTTGCATTAAATCGGTAGAGCGGTTCTTCATTTATCACATTTTTTGTAACAAATTAATTCAGTAAATGGCGGATCATTTTGTAAATGGGGATTTTGCTGTCAAATTGAACCTTTTTTCAGAATTAAATCATTTTTCAGTGTTGACAGTAAAAGCATGTTATGTCATTCATGCGGTCATTTCATTTTGGACCGCATTGCTTGAATCTGAAAGTTGGTTCTTTGATTATATTATTGCGAAATATTAATCCACCAAAACTGTGTAATGGCACCAGATCGGCAGTGAAAAAGTTACTGCCAAATTTGATTGAAGCTACGATCTTAACTGATAAATCAAAATGAGAAGTTTGTTTGATACCGCGTATCCGTATGATTCCAACTGATATGCCATTTGAATTCAAAAGATTACAATATCCTGTGCGCTTATCATTTGCGATGTCCATCAACAAGGCCCAAGGGCAAACACTTAACGTTTGTAGTGTGAATTTGGAGGAATCATGTTTTTCACATGACCAACTTTATGTTGCCTGTTCCAGAGTCGGTAGTTTGCCAGCCGTTTGTTTATTCATGCTTAAAACGGAAAAACAAAAAATATTGTTTATCCAAATGTTTTGGATTAAGTTCTAAAATAGCTAGCAATTAATAAAAAAAATTTTTGTTTGAATAAATGAATTTGATGTTCCAATTTTTTTTTTTTATATTTCACTTTATATATAGCGAAGCACGTACCGGGCCGCTAGTACCATATACAAAGTACTCTGTGGCTAGTACTGTATGTAATTTTAAGAAAAAAAATCTCTGTCTTCTGCGCATAAAATTTTGCAAAAAGTTCAGTCTCAAGTTCAGCCTCTGCCTAATGACATAACATAAATAACACCTTACATATGTAGGTATTATTTATGTTATGTCCGTTATTAGCATACATATTTAACCAGAAATCAAATTTTGACCAAAATTTAAATCCAAATAACGGTAACTGTGAATCGTAACAATACCATCAACTATCAATCGTACTTAAGATTACTAAAACTAGCGAGACCTCCATAGCTCATAAATGATGCTACCGAATAACAAGGATGTATTGAGTGAACACCGGTGGTTCCTTCGAACGACTGTAAAACCTCGGTAAGTGGATAAAAATTCGCGAACGGAATAAATATCGAATACTTTTTGCCCGATCCTCGATCGTTATTTATTATTTATGGAAATAGACCTGGAAACTCCATCGGGGGAAGGTCGTCATATTTTTCTTAAAAAAATTGTAATGTCCCCGGTGCGACGGGCGTTTGTCATGCAAATTTATGCGATCCGTTTTAGCGTTCGTTTTTAAACCGATTGCGATTTCTAGACGGAATATTCAATTGCGGGTGGATCAGAAAAATGAATTTTTATAATGTCGAAGTTATATTTGGATGTCACGAAGGATGTTAAGGAATCGTAAATTAGACATCGCGGCGAGGGTTAATAGGTGCAGGATTGATTCGATGCAGAGACGGGTACGAGTCGTTGTGTCGTTTATCATTTACGATGTTATGGGACGCCGACGTCGTGTAGATCATTTTGAAGTAGAGTGTACGACTCTTGGTAGGGTTGGCGACTTATTTTAACTGTGTATTACAAGGAAATTAAAAATTTGCGACATTCTTTCTATTCGCCTGTTATCATGGAGGAGCAGTAGAAGTAGTTTCAACCCGTAATAAAACTGTACAACAGTTTTATTACTTAATAAACTAAAATAATACTTTCCGATGTCTCGTAGGTATGCAAGTATATTCAGCATGAGCCGATGTGAACGCAGCCCAGCCGCCGCAGCCCGCATGGAGCCGCAAGTTCCGCCGAGGGCCGAGGTATTCAGAGTATTCTCCAAATTCCTGCAACTCGTAACTTTGTCCTTTGATTCCAAGTCTCAAGTTTTAGTAAATTTAATCAAAGTTACTTTATCTATTTCAACATGAATGGCTCGTTTCGAGTTGGTAAACATAACCGGATTACAATTAAGTTTTGTTGAGGTCGGTAACAATGAGTTGCGTGCTAAGGGAACGGGGCAGGTCTGAAGTGATGGGCGATAATGGTCTGATATTCATTGTATCTGAAATTACAAGGAGGAATTGGAACACTATAATTAAGTTACATTGTATTGTATGGTGTACTGTTATTTTATTACTGTAGAAATTATCAAGAATAAAGAACATAATAATGTTCTGTTTTTGGACTAATCCCACCACCGTTACTCCTGTAAGCCAGGATCTAGTCTTGGAACCCGCAACAAATTTAATTAAAAAGGTAGATAGTAGGAGTTGGAAATACATAAATTCCACGCCTTTTGCAAAGCGGGAGATAAACAAAGAATTAACACAAGGTTGATACAACCTCAAAAAGGAAGACTCTTACAGGTGGACCAACGAAGGCTAGTACTAGTAGTAGCGGAACCCTTACTAGTAGTAAGGTACCACGGATTTCGCTAATATCGCTAATATTTTAAGGGCCCTTTTTGATTTCTCAAACTTTTTTCCAATAATGGGCATGGCAAAAACGCTTGAACGCACGGAAGTTCGCCTTAGTCGACACAAGGACAAGATCCATGTAATATACGACTCCAGATGTCACAGCCAAACTGACTAACATAAGGCTATGCTCATGTTGCCAGAGACTGCACTACCAGAGTATAACAATAGTTATAGCGAGGCGAAGGCACTAGTTTAAACTAAAATAGTTTACTCTTCACGTTGCCATGTCCCGTCAAGAATTGTACGACACAGTGATGCACCTCTATCCACGCTCAAGCAAGGCGTTCACGCACATTCAGGAAAAATAAGTACAAATGACGTCCCTTCGAAGTCGAATCCGATCTGCTTTGCTATTCAGTTAGAAGATCATCATTGGCGTCGTAATAAAATCCGTAAAAATAGTTTGATTTTGTTTAATGGCCATGGGATACTCATCCCAACTTACCTGTCCGGTAGTTGTGGTATAGTATACGGGTATGCGACCCCGGCTTCCCTAGCTATTACTGTCCCATCCCTTGCCCTCCTGGGCGGTAATATCCTACTTTTCCTATTTCCCACTCTAACTTGCCAATCTTCCTTTTCACAACACCTATCCTTCCCTTTCCCTCCTTATTCGTGAGAACGCAATGGTCAATATATAAATTAACCAAAATGGCGGCAATGTGGTTCGCCACCCATCACGTCTCGTTTCTTACGGATGCGAAAAGCGGCCCTTGGGCTCTGCCTACCCCTACGGGAAAAAGGCGTGATTTTATGTATGTATGTATGTCTAACTGCCCGTCCCAATATCCTATCCCTAACTATAAGTTAAAAATCATCGATCAAGTCAACGATATCCCGCGATAAACCTCCGAAATGGAGCGATAACTAAAACCCTGACAGACTGTCATTTGAACAATCAACAGAAGGCTGCTAATACGTATGTTAATATTGAAACGGAAATATGTCATTATAGCTATCGATGGCTATTTTAACTTAAAGTAAGGGATCGATAGGATATTTTGACTGGCAGTAGGTAGACTGGGTACGGTTGAAACAAAGGACGGTTGAAACAACACGAATATCTCGCTAACCCTTTGCGCACCGGTGAGGGGACCAAGGGGAGAATTAAGCGGATGACCGGTCCGAACACGAACAACAGTGTTACGTTGCTCTCCATATGCTTTAAACGTTTTTAAGAGACCCTATTGTGTTTTTTTAACCAAAACTAAGTATTTTTGCTCTCAGAGTTTTCCAATTATTGTGGTTTCTATTAAAGTGAGAGTATTGAGTGTGCGTATATGTTTGAAATAAAGCTTGTACAATATGGTACTGTGACTAGTTTTTATGTTTAATTGCTTTTACAATTACTATAACTGCTTTTTACCTAAAGCAAGAGTTGGGGACGGTTGAAACATTTTTTTTTGGGTACGGTTGAAACATCGTTTTTATTGACTTAAGCAAGTTATGAAGTAACTGAATGAAGGAAAGAAGAAGCAATTGGATATAGAAAAAAGCAAAAGAAACACCATGCAAGGAAAAAAGAAAAACGACGTGCAACAGGACATCCTGTTGTACGTCATCAGAAGAAGAGGAGTGCTTCTGTCTTGTTTGTATAGCACCAGGCATTCAGCGAGCAGGTCCGGAGAAAAGTGGCTACAATGCACTATTTGTAAACTGTGGGCTCACGAGGAATGTTTCTGTACATTCCTGGTGGTTTTAACTATGTATGTTTGCCAAAACCGCGACTCAGATTAATCGTTATATTTAACTTAATGATTGATTTATTAATTAAAGACAAAGAAGAAAGAGAATTCCTCTTTGTCTACTTATCGTTAATTATATTTTTTTAGTTTGTTATGTTAAAAAAACAAATAGCTTTATTTTCGTTTTATTTTTTGTAAATTTACGTAAATTATAAGTCTCTGTTATGTAATCTATAGTTACAGATGAATGGTAATATACGTAGATTCTAGCTAGCGTGCTCTAAAAACGATAAAGGCTGATTAAAAGTATCGTTTGAAGTATTTAAAACAATGAAGACTGATTATTATTGTCAAAGAGATAGACAGTGAATAAAACATGTTATAATATTATATTTTGTGTTATTCGCATGTGTTTTAACTGACCCCAATCACTGTTTCAACCGCCCCTGGTATGGGGACGTTTGAAACTAATCGATTTTTTTTTTCAATTTGATCTACTGTTAAAAATAACACACCTGGAACTAAGATCACATTGCCCATTAGTAGATCGAAACATGCTCTTTTATTTAACATATCTTCATCATCACTCGGAATATAAAAAGCAAAACTATGGACGATATAAGAGAAATTGTTTCAACCGTACCCAGTCTACGAGGCTAATAACATCGTTTCGAGGAGTTACTTCCTTATATACCTGAATAATTACTTGAAAATTCCAACAATAAGTGTATTTACTTATTTACGGAAAACTCGGGACTTATTATTTTCAGAAAGGATAATTACATTATGGCTCGTTAACACCGGGCCGTGTAACGCCTTAGGCGAGGGACCTTGACTTGCCGAAGCCAACGCAGTCGAAATGATAACACCGAGTCGACTGCTTTGCCACCTTTAGTCAAGACACGAACAGTCCATCTCCACACAATGAAAACGATCCCAGTCGCTTGCTAAAAGTGTTTGATTCACGCGACATTGTTTACACCGGGTTGGTAAGAAGGAAAGGCGTATGGCATACTTTGTTATTTTACTGTTATTGTTAAAATTAATTTTCATTCTTACTTTTATAATTTCTTGTACTTACGTACAAACCTATTTTGTTTATATATAATATAAAATCTTTTTAAAAAAAAATTGAACCGACTTCAATATCACTGAAAAGTATAAAATAATTTAAATATTATTGAAGTTGGTGTTAGCGTACCTGCTGTGTATATTTGGCACCAACTTCAATAATATTAAAATTATTTTATACTTTTCAGTGATATTGAAGTCGGTTCAATTTTTTTTTAAAAAGATTTTATTTTAAACTTTTTAGTGATATTTTCATATATAAAGATTGAACCATCGAAAACAGTAAAATTATCTAGGTAGGTTATGATCACATTATCGTCTACATAGTTTTACATAATTCATGTTTCTTCAGAAAAAAATATCCGGTCGTAATGAAATTTGCATGGAAACATCATAGTAGTTTACTCTCTCGAATAAAAAAAGAATCATCGAAATCGGTTCATAATTGTCAGAGCAATGTAATGGAGAACATCAGTTTTATGGTTTTTACCAGATAAATTCCTCCACATCGTTCATGGTCCTCCAGGAAGTTCTTATCCGGTTGTAATAAAAGTCATACAGATTCAATACAGTGGTTTCTTCTTTCGAATAAAAAAAGAATCATTGAAATTGGTAAATATTTGCCAGAGTTATGACTATTTTTGTCCGACCGAGCGAGTCCGAGCGACTAAAACGTCCTCTATATAGGCTTTCTTGCAGCTCTCAGTGCGCAGTCACCATTCTTGTTTTTTCAGGACCTACTTATTACTAAGCAATATTTTTTTTATGGGACCCAATTAACGGATTAAAGAATGGATGGAAGAAACATTTTTTCAAATCGGTTCATAATTGCCAGAGTTATGCGCGAACATACATAGAAAAAAAAAATATATATACAGACGAATTGAGAACCTCCTCCTTTTTTGAAGTCGGTTAAAAATGAATGACTCGCGGCCGGCCGACGCGATGCAGCTACCTGGTGCGCTCGCGCATAATGCATCCTACCTCTCACTCACTCAAACAGTCGAACCACGACAGCGACGTCGAGAGCACCATGCTATGGAAACTTAGAACAAAGTCACTGGGTCGCTGTTTACATTGCTCTCTAGTGACACATTCAGCAAAATAAGCCCTTTGTAAATAGTTTTAAGCTATCCAACACTAGATCGCGTTGAATAACAATAACAGAATTTCACACAGAAAGGTCTTTCGAAGTTACCAATGTAAAAAATAAATCCGTAGGTTTTTTCTCAAATTATTTAAGCCAGGTTTTCATTCTAATATCAATGTAATATAATTAAGAAAAGACAATGAAAAATTATTATTATTTATGTTACGACCATCAACTATTATAGAACAACTATTAAAAAATGGCTGTTATGTGATATAGTATCAGCGTTGTTAGATCAACAAAACTGTGTCCATCTTTTTAGTATCGGTCTTTCGTCGGCCTTTGAGTCTTTATTAGCCAAAAACCACAGAACATTTTTGACTAATAATTGGGTCAAATATTAAGTACCGTAAATGCGGGTTACTTTAGCTCTAGCAGGTTACATTGGCTCAAAACGGAAAAAGATTGAATTTCCTACCTTTTCGTAACTATGACAGAAAACGATCTAAATTTATGGAAAATGAGAGATGGCATAGTACTGCCATCTCTAATTTCCGACTTACTTGTTTCTTATTGGCTGCACAAATGTATCGAGAGGCAAGCTGACAATTTATTTGAACTTGTAGGTAGTGAAAGAAGGTAATATAATTTCATCCATTTTTGTTATAAAGTTCTTACATTAGCTCTAAAATAGAAAATATATAAAAATCCCACGCCAAAGTAACCCTCTTCATAGAATAACTTTGGCTCAAAATAAAAAATAAATAAAAAATATTGAAACATGTATGTATTGTATTGTATGTACATATTATATATGCATACATTTTGAGGATAAGTGTTTATTGCTTGCTTAGATACTGTCATTACTTATCAAATAAAACCACTAAAAACTTTACTAGGAACCATACTTCACAACAATTTCTGAAAATAACATTAAAAGAAGCCGAAGTAACCCGCATCTACGGTACCCATTTTTATTACATATTTAGGACAATAATCGAGTACCGAGCGCTCTGTATTAATATGCCCCATGTTCAACATTGTAGTGTAAAAAAAATCTAAATACATTGAAGTATGTTAAATATAATTCGTTCAGTTCGGAGTTTCTGAATAAATTAATGTACAAGTTTTTTTAATCCCTGGTGATGGTACTGGTTATTTACGAATTGATCGTGATCCACGCACTAGCTAAATACATATATAAACTTGAAAAACATAATCCTCATTCTGACGCAGTTAGGTAATAAACCTTTTTTTAATATTTCCTTTTTCTACCAAAAAACGTCCCTTGCCAGTACTAATTTCGCGACCTCGGCCATTATTTTAATTCAGTTGGTGGCAACACTGTACAGTAGTAATATTCCTCAGAGGTTATAGTTTGTTTTTATGAAAATTTCGATTTACTGTGAATATGGAAGCTGCTGTAGTTTCCTTTAGGTGTAGGTGGCTATAGGTATGTAGTAGCAGAGCCGTAGTTAATGAATGAGCTACAGGCGGGCAGCACTTTAGCGTCCTCGACCCACGGGAGAGTTTCCTATCTATTTCAGTATATACTATTCTTATCTATGGAGAGCACGCTGCTCGTCTCCGCGCCCCGAGCTATTATAAAATTACGATCTCGCATTTTTAATACATTCCGACGATCTATAGGCGACCTGACGCCTTGATGTAAATGGCCTATAAAATACCTGATAACTGATCTCGTGACCGTAACAAAACGTGACAAACAATCAACAGACATTGTACTTTAAAAATAAAAGCCAGATCTCTTTTTTTTTCACATACACAATAGCTATCATTTTGTCATCCAAATTTAATTTAGACATAACACACGTCAAATAATTCATAAAAAGTGTCCTGGGAAAAGTGGCTGGAAATCTTATTTAAAGTAATCCCACCGCGGTCGGCAAACAAACGACAATGATTTAATAACGAGTGCTATAATAGACGGTCATAATTCATTTTCGCATTAGGAAGGGTCACGAGGTCGTAAGCGGAAAGGGGGGTGTGGGGGAGGGTGATTGACCCTCGTCCAAGAACTTGGCTCCAATGACGCGAGTCGTGCAGTAGTTAGCGGCGAGGTTCTTGAGGAGTCACTCTGTATTAAGAGTGTAGGGTTACCGATAAATGGTGTGTGTTAAATATTTATAAAAAATATGTTTTAGTAGATAGGTAAAAGTGGGATAGTTGCCACACTTTTTGAAATTATTTTATATCTCGCAGTAGTAAAAGCAAAATTCTTAATTTGTAATACGGGTAGGTACTTTGGTTTATTATCTTCAAATTTATGAAAGGAAAAACCATTATTATTTTTCTTACGGATTCTGTTTAAAGTAATAAATACATATATGGCTATAACTGTGATAAAATTGATTTAATATCTAATGATTTAATATTATCTATATGTGTACATACTGGCAGGTGTTCAGACGCAGTCTTGCAATCAAAAACAAACATTATAATGAAAATAATTAAATCATGGCAATACTCTCTAAAACATAATAATGTATCAAGTACGTTTGTTACAGTGTGAAACCGATGCAGGTGAAATAATACACTGATTTACACAGCACAACTCTATTTGCTCTTTGGGGATGTTAATTTATTTCTTTAAGCACACAATTATCTCTCTTTCCTGAGTTCCGTAGCAGGCACTAGTGCAAATACTAGAAATGATACCATAAGTTGAGTTGGTTCGTTAGTAAAACGAGTTCACTTTGCACTCAGAGCGAACTTGATGCTTACGCTCTACTTGTTCAGCTCTTCAAGAGTAAGTTTTCTTAGATGAAAACTATTTTACCAAATAGGTACTCATTGAATGGCAACTTTAGAAGTAATAAGTATAGTATTAAAATAAAATAACACGGTGCTTAGGTTTTATGAACAACCAGTGACCCGCCCTGGCTTCGCAAGGGTGAATAAACAGTTTTTTTTACATGTAAACCTTCAAGGAAATAGTATCTATCTGATGGTGAAAACCGCTTAAAAATCCATTGCGTAGTCCATTGCAGAATAGTTAGCAGGTATACAGACAGACGCGTAAAGCGACTTTGTTTTATATTACGTAATATTAATAAAGAAGCATGAGACGGTTTTAAAATAATTACTCAACAAATTATTTTTGTATTTGCACGTGACCACAATCTCACGTCTCACGTAGTTAGTGTAGATGTGGCCTAGGATGGAGAGCGCTTATCCTCTAAACTTGAATAAACTGATGTTATAATGTCAAAGAAAAGTAAATGAAAGGCGAATGTTGGTTTTATATGCAGTTAGTACCGAGACAAGGGCGATCGCCCGATGGCAAGGGATACTTATGGACGGTCACAGACCATTCCACCTAAATGTGAAAATCCTTACATGGAAAATTGCGTAAGCCCTCGTTAGATATAAAACAACTATTTTATCAGAGGGTTACCCGTGTCAGCTCCAAAAGTTACTATTAGACTTTCTGCCTACATATTTCAACTTCATACACCTGACCGTTCTCACTGAACTCTGCTATCGCCGGCAAAAATCTAGCATATACATATAAAAAAATCACAAATCGGCACAAGGTTGGCCTAATAGAACTAAATTTGTGAAATAAACGACTAATTTTAAGTTTATCGTTTAACAATGTAATAAGTACGATAGTGACCTCTAGTCTGGGTTCAAATACATATGTTATTTTTTTACAATACAACCTTGCAAGTAACATATTTTAGAGCCACATTAAGATCAACAGTAACTGATAGAAGGTAGTCACTGAACTCAGCGGCACTGGGGAGTTGGTGTTTTCTGGGGATAATAATTTGCCGTCAAATCAGGTTATGTTTCGTTTGTTTTCTGAAATTTATATTTTACAGCTTCCAGGTCGTTAATTACTTCATCGAAATATTTAGAAAACCACTAGGACTAAGAATATAGGTATGTAGATCAATCATTCTGTGAAATAATTTCCATAAACGTGGTTGTGTAAGTAAGAGAATCTTAGAATAACATAAACAAATATTAACATTTATTAAATAATTCAATGTGAATGCAATGGAAGCATTTACATACGACAATAGTCACTGTTTTAGAACTACAAATCAATTACACCGTCTCAATATAACAGTTTGCTGTGAAGTTTAACTTTTTCACTGCTGTAGACCTATTTTTGTTACTAAAGGGCAGAGCCCTGGCTATCAGATTGCTATGGTATATCCACCGACCGATCCAACCTGATTGTAAGGGAAGCGACGAGCTCAAGAGCACTACAGAGAGGCACGCTTCAGCATAGACTGCTGCTTAGACAAGACGTCCTTTACTACCGGATCAAATCTTAACGAAGATTGTAAATCCACACTGTCGGTTCCACATACCATCATACGAGTGTGTCCAAAATTGAAATGATCCATGCATATTAGCATTTCCCCCCGAATAATATATTAAGATCTTGACTAGGAGCAAGATTTTTCTATCGCTTAAAGAAAGAAAGAAAGAAAAAGCGGTTTGTAGAGATTGCTGGAATTATTGGGCACAAGAGACCAATGTCTCATGGCTAATGAGGAGCGGCAGTGCTCTGCCTAACTGTCTAACAGAAGGCGTAACTTGTCTCGTCGCTGTTACATAAAAAAATTCGAATTAACAATCAGTAATAAATAAACAAAGGTCCCAGTGAAAGTAAACTAGCGTTCCAGTAACAAGCGGGTCCCGGCATCGCGGCAGTCGCCCGGGGCACGTTTTACTTGTCATATCACCTGCCGCCGAGGAGCCCCGGACCGGTCCCCGGACCGGTCCCCGGCTGGGCGTAAATATCGTCCCCGCAAGGACCGTTCGATGATTCAACGTTGCGTGAACTTTTATTTGCGTTATTTATTGGTTTTTCATGCCGCAGTGTCAAGCGTCGATGTAATTTTAAAACGCTGCGAATAACAGGATTTACTTATAGTCCTTTTATTTCTTTTTTAACAGTTAAACAATATTTCAACTTTTTTACTAGCTAGATTAAAAAATAAGTAGTTTAGGTTATTAAAAAAGTTCATTCTCTGTACAAATTGAAAAAAATTGTTCGTTCTATTTCAATGTCCTACTTTCTGGATAACTAGAGCGGAAACATTGACAGCTATTATAACAATTTTTATGTCGATAAACCGAAAAAAGGACACTTATATCAACTTTAATTTCAGTAAAACGCGTGAACAAGCCCCTCGATAATTATTGTATTGTTTTGTTTTGTATTGAAAAGCCGATATCGTTTACACAGCCAGCAATGCAGCTACCGGTGTACAAACTTAACTCTTGCCATCTAGCACGGCGTTAATACACACAGATAAGGTACATTTCTGTCCAAACGAATCGTAACTTGTACGTATGTAAAAGCTTAAAGCACAATAGAGGTGGCGTGACCGCGCATACATTAAAATACAAATAGCAACATTTTACGTACACAGTTGGATAACTGCTGTCAACAATTTATTGATACACCATGATAAACATCAAAGACAGCGGTTGAATCGTTATTAGCTATTTAATAGCGTAGCTAAATTGCGCCCTTAAATACGATGGAGATAATGGTATGTTGCAGTTCACGCTTGCGTAGTATGAGTTTTGAACCAGGCATCGAACTAATCTACCATGAATTGCGGTAAGTGTCTGAGTTTATCCCATGTAGATTTTTGCAAGACGATTAGAAACTTTTTGCTTTTTATGCTTTTTATGGAGAATAATCCTACCAGCCATCGTTTTTACACATGTCCCAGAAATATAAATAATCTAAAAAGTGTAACGGAGGAGTAGCTAAAAGAGCTTTAAACTGTAAAAGTTATTGGGCATGTTACTACAAAAAAGGACTGCATGTAATTAGGTACCTAAACCTAACCAAATGACCACATGATACCTTTTAAATGTAAAAAATTCATCCCTTATGGTACCACGGAGAACACACGCAATAAAATAATTATTGTACAAGGTCCAGTTTCGTGCGCCTGCTAGATATCCCCGTGCTACCATTACTCCTTTGCATCCTCCACTTCGTAGGACCGTTCTTGGAGCGAATTCTGCTATTCCACGGATCTGCAAGATTCTAAACAGCTACAGTGATCTAGTCGACCTCCATGCTGACTCACCAAACAAGTTACGCAATATCTCGCAAAGGAATTAAGTGTCTTATATTTGTATTCTTTTGTCAGTTATGTTTGTTTATTATTTAAGTAATTTACATTTTTCGATTAGTGTTTTTTTTTTGTTGTTAAAGATTTAACTTTTATAAATAGTGCATGCGGTGTTCGCCTGTAATAGATTGTTACACTAGACTAAGTATGACTGTACTTCAGTTTTAGGTATTGCATAAGTGTAAACAATTGATGGTGAACCAATATAATAAATAAAATAAAAAATAAGCCTGATGCAAAAATAATTCTTAGCTATAGGTACACGTAGTTTACCTCAGAAATTAATCATGAATACTTTGACGCTTCCCGACTACCATATTACCTTACATTTACTAGTGAAACACAATATCGTAATATTAAACAATGAATTCAAACGTCAAGTGCAAAAGAGACAATGTTTTTATTTCCACGTATAAACAGAAAACCAGGCGACGGAAGCCACGGAAAATGAAATGCATGTTGTCATAAGAGAGACAGTGCAATAATGCTACATGACTTACGAAGGGAAACTAAATTGGACAGACGAGTGATGCCGTATTACGTCACTCTAATATATTACTAGAGACCCCTAGAAACGCGTGTACATGTTTATTCTCACGCAGAAAATAATGACAAGGTACTGGATATTACCAACGGCGAACTTTTGGAGTGGTATTTTCTCAATGCTGCTTTACAATTATGCTTATCTAGCCTATACTTAATCTAGGCCAGATGGGTATGTTGTAATTTGCAAACTCAATTAAAAATCATTCCACTTTTTATATAGATAAATGTCTATTATTGTAAAAAACAATTCTTCTCATAGTAATTTTCGAAGCAATTTAAAATGGTAATTTGCTGATATTTAATAAAATATTTTGGTTGTGTATATTTATAACTTTATTGAATGTTTCAATACTAAAGAAATTATTAAGTATTAGCACTTTTCTGTTTATAACATCTCGGCTCGAAAGTGTTACGGAGGCATTTTATATACAACATAAGCTAGTGCTTGACCGCAGACCCACCTGATGGAAAGCGGTGACGCAACCGAGGATGGTAAAGCACACTATCTTATTAAAAGCCTATTTACTCTAGCCTTGAAGACACCCACATCGGGCGGGAAAACCGACGCAGGCAAAAGGTTCCAGTATTTAGCTATGGTGAAGCAATTCGCTTAGTCCGGACTAAAGGCACATTTGAACTCCATCGCTTGACCAACACCTTAAGTTATACCAACGTAAGTAGTATTGTTATTTACCTGTTAGGTCAGCACAAATCTAAATATACGAAAACTTGTTCTCAACCAAACCACAACCCAGTTATTAAATATCTTACCGTTTGATAATGGTGTACACAGTGCAGTCAGCTGTTAATACGCATTAATCTCACAGTCGGGTGACACAGAGAGCTATGCCAACACGACATGCATTGTATAGGGAGCTATATAAACCAATACCAAATCTGCTATCCCTAACTTCGTACTAAAGGGAAGAAGCAACATAATATTTTAATGCATACTACATAACTTGATTTTGAGAAAAAGGTAGGTATTTTTGTCAAATAGAAATCAATAAGTCCGTCTCTTTTGAGATAGCATCAGATTATGCTAAACATAGTCCAGAATAATCTGATGCTAAATATTTTGATGCCTTTTTATTATTTTTTTTACATTTTCCCCTAATAAATTCAACCAACAATTTTAAGTCTTAAACTCTTCTTCATAACTCCAGTAGCCAGAACTAACTATCACTATAAATTACTGATCAACTCAACCCGTATCCTGTGACAAGACCTTTGTGGGAAACGTTGCACAGGCTTAAGTTAATCTGAGCCTCTCCCTTTGCAATGCAACTCATGGGCACTCAATGAAGCAGTGAAATTACGAAGAGGAATTTCCCCCAATCCGATGATGCAATAGGCATCACTTGATATATACGAAATGTGATGTACCTATCAGAATGATACATATTGATTAATAATAGTACGTTTACGTACGTACGGGAACTAGCAACGTTTGATAGTTATGTATACCTACCAAATTTTAACTCTATCGCGTTTGAACCCATGAAAGCTTAATAAAGACGGCTATACTGTTCTATGTTGCTTTTTTATTTCTAAACTCCTGTACCTAAAAGAAACCTAATCATGTGACTAATTGATAATTAAACTTGTTTGGTTATTTATTTGACATTGCCCAAATCATCAACAAACTGTCGATTCAATTATTATAAAATGAGTATGGCTTAATGGACATCCACATTGGCTAAACTAATCCAAAAATCACTTCGAAATGGAGACATCACTCCTCTTCATACTCAGTGGAGGAAACTGTAAAATTTTCATAAGGAAAGATTAGGAAAAACGTTTTACTGTTTTTTGTGACATACTTTAATGTCACCTCAGTTAAATTAAATCAAAAATCCCTCGACGGTCGACGCGTGATCGCGCTTATGCGGTTCGCGTGTTAAACTTGTGCAGATCGGAACCACCGGCCGTAATAATGTTGCCACTATGATGGTACAATTGTAATGCGAATAAGTACCCACTGTGTGTGCGGTTCTAAAGTCGTTCTTTCTGGTATTCCAGATAGCGACCACAAAAGTACGAACATAAAATTGCAATTAAATTACACTTCTTGCAGTATCAGCAGAATTTTTAACGCTCAGCAATAAAAATATAACGACTCTAAGTTATTTCTGTTCAAATTTTTATAATCCCTAGTAGGTTTCGTAAAATTGGTATATTATTTTCTAGAAATATCTAAAAAAATAAATAAATAAAATAAAGTTGGGATAGTCTAATGAATTGATGAAATAAACTTATAACCAAGCATTGTATGCACATGCTAGGATTGAACAAACGAAGAAACGAGAAGACTTAATCACTCTAAAACTTTTTCCAGCATAAAGAACGACTCTGGGGTAAAATTTTTAAACCTAAACAGATCATAAATCAAGCGTCCATTGGGTACATTTATGGGGCATTTTGGTACCAAAGAGAACCTACACGAAATGAGGCTAAGAGGGATGAGATGAGATACCTGCAGAATCTGTGAAGGTGAAACGGAGTCAAGGCCACACAAATTGTGTGGTTGCGACGTTCTTGCATGAAGTAAGTTAAATCAGCTGTGAATATAAGCTCTTACACTAGATGATAATGAACAGCTTCAAGCAAGCAACCGTGACGTACCATACCATAGGGAATTCTTTGACACGTCAGCGTCAGAGTAAATACTAGGATATTACAATCGATCCAACTGAGTCAGGGTCCGGTGGTTTCCGGGCCTAATTTACAACCAACAAACAGAATAGAATAGTTTAAACTATCACTGCTTACTAATTAGTTAAACAAATTGTGTAATACAGGTCACACCTTTTTTATGCGAATAAAAAGTCAAATTTAACTCCTAACAATCGTTTCATTGATATTGCCGCTCTCTGACACTTCTATATGATTATCGACCGTTGCAACTACTATCCGATTACAATAAAATATGCATTTATAGCAATATCAACTACATCCGATTCCGACAATAACATACTCGCATCATAAACCGATTATCCGCCTTCATCCACTTCAAACTTCAAGCTAAAAATCCCGCACAATACCAACGTCCGCAATACAATTCCACGAAAATATTAAATTCAATTTGAAAAATATAACGTTGTAAACAAAATCCCGAGTGCACGGAACTAGAAATTCAGCTGTCTGCTCGGATTTGGCAGCGGAGCGTGCAGGACGGAGCCAGCCCAGCGGGCTCTCGTGGTCTGTGCTACAGTAGGAGATGTATAATCTGATGGACATGCCGTAGTATAAGAGAGGCTCTTTTTACAAAAGTGCTAGTATCTCCTTTCTTGTAGAATTAAAACAATTTAGGCTATAGGGATATAGGTTGTAGATTATGGGGGAAGGTGCGGATTGATAGACCTGACGCATTCGCAAGAAAGTATCTATGTTTCATTAAATTTTTTAATAGAGAAAGGAATGAAAATCCCATCCAAAAAATCTAATTCTAGTTAATCAATTAATTTTTGTTTCATTTAATCGACCTATCGTTCCGAATCACCGGTTACTCAATTTTTAGCTAAGTCTATTTAATATTTTTATCACTGTTGTTAAGCATTTACGTCATGTCATTATATTATGTAGCTTCAGCATTCTGCGCCCACCATGTGACGTTCCTTGACAGGACGTTCCTTGTCCCGCAAGTCCCGCGAGCCCAGCTTATTGTCCCTCCCGCGTATTAACCCCGGACAATATTGTTACGCCATATGTTTATTCTTATTCATGGGCCCCGTCCGATCTTTTCAGCCGAACACGATTTATTATTTATTTGCTAACATTTGCAACGCTGGCAACAAATATGGTGGCTTTTGTTCCGGCACATTTTATGGTGTTAGGTTTAAAGGTAAATAATTTATTGACGGCCGCGTCCTTTTGCGGTACCCGTTTTGTTCTAACGTTTCGACGGCGGCCTACACCGAATTGTACCTTACATAATTTATCCTGGCTGTGGCAGAAGTGGAAATGGTTACCGAAGTACCTAAATTCTAAATTCCGAAGTATATAAATTAAGACATTTTGTTCGGTGAGTCTTTGTATGCCCGACCAGCCCCCAATATCCAGTCGTAAAGATTCAGTGTGAAGGACATTGTATAGTTTAAAATAAATAATGTATAATGTTTGAGTAAATTTAATGGCAGTGACAGTGTAATGCAACCGTTTATAAACTTTAAACGGTAAACGTCTTGCCCACACCATGTCAATTGAAAAACATAATAAATAATCTAATGTTACCGGTAAACAAGCTTAATTCTTAGCACAGGACCAGAGTAGCTATACTCTAGGTATTATCAAATATTTTGGAGACATGACGATTTCACCATCTCCCTTCTATCATCGGATGACAAGATGCATCAACGTTCCTTCAGTCCAGATTACGCGATTTGCTTCTTCATTTAAAATACGTACAGCAGAAGACTGGAACATTTTGCCTGCGTCGTTTTTTAACTAAAGCCTCTGGGTCTTGGGCTCTACAGTGTAGTGTGCAGGGGGGACGCATTATAGCTCCGCGGGAACATTATAGCCACCGTACTCGTTGGACGTCTAGGGCCCACACCCCAAACGTCCAGTGACCCCGTATAAAATATCCTGAGATAACCCACACTCGGCTAGAAGACAACCTACACATGGCAAAACATCTCATAAATAATTCTATTGACCGATACGACCATAGCGACCAATCTTTGGCAAGATCTATGCGGTAGATATTATAGTGCACCTCAGATTACAAGCCTTTTGTTTTGTAATCCGAGTAGTGCACATTCGTAGACAGAAGTGCACTATGCTTGCGTAGTCACGTGTAAAAAAAATGCAAAGCGCAGAGTGCGCTTTGCTTTTTTTTGCTCGCTTCTTTTATTCCCACACTTCGATTAAAAAGAAAACCGACACGAAAAGTGAAAGATGTGGCGCAAGGCCGAGTCTTTACATGCCCTTCCGACGCATGGATCGTCTTATTAGTAGGTTACGAAGTACACACTAGTAGACAACTAAAAAGTTGATGCTCCGCGAACACCTAATTTGCACAGCCAGCGGTTTTCTGTTGCGCCAGACTACATTAAAACAATGTATGTATAAAATTATAATAATTATGTATATCATCGATCATTCCCTGGCTAAAGACCGCTAGGCTATTTATTGCGTAATCAGAGATCGCTAGTGCCATGCTATATTTCGGTAATGGAGTAAACTTAAATCTAGCCTTTAAAAGGGCCGCAGTTTTAGATCTCGTAGCTTTGATAACTTTTATTTAGGCTGTTAAGCGTCGAAATCAATATCATAATCAATTCTGAATAAACATGAAGTCTGTTAATAAAATAGAAAACAACTTGCGACTTTCATTGTTAATGAAACTACTCGTATGAAGGTGTATGTGATTCCAAATAATAATATAAATAATGGTTGGTTATGGCCACTTGGTTATGTCCCGCAAATGGTGAATACTTCCACAGACATAACCAAGTGGCCAGGATAATCCACCAGCAACTTGCTTTGAAATACCGCCTTGTGACGTCAGAGGTACCGTACTACAGGTATGTACCAGAACCAGTTCTGGAGGATGGCCATATCACCTTATACTGGGACCGATCTATCATCACAGACAGGACTATTGTTGCCAATAAACCTGATATTGTGTTGATAGATCGCACCGAGCGTCGTGCAATGATTGTAGACGTCACTGTCCCCCATGATGAGAACCTCGTGAAAGCGGAGAAAGATAAAGAATGTAAATATCTTGATCTTGCGCACGAGGTTGTCGACATGTGGGACATTGATAGGGCAATCATTGTACCCATAGTCGTTTCCGTCCATGGCCTAATGGCCAAGAGCCTCGATAAACACCTCAAGAGGCTCACGTTAGACGGCTGGATCAAGGGCCAGATGCAGAAGGCAGTGCTCCTGGAGACGGCGCGCATCGTGAGAAAGTTCCTCTCTCTGGAGCCCTAACCACCGTCGACTAGGACCCTGTTCCCGCAGCCGGTTGGAAGCCGTTTTTTATATTTTTAAATGTATTTTTTTTTATAATCTATATTTAAAAATGTAATTAATGTAGTTATATTTATAATAAATGAAATATAAATAAAATTAAACTATGTTCGCTGTGGCTAGAATGCTGGCTTGCTTCGCAGATTTGTTGGGAACTTTAGGATATTTTTTTCAACCAAGTGACGAGACAGTGCCCTTCACACCAGCTACACAGGAATGTTTACACACTGCTGCTTGAAGGCAGAATGTATGAAACTGTGGTGGTGTTTACCCGGACGGTCCCTTCAGGAGACCAGCGTCATGCCATCAGGCAAGCATCATACCGACATCGTGTAAACCCCGATTGGTTGTATGGCAACGTGCGTAACTTGTAGATACACTTTTCAAAGATATATATAAAAAATAAAACAAACTAAATATTTACAATATTATAATCACTCTCCCAATGTTATTTTACGAACTTAAACTTTTGTTATTGGTTTTATTCATTTTCACTCGGATGTTGAACGTAGAACTTTGATACTTATTTGTTGTTTTCTTGTTTGCTTGGGATGTTTTTGATAAAATGTAAAATAATATTCTAATAATACAATAGTCGTGAAATTTGGTTTAGTAAAGTACATACATTTTTAAGTCTTGTAACCAATGCTAATAAAAATTATAATGAAAGTGTTATCTGTTACACCCAAGTGATATTTCTGATCGAATATCCCTTCTGATTAAATGACCCATAGAATATTTTAGGAATTTTCAAACCTTTCGATCAATGATTTTATAAAACGGATTTGTAAAAGCCGTATCTAAACGGAATTCTCAATATTATCTTACAGAAACAAATACCCGGTATTCAAACTTCTACACAAAAAGACTTAAAGGCTTGTCAATATTAGGACAGCCCGGGGCAAAAATCCGACAAGCACCTTCCAATCCGACCCCGGCCATTTCCATTTCACCCCGTTTATCTTCACGACTGCTTAAGTAAGTGGGGTGAAAAAGTTTCGGAGAATTGAAAATCAATGTCTCATCTCGACGGACACAAATTACGAGATGCTGCGGGGGACTGCGATCCGATATCTTTTGGATTACTTTGAAGTCGAGCGCTGGATTACTGATTTCCTTGTTGGTTTTGTACAAGACATTACTAGAATTTTCCTGTGAAAATGTTTGATGCCGTGGTGATTTCCTTTTTTAAGATTGTTGAAGTGATTGTTGTTCTAAAGGAGGGTCGAAGACTTTTATCACCATCACAAAAAAAGCTTTATGACCTTCGAAACATGGGTTGCTAGAGCAAAATATGGCTTATTCTATTACAATGCCGCACCAGTATGTAAGTTCCAATTGACACAAATCGTGAGCTGTACGTAAAACATATCATCACGCTTTTTTTACTACAT
The DNA here is from genome assembly GCA_911728495.1 of Furcula furcula. NCBI lineage: Eukaryota > Metazoa > Arthropoda > Insecta > Lepidoptera > Notodontidae > Furcula > Furcula furcula. Next base: position 30,730,720 of record OU452245.1, on the reverse strand, counting down.
TATTAAATTATAGTGCTTGACTGCAGTCCCATCTGATTGAAAGCGGCGACGCAATCCAGGATGGCACAGCTTACTAAAAGGTACTCGTAAAAATTATCAATTCTACGGCATGATAGCTTAGGTCTCCTTACATCCTTCGGAGTCGTTGGACGTTCGGGGCGTGGGGCCCAAGGACGTCCATTGAGTACGGCGGCGACTCCGAGGAGGACGGCGGCGGGGTTGCGACCCCCGTCCCTATGAGCACCGTGATTGGTTCCCAGGGGGCTACAATGCGCCCCCCGGCGGCGGGCTCAATGGCAAGGCACTGAGGGGCCCCTGCTGCAGATCCCACCGGAGAGACCTGGGTCCCCTCTCATGTGCCGATGCAACAGCCGCGGGAGTTTTAGTGAGTAAGAATCCCACATACCCCGGTCGAGCCCCATAGCTCCCGGGGATCTTTTGAAGCCTAAACCGCGTCAAAAAAAAGGTCTCCTTACATTCTTCGGAGTTGCTGGAAGGTCGGGGTGTGGGCACTAGGACGTCTTTTGAGTACGGCGGCGACTCCGAGGGGGACGGCGCGGTGGTGGGGTTGCGACCCCCGTCCCCGTGAGCACCGGTATGTAAGTCCGATATGTAACCGTGTCTAGTTCTCGGGGGGCTATTATGCGCTCCCCAGCGGCGGGATCAAATGCAAGGTACTGAGGGACTCCTGGTGCAAATCCCACTTAAGACCCCAGGGTTCCCCTCTCATTGCCGATGTGACAGCTGCAGGGGTTTTAGTGGGATGAATCCCACATACCCCGGTTTAGCCTCACAGCTCCCGGAGACCTTTTGAAGATATCCTCCGCGTAAAAAAGGTCTCACATCAATTTGTTGATGCCGAATTTCCTAAGGGAAAAAGTTAATAGCAGTCAAGCGGCCACGTCAGCAAGCTTAGATCCAACCGTACCGACCGACCGTACAACCGTACAGCGTATACGCGAAAAATTACGCATGTAACTTATGATAGCTTGACACTAATATTATAGCTGGCAAACCAGCCGGTTGCGACAAGACGTGGCAGGATTAGAGAAAGCAACGTCGTAAACAGCCATAAAATTGCCTTGCATCAAGTACCGCCTACTAACCTAAAGGTACTTCACCTGATTTAGGAACTAAACTCGAGCTCATGATCACGAAACACTTCATTCTTTTGACAAGAAATGTAAATGAAATTATATATTTCAATATTTTTTGTTCACTCCCGACCGATCCCAACTGATAAGATTTGAGATCGAGGAAATGAGTGATAAAAGAAATATTACTTACCTGTTTGTGAACATTGAATTACTCACACGAAATCTCGCCAGCTTATTCTCAAACAAATTCCACCGAAATTTTAAACATCAAATATATAACGTTTTATTGAAACAAAATATTTACAGGTTATTTACAAACATGTACACTTAAACTAGGTAAAAAACTTCCTCGAAGTTGTCGCCGCACTGGGAGGGAAACCTAAAAGACTGGCGGCATTACCCCTTTGTATGGCCAAGCTTATACGTTGGCAGAAAAACCTACCAGCCCGGCGGTCTCCTGAGATTTCGATAAGTTTGGATGCAATTTCTTTCACCAAAGCGTGCGTCTCATGTGACCAAGGCCCCATGGTATCCACCGCAAAGGGCGCAAATATATAGCTCAAACCTATAGCTGCATACTTGCGTCGCTTTTGCATACTAGCAGTCACCGCAGCCCCTCTAGCCGCCCTGCAAGTTGCCGGGGTGTGGGACGCAGCAAGTGTGTCGACACATGTCGCATCCCACACCAGCGGCTTTCCATGTTGCCATGGTATTAAAGTGACACCATCAGGCCTCTTGCCGTCATCTCGTGTAATGCCGACTGGTTCCAGTACGGCAGGGACACCGGCAGTGACAAGCCCCCTGCGAATAATATCATTAAGGGCGGCATGGCCTGACATACGGCCAGCGCTACGCGAGCAAGACAGCCCGTGGTGACCATACTTATCTACGTACTCCCCACAGCGACAACGATGAGGAAGGTTGATCCTGGCACCCACCCGCAAACAAACTGCAAGACTAAGAGTGGTATTGGTCAATAAGGTAAGGTAAGGTAAGGTAAGGTAAGGTAAGGTAAGGTAAGGTAGGTTTATTATTGTAAGACCTTATTGTACTCTATTTTTAATGAAATAAACATTTTATTTTATTTTTTATTTTTATTTAATATGAGACGATGGAACGATGAGACGATCAAATACATTATGTTAAATGCAAGTCTCATTACAACAAAATTAAACACAAAATAGCACTAATTTAAGTACTTATGTGCTTTTAGTTCTATGTTTCAAGAGAGTTTGCAATTTCTAACGGAGTTAGTGTTCTAAGTACGTAGGTGTTAGACTCTTTGTGTACGAGCAATTACCATCGGCGGCTATGACGTGCCCTTTCAGCCTAATTGGCTTCAGAGGTGGTCTTTTTAATCCTCATTAAAATGTAAGACTTCTCTGCCTTTGTTGGAAACTTATAATATTGTTGTTACAATTTTGTTAAGAAAATATTAATATGCTTGTTTAACAGTTTCACGGTAGTCATTTAATATCGATTACCGAAATAGAGGCACCTAACTTAAGATTAATGGGAAAATTAATCATAAATACGACAACATCAAAAATTTTCCTCATACCCCCAATGTGGGGCCTGCTAAGGCCCAACGATCTGTAAAATAAGACTCGCAAGCATCCACCCTCACAATGAAACGTAACATCACTGGAAATATCCAAACACGACCGCAATGCAGAAAATATCCGTCGAAATTCCTCTTGAAGAGAATGAAAGCGCCGAGACGAAATTCAAATTACAACCGGAGCGTGAATACGGACGAGATGACGTTTCCGTTGTAATAAAAAGTAATAATGTCAGATAATTGCGTCCAACCACGTGTAAGGCGGTTGAACACAATCAAAATGCAATTTCGTTAGGCGAGCTCGGGTCGGGCCGGATTCCTCGCGCGGCGCGGACGCGACGCCCGGCACTGCTGCAATTGTCTAGGGCTGCTCAATTTACCCGAGAGAATTGAAACACACAATCTCATTTGCATAGCGGACTCTTCCAAAAAACTTCAGCGTCCTTTACACACGACATTCTGAACTGAGACTTGGTCCCTGTTTAATGACCTCATGGTGTGTGCGGAAAAAAATTACGTAAAATTTATGTGCCCGATACCATCGCACAAAGCTTGACCATGTGTTGCTAGAGCTAGCTACGAGCACAGCCGCTACTTGATAAAATTCAGAATGTGGGTATTCCTAAAGGATTAAAGTAACTGACATAGCTAATGAAGTTAGTAAGTTAACTTGTAGCAGAGCAGGCCATGTTACAAGGAATAAGGAATCAATAGCCGTTGAGGAAAAAAGATTTTATGCAGATCATTCCCAAAAAGACCATGGACTGGAACATTAATAATAATTTCCTCCGGGCTCCTGATCGATATCTCCATAACGGCCAATCGTAAGATAATAAGTAAAGTCAATCGTAAAATAAAGAACACTAACTTATTAATAATAATAACACAAGGACCGTTTCTCAGAAAAAAAATATTGTACTAAAACTGAAAACGACGAAGCACTGCTACCGTCACCCGCCAACACAGCCATAGACATATTTTAGGCAGACATCCTCGGTGTGACTACATGTCTTTATGCAGACATCCTCGGTGTGACTACATGTCTTTAGGCAGACATCCTCGGTGTGACTACATGTCTTTAGGCAGACATCCTCGGTGTGACCAGTGAAGTGCACTGAAAGCAGGCAAAAATATCTGCGAGTTGTTTATGCTTTATGCTATTTGCTCGTGTTCCAGCACAAATATTTTTAAATTAACCAAACTGAAATGGGACTGGGCTGGTCACGTTTGCCGCATGCCAGAAAACAACTGGGCTAAAGTCACTACAGATTGGGCCCCTGGGGGATTTCGACGTCGAGGTAGACCAAAGAGACGATGGTGCGATGAGCTGCGAGAGTTTTGTAGGGATTGGAAAACCAATGCTAGAAATAGAGGTGAATGGAAGAACGGAAGGGAGGCCTTTGCCCAGCAGTGGGACAGTGTAGGCTGATAAGAAGAACCAATATTACAAACATGTCCATTTACATTAAAAAAAATACGTTAATTCATGTCCAAACTAAGGTTTTTTTTAAATTAAGACTGTTAAGAGAAATCCTAGGGTAGGCAAAGTATTTTTGTCAGTATAGAGCCGCTGAATAAACTTATTAATGTTTTCAAATGCAAATTAATATGTCTATAGAATTTGCTTGCATATGGATATTTGAAATGGTATAATAACATACTTAAAATAGGTGAAACAAGCCAAATACATTTTTTTGCCTACCCTCTGTGCACGCCACTGGGTGTGACTACATGTCTTTAGTAAGAAAATTAAAGGCTATGCTCATCAGTAGACGTTATATGGCTGAGGTGACTGTCAAGTTTTTAAAAGCCTAATATTTTTTTAATGATATAGGGTAATATTAGGTTTTTTTTCCGATCAACATTTTTATTTTTAAAACATAGGCTCGTTAGCTGCACTTGGCTTGAAATTACATCAAACGTTCATCTAACTTCAGCCCTATTTCAGAGCCCAGCCCTATATTGTGAAGCAGCATAATGCATTGTCCGGGACAAAATCGTACTTTTGCCTGTTTTGTTGGTTTTTTAATTTTTGCAATCTGCGAAGAAAAGTCGACGAATCGCTTTGCTTTCAATTTATTAATGTTTCTGTTGTCCTATTGGAAGTCGGTGCGGCGAGTCGTGAAAAATACTTGGCTGAAGAGCAGCGTCCATCAACTTTCAAGTAACTTTACAATTATGCGAGCAGAATTTTTGTACAAACAGTACCTAACTATACAACATTTGCTCTTCATACGGAATCAAAAATATACAGAAAAGCTCTATTTTAAACAATATGGATATTTTTAGTTGATAATTATTATTAGAACGATACTGCTATATAAACTTCGTAATATAAAACGCCGTAAAACTACATATTCAATATTTCAGAACCTAAAAACAAGTCGCTAAGAAACCGTAATCCGAATACATTAGTTTAATCTTTTGGTTGGGGGATATAAAATTACATAAAATAAATAATGAATGACGTCTACAAAACATTTATTTGTACATATTTGGATTTATATATTAATTTATAACTATAAGTAGGTATACCATAGGCTGTAAGTAACGTCATCCACTATATTACATTCTTTCTACGAATTAGTAACTTCGTATACGATTTCATTGTTTTCCTAAATAACTTAATCAATCTCGAACTCGAAATGATTTCAACTTTCGCCAACCAATTTGTACCAGAATTCCTTCACCACTATATTATTTTCTGTTCCATCACGCTTATGTATCAAAATGTACATCAATTAATTTCTCCAGGCAATTTTTCAATCAGTGTGTATGTTTTTATCAATTATTAAACAATAATAAATCATTTATTTTTGCATTTACTAAATTATCGACCACAAAATTACAGAAAATGTATTCAGCATGCGCACGGCAGTGATCGGGGACAGGTGACCGCGTACACCCCACGCGTGAACACGGCAAGCGGCGAACATCCGTGACTATGATCATTGCGCTTGTTGCGGATACAACCAAAGGTGGGTAAAACCAAAAAAAGACGCATCTTTATTTTTCAACAATCTATAACTATGCAAAATTTACGCATAACAAAAAAAAAATCTGTATCAGAAATATTGGTGAAATAGCACCTTTTCCGCGAGCACATAACGAGCATAATTGAAATTGATACAACCCAGATGATGGGGAAACAATACACGGTCCAGGAAGCTGCGTTTTTGGGGAAATACTGTAAGAGACGAGGGTCGAGCCTTTGTTCGTCCCGATAATTGTGCGGCTTAATGACTTCTGGGGCATGTGGAACATTTCACCGAATTCTGGCATCACATGTTTTTGTTGGATGGACAGATAATGAACGAAATTCTTACAATTTTGATACTGCATTGGCCTAATTTGGATATAATTGGAAGGCCGTTATCAGTGTTAACGTGTTGGTTGTTATACATATTTGTATAGCTTGTTTAAGAGCATATCCAGATTTCATCTCATCTCTCAACACACGACTCCTCGTTACTAATAAAATTCGTTCCTGTTAAAAATAATTAATAGCGCGAATTAAGAAATGGTAAACCCCAGATTCGAAATTCAAACAACAGTAATTGCCATGCTAACAAATAGTCGTTGTATCTATAAAGATAAATGACTATGGAGTTAGTTAACCTGGAACAGGGAAAGGCGAACAGATTAAGCGGATTAGAATCAGGCACTTGGCACTCGCCCCTAATTGCTGGGCCGTGGAATGGGCCCGCACCTCGTAATCAACAATTGCAAAGTTTACGGAAAAGCACTTCGCGAACTGTAATTTCGGTTTGAGTAATTAATATTACAGTGTTTCTGTTTATTTAAAGCGAGATTAACATTAGGTGGCGTCGTAAGTGGGTGCTGTAATTACGTAATTTATATGTAAAGTTTTGATCGAAGCGCGCTCTGGGGTGGAAACTAACTATTATCGTCGGCAAGTTCGGGGTAATAGGTATTTGGAACTCAAGAGAAGATTGCGCTCTATATTCCAAAATCACGATAAATGTGAATGGTAAGTTTGTATATTTCTGAGATTAAGTGTCAGTTGTCATTTAACTCCAAAACTAGTACTGAAAAGAAATTATGTGACGAGGCAAACAAGACGTTCGCCTGATAGTAAGCCACGCCTGCTTATAGACAGCTGCCAATTAATTGCCTGTCGTCACTCGAGATATTGGTTACCAAGTCTCTAGAGCCGGGTAATTTCACTAGCTACAGTGCCCGGAGCACAGCTATGTTTACACACTGCTGGTTGCCGATAGATTAACTAACACTGCGGTGGTACCTGCCTGAACCATCCCTTGGACAAGCCACCTACCACCAAGTAAAATAAAAAAAACTGCATTTGGCTCTAGATATAATGGATAAAATATCGGTGTCAGTCTTGAGGTTTTGGATCATATAGAGTAAGCAAATAATGAAGTTTAAAAAAAGCGGAGATAATAATCGCTGCAACAGTAAAATGCTCTGAAAATTTATTTAACGAAGTGTGAAAAAGCGTGATTTATTTTAATTGCCCTCATAGTGCATTTAGTTAAATAATAGCGGTTTATGCAGAGTATGGGTGTAACGACGGCGCGCCGGCCATTGCGCATAATGTCCGAACATAACATTTCATAAATTTAGACGACACAGTTTTATAGTTACTGCCGTTGCTAAATTTTATGCGAATTACTTTCTTTTTATAAACCCTATAGAAACGTCTGTGTAATTTTTTTATATTTTTTGTTATTTACGCGGATTACATATTGAAACGAAGCCGTAAAATTATAACGGATTATATCGAGGTTTATTATTTTATTTTATTAACACTACGGTATTCGCGGAAGAATATAATTCTTATAAATTTCAGCAATAAGTTAAACTTTTCGAACAAACATTATCTCTTATAAAATCGTTATAAATACTTCTTCGAGAACTTTTTCGAGATATAATAGCTATCATATAACCAACTTAAGTGCCTCTCAATCGTGCTCAACCCCCACATAAGATCACATACGTCGCTTTCGGCGATTCTTTAGATAACTATCAATTCAATTTTACTGCATATCGAGTATGATGCGCCGTCAGCACTCCTCCGATATTGTGACGTCACGGGCGCCGCCGACCCGGCCCTCGGGTCATTCAGACCATATGAGCCTGTAAGAATCTCAGTGCCAATTCGACCCGCCGAAAGTTAAATATAGCATTTCTTCGAATCATGTGAACAAAAAAAAGTATTGATAGCGAATGCCTTTTAATGTTTAATAATGGAAAGTATTCTCTCTTTAAAAAACTTTAGTACGGCAATCTCATTTGATCGTAAACGGTGATGCATCTTATTTCTCATTTTATTTTATACCTTACTAGCTGACCCACGCAGCTCCGCTCGCGCTGTGTTTACGTTTACTAAACTTTCAATAATATACATTCGCATAGAATACAAAACCTCCTTTTTTAAAGTCGGTTAAAAACTTGGAACCACTTTGTACTTGCCCTCCGAAGCACGGAGACGTTTAGTTCAAATGGCGTTAAACGATCACCCATCTATTTAATGACCTTACCTAACGTTGCTTAACCCGATCGATTTCCAAACATTGTTAACAACTGTCTATGAATGTTCCCTTACAAATATTTATTATAATTATAAAGAAAAAATGATAAAATCGGACCAAGCGTATAACCAAGTACCCATTTTGACTTTAATCCCCTCTCCCAAAAGAACCGTGCTAGATTACGGGATAAAAAGTATCCTATGTCCTACCTCGTAGTAAGATCTCAAATCATGCCAAGTTTCGTTTCAATCCATCCAGTAGTTTCGGCGTGATGCTCAGCCGAGATACAGACAGACAGACAGACAGACAGACAGACAGACAAAAATTAAAAGTTTCTCAAAAAAATAAAAGTAAAGATACTAAGTTATGCGATAAAAAGAACTCTCCGCAATACCATGCGAGTTTTTATCTGGGCCGCACGAACTTTCACACATTTCATTTGTAAGCACAAAAGGTTTCCTTTGCACTTATCTCACCTATTGAGAAGAAATTCATGGTACATAAGTAGGTATGCACTTTTTTTAAAGTAACGTATTTTACTAAAAGCTGAGTGGTAGCCCCGTTTCACACAAACGACGCGTATTAAATGGAGGTTTAAGTTATTGCGACTATTAATCTTGTCACCTATGTGAAATAAAATTCATTACATTCGTTCTTAAATCGAAAAAATATGGCATACCTTATTAATGTACGACGTTACGTCGTGAGTTTGTTATAAAATTAATAATTGCAGTCTAACTGCCGCACTCACAAACGTTAATTTGTATTAATTCTCATTAATAAGTTATTGAATTCGGAATGTTCGGCACTTGAACCCAAGAATTACTTTATACTTTGATAGTGAGTAGAGATATCGATCATCTCGTATACAATAATTAAATGTAAACTTCAACAGGAGTCGAAATAATCAGCTTCAAAATAAGGACTCAATTAGAATTAAAGTTAATTGACACTTGTCAGTGCGGTAGCAAGTGTTCACCTCTTCTCACCACTGATGAATGATAGACGTCCAATACAAAACACCATAACATTTAAACCCGCGCCCTGTAAGGCTAGGCCACTATGATATCCATAAAAAAAATGTAATTTAAGTTCTACATACATATGTAACATACATAATATGTTAAGTATTGTCAGAAAGATTATTCCCGCCGGCACGATACATTAAGCGTACCTAGACAAAGGGTTAAAAAATATAATTAAATGTAATGAATATTCATAAGAGCGTTTAATGTTTCCCGACTGATTGTGGGAAGTCACGCACTCGACATTTTTGCTAATTTTTAGCCAAACTTTGTTGTTTTCTTATGTACGCGAATATATAACCACTTCTTTGAGTTTGTGTAGCTACATTGAAATCTTAAGTTCAACAGCTGGGTTTTCAGTTAATGGTTGGAAGTGCATACGTATTAACTTAATTTTATTTTAAAAATTATTTAGTAGTTAAAGATATTTATCTTTTTGTGGTTCCATATTTAAAAGGTTAAAACCAAACCCTTATGGTGCAACTTCGTATGTCTCTCTGTCTATAATATTTCAGGAACCACTGGTGCTATCGATTTGATACTTAGAATAGTTTTAGATCTTACTCAGCCAACATTATTTCAAATTTATTTTCTTTTCTTTTTTAATTAACCCACTTTTCTTTTCTTTTTTGTTTTAAATTTTCATTTTTCTTTCTTAAGTTATACTTAATAAAAATTAAATTTGTGACTAGATCAAAACAATGATGTTGTAATTCTGTTTAGTATTGTCGCTGTCTGTTTTGTGTATTTATAAATAAATAATTTAAAAAAAATGGAAAAAAAATCTTTTTATTGGGAGTTATGTAGAAGTAAGGCGTCAAACTTGCAAAGTGAGACTACGATAGATTTAGGATTATTTCAAGAATACTATATCCCAAGACTATATCAAGTGGGATATCATATGAAAGGAATACATACATTTCATATTTCAAAACAGATTTACATTCTGGCATATGGCAACATATTAGCCCAAAGACAACTATAAAAGCACTTATTTTACGTTTTTATGATATGACGGAGAAGATTAATAAGCACGAAAGTACTTTAATGTCTACGGTTTTAGATAATCTAAGGTTGTATTTTTGTCCTATTTTTTGCTACACAAGCTAAAGGGTCCAGTTCCTTCTAATGTGATTAAGAACAGTAATCTTACTAAACCATTATACTTTTTCTACGTCTGAACTTTCATCCTTTACCTGAAATTTTAACGAAAATCTGATCTAACAAGTACTTGGTAAAAAAACTTAGATATTTCGCTTTTATTATTAATAACCTGTTTAAAAATTCCAAACGCTATTTTCTTACCTATGAAGGAGTTTCCACGTGCGGAAATACTCTTTGCTATTATTTTCTATAAATATCCCAAATTTAAGCATGACTGGATACCAGGAAGTAGTCTGAAGATCATTATACGTACTTTCAGTATCTAAAAAAGATAGTAAAACAGTAAAAATAGATATAATAAATGATTAAATTTACCTTGAACAATCAAATGGCACGAGGTATAACTTCGACCCCTGCATGACCGTCCCAATGAGATTTCTACTTTATGTGTGAATCATAAATAGGAAATATAAAGGTGGCTGACCATCTCAGGCTCAGGCTGATGATATTAATTTGTTTAACAATATTATCTGATCCATCAACCCGCACTTGTTTTACGTGGTAGATACACTAATAGTGTGCTAACCTAGCTTAAAACCTCCCAGTTCTCGTGAGGAGGATATGACTTAGGCAAAAGTTGAGCTATATTTTATTATATTTTTTAAGAGTGTCTGTATGATTTTCTATAATCGGACGACCAACATAGGGCGACAATCCTTATGTTTGTGGATATTTTTACCAAGCGAGCGAATTATTTGCCTGCGTCGGTTGACTACTGACATGGTCGATCATTAATGGAAGAAAGATCAAAAAGCCGAGCAGTCTTCACAAATCCTGACAAGACAAAGTACGGTCTGAAGTAAAAAACTCCATCTTTGAAAACACAGGTCTAGTATAATAAATGAAGGTCATGAAATTAGAGGTGTTAACAAACCAGTCGATTATTCAGAGGGCGCTTAAAATAATCAAAGTATTGTTTATAAAAAATACGCATAAAATTAGAATATTTTAGTAAAAAATACCTAACCCTTAAAAAATAATTTGACTCACTGAGTCACGCAATGAAATCGTTACGATCGGTGTAGTGTAGACAGTGTTGCATGTTTGTAATAAAAAAATCAACAGCTAGCTATTTTTAATGATCGCTTTGAAATTTAAAATAAATGGTGTTAAATCGAGTACACTGATAAAGTACGATAATTGCTGCCAGTAAACTTGTTTAATAACTAATTCGTATAACAAATTAATTGGAGCAGCAATTTTGTCTCTTTAACCGGCCTTACATTTTTAGTAACATCTAAATGGCGACAGAAAATATGAAAACCAGGCGCGACGATCACGAAATCTGAGTCAATTTCCCCGGGAGGGTCGGGTTAAAATCCGTTGATTTATTCAATGGGAAATAACCTAGAATCCCGTAATAATATCAGACGTTAATGCTTCAACGCTTGTAAAGTAATAAATTCAGTTTTTATTACAAAATGAGGGCTGTACGATACAATGGCTTAGAACGTAGCCAGCGTCGTAAAACGATCAGATTATTGCGGTGAACGCATTTAAATGCAATAACAATGAAACATTCGAGGATCGTAATTCAAATTTTCAATTTTTTCCGAAGCACTCGGTTGTTTATGGCGCAGGGTCACCATCTGCCATGCCTCCATTTTACAGCCATGTCAGGGGTAATATTTTCTTCTTAAAATTGTTCCCTTGACGTTCTTTGCCCAATTAAGTCTTACTAGATTTACCAGTGGCTTTTACGAATCTCTTTTACTTGAATATTTAAGTATATGATCAAAAACCCTTTGGTATCTTCTCAAAAACAAATTATAGAGTTTAGCACAATTTATTGTCACAACCAATTTACTTGCTCTTTTCTCTATACAGACATACTAAGTCAGTGTCCAGACATTATTGTCTATCTTAAGCCTATTTGGAATAAATAATTTTTGACTTTATAAGTCTCATCGATTATGAAGAAGATAATATATGTAAATAACTAACAGATTTTAAACTTTTATTATATTTGAAAAATTTCTACTATATTTGCAAATATTGGATAATGAAATAACGAAATAAACGAGTCGGTTGTTTCGTGTTGTCTCCGTATTATATGGTGCTAGTTTCGAAACGTAAGTAAAACCACAGGCAAAATTTAATTTTTATTACATTTTTACTTTTGTGTGTAATTCATACAACATGTAAGTAGTACGCTTGCTATGTTATATTAATTCTTTCATAACGCTACATAGAATTTCCAGAACACACTTAAATCTCCGTTCATAAGTCTTGATGCAAATTACTTGTCACAGACGGCGACACGTCGTGTCATCTCACCTTATCCACTTTTTGTTGATCCATGCCCCGAATCTAAACAACTGCTCAAGTCGCTTGGGAAAAAACCGAGAAAAAACGACGAAAAAGGCTAGAGAATTGCATTCCACATGATATTTGCCATGATCACGTTATCCCCATAAGAGGAACGAGACGTGTCCTGAATCAAGGCAGGGTATCCGGATATTTGGACGTTTTGCTGCCTTTTTTCAGTTGCCGTCGCACAATGTACGGTGATTGTACGTGTGAGTATAATATGGTGGCGGATATATTATGGAACCAGGTCGCGGCTATTAGAGCCTTTTACAAGCCGTGATACTGCATGTTCTAATTCAGAAAAATAAACTTTTTAGTTATTGTTTCTCTGTCGAAAATAACGCAATAGAGATGATCAGTACGCTCCCCTAATGGTAAGCAATACGCCTGCTGGAATAACAGCACTGCCGGCCGCTGGTCACTCGCACAATAGTCATTAAGTCTCTAATCAAATTACAGGAATTTGTATAGCTTAAGCAATGTGTAAGCATTGCATTGCATTGACAGAGTTCGCAAAGTAACCATGTTAGAAAGTATAGGGAAAAAGTGGAGATTCTGAATAATTTGGCCACATTGAGTGTGGGATCCAAAATATGAGTCACTCCAACTAATTGTCCAAGGAAAATTTCAGGGAGCTCGCAAACTTGGAAGGCGGAGAACATCTTGGTTGAAAAATCTTCGGCAATGTTTTGGCAAAAGCACACGTAAACTTTTTAGAGCAGCTGTGTCAAAGGTTAAAATTGTCACAACGATCGCCCACATTTGGTAACGAAGATAACACTGTAAGAAGATAGAAGAAGAAGCATTGCTACTTAGCGACAGAATATCCGGCGCTATGGTGGTAGCACTTCTATAATAACATTGGATTCATTAATAATTGACATTCTGTACTGCGTAAAGTGTGAGCCGTAATAAGCAAAAGGTAACCGCTGTGGCATGGGAAGATCGCAGATTCTTGATGTTTTCTCATTCGACATAGTGACGAGACAAGCAAGATGGTCGCCTGATATGAAGCGCAGTGCACTGCCGCTCGTCACCCGACACTTCATTACCTACTAAATCTCTCGTGCCCGGTAAATTCAATGAAAGAAGACTTAAAGCTATAAGATTTCTTCGTCAAATGAAACCCAGCTATATGTATAGTATTGTAACGTCAAGTGTTGGCATTTCGATCCGTGTGCTCTCGTTGGTCCCACAATGCGGGCGCACATGTGCCGCGCTGCTTGTAGTGTTGCCAGGGTAAGGGGCCCTTTGATCGCTCGCCCGGAACCGTCTCGCGACGAGCCAGCCTTTTTATGGCTTTTAAACGCTTTTAGCCAGAATCAAACAACTTTTTTATTATTATAGAACGGCAGTCAAATGATTAAACTCCGCCCCTGTTGATGGGTTCTGGGAGTAGTGAAAAAGTCATTCTAGGATTAATATAAACGTAAGCATTTCTTGTTAACTTAAGTGTTAACGGGTAAAGGCAATGGTCACTAATTGGATAGTTAATGGTCAATATCTTCTATACTATAATAAAACTCAAAGAGCACTTTTTCTGTACATTGAATATTTTTCCAAAATTTCTATACTACTGTACTATACTATCGACATAGAGGCCAAAACAATTTTTTTTGGAATTATTGTCTGTCTGTCTGTCTGTCTGTCTGTCTGTCTGTCTGTCTGTCTGTCGTTCTGTTCGTCCAGGTATCATTTGAAAATCCGTGGATGGATTTTGATAGGACTTTCACTGATGTATTGTGTAGAAGTCAAGGTATAAGTTGGTATATAAAACATCACGCTATGTTTCATAGGGGCTAAGCAGTGAAACATTACTTGCACATATTGCCACGTTATTTCCTTTGTATGTGAATAGGGTAATTATAGACTGATCAGTTAATCATTAAGATATGTATTATTACGCTATATACAATAGGGACTGAGCAGACATTTAGTTTGCATAAGATGTAGCATTGGCGAAGGGTCAATTTTTGTAAGGGGTAAGCCGGTCCGGTACACCCAGGACACTTTCATTATATTTCTGTTCATGAAATTTTAATGAAACTCCCCAAGTCCAGGTAGTGTATAGATAGGTATTGTAGTAATACAATACCTATCCGACTGTAAAGTCGCAACAATAAAAGATGCGAGCCGAAAAGCTTAGGACTTTCATTATCGAATATCATTAGACAGTAATTTACGATGTTAGCGTGATTTACATTATGAACAGCGCCATCTATCGGTGAAATTGAACATACAATCACTATAGAACTTTAATCTATATATTATATCAAAGAAAGTCGTGTTAGTTACACTATTTATAACTCAAGAACGGCCTAACCGATTCGGCTGAAAATTGGTGGGGAGGTAGCTTAGAACCAGGAAACGGACATAGGATACTTTTATCCCGGTAGGTTAAGTTTAAGCAACGTTAGGTAAGGTCATTAAATAGATGGGTGAACCGATTTGTATGAAAGTGTGCATATCGGGTAGGTCTTAGAATACGTCAGTATATTTCATACCGCTAGGTTAAGGTTAAGCTACATAAGGCAAGGTCATTTAATAGATGGGTGAACCGATTTGTATGAAATTTTGTGTGCATATCGGGTAGGTCTGAGAATAGGCCGTAAAGTATATTTCATGCCACTAGGTTAAGGTTAAGCAATATAAAGAAAGGTCATTAAATAGATGGGTGAACCCATACCCGTATATTTAATGCCGCTGATACCATGATTGACGAGGATATATAGAACGAGACGAGGGTGCAAGAGAGGAGAAAGAGGGAGAGGGGATTCGAGGAGGGGGTGATGGGGTGATGGATTGGGGGAGTTAGGTGGAGTAAGGGGGGAGTGAGAAGGAGCAAGTTCGTAGAAGAGAGAGGGGGAGAGGGTTCAGAGAGGGGATAACAGGGAGAGGAAGAGGGGGAGTATGACGGAAACCGAAGCGGGAGGGGGAAAGAGAGAGGAGAGAAAGAGCATATAATTAGATTTTATAAGAGAGAGAGATAAATCTAGGGAGGAGGGAGAAAAGGGGAGCAAAACGTAATAAAAGCGCGGGCGGAGCTGCACGGGTCAGCTAGTAATAAATAAACTGCAAAAAAATAATGTTACAGTTTTGGCACAGGTTTTGGGATGAATAATAATCATAATAGCTTAGGTACTCTAGGTATCTATTTTTTTAATGTATCAGTTGGATCTTACTTACTTGGCATTATTATTTATTGAACCTAGTGACGAGACAAGCAATGGTAAGCGCCACGCCTGCCTACAGACATGTGTATAGACAGGTGTAGGTGTGTACTATACTGCCGTTGGTCACCTGAGAACTTCTTGCCGTACTTACAAACTTCAGTTAAAGTTAGTGATCATTATGAAGTTCTTGAAATTTCATTATTTCGACACTTGGAAACAATTAATATTTTATACTTACAATGAGTAGAGACATCGATCATCTCGTACCTAATAATGGAAGATAAGCGTCCGAGAGTCGAAGTAATTAGACTAAAAAAGTGGCTTAATTATAATTAACGTTAACTGACATTTGTTAGTCATAAAGTCTCTTGAGGCCAGTAATTACCTCAAGTGCTCTTTACACCGGAACACAGCAATAACGCTACTTTTAATGTTTTGTTAAAGAATTCACTTGAAATTCAGCAAGAACACTATAAACTAGATAGTCTAAGTCACTTGTACAAGAGATTGTCTATGTCTAGCATAGCATCAGGCGTAGCTGGATAAATTACTGGATTGCAAGAGACTTCATGACTAATGGCGACGAGGGACATTAAAATATGGCTCATATGTCGCTTATCATAGGGTAAACAGTCGCTCATTTCATTACTACACTGCTTAAAAACCTATTATGAACAGCAAAAACCATCCCGTATATTTTTATTGGACATCATGGCATTCACTCCTAGAATTTACATAACTTTTTAAACAGTCACTTTGCGCCCGACGCGGTGGTCGGGCGAGCTCTGCGTTCGGACGAAATATCCTTATTACTTCACCGAGCAGGGTATAAATTTATTTCTCCTAATGAGATTGGAGTGCGAGACAGTCCATTGTCTTTAAAGCGTATCCAAACTTCAGGTCGAGGCATGCAGCGAAAATGCTTCGACACAATTATATTGAATTATGCCATTGAGGCGATACACCTGAAGGACTAAAGATGACATCATAGTTCTATTATGTTAGTTAGTCTAAAGCTCGTTTCTGCTCGCACAGATAATTTACAACTGAGGTCATTTATCAATCAATGTTACGCAGAGTTTATGCGACGGAACTTCATCGCCTGTGCGTAAGTACGCATGTAATTTACTGAGGGAATCCTCATTGCCTCCAACCGAAATAAATTAGCAAATGCATCTAACTAGCAGGTTAGTCATCACGCAAAAAACTAAATCAATCAAAGTAACCATCACAATTCTTACACTGAGCACAGCGTCTGTCGCCTATACGTAGTGAGCATACGTCACGAATGTCTACAGCGAGCATAACGCATCTCATCACTCGACCTTGGACACGTAAGTCTGGACATGCCTTAACATAGTCCCAATTATAGACACAGAACATTGTACGTACGAAGCTGTAATGGCCATCTGCGGCCAACAGCATCCATCATTCCCAAAAAAAAACACGTTCTGAGGATGGTGCCCGCGACGCCTTGATTCAATGCATACTGTATTTTACAAGCTTGAATGTTCAGGATATTCACAGATGGAGTAGATTACACTGTCTGTTACTTTATTCATGAGATAGCAAACGAGTACACAATGTAAATCCTCATGACTGCAGTTCTTTGTGGATCAGTGACAGAGAGTAATGTAAGTAGGAGTTGTGAGATTTACTGAATTGCTGCTGTGAAAGATATCTGCAACGTCATATCTTGCAATCATCATGAAATATGGTTTCTACTTATGTGGACTGTTAAAAATACTTCTTGAGTTTTATCTAATAGTATTATATATCTGAGATTGAATCTAATTCTACTTATGATAAATGTTTCTTTTTGTGATGTACGTAGTGGTCCGTTCAATTTGAAATAAGTCACTATTGAGTTAAGTTATGATATCTTGAATACGTGCTGAATTCGTGAATAAAAAAAAACTATCGTATAGTTAACGAGCCGACCCGCGCAGCTCCGCTCGCGCTCTTTTTACGTTAGCTAATTTTTTTAATAGCATCCATTTGCGTTGAATACATAACCTCTATCTATCTATTTAGGAAATAATATATGTATTTAATTTATGTATTTAATTATTTATTTATAGTTATTTATTTTTAATTTAGAAGCGTTTTTATTTTTCCTTAGTTTTCATTGAAGTTTATGTTTGTTTCTGTTTTAGGCGCTGTAATAAGTTGCATTAATTTTTAGTGAATGTTGGTATACCTATAAGTGGCATATATATACATATATATAAGGACCATTTATTGTGAAATTTTAAGAAAATGTTTTATATGTATGACGTTGGTAAACCTTTTTAAATAAATAAATAACCCTTGTTTAAAGTCGGTTAAAAACTGGGGCCTACTTGCCCTCCGAAGCATGGAGACACTTAAATGAAATGTCATTAAACGGTCACCCATCTATGTAATGACCTTGCCTACCTTTGCTTAACCTGATTGATTGCCAGATATTGATAACAACAGCTGTCTATGAGTATCTTCTTAATTTTTAATAGTATTAGATACATTCGCGTCGAATACATAACCTCCTTTTTTTGAAGTCGGTTAAAAACTGGGATCACTTTTTACGTGCCCTCAGAAGCACACAAACGCTCAGTTTAAATGACATTGAACGGTCACCCATCTATGTAATGACCTTACCTAACGTTGCTTAACCTGATCGATTGCTAAACATCAATAACAACAGTAACTGTCTATGAGTGTCTTCTTATTATTATTTATTATAATAATGAAAAAAAATGGATAAAATCGGTCCACGCGTATATAACCAAGTACCATTATGACTTTAAACTCTTCTCCCAAGGGAACCGTGCTGGATTACGGGATAAAAAGTATCCTATGTCCTTCCTCGTAGTATTACCTCAAATCATACCAAGTTTCGTTTAAATCCATTCAGTAGTTTCGGCGTGATACGCAGCCATGATACAGACAGACAGACAGACAGACAGACAGACGGACAGATAGACAGACAAAAATGAAAAAAATACAGTTTTGGCTTTAGTGTCGGTTATAGAATGGCCTCCAAATATAATTTTCAAAATATCTTCAATGTACAGAAATAGACCTGTTACAGTTTTATTATAAGTATATAGATTTTGTCAACATTAGTCTATCATATCAATAAGTATTTAGATTCTAGTTCTTAAAAGTGCTATAATTTTCTCGTTCAGAAAGCGCTATCTTATTATCTTTACGACTCTTGAGCACAATACTTCATCATGTGCACGTTTTTATGCCTATTTTTTCGTTCAAGTTTAATGCCTAATTATCGCTCAGTATTTGCAACTTGCAACCGACAAGACCTGAACAAATCTAACGCAGTTCTTATAGGACGTTGGCTAATCTTTGGGTTTAAACAAGGCATGTAGAGTAACTCTGGAAACCAATGTCAATTTTAATCCATTCTCATATTGAATTCTACCAAACGTGTCATCCACAACGGACGCCAACGCCATACATAATTATATTGGATAGTGACTAGACTCAAGCCCACCTATTATTTTAGCACATTACAATCATGACATAATTTTAGTACCTAATTTCTTAAACTTTTGTACGTCATTTATGACCAAACATAGAGCATATCACTCTTATTTTAAGAACTTGTACACCTATGTTTTACAAATAAATGCTTCTGATTTCTGATTAGCAATATATGACAATTATCAGTGTGTAGTGTGAGTATCTACTATTATTTGCGCAATGTACTGAACAAGCGGATCCCCCGTTTGTTCAGTAGTTAAGACTCATACGCCGAACTGTTTCACTAGGCGGACACCAAAAGCTTCTGGTTGTAAGTGGTACTCACCGAGTTTATCCTGCAGTACGGTCTTGGTGTCGCACTGGACCAGGCAGAGGATGAGGAACAGCGCCACGTGAGGCGCCATGGCGGCGGGGCGCCGGCGGGGTCACGGCCGCGGGGAGCGGGGGCACGCCGCGCCGCTGCGCACGCGTCGGCTCATGCCTCGGGGCACCTGCAATAGACGAACAAGTATTTTCAATCCGACAATAGACATGACCTGATTATGTACCAGTGGGCTACCCCCACAGTATACAGTATATATATTTGTTTCCATGTCTATATAAAATCTAACTATACATGAAACTTGCATAATACACTACATTATACTGATATTTATTATTATACTTATTTATTATATACAACACTTTATAAATACATTATATACATACATACAATATATATTTCAACATTACCCGACACAAATATAATTACACAAAACCATAACACTATATCTTTATAGTAGTTGGTTATGACAAAGTGTAGGCCAGCCTTTATAATAGCAATAATGTAATCAAGAACGGTGTGAAGCGTGTGCGCATCGGCCGTTGTGCGGCCGATATGCGGGTAGTTGGGAGAGTCGAGGATATCCGTACGCTCTGCATACAATTGTTACCTAAATTATAAATTATCGTATTTGTTTTGAGTCAAGTTAAATTCTGGACTATCTGTTATTCTTTCCTTCTTTTCACTATCTTCTCCTTCTAATTGTGATTTCTCCTGAACTGTGTGTATCCTTCTTCTGTGAAAACAATTACATCTGTGTTTCAGGTCTGGGACTTTATTATTTACCTACCTGGACCTACAGTACAGTTACTGGGAAACTGTGCAGGAAACAGGATCGATACAGATAAGTACTAGCCATATAAGCGTGATTATAAATACGCTTCGAAATACTAATAGCCTTGGATATGATGGCATAGCGACTAAGGTAATAAAAGAAGTTGCTACATTTATAGCTCAACCCTTAAGTCACATTTTTAACTTGTGTACCTTACAAGGGATCTTTCCGGATAGGCTTAAAATATCAATAATAAAGCCCATATTTAAAAAAGGTGATAAGACCAATGTAAACAACTATAGGCCTATAGCTATCCTGTCAGTGTTTGCGAAGATATATGAATCAATACTTAGCAAGCGTTTGTACACATTTTTTGAACACAATAACATATTTACAAAAAGCCAATACGGATTCAGAAAAAATAAATCAATTAACATGGCAATATATAATTTTCTGAAAAAAGCTCTAACATGCATAGACAAGGGTCTACCAGCGGTAGCCATGTATATGGATATGTCCAAGGCTTTCGATCGGGTACAATATAAACATCTACTGAATAAACTATATGCATACGGCGTTAGAGGCAACGTGTACAATTTGTTAAAATCTTACATGACCAAAAGGACACAATCCACAGAAATTAAAATGTTTAACCCAGCGACTCTTACAGAAGAAACTCATTCTTCTGATCTTAGAGAGGTAAAAACAGGTGTACCTCAAGGTAGTGTAATGGGACCATTATTATTTCTACTATATATAAATGACTTGCCTGAAGTAATCAAACATGACATGACCTATATGCTGACGATAGTACTATATTATTTACTTATAATGACATAACTAATATTAAGGATATGCATAAATTAGAAACTGACATCAATGAATCCCTTTCCTTAATTGTAAAATGGTTAGATTGCAATAGTTTAAAACTCAACTTTGACAAAACAACATTCATGACTTTTCAACAACGAACTAAACCACAGCCAATTGAAATATGCTATCTAAATTCCAAAATAGAAGAAACTCAGGTATCAAAATTTTTGGGACTATATATTGACAATAAGTTAAACTGGAAAGCACACACGGAACATGTTTGTAATAAATTGTATCAATCCTCATATGCCCTATACAGACTAAGAAGTATTACTAACAAATCGGCCCTTCTAACAGCCTATCACGGCTATGTAGCATCACACCTGAGGTATGGCCTAATGTTTTGGGGTAATTCTACCAATAAAGAACGTGTGTTCAAGGCTCAAAAACGCTGCATAAGATCAATATGCAATCTAAAACAAACTGACTCGTGCAAACCTCACTTCACAGATTTAAATATACTGACGCTACCATGTTTGTACATATACGAGTGTGCGGTATTCACAAAAGCCAACATACACTTATTCGAGCATCGAAAGCGTGCGCGGCTTTGCGATAGATTAAATATAGTTCCCAGTAAGACAAAATTACTCCATAGCAGTGTTTTTTGCGTAGCAGTAAAAATTTATAATAAATTACCCTACCTGATCAGAAACACTTGTGATATTAAAGTATTCAAAAAAACTCTATTTAACTTTTTAGTCAAGAAGTGTTACTATTCTCTTGATGAATATCTATCGGACAAATTATAGTAAGCTAGATACTGGATCATAATCCGAATTGTAAATGCCATTGAATATGACATTATGTAGTACTAATAATAATAATTAGGTATGCACGACATGAATTATTTAATTTAATTGTATTTTTTATTATTATTACGGAAATGATTTAGACTGACGAATTTTTATTTATTTTAACTTTATAATATTATTATTTTTTTTTTTTTAATTTGACATTGTTTAACTATAATTATTAAATTAATCAATTAAATTTCGAGATATTCACATGCCTTGGTAGGCGAAATAGATCTAAGCACTTATTATATATATTTTTACCCATTGTACTCTATTTCCTGTGAATAAATTATTATGATTATGATTATGATTATGATTATGATTACATGATTATCGGGAGACCCCCACATACCTACAGCTCCAAGCTGGCGCAATAGTGGCGTAACTTAGGGGTCTCTTTGACACGTCAGCAACAGAGACTAGGGTATGCGGCGGGTGTAGCTGCATTGCTTTGAAGTCGCCCCTAATCTGGAAATTTGTTCCTAATGTCTTACGGAATTGTTGTGTATGTTACTAAATACAAGATAGACTTTTAATAAATAAGGTGGGTACCAGTTAAACACGAGGTTATATTACCTGTACAAAAAAGGGCCATAAATTATAAATAATCGGAAGTTCCGGATTGGAAGTGATATTTTAAAAGAACTTTAATTAACGCTCCTGAAATGGTTCTCGGAAGCAATTTGAAAGAATTAAATACGCCTGCTACTTATTACCGACGGCGCGACGATGACGGATTAAAACTCGAAATATTCAAAAAGCTTCAAAAGAAATATTTCGAAAATCAACATTTACATTCAATTTCGCATCTCGGCTAATAAAAAATGGACATTTTTAATTAATTAAAACAGAAGAGGAAAAGTTGGCGAGGTTCGGATGATGCTAACGCTTATTAATTTAGCTCCACTTCAAGTTTTAAGTGAGTAACTTAAAGCTGGTATTGAGTTAACGTAGAGTTGTTCGAACTTGACCTTTAATAGATAGTGAAAAAGTTTTCTAACGCCTGTATTGTCCAATATAAATGTTCTGGCGTTGATAGCAGCTATTAGGGGCTAATTTTTCTGAACAACTTGAAAGTTTGAATTGCAGTTACGAGTTTGGGACTTTTGAGAGTTTAAGGGTCCTTTTTGTAGTATTAAATCAGCGATTAGGTTACCCAACTTAATAAATGTAGGTGAAGGTTCTCTATTTCTTTGACACGATCCAGATCTTGATAAATTTTAATAAGGTGTCATTACACCTATCCATCTTCAAGCGAAGGAACAATACAGAATATATATAAGTATGATATTTAAATATATATGAGTCCATTTTAAATTAAAGATATTTATTTTTCTCAAGAATTTGTACAACAGGTTAAATATTTTGTCTGTTCGTAGTCGGGTTTTTGTTATTATACAAGTATTATCTTTAATTTCTAAAGTACATATAAAACCGATCCGAAAGCTTGTCAGTTTGCCCATTTCATTAAATCAAAATTGTTTTCAGGCAAGGCTTATTTTAGTGTTAAATTATTACCTTAATTTTCTTTGACCTTTTGAGTGTAGTCTACTCTAAATTTAATCATGATTATATATCCATTAGTGGTAGGTACCTCTTCAATGATTTCACAGATAGTAAAACGAGTATGTTTATTTTTTTATATACATGAATCATTTACATCATTGATTGAACCAACTATTCCAGTCTGCAGCATAGGGTCTAACTACTAGTAATAACAAAATAAGTAATAACACAATAGTTGTAAATGGCATCATCCTTTTCGACACTTACTTTCTAAAAGAGAATCAACTTGAAGTCATCTTCCCTGGACACCGACAGATTTTATTACCGCCATGAATAAATTCCACAACTGGGACACTCACCAAGCACCTCGCACGTCGTAAATTATAACGACACTTTAAACCCGTTCAATTTACTGCGGTGTTTTACTGCGCTCAAGCGTAAACACGTGCCATAGTTGGCGAGCGATGGACCTTGCGCTGAATTATGTAAATGATGCGTAGGTACCGCTGCCGTGGTGGGATTAGTTCCATCATTCAGCCAGAAGACGTCCACTGCTTAATAAACACACTTTGGAAAGTCAAAGTAAACGACAGATAGTCATTTGCATCCATCGGTTGCCCGCGACTTTTACAATGTCGTCAGTCCACCTAGTGGGAGGCTGCATACCCTGCGTCTTCCGCTTTGTGTTTGCCACACGAGAAACTTTCTTTCTCATCGGTTATCGGTTCTTCGAGCGATGTGACCTGCCCATTACCTCTTCAACTTGCAAACCCTGAGAGCTATGTCGGTAACTCCGTTATTCGCCGGATTCTGTCGCGCCAAGAAACTACGAGCATAGTTCTCACCATAGTTCGGTGTGTGACGTCCTGAGATCAAGCAAATATGTTATGTGATCGCTTATAGTGATTGATACATTATCAAGTATGAGAAAAAGATCTTACAAGTCACTACTGGAAGAAAGTATCCAATTTCTGTCCACCGTTGTTTGTTATAAAATATGTATGCTGTAAGTTTTACGAGCATCTCTCCATGTTTTAGTTGGCCAAATTTGTCACACCGTAAAATGCTAGAACTGTAGACGCCAAACAAAATTATGTGTACTCTAAGAATTTTTTAGAACTAAGAATTTTTTAGAATACTAATAAATTATGAGAAGAGCGTATCAACTCCTAGCAGGAGCGCTACTTTCTTAGGTTTTGTTCTTGATTCAAAAAAGTTTACAATTAGTATACCTGAAGATAAAGAAGTTAAAATTAAAATCAAATTTTTAATTTTCATTGATCTGAAAAAATGTAGACTGCGTAATTTTGCTCACTTAATAGGACTATTAGTTTCAGTATGTCCCGCTTTACAATATGGCTGGTTATATACTAAAAAATTCGAAAGAGTGAAATATCTTAGTCTAAAGCAGAATGATAATTATATCATTATTTTTAATCTATCTATCTATAATTATGATCAACTTATTAATCTACCGAAATATCTAGAAGAAGATTTCCATTGGTGGCTTAAGAATATAGATCAATGTTTCAGCCCTATACGAACAGGCAATTATCAACTGGAAATTTTCTCCGACGCATCACTCACTGGTTGGGGGGTTAGTTGCGCTAGGCAAAGAGCCAGCGGCCAGTGGTCAAGTGAAGAACTTAAAGAACCCATAAATTATTTGGAGCTAACAGTCGCTTTTTTCGGATTACGAATTTTCGCGAGTCATCATAGACGTTGTGAGATTCTTTTGCGGATTGATAATTCAACCGCAATTGCATACATTAATAGAATGGGGGGAATAAAATGCCCCCATCTTACTTCTGTAAGTCGTCAAATTTGGAAGTGGTGTGAGCAGAGAGATATTTTTGTATTTGCTTCGTATGTGAGTTCCAAAGACAATTACGTTGCGGACGTTGAGTCTCGACGTGTACACGCCGATGTCGAATGGGAGCTTGCCGATTATGCTTATGCCACTATTTGTAAAACCTTTGATACACCACAAATCGACTTGTTCGCTAATCGTTTAAACAGAAAATGAGAAAAATTTGTATCATGGCACAAAGATCCGGACGCGTTTGTGGTAGACGCGTTTACATTGTCATGGCGTGTATATTATTGCTATGCATTTCCACCGTTTTTTTTAATTTTAAAGATTTTGCAGAAAATTATTACCGACCAGGCTACTGGTATAGTGGTGGTACCTTCATGGGCCACGCAGCCTTGGTATCCATTATTCAAAAAACTATTAGTTTCAGAGCTTATCACATTCTCACCTAATTCAAAATTATTGTCTTCCCCTTACAGGGTGGAACACAAGTTGCACCAGAACCTTACTCTAATAGCAGGAGTTTTATCAGGGTGGCGCACTTAAATCAAGGAATATTACCAGAAGCTTCAGATATAATGACAGCATCGCTTTCTGATAGTACCTTAAAGCAGTACAGTCCTTGCCTAAAGCAGTGGCACTCATTTTGTATGTATAACAATGTTAATTTTTATTCAGCTTCTGTAAATGACGTTCTTGTTTTTTTAACTAATATTTTCAATCAAGGGATTAATCTCTCGGGTGAATCACTTCGTTTAATAATCGTCGAACGTCACTTACAGGTAAGTTCGTTTGACCATCTAGTTTGGTTGTGACATCTGGAGTCGTATATTACATGGACCTTGTGGCGACTAAGGAGAACTTCCGTGCGTTCAAATGTTTTTGCCATACCTATTATTGGAAACAAGTTTGAAAATCAAATAGGCCCCTATAAAATATTAGCAGAATCCGTGGTGCCTTACGGTGGACTAGCCTTCGTTGGTCCGCCTTTAAGAGTCTTCTTTTTAAGGTTGTATCGACCGTTGATTAATTATTTGCTTGTCTCCCGCTTTGCAAAGGAGGGAAGTGGAATATATGTATTTCCAACTCCTCCTATCTACCTTTTTAATTAAATTTGTTGCGGGTTCCAAGACAATTTAGCGTTTCCCTGGGACTCGCCGAGGGTCAAACCTTGGTGACTTCAGTGGTGACCACTGTAGATCCTGGCTTACAGGAGTAACAGTGGTGGGAACGAGTGGTGGGATTAGTCCCATAAAAAAATGTACGAAACCAAATGCTACGTAACCAGTACCGAAGAAAAATCATTTTTTAATTTCTACTTATACCAGCTACGTACGAAGACATGTTGTGCTTCGAATGAAACCAGTACGTACTTAACTAGTGTCATAGATTTGTTTTCGTCCAAATATATGCGTGTTGCTGTAGGAATTTGGAGTGTCAGAAATTATTTTGTTAGATAAAGGTTCAATTAATATAATTTAGAATCATATTCTATTAATCATTGAGGTAACAAATAATTTAAATTTATTAATTTTGCAGTTAGAATATTCATTAGTACGCAATGTGTTCTAAAAAATCGAGGGAGTAGCTTTGCTATACCACGGCCGCAAACATCACCGAAAGAATAAATATTGTAATGGTAGTACTTTCAATCTATAACTTCCTCGTGAGCACCGTATCTGGTTCCCGGGGGGCTACAATGCTCTGAAATATTCTCCCCGGTGCCCGGCGGCGGTGGTTTCAAAGGCAAGGCACTGAGGGGTGGTTTCAAAGGCAAGGCACTTCTGGTGCAAATCCCACCGGAGAGCCCAGGTCTCTTATGTGCCGATGAGACAGCCGCTAGGGCTTTAGTGGGTAAGAATCCCACATAACGTTTTATCACCGCCTGCTCCTTACAAAATCGTTTGCGGCAGTCTACTTTTCTGACCAAACTATTAGGAACCGGTTGCACAAAAACCAGCAGTTCTCCAGGAGACGTATAGTGCGGATTCCTTTTACAAGGGCTCATCGTGCAAACCGACTAGCATTTGCAAGGCAACATCTTCAGTTAAGATGTTGATGGGAGCACAGTGTTGTTTACCGATGAGACTAATGTGACATTTCTAAGTGATGATCGTGGGGTAAGGCTCAATTCATACCAAGATGGCAGCGACAGGCAGCGCACTTTCAGTGTGAAAGAATTTTAAACTTTATCTACAATAAGTAAAAGACCAGTATCCCTTGAAAAACGCAACGCCGCTCGAGGCCGCTCGCGGCCGCCGGCGCACACTGGGGCGGTATGTATGACGGTCGTACCCAAAACCCAATTATTAAATGAAGGTATTTAGGTATGATTTTTATTTTGTATATAGTGTAACTATTCCTGCATCTGTGAGCAATATTTAGATTAATGAGAAGTTAGTCATTTACTGGATTGACACGCTTAAATTGCACTCTGTTACCAGTTTGAATACCTTCATTTAATAATTGGGTTTTGGGTACGACCGTCATACATACCGCCCCAGTGTGCAGTGGCCACCGCCGCCGTCAACCCTGGTTGACCCCCACACGTTCCCGGAACCTTTCGAAGGCTACCCCCGCGAAAAAAGAAAGATATGCACCTGTGACCACCGTTTTGTTTAGCAAGTGACCATAACCAATTCGCTACGAAGGCATAGAATTTTTAAATACACACCCCTACAAAGAAATTGTTTTATAAATCTTGCGATAACTAATGCACATGAAAAAATTATACCTACTGATAACTCAGTTCAAACATCAAACGTCGCCATCCATTGTACATTTTATGACGTCATTCCAACTTCCTTCTCCCTCGCATAGAGGGCGTGATGTAAGCTTTATGGTTATTGAAAATTTAATTCGACGAGTTATATTGAAAAAGGGGTTTTATTGCGCAGAGGAATGATGTGGAGTTAGATTACAATTCAATCGTAAATTACATTTATACGAATAAATAATTTTGGATGTATTTTGAAATGTCACCCAAATAGAAAGAATTTTAAATGTTTTAAGATACTAGATACAATTAACAAACTTTGATATTTAAACATATGTATTCTGTGTTTAAACTTTGATTTTTGATATTTTTAACCGACTTCAAAAAAGGAGGAGGTTCTCAATTCGTCTGTATATATATATTTTTTTTTTTATGTATGTTCGCGCATAACTCTGTCAATTATGGACCGATTTGAAAAAATCTTTCTTCCATCCATTCTTCAATCCATTGATTGGGTCCCATAAAAAAATTATTGCGTAGTAATAAGTAGTTCCTGGAAAAACAAGAATGGTGACTGCGCACTGAGAGCTGCAGGTAAGCCTATATCGATGACGTTATGTCGCTTTTTAAGGACAAAAATGGTCATAACTCTGGCAAATATTTACCAATTTCAATGATTCTTTTTTTATTCGAAAGAAGAAACCACTGTATTAAATCTGTATGAATTTTATTACAGCCGGATAAGAACTTCCTGGAGGACCATGAACGATGTGGAGGAATTTATCTGGTAAAAACCATAAAACTGATGTTCTCCATTACATTGCTCTGACAATTATGAACCGATTGCGATGATTCTTTTTTTATTCGAGAGAGTAAACTGCTATGATGATTCCATGCAAATTTAATTACGACCGGATATTTTTTTCTGAAGAAACATGAATTATGTAAAACTATGTAGACGATAATGTGATCATAACCTACCTAGATAATTTTACGGTTTTCGATGGTTTAATCTTTATATATGAAAATATCACTAAAAAGTTTAAAATAAAATCTATTTTAAAAAAAATTGAACCGACTTCAATATCACTGAAAAGTATAAAATAATTTAAATATTATTGAAGTTGGTGCCAAATATACACAGCCGGTAAGCTAACACCAACTTCAATAATATTTAAATTATTACTTAAATATTTTATAAGTATTTATAAAATTCGACAAGGATTGGATTTCGACGTCGAGCTAGACCGAAGAAACGATGGTGCGATGAGCTGCGAGCGTTTTGTGGGGATTGGGAAATTAATGCCAGAAATAGGGGTGAATGGAAGAGCGGAAGGGAGGCCTTTGCCCAGCAGTGGGACAGTGTAGGCTGATAAGATGTATAAAATGTTGATATTCCACAGTGCCACACTGGGTAATGGGTAAAAACTTAGTAGAGAACGGAGAGGATAGAGCGCATGGTGTTGATGAATGTAGCTAAAGTTCCTTTACAGTTATAGTTACTGGGATTCTTATTGAATTTACTATGAACATGTTATTATGTGTCTTATATATATACTAGTAAAACTGTAGTGGGAGAGATAATCCTGAGAAGGGCGAATTTAAGTATCACGTTTTTCATTGACTAAAACTGTTGATCTACCGGATGACTGGTCAGGTTGAGATGAGAGATGTTGCTGAGATCACACAGAGTCGGCACACAAAACAAAGGTCTAATGACCTCTACCAAAACTAGGAAATCATAATTTCTCAAATCAAATTGACCAAGTGCGAATTGGAAAAATAGTGGAAAACAAAGGGGAAACTCAGTAGTAGGTATTGCTAGAAAGAACAAATGAATCGGCGCCTTAGGTCACCTTTGCCCTTTGGGCGGGTAAGTGGCTAGGGCATGCTTTGCTTGCTTTCCTATGCTTGCTTAGTTTCCTTTCCCTTTCTAATGCACTAGCTGCTTGCCTACTTTACACACTACTCCCGTGTGTAATTTGGCAAATGGTCTTGGAGGGAGCGCAACAGTCGTGATTGATCTCCAGGGCAAGCCCGATGATCTAGCCTTCCCGAGGTTGCCGCCTGTTATTGGTTTGATTCCCTCAGAAACAAACGCAACAAAAAATCGTTGGGCGAATAATTCTTTCACCCTATACCTTTCCCATCCCGCATCCCCGCCTCATATTTATATAGGATGTATATATATATATGTATTATATTATATAGTATGTATATTTAAATCCCGCTATGTATGTATATATTCGTGTTTGTAAGTTTATGCGTCTCAGTATATGTGTATGTTTATAAGCATATGTATGTATATGTATATATTTATTAAATACTGCGGCGTCATGAGGTCGGGCGTTGCGGTCCTACCATCTCAACAAACCAGCAGATGGTAGGAAGTAGGTAAGACCTCCCGCGTGTTTTTGCCGTGCGCGGGAACCCGTAATGCGGGGGAAGGGTGGCCTGGAGGATGAGCTGCACTGTGGGCCTGCGGACGCGGTCCCATGCGGCAACACGACTCTTCGGTCCCGGACTCCTATAACACGGGCGGTTGCGACTGAGCCGGTCGCAATCAATCGGCTGTTGGTGGTCCTTAAGACCAGCCGCCTAGTCTTCTTGGGTGATGGGGTCCGCAGTCAGCAATGTAAGCCGAGGGCGCGGCGCGGCGCTGCACAGGCGAACGTTGTGTGGACTCGTGGACAACTCACTTGGGAGGACTATATTTCACTGATAGCCCTGGTGCTTAGAGAAGCATCCCCAAAGGTGCGGGCTCCGTGGAGGGTGGGGGTCAGTGAAATGAAGTTACGAACAATATTTGCATGGATTCGCACAAGAAACCGCGCACTGTCCCTAGGGATGACGGGGGTAGCCCTTCCAAGGGTTGCTCTAAAAATATTCCGGCCTGTGGAACTACTGCGGGACCTGGTGTGTCGGTAGTGACTGGGAACAGGAATGGGAACGGAACTCTGACGCGAGGGGCTCAAGGTGGCAAAACTGAGCCGGCAAGGAAAGGTCTGGCCCTGACTTCGGCTGGCGGATCTGACACTGGAGAAGGCTCGTCAGAGCCTGGTTTCAGGACAGCAATGCTGCTGGGAAGGGCCACAACCAATAACTTGCCGGCCGGTGGAGCTACTGCGGGACCTGGTGTGTCGGTAGTGCCTGGGAACAGGAATGGGACCGGAACTCTGACCCGAGGGGCTCAAGGTGGTAAAACTGAGCCGGCAAAGAAAGGTTTGGCCAGCAGAGCAGTTACTGGAGAAGGCTCGTCAGAGCCCGGTTTCAGGACAGCGACGCTGCTGGGAAGGGCCACAACCAGTACAGCGCAAACGCGCAGAAGCAAGCCTGGAGCCATTGAAAAGACAGGCAGGCGTGATCAGTCCATTGGTGTTCCTTCACCAATGGGTTATCTAAGATGTATACAAATTAATCTACATCACAGCAAGGCGGCTACGGCAGTACTCTGCCGGTCGCTTAATATGGATAAATATGATGTCGCTCTCATACAGGAACCTTATCTGTACAAGGGCGT
Source organism: Furcula furcula (assembly GCA_911728495.1). Classification (NCBI taxonomy): domain Eukaryota; kingdom Metazoa; phylum Arthropoda; class Insecta; order Lepidoptera; family Notodontidae; genus Furcula; species Furcula furcula. The sequence continues at coordinate 30,699,075 of OU452245.1, read as the reverse complement.
CATCAGAGGTCTAAATGTTCGTGGAGGACAGCTCTTCTATAGATGCCCCACAAATAATATGAGGATCTGTATCTTTGTCAGGAATGGCATAATGGCAATGCCTCTATATGCCTTCTGCTCCAGAGACCTCACTACTGTGAGGATTAAGGGGTTAACGGGAGGGGGCAGTAAAGATACTATTCTGCTTACCTACCCTATGAGAATGAGGACCCGGCATCAGCACTGCTGCAAGACCTGGTTAATAATTGCGCTCGCGACGACCTCATCATAAGATGCGACGCGAACGTTCACCACGTTGCCTGGGGTAGCACAGACAACAACAAAAGAGGGGAAGCACTATTGGACTTTCTGGTATGCTCACCCTTACAAATTTTAAATAAAGGCAATAGACCAACCTTTGTGAATAGACGCAGGGCGGAGGTCATTGATATAACGCTTGCATCCAATAGAGTGAGTAAAGCGATCCGTAATTGGCATGTGTCGGAAGAGGTCAGTTTATCTGACCACAACTACATCTGCTTTAGGTATGTAACTTCCAATAATTATGGCAAGGTACGAAGCAGGAACCCAAGGAGAACCGATTGGGAATCTTTCAGGAGAGACCTTAAGGAACACCTGGGGGATCCTACGGAGCGATTCAACTCAATCATAGACATCGAGTTTGAGTCTGACAGAATTACCCAGGCAGTTAAGGCCAGCTGGATCAAGAACTGCCCGGAGAAAGAGGCGGCGACGCAAAAGGAGCCGTGGTGGTCACCTGCCCTTGAGAATCTAAGGCAGGAGACGCGACGTGTTTTCAACTGGGTGAAGTCAAATAATGACTTTACGGTATATGCCGAAGCTCTTACGCACTACAGTAAGGAAGTGCGCAAGGCGAAGCGGAGATCATGGAGCCTTCCAGAGGGTATGAGGCTCAGTAAAGCAATGAGTTCTGCAAAGGTCAATCCACTTACATCTATCCGGAATGACCAAGGTAAGCTCACTGTAACTGGGAAAGAAACTCTTACGCATATGCTAAGAAGGCACTTCCCGGACTCAGTGGAGATACAAAATGTGACTGATAATGTTATCACCATGGAGGAACAAATTGCAAAAACTTCCAAAGACGACTGGCGTATAGCAAAGAAAGTCGTTGACGCAGATAAGGTACGATGGGCAATCAACAGCTTCAGTCCGTATAAATTACCAGGACCTGACGATATATACCCCATCTTGCTAAAGGAGGGAAAATGTAGTCTTATACCTCACTTGTGCAGATTGTACAGGGCATGCCTAGCCTTTGGACATGCCCCATCAGCCTGGAGGCAGGCAAAAGTAATCTTCATTCCCAAACCAGGAAAGGAGAACTATGAAGATGCCAAATCCTATCGCCCTATCAGTCTTACTTCATTCTTCTTGAAGACTTTGGAGAAGATGATAGACAGGTATATAAGAGATGGCCCACTAAGGAGACGACCGCTCCATGACATGCAATGCGCGTACCAACCGGGTAAGTCCACGGATACGGCATTGCACTACGTGGTCAACCGAGCAGAACATGCATTGGAGACAAAAGAAATCTGTGCTGGAGCGTTTCTGGATATTGAGGGGGCGTTCGATCGAACAACCTTCGCTTCAATAAGAACTTCAGCACAAAATCATGGCATAGATGCGACAATTGTTAAATGGATCAGCACTATGCTACAGGAACGTGTCATTAAAACTAGTTTATTAGGTGATATGGTTACCGTAAAGGCAACTAAAGGATGTCCACAGGGAGGCGTACTATCCCCATTACTGTGGAGTCTAGTGGTGGATTCGTTGTTAGTGGAACTAAATAGTGGACCATTTCAAGCTGTAGGCTATGCAGATGATATAATCATACAGGTAAATGGCAAATTTCCAAACGTAGTAACGGATTTGCTGCAGGGTGCTTTGGTTAGGGTGGAAAGATGGTGTAAAGACCTTAATAACCTTTCCATAAATCCAAGCAAAACGGTTATAGTGCCGTTCACGAGGAAAAGACGATTAGAGGGCCTTAGAGACCCAGAAATGTACGGCACCAAACTAAAATGGGCTACGGAAGTAAAATATCTTGGGGTAACTCTCGATAGTAAACTAACGTGGCGTGGTCATGTTGAAAACATAACAAAAAAGGCCTTACGTGTCTTCAATATGTGCCGTTCTGCGTATGGCAAAACTTGGGGACTCAAACCAAAGGTAATGTATTGGTTATATACTACGATGGTGAGGCCTATTCTCACATATGGCAGCGCTGTATGGTGGCCTAGGACCAAACTAAGGATCTGCAAGGATTCTCTTAGGAAGGTACAAAGAGTAGTTTGCATGGCAATTACAGGTGCCTTCAAAACAACGCCTACACTGGCTCTTGAGTCGTTACTGGGACTAACCCCACTTCACACTTACATACAAATAGAGGCAAGAAAGTCGCTATACAGACTTACAAAAGCAGGAGTTTGGAATCGTAACAAGCCCTGTACAAAACATACTTTATTGGATCCCGTGAAAGAACTGGATAATCTAATGGACATGCCCTGTGATAGGATAAATCCAGTGTACATGTTTAACAAGAGGTACCGAATACATATACCATGCAGAGAAGAATGGACGAGGGGACTCAAACCGGTTGGTGGAACTCACCTCATATGGTACACTGACGGTTCCAAAATGGACTCAGGTACAGGGGCAGGGATTTATTCCAAGGACTGTAGTATCAGTCACAGCATGGGGCAATATGCATCGGTATTCCAAGCGGAAACCTATGCCATAATTGCCAGCATCAAAGAAATGCAAAGGAGAAATGTCAAGGGTAAAACCATTCGCATTCTCAGCGACAGTCAGGCAGCTCTGAAGGCTCTGAATTCCTTCAGAGTTGCTTCTAAACTGGTCAAAGAAGGTGTTACAGGCTTGAACAACCTGGGAAGACACAACAATGTCAGCCTTATCTGGGTACCTGGACATGAAGGCGTCGAGGGCAATGAGAAGGCAGATAGATTAGCGAGGGCCGGCTCACAGAGACATTTGGTTGGCCCCGAACCATTTGTGGGGATTCCGTATGGAACATATCACCAAGCATTGTATGCACATGCTAGAAACGAACACATGAAGGAATGGAGGGCAGCGTCAGGCCTTAACCACTCCAAAGCGTTCTCTAGCGGAAGGGTGGACTGTGGGGTGAAATTATTGAACCTAAATAGATCACAAATAAGGCACCTGATGGGTGCACTTACGGGACATTTTGGCACCAACGAGCATCTACACAGAATGAGGCTAAGTACTAGTGACATTTGCAGATTCTGCGAAGATGAAAAAGAGTCAATGCGACACATATTGTGTGGCTGCGACGCTCTTGCGAGACGTAGGTTGAATCATCTGGGAGTAGCCTATCCTACACCAAATGATTATGTACAGCTCCAAGCTGGCGCGTTCGTTGCGTACCTGAGGGAGCTCTTCGATACGCCAGCAACAGAGTAAGGGCTAGGGCATGCACAATGGATCCAACTGGGTCGAAGTGCGTTCCGGGAATACCGGGCCCAAATTTATAGCCACCAAGAATAGAATAGAATATGTCACGGCATTTGAATAGGTCCAGGAGTTTAGGAAATTTCTTCTTCTTTCTCAGCCCTTGTTTAGCCCATAGTCCACACTGGCCAGGTACGGGTTCGCGCATATTAAATACAACAGCATTATTTATGTACAACACTGTGAACGCAATCCGTACCGAGTCGGTACCACCGACCATAGATGCGACTCAGCTGCCAATATAATACTTGATTTTAAATTTTAAACAAAGAGAGAACTCTTTGTTTCTGTACAAAAGTACAAGTTTATATATAAAGTCCACGTATTTATATACCAAGGCAGTCAGCCAGTTGTGTTTGCACCAGTGCTCTCTTCGATACCGTATTCTGTGACTCGGAATTTATATCAGTACAAGAACAGTATTTGTCTGATGATAGTATGGATAATGCTATATTTTTTTAATTTGCAATATTTATTTGCAAGTTTTCTGAAACTTGTTCAACATTTATAAATATTTTATCGCTAGCTTCAAAGACGAGTATTTTCTTTTTCTATAATTAGATTTTGTTAAGTTGTTTCCAAAATGTTGTAGGCTCTTTATTAGCTCTAAGAGACATTTACAAACATTAATTATTCTATCTGAGAGTTTTTTAAACTTAATAATTTATTTAATTTATGTAAATTGCTTCTCGTCCAAATGTCTTTTAAGACTTAAAAAATATCGCAGTAGTTAATTCGTGGTATTATGTACCTACTCATTTATGTACCTACCTTAGTATACATTTTATGTACTTATAATGTAATTTAAGCCAATATTGTTTCTTCGCAGTCGGGCTTTTTGTGCTTTTATAATTAAAAATACTTGTTAGGTACGCTTATCTTGGCTAAACTTTTAAAATTATTATTTTTATTTCTACACGAGTATTACATAATAGACTCGAGTACAATTAAAATGCATTATGATTTACAGAATATAATTAATAAAACATGACAAGTCTGTTAGGTACCATTCAGTATTATTATACGACCGATATATTATGTTAACCCGGTGCGGGTTCGCATGTTTAGGACACGTTCGGAATATATTCTCCGACACAAGAACACATTTAGTCATGCGACACTATCTATTTCACGTCTTAATATCATTCAAGTTAGTTTTATTAACGATTTAAAGCATGCATTTTGGAAAATAAGTGTTCCCTAATTTCATTGTTATATTTCTACAAATATGCGTAGATAAGTTTAATGACGTATTAGATGAAAACTATAAAACACTATCCCTATTATGCAAATACAAATGCATGGTGACATGTGGCTTGCCTTTCTGACTCCTGCTCTATAAGCCGGAGATAGAAGTAATTGAAAATCAGCGCCCAAGCTGCAAAGATCAGTAGCTCGTCTTTAGGTTTCAAGTTACCTTTTTGTTGTTTATTTTTAAGTTCATTTTATTATTAGTTTATAGTGCAATCATGATACGACATACGCATATAGCAAAATAAAAACCGTGCACTCCGGGAGTGCCGGCAGAAGTTAAAACTTGAATATTGACGTTGTGCATTTTTGATATTTTGGAGTGATTAGGGAATAATTTTGCACTAATTGCTTTAATTATCTGTATAAAAGTACTATCATGTATATGGTAAAATACAATATTCATATGTGTATATCTTACACAAACGTGACAATTTATATTACATTAAAAATGTAACACTTCTGAACTATTACAATTATTTTACACTAGCTGACCCGCGCAGCTCCGCCCGCGCTTTAATTACATTTTGCTCCCCTTTGCTCCCTACTCCCTTGATTTATCTCTCTCCATCTCTCTCTCTTATAAGAAAAATCTAATTCTATGCTCTTTCTCTCCCCTCCCACTTCGGTCCCCGTCATACTTCCCCTCTTCCTCTCCCCGTTGTCCTCTCTGAACCCTCTTCCTCTCCCCGTTGTCCTCTCTGAACTCTCTCCCTCCTCTCTCTTCTCCCAACTTGCTCCCTCTCACTCCCCCCCCCCTTGCTCCACCTAACTCCTCCGATCACTCACTCCATCACCCTCCCCTCTCCTTCTCTTGCACCCTCCTCTCGTTCTATATATCCTCGTCAATCATGGTATCAGCGTCATAAAATATACTTTATAACCTATTCTCAGACCTACCCGCAAAATTTCATACATATCGGTTCACCAGACTCTCGCGCACGTAGCTCAGAGGTTCTCAGATTTTGTTGTGCAAGGCGTTGCGAACGTTCGACACTCGACTCTCGTGCGCGTACCTGAGAGTTTCTCTGATTTTGTTCAACAAGGCGTTGTGCACGTTCAGGTGAAGATTCTCCCATACGACGTATTCTTGCTGCCCGTGTTTGAGAACTATGTTTAGAAAGTTGAGACCTGGCTCTCTTAGGCATTTTCAAATGTTTAACAAAATGCTAATAGCGTGTAATATTCTAGCTCTGAAAAGAACTGTTGTTTAGCCCTGAAAAGAACTGTTGTTTAGCCCTGAAAAAATCTGTTGGTTAGCCCTGAAAAGAACTGTTGATTAGCTCTGAGAAGAACTGTTGTTTAGTTGATAAGAACTTTTGCGTAGGTGTAGTTTTAAGAAAGAAATCTAAAAAAAATCGCACGAAAATTATTAGATTTCGCGCACGACCGCTGCGTAGGGAGCCGACCTCGCGTCTGGGCCGCGCGGGTACCTTACTCACTCCCCTCCCGCATGCGCACCCCCGCCTTGGTGACGCTCACTTCGCACGCAACGGGCCGTGCAGCAGAAATCTTTTAATTTATATGCAGTAATATTTTAATTTCGCCATAACTTCAAAACGAAATTTCCAATTTTAATCATTCACAGACTAAATATTATCTACATAAACTGTACTTAATGATGAAATAATTTATTTTGATAAGGATTAATAGCATGAGTAAAATAAATGCGTTTAAATGTAGTCCAAACAAAATTCAAGATTTTTAAATAAAAAAATGGTTGTTGGGCCTCACTCAACATAGATACGCGCGTGTGCCGCGGACTTTTTTGTAGATATTTAGAAAATCTACAATTAATTAGAACATTTTATGGTTTTATCTTTTATAGTTTAGGCAGCGTACGCAAAATAAGTAACTTTTCTGGTTGATTTTTTACACCTTGTGTCCGAAAAAACCCAAATATCTTACGGAACCCTATTTTTTTCCAAAATAAAATGTAGCCTATGTTACTCGTGGATAATGTGGCTTTTCGAATGGTGAAAGAATTGTTAAAAACGGTCCAGTAGTTTTTGAGCCTATTCATTACAACCAAACAAACAAAGTTTTCCTATTTACAATATTAGTGTAGATTAACTACATAGACGGTCGAGCCATTAGCAGTCACCATCCATGGATGCGCGTGGCACGCTGTAAAACAAACACACACGAACATTCACGCAAACGCCCTGAGCCGCCTACGTCTTACCTTACGAGTTCTAGGGTCACGTGTCCTGACGCACATTTAACATTTTTTTCCCCAGCGCCGCCTACGTCTTACCTTACGTCTTACCTTACCTTACGATTTTTCAATCAGGTCATTCAGTCACGTGTCCTGACGCGAATTTAATTTTTTTTCCCCCATCAGAAAAAAGTGCACGGGGCCGCTAAAGAAGTTTTCATTTAAAAAAATACAGTCGAATTGAGAACCTCCTCCTTTTTGAAGTCGGTTAAAAATAGAAGCTAATATAGATACTTACTATAGACCACGAATAGCTTTTACTTTAAAAATAGTACTCAATAAAGTAATACGAAATAGACTGACTAATAACAACATTAATATTTTTGGTAACATTTTGAACTTACAGTTGAGATTGTCTTGTCTTTAGAAATCTTTTATTTTTGATCACCCAAATAAAACTTGTGACCAAAACAGAATCATTGAAATTCAAAATTCAGTTTTATAAATCGAACGAGTAGCAAGATATGCATTGATTTATAATGATTGGCTGCCATCGAAGTATCGCCTCGGCAGTTTTCGGTAGCGTTCGTCGCTCGTCGGTCGGCTCCGCTAGGAGGTAATAAACGTCGCGATCCATTACACCGGCGCGGCCGCTCGGCTCGGCTAAATATTCACATGACTACATTCGGTCGACGGACACGTTTAGTTTATTGTGAAAAAACGCTGACTTCACCGACGTTAGTAACGTCACGTATCGGCCATGATATATCACTTGGGTTGGATCGTTAATACATATGTAGATATTTGTATACATAGCTTTTTTACATCTTACTCAGAACATGTCTGTGCAAAGGATGGTCTAGGTGGGTATCACTCCTTCGGCGTCGCTGACGTTCGGGGTGTGGGCCCGAGGATGTCCATTGAGTAAGGCGGGGCCTCCGAAAAGGACGGCTGCGGGGTTGTGACCCCCGTCCCCGCGAGCACCGTGACTGGTTTCCAGGGGGCTACAATGCGCCCCAGCGGCGGGCTCAAAGGCAACAGAAATTCTTTTTATGTTACTGTTTTGTTAGTAATTCTGGATTTAAATCTTGGCGGCTATTAATTTAGTTTTTAGGGTTCCATACTTAAAAGATCGATTTGAAAAATAGGAATAGTTTTAAATCTTACTTACCAAACCTCATTGCAAATGAGGTTTGGTAAGTAATAAGGTTTTTTTTAAAGCGGTCGAATTGAGTCATCAAAATTTATAAGAAAATCAAAAATGTATAATAAAATACCGTCCCCTTATCTCCGATGTTTGTGGAGGGCAAAATCTGAAATAATCATGGGCAATACGCGTCTATCTATATTTTACAGAAAAAATAAAATGATCTTTCTAAGTAGCACAGTTTTTAGTAATCCTAAAAAAACCTCGACAAACAAACTTAGTTTTGTGTTTTTTTTTTTTGCTATCTGATGTTAACACCTCATCATGTAACCATGAATAGTAAAAATACTTTAATACGTCCAAAGATGGTATAGAACCCTCGGTGCGCGAGTCCGACTCGCACTTGACCGGTATTTTTTTATTACTACGTTTACTCATAATCAATTCCTCGTCTCTTATTAGAGTCATAATAGGGTCCTTACTTGGAAGGATGGTGTTCCTCACACCTCACAAAAATTCAGAATAAGCACTGTTCTCGTTCGATCAGCGTGCCCCATAAAGCATCGATACAGAATTAAGTTCAACGCCGCGATACATTCCGCAGCGTAGTAGAATGTACTTGAACAATTTCCCATTAAGCTGGTTTCAACAGAGCTGGCAGGTTGGAAGCCAATAAAATTGTTCTAGAAATAATCGGCACAACTGCTGTAGACCCTTACTCGTATTGTGCACCAAATACTGTAGCTAATGTTTTTTTTTTTTGAGAGATCAAAAATAATTGTGAATAGATTATTGGGCATATCGGGCAGTCCCGTTCGAAACATTAGAGTAGCTGGACTGGGAAAATACTGAACCTTAATGTACTCTGCAGTCAAATAAGCCATATTAAGAAGCTTTGTGTCGCTGTGAATAGTTTTTACTAAGCAGCAGCTTTGATCAGAGCTAATCTATATTAATAAAAGAGCAGGGTGTTTTCTAGGAATCACGATACAGCAAAAACCATATAACGTACAATCTTGAAATTTGGAACCAACATTATTCAAATAGTCTAGGTGAACAATAAGAACGGATATTTCGAAATTCCATACCTAAGTGGGTCAAATGGGCTCCCAAAGTTTGTATGGAAAAAAAATTTTTTTTCGTCACACGGGCATGCAACTTTGTCAGTGTACTAAACAAAAAAAATAAAGAAACACGTGTATCACACTTTTTGAAAATCGACCCTTACAGGGATTTTATCATGGTTATTGAGTATGCAACTCGGAAAAAAAATTTCATACTGCATTGCTGAAACTTTGCGAATACATTAATCAAATTATAGTAATCCAAGTGCAAATAATCATTTTTTGAAAATCAACCTCTAATGGGGTCCAATTGGGGTCCAAAAAATGTTTCTCGACCTACAGTCATAAGACTTAGTTTATATATTGCACACAAGAATCTAAGAAACCTATATCCAGCATTTTTCAAAAAACTACCCCTAAGGTTTTTTAATGGGGTTTCAAAGTTTGCTCAAAGAAGGATTTCCATTTCATCCTATGATGCAGCTAGAGTAACGAAACTCGGTAAATAAACTCAACACAACAATTGAAAAAACTAAGTTTGATCATTTTTGTAAAATCAACCCCTAAGTGGGTCAAATGGGCTTCCAAAGTTTGATTAGAAAAAAAAAATTTTTCGTCACACGGACATGAAACTTTTTCACTATACTAAACAAAAGTAATAAATAAAGACGTGTATTACAACTTTTTGAAAATCGACCCTTAAAGGGGTTTTTGAGTATGACACGTGAAAAAAAACATACTTACTGCACTGATGAAATTTACGGATATATTTATCAAATTATTGCAATCTATGTGTAAATATGATGTTTTGACAATCAACTCCGAAATGGGTCCAATTGGGGTCCAAAACATGTTTTTCGATCTACAGTCATAAAACTTAGTTTATATATTGTACACAAGAATTAAAGAAGCCTATTTCCGGCATTTTTCGAAAAACAACCCCGAAGTTCATATCAAGGGGTTGAAAATTTAGCACAAAGAAGGATTTCCATTTCATACTATGATGCAGCTAGAGAAACGAAACCCAGTAAATAAACTCAACATAACCATTGAACAAACTAATTTTGAGCATTTTTGTAAAATCAACTCCTAAGTGGGTCAAATGGGCTCCCAAAGTTAGTATGGAAAAAAAACATACGGATATGAAATTTTGTCAATGTACTTACTAAGCCAAAGACATTAAGAAATACGTGTATCACATATTTTTCAATTCGATCCGTAAAGGGGTGTTAGCATGGTTTTTGAGTATGAAACGCGGAAAAAAATATCATGCTGCATTGATGAAACTTTGCGAGTACATTTATCAAACTAAAGCAATTATTGTATTTAATATTTTTTATAAAATCACCTTTTTAGGGGTCCAATTGGGGGTCCAAAAAATGTTTGTCGACCTACAGTCATAAGACTTAATTTATGTATTCTACATAAGTCTCAGAAAGCCTTTTCCGGCATTTTGCATAAAACAACCCATATGGTCATTTAATGGGGTTGGAAAGATTACACGTAGAACGATTTCCATTGAATGTTACAATGCTGCTAGAGTAATGAAACTCTGTACACATTGTTTTATTGAGTCTAACAAAACAATTTAACAAACAAATTTTCAGCATTTTTCGAAAATCAACCCCTAAGTTGACCAAATGGGATATCAAAGTTACTATAGAAAAAAAAATTCATCGCATGAACACCAAACTTTATCAGTGTACTGATAAAAAACACGTGTATCACATTATTTTTCTAAATCAACCCTTGAAGGGGGTTAAGCATGGTTTTTGAGTATCAAACACGGAAAGAAAATCATGCTGCACTGATGAAACTTTGTGAATAAAATCATCAAGTTAAAGCAATTTATTTTGAAAATCAACCCCTAAAAGGGTCCAATTCGGTCCAAAAAATGTTTTTTGTCCTACAGTCACAGGACTTATTTTATGAATTGCACACAATAATATAACAAACTTATTTTAGAATTTAAATTTTAAAACTCAATATATAAACTCAACTGACACTGCGGATGCATTCATGAAATTAAATAAATACATGTGCAATTTTTTTTTTAATTTACCCCCAAAAGGTATTAATTGGGGTCCAAATCATTATGTATTGCACATAACAATCTAAGAAAAGTGTTTCTATAATTAATCGAAATACAACCCCTAAGGTCAATTAATGGTTTCATAGTTTGCATGCAGAAGGAATTCTATTTAAGTTATAAGGCAGCTACAGTCACGAAACTCGGTGAGTAAACTCAACACAAGAATTTAACAAAATAATTTTCAGCATTTTTAACCGACTCCAAAAAAGGAGGAGATTCTGAATTTGTCTGTAGGTACATATATTTCTTTTCTATGTATGATCGCGCATGAGTCTGGCAATAATTGCCATAATTATTATGAAACGATATCAAAAAATCTCTCTGGTACGCATAGGCCGCTCCACTGATTGGGTCCCTTAAAAAAATTTTACTTACGAATAAGCAGTTCCTGAAAACAAAAATGCCGACTCAGAAAAAAACTGTAGAAATATGATGTTTTTATCGCTTTTTAAGGACAAAAATGGTCAACTCTGGCAAATATTTACCAATTTTAATGATTCTTTTTTATTCGAAAGAAGGAACCACTGTAATGAATATGTATAAATTTTATCACAACCGGATAAAAACTTCCTGGAGAACCACGATTGATGTGTAGGAATTTATCTGGTAAAAAAAGAATGTATACAGACGAATTGAGAACCTCCTCCTTTGAAGTCGTTTAAAAAACCATGAAACTGATGTTCTCCATTACGTTACTCTGAAAAATATGAACCGATTTCGTTGATTCTTTTTTAATTCAAGAGAGTAAACTACTATAATGATTTCATACAAATATCATTAGGACCGGATAAAGTGTGCAATGTTTTATTCGAAAATCCACCCGTGGGACAAATGAGGTTGGTATCAAAGTTTGTATGTAAAAAAATATTTTTTCAATGACACGATAGTTTGTCAGTGTACTCATCAAAAAATTGAGAGACACGTCTAACACATTTGTTTTGAAAATCACCCCTTAACGGGGTTTTAGCAAGCTTTTTGAGTATCACCCACGAAAAAAATTTCATGCTGCACTAATGACACTTTGCGGATACATTTGTCATATTGAAGTAAGCCAAGTAAAATTTTTTGTTTTTTTTTTAAATTTCATTGCGTTCAATTGAGTTCCATAAAATATTTTATTCCTACAGCCACAAGACATATTTTATGTATTGCATACAAGAATCTAAGAAACCGTTTCCGGCATTCTTCGAAAAATCCCTAAAGTTTGCGTGAAGAATAATCTCCATTTACCTAATGCTATAATGAAACTATGGTAACGAACTCAGTGAATGAATTAAACAAAACAATTGAATAAACTAATCTAGCATTTTTCGAAAATCAACCGCTAATTCAAGTCTACCAATGGGGTTACCAAATGGTTTCCACTTAACAACCTCATAATTTTTTTAATGGAATTGCAAAATAAGTACAGTATCTTTATAAATAAAGAAGTAAATATTTAAGAATTCCATTTCTTACACATATAATAGCTTACACAAAAATACAGGCTACATACTTGATACCTATTAGATCAGGGTTAATAAAAGTGTGAACAATGTTGTTACATTAGTGTAAATAATATTTTAAAAACCTCGATCCATAATTCAAAACACGTTTGAGTAACAAATTAAACGCGAGCGAAGCCGCGGGCTACAGCTAGTAATCAATATACTTCACTCATTCATATTTTTGATATGTGTTATCTATCTTCTTAAGTAACTAATGTTGTCTTTTATTGATGTGAAGACTGATGTGAAGACATTGAAATCAAATCACTTTTACGGATTTTATCACGGTTTATTTTAGATTTTTACTATCCCGACGATTCGAATGCTTTGCAGCACCCATGGTCACGGGAGGACTGATATGTTGAACGTCCTTGTCACAATTATGCCGGTGTACGTACCCTCAGGTCTTCTTCGGCTTTTCTAACTTCTAAAAGAATTGTGCAGATAAGTATGCATCTGCACCAGGAGCCCCTGGGAGCCTAGATTTTGACCCCGCCGCCGTGCTTCTAGGAGTCGCCGCCGTAATCAATGGATGTCTGGGGCCCACACCCTGCTGCTAAGCTTATAGTAACTTATTTATGAGTTCATCATCATCATCAGCCTGAAGACGTCCACTGCTGAACATAGGCCTCCCCCTTTGAACGCCACAATGAACGACAATTGGCGATTTCCATCCACCGGTTACCTGCGACGCGCATAATGTCGTCTGTCCACAGAGTGGACCTACGCTGCGTTTTCCGGTTCGCGGTCGCCACTCGAGAACCCTTCTTCCCCAACGGTTATCGGTTCTTCGAGCGAGCGCGATTTACGAGATAATCTAGTGTAATATTTTCTAATTTAGTGTTTCTGTTTACGACACGTGAAAAATGATGAGTGGGTGGTACCTTCGCCGTTGTTAAACCTGTACATAGCACGCCTATATCTGTTTTGCTGTCTCCTAAATAGACGATTTTTTTTTTATGTGAAGGTTTTAATCTTGATGAAGAACCAACCTGATTGAACAAGCTTTTACATAAAAACTCATATTTGATAAAAATCTATTCTGTAATTTGTTTAAATTCGGCTTCTTGTCTGCTTTCGCATAGCATTCAAAGTCTGACATTAATAAGAAGACAAAGGAAAAATATAAAACCCTTTTTACTGTAAAGGAGCTTTTATTTCATGTTATTATTGAAACTGAATTATTAAGTGTGATAGCTGTGAGTAGAGTTATCTGATTATCAACCTGTTATAAGTTGCGACGGGTATAATTGGCGATGTAGAGTTAACTGGAAATTCTTAGAATCTAATTTCGAGCTTAAGTTAAAACTCTTTAGAAATTGAATGTTAATTGGCATTACAACGAAAATACAATAAAGTTTATTTTAAGGATCGTTTCTTTTGTTAGAATATACTAGTAGGTACCTAGATAGGATTAAATTTTAGACTGAATTAGCAAGAAATGAAAAGTAACTCCAACATTTCATTTGTAATCAGTTAACTGTATATTAGTCTATTTTAAGCGTACTAGTTATTGAAAAAGTCGACATGTTCGGTGTATCCTAGCTTTGGTTGTTTGTATTAGACGTACCCTACAGGGTACGTACCTAATACCATAATTAAATACTCTCCTGATAACAATCAGAAAAGTATATGTAGTGTAATCATCATCACAAGGTCCGGGGCCTTTTTGGTTTCACCCGCGTGAACTATCAGTGGACATTAATGAAAGTACAAAAATAAGAACTACCTTGCCTTACCCTTCAAAGTTACTCGCACAAACTTGGTCCAGTACATTGTATATTCAGTAGCTGGCAATTTTCTCCTGATCAAATTCATTAGTGAACCGTTACAAGACCGTTCACGCGGTACTTCCAAAACTCCGGCTATTACATACCCATGGAATTCTTATAAACAAAATACCGTGTGAACGCTACTAAGATATAAATTGCCATGGAGTGAACACCATAAGTAATGCTTATCACGGACACGAGGCGGGGTTAATAACGAAATAAATCGAAGTGATCCAGCCAGGGCTCATCGTTGGTTTATGAGGCTATCCAAGTGGGTGCCATAGCCTTGACTCGCGACTGGATTCCACACGATTGCTTTTATGGGTCGATTGGCCGTGTGGAAGCCCGCAAATCTAATCACTTTGAAGTAGAAACTCGGTTGATATAAGATTATCTTAATTATTCGATTCTTATTATGTCAGGTATTCTTAGAATTGCGGGACATTTTAACGTCTGATTACATTTAACAATTAAAAATAAGAAAAATCTTGCGCCTTAAAATAAATTAAACCTACCCAGTAAATTTATTTATAAATTATACTTTATTTTATTTTTATTTTACAAATATAATACTTCAAATAGGTAGGTATTTTGTGCTTTAATAAAAATTGTTATAGGCCGACCGTTTAACTCGCGTATCGCCTGCGCGGTAAGAAGGGAGCGAGGGGAGATGTTAGCGGATGGGTGAAAGGGGTGCGCGGAGCAGAGAGCTTACGTCAAGTGCGGCAGTGCGCTGGCTGTGCTCGCAGCGCGCGGTTGGTGTTTTTGTTACGGACGCTTGAAGATAAACGCACAAGGTATACGACTGCCAAGATAAATCTCAAGATGAATCGCTCTTCCAGTTTTGCGAACAAAATTAACAAGCAAGCTAAACAAACTCAAACTCAAACTCAAAAATCTTTATTTCAAATAGGCTTAACGCTAGCACTTTTGAATCGTCATTTTTTAGAAGCTACCACCGGATCACAACGCGGCCTCAACTGAGAAGATCCGGCAAGAAACTCAGCAGGCTTGTCATTTTTTTACTTTTTTTTTTAAACATTGTTTTGTTACAAATGAATCGACATTAGCGATATTGTGTCATGCCGTTCGAAACATAAAGCAAGGGAGAAAAGAAGAAAACAATAAATTACGACAAACTAAAAGGCCAAATGGATAGAAGTCGGACCAGTCCCCCCAAGCAGCACCCGCGCACGAGTTGACTCGAGCAGCAGCCATCACTCCCCTCAACCATATTAGAGGGAAGGGGGTGACCCGCCACACGAAGCCGCCACAAGCAAAGACTTTTCGATGGCGAGCATGACCGAACCAAAATCACAGTGGCTCACATTTAACTTCTGCTGTTAAGTAGTACCTCGACAGGCATGACACAAAACACTTTCACATAATCTTTATATTATCAATCAATTGACTTGTGAAACAGCCATCAGTAATCCACCAGATTAAGAGGTGTTACAAACTGTAAGCCTACAATTCTAAGCTTGCATGAGTTGAGCAGTTCAAGCCCACGCAGCTTTATCCTCTAGGTAATCCGAGATTTTGTAATAAGCCTTTTTCGACAACCGGCTTCTTATCAAAGGTTTAAATTTATTCAGTGGAAGATCTCGGATATCCTGTGGCAGTATAGCACACAATGTATATTCCTTTTTTAAAGCCAGAAAACAAGATCATAATTCTACAGAGTATCTTGAAGACGTAAACCTAAACAAACTTGTTGCTAAAGCTACAGGACTTTCGGTGACTACCATATGTAAAATAATAAAAGAAGGAAATGAACTGAAAGATGAACAAAATAATGTAAATTTTAAATCACCAAAAAAAATTAAACAAATCCGAAAGAAAAAAATTGAAGTTGACAGTTTTACAGAGGGCATTGTTAGAAGACTAAATAACTCAATTTTATACGGTTTATAAGAAGGTTCCTACATTAAAAATTTTGAATGCGAAACTCAGAGAAGAAGGAATTTTAAATTGTGGCCGAGAATATTTGAGAACATTGATTCATAAACTTGGCTTTCGATTTAAGAAATGTCAATCAAAAAGAAAATTACTGATTGAACAACCAAACGTCGTATCGTGGCGGTGGCGTTATCTTAATGCGATAAAGAAGCACAGAAGAGATCAAAGAAACATTGTTTACCTCGATGAAACATATGTCAATTCGTCACCCCCTTCTCTCCAATATGGTTGAGGGGAGTGATGGCTGCTGCTCGAGTCAACTCGTGCGCGGGTGCTGCTTGGGGGGACTGGTCCGACTACTATCCCTTTGGCTTTTTAGTTTGTTGTACCTACTTTCGTCGTATTTTTTTTTTTCTGTATTATTTGATCTTTTGAACGGCAAGACACATTGTTGCTCTGATCTAGTTGTAACATGACACACTGTTTAAAAAAAAAATGTGATAAAATGACAAGCCCGCTGAGTTTCTTGCCGGATCTTCTCAGTTGAGGCCGCGTTGTGATCCGGTGGTAGCTTTTTTTAAAAAAATAAATACATGACCTTTCAAACGTTAAGCCTATTTGAAATAAACTATTTTTGAGTTTTGAGTTTTTTTTTTTGAGTCATTAAATGTACCGATTGGCAATCCAATGAAGAACGAGGGGTGCTGTCGCATATTGGCAAAGGGCCACGTTTAATTATTGTACATGCTGGTGGACAAGCCGGATTTATCGATGGAGCTCTTTTAATTTTTAAATCCAAAAGCAAAACCGGAGATTATCATAGCGATATGAATTTTGTAAACTTCAGCAAATGGACTAAAGAAAAGCTATTGCCAAATTTACCGCCAAGCTCAGTTATTGTTATGGATAATGCCGCATACCACTCGGTACAAGAGGACAAAAAGCCTACAATGACATCCACAAAAGCCACCATGCAAACCTGGCTGCAAAGACACAATGTTGAATTTGATACGTCTCTAAGAAAATGTGATTTATTGAATTTAATCAAACAACACGCGACAGAAAATATTTACAAAATAGATGAAATTTTAAAGGCGGCAGGTCATGAAGTCTGAAGTAAAACCAATTCGATTGGGTTCAGGTCTGGGTGATATGGAGGCAGTCGTACTGCCTCCATATCACTCAGACCTGAACCCAATCGAATTGGTTTGGGGGGATATCAAAGGACAGCTCGCAAAAATTGAAATTGATTCTAATTTAGACAAAAATAAAAATACACTGGAACAGTTATTTGCCGAATTCTCTGTAGAAAAATGGGTTAACTGCGATAAACATGTACAAACTATTGAAGATGAATATTGTCTGCACGATCGCATCGTTGATGAAGAGATGGACCGATTTATTATTAATTTGCAAGATTCTGACTCCTCAAGCTACACAGACAGTGATGATGATTCAAGCGATATGAATATTAGTGACGAATAGTCCTATAAAATTTTTATCTGTGGTTAAATATTTCTTAAACGGAGTTAATTATTGTTTTATGATTTTGTACCTATGAAGCTATTATAAAATATTTGTAAAACTTAAAAATAAATACTTAAAAAAAAGATACTTATTATTTTATTCTTTACCAACAATGTCTATCTCGAGATAAATCTTTGGATTATTGACTCCTTGTGTAGCGTTACCCGCCCCCGCTCCCTTCTTACCGCGTAGGCGATACGCGAGTTAAACGGTCGGCCTATAGTCTTAATATGTATTTCAATATCTTAATATTTTCGCGTTATACAATTTATAGGATCAACATGATATTTATTAGTATCGGTTGCCTTAATAGATGGTCGATCGGTTGCCATAGAAATGACACGATTCGATCTTCTCAGTAGCGGCCGCGTTACGATCTAATAGTAGTTTTTAAAAAAATATTTTAATGTAAGAGCCTCCGTAAAATTGTGATCAAAATGACTCCTATCATTTATTTTGTTCCCACCGATTAGTCCATTTATCAAAGCGGATCCTTCATTCACTGACTTGTGGTCCTTATAGCCAAATTGTTTTAATATTCTACCTCTCTAATAGCACCACCAAGAAACGTTATTATTGACAAGATAACTTCAGACATCTGAGGTGTGAGCTACGTGCGTGCGCCATGTGCGTGACCGTTCCGGAATATATCCTCGACAACACTACGGATGGCGTACAGAAGGGACGTGGAAGGGGAGCTGGTAATATGGCCACTTTGACTGAAAGTGGGATACTTTAGCAATGTTAGCGATCGCTTCGGAACAACTTGGTGTTTTAGCCTTGTGTTGGTGCACTTGTGGTAATAAGTGACGAGCCGATATTTTTCGTTTTATATCATGGACTTAGTCTTATTGTCGTCGGCAAAATACTATTAGAGGTGCTTGTAAAGAAAATATAGCTCAATTAGTATGTTCTTTCAGGGGTGATTGTCAAGGGCACGCTCTGCGAACATAATACATGTATTATTACAGAGGCCTTTTCCGCGCACCTCTTTCCACGTTCTTGGTATATGCTGGTAATATCTCCTAGCAAATTGCTTTTAGTTTTGATAATAATATAACTTATTATAACAATGGTTTCGACTCGCAATAAACATACTTTAAATGATTTCGACACGGATAATATTAGTTTATAAGGTAAAATTGACATTAACTTCATATCGTTAATGATGACCTAATCTCAAACCTTGTAAAACACTCCTATTGTTCTACTGCTGCAGAATGCAAACTATTTGATATAACAACACAACGCAACAGTAATGAATCATCTAAGTAAATCGCATCAGTTAATTTAACAAAACAATATAAATATCATATGGATTCTTAATAATAGAAAACCACAGCATGAAAAATCTTTATTTAAAAATAAAAGTAAAAATTACTAATGTACCTATCAGGCAGAAAAGACAGGCACCAGTAAAGTAATTCGTACTTTAAAAGTCAAGAATAGTACAACACTAAAACTTCTTATATTCTAATTACCTTGATTAAAATGAAGATATTTCTAGTCTCGAGCATGTAAGCTCTCAGAACTTGCCATAATAGAGCGAAGTTTGAAGAACTCTATAATCAAAGAATTAAAGTTAAGCAAGCACTTTAATCGCCCGCCAATTTACAGATGGAAACCAGCCAACCGAGTCTCCAACGTCCCCGCGCCACCTAAGCCAGATGGAATCGATGGCACCATATCTTTTAATATAATTAAAGGGTTGATAAAATATAACCTCGAAAGACGTAAAAGGGTTTGCAAAAATATCCA
The DNA here is from genome assembly GCA_911728495.1 of Furcula furcula. Classification (NCBI taxonomy): domain Eukaryota; kingdom Metazoa; phylum Arthropoda; class Insecta; order Lepidoptera; family Notodontidae; genus Furcula; species Furcula furcula. Next base: position 30,679,398 of record OU452245.1, on the reverse strand, counting down.
CTTACGCAAATTAAAGACTGATTTTTTTGTTTTAGAAATTAGTTTAATTTGAAATTCTGACGGTAAAATATAAGATGTTAAAACTTTTACACTAAGTGTCTAAAGAGAACGACTTTCAGATATTTAACATCGTAACATTTTGTATTTTATTTTTAAGTTTTATGACGAAACGTAATTCAGGGTTTTTTAATCGTAATCTTAAACGTAAAAACCCATCCATGGTTTTAATGGTAAAGTACAGAAAATGTTTATGTAAATGAATACACATCATGCAGCATTCATAACAGTTCAGTATTCATAATAGTTTTTGCGTGCTCTTGATTATGATAATGCCAGTCTCGAGAGTTTAAAGAAAATAATGAATTCTATCGAGTTTCAACTAATAAAACTTCAGTTTACATAGAGAAATTACACCGATTTCCTGCAGAATATCTTTCTTTTTATCTTGAGAAGATAAAAATGCGTTTTATTTATAAAACAATATTAATGCACACACGGTTATCTGATCCCAAACTATGCAGAGCCTAACGAAAGAATGTAAATAACTTACATAAATACTTTTGGAATACAATGGAAACCCATAAGACCTTTTGAGTGGCAGCCAGAGACCTAGTGTTTGTCTATAGTTACCATTATGAAATTGACCCTAGACGGTCTAGAGTAGAGTATCAATATCAATCAATCTATCTATACTTATAATAAAACTGTAACAGGTCCAATTCTGTACATTGAAGATATTTTGAAATGCTTGATGGGCATTCTATAACCGATACTAAAGCCAAAAATGTTTTATTTTTTATTTTTGTCAGTCTGTCTGTCTGTCTGTCTGTATCTCGGCTGAGCATCACGCCGAAACTACTGGATGGATTGAAACGAAACTTGGCATGATTTGAGTTAATACTCCCAGGTAGGATATAGGATACTTTTTATCCCGACATTCGGCACGGTTCCCTTGGGAGAGGGGACTAAAGTCAAAATGTGTACTTGGTTATATTCTTGCTCCGATTTTAACAATTTTTCATTATAAATATAATAAATATTTGTAAGGGAACACTCATAGATAGTTGTTAACAATGTTTGGAAATCGATCAGGTTAAGCAACGTTAGGTAAGGTCATTAAATAGATGGGTGGCCGTTTAACGCCATTTGAACTAAACGTCTCCGTGCTTCGGAGGGCAAGTACAAAGTGGGTCCAAGTTTTTAACCGACCTTAAAAAAGGAGGTTTTGTATTCTATGCGAATGTATATTATTGAAAGTTTAGTTAACGTAAACACAGCGCGGGCGGAGCTGCGTGGGTCAGCTAGTCTATATACTTATAATAAAAATGTAACAGGTCCAATTCTGTACATTGAAGATATTTTGAAAATTATATTTGGAGGGCATTCTATAACCGATACTGAGCCCGAAAATGTAATTTTTTTAATTTTTGTCTGTCTGTCTGTCTGTCTGTCTGTCTGTCTGTATCACGGCTGCGCATCACGCCGAAACTACTGAATGGATTCCAATGAAACTTGGCATGATTTGAGATCTTACTATGAGGTAGGACATAAGATACTTTTTATCCCGTAATCTAGCACGGTTCTTTTGGGAGAGGGGATTAAAGTCAAAATGGGTACTTGGTTATACGCTTGGTCCGATTTTATCAATTTTTCTTTCTATTATAATAAATACTAGCTGACCCACGCAGCTCCGCCTGCGCTATTTTTACGTTAACTAAACTTTTAATAACAGACATTCGCATCGAATACATAACCTCCTTTTTTATAGTCGGTTAAAAACTGGGACCCACTTTTTACTTGCTCTCCAAAGCACGGACCCGTTTAGTTCAAATGGCGTTAAACGGTCACCCATCTATTTAATGACCTTACCAAACGTTGCTTAACCCGATCGATTACAAAACCTTGATAACAACTCTCTATGAGTGTTCCCTTACTAATATTTATTATAATAGAAAGTAAAATTGATAAAATCGGACCAAGCGTATAACCAAGTACCCATTTTAACTATAATCCCCTCTCCCAAAAGAAACGTGCTAGATTACGGGATAAAAAGTATCTTATGTCCTACCTCGTAGTAAGATCTCAAATCATGCCAAGTTTCATTTGAATCCATTCAGTAGTTTCGGCGTGATTCGCAGCCGTGATACAGACAGACCGACAGACAGACAGACAGATAGACAAAAATTAAAAAAAAATACATTTTCGGGCTCAGTATCGGTTATAGAATGCCCTCCAAATATCATTTTCAAAATATCTTCAATGTACAGAATTGGACCTGTTACAGTTTTATTATAAGTACTAGCTAACACAAGCAGCTCCGCATGCGTTATTTTTACGTTAACTAAACTTTTAATAACAGACATTCGCATCGAATACATAACCTCCTTTTTTATAGTCGGTTAAAAACTGGGACCCACTTTTTACTTGCTCTTCGAATCACAGACCAGTTTAGTCCAAATGGCGTTAAACGGTCACCCATCTATTTAATGACCTTACCTAACGTTGCTTAACCCGATCGATTATAAAACCTTGATAACAACTCTCTATGAGTGTTCCCTTACTAATATTTATTATAATTATGAAGAAAAATTTATAAAATCGGACCAAGCGTATAACCAAGTACCCATTTTGATATTAATCCCCTCTCCCAAAAGAACCGTGCTAGATTACGGGATAAAAAGTATCCTATGTCCTACCTCGTAGTAAGATCTCAAATCATGCCAAGTTTCATTTGAATCCATTCAGTAGTTTCGGCGTGATGCTCAGCCGTGATACAGACAGACAGACAGACAGACAGACAGACAAAAATTAAAAAAATTACATTTTCGGGCTCAGTATCGGTTATAGAATGCCCTCCAAATATAATTTTCATTTCAGTATCGGTTATAAAATTACATTTCAGTATCGGTTATAAAAAATGCCCTCCAATTATAATTTTCAAAATATCTTCAATGTACAGAATTGGACCTGTTACAGTTTTATTATAAGTATAGATATATTAGTAAGGGAACACTCATAGAGAGTTGTTATCAAGGTTTTGTAATCGATCGGGTTAAGCAACGTTAGGTAAGGTCATTAAATAGATGGGTGACCGTTTAACGCCATTTGAACTAAACGGGTCCGTGCTTCGGAGAGCAAGTAAAAAGTGGGTCCCAGTTTTTAACCGACTATAAAAAAGGAGGTTATGTATTAAAAAATTAAAAAAATTACATTTTCGACAAAAATTTAAAAAATTACATTTTCGGGCTCAGTATCGGTTATAGAATGCCCTCCAAATATAATTTTCATTTCAGTATCGGTTATAAAATTACATTTCAGTATCGGTTATAAAAAATGCCCTCCAATTATAATTTTCAAAATATCTTCAATGTACAGAATTGGACCTGTTACAGTTTTATTATAAGTATAGATATATTAGTAAGGGAACACTCATAGAGTGTTGTTATCAAGGTTTTGTAATCGATCGGGTTAAGCAACGTTAGGTAAGGTCATTAAATAGATGGGTGACCGTTTAACGCCATTTGAACTAAACGGGTCCGTGCTTCGGAGAGCAAGTAAAAAGTGGGTCCCAGTTTTTAACCGACTATAAAAAAGGAGGTTATGTATTCGATGCGAGTGTCTGTTATTAAAAGTTTAGTTAACGTAAACACAGCACGGACGGAGCTGCGTGGGTCAGCTAGTAGAATATATAAACATAGATTCTATACTCAGACCGTGCTCATTTCCATATAATAAGCAGGTAATGCTGATTATGATTAAATTCTAGGCAATATAGCAAGGGAAAGCAAATTAAAACTGTAATATATAAATTAAAACTGTAATAATTCATTAACCACAATTTCGCTGACCCTGACCTCATAATTTTTTTAAAATATTGAATGGGTTTTGCCATAGAGAATATGACTTGTAAAGTTCCGAAGTCGTCTCAATTCAATCTTAATTATTCCATTTGATACGCTCAAATCATGATCCTAGTTAGAAGTAAGACCATTAAATAATAAAGTGGCACTTAAGAAGACAAATATTTGTTATCAGAATACAACATAATTTTGTTTGTATCTGCAAGGATTTCTTTTAAACCAATAATAATAATGCCCTCCTGGCAGATACGACCAAAGCGGTCAATATTTCACAAGATCAGCCGTCTACGCGGGATATTATATTATAGTGCACCAGTGCTTGCGTAGACACAAGTGCACTCTCTCTTCCTTACCTCTCACAATCAGATGGGACGGAAAACCGACACGACCGGGGAGAGATCAGGACCGACTTTTTACATGTCCATCTGACTCACGGATCATCTTACTTTACAGACAATCAGGTGATCGGCCTGCATTGTCTTAGCCAGTAACGAACAACTACACAAAGTTGTTGCTCCCCGCGGGATTCGCTCCCGCGACCTCCGGATTGCAAACCCAGCGGTTTCCCACTGCGCCACGGAGGATATCTATAATATACTCGTACGTATATTATAATTGATTTAACTTAAGAATTATATTTATTTATGTAAAGTGTCTTTAGATATTTCTGATTAAAAGTTTAATTGGGTGTTATTTTTAATCAAGGTGTAGATAAACTATTGCTAGTGATAAGTAAATACTGAAACAGTAAATACGTCGTATCTATTCGCATTTGAGCAGCAGATATGTCATGCAAATGAATTGCTATGTCAGTATTCGAAGATACTGAGTTATGTTACATAAATTAACTATGTTTTATATCGCTACCAAAGATAGTGTAATATTAAATGATATCTTTGTTCGCAGGTATATCGGTAACAGCTCAGTGGGCGAGCGTTTGCCTTGGAAACAAGGTGCGCAGGTTCGAACCCCGGCTCGCACCTCTGATTTCTTCAATGAATCATGTGCGAATCGTCTTTGTGCGAATGTTACTAGCTTTCGGTGAAGGAAAAACATCGTGATGAAACCTGCATGCCTGAGAAAGCCTAACTAGCTCTCGAATGACGTGTGAAGTCCGCCAACCCGCACTTGGCCAGCGTGGTAGACTATGGCCTAAGCCCCCTCATCTTGAGGGGAGGCCCGTGCCCAGCAGTGGGACATAAACAAGGGCTGGTATTATTATATTGTTCGCAGGTATATAAATACAGATGTGCTTACATCTTTTATTCTAAATTTATTTTTATCACAGACTAGTATTATTATTTAAAGCTAAAAAGGTTTTGGTGTCATTAATAAAAGCTAATTAAGTCCACCACAGGCTGCCTTTATCAAAGATTCAGTAAGAGTAACAAGCTCATAGGTTCGAGCCAAAAGATATTTAAAAGTAATGCACACAGCGTTGCATTTTGTATGATACGGTCCACGGTGGCCACGGGGATGGCCGGAGAGAGATTTAAATTTGTTTTGTTTTCGAGTCGTTTTAATCCTACAATCTGACTGAATTACGAGAAAAAATGGACGCTCATAATAATAATACTTCAAAATGTATTATCATCATTTTAAAATGCTTAATCTGATTACAGTATAATGTTTAACTTACAAAAACATAATACAATTTCATTGGTAAAAATAGTCTATATATTAAGATCAATACGCGCATTCACACCACAGCCCTGAAAGGGGTTAGCGTATGTACGTTAGCTATTGCAGTATTTCCACCTTTTGATTTCATAGCACACCTTTTTTAGGGTTCCGTACTTAACAGGTAAGAAAACCCTTATGGTGAGACGCGTCTGTCTGCCTGTCACACCTATATATTTCAGGAACCTTAACCACCTATATATTTGCAACTTGGAATAGTTTTAGATCTTACTTACCCAACCTCATCACAAATGAAAAAATCTCGTTACAGAGCTGCGGTTGAAAAGTCTAAATGTATTTTATTGCAGAGAGTAGTAGATAAATTAGACAGTGAGGGGCCGTGGTCTCCTTTGTACCATGAGTTTAAAGCTAATCGATCAATTGACTCAGCTTATATACATAACATTAAAATTAATGATACACATACTACAGGTATAGAGGAAACCACGGTAGCGTTACTCGATACGCTCATCCCTGACGATGACACAGAAAGCGACAACGATTATCATCGCCAAATAAGAGCGTGGGCTGCAGAGCCACCTCTCTCACCGTCATCCGACTTACCATCGATTATTGAATTCCAGAACGTCGTACGAGCTTTGCCTTTAAATAAAACCTCCGGTGAAGATAAAATATCTAATAAAATGATTAAAGAAGCATGTAGGTCTGCAGGCGACTCAATGTTAACCGTTTTTAATCGATGTATAGCGGAAGGCGTTTTTCCGCGGGTATGGAGATGCAGGTTTATTCGGATTTAACCCAAAAAGTGGACAAACCCCCCGACGACCCGAAATCATATCGCCCTATTACGTTACTGCCAGCGCTTGGAAAGCTCTTAGAACGCCTTATAGTCCCACGCTTGTTGCCGGGTGGTCCTACGTTTAACCAGAGGCAATTCGGTTTTACACCCGGAAAATCGACTATCGACGCGGCCATTTCGGTTAGAGCAACTGTAAGTCATTCCGAATTCAAGTACGTGCTTGGGATATTTCTTGATATATCCGGCTGCTTTTGACAACGCATGGTGGCCGATGTTACTTCTCAAACTGAGATCTCGCGGATGTTATGCAAACATTTTTTTAATTATTTGCTCGTATTTTTCTCAGGGAACGACTAAACTTAAACTTGTTCACCATTCCGTAACTAAACCGCTAACGATAGGCTGCCCACAAGGGTCTGTTTTGAGCCCGTATCTGTGGAATTTTGGTTTTGATGATTTCTTAGAAATACCCCTCCCACCTGGGTGCTCCTTAACAGGATACGCGGATGATGGTCTTCTTTTAATACAATCGAACACTAGATCAGGTCTTGAAAACTCGGCGGAAACTTGCCTAAATTTAATATCCGAATGGGGTAAACGTAACCGGCTTAGTACCGGAAAAAACGTATCATCTTTTATTTAAAGGTAGTCTGGTAGGCCCACCGCGGATAAAGTTCAACGGCACGACTGTTAAAAAGAAGAACTCAGTCTGTTACCTTGGTTTAGTATTGGAACGTAACTTCTCGTTTATTGAGCATATAAGAACCGTTGGGGAAAAAGCCAAACGTAACTTCTATGCCCTTACAAGAATATCGACATCGACTTGGGGACTTTCGTTCAACACGTTGAAAATTATATACGTAGCCACTTATCTGGGCTGTATGTGCTACGGTGCCCCTGTGTGGGCTGACAAGGCTACATTAGGGGCGGCACGCCGTAAATTGCTTCAAAGTCAACGTCTGGCGTTGATATTTTTGTGTGTGGCATACCGAACGGTCAGTACTGAAGCGTTACCAGTACTCGCGGGCGTACTTCCGGTTGACTTAGAGGTACAGAGACGTGCGGCTATGTATTATTCCACTCGTGATAATATGAATACTGAATTCCTACCAACACGTGACCGCGCCAAGATCTCGCGTTTGTTTAATTCTCAATTGGTAGTTAATGAAGACCTTCTAACTGAATGGCAAAGCAGATGGGATTCGACTTCGAAGGGACGTCATTTGTACTTATTTTTCCCGAATGTGCGTGAACGCCTTGCTAGAGCGTGGATAGAGGTGGACCACTGTGTCGCACAATTCTTGACGGGGCATGGCAACTTTAAGAGTAAACTATTTTCCTTTAATCTAGTGCCTTCGCCTCTCTGTCAGTGTTCTACGATAAATAATGAATACGAACAAACTGCCCATCATATACTTTGGGAGTGCAGTCTCTGGCAACATGAGCGTAGCCTTATGCTAGACAGTTTGGTTGTGACATCTGGAGTCGTATATTACATGGACCTTGTGGCGACTAAGGAGAACTTCCGTGCGTTCAAACGTTTTTGTCATACCTATTATTGGAAACAAGTTTGAAAAATCAAATAGGCCCCTATAAAATATTAGCAGAATCCGTGGTGCCTTACGGGTGGACTAGCCTTCGTTGGTCCGCCTGTAAGAGTCTTCTTTTTAAGGTTGTATCGACCGTTTATTAATTATTTGCTTGTCTCCCGCTTTGCAAAGGAGGGAAGTGGAATATATGTATTTCCAACTCCTCCTATCTACCTTTTTAATTAAATTTGTTGCGGGTTCCAAGACAATTTAGCGTTTCCCTGGGACTCGCCGAGGGTCAAACCTTGATGTCTTCAGTGGTGACCACTGTAGATCCTGGCTTACAGGAGTAACAGTGGTGGGAATGAGTGGTGGGATTAGTCCCAATCAAAAAAAAATTAAAAAAAAAATTTTTCTTTATCTTTTCTTCTTTTCTATATTTTTTTAATGGGGGTCGAAATGGTCATTAAAATTTTAAAGTGAGACTACAGCTATATTCAGTGGGGTATCATATGAAAGGGCTTCATTTTCACATTTCAAAACAGATTTTTATTTTGGTTTATGTCACTTTGTTTATGGCTGATAAACAAAAATGTCAAAAAATGACCCCCCCCCCCCGCATCTCCAAAGTTTGTGGAGGGAAAAATAAGAAATAATTATGGGTAATACATGGCCATCTATACTTTACAGAAAAAATAAAATGATCTGTCTAAGTAGTTTTTAACCGACTTCAAAAAAGGAGGAGGTTCTCAATTCGTCTGTATATATATTTTTTTTTTCTATGTATGTTCGCGCATAACTCTGGCAATTATGAACCGATTTGAAAAAATCTTTCTTCCATCCATTCTTTAATCCGTTAATTGGGTCCCATAAAAAAATTATTGCTTAGTAATAAGTAGTTCCTGAAAAAACAAGAATGGTGACTGCGCACTGAGAGTTGCAAGAAAGCCTATATAGATGACGTTTTAGTCGCTCGGACTCGCTCGGTCGGATAAAAATAGTCACAACTCTGGCAAATATTTACCAATTTCAATGATTCTTTTTTTATTCGAAAGAAGAAACCACTGTATTGAATCTGTATGAATTTTATTACAACCGGATAAGAACTTCCTGGAGGACCATGAACGATGTGGAGGAATTTATCTGGTAAAAACCATAAAACTGATGTTCTCCATTACATTGCTCTGACAATTATGAACCGATTTCGATGATTCTTTTTTTATTCGAGAGAGTAAACTACTATGATGTTTCCATGCAAATTTCATTACGACCGGATATTTTTTTCTGAAGAAACATGAATTATGTAAAACTATGTAGACGATAATGTGATCATAACCTACCTAGATAATTTTACGGTTTTCGATGGTTCAATCTTTATATATGAAAATATCACTAAATAGTTTAAAATAAAATCTTTTTAAAAAAAAATTGAACCGACTTCAATATTACTGAAAAGTATAAAATAATTTAAATATTATTGAAGTTGGTGCCAAATATACACAGCAGGTACACACCAACTTCAATAATATTTAAATTATTTTATACTTTTCAGTGATATTGAAGTCGGTTCAATTTTTTTTTAAAAAGATTTTATTTAGACTAGCTTTTTGGTAATCCTAAAAAAAACTTCGACAAAAGAACTTAGTTATGCGTTTTTTTTTTGCTATCTGAGGTTTTAGACGAATAGTAAAATAAATTTAATAGATCCAAACATAATATGGAACCTTCGGTGCACAAGTCCCACTGGCACTTGACCAGGTATTTTTTCATTGTAATACCTACATGTTCATCTTGCACGCCGTCGCCTCCACTCCTGCAGAGCTCCTACACCACTCCACCATACGGAGTGGCTTTTACTGATGTTATTTTTATAAACAGCATACCAACACATTTTAGTTAGATATTCTTAATAATAATACTAGCCCTTTTTTGGTCCCACTGCTGGGCACGGGCCTCCCTCAAGATGAAGGGGCTTAGGCCATAGTCCACCACGCTGGCCAAGTGCGGGTTAGTGGACTTCACACGTCATTTGGAAGCTAGTTACGCTTTCTCAGACATGCTGGTTTTACCGAAAGCTAGTAACAATCACACAAAGATAATCCGCACATTAAAGAAATCAGATTTGCGAGCCGGGGTTCGAACCTGTGCACCTTGGTTCCAAGGCAACCGCTCGCCCACTGAGCTGTTACTAAGATATTCTTAAACTAATTAATTATACCGGCACCGGCAATAAAATTAAAAAAGAAACACAACAAACTCGCTACACTTTAAGAAAATAAACTGAGAAATCGTTCTACTTACAAATAGGTATTACATTAAAACTTTTAACATTACCTACATTAAAAGTCAGTTCAGACGTAAAGCGATCCAAACACGAAGTATTCGCAGCGAACCCCCACCCCCGCGTCGCGTCCGGGTGGGGGGTTGTGAGTCCAAAACTTTGATGGTCCGATCAGGATTTTTCATCTCCCGACTTATTTGAAATTATAATTCGGCGCGAAGAAATCAAATCAAAATTCCATTTAAACTTGGGATTTCAATATTTGTTTGTTACGCAGATGTTCGTTATGGTAATCGTTTGTGGGTTTGACCAGCGGTCGGACGGTGTACGGCTTAACTCTGATTTACGAGTCGCCCGAAAACGAGCAGGGGTGCCACACTGCTCTAACTAGCTCATTCATATCAAATTTAATCGTTCCTTAAATTAAACCTACTTGTGCTAGATAAAATTATTACTTACCATCCTTACAAATCATCAATTAAACAGAAACAGGCTATTCACAAAGTTTTGAACTTTTTGTTTTTGTTTCAACTACAGAAATATCAAAATAACTGCACTTGATAGTATTCACAACAAGCGCAATGCGTCATGGTCACGGGCTTTCCCCCGCCGCTTGCCGAGGTCACCTATCACTGCCGGGCGCATGGTCATGTATTCAGTGGCATGGTGAATACATTTTCCGTAATTTTGTGGTGGAATATTTGATAAATTAAAAAAAAAAATATTTTTTATTGTTTAAATATGATCTATTAACGACTGATTATGTAATAAAATTATAAGCACTGATTAAAAAAATAACCTGTATATACTTACACTGTAAAACATCTCTTAATACTCCTCTTTTCTATCTCTAAATAGTATAAAACAAAATTTCTATCTACCTGTAAAAGAGATGTTCCAAAATGTATGGAGCCTAGGCTAAGACTTTGTACACTATACTCTAAAATAGGGAAACACACATAAAACAGTTTTTAACTATCCATTTACTTTAATTTGGCTTTAGTTGCTTGTAAAACTTAAGATATTTTACTTATAATTGCAACACATAACAGAAAACTGGCATGGCGGAAACGTGTCACTGTCATGTGTCATTTTTATTATCAATGGCGTTATAAGTATTTTCATTACAGTACTCTTTGTATTTTTGTTTCTGTTTTCTCATACTTCATTATAATAATTCAAATATCAATGATAATCAATTCACTGCATACAATACACGCATACAACCAACTGTGACAGCAGCAGTAGCTATTCAATTCGACATCAGTGAGACGCCATCTTAGGACGCCATCTTGAATATAGATATAAAACAAATGATAATTATAATTAAAATTAAAATTACAACTATAATAGTAATTTAAACGAAATATTTATATTTTTACTGGATTCTATGGATTTGTCTCGATTTGTTGAGGTGGTGTACATATTCCTAGCCCATTTTGCAACAACTCCTTTTTATACGCTGTTGATTGCGTTTTAATAATTTCTTCCGGAAGGTTACATACATGAAATATCGACCTTTAATAAATTTTGGTGGAAGAAAGAGGTGATACTTGTTTCGAGAGTGCCGCGCACGTACATACCACCTCAATTCCATATATTCTGCAATTAAGCATCAATGAGTAAACAATGCTGTGTTCCGGTGTATAAGGCACCGTAGTAGGTAAATATAACGGGCTTAAGAGACTATTAAGGAATGTCTCGCGTGACGAGCAGCAGTACAATTCACCTGTCAGCAGGCAACTGTGACGCTTTGGGCGAAGGTCCTGCATGTCTTGTGACTCATCATCACCAGCCGAAAGACGGCCAGTGCTACCCATAGGGCACCCGCTTGGTACGACACAATGGACGGCAACTGACTATTTGCATCCACCGGTTGTGGTCTCGTCACTAGGTGGATTTAAAAATGTTGGGCAGTTACGACGTGGTAACAATCCAAGTCTGACCTCCAGCCCTCCCAGAAATATAATGACGCAACCCTGTGTTCTTGTAAAACTTCCAGCAAACATTATCCAACCGTCAATATTGAGTAAAACGCTTTTAAAATGTAATTATTGGGCTTTTGCTCCGACACTACAATAAAATAATCGTTTTCTGATTGTTTGGTTGGTACAACGACTGACCTTGGAAGGTCAGGTGGTCGTTATTTTTAGTTTACGTGATATAAAATAATACACGCAACGTTTGATGCATGTAGTCTGGCGGAAAGAGAAAATCGGTTAAACAATCTACCAAGGTCAAGGTCGAGTGACCTTTGAAGTTTTTTCGGCCACAGACAAGTCTTTAATTGTGTTAGGCGCGCGTGTAAATAATAATTTATTTTTACGAAAATAAATTCGCTTTTATTTTTACCTTTACGAATTCCGTATGGTAATATTCCTTGGTAAGATAATAATAACACTAAATATTTCTTTAACTCTTTTTCACAAAAGCCCTCAAGTTCAGACGGGACGTAGACTAAATTATTATGGTCTGATACCCCTACATAGTAACGCACCTTTAGTAAAATAGTTACAAAATGTTCTCATAAAACAAAGCACAGTTTCAAAGAAATAATTATTATATTATATTTAGTTACTTTACTCTAAGTAAAATGGATACCTTTATGAAAGCATCCAATGTCAGACGTTTAATAATTGCTTCTGGAAAGGAAAATAATAATGGGCTTTATTGTAATAACATTCCTTCGAAGTATTTTTGGAATATAGTCTACAGGAATTTTTAATTTAATAGCACCTGTCCGGGTTGACGAACTCGCCAAATTTTGAAAAGAATCTAATAGAAGAAAGGAAAACCAAAGAAGACTTAAAGAAGTAGATACGAGTAGGATATAGTGGTTTTCTAGGTGGTAGGTTCCTTGTGCAAGGAAAAAGTCAAATATTGCTGTATAAATAGCACTGTAGCTGGTGAAATTACCGGATACCGAGAGACTTCAATCCAATCAATCCAATGTCTTTAGGCAAAGCGTTAGTGATTCTTCTGGTGCTGCAGTGACTGCTTACCACCAGGCGGGCCGCATACTTGTTTGCCACCTTCTTGGTGGTATAAAAAAGACCATGAAATACAATAATGTCGACCCTGTTTAGACTGGGTAGGGTGAAATTATTACGATATGATTAACCATGAGGTTAATCTAAATTAGCAACATAGATGTATGTACTCAGTACGATATCATCATCATCATCAGCCGGAGACGTCCACTGCTGAAGATAGGCCTCCCCGTTAGAACGCCACGCCAGTACGATATAATAGTTGGTTAATAATTGTCCTTATACATAAAGAAAATAGTAAGATGACTATTTACACAAACGTAATCAATTGACTGAACCAGTTTCAATAAATTACCATAAAAGCAACAGTATTAACACAAGCCTTTGAAATGTTTGAATGCGCCATATTTAACAGATAAAAATATTCAAAGACTCGCGCGAACCATTCAAGCGTAGATCGCTCCAAATGGAATAGTATAAAAGAGCCTTTTCACAGTCTACCGGAGTGGTTTTGTTTTAGTTGCCATCAGTAATTTTCTTAATTATACACTTGGAGTGAGGCGGCGGGCTGAAGGGCTTTCCCACGAGTTTTCTTGGTGTTATTTAATTTTTACTTAAAGTATCACACGCCATCAGACTTCTAAATATGCTAACGGCAGTTCACGGAGCTTTAATAACTTTACTCACTTCTAAGATTAGGATAAACACGGGGATGTTGCGTTAACTTTGATACTACCTACAATCCGATCCATTTATACAGTTACAGATATAAATTAATACAGTTTTTCAACTTAAGTACTTATAAGCACTTCAATGGAAGTAACAATCTAACAAGTATATTAGCCGACTATTTACTTTAAATAAATAATAAGGATCAACGGGTATAACTGCTACCGCAGTTAAACCCGATATTATATGATAATAGGATTCATTCAGCAAACACTTGCTTTTTAAATAATATTCTGTAATAGGTAAAAAAAATCTAATGTCCATACGCTGTACTTTGGCCATAATTGTTTTAAATAAATCTGGATGGTAAAACTATTTTTAGAAACAAGTGGGTTTTTTTTCACTTAGGTAAGCTTTTGTTAACTTCGCCCGGATAAATAAAGTTCCAGAAAAAAGAGGAGATAAGATAAAAATTGAACCTAAATCTCGAGATTATTGCCGACATCCAATATTATTAGAAAGAAATGAATATGTTATTTATAGTGCTTTACATTTCAATAAAGGCAAGGTAAATAAAACGAATAAACTGTGCTCAAAGGATGGGACAAATGGAAAGATATGAACGTAGATAGAAGCTCAATAAAAGCTCCATTATCTTATAAGTGGCATGCAACCTATACTAATGCCTATAATACTTTGACCTATGATGATATTGGGCGGTGTACACAAGAAAAAGGTTACAAAAAGCAATTAATAACAATGGTTAAGCACCGGAAAATAAATAAGCTGGCCGGCGGCACGGTAAAGAATTCCGTCGAAAAAAGTCACTTATTTTTTCTTTACAAAAGACGATTATCAGAAGTTATTCTGACAGTTTCAGTTAAGACTGGGAAGAGAATATTTGGCATCGTTTATGTACAGTTACAATCCATTTTTGATCCGTCTTATTATTAAGAAATATTGCGTTTAAGCAATATCAGCGATACTTTCATCTAATTACACATTAGGGAAATGTGAATCAACGAATATGAATAGTTTTGTTAAAGTGGGGTGTCCTCGAGGCAGTCGCCAATCTGCGTTGTCGCGAGCACCGAGAGTGTCGGGGAGCGTGCGTTTCTGCTCGCGTTTGCTATCCTGCACTTGGCCAGCGTGGCGGGACAAAATCTGGTGCCCAACAGTGGGACATAAACAAGGGCTGATTTTATAAACCGGCTTCAAAAAGAAGGTTCTCTATTCGACGCGTATGTATGTATAATAAAAATGCGTAATATTAATATATGTTGGTCTACGTGGGCTTTTAAACAAATTTACCAAATTTTATGAGTGTATGTATGTATGTATGTAGGTTTGTCCGCAGATTTCTCAGAAACTACAAGTCCGATTTCGAAAATTCTTTTTATAGTAGTTAGAGTATTTTTCAACTTAGGGTAGAGTATATGTTTCATCAAAATCGGTTCAGGAGTTTAAGAGATATACGCTTTTTATGTTTTACTAAGTTACTGTAACGTAGACGTTTGAGTTGCGTGATAGTGCTGATACCTACTTTACTAAAATAAAAGTCACTAAAAAGTGTTAAATCGATGGCTCCTACGTTAAGTATCGTATGTGCAAAACCCGCACTTTACAGGAGAGCGAATTTAAGATATTTTTCTACGCTTGTTCTTTAAATTTGAAGCTATTTGGCTGAAATTTGTACCAAACATAGAAAATGCCTTATTTTACCGAATAGTATGAAAACAAACGTTTAATAATTATTCGTTTTAGAGATATTGTTGTTACGCTTTTATACGATGGAAATCTGCAGTATACAAATATCGTAAGTATTACTTACGATTACATACGCTGCAATTCAGTAAGCAGAAAATATCGTATATTTTACTTACGATGTTTTACATCGACATTAATTTGGCATTAAGAGACATACTATATTTTACTTTCTCCATATTAAATGAAATAGGTGATTAGGTCAACAAAATATTTAAATAATAAATAAAACAACTGAACTGAATCTAAATTACTTTTTTAAAATATTTTATTTAGAGGTCTGACAACAAAGTAGGTAACTCACTAGCTCTAACTCTCGCAGAAAAATCAACACAATTAAAACAATAATAAAACTTACAAACGTAATTACGATTGCCTGAAAATAATAATGCTCTTAATATTTCTTTGGTAAAATAAAATTTCTTACAAATACCTAAACAAACACTTTATTAGAGCGTATGATAAGCTTTATTATTGGACATAGAAAAACTTTTAAAATAGCTTTGACTATCATAAAATAATTACTTATAGTTAAAAAAAAAACAGAAACATCAACCTATAATACTGACATTAATAACAACCTTTAATAACAGTTAGACAACAAAAGTAAGAAATAAAAATGCGTACCGAAAAAAATAATAATAAAAAATTAACAGAATTAGTACAAACAAATCAACAGAACGGAACGAATTCTTTTTATAATATATAAATTCTTTTTAAGTAAGTTAAAACCTTATAATATAAATTCTAAAACAAAATCCTTAATCTGAATCATTCCGAGTCAATGTGTGCAGTTTGACTCCACTGGGAGGTTGGCGTAAAAATTGTGATGAATAGCTGGAATTACACCTCTTGTAACTCATTAAATCATCGTTTATTATTGAAATGAGTTGAACTAATTTTATGGATTATATCAACCTCAAGATACTGTAAGCTCTTTCTGTGTAGATCGACTAAGAATAATAATGATAAAAGCTGAGGGTACCCTAAGACAATTATGACGTATAGGCAACTACCACCTCAGTCCACTCGCGACCATGAATGCTGTAAAGTGTTCAAAACGTCGGGATATTAAAATAAAAAATAAACTGGGATATAATACATAAAATTATGTTCTTTTCAACGTTTGTTTCAATTTAGATATATGCAGCTTATTGTAAAGTAGGCCCACAACAACATCACTTTCATTTCGTTGTCATTCGTCTGGTATTAGCTTTCTGAGATCTGTTAGATCATACTATATTACATGAAGTCTATTTGGATCTACAGAAAGTACGTTTAATTTCTTTATTTTTTCCTCTGAACAGTGAACACCATCACCATGTTACGAGTATGTTGAATAGTTTGGAAATAACATGCGGAGTTGTATACTCGGACCTTGTAGCGACTATGGAACATTTTCGTGCTTTGAAGCCTTTCCGCCATACTTATTATTGGAAACAAGTTTAATAGTAGAAAGCTTCTCTTCAAATCTCGTAACTTTCGTGGTGCCTTACAGGTGGACTAACAAGGGTTCGTGCACCTGTAAGAATCTTTCGTTCTGAGGTTATATCAATCCGTGTGATTGTTATTTGTCTCCCGCTTTGCAAAGGAGGGAAATAGAATTTATATTTCTTTTACTCCTCCTATATACTTTTATAATTATATTTGTTGCGGTTTCCAAGACAATTTTGCGTTTCCCCGGGACTCGCCGAGGGTCAGGGCGTCTTCACTGGTGACCACTGTAGATCCTGGCTGACATTCACAGTGGTGGGAATGAGTGGTGGGAGTAACCCCAAATTAAAATAAGTCCCACAACCGTCCTACATCTGTAGCAACTACTCCCACACTTTTCGACATAACATCTGAGAAACATTACATTATATAATATATAATACAGAAAATTACATTACCAATAAAAACATTCTCACAATCTGTGTCCAAAGGACTAACATTCACAGCCTGGATAAGGGATGAGGTGTTTGTATGATTCCCGGGTTATTTTTCTTAATAGAGTGGTCCTGAAATATATTTTCTGCACCATTGTCATTTCGTTCTGAATGAGGAGTGTTACTGTTTACGGTGGGTGGCGTGATAACTAGTACGTAACTATTAAAATCCAAGGTATAGGTCAAACTAGCTTCAAGTGTGGTTTTATTTAAATCTGGCATAAGCTGTGACTAAACTTGCATGGCACTTACTTCATCTTCTTCAAACTTCGATGGTTAAAAACTTCTAAATGTTATCAAATCTTAATCTGAAAAAAAAAAACTTTATAAAGATGTTTATGTAAATCATACAGTAGTCATAGATCCTAGAAACTTAACACAAAGTATTTTAATAAGTAAATGTTTACCTACCAGAATTGTTATTTCTCAAAAACTACCAGTAGGTAGTTTTTGAGAAATATCTTCTTCCGGCATCTAAGAAAGTGCTTCTATTTCCATGAAATGAGTCCCAGATGGCAATAGAGACTCTAAAATTTAAAAAAAAGTAACAAAAGACAGTACTTTTTTTGCAATTACCACGTAATTTATTGTATGTTAACCTTACCATATCCAATTCTGCAACGTAAATCAGCGTAAATAACACATACGATAAAAGTCAGATTTAAAAATACCACGTAAATAGTCGTACGTAGTACATACGATAAAATAATTGATTCGATTGGCAGCGTACAAAATCGTAAGTACTACATACGATATAATTTGATGACCAAAAAGCAACGTACTAAATTGTATTTGTTATATACGATATTTTTGACATAGTTTAACATAGTTTAACATCGATACAATACAACCCCAAAAGGAACATCACAGAGTCTTTGAGTTCTTGAATTATGTCTCAAATACGAACATGATTTATTTTTACTCATTATCAATCTTATATAGTGATTTAAATTAAGTAAATGGTAAAACGAATTCGTGCCGTGCGAGCGGAGCGTAATTCCCACGTACAAGCCGGTAAGTGATAGATACGATTCGCCGATCATCCGTACTCCCGTGCACCATTACCCCGTATAATATAGCTAGAGTAAATACAATTATTTACGGCGCCCACAAAAATAACATACGCCTTTATACGGGAAAAAACTTTTTCATTTTTCACGTTTTGAAAATTCTGTTAATGGGATTAAAAAGTAAATAACACCTTAATTACGAATTAATGAAAACATGAAAATCATGTTTTTAGACATACGATACTTAACGTAGGAGCCATCGAAATAAACTATTTTTCAAAAAATAAAAACCGAATTTTAAGTAAATTATCTAAAAAGCATAAAATAACGAAAATATATTGAAGTCGGTGTCAGCTCGTGCTAGTCTTAGTTAACATGATGTGCTAGCACCGACTTCAATATATTTTCGTTATTTTATGCTTTTTAGATAATTTACTTTGAAGTCGGTTTTTATTTTTTGAAAAGTAGTTTATTATATTCTTATTTACACACTAAAGCATCATTAGAAAACAAAACCCCTAAGGGAGTGATTATGTAAATTTCAAGAAAATTGCAATTGCCATGTCTTTTATCCCATTTTTCAGTACAGTACTAGAAAACTTTAATAAAGTTTATCTATAACATATTTTCGATACCCGTATCTAGACGTTTAGATTGAGAGAGGCAAGTAAATTGAGAAACTTATACCTATATATGGATGTACGGGGCGTGAATATTGAAATAGTTTGAAAAAACTTGGAACCAACTCCGTGGGAATTTATCGTGTACCCAATTTCGATGCAATAAAACTGACGTTGGAGAAAATAAAACTTCAATTGAAAGTAAATGCAACTCTTCTCGAAATATATCTTCTGATAGACTAGATACATTCTTTTTACGATAAATTTCAATGCTACTGAATATATCATGTAGGACCCAATAATATTATGACCAGATGGGTAATGCCTAAACAAATTTATACTATTTTTTAACCGACTTCAAAAAAGGAGGTTCTGTATTCGACGCGAATGTATGTAATATTAATAGAAATGCGTAATATTCATATATGTTAGTCTATGTGGGCTTCTAAACAAATTTACCAAATTTCACGAGTGTATGTATGTATGTATGTAGGTTTGTTTCTCAGAAACTACAAGTCCGATTTCGAAAATTCTTTTTGCAATAGTTAGAGTATTTTTCAACTTAGGGTAGAGTACAAGTTTCATCAAAATCGGTCCATTAGTTTAAGAGATATAAACTTTTTATGTTTTCAGTAAGTTACTGTAATGTAGACGTTCGAGTTGCGTGATAGTGCTGATACCTATCTTGGTAAAATAAGTCACTAAAAAGAGTAACCTAAACTATTTAAAAAAAAAAAACCGACTTCAAAGTAAATTATCTAAAAAGCATAAAATAACGAAAATATTATTGAAGTTGGTGCAGAATATACACAGCAGGTACGCTAACACCAACTTCAATAATATTTTCGTTATTTTATGCTTTTTAGATAATTTACTTTGAAGTCGTTTTTTTTTTTTTAAATAGTTTATTGTTAGTGACGAGACAAGCAAGATATGAGCCTGATGGTTAGCTTGCTTATAGACAGCTGCATTGCACTGTAGCAATGTTTACACACTGCTGCTTCGCGACAGATATACTTACGTATCATACCAACAGCTGATACAGCAGCAGTTTCAAGTATTTTTAATACGTTAAGTATAATCCAGTTAACTTACACAAAGAAAAAGAATTTTGAAAACAAAGAAACTAGAAATAATGCTGACATTAATAATCTATCTATACTTATAATAAAACTGTAACAGGTCCAATTCTGTACATTGAAGATATTTTGAAAATTATATTTGGAGGGCATTCTATAACCGATACTGAGGCCGAAAATGTAATATTTTTAATTTTTGTCTGTCTGTCTGTATCACGGCTGCGCATCACGCCGAAACTACTGAATGGATTCAAATGAAAATTGGCATGACTTGAGATCTTACTACGAGGTAGGACATAGGATACTTTTTATCCCGTAATCTAGCACGATTCTTTTGGAAGAGGGGATTAAAGTCAAAATGGGCACTTGGTTATACGCTTGGTCCGATTTTATCAATTTTTCTTTATAATTATAATAAATATTAGTAAGGTAACACTCATATAGAGTTGTTATCAAGGTTTTGTAATCGATCGGGTTAAGCGACGTTAGGTAAGGTCATTAAATAGATGGGTGACCGTTTAACGCCATTTGAATTAACCGGTCCGTGCTTCGGAGAGCAAGTAAAAAGTGGGTCCCAGTTTTTAACCGACTATAAAAAAGGAGGTTATGTATTCGATGCGAATGTCTGTTATTAGAAATTTAGTTAACGTAAAAATAGCGCAGGCGGAGCTGCGTGGGTCAGCTAGTATTATAATAAAACTGTAACAGATCCAATTCTGTACATTGAAGATATTTTGAAAATTATGTTTGGAGGGCATTCTATAACCGATACTAAAGCCAAAAAAGATTTTTTTTTTTTTTTTGTCTGTCTGTCTGTATCTCGGCTGAGCATCACGTCGAAACTACTGGATGGATTGAAACGAAACTTGGCATGATTTGAGTTAATACTCCGAGGTAGGACATAGGATACTTTTTATCCCGACATTCGGCACGGTTCCCTTGGGAGTGGGTAGATAGTATATCGATGGAGTGGGGACTAAAGTCAAAATGTGTACTTGGTTATACGCTCGCTCCGATTTTAACAATTTTTCATTATAATTATAATAAATATTTGTAAGGGAACACTCATAGACAGTTGTTAACAATGTTTGGAAATCGATCAGGTTAAGCAACGTTAGGTAAGGTCATTAAATAGATGGGTGACCGTTTAACGCCATTTGAACTAAACGTCTCCGTGCTTCGGAGGTCAAGTACAAAGTGGGTCCAAGTTTTTAACAGACTTTAAAAAAGGAGGTTTTGTATTCTATGCGAATGTATATTATTGAAAGTTTAGTTAACGTAAACACAGCGCGGGCGGAGCTGCGTGGGTTAGCTAGTTAATAATATTGAAGAAGAAAACGACTGTAATATGAATATTATTTTTAAGTAGGTATATAATGGTAAGGATAAATTAGTAAACAGAATACAATGAACTATGAAGTAGTTACAGCATAAAGGTCAGTCTATGTACAAAATACATTCAAAATGGCCATAATTCAGGGGTCCCTCAACAGACAGACGCTCGTGATTGTCGCTTAGAGACAGAGGGCTGGGTCAATATTTTATAAACAACCTCGTCCCGTCCTAATAGTCACAACGGTTCAATCAAGAGGCTGGCCGACGCAAGAAATAAATCAAAGTAACACCCAAATATATTTTGTAGGTAATTGAACATTTAATTATTCAGGCCCAGCACCATCATCATCATCATCATCAGTAGCAGTAGCCGAAAGATTTATACTGCTGTCTAAAGGCATCGCTCTTAGAAAGGAGGGGTTGCCATAATGCCCACGCTTGGCAGGCGTCTTGGGGATCGCAGCACAGCTGGTAGTCCAATAGACGCTGATGTCCGTCTTCTTGTATTCCCTTAGTTGCTTTTTACGGACACCCAACGGGATGAGATGAGAGGGTTCTATCCGGACGTCCCACGGATATATAGGCCCAGCCGCGGGTTTTTCAAATTAAATGATTTATTTTAGGAAGATTTTTTTTGTTGTAGAATTAGATTCCTCTTTTAGAAACAGCTTTGTTAAAAAAACTGTTTTCAAAGGCCACTCGTAACAGTATAATAATACAATTACTCAGTCCTACACAAAGCTTGAAGCACAAAGCTCGCAAATTAAGTATTAACATTCAAATAATAAAAATGAACTTACACAAAACCTGAAAAGTAAAGAAAAAAAGGCGCTTAAATAATATCCGGTTCATTGGAACTGGGCTTAATTATACGCTGTACAAACAGACTGAATGTCTGACGATGAATCAAGAACACAAACAAATGTCGGAATGAAAATAAAAGGTGCTCGAGTATAAAATAATTTATACACATTGAAATGAAACTAATTTTACGGATTATATCGCGGTTTATTTTTGATTTTAATTTCCCGACGTTTCGAATACTTTACAGCATTCATGGTCACGGGCGGACTGAGGTGGTAGCTGTCCATATGTCATAGTTGTCTTAGGGTACCCTCAGGTCTTCTAATTATTATTGTTAGTCCGATCTACGCAGAAAGAGCTTACAGTATCTTGAGGTCTTGCAGTGGAATGCTTGTCTTTGGATTTGACTATGTTTATCACGGGATCCCAAGCTGATGGTAGCACCCAGCCATCTTCTCTATTGAAATTTGGATGCTTTTTAATCTCAATAGCCTCACGAATCATCCTTGGTAGGTAGCGCTGTTCTTTTGCGAGGATTTGTGGTTTGTCAAATCTAATATAATGACGGGTGCGATCCTGAACATGTTCACAGACTGCAACAACAACAAGCAACAAGTGATAACAAGCTCCGAGTTCCGCGCCGCCGTCACTGTGAACGTGTCAAGCCATCCACAGTCGAACGTATGCCTGCTGTATTGCCATATGTTAGAGGGGTAACAGACAAGATTGGCTATATCTTAAAGCGAGCTTCAATTAAAACATTTTTCAAGCCACCAAAGAAGATTAGTCAGTTTTTACCATCAGTCAAGTGCCATATACCTCTACAAGATGCAGGAGTATACAAACTGGATTGTGACTGTGGGCTCTCATACATCGGGCAAACAAAAAGATCGGTAAAAACCCGTGTAAAAGAACATATAGCTGACGTTAAACATCGACGCTATACGAAGTCTGCAGTCTGTGAACATGTTCAGGATCGCACCCGTCATTATATTAGATTTGACAAACCACAAATCCTCGCAAAAGAACAGCGCTACCTACCAAGGATGATTCGTGAGGCTATTGAGATTAAAAAGCATCCAAATTTCAATAGAGAAGATGGCTGGGTGCTACCATCAGCTTGGGATCCCGTGATAAACATAGTCAAATCCAAAGACAAGCATTCCACTGCAAGACCTCAAGATACTGTAAGCTCTTTCTGCGTAGATCGGACTAACAATAATAATTAGAAGACCTGAGGGTACCCTAAGACAACTATGACATATGGACAGCTACCACCTCAGTCCGCCCGTGACCATGAATGCTGTAAAGTATTCGAAACGTCGGGAAATTAAAATCAAAAATAAACCGCGATATAATCCGTAAAATTAGTTTCATTTCAATGTGTAATATTCGCGTAAGTATCAGAAATCATTATAATTTATACAGTTTATCAGGCCCCAGAAGGCGCTCATGAATATCAAAGTAGAAACACTATATCTACCAACGCAAAGAATTATTAGCGGTTTGTTTCGAGATTATCTTTAAATGATTTTTTATTTCAGACTTAGTTTAAAAATATCGTTTCAATGGTTAGGCATTTTTGTAATTATATACCTATTTCTTGAGATTCTTTCTCTTCTTCTTTCATACTCGTATCTAATCTGATTGTTATTACGACAAAATCGTATCAAGTATAACAAACATATTTTATTAATATGATTATACCCTTCACAGGTGGATAGATTTATGATTCCAACAAAGAAACCGGACGATCCAGGTCATATCAATCTCAATATTTTACTCTTAAAAATTAGGAAAGAAAATTTACTATAAACCCCCGCTGGAATATAATAGATGATAAATATCTCCGGATTAGTGGCAGGCACGGTTCTGAATAGATGTCCATTTAAGGCCGACCTTGATGCCTAGATCTTAACCAGGGAGCGAATGTTGTCCGTGGAGTGACCTCTTTACGTCCACCCATTTCTACTTACTCGGTTTCGGCGAAATTCGCTTGTCATTCGAAGGTTTTGAAAAATGATAGCCTTGCTTTAGTAGTCGTGAACTGCGTTGGTCGGTAGGAACGTTTTAAGATCTTGTGTTATGGCAAGTACCCACTAATAGCTGCTGAATAGCATCTAATAAGTCTCGAAGTAGCCGATTTTATAAAATAGATCGCTGAGGAAAATGTATTATTATTATTGTGTCTACCCACCAAAACAAAGGGCTTTATAAGTTTGATGTCTGTCTGTATATTTATCTGTAGCATCACAGCTAATGGATTTGAATACATTTTCTTTTTGGAAATGATTTCATACCTTAATAAAAACTTCGTAATATATGACTAATCGTTTATTATTGAAAATAATAGTATAAATAATAGAAAAACTTTAGCAAACATCCATGCCATCAAGAATTACAAACATAGCAAAATATTAATTTGAACAGAATACAAAAAGAAAGAAAAATCCGCCTAATAAAAACGGCAGTCCGACGGAGTTGCGAGCAACACAGCTACTTGCCAGGACCTAGCCAGGACCTTCGTCAGGCGGCCGATATTTCTCGCGTCCAAGTTGCTGCCATAAAAACTGGAAAGTTCCCACCTTTGCATAAATAGGACCTCTGTAGCAGGATGAACACCGGCCCCGATAGTGGGACCCTCATCGATGTTTATCTGCACAGTGGACAGTCTTTTGGGGTTGACGGATCGGCTGCGTCCGAGGCGAGGGCTTGCCCACTTTTATTCTGAATTTATTGTTTGTCCTCTTTAATAGGATACGCGAAGATTCTGATACTGAGGTCAATATGAGCTGTATTCCAAAAATTTTCTACTGTAGTTAAAATAACTTGCTTAGGCGAATGTTTAAAAAAAACAAGCATGTGTAAAATATAATTGTAACGTTTATGTTGAAAGTAGGGATGGCTATTTTAGTTCCTTCTGTGAGATGTACCATTACATTCTCAAGACTATTATTTAATCGCTATACCACTCACAAAATGTGACCTTTTTGTTGTGTTATTTATTTAAGCTTATGCTTAGAGATTAGATAGGTACATACATAATTGATAGGGATACAAAAATTGTTTCCCACGTCCTAGCTGGCACCTTATCGATGCCTTTAAGTATTATAGTCTTCAGGAAGTATATAAAATACATAAGAAAATACCTAAACTGTAGGCACATTTGCATGTACTAAATTAGGCATGTCAAAATATTTTTTGTCACCAAAATATAGTTTGGGCAGCTTTTTCTCTCTGTGTGGGAAATTGAATTTAACAATGGTTAATGTTACTTTGTAAGCGCTAGTAGCAAACATGATGTGGATATAATAGCACGCTGATGACTTAATACCACCACTGGCACTGGTAACAAGTTTTTTGTGGAGAAAGCTTTGTTCACTATTTCTGTTTCTTAATCTTTATTTATAAACTTACATACAAAATTGGATCGATGTCGAGCACTGGTTTGCGTGTACAATTTTTCTGCTAATAAACCTTACAATGTTTTCGATAACATTCAGAACAAAATTGAAAAAATTATATCGACACGAATGCACCAGTTAAATATTACCAGATAATTCGCCAATTCGCAGCACTGACCGACTGACCTGACAGAATTTATAATTAAAACGAACAGCTTAAAAATCGGTCACAATAAATATCGTCAGATGGACTTGTCCCAACTTGCAATAAGCTCACTGGTCGAAATTCAATTTGGAAAATCAGCATTGCGTACGGGTTTTCGTAACAACATCATGCTTAATAAAGCCAATGACATAACGAACAGGTTTTACATATTTACAAATTTGTAACTTACAACTAGGTAGTTGTAAGTTACAAATTCGTTAATATATAAAACCTGTGTGTAGGTACACAGGTAACAAATATTTGCGAGCAATACTTGGCGCTTAAGCCTAAGGCGCAGAATAAAAAGTTTAGAACCCTGAAGTTATATGATAGGGCGTACTAGGTATACCTTGTAAAACGAACTGCGAAACTGGGTTAGTGCGCGACGATGAATAAAGTGTTCTAAAATGTACAATTTCTTGGTACTACAATAAAATAAAGCAAAACTAGAAATTGTGTTCATAGAAAATACTTGATACATTAGGTAGATTTTATTTATATAGAAATATATTAAATATTAAAAAATAAAGTGTTATTTCTACACTTTTTATCACTTTACTATGTTAAAAACATAAATGAAAAAAAAAACAGCGAAACATCACCCGTTTAACATTTATGTTAAAATTAAAACAGACCTGTCTCGAAAATACTAAGTATACAAAAACATCTTATGTAAAAAATATATTATTTATACCTTGAGAGCAAACTGAATCTGTCGTCCAAATTATAATAATTAATATAAGAGTTAATTTAAACTAAAATATTTTAGTATCGATATAAAAAGAACGTTATATAATACAACATCTTCAAGCAAACAAACAACAACGTGATATTTAATAAATTTTTTACCTCCACAAAACATAATTTGTACCAGGATACAAATTCCATTAAACGCAAGACAATAAACATCCCGATCTTAAGTGCTTCCGCTCACGAAAGCAAAACGATAACAAAAGAAGACAAACACATAAGTACAAAAAAAGATTCGGTAACATGTACCGGCGTTAATGACGACAACAAAGCAGGGATCGATACAAAACTAATAAAGTCAATCGCGAACTAAACGGTCGGGAGGCGAGGGCGATACGGCAAATAGGTCGCGAAGTAAAGATACGGACCTACGTGACCTGAGTCGATATCCCAGTCGATTTGATGCTGACGAACGATTCGCGCGGATCGATTACGATACTGTACGAGATTGAGTTTTACGGGTTGAAAATTTTAAGAAGGTGGGGTATTTACAGAATGTGGATGGAATTTTGATGTAAAAAATATATCGAGTAGTTTGAAAGATGTTAACAACACTGAAGCAAATTTAATTCCTTCTGATGTCATTTACAGTATCATAGACAGACAGAAAGACGTATACAGTAAGTAACTAGCTATAGCATACATAATCTACAACAGCCACCTTTAATTTGACTCAAGTTACAAAACTAAGTTTTTCAAATATTTATATTAATTCGTTGAATAAATATTTTTTTAAGCATGGTTCTTGTTGATCTATTAATAGAATTTAACTTTTAACAGGTACTGAAAACCCTTATTTAATATAAATATAATTACTCAAGTCGTTAAAAGACCTATAGCTCTTTAAGCTCTTTAAGTGAAATTTTCATTTTCGGCTTTTCAACAGTTAGATACAGGTCAAGAATTATGCTTCTAATAGATTCATCCACCTACGCCTAAACAAGATGCTAAAACAAAATAACAAACATCTCATCCGCTTCAGCAGAAAACCATTTTTATATATGTAAACCCGCAAATCAGATAATCCAAATTGGTTTTTAGATGTAAACTCAATTTTGACGTGTATTTTACTTTATCGCGGAGGCAGATAAATTGAGTGAGATACGGTGGAATGTGACGAAGTGCGAATGTTCGATGGGTAAATCTAGGTGAGCGGCGGTGCACAGGAAATTTGATGAGCTGTATTTTAATAGATCGCAGCTCGCCACCGATGGAGAAATCAGAAATCCAAATTATGTAGTTTAAGAAAATTTTAGTATATAGGTATTGTGAGGTAAAGATGTAAGTTGTTGAGCCAAATAGAGTTTATGTAATTAAGTTACAAGAGTGAGACGTTACCATAATAATAAACGCTGCAACAGTTGCGTTTAATTCCGTCTGTTGCATTTGTCACTAAGTCTCACGAGCACACATCTCATGATAAATTACTGAAGCTACCAGAGACCTTCACACCGGAACACGGCAATATTGACACATCGCTGTTTAACGGTGGAGTATTTGATACTCTGGTGGTTCCTACCTGGATGACTGCTTACACAAGGTATTTTTTGGCTATCGGTAAGGATAACTTCAAAAGATGTTTCTAAGATATCTGGACACTGTAGAAGCGGAGGCCAGGTTATGAAGAATTTTCATCCCAGCGGCATGCAACGACGCTGTAGAGAGACTCTGGTCAATCCATTCGGACCTCGCCAGAGTCTCTCCAGCTACATAAGGGACCTACCAACATATTTGTAGTAACCTTAATATATAACATACATTACATAACATAACATTTATAACATTACATTTTCAAATGTTTTCTTCTGTAATCTTTTAGTCCCGAATGTGGTTTCCATATCCGCCAAAGAGTTATTGGGCTGATCTGTCAGAACATTTTAAACGAGGTTTGAAACTATGTACGGTATAGGTATGGAGGCTGTCGAAACGTGCACAAGAATGTCTAGTAATATACACTATAGGTGCACCTATCCTAGTCTCTTTGAGGTAATGGCGTGAGCTATTGTATATTTATGTATAAACAGAAGATGTAGGAGTACCAAACAATACATAAAAGCATAAAAGTTATAGTTTAATCATCAAACATACTTTATTCAACCAATAGTACGCTACATGAAATTACTTATTCAGTGTTAAAGTACTGAGAATAGTGCCAAATAACTGGCGAGTTCTTACAATCAATCAGCGCTAGCACTCTTTGAAATCTTTCAATCAATGCAAGGTCTTCAAAATTTATTGTCACTAACGCAAATCTAATATCTAATATTAGTAGCAGTCGATCAGATTTTTAAAAACGACTAATGTATTTACGATTGCTACCAATCACGAAATAGTGAGATTGTCCATCGTCTGATCCCTATGCAATAAACTTAACAAGCTCAAAATTTTATCTGAAACCATTTAATTTTGTCACATAAAGCGACTCGAATATAAATATACCCCGAAAAAAATTAGATTCAAAATCGTGTCGTAATTTACTATTCCCAATGTATTGGATTCTGACCTTATTTTAATAAATCCAAGTGAACAGAGCAGAAAAAAGTTAAGAATTTGTTCACGAAACGTTGGGCCTGATAAGTGGGGTAAAAGATAGCTAGTGGACAATCTATTCGGATTTGGGGGACTGAGCCGAGTGCTGCGTCCGCAGACAAAGATGTGGTGTCAAGCGTAAGAAGTCGAAAACTTAATTTATTGAGTCCATAGGGGCGGACAGCAGTATTTAATTAAGGTGAGGGCAGTTCAAATACCATTACATGTAATGTCTGGAAGCCATAATATAATATGTCTTACCTCTTCATACATATACATACATATATATGTTTTATGTTATATTCTGAAGGCAACACACACAGGCATTGATTGTTAAAATTATCAGTTTAAAATTTCGACTAAAAAATCTTAATATGTAAGCTCACTAAATTTTTGACCGGATCTTTACAGTTGAGACCGAGGTCTGATCCTGTGGTTGTAAAAAAAATTACAACTCAAAAGTGATAGCGCTATGCCTATTTGGAAAAAAAATTCATTTTATACTACTGAAATGAAAAAATATTTACTATCTTACTTATATCATTTTTGATGTTACTATTTGGCAATATTTCAAATCTCATTTAAGTACCTACCAAATTGCTTTTATAAAATCTTTAATTAAAATATTCACAATCGCTTAAGTTTGTGCCTCGATGCATGGAGCAGAATCACCTTTTATCAGGTCACAGGTTTGAGGAAGGGTCGTGTGATTCTTCCAGGCTAGATACCGACCCCTGAAGTTATCATTTATGTTTTAAATTATAGTTTCCACTATGTACTTTGCTAAGTAAAGATGAAAGCCATTGGATTTATAGTTTTTGAAAGAACTTATCTTACTAATCTTTTATCAAAGTTTTTAAACCATGTACAATAATAATATTGTTGAAGGTGAATAGGGTAACAAGATACAGTTGCAAGTAATTTAATGTTGGACTAACTTACAAACAAATATGGAAGTGTACTCAAACGATAGGAAAATACAAAACACTAACGCAAAACTAAAAATAATTGGGATATAAGTAGTAGAACCATACTAAACTAAGACTAAAGTGAATATACGCTTACATAACAATATATCATCTTATCTGAGTTTATTGTTTTTGGAAACAGATAAATAAAGTTGCGACATTATCGACACAAATTCTCAGTTAAATAAAAGCGCAATCAATAACATGCAACAACCTCTTACATTCAAAAAATCACTCAGTATCTTCAATCGTACCATCAATCTATACAAGATTACTAAAACTAGGTTAAATCTAAACAAATCGCGGCAACTGGCTTACAGAGCAATCACTCAAACAACACGGTCGATTGAGCAAAGGTCAATTCATTAGGGAGCCGCACCGACTTCCGCCCTTTCAGATCGAGACCAGTAAAATAAATCCCAACGCAGCCACGACTTGTTGTGGACTTTTATACCGAGACCTTTATAGTTTTAAGAAAAAACAACGCTTGCAGATATTGTCCAAA
Organism: Furcula furcula; assembly: GCA_911728495.1. Classification (NCBI taxonomy): domain Eukaryota; kingdom Metazoa; phylum Arthropoda; class Insecta; order Lepidoptera; family Notodontidae; genus Furcula; species Furcula furcula. Next base: position 30,648,728 of record OU452245.1, on the reverse strand, counting down.
GTCTCAAGAGGGCTTGATCAATGTAATTAAATACACATCAGAGTGTTTTATTTTATAAAAAAACTAAATAACGAAATTAGAACTAGAAACTGGCTTAGGCTATGGCAGGGATAATGAGCCTAATATTTTGTCTAAGAGTTTTGTAGTAGAAATAATTAAAACAAAACTGTAAGGAGACACTTAACTAATAGAAGAACTTAACTATGGAAAAGACAGCCTTTAGCGATAAGACCGCGATTTGTACCATTAATAATAGGAATTCTTTAAAAGTATTAGAGTTAGACGTATAAATTATAAAAACAAATAACGCGACTGCAAACAAAACGGGCTTAAACTACATTATACATATGTAGGTACGTAAAACGTATACACATGTATGTTATATTTACACTTGTCTCGTTATAGCATTTCATTTGATACCCATAATGATGTTTTTGGAAGTAAAAAAATACAAAATGGCCACAAATTAAAAAAAAAAAATTCTTTATTGTACACATACACACAAAACACAGATAAAATACAATACATAAAAGAAGTACAAAGGCGAGCTTAACTCAAAATTGAGTTTTTACCCAGAGTGGTAGAGGAAAAGGAGATTAAAGTATGAGAGAAAGTGAAGTGTACAACTAAGAAGGATAGGTAGAATAAAAAGTTAAATAAAGTTGGCACCTACTTATATTAAAAACATAATTATAGTCTATATAGTAGGTGCGTTACTAGGTGGTAGGTTCCTTGGGAACCCTCCAGGTAGGTGCCACCGCAGTGTCAGATATTGTGCCGTCAAGCAGCAGTATGTTGCGTTCCGGCGTGAAGGGCACTGTATCTGGTGAAATTACCGGACACAAAGACTTAATATCTAATGTCTTAAGGGTCGGCAACGATGACTAGTGATTCTTCTGGTGTTGCTAGCGTCTATAGGCTGCGGTGTCTGCTTACCATCAGGCGGGCCGCATACTTAAAAAAAACCTCCTCCTGTGGCATTCGGGTGAAATTAAAAATATATTCTACTAGCTGACCCACGCAGCTCCGCCTGCGCTATTTTTACGTTAACTAAACTTTTAATAACAGACATTCGCATCGAAAACATAACCTCCTTTTTTATAGTCGGATAAAAACTGGGACCAACTTTTTACTTGCTCTCCGAAGCACTGACCCGTTTAGTCCAAATGGCGTTAAACGGTCACCCATCTATTTATTGACCTTACCTAACGTTGCTTAACCCGATCGATTACAAAACCTTGATAACAACTCTCTATGAGTGTTCCCTACTAATATTTATTATATTATAAAGAAAAATTGATAAAATCGGACCAAGCGTATAACCAAGTACCCATTTTGATTTTAATCCCCTCTCCCAAAAGAACCGTGCTAGATTACGGAATCAAAAGTATCCTATGTCCTACCTCGTAGTAAGATCTCAAATCATGCCAAATTTCATTTGAATCCATTCAGTAGTTTCGGCGTGATGCTCAGCCGTGATACAGACAGACAGACAGACAGACAAAAATTAAAAAAAATACAGTTTCGGCCTCAGTATCGGTAATAGAATGCCCTCCAAATATAATTTTCAAAATATCTTCAATGTACAGAATTTGACCTGTTACAGTTTTATTATAAGTACTAGCGACCCGCCCCGGCTTCGCACGGTTGTAATTGAAAAAAAAAAGAAGTGTTTAATTTTAACTTACTGCCTTTGATTATAGAATTTCTTCAAAAATAATGTTTGTAGCTGACTTTTCGTAACGCAATATGAAAAAAATTTATTTAGAAGTGACGCGTGAAAGAGCTACGACCTACGTATAGCTATCTATCCATGGGAAAAGTACTCCACGCTTAGGTTTAAGCCTGCAACGTTGAATCTCTGAATTTGTGATTTGTTAATTGTATTTTTATTTTTATTAGAAACTGCAGACGTGTACCGGTGTACAATTTGGGTGGATTAAGGACAGGAACAGAACACCATTTCTTTAAAACCAATTTATGGAAGCAATACGGGCTTCCTTGTTCGGTTTCATCGTTAAGACGTAGACGGGGGTCAACCGGGGAATTCTTACCCACTAAAACCCCCGCGGCTATCACGTCGGCACATTAGAGCGCGGTCCTGGGATATTTGTCGGGATCTGCACCAGTTGATACCACTCAGTGCCTTGACTTTGAACCCGCCGCCGGAGAGGCACATTATAGTTCCCCGGGAACCTGTCACGGTGCTCACGGTTACAGGGGTCACGGGGGACGCCTTTAATGGGATTTACGGGACCCTGTTGGTGGTCAACCGGGTATGTCGGATTCTTATTCACTAAACCCCGTTGCTACGGCCGTTAAATCAGTACATAAGAAGGAGACCTGGGTTATCCGGTGATATCTGCACCAAGATCCCTCAGTGGCTTGCCTTTGAGCCCGCCACCAGGGGGCACAATAAAGCCACCTGGGAAACTATCATCGTGCTCAAAGATACGGGGATCGCGGGGGAAACCTCCAATAAGTCCCACGGATCCCATGGGGAAGTCAACCTGGGTATTTGGGTTTCTCACCCACTAAAGCTCCCGTGGCTGTCACATCGGCACATGAGAGGGAAACCTGGGTTCTCGGGTGGGTTCTGCACCAGGTGTCCCTCAGTGCCTGGCCTTTGAGTCCGCCACCGGGGGGCAAGCATATTATATCCCAGATTTACCTTATAATATTTGGAATGGTAATGATATATATGTAGAATAAACTTCTCTAGTACTTGATTGTTAAGTATGTACCTCTTTAGGTTTTTACTTACTTAGATAAAACTTCTAAATAAATTCAGTTAATATATAAACCTTGAAAAAATAAAAAAAATATTAAAAATAAAAAGTTTAAAGGTACACAAAAAAATCCCAATGAGAAATTTGAACCCGGACTCTGCTGTGCTTAGAAGAGGCTTTCGTAACCTCCAGACCACGGCTACTCTAATTCTATTATTTGAATTACTTGATCATATTCTTGTTATATTGCATGTAGCGTGATATTTTATCTTATGTATTAAAGTTATACGTGTACAGTACCAAATTTACGTACTAAGCTAATCTAAGTGAAAATATTTGTACCGCCATCGGTTGAGTAATAATACTGCTTTTTAACCCTGTTAAGGGATAAATTTAAAAACAGATCCCCTCAGTGCTTGCCTTTCAGCCCGCCACCGGGGGGGCACAATAAAAAAATAACCTGTCACCGTGCTCAAAGTTTCGGGGATTACGGATAGACCTCCAATAGGCTCCCAGGATCCTGAGGGCGGTCGACCGCGGTGTGTAGGATTCTTACCCTCTAAACCCCTCACGGCTGTCCGCACAAAATATGGGGCTGCACCGGGTACCCCTCAGTGCAAGGCAAGGGCCTTTGAAGCCACTGCCGGGGGCGCATTATAGCCCTCCGGGAATCTGTCACCGTTGTCACAGTTATAGCGGTGGCGGGGGACACGTTTAATATGTCCCCAGGATCCTGTGGGGGATTCTTACCCACTAAAACTCCCGTGGCTGTCACATCGGCACATGAGAGGGGAACCAGGGTTCTCCGGTGACATCTGCATACGTACAATACATGCATATTGTATTCCTACCCAAACAGACATTTTGGAAATATATTTTCACTATTTTATTTTTATTATATTTGGGAAACAAACAAATGATACTACTTATTACTAATATAAGATCCAATAGTACAAAAATCAATTAAGTTTCCACTTATAACTAAATCATAACATTAGAGAGAAGCTAACTAAGTACGTATGCATGATTTTAAATTTAAAAAAGTATTAAATCCAAAAAATATATTAGAAATAAAAAGTGCCGGAGTCAATATGAGTTAAATATTTAAAACATCGAATCTTAATATAAATAAAAAAACAAAGTTTAAAAACACAAAAAAAAAATCCATCCACGGGTAGCGAACCCGGACAGTCCATACTTAGAGGACGCTTCCGTAAACACTTGACCAAGGAACCTTGATTTTATTCTTCGAATTACCCTATCTTATTCTTGTGATATATTTGTACCGCCGTCGGTTGAGTAATAATACTCCTTTTTTACCCTGTTAAGGGATAAATTAAAAAAAATATGAAATACAAATTCAATTAACTTTCTTAACGAAAGTCTGTGCAAAATTTCAAGTCAATAGGACTAAGGAATCGCGTTCTCCCATACAAACTTTGCCCCTCTGTTTCACCCCCTTAGAGATTGAATTTCGCAAAAACCCGTCTTAGTGAGCACCTTTGTCCTAAAAGGAACCCCCATGCAAAATTTGAGACTTCTAGCACTTGTAGTTTCTGAGATTTCGTGATGAGTGGGTTTTTGCTTACTCTTTTATATAATAAGATTGATTCAGTAGTTATTTCAACAATGTCGTAGCTTAAGATGAATCTTCTTCTTCGTCTATCTTGTCGCGTGGCGTCTCTTGATTAAAATAGTAATCGACTACAGTAATTCAGAAGTTTTAGAATAGATTTTAAAATAAACTGCTAGTATTAAATATGTATTATGTGCCTTCATAGTATGATTTCGTGTGATCAGGGACAGTCAAAGAGTATTTTACTGCAACTGGTGATCACCTAAGAGATGGACATTTTTATCTAAAAATAGTACTTGAATACAATTTTGAAAGATATTTATCAGGAGAATAATAATTCTTAAATTGTAAATAATCTAAGATAGTATATTTTACGACAGAGAACTTTACAATTTAACTAAATTTATCCATAACAAACTTTAAAACTACTAAGACTACACACAAAATTAAATTAGAATCCTCTAACCCAACTAGCGGCAAGCTCAAGGAAACCGAAACAACGAATGCCATTAATAACCCAAACTTTATTCATAAAACCGTTTCGAATGCTAATGAAACTCGGTTATTACTTATCCGCGACTATTAAATCCCGTTCTTGGTGCTCGCCCATTCACAACTTGTTTAATTTCGTAGCTAGAACCACGTTGGCAAGGTAAAGGTATACATACACATACACACACGGTCTATGATTATCCAGAAAGTGGCGAAACATTATCTCTGTCCTATGTAAACCTGATACATAGCTAATATTAGCTATACATTTTATAGTATTTGTGAGTCAAATATAGTTCTATATACACAGCTAGTTCTACAGCTGCTCTAGATTAGTTTAAGTGTCTATAAAAATGTTAGTAGTCGCCTACAATTATTGAATGAATGTAAATGATGGAGTGGAATAATTTCTAATAATTCACTAAACAGCGCAATCAATATTGTCAACATCATCTATTAGCTCATTGACAGCATATCATATTTAGTAGGTGACTTAAATTAAATTAATGTTTCTCTATCTTCCCATACTGTATTCAAAATCATTTTTTAGATTATTTTGGCTATTAATTGTGGAGAAAATAAAAATCTTATGATGACGTCTTTCGTATAGCTGAATGAGATCGGTGGTATGTATGTCTATGGCGTCGTCTGTCCCACACACTACGCCACACACACACGCACCCGCACACACTCACACCCAACACACACACTCGCTCTACAGCCCCACAGTTAAAAAGGAAATATTGGCATGAGAATGTATGTATAATGGTAGATGTGAATTAAAAAGTCTGCTCACCAATGATCTAACCAGTGATAATGACAATTAATATAATTTTCCCTAAACTTAGGTGAAGTCAAAAGTACAGCTTATTACTATAAGACTATAAGACCGTGTACAATGCCCTTTATCCCATAGCTAAAATCCCGGTACTCGCGTAATATGTTTCAGGTGAATATTTTATCTCGGCCAAAGACAGTAACTGGAACTTTTACCCTTTCTTTTACCTCTTGTTCTCTAAGACGTGACTTTTAATATCGTCCAGCTTTCTCTGTTGGTGCAATCCTAAAGAGATAAGGTTAAACTTTTTATATTCGGGTAGAGGAGGTACAGATATTAAATTAGGATTAACTTTATCGCCCTAGATAACTTTACGTTCGTCTGCTTGATGCACCTTTCCGCAAATGATGTGCTCACGTACTTTGTACTTCTGCGAGTCCCCTGTGTTCATCCTAATTTACGCAGGTTTTTGTTCACTCTCTTTTGTCATTTGGTTGATGTTTGGTCATCCAAAAACATTACATCAAAATGGATCAATCCGCAAAATCTATAAAATATTGCGGGCATCGGTAGTATACCTACCTAGGACATAAAACATTATACTTATATGGTTCAAAAACACTAAATAAACCATCAAATATTTTGCGTTTTATCTTAACTTGGAATATGTAAATCCGTTAAAATATTCAATTAAAAATAGACGAAGTTTCTAAATCAATAGAAGTACATATTAATACACTTCATTCAAATAACGAAACCCTTCATTTGAATTCCAAAAACAATCCCGATAGTCGGAAAGCTCGCGAGCTGCCAAATAGGGAATTATGTCGTCTAAGGGCCCTCAGGGCTTCTGCGCGAGGTTGATTCGATTTGCGAGACCCTTGAGGTCTGTCCACATAAGTGTTTTAGGTTCACGTCCTTAACTAAGGGCTTGCTTGAATATGCAATCACATCTGTCGATACTAATGTACGCTCCCTTGAGGAAACAAGATTTGATTAGTCGAGTTTCTATGTCATAAGTTGCTGATTATATTGACGTATGTATTGTGTTGTGAGTGTATGTAGTGGTCAAGTAACTGCAATAGAAAGGGGGGGGGGGGGGGATAGAACTATGCAACAAAGATAAGCTTGAATACCTAAAATAATGATTTTCCTTTTTTTTTTGTTTTTTTTTTCAAGTTCATTATTGTTAACCGAGAATTTTGGTTTACCAATTCAATTATTTATCTAAATACAAGTTGTTTGATTTAAGTAGATAGATAGATAAATTCTTTATTGCACACATTATAAGGGACAGTTTACATGAATCAGTAACATTTTAATGTGAGCAAAGGCGGTCTTATCGCTCAAAGCGATCTCTTCCAGACTTCCAGACAACCTTTGTGGAAGGAGCTATACAAAAATAGATTTGCAGTGCAAAGTCATCAAAACAAAAAAAAATACAATTTAAACAAACAAAAAGTATTATATTAACAACAAATAATGTATATAATACTTAGTACATATATAAAAAGTATTATAAACTAATATTTATTTCTAGATATTAAATAAAATTCTATACTTACTTATATAAATATATATTATATATACACATAGATATAATAAAAATGTACCTAATAGTTCATAGTACAGGTAAGTAGGTGACTATTAATTACATTTAATCATACCAGATAGGTTTTTTTTTCTGATATATTGTGCTCAGTGATTAAGATACCCGTAGGTAATGCAAATATAATTTATACTGCACCTATAAAATTATTTAGAGATATCTAAAAACCACTTCATTAGGAAGTTCATTACCGTCTCCAAATCATTTATCAGGTGAGCGAACCAACTCAACTCATCCATGACAGATGGTCTACTCCGCGAAGCCACGGCCAGTTATAGCTGCGATATAGCTGGAAGACGAATGGCAGTCAGATTCCATTGGAGATTCGTAGTTGGTGGAACAAAGCCCCGCCAGCGGAGGGCCGAAGCCGGCAATTTATCATACAATAATATTGGATCAAGAGGTCGCCGGCGAACGGAGACACCAGTCGAGAGCGCGCGAACGCCGAGAAGACTGGGCCATAAGTTATAAGCATTTCCGGCCAAGTATTGCTGTTGTTATTTTTCGGATAAATGATAGTTTTACCACCTGCTATATAAAATATGAGGAATGAGGACATAATATTGGATAACAGTTACTTAAGATAATTAAGGCTTATTTAGAGTTACTTGACACTGACATGAAATAGACTCAATCGACTGCCAGTCGCAACCGAATTTTACAACCAGTTGTAAAATATGAAATAAGAACCACCCTCTTCCCGCAACTACTACAACAAAAAAATATTTTGAGCAAAATGTCATTCTGAACTCAAGTTACAAGCAAATAAACAAATTATGTTGCTTCTAGCTTTCACTATTTAGAACTAGTATATTACCCTACCGGTTAAAACTTAATTAATTTACAATTAAAAAAAACTGAAACTAGAAATAAACGAGCGAGGAACAATAAATGTATGAACACATGACTGATGGCTGATCGGTGGCCAGCCAAAGATTATTATTAGGGTGCAAAATGTCATATTCAACCCTTTTATTATAATGATTCTCGTACACTAATAAACTTCGATCATATACCCGAATAGGCTATATTACAGCAATTTGTTATTGAAACTTGCTCATTAACTTGACGACTTGACATAATACATCCAAATAGAGCAATCTAGAGGAAAGGTACAGCTGAAAGTAATATTACCAAAGTTAAGTCTGCTATTTCATTTAATACAAAGAAAAATGTATTTCGTTCTAATCACGATGGTTGCCATTATTTATTTTGCGTCTAGTTATATTTAAGCCAAGATCGAGGCTTTTAGAATAATGATGAAACAAAAAAGGTGGCGATTCGAGTCTCTCACGCTTCGGTACATAAAATAATGCTGGTTGGAAACTTTTAGTCAGAACACAGGTTTGGAATACGATGTGAAAATCTCGCGTGGTTTCTACTAGTTTTTTTAAGGTTGCTAGCCTAAAAGGAAGTATTCATAAATAAGAAAGATATGTTGTCCTATTAAATACTAAACTGGAAGAAATTCTCTCTATGATGGGCGGTCTAGAGTTCGAAAGTCCATGTGCGTATAGCGCCTTGACTAACTACCTACCTTACCTCTCCGACAGTTAATTATGAATAAGACAAATATATACTTGTATCCTTTGTATTGTTGTGCTTGTGTATGTGTTTGTGAGAACTTATATGTAACTTTACCAACGTGTTTGTAGCTAAAGCATAATGTAATATTGTAACGATATAATAGGGATCTATACTAACTAATAACCAAAAGCGATTGGAGTATATAGATAAAACATAGTGTTTTACTCTTTATCAAATCTTTGATATTCAAATTCAAGAATACCATAAAGCAGAGTTGATAAACGCTCAATCTCAGCGAGTTGATTTGCATGCAGCCTTCAGTAGAGCTCGTTTCGATGCCATATAGCTGGTTCATCTCGTTACGCCGCTATACCGAACAAAAGGCGGAAGAAAGGCTCCCGGATATACGATTGATATAATTTCGAGACGAACACTATATAAATATGCGTCTGAATTGAAACCATGAAATCATAGTTACATACCTAATGCTGCAGATCTAAAATGTTAAAGATTATAAAAATGAGATTAGAGTAGGTAAGTACTCTGTACTCTAGATATTAACGTAGATTCCAACGAGATAAATTACGAGGATATTAACTAATTTAACAAATTTTGTCAACAAATTACAAGCATTACTTATAAGCCAAAATCATCAAACAAAACGAGCGTCGTATCCCTTAGCCCTGGCAAGATCTGGTAAGAACGGGGGTTCTTGCCAGATCGATATCCCCTGTTTTTATTCTCACTGAATAAATTTGTTTGGATATTTGGTAAAAAGCCGGGATAAGTGGGTACTATTTACATCCCAAATGCGTCACGTACGTGGTTCTGACGTGTGCTAGAGTGCTGGATGAATATGGCGATCGTGATTGATCTACACATTACAGCTGCTTTCGACATTCCTTGAAGATGATGATGATAATCGGAGTTATGGTGATTTACAGAATGCTACCGATATCATAAAAAAGAAGATTTATGTCAACTTCGCAGGAAAAAATACAGGGTATAATTGTCCCCACGTTGTCACAAATGCACTCTTCTTTCTTTACTCTCATAGTCCGATGGTCTGAGTAACATTAGACACATTGATAGAAGATTCATTCTCTTTATGTGATTAGCGGTATTACTCGAATAATTGAGAAATACCTGCACAAACTTATTGTTCTACATATCCACGATCTCCCACTTTAGGCGACATGAAACCTATCTACATAATATGTTTATGCAAATATTTATTTTCTAATTTGTGTTCCTCTCCTCACAAAGCTCTAACACAACTACATAAATATTTCTGAAAATAAACTCGTTGTTTTAATAAAACAGAAGCTATAATGTTGTACAGAAGTCACAATCAGGCTTCGATAGCCTTGAACTTGTGAAAACATTCGGGTGAATGGGTTGCTGAATTGAAGAACAAATACCTATGTACATTTGGACTTATACAATTTTACTTGTTATGGTTCTCGTAAGGCGATAACTTTATTTTGTATTGTGGAAATTATTATGACTATGTTCCGCAAGACTTTTGCTTGTAAATGGAGATATGGATAGTGTACTGTTTAAACAACATGGCTGCTTACTATTTTTTGATTAGCAGACATTATTTGGGTCCATTTACAGCCAGGGCAAACATGTAGTTATAAATTATTAGTTTTAGGTTATGGTAATGAATTTAGAATAATAAGAAGCGAAGAGAAGTCATTCCAGTAAAGTTAATTGGCTCAGCTGGAGCCGCACTAATGAAAAACCTACGAGCGTAATGTAAAAATAAATAAATCTCTCGCCACAAATCCTCACATAAACAATAAATAACAAAATTAATCCGTTAATTTGTAACCGTCGTTTGCCGGCTGACTTTGCGACTAGCAATCCCGGATTATTTTCAATGAAACTTTCGATTTTGGACGTCAGTACTGCCAGAATAACTTTATACACATTTTAATTTAACCAACACATTTTGAGTATCGCTAAGGTGTGGCTCCTTTTTTAATGTGATTCGCAATTTAGAGTAGCTTTTTATAATTTTATCTCAATTAAATGTTATATCAAAAAATAATAATGTCCACCTGGCCAATTCGACCACAGCGGTCATTGTTTTACAAGGTAAGTAATCATGAGATAGATATTATAGTGCACGACTGTGTAGATACAAGTGCTCTCTCTTCCTTTACTCTCACAATGCAATGGGATGGAATACCGACACGATCAGGGAGAGGTCAAGCGCAAGGCCGACTTTTTACTTGCTCATCCAACGCATGGATCATCTTACTTTTCAAACACTAAGGAACAATTACACAAAGTCATTGCTCCCGCGGGATTTGAAACCGAGCTCTCCGGGATGCAGAGCAAGTGGATTCCCACTGCGTCATGTAGGCGTCTTACATTAAAGCCTTCGGCTTCGTAAATCTGGATTTTGAAATATCTGTATCCGTAATGGTTCTCAGTTCTCACTAGCTAGGTGAAGTAGCGTGGTAAAAAAACTTACTCAGAGGATCTCATCTCAAATAATAATTTTCAATTGCAATTTATTTAATCTCTCCAAACCATTTACGAAAACAAAAAATAAGAAACTACAAAACGAAACTACATTTCGGAAGAAGTTCATTACAAAGTGATTGAAAGCGTATTGCTCGCAGCTCGTGTAATACCTGTGCTCGAATAGTCTCACAAAGGGATACTAGTTACGATGTCTGTCGTGACCTCTATCAATTTCATGGATTCGATGCTGAGCTGAATCATAATGAGACGCTGAAGGCTGAAGTATTGACCCTATTTATAAGAATCCTCCCTGGTACGCAAGTTAACTATTCGTCACTCACTGTTTTATTTTTACATTCTCAAAGTTTCTTTCAGAGAACTTAAAAGACATATTTGAGGAAATCTATACTTATAATAAAACTGTAACAGGTCCAATTCTGTACATTGAAGATATTTTGAAGATTATATTTGGAGGGCATTCTATAACCGATACTGAGGCCGAAAATGTAATTTTTTTAATTTTTGTCTGTCTGTCTGTCTGTATCACGGCTGCGCATCACGCCGAAACTACTGAATGGACTCAAATGAAACTTGGCATGATTTGAGATCTTACTACGAGGTAGGACATAGGATACTTTTTATCCCGTAATCTAGCACGGTTCTTTTGGGAGAGGGGATTAACGTCAAAATGGGTACTTGGTTATACGCTTGGTCCGATTTTATATTTTTCTTTATGATATAATAAATATTAGTAAGGGAACACTCATAGAGAGTTGTTATCAAGGTTTTGTAATCGATCGGGTTAAGCAACGTTAGATAAGGTAATTAAATAGATGGGTGACCGTTTAACGCCATTTGAACTAAACGTGTCCGTGCTTCGGAGAGCAAGTAAAAAGTGGGTCCCAGTTTTAAACCGACTATAAAAAAGAAGGTTATGTAGGTATTCGATGCGAATGTCTGTTATTAAAAGTTTAGTTAACGTAAAAATAGCGCAGGCGGAGCTGCGTGGGTCAGCTAGTAATATATACGAGAATAGATATTTTTTTAACCCCTGACCAAAAACGACCACGAACATGTCTGTATGTCAGTCTGTCTGTGGCATCAATAAACGTAGACCCACCAAATTTGGACTCATTGGAGAGATCTCGTTGTGTAGTTGTTATATATATCGTGATCTAGCTCTGATATTAAAGCACGAAAGTCATTTTAAGAGCTCGTACCATCGATATCTATATTAATAAAAGAGCAGGGTGTTTTCTAGGAATCACGATACAGCAAAAACCATATAACGTACAATCTTGAAATTTGGAACCAACATTTTTCAAATAGTCTAGGTGAACAATAAGAACGGATTTTTCGAAATTCCATACCTAAGTGGGTCAAATGGGCTCCCAAAGTTTGTATGGAAAAAAACATTTTTTTCGTCACACGGACATGAAACTTTGTCAGTGTACTAAACAATAGAAATAAAGAAACACGTGTATCACACTTTTTGAAAATCAACCCTTGTAGGGATTTTAGCATGGTTTTTGAGTATGCAACGCGGAAAAAAAATTTCATACTGCACTGCTGAAACTTTGTGAATACATTAATCAAATTATAGCAATCCAAGTAAAAATAATCATTTTTTGAAAATCACCTCCTAAAGGGTACCAATTGGGGTCCAAAAAATGTTTGTCGACCTACAGTCATAAAACTCAGTTTATATATTGCACATAAGAATGTAAGAAACCTATTTCCGGCATTTTTCGAAAAACTACCCCTAAGGTCATTTAATGGGGTTTCAAAGTTTGCACAAAGAAGGATTTCCATTTCATCCTATGGTGCAATTAGAGTAACGAAACTCTGTATATAAACTCTACACAACTATTGAAAAAACTAATTTTGAGCATTTTTGTAAAATCAACCCCTAAGTGGGTCAAATGGGCTCTCAAAGTTAGTATGGAAAAAAAATTTTTTTCATCACACGGATATGAAATTTTGCCAATGTACTAAGCTAAAGAAATTAAAAAACACGTGTATCACAACTTTCTCAAATTCGTCCCGCAAAGGGGTGTTATCATGATTTTTGAATATGAAACGCGGAAAAAAAATATCGTGCTGCATTGATGAAACTTTGCGAATACTTTTATCAAACAAAAGCAATTATTGTGTAATAATCATTTTTTGAAAATCAACTTATAAAGGGGTCCAATTGGGGTCCAAAAAATGTTTCTCGACTTACAGTCATAAGACTTTGTTTATATAATGTACACAAGAATCTAAGAAACCTATTTCCGTCATTTTTCGAAAAACAACCCCGAAGGTCATATCAAGCGGTTGGAAAGTTTGCACAAAGAAGGATTTCTATTTCATGCAATGATGTAGCTAGAGTAACGAAACTCAGTAAATAAACTCAACACAACAATTAAACAAACAAATTTTGAGCATTTTTGTAAAATCAACCCTTAAGTGGGTCAAATGGGTTCCCAAAGTTAGTATGAAAAAAAAAATTTTTTTTCGTCACACGGATATGAAATAATGTCAATGTACTAAGCCAAAGAAATTAGAAACACGTGTATCACAACTTTTTCAAATTCGTCCCGTAAAGGGGTGTTAGCATGGTTTTTGAGTATAAAACGAGGAAAAAAATATAATGCTGCATTGATGAAACTTTGCGAATGCATTTATCAAACTAAAGCCACCCATGTGTAACCAATCATTTTTTGAGAAACTACTCCTAAAGGGGTCCAATTGGGGTAAAAATAATTATTTTTGATCTAAAGTCACAACACTTACTTATTTATTGCACACAAGAATCTAAGAAACCTATTTCCGGCATTTTTTGAAAAACAGGTCAGGTTAAGGTCATTTAATGGGCTAGGAATGTTTGCACAAAGAAGGATTTCCATTTAATGCTATGATGCAGCTAGAGAACAAAACTTGGTAAATAAACTCAAACAACAATTGAATAAACTAAATTTCAATATTTTTGTAAAATCAACCCCTATGTGCGTGAAATGGACTCTCAAAGTTTCTATGAAAAAATTTTTTTTTTCGTCACACGGACTGTGTCAGTGTACTGAGCAAAAGAAATAAAGACACACGTATAACTCATAAGCTTTTTGAAATCGACCCTTATAGGTGTTTTAGCATGGTTTTTGAGTATGAAACGCGGATAAAATTCATACTGCATTGATGAAACTTTGCGAATACATTTATCAAACTAAAGCAATTCATGTGTAAATAATCATGTTTTGAAAATCGACTCCTAAAGGGGTCCAATTGGGGTCCAAAATATGTTTTTCGACCTACAGCCATAAGACTTAATATATATACATTGCACACAAGAATCTAAGAAACCCCCTGCATTTAGCGAAAAATAAGTATAATAATATCAGTTATATATTTTATCGCATGGACACGAATCTATATCAATGTACTGATAAAAATAAATTGAGAAACACGTGTATCACATTTTTTTTTTAAATCAAGCCTTGAAGGGGTTTTAGCATGTTTTTTGAGTATCAAATGTGGAAAGAAAATATTGCTGCACTGATGAAACTTTGTGAACAAATTCATCAAGTTAAAGCAATTTATTTTGAAAATCAACCCCTAAAAAGGGTCCAATTGGGTACAAAACATGTTTTTTGTCCTATAATCACAGAAATTATTATATGCATTGCACCCAAGAATCTAAGAAACCTATTTCAGGCATACCTAGAAAAACAACCGCTAAGGTCGGGTTGCAAAGTTTGCATGAAGAAGGATTTTCATTTAAGCTATAATGGTGCAACAGTCACAAAACTCATTAAATAAACTCAACAAAACAACAAACTAATTTTCAGAATTTTTCGAAAATCAACCCCTAAGTGGGTCAAATAATCAAAGTTTGCAACAAAATATTTTTGAACACATGGACACGAAAGTTTGTCAGTGTACTCATCAAAAGAAGTTGAGAAACACGTCTAATATATTTGTTTTAAAAATAAACCCTTGACGGGGTGTTAGCACAATTTTTCAGTATAAATGCGGAAAAAAAATCATGCTGCATTGATGCATTCATCAAATTAAATAAATCCATGTGTAAAAAAAAATGTTTAATTAACCCCTAAAAGGGTTTAATTGGGGTCCAAATCATGTTTTTTTTTACCCTACGGTCACAATATTTATTGTATGTATTGCACATAAGAATTCAAGAAACCTGATTCCGGTATTCATCGAAAAACAACCCCTATGGTCAATTAATGATTTCAAAGTTTGGATGCAAAAGGATTTTCATTTAGGCTATAATGCAGTTACAGTCTCGAAACTCGATGAATAAACTCAACACAACAATTTAATAAACTAACTTTCAGCATTTATCGTAAATCAACCCGTGGGATATATGAGGATCAAGTTTGTATGTATTTTTTTTTCTTCGACACGAAACTTTTCTCAGTCTACTCATCATCAGAAATTGAGAAACACGTCTAACACATTTGTATTGAAAATCAACCCTTGACGGGGTCGTAACACGTTTTTTGAGCATGAAACGCGAAAAAAAATTCATGCTGCACTGATGCCACTTTGCTTTGATGACATGTTTTTAAATTAACCCCTAAAAGCGTTTAATTGAGGCCCAAAAAATATTTTATTCCTACAGTCACACGTCATATTTTATGTATTGCATACAAGAATCGAAGAAACCGATTCCGGCATTCTTCGAAAGATCCCTAAAGTTAGCGTGAAGAAAGATCTCCATTTAATGCTATAATGCAACTATGGTAACGAAACTCAGTGAATGAACTAATTTCCAGCATTTTTTGAAAATTAACCGTTAAGGGCATTGGTAAATAGCAATGGGATTACCAAATGGATTCCACTTAACAACCTCATAAGTTTTTAAATGGAATTGCAAAATATGTACAGTATGTTTTTGTTGTATTTAATGCTAACAGCGCAGTTACAGTCATGGTTTTTTTTTAAATAAAGTATTAAACATTTAAGAAATAAGAGCTATGATAGCTTACATAAAAATAAATACAGGCTACATACTTGATACCTTGATCAGGGTTAATAAAAGTGTAAACAATATTGAAATCGATCGGCCAAAGATCGGACCAACAATAATAACTAAGAAGACCTGAGGGTGCACCGGCATAATTGTGACATAAGGGCGTTCAACATCTCAGTCCTCCTGTGACCATGGGTGCTGCAAAGCATTAGAAACGTCGGGATAGTAAAATTTAAAAGAAACCGCGATTAAATCCGTGAAAGAAGTTTGATTTCAATGTGTAGCATTCGCGTAAATAAAAGACAACATTAGTGTAAATAATATTTTATAAAACCCCGATCCATAATTCAAAACACGTTTGAGTAACAGTCAACGCGGGCGAAGCCGCGGGCTACAGCTAGTAATATATAAACTAGATTTGGCGTCACTGTACAAAAAGTGGTAGCGAGAAATAGCGCCCTTGTGTCGCTATTTCTTTACAAGCCACATCCTGACAAATTTATTTTTGCCGATAGGAGTGTCGCTACTGTCTATATGAAACTGTCAAACTACAAGTCATTATCATTATAAAATCGTTAGTTCACGTTTCCGCCACCAGCACAGATAAATTTGCAACCTCCGCGACCACATTTTAGAAGTCATTTTGTTCGTGAATGTTTATCTAGTTTATATATTATATCGATGGCTCGTACCCTAAAGTCAGGGTTGTTTTCATACTTAAAAGGTAAAAAATAAACCCTTATGGTCGACTTCGTCTGTCTGTATGTCAGTCACACCTATATTTCAGGAACTATTGATGGTATGGATTTGAAATTTAGAATAGTTTTAGATCTTTCTTACCCAACCTTATGGCAAATGAGAAAAATATATTTTTCCTTTTTTTAATGGGAGTCGAAATGGGTCATCAAAATTTCAAAGATAGGCTGCTATATCCATTGGGGTATCATATGGAAGGTCTTCATTTGTACATCTCATAACAGACTTTTATTTTGGTTTATCTCAAGCAGTTTTTGGCTAATAATAAAAAATTCAAATATAATAGCATAATAATAGCGTTCCCTTATCTCCAAAGTTTATGTAGGAAAAAATCTGAAATAATTATGAGTAATACATGTCTATCTTTATTTTACAGGAATAATAAAGCGATCTTTCTAAATAGTACAGTTTATTAGTAATCCTAAAAAATCGACAAACAAATAGTTTTACGGTTTGTTTTTTTTGCTAATATTACATTAATTACGTCCAAAAATGGTACGGAACCCTCGGTGTGCGAGACCAACTCGTACTTGACCGGTATTTTATTATTAAATTTACACTTGTTAAATAAAATTAGAATAGTTTAATTATGAGACCTGGAAATTTATTAAGGAAATTTATTACCTTTGTATATACATGTGTTTAAAATATCGGATCGGATTAAAAAGATGGGAATAATAAACACATTTAAATTATCCCCGCGGGGTGTCCGGGTAAGAATAGCAGCCACCCATCTCCTCCCGTTGGGTGTCCGTAAAAGGCGACTAAAGGAAAACAAGAAGACGGGCAGCAGCGTGTTTTTATTCGATTACCTACCACCTATACTGCAATACCTAAGCCGCCTGCCAAGCGTGGGGATTATAGAAACCCCTTCCCTTCTAAGGGAGAGGCCTTTGTTCAGCAGTGGACGTTTCGGCTGCTGATGAAGTGAATTTAAAAAAATAGTGATGGTATTTACCAATATAAAATGTAAGCTTGTCTCAGTATTGCAAGATATTGTAAATATAACTCCATAAAATTAGTAAAGCCACTGGGAATACACAGATGGATCCTCATAACGACCAAAACTAAAAAGACGATAGCACTGAAGAACCCAAAACGATGGAACTTTTATTCGTACCTGAACGAAATGACGATGGAATATTCAACGAACGCATTGCTATTCCGCAAATCCGCCGAGCTAAATTAAAGAAGTTATGAAAAGCTGAGTTACAAGATGGTGGTCGTCTTGGTTTAAAATGCTTTAATCACGGTAGTAAAAGACGCTGTCTAAATAGTACTTTAAAAGTCAAAAATTGGAAGCTTCCGTACCACATCAGTCCAGACTAGTATTAGGTCAACAGTTCTTAGTGCTGAATCCTTCAGTGGCAATTGCAATCTTTCTACGTCTCTATGTAAAGGTACAGTGAAACATATAAATGCAACAGGTATAGTTGAATAATGCATTAATAGAAATGAACACGTACTTCGAACATCGTTTCTGTGTAACTACCGACAACGACTAAGGAAAAGCATTGCTTGGTGTATTAAATTTAATTTAATATTAATTGCTATGAAGTTTTTGCCACATATGTACTTCTGACAGATAACTCTATTCATAACTAGGATTATTTAGTTCTCTTCTAAAATATAAAACCTCAAATTCAGGCATCTAAATGAAGTACCCAAATTAAAATAAATGCAGAGAAAATATTACTTATAAATGGCCGCTGGATTTTACGACTTGGTTCATAAAATGTATGATATCTTCAAAAGTCAGTCATTATGTTTTAAATGTCGGGACATAGTGTTGGGTTATAATGGTTAGTGTGTCTAGACGGTCCTGTTAAAATCTTAATAAATTAAGGATTTGCATAATCGCATACACTCTGAACTTAATAATATCAGGCAATTTTTGAAAAACAAAATGCGGGTTGATTACTGTTTAATTTTATGAAAATTCGGATACTGAAATAAAGGAAAAAATATTAGTTAAAAATGTTTTAAATTGATAATAATAATCATTTATTTAATAACAAACTTAAAGTTACAATTACTATACTTGAAGTTACAAGAATATGTAGTATTTAACTTAACAAACAAGCATTTCCAGGGGTTCCCAAACTAGGCAAAGCCTGTATCTTGGGATACCAATTTCGAGTTAACTTATCATAGTTAATAATAATTAATAATTTAGTTAGTTAATTTAAACAAAGGCTTTCTTTTAAACGCTACTCGTTGTTGATAGCACTATAATTCTTATTTGCAATTTCAAAGAAACAATGCCATGAACATTTAAATAAAAACTTTATTACTTTCTTTAAGAAAATATAGTTTCCTTCCAAGTATTTACGGAAGCCCCAACGTCAATTGTGCTCGAGCAAGACTAATTACGATTTCAAGGGGCAACGCTTCTCCCGATTTGCTTTTCTCGCCAAAAAGACTAATCGTTCTCTCAATATTCTGAAGCGAACCGTTAGAGGTAATGACCGGAGACTAATCGAAGAAGCAGACCATAACTTGAATTATTATCTCACCTTATAAACTGTTTTGAACAGTTTATATTTAAACCTTTGGGATACATATTATTGTGTGACAATAAATAGCATGGCAATCTTTTGTAATGAAATTCATTCGACTGGATTTCCCAGAATTGTAATAAGTTATCAATAAATATGTAATAACAAATAAATGAAATGGCTTCACATACAATAGAACTTGTATTCATAGTTTCAGTATCCACCATTGCTCGCATCATCGTTACCCAATACAAAATAAACAAGATTGTAGCGAAATAGTATTCCATTTCATATCAATATATACAAAAAAACTAACTCTATATAAATGCACTGAATATCTGACAAACGGCCTATAAAATTGTTATATTCGGCACAGAACAATAAATTCTACCTAAATTCGACAAATTGACGGACGAAATAAAAAGCGGGTTCATTCCGAAGTGCGGCACGCCGCAATATTTGCCACTGGCGTTGGTATTGATATGGAGAATTACGTCACAAGTCACCCGCACCTGTAATTGTCAGCGTTCAAATTCATTTTGGATGTTATTAAAAAAGCAAAAGCTATCTACATATTATATTTTGTACGAATAAAATGGATTTTGTAAAACGTAACATTTGTTGTGGAAGCTACTATATTTGTTGGTTATCTTCGTGCTTATTCCTACATAAATATGATATAATGTAGAATGAATTAATAAGAAAAATTGACTCTATTACATCAGAAACTAACAAGAACCATAAGCATATCTTCAACAAATGGCTAATCTTTTAGCTAAAACAACTTATGATTGTGACCATGTCGTCTAAGCAGCTATACGGGGTGTAAGGGACATCGTACCAAAAACCGATACCAGGGATCCAGTACATAATTCTGAACATTCTAGTGTTGAAATTATTCATCGGCTTTTTCATGAATTCCCAAAAAAAAACCGGTTTTTTTAATAAAATTAGGATAACATTATAGGTATAATAATAAAGCCTAATCTATACTATAATAAAACTCAAAGAGCACTTTTTCTGTACATTGCATATTTTTCCAAAATTTCTATGTGGGGGGGTACTATACTATCGACATAGAGGCCAAAACAATTTTATTTGGAATTATTGTCTGTCTGTCTGTCTGTCTGTCTGTCTGTCTGTCTGTCTGTCTGTCTGTCGTTCTGTTCGTCCAGGTATCATTTGAAAACCCGTGGATGGATTTTGATAGGACTTTCACTGGTGTGTTGTGTAGAAGTCAAGGTATAAGTTGGTATATAAAACATCACGCTATGTTTCATAGGGGCTAAGCAGTGAAACATTACCTGCATATATTACCACGTAATTTCCTTTGTATGTGAATAGGGTAATTATAGACTGATCAGTTAATCATTAAGATATGTATTATTACGCTATATACAATAGGGACTGAGTAGACATTTAGTTTGCATAAGATATAGCATTGGCGAAGGGTCAATTTTTGTAAGGGGTAAGCCGGTCCGGTACACCCAGGACATTTTCATTAGATTTCTGTTCATGAAATTTTAATGAAACTCCCCAAGTCCAGGTAGTGTATAGATAGGTATTGTAGTAATACAATACCGTAAAGTCTAATATACTGTAAAGTCGCAACAATAAAAGATGCGAAAAGCCTATAGCTTTCATTATCGAATATCATTAGACAGTAATTTACGATGTTAGCGTGATTTACATTATGAACAGCGCCATCTATCGTTGAAATTGAGCATACAATAACTATAGAACTTTAATATATATATATTATTATATCAAAGAAAGTCGTGTTAGTTACACTATTTATAACTCAAGAACGGCCTAACCGATTCGGCTGAAAATTGGTGGGGAGGTAGCTTAGAACCAGGAAACGGACTTAGGATACTTTTTATCCCGGTAGGTTAAGGTTAAGCAACGTTAGGTAAGGTCATTAAATAGATGGGTGAACCGATTTGTATGAAATTTTGTGTGCATATCGGGTAGGTCTGAGAATAGGCCGTAAAGTATATTTCATGCCACTAGGTTAAGGTTAAGCAATATAAGGAAAGGTCATTAAATAGATTGGTGAACCGATATGTATGAAATTTTGTGTGCATATCGGGGAGGTCTGAGAATAGGTCATAAAGTATATTTAATGCCGGTGATACCATGATTGACGAGGATATATAGAACGAGAGGAGGGTGCAAGAGAGGAGAAAGAGGGGAGGGGATTCGAGGAGGGGGTGATGGGGTGAGGGATCGGGGGAGTTAGGTGGAGTAAGGGGGGAGTGAGAAGCAGCAAGTTCGTAGAAGAGAGAGGGGGAGAGGGTTCAGAGAGGGGATAACAGGGAGAGGAAGAGGGGGAGTGTGACGGAAACCGAAGCGGGAGGGGGAATGAGGGAGGAGAGAAAGAGCATATAATTAGATTTTTTTTATAAGAGAGAGATATGGAGAGAGATAAATCTAGGGAGGAGGGAGAAAAAGGGGAGCAAAACGTAATAAAAGCGCGGGCGGAGCTGCACGGGTCAGCTAGTTTCAATTTAAAAACATTAAATTACTTATTTGTGAAAAATTAGCAATCATCAGCAGCCGAAAAGTCCACTGCTGAACGAATAAAGGTATCTTATCTCCCTTAGAAGGAGGGGTTGCCATAAGCTCCACGTTTGCCGAAAAATAAATATTAATAATAATAATAATATCTTGGGACAATCCACACACGGTCATCTAATCCCAAACTAGGCAGAGCCTGTACTATGGAAACCAGACAACTGATACTAATACTTATATATATTTTTTTTGTAAATACATACTTAAATAGATAAATAACACCCAGACACTTGGTGGGAATCGAACCCACGACCCATCGGTTAGCGGACAGGGTCACTAACCACTAGACCAACGGGCCCGTCAAATATTATTATACACACATCAAAAGTGTCTAGGGATCAAGCATTTTTAAGCGGATTTCTTGAGATTGAGATGTGGCTTTGTAATAAATTTATGATTTTATAAATTTATATGGATCCTTTTTGGTGCATTTCATAATTTGAATCAGGAACTGTGAATCAAATTCGAGTAAAAGATGAAAATCAGCTGTCAATATTTTCCCTATAAAAACATACAACGCATTGAAGACATTATTAGTGCTACTGTTTCCCTACTACTGATTAAAACCAACGTTATTATGGAGCGGCGACGTCATTTAAGCAGGGAAGAAATGCTCAGAGCCGTGGGAATGATAGAAGCTGGTTCCCGGCAACGTACTGTGGCTTTAGCTCTGAATACAAGTCAGAGTGTTATCAGTCGACTTTGGACACGTTACCGAAGCACTGGTACCGTGGCTGAGCGCCATGGAGGACGGTATCGCTGCACCACACGGAGACAAGACCGATATATTCAAATCTTAACTCGAAGAGCTCCAACAATAACTGCCATGATGTTAGCCGTGAGGCTTCATCACTCTTCAGGGAACTTAATTAGCGACCAAACAGTCAGAAACCGCTTGCATGAAGTGAACCTTCATTCCCGAAGACCGCTACGGGTACCACCTATAGCAATGCACAATCGTAGGATTCGATATCAATGGGCTCTTGAACACAGAAATTGGGCAGAAGAACAATGGCGTTTCGTGTGCTTTTCTGATGAGTCTCGTTTTGGTATGAGACCGGATACAAGACGTATACGACACTGGAGAACCCCTGGACGCCAACAGCGATTAAAATCCTGCCAGGAAGTCCATCCTTATAGTGGTGGAACCATCATGGTATGGGCGGGTATTTGGATCGGCGGAAGAACTGAGTTGATTTGGATCAGAGGGAACCTCAACGCTCAAATTTATGCTGAGACGATTGTATCAGACGTCATCGTTCCTCTACAAGTGCAAATCGGTCCCTTATTTCAGTTAATGCATGATAATGCACGACCGCACACCGCAAGAGTTGTAAGACAGACTCTCGCCGCAGCTAACATCAATGTCCTGCCCTGGCCTGCTCAGTCGCCAGACTTGAACCCGATTGAGCATGCATGGGATATGCTACAGAGAAGAGCTCTGCCGAATATGGAGGGTATCCAGTCGCAAGAAGACCTTTTTTTGTTGTTGCAACGAACATGGGCGGCCATTCCACAGCGTGATTTGGATGAACTCATTTTGAGTATGCCAAACCGATGTTCTTGTGTTGTTAGTGTTCGCGGTAGAAACACGGATTATTAATTGTTTAACAATAAAATTTTAAAGAAAACTGTTATTTCAGTCTTTTTTTCGAACTTTTGTGTTAGTGGTTCAAATGTCAAAAATCCCTTTATTAGGAAAATGGCAAATTTCTTTATTAATGCAAAGGTGACTTGGTTTATCGTTACTGTGACAAACGAAAACACTTTATTTGATGAATCCTTAAAGAAAATTTTAATTAATATCAATCAGGAGAAAAGTTATTGCAAAAATATATGTTGATCCCTAGACACTTTTGATGTGTGTATTATTCCGCACGTATTCATTACATGCTCAAAAATTAACAAGTTAGTCATTTGTCATTCCATATAAATAGTTTCTGTAATGTTGTAACGGACAAATATGAGAAATCTTATAAAAAAGTTTTCGGTACATAGTCCCTTACACCCTGTATAACCGGTGACAGATAATACTTATTCTAATAATAAAATCATAATAAAGCTGTTATTTTCTATTTTATTACAAATTACAGAGCCAAGACTAAAATAAAATAAATTACTAAAATTATGGTACCTAGGTGTGTCTGATCTCATTTACCTCACTTTAAAATTTTCTGCCTACCTTTTGCTAAATCATGAACCGTCAGAAGAGTGTCGATCACTCAGGTAACCAAAAGAGCCTACGGGGAATTTATTCCAAAAGGCCGAGGTCCACTTGTCGCGATATTGCTCGGAAGACCGCATTAAAATTCGCCAACCCATTAACGAATCGGGGCGAGCTTGTATAATATATACAAAATTTCATACAGTTACGTTTAAGTGATTGCTTTGGTGAAATAGTAATTGCGAGCGTGGCTATTATTTACGATTATAGGGTTTGTTAAAACAAGCCACTTTTAGACCAAAACAACGAGATAATATATAATCTAAATGGAGCTGAAAATTATGTCATGCTTTCATACTTGTTTTTATAATTACATTAAATTACACATTAAATTACATAACAAATTACACATTTAAAGTTATGGATTAGGTAAGCAAGTGTAATCTTAAATTATGGGTAATGTTGGCAAGTTAAATGAAACTTCCCAATTAGATGACGCCACGTGTATTTTGCTATCAAAGCGTGATCGCGCTATCAAAGCTCGCTAATGAAACTTGAAATAATAACGTTACCACATAAAAGCATAATAAATTTATCTCTTGAAGCCCTCGCTTATATATCTTGTTAATGCAACATTGAAATTTAGACGTGGCTCGTATGTTTTGGTTCATGAGGGGGTGAGATAGGGAGTGAGTGATGTTATTCTGTAATGGATAAAACCGGATTTCGTAATATCATTTAACAAAATACAATAAATTAATTGAAGATGCTCATTCATTTGACTAAGCCAATTTGAAAGGATTAGGCAACTACGCATGAGATATTGTAAATATATTGTGCAAGTGATTACACAGCTAAATTACATACCTACACGCTACACGGTTATACTATACATGTTTTCTTTCTTTAATCCCATGGGACAGAAAACAAACACCCGGGAGAGATGGGGTGCAGGACCAATTTTTTTACATCCTTGTCCGAACCGTGGATCATCTGATATCAGATCAAATGAATAGCCTACGTTGTGTTTAACAGTAAGGACTACATTTATAAATGACAGCTGAAAATAAATTTTGGTCGCCAACAACAGGAACAAACCAAGAATTGAGAGACGATTACATACATAATATGTTTATAGAATAAAAAAGAAAAAGCTAATAGTTACACATATGGTAAAAAAGCAATAAATAATTTAATACATGAATTAAATTTATTATTTAAAATAGTTTATAAACCACGTCAGTCTGCTAATGGGTCCTCCAGCAGAGACATGCAGAGATCGTCATTACCTTTATAATTTCCGAGCTGACTAAACTACCTACTGCAGATAATGTGATAAGTTCGATCACTCAGAGCTGCTTCAGCTGCTGCTTCTCGTATGACTCGATCCCGCGACAAGCGACACGTGGTTAATCATAATTAAATCTACATACTGATGAAACCGGCGTTATTGCTTGTTCAGAGGGAACCCTAATCAGTACTCAAAAACTGTTGCAGTTATACAAAAAAATTGCGTTGAGTTCACTTCATACTTAGACCGTAATATCACGTGAAAATGTTATTAAGTATATCAAACAAGGATAGAGAAACTCATAATCTTTTACATCCCATAACATGAATATACATCAGGGGGTATACACATACAACTCGAACAGTTTGTATGCCCACGCGCCCCTCCCGAGGCAGTTGCCGCTGTAGGCGACTTTAGTTGCGCCAAGTACTCGACTAAGCTTCACTACATCATCTCTACTTATGTCTAAGCTTATAACATCCCTTCATAATCTCGAGAGTTCGCGCTTACGAATAAATTTAAGGGATTCGAAGTCGATGTGTATGAGACTCTTAAATTAAGGGGGGCGATGACTAGGGGATTTTAGACTGGGTTTTTATTTTCAGATATTAGTTTATCGATTCCTCCGATTAATTAGCATGTGTGCTATCGTCCACAACTACATTAGTAGCCGCTTATCATCAGGCAACTTATTCAGATAAGAATGAAGAAGAAAAAAAACGCTTAAGAAATATGAACCAAAACACGATTTAGTGGCTGTGAATTAGCGTAAAGTAGTCGTTGGGCTCTGGGTTGATAGTCTCCTTATTGCTAAAACAACACCAACTTACTATCAAGTGGAGTTGCAGCCAATCAATCAATACAGGATACTTATACTGCTTTTGTAGCCTGCGTGACCCAGCAGGAAGCTACTGGCTTTGCAAACAGGAGGTCGCGGGGAGCAACTACTTTGCGTTAGTGGTTTTGTTCTTCATTGACTAGGATAATACAAGTCGACCTGATTGTATGAAAAGTTAGATGATCTACGCGTCGGTTGGACGTGTAAAAAATGGGTCCTGCTTTTGACCTCTCTCCGGTCGTGTCAGTATTCCATCCCATCGGAATGTGAGAGTAAAGGAAGATAGAGTGCACCTTTGCCTACGCAAGCACTTGCGCACATTATAGTATAATGTGTTCTGCGTAGTTGACTAATTGTTTAAAAAAAAAGAGGGTTGGCCTCCATGGCCGGATACGGCCTGGGATTATTGTTATTTTTACTGCACTTGCATTGACCGAGCGTTGGAGTCATTCCAACCATATAACTCCCGTGAACTACACACATATTCATGTCCCGTTAGTTCATCCAACCTTCGTACCATCGATGTGTAGATAGTCGGCATAATAAATAAGTAAGTACATATACGCCGGCCGACACCTATAAACACGTACCTAGGTATATTGGTTCATCGTTTGGGGCAATAAACGCTGCCATGTACCCACTCACACTGAAGATAAAGTGGCACCGTATATTTTTTTCTCATATATTATTCGCACGACCTACTCCCGAAATGCCTTTAGGGTGACCAGCCCCACACTAATCTAAATACGGACGCTGTTTGAAGAAAAATAGTAACGCATCCGTCCATACTCATGCCCATATAAATTACCTACTCATATTAATAAAAAAGTACTCATATTTTCTTCTTTTTCAAATGTTAACAACCCTAATGAATATAGAACGTATGTATATTTAAAGTGATCAGCATCATGCACAAAGTGCTCTAGTGCTTAAGTGACGCCTTTCTCGGAGATTGTTTTGAACATTTAAACTTATTCTTTATTTAATTATTATTAAGGACTGTGCTCAGATATCAATCTATTTGTGGCCAGCGCAGTGATCCCTAGCAAATGAAGCCATTATCATTGTGTTGTTAATAAGTTACGTAGTTAGTTAGTTTAGTGTGTTGTACACTAAAATATCATCCGCGTAGGTAAATCTTGTGAAATATTAGCCGCAGTGACCATGACGGTCAAGATGACATTATTATCTAATCTTAAGCGGCATAAAATATATATTTTAATATTATTTCCGTGTTGTTAACTCAAAAAATACCATCCACTTAGAAACTTTTCTACAACAATTTTGTGAACATTGGGATTCTTAAAATTGTGAATCAGTAAGACTCATGAGTATAGCATAACATAATATTATAGCTATTAGCACTGTACACCAACAAGTTAGATCGTGCAAATTACAGGAAAGATCCGCCATTACCGTCGCGAGATGGCCACCGCGTCGCCCCTGCTCAATATCTGGCGAGTACCCCGGTGACGCAACACCGGCCCGAGAACGGCCATAACCCATAACAGCCCCCAATAAAATGATGGCCGTCCTAGAGCCCACGAATATACACATATATTGCACATTATCATTGATAATGACGAGTTATATGAGTACAGTTGGCTGGAGTATAAGGTACGTATTCACTAATGTCTACAGAATTTATTTGTAGAGTATCTTAAATGTATGTTATTACCCAAGCGCCTCTTGCTTGGTAGTTAAAACTACGAGATCAATAAATTTTGAACAATTGTGTTATCCTTATGTATGTATATAATAGAAGCTATTATCTTAGAATTAGGGGGGGACACGCTACACTTAGAGTTAAGAATCCATAATACATAAAACAATCCATACAGGGAATCAAGTTTGTAAAAAGTTGTGTGAAAAGCAAGGAAATGACAGTGATAATTACCTTTTTTGCTCACAATAAACTATAATAGTTCTAAAATCTATAATTTAGTTGTAGTTGCAGAGCTTATACCGATTAATTATCTTAAATTACAAATAAATGCTACAGAAAACTTTGTGGAAACAGACACCTCATTTTATACATTTAATAAATGATAAATCCTAGTAATTAATAACACTTCTACAACAAAATTACAGAGGGTTTTTCGTCAGTGAAATAGCTCGTGAGCAAGATTTGTGGTATATTTTTAATTAATGGCGTCTCGTTCGGGCTCCTGTGTCGTGAGAATTAATTAATTAGGATAATAAAACCTAACACGGTGTTGCTTTATTAAATGCTCCTTGTTTTAGGATATTTAAGGCATATGTAATAATTTTTAAGTGGATACACGGTTGCTACTCGCATTAGTTAAACGATAATTATAGTACACTATTTAATGGATGTTTTCTACTGTCCCGAAGTGTGTGTGACTTAGGCTCGGCTTGGTACAGATCAGTTCCTTCCTTCGGAGTCACTGAACGTTTGTGTGGTGTGTGGGCCCCAGTACGTCCATTGAGTACGGCGGCGACTCCGAGGAGGATTGCGGCAGAGTCGCGACCCCCGTGTCCCCAGCACCGTGTGTAGAGGCACTGAGTGACACTTGGTGCAAATCCCACCCAAGAACCCAGGTTCTCCAGTTCCGGTTCTCATGTGGCGATGGGGCAACTCGGGAGTTTTTAGTGGGTATAAATCCCACATACCCCGGTTGAAACCAGCGGTTGACCCCCATAGGTCCCGGGGACCTATTGAAAATGGTATCAAAAAGGTGTCCTTTCTCCACCGTTAATGTTTAATTCATGAACGGTTATGTAATACCCTACCTAGATAGTACCTACCTTCCTGCTACCTTCGGGTTTTTGCGTTAAAAACATTATAAAGTTCTATATGAAGTACCTATGTTGAGAATAAGGTGTGGTGAGGTACCTCCCGCCTCGTCAATCCTGGGACCAGGTGAAGCGCTCTATCCTAAATGGGAACCTTGTGTTTTTAATAAGTGAGTACCTAAGCTTTGTCGTCATCTCTTACTACCAGGATTCCTGAGAAGCACTAGCTTATATTATTCCGAAAAAAGAACTTCCAAATGAATATAGATATACATTACAATTTATTGCTACTAATTTAAATGACAATGAACGCCAAAATGCCAAACTTTATTTCTGAATAGAGGACAATCCCCTATTTTATTTTCGTTGGACTAATACACTACAAAATACGGAATCTATGTTCTCGTAAAAAATCACTATGACATATGTGAATATTTTTCATAGACCCTTCAACCTGCCATCGATGACGTGTGACGACGATCATTTGACCCTTGCAGGAATGATATATAAGAGCTCCTCTCGCGATGTCAATGAATCTACAAAACCGTAGCTACTGCAAAAAAAAACGAACCCCAGTTAGTAACTGTTGAGCTGGGAAAAAAAGGTTCCAATTTAGACAAATTCTTAGGTGGTATAGAGCAATTCGAAAGAACAGGATCCATTTCATTTGAAAGAACACATTGAAAGAATAATATATTTTTTTACATTTTGAACAGAGATATAATAAAATAATTGTTCAGAAAATGTTTATTTCTCAAATCATATTTGGTGAGTATATTTTCGTAGATTAGCTGTGATCATCCTAAATTATGATTTGTATCTAAAGAAGCAATCATAGATACCCACCCATCTCCCCTCGTTGGGTGTTGTAATGCGCGACCAAAGGAAACAAGAAGATGGGCAGGCGTCTTTCTTGCCATCTTGTAAATACGAAATGAATCAAATAATACACATTGCTGTCTTAAAGTGTCTAACACCATGCTATTTCCAGTATTATGCTGTCCCATAATACACCTATCTTCATATAACGTGGCAGCACGACCCATTACGCAAAGCCGTCCAATCCCATCACCATCGATCGTAACGAAACTACCTTTTAAATAATCAAGCCGCGAAGTCCAAAATTGCCCGCTCCAGAATAGCACGATTCCACGCACGTCCCCGGCCACGTGAGACTGGCTGACTGGCTGGGCCTGGGGGAGGCGCGGCCATAGTGGCCACGGTTTATTATGTGTTTACTGCGCCCCTCGCCGGCCATATCTGATCGTTCGAAGCTCGCAAGATGGAAACGGTGCTGATATATTGCATTCATAAAGATATGCGGTCAATGCGACCAGACGGCGAGCTGGTTGAATATTCACGTTTATTTGGTCGCCTTCGAAGGTTATCGTTTTAGTTATATCGAGCTTGGTTGGAGTGCATCTAAAGTAGACATCATAAAGTTTAAAGGATTTAATATTAGTAATAACTTTGTTGGTGCTTAAATTTTAAGGCCACTGCTGGGCCCGGCCGCGTAAAGAGAATGTAATAATAAATAGTGTAGAGACTATTAAATGTTGACATTATGACTCCTAGTTGTATACCGCTATCACAAACTTTAGATCTAATTGAAATACAATGTCAAAATGCTACCTTTATTTTATTATGTACCAGTTACTGAAGTCTATCAAAATAAATATGGCTTCGCTCCAGGCTAAATTGCGAGGGGATGTTTATTGCTCCCCATTTTCCTTTATATAGGTAATTTCTAAATAATATGACAATGGCGAACTAGGCCGTCTGGAGTTAGGGCTCTAGGGAGAAAGCCCTGAAACCATTTTGTATTTACTAAGTTAGTATTTTGTTTTGTAAAAAGGAGAATAGTGAATGGCTGCTCATACTTACTAGCATG
This sequence comes from Furcula furcula, assembly GCA_911728495.1. Classification (NCBI taxonomy): domain Eukaryota; kingdom Metazoa; phylum Arthropoda; class Insecta; order Lepidoptera; family Notodontidae; genus Furcula; species Furcula furcula. Next base: position 30,617,792 of record OU452245.1, on the reverse strand, counting down.
AACATAAAAGACTGGTATTTTTCCAAAATCTTGTTTTCCATTAATTGAATTAGGTTTTTAGACAAGTAGGCCCGTGGAGAAGACACTATTGTGTCTTCTATTACTGAAAGTGACTAATATCTTTAAGTTGAGTTACATTAAGTTTCAGTGTGGCCGTTCTCACTTCCCAGCCTCCCTCATCTCTCAGTCCTGAGTCAAAATACGCTACACACATTTGCTTTAAATCGTAAAATGAGCGATCATAGGCTTATAAAATTTCCACACAAATTTGATACACATCGCGTTAATGGCACACAGATGATCGAGCAATAACTATAATAATGAAAACGTACTTAATAAATTGCGGAACAAGTGTTCGCCTGCTAATAGTTATAATTACTTGTTTCGTCGCGTCACCGAGCCCCGAGCCGCCGAGTGTTAGTTAACGAGCTGACTAAGCGTTTTGCTCGTATCGTTATAAATTCGCGTCGTGTTAATATAAACTTTTGACATCACTTTGTTACAAATCTATATAAAGATACATACATGTACATCCAAAAATAATACTAAAATTTTAGTTGTACCTTAATTCTTTACTTGTGCGACTTACACACACTTTTTGTGTCAAAAGCAACTAAATACATTTATTAACTAAGCAGACAAAAATTTAAAATATAGCGACCTAAAATCTTGAAATTCAGAAAACTGAACATTTTACAGAGAGCAAGAGAGCCAGACCTATTCATATCAATTACTTATACAGCAGGGCGTCCATTAAGTTTATTTATCGTCCACTTAATCTCGGCTCGTAAAACTAAGCTCGGCTCGTCAGAAATCGCTACAATAAAGTACATCCCCACTAAACGTATTCGTTGACCGCCGCAGCCTCTTCCCAGTGATTTAGGGAGCTTCCAACATTATTGTACACTTGTTTTATTGGAGTCTGATGCAAATAATCTCTAAATAGTATACAACAATGTTGCGTCTTTCTGTCTGTTCTTTGACTCCTAATTTTCTGCTTCACTGCAGCATCAAATAAACACAATACACATTAATACAGTAAAAAGGTACAGGCAATATAGCAATATATTACAATTTATAGATCAAACCTGTACCTCGTGTCTCACAAAAGGATACACTAAGCTTTATCCGTGTTTAACCAAAAGGCTGGTTTTCAGTGCGCCCTTCTGCAGCCTTAAGGTGACGCTTACTAATAATTGCTATTGGATAAACCATCTATGAACCAGATATGAATGGAGTGATGAATATGCGTGGGAGTAAGTAAGATGTAGTGTTAGCACGGGAGGGCACTGAAGTTACCTGCGAGTACATTAAGGATATGGAACTGGTCCCTATCGATCTCTATAATCCCCCAGTGGATATAGCTTTGCCCGTAACTAGACAAAATACTATTGATGAAAAATTAGACCCTAGCAATATAGATCAAACTCATGACTGGAACTTTGCTAAAGGAGATTTCAAACGTTTATACCATCAAATACGTTCGGCACCATGGCATGAAGTTCTTAGCTGCAACGATGCATGTTTCGCTGCGGATAAGTTTTATGCCATAATGTACAATTTGTTCGACTCCACCATCCCCAAGAAAAAAAGAAATATTTCGGGTAATAGGCGGTATCCAGTCTGGTTCACTCGTGATATAATCAGCAATATTAAGCAAAAAATTAAGCTCCATAAAACATGGAAACTCACACAGTGCAAACAAACATACGCAAAGTTTGCAGCATTACGGTCGGAATTAAAATTAAGAATCCAAGAAGCCTATAGATTATACTCATGTAGCGGCGTGGAAGCTAACATAAAAGACAATCCAAAACAGTTTTGGCAACACGTATCTAGCCTAAGATCAAAGGGTGGTTTTGAACCAACTGTTACCTATAACGAACAATCTTGTTCGGGAGTCAAAGCTGCTGAAGCTTTTGCACAATATTTTGCGAGCGTATTTTTACCCGATACTCCCAACCCACCGGGAGGTGGCAATATACCTCTTCCATCTCTGACTCCCCAGGATGTAGAAATAGCTATTGACAAACTTAAACCTCGTAGCTCGATTGGTCCCGACAACATTCCCGCCTACATTCTTAAGGGATGTAAAGACCTCATAATAGTACCTTTATGCCATCTCTTTAATTTAGCTCTCCGGTCTGGCGTATACCCTAAGCAATGGAAATTATCGCGAGTCACGCCTATTCCTCATGCGTACATTTACAGAAACATAAACGTGTATTTGTCTGATGCCCAGCACGCTTTTAGGTCGGGTCGTTCTATAAATTTGAACCTATTAATCCACACGGATTTTGTTTCTAGAAGCTTGGACGCGGGAAGGCAAGTTGATGTTCGGTATTTTGATTTTTCCAAAGCATTCGACAGGGTCGACAATGATTTGCTCTTGAATAAACTGGGAGCCATAGGCTTTGCCTCAGGATTTCTGAATTTTTTCGCAGACTACCTGCGCGATTGTAAGCAGTTCATCAGACATGGCTGTTTCGAGTCAAAGCCATATGATACCCGATCAGGAGTCAGTCAGGGATCCGTGTTGGGCCCGCTTCTATTTCTAATCATGATTAATGACTTAGTCAACAAAGTAGCATTTTCGAAATGCTTATTATATGCCGATGATTTAAAAATAGCAATGGAAATAAAAACTTATGAAGATTGTAAACTCTTACAAAACGATCTAGACGCCATTTATCAATGGAGTATCCAGAACAAACTGTCATTCAATACGACTAAGTGTCAAGTAATGACTTACACTCGAGGGTTGCGGCCAATACTATATAATTATACATTAGGTGGTAAGCCAATTGCTCGTGTAACCAACATCAACGACCTGGGAGTAACATTTGATCAACGTCTGACATTTAGAGATCATATTTCTGCCCTTGCCATCCTTGGCAAGGGCAGAAATATGAGCAGTATACAGAAGGCTGATGATTTGTGCATTACGCAACACGAAACCCAAACGTCTAAAGGATTCCTATCCTTTAGACGTTTGGGTTTCGTGTTGCGTAATGCTCGAGACTTCAAAAACCCACAAATCATCATACTGCTCTAGTTAGAAGTAAACTCGAGTGTAGTGCCTGTGTCTGGAATCCTCATTCAGCAAATCAAGTACTGATGCTCGAAAAGATTCAAAAAACTTTCCTCAGGCACCTATTCAAGAGGATATACTACTTCTTTCCATACATGTACCCGACTAACTATATTATGGGGATGTTAGGCTTTAATTCATTGGATGTGAGGAGAGGTCTCGATCAGCTTGTAGTGGCATGCAAAACCCTTCGAGGACGTATTGACTGCCCTGAACTTCACAACCTAATCTGCCGTCTGTATGTACCTGGTAACTACATTGCCCACCGTCGAAACCGCCGGCACAGATTGTTTGCACCGCCTACGTGTCATACTGTTGCAAAGTCCCCGGTGTGTCGTACTCTTGAGGTCTTCAATGCCCTCTTGATTGCCTACCCTGAATGTGATGTGTTTGCTGATGAGTGGAAGAAAATTATCCGAGTGTATCTGGAGTTCTGTGAGAGAAAATATGCGAGGTTGTCTACTGTTCTGTGTTAGTTTTAATTCTAATTTAGCTAATAAGTATTTATCTATAACTGTACATTTATGTACTGTAAATTATGTTAATTAATGTAACTGATGTAAATATCGTTTTAATTAACAATAAACAATTAAACAATCTAATATAAATCGTATTGCAGTAGTAGCATCAAACCAGCAACCGTCATGCACCGAGACCAAGCCGATCCTAGCTTTGCTAGTAACCCTTCAAGCTGAAACCTCACACTAATTACACGTCACGGAAGCGCGGGGATCGATCCCACGCCCACGGTCGAGTGCAAGCTCCTTTGTTGTCGAACTGTGTGGAAATTTGACAGTTCCACGGTAGTACACCCTGCTAATGGATGGGCTGTTTAGCTATAATTAGCGGAGCAGCGAGCCGTGCATAAATCATGGGACCGTTCATTGTTCAAGATCCAGCCGTGGAGTGCGCGGCATGGAGTAAAAACACTCTTACAACTTGTTATTAGCAATCTGCTGGTGATAAATTATAGGCTGACCCGGTGTGCTGAGTTGATGAGTTATTTTTTTTAATATGTGCGAAAAGCTTATAATGGTATTAAGCATTTTATTTGACGAAATCTACAGTCTTATTGACCTTATTGTCAGTTCCAGTAAACCACTCCTGTCAAGTGTTTGTTAGTTTTAACATAGTAGTAGAGTGCCCGTGGGGTATCCGGGTAGGAGGAGCGCTCTCCCATATCCTCCCGTTTGGTATCATAAGAGACAACTAAGGGAAATCAAGAAGACGGCCAGCAGCGTCTTTCTATTGGATCAGCTTACCAGTTAAACTACGATCCCCAAGACGCCTGCTAGTCGCGGTGATTCGGGCAACGACTGCCTTCTAAGGAGGATGCCTTTATTAAGCAATGGACGTCTTTGGGCCGATGATGATAAATTCTGTAGAACTATCGAATTTGGTGGCGGCCTAGTCAGTCATTGTTGTTTCTCGAAGCCTTATAAGGACTTCAATGAGGGTTCGCAGCAAGTAATACCTAGGTACTACGCATAATTTTAGTACTACGGAACGGAGGGACGGTTATGATTTTAACAAAAATGTATGTATGTTCATCTGTTCCCGAATATCTTCTAATCTACTTAACATAATTTGACAAGTACACGGGTGTAAGTAGTTTAGACGCTTCTAAATGCGTCTTGATTGTCCGCTGGTTATAGGCTATATAATATCACATTATTAGACTGCGATTTTATCCGTAGTCGGGTTTTAGTTTTTAAAACTAATTACTTTTAATATCACATTAACCTCCCCGAGGTGCCAGTTAGTAGTACTTAACAAAGTCATGTGTAACCAAATCTTTATGAGTTTATGAGAATATGTACCCCTCTATTTAAGTCTCGTGTTCAATAAAGTATAATATACTGCCAGCTAACTGGAGCTAGTAACTAATTACGACACTTCAAGGGCTATTTAACAAGAAGCCGGACGTCGTTTCAACCGATAACCGTGTAAAAGGTCCGGCACTTGAAGGGAAAAACAAACTTGCTTAAGGACCGGGGTGGGGGTGTGTTAAGTTTAATTAAAAATGCCGCTTCGCCCAAAATCCTCGCGGAACACAGATATTAAATTTAGGGATCTCTGCTTCAATAAATAATATCAAGCGTTTTACAGAATAGCTTGGCTTTGTAAAAATAATTATTATTTAGTAACGGATATACCGTATAGATAACTAACTATACCTACTTTTTTTATAAATTTCGTTTCGAATCCCACCAAGTGTCCCAGACAATCAAACCCACGACCTGTTTGGTATCGGCTAGGGTGTCTAACCTATTTCTTTCATACTTGACTTTATTATTAAATGATCAGACTACAATAGTGTAATACCCGATGAAAATAAATTTGTAACATTCCATTTCCATTACACATGCATAATATAACGACAAAAAGAAAAAATAAAACGTGTGAGCAAAAAGATCTACTGAACCTAATGTAGAATTAATATCCCATCTTCTTGTGTTTTGTATTTTTTCAAAAACATAAAAAGATTTTCGAAACAAATTAGAGTTCCGTTTTTACGCGTAATATTGCGATATTCCATGTAAAACCAGCCGAATGTCTGACACTGCGGTAACTGATCTCTACACAAGGGACCAAGTAGAGTTGTGTAATAAAGCAAGATTTTATCTGTATAATTATTTTGTGTAAAAAAAACGTATTAAAGATGAAGAAGAAAAAACTTTATTCGTGGTCAACGATACATTGAAGAATAAAACAAAAATAAAATAATATACTTAATGAGTAGTTTGCCACGAAAGGGTCACAACTCAACATAAAGCGGCTTTCATGCAAGCTGCGCTGGTCTTCCGTTGGAACCCCCGGAGACTCCACGGACCCTCCACCAAACACACACCCACTGCCCCACTCGGCCAACATAAAGTACAATATTTGCATAATATTTTAATCTTCAACTCTTATTTTTATTAAAAAAAATAGAGATAATAACTACCGGTTCGCGCTTCACTTCCCGTCAAACGTCCGCGGCTGCCCACGCGTCGATACCTGTTACTTTTCCCAATTAAAAGTTCCAGCCTCGAAGTTGTAACAAGTAAATAATACGTTACGGATCTGGAAACTTTGATAATTAGCGTATTGCCTTAACACCACTTAGGTAGGTACGTAAAGTGCGAACATAAGCGCTGTGCTCATCGCGTTTTTTACCTAAAGTTAATTGATGCGTAACTACAAAATTAAATAATTCGGAATGAGAAATAAATTGTAAATATTTTACATTCAGTTAACGGTTATCTTGCATCCCGATATAATTATCATTGCACATCACTATGCGACTCTATCAATGTTTCAGATGGAGACCGGCATCGCGGCAGTGCAATGTAAATACATGGGCAGACTTGACACTTACCACCAGACCTGCTCGCATGTCCTGCTCTTATTTATCTCATCATCATCGGCAGCCGAAAGACCTCCACAGCTGAACAAAGACCTCTCCCTTAGAAGGGAGGGGTTGCCATAATCCCCACGCTTGGCAGGCGGCTTGGGGATCGCGGTAAAGACGCTGCTGCCCGTCTTGATTTCCCTTAGTTATTTTTGGATTTAATGAGTACCTACCTAGTTCTTTTAAATTAAGTATTATAATAATTCACACAAAACACGAGCGGCTAAAAACAAAATATACGTAATATAACTATTCTTTTGTGATGTTTGGTAAGTACAGTTAAATAGAAGAAAACTAGAATATATATAATTTAGTCGGAAGCAAAATTAAACGCGAGCTGCCGAAGGGCCTGGTGGGCGGTGCTTGAATATGAGTTTTGCCGGGCATTTCATTAATAACAAGAGTCTCAAGACAGCCAATTCCACAGTGCCTCGAGATAGCAGATTCTAAAAACCACAAATTAAAAACGTATCTTGTGCTTAAGACCGTACATTGCACCATCACAGAAGAATATATAAATTATAGGTCCATGTAGCTTGTATATGTAGCTCTGACTATATGTAGCAGTAAGGCCTCATTTACGGAGACGCGGGGCGTCGCGCGTCGCGTGTGGCGGCGCGGCCCGCACTAAATTCAAATGTAGGGCGTTGTATGAGTGTGTTTACGGAGAAGCGATTTTACACGCGTTTGCTTGAAATGGAGCGTGTTTTACGGCGGCGCCCGCGGATGGCATCGCCGCGTCTCACGCAGCGTTCATCGCGGCGGCGCACGCAGCGGCGATTCTCGATGAAGCGATGCCTATGGCGGAACCTTCTGCCAGTCTATTTGGTAATCATGCAACACAGACGTAGTCACCATCGCAATGAAGTATGATATGATCGATTTTTTTTTTAGAAGAAAATTGTATGTTAAAATGTGAGTTGCACCGCCGTTGCACGCGGCGGTGCCCGCCGCGGGCGCAGCGGCGGGCACCGCCACTCTTCCCGCCCCGCGTCTCTATAAACAGCATCATATATTGCTATAAGTTTGTGTTTACGCGTGCGCTGATACGCGCCGCTTCACGCGCCGCCGCTACGTAAACAATAAAAACGTCCGACGCGCCGCGAGACGCCACGCCACACGCGACGCGCGACGCCCCGCGTTTCCGTAAACGAGGCCTAACAGGTCAGTGGTCGAGCGTTTCTAAGTAATATACTCTTATCTATGGTCGAGCGCTTGCCTTAGATACAAGGTGCACAGGTTCGATCCGCGGCTCGCACCTCTGATTTCTTTAATTAATCATGTGCGAATCGTCTTTGTGCGATTGTTACTGCTGAATAACATAACTGAAATAACAAGCACAAGATATTCTCTAATTACATGTCAAGTAATGATACGACTACTTCGATTTTACACCTCATCAAAGGAAAACCTTCTCGTTACTTAGGAATCAGAGCTATGTAATATTCAAGTTAATAGCATTAACTATTGAGATTCCTATTATGCGGTCAAATAAATTGATTTTCGTTTTGATTTCATAGAATTTGCGTTGTATGAAATTACATTTCATCTTCGAGCGTAATATTCTTCATTTTAAGGCTTCTATAAGTGGTTGTTTGACGCCAGTTAATTAGTTGTTACAGGATCTACGGTGAGCTTAATATGCGTGATGTAACATGATAAGGATGCTAGTGAGTATGCAGGGTTATAAATAATTTGTGTTTAAAATGTTCCACACACCATAAAAAATTTACACATTATGTGGACACTGTCGTAGAAAATAACAAGAAGAATTAGAATGTAATCTCAAGTATTGTCCATAAGTAGTATTTTTAATAAGCTAGCTTTATAAGCTACTGCACGAGCTCACTTCGATGTTAAAATGCACGAAATTGTTAACAAAATAAAGGCACAAGGAGATATTCATTATCCTATCCAGTATGCTGCGAAAAATCAATTTAGTCGTTACATTAAATGAATTAGTTTGAAAACTTTATATCTATGTTATTAAATTACATTAAAACACAAAGTACGAATCGAACCAATCATATTTTGCCATGAAAATATTTGTTAAAAATTCCCGACCTTTGAAGAGCATAGTTCGAAGGTTGCAATATCAATGGGGCAATTACAAAGGGGCTCAAGTTTTCGCCACTCGCCAGTTGAATTTGAAAGTAATAGCGGTAAGGAGCCACGATTGGATCGTCGATATCAAAGAATATTCAAATACTACCTTTTCAGATGCGATAAAAAATTTATGCAAAATAAAATCATTCACCTGAATTATTTGTGTACTGGGTGTATAAAGCAGTATCGTCAAGTTTAATGTAGAGTATCGGGACGAAGATCATCACATCATAATAGGAAATTTAATGACTCGCTGTTACTTTAAGATTAAATTTAACAGGTGCGAGGTTCTAGGACCAATAGCGTCAGCTACCAGCAAGCAGTAGTGAAGCAGTGACAGAAAACAAGAAGCGGAGGTCTCCGGCTCGCACCTCTGATTTAATAAGTCATGTGCGAATCGTCTTTGTGCGATTGTTACAAGCTTTCAGTGAAGGAAAACATCGTCAAGAAACCTGCATGACTGAGAAAACCTAACTAGCTTTCGAATGACGTGTGAAGTCCCCCAACCTACACTTGATGTGGTGGTCTATGGCCTAATACGAGGAAGCCCCTTCATCTTAAGGGGAGGCCCGTGCCCAACAGTGGGACTAAAACAAGAACACTACAGCTGATGGAATTACTGAACACAGGAGACTTGATAATGAATATCTTGGATACCGTATGTGTCCATGAGCGACACGCAAGTGTCGCATGTGAACTTCATTTATTTGTCTGCTGTTCCACTTTAAATACAAGGTTGGAATAAGTGACTGTGACAGCGCCACTAGCATTTAAGAGATATTTTCTGATGGTTAGCGGCACAGGGCCTACATTGTTGTCGGTCTTCAATCCAGTTCTTCGAAACCTTGGAAATCGAAACAGCAAAAAGTCCTACTTTACGACAGAATAGAATCTGTAGTCTGCAGGTAACTACACTTACTAGGTGGTAGGTTCGTTGTGCAAGGAACCGTCCAGGTAGGTACCAATACAGTGCATATTCTGCCGCCAAGCAGCACTGTGTAAGCATTGTTGTTTCGGCGTGAAGGGCACTGTAGCTGGTGAAATTACCGGACACAAAGACTTAATGTCTTAAGGGTCGGCAACGCGTGATTCTCCTGGTGTTGCTAGCGTCTATAAGCTGCGGTGACTGCTTACCATCAGGCAGGCCGCACGCTTGCTTGCCACCTTGGCAGTATAAAACAATAGTAGTTCATTACATACTGCACTGACTATGTTTATTTTTTACTCTGAGCAACGAAGCATTATGCTCTCCATCATGAATGTTGAAAGGGCTTAGGCCATAATCCACTACGCGAGTGAGGACTGGAGGTTCAGACGCGCATTTCGAATAAGTCTAGATCATGTTTAGATTTTTTTGTTAATCTAGACCTAGACAAAAAAAGATTCAAAATTTTTTATAGTAAATTTTTTCGATTCGATTCAAAAGTAAAGCGAATAATAAATCTTTCTATTAGTACATTATAAAATGGTCTAACTAGTCTGTTTGTTTCTTTTTTAGAACTTGACAGCTGAACCGGTCTTTATGAAATTTAACATGAATATACATAGAATACAACATGAAAAAGTATCTACTTAGGCTACTTTTTAAAGATAACTTTTGTCAATAAACCAAAAAAATAACGATTTGAGATTGCAAGCGCTCAATAAATATGTCTCTATAACTCCACATTAATCCTCACTGAGTTGACATAATATAACTGCTAATACCTAGCGGGCAAAGCCGCGGGTGAAAGCTATTGGTAATAAAATCCAAGAATAACATTCAGAATATTTCAATTTCCTTTCAACATATCCAAATATAATAAGAACGACTCCCGGCCGAGTGTGCAAAAGTTCTTAAAGCACTTAAGTCGTATATATATGTACATAATAATTATGTACATAAATGAATAGTTCCACAACGCTCGCGCCCGCGGCGCTAAAATTAATCACTTATTAAAACCACCGTAACTCGGCCACAGATTCGCTAACGTACTTACAAGTTTGGGATCCCGGTACAGACGCGCTAGAGGCGGGCTCTGATACGTTTATATGAGAGACATCATAAAGAGAGAGAAAAATAATATTTATGCACTGTGCTTAAGTGACAAGATTTTTTCGGAGGTAGGTCCCATAAGCACTGGGGAGACTCTGGCGAAGGTCCTAACGGAGAGCCCAGATTCTCTCCATGGCGTCGACGAAGGAGATCGGGGAGGTATTAGTGGGTAAAAATCCCACGGTACCTTTTGAAGGTTTCCTCCTCGACATCAAAAATGATCCCTTAAAGCGAGGAACAAGCCAGGTTGGTACCGCATTGTCAGGTAATATTCTACTGTTAAGTCTAAACATTGTATTCCGGTGTGAAGGGTAGTGTAGCTAGACACCTTACTAGGTTATTTTCATGCAGTGCGTGTCGCTTAAAATCAAGCGAACATGTTGTTAGTCTCGTTACTGTGTTGAATATAAAAAAAAGGTTATACAACAGTATACGCAGTAGAACGAACTTTTGAACAGCAATAAGAAATCAAAATTCGGCAAAGGAAATTAGGGAAACGAGTTATCTAATTAAGATTTGGGCTTAGAATTCATTACAGCCTTGCTTACGGAGGTTTACCTCTACTGGAAGGCATTTATATCTTTAGGAAGAAATATTTTTTGACTAAAAGTATCCATCCATTAAAGTTTTAGAAATTAAATTAGCCAAAAAGTTCAAAGCTCAGGATAAAAGCAGCAGCAACACACATCGTTTATTTAATTTTTTGTCACAAATACAAGATGGAAATGGATGTATTTTTAATCAATGCCTAAATTTTGCTTTTCTTTTTTTATAATACTGCTAATTGCTCCGTAATTCGTATTGAATGGAGAAGTGCTTGGAAAAATACAACCCTTATTTAGAATGTCACAGGATTATAAAAATTCAATGTTAGTAAAATGTTTAAAATATCCAAAAATAGTAAAGTTAAAAATAGAATTACTTATCCAAAAGATCCAAAAGAGAAGAGATTTATATATCACAATTATAAAACAAAACGCCTACCTATTGATTATTTTTCATGATTATTCATAAAACATGTTAAAACACCCAACAAAGTTAAAATGCCTTGAATATTTTTGCTTAAGTGTTTAACATTTAAAATTGCCTCCATTACAGTACCTTTTTACACACGTAATACATGCTAAAACATGCCTGAAAGGTTTATTTACTCGATTATACAGCCTTGTCCCGTTAAACAAAGCATTTTATAATGTATTTTCCTCAAAACAATAACATACATTTTAAACGGCCTCTCAAATTGTAGAATTTTAACACATATTGTCTCTATTTACACACATTTAACGCAGTAATAAGCTTATAGAACTCCACATAGAGCGTATTCACGTAAAGTAATTGACATCGTGGGACCAAAGAATATTGGCGCCCACCGTGGGACCGGTGCTACTTACTACCCATGCTATTAACTCGGCTTCCTTTGAAACGTGCATAGAAAAAATACGCAACCTCATCATGATATTTTAACAGGACATACCTAACAATTGAGAGTCCATTAATTACCTTAACGCACATAGAACTTTTGACAGCGTTATGTATTCGTTACATGTTTTATCACCTACCTGATATATGTCGAGCCGGGATGAAATACCGACACTAAACAGTGAAGTTATTTATCACAAATCAACAATCCACGTTCGTTTAACACGTCAGACACAATACATTATCTTTAGATCCACAGACACATGCACTATCACGTTTTTTATTTATTATTGCGTGAGCACAAATCACTCGATGCGATGCGATATGGTAGAGGCAGTGAGAGAGCGCGCGCGACGCGTCCACCCGACACCGAACCACGGCTACTACTAAGCTCGAGCCGCGCAAGCTTGAAGCTTCTGCGGCCGTGTCAAAGAGTATTTCGACCGTTCATATTGGTAGAATAGTTAGATGTTGCGGTTCACTAGTCACGGCGCATAGCATTAATTTTTTTAACTACTTTTGACAATCTTAATACAATAGGCTAGATGACTAAGAATTTTTTTTAGTCCGTCATTTAGATAATCAAAAAATATTGGACACGTATTTTTTCTTTTGTCGATTAAACAAATAATGACAAAGATATAGTGCTTTGAAATGTCACGTGACGCCTCAGTAAAAATTGTATACCGGCGTGACGTCAAAACCCCCACTCACGAACTTAGACGCTCTATATCTTTGGCAATTTTTATTGATTTGTTAAATAAAAAAATACGTGTCCAATATTTTTTGATTATCTAATTGACGGACTAATTAGAGTTATTATTTTTTACCCAGTCATCATCCCCATTCAGATTACACTAAAGTACCTACTCAGTATCTTTTCGTTTTAAGCCCTTATAATTCATTATTTTATTGATAATTATTGTATAAACAATAATATTCAGCACAAAATTTGGAAAAAGCAACTTCATCTCGAGTGATGCTCCCATTAGCTTTATGGCTAAACTTGGCACGCCGTTAGGCGTCAATGCGAACCCCACTCCAGCCTGGTACCAAAGTAATTTCCATATTGTGTGAACCATAATTAATAATTGATTTTTTTTCAAGTCGCTGGAGGTAAAAAGAACGCAGAAGGTGGTGAAAATATCGTGAAGAAACCTATGCATACCCCCGAATTTACACGACCGGTGTATCAGATCGACCAATCTGACTATTCAGCACTTGGTCCGCGTGGCATCTTTCAGGTTAAGAGGACACGTTGCCACAAGATTACGTGCAATAAAAAAAAATCTTCAACTAGTCATTTTATTACTTCTAGACAACTGAAAACGCCAAAATAATGAAAAGTACTTCAATAGCAAGACTAGTGCAGATGCAGTAGAAAGAATTTAGCTTCAACGTGACGTGCAAGAACTGCATTTTATTTTAGCATCCCAATATAGACAGTCACTGAGGTAAATGTAGAAGACACATACAAGAATAGATAAGATCAATCTTCCAGTATAGCATATTCCATTCCAGCGATTTAAGTACTTTGAGTATTTTTGGAAGCTAATAGTCGATAAAAAATACAACTTTACAGAAATTAAAGTATGAGTAGAATGGGCACTTTGACCTTAGAAAAGTGACCTAATAAAAGTGACCCCACTGTAATTTATAATTGTTCTTTGACCAGCTCAGCACATCGCACTGACCATACTCCTAGATTGCCAAATGAAATGTTTATGACTACACACATACACACACCGCTTACTTCTTGCTAATGACGACGATAACAGCAACGTGTGCATTCGGAAGCTACGTCATTACACACAAAAATAGGGTTACCACGCCCAAAATAATGAGTATGGCATATTTCAAACCAAGTTTGCATTGTTATAACAAAATGATTGCTGTTTCATTAGCTCGAATAATTTAACAATCACAATTTGTTCATTCTGTGCTATGTGCACTATTAGTACGTGTCACATAATTTGTGTTAGTCCGCTGAAATTATACTGTTTCTTTTTAAACTTATGGTCAGTTTATTAAAAAGTACAGAAAGAGAGTTGCATCAAAAGGAGTTAGTCATTTGCGAGGTTTCTCTAAAAATCCTATATCTACATTGTAATAACAGACCTATAACAACAGACACACACAGACAGACCGTAACTTGAAAGCGATGTCCATCTGCAGTCAATTGAGTAGAATAAAACTATTTGATTATCAAATGTTACGATAATATCAGTCTACATTAAAATATTGTTACCCGCGGGGTGTCCGGGTAAGAATATCACCCCCCCATCTCCGCCCGTTGGGTGTCCGTAAGAGGTGACTAAGGGAAAACAAGAAAACGCTCAGCAGCGTCTTTCTTTAGGATTTTCTTTTGGAGCGTGAGGATTATGGCAACTTCTCCCTTCTTCTTCTTCTTCTTTTCGTTCTTTTGTAATCATTAGGTAGGTATCTATATAGATACCTACCTAACGAAAAAGAAAATAAATTTATTGGACTGATATCAGTCCAATAAATTTATTTTCTTTTTCTTTTCTTTTCTTTAAAGGAGAGGCCTGATGATATTACATTGCTCTTGATAGGAGAAATTTATTATAGCTTATAATGTGACTCCACACCATAATATTCTTAAAATAGCAGCGTATTTTTATGACTTAATTAAAAAAGCAATTAAATTATTTATGAATGTTATACCAATATTCACTTAAACACAAAATCGAAAATTAATTTTTTATAATCTCAAAAAATATCTGAAACTGATCGAACTTAACGGATTATATACTTGAGGAATTAACATTGTATGTGCACCTCACCTATAAAGTATCTCATATATTATAAGTTACTCGTACTTATTCCATAGTAAATGATCACTGCGACAAGTTTTTACCTTTCTGCATCTAGCCCCTGATTCATATTCATAGCAATGTTCCCATGCACACACCCGTGTTGAAGTTAGCACAGCAAACATGCAACGAGACGGAAAGATAGGCTTTTCTTTGATTCCTTTTAACAGTCCGCGCGAGCTGTAAATAGGATGCAAACAGAGATACCGCCATCTGCCGGCGCGAATGAGAGGCTTGCGACGACATAGAGATTCAGATTTACTGTTTTAATAACGTTCCGAATGGGGACCAGACTAGTGTTTGATACTAGTGGACTCGGAATAAATTTTATTTCATGACAATGTTTTGTCTTTATTTTGAGGTTAATTTTTAAATATTACTTGCCCGACGTTTCGAAATAGTTCACGGAATATCGATAGTCTGGGTAAGACCGAGGTGTTACATCAGGTCGTTTGAATTTTATTAGTTTTAGGTATATTGACCTTTGTTATTCTAATAACCATTTACTTACGATATTGTAAGGTGTTCTATACTACGAGATAATGGTTAGTGTATCACTTGTTGGTATAATGGTACAAAGTCTACAAAAATATCAAATTTTAGTAGTCTAGAAATACACGGCAGAAAGGAATCAACACAGCAGTGCAGCTTATTGAGTTAGCCCACGTTAGCGGGACGACTAAATAGCCTAGATATCTTTAGCAATAAATATAAATTGAAAATGGAAAAAAATATACATACCGAAACGTACTCAATAAAATTTCAAATCTATTTATTAGTTTGGGAGCCACAGCCAATGCCACCTACAGACATACCTCTACGTATGCGTCAAAGTTGTAAGGCCTTTTTTACTTCGGGAGTTAAAAATGCATCTGTATTTCAATGTTTCTAAAGAAAGAAGCCATATAATTGTGATATAACTACAAAATAGTAATACGAAAGTGATAGCATACCTACGAATGTAACGATAGCCGTCAGTTCGACCGGCGGCGGCCACGGACTGACAGCTGGCCTTATCATCGGCTGACACTGCGTTCGGGAGCTGCACGCGACACGGTAGCTGTGTGGTAGTCATACCTGGCCTGATACCTATCGCTTTTGATTTCATTTACTCGTAGGCAATTTTCCAATCGACTAACAAAAACGACAACTCACTATAAAACGTATTTTAATTAGAAACACCTATAAACAGCCTATTTACATAACATAAGGTTCACACAGTGAGATATAGAAGCGAAAGTAAATTGGCAATAATGGAGTTTGTTTTTTTATATAAGTGCCATGAAGGTGGCAAGTAGACATACGTCTCCTGATGGTCACCGCAGCCTAAAAATACCAGAAGAATCACTAACGCGTTGCTGACCCATAAGACATTAAATATTAAGTTTTGTGTGACCGTTAATTTCACCAGGTAGGTACAGTGGTAATTTCACACCGGAACACAGAAATGTTTTCACACTGCTGCTTAGGTGGAATATCAACCTGAGAGGTCTTTGCACAGGGTTCCTAGTCAATTTCCGCTACGTAATTTTTATTTTGGATGTCAGCCGAAATTTAAAAGAAATATGAATGTTTTGTAGGCACTCTATTATTTGCCTAAGTAATAAGGTAGCTAATGATATATTATGTAGTAGTTAAGAACATAACATCAGCCCTCGGCACGCACTTTATATTAAAATTCATTTACTTAAAGTATTAAATAGTATTTATTTAATTTATTAGCTCTCGAACTCGAACGGAGCAAAAAAAAATGTAAAAGTTATTATGAAACCGCGCATGGTAGCTGTCCCTAGAGACTCACAGTTCGTGATTCTGAATTTATTTACAAGTGCATTGCGACCTGTGTAGCCCTACACGTAGTTGTGTGCCAACATATTATAATTTTTCGTACATACCATGTACGAAAAATTATAATACATTTATGTAGCACATACACACGGTTGTAAGTTACTAGTTTTGTACCCTAGCAGGTTAGGACGGCAAGCAAATATTGATAGATCAGTGACAGAGTATAATACCGGTATGACGTCATTATGACGTAATTTTCCACATAAGAACGTCATCTTGTCAAGATTCGCTAGTGGTGACTGTATGTATTTATTCAGCATCTATTCTGAACAGAAAAATGGTTTCTCTACATGAAAAATAGGGCATCTTTCGTGTTTATCTTAATATTTGAATTTCATATTGGAGGGACTTTATACACAAAGCACCTCCTCTATTCTAAATAGACAATCATTGTCCGGTAAAGGGTAATCCTGATGGCGTTGCTGATCCCTGTACATCACGCTCGGCACAGCCATGACGTAGAGTCAACATTACATTGCAGTGACAGATACTGGCCGAGACGCCATAAAAAGGCATTGAAGTACTTGCTCTCCTGGTGTTTCAGCCATTGGTTTCAACCTGGACTATTGACAAACTCAGTTCTCAAATATCAGTTTATGTCAACGGAACTTCTAAGTTCAAGTTGAAACAATATAGTCGTGATGTAGGGACGTTAGTACGTATTACCTCAATCGCCTGGACTGTTGGACTACCTACCAACATAACTCGTATTTGTGGCAGGTGAGGACGTCTTCAGCGTCAAAAAATATACATAAAGTTACTAGAGAAACGTGTATTGGTGTGTAACATAGTCTCTCTTCAGGGAAAATAAGGAAAAACATACAAAAGGAAAAAATTGTGGTTAAACCACCCACGTGTCCCAAATCGAGCATCGCTTGGTGACTCTGCAAGGGCAGCGTATTGGAAGGCCGATGGACGCGGAAACCATAGCATTTTTCACGGCCCGGTGGGGAAAATATTAATGCGATTTCCGCACACATTACGTCGACATCTTACTGTATTTAAATAAGTATAGGTATAATTGCATATACATACAGTAACAAAAAAAAAGTTAAACGACTTCAATAGCACTACACTGTTAGCGTGTTTATTAAGCAACTTTAATTTATTTAAATTATTTTATCCGTTTTAGTGTGGTGTGCTTTAACTTTTTTATATACATATATTGGCTTTAGCGCGATGTGTAATATGATCGGATAAAACTGCAACAATGCTTGAATTTGTTTATCTAGTGCAGTGAGTTGATCATTTCACAAAATAAAATTTCTTTCATATTTAAATAGCTCTTACATTCAACGCCAAAGATAAACTAAGAAAAAAATAAGCTTATATAATCTCATTGGGTGCTTTAGCTGCAGGGAAAATAACCAAAGATTACCTACATCATATTGACGAAGAGAATATATTGTAATACGAATCCCTCAGCGCCCATGTTAAATTTTTACTCGCAAACACGAAATATAAAATATTCACTCGGTGTGTGAACACAAATTGTTTCTAGAATAAATTTCAAATAAGATAAGACTACAAAAATCTATAAAAGAAAACAGTATTTTGTTGTTGTCAGTATGTTTTTGCTTACAAGACGGGATGAATTTTAAGGCAATTTTTATATTTGTGTTTGAAGTGGATAAATCTTATACAACAAGGAAGGTCAAGTAGTGATCCCAACATAAAATCATAATGTAGTCGCTATATAAGAAATTGTGGGATGGGTGAACTAAAAGTACGGACCGACCGCGGCTACCTAACGGATACTTTATATTAGACTACATTGACGGAGCAGGCTTCAGAAACCAAACGCTACTAGGTATACACATGTGTCATCCATTTGCCTTGACTCAGAATTTTCGGAGCATTTTTTTATATCGTCCCAGCTGAGAATATTTAAAGACCACACAGTTGATGATGTACTCCTGGGAATATATTATGTACCTACTTCCGGGAATATTCCTACGTTGCCATATTTTAGCAAAATTTCCGGCAATATTTACCGGGAACATTACCGGCAATAATCCCACTTTTTGGGAAATGACCCGGGCAAGGTGCATCGCAGCAGTTGCGATCTGACGTTTAGTTAGTTTAGGTGTTTTTACTGTGTTGTTTTTTCTGTGTGTCGTGTCACAAATAAATGTTTTTCTTCTTCTTCTTCTAGTTTACAGCTCAGTCGAAAAGAATAGGAGATTAGAAATTCTCATTCAAAGATTAGAATTTACCTATTTTCGTCGTAGCTTTAAAACCAAATGAAGATTGATTGGGGTGCATAGAAAGAGCCTTCTCAAAAAATGTTAAGCAATAGTTGAGTACTGTAAAACGCGTTTATTCCAAGTAGTCAGATTAGTATTTAATATAATAAATAATACACACATCAAAAGTGTCTAGGGATCAAGCATTTTTAAGCGGATTTCTTGAGATTGAGATGTGGCTTTGTAATAAATTTATGATTTTATAAATTTATATGGATCCTTTTTGGTGCATTTCATAATTTGAATCAGGAACTGTGAATCAAATTCGAGTAAAAGATGAAAATCAGCTGTCAATATTTTCCCTATAAAAACATACAACGCATTGAAGACATTATTAGTGCTACTGTTTCCCTACTACTGATTAAAACCAACGTTATTATGGAGCGGCGACGTCATTTAAGCAGGGAAGAAATGCTCAGAGCCGTGGGAATGATAGAAGCTGGTTCCCGGCAACGTACTGTGGCTTTAGCTCTGAATACAAGTCAGAGTGTTATCAGTCGACTTTGGACACGTTACCGAAGCACTGGTACCGTGGCTGAGCGCCATGGAGGACGGTATCGCTGCACCACACGGAGACAAGACCGATATATTCAAATCTTAACTCGAAGAGCTCCAACAATAACTGCCATGATGTTAGCCGTGAGGCTTCATCACTCTTCAGGGAACTTAATTAGCGACCAAACAGTCAGAAACCGCTTGCATGAAGTGAACCTCCATTCCCGAAGACCGCTACGGGTACCACCTATAGCAATGCACAATCGTAGGATTCGATATCAATGGGCTCTTGAACACAGAAATTGGGCAGAAGAACAATGGCAACAATGTTTCGTGTGCTTTTCTGATGAGTCTCGTTTTGGTATGAGACCGGATACAAGACGTATACGACACTGGAGAACCCCTGGACGCCAACAGCGATTAAAATCCTGCCAGGAAGTCCATCCTTATAGTGGTGGAACCATCATGGTATGGGCGGGTATTTGGATCGGCGGAAGAACTGAGTTGATTTGGATCAGAGGCAACCTCAACGCTCAAATTTATGCTGAGACGATTGTATCAGACGTCATCGTTCCTCTACAAGTGCAAATCGGTCCCTTATTTCAGTTAATGCATGATAATGCACGACCGCACACCGCAAGAGTTGTAAGACAGACTCTCGCCGCAGCCAACATCAATGTCCTGCCCTGGCCTGCTCAGTCGCCAGACTTGAACCCGATTGAGCATGCATGGGATATGCTACAGAGAAGAGCTCTGCCGAATATGGAGGGTATCCAGTCGCAAGAAGACCTTTTTTTGTTGTTGCACGAACATGGGCGGCCATTCCACAGCGTGATTTGGATGAACTCATTTTGAGTATGCCAAACCGATGTTCTTGTGTTGTTAGTGTTCGCGGTAGAAACACGGATTATTAATTGTTTAAGTTACCCAATAAAATTTTAAAGAAAACTGTTATTTCAGTCTTTTTTTCGAACTTTTGTGTTAGTGGTTCAAATGTCAAAAATCCCTTTATTAGGAAAATGGCAAATTTCTTTATTAATGCAAAGGTGACTTGGTTTATCGTTACTGTGACAAACGAAAACACTTTATTTGATGAATCCTTAAAGAAAATTTTAATTAATATCAATCAGGAGAAAAGTTATTGCAAAAATATATGTTGATCCCTAGACACTTTTGATGTGTGTAGTAGTAATATTAGTAATACACAAACAAATTATAATAACCAGGCATATAATGAAGCTAAACACTATGTATAATTAACCTTAAACACTGTAAAACACAAGTATAAATTTAAAACAATTTAAAAACCCCTGACATAGGTATAAACAAACTCTTAAAATTACTTTCCTGTACTATTATCAGACCCTAATCAATATACAGGGTGGAATTTTGTAATGCCACCTGAAGGGGAAGTACTCTTAATACTGTAGATAGAAAATTTTACTCAAAGAAAACATTCCTTTATTTTTTAAAAGAAAGAAAACTGCGTTCGTTAAAAATTCGCTTGCCGCACCCGGTAATCGCACCGACTAAAATCTCTAAAAGTTCCACCCTGTACTTTTATTGCATCGATCGTTAGGGTCAATTATAAGGATGAAATCTCTCTAACAAACTTCATAAATTAAATAAAAGGAAAACAATGAAATCTTAAATTTTAATTATTTATAAAAAATGGTAAACTAACTAATTAATTTTTCGAAATGGGCTCCATCTTCTTGGTTACACAAATTTATTCTTCTAACGAATTCATTTCTAGTAACCTTTAATAACGTGTTGTGGTAAATGTTATAAATCGTATTCTGAACTTCAACTCTCAACTCGTTTACAATCTCATAAGATTTAATGTAAATTTGATTTTTTACATATCAACACAAAAAAAAAATCTAAAGGGGTGAGATCTGGTGATCTCGCAGGCCATCTGATTGTGCCGTTTGTACCAATCCAGGTATTAGAATGGTTATTAATGTAGGCAGTAGTGATTCTGCTGTTATGGGCTGGAGCACCATCTTGCTGTAGAATTATTTGGTTTCGCTCTTCCTCGGGGAAACCATTTAACTCATTTCTTAGTAAATCCAGTATTTCTAAATACTTGACAGTGTTTAAGTGACCTTCGTACACATGGACTAACACAACCATATTTCTCATAATTCCGCACCAAACGTTGAAAGAAAATCTTACTTGACTGTTAGTTACGTGAACACGAAGAGGATTCACTTGAGACCAATAGTGGTTATTGCGGCGATTGTACATGCCGTTATTGCTGAAGATGGTTTCGTCAGACCATACAATGTTACTCAAAAAATTTGGGTTACGGTCAATTTCTCTTAGCATGTCTTGACAAAATTGTAGTCGTCTCTCACAATCCCCAGGATGCAATTTTTGTACCAACCGACCATCGCGATAACATTTAAACTTATACTTTTTCAGCACTTTAAGTACGCGAGTATGGGTTGTTCCAATTACTTCGACAGCATCTCTGCTTCAAGCCTATGTTAAAACATTTAGATCAAAATCGAAGTTGTTCTGCTGAAGAGTTTGCCGTCGCTTTTTCAAACTACCCGTATTCTTTAAATTTTCTACCATTCTTTTCAGTACAAACCGAGTTGGTGCCTGTTGATCTCGATATCTCTCTCCATACCACCGCAGAGCACGATTCACATCTTTGTTATTAAAAAAATAAGCTTCCATTAAATCAAATTGTTCTTGATAAGCCATTTTTACCGTGACACAAATATGAAATGATTTGTAAAAATAATCAAATGTGAATAACAGATGAAAATCCATTTTCAAATGTAACATTCCATATTTAAACTACGACACACACGGAGTTATGTCGCATCTAAGAAAGGAGTATGCATTACAAACACGTGCAAATTGCAATAATCTTATCTAAATAGTAATACGTCACTTTAATGGATAAATGACGTCAATGATAATTATTAATTAATAACATAAGTAAACAGATGGATCTTTGAGTACAAGTGATTTAACTTGATCCGTTGAATTAATAATTTGAGATTTAATTGTTTTCCTTTTATTTAATTTATGAAGTTTGTTAGAGAGATTTCATCCTTATAATTGACCCTAACGATCGATGCAATAAAAGTACAGGGTGCAATTTTTAGAGATTTTAGTCGGTTCGATTACCGGGTGCGGCTAGCGAATTTTTTAAATCTTCGAATGCAGTTTTCTTTCTTTTAAAAAATAAAGCAATGTTTTCTTTGAGTAAAATTTTCTATCTACAGTATTAAGAGTACTTTCCCTTCAGGTGGCATTACAAAATTCCACCCTGTATGTAACTACTCGTCAAGATTTAACCATAGATTTATAATTCGGTGGATCTTACATTTAATGGAGCCGAGTGTCTGCTGCCACCTTCCTGTTTGCTCCCATCATTAGAGTCTGATCAACATTTTTCTAGCAACTACTCGACGAGACTTACCTAACGAATCCAAACTCGGTGGGTCTACGTTTATTGGTGCAGAGATCCCGTGACCACCTTCCTGCTCCATCATCAGGCCCTGGTCACCATTTTTCTAGCAACTACTCATCGAGACTTACCTAACGAGCCCAAACTCGGTGGGTTTACGTTTATTGGTGCTGAGATCCCGTGACCACCTTCCTGCTCCATCATCAGACCCTGGTCACCATTTTTCTACTACAACTAATCGTCGAGACCTATCCAATGAGCCCAAACTCAATGAGTCTACGTTTATTGGGGCCGAGATCCTGTTACCACCTTCTTACTGATCATCATCAGACCCTGGTGAAGGTTACCATTTTATTTAATATCATCGGATTTACATATGTTTACATATTTCAGATGTTTCGGATTAATAGAAGCAATGAGAAAGGTCTTTTGTATACAAAATATCCCTACCTCGCGTCGGAAAAGTGCTGATGGTCTTCAAACGGCTGGACCGATTTTCGTGAAACATAGCTAAGAACTATCTCGCTTAAACTAGCTTTCAAATAAAAAAAAAACCGCATTCAAATCCGTTCACTGGTTGGACCGCTACGATGCCACAGACAGACATACATACAGACAGACAGAGTTCCGGACATAGGCGTCAAACTATAAGTTTGACCCTCGTTTTTGGTCGGGGTTTAAAAATAATATTCCTTTCTTTTTCGAAATTAAAAATGAAAATGTTTTGTTAGTCAAAGTTATATACAAATAGGCTGTTTATGCATGAAAGATGTACCTACTCGTACCTACGAAGGTACCTACTGCACAAGTGAGCACAAAATTTTGTAAGCAGTTCACATCTGACTCGATAACTATCGAAGACAGAGTATGACAAGACAGCGTGCCGCCGATAAGGACAGAAAATCAGAATTCTTACACGAAACACACGCTATGGATATTTGTTCAAATAAGTACGACTAAAATGTAGTTTTAACAATATTTCTCAATACAATTCAATTTAAAATCACCAAAGTTACTCGTAGATAGTGACCAAAAAAACTTTAAAAGTAAATAGCACGCGAAGGTAGTGCTTTTTCTTCATGTCTGTGACTGATGCTGAATCACAAATCTTATGTTCTGTTTCTTTCTATCACATGTAACCTATTTATATGCATTATTTTCTTGTGCAAATGAGAAAGAAAGTGTCCATCTTTCTAGAGATCCTTCCTCTAGGTGTGTTCTTCTTGCTTTATTCCTTATAACTAATATATGTACTTGACCACTACTACATAATAATATATCGACATGTCTTACTTTCCGCACTACGCCGATAATGCTTCGTCACTTTGCACCGGATGTTTAGTATAAAAGTCGTATTAGCGATCAAACCGCAATGCTTTCTCTACTTCCTTGCTTCCATCGATCTATTATTTATAAGTATTATAATAATATCGATGGTTGCGTCGGTTGTGACCGGCGACCATTGCCCCGTCCCGTTCACAGGCTATGAATATTTTAATAGTAATCCGACATCTCCTCGTATTAAATATCGTTCTCGGTGGAGCATGTAACAATACTTTTTGGTGGCTCTGCTACAATACTATTATATTTCAATGGATTTGTGGCAGATTTAATTATTATAGCCTCAAAATGATATTGAATGCAGAAATGGATGGAGTTAATGAATAAGTCTCATATCCTAATGTGAAGTCTTTAAAACTGATACGACATTCATAAGGCGAATTAAGTTTCTGTAAAATTTTGTTAGGTATTTGAATGTAGGTAAAAATCTCTAAAGCGGTTTGCCAACTTAACACATTATGGCTTATGTTTAACTAACCACCAAATTTAGTAAAATATAAATAACAAAGTACTTTATATTACCAAAAATAGTAAATCCTCACCAAAGTGAAATCCCCAATTTAACGTGAAATTAGAAACTGTACAACTTCCGATTCTACTTAAACCTGAACTGAAGTAACCTGACATGAATTATGGTACAGGGACGCATGCTCGCTCGGTTTGCTCGTACTCACGTGATTCTTTTGTATTTATCTTTCACCTATACTGCGATCAGACTCCTTCCAAGTGCGGGGATTATGGCAACCCCTCCCTTTTAAGGGGGAGGCCTTTTGTTCAGCAGTGGACGAATTTCGGCTGCTGATGATGATGATGATTCAAATGATTCCATTGCAGTCCAGCCCTAGGTTTTGAGGTGGTGGTTAAATTAAATGACTCTTTTTTGGAACGTTACGTGTATTGCGCAGGAAAGCCAGATACAGAAAGGGGTAGAACACAATGTTGCTACAACTAATATTAAAATTGCTTACAATTTTTGTAATTAATGTTGGGGTTGCTAACACATACAAAGCCTCGGCCTTCAAATTTTTATCAACACTCCTTTTGCGTCAAGTAACCACTATTGACTCTGATACAAGCTGATCAGAAACACGCGAAAACCGTTGCGTGTTTTTTGAAAATTCCCAACTCATTTGTGGATTGCACTATTTTAGAAGAATGATTTTAAGTCAAGATTATTTGCATTTTTCTATCGTACGCTGAAATGGCGATGAATATGCATATTATAGGCTTCCTCCAAAACAGCAGAAACATCAATGTAGGCGTGTGACTGAATATCAGGCGAACTTTTCCTTTGAGTTTTAATCATATCTATGTGGCAGCTTCCTTATGCAAGGGACCGTCCAGGTATACCACCGCAGTGTCAGTTATCTGCCTCTAAGCAGCAGTGTGTAAACATTGCTGTGTTCCAGTGTGAAGGGCGCTGTAGCTGGTGAAATTACCGGACACAAGAGACTTAACAACTAATGTCTCGGGTGACGAGCGACAGTGTAATGTAGCTGTCTGTAGGAAGAAGAAGAATAACATTTATTCGACCACATAACTTAAAAACAAAACTAAGAACATCCAAGCTTACAAAAAACTGTGTGGGGCCAAAAAGAGCTCTGTCCCAGCATTTTGCTGCGCCGTAAAAACTATGTGG
This sequence comes from Furcula furcula, assembly GCA_911728495.1. Lineage (NCBI taxonomy): Eukaryota > Metazoa > Arthropoda > Insecta > Lepidoptera > Notodontidae > Furcula > Furcula furcula. The sequence goes on along the minus strand of OU452245.1, from coordinate 30,591,914 downwards.
CAACTAGGCTAGGCTGTTATTCTGACCTTTGTGTTATTATGACAGCACCTTTAGGCTTATATGTCTGGCTTGCATGTCTCATCCCTAAGTTGAATGAAAAATTCCGTAAAAATATCCTTATTTTCTTACCACGCAAACTCCGTAATGAATATGTGCGATGAAATATAGAGTCGTCAGTGTATACAAGATAGTAGTCTCCAACAATGGGTAGTAAAGTGACGTCACTACCCCCGTCAGTAGTGGCCAGAACATAGAGTTTATAAGTTCACACCTCTGGTGCGTCATCTCTGCTATTATCAGGCGACTCTGAAATAAAAGTTTCACGATTTTAAGGAAGAACTTTTTTGCCGACGGCGTCAGATAAAAATCAAATTAAAAAATATTGTTTTCAAATAGCCATAACGCACTTTTAGATGGTCAATTTTTTTAAAGCTACCACCGGATCACGATGCGGTTTCAACTGAGAAGACCCGGCAATCAACTCAGCGGGATTGTCATTTTTTTCACTTTCTTTTTAAACAGTGTTCGTCTTGTTACAATTGAATCAGCATCAGCGATAGTATGTCCTGCCGTTAGAAATATAAAACAAGAGAGAAAAGAAAAAAAAAATCGACGAAATTACAAGATAGGTTCTCTCATCTCCGTATACTAAGTAATAGTCGGTAACCCCTCTTCTTAAGTGCGAACGGGGCCCAATAGTTTTAGAAGGTACAAATCCCAGATAACTCGTCTTCACCTCCATTGGTGCTTTAGTATCTCTATTAAAGATTTTCACTACCTCGAATAAAAAATAAGGTTAAGTATCGTAGAAAATTAAATAAATAAATAAGTATATCAGTTGTTGTTAAATAAGTTCCTAGTAAAGTTCAAATAATTATTTACTTCAAATTTTCGTGAGTGCGATATTGTTTATGTGAACTTGCAGTTCTACAACATTGATGTGTATCAGTGGCGTAGCTTGCCTTAGATGGGCCCCGTATCAAAATTTGTTGGGGGGCCCAAATGATGTTACGGCCTAAGAGATTATGTGAGAACACGGATTTTACGAATTGTTGCTTACGAATTGATGATCATCATCATCAGCAGCCAATAAACGTCAACTGCTGAACAAAGGTCTCTCCTACAGAAGAAAGGGGTGCAGACTTGGCAGGCGTCTTGCCAATCACAGTATCAGTGGTAAATCCAATAGAAAGACGCTGCTGCCCGTCTTTTGTCTTACGACACCGAACGGGCGCTATTTTTACCCGGATTTTACGTATTTTCAAAAGACCATGGGATCGCTCACTTAAACGATAGGATACGATCTGGAGCTCTACCATCAGTCGTATTATTACAATCGTACTAAGCACTGCTTAGTAAGCAGCCCCAGAACTATTGTCAAACCGGGGCACCGGCCGCGGGCGGTAGTTTCAGGTGGCGCCAAAATCGTAATATAATATGATTCAAAATAAAAAACTTGCTCCACAAAGCGCCTAGCATACGAAAGCCTGGTTGGCTCACGAAAAAGGCGCCACACAACAGGCCCATACCACAAGTGAACTTGAGATGTCGATTTGAGATTTGAGTTTTTTTAAGTAATTTCTCAAACGCTGAAGGGAGGGCGCCACTATCAAGTTGCTGCCCTGGTTCGAAAAAATCGTAGATCCGGGGCTGGTACTAAGGTAGAGACACGAGGTAGAGACCTCAATTTACGTGGTAGTTTATAGTTCGGTCACATTTTATCGGGGAAGTACTTGGATGGAGGAGATATAAAGGAAAGTACAATTATAATATTAGGTACTTCTACGTATTAGATATTGCGGTAGGCCTGGAAGACAAAGACGCAAGACTGGCTTTTGATTTTGCGGAAGAGATTGGGAGATAGGCCAGATACGGCTAAAGAAGAAGTAGTAGGTATTTCGATTTTATTGCCGACGGCTTATATAGATAAGTATTTTCGGCTTTCGTATGGTAATCACCAAGTTTCTTGTGCTGTCGACGGGGCCTGTTATAGGTATTAGTACCTTTTTTGCACGCGGGGAGGAAACCATCAAAACGTACCTGGTCTCTATAAGGCCGGAATCCGGGTTGAAATGATTTTGCCAACCCCGTAAACAAAAAACGTACCTCAGCTGTTGTTAAGTAAGTTCACAGTATAAAGTTCAAATAGTTCAAATTTTTTGCACGTTGTGTTGTTTGCGTAAGCTTGCAGTTATATGGCTTTGATTTGTATAGCAATGACGACTCAATCGCTGTGCGATTAACACATTGAAAGTATGTTTACAAGCCTTCACACGAAAAACACATCTTTTGTAATTTAAATCAGTACTAGTGGGTTTCCGCAATCACTCTTGTTTAGTTGCTTCCATCGATCTATTATTTATAAGTATTATAATAATATCGATGGTTGCGTCGGTTGTGACCGGCGACCATTGCCCCGTCCCGTTCACAGGCTATGAATATTTTAATAGTAATCCGACATCTCCTCGTATTAAATATCGTTCTCGGTGGAGCATGTAACAATACTTTTTGGTGGCTCTGCTACAATACTATTATATTTCAATGGATTTGTGGCAGATTTAATTATTATAGCCTCAAAATGATATTGAATGCAGAAATGGATGGAGTTAATGAATAAGTCTCATATCCTAATGTGAAGTCTTTAAAACTGATACGACATTCATAAGGCGAATTAAGTTTCTGTAAAATTTTGTTAGGTATTTGAATGTAGGTAAAAATCTCTAAAGCGGTTTGCCAACTTAACACATTATGGCTTATGTTTAACTAACCACCAAATTTAGTAAAATATAAATAACAAAGTACTTTATATTACCAAAAATAGTAAATCCTCACCAAAGTGAAATCCCCAATTTAACGTGAAATTAGAAACTGTACAACTTCCGATTCTACTTAAACCTGAACTGAAGTAACCTGACATGAATTATGGTACAGGGACGCATGCTCGCTCGGTTTGCTCGTACTCACGTGATTCTTTTGTATTTATCTTTCACCTATACTGCGATCAGACTCCTTCCAAGTGCGGGGATTATGGCAACCCCTCCCTTTTAAGGGGGAGGCCTTTTGTTCAGCAGTGGACGAATTTCGGCTGCTGATGATGATGATGATTCAAATGATTCCATTGCAGTCCAGCCCTAGGTTTTGAGGTGGTGGTTAAATTAAATGACTCTTTTTTGGAACGTTACGTGTATTGCGCAGGAAAGCCAGATACAGAAAGGGGTAGAACACAATGTTGCTACAACTAATATTAAAATTGCTTACAATTTTTGTAATTAATGTTGGGGTTGCTAACACATACAAAGCCTCGGCCTTCAAATTTTTATCAACACTCCTTTTGCGTCAAGTAACCACTATTGACTCTGATACAAGCTGATCAGAAACACGCGAAAACCGTTGCGTGTTTTTTGAAAATTCCCAACTCATTTGTGGATTGCACTATTTTAGAAGAATGATTTTAAGTCAAGATTATTTGCATTTTTCTATCGTACGCTGAAATGGCGATGAATATGCATATTATATAATATTTTTATTAAATCATGTAACTAAATTTAAATTTCTGTTGAAAACTTGACGTACTTAAGCTCCCTTGTTTTATAGAACTTAAAACTGGAACTTTACCAAGCACTTTCAAACTCCACGAGGGCTATGAAATCATTACTTCACCGGAATATTCCAAGCATATAAAGATGATAAATATTGTTTTCCTTTCTTATAAATTAAGTGGGAGTCATAACTTCTCGGTAATAAAGTAGGCTATTTATTTATGGGTACCTTTGTCGCTACGGGATCATTGGTTATAGTTCCTGTGAAATAAAGATAAGATGTACATAATTATATACACGATGTTTTAATGCATTACTAACCAGCGATAATGTCCTATTTGTAACCTAAAATCTAAATTAGTTTACCTAGAAGTCGGTGTCAGCACCCAAACTGCTAATTAGGTGAAGTGCATTTAAAAATGCTCAATCAACAACATAATTACGTAACATCACAAACAATTGAACACCATTTCGACGCGTCCGTGAATCACGTTTCTAACAATTCTCGTCTATTACCGCCCTACACTAACATTTATTTAGGTAGCAAAGGGCAGGTATAATAAAAATGATCGAAATTATTACAAAGGTCATTGGGAGGGCCGCCCCGCCACTATTATCGTCCCACTCCGGCAAATTACATCGTATTTGCTATTCACAATGCCTATGCCAATGACCTATTTCGCTTGCGATGGTATTTTTGGGCGAATAGGGATGGAAAGTGAGCGCTTTGCGAATATGTTGATGGTTTGTGAAGGCTATTGTTTTCTTTCTTTATTTTATTGGCACAAGTAAGTGTTAGATTTAACAAACACTACAAAACAATTTCACACTGTCACACGCTGTTCAAAAATCTTTGAACTACATATAAAGCTAATCCATGCGTCGAATGGGCATGTAAAAAGTCTGTCACGCACCTGACTTTTCCCCGGTCATGTTGGTACATCCCACCGGATTGTAAGAGTTATGGAACAGAAATTCCACTTGTGTCTGCACTAACACTTGTGCAGTGCAGGGCTAAATGGCCGGATACCCTGGTGATCATTCATTCGCCCGTGTCAAGTCAAGGTAAGTCGCGAGTTTTAAGAAATTACTGTCACACTAGCTTAACAAAATATTTAAAGCAAAGGTGTGATCTTATTTGATTTTCTTTTTCTCACGTCTCATCTTCATAATTGAGTCCAATATGCGGTGCTCAACGTGGTCTGAGTAGAAAGCAGCTTAATAGCTAAGACTGTGTATAAAATATTATCTCTGTTCACATCTCTACACTCATCGCTCTAGATCCACAATTTCACTCCCAAAAACTAAAAAAAAAGAAACATACGTGATAATTGAATTCCTCGCAAAAAACTCTGAGCCGTCGGATTCTAAAGAGGAAAGTTCTGGAAATGTCTCGCACAAAGCCCCTGTACACGCATAATCGTCTCGAGAAAAACAAGTACATTTGGGCGAGTGAGCAAGCTGCCGAGAACTTGGTTAAACTCAAATACAACAATGTTGATTTAATCCACACTCATGAAATTTGCGGGTCATAATATGTCATGTGTTAGAATCTGCAAGTTGAAGTGGCAGCGGGCAAGCCACATCACTCGAGGAACCGATAACCGATGGGGAAGAAAGGTTCACGAGTTGCGACCACGAACCGTTGGACGCAGCAGGCAGGCCTCCCACTAGGTGGACCGACGACATTGTGCACGTCGCAGGTAACCGGTGGATGATTTGCATCTGGCTGACTGTCGTTGGCAGTGGACGCCTTTCGGCTGATGATGATGATGATGAATATGTAATTTTTTTTTGTTTTGATCTAACGAATCACATTCTGATTTTGCAGCATCAATTACTTTTTGAGTTACCCTACTAAAGATGCAGATTGATGGAAGAAGATAGGCAGCAGCATCTTTCTATTCGATTACCTGCCACCAATAATGCGATCTCCAAGACGCGTGTCAGGCGTGGGCATTATGGCAACCCCTCCCTTCTAAGGGAGAGGCCTTTGTTCTGTAGTGGATATATTTCGGCTGTTGATGATGATGATGACTGCTCTTTATCAAAATCAGAAGTCCACATTCCTATATCTTAATTTTTAAGCCAAGAATATTTATTTTACCCTTAGAAAATGTGTAGGGCAACGTAAAGGGTCCCAGTCCCTCGAGAAAGTTCCATTTAGCGACGGTTCATCGGCACAGACAAGTAGCGAATCACCGAAAGACGTGGAGTTTGTCGTCGGCCTGAAACTTTTTCAGACACCTTAACCGGGAATAGCGCTCATAAAAACTTTTTTCTTTCTGTATATTTTATAGAGACGACGTCTTCGGAAAACTTTAACCTATTTTAAGCGTTGTGTTGGTACTTAGAATACACCGCTTATTATAGTTACTGAAAAAGTAAAGTGGAGATCACTAGAAAATTATAATAATAATAATATCCTGGGACAATTCACACACGGTCATCTGATCCCAAACTAGGCAGAGCCTGTATTATGGAAACCAGACAACTGATACTAATACATATATACTTTTTTTTTTGTAAATACATACTTATATAGATAAAACACCCAGACACTTGGTGGGAATCGAACCCACGACCTGTTGGGTAGCAGACAGGGTCACTAACCACTAGACCAACGGGCCGTATAAATGCTTGGTGCTTACAGAAGATTGCAGTCACATATGAAGAAGAAAATACATAGGTATGTATATTAAAAACACGATTAACACTCACTAATGACGACTACAGACTGCCGAAACAACTTCATTTATGCTACGGCTACATTATCAGACGAATATTAGTGTCGGACTGTCGCGATAAAAACTTCGTGTTCGGCCATCGGCGAAGTTACTGTCCTCATTGTCGTCCTAGCAAATACACTTGGTGTTCAGGCGATAATTAGTCGGAATTAAAACTACGATTTAAAAAAAAACAGAAAGAGGCGGTGGTGGATGACTACTATTCATAGAAACTGAACAACATAATTGTGTTGCACGTAAATTGCACCACTAATCATACGTCAGACACAGTCAAAATCTAAGCTGCAAATGCAAGAGTTAAGTGTAGCCAGTTGGGTGAAGTTTGTCGCCACAAAATCATTTGATGCGTGACAGTTTATCGACAATACTGCGATAGACATTCGTGTTCGCCCGAATACATCGCGTTATGACGAGCTGTTTGGCGACATCGCAAACCTTCGCCGAATCCCGGCAATATGACCGCACGGTTAGAAATGACAAGAAAAAAGGAAATTGATTAATAACGCCACCTTAGTGGCATTATATTCCTGCGATGGCTAAAGTTACCTGTATTTTTTGTATCACTTTAAGCAGTATAGACTCAGTCATCAGGCTGAGGAGTCATCTTTTCAATAACAACGTCACTAGACAAATCTGTTTTGAAATGTGCAGATTCGATGAGGTTAGGTTAGCAAGAATTAAAAATATTCCATATTTAATTAAACCATAAATATTTGCTGAAATACATACTATTTTTATAGGGGTTTATAAGGGTTTCTTTTTACCTTTTGCGTACGGAAAGGGTTCCGTACAGACAGATTTTGAGGGCAAAATGATGTTGCTGTATTCGGTTTTCACCTTATTTTTGTTCTCACGGGGGACACCTTCAATGGGCCCCTGGGTTTTGTGGGCGTCAACCGGGGTACGTGGGATTCTTACACACTAAATGCTCCGCGACAAAGAGGGAGGCATCTGGGATTTCCAGTGGGATCTGCACCAGAAACCCCTCAGTGTCTTGTCTTTAAGCCTGCCACCTGTCTGGTGCTCACGGGGACGGGGTGTCAACCCCACCGCCGTACTCGATGGACGTCTAGCGCTCACCCCCCAAACGACCAGCGACTCTGAAGGATTTGGTTTTAACCTAATACAAGTTCACACTAAACTTGTTAGTTATGAAGTCTTCAAACTACTAGTAGGTACTAGCCGATGTCAACAAAAATAATTCATAAAATAAAAACGCTACATAAATTCAGGACAAGTGTATTAATAAAACAGTTCTGGAACCTGGAATCATAAAATTGGGACTTTTTAGCACTATTCTAGTTGAAACCAAGCAACGGTTTTATTATGATAGCACCATGAATTCTTAATAACAGCTTCACTCTACACTTTCGTACTCCTAACTCATACACCCTCAAATATCTATAAATCAGCAATTCGATTATCATAACGTTTTACAGCATACAGAAATCATCCCCTCGCTGCGGGGGGGGGGGGGGTAGTATCCCCTTCCCATATAACTTTACGCTTAGAGATGGCAGTTTTCATGAACATGGAACCGGATGCGCTATGAAATGCAAATCTTCGGCTACAAGTTTTAAAAGCTTTTAAATTAGAAAATACATTTAATTTTATACTCTGAAAATAAGTCAAGGTGGTTGACTTTAAGCAATGAAGAAAAACTATGAGCTGTTGTGATCTAACGTGTATGATTAAGGTGTAGCCAGTACTGTCTCAATACACACGGTGAGTCTTTAAATGAGAGTCGCGTCTTCACCATGCTGACTGGATTGCTCGAAGCGCCTAAACTTCTCGTCTAGCTTTCCGTGATAGATATATGTCTGGTTATCTATTAACTAAAAGAATTGTTCGAAGTAAAGATGCCACATGGAAAACGGATTAATTACTTGAGATCCCCGGACCAATATCCGCCTAAACGCTCGGCACTAGCTCTTCACAGAAATTACATTGGCGTAAAGAGTCGTTCGTCCCGGCTGGAGGCTGACAATAAAACCTTTATCTGGCGGATCGCAGCAAACACAATGCGAGATAAGGCCCCGCCTCCGCCGCCGGCACAGAACTTAATAACTCATATTTCTATTACCGTAAATTGTCTCGACGAAGAAGTTTGTGGCGTACGCACTAGTTTTATGGAGTATACGCACTGGGACGAGACTCCGCGACGGTTTTCAGATAGTACTCCACCTCTTATACATAATTTATGATATTAATGAAAAGTAAATCGGTAAACTCAAGCTTTGCTAACAGCGCATCTTAACCTTATGAATCCCAGGAACCCATAACATACTTGGTGGTATAGTATTTGGCTGCAATTATTGTAAGTCAAAAGTACTTTCCAGTTTTGAGCTGGTATTCTTCCTTTATTTGCTGACGCGTTAAAGACTCTGTGCCTGTCGCATTGGCACATGAGATGAGAACCTGGGTTCTCTGGTAGGATCTGCTGTCGCTGTAGGTTGCATTATAGCCCCTGGGAGCCTATCACGGTGCTTACATGGGTCGCAACCCCGCCGCCGTCCTCATCTGAGTTGTCGCCATGCTCGATGGATATCCATGTCCACACTCCAAAACGGCTAGTGACTCCGAAGGGAGCTGCTCTCCCTTTTTTTTTTTTTTTTTTTTTAGCGATGGTGGAATCCTCATAGGATACCACGCGCACGACGCCTACCATGCGCGGGTTATGTCGGACTCTTACCGACTAAACCACCATCGGGCCTTCCAGCACCTCCACTATAGTGGCGGGCCCCGGGAACGTACGTAGTACTTCATCCGGTTCCCGCCAGCGGCCGTTCGGCTTGCGCCAAACCCACAGCGACAGCTCGGCCAAACTGGCCAAGCCGGAGCCTTCGCAGGCTCTCCCCCCCGGTGTCACATGTGGTGCCCTCCAGTCCACTCTGCTCAGCAGAGAAGTACCAAAGGCGACCACAGTGACTAAACACCCTATAGCCTTTCGGCCCTAACCCCCCCAATTGCACCGAGCTACCGGGTCCCATACCCCAGGTACTGCCGCCTGCCGGCGCCCATACCCCGGCAGTGCGGTTGCTGCGGTGCCCCCGCCCTAAGGCCTTTCGGCCCGACTCCCCCCTGCACCACCACCGCGCTCAACCGACGTCGATCCCCATCGGGAACAGCGGCAGCGGCGCCCCCGCCCTACGTGGCCTTTCGGCCCTACACCCCCCCCCCCGCGCCTCGCTGCCGCTCAACCGACGTGTCCTAATCGGTCAAACAGCAGTTCGGCGCCCCCACCACGATTTTTGCAAGTGGTTGTCTCCACCGGACCCCCAGGAGAGGAAAGGAAGAAGAAAGGAAGGAGGATAAGGAAAAGGATAAGAAGGTGGGAACACATGAGCCGCTTCGACCGAAGTCAGGGGCGCCTCGACCCTCGGGATTTGGTCCACGCCGACCGCTCACGCAAGTCGAACTCTCCACTCGGAGAGTTCCCCTATCCGCCACCCGGGGGACGCGCCACTGAGCGGACTCCCGAACCGCTCGCGGAGCTGGTGCTCTCCCTGGGCCAACCTCTTAAGGTATTTTAATTTTTGTTATATAAGTTCTTCATAACCGCCACGCTACTGAGCAGAAGGACAGTGAGTAAATTGGAAATGTCTAGAACACATTCAGTGGTGTGAATTTAGTGTCGATTCCTCTCACAACCTCCCACGGGACTCGCCAATAAGTCTACGAGGGACTGTTTATGTCGCCTTATATACCAAGAACTAGTAGTTCGTCGTGTTCGTAAAAATGTGTTAAAGAAATGTACGCATAGACGCGTTCCAAAAATATTTATTTACTTTTTGAGTAAAGTGGCAATCTCGGTTCTTTGGGATCTGGTCAGAATTTCTGATACGAATCATCGTATGCATACTAGGTGAAAGTTTTATGATGCTAATCATAGATTCTATATTCATATTCAACACAAGTGTCATGTTATGTCGAACCCCAGAAAAATACTTAAATCAATATATCTCACGTAGTCTCCAAAGGAGTGTAATATAGAGGTGCACAGAGCACATCATGGTTTCATCTATATTTGGATGTTGGTGATGCTATAATTAAGCTGACCGGCTAATTCAGCGGCTGGAAGATCAGCGTCGTTGCGCCTAATAGGAGCAATGACATACGCTGAGTTGAACACTTTCAACGTCGTAACGGTTGCTAAATGCATTTATGTAATAGTTTAAGTTTGGTATTCATTTGCGAAGTTGAACAAACCTTTTCTATTTCTGACTGCTGTTTCGTGGGTAAAATATTACATGTGATTCATTTAATTACTCCGATATGCAAATTCCAGTCAAAAACATCTGTTTTTTAATTTACCGAATCTGTCGATTAGTTCATAAGATGTGCACGAAGTGGAGATCACAGTTCTACTTGGCTACAACTATGACTTAGATGTTTCTAAACTGAGCCAATTAGCGAAAAAGATGCTGAAAGAAATAAAACCATACCCAAACCAAAAAAACTTGGTTCACAGTCACGGGAAGGACATGAAGTGTTCGAATGAGGAAGTAACATTAAATTAAAAAAATATACCTAAAAGTTATTTTTATTTCAATATGTAATTAACATTTTGTTAGAAATTTTGCGATTTGTAAATAGCTTTCCGACCATATTGTCACCTAACCGTCACACAAGTTCCATGAAATTTGGTCGCGTTTTATGAGGAAGGGAAAACTTGAGAAAACGGAACAAGTTACGAGAGGTTTCCACTTGAACAATCGTACACGTGGCTTATTTAATCATATATTTTGGGATGTTTTCTCGTTAGGGATTGGAGAAGTTACAGTAACAGTACTTTTTACCGAGCTTACGCGCTCGGTAAAAAGAGATGATAGTATGTGTGAAAATCATATCTTGTGGTTAAAACACGTGTTTTCGAGTGTCATACACATATGTGACAAAAATAAAGAAGTAATATACTAAATCTTCTTGTGAAGTTTTGATATTGGCTATTTATACGAGGTTAAAAGTAATGTGGCGACTCGACACAGCCAGATGACGCCACATGTGGTATAACAATTTAGTGAAGTACCACATACAACAAGACAGATGACGCCACCGATTTCTGAATCGTGCAAGCGAAGTTTCTCCAACTCGGAGAATATATACAACATCCCGACAACAACTGTCGGGGGCTTGGGCCCTGGCCAAGCATCACACCTCGCTCGGTCGGAGGATCCTCCATTTAGCACAGCCAACCGTCTCATCGCTAAACTGGTAAATGTCCGGTGAAGCTGTAATGGCCATCTGCGGCCAACAGCGTCTATCATTCCCAAAAAAAAAATCGCTAGACTGGTGACCCCGCACAGAACATTGACGCAGCCTTCGGATCGGACATCAGCGCAGCATCGCCATCGCTCTCTCCCCACAGCAGCAACTCTCTAGCAACAACCAGCGAGTCACAAGCCAGCCAGTACCCCAGCCTCATCGTACGACCACCGCATGGTGGTCGTCCGATGAGGCTGACAGCTGCAAATGCAAGCCTGGTCAACCTTCGGCCACAACTTGGCACAGCACCTCTGCACTACGGCCGGTCCACGTAAGAAGAGCGCATTTCTCTCACCGGTAAGTCTAGCAGCCGCCAGCCCTACCCACTGCACACCTCGACTCACGGAGGACGATACAGCATCAGCCCCGACTCACTGGGACTGCACTCACTGGCACTGGCATAGCGACTGGAGCGCAAAGACAAGCTGGCACAAGAAGACCGTTCATCGACTTCCAGTCTTCGGGGGGGAGTGATGTGGCGACTCGTCACAGCCAGATGGAGGATCGTCCCTTTAGCACAGCCGACCGTCTCATCGCTAAAGTAACATTGCTACTACAACAGGCCCGTTGGTCTACACCGACCCGCCTGGTAGTGGTTAGACATCCTGACCGCTGCACAATAGGCCGTGGGTACGATTTGCACCAAGTGTCCATGCACTACCTATTGTGATTTATCTATTTAAGTATGTATTTAGAAAAAAAGTATATAAATCTGGTTCAGTTCGATAAGCAACGTCAGACAATATATTGGTGATCATTTGAACAGAGCGTCTCCATGATTCGAAGTCCGTCCCAGTTTTTGTCATATAAATATTAATTGTAAAGCCCAATCAGAGGCTTTTTTTTTTCGCGGGGCAGACCTTCAAAAGGTCTCCGGTAGCTGCGGGCCTCGACCGGGGTATGTGGGATTCTCACCCACTGAAACGCCCACGTCTGTCGGATCGGCACATGAGAGGGGACCCGAGCTCTCCGCTGGTATCTGCACCAGGAGCCCCTTGCCTTGCCTTAAGTGCACTTAAACAACTTTGACACCAGGTTGACCACTTACCAAACGACAAACAAACAAATAACTTACATCGATCTCTGTAGCCTTCACAAGGTATTTGCTTCAAGGGTGTGCGGGCAGCAGGGGAACGGGGACGGGTGAACCGCTTCCTACTCACAATTAGCAATCACCCTCGCGTAGGATGGTGATGGGTATCCATGAGGATTTCCCCACGAACAAAGAGAGGTTATAATTTACTTGTACCGAACCCTTGTTGTAAATAGGTTACTATTAACCTAGTGTACTGTTTCACCCGTTGGATGTCCGGGTAAGAAAGTCCCATTTCCTCTCATTGGGTATCCGTAAGAGACTACTAAGGGAAAACAAGAAGGCGGGCAGCAGCGTATTTTTATCGATTACCTACCACCTATACTGCGGTCCCCAAGACGCCTATCAAGCGTGGAGATTATAGCAACCCCATCCATGTAAGGGGACGACTGCGTACCATCCTTAACTGAATTCCCACTTATTACCATTTAGAATGCGATCGAGCACCGGCTATGCAAAAAGTCCTACAATTACAAGCTCCAACCTGACTACAATTTCCAATTCCACAACTAATCTATTAACATCGCCCTTGAGCGTCTAGACATCTTGATGTAGACCATAACCTAGTGTCATGTTTCTGCGGAGGCTCAGCTTACGCCTTGAATGCCATCAGTTCAACAATTACTTGTTGCCTGAGGCGGCGTTTACGAAAACTAGTGTGGATAAAACGTTAATCGATAATCCTTAATTTTGGAAATTGGTTAAAGAAAATGTCTGCGGATCTAAATGTCTGCAATTTCAGATGGGCACCTATAAAATCAACCACACCGGAACACAAGGCCGTTTCTAGTCAGCATCAAAAAACAAATTGTGGACTCTTTGTGTGAATACGATTAATAAGTGAATACGATTATTAATTCTACATCAGATATAACTAGCTGACCCACTACGCCCGTGCTTTTTCTGACACTTCCAACAATTATCGTTACATTCCAACCAATTTAAACGGAACCAGTACAAATTATAATCTAAACCTTCCTCATAAATCAATCTATATATCGGTAAAGTGGTACAATGCCACAGACCAACAAACAAACCTTAAAACATTCCTTTATGTTTTATGGGTGGTAGTAAACATTTTAATGTTCTAAGCGCTTATCGGTAGTTAGTAAATATAGTAACAGCACTAGTAATAAATTGTTTTCTTTGCCTGGAATTGTGTCTTATTATTTATTTATCTTTTATAGTAGAATTTTCACTGAATAGTTTGCGTATAATCAATTAATATTAACTAAAAGTTTCAAAGACTGGGTTCTATTCATAGATTAAATGGTTAAAGAACATATTTATAGAATTAAAAAGAAAACTGATTTCCATGGTATATTTTAATCCTCTACTTAAACTTCCAAAATTACTATAAAGGTGCATTGACCTTTCGTTATTTATCTGCTCCAAATGATAACATCAGACCTGGTTCCAAACATTTATTTACCTGCAAAGCACTGGGGTGTCGTTTAAATTCAAATTCAAATTAGTTTATTTGTTAAACATAGGTATTTTACATAAAGGTCTTATCTATTACTAAGAGTGCGCTATGTTTTGTCAATATGACATACAAATATTTTTGAGTTGTTGACAACTTGGTTGACAAAATGCTGACTGACTGACAAAGGACGTCTTACAATAAAAATAGTATTAATAGATGATTAGAATTGTGCATTAGATTTTAGATTATAAACAGTATTCATTAATAGTCATTTTAAATTACTTATGATAGAAAATAAATAGAAAAGGTCGAAAAGAAAGAATGTCAAAAAAAAAGAAAAAAAAAAAATTATACTTATATAGGATGTCAAAAATACATGCCAATAAAATTTGAAAATTATTGTAACAATAAGTACCTAATAAGTTAAATTGGAAGAATAGAGATTCATCATTTAAAAAATCTTCTATATCATAGTAACATTTCTCAGTTAATAATTTCTGAAGTTCTTTTTTGAACTTAGTTAATGCCATACATTTTATTTCATTAGGTAATTTGTTATATATTCTCGGAGCATTTCCAAAGAAGCTTTTATTCATTAGAGACGTTTTACACTTAATATGACACAACTGATTTTCATACTGACTACGCATAGGAGTCTTCTTCATTGCAGAGACCTTCTGAAATAGATGTATGTTTGTTTTGACAAATACTGCTGTCTCTAATATATATAATGCTGGCAAAGTTAGAATTTTTAACAATTTAAAATAAGGCACACAACTATCTGTGTTTTTGAGACCACACATTGATCTTATGCATCGTTTTTGCATTTTAAAAATAAGCTCCCTGTCTGTCGACCGCCCCCAAAAAATAATACCATATCTCAGGACAGATGCAACTAGACCATGATATGCTGTTAGCAGTGTATTCATATTTACTTTTCGTGAGAGGTGAAACAATGCGTATGAAGATTTGCTCAATCGTTTACATATGTTTTCGATGTGGGGCTTCCAAGTAAGTTTATCATCAATCGTGATACCTAAGAACTTATTATTATTTGTTTCCTCTATTTTAAAATTGTTATACGCGACATTCACAGATGCTTTACTAGTCCGTTGGTGGAAGTGCATAATCTTTGTTTTATTTAAGTTAACTATTAAATTATTGTTATCAAACCATTGAATTATGTCAGAAAGAGTATTATTAATGTCAATTTCATAATTATCTGGATTATTACATTTAATTATTACTGTGCTGTCATCAGCAAAAAGAACCATTTTATTCTGTGTAATTTTCGGAAGATCATTTATATAAATTAAAAACAATAGCGGTCCCAACACGCTACCCTGAGGCACGCCATATTTTATTTGTCTTAATTTCGATCTGCTAGTTATTTCCAAGTGACGTTTAGGGCATATTCTACAGATCTCAGTTTGTTGACACCTATCACTCACACAGGTATGATTCTATGAGTTTAAGGATATTTCCTCTAATACCGTACCCATATAGTTTTATTACCAGAATTTTATGATCCACGTAATCGAACGCTTTGGTCATGTCAGTATATATACTACACACTGGGTTTCTATTATCAACAGACGTCATAATATGGGAGAGCAAGTCAAATATTGCCATAGCAATTGTAGAACTTTTTCTAAATCCTTTCTGTTCATTACAGAATAGCTTAAATTTTTCGAAATATTCATATATGGAGTTATAAAATACTTTTTCAAAAACTTTAGAAAATATAGGAATTTTTGCTATTGGCCGGTAATTTTTGACATTTGTTTTATCTTTTTTTTTAAAAATAGGTTTAATAATTACTCTTTTCAAACTCTTCGGAAATTCACCCTTAGCAATACATAGATTAATTATGTGCATAAGTGGTGGTGCTAAAATTTCTTTAACAAATTTAATCACGCTCGTGGAAACACCATCGTAACCAACAGTATTTGTATTTTTAAGGTTATTAATGATTTTTTCAATGTCTTTGCTGGTTACAGGTAACATAAACACACACACACTACGACTAGTGATTCAACTATCACTTGGTAATATTATAGATTACATAATTGGCTTTACTAATAACAGGTTCTCACTACGACGAATATTTTACACTCTTGACACTAGTAAATATAAACAAAGAATGTGTCAAACACCAGTCAGACAGCGACGTTCTAAACCGAGCTGTTCGGCATTCAAAAATACATAGAAAATACGTTCACACGATTCCAAGTGGCAAAGAGGTTCTAGTCGCCACAACTATAAATATGAAATTCCTCGAAATATTATTATTGTTTAAATCCTTAAAAAAACCTTTGGTATTCAATTCTCTCCATCTGCAAAATGTGTGGAAGAAATTGCAGCTAGCGATAAGACCTCCCAATGTACATGA
Source organism: Furcula furcula (assembly GCA_911728495.1). Classification (NCBI taxonomy): domain Eukaryota; kingdom Metazoa; phylum Arthropoda; class Insecta; order Lepidoptera; family Notodontidae; genus Furcula; species Furcula furcula. The sequence goes on along the minus strand of OU452245.1, from coordinate 30,575,452 downwards.
TATCAACTAAAGCTATAATTCTCTTATGTTGTGTTATCTTGCTGTGCAATAAAGAGTTATCTTTTATCTTTATGGTTTCTAAGATCTGTTAGTAAGTAGGTATACTTCAGTAAACTTAAAATTTATTACGTATCTCGTATAGACACAGCAATGATTTGAAAATAACTAATGCTTCTAAACATACTGTACTTTAATTCATTCTTGATAATACATAGACTATTACGTCACACAACGAGATATGGAGAGAGCTATGCACGGAGTTTCATTGCGCGACAGAATTCGTAATTTTCGTAATGAAGAGATTTGCCGATGAACCAAGGTCACCAACATAGCTCTTATAATTTTCAAGTTGAAGTGGCAATGAGCAGGCCACATCTCTCGAAGTACCGATAACCGATGGGGAAGAAAGGTTCTCGAGTGACGACCACGAACCGGAAGTCGCAGCGTAGGCAGGTCTCCCACTTGGTGGACATACGACATTGTGCGCGTCGCAGGCAACCGGTGGCTGCAAATAGCCCATTGTCGTTTATTGTGGCGTTCCCTAGCCTCTGCTAAGCAGACAATTCCAATTACCAGAGCAGTATCGCCATTAATTTTATCCCCCTGAGCCGCAATAGACACCGCATCATTCTGTTTCATCGTAACAGTCGGATCATGCCACCGGCTCTTTAACTCACTCTACAAACATGGAATAATAAAATATGTACATACAATCACACAATCAGAACTAGTGTTATTTTTGCGCATTGGCCCAGATGCTGCTTTGACAAAATTTACATATTACACCCCCTTACCTCCCCATTTCATATCTCATACTTACTTCGGAGTCTCGTCCTTTGATCCCGGAGGAATCTCGCGAACCCTTCACGAACAAATATTAATATGTTATTTTTTTGTTGTTGTTATTATGTAATACGACGCAAATGTAAAGGCTTTATAGGATGTGAGGAAATACTACTGTATACTAGTAATATTGGAGAGTCCCTCGGCGCTAAAGCTTTGTTCTGAATAAAAGAGTTCCAGAATAAAAAATCCGGGAAAAATGAGAAATACATAATTCATTCACGCTCATGCCATTAACGTTACACTGGTGGGCTAAGGTCGTTTTATCTCGATTATGAAAGCTGAGAGGATTTGGGCTTCAAATACGTAATAATAATTTCAAATATTTACTTGTCTACGTATTTAAAGACCAAGAAAATAAATCAATGTATAAATATATTATGAAGTGGAAAAAATAAAAAAACCGGTCAAGTGCTAATCGGACACGCTCATAAAGGGTTCCATACCAATTTTTTTATTTCATAAATCGTTTTTAATTGTTATCAATAAAATTAGTTTTTGTCGTAATCCTCCTATAGCAGGTATATTTCTCACTTACGATTCGCGGACGATATATAGGCCGAGACGCTGCAGGACTTACAACCAATGCTGAATGACCTGGCTGATTCTTCTGACCGCATCGGTCTCCGGATGAATTTAGATAAAACCACAGTCATGATAAACGAGCACGTTGTTCCGGGAACAGTTGCCGTCAATGGAGTTCCTTTTGAAGTTGTCCAGGATATACATACCTAGGACAGACGCTACAACTAGGCCAAGACAACTTTGACAAGGAAGTCATAAGGAGAATACAGCTAGGCTGGGCAGCATTCGGAAAACTTCGTCCAGTCTTCTCGTCGCTGATACCGCAATGCTAAACACTAAAGTCTTTTTAATCAGTGCGTCCTACCCGTAATGACATACGGAGCTGAGACGTGGGCACCAACGGTACGACTAGACCATAGCCCGCTAAGCGACCTTGCCTACCTTGAATCGTCAAGGTCGCTCAGCGGGCTATGGAGAGAGCTATGCTGGGTGTTTCTCTAAGGGATCGAATACGGAATGAAGTGATTCATCAGAGAACCAAAGTAACCGACATAGCTCAAAGGATTAGCCTGCTGAAGTGGCAGTGGGCTGGTCATATTTGCTGCAGAATCGATGACCGTTAGGGTAAACTGGTTCTGCAATGGAGACCGTGAATCAGGAAGCGTGCCTTGGTAAAATATTATACATACTATGCTCAGAATAGTTGTATGATTAATATCCATTATTAACTCAGGAACGCTGCAGTATGCACTGTGTACATAGTTAATGTATAATAGAGAGCGGTGGTATTCAATTATAACTGTAATATAAATACATTGTCTCACATATCAGCTGAATAAATAGGTATAATTGTTTCGTAACTGTCGCGTTTACATAAGTACATAAATGGACTTGCAGACCGTTGTACAAGTTATATCTTATGAATTATTCGCTTTCAATTTAATTGCAACCCCGTGGGATGTCCGGGCAAGAATAGCACCCTTCCATCTCCTCCCGTTGGGTGTCGTAAAAGGCGACTAAGGGAAAACAAGAAGACGGGCAGCAGCGTATTTCGACTGAATTTAAATTACCTTTACTGCGATTCCCAAGACACCTGCCAAGCGTGGAAATTATGACAACCACCCATCCCATTTGGGTTAGACCATCGTTCAGCATTGAACGTTAGCCGGCTGATGATGATGATGATATATAAATCAAACAATAGCTGATGGCAGTGATTGGAATGAAATATTTTAATCAAATAATTCAAACATTATTTAATTGATGCAAAGTACCTACTCGGTTCGATTCCCGTCAGTAATCAGGCTGGGTGCATCGCCGTGCGACTCCGTTCGGAGTGAACTCTAAACGTAGCTAGGAAAATTAACATTTAATACACCTGCACTAGCACTAATAACTATGTACAGACAGCAATGAAAATAATAAAATAGGTGCATATTAATTAACGTAGAGAAATAATACATTTTATTTATTAAGTAACAGCTGCATGCATGTATTGAATTCTTTAAAGAATATAAATTAGACTGAACCTCAGTCGAAACACGAGACGAAACATTGTTTTGTAGGTAGTAAGCGTGAGCAGGCATGTAGCTTAGTTTATATAGATAATTAATGCTAGTAGTAAGCGTGAGCAGGCATGTAGCTTAGTTTATATAGATAATTAATGCTAGTAGTAAGCGTGAGCAGGAATGTAGCTTAGTTTATATAGATAATTAATGCTAGTAGTAAGCGTGAGCAGGCATGTAGCTTAGTTTATATAGATAATTAATGCTAGTAGTAAGCGTGAGCAGGCATGTAGCTTAGTTTATATAGATAATTAATGCTAGTAGTAAGCGTGAGCAGGCATGTAGCTTAGTTTATATAGATAATTAATGCTAGTAGTAAGCGTGAGCAGGCATGTAGCTTAGTTTATATAGATAATTAATGCTAGTAGTAAGCGTGAGCAGGCATGTAGCTTAGTTTATATAGATAATTAATGCTAGTAGTAAGCGTGAGCAGGCATGTAGCTTAGTTTATATAGATAATTAATGCTAGTAGTAAGCGTGAGCAGGCGTGTAGCTTAGTTTATATAGATAATTAATGCTAGTAGTAAGCGTGAGCAGGCATGTAGCTTAGTTTATATAGATAATTAATGCTAGTAGTAAGCGTGAGCAGGCATGTAGCTTAGTTTATATAGATAATTAATGCTAGTAGTAAGCGTGAGCAGGCATGTAGCTTAGTTTATATAGATAATTAATGCTAGTAGTAAGCGTGACCAGGCATGTAGCTTAGTTTATATAGATAATTAATGCTAGTAGTAAGCGTGAGCAGGCATGTAGCTTAGTTTATATAGATAATTAATGCTAGTAGTAAGCGTGAGCAGGCATGTAGCTTAGTTTATATAGATAATTAATGCTAGTAGTAAGCGTGAGCAGGCATGTAGCTTAGTTTATATAGATAATTAATGCTAGTAGTAAGCGTGAGCAGGCGTGTAGCTTAGTTTATATAGATAATTAATGCTAGTAGTAAGCGTGAGCAGGCATGTAGCTTAGTTTATATAGATAATTAATGCTAGTACTAAGCGTGAGCAGGCATGTAGCTTAGTTTATATAGATAATTAATGCTAGTAGTAAGCGTGAGCAGGCATGTAGCTTAGTTTATATAGATAATTAATGCTAGTAGTAAGCGTGACCAGGCATGTAGCTTAGTTTATATAGATAATTAATGCTAGTAGTAAGCGTGAGCAGGCATGTAGCTTAGTTTATATAGATAATTAATGCTAGTATCTACTAGAAAGTGTTTGCCGGACGCACATTCGACAATCCTTAAAAGATTTTTCTAATTGACAAATCGTTCCATCACATGAAAACCATATTATTAGGTATAGTATTCATATCGACGGAAGAAGACCAGAGAGTAAGATGTTCATGTTAAATATAAAGTAACGATTAAAACAGATTATTGGAAACCCGTGGGGTGTCGGGGTAAGAATAGCACCCACCCATCTCCTCCCGTTGGGTCTACATACGTAAGAGATGACTAAGGGAAATAAGAATACGGGCAGCATCGTCCGCAGCACCAAGCGTGGGGATTATGGCAACCCCTCCCTTCTAAGGGGGAGGCCTTTGTTAAGCCGTGGACATCTTTCAGCTGCTGCTGATGCTGAAGGGAAAGTTTTTTCTCAGCTTCTTCTTCTGTTGCCTAATAATATAGGTATATTTACCGCTTTTAATTTGACCTCCTGGTATGACTTTCTCTGCTTTTTCTGCTACTCCTTGACCTACTGTGTAGAGACATAATATATTAATCATTTAATTTAAATCTAACAACAGCAGCAAGCATCTAACAAGCAGTAACAGCACAGTGGGCGAGGGCTTGCCTTGGAAAGATCTTTGATCCCCAAGCCGCCTGCCAAGCCTGGGGATTATGACAACCCGGGAGGGGTTCTAAGGGAGAGGCCTTTGTTCAGCAGTGGACATTTCAGCTGCTGATGACGTCTGAGAAAGCCTTCCGAATGACGTGTGAAGTTCGCCAACCCGCACTTCACCATCGTGCCCCATTAAGCCCCTTCATCTGCAATACATTATTATGTTCCTACTTACATTTGTCTGGTATGAAAATAATGATAAATGAATTTGGAATATATGTCGGGATATGGAAGAACCAAGAAGGCTGGTTTACTTGGAGGCCAGTACCGCGAGTAGACGTCAGGCGGCGTGACTTGCGCGTGCTAACAAAACACAGGGGCCGGCCGGCGCAATCGCCATATTGGGTGAAAACAGTCGCCGTCGCCGGATGCTTTGAGCAGTCCCCTCTGGATTGTTGTCTTTAAAGTAAACCGTTGTTACGAATGTGATCTGGGAATAAACGACTGTATAATCTTTCAAGTCTACGTTTGTTATTGGGGAACCTGGGGTCTATACCCGGGTCAGGGATCTGATGTTCCGAGATACGCCAGGAATCAGGGGGTGATGGCCATCTGCCGACATATATAATTATATAAGTACTAACCTATTGTTCAACTGGGCAGTTACTTTTTCCTAAGAAATAGAATGGGTATGGATTCTCGCTGGTGGGAACCGGGAACGTTGCTCGAGAGGTTACTGATGAAAATCAGCGCTGCTGACATCAGGTCCACCCGGTGTTGCAGCATCAAGCTGAGCAGTGACCTGTTTTTTTCCGCACATGCGACGCACCACTCCAGTTTTTGTTTATATTTTTATTTTATTTTTGGTTATTTATTTATTTATTCTTTTACATCAGGCAACTATAATACCTATGTCGGTATATTAATTTGACCCCGGCAAATAATATGCGTTTTAGATTATTTTTATTAGTAAGTATTGTCATTTGTCGGATATGTGGGTACTCATGTTGCTGAGAGTTAATCTGTGTACCTACTTAAGCCTCTTTGTTGTGTTTTGTGTTGGCCTATGACATTTGTTTGACATATGGTTGGCTTCATATCATACTTTTGTCCACAGATTAGGTACTTATAGACTGCCTTCGACGATTAGGGGTCTATTGGTCTATACCGTCTATGCTTTAAGATTAGTAAGACTAGTTTTAAGAATTATGTTTGCTATTGTAGCAACAATCCTTTTCTCATATCTGTTTTTGATAAGTATTTATATAAGTATTATTTCTTGTAGCGTCACGTGTTGCGAAAAAAAATATTTTTTTCTTCTTCTTCTATCTTGAGGGGAGGCCCGTGCCCAACAGTGGGACAATAACAAGGGCTGGTATCATTAATTTCCATTTAATTATTATCATGTAGTGTTTCGTTGCTGTCCGTACCGGGTAGCTTGACTCGTTCTAGTTCCGTGCGTACTCCGGCGACACGTGTACTACTGGTATAACTTCAATTAACATAATTGCATGTACTTTGAGGTGTTAAATGAGAAATTGTATAGTTATTGTAAAGTTCTGAGGTTCGGTAAATTGTGTTATAATGTAACGTGGTTTGGTGGAACTAAAACTTTACATTTGATAACATGGCACAAGCTTTTTAATACTTGAATATTGCAATTAAAACACTCCAAGTCATACAATAAAACACAACAACATCAACAATAACGAAATCATTACGACAGCAACCTTCTATGCTATTTCTATTTATTTTTGGGCACAGTAAACACCGAAACACACTCCAAACCAGTTGGATCCATTGTGCATGCCCTAGCCCTTACTCTGTTTCTGACGTGTTGAAAAGTTCCCTAAAGTACGCTGCGATTGCACCAGCTTGGAGCTGTACATCTTTAAGCGACCTTAGTTAACACACATGAAGAAATAATATGTGGATAAAATTATCAAAGACCCTACCTCTTAACCAAAATGTGCCAGGCATTTTCCTGTTCACTGAAATAAACCATACCATGAAAATATAAGAAAGCTAAAGGTTTATTCGGATTAGCTATGGGATGGATATAGGGATAATTATTACCGGTACCTACATAGCCCAGAATCAATCTGACGCTCTCTATTTGCAATCTACCACCCTATTCTCTTTTAAGAAATGAAATCTCTTCATTTTACAAAAACGTGTGGTCGATCTTAGAACTAAACACTTTAAATAACACTGAGTTTCCGAAGCCAAGCGGATCTATTACCCCGCCCACCGATACATCATCCGCACAGTATATCGATGCTAAGGTAAATATCCGCCTCAAGACACCCTCTCTCTCATTTTTACCCGACTACGGAGAAGGAGGGGTAATGAGTTTAACAGTCAATTTACCATTCTGTAGCTCAAAGCTAGATAAATAGCTTAGACTTAATAGTTAAACTTCGGAGCCTTCTTGTCCGCCTCTGTCTAACTAATTAGGAGTGAACGGTGTACACAAACATACTAAAATATTCATACCTTTTTTACAGTTAATCACGGTCAGAGGAATCACGTTGACCGTGAACAAGACCGCTAACAAATATTCAGTAAAAAAGCATATAAAAATCTTTCATTGGTGGTCCTTATTGGTATGTATACTTCATATAAGTTTTATAATCTGTATCCAAGTTCTACTGAAATGGTTTTAGCCCCTTTGTTTAAGAGAAAAATACCGAGCCAAAAGAACCTTCAAATAACCAATGAAAATGACTTTATTCTACACATAATTCAGTCGTTGCGACTCCATCATTATACAAAATATTATGTATCCATAAACAAAGATCGCCTCGACATTGTCTTATCAAAGTGAAATAAAAAATTACAACGTATTGAATAATTCATGGTTGGCTTTGATATTGTAAACGTATAGAAGGACTTTGCACATTAAATTACAAATGCAACCTTTGATCATAACATAAATCAACGCGTACAAACAAAAAGCGGTTTTTTCAGTGCCTGCGACAGACGTGATTTCGTTCGCATTAAATTAAATTATATATTGATTATTGAGATAAAGGTAGACAGAATGTTATCCCGCAAACACAATTACTGATAATTATAATATAAATAAATCGTAAAGAAAGAAAATACTCTGTTGCAAGGCTTCTCTGATTATGTAACTAACTGGGTGTTACAAAAAGAGTAAAGGTTTTTCAGGACTCTAGTTATTCAAGCTTAGTAAAGTAAACAAATTGAATTAGAATGCTATTCACTCGCCTCTAGAAATCAACTTCACTCTTTGCACGATAGCTAAAACATTTAATCAGCAACATATGTCAAAACTGTTGCTATACTGGCGTGTAATAATATAACGTATTTTGTGAATTTACCTGTACAAAAATTCCCGATTAAAATCGCCCATCTTTTTACTATTCCACTATGCCCTACCTCTCTTAAATTGTAAAGTTAGTTATGGATTATGAAATTACTTAAACTTTTGACAAACCGTACTCGTAATCTAAAATTTAGTGACTGCTTGCTAAATGATTCAAGGCAGTCCTTTTGAACCTAAATTAGCATTTAGCGAAACGTAACAAAACAATTTCAAAAATAAATGCGAATAAATACCAGTGAAGGAGTGTCTTGGCTTGGTCGTTGTCTCGGGCGGACAACTTAGTCATTGAAGCGACGAGCAATTTGTGCACGTTACTTTATTTTCACTTAAAATATTAAATGCACTTTCCCGGCGTTCTGCTTGAGTGAAAATCTTTTTCAATTATTCAATTTATTTTTTGTCACGTCTCAGAAACGAGAGCGAAATATTTTGTTCGAACTTTTCATATAAATTAAAAAGCGTAGCAAATATCGGATATTGCTATTCCGAGAGGGATTTGTGCTCGTAAATTTTGTGATGATTCGGCCTTTTTAGTGTTCCTCTGTCGGATACGAGGATTGTTTTCAATAGGACTTTAGCCAACAAATAAACATAACTTGCAAAATCTTCTCAGTAAATTGCTTTCATTATTAATTTAGAAATCGTTAATACCTACTTTTCGGAATAGAGTGATCCCAGTCCGGATCCCAAATCAGTAATATTTCAGAACTTATTTCTACTTATTATCTTGTCGACATTAATACAGAAAAGGTAATCATGTGATCGGTAAATCTTTAAAATATGTATTATAAAGCTGATTGTTCAGGGTGGGTGCACCAGGCTATCATATATCATTACCTATTTCACCCGCGTAGATTCCTTCCATGCATCTAAATATTTCAGTTTTCTGAAATACTATCATTTTTTTTTTTATACGATTAAGGTGGGAAGCAAGCATGCGGCCCGCCTGATGGTAAGCAATCACCGCAGCCTATACGCTAGCAACACCAGAATAATCACTAGCGCGTTGCAGACCCATAAGACATTAAAATATTAAGTCTTTGGTATCCAGAAATTTCTCCATCTACAGTGCCCTTCACACCGGAACACAGCAATGTTTACACACTGCTGCTTGGCGGCAGAACATCTGATAGTGCAGTTGGTACCCACCTGTACGGTTCCTTGCACAAGGAACCTATCACCTAGTGAGTGTTTCTTGGACTGCGGTACAAAAGGTGTGTCTTATCCACTAACCTTATTCATTACCTGTCTTACATGGTTGGCGGCCCCCCGTTATGGATCAGATGAAATTCTTCCTAGTGGGACATTCAAAGAGTGACATCACATGCTTGACGCAACAATACATTCTGAACAAGAAATAGTGTAGGTTTATCCATAGATTTAGATTTTTTGTTGTATATCGCTCTTTTGAATATTCTATGATGTTTTATTCTAGAGAATATTTTCAGTACAATTTCAGCAAATTGATCTGCCTTTGTACAGTCGACGTCTCAGCTCGGAGTCAGGAGTTCTTTGTGCAAATTGGGCGTCAGTGGGGCGTGCCCGCTGTATTTCGCCTAGTTTATGGAACCCGCCTTCCTTGTTACAAGTCCTGTCCTTGTAGAAGAATTAAACGTCCAGGATATATCTTGCAATTCTTGCAGGTGTTGGGAAACAAAGGATTCTATTGGGTTTGTGAGTGATACGATGAAGGATAAACTAAAGGAAATAACTCTGAAGCACATTCGTTTGTTATACGAACATGTTACACACAAAGGAAGGAAGTTGTGTTTTTTTTTTAATTTTATGATCAATGGTCAAGCTTTAAGCTACTTAAAACTGTTGTGTAGATGAGAACAACCGGGCTGACTTTCCGGACGGATCGATTAACCGTCCCACTGGGGAAAATTATATATTTCATGTATACAATATTATTATGCCATATTTATTTAAAAAAAAACTAAAAATAATCTGTTCATTATTTTTAGTTGACGGGCCTGTTGGTCTAGTGGTTAGTGACCCTGTCTGCTACTCAACAGGTCGTGGGTTTGATTCCCACCAAGTGTCTGGGTGTTTTATCTATATAAGTATGTATTTACAAAAAAAAAAGTATTTATTATGTATTAGTATCAGTCATCTGGTTTCCATAGTACAGGCTCTACCTAGTTTGGGATCAGATGACCGTGTGTGAATTGTCCCAGGACATTATTATTATTTAGAGAGCTACTGCCACGCTACATCATAGAAAACATTTTATGAACTATTTCATATGCTCGGGTTTAAGCGACGTTAAAACAAAACAAGAGACTCTGTCGTAATACTTTACAATATATAATAATGGAATTCTTGGCAATAGTAGATAAGTAGATATTATGTATATCAACTTTGAGACGTCAAAGCCATATCATACGGCAGCCATCATTCACTACTTCAACTCGGAAACCACTCTACAATGTTCAAAATAGTCTCTCAAAAGTGAACTTCATATCTTTAAGATAAGGTGGAAAATTTAATGGTCATGTTCAGTTTTAGTGATACATTATTGCGTACCGTCCGTCAACAGTGACTCGAGAACTTTGTCCTGAGAAGACACCCGGTCCCCTTCTTTAAAGTCAATGATACAGTTGTAACGAGCAATTACAGTTTTCAAAGTATCGCCGGGACTATTGTTACGCGGATTTCTCGGTTGGGATACGACGAGAACAAGGTAATGCTTCTTAGCTGATGGTTGGGGCTGAATATTCTACATTTCAAACCGTTTGGAATATGGGATTTTCTAAGACATGAAGTATATCCTTTCATAAGTATGACTCAGTAACTCTGAGAGTTCATAGTATTACCTGCATTAAGTCTCTGTGCATTAAGTAGTCAAACCATTTAGGATAAATGTGTGTGGATATGGTGTTCATTACTTTACATTTTTCCCCAATGAATAGAACTTCAAACCTTCATCGAAATTGCTCAATAGCAGCAGTGTGTAAACATTTCTGTGTTCCGGTGTGAAAGGCACTGTAGCTGGTGAAATTACTGGACACAAGAGACTCAATAACTAATATCTCAGGTGACAAACGGCAGGGTAATGCAGCTATCTATAGGTAGGCGTATCGCAAGGGCGTACCCTCTGGCTTATCTCATCGCTAGGTTGAATAAAAGAGTAAAATAATATTGAAATCACTAGGATCATCAATGTTGTAGTAGACAATGTCGTCTTATGTACATCATTCAAGATTTTTCAGGAAATCCTTGTTCGGTCGTGATAAAATTTGCAGTGCAATACATCGTTGAATCTCTTGACTATAAAAAAAATCATCGAATTCAGTACATATTCGTCTCATCAGTTTTAATTACTGGGGATATAGTTTTTATGGTTTTTAAAACGTACCTACCCATGATTGATGTTCTTTAAGGATGTACTTATCTGGTGGCGATAAAATAAAATTCAAAAAATAAAAAAATATTGATAGAATATCTGTAAATATTTGTCAGCGCTATATTTTTTTTTTTGTGTAGAATATCATCTGTAGGAGTTTTAAATTCCTCAGCATCATTAACATTCCTTAACGAACTACTACTACTACTGGTCCGTTTGTAATAATATTTTTATGGGAACTTTTTGGCGTCCTTAAAACATAAAAAAGAAAAATTCAAAACGGTACATAATTTGCCACAGTAAAAAATAAAACATACATAAAAAATATTTATACACGAATTGAGAACCTGTACCTTTTTTAATTGGTTAACCCTTAGACTGCCGTCAGGCATCATACCAATACAAAAATGTATTGAGTGTCAGGCATTTGGCGTTCAATGTGTAAACATGGATTTTATTGAGCATGATATAAGAAAGCTCTTGAACACTTTAAGTAAACATAACAGGGGTGCCACAAGGACCTCTCAATGGGGATTTAAGATGGACACGAGAACGCTTCTAAGCGAAGGCACGTCGCTAGACGCTTTAGATAATCGAGGGACCATTTGTGGCACTCCGTGTTGATGATATTTATTAATAGTTTACTTTATCTAACTTAGACGACTTGTGACAAAAGTTGGTAATATGTTAAAGTGCTTTGTGTCTTGCCTGACGAGGCACTGCTTAACAGCAGAAGGTAAATGTTTAACGTGTGCCACTGTGATTTTGGATCGGTCATGCTCGCCATCGAAAAGTCTTTGCTTGTGGCGGCTTCGTGTGGCGGGTCACCCCCTTCCCTCCAATATGGTTGAGGGGAGTGATGGCTGCTGCTCGAGTCAACTCGTGCGCGGGTGCTGCTTGGGGGGACTGGTCCGACTGCTATCCCTTTGGCATTTTAGTTTGTTGTATTTTCGTCGTATTTTTTATTTTATTTGATATTTTGAACGGCAGGACACACTGTCGCTGGTGCTGATCTAATTGTAAAAAGACAAACTTTGTTTTAAAAAAAAAATGTGAAAAAATGACAAGCCCGCTGAGTTTCTTGCCGGATCTTCTCAGTTGAGGCCGCGTTGTGATCCGGTGGTAGCTTTTAAAAAAAAATGACCGTTCAAAAGTGCTAGCGTTAAGCCTATTTGAAATAAAAATTTTTGAATTTTGAATTTTTTGAATTTTTTAAGTCAAGCAGAAATTGCATTAAACATTTGCTGTTCTTATATTGTAGTTATTACTGAGGCCACTTATGGGCATGGGCATAGCCGAAATTCCGGCCGGATTCGAACCGTTAATACCGAAACCGAACTATAGTAGTTCTAATTCATAAGTAGTAAGATTTGCTTATGTTTCAACCAATAAACTTTATATTGATAAAAAATGCTTACTTTTCAAAAATTCGTTTCCACTGAAACAATTTCAATTTCTCGAGACTCATTTCAGCTTTTTTGCTGTTACGTACTCGTAGTTTCAGACTATTTGAAACATCCATTTCATAAATATGTACGAATACTCACGTATTCGGAAAATAATAATCATGGATAGTGTTTACTACACAAAGTCTCTGGGATAAGTTCGTGAACACACGATCTCCTCAAAGCGAGGCATGTGATGTCAGTGAGCCGAGGCTGCGATTTAGATAATCGTGCCCGCGTTGGTGGCAGGCTTTGTACGTATCCGGGTTGATAGCTGAGATTTAGCCGCACATGACATTGGACTATATATTCTTACCATAAAAAATAGTTAGTGATTCATGTTTTCCTATAAATCCTCTACAAAAACCAACCTACTCTTAATAAATTAGTAGGGAAAAGTTATTTCACCTCCATATCCTTAACACAATGTAACCTTCAAAGCATCTTTGCAGTATTATAGGAAGCTTAGAAGCCTGATTGGTGGGCAACAGACGGTTAGTAAGTGTATACTGCCTGGCCAAAATAAAAATACAGTTGATTAAGAATGATGCTCGGTCTACGATCAAACAGCGATCATAGCGATTCAGAGTTCAGGAGTTGTTGCATGTATGAAAAGGTTTTGTAAGAAACTACAACCAGTCTCGGGTAGAGGTACTGGGAACCAGTTGATATAAAGAGCAACGTATTTTATATACACTTGCAAAGATGTGCTAACAAATAAGATCGTTGTTGCTGCGTCACCGCGCCGCGTCCGTCCTGCACGTCAACGCAGCCATCCCTCGTGCGATCGGCAGTCATTTGTCAAAGGAAGGTTTTTGTTGCTTAGATTACGTCACGTTTTATATTATGCGAATCAGTTCAGTAGGCCCCTCTTTGAGAGAGTCAGGAATCTTGCAGATCAATCTATTCTTTTCAACATGATATCGTTTTGCATATTTTCTTCCCTCACTCTACCTTGATGTCGTGTCCATCGTGTCGTGGGGTGTCAGCAGCATATCAGTGATGTACATTTAGTACAATTTGAGATACATTAGTAGGGTTTGTCGTGTCGCAACGCAGCGCCCTAATAATGTGTTCTAACTGAAGCCAAACCTTTATGTTTGCCCGTGATGACATAATTTATTCAGACGTAGTCCTTTATTGCTGGCTATTTATAGAAGCTCAGAGTCACACAACGAGCTATTGAGAGAGCTATGCTCGGATTGTCTGCGCAACAGAATTTAGAATGAGGAGATTCACCGAAGAACTAAGGTCACCAACGTAAATCTCAAAATCTGCAAGACGAAGTGGCATGAGTGGGTTACATCGTTCGAAGAATCGATAACCGATAGGGAAGAAAGTTCCTCGAGAGGCGACCACGAAATGGTCCGTAGCCAGGCTACACACTAGTGACTAAGTGGACCGTGTCGTCGGTTTTGTAGAAGGCGGAATTAAGTAAAGTCGCGCATAGTCCTTTCAAAATATGTGTACTAGCGTACCAACACCACTAGGTACTGAATAAAATATCAGCCAATGTCTAATCGATAAAACTCTTGTCCATTATCGAAATAAGGGTGTAATTATGTGTGACGACGCGGCGTCAATTATGTTACTCGATTTCTATGCTTTACTTCTCTGGAACTTTATTATAGCGTATTGTGGTCGTATCCGCATAATATGTCATATGACAAGATGTATGTTAATCTATACTTATAATAAAACTGTAACAGGTCCAATTCTGTACATTGAAGATATTTTGAAAATTATATTTGGAGGGTATTCAATAACCGATACTGAGGCCGAATGTGTAATTTTTTTTTATTGTTGTCTGTCTGTCTGTCTGTCTGTCTGTCTGTATCACGGCTGCGCATCACGCCGAAACTACTGAATGGATTCAAATGAAACTTGGCACGATTTGAGATCTTACTACGAGGTAGGACATAGGATACTTTTGATCCCGTAATCTAGCACGGTTCTTTTGGGAGAGGGGATTAAAGTCAAAATGGGTACATGGTTATACGCTTGATCCGATTTTATCAATTTTTCTTCATAATTATAATAAATATTAGTAAGGGAACACTCATAGAGAGTTGTTATCAAGGTTTTGTAATCGATCGGGTTAAGCAACGTTAGGTAAGGTCATTATATAGATGGGTGACCGTTTAACGCCATTTGAACTAAACGGGTCCGTGCTTCGGAGAGCAAGTAAAAAGTGGGTCCCAGTTTTTAACCGACTATAAAAAAGGAGGTTATGTATTCGATGCAAATGTCTGTTATTAAAAGTTTAGTTAACGTAAAAATAGCGCATGCGGAACTGCGTGGGTCAGCTAGTAATATAATAAGGCTACATCCTAACCATCTCACTTTGTGGAAATAATTATTTCTTCAATTATTCCCGCAAATCAAACAAATAAATAAATAATTTAAGTATATGAAAAAGGTAATAAAGACAATAATCACTCTTCAAGTAATTAATAAAAACCTTTAACCACCATTTTATTAGTAATAAGTGTGTGTTAATTAAGCACATGTCCCGACTTCGCCGTGTGGCATTCGGCACTCGGAGTGTAATCGCGTGGAATAGCGGTTAATCAACTCCTAAGTGTCGCCGCACACGGGCCACCAGGCACAACCACAAAATGCAGCCACCGACCTATTTCCTGTTGTTTTCATACATTTGCATGGACTCGCCGCACACTGTAAACGCCGGTGGTCGCCACACGCCACAAATCGCCACTGCTCGCCTCTAGTGGTCGGCTCGGGGCCACAAAACGCCGCCACAAAATGCTGACACAAGCCTTTCGCGCGATTCCCCATCCCTCTCTCCCTTCATTTCACTGCAAGCACGAGTTAAAAAAAGTTGCGGCCACTGACCGCAAGTGTCCAACATGGACCACAAGTGGCTGTCGCGCGCGTCAGCTTCTTTTGTAGCCGCTTCTAGCTTCAAGTGGCGGCGATTGTGGATGTGGCTAGTGGCCCGTGTGCAGCGGCCTTAGGGGTCACAGCGCACTAGAAACTTTCAACATTGACGATTCCGACTGCATCACATTTCGTCATTATCATCATCAGCAGCAGCCAAAAAACGTCCACTGCTGAACTAAGGCCTCCCCTTACAAGGGAGGGGTTGTCATTATCCTCACGCTTGGTAGGCGTATTGGAGATCGCAAGGTGGAAGATAATCCAATAGCAAGCACTACCTGTCTTCTTATTTTCCCTTAGTCACCTATTGGGAGAGTGCTATTCTTACTCGGCCCACGGACAAAAAATACATCAAATGTTCATTAATTATCAAGCCGTCATTGCTTACCAATCTTTTGATGATAGGACACAAGCTGAGTTAGCCATAAATTATAACAGTGCTAAAATAAAGTAAGTATATAACTTACCAGAACACGGTTAAATACGATGGTGCATGATCAAGGCGAGCGATGGAAGTAGTGTGGCTAGTTTATCCATGGCTGGAAGACGGAATCTTTTGATTTGTTACTATACACTTTCCTCTTACCGTAAAATTTTTAAGTGTACTACGATTTTTAGATGTGCAGGATTATTCTGGATACATAATATAAAAATAGCAAATTTCAAGCCCGACTTTTGTTTCATAAGAGGTCATATATAATTATGAGTATTTTCTCGTGTCTATTCTTTTGCGAAGTTAAAATAATGTTTTGATTTATTTTAAGAAAGATTGGACATTCAACAAGGTCTTTTTATGTCCGGCGTTATTATTTTCCTATTAGAATCATTAACAATTAAACGGCAAATTTAAAAAACACACGTAAGTGTAACATTATTTTAAAAGTATTGAAATTACATTACATACATTCAACAGTATTTATGTAATAATTTCGCAAAAATGTTAACTTGTTTCCTAAATAAAATATTAATAAAAAAATTGAACCAACTTCAATATCACTGAAAAGTATAAAATAATTTAAGTATTATTGAAGTTGGTGCCAAATATATACAGCAGTAGGTACCTGCTGCTAACACCATTTCTTTAAATATTTTAGTTTATACTTTTTACTGATATTTTCATACACAAAGATTGAACCATCGAAGACGGTAAAAATATCTAGGTAGGTTATGATCACATTATCGTCTACATAGTTTTACATAATTCATGTTTCTTCAGAAAAAAATATCCGGTCTTAATGAAACTTGCATGGAATCATCATAGTAGTTTACTCTCTCGAATAAAAAAAGAATCATCGAAATAGGTTCATATTTGTCAGAGTAATGTAATGGAGAACATCAGTTTTATGGTTTTTACCAGATAAATTCCTTCACATCGTTCATGGTCCACCAGGAAGTTCTTATCCGGTTGTGATAAAATTCATACAGATTCATTAAAATGGTTACTTCTTTCGAAAAAAAAAAGAATAATTGAAATTGGTAAATATTTGCCAGAGTTATGACATATTTATGCCATTTTTGTCCTTAAAAAGCGACATAAAGTCATCTTTTAGGCATTCCTACAGGTTTCCTGCACAGTCGTCATTCTTTTTTTTTCAGGAACTACTTATTCGTAAGCAATATTTTTTTAGGGGACTCAATCAACGCATCAAAGAATGGATGGAAGAAAGATTTTTTCAAATCGGTTCATAATTACCAGAGTTATGCGCGAACATACATAGAAAAAGAAAAAAAATATATATACGGACGAATTGAGAAGCTTTTTGAAGTCGGTTAAAAATCGTTAGTTGCAAAATTATTGTGATGATAGTGCCATAAAATTATATATCTTATATGATCTTAGGTAGGTAACAAAATATACCTAATTATCTATTTTAAATAGAAAGTAAAAACCAATATATATAACTACTTTTTTTAGTAGGTAAAACCACCTTTAACACATTCCGGGTTAGTCCCGCGTCACAACATATAGTTTGTCCCAATATCTAGGCCACCACCCCGGCCCGGGCTCCGTATAAATCTGAACATTTTCCCAGCAAAAGCTGAATTCAAAGAAGTTTAAAAGTTTCAAACTGTGTTGATACATGTGATGGGGATTACGAAGTTCGCTAACAGTTTGACGGCCGCCGTTTTGTTTTTCTTTATTTCAATCTAGACATTTTTTCGTAAGAACACTCAGACTAAGAACACTCAGACTAAATAGTAGTCTGAAGTTGTATTGTTCAAGAAGTGTTTTTACACAATATCAGCCAATGTTTGACTGAGATTGCAATTGATGATAAGTGCAGATTAGAGGTAGGAAACGAGACGCATGTGGCCTTATTAGGTAAAATAAATATTCTTCATCATACACCAATAATAGAGAAGATACAATTAAAATCCTTATAAAATAAGATGCAGTTGGACAATTTAAGGTGGTCTTATCTTTAAAGCGATCTCTTGCAGACAACTTGATCTGTAAGGAGAGGGGTTATTTTTCCAGGAAAGCATATTAAACTTAAAATAAATACTATTTAAAATATGCTTTACAAACTCGGGATACAACAGGGCAAAAAAAATGTGACACGGTAAAGGTAGGATCAGTAGAGATATACATATTTTTATAACAAAACTCCAATAAAGACAACTCAGAAATAACCAGCCAAAGCCGTTCTAGAATTAATTTCCTTCTCAAAGACCAGTTATTCCATTTCGGGCAAACAGGTAAAGTTACCATTTTTATCACCACCAAAGCGAGACCTTACGAAAATTATATTAATTCAACAAATTTACAAAGACAAAAACAAGTAACACAAAACAAATGAATGCAACTCCAACAAGAGGCAAAGCCGGAATTGAATTAATTACGGACCCGCCAAAACTTCCTAATAAAAGCCCCTCCCACTGCCTTTTAACATACATTTGTCTAACGCCATCTATCTGAAATACGGGCGGCTAGGGCTGTCCCTGCGAGGACATGATAAGCGCCATATTGATGTTCCCGAGGGTTGACAGATTCCTAGCCGGGATAGCTAAGACGCGACCATTTTTATTATAAATATTGCATCAAAATATTTACTGTACCTCCATCCTGGAAGAAATTGAACCATATTTTCAGATACTGGTGCGTCGTCGTGACGTAATTTAGTAGCGTACGAATGCAAATATTTGGAATGTTGCTAATATTTTCGAGTTGGATTTTATGGTGTGAAATAAACATGAAGAAAGTGTCAGTTAGTAAGATCGAACACTGATACATTTTCTTGTGAAGAAGTCCTCGGTAATTCGTAACGCCTTGTAACATGAACGAAAAAACGCTCTCCATTTGATATGTTTAATGGTTTATGTCGTTTAATTGCATGGCAAAATATTAGTTCACAAAGACGAAGCTAGATCTATTACATTAAAAGCAAAACACGACCACCAATAAAATATCTTCTTTTAGATAAAATTACTCTCGGATTGCGAACACCGTTTTAAACCAAAAAGCGCCGCAAATCTCTCGAATCTATTAGCTCTAAACACATCCCCAGAACAATTAAAATCGGATCCCATTGAGCGAACATTCAGAAACTGAAGCCACAGATACTAAGCTCTAGATAATTGCTGGAGATTGTCTCCGAGCCCGTAAGCCATTGCCAAAGTTTAAAGAATTGACTACAGTTATCTCAGTTTGGAATTGGCACGGGTTAATGTGGGTAGGCAGTAATTAAAGTTGGTGATCCCGGCGCTGAGCTCCTCGCCTGAGCCTGGAGGGTGCGGCTAATTCCAAAGGGATCCCGTTTTTACGATTGCAAACAGATGCCCTGTTTTGTCTGTTGTCAAATTGGAATCAGATCTGCGGGATTATCCCCTAGCTTGTGTTACGAAATAAGTAATAATTAAGAACAGTGAAATAAACGAAATACTTATTTATACATTCTTGTGTTAGTGATTATACAAGGAAATATTATTTATTCATTTATTAAGCGAACAAGTATAAATTATAAAAGCACAAAAAGCCCGACTGCGATCAAAAAAAAATATATATTTCATTCTATTTAAACTAGTCAAAACAAAATAAGGGCCAATGTAATTATTAAGTATTTTTATGTGTTTGTGAAATTTAGATGTTAGGAAATTATAAAGCTATTTAGATTTACTATAATTTTTTAATGTAATAAACTTAAAATTAAATTAAAATTAATAAAAAGAAGTAGACAACGTTTTTTTTTGTAGTGTTCTATATTTTAGCCAAAAATTCACTTAGAGAAAAAGTTAAAAATTATTCTAAAGATTTTAAAATCGTTACTTTTTTGCACTCGTTCAGTATCGTGTGTATTCTCCCCTTTTTTGAACAAATTCCTGAATCCTGGAAGGCACACTTTCTATCAAGTCTCGGACTGTTTTTTTCAGGAATTTGCTCCCAGCTAGATTTGAGCACCTACATCAGTTGTCTCTCATTATGAACTGGTCGTTCAACGGTCCGGACACTTTTTTTGAGTAGATCCCACATGTGTTCGATTAAGTTGAGGTCTAGGCTGATCGCAGGCCACGGTAACACTTGAATATCAGCCTTCTCTAGATCAGCTCTAGTGGCTCTTGCTGTATGTGCGCGTGCATTGTCGTGCATCTACTTAAACCTCGCACCGATTCTCTGTGCAAATGGCACCACATGTGGTCTGATGACCTCCTCAATGTATCGCTGAGCTGTTGCAGTGCCTTCGTTGAGGATTGCAAGCTCAATTCTACCGGATAGAATGATGTCTCCCCACACCATTACATTGGGCCCACCAAATCTGTTACTTTGATGAGTGCAAGCATGTGAAAATCGCTCACTTTCTCGTCTCCATACCCTAACCCGACGATCATCACTTAGAAATGTCACATTAGTCTCATCGGTAAACAACACTGTGCTCCAATCACTCATGTCCCAGTTAAGACGTTGCCTTGCAATTGGTAGTCGGTTTGCACCATGAGCCCTTGTGAAAGGAATCAGCATTACACGTCTCCTGGAGAACTGCTGATCTTTGTGCAACCGGTTCTTAATGGTTTGGTCACTAACGCGGGTATTCGTGGCTAACGTGGCAAACGATTTTGTAAGGAGCAGGCGGTGATAAAACGTTCTCTTCGCGCATTTAAGCGAGCATAATGGTCTTCTTGCGCAGTGGTAGCTCTAACTTTGCCTGATCCTCATCTTCGGGATAACATTCCCGTCTCTTGAAATCGATTCCAAGTGTTTTGAATCGCTCGTAATGAATAGCCATGCTGCTGAGCTACAGAACGCTGTGAATATCCTTCTTGAATTAATGTTACAGCTCTACTTACAGTAGGCACGACCATGAGTCGTTGAATTCGCGGCACATTGCTTGCAAAAGTTCAATTGATACGTTGGTTTAGCAACATTTACACTGTTCACGACTAATTCCACTCACTGACTTGTTAACGATCAACTTAAATGAGAGCCAAATCAAGTGGTTACAAAAAAAGCTCGAAATTTACCCATTTAAACAATTTTATGCAAGTGGTATAATCCAATAGCATTTCTCAGCTCTTAAAATTAACGTCTCATTAGTATCGGCCGCTTAAGTATGCATCCAAGTTAATAAATTAAGCCAAATAGAAAAAATAAGTAGTGGCCCTTATTTTGTTTTGAGTAATATATATAATCCTTTAATTTGATACCCATATTGTTTTTTATGGAAGTAAAATACAAAATGGCGACTGGCGACCATCATGTTAATTTTTAGTAATATATATATATGTTTTTTTTTCCTACCACTGAGACAAATCCAAAGACATATTTTAAATCTTAATCCATCAAGCCGTCTAGTCTGTAGGCCGTGCCAACGAAATAAATATATACATATACCTCGAAAAACATAGCCCTCCTCCTGGGGCAGTCGGGCGAAAAAAGGATTTAAGTAACTTTGATGGCGCTAATGCGTAGTAAAAAAAGCGTGTAAACTGCAAACCCTTGGAGCTCAAATCCATTTGAATAACCACCACAAAACAAATTAGCTACAATTTCAATATAACATCATAATTCCATCATCTCGAAATTGTACTGCCGATAAAACGTATTTAACTGTGTTCTCAAACCAGAAGTAATTAGAGGGGATTCTAGGGGGTCTACAGAGAGGAGGGGGAAAGGAGCGAGGATTCTTATTGGTAATTACCGGGCGACGAGGCACGCAGTTAATTGTGACGGCTGCTCAGAAAACTCAAACAAAAGGAAGGAGACTTCAAAAGGGCTCATTAAGTCGCTGCTCAAATAATGGTGGGACGCGCTCATAAGCACCATAGGAATGCTTACAACATGCAGTTAGGATTTGTCGAGGTAATTGTGACGTTCGCTCCCTTTGTACCTTGATCTTTTCTTGTTGAAGATATTGGCTCGTTTCGCTCTTATTTGAATTGTTTATTGTATCCAACATTTGTATCACTTATATTTCTTTTTAATACGTCCTTGGGGTAAGATTTTCATCTAAAAAGAGACATTGCATAGTCATGTTTTTGCTAAAGTCTCTTAGTTTTTTCCAATCTTAAACCATTGGGAAAAAACCCACGTATTTTTCGAACCACTTTTTCTTGATACAATTATTTCATCTTCTTTCAGATGCCATCACGGAAGTCGGCGAGCATTTGCCGAAAATATGTCTCCTATCATACAGTAGTAGTAGTCATACTAATTAAGTTCTAGGTGTTATTTTTCTTTCTTGTTTCTTTTCTTTATTTTGTGTGTTTTCCACCTTCAGCCAGTCTCTTATGTTTACAGTCCATGACAACTATTCTTCTACCAAACCCTCTTATTTCTTAAATTTTGCCTTAAATAATTAATTTTAGTACAAGTACCTTGTACTTTTCATTTCTATAAATATGTCCAAAATATACAGTTTTTCGTTTCCTATACTTTGTATTACTTCTAATTCTTTACAAATAGAAATACATACACCTACCGACCACCACTTAAAACCACGATTTATGATATTCCCCTTGTTTTTCATACAATAAGACATGATCGCTTGATAATTTATGTAGATTGAAGCTTTTGTACACACAGCCTAAAATGTGTACGGCATAAAAAAATATTAACTAGTCTCACAAATTCCAACAAAACGAACTAAAAACCGCGTTATTCGACCGCTAACCAATTAATATCCACTAAAACAAACATACAAGCCAGCAAATCAGTGGGATTGCCGGACACACAAATTAAAACTTACAGTAACAATACAAACAGCGCGGTGCGCGACTAACGAATCGTTGTTGTAATTAATTGGCCCAGGTCACGACAGAGCTTGAGGTCACATAAGGTGATCACCGAAAATTGAGTTCCATACGCGAACTACGGCGATGTTTGTTAAACTTCGAAATTCAATTTGTTGGGTACAAGTTCGCTTTTCATTTAAAAAAATTGGAATACTTTCCAGCGACTTCAATACAAGGTATCTAAATCGTTGATTCAAGGGCTCTACCACTATCTTTAATAGCAATATTATTGTAATATTACTTTCTCGAAAGTGACAGAGCTATGAACTATGATGACGATGTCCCTGTGTAAAGTAAATTCTAATAATACTGCTTCAAGGGGCAACGATAAAGGATTTAGCCTCGCTGCCATACATGGGTATATAAATTTTTAACTGGTTGATCCGTCCCCTGGAATTCCAATATTATGCTTAAGGTCCAATATTTTGATGGAATTCATGTTATTAATTAATTAATTTTTGTTTACATTGTTGCCCCTGTGAGTTGATATTTATGTGCTATAGAGAATCGTACCATTAGCGAAGTATAATTTTTAAGCCTGAAGATGATTATGACACTTGTAGCTATTTGCTTAAAAATTACTTGTTGTAGCTATTAACCTTGCTCGTAATATAAGGTGTGAAGTTGAAATAATTCACCCCAGTATGGAAAATATACATAAATATGACTAATATTGTATACATTATCTATAAGTACAACCTGTACAACAGATTAAATAAGTAGTAAAAATATGCCGAAGCAACGTTGATAAAAGAAAGCTTTCAGCCCCAGACAGACGTACAAATAGCGCACATAAAAATACAGCCGGGCAAACGCAAATTAGCGTCGTAAAAAAACCATAATAATTTAACTCCAACTTCACCGATTTAACGACTTTAATGGCTCGTTTGCCTAATGAACTCGCAGTGCATCTCAGAATTGATTGTTATCGACCGTAAGATTGAGCAGGCCAGGCAGCGCGCATGGGTATGGGCAACTGTCCACAGCAGCAACGATGAGATCTAGTCGCTATTACGCAGCCAGGTTAAACATTGCTAATGAATAATATTATTAAGAGGAGTATGACAAAATTATAATGAGAAATTATGATAATAATGTGGTAATGGTAGTTCTAAAAGCTGCATTACGAAAAGATTAGTTTAAACATTATTATGTTTTAGAAAATATCTTAATTATAAGTTACATAGATTGAAATGTAACTAATTGAAAACATCGATTATGTACCGTTCAGTGAAAAGTTACGTAACTGATATTGTTAAGTTGTTAAGATTAAAGAGTATATCACAATCCCTTTATCACGAAACTCTACCAACGCCACAGGTTCTCAAAGTGCTGTAACATCATTGCAACACAATCATCGCAACCGTGCAGAAATAATACATTTCAAATAACACAGTATCCTCCGCCGTGGATAAACAGAAAGTAACAAGACCTGTAAAAATACTGGTTTGTTTTTATTACAAAGGAGAGCATGCAGCGTGGCAGTTTCCATCGTACGCAGTTGCCTGCCCTCTAAACCCTTTAAATTTACTCCGGTGCTGGTGTACACGTTCTCGTTGGAACGTTTTTGCGTAATACCTTCAACTTTATTGCTAGAAATTACATGAAGTTAAGTGAATTGACAAATTTGGGCAGGTTACGACAAAATAGAGGTCGGTACCTAGTGGTGATAACTGGTGAAAAGAATTCAAAAAAGGTCCGCCTTTCTGACCCTGACTTTTTAAATGACTATACTGTGCTTAAATAAAGCCTTTAAACGAGGTAGCGTTCAGTAGAAATGCTTGTTTAAAATACTGCCGGTGCCCGAATTTAGAAGTACAGAAAACACATTTCAAATCATATATCCATTTATAACAATAAATATAATAATAAAGTCCTTTACTATAATTAATATGATTGGTTCAATAGAGAATGTAGGGTAAGACAAATCACAAGATAGTCGGCACTATTTGTTCCGTGCAGTAGTAGCAGACCCAGGAGTACTTAGACAGTGGGTTGACTTGTATATCTTTGCGAGTAGTACTGAGCTAGAGTTTGGCAAAGAGAAGGAAACATGCTTAGCAGTGAGTAACTTGCTGTTATAAGCAAAAAACGCACTACGAGCTAATATCCGTGTCTTGTCCTATGAATGAACCATCGATGGACTGTCTAACATCAACATCGTAATTTTCTGCGTTTTGGACTTCCGAATTAATTTGAAACGGCCTTGTGTGATATGTCCGCGTACGATTCATAGCTAGTTTAGCTAACTGTCCGGGTACCAAAATGGCACAGTCAAACAATCGCGCGGCAAATTGGTCACTGCGTTGTTCGCACTCGTGGGACGCAGCCTAGTGATGGGACATGATTTGAGAATGGTTTAGAAATATTACAGTTTTATTTCTTCTATTCTAAATGTGAATGCTTAAGAACTCCTATAAGTACTCTGTCTGTACTGTCATTATTTTACTTTTTTTTTTAAATAGTGTGTCATGTTACTATTAGATCAGAGCGACAGTGTGTCTTGCCGTTCAAAAGATCAAATAAGACAGAAAAAAGTAATAAAATACAACGAAAGTACAACAAACTAAAAAGCCAAAGGGATAGTAGTCGGACCAGTCCCCCCAAGCAGCATCCGCGCACGAGTTGACTCGAGCAGCAGCCATCACTCCCCTCAACCATATTGGAGGGAAGGGGGTGACCCGCCACACGAAGCCGCCACTAGTAAGTCATAAGAGTCCAGTAATTTGAATACGCGAGATTTCGGGACACGCTACGATAACGTTGAACGAACGCTCGGACGGATTCACGCTCACAAATCGCTAAAGGGTTTTTTTTTATAGTAGATGTCACAGCAAAGGTACACAGTTTGTCCAAAGCGTTGCGTGGTCTAGTGATTTAGTTTTTTTAAATTTATAATGTATGAAATAATATATAGTTCATAGATGTCGATTTTCAGTACTATATATAACTGAGCTGCTGAGGGTTTTTGGAACTGTACCATAGTTTGTCCCTTTTGCTGCTAGCTTAGTGATTTTCCTAAAATCTTAGGATATCTCTTACCATTACGTAGGCTCCAAGCGTATTTGCCACCTTGGTAGTATAAACCACTAAGTTTCATAGCATTTACAGGTGTATAGCATGCGGCCTACAATATTTTCAATGCAAATTAATAAAAAATATACTTAGGGAAACAGACTTCAATACTTTTGACTAACTGTTGGATGGTCATAATTAAATTAATGTTTCCAGTAGATACCAAAGCATACCTCTCGATTATCGTCAGATATCCCAACACTTCCCATCACTACGTGAAACCAAATGAATTGTATGGAAATGAACCCGTGATCAGTAGGCGCAGCGTGATCGAATTACACTTAACGAACTGCCCTGATTGTGGCGTGTTTAATCATTTCACGGTGTCACTGTTATCATAATAATGGACTTTAAGTGTTTAAATGTAATACCCATTTTCGAGAAAACTGGGTAGATGAGCAGAAATTAATGTTTGGCAAGCTTAAAGTAATAGGTTCTTTTGAAGTAACTCTAGTAGTGACTCTTAATTTTGAAAATGGGTGAAAATATTTCTCAGTATTTTTTTTTAGGTACACCAATTGTTTACACAATGCTAGCATGATATCTGACACTGCGGAGGTGCCTATGCACCACCATGTGTTAGATACCGCTTTGATAGCAAGGCGGTTAATCTATAAATGCATGATAAATAATCATTTGTGTGAACAATAAAGTTTTAAACCATTATGATAGAGAATTAAGAAAGTGTCTCCTTTCTTCCCTACCCAACAGATTTCCGTGTACGGAGTACGCGAGACGACAGTCTATCCCCCTCTAAAGATTTTTATATTAACTCATAATATACCTACGGCTGTAAACATACAAATTTTGAACATCGGCAAATAGCAATCGCTAGTTTACAGATGTTATACAAACTATGGCAAATAATCAACTCGCGCTGTTAATAATCAAATGCCAGCTGATAACACGCTTCATGCCGCCCTCTATTTAATTAACAGGTCTATCTACGATGTGCTTACTGTTACTATGCGTACACTTGATAGCTATTTAATTAAATATTGAATACGTATGGTAATAATCTTCCGAGTTAATTCTTTGATGACGATAACGAGGTAGCTAGATAATAAAGTATTGTAGGTATACCTATCATATTCTTGGTTAAATCTGTTCAATGGCTTCGTTGGGAGAAATAGAAAAGAACAAAAACAGACTTCATTTGTGTAGAATGATATAAAACGAATTATTGGATTTGACTCACAGTTAAAGAATATAGCTAATACCATCACGCCTGAATAAAATCTCAAGACGTTTATTTTAACAAATGCTCAAACTTTCAAATATATTCTAGTGAATTGAAATTTCTGTGTATATACCACAGCAGTCGTGGCCGAGCGGTTAAGGCGTCTGACTAGAAATCAGATTCCCTCTGGGAGCGTAGGTTCGAATCCTACCGACTGCGATGCAAACGCATATTTTTGAATATATCACGTAACAAACATTTGATTCCGGTTATAAAAGCACACTTCATCTCGATTCTGAACACAATAGACTCAAACTACCAACCTACTCTAACTTGTCAGTTAGTACATCGATATAATATTTAAACTATGTAGATTAGGTGTTCCGGTCCGAAAAGTGGCACACAGAAATAGCGCCCTTGTGTAGCTATTTCTTTTCAAGCCACTGCCAGCTGACAAAATTATTTTTGCCGATAGAACTGTCGCTACTGTCTATATGAAACTGTCAAACTACACATCATTATCATAATAAAAGCGTTAGTAATTTTTTATCAATACCAGTTTATACAGTGTTACAAATTGTAAGGCTTAAAATTCTAAGCTTGCATGAGTTGGGCAGTTCAAGCCCACGCAGCTTTATCCTCCAGGTAATGAGAGTTTTTATAATAAGCTTTTTTCGATAACTGGCTTTTCATCAAAGGTTTTAATTCATTCAGTAGAAGATCAAACTACCGTCATATACATACAGATTATAATACCTTAGCAAATTCATTTGGTACGTACATGGGGAACGAGCGACACGTACTTGATAATTGGACAAAACTCTTAATTCCGAAGAGCGTCCACTCAGCGGGATATCTCAATTATTCGAAATGACCCGGAGTCTCAAACGGTCGACGTCACAGATTGGTTAAACTACCCCGCACTTACAAAATTTAATATACTTCATTTTATTACTATAATAAAATGAGTATTACCTATAGGTAGTGGCTTCTTGACAATAGGCTATGACGTGTTACAGGGTATTACAAAATCCAATCGAGAAAATGATAGGATGATAAAACGATGAGACAATAAATTCAACAGAGCGTTAGACATACTATTAGACATGGGATACTCATCCCAACTTACCTGTCCGGTAGTTGTGGTATAGTATACGGGTATGCGACCCCGGCTTCCCTAGCTATTACTGTCCCATCCCTTGCCCTCCTGGGCGGTAATATCCTACTTTTCCTATTTCCCTCTCTAACTTGCCAATCTTCCTTTTCACAACACCTATCCTTCCCTTTCCCTCATTATTCGTGAGAATGCATTGGTCAATCATATTGTCATAGATAAGAGTATATTACTTAGAAATAGATAGGTAACTCCCACGTCAAAACGCGCCCCCTAACACCAGCCCCTCCAGCGGTGTGATTTGAAACTTTAATAGCCTCGAGAATTTTTAATAAAAAAAATAGCTAAAACTTTGTATACCCGAATCCAGAAATAAAGTCATTTTTTGTAAACAAACCGGGCACTTCAAAACAAACTTAAATTTCTTCACCAAAACAACATGAAATCTTTCCATTTATCACCACACACACGTAAAACATCCAACTGATTCGGAAAACTAGTTAAACTACTGAAAATATAATTAAAGTCTTAAGATATACGAATAAATAAAATATTTTTGACATGAGAATGCCACAGATAAAATATGTCAATATATAGAACACACACTTTGTCTATGGAAATTAGTGATGTCCAATATTTAAAGATCTAAATCTCTATATTGAATGATTTCAAATTGATCCACAACCAATCATTCAACATAAACAGTAGGTCCGCCGTCTCAGAGTAATTAGAATGGAGCTAGTATCGCGTCGATTCCCCGAACAAATTTTTCGTGGCACTTTTGCGGGGTGCGGGACGCGAAGTAAACACACACAGATACAATTTTACGCATAACCACACTATAATAAACTCGCAACACATTCAAAAAGTTACGCACACAAATAAAGAATGACCTGACCATATGACCAAAATTTGGCAGAGGGGTTAGCGCATCATGATCTCTCCAGTGGTATCTCCTCTAAGTCCGCCGTCCGTATTTCAAAGTAAATCGCTACTCTGCCCACGTCTACACGGATTATATTATGTTGATTGTAAGATAATATTTTGTATTACGTATTTAATTATTTATTTAAATAAATATCAATAAAATTGAGTCCCGAATATGAAAATGTATGCGGTTTGACAGGTTCCGGGACTTACGCCTTAGTGCTGCCACCTGGTGCACGTCATTTTTGAACACCCTCATTGTGTTATTCATAGTCATTCATTCGTCGATGTCGTACATACTGAATGGTCTCTGGTGTCTTTTCTTTAACGACTTTGCTTTCGATTTTTGGGTTTGTGTTTGCTTTGTGATTTGGACCGTTTGGCCGATGATATATTCACTAATTTCACTATGGCAAAGTCGCTGGAGGACCTTAATACGATGCTCAGCGCCCTCAGTGGCATTTCCCAACAGGTGTGTATTAGTATGAACATGAACAAGACGAAGATCATGTCTAATGTCCGTACCGGTAGTTGTTGGGAACGATACACTCGAAGTTGTTGACCACTACGTATAACTAGGACAAACTATCCAGTTAGGTCGGTCCAACTTCGACAGAGGTCACCCGAAGAATCCAACTCGGATAGGCAGCGTTTGGGGAACTACGCGAAATCTTCTCATCCGAAATATCGCAGTGCCTTAAGACGAAGGTTTTTAACCAGTGTGTTGCCAGTGATGGCATATGGTACTGAGACGTGGTCCCTAACTGTTGGACTTTCAGATAAGCGCAGAGTCACACCACGAGCTATTGAGAGAACTATGCTCGGAGTTTCTTTGCGCGATAGAATCCAGAATGAGCACATTCGCCGAAGAACTAGTCACCGACATAGCTCTTAAAATCTGTAAGTTAAAGTGGCAATGGCCGGCCACATCGCTCGGAGAACCTATAACCGTTCGTTTATTAGTATTAGTTTGCAGCTTGTGGCCAAAAAAAAAAAAAGATGGAAGTTACAAAATGGTTCGCAAAAATCCCAAATGCTACCCTTTGACGTATTATATTCAATCTTCTAGAGAATAAGTAAAATTGCTGTACACTCAAATTAACATTTTAATACTGACGCATTTGTTAATTATTTTGAATTAAAGGGTTTCGAGGTGTTATTTGTATAAATAAAGGTGAAATTATCAATAAAAATAATTGACAGTAATAATGTATTCTTTTTAATCCTACCGTTGCTGACATAAATATCGATACTGTAATGGATTTATCAAACATCTATGATGTGGTCAGATTCACTCGTTCATGAGGCGTCACCTCCCCAATATTGTCGATGGTTGCAATACCGCCATGTTTATTTACTTTTTACGACGGAATACTTGAATTCGAGTATAGTATTCGATATAAAGTACGCGGACGTCAATAGTATATGCATTAAGGAATGAAATAAAAAAAAAGAAAAATGATTTCGAACCCCATTCACAGCCCCACCCATGGGTTGGGGTTCGAACCCGCGCCCCCTAGACTTCGTATTAATTTGATTCCAACCTATTTACCGCTACCGCTGTAAGTCATATGACGTCAGATGCAAAATACTGATCTACTATCTCAGTTTCATTCCGAACAGAGAAAAGTTGCAAATAACGCCGCAAGAGGGTGCTACTGGTAGCTTTTTCCATTTCTTCTAAGATACCATACCATGCATATTGTTACGACCGCGACATAAAAATGTTAATTACTCTTTTAATTATTACTTAATTGCAATGATCTCAAAACGCATTGTTAGTCTATAGGTCTACTATCGATTCGTACCAAAAATCTGGAATTCTCAATAGAAAGTAGTTCCCTCAAATTCGGTAAGTACTTGTGTAAGTACCTACCACTCGCTCGCTCTCGGTTCACTGACCCCGCCTATTGTTCGTTTTCTCGAACAAGTGCGCTATTGTATCCGCTCGCGAAAACACTAGAAGTATGTATATACGTGAATGATCTAGAAGTTTCCACCCCTCTGTTAATCTTCTATACTACTATAATAAAACTCAAAGAGCACTTTTTCTGTACATTGAATATTTTTCCAAAATTTCTATGTGGGGATACTATACTATCGACATAGAGGCCAAAATATTTTTTTTTGGAATTATTGTCTGTCTGTCTGTCTGTCTGTCGTTCTGTTCGTCCAGGTATCATTTGAAAACCCGTGGATGGATTTTGATAGGACTTTCACTGATGTGTTGTGTAGAAGTCAAGGTATAAGTTGTTATATACAACATCACGCTATGTTTCATAGGGGCTAAGCAGTGAAACATTACTTGCACATATTACCACGTAATTTCCTTTGTATGTGAATAGGGTAATTATAGACTGATCAGTTAATCATTAAGATATGTATTATTACGCTATATACAATAGGGACTGAGCAGACATTTGGTTTGCATAAGATATGGCATTGGCGAAGGGTCAATTTTTGTAAGGGGTAAGCCGGTCCGGTACACCTAGGACATTTTCATTAGATTTCTGTATTGTTCTAAGTACTTTGCTGATAGCAATATGACATTATATCTTTGAAAAGTTAAAATCTGTAAATCCCGAGTATTCCCGAGCGAGTCCAAACTAGATTATGTATGTATTACAGTCGCAACAATAAAAGATGCGAAAAACTTTGAACTTTCATTATCGAATATCATTAGACAGTAATTTACGATGTTAGCGTGATTTACATTATGAACAGCGCCATCTATCGGTGAAATTGAACATACAATAACTATAGAACTTTAATCTATATAATATTATAACAAAGAAAGTCGTGTTACACTATTTATAACTCAAGAACGGCCTAACCGATTCGGCTGAAAATTGGTGGGGAGGTAGCTTAGAACCAGTAAACGGACATATGATACTTTTTTATCCCGGTAGGTTAAGGTTAAGCAACGTTAGGTAAGGTCATTAAATAGATGGGTGAACCGATTTGTATGAAAGTGTGCATATCGGGTAAGTCTGAGAATAGGTCATACAGTATATTTCATACCGCTAGGTTAAGGTTAAGCTACATAAGGCAAGGTCATTAAATAGATGGGTGAACCGATATGTATGAAATTTTGTGTGCATATCGGGGAGGTCTGAGAATAGGTCATAAAGTATATTTAATGCCGCTGATACCATGATTGACGAGGATATATAGAACGAGAGGAGGGTGCACGAGAGGAGAAACAGGGAGAGGGGATTCGAGGTGTGGGCGATGGGGTGAGGGATCGGGGGAGTTAGGTGGAGTAAGGGGGGAGTGAGAAGGAGCAAGTTCGTAGAAGAGAGAGGGGGAGAGGGTTCAGAGAGGGGATAACAGGGTAGAAAGAGGGGGAGTGTGACGGAAACCGAAGCGGGAGGGGGAAAGAGAGAGGAGAGAAAGAGCATATAATTAGATTTTTTTTATAAGAGAGAGAGATATGGAGAGAGATAAATCTAGGGAGGAGGGAGAAAAGGGGAGCAAAATGTAATAAAAGCGCGGGCGGAGCTGCACGGGTCAGCTAGTTTAGGTATATAAGCCGACGCATAGAGGCGCCCAGACAGTTTTGTGTTTACAAGCGACAGCGGAAACATCTTAAGGAAGCGATCGAAGAGAATTGTACCAGCGACCGTTGCGAAGACTTTGGACTACTGTGAAGTATTGTGCGACTCGGACTACTGTGCCTTGTGTGTATACTGTGTCTTGTGTGTATACAGTGTGAGTGTACGTGTAATAAAATCTTCTTTTACGTTAATCGGCATTTAATTACCCACCCGCACGTAACAATTGGTGTCAGAAGTGGGATGCCGATTCTGCCGCGTGAAGAAGAAGCGCGTACTCCGCGAACAAGTAGACAAGTGGAGATGGATGCTGCACGTCGCCGTGGTCAAGAGGAGGAGGTCCAGCCTGAGACTGCTACTTCGTCTGGCACCGCACCGGGGGGAAACTCAACAGAGCTGAACCTGACAACCCTGATGGCTGCTATTCAGGCTATTCAGGCAAACCAGGAGGCTTCCCGCCGTGAGATCCAGGAGGTTATCCAGGCCAACCAAGAGGCCGTTCTGGGTAAGATTGATGCCGGCATTACTATACTCGGTGAGAAAGTTACGAAACTGGAAGCGGACGTCAAAGAGGTTACTCTTAAGACCGAGCACCTGGAAGGCCGGATTGATGAGCATGACAACCGTTTTCATGTGATAACCAATAAGGTAGCGAAACTAGAGACTCGCCAACCACTAACCGTGGCCTCACCCTCACCATCAGCAGCGAAACTCGACCTTCCGCACTTTGACGGGTCTTCGTCGTGGACCGCCTTCCGCTACCAGTTCGAGACACTGGCCAAGGGGAATGGGTGGACTGATGATCAATCCTTTATGGCCCTGACACTGGCTCTGCGAGGGGACGCTCTACTAATACTAGAAAACCTGCCACTGGAAGGACGCACGTTGGAGGCTCTGTTAGAAGCATTGGATACACGTTACGGTGAAAAGCACCAAGAACACGTTTATCGGGCACAACTCCGCGAGCGGACTCAGAAGGCTGGGGAAAGCCTCCAACAGTGGGCGCTTGAAGTAGAAAGGCTGGTTCGTCGTGCGTACTCTTCGTCACCGGCGACAGTTGAGGTAACTTTGTTACAAGCATTCGTCGACGGCATACGGGACGTGGAAGTAAGAGCCACCGTTCGCCTAGGCCATCATTCGACGCTAAAGAGCGCATTGGCCCATGCCCTTGAAGTGGAAGCTGTACGACAAGATAGTCGAGTACATAAAATCCGGGAAATCGTGTCGGATGACAGGCGACCACAGTATGTCCCCACTTGCTACGGCTGTGGAGAAAAGGGGCATATTCGACTGGAATGTCGTAAAAAGAGAAGGAGGGTCACGAGCTCCGGGACCCAAGTGGACCAAGACCTGTCGTTAAACTAAATGTCGCCAGGACCTCGGGGCGGGTGCTGGCTGGTAACAATAAGGCCCCCACCATCACCATTACTCAAGTCCGCAACGGAAACAGTCTGTTATGTGGAAAAGGCGATCCCCACCATGTCGCCTCCAGACAGCAACCGGCCAGCCAGTCTCCGTCCTCGGTGATACAGACGTAGAGATTAATATTGGTTACCGAACATACATCCACTCAGTTCTTATCGCAAATATCACGGATGATTGCATTCTGGGCCTAGACTTCTTGAAGGATCAGCGATGTGTTTTGGATATTGACAAAGGAGTGTTAAGGTTTCCTGATCAAGAAGTTTGCTGCAAGGATCACACCCATGCAATCTTTATTGTTTAAAGGATTTCATACTGGCTCCAAGATCTGAAAATTTAGTATCAGTGAAATTCCCTAAGAAGATCAAATCAAACAAATGTGTTATAGTAGAAGACTCCGGCAATCATCCACAGACCATCACGGCCAGGACATTACTTATGACAAATGGAATAGCAAAAGTAAGAATTTTAAACTTGAGTAATGAAGAAGTTCGTCTGAGGAAGAATAGCCTGATTGGAAGATGCGAAGAAGTAAAGTACCTGAAACGGTAAGACACTTCCGCAGTTCATCAAAACGTAAGTTCGACCAAAGACGATCACATTCGACAGCTTTTGGAAGATTGTAAGGAAAATTTATCACCACTGGAACTGCAGCAAGCCAAAGAGCTTTTGGTTACATTCAGGGACATTTTTGCAACCGGAAATGACTGTGGTAGAACAGGCCTTGTAAAGCACCAGATTGATACAGGCGATGCCAGGCCTATTAAACAGAGACCTCGACGTATACCGTGGGCAAAAGAAACAGAGGTAGCCGAAATGATTAAAGACATGGCTGAAAACAAGATCATCGAACCCTCTACAAGCCCATGGTCATCACCTGTGGTGCTAGTAAAGAAGAAGGACGGAAGTACGAGGTTTTGTGTTGACTACCGAATGTTAAATAATGTCACGAAAAAAGACAGCTATCCCCTGCCGAGAATTGATGATACGCTGGACATGCTCAGTGGCATGAAGTGGTTCTCGACCATTGATTTGAAGAGTGGCTACTGGCAGGTGGAATTGAGTCCAGAAGATAAAGAGAAGACGGCATTTAGCACTGGAATTGGGAACGGACTATGGCATTTCAATGTCATGCCCTTCGGTTTATGTAATGCTCCAGCAACCTTCGAACGCCTTATGGAGAGGGTGATGGTAGGCCTCCTTGGGGACGTATGTCTGGTCTATCTCGACGACGTAATTGTGATGGGACGCAGCTTCAAGGAGAACCTGAAGAACCTAGAGAAAGTGTTCACCCGGATCCGAGAAGCGAATCTGAAACTGAGTCCAAAGAAGTGTGCTCTGTTTCAGAAGGAGGTCAGTTACCTAGGATATGTCATCTCGGCGGATGGAGTAAAAACCGACCCTGAAAAGATAAAAGCTGTTCAGGAATGGCCTGTCCCGAAAAATAAAACGGAAGTGCGAGCGTTCCTTGGGCTTTGCACTTACTACAGGCGCTTCATTAAGAATTTTTCGGACGTGGCAAAGCCATTACATCAATTAACAGAGGATAAACGCGATTTCATCTGGGACTCGAATTGCGAGAATGCTTTTAGTGAACTTAAGCAACAGCTTTGTGAAGCTCCTATATTGGGTTACCCAAGCAGGGAAGGAAGATTTACTGTGGACACGGACGCTAGTAACACGGGAATCGGTGGAGTATTGTCGCAAACACAAGGGGACCGCCATGTGGTAATTGCATACTTCAGCACAGCACTTTCAAAACCAGAGAGAAATTACTGTGTTACCCGCCGTGAATTACTTGCTGTGGTAAAGACTTTACAACATTTTCAGAAATACCTTATAGGAAGACAGTTCACGGTTAGAACCGATCATGCGGCATTAAAGTGGTTGTTACAGTTTAAAAATCCGGAAGGACAGGTAGCAAGGTGGATAGAGCAATTGCAGGAGTTCAACTTTGTAACCGAGCATCGCAGTGGAAAAGGACACAATAACGCGGACGCTCTGTCACGAAGACCGTGCGCTGACTGTGGTAAGGCAAGCACTGTGGTAAAAATGAAGCCCGAGAAGAAGTAAACCTTATAAGGACGCATGGTTTAGACGATGAGTGGTCTGGACCCAATATGAGGAAGGCCCAAGAAGAAGATGATGACCTTGGACCTGTACTGCGCTGGAAGCAAAGTGGAAACAAACCCCAATGGAAGGATGTGTCTGCTTACAGCGCGACTACTAAAAGTTATTGGGCTCAGTGGGACAGCTTAGTTCTGGAAGGCAATCTGCTGTGCAGGAAATGGGAGTCCAACGACGGAGGGGAAGTCACTCTGCAAGTGGTAATACCACGAATCATGGTGGCCCCTCTTCTACGGCACGTCCACAATGGTGTCTCTGGTGGTCATCTTGGAGTCAAGAAAACCCTCGTTAAAGTCAGACAGCGGTTCTACTGGCTACGATGCCGTGAAGATGTCGAAGATTGGTGCCGTAAATGTACTGCTTGTGCCTCGGTAAAAGGCCCGCAAACCAGAAGTAAGGGACAGCTGAAGCTGTATAACGTTGGGGCACCATGGGAGCGCATCGCGATTGATGTAGCTGGGCCGTTTCCACAGACTGACGATGTGAACAAATACATAATAGTAGTGCAGGATTACTTCAGTAAGTGGCCTGAGGTGTTCGCAACACCCAACCAAGAAGCAATAACGGTAGCCAAGAAACTAGTCCAGGAGGTGATATGTCGATTTGGTGTACCCATGGAAATTCATTCTGACCAAGGACGTAACTTCGAATCTGCCGTATTTCAAGAAATGTGCAAACTTCTTGGAATCCACAAGACCCGTACGACACCAGCACATCCGCAATCAGACGGAATGGTCGAGAGATTTAACAAAACTCTAGAGAATCACTTGGCCAAGGTAGTGGATGATCATCAAACTGACTGGGATCACCGGATCAGTATATCCCTTTATTCCTGATGTCCTATCGTTCTGCAGTACATGATAGTACGGGGAACACGCCAGCCAAGGTGAACTTCGGGCGAGAGATGTTCCGGTGGACGCAATAACGGGTACCCCACCTGACAGCCCTAAGCCCGTTACGGACTATGTGTACGATCTTCAAAATCAGTTGGATGAAGTGCACAAGAGAGTGCGGGAGAACAGTCTGAAGACCAGCGAGAGGATGAAGACCCGCTATGATCGAAATGCGAATACCGTTGGTTTCGATGAAGGAACGCTAGTGTGGTTTCACAATCCGCTTCGCAGAAAAGGGAAGTCTCCAAAACTACAAGCCCGTTGTGAAGGACCCTTTACTGTTATTACAAGGATCAACGACGTCACTTACCGCATCAAGAAGGGACCCCGAGGCAAACCTAAGATAGTTCACCTGGATAGATTGGCACGTTATCATGGAGCTAATGATGCTCGGGACGAGCATAACTAAGAGGGGGGTAGTGTTACGACCGCGACATAAAAATGTTAATTACTCTGTTAATTATTACTTAATTGCAATGATCTCAAAACGCATTGTTAGTCTATAGGTCTACTATCGATTCGTACCGAAAAATCTGGAATTCTCAATAGAAAGTAGTTCCCTCAAATTCGGTAAGTACTTGTGTAAGTACCTACCACTCGCTCGCTCTCGGTTCACTGACCCCGCCTATTGTTCGTTTTCTCGAACAAGTGCGCTATTGTATCCGCTCGCGAAAACACTAGAAGTAGGTATATACGTGAATGATCTAGAAGTTTCCACCCCTCTGTTAATTTAGGTATATAAGCCGACGCATAGAGGCGCCCAGACAGTTTTGTGTTTACAAGCGACATCGGAAACATCTTAAGGAAGCGATCGAAGAGAATTGTACCAGCGACCGTTGCGAAGACTTTGGACTACTGTGAAGTATTGTGCGACTCGCACTACTGTGCCTTGTGTGTATACAGTGTGAGTGTACGTGTAATAAAATCTTCTTTTACGTTAATCGGCATTTAATTACCCACCCGCACGTACCAATATAAATTAATTAATTAACCAAAATGGCGGCGATGTGGTTCGCCACCCATCACGTCTCGTTTCTCACGGAGGCGAAAAGCGGCCCTTGGGCTCTGCCTACCTCTACGGGAAAAAGGCGTGATTTTATATGTGTTATATGTTAGACATACTATAGAAACACGGATCCAACCTACCACGGAATGTATAGGTAATACTAATATGAAAACAAAAGGACAAGGGTCTCAGAAAACTAAAGATTTTTTTTTGGGACTGATAGACGCTGTTGGCCGCAGATGGCCATTACAGCTTCACCGGACAATAGGAGGCGAGCGCTTATAGCACTCTAGCCTTAACGGCAGAAGTAGCGACGAGCTCAAGGGCACCTCAGGGAGGAACGGGCTCGGCTTGGGCTGTCCCTTAAGAGAGGGCTGATTTTCAAACACAACGCGCCCCCACTAAGAAGAACCGGCAAGAAACTCAGTGGGGTGATGCACGTCGTTTAGGTCGCATGCGTCCCTTCGGCCTCGCCGGCGAGACCGGTGTCTGATAGCTAGTGTAGCATACGGTTGTCGGGGCGGGTTCGGCGCATCCTGGTCCAATAGGACCGTCATGGGGTCAGGAGGGTCGAGCAGAACGTGCCGTGGTCTGTCTGCCGGCGCGAGTCAGAAGGACTAGGGGCGTAATCGGCGGTGGCTTTCTGGCACTCTGTCCTGAAGGAACATTCATTATGCAGAAGAAAAATACACAAAAAAAAAAATTACTTTTACGAATTGATAAAAATGCATCAGAAAACATTAAATGTTTGATTAATGCTATGATCCACATTAAAGCGATATTTTCTATGTTATAGTACGCAGCAGTCGTGGCCGAGCGGTTAAGGCGTCTGACTAGAAATCAGATTCCCTCTGGGAGCGTAGGTTCGAATCCTACCGACTGCGATCACTTTTTATATGTTTGTTTTCTCAGGCTCCATATAAACAAAATACACCCACGTTACGCTACTTAAATTCCATGATTACGAACAGACTCCAGTATAGGATTTCCTAACACGTGAAATAAAAAACAAAGCGTCGCGGACCCTGCTGAAAAATATAGAACGTTTCGATTGAAAATCGTAACCTCATATATTTCCATCGTGATTGTGGCTAATTACCGAGGTGGTCAAAACGACACGTCCGAACCGGCCGCCATGAATCAACCGTGTCCGGGCGAGCGCAAACAGGCCACAATCAACGCTGAACAAACGTGACGCGGAACCCGGTGCCCGCTGATTGCAACATCATCTCATTCGTTCTATAATTCAGATGTTCACGTACTATCTTCACCGTACACTAAGGTAACGTGTTGATTTCTGACTCGATCAGTATCGGCAGGCTTAAAATTTAATATAAGGCTAAAAACTTATATAGGCAAGGCAGTATCTTATACAGACGGAGGATATTAAAGTCGTTTTCAATAGTTTCCATTAGTAGGAAAACGTACGGAGACAAACTAAAAGTATAAAGGTTTTACTATAAGCAAGCAGCAACTTTAAGCAAGTTTTATCGTCGCTCAAAGAACCGATAACCGATGGGAATTAAGATTTTCCAGTGGTGACCACGAACCGGAGGACTCATCATAGGAAGAACTTCTACTACATGGACTGACGACACTGTGGGAATCAAGCCTATCCCGGCGATTGTTGCAACTTGTAGTTCATTGTAGAGTTCCAAGGAGGTGAACTACTCGTATGTTCAGTAGTCGACGTTTTCCGGCTGATGATGATGATGATATTATACAAGGGGTAAAAGCTGGTAGCAAAGCACCTTTATTGACTACTCGAACACAACAGCAATATTACTACTCATCGTCTACAGCGCACCAATCTCAAACAGTTCGTGAAGCAACTACTTGAGAGGTTAGCGTATACCGCTCCAATTCCGTTCCAGAATTCCGTGTATAACTGGGCAGTTCCTGAACTAGATCCGGTAGATTCTAGAGCTAAACTCTATCTAGTCCTCCAATTCCAGCGTGTGCTTCAATAACTTAAATTTATAATTATTTTTTTATTGAACATCTATTGAACATTTATAACCGACTTCATTGCATAACTAGTGACAACTCTATATCCATTTTGAGGTAAAATGTAAAATGCATTTTTTTAGAAGTGTCTTTTTTTATTTATTTACATTTTTTAAGACTTTACTATAATATTATGTGACATTTCTTGCTCTACAGCTGTATATTTAAAGGCTGCTGAAATTATATTTGTTGTTTCTGAAACTTCAAGTTGAGAACTCTATTCTTATTCTTATTCTTTATTGCACACAATAATAATAATACACATTAGTATAAAATAAAGAAAATTCATGCACAAAGGCGTGCTTAACCCAAACATTGAGTTTTCTGACAGCTAACCTTTGAGTGATGGAGAATTTGGAGAAAAATTTAAATACTGTTAAGGATACAAACAAGTGTACAACAAATTACTACATACAAAAATACAAAGTAAATTATGTAATAAATATTATATATAATACAATAACAAACATACACATATAATATACAATAAAATTAAATAAGTACATATAATGTTGTATGTGATAATATATATTTAAATATTTATATAAATACATGGATAAATACATAGGTATATACATATATATAAACTGCTACATTGATAGGAAATGATCTTTAATTCTTCTTGTGAATACATCCGACGATGTGCTCTCACGTATAGTATGAGGAAGAGAATTCCAGAGACGTACTGCCTGCACAGTAAATGATCCATCACAGCGACTTGTGCTATGATTAGGAAAACTTAGAAGTAGAGAGGAGACTGGACGAGAGGGTTTGTCACTGGTGGCGGGATATTCAAAGCGTTGCCGAAGATATGTTGGAGACTTAGGATTGTGAAGGACCGAAAAAAGAAGAGCAAGAACATGAGAATCCCGACGCTGCCGGATAGGTAACCATTTAAGACGCTGTCGGAATTCCGACACGTGATCATACTTTCGAAGGCCGTAAATAAAACGAATGCATAAATTTTGCAAGCGTTCTAGTTTATTGAGGAGGTCCTCCGTTGCGTCAAGAAAACAGACATCAGCGTAGTCTAAAAGCGGCAGAAGGAGAGACTGGGCAAGAGTTAATCTGGTTTGAAATGGCAGGAAATTATGGAGACGTTTGAGTGACTGAAATGAGCAATATACTCTCCTGCTGACTTCCGTAACATGCACATTCCAAGATAAACTACAATCCATATATACACCCAAGTTCTTAGCACGTTTGGAGTATATAATAGGAGTAGAATTATACATCACTGGTGGGAGAGACTGTTGATCCAAATGACTATAAAAGTACTTGCTAGCAATAATAAGAGCTTGAGATTTCGCTGGATTAACCATTAAACCAAAGTTTTGAGCCCATCCACTTATATTGTCCAGATCTTTATTAATAGCATTGACAGCTCCCGATAATTCATCAATTTGAAAATGGCGATAAAGTTGCAAGTCGACTGCATAGAGATGGTAGTTCGCAATCAAAACTTTAGTGATGTTGTTAATGAATATAGAAAAGAGAAGAGGAGAGAGTACACCACCTTGGGGAACACCTGCAGACAGCTCACACCAATCAGAGAGGGTCTCGCCAGAACAAACAGACTGCGAACGATCCCGAAGATAAGAATTGAGCCAAGCAATCACAGAAGTAGATACATTTAAAGAGGATAGGATTCCCAAAAGAATGTCAAAATCAACCGAATTAAAGGCACTGCTAAAGTCAAGTAACACCAGAACGGTTAAAAGCTTTTTCTCCATGGCCAATCGAATGTCGTCTGTTATCTTAACTAGTGCAGTTACAGTACTATGGCCAGGACGAAAACCAGATTGGTACGGACTCAACAGGCCATTAGAGGACAGACAATTGATTCTGAACAATGCGTTCAAGGACTTTAGACAATACAGGAAGAATGGATATTGGACGAAATTGTGAAACTGAAAAGGGGTTAGAAACTTTTGGAAGCGGTAAGATAAGAGCCTTCTTCCAAGCTGAAGGAAAGGAGCTAGTTTGAAGAGAAAAAAAATATTATATGGTGAATAATAGGAGCAAGGTCATCAAGAATAAGAAGAAGCATCTGGATCTGGAGGCCATCATTGCCCACTGCCTTAGTAGAAATAGACAGAATGGATTTCTTAACATCCTCTTCTGTAACTTGCTGAAAAGTAAAAGAAGAACACGATGGCAAAGGGTGTTTTGAAAGATTGTGGAGAGTAGAATATTTTACTTTATCAACCAAAGTGACTGGTGATTTTGAAAAATGAAAATTTAAAGCGTCAAGGTCTATGTTAGGTATGTTTTCACTAGCAGATTTCCCTATACCCAAAGACTTGAGAAATTGCCATACCTGAGCTGTATTGATATTTGAAATTTGTAACGATTTTTTAGTAGATTTGTGTGTTTTTTTAATTTACATTATTTAAGATATACTATAATACTATGTGGATGTTCGAACTTATACAGTTGTATATAGGCTTCTGATTTTCTTATTTTTTGTTTCTTAAACTAAAAGTAAAAGCAAAACAGAGCGAGCGTAAGTAATGTTATTTTTTAACTCACCGTAAAATATAACATTGGGCATCTTCCTTACTTCAGAGTTCTTTCATTACCTTGTTGTTATTATTCTAATATATACGCAAACAAGTTTCCTATACAGCATAAAACACGTAAGTAATACCGAACTACAGGAATCGTTTACAAACTAGCCGGCGGACAAAGTTTCTTAGCCAGAACAGAGCGAAAGTTATGATTTATAAGCCAGCGCGGCGCGGCGGGTCGAATATAAAAATGTATGAAGCACCGATGCAATCGCCTCTTTACTCAAACAGCGGACGGGAAAATAATAGCGCACGTATCTCTATACATATAGATACAAGGTAAGGTCCAACCTCTCTGGCGAAGCTGGGATTGGCATTGGGATATTTTAAAGAAGTCCTTAACATAATGAGCCACAACGCTATAAGGACTGATTCGAATGCGCGGCTTGACCGGTTAAATAGTTAACTAGTAAATTTTCAAAATTACACATTCATACTTCACATCAGACACTAACAATTATGATTTTTATATAATATTCATAAAAAAAGGTAGTTTGACGTCATTCGTATCGCTTTTCACTGTAGCGAGATTTAGATAATATGATAAAAATTTAATGATTAATAATAAGTAGATAAGTGTGAAGGGGATTTTACAATTACCTACATACATAATATGTGTATTGCCACTGCACACACATATGTACAATTTAATCAAAATATTTATGTATTTTGTCTTCTTTATTCGATAATTATATTGCTGTGATGCTTGTGTGTGTGAACTTGGCTGAAAATAAATATTTTACGGTGAGCCTAACTCATTTATGAGTTTTCTTCCAAGTAACACTAGAAGGTAAAAGAGGAGTAACACTTACTAGTGTTATCTAGTGTTAGTGTGTCTATATAAGTAAGTAAGTGTGTGTCTAGTGTGTGTGTATAATTATATATGTCGTACTCAACATATATAATTATACATACTAAATCAATACACACACAGACATAAACATTTTCTAAATATACATCCGTACATTAAAAAACATAAAAACAATATAACGATTCTAAGAAATGATTTCAATATTTTTTTTTGATACGGGATCCTTTCTAGGTAAAAGCTACATTAATTAAATCCAACCTAATTAGATTTTATTCAAATTTCATTATTATCCAATGATAATGAGTTTCCTTGAGTGCAAATTAATATTTAAATACTTCCAAAGAAATGAATTACAATGATTAGCTTATTAAAAATTAACGTTTTTTATGTTACAGTTGTCAATCTGATGGGAAATATTATTAGATCGTTTATGGTAGGCCGTTTGTGAAAGAGCCTATCCAAGTTGGTGATATTGTAGTGGTTGAGAGATTTACTAACTTAAATCTAGGGCAGTGCATAACTTATACTCGTACATAGGTATATTATACTACACAGTACACACACACAAGATAGATGGGGTGATAGACACACAAATATTTCAACCCAGTACCAGATATCCCTGGACAAAAATACATTAAAAATGTAAATCAACTAGAAGCAACTGCTGATGTGAAGAGTTCACAAACAATAACAAGTTCGTAACTAACGATAATTAGAAGTATATCTAATAAGGATAAGCTATACATATAATATTTTGGGGCAATAAGTATTCTAAAATGTAGCGTGTAATGTATTATCACGTCAAATCCATCCCGGAGTAGGTATACCCAGAAACTACCAACCAAAGCTGTGAGATAATAATTTTAAACTTTCATGGCGATTTACAATAATTATTATATTTACTTACGAAATATCGAAAACCCAAAAACAAGTCAATATATACGTATCAATAGTATAAACTCTCTTTAAAACCGGTTTATTTGATTGAGAACTAACCTTCGTCTGTATAACGTCAGATTACTGTTATACCTATAATAGCCTCATTATCTTCAAGTATCTATTTCAATATATAAGGCCCTGTATAATATCGTAATAGTACCTCTCTCACTTGTTGAACAACTTGTTTGAACAAGTGAAAGTACCACATCGATGAGTAGGTGTGTAAAATAGAGTATATTGTATGTAGCAGTCGTGGCCGAGCGGTTAAGGCGTCTGACTAGAAATCAGATTCCCTCTGGGAGCGTAGGTTCGAATCCTACCGACTGCGAATTCTTTATTTGTGTGACCGGAATTT
This sequence comes from Furcula furcula, assembly GCA_911728495.1. Classification (NCBI taxonomy): domain Eukaryota; kingdom Metazoa; phylum Arthropoda; class Insecta; order Lepidoptera; family Notodontidae; genus Furcula; species Furcula furcula. Next base: position 30,530,487 of record OU452245.1, on the reverse strand, counting down.
TTCAACATCGAAAACTGTGCAGTTACTTTTTAGGTACCTTTTAACATAAAAACTATTAACAATGTTCTTATGTTTTCTTTAACTACTAATTGATACTAGATTATAAGAATAAAAAAAAAATTATAATAATAATAATAGTCTGGCACCATCCACACACGGTCATCTGATCCCAAACTAGGTAAAGCCTACTGGCTCTGCTTATATAGTAACCAAACAACTGATACATATACTTAAGTATATTACTTTTTTTTTCTTCTAAATACTTACATACTTACTTATGTCAATAAATAACACCCCGACACTTAGTGTAAATTGAACCCACGGACCTATTGGTTGTGACCCTTAGACTAACGGTCCTATATTTCTTACATAAACAATGCTGTGTCCCGGTAAGAAGACCACTAAAGCTGGTGAATCAAGAGACTTAAGAACTTACGTTTCGGGTAATGAGCTGTAGTGTACTGAAGCTCTCCGTGAGCAGGCAACTCCTTTGCTATCAGACCAAACGTCCTGTTTACCTCGTTACTAATTTGCTTATAAAATCATATATATCATATGATCGGCTAATATAGAATTCGCAGTGATGAGATACATTTTACAATAATTGGTTTACCTGTCCTATCTACCAGCTCTAGACCAAAATAGCGCAGTACACAAATACCTCGACAGGTTATCTTTGTTCCGTCCATGTTCCGTCATATCCGTATTGTAACCGGATTACCCCAATTAACCGGTCAAGCCGGGCATCTCGAAGCCCGAGCGCTGAACCGACTCTATATCGGGTGATCCACAGGATCATTGAAATCTACACGACAAATAGGTACCTATAATTGAAACAAGTTCTTATAAAACACCATATAAACAAGAAAACTTGTGTAACGTAAGTTCTTTGTGCTTATTAAACAAGATTAATGAATGAGGTCACAGCCTCAATGTTATCAAAAAATATAGTAAAGCAGAATCGTATTTAGCAGTGTCCTATTTTAATGCCAGTGATACTTTTGATCATACTTTCTTAACAACATTACAACATCGTAATTGGAAACGCGGATAACAATCTGATAATAATTAATTTCAACTCTAAATGGCCAGTAACAGTAATTATCGCATCATAGCCCGCCATTTACATTATCACGGAGCGATGCTAAAGGGAGGATCCTCCGACTGAGCGAGGTGTGATGCTAGGCCAGGGCCGAAGCCCCCAACGGTTGTTTTTTTTTTTTTTTTTTTTTTTTTTTTTTTTTTTTTTTTTTTTTTTTTTTTTTTTTTTTTTTTTGTATGAGTAGTACTGTTGGCCGCAGATGGCCATTACAGCTTCACCGGACAAGAGGGGCGAGCGCTTTGAGCGCTCCAGCCCGGAAAGATAGGTAGCGACTAGCTCAAGGGCACCTCAGGGAGGCACGGCCTCGGCTTGGGCTGCCGCTTAGAGAGTGTGCGAGTTTACCACCGGTTCACAACGCGCCCCCGCTGAGAAGAACCGGCAAGAAACTCAGCGAGGGGATGCATGTCGAGGTCGCATGTGTACGATCCTTCGGCCTCGCCGGCGAGACCGGTGTCTGTGTGTAGGTGTGTGTACGACTCGTGACGTCGTTGTCGGTGTAGGTGTTGGTGTTGTGTCAAGGTCCAGGAGGACGGACATCGGGTCGGGTGGGTCGAGCAGTACATGCCGCGGACGGCGGCGATGTACGGTAGGTCGACGATCTGAGGGACCAGGACCAGGGTCGGGGTCGGGGATATAGTCGGCAGCGGCGCCGATGAGCGGGTTCGGGTGGACGCAAGCTTTTTCAAAGTAATGTTCGGACATTTCCTTGAAAAATTTGCGGATAGGGACTAGACCGAAGTCGGAATGAAGGTCGACATTCCGCATGTACCACGGGGCACCGACGGCATGTCGAAGGAATCGGTTTTGAATAACCTGGAGGCTATTGATGTGGACGGGAGCCGCGTGTGCGAATACGGCACTGGCGTAAGATAGGATGGGACGGATGCAGGTTTTGTAAAGTGTCAACTTATTCCTAAGCGACAGTTTACTCCGCCTGCAGATCATGGGGTAGAGCCGGCCGAGGACGAAGGCCGCTCGGTTGCGTACTGACCGTATATGCGGTCCAAATGTCATGCGGGAGTCTAGGGTGACGCCTAGATATTTGACCTTTTTGGTCCAAGGGATGGGACGCCCATAGAGGGTGATCTGACCTAAACGACTCCTGGGATGGCCCGTAGTGTGGGATCTGGTGCTCCGGGAGAAGAGCACTGCGGCGCTCTTTTCCGGGTTCACCGCGATCAGCCACTTTTGGAACCATTCGCCTAGGGCGTTGACGGCGACTTGAAGAGTGCGCGTCAGAAAAGCCTTATTTCTGTGTGAGAAATATAGTGCGGTGTCGTCCGCATATAGGGCTAGTTGCACCCTGTCCGAACGAGGGATGTCGTTCGTGAACAGGCTGAACAGGAGTGGAGAGAGCACGGAGCCTTGAGGGACTCCGGCCTGAATAGGGTGGGAAGTGGATCGCGCACCTTCGACTCGATATCGAAAGGTGCGATTCCTGAGAAAATCTCGTATGATGAGGACCAGACGGTCTGGCACGCCCATGAGGTAGAGCTTGTGAAGCAAGCCATTGTGCCAGACCTTATCGAATGCCTTGGCGACATCGAAGAATAAGGCTCCGGTGTATATGGGTCTGGGCTGGTTGAGCCCGGAGAGGACGTGCTCCGTGATGCGGTGCACTTGATGGACGCAGGAGTGTCCGGCTCGAAAGCCGAACTGCTCGTGTATGAGTATGCCCTTCGAGATGACAAACTCTTTGAGTCTTGCGAAAAGCAAGCGCTCGTAGAGTTTGCCCAGGGCGCTAAGGAGACTAATGGGACGGTAGCTCGTGGGATCGTCACGTGGCTTACCGGGTTTGTGAATGCCGATGACGTCTGCTTCTTTCCACTCCGAAGGGAATATAGCGTGCGTCATGGCGGCATTGAAGATGGCTACCAAGAGGTAGATCAAGTGGTAGGGAAGGATTTTTAGTACGCGGTTCGAGATGCCGTCAGGGCCGGGGGATTTCTTAGGCTTAAGGCCTTTGATGAGGTCTTCCACCTCGGAATGGGTGACCGGGGTGAGAGTGTCGGATGGCGGGGCAGAAACCCTGCGCTCTACTTCCCTATCTACGAGATCGCGATGGGGTGGGTCGGAAACTGAGACACTAGGAGAGCATTGTCTCTCTAGAGAGTCTGCGAGGACCTCGGCTTTTTCCTCGTCGTCAAAAGCTGGAGGGGCGCCTGAAGGGCGGGTCAGGGGAGGCATGGTGGCTACCGTGTCGGACTTGAGAGCCCGCGCTAGCCGCCAGTAGGCTAGGTGAGAGGGGGTGATACCCTCGAGAAAACCGTCCCACCAGTCCCCCCGGAGTTCCGCGATGCGGTTCTTTACGTCCCTCTGTAAAGCGCGCATGCGGATCCGGTTGGCTGCGGTGGGGTAGGAGTCGTGAGCGCGGATAGCCGCGTTTTTGGCTCGGACCAATTCTTTGACGTCGGCCGGCAGTTTGAAGCGTTGGACATAAGGGTCCACCGCTTCAACCTGCCGGGAAGATTGGCTGATGGCCGATTGGAGGTTGTCAGTGAAAGCACTGACGGCTTGTTCGGTGTCCTGAGGGGACGAGAGGTGGACTGGGATACGAGAGAGCTGTGGCGTGTCGGCATTGGCCAAGCAGGTGCTCAGCCGCTGCCAGTCCACCACGCTCTTCATGACCGGTTCCGGTGAGGGAGGTGGTCCGAGCTCCATGAGAACGGGACGGTGGTCGGAGTCTAGTTCATGGAGCACTTCTAAGGAGCGCAACCGAAGCGTTACGCTCTTTAGAAGTGCCATGTCTAGGACATCGGGACGGTGGCCGATGATAACGGGAAAATGGGTGGGGCGCATTGGTGCAATGACGTCAAAGTCGAGAGTATCGACTAGAGCGTCGAGGCGCACGCCGTTATAATTGGTGGTGTGACAGTTCCACCTGACGTGTTTGCAATTAAAGTCACCGCCAAGGATGACGGCGCTATCCATGTCAACCCCCAACGGTTGTTGTTGGGATGTTGAATATATACTCAATTTACTTTGAAACTTCGCTTGCGCGATTCAGGAACATCTTTATTTTGTACTCTCTTATGTAGTAGTAGGTCGCTACATCATTAAGGTTATTGGTGTAATTGTAATAGTAGCCGTAATTAAGGTGACGTAGAGCTTTTGAATATACCTAGCTGTAAATATAAATAGATTAGGTAAGATCCGTTGCACTACTCTCTATATTTTGTGTCCGTTGGCTCAGCGCTCGTATGAAAAACATTGCGTTGAATTTAATCGTTAATTCAAATCAAATCAACTTGCTTCTGCAATTTTATGAATTAACAATAAAAATTTTGCATTTAAGGCACTATATTCCGGGAGTTATTTGTTTATTTTTAAATTAATACAATCTTATACGTGTTGCTCAGTGACTTCTGATAGAGGTTCTAAAAACTTTGCTTACTCCAAAAATACATCGCCATTTAACGATATATATTTCGGTAATGCGGATGCGGTTTTCAGCAAAATATAAACGAAAAGTATCTGTCAGTCGGACTGCTATTTTTTTATGCGCGAAAATTCACTATATAGAAATCAATACCTAGTATTGTTAACAAAATAAAAGACTTACGTCTATGGTTAGACACCCTAGCCACTGACCAGTAGGTCGTGGGTTCGATTCCCACCAAGTTTCTGGGTGCTTTATCTATTGTATAAGTCTGTATTTACAAAAAAAAAAGTAATATAGAAATATTAGTATCAGTTGACTGGCTTCCATCGTACGCTCTGCCTAGTTTGGGATCAGATGACCGTGTGTGGATTGTCCCAGAATATAAAGAATACTATACTTTTAATAAAATTTAAAAAATACTGGTAGTTTATTGTGCCAACGTATATAAGCTTGGCCATACAAAGAGGAAACGCCGCCAGAGGTTCTCTCATTCCGCCGCGCGCCTGGACTGCCGCGGCCTGTGCCGCCGGCTACCTGCACGCCCGGCCACCTGCGCGCCGTTCCAAATAACAAGCAGTCATTTCGCGTTTTAAAAACCACGTGTTTTTAGTGGTCGCCTAGGGGATCCTTGCGGTGTTAACGCACCTAGGCGGAGCGTGACCCGAGCGCTCGCCGGTTCCCTTCAGGAAACGGCAACTCGGACGGGATCAAGGCAACCGGCCCTGGGAGTGACCCCCTAGTCGATCTTGATCGTCGCCTTCCCAACCCTTCCGCTCCCTATATCCTATTCCTTGGGTGCTGTTTGGTTTCGAGCCGGCTTGCCGGTCTCGTCTCCTCTGCCCCGAGGCTGCACTCACCCTCTCCCCGCCTTGCCGGCGGGGAGGATCGTTCACCCGCGTTCCGTCCGGAGAGTTTCCCTACGGACGGAAAAATGTCGTACCCCGCACTCTTCGCAGTGCCTCCCGAATTCGCGGTGAGGCTGGTGGAGATTATCTCCGTGAAGTATCCGACGATCTTGACGGAGTTAATCTCAGCCATGAACGCCGCCGCCACCTCGGGCGATTCCCTTTTGCCGACCCCACCCGACCTTCAGTCGCATCCCTCCGTTGCGTTCACCGCACCGACCCCAGCGGCACCTACCCCGCCGCCCACCGCCGCGATCACCTCGCCGCAACCCGCCCCGGCGCACCTAGAGGCGCCAACCCAGTTCCCTCCACCGGGGTTCGAGGCCGACCCTCAGTCAGCCTCGGACATGGAGGTCGAACACGAGTCCGCCAAGCGTCCCATCTCCTCGGAGGAGGACGAATGGACGCTGGTTAGCGACAAGAAACGGGCGCGCCAACCCCGGGACCAGCGCCCGTCTAAGCACCAGTGTGTTGAGGAGGAGGCCTCTGCGTCCTCCCCAAACTCCCTGCGTGCCTCTCCGTCCCCTCGCACCTCACCCACTCCGCGCGCATCAGCCGCCCCGGTGAGCCAACCCGAAGGCCGCAAGCCTCGCCCGCCTCCTCCTGTAATTATACAGGACAAAGCCGCATGACCGCGCGTCACTAACGCTCTTAAAGTGAAGAACATTCGATATACCAAGGCCTCGAACACGGCCAATCGTATCAGCGTAACCGCTATGTCCACCGACGACCACCGTCAACTGACATCCCACTTAAGGAAGGAGAAGATCTCCTTCCATACTTACACCCTCGAAGAGGACCGCACTCTTCGAGAGGTCATTAGGGGAGTTCCCAAAGAATTCAAGCCCGCTCTCATCCTTCAGGACCTTCAGGCCCAAGGATTCCCCGCCCACGAAGTCCACCGCATGGCAAGTGGCCGCGGTCCCAAAGGTAGACCATACAGTATGGTCACCGTCATACTCGACCGTACCCCCGAAGGCAAGCAGATATTCAATATATCGCATATCTGCGACCTCACCGGGGGTTTCTATGTCGAAGCCTCCCACAAGTGTGGCACTCCCGGTCAGTGCCACAATTGCCAGTTATACGGACTCGGCTCGTAACTGCCACGCCACTCCCCGATGCGTTAAATGCATCGGGGATCACCCGACATCCACCTGCTCTCGCAAGCAGGAGACCGCGACCGAGCCCCCCGGCTGTGTCCTCTGCGGGACCGTCGGACACCCCGCGAATTATCGCGGCTGTTCGAGGGCCCCAAAGAGAAATCGCCGAGTGGCGAGGCGCAACGGTCTCCGTGCGCCCAGGAACCCAGCGCCTACAGCGCCCATCAAATGCGGCAACAACTTGGAGGAAGTTTATTAATTAAGTAGTTTAACTACATATATTTGTAAATAAACTGTAAATATTTAGTTATTATGTAAATATGCATTATTTTCTTTTAAAAAAATACAAAATAAATTAATACACAACTCTAGAATAGTAAGACGATGTTTTTAAAAATTAGTGTTTGAAGTGTTGTCAGGTATAAAATTACTTACAGGGCTTATAGTGTACTCTTCAGTCTAAAGGAAAAGATAAAGACATTAATTCCGGAAGCTATATGTGTAAAATGACCAATGCGAAAGGAAAAAGTATAAATCTAACCGTATAGCTTTATAGGTACTGTGGTGATGTTACATACAACATTTAATTTTAGTTTGCATAACTTTCAATTAACTCCGAACTGTAATGAGTGTAGTTACAAACAAATAGAACATCAGCGCCTCGGGTTCAGCTTTGTGCCGGATTCAGAACTTGCTAGGTACCTGACTGAATAAATCCACCGTGTTGCTTAATAGAAGTTTTCATATAAGACTAACTGATGGATGTTGGTTTGCTCATCAGGAGCCGAGAAACGTCCGCAGCTGAACAAGGGCCTCATCCTTGGAATAGAGAGGTTGCCATAATCGCCACGTTTGCCAGGCGTCTTGGGGATCGCAGTATAGGTGGTTGGTAATCCAATAGAAAGACTGCTGCCCGTCTTCTTGTTTTCCCTTTGTCGCCTCTTACGGACACCCAACAGGAGGAGATGTGAGGGTGCTATTCTTACCCGGACACCCCACGGGATTCTTCTGCTGATTTTAATCAAGATGAATTTGTATTAAATCTTAATTCCCATCGTTTCTATACAATGGAAGATGGTACTTGTCTATACTTATAATAAAACTGTAACAGGTCCAATTCTGTACATTGAAGATAATTTGAAAATTATATTTGGAGGGCATTCTATAACCGATACTGAGGCCGAAAATGTAATTTTTTTAATTTTTGTCTGTCTGTCTATCTGTCTGTCTGTCTGTCTGTCTGTCTGTCTGTCTGTCTGTCTGTCTGTCTGTCTGTATCACGGCTGAGCATCACACCGAAACTACTGAATGGATTCAAATGAAACTTGGCATGATTTGAGATCTTACTACGAGGTAGGACATAGGAAACTTTTTATCCCGTAATCTAGCACGGTTCTTTTGGGAGAGGGGATTAAAGTCAAAACGGGTACTTGGTTATACGCTTGGTCCGATTTTATAAATTTTTCATTATAATATAATAAATATTAGTAAGGGAACACTCATAGAGAGTTGTTATCAAGGTTTTGTAATCGATCTGGTTAAGCAACGTTAGGTAAGGTCATTAAAGAGATGGGTGACCGCTTAACGCCATTTGAACTAAACGGGTCCATGCTTCGGAGAGCAAGTAAAAAGTGGGTCCCAGTTTTTAACCGACTATAAAAAATGAGGTTATGTATTCGATGCGAATGTCTGTTATTCAAAGTTTAGTTAACGTAAAAATAGCGCAGGCGGAGCTGCGTGGGTCAGCTAGTTTTTAATAAATATCCTACTGCTAAGTAAAAGACTTCTCTCTTAAGCTTTTTTTTCATTCAATCTATTGTCGAGACAAGCAAGACGTTCGCCTGATGGTCGCGCGACACGCCTGCCTATAGACAGCTGCAGTGCACTGCCGCTCGTCACACGAGACATTAAAGTTGTCAAGTCTCCTGTGTCCGGTATTTTCACCAGCTACCGCCCTTCACACCGAAACACGGCAATGTTTACACACTGCTGCTTGGCGGCAGAATATCTGACACTGCGGTGGTACCTACCTGGCCTGGACGGTCGCCTACACAAGAGACCACCTAGTGATGAAGTTGATAATTTTATCCAATATGCAATGAAAGCTCCGACGTGTCTATCAAATGTTCTAAGTTTTCATCTATTTATTTTCTTTCATCGTGAGTAAATGGTAATAAAACAAAATGAGAATTATGAGTATATTAGTGGTTATTTATCAATAAACTGGTGGCTATGTGATTATACATTAGTATTATTAATCACATAGCCACTAGCAATAATTCAGTAGGTACACAGCTACAAACAAACCGATGACCTAAATATATTACGAGGAGCTTACGTCCCTGAACGACTTATAAAAATTACCTTTGGGACGATAGTAAGTGGTTCTATTTCCTGGAAAGTATATTATTATACAGATGTCAATAACGGCCTCTGGAATTTGTAGTTAATGTTATTCGCAGTGGACAAATAACTCATGTACATTTATACGACCATTTCCGAAAAACGTTCTGCTCATAAACTGAGTCACCAGCTGGAAGACGTCCACTGCTGAACATAGCCCCCCCCCCTTGGAACACCACAATGAACGACCGTTGGCTGTTTGCATCCACTGGTTACCTCTGCGACGCGCACAATGACGTCTCTCCACCTAGTGGGAGGTCTTTATTGTAATTATAAAATTATTTAGTATCTAGATTTAGTTAATATTAAAAACGTCCAAAGGCAATAATCATCTGTCAACCAAAATTGTGAACTTGCATATCTTAAAACGATCGCTACTCTTTAAGCCAAGATAAAATTATTGTTCGTGACAAATATTGTCAAATCTATCTACTGAAAAGTATTCCAAAAACTTAATAAAATAGTCAAACCCTCGCATGCAATGGGAAAGCGTGTCCTTGGTCCTTGCGGGTGAACCGGGAATATTGCTTGAACTGTCACCGGCGGCGCCGTGTCCCGGGCACACATGTTCCAACGTCCCATTTTTGTCACGTCAACGTCACTTCCCGGAGTAATTCCAGAAAGTTTCGAGTGCTGCGACATCGTACAGCGAAATTAACAGAATACCAGCGTGTTCGACACTTCATAACTGGATATTTGCAATTGTGTTCATACGGTACTCTACACATCTTTGAATCGTAGAATTTATTATGTGGTATCGGTGACAACTAAATTAGGTCAAGTGGAGCAATCCATGTGGAATAAGTGAAATAAAAAAGTACCTGTGTTTTGCTGTGTATAATTTTATACTATACGTGGAACAACCGTAAGCAATATCAATTAATGAGAAACTAAAACATCAAATGGAAATATTCGAAAAGGAAAATAAAATAAAAATCAAATATAGTAGTCTAATTGTAAGAATATTTTTCGTAAAAATTAAGAATACTTTTTTGTATTCCAACTTAACCGAATACAAAAAAGTAAGAAAGACAATATCCTCTAAAACTACCGCTGATTTAATTTTAATATTACCAAGACAAGTGGGTAACCTATGCAAATATAAGTATGGTAAAGGATTAATGTTGTCTTTTACTTACGCGAATATTACACATTGAAATAAAAACTATTTTTACGGATTTTATCGCGGTTAATTTTTATTTGACCATGGGTGCTGCAAAGCATTCGAAACGTCGGGATAGTAAAATCAAAAATAAACAGCGATAAAATCCGTAAAAGTAGTTTGATTTCAATGGTAAAGGATTGTTACTGTCATTTTATTGACTCAAGTAGAGCAAACCTTCTGACCTTACTTTTTCAATGTCGCCCTGAGGGCCGGAAGTCACCGTGCCCACCGCTTTACGTACTTCCGGCGTTCCGGCCGCGACCCGCTCCTTTGGCCCGGAAATCGTCACACGCTGTTTTTCCTGCGTTTCACGTTTGCTTAAACGCCTGTTTAGTTATGCTTTCATGATTGTTACGTTAACAGTTTTTATTTTTAGTTCAAACATCAACACAGTGTATGTGAAGTGGATGAAAATGAGATGCTTGTAATTAAGAAGATCATGAGTTAGTGATAGATTACGATACAGCTAAACAGTAGATAAATCGTATGTTATGTTGATTGTTAAGTATTTGGATTTAAGTTTTCTATTTCAAATAGGTAGGTATACATAGCTCTGTATAGATAACTTATAGTGGACTAATGGACGTAGCTCGTTATTTTGCTGTGCTCGCGACATCAGGTCTATATGTACTAATGTAAATCCAATTGTATTTTAAGTCTCCAACAAAAGACATCTAATTAATTAGTTACCTGCACCACACACAAGATATCTTTATCACGATTAAAGAAACTATTGATAACACTTTTATTAATAGATAGTAGGTAACTAGTAATTTCAACAAGATATCGCAGAGCAGTCGTGGCCGAGCGGTTAAGGCGTCTGACTAGAAATCAGATTCCCTCTGGGAGCGTAGGTTCGAATCCTACCGACTGCGGGTATAACCATGATTTTGTAAAAAGCATTTCTGTTAGGTAAATAAGGTAAAACGTAATACACGGTATTAGCCAATAAACGCAGAGGTCTAATTGACTTTTAATAATTTGACATGCAAATGTAATTAGAAGTTCCATATAGATAGACTCGTCATAAATTTTATAAAAAATGTAGTAAAGCTACTTTATAAAAATAAAACTATATTGTAATAACATTCACAGCGCGGGTGCTGCTTGGGGGGACTGGTCTGACTACAATCCCTTTGGCCTTTTAATTTGTTGTAATTTCGTCGTATTTTATTTCCTTTTTCTCTCACCTTATTTTATATTTTGAACGGCAGGACACACTGTCGCTGATGTTGTAACAAGACAAACACTGTATAAAAAAAGTGGAAAAATGACAAGCCCGTTGCTTGAGTTTCTCGTCGGATCTTCCCAGTTGAGGCCGCGTTGTGATCCGGTGGTAGCTTTTAAAAAAAATTGACCGTTAAAAAGTTAGCTAGCTAGCGTTAAGCCTATTAGAAATTAATAAATTTGAATTTGTACAACCTATGTTACATTTAAACTTTATTTGTCAAAAAAACAAAGTTTATTTAAAATGAGATACAAAATTTATATCAATATTGTAATGAAACTAACTTTACGGATTATATCGCGGTTTAATTTGATTTCACTATCCCGTCGTTTCAACAATTATATTATTTTACACTTTGATGGTCTACTTAGCAGTTACAAAGTTTGTACATATTTCTTCATTAAACCACAGTACCGTTATTCGAAGCTTATAATGAGAGCGGCACTTCCGGTTTCCCGTCATATTTGTTCCTATTGGTCTACTTCACTGTGATTTGATCGGACGTGACGTCATATTGCCAGGCGGGTGGGGGAGCTGTTGTAAAACACGCTCACTCCATTCGTGTTCATTGGCGTCTTGTTTCCCGTCACGGACACCCGTCCGAGGCTACAATATACAACTGTTTGTGGAATTTAAATCAAATTCTATATCTAAATAATTCCAAAAGTATACAATGTTGAACAACAATATTTGCTACAAATAGTTGAAGCCGAACAAAATGCACGTAAGTACAAAACATTTTAACGGTGTTTGCCGTTCGTTTTGTTTGTGTGTTCCTAATGAAATATTTTATACTATTGATAATGAAATGTTTTATACTATTAAATTGTGTGTGGTTTGAATATAGTGCAAGTAAATTGGGCTATGTTGGTCATAAATTTGTAAATAATCAATTTTCATTTAGCCCACTGACAGTAATTTGTATATTTGAAAACTTTAAAAATTATAATTTAATACTTGTGCTGAATTGATATTTTTATTAATGTTTAATGTGGGTAAGCTTTATGTGCGAGTTTTCTAAGTGGATAAAAAGTAACGGACACATAAACATGTAATATTACAAATTGTAATCTACCTGCAGTTTAAAACATTTGCAGAACTATTTTTGTAGCCAAGTCCTACGATAATATAGTACATCTACCTGCAGTTTTAAGCATTTGCAGAATTATTTTGTAGGCGAGTTCTACGATAATAATACATCTCTTACAGTTAGTTCTAAGCTTTTTTTCAGAATGGATGGTCAATTTACAATAATACAATCGGAACAGTGAAACAGTGACATTAGTTGTACTTGAAGAAAAGGCGCTCAGGCGTTATCAATGTGGTGTGATAATTGGATAAATTCAGTAAACAAGTGAGTTTTGTTAATATATTACTTTTGATTGTGCGGTATCTGTAAGTTCACGTGTGCTGACAAGTAGAACTATACTCATAGGGTAACCTAGGATTGGGAATTAAAAGCCTAGATACAGTACAAATGGACTATTTAAGTATTAAAATTGTGGCCGCCACCTCAATTTTACAAAAATTAAAGTAAGCCCTCAATACCTCAATTTAATGTAGTACCTCAATTTTACAGACAAACCATTTGCGAACATATTTTTAACAAAAAAAAAAAGAAAAGAAATGCTGCTAAAATAGTCTACAGGCAATGATATTATATACAATATCATTGTATCATTGCTTGCATGACAATATTTCGAAGTCTTCTTGTGTGTGCTATGTAGGTTAATTACTATTATAGTCTGTGAGCAGAAAGGTGGAAATATAACTGTTTCAAAGTTAATTGAAATACAATTACGGTTTTCTTTAAAATCTCTTAAAACCTTTTCAATAAGTTTGTGCGACGCAATATTGAGTATTGAGAAACGTAAGAGATGCTATCATATTAACAAATCTGTTTGTCTTGGAGAAATCCAGTGCATGCGTACGCAACGCAGTAACTTTTAGTGTCTAATACACAAAATTCACGTATATATATGGCAAGCCTCGTAAGGTTACAATCAATATAAAGTACTATCTCATGGCACAAGTTGCCATCCATCGTTGCAGGATGGGTGCACAAATCATAAACCTCCCATCTCGGGGGCAGTACATGTACAGTTGCTCGTCGTAAGGCAAGCTCCTGGTTTCCAGATTTAATTCTGATAATCTTGTCAAAGCCTAAAAGTTGTTGGCTGAAGTCTACTTCACCAGAATAGAGTACCATCGCGTGGTACGAGGTCTAATTTCTATTCTCCTTTGCATAACGTTTGCAAATATTATCGCCCACCCTCGCAGGATGGGTACACAAATAATTAACCTGTCGCAGGATGGTATGTATCATCTCATGTATGTTGATCATGACCACGCACCTGATTCAGAATCAATTTTGACGATCTTGTCAGTCTGACCGTTGTTGGCCGACTTCTACTTCACCATCAGCATTAAGTACCATCACGTGGCATATTTTCTAGATTCCATTTTAAATTGCATGGAGTTGCACAAACCACCACCCTCGCAGGGTGGTGCAGGGGCATATATGTATATATATATATATATATATAAATATAAATAATAAACCTCCATCCCGTGATGGTACATATGTATATAAGTAGTTATTTATTTATTTTATTTCTTAATTGCTCATAAAAAGAGCATGTATCCGGTTTTTAAAATAAATTTTGATTTGTCAATTTGGAAGTGATTGGCTGAAGTCTATTTCACCATCAGTATATTGTCCTTCGCAAGGACTGCACATTTTATTACTCGCCCTCGCAGGGTGGATACACAAAGATTTAACCTCCCTCGCAGGGACAGTAACATGTATAGCTCGTGGAGAGAGCACGTACAGTGTATCCGGTTTTTAGAATCAATTTTGATTTGTCAATTTGGAAGTGGTTGGCTGAAGTCTATTTCACCATTAGTATATTGTCCTTCGCAAGGACTGCACATTTTATTACTCACCCTCGCAGGGTGGATACACAAAGATTTAACCTCCCTCCCCAGGGACAGTAACATGTATAGCTCGTGGAGAGCACGTACCTAATTTTCAATATCAATTTTGGCATTCTTGTCAGTCTGAAAGTTATTTTCTGAATCCCATTTCATTATAATAATTTGACTGGCCCGTCGTTCTCATAGACACCCTAACTCCTACTCAGTGGTCGTGGGTTCGATTCCCACCAAGTTTCTGTTACTATTTATCGATATAAGTAGGAAGTGCATTCGTATCAGTTGTATGGTTGCCGTTGTGCAGGCTGTATCTGGTTTGGGATCGGATGGCCGTGTGTGGGTTGTCCCAGGATATTATTATTATAAGCATAGTGACATTGACAGGGTATTTTTAGCAATTACGTACCTCCGCAGGGTACCCTAATAAGTAACAGTTCCCTGCAGTCTTCCAGTCTTATTAATAACCTTTTTCTGAGGAGTTTGTTCTGACTATCACGCACTCTCGCGGGGAGAGAATACAGAAATTTACCTTTCAGAACAAGGTTGCAGTTGCTATACAAAATTGCACGTACGTGATTCTATGAATCAATTATATATAAATATATAAATTTCATAACCCTGGCTTGCAGTCACGTCTTGGATCCTAATCATGGTCCATTAATTTTACTGTCTTAAAATATCAGGAGCGTAAACTGCTAATAGTTTATCAAAGTTTTGGATACAAGAAAGTTCTTCAAACAATGATTGGATATGATGTGGGGACAACATGTCCTTTATTTGAAGACCATTACTTTTTCTATACTATATCCCATTTCAAAGTTAAAAGGTATGTAATCTTATAATTGGGACTTCTGGGGATCCATAATGATGGAATCATTCACGAGTTTCTATAACAATATCAAACTCAATTCTGTGGGTGTAACTGGGTGTAAGTAACCAAGTTATGCCAAAATGCATCGCCTGCATTATTAGCTAAAAGTAATGCAGTCCTCATTCACAATTGCGGAGAACAGGCGTATAATTGTACGAACTGTAATTGTTCTAATGAGAATAAAGATTCTTTAACCCCATAATTTAACTTCCGATCAATGTCGGGAGTAAGAAAATATAAAGAAAGCAGTTGCATTGCAACCAAAAGTAATATTAGCAATCCTGCTTACTATCTCTTGTAATTTCGCATTTATTACAAAGTGACAACACAAATTTCCTTTACAGAGGTAAGGGAAACTAGTATGCAGACAGGGGGTGGGACCAACCATTCACAGATGCTTATGAATATTATATTTTTCAATTAGTTCTTTAGTACAAATCAAATTTCATTGATAATATTTTATACAATATCCTTGTAGAGACAGATAGTAGGATATATGGAGTACATAATATGTCCATAAATATTTAAGGTACTTTGGAGCAGAACGACTACAAATCATCCTCCATGTATGATTATTCGTGTATTCGGTGAACGTATACTTACTTGTATTGGCTCTGAAGTATTGTGGTATAGATTAAATATATATTTAATCGTATTGGCCCTGAATTATTTCGGAGAGCAGACTCTGTTCTTGAACGAGTTTTGAGTCATCTATTCATATGACACAACTTTTAAAGAGTCCTAGTTTTCGCATACAGACAATATTCTTTCGTTCTGAAACTTAAAAATGTGAGTTTTGGTGATCCAGACTTGACCTTTCAAATCGAACCAAATATTACATTAAAAATTCACGAAGTAGTTTGGAATTATCATGAGCTGGTCTTGATTTTCTAAACTAAATTAAAATAACTGGAAATATTGCCACATTTTTTGCTAATTTATAGCGGATTCGAGCATTAATCATTGTTGTTTGGTAGTTTGGTGCCTAACTCTGACAATGTACAATACTGATCAGTCCAGTTATTTGCTTGTCAATTCTTAGCAACATGTTCTTAAATCGATTTTACTTATTAATCCTTTACTCATCTATTTAGGATATGATTTAGTGAGCAATTTTCAAAGTGGCTTACTTCACATGTAGAACACATACATGCATATATAGCAATGTATATACGATTTAACATTTATAAAAAGACCCTGACTAATGACTAGAGTAATGCCTTAATAGAGTTTAGATAAAAATCCCATATAATTTATCTATTACTACACAAAGTGAAGTCTACTCTTCACACTGTTGCTTGCTGGATGCTAAAGATTATCACACTGCATAATAATTAGAGGTAAACATTGTAACATCACCTAGTACTCTGTAAAGCATAGTCGTGTCGTTAATCGGAAGGCCACGTACTGCAAAGTATACAACATCGCAGTACCTGGTGTTGAGTGTTTAAAAACAAATTGTATATGTATTCAGTTATCTTATCTTTATTGATGGGTCAAAAAGACTAAAATCACGAACATAATTTAGCTTAATTAATTACCTATCATGCGTCACAGGCGTAGTGGTTTTTAATAATAGCTAGCACA
The DNA here is from genome assembly GCA_911728495.1 of Furcula furcula. Lineage (NCBI taxonomy): Eukaryota > Metazoa > Arthropoda > Insecta > Lepidoptera > Notodontidae > Furcula > Furcula furcula. The sequence continues at coordinate 30,513,807 of OU452245.1, read as the reverse complement.
TTGAAATTGGAGATTTTTAATACATTTTACACTGCATTATAAAGACGAAGTCAAATACACATCACAAAAAAAAAAAAAAAAAAAGTATTTTTGTACTAGATTGTTTAACAAAACACAATGAATAATTGGCATAATATTGATTTTAATGGTTGATATAGTTCTATTCTCCTCTTCTCTTTTTCTGCTACTCGTTTCTTAAAGAAATAATTAGCATATACAAATATCTATATATATAAGAATGCAATCTATTGAATTTTTATTTAAAATTCATACTTGGATATTTAAAATACATCCGTAAATCACATTGGCGTCATTAATCTACTGATATTACCAGGCGATAACAAACACGTCTCATTATAAGCTTCGAATAACGGTACTGTGGTTTAATAGCAGCGTTTTCCCTGAAAGAAAACGCACATTAAACTACTTACCTTATTCGAAGCTTACTTTTTAAACCTGCCTGGTATTTCTTCGACACAATGAACACGAATGGAGTGAGCGTGTTTTACAACAGCTCCCCCACCCGCCTGGCAATATGACGTCACGTCCGATCAAATCACAGTGAAGTAGACCAATAGGAACAAATATGACGGGAAACCGGAAGTGCCGCTCTCATTATAAGCTTCGAATAAGGTAAGTAGTTTAATATGCGTTTTCTTTCAGGGAAAACGCTGCTATTTTATCGTTGGAAGTATGTATTGAACTTAACACGCTCTTTTAAAGCGGTTGGTAAATTATTATACAATACAACTCAAAATATTAAACAAATAATCGTTACTTGCATACTTTATATACTTACCTACATATTAATCTAGACATGTATATATTGTATAGTATAAACTCAGATTCTATTTACTCTGAGAGTACCTACTATGATTCAGTTAGATGTTAAGCAATTAAAAGAATTACATGTTTTATTTATACAAAAGAGAAAAATGCTGCTCGTGATTGTACTTGCAATAAACATTTCCGTCGGCGGTCGATGTATGATCGCGCCGCTTATGCAATTCGCGTGTTAAGATGGTGCAGATCGGAACCACGTGGCCGTGGAGGTTACCGGAAAACAGGTACTCATAAGGTCCCGTGGCTTGTCCGGATAAGATTAGCACCCACCCATCTCATACCGCTGGTGTCGTAAGAGGTGACTAAGGGAAGACTAGAAGACGGGCAGCAGCGTTTCTATTGGATTACCTATGTATACTGCGATCCCCAGGACGGCTGCCAAGCATGGGGATTATGGCTGCTACCGGGAGACCTTTGTTAAACAGTGCACGCGATGGCTGATAATGACGATGATCTATAACTTGAGTCAGCCGGTCTGGGAAATTAACTCCTTTACAGAAGATAGGCAGTAAAACACGCCACCCCCAAGCGACGTTGGGATTCTGTGGTATGTAATTGTGGTATGCTAGGCAGTGTAGAAAGTTAGCCTTCGCTGGACTGTAGGTTTTGGGCTGGTGGATGGCAAGTCGATGGAAGCTCAATGAAATGGCACTCTTGGTAAACACACTGATTTATTGCAATTAATACAATTTTATATTATACACCATGCACAGTCGATTAGTTAGAAGAATGTAATGTAAGTGTTGCCGTTATAATAAATAAAAATTATTCTAAATTTGTTGGGTGTTGCCAACATGCTGCGCCACCCGCAGTTGCGCTGATAGGTACATGGTACAACTGTATATTTAAGTCTTAATTAGTACACTTATAAATTTTACATGGACTCCTATTCTTTATTAGATAAGTATGAGTAGGTACATAATAATTTTCTTATAAAATACGAAAGAGTATATTAATATATAGAATACAAATTGTTTTCTGAAACAGTAATAATAATAGACTAACATACATATTTTAATTAATAGGTAATATACATACATTTCTTATGGAACGGTTATATACTTTACCGTTAGGAGTCTTTACATTTAAGGCTCTAACCTTTCCATCCTTAACGGGAAATATTTTAACGACTCTTGCCATTGGCCAAAAAAGTGGAGGTGCATTAGCATCCTTTAGAATGACTAACATGCCTTCATTTACATTAGGTAAATCGTCTCGCCACTTAGGTCTACATTGCAATGCATTTAAATAATATTTATGCCATACATTCCAAAACTGTTGAGTTAACTTATTACATATTTCCCAATATTTGAGTCTATTTACATTGGTTTCACTAACATCAGTTTCTGGATAAGACATTAATGATTTACCTATCAAAAAATGCCCTGGAGTGAGGTAACTAAAGTCAGAGCTGTCTGAAGACATCGGTAACAATGGCCGAGAGTTTAAAACTGCCTCAATCCTTACTATAATTGAATTTAGTTGTTCGTAGGTTAATGTGGCTTTTAATACAATCCTTTTTAAATGAAATTTCATGCTTTTTACTGCTGCCTCTGCAAGTCCAGCAAACACTGGTGAATAGCTTGGTGCAAAATGAAAACGAATGCCTTGCTGGGCTGCATACTCTTGCACCAGTGTTTGATGATCCGCAGAAGTGTTCAGCTTGTACAAAGCAGCTAGCTGGTTGCTTGCCCCTTTAAAACATCCCCCATTATCACAGAAGACTTCGCTGGGCAAACCGCGTGCTTTCCATTGGGACTGATGTGACTCATGCGTAAAAAAATGTAATTAGAAATTATAATTAAAATTCAATACTAGTGGTAAAAAGTGCATTACTGAAAGATTTGTTCTAAAATTATATTTATTTACATAATAAAAATATTTCCTTTAAAAGTTACGTAAATTAAAATGTAATTTCAAACACCTCGGGAGGTCAACATCCATCAGCTCTTTGAATATCTTCTCGATGGCCGTGATAACCAGTATCGTCTTATTACGCAGTGACGTCAACCGTGAGCGTTTCCGAGTGAATTTTGAGTACCTAGCCAACTTTTGATTTGCAATAATAATATACTTAATAATATCTTTTTGCATATGTATTAACTAAAACAAGCCCAAAATCCTTATTATACACTAAAAACAATAAATATGTAATAAATGATTTTAATTAGAAAATAAAAGTTACGCATATTTGGCTGCAGATGTTGATGAGATGATGATATTCCCTATTCATCCCTCATCCATCCTCAACTAACCATCCTTGGCAACCATCATTCGCCCCTTTCCTTGTCAGCGCGGCTATCCCCAACACGGGGGTCATTTTACATTATAATTAAGCTAATATACTCCATTCTCGGCTACGTCTTCATTTACCATCAGCTTACAGTGTTAGCATATTATTATGTTGATTACAAAAATAATTTACGCGTTCGGAGTTCATGCGTCATACGTTGCATTAAAATTGTATAAGATGAACTGTACTTTCTACTTTGCAGTCAAAGCAAAACTCAAGGACTGTAATTATGAATATTGCTCGCTATTATTAAAAAGATCCGCAGCCGGTAGGATTCGAACCTACGCTCCCAGAGGGAATCTGATTTCGAGTCAGACGCCTTAACCACTCGGCCACGACTGCTTACGATAAAACTTATCAAAATTGACACTAGTATCAATAAGGCTTTATTAATAAGGCTGGAAATATTATATGGATGTTTTATTTTATATATGTAAAAAGGTTTTTTTAATGGATAAATTACAATACGTTGTCTAAAAATGTAGGGATTTCTGCCGATAATTGATAAATGTTATGTTAAACGTCAATTGCCAACTTCTTTTTATTATTTTTTTTTTTATTTGAGGGGTTGGTTGGTTAGTGGATAGACACTCTGGCCGCTACACAATATACAAAATTTATATTTATATATAAAATGTATATAATAATATATAATACAAAAAAATCACATAGGCGTTGTCTGGTTTTCATAGTAAGTACAAGGTCTGCCTAATTTGGGATCAGGTGACCGTATATGGTTTATCCAAGAGTTATTCATTTTACAGTTACGAGACATGAATTATCCGATACACCTACCTATAAGTAGACAGCTGCATTGCACTGCCGCTCGTCACCCGAGACATTCATTATTAAGTCTCTTGTGTCCGGTAATGTCACCTACAGTATTCTTTATTCCGAAACAGCAATATTTAGTCACTGCTGATTGGCGGCAGAATATCAACACTGTTGATGGTGGTACCTATCTGATCAGTCCCTTGCACAAGGTTCATACAGTCTATATAACAATAGGTAAAATAACTGATAATGATCACAATATTCTTAATTTGAAAGTGTAAATGCTAGGTAAATAAGTACCCATACACAGCTGCACTATGATTATTACAAAATTTATTTTATTAATTAAATTATTTAGCTTTGTCTCTTTTGTTTCTTTTTTTGTTTGTTTATGTCATCTAATCGAAAATTTATCCCCTTCCTGTTGACCGATTGATCTGATATTTGGGCGTGAAATTTTTATCAACAGTCAAACGCTCATATAATTATACTAGCTGACCCACGCAGCTCCGCCTGCGCTATTTTTACTTTAACTAAACTTTTAATAACAGACATTCGTATTCATAACCTCCTTTTTTATAGTCGGTTAAGAACTGGGACCCACTTTTTACTTGCTCTCCGAAGCACGGACCCGTTTAGTTCAAATGGCGTTAAACGGTCACCCATCTATTTAATCTATTTTCTAACGTTGCTTAACCCGATCGATTACAAAACCTTGATAACAACTCTCTATGAGTGTTCCCTTACTAATATTTATTATATTATAGAAAAATTGATACAATCTGACCAAGCGTATAACCAAGTACCCATTTTGACTTTAATCCCTTCTCCCAAAAGAACCGTGCTAGATTACGGGATAAAAAGTATCATATGTCCTACCTCGTAGTAAGATCTCAAATCATGCCAAGTTTCATTTGAATCCATTCAGTAGTTTCGGCGTGATGCGCAGCCGTGATACAGACAGACAGACAGACAGACAGACAGACAGACAGACAAAAATTAAAAAAAATACATTTTCGGCCTCTATCGGTTATAGAATGCCCTCCAAATATAATTTTCAAAATATCTTCAATGTACAGAATTGGACCTGTTACAGTTTTATGATAAGTATAGATAAATGCTATTTAACACACTCATGTTACGTACGATACGCCCCTTGTTTTTTGTCTGATCAATGAGGAGTGGTGTGTTGACTGATACCTAAGACCTACAATACCATTTAGTACAAATAAAACAGTTTAACTTAAAAAAAATAACTATTTTATTTACAAATAAATAAATAAAATCATAATTCAACAGAATTATCTCAGCTATAATATTAAGAATACGAAAAATAAACTGGAACAGTAGCCAGTTGGAACCGGTTAAACAAAGCACGCGATTTTCTTATTCGGGCGAACGCGTATTTCTCTCTAAACGACCTCCATCCCGAAATAAACGTTAAGTTCCTTTTTAAATAGGTTGTGTGTTGCGAAGGAATGGTTCTCTGACCTTTTTAACGGAGTATGTAATTAAAACTGTGATACAATGTATCGAGGTACAAACAAACAACTGAGTAGGTAATATTGAAACATCGAAATAATAATATCTTGGGACAATCCACACACGGTCATCTGATCCCAAACTAGGCAGAGCCTGTACTATGGAAACCAGACAGCTGATACTAATACTTATATACATTTTTATTGTAAATACATACTTAAATAGATAAATAACACCCAGACACTTGGTGGGAATCAACCCACGACCCATCAGTTAGCGGACAGGGTATCTAACCACTAGACCAACGGGCCCGTCAAATATACATTAAGGAACTTTAAATTCTAGGGACATCTTGATTTCTACTAGATAAATGTTCGATATCGGATAAGAAAACGCAATTATCCTCTCGTATATACTCCAAGCTGAAAAAGCCCCACGTGGGAGAATTGCATATGAATGGCTCAGACATGACATCCGAATAATTCTTGCTAAGCTCTTGTTTTGTCCAACTGTTGGACACGGGCCTCACGATGAAGGGTCTTAGGTCATAGTCCACCACGCTAGCCAAGTGCGGATTGCCAGACTTCACAAGTCATTCGAAAGTTTTCTCAGATATGCAGGTGCCTCCTTGTTTTCCTTCACCGAAAGCTATTAACAATCGTATAAAATTGATTCGCACATAATTAATGAAAGAAATCAGTAATGCGAGCCGGGGTTCGAACCTGCGCACCTAGTTTCCAAGGCAAGCGCTTGCCCACTGAGCTGTTACTGCTGTATATCAGCTGTGGTCCAACATGGACTGTCCGCTAAAAGGCATCGACCAGTGTGATCTTCAGTTGTCTCGTACATAATACCTCAAGGTTTGTCTTTGTCTCCCGCTGTCAGGAGGGAAGTGGAATTTATATTTCTAACTCATTCTTTATACGTTTTAATTTTAGTGACGAGTTCCAAGATAAATTAACGTTAGCCCGGAACTCGCCAAGGGTCAAACTTCGTTGTCTTCACTGGTGACCGATATAGATCCCGGCTGACTGAAGTCACGGTGGTGGGATTACTAAGAAAAAAAATACGGTTAAAAAAGAGATAAATTATGTGTTTTTATATGTACCCTAGAATGTATAATTTCCCGTTACATCACACTACACACGAATTAGACATCTCTAAATGTATTTTTATCAAATTAATCAAATCTATTCATCTGGTATTTTCTATCTACAGTATACACATACATACTATAATCCACTTCTAAATGTGAAACTTCCATAATTTTACGCTCAAAAGTTAAATCGTAGATCGTTGCAAATTCTTCAAGAAAATTTATATAACATTACATCTTTCTTTATCGCAGTTACGTGTTATTCTTACTGTTGTAATTAGGTGAGACTCGGCCCTAAGGGCTCGTTATGAATACTTCGAATGAAATACGCTGACGTGGTATTATACGAGTTGGGTTTTGAAATATTGTCATTTTTTGTGTAGAAAATTAAATTTCTTACATCTTTTAATTCGCAGCTAGTTTATGCGCAACTTTACCTATTCAGATTTTTTAAACTTTTACATAAAAAATAAATAATAATAAATATTTCCTTTTTTTTGTCACCAGCTTTTTGACGAATTCTACGGTAAGCGACAGCCCACCCGTGCAATGCTGCAGTGCACCATCGCTCGTCACCCAACATATTTGTAAGATAATAAGTATTTTAAACCCGGTAGTACTTATTGCTTGGTAGCAGAAGCACTGTGGCGGTACATATCTAGATTGTCTCTTGTAAAAGGGACCTATCAACTAGTAAAAAGTAGTGAATAATTTAAATAACAACATTAAAATTTAATATTAACTACGCTTTGCACGTGCATTTAAAAGTTTTCAACCTAAGTCTTATAAGGATAAAAACTTATATTGGCTTCGAACGATTTTTCCTTATTTAATTATTAAACATGCAAAGCTTTCACACTGTTAAAGACTCATTCCCTTTTAAATGTGCAAAATCAGTTGAATAGTAGGATTTTAACATAAGAGAGGGCTATTCAAATAATGAGAATGCTATAGTAGGTACGTGGAAAAGCACCTTCATTGTTCTAAGGAGCGTGATCCAATGGCGCGACTCTATACCCAGTGACAATACTTAATTTTAGAATTGTTAATGACAAGAAAATCTATATCATAATCTATACTTATAATAAAACTGTAACAGGTCCAATTCTGTACATTGAAGATATTTTGAAAATTATATTTGCAGGGCATTCTATAACCGATACTGAGGCCGAAAATGTATTTTTTTTTAATTTTTGTCTGTCTGTCTGTCTGTCTGTATCACGGCTGCGCATCACGCCGAAACCACTGAATGGATTCAAATGAAACTTGGCATGATTTGAGATCTTACTACGAGGTAGGACATATGATACTTTTTATCCCGTAATCTAGCACGGTTCTTTTGGGAGAGAGGATTAAAGTCAAAATGGGCACTTGGTTATACGCTTGGTCCGATTTTATCAATTTTTCTTTATAATATAATAAATATTAGTAAGGGAACACTCATAGAGAGTTGTTATCAAGGTTTTGTAATCGATCGGGTTAAGCAACGTTTGGTAAGGTCAATAAATAGATGGGTGACCGTTTAACGCCATTTGAACTAAACGGGTCCGTGCTTCGGAGAGCAAGTAAAAAGTGGGTCCCAGTTTTTAACCGACTATAAAAAAGGAGGTTATGTATTCGATGCGAATGTCTGTTTAAGTTTAATTAACGTAAAAATAGCGCAGGCGGAGCTGCGTGGGTCAGCTAGTAATAATAATAATATCTTGGGACAATCCACACACGGTCATCTGATCCAAAACTAGGCAGAGCCTGTACTATGGAAACCAGACAACTGATACTAATACTTATATACATTTTTTTCTGTAAATACATACTTACTTAAGTAGATAAATAACACCCAGACACTTGGTGGGAATCGAACCCATCATGGAAGTACATAATCTCCCTCATTCTGCAAAGTTCTATTGTAATATAAGTCATAAAACCATTTTTAGAAGGTACTAGCTGACCCACGCAGCTCCGCCCGCGTTGTGTTTACGTTAACTAAACTTTCACTAATATACATTCGCATAGAATACAAAACCTCCTTTTTTAAAGTCGGTCCCTCCGAAGCACGAAGACGTTTAGTTCAAATGGCGTTAAACGGTCACCCATCTATTTAATGACCTTACCTAACGTTGCTTAACCTGATCTATTTCCAAATATTGTTAACAACTGTCTATGAGTGTTCCCATACAAATATTTATTATAATTATAATGAAAAATTGTTAAAATCGGAGCAAGCGTATAACCAAGTACACATTTTGACTTTAGTCCCCTCTCCCAAGGGAACCGTGCCGAATGTCGGGATAAAAAGTATCCTATGTCCTACCTCGGAGTATTAACTCAAATCATGCCATGTTTCGTTTCAATCCATCCAGTAGTTTCGGCGTGATGCTCAACCGAGATACGGACAGACAGACAGACAAAAATAAAAAAAATACATTTTTGGCTTTAGTAGCGGCTATAGCAGGCCCTCCAAACATAATTTTCTAAATATTTTCAATGTACAGAATTGGACCTGTTACAGTTTTATTATAAGTATAGATGTGTGTCGTTTTGTTGGCACTGCCTTCTTCTGTTTTATTTTAGCCTGGTGGATAGATCATGATACCCGTAAAGGGGTAATTACGGGCCGAAATACACACCGCGGCCAGACGCGGTTGCGTGCTGTTCGGCCGTATCGTTTGATCTAGATCTATTGCAAGCCTTCCGCTATGCATACAACTCACTCACTACCTAATATATTAGACCGCTTATCACTGATTTTAAGTGTAGTATTATCACTATTAACAGATTTTTAACTGCAATATTGTAGTTATTCTGTTTGTGGCATCAGATTACGTAATTAAAATCTAGTCAGTCAGAAAACTAGTCAGTACCAGGCAATAATTATTACGCCATTTGAGAATTCATCTGTCGCCCTTTGGGATTTAATAGTTTCAGTAGTTTATACATATTTATCTTTACATAGTATAAAACAAACTCACTTCCACCGACCAACGTCAATCCCGCTGTTTGTGTACGCTTAGGTATTTTAAAATACGCAACGAATTTTAATGCAGTTTGAAAACTGCATTAAAATTCGTTTAATTAATTAATTCGCTGCATTAATTTCGTTTATTGCTGAAGCAATAGATAGAGTGATTGAAGAGGAAAGTTTATATGTAGTATGCGCGGGTCTGCTAGTTTAAGAAATAACTTCAATTACTGAGTACAAAGATTAATAGATGGTCGTTGGGAATCTTCGAAAACGTAAGCATGAAAAAAATCGTGGGAATCCTGGAGAAGCCCATGGGAATACCCTAGTATCCTCTACATTTTTTTAGTCTGATAGTTTTTACGGTCGTTAAATAAAGCTGTTCTCGGAGACGTTGTTTGCATGGTGATTAATTATCAAAATCTATTCTTCGTATTAGCGAAATGTACTCGTATAAATTGAAAATTTCTAGAACACTATTAATTTAGAAACATAATCTTAAATCAGTGTTACAATAAAATTACTAAGCGGCTCTCAAAGGCCAACCATTCCTAGAATTCTTATTAAAACACTACCACTTGTAGACGATCTCTCTGTAGGTAAGTCAATATACTGAGCTCTTTAGCCCCCTAGTTTAAAAGGTTTCATAAATTTTTAAATTTTAATATTATATTTAGTTTTAAGGAATTTTGCTTTGTGTTCATTAGAGGTCTGAATTATCGAAGATTGTTTTAATGTTATTTCTATAACTCATTTAATATGTTAACGTAAATAAATAACCAGCATAATATATTTTACTCCTAGTTCCTGGTATAAATATAAGCACTTTACTTGGCTATTACCCGGAATACGTATAAGAAGCTCATGTTTACGCGGATACCGGGAACAATAACAAAATTATGTACATCGTTAATGTAAGGAGTAATTTAGGTTTCCTGTGACGTAAACGAGATAGAATTTTCTAAAGGTCTCAAAAATAGTACAGTGAACATGACCGAAGCAGCATCCGCATATAAACAGAAATCACCATAAATCTCCACACACTACGATGCTGAAGGTTTGAAATCTGCATCCTCACGAGACCCGTTGCCTCGGACGGTTAGCATTTGTATAGCGAGCCGTTTGCAGAGCCGTCGCCAAACGATTGCTACACACGATAGCCGATAGAAATGTGCGACCCTCTAACGTTTGCTTGAGAGCCAACAAATATTCAATTTGGTTAGATGGATATTTTATACCATCCAAAGGTAATTCTGTAGCAACTTTGCTGACTTTCAATAATTTTGTAACGTATTGATTGACGACTTCTTTTTCTTGCATTTCTGATAGGGAATTGTTTAATATATTATATGAAATACAATATAGCATAAATTAAAGCTTGGATCATTAAAATTCAACAGAAATACTTTAAATACATCTGATGTCTATGCTTTGATATCAATGCTTTAGCTATTAACACAACAAAAAGGTTTTAATTTGTTATACGGTGCAGACTACCGTGTAATTCTAGATGTACTAATTATTATCTTTTTTTCTCTATATAGAATATTAATGATTTTTATACTTAATTCATTTTCTAAATAACATTATTATTATTTATTTTTGGTGATAACGTCAAGATTATATTATGCCAATAGGTTAATAATCCCTTAGTCTCTATAAGTTACATTCTAAACCCTCGTATGAACAGTAGCCTAGGTGCCAAAGGTTCCTTGCCGGGTGCATAATGAGCAGTAACGAGGCGCATTGTGGTCGGCACTTGGTTAACGTGCGCTGTTGACGCGACCCTCCTGACAACACGTTTGAGTTTAATAGTGAGGGGGAATGTTGCTGACAATATATTATATATCTTGCAAATTCTTAAACTGAAAATGAACTTTACAAATAACGCACTTTGGTTTTTATTTAAAAAAAAATGTATATTTCAGTACCAAGTATGTCAATATATACATATATGTTATTGTAGTATTGACTGCAATAATCTCCATAAATACCAAATAATTTCACAGTAAATGTTGTATATAAAAATATTAAATATTAAACATTCCACCAATGAGTCGTCGAGCGGAGTTCTTGAAAGATGGCACGCGAACATTACCTTAATATTAAATTAACACTTTGTAACAAATATTGCCCTTGTAATTTCAAAGCATTTTCTAACGAATATTTGACTCACGAATAAATCAGAACTGCGACTCAGCGCGTGAACGTAGCAGGCGAGTTAATTACGAATGAATACTTTCGATGAAAACGATCATTCCGTATGAACAAACCAGTCCTAGTCTAGATCAAATTAGGCTTTAGAAAAATAAATAAAAGAAAAGCGACTCCAACAACCAACATTTACTGTCGAATTCTGGAAAACCACACCCAGTATCACAGTGATAAGCTTACGCTGTACCCGGGTGTAGTCTACGTAACGAAATCGAAATTATATTCTTTTCATTTCCCGAGCGTTCAGTCGCGTGACATTTAGGCCACCCGCGAGGCTACGTGTACGAATCCCAGGCCACTTCGCATTCTGCTTTGTTGTTCATATCTGAATATACACACATCAAAAGTGTCTAGGGATCAAGCATTTTTAAGCGGATTTCTTGAGATTGAGATGTGGCTTTGTAATAAATTTATGATTTTATAAATTTATATGGATCCTTTTTGGTGCATTTCATAATTTGAATCAGGAACTGTGAATCAAATTCGAGTAAAAGATGAAAATCAGCTGTCAATATTTTCCCTATAAAAACATACAACGCATTGAAGACATTATTAGTGCTACTGTTTCCCTACTACTGATTAAAACCAACGTTATTATGGAGCGGCGACGTCATTTAAGCAGGGAAGAAATGCTCAGAGCCGTGGGAATGATAGAAGCTGGTTCCCGGCAACGTACTGTGGCTTTAGCTCTGAATACAAGTCAGTGTTATCAGTCGACTTTGGACACGTTACCGAAGCACTGGTACCGTGGCTGAGCGCCATGGAGGACGGTATCGCTGCACCACACGGAGACAAGACCGATATATTCAAATCTTAACTCGAAGAGCTCCAACAATAACTGCCATGATGTTAGCCGTGAGGCTTCATCACTCTTCAGGGAACTTAATTAGCGACCAAACAGTCAGAAACCGCTTGCATGAAGTGAACCTTCATTCCCGAAGACCGCTACGGGTACCACCTATAGCAATGCACAATCGTAGGATTCGATATCAATGGGCTCTTGAACACAGAAATTGGGCAGAAGAACAATGGCGTTTCGTGTGCTTTTCTGATGAGTCTCGTTTTGGTATGAGACCGGATACAAGACGTATACGACACTGGAGAACCCCTGGACGCCAACAGCGATTAAAATCCTGCCAGGAAGTCCATCCTTATAGTGGTGGAACCATCATGGTATGGGCGGGTATTTGGATCGGCGGAAGAACTGAGTTGATTTGGATCAGAGGCAACCTCAACGCTCAAATTTATGCTGAGACGATTGTATCAGACGTCATCGTTCCTCTACAAGTGCAAATCGGTCCCTTATTTCAGTTAATGCATGATAATGCACGACCGCACACCGCAAGAGTTGTAAGACAGACTCTCGCCGCAGCTAACATCAATGTCCTGCCCTGGCCTGCTCAGTCGCCAGACTTGAACCCGATTGAGCATGCATGGGATATGCTACAGAGAAGAGCTCTGCCGAATATGGAGGGTATCCAGTCGCAAGAAGACCTTTTTTTGTTGTTGCAACGAACATGGGCGGCCATTCCACAGCGTGATTTGGATGAACTCATTTTGAGTATGCCAAACCGATGTTCTTGTGTTGTTAGTGTTCGCGGTAGAAACACGGATTATTAATTGTTTAAGTTACCCAATAAAATTTTAAAGAAAACTGTTATTTCAGTCTTTTTTTCGAACTTTTGTGTTAGTGGTTCAAATGTCAAAAATCCCTTTATTAGGAAAATGGCAAATTTCTTTATTAATGCAAAGGTGACTTGGTTTATCGTTACTGTGACAAACGAAAACACTTTATTTGATGAATCCTTAAAGAAAATTTTAATTAATATCAATCAGGAGAAAAGTTATTGCAAAAATATATGTTGATCCCTAGACACTTTTGATGTGTGTCGGTCAGTCGCGATAGTTACTATTTTATTACTAAAACGTAAGTTTTCCTTGCAGCCGGCGAATAGATTACAATGTAGCTTAGGTACACGTCAGAGTAAATTATTAATGTAGGGTCAATTTAATAGATCACAGACATCTGTCAGATTCTTTGTTCTGTCTGTTTCTTTTGCCATTATTACAATAAACACGTAATTGTGATTGATCGTGGTTCTAACTTCGAAAAAATAAATAATATTTTATGCCTGCCGTTACAAGGTTACGTTGTTAAATTTTGTGTGTCAAATGTGATCTGTTAAATTGTCCCTACTTTAGCAAATAATATTTTTACTATAATTACTAGTACTAACTACTAAATCTATAGAAATAAAAAAAATAAAAAAATTGTCACACTGCAATTTTCTTTTCCTTTTAAACTGTATCTTCTCTTTTGGTGTACAACATCGATATACTATCTTATTATATGGTGGCTATGGTGTACAATAAAGAATATTTGTATTGTATTGTAGATGCCGGACGACTAACCAATCATCAATCGGAGTTCTAAAGTCACCTGCCATTTTCATACAATCCCTAAAAATCATTCACAAAATACCAAAAACGTGTTAGGTACATGTTGATGAAAGCTTGGTTTATGAATAGAACGTAGGTACCTGTATCAGAAATAATTATATAGGCATCCAAGGACACAAATCACAAAGTACGAGTATTTTAGTTCTGTGGTTTCACGTTCCAATTGAGTTTGTTTGACCAACAATTATTGTGACGTCGCTTGTTTGTGTTCGGAAGTGGGTATTATGCATTGGAGCCCCGACTTACAAGCTATTTGTTTTCGAGTTTCATTGGTAACAATGTTTTGTGTCTACATTTTTAACTTTATTTGTTTTAGAATGAGATTATAGTATGTTATGGAGTGGCCACGTTAATTTTCAATCAATAACTCATTATCAGAGTATTAAATATTAGAGTGACGAAATAATCCGATTTCAAGAACAGCATTAACTAATTGACATTTGTAAGTGCGGCAGTTACTGTTTTATCTTTTTTCATATTGATAAGCGTGATAATTTGGTCCAGTGACTCTAGTTTGTAGTTGCATATCGCAGGTACTCACCTTCAATCAAATACGAGTATGTATGTCGTTATTTGGTGAGGTCTTCTGTATTTTGAAGGTGATTTTCTACTAAATAAATATTATCAAAAGTCCTAGTGACTATTTATATAGAGCTATCAAATAAGTAAACCTAAGTAGTCCTCTTAACCTATCTGAAGAAGGCGGAAGTGGTGGGATGATATGTAAATACGTACATGTATTTGATGTATTTGCCTAATGGCCGCAAAATGGCCTATCTATACTTATGATAAAATAAGTCGCTTCGACGATTTAGAACAAAAAAAAACCAGTTTTATAAAAAAGTTCTTATAAGCCTTGTTAAAATTATTCCATAAAAGAATTTATGAATAAATGGGATTGTTCCAAAAAAGCTTTCAACGCCCCCCTCTTTAGGGGAGAAGCAGGTGAAGGGTGCCTTTGGGCACAATTTGTTATGTTTGGAGGAAACCTTTCAGTGGCTGCAGCGTACTTAGGATTAGGATAAAATGAAATGAGATGGATGTCTGATAACGTAAATTTCTTTCCCTGACCTACATTTATAATGGAGTACAAGAAAGTTTAATTACTTGAATCTTGACTTTAATTTAGCGTGGAGTAATAAATAATAGTTTAGCTTTGTAAAATTAATATATAAAATATTTCGAATTTCACACATTTCGTTATATAAGAAGGAAATACATATAATATGCCTACGTACAGGAGAATCAATCAGGTAATAACTTAAAACTATTTATAGATATTTTAACTTATTTATTTATTAATTTTGTTTTTTTTTATCGGGTCTTGCAGGCTCATATCTGATATAATCATTATATCAGATATGAGCCTGCAAGACCCGATAAAAAAAAAACGTATCAACGTAAGATTGGTCCACATAACATCCACTTGATGTTCGTAGATATATATTTTCGGAAGTAGAATCAATTATCAAAAATCTAGCCCAGCTGTTTCATAATTCTAGTTAAAATTCGTTTTAGTCGGCGGCCATTAGTCAAACGCCAATACTTCATTGTTAATTTTAACGAGGCCTATCCCTATTCAAAGGAAATTCCTCAGGGATGATTTTTTTTTGCGTGAAATTAAAAAAGTTTTGATGTGATTACCGAACGGCGCATCTTTGTGCTGTGTCCAGTCATTGGGGAGAGTGGGGAGCATGGGACACCAACAAATAAGCGTGATAATTTTTAGAAAAAAATTGCCTTTTATTTTATGAAACGACTTAACTTTATCGGATACAAAAACATAACAGCAACATGCCATACATGTTAACCGACCAGAATACCTGATCTCGAGTACGCAAGGTTAATTTTACACTATAGCGTTCTCTCTTATCTCTAAAGGATGCATTGATTAGTAGGTTACAAGCAAACCTCCATAGGTTTCCATGGGTAAGTTTACTTAATAAGCTTCAAAACTGGAAAGGATTAAGTCCAACATTCAACTCTTTGATTTTCAATTTTGTTGATCTTATATTCTTCGAGGTAATTTAGTTTAAAACTAATACTAAGTTGCACCACTAATAATAAGTGCTTGTTCAAGGGACAGTCCAGATAGGTACCACCGCATTGTCAAATATTCGTCCACCAAGTTGGTACTGAAGCGTATGAAGGGCACTTTAGCTGGTGAAATTACCGGACACAAGGGACTTAATAGGTTATATAACTAATGTCTTGAGTGACGAGTGGCAGTGCAAATGCGTATCGCTCACCATTTGGCGAAAGTCTTGCTTGTCTTGTCATTAGGTTGATTAAACAAAATACATATTAATGTTATTAATAACAGATATTTTCAGCACAGATATTTTTTTAAGTAATATTTTACTTGAGTGTTAAAAAGTATGTATTCATAATGCGAAAGCATAAAATAATTAACTCATAACATAAAAATATTAAAACATTGAAAAGGTATTAGAGGTCGAAACTCTTATTAATTGTTTTATCGTGTAGTTTATTAAATATCATTATAACCACTTAACTCAAAATATATTATTAAACCACAGTACCGTTATTCGAAGCTTATAATGAGAGCGGCACTTCCGGTTTCCCGTCATATTTCTTCCTATTGGTCTACTTCACTGTGATTTGATCGGACGTGACGTCATATTGCCAGGCGGGTGGGGGGAGCTGTTGTAAAACACGCTCACTCCATTCGTGTTCATTGGCGTCTTGTTTCCCGTCACGGACACCCGTCCGAGGCTACAATATACAGCTGTTTGTGGAATTTAAATTAAGTTCTAAATCTAAATAATTCCAAATATTGAATAACAATATTTGCTACAGATAGTTGAAGCCGAACAAAATGCACGTAAGTACAAAACATTTTTAACGGTGTTTGCCGTTCGTTTTGTTTGTGTGTTCCTAATGAAATGTTTTATACTATTGATAATGAAATGGTTTATGCTATTAAATAGTGTGGTTTGAATATAGTGCAAGTAAATTGGGCTATGTTGGTCTAAAATTTGTATTTATCATTTTTCGTTTAGCCCATTGACAGTAATTTGTATATTTGAAAACTTTAAAAATTAATATTTAATACTTTTGCTGAATTGATATTTTTATTAAAGTTTAATGTGGGTAAGCTTATATGTACAATATTTCTAAGTAGATAAAGTAACACTTAGTAACGGACACATAAAAATGTAATATTACAAATTGTAATCTACCTGCAGTTTAAAACATTTGCAGAACTATTTTGTAGCCAAGTCCTACGATAATATAGTACATCTACCTGCAGTTTTAAGCATTTGCAGAATTATTTTGTAGGCGAGTTCTACGATAATAATACATCTCTTACAGTTAGTTCTAAGCTTTTTTTCAGAATGGATGGTCAATTTACAATAATACAATCTGAACAGTGAAACAGTGACATTAGTTGTACTTGAAGAAAAGGCGCTCAGGCGTTATCAATGTGGTGTGATAATTGGATAAATTCAGTAAACAAGTGAGTTTTGTTAATATATTACTTTGATTGTGCGGTATCTGTAAGTTCACGTGTGCTGACAAGTAGAACTATACTCATAGGGTAACCTAGGATTGGGAATTAAAAGCCTAGATACAGTACAAATGGAGTATTTAAGTCTTATAATTGTGGCCGCCACCTCAATTTTAGACAAACCATTTGCGACCATATTTTTTGTTGTATCAAACAAAAAAAAAAAAAAATGCTGCTAAAATAGCAGGCAAGGATATTATATACAATATCATTGTATCATTGCTTGCATGACAATATTTCGTAGTCTTCTTGTGTGGGCTATGTAGGTTAATTACTATTATAGTCTGTGAGCGGAAAGGTGGAAATATAACTGTTTCAAAGTTAATTGAAATACAATTACGGTTTTCTTTAAAATCTCTTAGAACTTTTTCAATAAGTTTGTGCGACGCATTATTGAGTATTGAGAAACGTAGAGATGCTATCATATTAACAAATCTGTTTGTCTTGGAGAAATCCAGTGCATGCGTACGCAACGCAGTAACTTTTAGTGACTAATACACAAAATTCACGTATATATATGGCAAGCCTCGTATGGTTACAATCAATATAAAGTACTATCTCATGGCACAAGTTGCCATCCATCGTTACAGGATGGGTGCACAAATTATAAACCTCCCATCTCGGAGACAGTACATGTACAGTTGCTCGTCGTAAAGCAAGCTCCTAGTTTCCAGATTTAATTTTGATAATCTTGTCAAAGCCTAAAAGATGTTGGCTGAAGTCTACTTCACCAGCATAGAGTACCATCGCGTGGTACGAGGTCTAATTTCTATTCTCCTTTGCATAACGTTTGCAAATATTTTCGCCCACCCTCGCAGGATGGATATACAAATAATTAACCTCTCGCAGGATGGTATGTATCATCTTATGTATGTTGATCATGACCACGCACCTGATTCAGAATCAATTTTGACGATCTTGTCAGTCTGACCGTTGTTGGCTGACTTCTACTTCACCATCAGCATTAAGTACCATCACGTGGCATATTTTCTAGATTCATTTTAAATTGCATGGAGTTGCACAAACCACCACCCTCGCAGGGTGGTGCAGGGGCATATATATATATAAATAATAAAGCTCCATCCCGTGATACATATGTATATAAGTATAGTTATTTATTTTATTTCTTAGTTTCTCATAAAGAGCATGTATCCGGTTCTTAAAATAAATTTTGATTTGTCAATTTGGAAGTGGTTTGGCTGAAGTCTATTTCACCATCAGTATATTGTCCTTCGCAAGGACTGCACATTTTATTACTCACCCTCGCAGGGTGGATACACAAAGATTTAACCTCCCTTGCAGGGACATGTATAGCTCGTGGAGAGAGCACGTACAGTGTCCGGTTTTTAGAATAAATTTTGATTTGTCAATTTGGAAGTGGTTGGCTGAAGTCTATTTCACCATCAGTATATTGTCCTTCGCAAGGACTGCATATTTTATTACTCACCCTCGCAGAGTGGATACACAAAGATTTAACCTCCCTCGCATGGACAGTAACATGTATAGCTCGTGGAGAGAGCACGTACCTAATTTTCAAAATCAATTTTGGCATTCTTGTCAGTCTGAAAGTTATTTTCTGAAGTCCATTTCATTATAATAATTTGACTGGCCCGTCGTTCTCATAGACACCCTGACTCCTACTCAGTGGTCGTGGGTTCGATTCCCACCAAGTTTGTTACTATTTATCGATATAATAGTTGTATGGTTGCCGTTGTGCAGACTGTATCTGGTTTGGGATCGGATGGCCGTGTGTGGGTTGTCCCAGGATATTATTATTATAAGTATAGTGACATTGACGGTGTTTTTAGCAATTACGTACCTCCGCAGGGTACCCCAATAAGTAACAGTTCCCTGCAGGAGTGGTAACTGCATATTGCTCTTCGAGAGAGCCTGTTTTTCTGTTAAATCCAGCAGAGATATTAAGACATTAACAGTGTGTGTGCCTGGCACATCGTCTTATTAAGAACCTTTTTCTGGGGAGTTTGTTCTATCACGCGCTCTCGCGGGAAGAGTAGAGATTTACCTTTCAGAAGAAGGTTGCAGTTGCTATACAAAATGGCACGTACGTGATTCTATGAATCAATTATATATAAATATATAATTTTCATAACCCTGGCTTGCAGTCACGTCTTGGATCGTAATCATGGTCCCTTATTTTTACTGTCTTAAAATATCAGGACCAGTAGAGCGTAAACTGCTAATAGTTTATCAGTTTTGAATACAACATTTTAAGAAAGTTCTTCAAACAATGAATGGATATGATGTGGGGACATGTCCTTTATTTGAAGACCACCATTACTTTTTCTATCCTATATCCCATTTCAAAGTTAAAAGGTATGTACTCTTATAATTGTGAATTCTGGGGATCCATAATGATGGAATCATTCACGAGTTTCTATAAAAATATCAAACTCAATTCTGTGGGTGTAACCGGGTGTAAGTAACCAAGTTGTGGCAAAAATGCATCGCCTGTATTATTAGCCAAAAGTAATGCAGTCCTCATTCACAATTGCGGAGAACAGACGTATAATTGTACGAACTGTAATTGTTCTAATGAGAATAAAGGTTCTTTAACCCCATAATTTAACTTCCGATCAATGTCGGGAGTAAGAAAATATAAAGAAAGTAGTTGCATTGCAACCAAAAGAAATATTTGCAATCCTGCTTACTATCTCTTGTAATTTCGCATTTATTACAAAGTGACAACACAAGTTTCCTTTACAGAGGTAAGGGAAACTAGTATGCAGACAGGGGGTGGGACCAACCATTCAGATGCTTATGAATATTATATTTTTCAATTAGTTCTTTAATACAAATCAAATTTTATTGATAATATTTTATACAATACCTTCTAGAGACAAATAGTAGGATATATGGGGTACATAATGTCCATAAATATTTAAGGTACTTTGGAGCAGAAAGACTACAAATCATCCTCCATGTATGATTATTCGAGTATTCAGTGAACATAAACTAACTCGTATTGGCTCTGAAGTATTCTGGTATAGATTAAATATATATTTAATCGTATTGGCCCTGAATTATTTCGGAGAGCAGACTCTGTCCTTGAACGAGTTTTGAGTCAACTATTCATATGACACAACTTTTAAAGAGTCCTAGTTTTCGCATACAGACAATAATCTTTCGTTCTGAAACTTAAAAATGTGAGTTTTGGTGATCCAGACTGGACCTTTCAAATCGAACCAAATATTACATTAAAAATTCACGAAGTAGTTTGGAATCATCATGAGCTGGTCTTGATTTTCTAAACTAAATAAAAATAACGCGAAATATTGCCACATTTTTTGCTAGTTTATAGCGGATTCGAGCATCAATCATTGTTGTTTGGTATTATTATTGCCTAACTCTGACAATGTACAATACTGATCAGTCCAGTTACTTGCTTGTCAATTCTTAGCAACATGTTCTTAAATCGATTTTACTTATCCTTTACTCATCTATTTAGGATATGATTTAGTGAGCAATTTTCAAAGTAGCTTACTTCACATGTAGAACACATACATGCATATATAGCAATGTATAGACGATTTAACATTTATAAAAAGACCCTGACTAATGACTAGAGTAATGCCTTAATAGAGTTTAGATAAAAATCCCATATAATTTATCTATTACTACACAAAGTGAAGTCTACCCTTCATACTGTTGCTTGCTGGATGCTAAAGATTATCACACTGCATAATAATTAGAGGTAAACATTGTAACATCACCTAGTACTCTGTAAAGCATATTCGTGTCCAAGAAGTGCGTTAATCGGAAGGCCACGTACTGCAAAGCACACAACATCGCAATACCTGGCATTGAGTGTTTAAAAACAAATTGTATATGTATTCAGTTATCTTATCTTTATTGATGGGTCAAAAAGACTAAAATCACGAACATAATTTAGCTTAATTAATTACCTATCATGCGTCACAGGCGTAGTGGTTTTTAATAATAGCTAGCACATTGAAATTGGAGATTTTTAATACATTTTAAACTGTATTATAAAGGCGAAGTCAAAAACACATCGCACGAAAAAAAAAAAAAAAAAAAAAGCTACTTTTGTACTGGATTGTTTAACAAAACACAATGAATAATTGCCATAATATTGATTTTAATGGCTGATACAGTTCTATTCTCCTTCTCTTCTCTTTCTCTGCTACTCGTTTCTAAAAGAAATTATTAGCATATACAAATATATATATATATAAGGATGCAATCTATTGAATTTTAATTTAAAATTCATACTTGGATATTTAAAATACATCCGTAAATCACATTGGCGTCATTAATCTACTGATATTACCAGGCGATAACAAACACGTCTCATTATAAGCTTCGAATAACGGTACTGTGGTTTAATAGCAGCGTTTTCCCTGAAAGAAAACGCATATTAAACTACTTACCTTATTCGAAGCTTACTTTTTAAACCTGCCTGGTATTTCTTCGACACAATGAACACGAATGGAGTGAGCGTGTTTTACAACAGCTCCCCCCACCCGCCTGGCAATATGACGTCACGTCCGATCAAATCACAGTGAAGTAGACCAATAGGAAGAAATATGACGGGAAACCGGAAGTGCCGCTCTCATTATAAGCTTCGAATAAGGTAAGTAGTTTAATATGCGTTTTCTTTCAGGGAAAACGCTGCTATTAAAACACTCTGTACTTCACACATACTACAATTTAAAAAAATACATTTGTAATGAATAAGATCCATGAAAATTAAAGATACGTTTAAACACCATTTAAAGAATCATCTAATGCAAGATCAAAAAAATATTTAACTTATTATCAGTACTTATGTTTTTATTTCTGGGGGTAGTCCATAATTGTATGCTGTTAATATCACTATCATCTCACTTCATTCGTATCGTATGTCCTGGCTCAATTAATTAATGTAATTTTTTGTATAACATATGTATTAATTTTAATGTTTTTGATATCTGTTGGGGCTTTGCCACTGAAAACCAGCGCTGTGTTGTAGCTAGTGTCGCAATACAGCATTTAGCTGAGTAGTAGCCTGGTTTCACACAGCCGACGTGCATTAGTTATAGCAGCTAGTTAGTAAGTAGTTTATAATTTTTATTTTTTTATGTTGTTTCTTTTAAGCATCGCTCTCTGTGTGAAATAAAGTTTATTATCTTATCTTATCTTAATGTATCAATTATAACTTTTTCTAAGGATTTCGTAAAAATAATCGATTTCTAATATATAAAATTAATATTGTCGCCGTGATACCCAGTTCTCCCCACATCTGCTATCAGCATTCCGATAATTTCCCTTAGGTACGTATCGATAGAAATTGACTTATGGAATTGTTACACGACCCTGGAATTTTAACAATTCATCATTTCACGTTCGAGCCCCGAGACCGTATTTTATTTTTTAACTTTTTGATTTCGATAACTGGTTTCCGTCGGAGAATTTCTTGGCGGAATGGTTTTTTCTTATTCGCAAGGAGTTTTTTAACGGTTTGCGATGTCAGATAATAAAATATCGTCGACATTTTCGATGGGAGCGTGGAAAAGATATTTCCGCTTGAACTGGCAGTAGAATGGAATCAGTGAGATAGTTAAATGTTAATTGAAATTATAAAAAATAATCAATTATATATTTTATACAGCAGTAACAGCTCAGTGGGCGAGCGCTTTCCTTGGAAACAAGGTGCACAGGTTCGAACCCCGACTCGCACCTCTGATTTCTTCAATTAATCATGTGCAAATCGTCTTTGTGCGATTGTTACCAGCTTTCGGTAAAGGAAAACATCGTGAGGAAACCTGCATGTCTGAGAAAGCCTAACTCTAGGCTTTCTCAGACATAGAGACTCGGGGATAGTGGCCCTACGAAATAAAGAAAACAAGAACTAAGAATAAAGAATTATATTTACAAAGAAGGCACAGGCTAGAGAGCAAGGGTCGTGAGTAGGCTAACGGTTTTTCCGAGGTACGCGCACTGAGAATCGGTCAGGTTCCCCTTCTAAGTGAGGTGAACTTATCAGAGTCGTCGTAGCAGAAGCAGCACGGTGACGGCACGGCGCGACAGCACCAGGCGCAGCACGGCGCAGCAGTTCCAAGGTCGACCAGCTTAGCAGCTGGTCCGGCAGTGGACAGGCTCAGCAGCCGTCCTCAAGCTCGACCGGTAGGGGTCGACAGCAGCTTGCGTCCGACGCCTCGTGCAAGGGAGTTCGTAGTGGAACTCGTAGGTAGGACCTCGTAGATAGGACCTCGTAGATAGGACCTCGTAGATAGGACCTCGTAGGTAGGACCTCGTCGGTAGGACCTCGTAGGTAGGACCTCGTAAGTAGGACCTCGTAGGTAGGACCTCGTAGGTAGGACCTCGTAGGTAGGACCTCGTAGGTAGGACCTCGTAGGTAGGACCTCGTAGGTAGGACCCTGGAACCCACGGAAAGACACCGTCAGGTCCAGCCCGTGTGTCATAACCGTCCGCCGACCACAGAAGACACCTCAGCCTATTCAGTCCAGTCGAGGGTCTTGGCAGACGGTTATGCTACATTAATCGGTCGGACAGATAAAGAAGAAACAGTAAGATTACAGTATAAGGCAGAATAAGGACAGAGAAATACAAGAAAGATGATATTGTAGAATAGTAGGGATAGCGTCGGTTACAGGTTCCGTTATAGTATTCAAATTTGCGTACGTTGACCGCCAAATGCTTTTATCAACGGTTTAGGACCGTTGATAATACAAAGTGCCTAGAAACAGGAAAGAGAACAGATAGATAGAAGACAGATAGCAAGCACACTCACCCGTAAGTAGTTTTAGAGCACAAATTGAATTTACAAGGTTTTACTTATTGAAATAGTAACATACGTGCGCACTCCACAATCGTGAGACAAGCACTGGCGAGCTCGCGGCGAAATGGCTCGCCGTGGCGCATATAGTATGGTTATAGCTATATAGTACTATAACGGTTTAATATTTTAAGGCGCGTACACACGCGTAACGTTACAGTACCCCGGGAAATAGTGTAGGATTTTGCCTAGATGAAGCAAAATCCGTCTACCTCTCTACTAACTAACTTAGCATTTATTCCAACCCATTCACTCACTCATCGTTCATCAACCATTCATTCAGTCTTCGGTCCTTACATGACCTTAGACCCTAACAGACAGAGTGTACATTTATTTAGAGCAATGTAGACTCAAGACAGGAAGTAAGGAATATTGTAATGTAGTGATTACAATACTCTGAGAGGGGTGTTGGTTATGGTAGCAGGGTAATGTAATGTAATATTGTGTAGTTGTAGTCTAGTCTAGTTTAGGTATGTAGGGAAATTGACCGGCATAGCGGTGGGTAGACACCGTTGCAGGACAATACAAGGATGTATGCCCATCCAGTCACGTAGTAGCGTTCCTGGGCAGCAAGGACATACATCAAGGACTCAGGTTTAGCCTGAAATTCGACCAGACGACGAGTAGGCGACGTCAGCCAAACTATATATTAATGACTGCTGGGATAGTGTGTAGGGCACCATCTGCCAACAGCTTAACAAGGAAAGGATAAGTGACTACCGAAGAGCGGTGTGTAGGGCACCGTCTGTCCGGTAGGACCTTAAGGATAGCGTTGTGTCCATCCGGTGAATGTGAAGCATTCCCGGGCAGCAAGGATACACGCTAGGGTAGGATTAAGGGATAGAAATGGACGCCATCATGGAATCAGTGTCCATGAATAGGGTAGGAGTCTAGACTAGCTATAGGTGTTATAAAAGCAATAAGATTGTAAATAAATTAAAATTATGATAGACAACGCAGGGTGTCATTACTAGTGTTGTATGTAAATAGTAGTTATAGTTAGATAATGTAATAGAGATTAGTGTAATGATGTAGTATATTTTTAAATAAAAAAAAATTAAAGAAAAATATGTAAGTGTGCATTGCATAGGAATCGAACCCGCGTTGAACTTAGGCTCAACGGTTCGAATCATATAGTTAGGGTAAGTATGAAGTTATGTAGCTAAGTAGTTTACTATAGTGTAGTATAATTATGTAGTGGAATAAAATTAATAAAACGTTTAGGTTGTTTTATTACATGTATGGCAACCCCTCCCTTCTAAGGGGGGGGCCTCCGCTCAGCAGCGAACATCTATCGGTTGCTAATGATGAAAGATTATGATGATTACGTGTATATAAGTTAATTATAGTGCCAAGTTTAGTTAAATAATATAGTAAATATAAGGTTATGTTTGGTAGTTTATTTGTTTAAAGTCTTTGATATGCCAAGCGCCTAAAGGATTTCCGGACATATCCGCAAGTTCATACACAAGTGGAGACTTCTTAGATATTATCTTGCACTTTATGAATTTAGGAGCTAGCTTCTTATTAAAATGTTTATCCTTATCACTTTGATAAAACGTTCGTTTCCATACTGTATCACCAACGTTAAATTCAGCTTTTCTCCGTCGCAAGTTATACGTTTTACAATTCCGACTGTGAGCTTGTAATAATAATGACTGTACCTTGTCAAAAATCGATGATAATATCCCTAAGTTATCAGCGTAAGAGTCACGTGGTTGATAGATTATATCATCAGACGAATCGCTATCGTTATGTATGTAATGGGAACCACAAGTAACCAGTTCCCGACCGTATACTAGGAATGATGGTGTGTGTTGTGTTACTTCATTAACTGAGTTGTTAATAGCAAACTGGATTTTTGGTATTAGCGTGTCCCAAATGCGATGATCGTCGTGAATAAAACTCGATATTGCAGTCATTATAGTTTTGTTGTAACGTTCAACTGTATTTACATGAGGAGAATATTTTGGTGTAAAGTGTAGTTTAGGTACTTTGTACCTTAATAACATATTTTTTAGTGTTGTACTAATAAATTGTTTGCCATTATCTAGGATAATTGTGGAAGGAATACCATGTACTAAGAAGACATTTTCTTCGAGAATTTTAGTGACAATTTCGGCTGTAGCACGCCTTATAGGGAATAACAGGCAGTATTTACTGAAACAACATGTTACTACTAATATGTAGCAGTTTTGTTTCCTTGTTGAAGTTAGTGGTCCAACGAGATCGACGCTTAAGACTTGAAAAGGCCTAGAGCATTGCTTAGGTCTTCCCATTTCGCCTAACGTAGCATGATTTTGATGTTTATGAGCGATACAGGTGTCACAGGAAGTGATTAATTTTACCACATCTTTATGCATTCCTGGCCAGAAGTATTTTAATGTTAGTCGTTTAAATGTCTTAAAAATACCAAAATGACCAGCAGTGGGGTCTGAATGGTTTTCAATAATTACAGAGTGTCGTAACTCAGCAGGAACGACCTCCTTCCATTCGAACTCCTTAGTGAGTGAGCACTTGCCCTTCGTGAATCTATATAGACGATCGTTTTTAATTAAATAGTTAGGAAAAGATGTTGGGGAGCTTTTGCATCCGTGGTAAATATTAAGGTACCATTGGTCGGTAGTAGTGGCGGTTATAGGACTAGTATCGATAGCGGATATTTGACCGGTACGTGATAATAAGTCTGGGATTATATTGTCTTTACCGCGACGATGTTTTATTTCAAAATTGAAACTAGATAAACGTACACCCCAACGCGCCAAGCGTCCTGTAGGGTTATTTAAGTTAAGGAACCATTTGAGAGCAGAGTGATCCGTGTATACGATGAACTTCATGCCGTTGTCCAAGTAACACCTCCAGTGTTCGATGGCTACTAGGACAGCTAAGGCTTCTCGTTCAGTGATACTATAGTTCTTTTCTTGGGGTGATAAGGCTTTGCTCATATAAGCTATAGGGTGTTCCACACCATTTTTAGTCTGCGTGAGGAGACCACCAACGCCATAATCGCTAGCGTCGGTATGTACTTCAAATGGTAAGTTGAAGTCCGGACAAGAAAGTATTGGTGCTGAAACGAGGCACTCTTTAAGTTTCTGGAAGGACCCTTCCGCTTCGACGGACCAGGAAAAGGGTGCAGCCTTTTTACCAGTAGTGGTGAGTTTATGTAATGGACCAGCGATTGTGCTAAATTGCGGTACAAATCTACGATACCACGATGCCGTACCTAGGAATCTTTTTACTTCTTTTTTGTTTGTGGGAGTAGGAAAGTTTAGAATAGCTTCTACCTTGGAAGGGTCGACATGTAAGCCGTTTGAATCAATTACGTAGCCGAGGTATTTCAATTCGTCACGAAAAAACATTGACTTCTTAAAATTAATGGTTAAGTTTGCAATTTTTAGTTTTTTATATACCTTGAGGAGCAAGGAGATATGTGATTCAAAGTCTTTTGACACTATGATGACGTCATCTACGAAAACGAAGACCGAATTTTCGAACTCTGGTCCACTAAATAGTGTATCCACTAGTCGTTGCTGAGTGGCTGGTGCGTTGGTTAAACCGAAGGCCATAGTGACGAACCTATAAGTTCCGCGATTGGGAATATAAAAAGCAGTCTTGTCTCGATCAGATTCCACGATAGGAATTTGCCAGAAAGACTTGGAAAGATCGATGCTACTCAGGTAGTGGGCATCCTTTAGATTGTCTAGAATCTCGGAGATATACGGCAATTTATAGGCATCTTTTTTTGTTACCGAGTTTAACTTACGGCTGTCAAGACAAAATCGTAATTTACCATCTTTTTTCGGCGTTAGCAGTACCGGAGAAGACCATGGACTTTCGCATGACTCCACCACGCCTAGTTGTAGCATTTCATCTAATTCTTCACTTAGTATACGTCGTTTTTCGGGAGACAGTCTATAATACCTTTGCCTAATTGGTTGCGCGGTACCAGTATCGATGCGATGAGTAACCAACTGTGTACGACCTAATCCGTGTTTTTCAGCAGAAATATTTTCAAATTGCTCGATAATGTTATCGGCAGTTACCTGCTGTGCGTGTGTCAATTCAGAATAGGACCGTAAGGCATCGTTCTTTTCCGAAATAATATTTACGAGTGTGGAATCGTTATAGTTATTAAAGGATATAGAATTAATAAAATGTGGAAATAATTTAAATTTTGACCAAAAATCTACACCAAGTATTAGTGGTGACGTAACAGTAGGTATCACGTACGCTTTTAAGATATGAAATTGGTTCTCGAAGGAAACCGGTAAATTGATGTAACCTATAGCCTGCATGGTTTGACCACCAGCGGCTGCAAAGGATTTCCCTGCGACAAGTTTTTGTAGTTCAAAACCTGTTGCTAATAGTTGCAAGTGCGAATAGTTGCCGAGTATAGTTATTGCCGAACCTGAATCTAGTAGTCCGCATAAAGATTGATTATTCACCCGTACCGTGGCATACGGTCGAATATCCTTAGTAGGCTTCTTGTTAAGGATTGAAGCAATTGAATAGCTATTTAGGTAAAGTTTTAAGGTTAGCAACCAGCGTTGCCAGTCCTCCTTATCAAAGTTTGTAGAATTAGTAGTAGTAATAGCATTGCCACAATCCTCACTTATTAGTTTTTTTGGTTGGAATTGCATTTAGGACAATCCGGGGTCTTATAATTTTTTTTCCCGCATTTAAAGCAAATTACGAAACGTTCGGCTTTACATTCCGATAAGGGATGGTCTTGAGTGCGACAACGCGGACAAAAGACGCGCCTATAATTTGTTTGGGAGTTTGTTATAGCCGCAACATGGGCCTTACCTTGCCCCCCATATTGAGATATGTTCCGGTTATTATTATTTCCCGCGTTAGGGTTGTGAGCACTGTTACTACGATTGTCTGCATTATAATTATAACTCTTGGAGTAATTACTAGTGTTAGGAATGTTACGATCATTGTACCTGGTATAACTATTCTTTTGTGGATAAGACATATTATAGTTCGTTCTAGTATCGACCTTCTTATAAGCTAGATCCGGTGCTAGCGTATCCGCCGTAAGGCGTGGAGGTTCGCGGAACTGTGACGTCATACACTGAATGTTCTCATAATTACAACAAATAGTCCTCAATTTGTCTATAGTGGTTATTTCCGAGACTGCAGAGGCTAGGGTATTGGAATAACAGGGTTTAATGTTGTGTAGTAGTATATCAAGCTTTTCCCGTTCCGGTAATTGATTAGACAATCTTGAAAACAATTCTGACATAATTGCAATATATATAGTTATATTTTCTGTTCCCCCTTGAGTACGGTTACGTATTTCCGTCATCAGGCGGTAATCGTAGTCGTAAGTACTAAAATCGCGCTTCAACAAGGATACCAACTCATTCCATGTATTAATTGTACTTTTAACGCTACGGTACCAATGCAACGCGTTATCAGTAAACAGCTCGGACGCATACCGCAATAACCGGTCCGAGTTAATACCTCTTGACTCGCTGAGTTCACTTATGCGCTGCACAAAGGCGTGCACGCATGATTTGCCATTAAATTTTATTTTAAGTAATTCTGTGATATGCGCATGATCGCAGTTAGATGAATGAGATATAGGTACTACTAATGATGTAGTATCATCATTAGCGGAACTAGGTTCGGTTGCAGCGCTTTGCTTCTTCCCGTACTTATCTTCCAATTTAGTAAAACTGGTAAATAAACTATTAAATGTTTTTATCGCAGACTGTACCTGTTGGTTGAAGTCAGTGGACTCCACTGTGCGTATTCTTTTAATTCTGTGGTAGATATGATTTAATAAAGCTCTCGTACGTTCGAATAAGCTAACGTCGATTTTAGTCTCAAGATTTTTGAGTTTGGGCTCAAGATCCTTGATCGAGATCGCGACCCCTTCCAGATCCGACTTAAGGTCGATGCCAGACTCGTATATTTCCAATGGTGATACCAATGGTGATAGTTTATTGAGTTGCTTGCGCAATTCTAACACTGTAGTACCGGGTTCTATTCCACGTATTAACAGTTCGTAAGATAATTCTTGTTTGTTAAGTAAAAAGTACTTAATTGGGTAAGTGTCCATTTTAGTGTTTAAAATTCAAGATAATAAGTATAAGGTAGTTCCTCTAGTTAGTTTTTATAGTTTAAAATTGATAGATACTTGAATAAGATATATAGATATAGGACGCTAAAGTTTATTTAAAAGTGACTAAGTTATAATTTAGTTGAAGGTAGTTTAGTGTAACAGAAAAATAATAAAAAAAATAAAAAAAATATGTACGCTTGCCAGCGCAAGTACGCACGTAGATTTACTACAAATCTATTACACTGTGTAGTAATAAGTGTAAGATGTATGTGTAGTAAGTGTAGCACACGAGATGATAATAAGTTGGTATGGTGGTACTACTTTTTCCATCAACCGCCTCTTACGGGACCCACTGGATGTGATGGGATGGCCCTATTCTAACCCGGGAACCATACGGGGATCCAGATTATAGAAATACTGCTACAAAAGAAACTACTACGGGGTGTTTGTGCTAGCCGTACAAGGTGTAAAAGAAAAAAAAAAAAATTGTCCGCGACCGTTACAATACACAAAAGAAAGTACAAAAAGAACCGTCACCAAAAACCCGCGACGAAACCTGACCGCGAACTCAGTGATAGCAGGAGAAAGTCAGAAAGAAAGAAAGAAAAGCGAAGAAAAACCGTTATAACCGCGTTAAGGCGCCACTGTCGCGTAGCGGGGATAGTGGCCCTACGAAATAAAGAAAACAAGAACTAAGAATAAAGAATTATATTTACAAAGAAGGCACAGGCTAGAGAGCAAGGGTCGTGAGTAGGCTAACGGTTTTTCCGAGGTACGCGCACTGAGAATCGGTCAGGTTCCCCTTCTAAGTGAGGTGAACTTATCAGAGTCGTCGTAGCAGAAGCAGCACGGTGACGGCACGGCGCGACAGCACCAGGCGCAGCACGGCGCAGCAGTTCCAAGGTCGACCAGCTTAGCAGCTGGTCCGGCAGTGGACAGGCTCAGCAGCCGTCCTCAAGCTCGACCGGTAGGGGTCGACAGCAGCTTGCGTCCGACGCCTCGTGCAAGGGAGTTCGTAGTGGAACTCGTAGGTAGGACCTCGTAGATAGGACCTCGTAGATAGGACCTCGTAGGTAGGACCTCGTCGGTAGGACCTCGTAGGTAGGACCTCGTAAGTAGGACCTCGTAGGTAGGACCTCGTAGGTAGGACCTCGTAGGTAGGACCTCGTAGGTAGGACCTCGTAGGTAGGACCTCGTAGGTAGGACCCTGGAACCCACGGAAAGACACCGTCAGGTCCAGCCCGTGTGTCATAACCGTCCGCCGACCACAGAAGACACCTCAGCCTATTCAGTCCAGTCGAGGGTCTTGGCAGACGGTTATGCTACATTAATCGGTCGGACAGATAAAGAAGAAACAGTAAGATTACAGTATAAGGCAGAATAAGGACAGAGAAATACAAGAAAGATGATATTGTAGAATAGTAGGGATAGCGTCGGTTACAGGTTCCGTTATAGTATTCAAATTTGCGTACGTTGACCGCCAAATGCTTTTATCAACGGTTTAGGACCGTTGATAATACAAAGTGCCTAGAAACAGGAAAGAGAACAGATAGATAGAAGACAGATAGCAAGCACACTCACCCGTAAGTAGTTTTAGAGCACAAATTGAATTTACAAGGTTTTACTTATTGAAATAGTAACATACGTGCGCACTCCACAATCGTGAGACAAGCACTGGCGAGCTCGCGGCGAAATGGCTCGCCGTGGCGCATATAGTATGGTTATAGCTATATAGTACTATAACGGTTTAATATTTTAAGGCGCGTACACACGCGTAACGTTACACTAGCTTTCGAATGACGTGTGAAGTCCGCCAACTCGCACTTGACCAGCGTGGTGGACTATGGCCTAAGCTCCCTCATCATGAAGGGAGGCCCGTGCCCAACAGTGGGACATAAACAAAGGCTGGTATTATTATGGGGGGTAATAAAAAAACCGGTCAAGTGCGAGTCGGACTCGCGCACCAATGGTTCCATATCATTTTTGGACGTATTAAAGTAATTTTACTATTCATGTAACACGCACTCAGATAGCGCAAAACCAAGTCAGTCTACATAATGTTGTCTTTTACTTACGCGAATATTACACATTGAAATCAAACTACTTTTATGGATTTTATCGCGATTTATTTTTTGATTTTACTATCCCGACATTTCGAATGCTTTGCAGCACCCATGGTCACGGGAGGACTGAGATGTTGAACGTCCTTATGTCACAATTATGCCAGTGTACCCTCAGGTCTTCTTAGTTATTATTGTTGGTCCGATCTACGCAGTAAGAGCTTACAGTATCTTGAGGCCGTGCAGTGTTTTGATTGACATTGGATTTAATTATATTTATCACAGGATGCCAGGCCGGTGGTAACACCCAACCATCTTCTCTATTGAAATTAGGATGTTTTTTGATTTCAATAGCCTCACGAACCATCCTAGGTAGGAATCGGTGTTCTTTTGCGACGATTTGAGGTTTATCAAATCTAATATAATGGTGGGTGCGATCCTGAACGTGTTCACATACTGCAGACTTCGTACAGCGTCGGTGTTTCACATCAGCTATGTGTTCTTT
The DNA here is from genome assembly GCA_911728495.1 of Furcula furcula. Lineage (NCBI taxonomy): Eukaryota > Metazoa > Arthropoda > Insecta > Lepidoptera > Notodontidae > Furcula > Furcula furcula. The sequence goes on along the minus strand of OU452245.1, from coordinate 30,480,699 downwards.
AACGCGAGTTTTTATTGCACGCTTTGTTTGCCCAATGTAGGAGAGCCCACAGTCACAATCGAGTTTATAAACTCCTGCATCTTGTAGAGGTATAGGGCACTTGACAGGTGGTAAATACTCACTAATCTTCCTTGGTGGCTTAAAATAAGTTTTGATCGAAGCTCGCTTTAAGATGTAGCCAATCTTGTCTGTAACCCCTCTAACATATGGTAGAACAGCAGGCTGACGCTCGACAGTGGCTGGTTTGACACGTTCACTATGACGGCGGCGCGGGACTCGGAGCTTGTTGTCATGCAGTACTTGCTTGACATGTTGCAGCTCAGCGCTCAGATGGTCATCATCACAGATTCCGCGTGCTCTCTGAAACAAAGATTTTCCGACAGTAGCTAACTGTGTTGGGTGATGGTGAGACTCACCATTCAAGTACCTATCTGTATGGGTTGGTTTTCTGTACACAGTATGGCCCAAGGTGTTATCAGGATTACGTATTACTAATACATCTAAGAAAGCTAGTGAGTTATTTGATTCCAACTCCATTGTGAATTGAATTTTTGGATTGATGGAGTTAAGATGATTTAGGAATACAGTTATTTTTTCAGATGGCAGTATTGTGAAAGTGTCATCTACATACTACTTGTAGAATCACGGAGTAACAAAATGGAGTAGTCAAATCAAAAAATAAACCGCGATAAAATCCGTAAAAGTAGTTTGATACCAAGTCAGTTTATCGAGGTTTTATAGGAGTACTAAAAAACTGTACCTACTACCTACTTAAAAAGATCATTTTATTTTTACTGTAAACTATCCATAAATTATTTCAGATGTTTTCCTCTACAAACTTCGGAGATACGCGGGGAACAGTTTTTTTTGTCATTTTTTTATTATCAGCCTAAAACTACGTAACATAAACCAAATAAAAAATAAATAATAAAAATAGTTTAAAAATAAAATAGTTAAAAATAAAATTTTAAAAATAAAATACGGTTCAACTACTAATTACGGTAAACCATTGCTTATTAATGCCACGTTTTCTAATCCATTTAAATTGTTAAAACATTGTACAAATATCGTCTTTTACAATACGCCGGAGCGGCATCTCTGAATCTGTCCCACACCGGTCCCTATCATAAAACATTGCACGTATGAAAGTTTTCTAACTATTATCTATCATTCATTAGTTGATATTATTATTTTCAACTGAATGAGGATTTCTTAAATTAAAAATATCACTAAGCTATCGTTGAATAAATTTATCAAATATGCCAGCAAATAAACATGCTCCTTAGAATGAACATTGTCCAAAATTAAAGATTTTGTTCTCATTACTCCAATAGTCTCCCACTCCGTGACGACAGTAACTGTAAATTCAGTCAGTGGTTTTATTAATTTATTTCTCGATACTAACGAAATTCAATTAAAATAGTGCAGGGCGACAAAGCTGAAATTTTAAGTGTTCTGTGAATTTGAATGCCGTATAGTCGTTCACTGCTTGAATTGAATCACTCGAGTTTGGCGCGCAGCCTTCTCGCGTTCGGGTTTGTTCGGCTGAACTCGGCGTCTGTCGGCAGCCGGACAGCAAAAAATATTTTAAGTGAAAATGGATAATTTGACATTATGTTCAATGATAATGTTAATTTTATGTAACATATATTTTTAATGGTTGAAAGTTATATTGATCGCCACTATACATACCATCTTTGGACGTATTAAGGTAATTTATTAAGTATTAATACTCATGTAACACCTCAGGTAGCAAAAAAAAAACAAACCGCAAAACTAAGTTTGTTAGTCGAGGTTTTTTTAGGATTACTAAAAAACTGTACTATTTAGAAAGATCATTTTATTTTTCCTGTAAAATACAGATAGACATGGTATTACGCATAATTGTTTCAAATTTTTCCCTCCACCAACTTCGGAGATAAGGGGGGGGGGGGTATTCTTTTTGACATTTTTGATTATCGGCCAAAAACTACGTGACATAAACCAAAATAAAATCTGTTTTGAGATGTACAAATGAAGCCCTTTCATATGATACCCCACTCGATATAGTAGTCTCACTTTGAAATTTTGATGACACATTTTGACTATCATTAAAAAAAACTAAAAGGGTAAAAACATCTAAAACTGTTCCAAGTTTCAAATCGATAGCGTCAGCGGTTCCTGAAATATATAGGTGTGACAGACAGACAGACAGACGAAGTCTCACCATAAGGGTTCCTTTTTTACCTTTTAGGTATGGAAAAATGGATACTGATCACTTTGAATATTACCCGTGAGGACTGCGTTATGATCCAATACTAGTTAAAAACAAATACTTGTAAATGTTTCCGTAGAGCTGAACAAATTAAATATGCTCGTTGCAATTTTATCAGTTCTTTTGAAGTTTGAAGCCGCTATCTCTCCAACATTCGTTTGACTCTCAATTTATGTGACAATACTCTCCAAGATATCCTTTTCGTGGTAAGTGTACTGCTAAAACTTGCATCAATATTGCTCTCGATGTTGTTCAGTGCATCGCTCTCCGGGGATCGCAGCACTTGTTTACATTCATCTTTAATCAGATTCCGAACGTACTCGTAGCTCGTTGACTGTGGTGTACAACAATATAGCATTTGCGAAATTGGATATGCAAATAATCGTAAAGTGTAAAGATAGACACGTAAAAAGCACGCTAAATAACAATGCGTATGGCATTAGCACTCGTGATATGTGAAAGGAGTTAGTATTCTCACTCAACCCTCTGCTTACCCCGTAACAGAATTGTTTAAGACAGAGAACTAGAGCGTCAAACAGTTACAAAACATAAGCACAAATATAGAGAAAGCTGCCATTATGACATGGAATAATTATACCGATGGAGAACAAACGGAATACTAATTGGATCATGGTGATAAAAATACCAAGAAAGATTTTTTTATAGCATCGTAAGACGGCATCCACCTTTAAAATACAAAAGGCTTCATAATTAGCAATGGGATAAAAGTGTTTTATCCGGCGGACCGTGAAATACTTAGGGGGTATTGCGTAACTTCTGACAGAAACTGGTTCAAATCTTTAATTTACAATCAATATACTTAATAAACAGGTTACTTTTGAGTTGCAACAATCTCTCATAGCAATTAAGACTGCAGCTTAAATGTTTGCAATCAATATAAACTATTTTAAGCTCTCAACGGCCGATGATTCAGAATGATTAAGAAATTTAAGATTAGTAAATTTAAATGTTAAAGAAATTTAAGAAATAATGCTCACGTAGATTTTGTTAAAACACCATAATTATGATCTTCAACAAAAAAATCCCAGCTGCATTACTTTATACCAAATCCATAAAAAAAACACCGTGAAGCTGATAGATCTAGATTCACCAAATACTTTACGTTGATTGAGCAATTAAACCCGCAACGCGAGTTACCGTACAATGCCTACACGTCACCCATAATCGTGATCGTACAATTATTACACAACTATGTATTTTCGCTGTACACCGTGTAAATTAAATACTTTGCATGGTGTTCGCATCTTAATCTTCGTATATAAAGTCGCGTGCCTGTGAATGATATTAATTGCAGTTTCCGAACTAAGCAACGCTTTGCCTGTCTTGTTTATGCCGAAAAACTTTAATATTAACTTAATAGTAGCCTTATAAATGACAACCATACGTATTAAGTGCTTAAAAAATGTTGTTTCAGTCATAAAAGAAATCATTAATTCATCCATATTTATATCCGGTGCTAAAACTGGAATTATCAAATGTAATTATTTCATATTCCTTTCTTCATTATTATGTAGGTATTACTAAGTTCTGTGACGAAATTTCTGTGACGCAGACGGTATAAAACTGCCAGCTATTATTATTTTCCCTTTTAACCATCTTTAGTACAAGCTTTACACTACTTCCGCAAAATTAAACTAACCTATCATTTTTGAACGTCTGATATGATAAATGGGTAATAATGAAAACATCAAAACCAAGTAAACTCCAAAATCCAGTACTCAACAAGAAACCAGAACAAGGTCGCTCCGACCCATTTCCAGGTCAGACAACAGCCCAAAGAATAGGCTTTATTACCTGCAGTACGTTCGGTTCATTAACGACAACTGTTTCATAACTCAGCGGAATCTCTTCATAACTCACCAACTATGCCCATTGTCTAGATTTCTGGATGTAATTTAAGGATTTCGAGTGAACCGTTTATATGTTTATGTTATATTTGTATCACTTTTGTTTGTATTTCCTCGTAATGTGAGAAGTAATCAACTCGAGACATTTCCCAACCACTTTTGCTGTTGAAACCCAATAACAAATTGTTATTACTATATGTAAGTGCTAGACTTTAATCCCAAGGTAAGCGGCACGGCGATACGATTCGATGATGGTTAAGGAAACCACCAGCCTATGGAAAAACCCTGTTCACTTTCTTAGTCTTTAAGATACCCACACCATACCTGATAATAATATCTAAATCATGTCTAAATAATATAAAAGAAAATATTCGCATTTGTCTATTCACTTACACTTGTACTTCTTTTCATTTAAAGTACACCATTAATTGCTATGCGGTTTTCATTTTCATTTAGAAAATGTATCCCGGAAGGCTAGGTACAACTATAATTATAATAAATAGGAATATTAAGACTTTGATGGTTTAAAACACTAACTGCTGCACCCACAAACGTCAATTGTAGTCAGTGATCTGAATTATTTTTTTGAAATCGGATTACTTCGACACTTAAAGCCAATTAATACTTAATACGCAGATAGTGAGTAGACATATCAATTATCTCGTATTCAATCATCGACAATAATAAAAATTATCTTATTATATAAAAGAGTAGACAAAAACCCACTCATCACGAAATCTCAGAAACTACAAGTGCTAGGAGTCTCAAACTTTGCATGGGGGTTCCTTTTAAGACGTAGGTGCTCACTAAGAACCGATTTTGCGAAATTCAACCTCTAAGGGGGTCAAATAGGGGGGCAAAGTTTGTATGGGAGAACGCGATTCCTTGGTCCTATTGACTTGAAATTTTGCACAGACATTCGTTAAGAAAATTAATTGAATTAGTATTTCATATTTTTTATAATTTATCCCTTTACAGGGTAAAAAAGAAGTATTATTACTCAACCGATGGCGGTACAAATATATTACCACAATAAGATACGATAATTCGAAAGATAAAATAGAAGTTCCTTGGCCAAGTGGTTACGGAAGCGTCCTCTAAGTGTGGACTGTCCGGGTTCGCTACCCGTGTGCGGATTTTTTTTTTGTATTTTTAAACTTTGTTTTGATTTTTTTAAGATTCGATGTTTTAAATATTTAACTCATATTAACTCCGGCACTTTTTATCTCTAATATATTTTTATATTTAATACTTTTTTTAAATTTAAAATCATGCATACGTAGTAACTTCTCTCTAATGTTATGATTTAGTTATTAGTGGAAACTTAATTGATTTTTATGTACTATTGGATCTTATATTTAGTAATAAGTGGTATCATTTGTTTGTTTCCCAAATATAACAAAATAAAATAATGAAAATATATTTTCAAAATGTCTGTTTGGGTAGGAATACAATATGCACCTATTGTACGTATGATATAAAAAAAGCCAAAACTTTATTGGAATTATTGTCTGTCTGTCAGTCAGGGTTTTTTCTATAGGTTGGCTGGTGTTGGGGACCAACGACGTCAAAGTATCTTTACATAGTGTGAAACAAAGTCGCTATCCGAGTCTGTCTATATCCGATAACACCTCCTAAACCACGCTGCGATTTTCACCATCGGTTAGATAATTTTTCATTGAAGGTTTTAAGTTTTATCTAAGTAAATAAACTTACATAGCTTACATTGACAAAAGAAAACAAAAGAGATACATAATTAACAATCAAGTACTAGAGAATTTCATTAATTCCATATATTATAAAGTAGGTAAATATCCGGGATATAATATACCCGCCCCCCGGCGGCGGACTCAAAGGCAATGCACTGAGGGGCAGCTGATGCAGATCCCACCGGAGAACCCCCTCTCATGTGCCAATGTGACAGCCACGAGAGTTTTAGTGGGTAAGAATCCCCCACAGGATCCCGGGGACATATTAAACGTGCCCCCCACCACCCCTTTAACTGTGACAACGGTGACAGATTCCCGGGGGGCTATAATGCGCCCCCGGCAGCGGCTTCTAAGGCCCTTGCCTTGCACTGAGTGGGTGAGTGAGTGAGTGTGTGAGTGGGTGAGTGGGCGAGTGGGCGAGCGGGCGAGTGGGTGAGTGAGTGAGTGTGTGAGTGGTTCTGTGTGGTTCTGTGTGGTTCGGTGTGGTTCGGTGTGGTTCGGTGTGGTTCGGTGTGGTTCAGTGTGGTACGGTGTGGTACGGTGTGGCACGGTGTGGTACGGTGTGGTACGGTGTGGTACGGTGTGGCACGGTGTGGTACGGTGTGGCACGGTGTGGCACGGTGTGGCACGGTGTGGTACGGTGTGGTACGGTGTGGTACGGTGTGGTACGGTGTGGTACGGTGTGGTACGGTGTGGTACGGTGTGGTACGGTGTGGTACGGTGTGGTACGGTGTGGTACGGTGTGGTACGGTGTGGTACGGTGTGGTACGGTGTGGTACGGTGTGGTACGGTGTGGTACGGTGTGGTACGGTGTGGTACGGTGTGGTACGGTGTGGTACGGTGTGGTACGGTGTGGTACGGTGTGGTACGGTGTGGTACGGTGTGGTACGGTGTGGTACGGTGTGGTACGGTGTGGTACGGTGTGGTACGGTGTGGTACGGTGTGGTACGGTGTGGTACGGTGTGGTACGGTGTGGTACGGTGTGGTACGGTGTGGTACGGTGTGGTACGGTGTGGTACGGTGTGGTACGGTGTGGTAGTCGGACTGACCGGGACTGGCCGGGACTGACTCGGATTCAGCCAGTCCGAGTCAGTCAGTCAGGGACACCTGGTGCAGATCCCACCCGAGAACCCAGGTTTCCCTCATGTGCCGATGTGATAGCCACGGGAGTTTTAGTGGGTAAGAATCCCAAATATTGATTGAATATATATCCCAAAGATGATTTACAAGTTTATATCTCTTGTAAACCCACTGAAGTTGGGGAGGCCATAGATAAGTTAAATGCTGATCTTTCCAATGTAGCTTTGTGGTCTAAAAATAACTGCCTTATTCTGAACCCAGATAAAACCAAATACATTGTTTTTGGCAGCCCATTACAGCAGTCAGTGGTAGATTCTGCAGGCGCTGTCACTATCATGGACAAGCCTGTAGAGAGAGTATATGAAGCTCGCAATCTAGGTCTGAATATGGATTGTAACTTGAGGTTCGAGAGGCATGTTGCTGAGTTGATAAAAAATTGTTTTTACAAACTAAAAGTTTTGTATAGAATGCGACCCTATCTGAAGGAGAGGGTACGGATACAGCTCGTGGAATCGCTAATTCTATCTAAATTAAACTATACTGACTCTGTCTATGGTCCAAGGCTTTTAGCTAGAACTAAAAGACTTATCCAAAGGGTTCAGAATGCGTGTGCACGGTTTTGTTTCAACATACCGCGAAGAGGCCACGTCACACCTTATTTGAATGAACGCCTTATTTTAAAGATGAGACACAGACGTAAGCTTCATCTGGCTTGCCTCCTTTTCGGTGTCTTGAAGCACAAAATGCCTACTTATCTTTATGATAAGCTTAAGTTCTTGACCGCACGTAGGCAGTGTTCTGCTTTGCTTGCTACCCAGCGACATTCCACTGCTGCTTTTAGGGGGAGTTTCCGCTACGCTGCATCAAAGTGTTGGAATAATATTCCCCCCCCTATACGCAACCTGAAAAATTTGGATAGTTTTAGGACTAACTTGAAAACTTTCATGTTCGACCAACAGCAAAAACAGGAACTACTACAACATGACATAAGTGTCATTTAACCTGTTGGCTAGTTATACCTTATTGGAAATAATGATCTCTTACGTTTCGTTTTTCTTTTCGGATTTATTGCCCTCTGGCCGTGAGTGGAATTGCTTCTTTCGCTGGACACCAATTTAATTTCCTTTACATAGTAATGGCACTTTGGGATTAGACTTTGCAAAAGCCTCTTTCTCATATTTTTTTTCGTTAGTTAATATACGTTGAGTACCTAGTTAAGTAAACTTGTTGAGTGAAATCAATACAGAACACTATTCCGTAATCACTCATGTTATTTTGGTATGTGTTTTGAACAATCCACAGAGTACAATAAACTGTCAACCTGATCTGTCAACTTTATAGAATGGACAATATTATGTTTTATCAATACCGTATTCCATAGACGTAAAATAATTTTATTTTTTTCTTTGTATGTGGTGTCGGTTATGGACTTAGAGGAGATACCACTGGAGAGAGCATGATGCGCTAACCCCTCTGCCAACATTTTTGTTCATATGTTCAGGTCATTCTTTATTTGTGTGCGTATCTTTTTGAATGTGTTGCGAGTTTATTATAGTGTGGGTATGCGTGAAATTGTATCTGTGTGTGTTTACTTCGCCTCCCGTACCCCGCAAAAGTGCCACGAAAAATTTGTTCGGGGAATCGACGCGATACTAGCTCCATTATAATTACTCTGAGGTTATGGATTAATTTTTTATGTTAATTTATGTTATATCAAAGCGGGAACCGTAGACGATATTCAACAGCATTTACCTTGCATACGTATTACCTGTAACGTTGATTTATGTGGTGATGATTTTCATATAATTGTCTATGATACTCGTTACCGGTAAAAAAATGTTGGGTTCGTTAAATTAAGTTACCGTTAACAGTTACTCCAGGTACCTATTTAGAGCTTCTGAATGTACCACAGACGTAGTAATAAATCAAATAATAATAAAAAAAAAACAATGTATCATTTAGGTTTTCTTATGTAATTCACTGCTTTTACTATAATCTGTTCCTGTGATCTGTTCTGTTTTTTTATTTCTGTTTGTATGTGTGTGTACATAGACGTCGTAGTTAACGTGACGTCACCCAAAAGGTCCTAGCGGAAGACCAGCGCTGGTTGTCCGCAGCCAGCATATTGCTGAGTTAGGACCTTTTTGTGACATGTCTGATAATTGTACTTTGTTTTACTGTTTTGTTATTCGTGTGTGTTGTGCGTGTCACAAATAAATGTTTTTCTTCTTTCTTCTTTTCTTCTTCTTCTTCTTCAAATACCCAGTTTAACTTCCCCACGGGATCCCGGGGACATATTGGATGTTTCCCCCGCTACTCCCTTAAACTGTGACAACGGTGACAAATTCCCGGAGGGCTATAATGGGCCCCCGGCAGCGGCTTCAAAGGCCCTTGCCTTGCACTGAGGGGTACACGGTGCACACTCTTTTGTGTGGACAGCCGTGGGGGACACATACTGCAGTCGATCGCCCGCAGGATCCTGGGGCCTATTGGAGGTTTCCCCTGCGATCCCCGTATCTTTGAGCACGATGATAGTTTCCCGGGTGGCTTTATTGTGCCCTCCGGTGGCGGGCTCAAAGACAAGCCAAGGTCCTACTTATGTACTAATTTAACAGCCGTTGGGGGTTTAGTGTATTAGAATCCTACATAACCCGGTTGACCGCCAACAGGGTCCCGGGGACCAATTGAAGGCTTCCCCCGTGACCCCTGTAACCGTGAGCACGGTGAAAAGTTCCCAGGTGGCTTTATTGTGCTCCCCGGTGGCGGGGTCAAAGGCAAGCCACGAGGGTATAATGTTGCAGATCCCACCGGATAGCCCAAGAAGGGTTTCTTATGTGCTGATTGCACGGCCGTTGGGGCTTTAGTTTATAAGAAACCTACATACCCGGTTGACCAGCAACAGGGTCCCGTAAATCCCATTAAAGGTTTCCCCGTGATCCCTATAACCGTGAGCACCATGACAAGTTCCCGGGGAACTATAATGTGTCTCTCCGGCGGGGGATTCAAAGTCAAGGCACTGAGTGGTATCAGCTGGTGCAGATCCCGACAGATAGCCCAGGTCCGCCCTCTAATGTGCCGACTGTACCTCTTTTAGTGGGTAAGAATTCCCCGGTTGACCCCCGTTTACGTCTTAACGATGAAACAGAACAAGGAAGCCTGTATTGCTTCCATAAATTGGTTTCAAAGAAATGGTGTCCTTAATCCACCCAAATTGTGCACCCGTACACGTCTGCAGTTTCTAAAATTATAAATACAATTAACAAATCACAAGCTCAGAGATTCAACGTAGCAGGCTTAAACCTAAGCGTTGAGTACTTTGCCCATGGACAGGCAGCTATACGTAGCCCTTTCACGCGTCACTTCTATACAAAATTTGTTCATATTGCGATACGAAAAGTCAGCTACAAACTGATAAATAATTCCAAGAAATTCTATAATCAAAGGCAGTAGCTTTAAATTATTCACTTCTTTTCTTTTCTCAATTACACCCGTGCGAAGCCGGGGCGGGTCACTAGTATATAGATAAACGGCTCTGACAGTCGAAATAAGATTTAAAAAATAGACATATTTAGAATTAAAGTTAATTGGCGTTTGTGAGTGCGGCAGTAAGTCTGCAGCATAAGTCTTTGATCTTAAATATTATAACGTCGAATAGAACACCAGATCCACACTTCTGGTAATGAGTGCACAAATAGTTCTCAAAACATTAAAAAATCGCATAAAACTCCTTCCAATGTTTTTAAAAGCATACAAGCACTATGTAATCAAATCGAAAACTCTTCATGTTGTTGTTGTATGAATAATGTAAACCTAAAGATGCAGAGGAAAATAGTACCAAATGCATTCATAAACACCCCAACTAGGCCCCAAGACGGCCAACTTTTAAAATGCAAATAGAGGAATGGATGAACACCAGAAGTGCTCCATAAGGGACGACTAGCACGTATTAGTTGGGGAATATTCATGCGTCTAACAAGTTGCCACACTTCGCGACGACTTTCGAGAACTCCATCGAGTTGGCACTTCGAGTTTCTTGCGAGCTTTTTTCGCTAAGCTTTGAATACGTAGGAGTACTTCTGCATTAAACATTTTTAAAAGAATATTGGGACCGCTTGGTAGATGAATAAGTTGGGACGGTAAGAGATAAAAAAGTAAAGTAATATTTTTAAAATGCCATAATTACCATAGTGAGGTCACTGCGTTAGTGTTAAGTATTTGACTTGTGTAGGTAATAGTGGAATCACACGGGTGACAGCGGGTCATTCACAACATTTAGGTTTTTGGACAAAATAAAGTACTTACCTGAACTACTTAGTAAAACAATAATGACCTACAGACGACGGACAGCTTAAATCGATGGATTTAGAACTTCCATTGATAGAACATTTAGGAGAGAAAAGGAAAAATGTTCTGTCACAACTGGCTTGAATATAGAATACCTTAAGCCTCTTCATTAGTAGAAAATAAGACAAACCACGATATACACGATGTGTTTTTGAAGTCTTCATTTTTGTTTTAGCAATATTAAATTCTGACACAATGATGTTTCTATTCGGCATTGTTGTTTGCCCGAACAACGACAAATTGCGAGACAAATGCGATCACGCTATTAAAGAATCGTCGCAAATAGCGATAAATAATCCCAGCATGTCTATTAGTACATCCAAATAATAACTCCAAAACCATTCCGTGCCATTGTTACCATTTAACCCCGAGAGCCGTAAATCTAAGCGTCCGACTCCCGCTAAACAAATTACTCGTAAAGCTATTGTGAGAGCCGATCGGAACTGCGGATAAGTCCGCCAAGTTTCGCCCAACTCCGGCCCAAGCCCGGCCAAATGCGGCCAAGTTTACGACGGGATCGTCCCCTGCACGCCCCCAGCATTCTGTTGCCGCGGAACTTTAATTGCCAAGAAAGCAAGGGAGGTGTGGGTCAAGTGATACCATTTGACACGACTCGTGGTCAGATGGCCCAACTTGCAGTTGGTAAGAGGAGCCTAGTTACAAGGTGTAGTGATTGCAGCCGTTCATTATGATTGGTTGTTTGTTCCTTCCGACTTCTAATTGAGTTGGGTCGTGTTCTGTTTACCGTTATCGATATCTTGTGTGGAGAACAGTTTTCCTTTGAACATATTGTGAGTATAATAAGGGGTTATATAGCTCCATCGTTTTGAATTTTCCTATAGAGCGTCCAACCTTTTATTTTCTTTTTGACAGCACCAATAGAACGTAACTGCGTCATGTTACGCAAAAGTTCTTTGTTTTGGTGAACTTTTGCGTAACATGACGCAGTTACGTTCTATTGGTGCTGTCAAAAAGAAAATAAACGGTTGGATCTATTATAGTTGTTACTTGTAAGTCGAAAAATACTTTACGATCTTTGCTTATTAACAACTAGCAGTAGCCCGCGGCTTCGCCCGCGTTTACTTTGTAACTCAAACGTGTTTTGAATTGTGGATCGACGTTTTTTTAAATATTGTTTGCACTAATGTTGTCTTTTATTTACGCGAATGCTACACATTGAAATCAAACTACTTTTACGGAATTAATCGCGGTTTATTTTAGGTTTTACTATCCCGACGTTCCGAATGCTTAGCAGCACCCATGGTCACGGGAGGACTGTAATGTTGAACGTCCTTATGTCACAATTACGCCGGTGTACTCTCAGGTCTTCTTAGTTATTATTGTTGCTCCGATCTTCGGACGATCGATTTCAATATTGTTCACACTTTTACTAACCCTGATCTAAGTATCAAGTATTTAGCCTGTATTTTTGTGTAAGCTATCATAGATCCCATTTCTTAAATATTTCGTTCTTTATTTAAAAATATACTGTACTGATTTTGCAATTCCATTAAAAAATTTATGAGGTTGTTAAGTGGAAACCATTTGGTATCTTCATTGGTATATGCCCCTAGAATGCTGGAAATTAGTTTATTCAATAGTTTTGTTTAGTTCATTCACTAAGTTTCGTTACCATAGTTGTATTATAGCATTAAATGGAGATCTTTCTTCACGAAAACTATATGGATTTTTTGAAAAATGCCATAAACGGTTTTTTAGATTCTTGTATGCAATACATAAAATATGTCGTGTGACTGCAAAGTCTCATCAGTGCATCATGAATATTTTTCGCGTTTGATACTTAAAAACCGTGCTAAGACCCCGTTAAGGGTTTATTTTCAAAACAATTGTGTTAGACATGTTTCTCAATTTTTTGATGAGTAAGTACACTGACAAAGTTTCGTGTCTTTGAACAATTTTTTTTACATACAATCTGATACCTCATTTGTCCCACGGGTTGATTTTCGAATAAGACATACACAGCACAACAAAAAAAAAGAACCGAATTCAACAACACTAAAAAGCATAAAATAATTTAAATCTTATTGAAATTGGTGTTGACGTACCTACTGTGTATATTTTCTTCAGGAACACTTTATACGGTCCTAATGAAATTTGCATTTACAAAAATTTGTAGTTTACATTCTTGAAGAAAAAAAGAATTATCGAAATCGGTTCATATTTGTCAGAGTACTGTATTGGAGAACATCAGTTTCATGGTTTTTAACCGACTTCAAAGAAGGAGGAGGTTCTCAATTCATCTGTATATATTCTTTTTTTTACCAGATAAATTCATCCACATCAATGGTTCTCCAGGAAGTTCTTATCCGGTTGTGATAAAATTTATATATATTTATTAAAGTGGTTCCTTATTTCGAATAAAAAAGAATCATTGAAATTGGTAAATATTTCCCAGAGATTATCCATTTTTGTCCTTAAAAAGCGATAAAAACATCATCGTTTAGGCATTCCTACAGTTTTTTCTGAGTCGCCATTTTTGTTTTTTCAGGAACTGCTTATTCTTAAGTAATTTTTTTTATGGGACCCAATCAGTAGAGCGGCCTATCCGTACCAGAAATAATTTTTGAAATCGGTTCATAATTGCCAAAGTCATGCGCGAACATACATAGAAAAAAATATATGTACATATAAATTGAGAGCCTCCTCCTTTTTTGAAGTCGGTTAAAAATGCTGAAAATTAGTTTGTTAAATTGTTGTGTTGAGTTTACTTACAGAGTTTCGTGACTTTATGTACCGAGTTTCGTTGCTCTAGCTGTATTATAGAATTAAATGGAAATCATGCTACATGTAAACTTTCCAACCCCATTAAATGACCAAATGGCATTTTAGTTTGTTGTATTTTTTTCGTCGTATTTTTTTTATATATTTTGAACGGCAGGACACACTGTCGCTGGTGCTGATCTAATTGTAAAAAGACAAACTTTGTTTTAAAAAAAAAAAGTGATAAAATGACAAGCCCGCTGAGTTTCTTGCCGGATCTTCTCAGTTAAGGCCGCGTTGTGATCCGGTGGTAGCTTTTAAATAAAATCTTTTTTTTTAAAAGATGAACTGACTTCAATATCACTGAAAAGTATAAAATAATTTAAATATTATTGAAGTTGGTGTTAGCGTACCTACTGTGTATATTTGGCACCAACTTCAATAATAATTAAATTATTTTATACTTTTCAGTGATATTGAAGTCGGTTCAATTTTTTTTAAAAAAGGTTTTTTTTTAAACTTTTTAGTGATATTTTCATATATAAAGATTGAACCATCGAAAATCGTAAAATTATCTAGGTAGGTTATGATCACATTATCGTCTACATAGTTTTACATAATTCATGTTTCTTCAGAAAAAAATATCCGGTCGTAATGAAATTTGCATGGAAACATCATAGTAGTTTACTCTCTCGAATAAAAAAAGAATCATCGAAATCGGTTCATAATTGTCAGAGCAATGTAATGGAGAACATCAGTTTTATGGTTTTTACCAGATAAATTCCTCCACATCGTTCATGGTCCTCCAGGAAGTTCTTATCCGGTTGTAATAAAATTCATACAGATTCAATACAGTGGTTTCTTCTTTCGAATAAAAAAAAGAATCATTGAAATTGGTAAATATTTGCCAGAGTTATGACCATTTTTGGCCGACCGAGCGAGTCCGAGCGACTAAAACGTCATCTATATAGGCTTTCTTGCAGCTCTCAGTGCGCAGTCACCATTCTTGTTTTTTTAGGAACTACTTATTACTAAGCAATAATTTTTTTATGGGACCCAATCAATGGATTGAAGAATGGATGGAAGAAAGATTTTTTCAAATCGGTTAATAATTGCCAGAGTTATGCGCGAACATACATAAAAAAAATATATATATATATATATATACAGACGAATTGAGAACCTCCTCCTTTTTTGAAGTCGGTTAAAAACTGGCCGTTCAAAAGCGTTAAGCCTATTTGAAATAAAAAAAATTGAATTTTGTATTTTGACCGTAGCAGTTGTTTTTCGCTAAATGCCGGAAATAGGTTTCTTAGATTCTTGTGTTCAATACATAAATTAAGTCTTATGACTGCAGGACGAAGAATATATTTGCACCCCAATTAGACCCCTTTAGGAGTTGATTTTCAAAAACTATTTACACATGGATTGCTTTAGTTTGATTAATGTATTCGCAAAGTGTCATCAGTGCAGCATAATATTTTTCCGCGGTTCAAACTTAAAAACCATACTAAAACCCCTTTAAGGGGGGGGGGGGGTCGATTTACAAACAGTTGTGATACAGATGTTTCTTCATTTCTTTTGTTTAGTACGTTGACAAAATTTCGTGTATGTGTGGTGAAAAAAAAATGTTATCCATACAAATTTTGAGACCCCATTTGACCCACTTAAGAGGTTGATTATCGAAAAATCCTGAAAATCAGTTTATTCAATTTTTGTATTGAGTTTGTGTACCGAGTTTCTTTACTCTAGCTGTATTACAGCATTAAATGGAAATCGTTCTACGTGTAAAATTTCCAACCCCATTAACCTGACCATAGGGGTTGTTTTTTGTAAAATGCCGGAAATAGCTTTCTTAGATTCTTGTGTGCAATATATAAATTAAGTCTTTACGACTCTACAGTCATTTAGTAGGTCGAAGAACATTTTTTTCCGCGTTTCATACTCAAAAACCATGATTACACCCCTTTACGGGTTGAATTTGAAAAAGTTGTGATACACAATGTTTCTTAATTTCTTTGGCTTAGTACATTGACAAAATTTCATATCCGTGTGATAATTTTTTTTTCCCATACTAACTTTGGGAGCCCATTTGACCCACTGTAGTGTACTGGTAAATTGAGTAAAGTTGTGGGTAGACAAGTTTATCGTCTCAAGCGGGCACACTACGCAGGCACTGAGTGGGGATGCGAGAAAGACATAAAAGCCCCTCTAGTGTAGGAGGGGAGTTCAGTCGAGTGTCAACCACTGTGCGGGTCAGACGTGGTGTGCGCGTTAACGAGCCGATATAGTTTAGTGTTAACATTAACAAATATAGTGAACTCTACATGGCGACGAGGTGAAAACCGTGAGTAATTTTATATTTTTGTTGAATAAAAGTGCAATTTATATTAAAAAAAAAACCATATAAGTGGCGTGGACAAAATACTTTATTACGTGATAAGTTAATAAAATTAATCATAATAAACTATTTTTGAATTGAAAGTGACAAAATAAGTGTTTGATCATACAAGTACATACAATTAGTTTTTTCACTTTTTGGAAAAATAATATTCAAGTGATATGTGTGTGTGTGTAGAATTGAGTGGCAAAATAAGTGTTTGATCATATAAGTACATACAATTAAAATCTTTTTACTTTAAAAAAAATAATATTCGAGTGATAAGTGAACATAATTAAACAAAAACAGGAAAAAAAACCAGAAGTGTGAAGTTAAACGATTATCTCGGTTCTCAACTAGCCTCTATCTTGACATGGTCCAAAGATTACCTTTTGGAAATAATATTTTTATATGTAAAAGTGAACATACCTATGAAAAAAAAAACAAAAGAAAACAGAATTGTGAAGTCATGGTTATCTCGATTCTAAAGTAGTATCCTCTATCTTAACGAGGTCAAAGGACTGCGACCATTTTATCATAATCTTTCGCTTCATAGACAGATGATTTAAAAAAAAAAAAAAAAAAAATACAAGTTACGTGCAAAGGTAGTACGTACAGTATGCGGGTTTAAACACAAAATATTTTCTGTAAAATATTAGAACTTTAGTTATTAGAACCTGGGGTTCTTTATAAAAATACCGTGATACCGAAAAGGAAGCCAAAAAAAAAAAAGAATATATATATATTAATTACAGATCTTAGTGCCCTTTCTGCAGTTTAAAGAAGCGTTTTGATGCGCTTTCCCAGAAAGATAGAATAGCTAATAATTGACTGACCCAAAGGCGTGTAGTTGGTTTTATCAATAAATCGATGTTCACAATGTTTCTAAAGTTTTTAAGAAAGGCACCTGGCCTCCTGATACGCGCAGCTAAACAGCAAATGTAAACTTTAAAGTTTCTATACATATACTTGCATATTACATCAACAATGAGTTGGGTTCCTGGGGCCATTATATCTCCCAGGTTAGATTATCCCACAAGGTTTGCTTGAGGTTGTGATTACAACACGTATTTATTTTAACCTTAACCTAATAATATGTAATGGCATATAAGTGATTAATGGTTATAGGTTGAATACAAATTCAGTGATCACTCTTTAATTGTTATAAGACAAATAATACTTATAAGTAATTAGTCCCAATAGAAGAGATTATTCAGTTATATGTGTGGGTGTAGAAGGTTAGCAAACGTTATCTTGATCTGTAATGTAAGGGTTGTTTTAAAATATCTGAGTGATATTGGTTCTACTATTTAATTTGCAGTACCTAACCTATATGGTATTATTTACTTAAATTAAATTTTGTGGGGCTGTGTCAAATTTCTAATGGGTGTTTGAATACCGCGCATTCAATTGCGAGGGTTTAAATACCGTGCATTAAATTGCAATGGTTAAAATACCGTGCATTAAATTGCGAGAGTTTAAGTGCCGTGCATTAAATTGCGAGGGTTTAAATACCGTGCATTAAATTGCGAGGGTTTAAATACCGTGCATTAAATTGCGAGGGTTTAAATACCGTGCATTCAATTGCGAGGGTTTAAATACCATGCATTCAATTGCGAGGGTTTAAATACCATGCATTCAATTGCGAGGGTTTAAATACCGTGCATTCAATTGCGAAGGTGTGGTTTAGATACCATATGAAAAGTGGTGTACATTGGATTGTGAACGGGCATTAAATTGCGAATGAGGGTTTAAATACCTTTCAGCAAATCGCGAATGAGTTCAAAATACCGTACAATAAAGTGTATGGTGGAGGCCAATCGGGAGGTAGCAATGTCAAGTATTACTGATCCTGATCTGATGGTTACCCTGGTAGGGAAGAGGTTGTTCAAGGACTATAGTGTCGGTCACGGCATGGGGCATTCATCGGTATACCAAGCGGAAACCTATGCCATAATTGCCAGCATTAAAGAGATGCAAAGGAGAAATGTCAAAGGTAAAACCATTTGCATTCTTAGCGACAGTCAGGCAGTACTGAAGGCTCTGAATTCCTTCAGAGTTGCTTCTAAACTGGTCAAAGAACGTGTTACAGGCTTGAACAACTTGGGAAGACAACAATGTCGGCCTTACCTGGGTAACTGGACACGAAGGCATCAAGGGCAATGAGAAGGCAGATAGACTAGCGAAGGGCAGCTCTTAGACATTTGGTTGGCCCCGAACCATTTGTGGGGTTCCATATGGAATATATCACCAAGCATTTTATGCACATGCTAGAAACGAACACATGAAGGAATGGAGGGCAGCGTCAGGCCTAAACAACTCCAAAACATTCTCTAGCACAAGGGTGGACTGAGGGGTTAAATTATTATACCTAAACAGATCACAAATAAGGCACCTAGTAAGTGCACTCACAGGACATTTTGGTACCAACGAGCATGAGGCTGAACTGGTAACCCCGCACTGAACATGCAGCCTTCGGATCGGACAACAGCACAGCTTCGCCATCGCTCTCTCCTGCAACAACCAGCGAGTCACAAGCCAGCAGTATACCGGCCTCATCGGATGACCAACGTATTGCGGCTGCGGATGCAAGCCTGGTCGACCTTCGGCCACATGGCACAACACACCTGCACTACGGCCGGTCCTTGTAAGAAGAGCGGTACGCCTAGCAGCCGTCAGCCATACCTACTGCACACCTCTACTCACTGAAGACGTAGCAGCATCAGCTTCGACTCACTGGAACTGCATCGACTGGTATTGGCACAGCGACGGGAACGCAAGGACGAGCGGGCAAATGAAGACGTTCATCGACTTCCAGTCTTCGGGGAGAGTGATGTGGCTACTCAACATAACCAGATTGCACCACATGTGGTACAGTGACGCGATGAAAAGCAAGCAGCATCACATACAACGTGCTAGATGGCGACACCTCCGAATCCTGAATCTCGCAAGCGAAGTTTCTCAAACGTTGAGAATATATACAACATCCCGACATCAACTGTGGAGGGCTTCGGCCCTGACCGAGCATCACACCTCGCTCGGTCGGAGGATTCTCCTTTTGGTACGTCGTTGCATCCCTAAAATTAAAGCAAAATGAAACCCTCATTTTAATGAACCTTCCGTTTTGGATCTCGTGGTGATACAGTAAGGCGTAAAGTTTTTGTGACTAGAAGTTCTAATAATCTGCTCTCTAAATTTTATAAAAGTTTAATATTTTTCAGAACAATACTAAGTTTTTCGACAGCAAGACTCGCGGAGTAGTTGGGAGGGTTCTTCTTATCGAAGTTAACTACAAGGGCGTGTTGGCTTAGGCAGCTCTTTTCTGATCAGTGGGTAATCTTGATCCGGATGCGTTAGAGTTAGAACTGATTGGCCGTCGTAAGCAGATTTGAATTTGGTCCCAACATTGAATGTTAACGGTCTAATTATTTCCTAGTTTTGGCTTTATTTGACTAGAGTCCATCAACTCTGTCCAGCCTGACCGAGCAAATAAAGCTATGTGAGTATATTCCTCTATAGATCCACACACGGGGAGGCAGTGCCTCGTAGGATGGACGTGCTAGCGATGTCATTGATACGGGTGGCTGACTGACAGCGAAATACGGTGGTCTTATTTGAACTTTTCGGTGGAGGATACAATTGTTATTTTTATCAATATTACCTATTTAATCGACTGAGTCTATCATAATAATCGCTAATTATCCGGGGAGCAGTGGTAGTGAATCTATTGTAAAGATCCAATGCGACCAATGGATATTACGAGCCTTGTTTTATTGTTGCCGCTGTACTTTCTTATTACTCTGGAATGTTCTCTGGTGATATTTCATGTAGTGCGGTGGGTTCGTATCACAGGGTCTTACTAGCTTGTGTTATCAGAATCTATAATAGTTGTGATAAATACTCTTGTGACTTTAGTTCCTAGGCCGTTGGAAGGTCAGAATAGGAAGCTGCTCGGATAGGGTTGGCCTTTGAGGGATGGAATAATATTGGTATGCGCGCGGGTGAACTATTCCCGCGTCGATGGCTGGTCTTGTGGGAGATTGGCCGCTGTGGCAGGAGGATATTATTTATTGCGTTAAATGCAAGCATCGGTGAGTGGACCATGAGTGCAGTTGTCCACAGCTGGTACATTTAGAATGTCTGGCGAAATGCTTAAGAGTGTTTCTAACTTCCTTTGAAGAGCACGCCAACTTGTGTGCCAATATATCCTTCTCGAGTGACCCCGCACTCCCTCTCAATACAAGCCTTATCCTTGAGATCCCCTGGGATCAGGGGTTTGGTAGAAACTCAATTCAGGGGCACTCCACTAAGCCACACAGGCAGGAGTAATGAAACGTGCTTTTGATACTCCGATAATATATAATAAAATACCTAGTTTAATAAAATTGTAATAAATGCTTCTATGTAAAGAATTTTGGAAAAAAATTTTGGAATTTCAGAAATGGTATCATGAAGTAGATAGTCATAAATTTTTAACTAGGTAATTAAATTACGATGAATGTCTATGAATCAATATTCTTATAATTTTCAAAAAAAAAGAAAAGAAAGAGATGTATAAAGGACAGTGTATAATAAGATCAGTTAATGAACATTATTCATTTTATGATAGTTACATACTTGTTATTTTAAGAAACGATTATTAATTTACATTTAAATTAAAAATTTAATTTTCCAAAAAAAGGAAGGGATGTAGTGTACTGGTAAATTGAGTAAAGTTGTGGGTAGACAAGTTTATCGTCTCAAGCGGGCACACTACGCAGGCACTGAGTGGGGATGCGAGAAAGACATAAAAGCCCCTCTAGTGTAGGAGGGGACTTCAGTCGAGTGTCAACCACTGTGCGGGTCAGACGTGGTGTGCGCGTTAACGAGCCGATATAGTTTAGTGTTAACATTAACAAATATAGTGAACTCTACACCCACTTAGGGATTGATTTTACAAAAATGCTCAAAATTAGTTTGTTTAATCGTTGTGTTGAGTTTATTTACTGAGTTTCGTTACTCTAGCTGCATCATAGCATGAAATGGAAATCCTTCTTTGTGCAAACTTTCCAACCCCTTGATATGATTTTAGGGGCTGTTTTTCGGAAAATGCCGGAAACAGGTTTTTTAGATTCTTGTGTACAATATATAAACTAAGTCATATGACTGTAGGTAGAAAAACATTTTTTGGGGGTCCAAAAAATGTTTTTCCCATTGGACCCATTTCGGAGTTGATTCTTAAAACATGATTATTTACACATGGATTGCTATAATTTGATAAATATATTCGCAAAGTTTCATCAATGCAGTAAGTATGTATTTTTTTCACATTTCATACTCAAAAACCATGATAAAAGCCCTTCAAGGGTCGATTTTCCAAAAGTTGTAATACACGTCTTTCTTTATTTCTTTTGCTCAGTACTCTAACAAAGTTTCGTTTACGTGAGACGAAAAAATTTTTTTTTTCCATACAAACTTTGGGATCCTATTTGACCCACTTATGGGTTGATTTTACAAAAATGCTCAAAATTAGTTTTTTCAATTGTTGTATTGAGTCTATGTACCGAGTTTCGTTACTCTAGCTGCATCATAAGATGAAATGGAAATCCTTCTTTGTGCAAACTTTGAAACCCCATTAAATTACTGCAGAAGATATCACTGACACGAACGTTGCGCACACTAAACCTCGTTGCCGAAAGACTGGATTTGTTCTCTTGTTCACTGGGGGAATTCACAAGAGTGTCATTGTTTGTAATATGTTATTATGTTTAGGTATAAGTTTATGTATATTTTTTTATGTGTTGTTTAAAATAGGAACCTACACTATCGAATTGGGATTGCCTGTAAAGATAGTTGTTTGTATGATAATAAATAAAATAAATAAATAAATAAATGATCTTAGGGGTAGTTTTTCGAAAAATGCCGGAAATAGGTTTCTTAGATTCTTGTGTGCAATATATAAACTAAGTCTTATGACTGTAGGTCGAGAAACATTTTTTGGACCCCAATTGGACCATGCTAAAATCCCGATAAGGGTCGATTTTCAAAAATTGTGATACACGTGTTTCTTTATTTCTTTTGTTTAGTACACTGACAAAGTTTCATGCCCGTGTGACGAAAAATAATGATTTTTCCATACAAACTTTGGGAGCCCATTTGACCCACTTAGGTATGGAATTTCGAAAAATCCGTTCTTATTGTTCACCTAGACTATTTGAATAATGTTGGTTCCAAATTTCAAGATTTTGCTGTATCGTGATTCCTAGAAAACACCCTGCTCTTTTATTAATATAGATTACTTACACAACCAAGTATTTACATTTATTACTTAATAATAAATATAAATATTTTGTTGTGTACGATAAATCTTACTAACCATCTTAAATTGACAGATACAGATTTAAAAATATAGTAATAATATAGTAATATCCTACTAGTTGTTAGTGACTTAATTTTGTTAATAAGCAAATATCGTAAAGTATTTTTCGACGTACAAGTAACAACTAGGAAAATGTACCCATAAGACTGGTGACTTGATGGATATGGATGGATATGAAATCTAGCAATATCTCTATGTCAGCAGACAAAACTTAATGAAATCATAATTTAATTATCCACGCAATGCTTGAGATTTACTGAAACAAAATTATACATTCCCGTATAAAAGCAAGGACGGAGAACGTTCTTTAAATAATTTATCAAACGTAATTATTATATTAATAAATTACAATTATACTGTACAATGAACATTTTGGTCCAGGCCAAGAATGTCCGCCCACTACTCGTAAAATACAGTTTCATTTGAATAGCAAGTAGGTTAAGGCAGGCAGGCTCTATAAAATAAAATACCACAAGTTAGGAACTAATTAAAGTTTTGTTTTGGTTTTAGATCTCTATGATATATGGCATACTATTTATGTTTATTGAAAATATTAAGAAAATAAAAGTATTAAATAAATTTAATTTTCTCGGCGTAAAGGCACAGATTAGTAAATATGGTAAAAATAGTATCTGTCATGATGTGTGTATTTAGGTACCAGCCCCTGTACTATCACCTCTGATAGCAATATTAATTTCACCTTACATTCTCGATAGAAAGTGACAGAACTATAAACTACGTATATTGATGTCTCTACTTCATATCAAGTAAGGTGAAAACAATATTGTTATTAGAGGTGGTGGTACAAGAGCTAATATCTTTTATAAACAGATATAACGGATATTATTGCGGAGGTCCCAATACCAACTACAATGCGATGCACAAAAGAAATACTGTAACATACAAGAAATTTACAAAAAGTAAATTTCTTGATTTAGAAAGAGCACAGAGGTCGCTTATAAAGGTTATGTACTTCAAACCTTATAGATACCCCACATGCGAACTTTACAAAACTAGCAATTTACTAACGGTGAGGCAACTGTATCTGCTAAATGTAACATTACAACTGCAGAAGACACTTTTGTTTGATCCAACTTATTTAAATAAAAGACGTAAAGATATTGTTGCATACTCTGCAAGGGTTCGTACTATTTTTGCTAGACGACAGTATACAACACAGTCAACTTATATCTATAACAAACTAAATCGTAAACTAAATACACACATCAAAAGTGTCTAGGGATCAAGCATTTTTAAGCGGATTTCTTGAGATTGAGATGTGGCTTTGTAATAAATTTATGATTTTATAAATTTATATGGATCCTTTTTGGTGCATTTCATAATTTGAATCAGGAACTGTGAATCAAATTCGAGTAAAAGATGAAAATCAGCTGTCAATATTGTCCCTATAAAAACATACAACGCATTGAAGACATTATTAGTGCTACTGTTTCCCTACTACTGATTAAAACCAACGTTATTATGGAGCGGCGACGTCATTTAAGCAGGGAAGAAATGCTCAGAGCCGTGGGAATGATAGAAGCTGGTTCCCGGCAACGTACTGTGGCTTTAGCTCTGAATACAAGTCAGAGTGTTATCAGTCGACTTTGGACACGTTACCGAAGCACTGGTACCGTGGCTGAGCGCCATGGAGGACGGTATCGCTGCACCACACGGAGACAAGACCGATATATTCAAATCTTAACTCGAAGAGCTCCAACAATAACTGCCATGATGTTAGCCGTGAGGCTTCATCACTCTTCAGGGAACTTAATTAGCGACCAAACTTAGTCTTATGACTGTAGGTCGAGAAACATTTTTTGGACCCCAATTGGACCATGCTAAAATCCCGATAAGGGTCGATTTTCAAAAATTGTGATACACGTGTTTCTTTATTTCTTTTGTTTAGTACACTGACAAAGTTTCATGCCCGTGTGACGAAAAATAATGATTTTTCCATACAAACTTTGGGAGCCCATTTGACCCACTTAGGTATGGAATTTCGAAAAATCCGTTCTTATTGTTCACCTAGACTATTTGAATAATGTTGGTTCCAAATTTCAAGATTTTGCTGTATCGTGATTCCTAGAAAACACCCTGCTCTTTTATTAATATAGATTACTTACACAACCAAGTATTTACATTTATTACTTAATAATAAATATAAATATTTTGTTGTGTACGATAAATCTTACTAACCATCTTAAATTGACAGATACAGATTTAAAAATATAGTAATAATATAGTAATATCCTACTAGTTGTTAGTGACTTAATTTTGTTAATAAGCAAATATCGTAAAGTATTTTTCGACGTACAAGTAACAACTAGGAAAATGTACCCATAAGACTGGTGACTTGATGGATATGGATGGATATGAAATCTAGCAATATCTCTATGTCAGCAGACAAAACTTAATGAAATCATAATTTAATTATCCACGCAATGCTTGAGATTTACTGAAACAAAATTATACATTCCCGTATAAAAGCAAGGACGGAGAACGTTCTTTAAATAATTTATCAAACGTAATTATTATATTAATAAATTACAATTATACTGTACAATGAACATTTTGGTCCAGGCCAAGAATGTCCGCCCACTACTCGTAAAATACAGTTTCATTTGAATAGCAAGTAGGTTAAGGCAGGCAGGCTCTATAAAATAAAATACCACAAGTTAGGAACTAATTAAAGTTTTGTTTTGGTTTTAGATCTCTATGATATATGGCATACTATTTATGTTTATTGAAAATATTAAGAAAATAAAAGTGTTAAATAAATTTAATTTTCTCGGCGTAAAGGCACAGATTAGTAAATATGGTAAAAATAGTATCTGTCATGATGTGTGTATTTAGGTACCAGCCCCTGTACTATCACCTCTGATAGCAATATTAATTTCACCTTACATTCTCGATAGAAAGTGACAGAACTATAAACTACGTATATTGATGTCTCTACTTCATATCAAGTAAGGTGAAAACAATATTGTTATTAGAGGTGGTGGTACAAGAGCTAATATCTTTTATAAACAGATATAACGGATATTATTGCGGAGGTCCCAATACCAACTACAATGCGATGCACAAAAGAAATACTGTAACATACAAGAAATTTACAAAAAGTAAATTTCTTGATTTAGAAAGAGCACAGAGGTCGCTTATAAAGGTTATGTACTTCAAACCTTATAGATACCCCACATGCGAACTTTACAAAACTAGCAATTTACTAACGGTGAGGCAACTGTATCTGCTAAATGTAACATTACAACTGCAGAAGACACTTTTGTTTGATCCAACTTATTTAAATAAAAGACGTAAAGATATTGTTGCATACTCTGCAAGGGTTCGTACTATTTTTGCTAGACGACAGTATACAACACAGTCAACTTATATCTATAACAAACTAAATCGTAAACTAAATACACACATCAAAAGTGTCTAGGGATCAAGCATTTTTAAGCGGATTTCTTGAGATTGAGATGTGGCTTTGTAATAAATTTATGATTTTATAAATTTATATGGATCCTTTTTGGTGCATTTCATAATTTGAATCAGGAACTGTGAATCAAATTCGAGTAAAAGATGAAAATCAGCTGTCAATATTGTCCCTATAAAAACATACAACGCATTGAAGACATTATTAGTGCTACTGTTTCCCTACTACTGATTAAAACCAACGTTATTATGGAGCGGCGACGTCATTTAAGCAGGGAAGAAATGCTCAGAGCCGTGGGAATGATAGAAGCTGGTTCCCGGCAACGTACTGTGGCTTTAGCTCTGAATACAAGTCAGAGTGTTATCAGTCGACTTTGGACACGTTACCGAAGCACTGGTACCGTGGCTGAGCGCCATGGAGGACGGTATCGCTGCACCACACGGAGACAAGACCGATATATTCAAATCTTAACTCGAAGAGCTCCAACAATAACTGCCATGATGTTAGCCGTGAGGCTTCATCACTCTTCAGGGAACTTAATTAGCGACCAAACAGTCAGAAACCGCTTGCATGAAGTGAACCTTCATTCCCGAAGACCGCTACGGGTACCACCTATAGCAATGCACAATCGTAGGATTCGATATCAATGGGCTCTTGAACACAGAAATTGGGCAGAAGAACAATGGCGTTTCGTGTGCTTTTCTGATGAGTCTCGTTTTGGTATGAGACCGGATACAAGACGTATACGACACTGGAGAACCCCTGGACGCCAACAGCGATTACAATCCTGCCAGGAAGTCCATCCTTATAGTGGTGGAACCATCATGGTATGGGCGGGTATTTGGATCGGCGGAAGAACTGAATTGATTTGGATCAGAGGCAACCTCAACGCTCAAATTTATGCTGAGACGATTGTATCAGACGTCATCGTTCCTCTACAAGTGCAAATCGGTCCCTTATTTCAGTTAATGCATGATAATGCACGACCGCACACCGCAAGAGTTGTAAGACAGACTCTCGCCGCAGCTAACATCAATGTCCTGCCCTGGCCTGCTCAGTCGCCAGACTTGAACCCGATTGAGCATGCATGGGATATGCTACAGAGAAGAGCTCTGCCGAATATGGAGGGTATCCAGTCGCAAGAAGACCTTTTTTTGTTGTTGCAACGAACATGGACGGCCATTCCACAGCGTGATTTGGATGAACTCATTTTGAGTATGCCAAACCGATGTTCTTGTGTTGTTAGTGTTCGCGGTAGAAACACGGATTATTAATTGTTTAAGTTACCCAATAAAATTTTAAAGAAAACTGTTATTTCAGTCTTTTTTTCGAACTTTTGTGTTAGTGGTTCAAATGTCAAAAATCCCTTTATTAGGAAAATGGCAAATTTCTTTATTAATGCAAAGATGACTTGGTTTATCGTTACTGTGACAAACGAAAACACTTTATTTGATGAATCCTTAAAGAAAATTTTAATTAATATCAATCAGGAGAAAAGTTATTGCAAAAATATATGTTGATCCCTAGACACTTTTGATGTGTGTATTTATCCAATGTTACTGTACAATTGTAAGAAAACCCTAACACAGTGGTTAAAGACTCTCACTTATGAGGAAACTGAAGTCATCCTAGAAAGGATTGTTTAGTAATTTAATGTGCCAACTATGTACTGAGCTGTCTGTATTGTAATAATGATTAGTAATGTAATGTATAAACACTGAATTTGCACGTTCTAGATGTAACTGGTTTAAGTCTCAACATTGTAATTATGTATAAGGGAAGTAGCGAGGTGGCCCCAACACAAGTATTTTATAACTTACTGGGACTATCTCAATTTGTATTTGCATGCAATGTTTGAGTAACAATAAAAAACATTTTGATTTTGATACAAATAATTTTAATTAATTTTCATACTGAAAATATCCATTTCAATCCCGATTTCTTAATTAGCAGGCGTCTGTGGACAACGGCTTTTAATATTTCACTGTGCAAGCATTCATTAGTAGCCTCGTGTAAATACACCGTCCAGGTATCTGCGAGCCGCTTACTTAGGGAGACCTCACACTTTAGAAAAACTTGAATAAACAGACTACTTATTTGCTGCAATGCTAGCATACTAATCGTTGCTCCACATTTGATCTCGTCGATATCAAGTCTCTTTGAATTATTTATTTGCACAATCTAAAGATCTCATTTCTTCATCCATGAATTCCTCTCTCAAGGATCTTACTTCTTTTTATAAGTCTTCCAGTGGTGCAAATTTATCCAACAGAGCTTTCATTATTTTGAGTTTGTTTTGAGTATTAACTATTCTGATTCAATCCTGAGCGGCTTGACTGTTAACATTTGGGGCATCACCACCACCACCATCACCACCACCACCACCACCATGTTACTTCACTACAATCAAAGTGCAGGTCTTGATTACATACTGTGCAGTGGACACCCATAGTGACAAATTGCGACATATTCCACATTATGTCTACCAATAAAAGGTACATTACGTGAACTTTATTATAGTACTCGTATACGTGCACAGATCCTGTAGCAATGCACATAGTATTTCTTTCCAACTGGAACTGATTCAACAAGTGTGTTCGGTCTTTTATCCCGCCGTTGGCGGGTCAAAGCATTTTAATTTACTAGCCAGAAATAATAAAGTGCTGACGAAATCCACTGGATGTCTGAATTTAAAGAGGAAACCGAGGGGTTTGCGTGCGCCCTCTCGTAATTAACCGTTGGCCCTTTGGATTGTCAACGGATCTAAAGACGTCAAGTGTCAGCCGTGACTTTTTGTGGGAGTTTATTTTTTCCGGTGCTCGTGACGTAAGCGAAAATTTTGATTTACGTTGTGTATACTTAATTATGATTTGTCTTCGTATTTGAGGGTCATTTAAAACAACTCCACGGAAGCAAATGAAGTGTATTCATTATTTTTATTTCAATTTGTAAAATATAACTTTTCGTAAATTGGACTTTATTCTCTGCGTAGCGGAGTACATTTTAAAAGTTAAGAAAGTCAAAATATTGACCACCCATCACTAAAACAAAAAACGCGTATGATTTAGATATCTTAAAAAAACTATATATTTTATTTTTGACAAACATTATGTCCTACTCGTAGTAATACACAAACATTAATCCCGAGTTGAAATGTATCTATATTGTTAGGAATCACAAGACTGTTATAAAATAAAATGTAAGTTAGGATGGTAGAATGACCGAACGCGTATATACGCGCTCTGGCGGTGCAGGGACATTCATTTAATAGATCTCGTGCTAAAAGGTTGTTCCAGTAGTCGTATAGAGCGGCCACTCTGTCATTCTCTCGTAATTGTAATTAGAGATGGAGTTGGCGTGGTTTGTTGGGGATGGCGGAGACCACTTGGGGGAGTCCTCACATTTTTATAATTACCCGTTAATGTGTCGCAGTATGTGTAACCTTTGTGTTGTATTAGTGATGTATTTAGTGTCATTAAAATAATTTTGGTATGTAAACATTCTTCTTTTTTATTATTTCTACTTAGGGTTTCTAATAATATAAATACGTGTCTCTATTACAGTCGTGTGTAAGTAAATATTATTAAAGACACAGTTGTCTTGACAGCTACAAGACATGAATGTAAATCAAATTGCATTATAGCGCCATTCTATCTAGCCGTCGTCGCTGGAACAATATTCGAGTTACTAAAATCGACAATAGCACAAATCACTTCAGAGTTTACTTAACTCTATTACACGGCATAACGTCTTGAACGATGCCATCCAAAGTTACGGGCAGTCTAACTTGTGGATGCATCCTTAAGGTGGACGGACTTGGAACTCGGTAATATAGTTGGGATATGTTTAAAATCGCATTATGCTATCATTTAATCTTAATACATCAAAGCATTCAACTAAACTTTTGCATCATGACGAAGGAGATCTGTTCGTATAAATATAACGCACTAACATACATAGAAACTCCAATAAAAGCCTTAAATCAGTGGATTAATTGATTTGAATTCTTTCTTACGTGGACACTGAAATAAAGCAATGCGATGGAAATCTGAAATGAAGGTGCAGCACAACGCTGAGTAAACTTTGGTTAGCACTCAGGGTTGCCGAAAGCGCGGAGAATATTTCCCCTACTTCTTTATATTATTACTTTATTTTAGGTAACTGTTCGTGTGTCGCTTTCTGATAAATAAATGTTGTTTTTTCTTTCCTTCTTATTTTGTATACATATCTGAATCCCCCATTACACATTACATCTTGTCAGATTTTTTATTTATTTATAGGTTGTATGCTGAAACATATAAAAAAAAAATGTGAGTGCGTGGAGTCCCTCCGCGCGGAAGAAGTGAAATTTCATTCTCGCTCAGTCGATCGGTCGGTCGGTCCCTCACATACTCACTCACTCACACACACACACACACACACACACACACATACACACACTCAACTGAACTGAACTGAACTGAACTGAACCGAACCGAACCGAACCGAACCGAACCGAACCCAACCGAACCCAACTCACCTACCACTCACCTACCACTCGCCTACCACTCGCCTACCACTCGCCTACCACTCGCCTACCACTCACCTACCACTCACCTACCACTCACCTACCACTCGCCTACCACTCGCCTACCACTCACCTACCACTCACCTACCACTCACCTACCACTCACCTACCACTCACCTACCACTCTCCCACTCACCTACCACTCACCCACTCACCTACCACTCACCCACTCACCTACCACTCACCCACTCACCCACTCACTCAGTAACGGCGTCACATGAGCGCTTTCATAACCTTAACAAATTCACGCCTATCGTTTAACACCTATCACTTAACGCGTTAAGCGATAACGCGTTAAGGTGACTCATTTAACGCTTAACGCGTTATGTGATAACATTTTTGGAAGTCGCTTAAGAAGTTTCACTTCAAAAATCATTTATGAATATTAATCGTCTTCTATACGCATACATTAATTGCTTTATATAGTGTTTTATATCCTGTTAGCTTTTATAAATTAACATTTCAACATAAAAATATATGTTTCAGCCGCTATCTGGTTTCGCGATACTATTTCACAATGATTAATCCACACCAGCCGTGTTTACCTTTGCCTTTCCTGGGATTTCTGTACCAAAACACCCCATTGGGTGCTGGAATTACAAATCGCTTGGCATCCATTGCAGAGTTTCTACTCTACCATGTGTGTAAGTTCTAATAAAATCGGTAGTGAATTGTAGGGTAGTTTGTGGTGTAGTTTTAGAAGAGGTGTCGGTGTGTAAATTTCAGCTCCGCCTATCGTTATCAAGTAGGAATCAAACCGCCTTTTTGCGTTAACACCCCCTCGGTTCTTGGTTGTTTGTATATATTGTGCTTTTCCACTCTCCAGAATAATTCCGTAGTTACTTTTTGTAACTGATACGTTTATTGCCATGCAAACAACGCACCAAATTGGATTCCGTGCAATGGAATAGCCGTTTAGATGGAAATTTTATAGTGCGTTTTTATCCATACAGTTTTAGATTGACAGATTACGGTTTACGTAAAAACGGATAAATTTTACCTCAGAAGAACAAAATCTATGTTTCCATTATTGGTATAGTTTTGAAGTATATTATTTATGTGACAACACGTACACTCAACGATAAGACATTTATATGGCTCTTGGAAGTACTCTCTGTTTCATAAACAAAATTTAAATTGAAGGCTCCTTGAATACTTTATGTAAAGAAATCCTTATGTATAGAGTATCTAAGTGAATATTCCTAGACTAGAGTGAGACATCCTGGTAGCAAAGCTCCTCGGCGGGCGTTCTTTGTAGTCTACCTCTAATAAAAAAATTCTAAAAAATAATGACTGTGAAAATATTAATGTTGGCTTACTTGATATCGATTTTGTTTCATTTCACTTATTTCTTTACTAATTTATTTTATTTATTTATTCAAGAAAAAGTACAAACATCAATATGGACTAAAGGTGCATCATAAACTCATTCGAGTTTTACCGTACACCAGTAACGTCGACATTATTATCTAATTATTAGCTAAGTTCACAAAATATTATATTATGCCGTCATAAAAAACAACCAACTTTCTAATAATACACTAAAGTATTCTGTGCAAATAACCTAAAAGAAAACACATTTTCCATGTATGTTTAAAAATAAATATCAAATTGAAGCAAGCGCCCCATACATACTTAGGATGATAGCATTTGTTTGCATATATATATAAATATGTGTATGGAAAAGTGAAAAGTATAAATGTATATGATTGTATGTGCGTATAATATCTGGTCGTGATTTTATTTAGCTGTGTAAGCTGTTTAAGAAAAACTCATTTAACTTGTACTTTATATTTTTATTTGTTAGTTCATTTCTTAATTTGATAGGTAATTGGTTTATAAGGTGAGGTATCATGTAATTCATCGTTTTTCTACCATACAAGTTACAATATTTTGGCATGAAAAGTTTAGCGTTAAAGATACTTCGTGTTATCATATAACATAGCTTAAGATCTTTAATTATTTTTAAGCTACTGTTGAAAAATTGTTCGTTGAGTAACGTGAATTTAATTTTTTGATGTATTGGCATAATTTTACAAAAGGCAAATAGTTTGCTGTAGTCATCTTTATATTTACTTTTAATATTCCGTGGTACCAAATTCTTGAAGAAACGTAGCTGTAGTGCGTATATTTGATCAAGGTGCGTCTTTGGGGTCCTACCATAGCTAGAAAGGCCATAGGATATTACCGATTCTGCTAACGATGTATATAACATTAGACGTGTTTGATAAGACTTGTCCGGTGAAGCTGTAATGGCCATCTGCGGCCAACAGTACTACTCATACAAAAAAAAAAAAAAAAGTGTTTGATAAGGAATTTTATATTTGATTAGGTAGAGTTTTGCTAGGATAGTTCTGAGTTTATCACAAACTGACTTTATATGATCTTTCCAAGTAATTAAAAGTATATATGTATTAGTATCAGTTGTCTGGTTTCCATAGTACAGGCTCTGCCTAGTTTGGAATCAGATGACCGTGTGTGAATGGTCCCGGGATATTATTATTATTATTATTATTAATTCGACTATCTATAACGAGCCCATATTCCTGCTTACTTACCATTTCAATAGAGTCACAATCGTATGGCTGCTGTTGTGTAAGTCTATGAAGGCATGTGTGGTTGTGTGCTATTAGTTTTGGCATAAATGAACTCCTATTCTGGGTTGTACTGATATACACTACTTTGGTTTTAGTACGGTTAATTACTAAACCAACCAACCAACCACCAATCAATTCACTACACTATTCAAGTGTAAAAACAATTGCGTTGGTGTCTGTTTTTCTGTTTTTTTGCGGCATTGGCAGGCGGCTTGGGGATTGCAGTATAGTTGATAGGTAATCGAATAGAAAGACGCTGCTGCCCGTGTTCTTGTTTCCCATAGCCGCCTCTTACGGACACCCAACGGGAGGAGATGGGAGGGTGCTATTCTTACCCGGACACCCCACGGGAGGAGATGGGAGGGTGCTATTCTTACCCGGACACCCCACGGGAGGAGATGGGAGGGTGCTATTCTTACCCGGACACCCCACGGGAGGAGATGGGAGGGTGCTATTCTTACCCGGACACCCCACGGGAGGAGATGGGAGGGTGCTATTCTTACCCGGACACCCCACGGGAGGAGATGGGAGGGTGCTATTCTTACCCGGACACCCCACGGGAGGAGATGGGAGGGTGCTATTCTTACCCGGACACCCCACGGGAGGAGATGGGAGGGTGCTATTCTTACCCGGACACCCCACGGGAGGAGATGGGAGGGTGCTATTCTTACCCGAACACCCCACAAGTAAATGTCCCCATGTTGATTATACATACATATAACAGAGTTTGATGCGGTTAACGACTATAGTATATAGTCCCGGTTGTCGTAGACGGCACGTACAAAGTTGGTCCCAGTCCGTCAGTTACGGCTGTACAAAGCACGGAAACGCTCAAACCAAATGCCTCTGAACGGTCGCCCATCTATAATAATAATAATATCCTGGGACAATTCACACTGGCCATCTGACCCCAAACTAGGCAGAGCCTGAACTATGGAAACCAGACAAATAATGCTTATTTTTTTTTTGTGAATACATACATACTTAAATATTTACAAAAAAAAATAAGTATTAGTTTAATTTATATGTTTTATCTATATAAAACACCCAAACACTTGGTGGAAATCAAACCCACGACCTATTGGGTAGCGGCCAGGGTGTCTGACCACTAGACCAACAGGCCCGTCAATTAAAAATCTATGTACTGCATCATATCGATGACTGCATCGATATAATATGTAACTGACCTTGCTTGACGTTTAACCAATCAGTTACGTAACAGTTATCACAGTTAGGCAATAATCGCCCCATATATAACTATATATATATATATATATGAAAATGAAAACCCCTGACATACTATATATATATATATATGGCTATTATTATAGAACGTATACATAACGTAACATTTATCTTCTTACCAAGGCGAGCTGCAAGTTTTCAGTAGTTTAATTCTAACGCTACAATCATCTGAAAACAAGTTAAATAATACCTACTAACTCGGAGTCACCTGACATGCCTCTTATCCCGGTTATTTTTCACGCGGTAAACGCGACAGGAATTTATAATATTCATAAGGAAAATGAATTCCCCGACGTCGGACCGGCCTGGTTTATGTCCCCAAATAATGTTTAGGGCTACCCTTTGAGGGTGAAAAGTTGCCACGATTCTGTAATACAGGTTATATTGCTATTCAGTGTTGCCTGTTCCTCGGGGACGTTCAACTGTGTGCCATTCACACTTGAATGACATATTTTATTACTCCAATATCTTTGGCTTGTGCCTGCTAGATGAACGATCACAGAAAGGTTTGCAGGTTTGAATTACTAGTTTTTTATTCTAACTGATGACGAGACAAGCAAAGACGTTTGCTGGAATGTAAGCGACACGGCTGCCTATAGACAGCTACCGCTCCATAATGTGATATGAATGAGGAGATTCGCCAAAGAACTAAAAACCAATAGGGAAGAATGTTTCTCGAGTGGCGACCACAATCCGGAAGACGCAGCGTAGGCAGGCCTCCCACTAGATGGACTGACGTTATTGTGTGCGCTAGACAACCAGTGGATGCAAATAGCTCCAACCAAAGGGGAGGCCGGATGTTCAATAGTGGGCGTCTTCTAGTTGGTGATGGTGATGATAGTGTTAATGAATGCGAAAAGCATAGAAAATAAATATAAATCTATGGTTTATAGTTTATCACCAACGTTTGAACGTTTAAAT
The DNA here is from genome assembly GCA_911728495.1 of Furcula furcula. Taxonomy (NCBI): domain Eukaryota; kingdom Metazoa; phylum Arthropoda; class Insecta; order Lepidoptera; family Notodontidae; genus Furcula; species Furcula furcula. Next base: position 30,445,219 of record OU452245.1, on the reverse strand, counting down.
GGCTCGCAAACATTATAAGCTGAACACAAACCATTTCCGAGCATAAAGATAATAATCAGCTGTGATCACTTGCTGGTGAAAGTTACAAGTGGGTGTTCCGACACGTCGACACACAATCAATGGCTTGTTCCAACAACTACAGCTGGAAAACATTTGTACGTACTGAGTACAGCATACGAGCGGTTGGCCGCGCATATTAGGTTACGATATTTTGTCGCCAGCCGCAGCTTAATTCCTCAGCCAAATCTTTGTTTCTTCTTTCTTTTCTTATTCGTCCACTGCTGGATTTAGTCCTCTTCAAATGGATGGCATTGGTTTAAATTTTCGTCTTTCCTGACCCTAACTTTATACCCCTTTTTTTGTGAATTATTTGATCTACTAAAATCTCCCCAGAGGTCTTCACTGGCGATGTAGAGAGACTCTGGGCACGCCATTCGGACTTCGCTAGAGTCTCCCTGGCACCAGACACTCGCTAGAGCATGTCCTGGGGGAGCGTGCGCGGTGCTCGGCCTACAACGCATCGTCATCCACCTCGGGTGGGAATAGAGCCCTGCACTCTAGGATTATAGCACCAAGGCACCAATTTTAAGTAACTAGACTTGAATTTACGCTACGTACTTACGTACGTACGATTCCCAGATAGGATGTTATTGATCCTTTTGGCGAGGAAATTGTTTGTAGTAACCCAGAGGTGAGGCTGAAGACGAAGGTTTTTAACCAGTGTGTGTTGCCAGTGATGACATATGGTACTGAGACATGGTCTCTAACTGTTGGCCTTTTGGATAAGCTTAGAGTCACACAACGAGCTATGGAGAGAGCTATGCTCGGAGTTTCTTTGCGCGACAGAATCCGAAATGTGGAGATTCGCCGAAGAACCAAGGTCACCGACATAGCTCTCAGAATCTGCAAGTTGAAATGGCAATGGGCAGGCCACATCGCTCGGCGAACCGATAACCGCTGCGGAAGAAAGGTTCTCGAGTGGCGACCACGAACCGGAAGACGCAGCGTAGGTAGGCCTCCCACTAGGTGGACAGACGACATTGTGCGCGTCGCAGGTAACCGGTGGATGCAAATAGCCAATTGTCGGTCATTGTGGCGTCCGAAGGGGGAGGCCTATGTTCAGCAGTGGACGTCTTCCGGCTGGTGATGATGATGATGAACCCAGAGGTACCGATAATTATCTGATAATATCAATACCACCGCGACCCAACTATAGGTCGTAAAATGTCGCCGTGGTAATAAAGCTCCGATCACCTTAGGCCGAGATGTGAGTATTCGTTTAGTTTTTTCCGTTTTTAATACCGATTCAGCTTCTGTAGAAATTCGTAACGATTGCTCGCAAAATGTCAACAGCACAGTACGTATGGAGTGGGTGATAATTAGCGTCGCCGCCGGGGTATTATCGCGATGGGAACGCGCAGATCGCCGCGCGATACCGCGACTGATTGGCGATGCGCACGCGACCACTCGCGATTGTTGGTAAACTATAACGCTTTATGCATTATTTAGTTTATTTTTAAGCATACCGCACGGTATAGGCAAAGAAATTAAACACATACAGCCTTACTTATAAAAATCTACTAATCACCGTCTTAGCAAACAAATAACTACTTACTACATAACTGATTATTAAACAGTTTTATATTTTCTACTTATAAACGTTGCATAAGAGCGACATAACTAATAAACAGTTAATAAGGCAAAACATATTTTACTCTGCCAATACCGCCACGTGTTGTCAGCTTGAAATATTCCGTCTGACCTAAAACTTAGTAAAATGGCAACATTTTGTAATTCAATTCGACAAATAGGAAGCTAGGTTGTCAAATTCAAATTTGGATGCATAGAACACAAATCAGTACTATAGAATGATTATTTTCAAGTAAGAACCGTAGGCACCGGTAAGAACATCAAAATACATAAATATCAGGTACACGACAATAGGTATTATACCATCAGCTGTATTTATCGACATTTGAAAAAAACAATAATTTATTTGTGACACACAATTAACAATAAAAAAATAGATCATGAAAATAAATAAATAAAAATAGACATATGTAAGTAGGTAGTTACATACTTTAACAAAAATGTGAGTCAAAAAATGGTTCCAACTCAGCAAAAATGCTGATCGTACACGCAACCAGCGGTGATCTTCCATTTCGTTGTTTCGTCCGTGTTCGTTTCCGTTCCACCGCTGATTTGCGATTGTGACAGATCAAACCCATCACTACTTATAACTTACATATCAATATAACTCTTATAATGTAACTTTCAATAGTTCAATTCACGTTCCCTCTCAGAGTAAAATCTGCCAACCACTTTGTTTAAGGGGATCATAGACAAACGCGTACTCTATTCTTAATATATAAACTCTATGCATCGATCGATACAAATTACAATGCAAGTGCAACTGACTGAATCAGCTGATAGAGAACCGCCATATTGTTACATATCGTGCTAATAAGCTTAGAAACAAGGGTCGGCCGCTGTTTAATTTGACAGCTACTTTAGCAAGCTGTTATGCAACGTATTAGGGATAAACATCGTTTATAAGTAAAAAATATTTTTAAATAGCTATTATGTGTTGCATAACATTTAACCATCATTTATAAGTAAGGCTGATAGTGTTAAAAAACCCCCGTCCGATCACTGAGGGTACCTATTGTTGTACACTGAGGGTTTATTGTATCAATACAAAATTACCTTTGTAACACACTTGTTGAAAAAATATTTTATTGGTACAAATTAGGATACAACTATGAGATATTCAACAAAAACATACAACAATACCTATTTTTCACAGATCGGACTTTGGTATTTTTTTCATACAAAAATGTAGTTAAGAGTAAATAAAGAGTAATTGTAGTTAAGAGTACTTAAGAGTAATAAAAAAAGTCTTTGGCAATTTTCAGAGAGTACCTACCTACCATCTCTTTTTTCCTTATAAACCGGGGAGATTTTGAGTGGGTAAAAATCCCCTATAACCCGGCCTCCGCCCCTACGGACACATTTGAAGTTTTCCTCCCTGACAGCAAAAAAATGCCCCTTGCGCAAGATACCAACCAGGTAGGTACCACCGCAGTATCATATACTCTGCGGCCAAGCAAGAAATGTGCAAACATTGTGATGTCCGTTGTCAAAGGCGCCGTTGCTGGTGGAATTACTGGGCCCAAAATCTATATCTATCTATATACATATTATATAAAAATAATTTTTACAAAAAAAAGAACCGCCTTCAAAATGCAACTAATAAGCCTGAAATAATTTCTAAGAATTAGTGGTTTTTACATCTACATTCTTGGACTTGGACTACAACATTTTATAAATACATATTACTATCGAAGACGGCGCCAAACTGGAAAACAGTTAGGTACCTACTGCCCTTGTAAGTATTTGCTAGACGTTAGGCGCCGACTTAGATATTTTTGTAAAAATTATTTTTATTTTATTCTTTTTAGTGGTTCCCTTGGTGTATTATTAGGTTAACTTTTAACAACTTATATTTTATTCTGACAAACAGCCAGTTTAATATTAATTATTTTAAAAACACCCACTACATAACACAACTATGGACAATCACTAAAATATAAGCTTAGTCAAATTTTTTAAAAAATGTAGATGTGACAATATCTTAATAATACTAACCAATTGCCATAAACCGAAGATATCTAGGTGTTATACTCGTAGTTCTCGAGAACCATGGACTGCAAGCTACACTACGGTGGGTCTACATTTATTTGTGCCGAGAACCCGTGTCCACCTTTTTGTTCCATCGTCAGACCTTGATCACCATTTTTCTAGCAACTACTCATCGAGAGCTACCCAACGAGCCCAAACTCGGTGGATCTACGTTTATTGGTGCAGTGATCCCGTAACGACCTTCCTGCTCCATCATCAGACCCTGATCTCCATTTTTCTAGCAACTACTCGTCGAGACCTATCCAACGAGTCCAAATTCCGTAGGTCTACGTTTGTTGGTGCCGAGATACCGTGACGACCTTCCTGCTCCATCATCAGACGCTGATCACCATTTTTCTAGCAACTACTCATCGAGAGCTACCCAACAAGCCCAAACTCGGCGGATCTACGTTTATTGGTGCAGAGATCCCGTGACAACCTTCCTGCTCCACCATCAGACCCTGATCTCCATTTTTCTAGAAACTAGTCGTCGAGAACTATCCATCGAGTCCAAATTCGGTACTTCTACGTTTAGTAGGCATGGCTAGGATAGGATGGATTGTTAATTTTATTACAGAGTTCCGGTGGCCATCTATGGCCTTCTTCATCTGATCCACTTCATCTAATGATACTTTCTGAATGAAAATGTTTGACTAGTTTCTAAAAATACCAAAAACGCTATGTGTATGCCTATAATATTTAAGGAGTTCCCTCAGTTACTCATGGTTCCCATCATCAGAACTTGATTTTGAAAAAAATGGGACCAATCTGTAAGCAAATCATTTCAATGAAAAAAATAATTTTCCAAATCGGTTCGTAAACGACAGAGTTCTGAGGTAACAAACATTAAAAAAAAAACATAGAACCGAATTGATAACCTCCTCCTTTTTTTGAAGTCGGTTAAAAACAAAGTCACTCCCACTATCTGTCTGTCCCTATGTATGCTTAGATCTTTAAAACTATGCAACGGATTTTGATGCGGTTTTTCGTAGTAAATAGAGTGATTCAAGAGGAAGGTTTATATGTATAATACATGCATAATATAGCAGAGAAACACTGATAATTTTAGAGGTTTCTAATGTGATGTAAATAAACACATTGTTTTGCGCTTACATTGCAAACGCTGGCTGATCCCTACGAGATTGATCATAATAATGTACTACAGTATTGTACACCTTAACAAGGTCTACAAAAAAGTCTACGATGGTATATGTTTATCTCTTAGGGATAACCCACAATAAACATTTTTCTTTTTATGAGAAATAATTAACTATTAATAAATTAAGTGATCAAACGAACTTACCTTAAGTGAAGTTCGATCCTAATTATCCAGTCCTTGACGAAAGATTACTTGTAGTCCTTGTACATATACGTTCCGGTCTAGTCGCACAAGTTTAGAGAGGTTTAATAGAGAAAACAATATTATTGTCTCCCTCTCAACCACCCCGCTCCAGCAGAACGGCAGACACCTCATTATCTTTAGAGTAAAATGAAATACAGCTGCAACATTGATTCAACAGGGACATTTAGGGTAGGGAGGGACCTTAAATCTTTCGTCAAGGACTGGATAATTAGGATCGAACTTCACTTAAGGTAAGTTCGTTTGATCACTTAATTATCCCGTCCTTGACTTCAAGATTACTTGTAGATGTTTAGAGATAAAAAATCAATGTTGCACTTAATGAGATTCCAGGATGAGATAAAGTTTTCTTAATTTGATGATTAAGCTATTAGTTATAATAAAACCAAAGTAGAAATTGCAAAATGCATACCTACATACATTTAAATTAATTACTATAGTTATGTTTATATATTTAATGATTTCTGATATTTATATATTTCTTTAAATATATTTATTTTAATTATTTATCTATTCAATAGTTTAAACTTTTACCTTAACATTGTTGAACAATTAATTCCGACATTGTTACCCAAGTAGCAATTGAGGTCCATTATAGAAACTTAGAGACTGCTTGCTAATTGTGCAGACCATCCTGAAAACAGTTTTATAATGGTTTTAATAATAAAGCCTTTCTGGACAGCCGCTGACGTCATGACTTCATTTCTCGTATCTACTGTAAGTAGTAAAGATAGAAGCATCAATTGTGCTGTTTAATAATATCACTTTTTTATATGTTCATCGTCCCATGGTTTGAGAAGATGTTTATAAATTTATTATATAAATTAATAATATACTTAAAATAATATTTTGAGATAATCCAAATACGGTAGAGCTTGCGTCATTGCAACCAGACAACCGATACTAATAAGTATTAGTAGTGAAGGTATATAACTATATACCTTTCCTCCTTGTAAATATAAACTAAAAAGATAAACAACACCCATACACAAGCTAGGAATCGAACCCTCGATACATAGGACAGTGGCTAGAGTGACAAGATAAGACCATATCATGGAGGATATAACTGAAAAGTTAGTGTTGGTGCCAGACAAATATCAGGTCTTCGAATGAATTGATGCATATTTAAAATGGTTTGACATCTCCTTAGAAATTCCTAAGGTTTTAAGTCTGTAACTGGCCTTACGTTTGATATATTCTAATAGTTTAGCTTTTGTTTATTCTACAGGCAGAGAGTTAACGGTATAGCTATGTACTTTTAAGTTTTGAATAATATTTTCTAAACTAATAAAATCAGCTACTGTAAGTAATGTTTTATAAGTAACCAAAGATATTATGGTTGTATGTAATATAGTAATTAGATTCTATGCAATGTCATAGCGAGGAAATATTGGTTTCAGTTTACAGATTCCTTGAAAGAAACATTTAAAACTTTTAATAATATTGCCTATTTGGTTTATGTATATCAAAGAAATAGCTAATTTGTTACTCTTCAAATAAGTATAGAATTTATAAAACCTACTTATTAACGAACTTATCAGAGATGAGACGTTAATATCATTATAAAATCAATGTTCTTTGCTTGAAATTAGACTTATTTTACAAGTTCTCTGTGAAACAAGAGAGAATAACTTCTGCAAAAGCTGATCGTTGTACGTGTTGTCTTCGAAAACATACCAGAACAACAAATATGCTGCTAGAGGAAGATGGCAGTGTAGTGAATGCTTTGGAAATAATTTCTATATAAGTAAATATTTTCAGGATTTAAAGATGGTGTACCACGGTTAAGACGACTATAATAGGAAAACTCCTAATCAAGTTATTAGAGTTTATCCTAATCAGGTTAATAAAGCCTTATTAACATTTCCAAAATATAAGATGGAAAGATTTTCCTAGGCATTTAATTTCATCCGGGCAGAGTATAGAAAGCAAAAAGCCTGAGACTGCAGATAATATACGGGAACCGAACACAAGCGTAGATATTAATTACATTTGAGGCTCATAATAAAAATTATGTCTATAATATTAGGTAATAATAGAACTTTTAAAGGCAGAACTTTCTGAAATAAGCTGTGCCTTTGTAGTAAAGAATAGTATCTTGCCTATATTTCTTCTTTCCTTTATTGTTACTGTGTGTACATAAATTATAAAACAATAATATAAATGCCCTTCTGGTTGATACGACCACAGCGGCCGATCTTTCACAAAATCAGCCTTCTACGCGAGAGATATTATAGTGAACAAGTGCTTGCGTAGACACAAGTGCACTCTATCTTCGTTTACACTCACAATTCGTTAAGATGAAAAATTGGCACGACTGGGGAGAGGCCAGGCGCAGGACTGACCTTTTACAAGCCCATCCGACGCCTGGATCATCTTACTTTACAGACAATCAGATGACCGGCCTGCATTGTCCAACCCAGCAATGAACAAGTATATAAAGTGGTTACTCTCCACGGGATTTCACAGATTTGAACCCGCGACCTCCGGTTTGCAAAACAAGTGGTTTACCGCTGCGCCACGGAGGCTATAATGAGACTCATAAAATAAGATATAAGATAAAGGCCTCTTAGAGGTCAACTTTTATTATATGACAGCCCTTTGTAATAATTTTGGTAATGGTTATTACGATTCCCAGCCTTTTTTTTTATAAAATCTCCATCTGCAACTAACTTTGAGGATCATGAATATGGCCTATATTCGATATATAATAAATGCCTCATTTCGATCGTTATCGCTAAAAAATAGTCTTGGAAAAAAAAAATTACATTTGTATTTTTGTGCCCTTACCAGTTTTTTTTTTATATATATATATATGAGGGTACCCTATGTTATTCAAAATATTTTTTCTTTTAATATTATTCTTTTAATGTTGTTATACATATATTATTATAATTGTTTACACCCGATCTCTTGTTCTGTGTCTTTGTTTATCCTATTACTATTATATCGGCCTGCATAATATAATAAACTTATACTTGAACTAATGAGTTTGTTAATATGTGCACCTCACTTCCAAATATTAGCCTATCCTAATACTAGCTAGGGTAATAAACTGCTTATTCTGTGTTAATAAGAAAAGGCAGTGGTATTAGGTATACACACGATAGTCACAATTTTTCTTGTCTCCAGAGACTAAATCAATGGATTACCATTCGTTTTAACACACTCAATGTGGACCAATGCTCACCAGTTTTTCAAACCAATTGCTACGCTTCAACTTTAAGGTTTGAGTGCAGAGGAGTATGCCACTCGTTAGAAAGGCGTCCGTGAAAATCTGAAGAATATATTCATCTAAAAAAATCAAAAAGTTCACACATTTCACACAGTTAGAACATTCATTTAAGCAGGAGCTAAGTATCTAACTTGCTCAAGCGACATAGTACAACGTACATTGTCACAATGTAGTGTACCTACATAGTGTAATGGGACTTGCCAAAATAAGTCTAAAAAGGTGCAGACGATTTTTTTTTTTTTTTAGTATTATTATTATTATTTTAATTGTTTTTATTTTGTATTTGAGTTTAACTGTTGCGGGAAAAAACAAGCAAAATCATGGAGCCCAGAATAAAACTTACTTTACTACAAGTTTTCGAAATAAACATTTATATTAATAATAATTAGTGATTAAACTGAGAGATAGATTGAGTTGCATAACCGTGCTGTGACTCGTGGCGGACACGGTCGGCAATCAGTCAAGCGGTGAAGATGGCAGTCCTCGAGGCCGCGCTGGCGGCGGTTAGAGTGCTCATTAAAAACCTCACTGGTTTCAGTCTCACGGACTATGTCAGTGTAGTTCTGGCCATCATGCTGGTGCTAGGATTCAACTTAGGTCTTCGGAGCCTTTCCCGCTTAAACTTACAGTAAGTATGAAATCTGGGCAAGTATTAACTTAACTTACTACTGGTTTTTAATCATATATCCACCTGTTTTTTTTTTTTTTTTTTTATAATTGCCTAGATATTCTCCATAAAATCTAACAAAAAAGAAATAAATCTGTTACACTATTTTTAAAGGGATCTGTCAAGGGTTGATCGATCAGTTGAATGATAACCGACCTACTGGTATCAGTTTCGGCATAGTGAGAATAAGCCAAGAGTTGACCCCTTCGTTTAGAGTACGGATATTATTATTTTTTTATTTTTTTTTTTATGATTGTCCACCTTCCCTGAAGCCAAAAGAGCTTTACTGACTAATAGACTTACAACTATCAATTAGCATGGTGCCAATCTCCAGGTTCAGAGTAGCTATTACAAATTGAGGAATAAATTTTCAGATACATAAAACCAAGTGAATCAACTTCGTTAGAGATTCCTTCCGCATCACGAACAAAAATCTCATCTGATCAGGGACTATTATGTGACATTTGTTACCGTGCTTTGTTGCCTCCGCACCTTCGAGCACAAATCCCGTTTCAGCGCGAAGCTTACATTTGACCAAGGAATACCTACCATTAGGTATCTTTGCATTGTTTTTTTTTTTTTTTTTTTTAATCATAATTGAGGGTACATCACCAGCGAATGTTTATTCGCTTTTATCTAAAATAGACATACTTACTTACTTGTAGTAAATAATGCGGGTAGTTAGGACACGAAGAAAAAATGCATTATCTGAAGAATACAACAGATAAGCTGCACAATTTGCGATGAATCCAATTGTCATATTTAGGACATTGTGATAATTAGGCAAAATAATATCCGAAGAATACAACGGATAATAAAAATTAGTGCTTCCCAATGAATGCAAAGAGTACACAAACTCAGATCGAGCGTAGAAATCTTCGCAGGTACAGGAGGTACAGCAGTGCAGCAGCAGCAGGCAGGCAGGATGATATTTAGACACAATCATGGATGAATTCATCCATGGGCACAATAATATCCGAAGAATTCAACGGATAATAAACATTAGTGATTCCCAATGAATTCAAAGGGTACACTAGCTCGAGAGTATAAATCTTCGTTAACAGCGACACGAACAATGTTCCACTATTAGTTTTATGACTTCCTTTACTTTTCTTATTTATTTTAGTATGTTTTCATGATTTCAAAGATCTTTTGTATTTGAAGTTTGAACTCGTGCGAACGCCGTGAGCGCACGGACAAGAATGAGGTGTCTGCCGTTCTGCTGGAGCGGGGTGGTTGAGAGGGAGACAATAATATTGTTTTCTCTATTAAACCTCTCTAAACTTGTGCGACTAGACCGGAACGTATATGTACAAGGACTACAAGTAATCTTGAAGTCAAGGACGGGATAATTGTTGTTAGTATGAATTTGTCCCTTCTTCAATATAACGTAAACTTCACTAATATTTACACCAATGAAAAAAATGCTGTGAACGTTGTTCATACCGATAGGTTAAGGTTAAGCAACATAAGGCAAGGTAAGGTTAAGCAACATAGATCGGTGAACCGATTTGTATGAAATTGTGTGTGCATATCAGGTAGGTCTGAGACGTTAGGCAAGGTCATTACATAGATGGGTGACGGCGGCGACTCCGAGGAGGACGGTGACGGGGTTGCGAGCCCAGTGATCCCATGTCCCAGTGATCATGGTGCCAGGTTTAAAGGGGCTATAATGCGCACTGAGGGGTATTTGGTGCAGATCCCACTGGAGGGCTCAGCTCCCCCTCTTATGTGGCGATGCGACAGCTGCAGGGGTTTAAGTGGGTAAGAATCCCATATTGACGAGGATAAATAAATCGAGAGGAGGAGTGCAAGAGAGGATAGAGAGGGAGAGGGAATTCGAGTAGGGGGTGATGGGGTGACGGATAGGGGGATTAAGATGGAGCAAGGGGGAAGTGAGGGGGAGTGAGGGAGAGCAAGGTGGGAGATGAGAAAGGGGGAGGGGGTTCAGAGAGGGGACAACGGGGAGAGGAAGAGAGGGAGTGTGACGGGGACCGAAGTGGGAGGGGGAAAAAGAGAGGAGGGAGAGAGCATAGAATTAGATTTTTCTTATAAGAGAGAGATGGAGAGAGAAATAAATCGAGGGAGGCGGGAGTAAAGGAGAGCACTAGGTGGTAGGTTCCTTGTGCAAGGAACCGTCCAGATAGGTACCACCGCAGTGTCAGATATTCTGCCGCCAAGCAGCAGTGTGTAAGCATTGCTGTGTTCCGGCGTGAAGGGCACTGTAGCTGGTGAAATTACCGGACACAAAGACTTAACATCTAATGTCTTAAGGGTCGGCAACGCGCTAGTGATCCTTCTGGTGTTGCTAGCGTCTATAGGCTACGGTGACTGCTTACCATCAGGCGGGCCGTACGCTTGCTTGCCACCTTGGTAGTATAAAAAAAAAAAAAAAAAAAAAAAAAGAGCAAAATGTAATAAAAGCGCGGGCGGAGCTGCGCGGGTCAGCTAGTACTGTAAAAATATTGTACCAAGGTCACAAACAACAATACATTATTATTTTATTTAGGTTGCCTGGAATAGATTGCTTTTTAGCGATAAGGCCGCCTTTGTACATTGATATCTTCAACGTATTGTTCAATTTACATGTAACTTTTGGTGTACAATAAAGTGTATTTATTATTATTATTATTACATTACAAATGACCTTGATAGGCGGGCCGCTTACCATCAAGTGAAAGGCATGCTCCTAGTAAAAAAAAAATTAAAAAGAAAAAGTACAGAGTCAAAGTCAAATATGATACTCGTATTGTGTTAATTTAAATTGTCACTAGCTTTTCATTATTCTTATCCTATCCCCCATTATCCTTGCAGATGCGAAAATATAATTATATTTTGCATACGTTAAAATATAAATGATAGAGGTTTTCAATTTGGTTTATTTCTAAAGGCGATTGCAATTGTAATTAAAATGTTCATCGATTATATCCAATTCAATACCAACCAATACCAAACCTATTTGCAATCAATTATATTCTACACTAGCTGACCCACGCAGCTCCGCCTGCGCTATTTTTACGTTAGCTAAACTTTTAATAACAGACATTTGCATCGAATACATAACCTCCTTTTTTATAGTCGGTTAAAAACTGGGACCCACTTTTTACTTGCTCTCCGATGCACGGACCCGTTTAGTTCAAATGGCGTTAAACGGTCACCCATCTAATTAATGACCTTACCTAACGTTGCTTAACCCGATCGATTACAAAACCTTGATAACAACTCTCTATGAGTGTTCCCTTACTAATATTTATTATATTATAAAGAAAAATTGATAAAATCGGACCAAGCGTATAACCAAGTACCCATTTTGACTTTAATCCCCTCTCCCAAAAGAACCGTGCTAGATTACGGGATAAAAAGTATCCTATGTCCTACCTCGTAGTAAGATCTCAAAGCATGCCAAGTTTCATTTGAATCCATTCAGTAGTTTCGGCGTGATGCTCAGCCGTGATACAGACAGACAGACAGACAGACAGACAGACAGACAGACAGACAAAAATTAAAAAAAAATCATTTTCGGCCTCAGTATCGGTTATAGAATGCCCTCCAAATATAATTTTCAAAATATCTTCAATGTACAGAATTGGACCTGTTACAGTTTTATTATAAGTATAGAAAACCCGCAGACAGCTAGATTTTTTTATCAACTGTATTAATTCAAGTATATTTGCATGAAATTAAATCAATATTTAATTAATCTTTTCTATAAATCCACTGCATATTCGCCTACCAATTTCAATAAAAAACTAATCTTGTGATTCAAAAATTTGAAACGAAAACAAAATTAAAATGTTCAATTCAATAAACTTAATTAAACTTACCATCGAACTTTTAACGATACAAAAGTATCTGATATCGCTACAGATACAAATGCCTCATTAATCGTAACAACGCGATTGTCCGTCTGTCGATCATTATTTATCAATCGTCGAGCAATTATGGGGAAGAGCTCAGTTACATGGCGGAACATCTCTTTGTTGGGGCCGGAACACGAAGAATTGAATGAAAAAAATAATAACAACAAACTCAAGCCACGTTTCAGTATAATTGTGGTTAACGACTGCGGCTTCGCATGGCGTTTTTAAGGTTCTAACTTTACACATGTATCTAATAAATATAATATTACTACAAATAAGCGAAAAGCGGTCAAGCGTATCTATTCACCGCGAAACGGAGTCCGTTCACCTTGGCTCCTACTTTTCAGAATGTATCCTTGGAATACACGGACCGCCTTCAGTTGTTGGGAGTTGAAATTTCCTCAAACCTCAACTTTGGGCGGTTCATTGAGTCCAAAGCCAAGGTAGCTGCAAGGAAGCTAGTTGTCCTTTCAAAGGTCCGCCGGTACTTCACACCGGGGCAGCTTTTGATGCTATATAAAGCACAAGTCTGGTCGTGTGTGGAGTACTGTAGTCACATATGGGCTGGTGCTGCTAAATGTCATCTTGCAGCTTTGGACTCAGTGGAGAGGCGTCCTAAGAGGCTTATTGGTGACGCAGAGTTAGTAGCGGCCAATTTACAAAGCCTAGAGCACAGGCGCAGAGTAGCCAGCCTCTCGGTATTCTACAGGATGCATTTTGGAGAGTGTGCACAGGAATTGCATGACTTGATTCCACCATCTCCCTTTCATCATCGGACGACGAGACGCACGGCACGTACACACCCTTATGTGGTGAAAGTGCCTTCAGTCCGGACTAAGCGGTTTGCTTCTTCTACACTAATATTATAAAGAGGAAAACTTTGTTTGTTTGGTTGTAATGAATAGGCACAAAAACTACTGGACCGTTTTTAAAAATTCTTTCACCATTCGAAAGCTAAATTATCCACGAGTAACATAGGCAAAATTTTATTTTGGAAAAAAATAGGGTTCCGTAAGATATTTGGGTTTTTTCGGACACAAGGTGTAAAAAATCAACCAGAAAAGTTACTTATTTTGCGTACGCTGCCTAAACTATAAAAGATAGAACCATAAAATGTTCTAATTAATTGTAGATCTTATAAATATCTACAAAAAAGTCCGCGGCACACTATCTATGTCGAGGCCCAACAACCATTCATTTATTTCTTGAATTTTGTTTGGACTACATTTAAACGCATTTATTTTAATCATGCTATTAATCCTTATCAAAATTAATTAATTCATCATTAAGTACAGTTTATGTAGATAATATTTGGTCTTTGAATGATTAAAATTGGACATTTGGTTTTGAAGTTATGGCGAAATTAAAATATTACGATTTCTGCTGCACGGCCCGTTGCGAAGTGAGCGTCACCAAGGCGGGGGTGCGCATGCGGGAGGGGAGTTCAGATCTATGAGTAAGGTACCCGCGCGGCTCAGACGCTCCCTCTCGATTTTTTTTAGATTTCTTTCTTAAAACTACACCTACGCAAAAGTTCTTCTCAGAGCTAAGCAACAGTTCTTTTCAGGTCTAACCAACAGATTTTTTCAGGGCTAAACAACAGTTCTTTTCAGGGCTAACAACAGTTCTTTTCAGGGCTAAACAACAGTTCTTTTCAGTGCTAGAATATTACACGCTGTTAGCATTTTCTTAAACATTTGAAAATGCCTAAGAGAGCCATGTCTCAACTTTCTAAACATAGTTCTCAAGCACGGGCAGCAAGAATACGTCGTATGGGAGAATCTTCACCTGAACGTTCACAACGCCTTGCTGAACAAAATCAGAGAAACTCTCGAACGTTCGCAACGCCTTGCACAACAAAATCTGAGAACCTCTGAGTTACGTGCACGAGAGTCGGGTGAACCGATATGTATGAAATTTTGCGGGTAGGTCTGAGAATAGGTTATAAAGTATATTTTATGCCGCTGATACCATGATTGACGAGGATTTATAGAACGAGAGGAGGGTGCAAGAGAGGGAGAGGGGAGGGTGAGGGTGATGGAGTGAGTGATCGGAGGAGTTAGGTGGAGCAAGGGGGGGGGGGAGTGAGAGGGAGTAAGTTAGGAGAAGAGACAGGAGGGAGAGGGTTCAGAGAGGACAACGGGCAGAGGAAGAGGGGAAGTGTGACGGGGACCGAAGCGGGAGGGGAGAGAAATAGCATAGAATTAGATTTTTATTATAAGAGAGAGAGATGGAGAGAGATAAATCAAGGGAGTAGGGAGAAAAGGGGAGCAAAATGTAATTAAAGCGCGGGCGGAGCTGCGCGGGTCAGCTGGTCATTTATAATAAGGACAGCTAAGGACTGGAACAGTTTGCCTGCGTTGGTTTTCCCGCCCGATTATAATGTGGGTGTCATTAAGACTAGAGTGAATAGGCTTTTAATAAGCTAGTGTGTTTTGCCATCCTCGATTGCGTCGCCACTTTCCATCAGGTCGGACTGCAGTCAAGCACTAGCTTATAAGTGGTAAATAAATCTTATAAATAACGTTTCTAAAAACAAACCGGCTTCTATAACCGGCTTAAAAATTGTAGAAAGACGAGAGAATGAAAAAGGACTTCATTTTGCACGATTTACACTTTATCAACAAGCCACTTACGAGACGCGAGTAAAAGCTATATCTATTTTGGTGCCCCAACCCAGTGTTTCCAGGCCCCATTAATTTATGATGAAAAGCATTACCTACAATATTACAATGTATGCAAGTAGAAACCTTAACAAAATAGTTTTAAAATATATACTAATGTTATTTGGCCCCAAAGCAATAGTGTTTTAATTCTGTTTCGCTGTATATAAATATCTAATAAGTTAATGTTCAGGGAGCAGCAGCTGCAACATCGCTCCAAATAATAAGCTGAATATCAACATACAAATAAAACAAAAACCTTAATTCGGTCCACTATTTATTACACATATAGTAATATCATCTTCATAAGTTAAATCCTAAAGATACTTGGTTTACAGATGAACGCAATCGAGCGTTTTATGTGGATTTAGCTTTGATTTGATAACCTAACCACTTTCAAAAGATAAGCTTGTTCAAAGTTTCGGTATTCAGAATTTACTAGAACCGTACTTTACTTACGAAATATTTCTTCGAAGTTGGAGAACGTCCCTAAGTTTAAATACAGTTGTAATAAAAATATATTTTAATACTAGCTGACCCACGCAGCTCCGCCTGCGCTATTTTTACGTTAACTAAACTTTTAATAACAGACATTCGCATCGAATACATAACCTCCTTTTTTATAGTCGGTTAAAAACTGGGACCCACTTTTTACTTGCTCTCCGAAGCACGGACCCGTTTAGTTCAAATGGCGTTAAACGGTCACCCATCTATTTAATGACCTTACCTAACGTTGCTTAACCCGATTGATTACAAAACCTTGATAACAACTCTCTATGAGTGTTCCCTTAATAATATTTACTATATTATAAAGAAAAATTGATACAATCTGACCAAGCGTATAACCAAGTACCCATTTTGACTTTAATCCCCTTTCCCAAAAGAACCGTGCTAGATTACGGGATAAAAAGTATCCTATGTCCTACCTCGTAGTAAGATCTCAAATCATGCCAAGTTTCATATGAATCCATTCAGTAGTTTAGGCGTGATGCTCAGCCGTGATACAGACAGACAGACAGACAGACAAAACTTAAAAAAATTACATTTTCGGCCTCAGTATCGGTTATAGAATGCCCTCCAAAAATAATTTTCTAAATATCTTCAATGTACAGAATTGGACCTGTTACAGTTTTATTATAAGCATAGAAGATAAAAATCCAAGATCTAAGCCCACTAATACTGTGCCAGTATTCTCCTTCGGCTTGGAATAGACAGTAAAAATTGTCGTGAAAATATAGAACGATGTAAGAATAGTTGACACTCGGTACCTGCCTATTCCACAAGGGAGCTGCCGTGACGATATGTATCTATACTTATAATAAAACTGTAACAGGTCCATTTCTGTACATTGAAGATATTTTGAAAATTATATTTGGAGGGCATTCTATAACCGATACTGAGGCCGAAAATGTATTTTTTTTAATTTTTGTCTGTCTGTCTGTCTGTCTGTCTGTCTGTCTGTCTGTCTGTCTGTCTGTATCTCGGCTGAGCATCACGCCGAAACTACTGGATGGATTGAAACGAAACTTGGCATGATTTGAGTTAATACTCCGAGGTAGGACATAGGATACTTTTTATCCCGTAATCTAGCACGGTTCTTTTGGGAGAGGGCCTTAAAGTCAAAATGGGTACTTGGTTATACGCTTGATCCGATTTTATAATGTTTTCTTTATAATATAATAAATATTAGTAAGGGAACACTAATAGAGAGTTGTTATCAAGGTTTTGTAATTGATCGGGTTAAGCAACGTTAGGTAAGTACATAAAATAGATGGGTGACCGTTTAACGCCATTTGAACTAAACGGGTCCGTGCTTCGGAGAGCAAGTAAAAAGTGGGTAAAAGTTTTTAAACGACTATAAAAAAGGAGGTTATGTATTCGATGCGGATGTCTGTTATTAAAAGTTAAGTTAACATAAAAATAGCGCAGGCGGAGCTGCGTGGGTCAGCTAGTGTTAAATAAAAAGTGGTGACATGGAAGCTGTGGTAACGGCGCACGCCCCGCGAGATTTCACACAGGGTATGAGCACTAGTTACCAGCGTTATCTAATTTAATTCAATTAGAATTGAACGACAAATACATTTTCGGCTGGCTCGTGCAAGCGATAATCATCCTAAAGGTGATCAACCGAAGATAATATCTCTTACCGTACATACAAACAATAAATGGCATTGGCAGAACTTAATGTTCTAAGTATCGCAAATGCAATACGTGTTTGGATATTTTCTTAAGATGTCGCTAAGATTATTATTATATTGATATTGCTAGGTTACATTGGTAGGTTTATCTATCTATCTATATCTATACTTATAATAAAACTGTAACAGGTCCAATTCTGTACATTGAAGATATTTTGAAAATTATATTTGGAGGGCATTCTATAACCGACACTGAGGCCAAAAATGTATTTTTTTTAATTTTTGTCTGTCTGTCTGTCTGTCTGTCTGTCTGTCTGTCTGTCGGTCTGTATCACGGCTGAGCATCACGCCGAAACCACTGAATGGATTCAAATGAAACTTGGCATGATTTGAGATCTTACTACGAGGTAGGACATAGGATACTTTTTATCCCGTAATCTAGCACGGTTCTTTTGGGAGAGGGGATTAAAGTCAAAACGGGTACTTGGTTATACGCTTGGTCCGATTTTATCAATTTTTCTATAAAATATAATAAATATTAGTAAGGGAACACTCATAGAGAGTTGTTATCAAGGTTTTGTAATCGATCGGGTTAAGCAACGTTAGGTAAGGTCATTAAATAGATGGGTGACCGTTTAACGCCATTTGAACTAAACGGGTCCGTGCTTCGAAGAGCAAGTAAAAATTGGGTCCCAGTTTTTAACCGACTATAAAAAATGAGGTTATGTATTCGATGCGAATGTCTGTTATTCAAAGTTTAGTTAACGTAAAAATAGCGCAGGCGGAGCTGCGTGGGTCAGCTAGTACTATAATAAAACTCAGAGCACTTTTTCTGTACATTGAATATTTTTCCAAAATTTCTTTGTGGGGATACTTTACTATCGACATAGAGGCTAAAACAATTTTTTTTTGAATTATTGTCTGTCTGTCTGTCTGTCGTTCTGTTCGTCCAGGTATCATTTGAAAACCCGTGGATGGATTTTGATAGGACTTTCACTGATGTGTTGTGTAGAAGTCAAGGTATAAGTTGGTATATAAAACATCACGCTATGTTTCATAGGGGCTAAGCAGTGAAACATTACTTGCACATATTACCACGTAATTTCTTTTGTATGTGAATAGGGTAATTATAGACTGATCAGTTAATCATTAAGATATGTATTATTACGCTATATACAATAGGGACTGAGCAGACATTTAGTTTGCATAAGATATGGCATTGGCGAAGGGTCAATTTTTGTAAGGGGTAAGCCGGTCCGGTACACCCAGGACATTTTCATTAGATTTCTGTATTGTTCTAAGTACTTTGCTGATAGCAATATGACATTATATCTTTGAAAAGTTAAAATCTGTAAATCCCGAGCGAGTCCAAACTAGATTAGGAAAGAAATAGGCAAGGGAAAAATACCATTTTATTTCATTTAAAAGCCAGCGGTCAGGTCCGCTGCACCACCAAGGCAATAAAATGTGCAACTACAATTACTCCCCAAGTCCAGGTAGTGTATAGATAGGTATTGTATTACAGTCGCAACAATAAAAGATGCAAAAAAATTTGAACTTTCATTATCGAATATCATTAGACAGTAATTTACGATGTTAGCGTGATTTACATTATGAACAGCGCCATCTTTCGGTGAAATTGAACATACAATCACTATAGAACTTTAATCTATATAATTATTATATCAAAGAAAGTCGTGTTAGTTACACTATTTATAACTCAAGAACGGCCTAACCGATTCGGCTGAAAATTGGTGGGGATGTAGCTTAGAACCAGGAAACGGACATAGGATACTTTTTATCCCGGTAGGTTAAGGTTAAGCAACGTTAGGTAAGGTCATTAAATAGATGGGTGAACCGATTTGTGTGAAAGTGTGCATATCGGGTAGGTCTGAGAATAGGTCATACAGTATATTTCATACCGCTGATACCATGATTGACGAGGATATATAGAACGAGAGGAGGGTGCAAGAGAGAAGAAAGAGGGAGAGGGGGTTCGAGGAGGGGGTGATGGGGTGAGGGATCGGGGGAGTTAGGTGGAGTAAGGGGGGAGTGAGAAGGAGCAAGTTCGTAGAAGAGAGAGGGGGAGAGGGTTCAGAGAGGGGATAACAGGGAAAGGAAGAGGGGGAGTGTGACGGAAACCGAAGCGGGAGGGGGAAAGAGAGAGGAGAGAAAGAGCATATAATTAGATTTTTTTTATAAGAGAGAGAGAGATATGGAGAGAGATAAATCTAGGGAGGAGGGAGAAAAGGGGAGCCAAATGTAATAAAAGCGCGGGCGGAGCTGCACGGGTCAGCTAGTATTTCATATATTCGTTTAGGACCTACACTATATGTATGTATACTATTTTTATATGCATTATAAGTAAATAATAAACCACTTAAAATGAAAACTTTAGACAAAAAGCCGATAACTGGTCCTCGCACCTTATTCTTTTATATTTCACAGCAGAACCTCAATCACGTGCGGTGTCGGCGTCGCCGCGCGCCGTAACGCTGCTTATTTCGAGCTGCACACTTTAATATAGACTATACCTCAACTTGCAAATATCGACAAGAGGAACTTGGAATAGCGCTTTTAAATATTTACACTTCATCACAACGCTAGCAAAATTCGTTACTAAGCTAGCACACGAAGAGTTATTGTATAACGGATATAGGTATACCGCACATGAGCAATGGTATTTGTAATCTAAGGATGAGACAAACTATGACTGTCATAATTGAATTTCTAAAAAACAGTTATTTTCAACAGATCCCATGTGCAAGGATCGTTCAGGTAGGTACTACCACTGTGGCAGATAATCTGCCGTGTAGTGCTGTGTTTCTGGGTGAAGGGCGCAGTAGCTTGTGAAATTTCCGGTCTCTGTAAACTTATTAACTCTTATCTCGGAGGACGACAGGTAATGCCTTGCAACTGTCTAACAGCAGGCATGTCGTCTACCACTACTGTCGTCTACCACTACTGTCGTCTACCACTACGTTGAATAATAAAAAATACTTGGAGTCCCTAAGATTCATAGTAGAGTTTTTGTGATAGATCGATACTTCCGATTCGTGCTATAACTACGAGAGTTTATTTCAATTATGTTAATTAGAATGTTAACTAAAAAAGAAAGTTTTTTTCCAATTATGGTAACTATAAAACAAAACGCCATTATTTTTTATTTGTCGGAAAATAGTGGCGACGGAAACATTGAAAAGGTCATTACTAGCGTATTCATTGTCCTGTCATTGACCTTGTAGCTTGTAGATGATGCATAGACATATGTATACTAATTCAGTACTATGAAATAAAATGTAACATCAACTAAAGTATTGTAGCCATATATGTGTTCGCAGCTTCGAATGGTGAAGCTAATAAAAACTTTTAAAAACCTAAACTATGACTAAAGTCTATACCTTTCCATTATTAAAGCTGGAAGTTAAGACCGTAATACCTTAGGCCCGAAGGTTTAAGGTATCAGACACTATTTTTGAATAAATTCTAGAAAATATCCGAGTTTTATTATGATATTTTCAATTAACGTACACATCACTCACATCGATACTTCCTTGCTAGGGGTACAACACCTTAATATACCAGGCAGAGCAGAACCAGGCTCTTCTTTTCCCCACATTTTTTCTAGGCTACCACTTTCAGTAATAATATTAAGAAGATTATTAAAAAAAATTGTAGCAATAAATATAATCATGAAAAAAAAACATATTAGTAGTTTGCATGTTTGAATATTCTGACTGAAACCCCATCGCGACTCTACATCGACAAATCATGTTACGTCACTTATTTCCGTTTATTTTGTTCTCCATTAAATGGGACCCTCCCTTACAATATATTACGGTAAAATACCCTCATTTTCCTCCACTTATTGGTGAATATCGTCTGAATGTGTTCGTGAATGTAGTATCGTGTTACTTTCTAATAAAGTTCACCTGATCTCTTCAGTTAACAAGAGATATATGAGGCAAAGTATATGAAAGTGTTTAGGTATCCATGTTATTGATAGGTATGTAGGACAGGACAGGACTTGGTTTTGAAAGTCAAATTAAGTATTTTGATTATTGATTTTACATAATCAAAAGCAAAATACAATAACTTTCGAAGGCAATAACTACAACTAATAGTAAAATCGAGAAGAAATCGCAACGTTTTTGGTTTTTAGTATAAGAAAAACCAAGTCCCCAAACTAATAGCCCGCAGCACCATCTTTGTGCAACTAATAAATCAATTGTTGAGAAGCAGAAGAAAAGACATTTATTAATAACACACACAAGACAGTGCAGCTTAATTAAGTAACTTAAAAAAAAAGCTAGCTTTTTTCAAATACGATTTTTCCAACAAACTCAAGAATACGACATATCAACATACACAAATTACACTTAACTATTCTAGTTATAGCACACAAAGACAACAACAACATTTAACTAATTTAATCTCTTTGACGACACATTATAAGCAATCTCAGTGTGTGTAAACGTGTGTGATGAGCTTGCCATATTATCGTTTCTTCTACAAATACAGAAAAAAATATATGTATACGTATATCGTGGCTTCTGGGAATAAAATAAATATTATATTTGTTGTATCTGACCTAATATCCGTGTAAGTACAGCAGAATTTGTCGGTAAATAAACAATCTTCGTTAATTGCATGCCAAAATTACAACGGCCCGCACAAAAGAAAGTATGACAAAGGGCCTCGTTAAAACCTAATGGTCGACTTTCGTCCCGCTTCTAGTTCATTTCATTAAAAAAGATCGCATCCCCCGCCAATTGATTCTATTTTACAATTCAATCGCTATCTCTTGCCGCCACCTAGGCTCTTATTATTTGGCTGTTAAGGCCGAAAATGCAATTTTGGAATGTATTTAAGGTGGTAATTTGAATAACGGGGACCTCTTCATTTGGAACGGCATTACGATAAAAGAAAAGGCTTCAGTGACTATTAAGAATATTAAAATTCTCCCCAGCGCCGGTGGCAGAAGGCGCGAAACGACAAGGAATGGCTGGTGTATTCATAATAATTGGTATTCCGTTAACATTAACTAGGACTTTTTCATGTCGGTTTTAATAAAACCTACTAAAAGTTTCTACAAGGTGCCTAAAATTTGAGTCGCGATGATGAAACTATATAGTTATAAAAATAGTGGAGAGAATAATAAATAAATAAATAAAAATAAATAAGCTTTTTTTAGTGGAGAGAATATCCTAAATTTAAAAAAAAAAAACAAATACGTCTTCCCTTATTACTGTAGGTATAATTAAGGTAGAGAAATTATAGTTAAGGTAGGGAAATTATTTTTAAAATAAAGGTAAGCTGCTAAATGTAAATAATTACATTTTAATCTATTCTTTATTGTACACATACACACAAGAAAAAGATAAAATACAATACATAAAATAAGTACAAAGGCATCTATATAATACCAATATTTGCGAACAATAAATGATTTGATTTGATTTGAAAGGCGAGCTTAACCCGTAATTGAGTTTTCTAACAGCAAACCCCAGAGTGGTAGAGGAAAATGAGAGTAAAGTATGAGAGCAAGTGAAGTGTACGACTAGGTAGAATAAAAAGTTAGAGTACCTACTACTTACCTATTGGTACGATTCATAATTCATGATACGGTTTCACTTTGAGACTTCGCGGACCTTCACATAGTAAGGCTTTAAATCATTTGACATATTGTTTTAAAGTGTTAGCGAGATTGTATAGATGTTTGGAACATTTGTCTAAGCTTTATGTCCCATTAAAAAGCTCTAGCGAGGTTTGGGCACCGGAGGGACTCTAGCGAGGTCCAAACGGAGAGGCTAGAGTCTTTCTACAGCGTTGATAAAGGCCACCGGGGGGTACTAGGGGGTATAAAACCCACATACACCCGGCCTCTGCCCTTATGGAGATCAGGAACTTTTTAAAGATTTCCTCCCCGATAGCAAAAAAGGGAACAATAACTCCCATCGAGTATGCTGTTCATTTAGGCATACTCCTACTCTATGACTAACAAAACCAAACGCAACAATG
This sequence comes from Furcula furcula, assembly GCA_911728495.1. NCBI lineage: Eukaryota > Metazoa > Arthropoda > Insecta > Lepidoptera > Notodontidae > Furcula > Furcula furcula. Next base: position 30,421,594 of record OU452245.1, on the reverse strand, counting down.
AAAGTCACCACCGGATGCGCCCCACAAATCTCCAATCTTACTGCTCTAATATCGGCTACGCCTTCCATTTTAAAATCCAATTTTCAAAGAAAATATATCCCACATTTCAAACAAACAATGTCTAAGGAAATTGTTTTTGCCGCGAACAATATTCTATATTGGCGATCGGAACACCAATCATGGCAGCTATCCCGAACAGCGGACGAACAAATAAGAAAATATAGGACGGGGAATATGCATCTAGGTGCAGACTTGTTAGGAAAAGAGGTCGCGTCGCTGGAGCTATATTTTAATGAAAAATAACACCCCGAGAAGGAACCCGGCGACGGCGGAGTTCGCAACTACTTGGGCAGCAGTGTCGGGACGTCCAACTTGGAAGCACGAAATATATTTGCGAAAAATTGTTCTAGGTAGTTTTATGGCGGGTAAAAATACATCAGAAAGATAACCAATGTAATATAATTCAGTTTAGAGTGGTTACTGCTGAGAGCTTCCGTAGGTTGACCGGGTAAGAATAGCACCCTCCCATCGCCTCCCGTTGGGTGTCCGTAAGAGGCGACTAAGGGTAAACCAGAAGACGGGCAGCAGCGTCTTTCTATTAGATTACCTACCACCTATACTGCGATCCCCAAGACGCCTGCCAAGCGTGGGGATTTTGGCTGCTGATGATGATGATAGCTGAGTAAGCGAAAGCAAACTCCTTGAATGGCGAATTATACTATAATATTATTAAGTTCGGTAAGCAAGATCTTGCTAAAAAGATTATTTTTATTTATCTTGCTAAAACAACTTCAATAAAGTTTCAATTATTACAACGATAGATACATATGATGGGCCCGTCGGCCTAGTGTTTAGACACGCTGGCTGCTAACCTTTTGTGGAATTTTCGGCTATGGTCTACTACATAGAGTATCTACAAAGTTATGTACGTAAGCCCAGGTACTAGGAATCTTAACATTTATATGAAGAAAATCTATAAAGCGCGTTAGAACTAAAAACCGAATTATTGATAATTTAAACATTCTTAAAAGCAAAGTCTTTTCTTAATTGTAATGCCGTTACAAATGAAGAAGTTCCGCAGCGTAAATTACAAACTTCATAACATCAACCAACACCAATTTGAACCTTAATTACTTAAGTTTATGGTCTTAACGAATGCAAAACTCCATAACGATCGAATTGTTAAATAGAATCAATAGGCGTGGGATGCGATTTTTTAATGAAATTGAAATGAACTAGAAACGCGACGAAAGTCGACCATTAGGCTTAACGAGACCCTTTGTCATATTCCCTTTTGTGAATGCTGCTGTAATTTGGGAATGCAATTAATTCACAGAGTTCCCTTTTTCGATCATTTTGATATTAATTGGCAGATTTAGGGATAATTATGATATTTTTAGAGCAAGGGTGAGAATATTTTATTAGTGTAAAAAATATTATGAATCTGTAAATTGAAATCTGAATTGAGATCGAATTATCTATTATGTTTAATTATGAGGCATTGGACTGGCCATTCACCGTCCAGGTGGGTACCATCGCAGACATTCTGCCACCAAGCAGCAGTGTGTAAACATTTCTGTGTTCCTCTGTGAAGGGCACTGTAGCTGGTGAAATTACCGGACACAAGAGACTTATCACTATGGTCTCGGGTGACGAGCGGCAGTTCAGTGCAGCTGTTTTTAGGCAGATGTGTTGCTTACTATCAGGCAGACATCTTGCTTGTCTCATTGCAAGGTGGAATAAAAATAATCATAGGAATAGGTATAGGTGACCGTTGTCAGAACATAAATAACACTGTTCGCCTACACGCCTACTGTTTTGTACTGTTCGCCTACACGGTATACGCCTACCTACCGGTCGGTACCGTATACCGACAATAAGAAGGTAAATTATGTTTAGCAGTTTTTCAATAAACTACCGACCATGTAAATATATGTTTAGCACTTTCTCAATAAACTAATGGTAACTTTGGGTCGTATATTTTATATAGTACCAACTAATAATAACTTTAGTTCGGCCTCTAAAGCAACCTCACATAAAATTTAGTTCAGAAGTGATCTGTTTTACTTAATATTAGATTTAGTTTAAGTTCAGATGAACTTTTGATAGTTTCGGCTATTACAAGGAGCCGCTTTAAATAATATTTAGACATTGCGCCCGTCTTCTCTGTTGGAAAGTATTTAGCTGCTAAATAGAACAGAAGTTAAGATTGCCAAATCAATGTACGTCTCGCTCGTAATCCCTACTAAGATGAACAAACTTGTACCATGTATAATATCCCCTTTCTCTAAAATATCAAGGTCTCATTATAAACGGTGGTAGGTAATTTATCATTCTTCCAAAACGTTACTACTCTATAGACATAAAAATCCAATTACAATTATTTATCCGATTAGAGTTCACACAACCCACTAGCGATGGACAAAAAATGGTGATTCACAAAAAAATCTTTTAAAAAAAAAATTGAACCGACTTCAATATCACTGAAAAGTATAAAATAATTTAAATATTATTGAAGTTGGTGTTAGATTACCGGCTGTGTATATTTGGCACCAACTTCAATAATATTTAAATTATTTTATACTTTTCAGTGATATTGAAGTCGGTTCAATTCTTTTTTTAAAAGATTTTCTTTTAAATTTTTTAGTGACATTTTCATATATAAAGATTGAACCGGTCGTAATTAAATTTGCATGGAATCATCATAGTAGTTTACTCTCTCGAATAAAAAAAAGAATCATCGAAATCGGTTCATAATTGTCAGAGCAATGTAATGGAGAACATCAGTTTTATGGTTTTTACCAGATAAATTCCTTCTCATCGTTCATGGTCTTCCAGGAAGTTCTTATCCGGTTGTGATAAATTTCATACAGATTCATTACAGTGGTTTCTTCTTTCGGATAAAAAAAGAATCATTGAAATTGGTAAATATTTGCCAGAGTTATGACCATTTTTGTCCTTAAAAAGCGACAAAAAAGTCATCTATATAGACTTTCCTGCAAGTTTCCTGCGCAGTCACCATTATTGTTTTTTCAGGAACTACTTATTCGGAAGCAATAATTTTTTTATGAGACCCAACTAACGGATTAAAGAATGGATGGAAGAAAGATTTTTGCAAATCGGTTCTTAATTGCCAGAGTTATGCGCGAACATACATAGAAAAAAAAAATATATATATACAGACGAACTGAGAACCTCCTCCTTTTTTTGAAGTCGGTTAAAAAAAAGTTGAAATCACATTATTCACGGGAAAGTCAGCGATCAGTACTTCATGATAAAGAATATTTTATAGTTCTCAAAAGGAGATTAGTTAAAAAAGAAAATAATTTTGAAAGTTAAGTAAGTAGAGGTTAGGTAAATAATGTCTACAGTAAAACAACAAAACCCCAATCCCCAAGCCGCCTGCTAAGCGTGGGGATTATGGCAACTCTTCCCTTCTAAGGGGAAGGCCTTTGTTCAGTACCGGACGTTTTTGGGCTGCTGATGATGATGATGAACAACAAAAAACTTGACATACTATAAATATATACACCTTCTATCTATACTATAATAAAACTCAAAGAGCACTTTTTCTGTACATTGAATATTTTTCCAAAATTTCTATGTGGGGATACTATACTATCGACATAGAGGCCATTTTTTTTGGAATTATTGTCTGTCTGTCTGTCTGTCGTTCTGTTTGTCCAGGTATCATTTGAAAACCCGTGGATGGATTTTGATAGGACTTTCACTGATGTGTTGTGTAGAAGTCAAGGTATAAATTGGTATATAAAACATCACGCTATGTTTCATAGGGGCTAAGCAGTGAAACATTACTTGCACATATTACCACGTAATTTCCTTTGTATGAGAATAGGGTAATTATATACTGATCAGTTATTCATTAAGATATGTATTATTACGCTATATACAATAGGGACTGAGCAGACATTTAGTTTGAATAAGATATGGCAGTGGCGAAGGGTCAATTTTTGTAAGGGGTAACACCGGCCACACCGCCGGTCCGGTACACCCAGGACATTTTCATTCGATTTCCGTATTGTTCTAAGTACGTTGCTGATAGCGATATGACATTATATCTTTGAAAAGTTTAAATCTGTAAATCCCGAGCGAGTCCAAACTAGATCATGAAATTATTCATGAAATTTTAATGAAACTCCACAAGTCCAGGTAGTGTATAGGTATTGTATTACAGTCGCAACAATAAAAGATGCGAAATACTTAGAACTTTCATTATCGAATATCATTAGACAGTAATTTACGATGTTAGCGTGATTTACATTATGAACAGCGCCATCTATCGGTGAAATTGAACATACAATCACCATAGAACTTTAATCTATATATTTAAAAGAAAGTCGTGTTAATTACACTATTTATAACTCAAGAACGGCTCAACCGATTTGGCTGAAAATTGGTAGGGAAGTAGCTTAGGAGCAGGAGACGGACATAGGATACTTTTTATACCTGTAGGTTAAGGTTAAGCAACGTTAGGTAAGGTCATTAAATAGATGGGTGAACCGATTTGTATGAAATTTTATGTGTTTAATTATATTTCATGCCGCTAGGTAAAGGTTAAGCAACATAAGGCAAGGTAATTAATTAGATGGGTGAACGGATGTGTATGAAATTTGTGTGCATATAGGGTAGGTCTGAGAATAAGTCGTAAAGTATATTTCATGCTGCTGATACCATGATTGACGGATATATAGAATGAGAGGAGGGTGCAAGAGAGGGAGAAGGCATTCGAGGAGGGGGTGAGGGATCGGAGGAGTTAGGTGGAGCAAGGGGGGGGGGGGGGGTGAGATGGAGCAAGTTGGGAGAGAGAGATGGGGGGGATAGGGTTCAGAGAGGGGACAACGGGGAGAGGAAGAGGGGGAATGTGACGAGGACCGATGCGGGTGGGGGAAAGAGAGAGGAGAGAAAGAGCATAGAATTACATTTTTCTTATAAGGCTTCAATCCCGGCTGGGTCCTAAAAGAAAACGCGCATTGTTCCTTTTGGAACCATGTGGTTCCATGCCCAAGCCCATGTGGGCTTGAGGGGATAATAGAGAGAGAGAGAGATGGAGAGAAATAAATCAAGGGAGGAGGGTGAAAAGGGGAGCAAAATGTAATAAAAGCGCGGGTGGAGCTGCGCGGGTCAGCTAGTTTAGAATAAGTCAGTAAAAAGAACATCCGACCCAAATAACTGAACGGCTGAACCATTTAGAATAAGTCAGCTTCCAAATAAAATAAAGTCCGTTTTCAAAACCAACATCATTAATTAATTTGGGAACCATGATACCATACACAAATAGACAAAAGGCGTCAACCGTATTAACACTCCTGTTAATGCACGGTGGGTTAAAAGTTACCAACACTACTTTATTTTGTTAACAGTCGGAATAAAGAGAGGTCATATGTTATATTTATAGTTCGTACCTCCCTGAATCCCTGGTGGATTCAAAAATAATTATCAATAATGTATCAACAGAACCGCTGCCCTGAGCGCTAGCCGGCGGCCATAGACGGCATTATCTCCAGTGTTTAATAATAATGTCGCTACGGCTCTCGTATGTTATCCGCTATCTAGTACAGATAGGGTTACGACTATTTGCGGATACTGTTTTAATCATAGTCCAAGGTTGCTTCTAATCCTTGATGGGAAACAGTTCACCACCGTAGTGTCAGATATTCTGCTGCCAAGCAGCAGTGTGTAAACATTGCTGTGTTCCAGCGTAGCTGGTGAAATTAACGGACACAGAAGACTTAAGAACCAATGTCTCGTGTGACGAGTAGCAGTGCACTGCAGCTGCCTATAGGCTGGCGTGTCGCGCGACCATCAGGCGAACGTCTTGCTTGTTTGGTCACTAGTTTGAATAAAAAAAATGATTATGTACTACGATAGTCGTTATGAAAAGTAGTTACCATTTTATGACCTTAAAAAGTAAGGTGTAAGAACCTTAAAAGTGCCGTACTCGTATGTTAGAAGAGTTACATTCAGCATTGGTGGACAACGGTGTTGAAAAGAGACTTTTATATGCAAAACTTTCAAGAATAGTTGAAATATAATGAGTTATTTAATTCTGTGTTACAATGTAACATGAATTTTAATTCACACACAGTAACCAAACACTACAATCATCCTATGATGTTGATAAATTAAATATTAAAGAAATCCTTTAACTAAGTATTTCAGAAGGGCAATCGGATATTTAATCGAGTATTGTTCCATCCCTATAACGTGAGTGTAACAAGTTACTAGTATTGGCACAGTTGTCGATATTGGAACAGTAACAGTGCCTTTCAACCTTTTGTCGTTAGTTTTAATGTTAACTCCCTGTGACCCGCGCCGTTCTGAATACATACGAGTATGTACGAAGAAATAGATAAAGCCAAGGTATTATTAGTACGTGCCTATTGATTATAGGGAACCTATGTATGTAACATATGGTCAGCTTAGACCAGACGAAACCCTGAACGACGAAACATCGTGACTCGAAGTTTTACCAGTAACACTTTTTAAAATCATAATAAATGATTATTATATTTAAATGAAGCTTAGCTTTTAGCTTTACAATATATTAATATTCTAAAGGGGGATGATGGTTGTTATTGGTGAAACAAGGGGTTGATTTGTGTACACGTATATTATTCAATAATCTAATATTAATATGGTTTATGGTATGGTGAATGGTACTAGTGGTAGGTAACGCGTTTGCGGCGGTTGATTGTGTACTGAAAATTAGGTATATCAAATTAGAATGCGATGCGCGGTGACAAATTGCTGACGGCTCTATATGTTGCAATGCATGTACGTACACCGTACATATATAACGAAAGAAAACATCCACTCATATCTAGAATCATCTCGATCTGAAAATAATGTTTCTTTCAATTATATGACATTTGTCAATACAATACAATCATTAATTTGGTAAATACAAACAAATGTCTTCAAATGTTTGAGAGTCCTAATCCGAAATTATGTTCTCAACCAGTGAAACTAAAAATAGTTAGTGGTATTGTTAAATTTACATGTAACTTTTGGTGTACAATAAAGTGTATTTATTATTTATTATTATTAACTATGCAATAATTATCCACAGTTTAAATCCTACTAATGTGCCATTAAACTTAATGAATGCAGAATATCATTTAAATATTCACAAATTGCACAAAGGTAAGTGAGGGCTGTGCATGTCTTACAATCCAATTAAGCCGAGCTCGCAGGCCAGCGGGGTGTGTTTAGACTAAATTACTAGCCGGGTAAGCCAACTGCTGAGGGCGGATTACTGGAGACTCGAGTGGGCGAGATTGCTTGCGTCCAACACGTGCATGTCCGTGGTTCACGTGGATACGTGTATTTGAACCCTGAATAATGATCGAGAAATGTAGTGGGCTGAGCTATATATATGCTGGTATGTGGAGTTGATCAGAGAAAGAATAATGTTGTTATTAACTTCACAAATCTATAAATTTGAATGGAAGCGAACATACACACAGGTTTCGTGCCACTAGATACTAATGATGCTGCAGGAGACAGATACTGTGAAAAAACTGAAAAGGACAAAACCTTTTTGCATTACTTTAATTGTAAAATTATTGTAGTGTCAACCACAATAACAGACATTGATTTGTTCAACCAGTTAAACCTAGTTGAACTTATAGTTGAACTTAGTGGAACAGGTCGCTTTACTAAAGACAATAAGAAAAGTACCATTACTTATCACACACATTATTTATCTAATTTACACATAATTTGACCTGACCTCCCGTTGGGAAAACAAGAAGAGGGGCAGCAGCTTCTTTCTATTGGAGTACTTACCAAGTATACTGCGATCCGCAATACGCCTACCAAGCGTGGGGATTATGGCAATTTCTCCATTCTTGGGGGGTTGTTCAGCAGTGGACATCATTCGTCTACTGATGATTGTAAAGATGGCCTCGGTAAACTGTAGATTGGGCTGGTGGCAAGTCGGTGGAAGATTAATGAAAATGGGCACTCTTGGTACACTATATTTTAATGAGATTGTTAATTACAATTTTACTCTCTGTACAGTCAGTTTTACGGAAGTGGAATAAGGATTGCCATTACAATAATTAAAACTTAAACTATAATTTTGTTCGGTGTTGCCAACAATGATGATAATTTGTCAGTGGACAGGCAAAGTCACGTAATCTCAGTAACGACTCAGGGATTTTGTTCGAAGAATTTTTATTCTATGAGTCGCATTATCTGAGCAGAGACAACAGCCCGTCCGCGGCCTGAAGTGGAAGCGAAGCAGTGCATTTACTTGACCTTGAGAGGATATAGGAGCAAACTTTTACAATTAATTGTTCATCACACTTGGGTAGGTACCGAATGCAACGCCACGACAGTTATGATTCCGAACAACAGCATCGATTTCTCTTTATAAAACATAACCTCTTTTGAATGTGGTAACAGCTCAGTGGGCGAGCGCTTGCCTTGGAAACAAGATGCGCAGGTTCGAACCCCGGTTCGCACCTCTGATTTCTTCAATGAATCATGTGCGAATCGTCTTTGTGCGATTGTTACTAGCTTTCGGTGAAGGAAAACATCGTGAGGAAACCTGCATGTCTGAGAAAGCCTAACTAGCTCACGAATGGTGGTGGAATCAGCGTGGTGGACTATGGCCTAAGCCCCCTCATCTTGAGGGGAGGCCCGTGCCCAACAGTGGGACATAAACATGGGCTTGTATTAATTAATAATTAATTAAAACCTAATTTGAACAAAAATTCAACTAGATACACTAGGACAGTAAATTTAAGACAAATTTAAGATTCCATAAAACCATCTGATCAAGGAAAACCAGTACATAAATCAATCCACATAAAAATGTAAATATGAAGAGTTTTTGATACGCCTATGTGTGGAAGCTAAAGATAAACTATAAAGTTCTGCATAAAGAGAGGTGGAGAATCCCGCTTCCCATCCCCTACTACACATAATAACATATCACCCTCTTTAGTTAAAACTTTAACTCTTGACGTAAGTGTCTAGCACGACCCATTCTGCTACCGCCTCACGTGCTCACTATGGCTCCACAACAAACTTACAACTTTAATATAACAAAGATTAACATGTTTTTTATTATTTTCAATATCTATTCTAAACACAATTGAAACAACCATCGTCGACTGCAGTTCGGATATAATGGAATATAACGCGCGACGTTCTCTGGTGGAAGGCTGCCGATAGCAAATGTAAATTTGCGGTGATGTCACGCGTTCCGAAGTGTCAATAGTCGACAAGGGAGCAATAGTCAAATGGCGCTTGGAAACTAATATACCTATCGCAAGGGTAGTCTGTAGTGCTTGAGAAATTATGGATAAATAGATTTTAGGGAAACAAAATCGTAGATTGGCGCGTACAATCACTTGTTTGTTTGTCGTATGGGCACCAGGTTGGCCACTGGTTGGTTGACCTGGTGTCAGATAGAGTTGTTCAATCTGCCTTTAGGCCTCAGACTTGGCTTAACGACTGCTACCAACTTTTTACGTTCCCTCCGAAGCACGGAGACGCTCAGTTCAAATGCCACTAAACGGTCACCCATCTATATTCTGAAGTTGCTTAGCTGTTAAATGACCCAACAATGATGGCTATGAATATTAAAATGTATAAAACTAAAAACGGCATAGGTATACTACATACATTTTTGAACGGGGGATACTAAAATATTATGTAACTGTGTATGTTACAATGTATAATTTAAGTTTTCTCAAAAACCATGATTCGATTGCGTTATTTGTCCAACAAAAAAAAATCTATAATTGTTAAATTTATAAAAGTTGAAAACTGTAACTGTTGTTCTAAATTCGCCTTAAATAACAACTCTGAAAGCGTAGCTTAAACATTTATCTTCCCCTAACATAAATGTTACATTACAACTCACGAAGATGAACGATACTAAATTTAAAATATAGCAGTAAAAGAATAAAGCTACAAGCAAAACTTCACGGAAACCAAGAAAAGGTGCATGCAGACCACTTCCTAGAGCTTAATACTATCTATGTGAAAATAAATTGGGAATCATATTGGTAGCTGGACAGGGTTGGAGCCTCACGACCATCAATATACACGAGTTTCGAAACAGACTTCAGCAATTTTCCGTTTATACTAATTAAGGGTTGTTATAAAATATGAATAATACCTGTAATAATAATCTCATGAAACGTATCGCAATTTGGATCAAAATGTTCTGCGTGAGGTCGGATGCTTCATTTAATTAGCTGCCAGGAGGCTGAAAGATATCGTGTATTTGTGTTTATTCAAATTAACCTTTCCTTACCTTTATTATGTTAATGTTACTTCATTGGCCTTCGGTTACGAACTAATTGTTATAATCTTGCTGCTTTAAAAAAATGTTACATAGGTACTGAAATTAATGAGCCCGGGTATATTTGTGTAGTCGGTAGGTAAAGTTTTAATACAAAAGTTACACCCTGTAAGCAAAAAAACCGCGCGCAAATGTCACGAAACGTTTCGTAACAGAAAATGGTATACGGTACAAATGGTACAATGGTAACATGTTAGTGGTCACATGCATCTAAGGCTCACGACCATTAGATTAACAAAAATTACAAAAATAGCTTCATAATCAAAAACAGAATCGTCATGATTAAGCACAGCGTCTTCATTATCCACTCGCGAGGCGGGTGGGTGCGTGGCCCCGGTTATCCGGGCCCGGTTACACCACTGCCGCTAAGTAATTTATCCGGGATTCGACTTAACCGCTCTACATCCGGGCGGATTTAAAATAAGGACGCCATTAATATGCGTCGCGGAGAAGGCAAATAGCAACAAGCGCGCTTTGCGTAGAATAGAGGCGACAGATGTGAAGTTAGGCAGTTATGACCCCGGCTGGGATAGCTTACTAGTGTGCACCTATGTTCGTGGTCTGACGTTTTTGTAACAGTCGCCGAGATGACCTTCAGGTCTTCTTAATAAATTAACACATACAGTTGCAGATCCAGGTGTGTGAATAGTGTTTAAAAATTTGGATCCTAAGCATTTTTAATGTCATCAGTACATTTCAAAATATCAAATATTTACGTCAAAATGAACAGCGAGTACAATTGATTAATATTTGTTCAAAGCAGCAGCGCATTTGCTTTAGCAAATATAATAAATGTTCTCTATAATTTGCGGTGGAGGCTCGATACTCATTAGTACGGCTCGTAATTAAATTACACACATTCATATCAAACAAGGGAGCCAGTGTGCAAACACTCATATTTGTTCAGTAACTCTCGAGGATTCTCTACTACCGATATCACGTTCTGAAGGTAATAAAAACAGAAGGCATTCTTGAATGTCTGGGAGAGCAATATTATTTCCAAAAACTGTTTGATAACAGCCATTATATTATATTAGATTATAGATTGACGTGTGGCATATTCACCGCGGCGAAGTTATGCCTCACATAGAAATTACACTTTTACTTCACAAGTTCTTTTCTTTCGTTTTTTTTTATTTATCATTTTAGTTACTTGTGATCCAATTTTCAATTAACAACCTGAAGTTAGAAGTTGCCATCGTTTTGGCCAACGTTCGCCTAATGGTGTAAAAGAAGTGGCATGCCTGTAGATAGATACAGTACTCATAACGGAGCTTTGTGTGTCTGAAGTTGGCGAACCATTGTACAACTACAGTCGTGAGTTGTTGATACAAAAACAGCTACTGTGCAGCGCCTTGCAACCAACTTCAGACACACTAAAATCCGTTGTGACTACTGTAAATTGTACCATTACTCGTCACCGTCACTCATTATTATAGACATTAGGTATTAAATTTCTAGGTCCATGTAATTTTATCACAGCCACGCTAATGCTTTGCAGCAGAATATCTGGCATTGTAGTGGTATATTTTCCTTTTATTTAGGGGTTTGCGTATTCTGCTACCACAGCATATCGATCGGTTAAACGAAGATCTTTAGACTGGTAGACTTAGTGTCACCAGACCTGAATGTGGTAAACCATTATTCTTATGGTCTAACTCAGCGATTAAACAATCAGACATCGATCGATGCCAACAAAGAATTGCCGCCCTCTACGGTTCCATAATCATTATGTTTATAGCAGACGCCCGCTAGATGCCGCTGTAATTGTTTTATTGCAAGCACTAAAGGCCCCGAGTTGAGACGTCGCCGTCGCTAAAATTGCGATTCGCAAACAAGTGGCGTGCGATCAACGCACGACAGTCGCGGCCTTATCGCACCCGCTCACCCGCCCCGTTATTGCCCTAACAGATAAACTTTGATGAATCTCGAAATGTTTGGATAAAGATGTTAATTTTCATAGAAGGATTTTTAATTTAGAGTTAAGATTAAGAACTTTTTAAATGACATGAAATTCCCGTAGGAAGTCCGGTAGCACCCATCTAACTTCTCCCATGGGTATCGTAAAATACGATAAAAGGGAGACAAAAGAAGAGCAGCGCCTTTCTATCAGATAACCTATCACCTATACTGGGGATCACCCAAGACGCTGGATTTTGGCACATCCACTGCCACCCGCCCTACCATTAGGGGAGGCCGTGTATAACTGCCGCACTCACAAACGTCAGTTATCGTTAATTTTAATTATACCATCGGATTGGAGTCATCCGCCGTTAATTTGCTCCGAGTGTTGAAATTTAAATCCGATATCAAGAACTGGATTAATGTTCATTAACTTTAATTGAAGAACCGATAACCGTTGGGGAAGAAAGGTTCTCGAGTGGCGACCACGAACCGGAAGACGCAGCGTTGGCAGGCCTCCCACTAGGTGGACAGACGACATTGTGCGCGTCGCAGGTAACCGGTGGATGCAAATAGCCAATTGTCGTTCATTGTGGCGTTCTAAGGGGGAGGCCTATGTTCAGCAGTGGACATCTTCCGGCTGATGATGATGATGATGATGATGATGAACTTTAATTGACCTGTGTAAGTGTCACTAAATAACATAGCTTGCAATATGTCTCAAAAGTTATTACAAAACACGAACCTCATATGCTTATCACCCGTTATAACATACCTACACACATAGCGCGAAGGCTACATGATATCTTGAAAGCATTTTTAAGTACACTCACACCGTTAATGGGAGGCGTCTAATAAATTCAGATATTCTAGTTATATGGAAGGTAAGAGGATTATCCCGGGAGCTCTGTGTTCTTTGTTATATATTACGAGATAATTCTATTTTATTAGCAGGATGCTGGCGACGGTAGCGGCACACTACTTCCGGTGTAGTGCGAAATCCATAAGTAATGATATAGTTTGCTCTCTACGGGTGTGCTGGTGTTCCAAGTGTTTATATGGAGATGAAACAAATATATTATTCATCGCATACCAGTTTTATAGGCGTTGTGTGTCAGAACGTAGATTGTTCTATTCATCCATAATCCATTTCCAAGTACTATCGGGGATACGAACAGTGTACGTGCGTATTTTGGGTCGGCACGTGCAAGCGATTGTCCTAAAGATGATACAGTGCTTGTGACCGCGAGAGTACCTATCTTACGCCTGTTTGTGTGTTACCAACATGTGTATGTCAAGCAAACACAATAATTTTTGGGACGATAATATTTCAAAAGGTTTCCGGGATCCGGGGGGGTCAACCGGGGTATGAATGTTACCTTTCGCAGCTGTCGCATCGGCACATGAGTGAGGGTTCTCGGATCTGCACCAGGCACCCCTTAGTGCCTTGCCTATGAGCTCGCCGCCGGGGACGGGAGCCCTTTACGGTGTTCATGGGAAGGGGACGGCAATCCCTTCACCTTCCACCTCGGAGCCGCCGCCGTACTCGGTGGACCTCTAGGATCCACACACACCCCAAACGTTCAGCGACTCCAAAGATCATAAAAAGCCAAGCTTATTAAAAGTCTATTCACTTGAGTCTTGGAGATGAATGTTTGTAATGGCTAGTAAGTCCTCCAGTTGCAGTGCCCTACACACCGGAACACAGTCTGTAAATTCACTAGAGTCTGTAAATTTACAAAAGCTTTTTATTTTAAGTAGAGAAGTATGTATTTATGGTACACCGATAATGTAGTCTACTAATTTTATAAGACCCGTGACTTTCCTAAGATCTATCATTCAATTGCTATTGAACTATTTTTAACCGACTTCAAAAAAGGAGGAGGTTCTCAATTCGTCTGTATATATTTTTTTTTCTATGTATGTTCGCGCATAACTCTGGCAATTATGAACCGATTTGAAAAAATCTTTCTTCCATCCATTCTTTAATCCGTTAATTGGGTCCCATAAAAAAATTATTGCTTAGTAATAAGTAAGTAGTTCCTGAAAAAACAAGAATGGTGACTGCGCACTGCGAGTTGCAAGAAAGCCTATATAGATGACTTTATGGTGCTTTTTAAGGACAAAAATGGTCATAACTCGGGTAAATATTTACCAATTTCAATGATTATTTTGTTATTCGAAAGAAGAAACCACTGTAATGAACCTGTATGAATTTTATCACAACCGGATAAGAACTTCCTGGAGGACCATGTATGATATGGAGGAATTTATCTGGTAAAAACCATAAAACTGATGTTCTCCTTTACATTTCTCTGATAAATATGAACCGATTTTGATGATTCTTTTTTTTATTCGAGAGAGTAAACTACTATGATGATTCCATGCAAATTTCATTACGATCGGACAAATTGTTTCTGAGTTTCTGAAGAAACATGAATTATGTAAAAGTATGTAGACGATAATGTGAAATCATAATGATGTCATAACCTACCTAGATCATTTTACCGTCTTCGATGGTTCAATCTTTATGTATGAAAATATCACTAAAAAGTATAAAATAAAATCTTTTTAAAAAAAATTGAACCGACTTCAATATCACTGAAAAGTATAAAATAATTTAAATATTATTGAAGTTGGTGTTAGCTTACCGGCTGTGTAAATTTGGCACCAACTTCAATAATATTTAAATTATTTTATACTTTTCAGTGATATTGAAGTCGGTTCAATTTTTTTTTAATAAGATTTTATTACTTCTATCTATAAAATGCAATGGCTGGGCAGTTTCTTAAAGAAGTGGCCGTTGGCGACTATGTAGTCATCGCAATAGCTTTACGAAACAATTCGTTAGGAACCACGTAAGTACTACTTTAATTAAGCTTTAATATTTGACGAACTTGGTAAGTGCCGGTTAACTTTCTGAGTAGATTCAAAGTGAAAATTCCATTTTAATATTCATAATAACTTACCCTTGCGCTTTATTAAACTCATCATTAATATCTAATCTAAAACATTATAAATACTTATAGTAATGTCTTGAGGTAGCTGTTTGTGATCATGAATCTACTTCAAAATACCAAATCGCAGGACTAAATTACAAAAGTCCCAGCTATTTACTCTATACATTCTTACGTATACGTTACTACGTATAAAAATGTTTTCTACCATACCATACCATTTGTTGTTACGGTAGCACAGGCTCTGCCTAGTTTGGGATCAGATGACCGTGTGTGGATTGTCCCAGAATATTAATATTATTTCTAGGCCAATCTTAAGATTCTCCAGAAGATATTTTGCACAACTGCTTACGCAGGCACAGGTGAACCCTCTTCCTTTTAGGTTAGGTTAGCCTTACAATCCGATGGGACTGAATATCGACACGACCGGGGAGAGGCGCAAGATCGACTTTCTACATGCCCATTCGACGATCATCTTACTGTTCGGACAATGTCGTAACCAGTAAGAAACGACTACACAAAGTTGGTGCTCCCTGTAGGATTTGAACCCGTAACCTCCGGTTTAGAAAGCACATAGTTTCCCACATCGCCACAAAGCCTACAATCCTAAGCATAAACGAAATTTATCCTACATACCGCTCGGCCTACCTCAATTTATACATAAAATGATATTCATTAACTAATTGTATATTTACCTCCCACGCCACGCTGTAAAAGTAATAATTCAAATCTGTCCCCCACAACACGGTACAGTAAATAAAACGCACAAGAGCAAACTACGCGGGCTTATGAAAACTAATGATAATGGCTCAGTCTTCAAGGCGTGTGGGTGGTGCTTAGTTTTAAATCCATTAGCGAGAGTAAAATAAAATATCACTGGTAGCCGCCCGTCGCGCCCGTCGCGCCCGTCGCGCCCGCCGTCGCCCGCGCCCGTCGCCGGCCCGCTAGCGGCCGGTGGACAGGGCCGGTGCAAATGCTTTTTTAGGGGATCTAATCTTATAGGTGCTTTTTGAAGGGGAACTCCATCCAGGTTAACAACCATAGCAAGCATAATTCAAAATTTGAAACATCTTATTTTTTTACTAACCTATGTGTGTCAAGTGACGAGACAAGCAAAACATACGCCCGATGTTAAGCGATACGCTTGCAAGCCTGCTCGTCAACCGAACAATCAGTTAACAAGACAAATCATAACAAAAAAAATACCACAATATTATAAACTGGTAAAGAATTGCCACACTCAAAGTATCAGCTGAGTGTGCGGTGCTTTGCTAAAAATATTAACTTGGCACCCCCAAGCGCGAGTCCAGCCCTGTCCCACAGTAATCTCCTAACGCGCAGCGATTAACGTTTCACTCCTGCAGGGCTAGACAAGTGGCAAACGCTTTGTATCTATTCCATATCGACAATCATAAACGCTTTAGCGATATCGTTCTTCGTTTGGTAGCCAAATGTACTAGGAGTTATCGAACGCTTATTCTATTCGATCGCTACGAAAAATAACAAATATAGTCTATGGTTTCGTTCTTAAATGTCATCCAAGTATCTGTCACTTGGGCATTGCAGGGCTAGACAAGTGGCAAACGCTTTGTATCTATTCCATATCGACAATCATTAGCGGCAAATGTTGCGTGACACCCACAATCCTCTGATAGGACCCTGTAGCTAAGAAGCTTAGCGTACATAGCACCTACAAAAAAAAATATCTCCGTAATATATCTAATAATAGGTCAAATATGCGCCATTTTGTAGCGTTATCTACAAGTGTTTGGCGATCGCTTCGTTTCGTACGCTTTGATTCGAAGTAGAATGTCAAACCTGCCACTTGGCTACGGTTTCGATGGGAATTAATGTACTATTCCGACGTTTCGTTTCATCGAATAGATTAGAATGACATTTGGCTACCAATTTTCTATTCTATTCGTTAGATCAAATTACTTATCGTATGTTTATGTCATTCCCATACATTCAGTATTCTATTCTATTAGCGTTTGTGCCACTTGTCTAGCCGTGCTGCTGGGCCGTAAACTTCGCTGCAGATAAGGATTACTACAATACCGTAGATTAATTTACTGGCACCACTTTGATTTTTTTGGAGTGGACTCTTTAATTTTGCTTCGTATTTTTTTGCCAGTGATGACTTTCGGTACTGAGACATGGCCTTTAACTGCTTCCCTTTTACAGAAGCCCAGAGTGACACAATGAGCTAAGGAGAGAGCTTTGCTCGGAGTTTCTTTGCGCGACAGAATCCGGAATGAGGAACTTCGTCGAAGAACCAGATTCTGAAAACTGACTTCTAGAATCTGCAGGTTATAGATAAGCCATATCGCTCGAAAAACTGATAACTAATGGAGTAGAAAGGTTCTTGAGTGGTGACGATGAACCAGAAGACGCAGCATAGGTATGCCTCCCACTAAGTGGGTTGAAGACATTGTGCGAATTGCGGCAACCGGTGGATGTAAATAGTAAATTGTCGTTTATTGTGGCGTTCCAAGGGCGAGGCCCATGTTCATCGGTGGACGTTTTCCGGCTGGTGATAACAATAATAATTTTTGATTGATATATACGGTTCCTGACGACGGGTGATTGAGACTGGCCTGACCAACCCCAGTACGGAGGAGTAGATACTGATACTGACAATGGCTGGTCGTGATTTATTTGAAGAAGGCAAGAAAAAAAAGAGACTACAACCAGCAAGCTTGAATGAGACTAATAATTGTGAAATGAAAGAAAAGACAGGAGGGGTTAGTACCTAATGCCTAAAGATAACTCGTTTAGCTATTTTACTAATATTCTTTTATCTCTCAATTCTAGGACGATCTAAAGCTAAGATTAGGAAAACAAAACAGGACAGCCGTCCACTATATAATAGTTTTCTTATAAACAGAACAACGCTTGTCAACCCGAGGTGACGCGACGATGCCGATGTAATAAGTCACAGAAATTGTTCCTTTTTCACCGATAAAAATGGTGAAACTTTATTAAGGCATCATTTTAGTATACATTATCTACGCTGTCTAATTCCCTCAGGTGGAACCAAGAGGCTCAATCACAGTTTTTTCTTTGTTAACATCCATATCCTGTCCCCGAATTCACATTCCTTAATTTTAGCATCAACAAAAACACTCTCGATCTCTGTTCAATGTTCTGTGTTTTAAATCTTGTTTGATCAACTCCTAAATGGCCCACAGAAACACAAAACCTAACTTCATCGAGCCAAGCTGTTTTATACGCAACTGAACGTACATCTAGTCGTAAATATACCGTCAAAAATCTGCCTTTATTGAATTTCGATAGGGTTTATTATCCAAGTGGATAGCTGCCCGGGCCGGCTTGGTACTACTAACTTTAAAAAGACCTTTTGGTTTTATGGTACGAAACGGCTTTTATAAAGAAATCCTTCGGGTACTGTAAATATAGGCTTGTACGAGTATAATGAAATTATAAACGTTGGGTGTTTGTTATCCTATTGCGTATAAAGGTAAGTGTACCAGAAAGTTGTGTACCTACTCTACTGTTACATTCTTTTTCTGGTGGAACTAATTGTAACCTAAAGGGATCTGGGAGGACCTACGCACTGAGGTCACTTATTCTTATTTTGCCTGTGCGGTTCAAGGTTACGGCGACCCCCGGCCGGGTGTCTATTTTAACTGCATTTACTATAACTCTGGAACATGCCTTAACATTATCGTCAAGCCGCACACTGGGCCTGTCTTTAGTAAGTATGCCTCTAAAAATAACCCTCTTCTGAGCCAGTTTCATACGAACTGTGAAACTTTCATGATAGCAAATCCAAATTTTGCTCTGTTTATCCAACACCAATTATCTATTGTTCGCTTTAAGATAAAGTACAACTTCAATCGAGATCCGCAACACAACATCCAATATTTAGGAAACCGGTCATTATTCCCATATTACCTACACCCACTTTCTTCGAATAAAGGATAAATAGTAACCGCCAAGCCTATTTCTTATTTATCTCTCTCAGACCGCTTACCTTAAGAGGATTACTGGGTACTTTAGGCAGGATGGAATTCTGAATAGTCGGTAATTTGTCTCAGTCATGGCCGCGGCATAAGCCCCGCCCCTTTTGGATCTCTAGAATATCCGCCTTGCATTTAAAAGAATAAGGATGTATATCCGCTTTGCGCTAATTACTTCGAATAGTGATCTTTTCTTTGTTAGGATTCCATACCTAAAAGGAAATAAAATCTTTTTTTTTTAAATTTAACTGACTTCAATGTCACTGAAAAGTATAAAATAATTTAAACATTATTGAAGTTGGTGTTAGCGTACCTGCTGTTTATATTTGGCATCAATTTCAATAATATTTAAATTATTTTATACTTTTCAGTGATATTGAAGTCGGATCAAATTTTTTTTTAAAAAGGTTTTGTTTTAAACTTTTTAGTGATATTTTCGTACATAAAGATAGAAACATAGAAGACGGTAAAATGATCTAGGTAGATTATGATCACATTATCGTCTACATAGTTTTACATAATTCATGTTTCTTCAGAAAAATATCCGGTCGTAATGAAATTTGCATGGAATCATCATAGTAGTTTACTCTCTCGAATAAAAAAAATCGCCGAAATCGGTTCATACTTGACAGAGTAATGGAGAACATCAGTTTTATGGTTTCTACCAGATAAATTCCCCCACATCGTTCATGGTCCTCCAGGAAGTTATTATCCGGCTGTAATAAAATTCATACAAATTCAGGACAGTGGTTTTTTTTCTTTCGAATAAAAAAAGAATCATTGAAATTGGCAAATATTAAAGAAAAAACCTTTTGTCCTTAAAAAGCGACATAAAGTCACCTTATAGGCTTTCCTGCAGGTTTCCTGTGCAGTCACCATTCTTGTTTTTTCAGGAACTACTTATTTGTAACTACTTTTTATAGGATCCAATTAACGGATTAAAGAATGGATAAAAGAAAGATAATTTCAAATCAGTTCATAATTGCCAGAGTTATGCGCGAACATACATAGAAAAAAATAATATATATATATATATACAGACGAATTGAGAACCTCCTCCTTTTTTGAAGTCGGTTAAAAAAAGGAACCCTTATGATGAGACTTCGTCTGTCTGTCTGTCACACCTATACGCTATCGATTTGAAACTTATTACTTTACAGGAGAAATAAAAAGATTTTTTCTAAGTTTTTTGTTATCCTTAAATAACTTTAATAAGTTCAAAGAAGGTATGGAAATCCGACTCGCACTTGACCGGTTATTTTTTCTTGGTTTGACGTTCAATAAAGCATGAGTTACGAGTATAATCTTTGAGGTGTTTTTGTTCTGTATGGTAATTTATGTTCAACAGAAGTTGTATAGAATAGATTGCATTTGTACGAATTTTACGGCTTACATCAATATCACATTTTGAATACGTCAGTTTTTATATGCGTTGTTTTTTTATTATCAGAATCATGGATTTATATATTAGTCTCCGTGGCCAGGTTTTACAATTTCAGACAAATCGTTTTACAATTCGAAAGATGCGGGTTCGAATCTTGCCAATATAATGTTCTCGTTCCTTACCCGACAAGATAATACACCACCACCAGGCTATCTTTTTTTTAAACTAATAGCTTGGGACAATCCACACACGGTCATCCGATCCCAAACTAGGCGGAGCCTGTACTATGGAAACTAGACAACTGATAAATTATTAAGTATTAACTTATATAATTTTTTTTTTATTTTAAAACAACGGGTTGCACTCAGGGAGTGCCGGCAGAAGTGAAAACTTGAATATTAACGATGTGCATTTTTGATATTTTGGAATGGTTAGGGAATAATTTTGCACGAATTGCTTTAATTATCAGTATACAACTACTATCATTTACCTATGTGGTAATATACAATGTTCTTTTTTTGCGCTATCTTACACAAACATGACAATTTAACATTACAAATCTTGCGGTCTTACGGTCACGTGTCCTGACGCAATTTTTTTTTTTTCGCCTGTCACAAAAAAAGTGCACAGTGCCGCTAAAGAAGTTTATGAACTAATTATAGAAGCCAGTTACGAAGTAGTTTCTATATACATCCATAGATGGCGGTGTACTCACTTCTGCTGAGATGGTTGTCTTACGAATTTTCGATCAGGTCTTACGGTCACGTGTCCTGACGCGAACTTAACATATTTTTCCCCATCAGAAAAAAGTGCACAGCGCCGCTAAAGAAGTTTTCACTTCAAAAAAAATAAAAGAAGAAAATACATTTTTTTCATTTGCGATGAGGTGGGGTAAGTAAGATCTGAAACTTTTCCAAGTTTCAAATCGATAGCGTAAGCCTGTGTTGTAGGATTTGGTACATTGAATGCTTAGCACTATGTACAAATCTTGCCAGATATGTGTGAGTATGACGTCACTATGACGTCACTATTTAGTATTTCACATTTTCGTATAGAGAACTAGCTGACCCACGCAGCTCCGCCTGCGCTATTTTTACGTAAACAAAACTTTGAATAACAGACATTCGCATCGAATACATAACCTCATTTTTTATAGTCGGTTAAAAACTGGGACCCACTTTTTACTTGCTCTCCGAAGCACGGACCCGTTTAGTTCAAATGGCGTTAAACGGTCACCCATCTATTTAATGACCTTACCTAACGTTGCTTAACCCGATCGATTACAAAACCTTGATTATAACTCTCTATGAGTGTTCCCTTACTAATATTTATTATATTTTATAGAAAAATTGATAAAATCGGACCAAGCGTATAACCAAATACCCGTTTTGACTTTAATCCCCTCTCCCAAAAGAACCGTGCTAGATTACGGGACAAAAAGTATCCTATGTCCTACCTCGTAGTAAGATCTCAAATCATGTACACCTAGGATGTACATCCTGGGTTTAGTGAATGGTCGACTGTAGGCCTTAATAAGAGTAGACACAATTTATATGACTTATATGATGAGAAAACACATAACCACAATGTAGCATTTAAAGAGTATGTCAAGAATTATTCAAAAATTTTTAAAAGAGCCTGTGCAGTAGCTAAGTCTATATATATTAGATATAAGATAAAAAATGCAGGTAATAAAATAAAAATGACGTGGAATATTATTAATAATGAAACTGGCAGACAAAAAGTACACAATCGTGATTTTCAATTAAAAATAAATGACAAAATTGTAAAAGCGGACATAGAAGTAGCTACAGAATTTGAAAAAAATTTCAATAGTATTCCTCAAGTAACAACCACAACCCTTTCTTCATCTGCTAGTTCCGCTGAGTTACTTCCTAAGAATAATGTGAAGGGTTGCGCCATTACCTTTGAATTTTCTGAAGTCAATACTAAAGACATTGTTAATACTTTTAAAAGTTGTCTTTTATTTACGCGAATACTAGACATTGCAATCAATCTATTCTTACGGATTATATCGCGATTTATTTTATTTTTCCCGACGTTTCGAATGCTTTGCAGCACCCATGGTCACGGGTGGACTGAGATGTTGAACGTCCCTGCGCTCTATTTATACTGTCATAATTTTCGGTGTACCCTCAGTTATTGTTGTTGTTTTTATTGATGTACCCTCAATTCTTATTGGTTATTATTGTTGTTGGTCCGACCTACGCAGTAAGAGCTTACAGTATCTTGACGCCGTGCAGTGTTTTGTCTGGTTTTGGATTTAATTATATTTATCACAGGATCCCAAGCTGGTGGTAACACCCAACCATCTTCTCTATTGAAATTAGGATGTTTTTTGATTTCAATAGCCTCACGAATCATCCTTGGTTGGAAACGGTGTTCTTTTGCGAGGATTTGTGGTTTATCAAACACCGACGCTGTACAAAATCTGCAGTCTGTGAACACGTTCAGGATCGCACCCGCCATTATATCAGATTTGATAAACCACAAATCCTCGCAAAAGAACACCGTTTCCAACCAAGGATGATTCGTGAGGCTATTGAAATCAAAAAACATCCTAATTTCAATAGAGAAGATGGTTGGGTGTTACCACCAGCTTGGGATCCTGTGATAAATATAATTAAATCCAAAACCAGACAAAACACTGCACGGCGTCAAGATACTGTAAGCTCTTACTGCGTAGGTCGGACCAACAACAATAATAACCAATAAGAATTGAGGGTACATCAATAAAAACAACAACAATAACTGAGGGTACACCGAAAATTATGACAGTATAAATAGAGCGCAGGGACGTTCAACATCTCAGTCCACCCGTGACCATGGGTGCTGCAAAGCATTCGAAACGTCGGGAAAAATAAAATAAATCGCGATATAATCCGTAAGAATAGATTGATTGCAATACTTTTAAAAGTCTAGATATAAAAAAACTAGTGACTTATGGGGGTTATCTGTTAAGACAGTATCGTCCATCATACATGTTATTGCACCAAGATTGGCAGTTTTGTTCAATAGTTGTGTAGCATCTGGTGTATTTCCTGATCTTATGAAACATAGTAAAGTGATTCCTTTGTTTAAATCGGGTTGTACTACAGATCCAAATAATTTTAGGCCGATTTTGATACTACCGACACTAAGTAAAATCTTTGAAAAACTGATGCTTAGTCAAATGTTAAATCATTTTAATAATAATAAATTATTTCATAGTAATCAGTTCGGTTTTACGAAGAATCGCTCCACTGTAGACGCAGGGATTGAACTGTTGAAAAATATCTACGATGCGTGGGAAAAATCGCAGGATGCTTTAGGTATATTCTGTGACTTATCTAAAGCGTTTGACTGCGTTGATCACATCACGCTTATAAGGAAGTTACACCACTATGGAGTAAGAAATAAGGCTCTTGACCTTTTGACTTGTTATTTAGACAATAGAATTCTTAAGGTAGATGTTAATGGGAAAATATCTCCCGGCGCTAAGGTCACAATTGGCGTTCCACAGGGCTCAATTCTGGGACCATTCCTGTTTCTTATCTATATTAATGACTTGCCTTATTATGTAGGAAAGAATCACGAGATTGTGTTGTTCGCTGATGATACTTCTTTATTATTTAAAATCAAACGACAATTAATTAATTATGACGAGGTTAACATTGCATTATCTAAAGTGGTTCATTGGTTTAGCACTAACAATCTTTGCCTAAATGAATCAAAAACTAAATTGATTAAATTTTCCACCCCTAATCTAAGACAGGAGAGAACCAATGTGGAATTAAATGGATCTGGGATAGCTCCTGTTGAGTCAACTGTATTTTTAGGAATCACCATAGATAAGAAGCTGCAATGGGGCCCACATATTAAAAAACTGTCCGGCAGGCTTAGTTCAGCGGCGTATGCAGTTAAGAAAATTAGACTTTTAACTGACGTTGATACTGCTAGGATAGTTTACTTTAGTTACTTCCACAATATTATGTCATATGGAATACTCCTGTGGGGTAATGCCGCAGATCTCAACGCTATTTTTGTGCTCCAAAAAAGAGCCGTAAGAGCTATCTACAATCTGGCTCCTAGAGATTCGCTTAGAGAAAAGTTTAAGGAGATAAATATTTTGACAGTGGTGTCACAGTATATTTTTGAAAATTTAATGTATGTAAAGAAAAATATTAATAACTTTAAAAAGAGAAGTGATATTCACTCGGTTAATACACGTGGTAAAGATGACCTTAGTTTACATGTTACTCGTCTCCACAGAGTAAGTAATTCTTTTGTGGGACAGTGTATACGCTTCTATAATAAGCTTCCCAATGGTTTCAGATATCTGCCTATAAATAAATTCAAATGCACAGTTAAATCTAAACTTGCTAAAAAAGGCTACTACAAAATTTCCGATTACTTGGAAGACAAAACAGCCTGGGAATGAACTGCTCAAAAAGTTTTAGAATACTAATTTTAAGACTGAATACAGCAAATGTCAAAGTGAAAAGTGGTCTGCTGGATGATGTCTTATGTATTTTTTTATATATTTTGTTTTTTATTTCAAGACGCAAGGCTACTGGGATTTTGGTTCGGTCATGCTCGCCATCGAAAAGTCTCTGCTTGTGGCGGCTTTGTGTGGCGGGTCACCCCCTTCCCTCTAATATGGTTGAGGGGAGTGATGGCTGCTGCTCAAGTCAACTCGTGCGCGGGTGCTTCTTGGGGGGACTGGTCCGGCCGCTGTCCTTTTGTCCTTTTTTTATTTTATTATTATCTTTTATAGTCTAGCAGCAAAATTGATTGTTGCTTTATTTACGTTCTGAAGGCAATTCACTTGAGCTTGTAAATTATTCTTGGTGTGTATCTAACTTAGACGACTTGTGATATAATATGTTAAAGTGCTTTGTGTCTTGCCTGACGAGGTACTGCTTAACAGCAGAAGGTAAATGTTAAACGTGAGCCACTGTGATTTTGGATCGGTCATGCTCGCCATCGAAAAGTCTTTGCTTGTGGCGGCTTCGTGTGGCGGGTCACCCCCTTCCCTCCAATATGGTTGAGGGGAGTGATGGCTGCTGCTCGAGTCAACTCGTGCGCGGGTGCTGCTTGGGGGGACTGGTCCGACTACTATCCCTTTGGCATTTTAGTTTTGTTTGTTGTATTTTCGTCGTATTTTTTATTTTTATTTGATACTAGCTGACCCACGCAGCTCCGCCTGCGCTATTTTTACGTTAACTAAACTTTTAATAACAGACATTCGCATCGAATACATAACCTCTTTTTTTATAGTCGGTTAAAAACTGGGACCCACTTTTTACTTGCTCTCCGAAGCACGGATCCGTTTAGTTCAAATGGCATTAAACGGTCACCCATCTATTTAATGACCTTACCTAACGTTGCTTAACCTGATCGATTACAAAACCTTGATAACAACTCTCTATGAGTGTGCCTTTACTAATATTTATTAAGTATATTATAAAAAAAATTGATAAAATCGGACCAAGCGTATAACCAAGTACCCATTTTGACTTTAATCCCCACTCCCAAAAGAACCGTGCTAGATTACGGGATAAAAAGTATCCTATGTCCTACCTCGCAGTAAGATCTCAAATCATGCCAAGTTTAATTTGAATCCATTCAGTAGTTTCGGCGTGATGCTCAGCCGTGATACAGACAGACAGACAGACAGACGGACAGACAGACAGACAGACAGACAAAAATTTTAAAAAATACATTTTCGGCCTCAGTATCGGTTATAGAATGCCCTCCAAATATAATTTTCAAAATATCTTCAATGTACAGAATTGGACCTGTTACAGTTTTATTATAAGTATAGATTTTGAACGGCAGGACACACTGTCACTGGTGCTGATTTAATTGTAAAAAGACAAACTTTGTTTAAAAAAAAATGTGAAAAAATGACAAGCCCGCTGAGTTTCTTGCCGGATCTTCTCAGTTGAGGCCGCGTTGTGATCCGGTGGTAGCTTTTAAAAAATTGACCGTTCAAAAGTGCTAGCGTTAAGCCTATTTGAAATAAAAATTTTGAATCTTGAATCATGCCAAGTTTCATTTGAATCCATTCAGTAGTTTCGGCGTGATGCTCAGCCGTGATACAGACAGACAGACAGACAGATAGACAAAAATTAAAAAAATTACATTTTCGGCCTCAGTATCGGTTATAGAATGCCCTCCAAATATAATTTTCAAAATATCTTCAAAGTACAGAATTGGACCTGTTACAGTTTTATTATAAGTATAGATTACGTTTCTGTGTTGAAAACTACGTCATACTCCACACTGATCCGTCTAGACTGCAAGATGTGCCAGGACAACTTACTCGGTATGCAGTTACTTGTTCATTTCGTACGAACAATAAAAACAAATACATTATTTAACTATACTGTGCCTAATATAGGTATAGGTAGTTGAAAAAAAATATATTTTTAGTCTCAAAGTAAATTGAATGTTGATACAATATTCGAAAGTCAATTATCATTCCAAGCGAAGCATCGCCGAATTTATGAAATTTTGATAGACAAATTACAAGTTCTAATTTAATTTCACTTCAATTCGTTCTAAATTCCTTGTGACTTCATAAAATCAAGAAGCTTATTAAAAAAGCAAGCAAGATTCCTTTTAAATAATCGTAGCACAAAAAATTGTTGGTATTCCAAGAATTCGAGTTATAGAAGTAGTTATTGAAGTAGTAGGTTTGTCAGCCGAAAGACGTCCACTTCTGAACAATGCCCCCCACCCCCCCTTAGGAGGGCTTGCCATGACCCCACGCGTGGCAGGCGTTCTGGGGATCGCAGTATAGGTGATAGGTTTTCCAATAGAGAGACACTGCTGCCCGACTTCTTGTTTTCCCTTAGTCGCCTCTTACAGACACCAAACGTGAGGAGATGGGAGGGTGCTATTCTTATCCAGACACCCCACGGGGTGTCCGGATAAGAATCCGTGAAACATCGGGTGGAATTAATCCGTCAACGGGTATTGGTATTCATCATCATCATTATCATCATCATCACCAGCTGGAAGACGTCTACTGCTGAATATAGGCCTCCCCCTTCGAACGCTACAATGAACGACAATTGGCAATTTGCATCGACCTGCACGCACAATGTCGTCTGTCCTCCTAGTGGGAGGCCTACCTACGCTGCGTCTTCCGGTTCGTGGTCGCCACTCGAGAAAGTTTCTTCCCCAACGGTTATCGGTTCTCCGAGCGATGTGGCATGCCCATCGCCACTTCAACTTGCAGATCTTCAACATATATTAATATTCACAGAATAAGAATTGTCTATTTGCCAATCGACAGTAAATTGAATTTAGGAAGTTACCAAAATCAAAGCAGAATTTGCAAGTTCATGTACTTACCTACACACTTTTTAAACCCCATCTCAAAAAGGGTTTATTCAAACAAACATTAAAAAGGGCTTTTATATTCTGTCTTTGACGTCTATGGTCTGTATGTGTATTTTAACAATTGTTTTAATCGGGATGATCCTGATGATAATATTTTCACGAGTTTATTTTAATTTATTTATATCCCTACCTATTTATTCTTTTTTTGGTTATTTTTTAATCTTTATAAACTTTTCATTTTATACTTTGTTATATTTTCCATACCAGTTTTCCTATGAACAGTGAACTGGCACAAAGGATCGAATTGATCAAACGGTTGCTTGTCGCACTCCATATAACGATGCTCTCCTTGAAGCGCCCACACTTGTTCTAACAATGCATCTAACATTTATGATTTTGCAGAGAATCTATTCTAGATATCATAAAAATAACTAATGCTGCTGTATAGTCTATTTTCTGCATTGCTATAATAATGTCGCGTATTGTCATACGAGCAACATACGAAGCATTTCACTGAGTTAGAGAGCGCTTCCACTGTCAGGTGTTGGGCCCCGCAAATCGGGTGCTCAAATGACTGACGAATCATCAACCATAACACGCTACCAGTTTCGTTGGCGGGCCTGTTGGCTAGTCTAGTTGTTGGAAACCTTGTCCGCTACCCAATAGGTCGTCTATTATATATACCGATACTTATATCAACTTGCAAACAACAAGAACCGGGTGCAGCATTAACGTTTATTAATAACGGTATTAACGTTATGGTTTAGCTAATTCCCCGAGGAGTTCGCCGCGGTAGTAAAACTTTATGCGCCAGAGATAAAGAGTGGCGTAGACATTAGAAACTGGGCATTATCGCTCCGAGCTCGCTATCAGACCTCCCCGGCCCTCGTCAGTACAGTCAGCTATTTATATTATTGTTTTAAGCTGAATATTCGGTGACTTCGTCTCATATAGACGTCTGTTATGACGGAGTTTCGTTCTTAGCCTAAATTAATTTGTGCCATTTTGCTATTATTCTTGTGGGTGGCAAGGTATATGACAATGAAGCTATTTATTACAAGAAAAGTCGTGTATTTTTTATGGTCGTCATCATCAGCCGGAAGACGTCCACTGCTGAACATAGGCCCCCTCTTCAAACGCCACAATGAACGACAATTGGCTATTTGCATACACCGGTTACCTGCGATGCGCACAATGTTGTCCACCTAGTGGGATGCCTACGTACGCTGCGTGTTCCGGTTCGTGATCCCCAGTCGAGGAACTTTCTTCCCTATCGGTTATCGGTTGTCCGAACGATGTGGCCTGCCCATTGCCACTTCAACTTGCATATTCTAAGAGCTATGTCGGTGACCTTGGTTCATCTCGCTACAGATTCTGTCGCGCAAAGAAACTCCGAGCATAGCATTATTTACGGCAAGTAAACGAGTTTAAATAATTTCTCAATAATTAAAAACCAATTCATTATCTGCGAGTTTGTTTGTTCACTTATTACTAAACTACACAATGGATTTTACCAATGGATATTGAATACCAGGCAAAGCTGCTGCTAGAACTATAAATACTCGTAAGATAATTTATTTATTACTAGCTGATCCACGCAGCTCCGCCTGCGCTATTTTTTCGTTAACTAAACTTTGAATAACAGACATTTGCATCGAATACATAACCTCATTTTTTATAGTCGGTTAAAAACTGGGACCCACTTTTTACTTGCTCTCCGAAGCACAGACCCGTTTAGTTCAAATGGCCTTAAACGGTCACCCATCTATTTAATGACCTTACCTAACGTTGCTTAACCCGACCGATTACAAAACCTTGATAACAACTCTCTATGAGTGTCCCTTACTAATATTTATTATATTATAAAGAAAAATTGATAAAATCGGACCAAGCGTATAACCAAGTACCCGTTTTGACTTTAATCCCTTCTCCCAAAAGAACCGTGCTAGATTACGGGATAAAAAGTATCCTATGTCCTACCTTGTAGTAAGATCTCAAATCATGCCAAGTTTCAATTGAATCCATTCAGTAGTTTCGGCGTGATGCTCAGCCGTGATACAGACAGACAGACAAACAGACAGAAAGACAAAAATTAAAAAAATTACATTTTCGGCCTCAGTATCGGTTATAGAATGCCCTCCAAATATAATTTTCAAAATATCTTCAATGTACAGAATTGGACCTGTTACAGTTTTATTATAAGTATAGATTTGGCGCCGTAATGTTTTCCTGTCCAGTCAAGGTTTCAAGTGGTTGAAGCAGTGGTCATAACGAAATTAAGAAAAATACATATGTTTAGCAATGTATAGGTATCGGCTCAAGTCTTAACATCTTTGGTAGAGTCGGCACTCTCTCACTTACGGATTAACTGCTAAAACCGCAACCGTCACCGAAGCGCTATAAGCAAAGAAATGCAGTTTTGCCAGAAATATAAACTGTTTATTCCGCGCTTAAAAGGGCAGACGTCAGCTTTAAAACCATTAGTGAGATAAATGATAGCCACCCCTCGCCCGGGAACTCCGCAACGCCCGACAGCTCTGCCGCGACTCCCGTCCCGGCTAATCCCCGGATAAAGATTTTATTTTTGGTGTAAAATGAAGAGACATCTTTTATTGTGTGGACCAAGTCATATTCCTTTACTGCACCTGATTACTCCTTGAACTGAGGAATAATCTCACATTTTTCTGACGGTTACAATACTTTATGAGGTTATGATGATAAAAATTAAGCCCGACCTGCCAAAGACCATGAAGTGTGGCTATAATATTACCGGGTCCTGTTATCTATGCCTGTTTTTAGGAATCCTTGATAAAAATAATGTTGTTACCCAGTATGATTCACCGTTTCTCTCCTGGGCCTTGCTAAAAGAGATTTCTATAGAAATACGCCCTTGTACTTTTTTTTTGCGGGGGATACCTTCAAACGTTCCACGGGAGCTTTGGAGCTCAACCGGGGTATGTGGGATTCTTACCCACTGAAACCCCCGCGGCTGTCGCATCGGCACATGAGAGGGAGCACCTGGGCGCTCCGGTGGGATCTGCACCAGAAACCCCTCAGTGCCTTGCATTCGAGCCCGTCGCTGGGTGACGCCTTGTACTCCCCCGGGAACCTGTCACGATGCTCACAGGGACGTGGGTAGTAGCCCCGCCGCCGCCGCCGTCTACCTCGGAGTCGCCACCGTACACGATGGACGTCTAGGGCCTACATGACCTACCGTGCCTTGGCTTAATATCTGAAGTGCAATTTCGTTCCGACTTTTTTAATATCGCCGTCCTACTCATTATTATTTATACAAATCGCGTCGCTTCTGACTTGCACCACACAACTAGTCTTGTTAGGGCTTATAGTAGAGCCTGGCGCGTATCAATATGATTTAGACACAATCCGGATTAAGTAAACTCTAATTAAATAAACGTAACATACGCCTCACGCACGTTATCTGCGAAAGGATGAGCAGAGGCTTACACAGCCTTACCGTACATTGAGATAGTATTTTCGACCAAAAATTTATAATAGGACACTACCTCTATTCTCCTTGAAGGACTGGTTCTAACATCTAATATAATTTACCAATCGGGTTCATATTCATATTCCATATAATTAAACATGCGACAAATTTTACAAGAATATGCGATATGAGATTCATCATCATCATCAGCGGGAAGACGCCAACAATGAGAGACCATTGGCTATTTGCATCCACCGCTTGCCTGCGACGCCCACAATGTCATCAGTCCATCTAGTGGGATACCTGCATACGCTGTAGTAGGCAGGCAGGCCCCACGAGGTGGTCTGACTATGTATGATGGTAAACGTTGAATGGTAAAGCGCAATTTATTATTGTTTTAAAATAGATTGTGTTGCTCACCTTACCTACTACAAGAATATGGACTACCATAAAGCCTACCTACTATACATCTATCTGCTTTGGACTCAGTGGAGAGCTGCGCTAAGAGTCTTATTGGTGATACTGGTTTAGTGGAAGCCAATCTACAAAGCCTTGAGCACAGGCGCAATGTAGCCAGCCTCTCGGTATTCTACAGGATGCATTTTGGAGAGTGTGCGCAGGAACTGCATGACTTGATTCCACCATCCCCCTTCTATCATCGGACGACGAGACGCACCCTTATGTGGTGAAAGTGCCTTCAGTCCGGACTTAACGCTTTGCCTCTACGTTTATATTATGGACAGCTAAGGATTGGAACAGTTTGCCTGCGTCGGTTTTCCCGCCCGATTATAATGTGGGTGTCTTCAAGGCTAGAGTGAATAGGCTTTTAATAGGCTAGTGTGCTTTACCATCTTCGATTGCGTCGCCACTTTCTGCAGTCAAGCACTAGCTTATGTTGAATAAAAAAAGGCAGCCGCTCTTCCCTGAGGTACTTCCATAAACGGGATACTTCAATTATTTTAATTTTGATAGCGAATTCCAGAATACTATGGGAATCGATCCCGCAAACTTCAGACGTAATAGCTGTATTTTTAATTCGATCGTACGTAGATTATATGTATATTCGTACCTACGCACGTTGACCCTCGGGGTGACATGGGTTGTTCAAAATTGGTCCTATTTGTAATGAAAGAAAATACGGATCGTTGCTTTTTTTTCATTCAACATTGTTATTTTAAAATTGTTTTAGGCGTTTAATTAATCTTATGTGAATTCATTACTCCATCGGGAAACACAACTTGGATGTGTAATACGTATGTTTTGATCAATTTTGAGTGAAGATGTACACAAACATAATCCATGAGACTAAATTATTATTATTTCATTCACATTAACAGCCAAAATTAATAACTATTAAATGGTATTTATTTGATAGTATCTATTTTACTGGGCGATAAGTTGTTTGCGCAAGGGACAGTCCAGGTAGGTACCACCGCAGTGTCAGATATTCTGTGTAAATTTTGCTGTGTTCCGATGTGAAACTGGTAACATTACCGGACACAAGAGACTTAAAAAGTAATGTCTCGGGCGACGAGCGGCAATGAGACTACCTATTGCAGCAGGCGTGTAGCTTATCATCAGGTGAACGGCTTGCTTTCTCGTCACGAGGTTGAAAACAAAATGTCAATGTAATTTTTAAAGAAAAAGTGCCTTAAATACATAAGAGTCTTATGAACGACTAGCTGACCCACGCAGCTCCGCCCGCTGTGTTTACGTTAACTAAACCTTCAATAATATACATTCACATAGAATACAAAACCTCCTTTTTTAAAGTCGGTTAAAAACTTGGACCCACTTTGTACTTGCCCTCCGAAGCACGGAGACGTTTAGTTCAAATGGCGTTAAACGGTAACCCATCTATTTAATAACCTTACCTAACGTTGCTTAACCACTCATAGACTATGAGTGTTCCCTTACAAATATTTATTATAATTATAATGAAAAATTGTTAAAATCGGAGCAAGCGTATAACCAAGTACACATTTTGACTTTAGTCCCCTCTCCCAAGGGAACCGTGCCGAATGTCGAGATAAAAAGTATCCTAGGTCCTACCTCGGAGTATTAACTCAAATCATGCCAAGTTTCGTTTCAATCCATCTAGTAGTTTCGGCGTGATGCTCAGCCGAGATACAGACAGACAGACAGACAGACAAAAATAAAAAAATATACATTTTTGGCTTTAGTATCGGTTATAGGATGCCCTCCAAACATAATTTTCAAAATATCTTCAATGTACAGAATTGGACCTGTTACAGTTTTATTATAAGTATAGATATAGATTTGGACGATAACTGTTTAAACGGTTGTTTTCTTTGTGAATGACAACTCAAGTTTACAATACAAGTTATGAATTTCAGTAGTAAACGTGGCACGGCATCTATCGATCCACATTCCGACATTTTAATCTCTCAAATAGCACCTCGCTGTAAATCATGACAATTAAAATTCAGCTTAAGTTCTAGTGCGCAGGGAGTAACATTTAACCAGTGATATTTTTTTTCTCTTAAAATATAACGCGTAGGTGGCGGGGGTGCAAAAAGTAAAAAATCGCTCGTACCGTCCGCGGACGTTATAAATGGCCAGTAATTAGGGCGCACAGCAAGCCTGCACGGCTGGTGGCACACTAGGAGCGAACCATCGGTTTTCTGAAGCAAACCGATGAATATGTATGAATATTGGTATGAATACCAAAAACCAAAATATATTTTAATTTTAAATGTATCTTTCTTTGGTGTGCAATAAACAGTAATAATAATAAAGCCTTTTTATTTTCGCAAACTACAACATTAGTATAATATGTTTTTTTTACGAAAACAATATTTAATTTTAGGGTCCCTGTCGGTTATAGGCCTCCTCCAATTTCTTCCAGCCTGATCTGTCTTTGACAATAAAGAGTAGGTACTTGTATTGTTACCCATTACCTACGTTGTGTGTGTGTGAACAGTGCGACAACGAATTTATAGTATCCTGACGATCAAGTTATACGTCTCTCTTCGCAAGGTCGTATGCTGTAATAGTAAAGTTTCAATTCATTACTCATTTGGACCTACCCATACCAAGGTATCTACCCATACTTGTTACGTACGCTCCGTTCTAGAACTCTGCTTCGACACA
This sequence comes from Furcula furcula, assembly GCA_911728495.1. Classification (NCBI taxonomy): domain Eukaryota; kingdom Metazoa; phylum Arthropoda; class Insecta; order Lepidoptera; family Notodontidae; genus Furcula; species Furcula furcula. The sequence continues at coordinate 30,387,111 of OU452245.1, read as the reverse complement.
TATGTACATGTTTTAACTATATCTGTCTTTTATCGGAATATCTACAGTCTAGAAACTTGTCAAGTCTTATTTAAGTAGGTACTACATAATAGGCACAACCGCATTTTGCAAAGAAAAGCATTGATTGAACAGCCGCGTGACTTAATAACACAAATAGTAATAGTAAATACCCCTGTAATATTACCCCGAGGGGTGTCCGGGTAAGAATAGCACCCTCCCTATCTCATCCTGTTGGGTATCGTAGGAGGCGGCTATGGGGAAAACCAGAAGACGAGCAGCAGCGTCTTCTGGGTGATACCAAGTATACAGCAATCTCCAAGACGCATGCCAAGCGTGAGGATTATGGCAAAAACCCCACCCACGCCTATGTACAGCAGTGGACGTCTTCCGGCTGATGATGATCAAAATAATAACTTTAAGTATAAGTAATAGGCTTTTTCATGTTAGTTACAAAATCAACATTCATATATTAAGTTCGCACTACAATATTCTCCCGCACTCGGTGTATCGCGCGGCTTTATTTTACACTTTTTCCTAGTCCCCCTGTTATACGGTTATAACGGAACGAGTAGGCGGCGACTTTTTGCGGATATTATCCTTTTAGTGCCGTGTATTATGAGCGTTTGGCGGAAAAAATGCCAGTTTCGCCACCTCTTTATATCACCATTGCTTTTTGCAACGGACGCTGCGATTACCTGTGTTGGTGTACTTATGTATTATTTATCGTATGTTAGCTTGTAAATAAATAGTTCTTTTGTTTTAAAATATTGTATAAGTAAGGTACCTATATAAATAAAAAATGTTTTATCAGTCACAATATTATGGCAAATTGTGATTTCTGGGGCTTTAGGATCGTTTGTCATCAATATTCCCAGCTAAGAAAATGGTGCTGGAAATTGAGAGTGACAATATAATGTGAATAAATTATTTCAAAATAAGTAATTCACGGAATCATTTTTCCCGGTTACAAAAACAAACTTTCGATTAAAAATCGAAACCGAGCTACCAGATGTTTTTTTATCAAAACGAGAAGATTCTTTCTATTATATGTTATGTGTAGCCTCCACGGTGCAGTGGGAAACAGATGGTTTTCACCCGCGTAGATGGCTGACCTTACGAAAGATTGGTCGCTGTGGTCGTATCGGCAGGAGGACATTAGGTTGTAAGTATGTAGTAGTAATGTAATCTAAAGTAATTCTATTATCAGTTTTAATTTACCTATATCAATCTCTAAAACTTATTTCCGGCTTGAATACACCACAATATGACAATGTACGAGTAGATATCAGTCCCAGGCCAGGGCACGTCCGCTACATCGGCCAAGGCATGCACTCCCGGTGAATTCATATTATGAGTATTACAACTCATCTTGCGTCCGAACGCTGCGCTCGCGAACCGACACATATATGTACAATACAACATTAGGGTTACTACCTACCTATCTACTCTACTTTAAAGATTGTGAAGGGAACAATAAATGTTTTATGTAAAATTAAAGGAAAATTCGAATCAGTTTTTTTTAGAAATCATAAAAAAAATATACACATAGTTATGTATGTGGTTATATGGTGTGATCTTTTTCCTGCCTGAGGTGTTATAGCCAACTAACGTCCAAAGAAAGGATTTCGTACCTTCTTTGCATATCTTGTAAAATTTGTGTTGATAAGTGTATTTAAGTCGTCCTACTGTTTAACCCTGGAAAATAGTAGAGAATTCGGTCTATAACGTGGTATTTTAAACATACAATCCTGCTTTTGACTTTGCCAAAGATAATAATAAAGTGACCCCGGTCTTTTGCCTTTTGCCCAGTGTTCAGTCCATCAAAGGCTCACTCAAAAAAAAATTTGAAATCTTTCCATGTACTTATAATAGTCCCTATACCTGCCAGAGTCAAATGCAGTTTATATCTTATTTCCAGCAGTTGATCCTGACATGTGTGTTTCATAACATTAATTTCTCCCAACAGGGCTTTACGTGTGTCCCCACGCAATCATTTTAAAAGTCCGGGTGTAAAAGCCCGAGTTATCAAAAAACAATTCTGGGATAATTCCACACACGGTTATCTGATGTCAAACTAGGCAGAGCCTGTACCATGGAAACCAGATAACTGATACTATTTTTTTTTGTAATTACAAATTTAAATAGTTAAATAACACCCAGACACTTGGCGGGAATCGAACCCACGACCTATTGGGTAGCAGACAGGGTGTCTGACCACTAGACCAACAGGCCCGTCAAATATAATACTTGCAAAAGGACCATGCCCATTTGTGCCCCAGAAATGCCCAGATAAAGTATATTACAAGATTGCTCTAATAAATAAAAACTAGAATTATGTTGTTAATTTTAAATCATTTAGAGCACTGGATAAAAAAATAAATATATAAGACGTTCTGTTGACATTGCAGTACCAGTGTATCTAACCAAATTGTTTTCACATACATATTGACACTATACAATGGAGACAGACTAGATAATTCCAAATAACTGACATGTTTATCTGTTAACATACAGATAAGTATATAAAAGAACACTGATCTGACTTAGCTTATGTGATGATCATGAAGTTCCTAGTGAAAAACTAATAGCAATGCCGTATGTAAACGATAAAATGTATAAAAAACCAGTAGGAAGTTATCATGTTTAATGTCCAATATCTTTTGAACCGGTGCTTTATATGACATTAAATCTAGTTATCATATAAATACTATTAAATAGTTATCATATGACATAGAGCTGCAATTTGGGCATTGCATGGCATTTCTGACTTTCAGCTCCATACTAATATGGGTATGGTCCTTTTATGCAGTATGGATACGTGCCAAAGAATACAAAACAGAAAAATCACAGAATGTAAAAAAATCATGTGTCCGGTCTAATCCGGGAGGATCTTATTCAATGTAGGTACCAATACAAACACATGCAGGTATATAACTTATTTGTTTATATCAATTTATTTTTCTAATTTGTAACAGAAATACAAGATCGGTTTCGTTTTTCTGGAATAAAGTAGGAAAAAAAGTATGAGATATTTAACTAATTACTAATTAAAGATTTACATACATGTATTTGCAGTGATACACTGAATAATACCCTCACAGATCGGACACATATTTTTTTACATTCGTTAATTATAATATTTTACTTCTAAACTCACAAAAAATACTACGTAAAAGTGCCTACATTAAGCTTATCCAAGGCGAATGTAAAATGAAAATGTAATCCGCAGTAATCGAGGCGAAAGAACAACGCGATGGCATTATTCATACGACTGCAGTAATAAAAACTACCTTACAATAGTAGACATATATGAGCTCGGCACGAATTAAAACAATGAACGTGTAGCGAACAAAAAACGTACGAATAAGCTGCGACGCGACGCTGGAGTCCGCCGGACGAGGCGGTCGAGGCGGATAGCAACGCACAGCGCCGCGGCACATAAATGCTCATTATTTTCCTTTAATAAATTATATGGAAAACGTGAACAATGCTATCGCCAGATGCACATTGTATGATTGTATTGTAGTATTAGTAGCCTCCGTGGCGCAGGAAACTGCATGCTTTGCAAACTGGAGGTCGCATGTTCGAATCCCGGGGGGGGGGGGGGGCAACAACTTTGTGTAGTTATTCCTTACAGGCTAGGATAATACAGGCCGATCACCTGATTGACTGTAAAGTAAGATGATTCATGCGTCAGATGGGCATGTAAATATTCGGTCCCCGGTCGTGTCGGTTCCGTCCCATCGGATTGTGAAAGATAAAAGGAAAAAAGAGTGCACGTGCGTCTACGCAAGCACTTGTGCACTATAATATCTCCCGCGTAGATGGCTGATCTTGCGAAAGATTGGCCGCTGTGGTCGTATTGGCCAGGAGGACATTATTATTATAGAACACCAGCTAGTATTGAGTACCGTAAGATACAACTTTCATCATATTCATCAGCAGCCAAGACATGTTCACTGCTGAACGAAGGCCTCCCCCTTACAAGAGAGGGGTTGCCATAATTCCCACGCTGAGCACGCGTCTTGGGAATCGTAGTACCTATAGGTGGTTGGTAGTCCAGCTGTCCTTCTTGTTTTCCATGAGTCACCTCTTACGGACACGCAACGGGAAGATATTGGGGAGTGCTATTCTTACCCAAGAACCTGCTCAAGAAAAGAAAAGTCAATTACCTTGGACATATTTTTAGACATGACCGATACCATCTTCTTCAGGTAATAATGATGGGTAAAATTGAGGGGAAAAGACGAGTCGGAAGACGTAAGCTATCGTGGCTTAGAAATATCAGACAGTGGACCGGCATTGCCAGCGTGGAACATCTATTTCGCTTGGCAAGGGACCGATCTAGGTTTGATGAGTTGACGGCCAACCTTCAGTAGTGAAGAGGCACCGCTAGAAGAAGAAGAAGAAGATTCTTACCCGGACACCCCACCGGGACCATAGTATTATGATTGATGAGTCTTTTTCTCTTATATAATTTTAAAAGGCCGTATATGCAGGAGACCTTCCAAGTAAACATTTGACACTGTATTAAAAGAGCATTGATGCGATCCGGTGTGAGATGCTAAAGCCATTGAAGTTACTGTACATACTAATATAATCGATAGCCAATCTGGGCGGCAGAACTGTCAGTTGTACAGCTTGTCATTATGTAAGTAAAGTAATTATATATTCAACCTACTATGTGTATATATAGTGCAAAATTCGTTGGTATACATATTTTTAGTTTATATAAGATATTATCCCACAATCTGTCAGTTTGAAGTCAGATTCTAAATAATCCACGAGAAGAGAAATCTCATAATACATTTCCCATAATACAATTCCTGATATAGACATAGACCGCTCTAGAAAGATGGCTCTACCTCGCCTGTGTGGCCAACTTTAGCTTACGATTTGCCTAAATATAATAATGGTGTAATATTTTTTATTCGCAGTTGACAAATCAATTAGGTATATTAACTGGTAACCGCGTCACGGCACACCTAAACACATTTTGTACTAGAATTTGTAATTAATAAAATTGAGTAGGTACACATGGATTATGACGTACTAAACTACACGCGCCATATTTTAGATAATCAGATTTAGATAACAATAATATCTTGGGACAATCCACACACGGTCATCTGATCCCAAACTAGGCACAGCCTGTACTATGGAAACCGGACGACTGATTTTTGTAAATACATACTTAAATAGATAAATAACACCCAGACACTTGGTGGGAATCCAGCCCACGACCCATCGACTAGCAGCCAGGGTGTCTAACCACTAGACCAAAGGGCCCGTCAAATAAATGATTAGATAATTTGCCTTTGACCGCAATCCCGGTCCTGATGGGAAGTGACCCTAAAGACAAGGACTCACTCACCTTCTTAAATAATATAGTCAGGAAAGGGTTTTAATGTCGCTGGCTCTGCGAGCAACAAAAGAGAGAAAATGATTCCTCTGCCTGACCACGAATCCTCGTAGAGCATTGCCGACTCTACACGATTTACTCGCTACAGTAATACAATATCTACATTTAAATACTACAACTTTTCATATTTGATCTAAGACCTTATGTTTTACTTACTATTAGAATTGCTATCCAAAGAAAGAAGACCCTTCAACCATATTTTATTCTTTGAATTTTATATCATACGAATTTGTTTTATCATATCATATTTCCATTAAATTGTGGAGCTTCCTTGGTACCAGGCAACACACCCCACAGCTGCAATCCAGTCCCCGCACGTCTATATTGAAAACCGCATATTTGATCCACGGTTCATCTTTATGAGATGACTTTGTGCAGATATACCGTTTGCATTGGGACTTGCAGTGGAAATGCAGACAGATTGACGTGTTTTAGTCCGCTTGAGCACTTAGATAGATAGTCAGAAGAATATCAAACTCGCAATAGCAATAGTTTTCATAATCTAAAGAAACTTTGGAGAAAGGCCCTTTCATGTATGGAGTTTTATTCAATTAATTTTTCGGAAATACATAAATGTCTGCTTGAGTTTTGAAACATAAATGTAATATATTTTCCATCAAGGATTACATGTATGCATTGACAGAATATGGAAAAAAATATTCATATTTACAGAGCTTATTATGACGATTACATAGGAATAATCTATGTTTGTAGACTTTTCATATTCAGAACAGCAGATTGATCCACTTTTTTTGTTTTGGCGGGGGAAACCTTCATTAGAACCCTGGGATCTGTGGGGTTCAACCGGGGTAGCCGTCTTCCTCGGAGTCGCCGCCGTATTCGATTGACGTCTTGAGCCCACGCCCCAAACGTCAAGAGGGACTCCGAAGAGATTGATCCACCTTACTTAACCTCGAATCCGATAAATCTTAAGACAATTAGGAGAAAAGAAATAACAATGCCGCAGTGATTGGGCACAGCTACCGACATTTTCGCCGGATCAGCGCGCCGCCGCCGCCGCGCGCGGCAAATGTACCGGAAAGATAAAGGCAAACGCGACCGGTTTCACCCGACCCGACACTATGCGTTATTACCGGCGCTATGTTACGTGACGTCAGTTGGGACCGTACGTAATTTTTAAAGTCGTCCCTTATCTGTAGAATAGGAGAAAAAGGCGCCGAGGTCGACGCCGCTGGAAGGTAAAAATTGCACCGGAACAATAGTTGGGGGAAAAAGGGTTTATGTGAATCGTTCCATTATAGTCAACATAATCCTCTCCGTAGCGCAGCAATCAAAGCCGCTTGCAAACAGGAAGTCGCATGTTCGAATTCTTAGAGAAGCCACAACTTTGAGAAGAACACTAACTACCAGATTTGTTTTACATAAGTGTAAAATTTGTGTTCACATTAAACTTGCCCAGAAATAATGCAGAAATAATTTAATTCAAATTCATATTATTTATTTTAAATAGGCTTAACGCTAGTTTTTACTTTACACGGTCAATTTTTTTAAAGCTACCATCCAGCTATCTTCGGATCACAACGCGGCCTCTACTGTGAAGATCCGGCAAGAAACTCAGCGGGCTTGAGTCATTTTTTCACTTTTTTAAACATTGTTAGTCTTGTTACAATTAGATTATCATGAGCGATAGTGTTACCTGCCAGTCGAAAGATAAAATAAAAGAAAGAAAGAAATACGAGGAAAATACAACAGACTGAAATGCCAAAAAGGATAGTCGGATCAGTCCCCCCAAGCAGCACTCGCGCACGAGTTGACTCGAGCAGCAGCCATCTTTCCTCTCAACCATATTCGAAGGAAAGGGGTAACCCGCCACACGAAGCCGCCACACTTTACTTAGATAAATTCGATAATCTGATATTATAACTATGCAGTGAAAAACGGAATATTTTGATAAATTTAAATGAATTTAAAATCACAAATCTGCAGCAATTTAACTCTGAAATTGATTAATTTGACGAAGTTAGCTAGTTCCTCGGTACGATCAACCCGCAATCGGCGTGGTGCCGTTTTAACATTTATTTAAACGCTGCCGGCGATCGCGGACCCAGCGATAGAAAAAAATAAATTATCGTCTTTCATTGAGAGAGAGCTATGTAATCATTTAAAAGCATTTAATTTATTCCCTTTGAGTTAGGAATATGCTCGTTCCGTTTTATTGCCATGTTTTATTAATAACTGTGCACGTTTTAATATAATTCACGAAGCCGTCACATGTAAGTAAAATTAACATTAATTAATGTGTGTGTATTGTGATCTAAGGATTTAGCATCAGCAATCGGTTATTTTGAGAAAATATTGTTTTCACTAATTCAATAGTATTTCCTCACATTCCATACTTATACCTATTATACTTCTTTCACGTCGTATAGCCAGAACCTAACACGAGGCTCTACAGTTTTTAATTTACAGTGTTAGCAAATAAATATATTTTAAGTAAATCTTGAGGCCATTATTCACTTTAAGCCTCACCTCTTGTTGCGAGCATGACTCGAACATAAACATAGATAAATTGTCCGGTCGCAGTCGGTCGCACAGACCCCTGTGGCCTCTTGCGGGTTTGGTAATAAATATGCAAAGTTTAGGAGCATTTCTAGACAAATCCGTGTCTATAAGGGATGAGTGCTGAAGTCACAAATTTTGTGAGCAGGTGCGTTTAATACGATTTTTAGGCAAAATATTGGTTTTATCTCTATCATCAGGTATGACTATGATACTTAATAATGATTTAAGAAATTTCAGCGGTGCGCCATTGCGGCCTGGCGTGGCGTTCATGATTTAGATGTTTTAATCTGAATAACTTTGAAAAGTAGCAAACTAGACCGCGCCCCCATATTTCACTATGGCATCGATTTTTACCTGACTTTCTTAGACATCTACAAAAAATTCCCGTAAGTGCCTAATTTTTAAAAACCTTTGAGTGGTTTAGGCCTGAAACGTTTAGTTCAACCCTAGTATATGCACTCTGCAAATGGCTCAGTCAGGGGTCTCGCTAGTTCATCAAAATTATCATTAGGTACCCTCAACGCCATCATGTCCGGATCGTCCAAGCCGTGTTTTGACTAATTTAAAGATAATTTTAAAGGAGTTTTAAGCTTTCAGTGTTGCCTTGTCACTGTGAATTCAAATAGTTTTGTCTTAGAAATTTCGCATAAGCATTTCTTCAATGATGACCAACAAAGCATGTATTCAGCAGTGGACGTCTTCGCTTGGAATACCGACGACGCGCACGACTGGTTGCAATTCCAGGCTCCTGCATTCGCAAGTTTAGTAAATCTATAACCAGAGTAGGTACCTATCGACTAAAAATTATTATCTGAATTTTATTTAACGTTGAATATTTATCTAAAATTTAATATCAGACTTTTTCTTAAAGTTCATTAAAAATTCTTGTGAAGTTGTTATGAAATCTTTTTTTAATCTTTAGCGTAATGCGTATTAAATTAATTATGAATTCTTATCACAAAATTAGACAATTACCATATCTTATCTAAGTAAATATTCATCAAAAATCTTTTGACGTCAATCTAAATAATGAGCAACAGACGCTTCATATTTCATTGGATTAAAGATTGAAATTTAGGACATTCGAAACCAATCTAAATATTAATTTAGTTTTATATTAAATTTAAAATAGCTTTTATTCAAAAGAACACTGGGTCATGTTTATAATGTACAAAACCATAATATCTTTAATTACAATTATAACAGAAGTATTAATTAAAAATTAAGAAACACCGATACAAGATAAACCGCATTAAATCAGTCCATTCGCTAAAATACCACAGACGTGACTGGCTGCACCTGGACTGGACCTGGATTAAATTTATACATTTTTTTTTATACTAAGCTAAAATAGAATAGAATATACTTTAATGTACACTAAACAAATGAACAAGGAAATGGTACCACTTAATACACAGTAGTTCACATGTCGGTCTTATCGCTAATAGCGATTTCTTCCAGACAACTACTAATTATATGGAAGAAAACATTTAAAAATATTGGCAGATGGTGGTGTACGTATCGATGTATATAATTTATATATATAATAATGCCCCAGGTGAAGATGGAATTACAACAGAGCTCTTAAAAGCTGGAGGAGCTCCTGTGCTGAGAGAGCTTCAGCAAATGTTCAATTCTGTATTCTGACTTGGTCTGTTCTGGAGGCCTTGCAGCGCTTCCAAGTGGACTGGCGATACATCGAAGTGATGAGATGCCTATACAATGCCGCGACGATGACCGTGCAAGTACAGAACCGGCGAACTGAACATATCTATTTGCGTCGAGGAGTGAAACAAGGGGATGGCATATCCCCGAAATTGTTTACTAACGTCTTAGAAGATATGTTCAGGACGCTGGACTAGGAAAAGTGCGGTATCAATATGGCAAGTACATTTCTCACTTGCGATTCGCGGACGATATCGTCATTATGGCCGAAACGCTGGAAGACTTGCAACGAATGCTGAATGGCCTAGCTGACTCTTCTCATCGCATCGATCTCCGGATGAATTTAGATAAAACAAAAGTAATGAACAAGCATGTTTTTCCGGGACCGGTTGCCGTAAATGGGATACCTCTTGAAGTTGTCCAGGAGTAGGTGTACCTAGGACAGACGCTCCAACTAGGTAAGGACAACTTTGAGAAGGAAATCAAGAGAAAAATACAGCTGGGCTGGTCAGCATTCGGAAAACTTCGTCGGGTCTTCTCGTCACCGATACCGCAATCTCTGAAGACTAAGGTATTTAATCAGTTCGTCCTACCCGTAATGACCTACGGTGCTGAGACGTGGCCACTTACGGTACGACAAGTCCACCAATTTAAGGTCGCTCAGCGAGCTATAGAGAGAGCTATGCTCGGCGTTTCTCTGAGGGATCGATGATTAAGAAACGAAGTATTTCGCCAGAGAACAAAAGTTACTGACATATCTCAACGGATTAGCAAACTGAAGTGGCAGTGGGCTGGTCATATTTGCCGCAGAACCGACGATCATTGGGGAAGACTGGTTCTGGAGTGGAGGCCACGAACTGGAAAACGTAGCGTAGGACGCCCTGTGACCCGGTGGAGTGACGATTTACGCAAAGCAGTTGTCAGTGACTGGATGAGGAGTGCCGAAGACCGGGCTCAATGGCGTGTATTGGGGGAGGCATATGTCCAGCAGTGGACTAATGTAGGTTGATAATAATGATGATGACATAATAATATATATTTATATCCTACGGAAATATAAATAACTACACACCTACAAAAGTATAAAGTACATATTAAACTAATAATCTAAGTGACTGTAATAGTGGTCTCTGACCGTCTTTTTGAAAGATGGTAGGGATTGAGCAAGTCTAATTGGAAGTCGTATAGCTTGAACGGAAAATGATTGATCATAAAATTTCGTTGAATGCGTTGGTGTTTTCAACATAAAGTTTTCTGATGACCTCAAGGACCTCGAATGAATTTTACGTATGAACTCGAAATGTTGTTTAAGATAAGAAGACGATACGAAGTTTGTGAGAGAAGGGATTGCAGGATTAAACAGAACATTATAAAGGAAAGATAAAATATGAGCATTCCGACGAAGACGAATCGGTAACCACTTGAGCTTTTTACGAAATTCAGAGACGTCAGATTTGCGAAGACCAAATATGAATCTTATACAATAATTTTGGAGTCGCTCAAGTTTGTTTAATTGTTCCTCTGTAAGATCAAGATAGCTGGTGTAAGCGTAGTTAAGGGTAGGAAGGAGTAGAGATTGAGCAAGCACAATTTTAGTGGTCGTAGGAAGGAAATACCGCAACCTTCTCAATCAGCCTGTAAATGCAAAAATCTTGCGAGCTCTTGTAGTTGTGGGATCCAACTTAAATTTGAGTCGACTTTAAAATGTTATCTATGTCACATTTAACCTTACAGGTCCGAGGCATAATCTATTTATCCGCTTACATCTTTTAAACTACAAAATAGATTATCATGTCGATTTTACCATTAATTAGAGAATTTTATCCGAAAGCTTTCGCCAGGTCGACGGGCCCGTTGGTCTTGTTGCTACCAGATGGGTCGTGAAAAAATACTATGTGTGCAATTCACACGTGATAGAAGAGAAACCTTTAAAAATACTGTCGCTTTTTCGTTTCATCGACTTTCAAATCACAACGATGCTAAAGAAGTTTTTACTTCAAAAATGTATGTAAGTATTAGCACAGTATATAAATTGGTTTATAGACTGTGGTATTAGTATCAGTGGTCCGGTTTCCATAGTACAGGATCTGCCTAGTTTGGGATCAGATGACCGTGTGTGGGTTGTCCCAAGATATTATTATTATTAAGCATGACTGATCATTCATATTCATTTTTTTATATATTTTATACAAATACGACTGCGATTCAGACTGGGCAAATCTGCGGGGGACTTCTGTACAGTCAAACTGTACAATTTGCTTGCTCGGCGTTTATGCAACATGTATGCACGTCACCGAGACATCGGTATTACAAATCAATTTAAATCAGTTCATATACAGCATTCAACTCGGGCGGTTTTATTTATCATTGTTGATCGACCCTACTTATCATTATCACTATTTATCATTTTATCATCCATATGAGAGACTAGCTCGCTCATAGTCCATAAGGATGATGTAGTACCTGTTTTAGGATACCACTTGAATAAGGACATTTTGGAATAATAACATGGAAAAAACCATTACAACGCAACTAAATCGAGGTGATCAATATATATATAGTATCAAGTAAAAAATTGTAATGGTGCACCAGCACCATTACAATTTTTTTTTGTCTTGACACAAGAGTGACCACACTCTTGTGTCAAGACAAAAAAAAATACATATCATATTTAAATTGAAGTAACACATATCCTAAAAGGTTTCTACTTAGTGGCGGAAATTATTATCCACCGGAAGTAGAGTGCAGTAGAGCTTCCGTCCGCCCCCGCCATCTGTTACCTGCTATATGCGTCGCAAATATAAGTGGGATATTAGTACATATGAAAGGTTACATTCAATTATATACTGAACTATGTATACATCAATGAACGTATTGTGTTACAAGGAACAATTCAATTTAAGACTTAGTGGCCATTTCAATTGAAATTCAAAAGAGCCATTGGGTGTAAACGCTTCGTAGGGATCGTGTAATTAAATAGTTGGTCTATTGACGCCACACGAGCGGGTGTCGCCACTCGCTCCATAAGTGCCGGACGAATACGACCGGTATTCGTTTTCAACCCGGTATGCGAATTGAAATGCAACTACACACATCAAAAGTGTCTAGGGATCAAGCATTTTTGGGCAAAAAAATGGGCAGAAGAACAATGGCGTTTCGTGTGCTTTTCTGATGAGTCTCGTTTTGGTATGAGACCGGATACAAGACGTATACGACACTGGAGAACCCCTGGACGCCAACAGCGATTAAAATCCTGCCAGGAAGTCCATCCTTATAGTGGTGGAACCATCATGGTATGGGCGGGTATTTGGATCGGCGGAAGAACTGAGTTGATCTGGATCAGAGGCAACCTCAACGCTCAAATTTATGCTGAGACGATTGTATCAGACGTCATCGTTCCTCTACAAGTGCAAATCGGTCCCTTATTTCAGTTAATGCATGATAATGCACGACCGCACACCGCAAGAGTTGTAAGACAGACTCTCGCCGCAGCTAACATCAATGTCCTGCCCTGGCCTGCTCAGTCGCCAGACTTGAACCCGATTGAGCATGCATGGGATATGCTACAGAGAAGAGCTCTGCCGAATATGGAGGGTATCCAGTCGCAAGAAGACCTTTTTTTGTTGTTGCAACGAACATGGGCGGCCATTCCACAGCGTGATTTGGATGAACTCATTTTGAGTATGCCAAACCGATGTTCTTGTGTTGTTAGTGTTCGCGGTAGAAACACGGATTATTAATTGTTTAAGTTACCCAATAAAATTTTAAAGAAAACTGTTATTTCAGTCTTTTTTTCGAACTTTTGTGTTAGTGGTTCAAATGTCAAAAATCCCTTTATTAGGAAAATGGCAAATTTCTTTATTAATGCAAAGGTGACTTGGTTTATCGTTACTGTGACAAACGAAAACACTTTATTTGATGAATCCTTAAAGAAAATTTTAATTAATATTAATCAGGAGAAAAGTTATTGCAAAAATATATGTTGATCCCTAGACACTTTTGAGGTGTGTATTTTTAGCCCATATATGGTTTTGTTGTTTGACCTGTATGTCATTTCATCACATGATAATATGTTTGGTAGGCGTTGATTGAAGAAACTGTTTATATGTTTGTTGTCGTAGATGATTAAACTAGTTTCAATCCACCGACAAACTAGTCGAATCGTGAACGACGTCATCAACGCCCAACCTCTTCAAACGGTCGACAAGTCAACAGCTAAAAATATTCCGTCAACGATAGCAACAAGTCGAAATTTTAAACTGTTTTATAAACTGGTTTAACTATCGTTGACGATACGCGGCTTCGTTCCAGTCCATCCATCGCTAGTTTAGAGCAAAACGGTAACGTGGATATCGTTAAATATGGTATTTTTATACGTCACAGGGTTGTTTAAAATATCGTTTGCTTGTTGAGAATATTTTATTCCACACACTAGGCCTAGACTAGAGTTTTGTATATAGACGTTAGATAGAAAACGATATTTTACACTTACACACACAAACATACCCACTATACTACCTTAGTTCTCAAAATATATTGTTTTGGTATCGTGTGTTTGTTCGGCCAGATGTAGCTGCATCGTAACTTTATGTCAGCTGTCGTATTTAGGTAGGGTAGGAATGCAGCCCGATGCCATCGGCGTGGCGTACAGCTCGCGTTAGAGGTGTCGTGTCGGGAATCCAGCCATAGGTGTGTGCCAATTGGATCCAGAGTATAGAGAGCTGGACGAGTAGACTGCATCATGCACAATGCACCTACGAATCATTGCAACTACAGTAGAACGTCGTAACTATCTTCGTAGTCGCGTTGCGACATCGTAGATCTGTAAAATAAATTTCAAACTCTTGGCAAAAATACCAGATGGAAGACGATCAGCGGTCAGCGATAACATACTATTCAATTTAAGCCTAAAATTGTTTATCTACTGAGGATTAGTCCTGCGCATTAGCGAGCAAAATTTTCATCCAAAACCACACACACAGTTACACATCAAAGTCAAGAAACAGGGGTGCATACGCTCTAAGCCGAAAAATGCCTAATTTCTATGACAAAATGACTGAATGAAATTACAGTTTAATTTCATATGTATATTTTGTAATTTAAAAAATCCTAAAGGTCACTCTATGGCCTATATTTATTCTCTGTGTTTGTTGACGCTGACTGACTTGATGGGTGGAGCGAGTTCGCTGGCGGGATGTCCTCGAGTAGGTGCTTCCCCGTAGGATCAGAGTTTGCAGAAATTAAACACCCTTTTCTTGACAAGTGTTAAGTATTTATTCTTTCTCTTCTTAGTTGTTGCTTGTAAGGATGCTAGTTTCGGAATGAATTGGCATAGAAATGTGCCCCTATTTTATATGACCCGCTGACTAACCGTAACGGTAATTCGATGACCGTTGCTTGTTTCCCATGGCAATTAGTTTTATAATTACCAAGTTTTCTAATCCCTTTTAACAGTTAAATATTGCACAAAATAAACTGTTTTAAACACCGCCGTTTACAATGTGCCCGTACCTCTATAAAATCTATCCCTATCATAAAACCATTGCGAACACGAAAGGTTCCTAGCGGTACACGATCCCTATCATAAAACCTAGCGGTACATCGTCCCAAACACATTTATCTTAATATTCCCTATTTTTAACAACTTACACAGCTTTCTATATTATTGCCTACAATTACAATAATATTAGAAATAAACCTTAAAATTACGCTTAAATAAACATTTACAAACTTAAGACATAATATCTTAGGCTAGTGATTGGTGTCGTCGCCAACATTCTCCCCCACGGTGCGTAGCACTGCATCTTCTTGAGGCGACGACGCCGCTGGAACCAGCACGACTACCCGTCGAGTTGGGCGGCGAAGTATTCCTCCTGATGTCCGCACGTCCAGCACTCTTGTTCTCCCGTCTGGTCCAGGGTATGTCTTGACGACTTCTCCGCGAGGCCAAGAATTCCGCGGTAGTGTCGTGTCCACTATCAGGACGATATCGCCCTCTATAGGGTCGTTGGTCACTCTTCCCTTAAGTTGCCTTGGCATAAGGAGGGGCAAGTACTCTTTAACCCATCTTCTCCAGAAGTGGTCGGCAAGCCTTTGGGTAGTTTTCCAGTTTGCCTTCCCGATCAGCTCTCTGTCGTCGAACTCCCCCGGCGCCATTACTCCACAGGATCTTCCCACTAGAAAGTGATTTGGCGTCAGACTTTCTTCATCTTCGGGGTCCATACTAACTGAGGTGAGGGGCCTAGAATTTACTATGTGCTCGACCTCAGTCATTAGTGTATGGAGCACTTCTTCGGGTGGGCTTCTTTCGTTGAGAACTACTGACAGTGCTGTTTTGACCGTCCGCACAAGTCTCTCCCAGGCGCCTCCCATATTCGGACATCCTGGGGGTATGAACTTCCACTTGATACCCTTTTCTTGTGCGGCCCCTTCCAATTCTTTCTTAGCTCCGACGAAGTTGGTCCCATTGTCGCTGAATATAATTTTTGGCGTTCCTCTTCTGGCTGCCATCCGTCGAAGTGCCATGATCATAGAGTTGGTGCTGAGAGAGGATGCCAACTCTAGATGCACGGCTCTTGTGGTGAGGCAAGTAAATAATGCCCCCCAACGCTTCTCAACTCTTCTCCCGACGGTGACGTGCATCGGCCCAAAGTAATCCACTGCTGTGCAAGAGAACGGGAACTCATGATGCTGCAGTCTCTCGCTCGGCAGGTCTCCCATCGGTGGTATTCCCGGCAGACTCTTCCGGGCCTTACACCATTGGCAGCTGTGCGCGACTGCCTTTAGGGCTGCCCTTAAACCCAGGATCCAGTATTTCTGTCGGATTTCGTTCATCACGGTGGTAGTATTTCCGTGGAGAAACTTCTTGTGGTAATGCTGCATGATAAGGCGCGTAATTCTCTGTTTTCCGTCCAGAATGACAGGATTCATTTTCCTTTTGCTTTCGTCGTGAAACTTCATTGTTCTACTTCTTAATCTGATGATTCCGTCTTCCCTTAGGTAGACGTCGATCTTCTTAAGCCGACTTGCGCCGTCCACGGTTTTTTCTGCCTTTAAGTTTTTTATGTCCGCCGCGAAACTGTCCTTTTGACTCATCTTCATAAGTATCTCTTCGGCCTTCTTTAGATCTTCCTCTTCTAGTGGTAGTACAATCGCTTCTTTGGTTCTTTGAATACTGATTGTTTCGCGATTGGTCTTTTCTCCTTCTGCGGTCTTCTTTGGGGTCCCCAGGGCTCGTCCCCTTGGCGAGTAGCGGTGGTGGTTGCTTTATGGATCCCCTTAAGCAAGACACGCGCAAAACCAACCACTCTGGCCGTAGTGCGTAATAGTCGCTCCCAGCTCGAGAATCTCTCCGGATCGATGAAGGCTATTTCTGCATCTTGTATCGCAGTCACTCTTTGCTTGCCTTTTTCTTCTAACAATGTTCTCTCCGGTTATAGTCGTGAAATGGCCACTGTTCCTCTGGTCGACGGAGAAATGTCGGACCTTGGAACCATCTTGCGTTGTGGTCGAATTCAGTTGGAGTTCCCCTCGTGGCGTCGTCAGCCGGGTTTTCCTTGGTTGGTACCCATCTCCAGTCTTCTGGCTTGGACCTTTCTTCGATTTCGGCCAGTCGATTGGCCACGAACGTTTTGAATCTTCTTGGCTCCGCCTTTATCCATTGTAGTACTGTGCTAGAGTCTGTCCAGTAGGTTTTCTTTGATATGTCCAGCTCCATTTCTTCTTCAACCGTGGCTGCGAGTCTGCTGCCGAGCAAGGCTGCTTGCAGCTCCAGCCGCGGAATTGAGGTTGGCTTGGTCGGCGTTACCCTTGCTTTACCGGCGATCATGGAGACCCTTACTGTTCCATTAGGCTCGACTGTCCTCCAGTAAACTACCGCCGCGTAGGCCTCTTCGCTTGCATCGGTAAATGTGTGTAGTTGTCCTTCTGTGCCGCGGGGTGAGACGCATCTTGGTATTTTCAGTTTTGATAACTCGGATACTTCTTCTAGATATTTCGCCCATTTTTCTTTCTGTGCTTCGTTGATTGTTTCATCCCAGTCGATTTTCGTTCGCCAGATTTCTTGGATCAGTTTCTTTCCTTGTATAAGTACCGGCGTCGCAAAGCCCATTGGATCGAACGTGGACATCACGGTGCTAGTAACTTCCCTTTTTGTTGGGCTTCTTTTGCCTTCTATGAGATCCTTTGGTGTATTGCGCAGCCCAATGTTGAAGGCCAACGCGTCTTCTTTCACGAGCCATCTTAGTCCCAAAGTCTTCTCTTCCTTGGTCAATTGCAAGGAATCTTCCTTATTGATGTCTTCTGACAGTACCTCTGAATTGTTGCTGGCCCAACCCTTTAAGTGGAAGTCGGCCTTCGCGTGAATGTCTTTAACTTCCTTCGATACTTTCTTGGCTTCTGCTACAGACGCGAAACTTTGCAGATAATCGTCCATGTAATGATTTCTGCCTATTGCCTTCACCGCCTCGGGATGTGTTTCCTTGAATTGGTCGGCATTCTTGTTCATTACATATATTGCTGTCGCCGGCGATGATGCAGCTCCGAAGATGATGGAGGACATCCTATATTCTTCAGGCTTGCCCGTCCTCCTACTTCCACGCCATAAGAACCTGACACTGTCTCTGTCGTCTTCTCTGATCTTGATTCGGAGGAACATGTCTTGAATGTCAGCCATGACGGCCACTGGTCCTTCCCTAAAGCGTAGCAGTACGCCAAACAGCGATTGCAATAGGTCTGGGCCTGGTAATAAGGCGTCGTTGAGGCTTTTGCCTTGGTACTTTGCGGCCGCGTCGAACACTATTCTTAATTTCTTCTTAACTGGGTGAACGACGGCGAAGTGTGGTAGGTAAAACGTTCTGTCTTCTTTTGAGGTTTCTGGAACCTTTTCTGCGTATTTCTTCTCAATTAGATTCTGAATCTGCTTCTCGTATTCTTGTTTCGCTACTTCGTCCTTGTCCAGTTTCTTTTCGACATTGATCAGGCGTCGAACCGCTTGATTATAATTGTTGGGTAGGGTTTCATCTTCGTTTTTCCACAGAAGTCCCGTTTCGAATTGACCGCTTGCCAGTTTCTTTGTAGTCTTCTCAAGGGTATCCAGTGCCCTTTTATCGCTGTCATTAGTTGGTGACCGATTTTGGATGCCGAGAGATTCTAACTGGAAGTGATCTCGAACAATTTCTTCAATGTTTTCTTCAGCGGTAGTGCCTCTGCTGTAGTGAGCGAAATTAACTACAGGGTTTGCTCCAGCTTCACATCCATGTAGCACCCACCCTAGATCGGTGAGGGATGCTACGGGTTCGGATGGCTTGCCCTTCTTTAGTTTTCTTGTTATTATGAGCGCCCAATTGTCTTGGCCTATGAGTAACTTGGGCCTCTCCGCAGCGTAGAGAAGTTGACCTTCAATTGCCTTTAAATGTTGGCAACTCTTCATGGTGTCCTTGCTTATAGTTTGTTCGGACAGCTTCAATTCATCGATGGTTCTAGCTGTGATCTTTTTCTTGTCTCTTCTATGAGCCCCTTTTATCTTCAGCTCGACCTTCTGGGAACGATCCTTCCTTATGACTTTCCCACCGATAGTTTCAATTGTAAGTCTTTCTTGATTTCCTTCGACTCCAATCTGCTCGGCTATTGATGCGTCTAAGAGCGTGACGGTTGACCCTTCGTCTAACAATGCCAGCACGCGTGCATGGCCTTTCGGTCCGTAAAGATCCACTGGGATGATCTTTAAGTAAGCCTTCTCTTCCCCTTTAGCATTGTGGATCAATGCGACCTTCCCTTCCTCTTCCTCTGTGATTTCTCCGTATTCTTCGGTGGATTTCTTCTCTATCGGCATTGGTGGCTTGTCAGAGTGTAAGATAGTGTGATGCCATCTATTACACTGTTTGCAAACCGGAGCTTTGCAGTTGATTCTTGAGTGCTTGAACCGAAGACACTTAAAGCATACTTTTGCCTTCTTGATCATGTCCCATTTTTCGTCCAGGTTAGCTTCCTTGAACTTCTTGCATTCTATTGCGAAATGCTCCTCTTCACAAATAGGACACGTCTTCTTGTATCTTTCTTGTGACGCTTCTTGTTCCGTATGCACGGGTTTTCTTATCGGCTTCCTTTGCTCTACGGACACTTCTGGTTGAGCAAAGTCCCCGCACATGTCGGCTTCTATTTCCAAAAACGCTTCAACGAGTAATAATTCTTGAACTTCCTCGTTCCTTCTGCCTTGGTGGTAGGCAAACCAGCGGAACTTCATAGACGTTGGCATCTTGTCCACTATGGCCTTTAGTGTCTCAGGAGAACTAAGGTAGTGTGGTTTCTTCAGCGCCTTGATTGTCTCGATGGCGTTCTTCACTTGGCTTGCGAATACGCATATGTCGCTCGGGTTTTCACCGACTCTTGACAACCTCTTCAGCTTCTCCAGTTCTGCTAATGCCAGCGCTCCAGGTCTTCCAAATCTTGCCTCCAAACCCTTAATTACTTCGCGGGGGTTTTCCGCCGTGAATAGCAGGCTTTGGACGGCTTCTTTTGCTCTTCCTTGGATCGATCTTCTAAGGCGCGCTAGGTTCTGCGAGTTGCTGAAGTAGGCGGCAGTATCTTCGTATGACCTCTTGAAAACCAACCATTCGTGGCAGGCCCCGTTGAATTGAGGGAGTTCAAGGTGTCTTGGCGAGACGACGTCGTGCGACTTCTTAGATAACTTGAGTATGACTGAAGCTAACTCCTGGATATCGCTCTTCTTTTCTTCCGTCCTGGCAGGCCTATCATCCTGGTTAGGTCTGACTTCGGTTTGGATGATCCAGTTCTCGACCTCTTGAGTTCTTGCGAAAATGTCTTCTCCGTCACCATCTTCTTTGTCCGATTCTGCGGCCAAAAGCTCAAGTTCGGCTCGGGCCACCCTTGATCGTGCTTCGGCCACCCTTGATCGTTCTTCGGCCTCCCTTGATCGTTCTTCGGCCACCCTTGATCGTTCTTCGGCCAGCTCCAGCTCCCTTAGTGCTAGCGTCATTTTCGCTTGCGCTTCTGCCCTCTTCTTATGCGACGAGCGAACAGATTGTGTGTCTGCATCGCGGGTCAGCTGGCGTGCTGGGTTCGGTGCTTCGATTCTCTCTTCAATGGTGCGGGCCGGGGGGTCAATGTGAGTCGCTTCCTTTTCCCCCGGAGCTGATTCCTTTTTAGCAGCATCCTTTGACGGCTGGTGTTCTCGTACGCTGCGCTGCGGCGATCTTTTCTTAAGCGTCGATCGACTGGCAATTGGTGCGCTTGTAGTCGCCGTGTTTGTAGAGTCGCTTGGCGTATTCATGTTCCAGTCCGTAGTACTTCCACTTGTGGATTTCTGCGCCGATCCTGCCCTTGTGGTTGGCATCTTCTCGGTACCTTGAACCCGATCCGGCTCGAAGGACCACTGTTGACGCTGACTGACTTGATGGGTGGAGCGAGTTCGCTGGCGGGATGTCCTCGAGTAGGTGCTTCCCCGTAGGATCAGAGTTTGCAGAAATTAAACACCCTTTTCTTGACAAGTGTTAAGTATTTATTCTTTCTCTTCTTAGTTGTTGCTTGTAAGGATGCTAGTTTCGGAATGAATTGGCATAGAAATGTGCCCCTATTTTATATGACCCGCTGACTAACCGTAACGGTAATTCGATGACCGTTGCTTGTTTCCCATGGCAATTAGTTTTATAATTACCAAGTTTTCTAATCCCTTTTAACAGTTAAATATTGCACAAAATAAACTGTTTTAAACACCGCCGTTTACAATGTGCCCGTACCTCTATAAAATCTATCCCTATCATAAAACCATTGCGAACACGAAAGGTTCCTAGCGGTACACGATCCCTATCATAAAACCTAGCGGTACATCGTCCCAAACACATTTATCTTAATATTCCCTATTTTTAACAACTTACACAGCTTTCTATATTATTGCCTACAATTACAATAATATTAGAAATAAACCTTAAAATTACGCTTAAATAAACATTTACAAACTTAAGACATAATATCTTAGGCTAGTGATTGGTGTCGTCGCCAACAGTGTTAAAGCCTAATCATGACCTGCCTAATCAAGTTCAAGTTCAAATAATTTTATTTGCGTAATATGGGTAAAACATTACATTTTGATGTTACATTTTAGCATAGTACCTCCACATTCGGCCGAGTGGCATGCAAATTATCACTCTAGCATTGTTTGAAGAAATCCACGCTATAATCGAACTGATTGAATTTTTGACTCTGGTACATAATTGCATAAAAATTTAAGTTGTTTCAGAAATAGGTTATCCTTATAGAGACCAAATTGCATTTTATATGCAATTTCAAAAACAAGAAAGCAAATTACAGATTGATTTAGGTACCTTTTCAGTGACCCGTACCAATATTATGTGAGTACGCAGACAATGTATGGCGTAAGCAAGGTTAATAAAAGCACATAACTCGCTATTTTGCGGGCAAAAAAGGTTCATACTTCTCAGCGCTAAAAGGAAAAACCTTTTACTAGTGTGGCACACGTTCCGAGTACCCGGAACGACGGCGGAATTATTAATATCGGCAGCAAACATAGCAGCTGCCCTATCCTCGACTTACCTGCCTTCTACGATCGTGGCTAAGAATATTCAGTAATTACTGAGATGATTCTAGCTTTGTTGTATTAAGATATTATTATGACGGTGATATTTTAGAACTAAGAATATTTAGGATTTAAACACTCCTACTCAGTTACTCCATATACTTGATGAAAGCTGAGCTGCGCTTGATATCGTAACGATTCGTATTTTGGTATCGGCATAGCACTCGTAGGAACAAAATAATATGATATTTTTAACATTATTACCACATTATAAATTTATCTATATTTACACGAATATTATAAAGAGCAAAGATTTGTATTTTTACCCGACTACGGAACGGAGGGAGGGTTATGATGTTAACAAGAATATATGTAAGTATGTATGTCCTCTCCCTGTAGGTATGTATATATGTTCATCTGTTCCCGCATATCTTCTAATCTACTTAACATAATTTGACAAGTAGGGTGTCGTTAGAAGCGTCTTGATTGTCCGCTGGTTATAGGCTATATAATATCACATTATTAGACTGCGATTTTATCCGTAGTCGGGTTTTAGTTTTTAAAACTTATTACTTGTTGTGTGTGTAACGAATAAACTCAAAAACTACTGGACCGATTTCTGACCGATGCTTTTTTTTCGCGGAGGTAACCTTCAAAAGGTCCCGGGGAGCTGGGGGGCTCAACTGGAGTATGGGAGATTGTAAACCACTAAAACCGCCGCGGCTGTTCCATCGGCACATGAGACCAGCACCAGACAACTGGGCTCTCCGGTGGGATCTTCACCAGGAGTCCCTCAGTGCCTTGCCTTTAAGCCCGCCGCCGGGGGGCGCATGGTATCCCCGGGAACCAGTCACGGTGCTCACGGAGACGGGGGTCGCAACCCCGCCGGCGAGTCCTCTTTGGTGTCGCCGCCGTACTTAATGTACGTACTAGGGCCCACACCCCGAACGCCTAGTGATACCGAAGGACTATTAGAATGTAACATTATCCCTGAGTAACATAGAATATATTTATTACAAGAAAAAAAAATCCACCCGTGCGGCGCTGGAATGGGTCGCTAGTTTATCTCTCTCTATCTATCTATAGGTACTTATAATAAAACTGTAACAAGTCCAATTCTGTACATTGAAGATATTTTGAAAGTTATTTTTGAAGGGCATTCTATAACCAAAACTGAAGCCAAAACTGTAATTATATTAATTTTTATCTGTCTGTCTGTATCATCGCCGCGCATCACGCTGAAACTACTGAATGGATTCAAATGAAACTAGGCATGGTTACTACGAGGTAGGATGATACTTTTCATCCCGTAATCCAGCACGGTTTTCTTGGGAAAGTAAAAATGTTTACTTGGTTATACGCGTGTTCCGATTTTATAAATTTTTCGTTATAATTATAATAAATAATAATAAGGAAACACTCACAGACACATAAGTAGACCGTTGTGACTAGGCTTGCCACCCGTACTTTATAATAAAGTATTGTACGTTATTTCTGGTAATTGTACTCTATACTTTATAAGAACAATAAAGTACACGAAAATACTTTATTTCGCATGATTTGATTTCTTTGGGATTTTGAATAGTATTTAAAGTTATATAGATGTATCCTATAGTAAAGTAAGCGAGACGAAAGAAACAACGGGTCTCTGAATATGATAAAATAATTAATTACTTATTTTCCTTAATTTAAATATAGACTGTAAAGATGCTGTGTAATTGTTTAGTAGAGATACTAATTTGAGTCTAACTGCATATAGCAATAAAAAATAAGGTTCTAAACATAATAATAAAGGAAAATAAATTGTACTTTATTTTGCTACTATGTACTTTTTTTCTTACCTATATTGTGTATTGTATTTCTTACCTATGTATATAACCAATGTACTTTATCTGCCCAAAAAAAAGGTGGCAACCCTAGTTGTGACCGTTGTTATCGCGATCGATCAGGTTACGCAACGTTAGGCAAGGTCATTACATAGATGGGTGACCGTTTAATGCCATTTGAATTAAGCGTCTCCGTGCTTCGGAGGACAAGTAAATAGGGGGTCCCAGTTTTTAACTGACTTTAAAAAAAGGAGGTTATGTATTCAACGCAAATGTATGCTATTAAAAATTTAGTTAACGTAAAAAGAGCGCGGGCAGAGCTGCGCGGGTCAGCTAGTACATAATAAATGTGTAACCAATGGATTCCAACATAGATAAATAAATTTGCAATGCAATGCATAACTACATATACAGACACTATTGCAACTTAAAGAATGTTCGGACTAAACTCACAAATACATCCAAGTTGAGAACTATCACAGAGCTGACCAAAGGCATTCCTTTCTAACAAAGAGCTAGAATCGTTGAACGGTAGCTCCCGGATCTACCATTTCTATTTATAATACAGCAGTTCGCCGTTACCCTAAAGAGGTCAGCAGAGATAAGTAATAAGAGGCGAGGCTATTGCAATTTACCAGATGCAGTTTCAAACTTCAAAGGGTTCTCGGATAAACACTCCCAATTCAGTATTATGTAAGTAAGTACCTAGTTCAAAAAACAATACGTCTCACATTTTCTTTGTATTTTATCAGTAAAAACTTTTAATAGTAGATTATTTTAGTAAGTAAGTATATAAATATAATATACCTACTATATATTAATTTAACCATATAGTTTTAGATGTTTAGTACTTATTTCTTTTTCTTTGTTTCCTGTCAATATCATAATTGGAAAATTAGTAAAGCAAATCAATAATTTTAATATCTTAATTATCGAATCAGAATCTTAGCAATATTATTATTCTTAAAATATCAACTTTAATCATCAACTTTCTAATAGTTGACCTCCCATCTCATACAATTTGTACGGAAGTAGGGCTCTATTTAGATGGTGTTTCGATCATATCATTGTATAGTTGTTATGTTGTTATCGTCTGTGTTATACCTGGTCAATGGCTTTGCTGAATAATAAATAATAATAATATGTTCTGTACAAACTCTACCGTAGGAATTCACGCCATAATGCAGCAAACATTCTCTTCTAGCTACCTAGTATGCTGATGTCACTAATTATTTTAACCACAATTGCTATAAAGTTATTACAAACAATTCATAATTTCATCAAACACTTCATGAGCATCGGTGGTTCAGTGGTAGAATGCTCGCCTGCCACGCGGGCGGCCCGGGTTCGATTCCCGGCCGATGCAACTCTTTTTTTAATGAGTTTTTAAATTAAAAAGTACATACTACGTAATTTATTTTTGAGTATAGTATACTTTACGTATAGTAAGCAAAAACTCGCATTGATTGTTACATCGCACGCAATTCGCGAACCAAATAGCGAGCAATTTTACTATTAATATATTATATTTTTTACAAAGTGAATAGCGTACTTTTTTAAAACAATTTATAATCTATTCAGTTACAATTAAATAGGTAGTTCCACAATGCTAACAAACGCGGAATTCATTGTCTTGTATAATAAATTTCGTATCTGTTACCTGGACCATTATTTGAGATAACATATTGAACTTAAATAATGAATTGAATATCCGATATTATATATTATAATTAATGGATTTTGAATCGAATAATGGTGCGGGAATGTTCACATTAGTTTTGCACAATGATATTTAACTCTCTTTGATTTTACATGATCCTCGAATATTTTCCAAGCAGATAGATGTACCACTATCACGTCATGCAAAAATAAAAAATAGTTGATATTTTAAATTATATGAATCTAATGAAGTGATAAATTAAAAAGTCGGTTTCGGGGTCAGCATAGGCTTCGGTGACTGCTTACCATCAGGCGGGCCGCATGCGTGTTTGCCACCTTGGTGGTATAAAAAAAAAGTAAAAACTTATAAGTAAATTATTTTATCTTGTTTGTTTCCAAGATTTGAAATAATAACTAGCAGTCGTAAAATTAGATATTCATAAAACAACTTTTATTACGTTGATCCTAGATGTTTGTTTAAAGTGTTCATGCTTAGGTATACAAGATAAAAATTATAAGTACACCTAAAATGTTTTTTTTTTTTTTTTTTTTTATACTACCAAGGTGGCAAGCAAGCATACGGCCCGCCTGATGGTAAGCAGCCACCGTAGCCTATAAACGCTAGCAACACCAGAAGAATCACTAGCGCGTTGCCGACCCTTAAGACATTAGATGTTAAGTCTTTGTGTCCGGTAATTTCACCAGCTACAGTGCCCTTCACGCCGGAACACAGCAATGCTTACACACTGCTGCTTGGCGGCAGAATATCTGACACTGCGGTGGTACCTACCTGGACGGTGTATTCAAAAAAATCAAAATCGTTTATTTCAAGTAGGCTTAACGCAAGCACTTTCGAGCAGTATTTTTTTTAAAGCTACCACCGGATTAACGCGGCCTCAACTGAGAAGATCCGGCAAGAAACTCAGCGGGCTTGTAATTTTTTTCCATTTTTTTTTTTGTTAAACAGGTGTTTATCTTGTTACAATTAGATCAGCATCAGCGACACACTGTCACTGTCCTACCGTTCAAAAGATCAAAGTCAGTTAGCGTGAATTCTAATTAAGCCGTTTTTTGAAATCTTACTATTCGAATTCTCGGAGCCGTTTCTGATTATTTACGATTATTGAGTACGAGATATTTGATATGTCTAGTATTAATATTAATTGTGTGGTATCCCTAAGTTCTGCCTGCTCCTTCGCTCTCTCTCTCTCTCTCTCTCTCGGGACTATTTTGATGTATACTGTGTTCGTGATAATAAACGCGTAATTAATTAATTCACGTTTCACGTCTTCGTGGGATCTGCACTAGGAGCCTCTCAGTGTCTTGCCTTTGAGCCCGCCGCCGCCGGGGGGCGCATTGTAAATACGCCCACAGACACTTGGTGGGAATCGAACTCACTACCTATTGGCTAGTGGCCAGTGTGTAACCATTACACTATAACTAACAGGTTATGTAGACCACTAGTACGCAAGTTTTGACAAATCTGTGTGTTTGTCATTGTCATAACATTATTAAATTCTAAGAAACTCCTACAATGATCTTACGAACAGAAGGTCAAGTTTTTATAGTTTTTGACGTCTATTCATCATAATTGCTGGACGTTACTGTGACGATTCTTTACATTATGTAGCTGTCTGTATTATCTAAAAACTATCATGTTTTGTACACAGTCATAAGCTAGACACTGCTACTAAAATTCCAACTCCGTCTATCTTAATACTCAAAGCCGTCTATGTAACTCGAAGGCACATGACTAGATTGCTACATATCACAGCACGATATCGAGTGAAACCGCTCGGAGCATTGTAAAGGCCGCTATCTCAGTACCCGGCTTATCTCTCATTAGACGATACAGCAAAGCCATTAAGCCCGCTGTTCCTAATAAAATTTCGTGATAAATTTTATTGAAGCTTCCCTCCATTTTCTGATATCAGCAGTATCTATGAGGTTTGTAGATGATTTTGTGACGGTTATGGGCCCATTCGGGGCCCACAAACTTTAGTACCCACTGTTGTGAAATTTATAAACGCTTTTATGCTTCGGGGATCTTGAGATGTTGAGTGACTTGAGAACCGCTTGGTTGTGGGGTTGAATTATAATTCATAGCTTGATCTTTAATAAAAGTTGATTTATACTGCTGTGTTTGGTTCTGCGTTGTATTTACATATTCGATTTCTGAATAGGTATCATGCACATGATCAATAGTAATAAAACAGTAATTTTTTTTATTTTAATTGTAGTTCTTTAATTCAATTCTTTCAAATATTATTGAACAGACAAGCAATCCTTTCGTTGCAAAGTTATCACTATAATTCTACGCATCAATAGATCCATTAAGTAGTACCTATCCCAGTTTTTTTTTGTTCAACCTAGTGACTAGACTAGCAAGGTATTCGCCTGATGGTAAGCGACACGGCCACCTATAGACAGCTGCACTGTACTGCTACTCGTCACTGGAGGCATTAGTTATTTAGTTTCTAACTATAGTGCACTTCACACCATAAACACAGCAATGTTTACCCAATGCTACTTGGCGATAGAATATCAAAAAATTACCCCAAAAAATAAAACAAGTTTGGTACTAAATAATACGTACCGTGGTAAAACAACCTTAAACTATTGGCTTTCATAGAAAACTGCATCTTCTGAACATTCTTAAAAAGGTCATAACGGTATAAGAAAACTGATCCATGTAAAATTTTAAAACGAACGTGAATATCTCTTGTTAGTTTGTTGCATGTAAGTTTATCTCCGGCATTACCATCATTTATTCGCTTCCATCGGAACTACTTATGCATATACCAGCGGAGTTACGGCCCAAATGGGACCGTACTTTTAGCACCGCAGCCAATCCCTTACAAAGTGTCTTCACACATTGTAACCAACACGCTAACGTCTTGAAATTGCTTGAGTTTATAGCCCCCGGGTGTTATAAGTTTGACGTCTATGTCTGTCTGTCTGTGGCTCGGTTTGTCTGTGTCATCGTAGCGTGCAAATATGTTAATTAACGGATTAAAATGCGGTCTCTTTTTTATTTAAAAGCTGGTTTAATTAAGACCAAAAAAAAGCTGTTTAGCCGTTTGCCGTACAAGTAGGTTTTCCTTCGACGAAGCTCTATAGATGTTTCAATGTATTGTTGTTGTAAATAAAAAGACATTTCTGCCTCTGAAGGGTTATCGACAAAAATAAACAAACAAAGCGGAAATTCCGGGATATCTGATAAGTACACAATTATTAGATTTCCAAACCAGTGAGCTGAAGAGAATCATTTAAATAGGCTTGCTGACAATAATGACAATTGATTTAGCGACACGCCTTCGGTCGCGATACTCCGGAACAAAGGCCTCCCCCTTAGAAGGGAGGGGTGGCCATAATCCCCACACTTGGCAGGCGTCTTAGGGATCGCAGAATAGGCGGTAGGTAATCCAATAGATAACCGTTAGGGAAGAAAGGTTCTCGAGTGGCGGCCACGAACCGGAAGACGCAGCGTAGGCAGGCCTCCCACTAGGTGGACAGACGACATTGTGCGCGTCGCAGGTAACCGGTGGATGCAAATAGCCAGTTGTCGTTCATTGTGGCGTTCTAAGGGGGAGGCCTATGTTCAGCAGTGGACGTCTTCCGGCTTTTGATGATGATGATGATGAATCCAATAGAGAGACGCTGATCTGCTGCCCGTCTTCTTGTTTTCCCATAGTCGCCTCTTACTAACACCCAACGTCAGGAGATGGGTGGGTGCTATTCTTCTTACCTGGACACCCCGTGGGTAACCCCACCAACGCCTGGTTCTATGTAAATAACTGAAGGCAAACGCCTATTGCTATTTACATGATGTGGTCCTGAAGTCTGGTCAGCTACTATCTATTTATATTTTTTTTTGTAAATACATAATTTACAAAAAAAAATGTATATAAGTATTAGTATCCGTTGTCTGGTTCCCATAGTACAGGCTCTGCCTAGTTTGGGATCAGATGACCGTGTGTGGATTGTCCCAAGATATTATTAGATATTATTATTATTAGCTACTGAGAATTGCCCAAGATATTATTAGATATTATTATTATTAGCTACTGAGAATTGCAGGGAAACTTATACCACTTTGCCTGACCTGGCATGAATATTTAATAACTGGATCTGTTCTTTGTCTGGTGTCTATATTAATTTACTAGGTCTAGACTAGATGTTTGCTTAGGTTGAATCATCAGTTAATCTATGGTCAAATGCCAGTTTATATTCAGTATTTTTTTTTAATATTTATTACTGCTGTGATTCTGCTACATAATTATATCAATTCCGGGAACAAGTAAAAGTTATAAAAACACTAAAAGCCCGACTGCGAGCAAACAAAATGGGTTTAATATTTTTTTATATAATAATATTCAACGACAATGCACACACTATGGAAACCAGACGACTGATACTAATTCTTATATCCTTTTTTTTTGTAAATACATACTTAAATAGATAAACACCCAAACACCTATTGGGTAGCGGTCAGGGTGCCGCTAGACCAACAGGCCTGCCAAATCTATACTTATAATAAAACTGTAACAGGTCCATTTCTGTACATTGAAGATATATTGAAAATTATGTTTGGAGGGCATTCTATAACCGATACTAAATCCAAAAATGTATTTTTTTTTAATTTTTGTCTGTCTGTCTGTCTGTCTGTCTGTCTATCTGTATCTCGGCTGAGCATCACGCCAAAACTACTGGATAGATTGAAACGAAACTTGGCATGATTTGAGTTAATACTCCGAGGTAGGACATAGGATACTTTTTATCTCGTAATCTAGCACGGTTTTTTTGGGAGAGGAGATTAAAGTCAAAATGGGTACTTGGTTATACGCTTGGTCCAATTTTATCAATTTTTCTTCATAATTATAATAAATATTAGTAAGGGAACACTCATAGAGAGTTGTTATCAAGGTTTTGTAATCGATCGGGTTAAGCAACGTTAGGTAAGGTCATTAAATTGATGGGTGACCGTTTAACGCCATTTGACCAAAACGGGTCCGTGCTTCGGAGAGCAAGTAAAAAGTGGGTCCCAGTTTTTAACCGACTATAAAAAAAGAGGTTATGTATTCGATGCGAATGTCTGTTATTAAAAGTTTAGTTAACGTAAAAGTAGCGCATGCGGAGCTGCGTGGGTCAGCTAGTTACATTATAAATACATAATATAATAATAATATCTTGGGACAATCCACACACGGTCATCTGATCCCAAACTAGGCAGAGCTTGTACTATGGAAACCAGACAACTGATACTAATACTTATATACATTTTTTTTTTTGTAAATACATACTTATATAGATAAATAACACCCAGACACTTGGTGGGAATCGAACCCACTACCCATCGGTTAGCGGACAGGGTCACTAACCACTAGACCAACGGGGCCGTCATAATATCGTTATACATAAAACTTATACACATGTAGGTATATATTTGAACTCGTCTTGTTACACCTTTCATTTGATGCCTTTTGGAAGGATAAATAATACAAAATGGCGGCTGTCGGATGCAATATTTTGTTTTTTAGAAAATAAATAATATAGCCTATGTCACTACCACAACTAAAACGAATCTTACGACATATAGTCCAATCAACGAGGAAATCATTTGTATGGACACCCTGACAATAATTCCTCTGTCGCTGAAACTTTGCAATGTGATAAAGTAACGTTTATAAATTACAGTTGACAAATTATCTAGGTTTTTTTTTTATTTGGAAGATAGGTATTTGTACCTATACATGAAAATCATTTCTAGCTCTCGGCGGATAATTGCTCAGTCCAAAATTCCTTCAGTATATGCCAATATATTAATATGTATAGGTATGTATCGGTATCCAGGAATATTTAGATTAGGAAGGCAGGACAGGAATTTGAAAATACCTACTTTTTAACCGACTTCAAAAAAAGGAGGAGGTTCTCAATTCGTCTGTATATATTTTTTTTTTTTTTTTTTTTATGTATGTTCGCGCATAACTCTGGCAATTATGAACCGATTTGAAAAAATCTTTCTTCCATCCATTCTTTAATCCGTTAATTGGGTCCCATAAAAAAATTATTGCTTAGTAATAAGTAGTTCCTGAAAAAACAAGAATGGTGACTGCGCACTGAGACTTGCAAGAAAGCCTATATAGATGACGTTTTAGTCGCTCGGACTCGCTCGGTCGGACAAAAATAGTCATAACTCTGGCAAATATTTACCAATTTCAATGATTCTTTTTTTATTCGAAAGAAGAAACCACTGTATTGAATCTGTATGAATTTTATTACAACCGGATAAGAACTTCCTGGAGGACCATGAACGATGTGGAGGAATTTATCTGGTAAAAACCATAAAACTGATGTTCTCCATTACATTGCTCTGACAATTATGAACCGATTTCGATGATTCTTTTTTTATTCGACAGAGTAAACTACTATGATGTTTTCATGCAAATTTCATTATGACCGGATATTTTTTTCTGAAGAAACATGAATTATGTAAAACTATGTAGACGATAATGTGATCATAACCTACCTAGATAATTTTACGGTTTTCGATGGTTCAATCTTTATATATGAAAATATCACTAAAAAGTTTAAAATAAAATCTTTTTAAAAAAAAATTGAACCGACTTCAATATCACTGAAAAGTATAAAATAATTTAAATATTATTGAAGTTGGTGCCAAATATACACAGCAGGTACGCTAACACCAACTTCAATAATATTTAAATTATTTTATACTTTTCAGTGATATTGAAGTCGGTTCAATTTTTTTTTAAAAAGATTTTATTATCATAACTTGTCCCGGAAAATTTCTCCGTCTATATTTCTTTTTAACACGCTTTTATTAGCTTGACCTGTATGTATGTATGTATCTATGCAACTATGATGATAATGGAATCTTGCGATGCAATTTTGACCCACTTCTACACGTCCAAAACATTTGAAATTTTGCATAATATGGTATCCTCGAGCTGATCTGATGCTGGGGCTCGAAGGTGGATAAGGGAACCCTTGGATGGCTACTAGTAAACTAATCGAATTTGGGCTCATTTGATTTGTTTTAAAGAGTTATTTTCATATTGACCATTAATGAGGACCTGATGATGGAACTGGAAGGTGGGTAACGGAACCCTGGGAGGGCTACGTGTAAACACATCGAGTTTGGACTCATTTGATTTGTTTTAAAGAGTTCTTTTCACTTTGACTATTTATGAGGACCTGATGATGGAACTGGAAGGTGGGTAACGGAACCCTGGAATGTCTACTAGTAAACACATCGAGTATGGACTCATTTGATTTGTTTTAAAGAGTTCTTTTCACTTTGACCATTAATGAGGACCTGATGATGGAACAGGAAGGTGGGTGACGGAACCCTGGAATGGCTACTAGTAAACACATCGAGTTTGGACTCATTTGATTTGTTAGAGTTGTTTTCACTTCGACCAATAATGAGAACCTGATGATGGAACAGGAAGGTGGGTGACGGAACCCTGGAATGGCTACTAGTAAACACATCGAGTTTGGACTCATTTGATTTGTTTTAAAGAGTTTTTTTCACTTTGACCAATAATGAGGGCCTGATGATAGAATAGGAAGGTTGGTGACGGAACCCTGGAATGGCTACTAGTAAACTCATCGAGTTTAAGCTCATTTAATTCGTATTAAAGTGTTCTATTTACTTTGCCCAATAATCAGGGTTGATGATGGAAATGAAAGGTGGTTGACGGAACCATGGAATGATTACTAGTAAACCTCGATGGGAGTAGCTTGGACTCATTTGATTTGTATTAAGGAGTTATATTTACTTTGCCTAATAACGTGGACGTTGATGAACCCGGAAGGTTGGTAAGCCACCGAACGGCTTCGTACCAGTTATACCATTGAATTGTACCATTAATGGTATAAATGGTACTAGTTAATACCAGTTATACCATTAGATATCCCTTGAATACTACTTGTAAAACTATTGACTTTTGGCTTACTTTCGACTGTTTAAAGGGTAAATACGCAGTGCTTTCTTAAACTTCGCTAACTCAATCAGATACCTACGCGTAATATAAAAATATGTTTTGCCACAACCTGCCTACGATTCAAGCTACGAACAAAACAATGCAGTTATTCAGAAAAAGCGCCCCACGCTTTTACACACAAATATAATCCATAAATTACAAACACGAGGTAGAAAGAAAGAAAGCACGGTTTAGATAATTTATTTATATCTTTTTAATGCAGTATAAAAGCGTGTATTTTTAGTTTTTTAAAGTATTAATTTATGTTATACGTAAGGACTCTAGTTTGTTCGTGCTTCAAAGTTAGTTATTGCCCGACTGCCCCAGACGGAGGGCTATGTTTTTCGATTTCGATTCGATTTTTATTTAATAAATTGTAGAATTGACACTGCTTCCTCGTAGGAAATGGTATTAAGCCAGTCAGTCATTCACCTCTATTTTACAATACCTATTATTTAATTGATATATATTTAGCTTTCTGTTAAGTGTATTATAAATGTGTATGGACTGTCTTAAATACTGATGAGTGGCAAAGGCAGTTTTTGTTAATACGTTTTTAGATACAATATCTTTTCTTCTTCTGTTCAGCCTCAAGATCTATGTATTTTCAATGTGATATTTGTAGAATATACAATTTTCTGACCGATTACGTTTCACGCATCTCATATAGTATGAGTAGGGAAGCGATACGGTTTTGATACATAACCTTCAATAGGAGTCGTTGCGATCTTTCTGCTTCCAAGAATTTGGTTTTTGTGGCAGCCCCCCAAATCGGTATGCAATAAACTAAAATAGACTGAGCAAGAACTAGGTAGACAATATTTAAAAGCTTTTTTGTTGCAACATGCCTCAAAATTAGTAAAACGTTATTATTTCAATGTGCGTATGCCATGAAATTATCTGGTCTAACATAACTCCAAGATATTTATAAGTCGATACTTTGCTAAATACAGGACATTTACTACAGTCTTTATTGCTTATATCTCTACAGTTGAGAATTTTAATATTAAAGTCGCTACCTGGTTGAGTTCTATTACTGAGTGAACAACAAATATAGTTAGTTTTTAGTGTATTTAATATTAGAAGATTAGAATTCAACTAACTATCTACTACTCTTAGCCCTTGCTCAGTGTTTCCACGTACCTCACTCCATGTACTACCATAAAAAACAATGGCAGTATCATCAGCATACGACATTATTTTGCCGTTATTTAAATTAGAGTTACATAAATCATTAATATACTCGTAAAGAAGAAACAAGGTCGGGCCAAGTACACTTCCCTGGGGAACACCAAATGTAGTTTCAGTGACAGCACTAATGTATTCTCCAATTTTGAGTCTTTGTTTACGATTTTTTAGATATGTTTTTAGTAAATTGGTGGTAAATAAATAAAGTGGTACCACCCGTAATACCTAATCTTTCGATTTTTTCTACAAGGATAACAATAATAGGTACAGAGACGGTATTAAACGCCTTTTTGAGGTCTAGAAATACAGTGAAACATTTTTCTCCATGGTCAAGTTTGTCAGCTATTAACGAAGTTTGCGTTTTCACTGCATTTTCAGTGGATTTACCTCTCCTGAATCCAAATTCTGCGTTGGACAATAATTCATATTTATCTAGGTAGTTTGAGAGTCTCACATTTATCATTTTTTTTATTATTTTAGAGATGGCTCGCAGTACTGATATAGGCCTGTAATCACTAACATTGTCTCTGTCACCACCCTTGTATACTGTCGTAATAATGGATTCTTTAAAAGGAAGTGGGAATATTCCATCCCTAAAAGATAAATTTACTAAATGACTAATGATCGGCACCACCTCATACCGAGCCAATTTCAAAAACTTAGTAGATATATTATCCCAGCCGGGGGAACTATCGGATTTGAGAATCAAAAGTACACTGTTTACCTTATTTTCCACCTATACACCGATCCCCAAGCCGCCTGCCAAGCGTGGGGATTATAGCAATCCTTCCCTCCTAAGGAGGCATTTTGTACAACAGTGGACGTGTTTCTACTTAGAGTAATTAGAAGTGGTATCTCCTCTAAGTGTTTCAACTGCTGATGATGATGATGATGATGAGGGTAATGTCTATTTATTGGGCACGGTCTACAGCCTAAACGGCTTGATAGATTGTGACTCTTAATATGTCGTTCGATTCGTCTTCGTTGTGGGAGTGTCATGCTATAATTTAAAACATTACATTTATAAAAATACAATAAATCAAGGATATCACGAGCGGAGTTTTTTTCCATCGGTCAGATTAGTAATATAATATCAATTAATCGTTAGATTTCAGGCTACTGTACCTGGGACATCCAGCTGAACCTTCTGTATAATAATCTGACACGCTCGAGTATTTCAATATGACGATTTTTTTTTTGCATTTACATAAATACTCTCGAAAAACATCCATCGTACTCAGTAGGCACCTGAAAACATGATTTCAGTTTACTAAACACTTCACAAGCATTAAAAAACATTAAGAAGTTCTCTAGATCAGTGGTTCCCAAACTTGATTGGGCTCCGACCCACCTAACAAAAACTGCCAAATTCGGGACCCACCTCTTGGCTGTCTTAAAAAGGGCATACAATATTGGTAACGCTCAGATTCCCTAGTCTCTGTGTTCAGAGGGAAGCAAATATTCGCCGACGCAAAGCCTCACGACGTGGACTGACTGAGAGTTTGTTTCAAAGTAGCAATTTTTTTTTATTTTACGTTATTCTGTTATTATCACAAACAACATATATATTGTAATTTAGAAACTTAAGTCAGCTCAAACAATGGAAATTTAAGCGCCATCAATATGGATGAAGGACTGTTCAGATAAGAAAAACAACTTTAATTTGGAATAGAACTTTTTAATCCTACTAATCGCAGCAACCTATCCAACGAATCCAAATTCGGTGGGTCTACGTTTATTAGTGCAGAGATTCCGTGACCAAGGTGGTCACGGAATCTCTGCACTAATAAACTGCTCCATCATCAGACCCTAATCACCATTTTTGTAGCAACTACTCGTCAGTGTTGCCAGGTGTAATTTCAAAATATCAGGAGAATTGAAGCCAAAAATCAGGAGATCAACCAAAAAAATCAGGAGATTTTGATTTTATGTATAAATTTGCTTTATTCTTGAGCCCAAACTCGGTGAGTCTACCTTTATTGGTGCAGAGATCCCATCACCACCTTCCTGCTCCATCATCAGACCCTGATCACCATTTTTCTAGCAACTACTCGTCGAGACCTATCTAACGAGACCAAACTCGGTGAGTCTACCTTTATTGGTGCAGAGATCCCATGACCACCTTCCTGCTCCATCATCAGACCCTTTCATCATCTTTCTAGCAACTACTCTTCGAGATCTACCTAATGAACCCAAACTCGGTGGGTCTACGTTTATTGGTGCAGAGATACCGGGACCACCTTCCTGCTCTATCATCAGACCCCGATCACCATTTTTCTGGCAACTACTCGTCGAGACCTATCCAACGAACCCAAACTCGGTTGGTCTACGTTCATTGGTACAGAGATCCCGTGAATGCCTTCCTGCTCCATCATCAGACCCTGATTACCATTTTTCTGGTAACTACTCGTCGAGACCTATCCATCATCATCATCACCAGCCGGAAGACGTCCACTGCTGAACATAGGCCTCCCCCTTAGACCGCCACAATGAACGACAATTTGCTATTTGCATCCACCGGTTGCCTGCGACGCGAACAATGTCGTCGGTCCACCTAGTGGGAGGCCTGCCTACGCTGCGTCTTCCGGTTCGTGGTCGCCACTCGAGAACCTTTCTTCCCCAACGGTTATCGGTTCTTCGAGCGATGTGGCCTGCCCACTGCCACTTCAACTTGCATATTCTACGAGCTATGTCGGTGGCCTTGGTTCTTCGGCGAATCTCCTCATTGCGGATTCTGTCGCGCAAACAAACTCCGAGCATAGCTCTCTCCATAGCTCGTTGTGTGACTCTGAGCTTCTCCAAAAGGCCAGCTGTTAAAGACCACGTCTTAGTACCATAAGTCATCACTGGCAACACACACTGGTTAAACACCTTTGTCTTCAGGCACTGCGGAATTTCTGATGAGAAGATGTCACGTAGTTTCCCGAACGCTGCCCATCCGAGTTGGATTCTTCGGGCGACCTCTTTGTCGAAGTTGGACCGACCTAACTGGATTGTTTGTCCTAGGTATACGTAGTGGTCAACAACTTCGATTGTATCGTTCCCAACAACTACCGGTACGGGTGCAACATGGACATTAGACATGATCTTCGTCTTGTCCATGTTCATTTTAAGACCCACCTGTTGGCAAACGCTACTGAGGTCGCTGAGCATTGTATTGAGGTCCTCCAGCGACTCTGCCATAATGACTATATCATCGGCAAAACGAAGGTGAGTGATGTATTCGCCATTGTTGTTGATGCCGAATCCGTACCAGTCCAAGAGCTTGAAAACGTCCTCCAATGCGTTAGTGAACAGTTTCGGAGAAATAACGTCTCCCTGTCTCACGCCTCGCTGCAATGGGATTGGTTTCGTGCTCTCGTCCTGTAGTCGGATCGACATGGTGGCGTTTCTGTACAAACACTTCAACACTTCGATGTACCTATAGTCGATATGGCACCGCTGGAGGGACTGCAGTACCGCCCAGGTCTCGATTGAATCGAAGGCTTTTTCGTAGTCCACAAACGCTAGATATAATGGCCGATTATACTCCTCGGTCTTCTGTATAATCTGGCGGAGCGTATGTATGTGGTCTACGGTGCTAAAGCCTTCCGAAAAGGCTTTAGTACCGTAGACCACATACATACGCTCCGCCAACGAGCAGACCTATCCAACGAGCCCAAACTCGATGGGTCTAGGTTTATTGGGGCCGAGATCCTGCTACCACCTTTTTGCTGATCATCATCAGACCCTGGTGAATGTTACCATTTTATTTAGTATTATCGGATTTACATATGTAGTAAATTTCAGATTTTTCTGACTAATAGAATTAATTTTATACAAAATATCCCTACCTCGACACGGAAAAGAGCTGATGGTCTTCAAACAATGATAAATAAAAAAACCGCATTCAAATCCGTTCACTGGTTGGACCGCTCGACCGCTACGTTGCCACAGATAAACATACATACAGACAGACAGACTTCCGGACATAGGCGTCAAACTTATAACTCACCTCGTTTTTGGTCGGGGGTTAAAAAATATCACAAAAACAAAAGACGTCCGACTCAGGCTCACCAATTTACACGAAATGAATTTCGCCGCCTGTCCCGACCAAAGATATTATATATGAACGTAGTGAAAAATTCTAAATCTATGGTCCCGACCCCAGCTCGCTCCTCTCCTCTCGCAGTCATCGAACGCGAGCGCCACGAAGCCGGGCGCCCGCGCCCGCGGCGCCCGCATCCCTCCATCAATGGCGGACCAGCTGTAAGCCCGATCGGTCGGGTTTTCAGGGCCCACTTAATATTCGCTCGCGACCCACCAGTGGGTCGCGACCCACACTTTGGGAACCTAGGCTCTAGATAAT
This sequence comes from Furcula furcula, assembly GCA_911728495.1. NCBI lineage: Eukaryota > Metazoa > Arthropoda > Insecta > Lepidoptera > Notodontidae > Furcula > Furcula furcula. The sequence continues at coordinate 30,347,918 of OU452245.1, read as the reverse complement.
GGATCTTATACGCTACTAATACATTTTATAGCCCTAAATGAAGCTTAAATACTTTAGTATTTTCAACAAAAGCCCGGCTGGCTTGCTCCGGCTTGATACACTGTGATTTAGGGCGTACACGGCAGTGTTACTTCTTTTATCTTTCCGGAACATTTGGTAGCAGCGGCGACCTCTGCCGGCTGCTGCGCTAAATTGCGATGTCTCATGTACTGCCATTTTTGTTATGTTACCCCGATTATTGGAACAATATTATCTTAAGAATATGTTTATAATTCTGGTTTATGTATAATAATAAATAATAATAATACCAGCCCTTGTTTATGTCCCACTGCTGGGCGCGGGCCAGCCCTCAAGATGTGGGGGCTTAGGCCATAGTTCACCACGCTGGCCAAGTGCGAGTTGGCGGACTTCACACGTCATTCGAGAGCCAGTTAGGCTTTCTCAGATATGCAAGTTTCCTCACGATGTTTCCCTTCACCGAAAGCTAGTAACAATCGCACAAAGACGATTCGCACATGATTCATTGAAGAAATCAGAGGTGCGAGCCGGGGTTCAAACCTTGTTTCCAAGGCAAGCGCTCGTCCACTGAGCTGTCACTACACTGGTGGTTTATGTATACTTATAGAAAACTAGTGATCTTTATATCGATAGAGAAAGACAGTTTCTAAAACTTGATCAATCGATACTGAAACGACGTTCGCAGATTCTTCTGATATCTCCAACAAAATCGAATGTATAAAATATATATGTACATGATGATTAAAAAAAGTCTTGAAACTATCACTATCAGCAGCTGATAAACGTCCACTTATGAACAAAGCCCCCCCCCCCCCCTTGTACGTGGGAGGGGTTGCCATACTGACCATAATCCCCACGCTTGGCAGGCGTCTTGGGTCTTAGTTTTGAAGTAATATTTCCTTCATCAGCAGCCAAAAGACGTCCACAGCTGAACGAATGCCTTCCCCTTAGAAGGGTGGAATCGCAGTGTAGGTGGTAGGTAATCCAATAAAAGACGCTGCTGCCCGTCTTCTTGTTTTCCTTTAGTCGCCTCTTACGAACACCGAACGGGAGGAGGTGGGGGGGGGGGGTGTTATTATGATGATGACCAGCTGTTGTTATTGTGCAAAATATTTACCTCCCTCGAAACAAATAATTTGTAAAATAGTTCATTATTATTTTCATGAAAATAATAAATGAATCCATTTTTCCTTGAAGATATAATTTAACCAGGAGTGGAACGTTATTTGAACGCCCGGCAGTGCATTAAAACGCGAAAGAGGGGGTGCATCTCCAGTGAACGCGACAGCAGGGCGCCGGGCGGGGTGCCACTGTCGCAGGGCTAACCTAATAAGCGAACATGAAGAACTAAACGTAGGGTTGCTACGTTACAGTATATAAAGTACTCTTTATTATTATTAGTCATGTAACAAATATAAATTATAAAAGCATAAAAAGCCCGACTGCGAACAAACAAAATTGACTTAAATTTCATTATACGTAGGTACTATCGCGGACACGAACCCGTGTACCAGTTTTCAATCAAAATCGTTTGAATGACGTTATGTGCGCTTACCGTCCACACGTATTTTGAGCTGCCTCGTGCAAGCGTTTATCGTCATAAAGGTGATACACCGCTTGTGACCGCGAGAGTATATATACATATGTATAAATAGTTCAACTCGCCTCCTTAAGACCTTTCATTTGATACCCATTTCATATCATCAATATGGAATTTTTGGAAGTAAAAACAGATACAAAACGCCGACTGACTCCCGCCATATTAACTTTTTTGAAAAAGTATATACTTAGCCTATTTCACTCCCACAACTGAGACGAATTTAAAGACATATAAAATAAATTAAATAAAATTCTAAGTCAAAATCTATCAAGCCGTTTAGGCTATAGGCCATGCCAAAGAAATAGACATACATACAATGATATACTCCCGAAAAACATAATCCTCCTTCTGGGTCCAGTCCAGTCGGGCAAAAAGTAAGTCATATAACGGTCTGCCTCGGTGATCTAGTGGACGCGAAGTCCCGCATACAAATGTCAATTGTCCTGGGTGGGAAGTGAACCCACGACCTGTTCTGGGTGTCTAACCGCTAGACCAATAGGTCCTTAAATTAGAATTTTTATGTATGATTTTTATGTATTCAGAGAAGTAGTAGAGAAATCAAAGAGTAGGCAAAACCTTTAACCGCCTGAATAATCAGAATAATAGTTTGTAGTATCAGATAATTTAAGGGGAATTAAATTTGGGATACCATACGAAGAAAAAATCAAGAGCTTAAAACTCTCTCTCTGTCTCATCCAAATAATGAAACAAATCCAGTAAATTACAAATATTAAAAAAAAACTCCATCTAAACCAGTTCACTACGTCAACCCATGGATATAATGTGTCAACCCTACAGAAATAATAAGATCTCGAGGTGAATTAAAATAAATCGAATCGACATTGAAAAGTTGCTTTTCAATGTTCGCTCCACTCTCACAGAGTACACCTAAGAGTCTTGCTCGAGCATTATGCTGCTGCAGTATTGTTAGTATATGCTTAAGGTAGTCGTATAGTGAGTGAGTCGCTCGTAAAATATTATAGAACTAGCTGACCCACGCAGCTCCACCTGCGCTATTTTTACGTTAACTAAACTTTTAGTAACAGACATTCGCATCGAATACATAACCTCCTTTTTTATAGTCGGTTAAAAACTGGGACCTACTTTTTACTTGCTCTCCGAAGCACGGACCCGTTTGGTTCAAATAGCGTTAAACGGTCACCCATCTATTTAATGACCTTACCTAACGTTGCTTAACCCGATCGATTACAAAACCTTGATAACAAATATCTATGAGTGTTCCCTTACTAATATTTATTATATTATAAAGAAAAATTGATAAAATCGGACCAAGCATATAACCAAGTACCCATTTTGACTTTAATCCTCTCTCCCAAAAGAACCGTGCTAGATTACGGGATAAAAAGTATCCTATGTCCTACCTCGTAGTAAGATCTCAAATCATGCCAAGTTTCATTTGAATCCATTCAGTAGTTTTGGCGTTATGCTCAGCCGTGATACAGACAGACAGACAGACAGACAGGCAGACAGACAGACAGACAGACAGACAAAAATTAAAAAAAATAGATTTTCGGCCTCAGTATCGATTATAGAATGCCCTCCAAATGCCCTCCAATTCAAAATATCTTCAATGTACAGAATTGGACCTGTTACATTTTTATTATAAGTATAGATATAGACTAGCTGACCCACGCAGCTCCGCCTGCGCAATTTTTACGCTAACTAAACTTTGAATAACAGACATTCGCATCGAATACATAACCTCATTTTTTATAGTCTGTTAAAAACTGGGACCCATGTTTAACTTGCTCTCCGAAGCCCGTGCTTCGGAGAGCAAGTAAAACGTGGGCCGTTTAACGCCATTTGAACTAAACGGGTCCGTACCCGTTTAGTTCAAATGGCGTTAAACGGTCACCCATCTATTTAATGACCTAACCTAACGTTGCTTAACCCGATCGATTACAAAACCTTGATAACAAATATCTATGAGTGTTCCCTTACTAATATTTATTATATTATAAAGAAAAATTGATAAAATCGGACCAAGCATATAACCAAGTACCCATTTTGACTTTAATCCTCTCTCCCAAAAGAACCGTGCTAGATTACGGGATAAAAAGTATCCTATGTCCTACCTCGTAGTAAGATCTCAAATCATGCCAAGTTTCATTTGAATCCATTCAGTAGTTTTGGCGTTATGCTCAGCCGTGATACAGACAGACAGACAGACAGACAGGCAGACAGACAGACAGACAGACAGACAGACAGACAGACGGACAAAAATGTAAAAATATTGATTTTCGGCCTCAGTATCGATTATAGAATGCCCTCCAAATGCCCTCCAATTCAAAATATCTTCAATGTACAGAATTGGACCTGTTACATTTTTATTATAAGTATAGATATAGACTAGCTGACCCACGCAGCTCCGCCTGCAGAATTGGACCTGTTACATTTTTATTATAAGTATAGATATAGACTACAGAATTTACCTGATAAACTATTTAAAAAAAAATAAAAACCGACTTCAAAGTAAATTATCTAAAAAGCATAAAATAACGAAAATATTATTGAAGTTGGTGTTGGCGTACCTGCTGTGTATATTCTGCACCAACTTCAATAATATTTTCGTTATTTTATGCTTTTTAGATAATTTACTTTGAAGTCGGTTTTTATTTCTTTTTAAATAGTTTATTTAACACTTTTTAGTGACTTATTTTACCAAGATAGGTATCAGCACTATCACGCAACTCGAACGTCTACATTACAGTAACTTACTGAAAACATAAAAAGTTTATATCTCTTAAACTACTGGACCGATTTTGATGAAATTTGTACTCTACCCTAAGTTGAAAGATACTCTAACTATTGCAAAAAGAATTTTCGAAATCGGACTTGTAGTTTCTGAGAAATCCGCGGACAAACCTACATACATACATACATACACTCGTGAAATTTGGTAAATTCGTTTAGAAGTCCACATAGACTAACATATATGAATATTACGCATTTTTATTAATATTACATACATACGCGTCGAATACAGAACCTCCTTTTTTGAAGTCGGTTAATAAAATCGGACCACGCGTATAACCAAGTACCCGTTTTGACTTTAATCCCCTCTCCCAAAAGAACCGGGCTAGATTACGGGATAAAAAGTATCCTATGTCCTACCTCGTAGTAAGATCTCAAATCATGCCAAGTTTCATTTGAATCCATTCAGTAGTTTCGGCGTGATGCTCAGCCGTGATACAGACAGACAGACAGACAGACAGACAGACAGACAAAAATGAAAAAAATTACATTTTCGGCCTCAGTATCGGTTATAGAATGCCCTCCAAATATAATTTTCAAAATATCTTCAATGTACAGAATTGGACCTGTTACAGTTTTATTATAAGTATAGATAACATTATTTTATTTTTTTATTTAACCTAGTGATGAGACAAGCAAGACGTTCGTGTGATGGTCGCGCGACACGCCAGCCTATAGACAGCTGCAGTGCACTGCCGCTCGTCACCCGTGACATCCGGTAATTTCACCAGCTGCAGTTTCTTTCAAACCGGAATACCTACAGCTGACACATGTGCTTGGCGGCAGAATATATGACACTGCGGTAGTACCTGCATGGACGATTCCTTTTACTAACGACAACTTACTTTTAAAATTGACACATATTTATCTGTTTTTCTGTAATATTGTGGCTACTAAACGAATTGACTGACGATTTGAATGCAGTGTTTTTTAATCGAAAGCTGGTTTAATATGGATGGTTCTTGGTTATACGTTTTTAGTAAATATCTGTGCAGTGCTGTTTGTTGGACACCGCACTGCACAGATTATAGTTTAGAGTTTTTTTTTATTTCTATTTAAATACATAATTACTCGCATTACTATCTGAATATACTATTGCACTTTGTACTGTTAATATATTGAAGACGCGACGTCGTCATAAGGATTGCAACAAACCGATAATGTCTCACATCCCTATTAATTATTAGACTATTTGAGCAGCTAAATTTGTGTAACAAGCTAATCTGATAAATATAATAAAATTATATTCCAACTACACGATAACCTAACCACAAGTTTATCTCTAACATTGCAAGTTGTGAGATTTGTCCCTAGTTTAGCAAACGCTCCGGATCGAACAAACTGCCCCACTCTACCCTCGCCTCGGGGAGGTTTCAATAGTTTTTGTTTGTATGATCACAATGTGGGCCACAGGGGCCACAGGGCCCACAGGGAATACAGTTCGCTGTTAGTAAGTCGTATTAGGTACATAAATCTTATTTGTACTATGTCTTACACCAATTCCTTGTATGCTTACTGGATAAACCAAGATTTAGTCTTTGTCAACATTAATCTAGTTAGATCGATGTTTATCAGGTACATAATAATAATTACCCTCAGAGTCGGAAAGAGGAAGCTTTAAACACAAAAGAGATGAATGACAAATTCATAGTTATTTAAGATTTTTATTTAATGCCAACGTTATAAAACAGTATCAAGATTAGTATTGGAGCATCTTGTAAAAAGTTTAAAGATACAGATACAGAAGTTTATTTGTAAAAACATAGGTATTTACATAGAGATCTTAAATAAAAATAACATCTGTATCTGTAAACCTTCTCTGATAAAAAGTAAAACTTATAAATTATTGTTACATTAAAGATCAGTAACCGTTGCTTACTTGCTAATATTTCTCTTTTAGTTGCTTCCAGGTGTTCACAGTTGCTCAGCGCGCCGTGGCCCGCCGCGGCCCGACGCGTTCAGCGATGAATTATTCATAGTTGACACCGTCTACGTACTGACTTCTGCCAATTTCGTTGCAGTTAAATTCGTTTTATGCAGCGACTTGTTGCAGTAACAACATACATTTAAAGCTTTATCATACCTTGCTTTAAAGCAAAGCTGGTATCTACTGGCGGGACAGTGTAATGGTTAGAGACTCTAGCTGCTGCCCCAAAGGTGTTGGGTTCAATTCGTTATATAACAAAACTCTTACTAGAATGTTTTTCTTGTGTCTGGTCTTGCTTATTAGTGTTCTATAAATAAGTACCTATTTTATTAAGAATATATAATTGTATTTGTATCCATTGTACAGGTTATGTAGTTTGGGAATTAGCTGTCGGTTGATTTTCCCAGGATCTTATTATTATATAAAAAGTAATCCCATACTTACAACTCAAGGGGATAAAAAGAGATTTCTTTCTCGATAGAGGCACCATTATTAGAAACATACAAATACTTTATCTTTCCATTAGCCGGTGTATTCGTTAAGCCATCGTGTTATTTCGGAAGCCAACCCTAATTCTACGTCTAATGAAATTCATATTCTTAGAATTTAAATAGACTATTGTATTGTATAATATTAACTCTATATTTACGCGAACACTGCAGATTGAAATAAAATTACTTTTAAGGGTTCATAATTATCATCAGCAGCCGAAACACGTCCACTGCTGAACAAAGGCCTCCCCCTTAGAAGGGGAGGGTTGCCATAATCCCCACGCTTGGCAGGCGTCTTGGGGATTGCAGTATAGGTGGTAGGTAATCCAATAGGAAGACGCTGCTGCCCAACTTCTTGGTTTCCCTTAGTGGCCTCTTACGGTCACCCAACGGGAGGAGATGGGAGGGTGGTATTCTAGCCCGGACACCCCCCGGATCCAGTTCTAAGGATAATATCGATCTAAATAAAATTCGATGGTACTTACCTACTGTAACACTTGCGGTTATGAGATTCCTAGTTCTATTGATTAACTACGCAATAGATTGGGTTTCTACTAATGGGCTTAGCCATAGATAAGTTTTCTAGTTACGGATACACTGCCGCTCATCGCCCAAGACAATCATAGTTATAAAGTATCTTGAGTGAGCCTGGTTATTTCTCCAGCAACTTGACATATTGCTGCTTCGATGCAGCGCAGGATTCTTCTTCTTCTATTTCAAATGATTAAATTACGGGTACCATCGAAGTTCTGGTAAAGAAGTATTTGCTTGGATATACTAGATTGAAAAAACTACTACTATGAAATATTATAACTTTAATAGCGTATGCATATTTTCTGGGATTTGCCGCAATGCTAAACATTTAAAAAACACCATCAGTATTTTTGGACGTCCAGACCACAACTAAGAACGCTGGGGGCCGACAGTAGTTACTGTCGTAGCTCTACTCGTATAGACATAGTTTTTCAAAAAGTATGATGACTAAGAATCAGTATAGGCCCCGGCAAACTGCAGGTTGTACGGGGACCTACGTTCCCACCTCACCGCTCGTTTGCATATCTTAATCTGCAAGACGCCCTTTGTGATGCTAAACTCTGATGAAAGTGGATAAGTGCCAGGTGATAGGAATATGGCAGGGAATCGAAATCTCATTTGTATATACTTACAGGCATATGAACTGAATGCCTCTCCGTTTTTGCTGTTGTTTCTTTTTACACATATGCCATAATGTTGCCTGCTGTACAAGCAAATTTACACGGATTGCTTTTAATTAAAGGCATGTTCAGTAGACGACGTTTTTCGGTTGATGAAGATGGTTTTTATGGTTATACCTAAAAGGTAAAAAGGAACTCTTATGGTGAGACTTCGTTCGTATGTCTGTCTTTCTATCACACCTAATATAATTGGAAAGGAACCATCGACGTTATCGATTTGAAACTTGGAATAGTTTTAGATCTTACTTACTCAACCTCATCGCAAATGAAAAAATATTTTATTTCTTTTAATTTTTTTTTAATGGGGTTCGAAATGGGTCATCAAAATTTCAAAGTGAGATTACTATTGTGGGGTATCATATGAAAGGGCTTCATTTGCACATCAAAACAGATCTTTATTTTGTTTTATGTCGCGTAGTTTTCGGCTAAAATTCATAAAATGACAAAAATACTGTTCCCCCTTATCTCCGAAGTTTGTGGAGGGAAAAATCTGAAATAATTATAGGTTATAAATGTCTATCTATATTTTACAGGAAAAATAAAATTATCTTTCTAAGTAGTACGTAGTAGTTTTTTTTTAGTTTTGATATACCCGGGATATCTTGTCTCCTGAACTCTCCTGTTATATCGTACTATTGGTCACCCGCAGCACAGGTTGCCCTAGTGCGGGCACCGTTAGTAATCTTTAGTGTAAAAAAGTTCAATAGTAAATAAATAATTTTTGTATTTTGTATTTGTAGTACAGTTTTCTAGTAATCCTAAAAAAACCTCCACAATCAAACTTAGTTTTGCAGGTGTTTTTACTATCTGAGTTGTTAGACGAATACTAAAATAACTTTAATATGTCCAAAAATGGTATGGAACCCTCGGTGCGTGAGTCCGACTCGCACTTGACCGGTTTTATTTTATTGGGCTTAAAAGAAACAAAATATACAGGTTCTAAAGGGGTTATAATTATTGTTGTAGGATTAAGATTATTATTATTTTCAAAATATTTCATCATTTAATGCAATAGTGTAGTGGACAGTAAAAGCCTCGTGTATTAGATAGTTTGGAGTGCAGCCAAAATCATGCCAACTAGTACCTTTTTTTCGCGGGGGAAACCTTCGATGGGTCCCCGGGACCTGTGGAAGTCAACCAGGGTACGTGGGATTCTTATCCACTAAAACCCTCGCGGCTGTTAAATCGGCACATGAGGGGAGGTAACCTGGGCTCTTCGATAGAATCTGCACCAGGAATCCCACAGTGGCTTCACAACCCCGCCGCTGACCTCCCGGTGTCGCCGCCGTACAGCGTACGCAATGGACGTCCTAGGGCCCACACCCCGAATGTCCAACGAATGAGTGGATTAACTTTATATTATTAAATACCCATGAATTAACTACCATTTAGAAGTATCTCAAACAAAGTGTGTAACAGCTGTTAATATATGATCGTCCTACAGTGTCATATGAGCGGACTTAGCTAAACTATTTTAATCTAACTTACGGCCCTTTTGGTATCTGTAAAATTCTTCACGTGTGCACCCACCCTTCTGTAACATTATGTATTAAATAAACTCCTTTGCCACTGTTTTCAACCTTATTACAATTTTCATAAAACTCTTTTTACAGTGTGATTTTTTTTTTGATACGCTTTACCATGTTAGCGAAAGTTGTGCAACATTTTCATTACAGAATTTTGATGAGGGACGTATGGAGCTCCAACATTTTTGGTATGGCAAATTTTAACACGGAGCACTGGTGCTGATAAAACAATGGTTGTTATATATAAATATACTGGCCCGTATATATATATGACCCGTGGAGTGTCCGGGTAAGAATAGCAACCTCCGATGGCCTCCCGTTGGGTGTTCGTAAGAGGCAACTAAGGCAAAACAAGAAGAAGGGCAGCAGCGTCTTTCTATTGGATTACCTACCACAGCCACAGCGTACGTAGGTACGTAAACTGCGATCCCCAAGATGCCTTCCAAGCGTAGGAATTATGGCAACCCCTCTCTTCTATGGTGAGGCCTTTTTTCAACAGTGAAAGTCTTTCCGCTGCTGGTAATGATGATGATATATAATTATATACTTACATCAATATTATTATTTATTATATAGGTAAACATAGTAGGTATAGTAAATATAGTATTTTTCTGTATGTTAATCTTAACACAATGTTTCTACCAGTGCGATGCCGAGGCGGGTCTCTAGTTTAACACACACACATCACATGTTAGGGCATAGGCAGACACACCTTCACACTTTGACTCATCTCAGTCGTACGTGAATCTAAATAATAGGTACCTCACTTTTCCGAGTAATCTTTAATAAAATACTTTCAGAATAATAAAAACCGACTTCAAAGAAAATGATCAAGCATTAAATAACTAAAACTTTACTAAAACATATTAAAGTAGGTGCTAAGGCGTTATGTCGTGTTAACTAATATCGGCACCGACTTCAATATAATTATTTTAGTTATTTATTGCTTTATTATTATTAGTTATTTAATAGATATTTTTTTTTGAACTCGGTTTTTATTTATTTCTGTAAACATTTTATTTGACACTTTTTAACCTTATTTATTAACCGGTTCAAGAAGAAGGTACTCTATTCGACGCGTATGTGTGTAATATTAATAAAAATGCGTAATATTCACATAAGTTAGTCTATGTGGGCTTCTAAACCAATTTACCAAATCTCATGAGTGTATGTATGTATGTCGGTTTGTTCCCCGATTTCTACATACATTCATACACTCGTGAGATTTAGTGCATTTGTTTAGAAGCCCACATAGCCCACTAACTTATTACGCATTTTTTATTAATATTACATGCATACGCGTCCAATACAGTACCTTCCTGATTATGTCTCTATTCAAATGTTATGTGTTTGCATGGGTTGTATCATGACTTAATAAAGGACAGTGCGCTTTACGATGCCTGCGCCACGAACTTTACCTATAAAACATGGCATTTTGGGCGGCGGGGCTCTAGTGTGGGGCAACCCCGACAACCCCATGCATAAACACATCACTCATGAATTATTCGTCGAGGCGACGGATAGAAGTGTTATTGAATGTCGTTCATCACGGCGGCTTGCGGCACATCTGAATGTACGGACTGGTATTGTCTCGATGTAATGGAGGCAATATAACTTGATACGACATTGTAATGTATAATGTATATTCATGTAACTGTTCTTACATAACATTCCAAGGTAGATAACTAAACCAGACAAAATTTATCTGTCAAGGATGTGACATGGTTTCGGTAGATACCGATAAAAGAAATGGTTATAATATTTAGATTGTTATTGATTTATATTAGACAGTAGATATGTTTCCATTACGTCTTGTTATTAAGGTACTTTCGCCTATAAGGTCTTAATGAATTAGCTATATGCATATGCCCTCGATATTTAAAAAAACTGAACAAGTTTTAGCGTTCGCAATTTTTCTTGACTCTGCAGTTATGACACTGTGCCAATGTACTATCATAGTAGATGAGACAATGCAACACGCCCTCTGCTAATGATGGGTCTAGTGGTATGCTCCTAATGATGGGTTAAAATGTTTATTGGTTCCTTAATAACTAATGCATGATAGGATAGATGTTCTCTGTAAGACTGTATTTTCCTTAAACAAAAAGTCAAGATAAGAAATTTAGAATGTACTTATTGACGCCAAATCATCATTGTTAGTGTACTTTACATATATCTTCTCATCCTTATAATGGTATGAATCTATATCTATACTTATAATAAAACTGTAACAGGTCCAATTCTGTACATTCAAGATATTTTGAAAATTATTTTTGGAGGGCATTCTATAACCGATACTGAGGCCGAAAATGTAATTTTTTTAATTTTTTAATTATTGTCTGTCTGTCTGTCTGTCTGTCTGTCTGTCTGTCTGTATCACGGCTGAGCATCACGCCTAAACTACTGAATGGATTCAAATGAAACTTGGCATGATTTGAGATCTTACTACGAGGTAGGACATAGGATACTTTTTATCCCGTAATCTAGCACGGTTCTTTTGGGAGAGGGGATTAAAGTCAAAATGGGTACTTGGTTATACGCTTGGTCCGATTTTGTCAATTTTTCTTCACAATTATAATAAATATTAGTAAGGGAACACTCATAGAGAGTTGTTATCAAGGTTTTGTAATCGATCGGGTTAAGCAACGTTAGGTAAGGTCAGTAAATAGATGGGTGACCGTTTAACGCCATTTGAACTAAACGGGTCCGTGCTTCGGAGAGCAAGTAAAAAGTGGGTCCCAGTTTTTAACCGACTATAAAAAAGGAGGTTATGTATTCGATGCGAATGTCTGTTATTAAAAGTTTAGTTAACGTAAAAATAGCGCATGCGGAGCTGCGTGGGTCAGCTAGTACAAAATATTAATTCTAATAGCATTATCAGCTCCAATTCGACGGTAGACTGCTCAACACTAGGGGTGAGCGTTCATTTATCAATTTTTGAACGAACAAATTATTTTTGTGGACTGTTTCTCGTCTTCGACGATTAAACTAGTTTACAATCCATCGACTAACTAGCCTAATGAAAGGCTAGTTTATCGGTGAACTCCATGCAATACGCAACTGGTCTGTGAACGTCGACTGCTAAACTTTTCGTCAACAGTATAAACTATTCTAAACTTTAGACCGTTTTATAAACCGGTTTATCGATGACAATTAACGGTTTCGTTTCGTCGACGGTAGATGAGTCGACGACCCATTACTACCCAACACTATTGTTCATATTTATGAATATCTTCCTGGTGTAGTAACCGTCGCCAATGTCGCCTCTATAACCTCTCTAGGTCTATGAATTTCTATCAGCTTCACCTCAGAGAGCCGTTGAAGCCACCCCTTTCTGAATCTTATAGCTTTTACCGTCTTCATTATTAGTTCCAGTATTAACATTAACTAAATGAAAGCAATTTCTCGTTGCTAATTAGTTCCTTACACGAAGTTAGCGCCTATTGTGCTAAATTAGATTTAGATAATTGTATAATTTTATAAATGTGCCTTTATATTTATTGTGTACTAATACTCAAAGTGTCAAGCATATTATTCATAAAGATTATAATATCTCTCATTCCTAAAGATTTATACTTGATGAAATATTGCCATAGGCGAATGAGTTGATTGAAATCTATCTGCTTAAACTTGTATCTGGCATGTAATAATACCTTAATAATTTTTTTGTAAATATCGAAAGAATAATTAAAATCGAGGATATAAGTTGTGAGTCTGGAGATAGTACAAAAACTAAATTCAACGATGGAATAGTGATTACCTTGGAATTGTAATTATTAATTTGATGACTGATACTTAAATATAAATAGGTAAAGGAATTAGAAAAACACTAAGATACGCTTACAATACTGTGATCTTTGAATAATGAATACATACACTATACCTTTTTCTTGAAGATCAACATGTTCAATACTACATAAAGTATATTTGATCCAAATTCTGTTAGCTATAAACTAACTTTGCATTAAACTTAATGTTAAATCCTCTTTAGTTTGCATTGCTATTCACTTGACTCTAATTTTTAACAGTAAACTGCAATAATACTGTCTAACTGGGAATCGAACCCAGCACCTCAACCCACTCAACACTTTAAATTAATAAACCACTGAAGCAGGCACATTAAAAGAATAGTCACTTCATAAAAATAGCATATACATTTCAATCATAATGTAAATGAAACTATAATTATAAAAACCTGGACATGAAAGAGATATCAGAAGGTGATAGTAAATTATCCTAGCAGTAAACCCGTGAGTCAAAATATTAAACAGTTAAATTAATTATACAGTGTTAAAAAACTACATTTTAAGTTGTTTCAAGGGATATTTAACAAAATAGTAATAAAGAAGATTGACCAATTTGGACCAAATGCTGCCCAGGCATGGGAATACTTTAATGTTTTTTTCTTACATGAAGAGATATTAAGAAAAAATAAAAATTAAACATCCACGGGGTTCAAATATATTACCTACCTAAAAACTGTTATGGCTTTTAGGTGCTTTAAGATTGATTTTTTTAACCAATCAAAGTTAAAGTACCTAAAAGCCATATAAGACACGTTTTTAGGTTGGAAATATATCCCGTTTTTTTTTAATATCTCTCCATGTAAGGAAAAAAATAAAAGTATTCCCAAGCCTGGGCAGCATTTGGTCCAAAGTCCATACAAAAATGGTCAATTTCCTTTATAATTGTTTTGCTGCGCCGAATAACGCCTTTAGTGATTGCACAGGATTTTTGCAAGACGTGGTCCACAAGAGTCAACTATCTCAGAAAATATGCGTTTCGTAACTAAAATTACATCTATTACATGGTACAAGTATTTTCAACCAAAGCTATTGTTTGCCTTTGCGCCGCTTGGACCACATAGCATCAACACTGTCATACATGTACAAACAGCAACAAAAGTTATTATCCTTTATATAAATTAAAGTTTTTGTCGAAGCCACGATGCCCGTGTGCAGCCAACTGTGTGGGCCATAATAGCGAGCTGATAATTCCACCCGGAAACAAAACCACTTGTACTCTCTATAGCTTGAACATAAAACTGTCGCTCGTATATTCAATGTCTTTTCATACACGTAGTAGTGTAGTATATATAATATTTAGCCCCCGTGGCGCAACGGAAAACCGCTTGTTTTGCAAACCTGAGATCAAGGGTTCCGCGGGAAGCAACAACTTTGTGTAACTTTCCCTTACTGGTTAGGACTATGCAGGCCGATCACCTGTTTTTTTTTTAATTAAAATTATGATGAGTAAAACATTAGGCGCTTGACAGGATTCTGACCGCATATTAAAATTTACTTGCAACAATAGATTAAATTCGTGTGAGGATATAACATTTCTGAACCATTGAACCTTCTATATTCCAACGGTTTACGGGAGATGTACATATATTCTTCGCATTACGTGGCTCGGTCTGCAGTGTACCACACGACGCTGCTTTGTTAATTCTGGGGGTAAGACAAAACGTCAGGTCGGGTTTGTATGGCGACGTGGAGGAAGCATAAAAATAATTTATATGTCGCCCAGCGACCGCGGCGATGCGACGCGCGGCGTTGTACTGTTTCGTGAAAAACAAAACGTACATTTTGATATTTATATCCCAGGGATTGTGTCGGCTATGTGCAGTGAAAACTATTTATGGAGAGTTATCGCATTGTCGCATTCTTTCCTTGCTGCTTGCATGTTAACGATCCTTTTTTGCTGTCGGGGAGGAAACTTTCAAAAGATACCAGGGGGTCTAGTACGAGTTTTGATAGTTAACGAGCTCGATCAAACTGTCAGTTTTCTCCATACACTTCAGCTCCCCTAGCGCCACCAGTGGTAACTATCAGAAACTAATCAAATGTACGGGAGAAAACTGACAGATCAAGCTCGTAAACTCCGCCGGTCTCCGTAGGTGCGGAGGCTGTTATGTCGGATTTTTACCCAATAAAACCTCCCCGGTGGCCTTCATCAACACTATGGCGAGAGATTTCGGGCACTCCGTTCAGGTTACTACCAGAGTCCTTAGCGCCAGACGTTTAAAAGATCCTGTTGGGTAAATTAGGCAACTGTGGCTGTTAAGTCATAATTTCCAATACAGGGAAAATTATTAGTAGCCCAGATTTTTCCATCTAGTGACAAAACAAGCAACATGTTCGCCTCTTTCTGGGACAATTGGGTGAAAAGTACCTACCAAATGAAGATATCACCAATCAGCATATATCTTACTGGTTCACCGATATTCACAGAAGTAGGTACACGATATTTACCCATCGCACTATATAATGCTTTGCACAGCACAGTACAGTAGTGTTAAAATATCGCCAACTACGCGACTTTCAACTAAACCATTACATTTGAAACTATTTTTATTTATTCAGTTGCTTTATTCGAAACGTTACTGCCAAGCTTTGTGTAATATTAACTTGATTTCTAGATGATTAAAAAGCTGTCTTTTTTCATATATAACCTGAACCTGAAATGAAGACCGCCAAAAAAGTCTCTAAAGATGTTTAGAGCCCGTCAATATATCGCTGATTGCTACTATAAATTGAACGGAAAAATAATATCCTTTCTTCTACTGTTGATCGAAGTCATTTTGTAAAGTCTACCAGTTTAATGAGAACCTAGCTAGGTACTCCTTAAAAAGTTTCTGGTAATCCAGTAATTAGACGATGTGGTATTTGCAATTATGTACTCATTGCCTGAAGCGGGATAAACTTGAGAGATATTATATATATAAATGTAGATATTTGTACTACTGCCATACACGGTATTCAATGTGATCCGTCTAATTGGACACGCTACAATTGGCGCATACAACGGCCGATAATTATAATTCGATGGGTAGCAGGTATATACAACATGATTATTGTATAATGATATCAGAATAATTTGATCATTTTCCGTGTTTCCTTGCAAATTTCTTTAACTTATACTTTTTTATTGCTCTCACCTACATGTATATTTTCACGAGTCATATAAATACAAAAGTATATTGGGAGGGAAGAGGGATTATGAAATACGGGTTTACTGATGTTAGACACCAAGTCTGAATTTCTAAAATAATATAAACGAATGTTCCTATTTTTGTAAAACTTGTCATTTTAATCAGGATTTCGGGACCTATCGGGAATCTATCGGGACAGATCTTCTATACTTATAATAAAACTGTAACAGGTCCAATTCTGTACATTGAAGATATTTTGAAATTATGTTTAGAGGGCATTCTATAACCGATACTGAGGCCGAAAATGTAATTTTTTTAATTTTTGTCTGTCTGTCTGTATCACGGCTGCGCATCACGCCGAAACTACTGAATGGATTCAAATGAAACTTGGCATGATTTGAGATCTTACTACGAGGTAGGACATAGGATACTTTTTATCCCGTAATCTAGCACGGTTCTTTTGGGAGAGGGGATTAAAGTCAAAATGGGTACTTGGTTATACGCTTGGTCCGATTTTATAAATTTTTCTTAATAATATAACAAATATTAGTAAGGGAACACTCATAGAGAGTTGTTATCAAGGTTTTGTAATCGATCGGGTTAAGCAACGTTTGGTAAGGTCATTAAATAGATGGGTGACCGTTTAACGCCATTTGAACTAAACGGGTCCATGCTCCGGAGAGTAAGTAAAAAGTGGGACCTAGTTTTTAACCGACTATAAAAAAGGAGGTTATGTATTCGATGCGAATGTCTGTTATAAAAAGTTTAGTTTACGTAAAAATAGCGCAGGCGGAGCTGCGTGGATCAGCTAGTACATTATAAAGGTCCTTTGCTGTACCAACGTTGGCTTCTCATGGTTCAAATCATCTAATCCTCTATATCAATGGTTCGGTCATAAAAAAATGTTTGATTCCGATTCTTGTGCAATCGAACACACCCGCTGATAATAATTTTTCCATTTTGTATTGTTACCCGTGGGGTGTCCGGGTAAGAATAGCACCCTCCCATCTCCTCCCGTTGGGTGTCCGTAAGAGGCGACTAAGTGAAAACAAGAAGATGAGCAGCATCGTCTTTCTATTGGATTACCTACCACCTATACTGCGATCCCCAAGACGCCTGCCAAGCGCGGGGATTATGGCAACCCCTCCCTTCTAAGGGAGAGGCCTTTGTTCAGCAGTAGACGTGTTTCAGCTGATGATGATGATGAGGTATATTTAGACACCCCAAGTTAACCTGGCCCAAACAAAATGTCATCGCATTTTTACACGATTCTCGTTATGACTTCAGTAAAGTGCAAGGTCACTAACAGCACGTACTGTAGACAGCTACCATTAAACACAGTAGTAAAGTTTGGCTAATATAACACTACCTACCTTAATTGGCACACATTTGGCTCGCGCTGCCGCGCGAGCCCGTGCGCCCGGTGAAGTCGCGGCAAAATATTATTAACGTGATTTCCTAATGCAGTATGATATCCAAAATAAATGTATAATGTGGATTCGATAACGAATTATTACAAACGTTTGGATACCCAGAACAAGACAATACATCGGCGGTTACAATATGGATGGAGCGTAATCTAATTAATTGCGAGAATAATTGGATTAATCCTGTAATTAGTTTGTACGACTGCAACGGGCAGGCAAAGGAAATATTCAACCATAATTTAAACAGAAGAGCACCTAGAGATGATATTACACGAATTACACAAAAAGTGTACTCATTTCATTTCCAATGTATTCAAATTTGTGTGATGGTAAGCGACATGACAGCCTATTAAATGTCATGACGCAATGACGCTTGTCACCAGACATTAGTGATCAACCAGCAGTCCCTTCAGCTACCTTTTTTACCTTTTATTTCTATCAATCTATTTAAATATGTATTTACAAAAAAAATAAGTATTAATATCAGATGTCTGATTTCCTTATTATGTCTTTGGGCCCGCCCCTGGGAGGGGCGGGCAAGGCACTGAGGGCTTCCTGGTACAGATCCCACCGGTGAGCCCAGGTCGTTGGTCTCTCATGTGCCGATGTGACAGCCGCGGGGGTTTTAGCTCGTAAGAATCCCACATACCCCGATTGACCTCCACAGGTCCTGTGAAAGGTTTCTCCGAAAGAATAAATAAGGGGTACCCCATTACCCAGGTATTCATTTAATGTTCCATCACCTTTGACGAGATTTATACCTTATTTTAGTACTTAAATGTATAAATTCACGTACAAAGTTTCCTGTTCCAACTTCGCGCTATGTATTGTACATATTATTATACAAAGTATGTTCTGTAGCGTCCGTCGTCGGTCGGAATATTATTTAGTGAAGTAGTTTACGGGGTAATGGTCGCTGTTAGCCGTTACGGGCTGGCGGGATGCCGCGGCACGGTACACAAACTCATGTTAAAAAATATTAAAGCAAAATGCTTGTTACTTAATATACGATGTGGTCATTAAGTTCTGCTGTCCGAGTTTTCAAGCTGCCCTTAGTGAAAAAAGAAGACATTTTTAAGGCCGAATATGTTTAGTATTGTCTACTTCTTCTTTCAGTGCCTCTTCATTACTGAAGGTCGATCGGTGGTAGATCCCAAAACTTGCCTTTATCCATGGCTAGTCTGAATAGCTGTTCTACAGACTTGATACCGGTCTAATGTTACGTAGCCAAGACATCTTTCGTCTTCCAACTTTTCTTTTCCCTGCAATTTTTCCCATCGTAATGGTCTGTAACAGGTTATATTTGTCATGCCTGAAGATGTGACCCAAGTACGCTACGCTGCTTAATTATTTGAACCAGTTCCACTTTATTGGATATTCGGCGGAGGACTTTAGTGATCTTTTGTGTCCAACTAATGCGAGGCATGCGATGGTATTTCCACGTTTCGAAAGTTTCGATCTTTCGTCTGAGACTACGCCTCACATCCGTCAAGAACAACTGACCAAATATTGTCAATTATTGTCTTAGACTGTATAAATTCAGCCATAATTGCCGCTTTTCCACAATTTTAGTTTCCTAGGTCGGGCTCATCAAATTATAATGCAACCTCTTCAGCAAAGGATATGTTGTTCTTGATTTAGTTGAGTTTACCTTCCCTACCTATAGACGTCATTTCTCCTCAATGACCGTTAGTATTAATACCACCATTATAACACTAATTTAAACAACGATCATCCCCGAAAACACGTATAAATCATACGTCAGTGTCGGCGTACCACCGCGCACCGGGTGCGCGAACACAAAGCATCGGACGGACTGCATCAATTTGCGCGCTCGTTAATAAACAAAAGCAACATTAGTTGAATCATCTCGCTGCTCATTGCCGACAGGGGCTGGGGATGATGTACAACAGGGTTGCGCTTTTTGATGAAATAATTTACAGTGGATATATTAAAAGCAAATATTTTAACAGTGGTTGCTGTTGGGTACAGTAATATGATATTTTTATTATGTTGGGATTGTCTAAGCGTAGCAGCACTTTGGGCATGTTTGCGGAAGCTCGTACTGACAGTTTTACGACATTTTACGTAAAAAAAACATTGATATGTTATATTTATATCGATGAACAAAAACTGCTTCGATGCTTGCGTGATAGTTCCAAAACCATGATGAAAGTTATTGCTAAACGCTATGACTGCCCCTTTTAAAAGCACTGGATTGTGTTGTTGCAGGGTACACTGTTTGAATCGTCGGTGGCGCAGAAGAAAACCACTTGTTTACAAACCGTAGGTTGCAGGTTTGAATACTCAGATTACCGTGGGGTGTCCGGGTAATAACGCCCTCCCATCTCCTCCCGTCGGGTGTCCGTAAAAAGCGACTGAGGGTAACAAGAAGACGGGCAGCAGCGTCGTTCTATTGGATCGCCTACACCTACCACCTTTACTGCGATTCCTAAGACGCCTGCAAAGCGTGGGGATTTTTCTAAACGGGGAAGACTTAATTCAATAAACTCAAACTCAAAAATCTTTATTTCAAATAGGCTTAACGCTAGCACTTTTGGATGGTCATTTTTTAAAAGCTACCACCGGATCACAACGCGGCCTCAACTGAGAAGATCCGGCAAGAAACTCAGCGGGCTTGTCATTTTTTCACTTTTTTTTAAACATTGTTTTGTTACAAATGAATCGACATTAGCGATATTGTGTCTTGCCGTTCGAAACATAAAGCAAGGGAAAAAAGAAGAAAACAATAAATTACGACAAAAATTTCAACAAACTAAAAGGCCAAAGGGATAGTAGTCGGACCAGACCCCCAAGCAGCACCCGCGCACGAGTTGACTCGAGCAGCAGCCATCACTCCCCTCAACCATATCAGAGGGAAGGGGGTGACCCGCCACACGAAGCCGCCACAAGCAAAGACTTTTCGATGGCGAGCATGACCGAACCAAAATCACCCGTGGCTCACATTTAACTTCTGCTGTTAAGCAGTACCTCGTCAGGCAAGACACAAAACACTTTCACATAGTATTTATATTATCAATTATTTGTCTTGTGAAACAGCCATCAGTAATCCACCAGATTAAGAGGTGTTACAAACTGTAAGCCTACAATTCTAAGCTTGCAAGAGTTGAGCAGTTCAAGCCCACGCAGCTTTATCCTCTAGGTAATCCGAGATTTTATAATAAGCTTTTTTCGACAACCGGCTTCTTATCAAAGGTTTAAATGTATTCAGTGGAAGATCTCGGATATCCTGTGGCAGTTTGTTATAGAAGCGTATACTTTGGCCCATAAACGATTTGCTTGTTCTGTGGAGACGTGTGGAATGTAATACAAGATTGTGTTTGTTCCGGGTATTAACACTATGAATCGCACTGTACGCAAAAGATCCAATATTTTTCTGAATATAAACTAAATTTTCAAATATGAATTGCGAAACAACCGTTAGAATATCTATTTCTTAGAATTTTTCCCTCAGTGAATCAGTAGGAGCCAGATTGTAAATGGCTCTCACAGCTCTTTTCTGCAGAATAAAAATGGTATTAAGTTCTGCAGAAGATCCCTACAGTAATATACCATAAGACATAATACTGTGGAAATAGCTGAAATAAACAATTCTAGCGGTTTCGATATCAGTTAAACGTCTTATTTATTTAACTGCATAAGCCGCGGAACTCAGTCTACCTGACAATTTCTTAATGTGTGGGCCCCATTGTAGTTTAGCGTCAATTGTTATGCCTAAGAACACAGTCGACTCCTCAAGGTCCAACGTCGCTCCATTAATTTCCACATTGGTTGCCACCTGTCTTACATTTGGTGTTACAAATTTCACACATTTGGTTTTGCTCTCATTAAGTTTCAAATTATTAACATTGAACCAATGGACAACTTTAGAAAGTACAATAGTGAACGTGTTTCAACTGCTGATGTTTATGATGACTTAAATTACGTCCATGGTTTGGCGTATAATAATACCTACTTTCGTTATTAAATCATATACAAAAAACATGTTCTGCCAACCCTGCGTGCCACTCGTAAGTTTCATAATGAGTATATTACATAAAGGGCTCACTCCATTCGCGCGTTGAATTAGTTGTGCACAATACCGGCTCTACGTGGCTCGAGCTACCGAGCCCTGGGGGTAAGTATATGAGCAATAATATTTAAGCGACACCTAAATAGTATGTATGTTTACCTCAAATGGAAAAGAACAGGTGTATGCTTTCTACCTAAGAATATATATTTTGTGTACGAAATACTTTATCAATTTTTCTTCATAATGTTTAATTTTCCAACTATATTTTTTCATTATTTACATACATTAAGATTTTGTAAGCTTTAATAAAGTACCTGAATACCATCAGGATAGATGCGGCAAGCTTCCACAAGCTACTTGTTATGTAACTTTTTAAAATAAATAAATATTCATTATTGGTTCATACCCCGTGGGGTGTCCGGGTTAGAACAGCACTCACCCATCTCCTCCCGTTGGGTGTCCGTAAGAAGATACTAAGGGAAAACAAGAAGACGGGCAGCAGCGTCTTTCTATTGGAATACCTATCACCTATACTGCGATCCCCAAGACGCCTGCCAAGCGTGATGATTATGGCAATCCCTCCCTTCTAAGGGGGAGGCCTTTGTTTAGCAGTGGACGTCTTGCGGCCGCTGATAATGGTGATGAATAGTTAATACATATAACTAACAGTAGTATTTTAATTAATGAAAAAATAACACAAAACGATTAATCAAAATTATATTTTATTATAAAAATCCAAGAAGAATTTACTTATAAAAAAATCTCTTTCAATTAAATAATCGGAGCGAACGTTTACTTGATAGATATTTCCGGCGGAAATAAGTTACGCGGCCGTTAAGAAAGATTAATGAACTTCAAATTCGGTGACACTTTGCGGCAGTTAAAAAAGAATTTCCGTTGTGCGATTAGCTCGACAGTTTGTCAAAATTGTTGTTTAAAACGAAATTACTTTATCGCTATATAGGTACTACATGCAAATGACACGCTAATTATTTAACCTAAGTTAAGTTAATAATAATAATTATGATGATGATTTACAGATCTCTGGTTTTGTTATTATAAGTAACCTACCCTGTTTTCCTTTACCCTACCTTTTTTTGTTTTTGTCTTTGGCTGGCCACTGATTAGCCATTACTCTTGTGCTCATAGTTCTCTTGTAAAGAAAGATATGATTATTTGCTTGTCAACACTGGGGGACTAAGAACTTCAAAATCTTATTGTTTCGGATACCTTGCTTACAAAATATTTGTGTCAGTACATGTCAGTTTTTCGTACATTAATATATATTTACTTAATAATGTAGACCCGAATACAAAGTGTTTGTTAGTTTATCGTGCTATCACGCAGCAACGAAGCGACGAGAGATTTTTACGTAGATTTGGCTTCACTGCTAGCAGCTAGAGTTACAGAGATGTAAAGTTGTGAGTAAAGACTAGTGAATAGAAGAAGATCCCTAATACGTCCTAAACGTAATAGAAACCTGAGAAGTTGTAACGCGAATCACGTCGGGGGATGTCGTAAGCAAACAGCGCGGCTGCCGCGCGACGTGCGATCAGTTGCCGCGCGTAATGGATACACAGATTAAGTTAATAGTTATGAATTTAATCGGAAACTTGCGGATAAGACGCTCCGCGTTGACGCGTTGTATGTTATAATATGCTAATGTTTACTGGTGATGGGGATTTGCAACTGATTAAAGATAGCTTTTGTTATCATGAATGCGTGCCTGTGTAGCAAGATAAAGAATTATTGGAACCAGTTAAAACAGAGAACAGATTTATCTTATTTACGCACTCGTGGAGAGATCCGACCGGGGTGTGTACTGACTTTTAAGATTCTTTTTACATTATTTTAAACAAACACTAAGTTAGTGGCCGCGGCATTCGAACCCGCATCCTCAGAATTGCAAAGCAAGCGGAAACTGCTTCGTTTTTTCGAAATCGGAAGTTCGTTACGCCACAGAGGTTACTGTTAAGTACCTACTGTTTTTTGTACTAATACTATTGTTATATGTGTGTTATGAACACGTCATAGGACATTTGGCGCTTTTCCTGCATTCATATATTTAAATGAGAATCATCATCATCAGCCGGAAGACGTCACCTGCGACGCGTACAATAACGTCTGCCCACCTAGTGGGAGGCCTGCCTACGCTGCGTCTTCTGGTTCGTGGTCGCCACTCGAGAACCTTTCTTCCCCATCGGTTATCGGTTCTTCGAGCGATGTGGCCTGCCCATTGCCACCTCAACTTGCAGACTCTGAGATATATGTCGGTGTCGGTAGTTCTTTGGTGAATCTCCACATTTCGGATTCTATCGCGCAAAGAAAGAGAGCTATGCTCGGAGTTTCTTTCATCACCGGTAACATCACTGGTAAACACACACTGGTTAAAAACCTTCGCCTTCAGGCACTGCGGTATTTCGGACGAGATGCGAATAACATCCTGATAAATAAGCTTATCACGTTTAAAATCAAACGATATAATCTGCATAATACACAATTGCAAAGTCTGAACGGCGCGTAAATAAAATTACTTACTGAATAATTGATGGCAGCGCTCAATCAATTAATTCCTTTCATTAATATTCAGATGGCCTGAGGTGACGACAGAGGGGATGGAAAAATCAGGTTGGGGAGGCTGTAGCCGGAAATTAATTCAACTCCTATGCTCGTTATCATAAATTCGCAAGTCGCAAGACATGGTGTTTGGGGCAGGGCCGTATGGGATGGTCAGTTCGTGACGTCTGAAATTGTGTTTCGGAATAATGTTTACATATTATCTAGAAATGTCAAGCCCAAAAATTTGGAGTGAAATTTTCAACAGTTCCGAAGATTAATAGTGCAAATTGACACTCAATTGGTCTAGAAGAATACCGCCTACTACTATATTAAATTATTGCTCTATGTAAGAAAACTACACACCTTCCAGACATTGCAGAGGAGCGAAATGAATTTAGCGATTCTTATTTACTGATGGCCACCACTCTGGTTAAGTTCTAGTAGCTAAAGATATTTGGAATTTGTATAAAGAGTGTGAAATGCTAATGTGGAATTGTTCTTGCTCTTAGGATACCGTACTCAAATGGAACCCTTATGGCGAATCCTCATTATTTGTTTGTATATCGCACCCGTTCTCCTCAGAGACTTATGGACGATCCTGAAGTCACTTTTGTTCAGTGGTGTGCAGTCAAGTTTCGTTTTAATATGAAGAAGTGGCTCCTCAACCCATACCGACTTAACAAAACTACCTACTCAAATAACAGTGCATTTTATAGTCCAAAAAAGGTACAGACCAAAACTTCCAATATATTCCAGTTGGCAAGATTTTAAGATCGGGGATGGCTCGTGCCCATCACTAGTCAACGTCGCTAAGCCACACATACGACATATACACCATTTGTCGTGGCCAGTTTGAACTTTGTGTATACACGGACGAAGCAATAGAAAACGTTGGTATTACCGAGGACAACTCAGCCTGGGAGAAGGCTGTGCACTTGGGGCCGTTGAAATGTATTCACTGTAATTTTCAATGACATTTAAATGATATAACAACAATCTTACAAAAAATAAGTTGAATAGATTTCAATACATACGATTTATACCACTAGACCATCGAAGCGTTAGTAAATCTCATACTAGGTAGATGGTAGGTTTCTTGTGTATGGATCCGTCCAGGCAGGCACCGCAGTCTGCCGCCATTCAATGTGTAACGTGTTCCGGTATGAATGGCACTGTAGCTGGTGAAATTACTGGATATAAAGGACTTAATATCTAATGTCTTTAAAGTCGACAACGCGCTCATTCTTCTGGTGGTCTGCTATGATTAATTAACATCAAGCGGGCCGCATGCTTGTTTGACACCTTGGTGGTATAAAAAAGTCTACTTATGTATCTAATTTAAATATTCCTTATTCGTGTGCCGTTTCTCTGTCCCGCAGTGTACGTGCAAGTCAGAAACTATTGCTCTATTGGGCAATGCGCTGTTTGCTTAGGCCGGGAGGACTTTGCTTAGCAAATATCATTTGCACCCGATTCCGGGCTAATAGATTTTTATTGGTCCATTCGGAGCGGGCCCCGGATCCCGCTACCTACTCAGCTCTTACACAGTCTGTTTTATTTTCAAGGTGTTTAGAATAATCAATTGCTTTAAAATATATGATTTAAATAAATTCATTGTTTTTTATTTCAAATACAATTAAATAAATATCACCAGATAACACACTATTAGGTACATACACACACTAACACAGTATTACCAAAACCAAAACTTACTTTCCTTTTTTGTTTTAGTTTGTGGTTGTAATACATTTTAGTTGTTTAACTTACCGCTTTTGTCAAACAAATAAAAAATTATAGTAAAATTCGTGATTGTTATTGCTAAAATCAACAAACATTGAGTTTGGCTGGTAAAAATCAAATTGAATGAAAATCCAGTGCATTTGGCGGATGGCATGTAATTGATTGGTAAACGCTCAACAGGTGTAGCCACAATCCATTCCACAGGATGAAAGTACAATGAGATTTCAGCTGCAAGACCTAGTTTGTTGTATGTTGACTTTATTTAAGTTTATGTTCGTATTGAATGTAGATCGTCTCATTGTCCTAAAATCATTACGCTCGGCACAAAAAGGGACACCCAGCCGTGCGTGGACCTTGATGCGCACAACCTGCCTCTTGGAGTCTTCTCTAAACAGCAGACCAAGTCGAGGCCACGCCCATAGTTGCCTTTAACCTAATAGGTCCTTACGTACGTCTCGCTCTACGTAATCACAAAAAGTCATATGTGCCTCTTGGAGCTACGTTTCTTTGTATTAGCCAAATATATTACATTTACAATTTTTTAAATCCCGCCCAAAATCTGTATTCGAGGATAATAGTAATAATTGGAGTAATAAATAAAAATTAAGAAACGTGTTTTTTTTTTTTTTCTCTATTTTCTTTGCCCAAAATCATATTTATTTCAAGTAATGCAAGTAAACATGTAAAGTTCTTAGTTTATGGACTATTTTTATGAGCAGATTGTAACTCCTAAGTATCAAAAGTTTCAAAAACGTCAATTACCAACGAGTTTCACCAAAACGTAATATTTCATCTCCGAGCCAACTTCAGATACTTAAATTCAAACAAAATTTTCTTCCGCATCTTAGATTACACGCGAATCAATAACTTGGGTGCGAACATCATCAAATTTCCAAGTTTTCCCGGTGTAACTTCCTACACTCGGTAACTTTTAATAGAAGTAATCAAACACAACATTATTGGTTACCCGACAGTTCGACGTTAATTGTTGTGAAGGGACGCAAATTGACCCTGAGGGCTTGCTTGCTTAGGGCGAGTTCCACTGACCGAGTGGTCGACTGAACTACTCGTTTCGCCAAAACAAACCCTACTTAATAAGGTGTTAATTGATGGTGAATGACTTTTATTGAGAACATCCCGGAAGGGAGATAGTATTCTTTCAATTCCCTTAATAGTTCATGATCCGAGGCTGATAGAATCAGAGGTCGGGACTGTTATACGAGTACGTCTAGGGGATGCTAGCTACGTTTCGTGTGTTCATTGAGATCACATAAAGTAAAAAATCGCTAGATCGTTATTTGTGCCTTTTTAACACGCTTTTATTAGCTTGACCTGTATGTATGTATGTAACTATGTATGTATGATGGTAATGGAATCTTGCGATGCAATTTTGACCCACTTCTACACGTCCAAAACATTTGAAATTTTGCACATGTATCAAGGACCGGTGACAATACAATATTATGGTATCATCGAGCTGATCTGATGCTGGGGATCGAAGGTGGATAAGAGAACCCTTGGATGGCTACTAGTAAACTAAACGAGCTTGGGTTCATTTGATTTGTTTTAAAGAGTTCTTTTCACTTTGACTATTAATGAGGATCTGATGGTGGAACTGGAGAAGGTGGGTGACAGGACCCTGGATTGGCTGCTAGTAAATACATCGAGTTTGGGTTCATTTGATTTGTTTTAAAGAGTTCTTTTCACTTTGACCATTAATGAGGACCTGATGATGGAACAGGAAGGTGGGTAACGGAACCCTGGAATGGCTACTAGTAAACACATCAAGATTGGGTTCATTTCATTCGTATTAAAAAGTTCTTTTCAGTTTGACCATTACTGAGGGCCTGATGATGGAACTGGAAGGTGGGTGACGGAACCCTTGAATGGCTACTAGTAAACACATCGAGTTTGGGTTCATTTGATTTGTTTTAAAGTGTTCTTTTCACTTTGACCATTAATGAGGGCCTGATGATGGAACTGGAAGGTGGGTGACGGAACCCTTGAATGGCTACTAGTAAACACATCGAGTTTGTACTCATTTAATTGATATTAAAGAGTCCTATTCACTTTGCCCAATAATCAGAACCTGATGATGGAACAGGAAGGTGGGTGACGAAACCCTGGAACGGCTACTAGTAAACTCGTTGAGTTTGGGCTCAATTGATTCGTATTTAAAAGTTCTATTTACTTTGCCCAATAATCAGGGTTGATGATGGAAATGAAAGGTAGTTGACGGAACCCTGGAATGATTACTAGTAAACCCATCGAGCTTGGACACATTTGATTTGTATAAAGGAGTTATATTCACTTTGCCTAATAACGTGGACCTGTTGATGGGCCCGGAAGGTTGGTAACGGAAACCTTGAATACTACTTGAGAAGCTATTGACTTTTAGCGTACTTTCGACTGTTAAAGGGTAAATACGTAGTGCTTTCTTAAACTCAATCAGATACCTACGCGTAATAAGTACCTAGTTTAGTAAAAATATGTTTTGCCACAACCTGCCTACGATTCAAGCTACGAACAAATCAATGCTTGCCACAACCTGCCTACGATTCAAGCTACGAACAAATCAATGCTTGGGCTAATTTTATCCGTAGTTTAGGCGAATATTTCTAAGACTAAAAAGTATAAAATAAATTACTAGTTTAAAAAACTAAAAATACACGCTTTTTAACCGACTTCAAAAAAGGAGGAGGTTCTCAATTCGTCTGTATATATATTTTTTTTTTTTTTATGTATCTTCGCGCATAACTCTGGCAATTATTAACCGATTTGAAAAAATCTTTCTTCCATCCATTCTTCAATCCATTGATTGGGTCCCATAAAAAAATTATTGCTTAGTAATAAGTAGTTCCTAAAAAAACAAGAATGGTGACTGCGCACTGAGAGTTGCAAGAAAGCCTATATAGATGACGTTTTAGTCGCTCGGACTCGCTCGGTCGGACAAAAATGGTCATAACTCTGGCAAATATTTACCAATTTCAATGATTCTTTTTTTATTCGAAAGAAGAAACCACTGTATTGAATCTGTATGAATTTTATTACAACCGGATAAGAACTTCCTGGAGGACCATGAACGATGTGGAGGAATTTATCTGGTAAAAACCATAAAACTGATGTTCTCCATTACATTGCTCTGACAATTATGAACCGATTTCGATGATTCTTTTTTTATTCGAGAGAGTAAACTACTATGATGTTTCCATGCAAATTTCATTACGACCGGATATTATTTTCTGAAGAAACATGAATTATGTAAAACTATGTAGACGATAATGTGATCATAACCTACCTCGATAATTTTTCGGTTTTCGATGGTTCAATCTTTATATATGAAAATATCACTAAAAAGGTTAAAATAAAATCTTTTAAAAAAAAAATTGAACCTACTTCAATATCACTGAAAAGTATAAAATAATTTAAATATTATTGAAGTTGGTGCCAAATATACACAGCAGGTACGCTAACACCAACTTCAATAATATTTAAATTATTTTATACTTTTCAGTGATATTGAAGTCGGTTCAATTTTTTTTTAAAAAGATTTTATATAAGGACTACTGCACTAAAAAGCAATATAAAATCATCGAAACCGTTCTTTCTTTCTTTCTACCCTGGGCTTGTAATTTATGGATTATATTTATGTGTAAAAGCGTGGGGCCAAAACCTTTTCTGAATAACAGCTTAACATTTCTGTCAAATTTCATGAACGCTAAGTATCTGTATTCACATGACAATAATTTGTAATCATTTACAGAGAAAAGGCGCCCCACGCCTTTACACATAAATATAATCCATAAATTACAAGCACGGGGTAGAAAGAAAGAAAGAATGGTTTCGATAATTTATTTATTGCTTTTTAGTGCAGTAGTCCTTATAAAAGCGTGTATTTTTAGTTTTTTAAACTAGTAATTTATTTCACTCTAGCATAAGATTGTGTTATAAAAAATATTTAAAATTTTAAAATTTACTCGTGTCTGTTTAAGAATAGCACCCTGCCATCTCCTCCTGTTGGATGTATAAGTGGCGACTGAGGGAAAACACGAAGACGGGCAGCAGCGTATTTCTATTGGATTACCTACCAGCTATACTGCGATCCCCAAGCCGCCTGCCAGGCGTGGGGATTATGGCAACCCCTCCCTGCTAAGGAGGAGGATCCCTTCTTTGTTCAGTAGTGGACGTCTCTCGGCTGCTGACGAAAGGTTTAAAGACTACGGTAAGAAGGTTCCTCTGTCATAAGAACTAAGTATTCCGATTACTTATTTCCAATTGACAGTCTGGCGACTGAACACATTATAGCAAGCCAATAGCAAACTAAGTATATAATTGATGTTATTAAAATCCCAGACACAATAGGGTTACGGTAAAGTTATTCACCGGGAACTTCTTACTAATCAAATCAACATGGGAAGCAAGCCCTAGGATTCATAAGTAATAGCTTAGCGACTAACGTAAAAAATTTTCGACCTTGTATACCTTATAAAAAGCATACAGTCCAACC
This sequence comes from Furcula furcula, assembly GCA_911728495.1. Taxonomy (NCBI): domain Eukaryota; kingdom Metazoa; phylum Arthropoda; class Insecta; order Lepidoptera; family Notodontidae; genus Furcula; species Furcula furcula. Next base: position 30,317,167 of record OU452245.1, on the reverse strand, counting down.
GCGGATCGGATTGAGCTATCCAGAAAGGATCTCGTTGTCCTAAATAAGCAAACTCCATTCAACAATAGCTTGTCACGGCCCGAGTCACTCCGCGCTCGAGCCTGAGTGGGGACGAGAAAACAATCACATCGTGTTTGTTTCAAGGGCTTTTTATAAGTCAAAATTGCTTCGGGTAATAATAATATAATGTTGGTTTTGGTTATGAGATGAGATGTTAGGAGTTTTGACACCGATATAATTCCAACCCTATTATATTAAAGTGAGGAACGAGTTATGGTCCCACACTGCTGTTAAAAATGCTTACAAACATTAGTAAACATTTGATCACAAAGGACAGTCCAGGTAGGTACCACCACAACAGCAGTGTGTAAAAATCGCAGTCTTTCAATGTGAAAGGGTTGTAGCAGGTGAAATTACCGAGCTCGATAGACTTACTAACTAAAGCCTCGGGTGACGAGTCTTGGTGGTCGGGGAGCGTGTTGCTTACCATCAAGCGAACGTCTTGTCACTAATTCAAATAAAAAAACATATTAGAGACACCTTCATTGGTATGTACACGTGTTACCTAGGACCCTTACATTACAGAAGAAATAAAATTACAGCACTGCTCAGTCCATAGCCTTCAACAACCACAGCAGCTTTTGTTACTACGAAACTACTGTTACTAACGTTCCCAACGTTTATGAATACCGGCCATAATACATTAACAAAAAGAACATTACTGCTTCCGCAAGCTGCAGCGACGGGCGAGGACAATGGATGGCGCAGCTAGATCGTAACTCGCGCGAGTCGCCGCAAATCATCGTAAAAAGTCGTAAGTAATAGACGCACCGAGTCACCAGCTTTTGAGGCGGCTCCTTTGTACTGAGGACATACATTTAATTGCTATTTAGAAGAAATAGCGTCCTCGGATAACGAATAATAATAGGTATAGTGTTACCTAGTATGCTTACTACCACACCACATGTATGTGGTTTATAATATCATTGACCTACGATGACCAAAATTAGCGACTTATGTAATTAAAATATTTTCTCATATTATGTAGTTAAGGTATGATATCCTTTCCTTATTATTTACTTTTGTGCAGTACTTTGTGCATTTTCTAAATGAAGGCATTTTACTTGATTTTCAAAGGCACACGTCACGTTCGTTTTTTACCGACGCGTGACTTAGTGCTAGTTCACCCAATTTAGGTGAATTTCGTTGTTTCACTTATCGTGAGCTAATGGCATATATATTGTATAAAATATCATTGTCGTAGGTTCAATTTATCCTAGGACATCATACCGATTGACCAATCTTTCCAAGAGTCATAGTGTAATCCCCGATACCCGTAGTATTCGCCATATTCATGTCACGAAAATACTTATCTTCTACCCGATTTGTGTTTAAACAACAATTGATAGATGGTGTTAATTAGTTGGCAATCAATAGTTTATTTTTAAATACTTTTTTGGGTATACCCAATACATTTCTGCAAAATCGAGATACGCGCATTTAAACAGTTATGTGTGGTTATGTGCTTAGCAATATCGCATTGAATATTATTTTTTACCAACTAACCTTTTGGCGGACCGTTACGTAATTAATTTACGCCATAAACGTACCTGAAAATAGTTGGTTTTTGCTTTCAAGCCAAGTTAGTTTTAGTGGCCTGTTATTTGGTTAGTACTATAAACATTTGAAAATTGAAAACTATATAAATCATTTCCTTATTCGAATATACAACAAACCTTAGAGAAACCGTGTTAAGTTACCGTGTTTCATATGGAGACGCGATTTAATCAATGAAACGACCTTAATATCTCATATCTATATTTCTAGAAAATGAGTAAGCACATTTGACTAAACGCAAATATAGAAAACGAAACTAAGTATTAGCCATGAATTTAGTTGCATGTAGGGATGCAGGGTACCTATCCTTGTCTGTCTCTATCGTAATATGAAGTTTGCATTTGGTTGCAATCTCGGGAAGATCTCGGGGAGAAGTTTTGAACCTTTGATCCATCATCATTTATTATCTGTGACCAGTTGCCGCTTGGGCCCTTAACACACCTAGCGGAAACAACGTCATCGTCAACAACGCATTAACATACATTATAGTGAAATATTTATATGATATAAGCCTTAAAATGGACATGTGGTGTATAAATAACCCAGTCCATACGCAATTGAAGTACGTTTCGATAAATCAAACAGAGATGCACTGTCATATTCATACCGTGGTAAACGAAATAGCCCGAAATATGACCACTTCTTGGCTTGCAGTCCATTTGCGGAATGAATATTTTTTGTGTCGAAAAAATAGGTGATTTTGTTTTTTCGTCAAGCATTAACAAATTGTTTTATGATCGTGCTTTTTATTTGAATACAACCCAATTTTAGTGTTGTATTCAACTTTTAAAAGTAAGATCCTTTTAAGCTAGCTCGATGTTAATAAATGCATTTCGATGATTTGTTTTTTATATTATTTTGGACTAGCTGACCCACGCAGCTCCGCCTGCGCTATTTTTACGTTAACTAAACTTTGAATAGCAGACATTCGCATCGAATACATAACCTCCTTCTTTATAGTCGGTTAAAAACTGGGACCCACTTTTTATTTGCTCTCCGAAGCACGGGCCCGTTTAGTTCAAATGGCGTTAAACGGTCACCCATCTATTTAATGACCTTACCTAACGTTGCTTAACCCGATCGATTACAAAACCTTGATAACAACTCTTTATGAGCGTTCCCTTACTAATATTTATTATATTATAAAGAAAAATTGATAAAATCGGAAAAAGCGTATAACCAAGTACCCATTTTGACTTTAATCCCCTCTCCCAAAAAAACCGTGCTAGATTACGGGATAAAAAGTATCCTATGTCCTACCTCGTAGTAAGATCTCAAATCATGCCAAGTTTCATTCGAATCCATTCAGTAGTTTCGGCGTGATGCGCAGCCGTGATACAGACAGACAGACAGACAGACAGACAGACAGACAGACAGACAGACAGACAGACAAAAATTTAAAAAAAAATATTTTCGGCCTCAGTATCGGTTATAGAATGCCCTCCAAATATAATTTTCAAAATATCTTCAATGTACAGAATTGGACCTGTTACAGTTTTATTATAAGTATAGATATAGATTGTTCTTAAATTAGGTACTTTTTGGTTTATTATGGCAATTTTTTGATCGATTACTTAATTTAAGTCTTTTGTGGTCCTATGATGATAAAAATAAATAAAAATTCAGAGATCTCCTTGTTTACATAGTACACATACTCGTACATAATAAGCAAATAGTTTTAGTGAGCGGCATTCCTAGTACATAGTATTATCATCAGCCGGAAGGTGTCCACTGCTGTACATAGGCCTGCCGCTTGGTAGGTAGGTACGCTACAATGAACGACAATTGGCTATTTGCATCCACCGGTTTCCTACGTCGCGCACAATGTCCTCAGTCCACCGAGTGAGAAGCCTGCCTTCCAGCTCATGGTAGCCGCTCCAGAACCTTTTCTTCCCCTTCGATTATCGGTTATTCGAGCGATGTGGCCATTGCCACTTCACCTTGCAGATTCTGAGAGCTTTTGTAACCTTGGTTCTTCGGCGAATCTCCTTATTCCGGATTTTATCGCGCAAATAAACTCCGAACATAACTCTCTCCATAGTTCGTTGTGTGACTCTGAGCTTGTCAAAACAAATATGCAGTAACTGTACACAGTATAATATTAATATTAGATGGTCGCAACGTAGAGTGATAATAGGCTTAAAGCGCGGACCACATGGTCCATCGCTCTTTGTTTGTCAGACCGTCTGCGTCACCGTAGCTCTAAACCGAATGGATGAATTAAAATGCGGCTTTTTTTAACGTAAGTAGCAAGCTGGTTTATTCGGAGTGCTTCCTACCTATGCTATGGTAAATGTAATACTGAATTACTGGTAACTACTACCCTAGGTAATAACTTATATGTCTCTCGAATTCAGCGCGAAGTTAAGTGTACGCAAGTACTCACCTACTACTGGAATGCTAATGCGATTCATAAAAGTAAAAACAAAAAAAATATCACATACAGACAAAATCCCGGCATTCCTATTACATTGTCGACGTCATAAAGAGATATACTCCATTTTCGACCCACATTATAATATTTTTCTCACTAACTTTGATACATGACAAATCGTGCCGGTTCATTTGCGATTGCTCCTAACTCTTTGCTTTAGAACGTACGTTCGTGTGTTCCAACGGCAAAATTACATTTGTTTTTGGTACATAAATAATTCATTGGCTCCCGACCGCGTCGGATTAACTCCGCTACGCAAAACGGTTCATCTTTCAGTTAGTTTTTAGCTGGGCAGTTATTAACATACATAGTTTTGTTAGTCTGGTTATAATAATTATTACTATGCTATGTGGCATCACTGGTTTTAATTGTTATTTTTTGGAGCGTAGTCGCATTGAGCCGGGGATGGCCATTACAGCGTCACCGGGTAAGAGGGCGAGTGCTTATATCACTCCAGCCAGAAGGGCACCCCTGCCCTTCGGAGCGAGGAAGGGTACCCTTCTCGGCCTGGGCTATCGCTTAGACTTCGGTCTCACCGCAAGTGGATGGTTTAGCTGTAAGAGGTTAGTTGATCGCTTAGATGACTCAACCTAGGTGAACCAACACATTACCTACATTTAATACGTGCAGCCTCACCGCTCGCTTAATAGAACGCTTGGCGCCTCCATAGAAGCCTCGCTGGCCACCACCATTCTGCTGGCCTCCTAGCTAACCTTCAAGCGTGCCACATGCGGTGAGGCCGAAGCCTTAGAGAGGGCAGGGGTATCAAATTCGTAGATCGACTTTGATATCTCACCGCGGATTTACGTTTCGAGTTTGTTAAATGTTCTTACGGAATAACCACAAAAATTAGTAAGTACTTAATTAACATAACATTGAAAAAAAAACGTTAAAAAGCGTCTAAAGAGACTTTAGTAAAATTATTATTACTATGCTAGGGCGTACCTAAGACATTTATATAGAGTAAGGCAAAGTTAAGAAAAACTAAATAAGAAGTAGGAATTTGAATCATATATTTTTTTGTTTCTGTAAAACCCATTGACAAGACAAGCAAGACGTTCACTTGATGGATGCCCCTGACACGCCTCTCGAATTCAAGTATTCCGTCGTAAAAAGTAAATAAACATGGCGGTATTGCAACCATCGACAATATTAGGGAGGTGACGCCTCATGAACGAGTGAATCTGACCACATCATAGATGTATGATAAATCCCTTAGAGGAGATACCACTGGAGAGAGCATGATGCGCTAACCCCTCTGCCAAATTTTGTTCATATGTTCAGGTCATTCTTTGTTTGTGTGCGTATCTTTTTGAATGTGTTGCGAGTTTATTATAGTGTGGATATGCGTGAAATTGTATCTGTGTGTGTTTACTTCGTATCCCGCACCCCGCAAAAGTGCCACGAAAAATTTGTTCGGGGAATCGACGCGATACTGGCTCTATTCTAATTACTCTGAGGATAAATCCATTACAGTATCGATATTTATGTCAGCAACGGTAGGATTAAAAAGAATACATTATTACTGTGAATTATTTTTATTGATAATTTCACCTTTATTTAAACAAATAACAACTCGAAACCCTTTAATTCAAAATAATTAACAAATTCGTCAGTATTAAAATGTTAATTTGAGTGTACAACAATTTTACTTATTCTCTAGAAGATTGAATATAATACGTCAAAGGGTAGCATTTGGGATTTTTGCGAACCATTTTGTAACTTCCATCTTTTTGGCCACAAGCTGCAAACTAACTCTGATGGAAATGCGTGCGTAAAAATATAAAAGTTTATATCTCTTAAATCGATTTTTATGAAAACATAAAACTAGAGATTTTTAAGACATTTATTCTGAGGAATAAGCAAATTCTGAGCTGGAGCTCGTCCCGGTTACATTTATGATAAATCGCGGTGTTTCACTTGCTGCATCTATTATGCCATCCAATTTTAACATTTTGTCTTCCTCCTTCTGCACATGTTCTATACATTTTTTCCATGCATTTGCTCCAATTAATGCCAAAGCATCGCGAAGTAACGTTTTCACCTCAGCCATTTTGAATGTTTTATTGTTTCTTCCCACGTATGATTTAATCTGAGCCCAAATCAATTCAATTGGATTGAGTTCACAGTGATAGGGTGGTAGCCGCAAAACAGTTACATTTTTCTTAGCCGCCATGTTATCTACTACTTTTTCTTGAAAATTCAATTTGTCAAATTTTAATAATAATTGAGCTTTTATTTCGTTTTCTTCATACGAAATGTTTTTATTTCGTAACCATGCTTTAATATCTGCTTTTTTCCAACTCATATTTGGCACAAGTTCTATGTTTCGTGAGTGGTAAGGCGCATTATCCATCACTATAACAGACCCCGGTTCAATTTTTTCTAAAATTTTGCCAAACCTGGAACGAAAGAAGAATCTAAGTTAATGTCATTTAATTAACAAAATATTCCTTATTTATTTCCGTGTTGTATTGAATACTATGACAGTAAGCTAATCAACAAGACCGTCCACACCGGTGGTCATTAGGAAATCGGTCCACCGTGGTTCATTAGGAAATACAAATATATTTTAAAATGGCAGCGAAGAATTTGATGTTATCCTAAAACTGCAAAATACTAACCAATTTTCAAAATTATGAGCATCCATTTCCCCATGGTAGTCGCCATCAGATTTTTTAGCTTCAAATATCCATTCGCCTCCTTCCAAAAATCCATCTTCACTGCCTACGTGGGTTATTATTAGTCGTTTTCCTTTATTTGGATTTTTGAGACCCGTCGAGAGGCCTCTGAGGAATGCTTGACGATTGCACTCAATTGAGTTGTCAACCCAAACGTAGTCTACTGTATGACCTGAAAGAAATGTGTTATTAATAGGATAAAATATCAAAAATAATATAACTACTTTTAGAAAAAATTAAAAGTTACTTCAAAGAAAATTATCTAAAAGCATTAAATAAACGAAAATATATTGAAGTTAGTGCTAAGCATGTTAAATTATACAATTATGTATAACTTTATTAAGGCATTCATGACTCATAGAAATAAATACAACAAAAATAATACAAACACAGTGTAAACATTATATAACGGCACTGAAGGGTGCATTTTATGGCGTTATAAAGAGTTGTCGTTAAATGTAGAACGAGAAAAATCTGAATTATAAAAAGAAAAAGTTTATTCAGACTAGTGTCTACATATTCACTAGTTATGTACATAAAAAAACCCACGCAGAAAAACCATGTTTACCTGCAGTTTGTGAACAGTTTGAGCTTGTGGCAACTAAGAATATGATAAGGTATACATAATCTATGACTCCTGCATAATAGTCATGGTCAACAATAGTCTACACGTGCAAGCAATCCGAATTTGTAAACAAAAGATCGAATTACTTAGAAATTTCGGTATGCATGATGCCGACAGTCAAGTTTATTACGGGCAACGATAATAAAGCGACAAAAGAACGTGCACAGCTGCGCGTTTTTACTAATTTTGGCATCTTAAAAGGTAATTAATCTATTCTTATGGATTATGTCGCGATTTATTTTAATCTTACCGACGTTTCGAATGCTTTGCAGCACCCATGACCACCCATGTCCGCCCGTGACTATGGGTGCTGCAAAGGATATAATCCGTAAGAATAGATTAATTACAATGTCTAGTATTCGCGTAAATAAAAGACAACATTAACTTAAAAGGCACTTTTCATTAATTGTTGTCGTTATTGAGAGTGGGTGTAATGCTATATGGAGTGTATCATTGTATGGAAGGCAAGCTAAAAAAAATTAAAGCTAAGTAACTTCGACGCTTTACAGAGTTAGTCGTTAAATCGAATGACGTTACATGGAGTTTACACTGCACTATTAAACCTCATCATGACATACAAACAACTAACCTTCATTGACCCATGTTTCATCGGTATAGTAAATTTTTTTGTTTTGGTTTTTATAATCCTTTATTTTTAGCAAATATGTCCGCCTCCATACCATCAAATCTGGTCTGTCAATTAAAATGCTTTTTCGTTCTCTTTTCGAGTACGTGAAATTCATACTCTTTAAAAGTCTATAAAAGGTGGTTTGAGAGAATGAAGGAAGATCTTCATCACTGTTAACTTCCACCAATACTTTTTTTACAGTCGGAATTTCGTTGCTAAAGTAAAATTGGTGAACTTTTCTTCTAATGGCGCTAATTGTAAAATCGTCCAAGGTTTTTAGTGAAGAACAGTGATTTCCTTTCTTTTTGTGTTGAGGTGAAACTACATTTCCTGTTATTTTGTATTCATGTACAATTCTCTCCACAGTTCTTTTAGAAATGCCCATTACTTCCGCAGTAGCCTGCGAAACCTCCGACTTATACGGATATGTGGGCATAGCTTTCGCTACAAATTTATAAATATTGATTGCAATATTTTTTTCGTTGGAAGTTAACTGTGTAGGTCTTGGCCTTTTTTTCATGGGACTACTCAAAATTGTCGGGGAGTTACGTCTCTTCCTTTTTGACGATGTAGGTTCAGATGGCCCAGGACGAGGTTCGCTCATCTTCAAGCACTAAAAACACATTTAGTGATTACTTATAATTCTTGTAATAAAGTCACCCATTTTATTTTGTTCTCACGGGAAAAAAGTTTAAAAGGTACCTGGTACCTGTGGGGACGTGGGGTGATAGGGGTCGCAACCCCGCCGGAGTCATTACCATACTCTATGGGCGTCTTAGGGCCCACACCCTGAACGTGCAGAGACTCCGAAGATTATCACCAATTGAGCTCAACCCACTGGATGGTTCAACAGAGTGAAATCTATATACATTTTGTCAAGCCATCCAGTGTGTGGAGCGAACTGATTTATAATGGGTTTTAACCCACTCGTGAGTTCCACCCGGGTAATTACCCATTTATATTTTGGACTCAAACGAAATAAATGGATTTATTGACTTGTTGTAATTACTAATAAAAAGTATTGACATAATTTATAAATTAAATATTCAAGCTTATAAAATAATGCTCATTGAAACAAATGAGTGCACGACAGTGCAAATGTATAATAGCTTTGGAGACTTAATCGTCAACACTTAGTAAAACTACATGTAAAAAAATGGATGGAAAAAAGAACCTGTAGTGCATGTATGTGAATTGAATTTTTTGTGTATTGAATGTTGTATATTTCTATTGATTAATGTATTTTTTTTACTTTATCATATTTTTTTTTTTCAATTTACTTAAATTACTTTAAACTAAAATAATCTTATAAAATCTTACCTTATATACACACATACACTTCAATTGAAATCTAATCGAGAGTATCAAAATCCTTAGATCGTAGCAATAAGTCGTCAGTCCAATCGAAAACACGGTCCAAATCACAAAGCAAACACAAAACCAAAAATCGAAAGCAAAGTCGTTAAAGAAAAGACACCAGAGAGCTTTCAGTACGTACGACATCGATACGAAGCGACGAATGAATGACTATGAATAACACAATGAGGGTGTTCAAAAATGACGTGCACCAGGTGGCAGCACTAAGGCGTAAGTCCCGGAACCTGTCAAACCGCATACATTTTCATATTCGGCACTCAATTTTATTGATATTTATTTAAATAAATAATTAAATACGTAATATAAAATATTATCTTACAATCAACATAATATAATCCGTGTAGACGTGGGCAGAGTAGCGATTTACTTTGAAATAGGGACGGCGGACCTACTGTTTATGTTGAATCTACCTCAGTTTAGTCTGAGTTTAATATAATACTTTTTATTTTATAAAATGATTGGTTGTGGATCAATTTCAAATCATTCAATATCGAGATTTAGATCTTTAAATATTGGACATCACTAATTTCCATAGACAAAGTGTGTGTTCTATATATTGACATATTTTATCTGTGGCATTCTCATGTCAAAAATATTTTATTTATTCGTATATCTTAAGATTTTAATTATATTTTCAGTAGTTTAACTAGTTTTCTGAATCAGTTGGATGTTTTACGTGTGTGTGGTGATAAATGGAAAGTTTTCATCTTGTATTGGTGAAGAAATTTAGGTTTGTTTTGAAGTACCCGGTTTGATTACAAAAAATGACTTTATATCTGGTTTTGGGTTATAGTATTCAGGATTCATTTTTCCTTGAGTACGGTGTGTGGTATGAGGAGTACGAGCAAGTCCAGTCGCGAGAACCTTATGCTTTTCTAACGTTTCAACTCGTTCACTTCACATTTTAAGAAAAAAGTCAACTTATTGCTAATTTTATCGATTGACTATACCATATCCGTTTTCCCAAAAAATTAAATGTATAACTCGAATTCAAGTATTCCGTCGTAAAAAGTAAATAAACATGGCGGTATTGCAACCATCGACAATATTAGGGAGGTGACGCCTCATGAACGAGTGAATCTGACCACATCATAGATGTACTTAGAGGAGATACCACCGGAGAGAGCATGATGCGCTAACCCCCTCTGCCAAATTTTTGTTCATATGGTCAGGTCATTCTTTATTTGTGTGCGTGTATTTTTGAATGTGTTGCGAGTTTACTATAGTGTGGGTATGCGTGGAAGTGTATCTGTGTGTGTTTACTTCGCCTCCCACACCCCGCAAAAGTGCCACGAAAAATTTGTTCGGGGAATCAACGCGATACTAACTCCTTTGGTACTTTCTCTGAGTAGATGTATGATAAATCCCTTAGAGGAGATACCACTGGAGAGAGCATGATGCGCTAACCCCTCTGCCAAATTTTGTTCATATGTTCAGGTCATTCTTTGTTTGGCTGCGTATCTTTTTGAATGTGTTGCGAGTTTATTATAGTGTGGATATGCGTGAAATTGTATCTGTGTGTGTTTACTTCGCCTCCCGCACCCCGCAAAAGTGCCACGAAAAATTTGTTCGGGGAATCGACGCGATACTGGCTCTATTCTAATTACTCTGAGGATAAATCCATTACAGTATCGATATTTATGTCAGCAACGGTAGGATTAAAAAGAATACATTATTACTGTGAATTATTTTTATTGATAATTTCACCTTTATTTAAACAAATAACAACTCGAAACCCTTTAATTCAAAATAATTAACAAATGCGTCAGTATTAAAATGTTAATTTAATAATCTTTTCGAGTACGTGAAATTCATACTCTTTAAAAGTCTATAAAAGGTGGTTTGAGAGAATGAAGGAAGATCTTCATCACTTCCACCAATACTTTTTTTACAGTCGGAATTTCGTTGCTAAAGTAAAATTGGCGAACTTTTCTTCTAATGGCGCTAATTGTAAAATCGTCCAAGGTTTTTAGTGAAGAACAGTGATTTTCTTTCTTTTTGTGTTGAGGTGAAACTACATTTCCTGTTATTTTGTATTCATGTACAATTCTCTCCACAGTTCTTTTAGAAATGCCCATTACTTCCGCAGTAGCCTGCGAAACCTCCGACTTATACGGATATGTGGGCATAGCTTTAGCTACAAATTTATAAATATTGATTGCAATATTTTTTTCGTTGGAAGTTAACTGTGTAGGTCTTGGCCTTTTTTTCATGGGACTACTCAAAATTGTCGGGGAGTTACGTCTCTTCCTTTTTGACGATGTAGGTTCAGATGGCCCAGGACGAGGTTCGCTCATCTTCAAGCACTAAAAACACATTTAGTGATTACTTATAATTCTTGTAATAAAGTCACCCATTTTATTTTGTTCTCACGAGAAAAAAGTTTAAAAGGTACCTGGTACCTGTGGGGACGTGGGGTGATAGGGGTCGCAACCCCGCCGGAGTCATTACCATACTCTATGGGCGTCTTAGGGCCCACACCCTGAACCTGCAGAGACTCCGAAGATTATCACCAATTGAGCTCAACCCACTGGATGGTTCAACAGAGTGAAATCTATATACATTTTGTCAAGCCATACAGTGTGTGGAGCGAACTGATTTATAATGGGTTTTAACCCACTCGTGAGTTCCACCCGGGTAATTACCCATTTATATTTTGGACTCAAACGAAATAAATGGATTTATTGACTTGTTGTAATTACTAATAAAAAGTATTGACATAATTTATAAATTAAATATTCAAGCTTATAAAATAATGCTCATTGAAACAAATGAGTGCACGACAGTGCAAATGTATAATAGCTTTGGAGACTTAATCGTCAACACTTAGTAAAACTACATGTAAAAAAAATGGATGGAAAAAAGAACCTGTAGTGCATGTATGTGAATTGAATTTTTTTAAACGATGTTGTATATTTCTATTGATAAATGTATTTTTTTTACGTTATCATAATTTTTTTTTTCAATTTACTTAAATTACTTTAAACTAAAATAATCTTATAAAATCTTACCTTATATACACACAAACACTTCAATTGAAATCTAATCGAGAGTATTAAAATCCTTAGATCGTAGCAATAAGTCGTCAGTCCAATCGAAAACACGGTCCAAATCACAAAGCAAACACAAAACCAAAAATCGAAAGCAAAGTCGTTAAAGAAAAGACACCAGAGAGCATTCAGTACGTACGACATCGATACGAAGCGACGAATGAATGACTATGAATAACACAATGAGGGTGTTCAAAAATGACGTGCACCAGGTGGCAGCACTAAGGCGTAAGTCCCGGAACCTGTCAAACCGCATACATTTTCATATTCGGCACTCAATTTTATTGATATTTATTTAAATAAATAATTAAATACGTAATATATAATATTATCTTACAATCAACATAATATAATCCGTGTAGACGTGGGCAGAGTAGCGATTTACTTTGAAATAGGGACGGCGGACCTACTGTTTATGTTGAATCTACCTCAGTTTAGTCTGAGTTTAATATAATACTTTTTATTTTATAAAATGATTGGTTGTGGATCAATTTCAAATCATTCAATATCGAGATTTAGATCTTTAAATATTGGACATCACTAATTTCCATAGACAAAGTGTGTGTTCTATATATTGACATATTTTATCTGTGGCATTGTCATGTCAAAAATATTTTATTTATTCGTATATCTTAAGATTTTAATTATATTTTCAGTAGTTTAACTAGTTTTCTGAATCAGTTGGATGTTTTACGTGTGTGTGGTGATAAATGGAAAGTTTTCATCTTGTATTGGTGAAGAAATTTAGGTTTGTTTTGAAGTACCCGGTTTGATTACAAAAAATGACTTTATATCTGGTTTTGGGTATAGACAGCTGCATTGCACTGCCGCTCGTAATAATTCGGTGAAAATTATTGAAGAAAATGAAAATGTAACGCAACGAACTAAGAAACGAACGTACGTTATATTTAAGTTGTATTTACCTGTAGTAAATAAACTAGTGTTGAGGTTATATTTACCTGCAGTAATTAAACAAGTCACAGTAGCGGTTAATAAACCAACAGATGAGTTTGTTCACGTTTATTTACAGTTTCATCTAACTTTTGTTTTAATGGAGTAGTTTTCTATCGAGTTCATAAATCCGGCCAGTGGAGGTGAGAGTCTGTCCAACTTTTGTGCTTAACAACAAACATAATTAATGTTCAAATATAGTTTCAATATTTGTGAATCTTGTATTTTAAAAGGTTCCATACCTAAAGTGACAGTATGGATTCTTTTATTGAAATCTAAGTGCTAGTTTGATGGACTGTACTGCTGCCGAAGAGGCGTTGCTTTCCTCGGTAAAAAATCTGTTTTTAATTTAATTAAAAACATACAATAGAAATTCGTAGAAAAGAAAAAAATGTACAACGAAATTTTCGTTTAAAGACATCAAAAGCCGCACGTAGCTGGCACAACAGCAGCGACATGTATTCAGTTGCACGTGAATGGCGCGCCGCAGTGCCGCCGTGCCGTGTGCGTTTCCAACAAAATTCAAAATGTTCGGAACAAGAGCGCGCCGCACCGTGCGAATACGGCCCGGATGTATGCACTGTATGGGACTGGTTCTAGTTCATTATGTGGAATATACGCCTCGTGGAACATTTGTTGACTATATAAGACTGTATAAGATTAGGTCCAGCAATTACAAAGCCCTTCATGACGAAACACAGCAATGTTCATTCTATAAGTTATATAAAGTATGCAAATTTTTTTTGTACTGTAATGACACAATAAGACCGCGTCAAAAAAAATGGACTGTTAAGGGTCCATAACGGGTACATAAAGGGGTTACGGTGGTGGTGAAAAATAGATAATCGATTCTGAAAAATAGATAACGGACGTCTTTTTGTCGGTGCACTTGGGCCTTGGATTCATATACCAAGCCGGTCGCAGCGTATTCTTGCATCTCGCATTGTCGAACGAACGCAGGTGAACGTGCACCTATCACCGATTAATGAAATCTTACAACGATAACTTCATCAGCAGCAGCCAAAAGACCTTCCCTGCTGAACAAAGGCCTGAGGGGAGGTGTTGCTATAATCCTGACGCTTGGCAGGCGTCTTGGGATCGCAGTATAAGGTGGTAGGTATTCCAATAGAAATATACTGCTGCCCGTCTCGTCGTCCGTAAGAGGCGACTAAGGGACAACAAGAGTTTTCCCAACAGCCAACGGGAGGAGATAGGGGGGTGCTATTCTAAACCGGACACCCCACGGGGAACGATAACTTCACTGAACATAATTTACTTTTTATTACACTTTTTTTACTTTTTAATTTAAAAAAGGTTTATTTGTAAAGCTAGAATCCCTTACTTAGATTGCTTGCTACTTGCGTGAGTGTTTAAATTGTTTGATTGTGTATCTGTAACTACTTACATGTTTGTGCTGTTTATTTAGATTTTTTTGTGGGCAATGGTGTTGGTTGTGTAATTACTTTATATGTTCCAGTGAGAACTACCGCCGAACATATGCAAGGACACCTAGCTTCCTTTGGCTTTAGACTGAATAAACCGCCCGTCTCTTGAACAAAGCAAATACGTTGGGACCTTCTAGTCTAAGGGTGGGGCATAAAAGTTAAATCACTGGGCATTCTATAAAAAGATACTATTATTTTAAAGTTGCAATATTTTTGATAAATCAATCTCTTTTTAGTGACCAAATAAAATATGCTTGTTTTTATTTGAATGACCTAATTTATATAATAATGTACACAAAGTATATATTGTCAAAGGTCGACCCAATCGGATTTAAGTTTATGTAAATCCGGATCCAATGAACCCGGGACCCGGTCCCTTAGTCTTGACTTGTTCCGGGATAGATTTGCAAATAATCAAATAAGCAGTTTGAGACGCTTGTTGTTGTTGAGGATGTTTGAGAATCTCTTTAAAAGATGACAATAAGTTAAAATCTAAGTCCACTTTTAAAGATGTGATCCACTTACAAATCATGAAATAAAATGTACCTACACACATCAAAAGTGTCTAGGGATCAACATATATTTTTGCAATAACTTTTCTCCTGATTGATATTAATTAAAATTTTCTTTAAGGATTCATCAAATAAAGTGTTTTCGTTTGTCACAGTAACGATAAACCAAGTCACCTTTGCATTAATAAAGAAATTTGCCATTTTCCTAATAAAGGGTTTTTTGACATTTGAACCACTAACACAAAAGTTCGAAAAAAAGACTGAAATAACAGTTTTCTTTAAAATTTTATTGGGTAACTTAAACAATTAATAATCCGTGTTTCTACCGCGAACACTAACAACACAAGAACATCGGTTTGGCATACTCAAAATGAGTTCATCCAAATCACGCTGTGGAATGGCCGCCCATGTTCGTTGCAACAACAAAAAAAGGTCTTCTTGCGACTGGATACCCTCCATATTCGGCAGAGCTCTTCTCTGTAGCATATCCCATGCATGCTCAATCGGGTTCAAGTCTGGCGACTGAGCAGGCCAGGGCAGGACATTGATGTTAGCTGCGGCGAGAGTCTGTCTTACAACTCTTGCGGTGTGCGGTCGTGCATTATCATGCATTAACTGAAATAAGGGACCGATTTGCACTTGTAGAGGAACGATGACGTCTGATACAATCGTCTCAGCATAAATTTGAGCGTTGAGGTTGCCTCTGATCCAAATCAACTCAGTTCTTCCGCCGATCCAAATACCCGCCCATACCATGATGGTTCCACCACTATAAGGATGGACTTCCTGGCAGGATTTTAATCGCTGTTGGCGTCCAGGGGTTCTCCAGTGTCGTATACGTCTTGTATCCGGTCTCATACCAAAACGAGACTCATCAGAAAAGCACACGAAACGCCATTGTTCTTCTGCCCAATTTCTGTGTTCAAGAGCCCATTGATATCGAATCCTACGATTGTGCATTGCTATAGGTGGTACCCGTAGCGGTCTTCGGGAATGAAGGTTCACTTCATGCAAGCGGTTTCTGACTGTTTGGTCGCTAATTAAGTTCCCTGAAGAGTGATGAAGCCTCACGGCTAACATCATGGCAGTTATTGTTGGAGCTCTTCGAGTTAAGATTTGAATATATCGGTCTTGTCTCCGTGTGGTGCAGCGATACCGTCCTCCATGGCGCTCAGCCACGGTACCAGTGCTTCGGTAACGTGTCCAAAGTCGACTGATAACACTCTGACTTGTATTCAGAGCTAAAGCCACAGTACGTTGCCGGGACCCCGCTTCTATCATTCCCACGGCTCTGAGCATTTCTTCCCTGCTTAAATGACGTCGCCGCTCCATAATAACGTTGGTTTTAATCAGTAGTAGGGAAACAGTAGCACTAATAATGTCTTCAATGCGTTGTATGTTTTTATAGGGAAAATATTGACAGCTGATTTTCATCTTTTACTCGAATTTGATTCACAGTTCCTGATTCAAATTATGAAATGCACCAAAAAGGATCCATATAAATTTATAAAATCATAAATTTATTACAAAGCCACATCTCAATCTCAAGAAATCCGCTTAAAAATGCTTGATCCCTAGACACTTTTGATGTGTGTATTTATAGCATTATAAAATACAAAGATCAACCGGCTGTGCCTAACATCTATCGAAATATCGCCCGCTTTGTATTTCTAAATCCCCATCAACAACAAGGTCAGCATCAGCAGCAGCCGAAACACGTCCACTACTGAAAAAAGGCCTTCCCCTTGAAAGGGACCCCTCCCTTGCCATAATGCGTCTTGGGGAGCGCAGTAGGTATACAGGGTGGCCAGAACAGTGACGTCATAAAAATTTTTTTTGGTGCCTCGTGTTGAGAGGTATCTGACGTACATGGGGGTGCCATGTACGTTCTACGATTTTTCGTAGTTTTCGAGTTACGATTTTATTTATGACTAGCTGACCCACGCAGCTCCGCCCGCGCTATGTTTACGTTAACTAAACTGTCAATATTATACATTCATATAGAATAAAAAACCTCCTTTTTTAAAGTCGGTTAAAAACTTGGACCCACTTTATACTTGCCATCCGAAGCACGGAGACGTTTAGTTCAAATGGCGTTAAACGGTCACCCATCTATTTAATGACCTTACCTAACGTTGCTTAACCTGATCGATTTCCAAACATTATAAACAACTCTGTATGAGTGTTTCCTTACAAATATTTATTATAATTATGATGAAAAATTGTTAAAATCGGAGCAAGCGTATAACCAAGTACACATTTTGACTTTAATACCCTCTCCCAAGGGAGCCGTGCCGAATGTTGGGATAAAAAGTATCCTTTGTCCTACCTCGGAGTATTAACTCAAATCATGCCAAGTTTCATTTCAATCCATCCAGTAGATTCGGCGTGATGCTCAGCCGAGATACAGACAGACAGACAAAAATAAAAATAAATACATTTTTGGCTTTAGTATCGGTTATAGAATGCCCTACAAATATAATTTTCAAAATATCTTCAATGTACAGAATTGGACCTGTTACAGTTTTATTATAAGTAATAGATTTTTTGGAAAATTGCGACCGCATCAGTTTGAAACATTTCTAAAAAAAAAGTAGAAGGTTTCTTCGTATTTTTTCTTGCAGCTAACTGTACATTTATGCATAAAATAAACAGCCTCATAACTTTAATGGAAGTTACTACAAAATTTACCTAAATTTGAGAACTTATATTAAGTGGGTTATCATTTAAATTTTCATCTTAAAATTAAAAATCTAAACTGATAGCGCATTCTCTGAAGCTACTTAGAAACTAAGAAATTAACAGTTTAGATCAGTTTAGACTCAATTAACATAAATTCTCAATTTTAGTTCAATTTTGTAGTAACTTCCATTAAAGTTATGAGGCTGTTTATTTTATGCATAAATGTTCATAGAGATTTATCTGCAAGAAAAAAAAAAACCGGTCAAGTGCGAGTTGGACTCGCGCACCGAGGGTTCCATACCATCCTTGGGCGTATTAAAGTTATTTTACAATTAATCTAACACCTCAGACAGCAAAAGTGTTAAGATTTGATAATTTTATTATAACTTTGCATGTTTGAACTTTTTATAGAGCATAGCGTAAGATGTATTTATATTTAAAAGGTCTTGTACATTCTGTCATTATGAAAAATAAAGATACGTGTCTATCCTAACTTGTTATTACTAATAAAAAATTTGTTAGATTTCCAAAAAAAAGAACCAAACCGCAAAAATAAGTTTGTTTGTCGAGGTTTTTTAAGATTACTAAATAGCTAATATTTAGAAAGATTGTTTTATTTTTCCTGTAAAATATCTATAGACATGTATTACCCATAATTATTTCAGATTTTTCCTCCACTAACTTCGGAGATAAGTGGGGGAGAAGGGTATTTTTATTAAAAAAAATTGACATTTTTGATTTTAAGCTGGTGTAATTACCGGACACAAAGACTTAACATCTAATGTCTTAAGGGTCGGCAACGCGCTAGTGATTCTTCTGGTTCTGCTAGCGTCTACAGGCTGCGGTGACTGCTTACCATCAGGCGGGCCGTACGCTTGCTTGCCACCTTGGTCGTATAAAAAAATCCAATAACTACATACTTACCAAAAACCAAATAAAAATCAGCTTTAAAATGTGCAAATAAAGCCCTTCCATATTGTAGCCTCACTTTGATATTTTGAGTCCACATTTCAGCCCCTAACAGCTCAGTGGCCGAGCGCTTGCCTTGGAAACAAGGTGCGCAGGTTCGAACCCCGGCTCGCACCTCTGATTTCTTTAATGAATCATGTGCGAATCGTGTTTGTGCGATTGTTACTAGCTTTCGGTGAAGGAAAACATCGTGAGGAAACCTGCATGTCTGAGAAAGCCTAACTAGCTCTCGAATGACGTGTGAAGTCCTCCAACCCGCACTTGGCCAGCGTGGTGGACTATGGCCTAAGCCCCCTCATCTTGAGGGGAGGCCCGTGCCCTACAGTGGGACATAAACAAGGGCTGGTATTATTATTATTTCAGCCCCTATTAAAAAATAACCATAGCGTTATTATTCTAAGACCATGGCATGTTTTTCAAAATAAATATTTGTTAAGGTTGCTATAGGCAACCATAAAAGTGTTTGGAAGATGGTTCTTGTAATTTGACTTTCAATATAGAACAGAATTATTACGGTATGCTTTACTTTTATTTGTACTTTAGTAACTGTACTACAAGTATAAATTTAATAAGTAGACGAACTCTTAAAATGACTTTCCTGTGCTATTATCAGACCCTGATCAGTATCTGTCCAACTACTCGTCAAGATTTAACCATAGATTTATAATTCGGTGGGTCCTACATTGAATGGAGCCGAATTCCTGTTGTCACCTTCCTGCTTGCTATCACCAGACTCTGATAAACGTTTTTCTACCTACTGCTCGCAGCAACCTATCCAACGAACCCAAATTCGGTGGGTCTACGTTTATTAGTGCAGAGATCCCGTGACCACCTTCCTGCTCCATCATCAGACTGATCACCATTTTTCGTGTAACTACTCTTCGAGACCTACCTAACGAGCCCAAAGTCGGTGGTTCTACGTTTATTGGTGCAGAGATCCCGTGACCACCTTCCTGCTCCATCATCTGACCCTGATCACCATTTTTCTAGCAACTACTTGTCTAGACCTATCCAACGAGTCTAAGCTCAATGGGTATACGTTTATTTGGGCCGACATCCTGTTACCACCTTCTTCCTGGAGACCCTGGCCCTGGTGAAGGTTACCATTTTATTTAGTATCATCGGATATACATATGTTCTAACAGAATAATAGAAGTAATGAAAAATGTATATTGTATACTAAATATCCCTACCTCGACTCGTTGGCGAATTGCGATGTAACTGTGGCAAAAATAAACAAGGCTGTATGGTAGGAGTACCTTTGCCTGTCTTTCGGCGAGGTGTAATAAAAATAAAAATACCATATGTTCACAGAATATAGGATTACGTAATATTTACGATTTTGTTTGTAGCAAAGTTTGTGCGCGAAAGGAAAAAGTTAAATTTTATTGTTGTCCGTATTTTTAAACTTGTTTATGTGATGTTGAGATATACTTACTATCTTGTATAGTGATTTTATCCCAATTGGTTGTTGATCGAACCGAACTAAGATATTGTCAACGCAAGTTTCCATAACCCGCGTGTGCGTGAAGAATCGCACTCACGCACACATACACGACCAACGACGGCCGGGCTGCGCCCCCACCATTGGCGCGGGGCTCGGGACTCGACGTTCGGCACGCGATCTGTGCACATCCTATTGTATTTACTGCATAATTACCTTAAGTATATCAATAAATATCACAAAGATACAAAGCTCGACTTTTCCTTGGAAGACCTTAAGACGACCTCGGCGGCCACATTGATCCTACGGCCGGATTTCTGCCAGAAGTGGAGTGACGAACCAGCAGCGACGCGGAGGTTGGACAAAGGTCACAGTGAATTACGGGCGATCACTATCGACACGACAGCATTGGAACAAGTAGGTGACAAGGAGATAACGCCAATAATCCTATCTTTCTATATTTTTAATCCGAGTCATTTGTGTCAGTGTTGCTGTACAATTTCCAATTCAACAATTAAATTCAATCTATATATAAAAAAAACCTTGTTAGCTACCTATTGCTCCGATAAACAAGTGTTTTAATTTCTATAAACCAATTCAATTTAAGCAGTTATGCAGTAATTAGCTACCTATTGCTAAACTATTTACAAAACAAGTCACAATACAGTAATACATATCTATTTGTATTAATTACGAACGCCGACGTAACCAATCAGTAATACATACCTATTTGTATTAAGTACAAGTTATATATATTTTTACCATCAACTAATCAATCGAAAGTTCCACTAATCTATTAGTAGTTCTTATCTATACAAATCAAAACAATCCAATTCCAATAATCCAATCTACTTACAAAGTTAAAACGCAATCATTATCCCATAAATTAATGCTTGTGTTTATTTACAATAACTAAAATACTAACGGGCGTTAGTTAACAAACAAAGGCCATCCCATTTTTAGTGCTATTATACATAATAATTAACATTGTTATTACGATAACAATTCTGTTACAACACATTTAATATTTCAGGTAGTCCGACTACTTGCATCAATACTCTGTTCACTAAATAATAGTGCGTCTTTTAGGGTGCAAAAAGTTTTATTTTATATTAACTGTTTTCATTTTATTTACAGTTAATTGTTAAGTATGGCTGAAGAACAAACATTAATAAAAAGAAGAGGTAATTATAAGGGTCAATTAACCTCATTTAACAATTATTTGAATACTTTACCGCAAACTTTAACTAACGAAAACAAGTTAGAATTAGAATTACGTGTATCTAAACTAGAATCAGTATATGACAGCTTTAATGAGGTTCAAAATGAAATAGAAATTATATCCTCAAATCCGAGTGAGCAACTAAAAGAGCGCGATGCTTTCGAGTGTATATACTTTAAGGCGATCGCACAAGGTAAATCGAAGTTAGGAATGTCGAGCGGCAAGCCAACTCAACGTGTGGAATCCGATTCCGGCAGCGTGGTACAGCAGACAAGAGCGAATGTGAGGCTACCGGTGATCCAGCTTGCCAAGTTTAGCGGCAACTATAGTTCATGGCTTGAGTTTCGAGATACATATTTGTCGCTTATACATGACAATCCTGACTTATGTGAAATAAACAAGTTTCATTATTTACGATCCTCGTTAGAAGGCAGTGCATTATTAGTCATTAAATCTATAGAATTCTCGGCATCTAATTATAAGACAGCTTGGCAACTGATTTGCGACAGATTTGACAATAAAAAAATGCTTAAGGCTAATCACGTGAAATCTTTGTTTAATATTTATGCTATACAGAAAGACACTTCTTTTAATTTGAAAAGGTTAATTGATTGTTTTGTTAAGGATTTAAATTCATTAGCAACGTTAGGTGAACCGACAGATAAGTGGGATATCTTGTTGATTCATATGCTTTCTAGTAATTTTGACCAGACCTCTTTGTGGGAGTGGGAAAAATTCAAGGCAACACATGATAAACAAGATTTATCTTTTGATGATTTACTCAAATTTACACGAAACAGAATTGAACTATTAGAGACAATGGAACAAAGTAAAAATAAATATATAAAACCAATAACACATAACTTAGCTACTACTACCACTATAGATAAAAAATACAAATGTCCTGTCTGTCACTCTGACCACTACATATATTATTGTGAATCATTTTTAAATTTATCAAACAAAGAAAGGGAATCTAAGGCAATTAAATTAAATTTATGTTTGAATTGTCTTAGGCCAGGGCATCTTACTAAAAGCTGCAATATGAGATCATGTAAAAAATGCCATAAAAAACATAACACATTGATATGCCCGAGTACGCGCAGCGCGGAGAACGATGTTCGTTCTCGCGACGAAGTGGCCTTATCATGCGCAGCCGTGTCACCGCAGGGACTGCTGTCAACTGCATGTGTAAGCGTGAGTGGCGCGGACCAAGAACATCGCGTGCGCATCATGCTGGACTCAGGTAGCACGTCTAACTTTATTACCGAGCAATTATGTCACATTTTACACTTACCGGTAAGAAATGTCGTCACAACGATAAATAGTTTAAATAATAATGTGTCAATCGCAAGAAAATGTTGTGATGTGACCATTAAATCGTTACATTCAAACTATAGCATAACAATTACATGTATTATTATTTCCCAAATCACCAATCCATGGCCAAGTGTACCTATTGATAAGCGAGATATACACATACCTAAATCTATATTACTATCTGATCCTGATTTTTACAAGTCTTCTAGCATAGATATTTTATTAGGAAATGGGGTGTTTTGGGACTTGATAGAACCAAAACAAATTAAATTAAAATCACAAAACATTACACTACAACAATCGAAGTTAGGGTGGATTCTTGGTGGATCTATTGTTTCAAATTCATCAGCCTTATGTAATTACTCTGATTCTCATGCATTAGATGAGCAACTTGCAAAGTTCTGGGAATTGGACAATCTTACCTTATCTACAAACAAACATTTAGATTGGTCTTCAGAGGAAGTCCAATGCGAACAATATTTTAAAGACACGACGTCTCGCCTACCTAATGGCAGATTTTGTGTGACAATTCCATTAAAATCTCCACCAAGCGTTTTGGGAGATTCCTACAAATTAGCCAAATCACGATTTACACAATTAGAAAAGAAATTTCGGACCAATACGGAATTTAAACATCAATATACTAATTTTATTCATCTATATCAAGATTTAAGTCACATGAGAGAATCGAGTCATACTA
The DNA here is from genome assembly GCA_911728495.1 of Furcula furcula. Lineage (NCBI taxonomy): Eukaryota > Metazoa > Arthropoda > Insecta > Lepidoptera > Notodontidae > Furcula > Furcula furcula. The sequence goes on along the minus strand of OU452245.1, from coordinate 30,293,510 downwards.
CGGATCAAATAAATTATTTCGCTCCACATCATGGAATCGAACGTAACGGTAGTCTGAGCAGAGTCGTGTTTGATTGTTCGGCGAAGACTTCAACGGGTTATTCGTTCAACGAATTGCAAATGGTTGGGCCTAAAATACAAAACGACTTGTTTGCGATATTATTGCGATTTAGACAACACAATATTGTATTAACTGCAGACATCGAAAAGATGTATCGACAAGTTGAAGTAAATGAGTCACAGCGATGTCTGCAGCAAATACTTTGGCGTGACGATCCGAATGAACCATTGAAATCATACGAATTGAACACCGTGACTTACGGCACTGCTTCTGCTCCGTTCCTAGCGATACGCTGTTTAAAACAATTAGCCTATGAATGTCCAGATCCAATAATCCGAGAAGTAATCTCAGAAGACTTCTACGTCGATGATCTCATCACCGGCGCTAGTAATGTCAATGAAGTACTGTACATACACGCCGGCGTAACCAAGCAACTTAATAGTGGTTGTTTCCCGTTGCGAAAGTGGTGTTCTAATAATTCCGAGGTTTTAAATACTGTAAAGGACATAGATAACGGTACGAATGATCGGTTAGATTTATGTCCCGGTAGTGTATCAAAGATTTTAGGCATTCATTGGGATTATAAAACAGACAGTATCAGTTTTGACATTCAATTAAAATCACACACAAAAATAACAAAGAGAAATATCCTATCAACTATATCTCAGTTATTTGACCCATTAGGTTTAGTCGCACCTTCTATTGTGCAAGCCAAAATAACATTACAGAAGTTGTGGTTGTGCAAGATTTCTTGGGACGACGAAGTACCAAAAAATACACAACGCGCATGGTCACAATTTATACATACATTATTACAATTAAATAAACTAACTATTCCAAGACACGTTATTATTAAAGGCTATACAAAGTTACAATTACACATATTTACAGACGCTTCTGAAGAAGCGTACGGAGCGTGTGCCTACATACGATCTGTTTCCGATAATAATGAACCTAGTATTCATTTATTATGTTCCAAAAATAAAGTGGCACCTATTAAACCACATACAATCCCACGTTTAGAACTTTGCGGGGCTTTAATAGGAGCCAGGCTCAGCGATAAAATTGTTAGTTCTATGCGATTACAATTTAATGAAATTTACTACTGGACAGACTCCACCATTGTCCTTGGTTGGCTCAATACACCTACAAATAAATTGCAGACATTTGTTCGGAACCGAGTTTCTGAAATACAGTCCGCTACTAATATCGATTCATGGAGGTTCGTTCCTACAAATTTAAATCCGTCTGACCATCTGACGCGTAATTTAAGTGCTGGTGTATTGATAGACTGTGAACTGTGGTGGAAGGGTCCGCAATTTCTTAAAAATGATGAAGCTTTATGGCCTACATTTAATTTAAAAAATAATATCCAAACATTGCCAGAAATAAAACAAGAAGTATCTTGTATTGCTACCCAGTTAGTTGAACCGTGGTTTCCATTTAACAAATTTTCGAATTTTTCACGTATGCAAAGATCGATGGCGTATATATTACGTTTCATTAACAATTTACAAAAGAATAAAAGTAAATTAATTGGGCATTTGACGCTCAATGAGCTACAAAAAGCTACACATACATTGGCTCGCTTGTCACAACAGGAATCATTCTCTAATGAATATAAAATCTTAGAATCAAATAAAACATTATCTAGTGACAATTCATTACTATCACTTACTCCTTTTTTCGATAATAATTTAAAACTTTTAAGAGTCGGGGGAAGACTTCACAATTCAGATATTTACACATTCAATAAAAAACATCCAATATTAATACACAAAAATCATATATTTGCTAAACTTTTATTTAGTCAGGAACACAAAATTTTATTACATGCGGGTCCACAGCATTTATTATATTCAACACGGGAAAATTACTGGACTATAGGCGGACGAGACTTAGCGCGATTTGTATCTCGAAACTGCACCATGTGCAATCGTTACCGTGGAAAAACTATTACTCCTATAATGGGAAACCTCCCAAAGGAGAGATTGAATGCTAGTTTTGCGTTTCAGTACACTGCCTTAGACTACGCAGGTCCCGTTATGATTGCCAACAAAGAAGGCCGAGGCTGTAGACTTTTAAAGTCTTACATTTGCGTCTTTGTGTGCTTCACCACGAAAGCCATACACATTGAGTTGGTTAGCGATATGTCTACTATTAAGTTTATTGCAGCGTTGAAGAGGTTTATTGCTCGTAGAGGTAAACCCTCATATATTTATAGTGACAATGGCTCTAATTTCGTTGGGGCTAACAATGAGCTCAAAAGGATGATTACAGTTGATGGCAAAAATATATGTGATACCCTTGCTCAGCAATCTATAAAATTTAGTTTTCTTCCTCCATACTCGCCTCACTTCGGTGGGTTACACGAAGCGGGTGTTAAATCCATAAAATACCATTTAAAACGAGTAATAGGTAACTCTAATTTAACTTTTGAACAATTATATACAACACTGACTCAAATAGAATCCATTTTAAATTCCCGTCCTATCAGTCCATTGTCTTCAGATCCTCACGACCTATTACCCCTCACCCCCAGTCATTTCCTCATTGGCAAATCTTTGACGTCTCTGCCAGAACCAGACTATGCGGATGTTCCATCACACCGGCTCAACCGCTACCAACGTGTCGAGCAACTGCGGCAGCTGTTCTGGTCCAGGTGGCACAAGGAGTATGCCACAGAATTGCAAGCCCGTTCAAAATGGAGGTCTTCCCAGGGATCATTAACCGTCGGAGACCTCGTTCTAATCAAAGACGAGCATCTTCCTCCTATGAGATGGCTTTTGGGAAGGATTATGAAGATCTACCCTGGCACAGATGGAGTTGCTAGGGTAGCCGATATCAGAACTTCTTCGGGAACACTGAGAAGATCGTTTTCCAGGATTTGCCCACTACCGGCATCCAGCTCAACGAAGATTGAAGCTGTGACGCTTCAATGAGGGGCGGCATGTCAACGCAAGTTTCCATAACCCGCGTGTGCGTGAAGAATCGCACTCACGCACACATACACGACCAACGACGGCCGGGCTGCGCCCCCACCATTGGCGCGGGGCTCGGGACTCGACGTTCGGCACGCGATCTGTGCACATCCTATTGTATTTACTGCATAATTACCTTAAGTATATCAATAAATATCACAAAGATACAAAGCTCGACTTTTCCTTGGAAGACCTTAAGACGACCTCGGCGGCCACAGATATACTAATCTTAGTTCGGTTGTTATTGATTTTGAAGTTAAAGTGCGAGGACTTCGTAAAGTGTATTATACTTTAAAAACCAATCAAGTGCTAGTCGGACTCCCGCACCGAGGATTTCATATCATTTTTGGACGTATTAAAGTTATTTTACTATTCGTCTAACGCCTCAGATAGCAAAAAAAAACAAACCGCAAAACTAAGTTTGTTTGTCGAGGTTTTTTTAGGATTACTAAAAAACTGTACTAATTAGAAAGATCATTTTATTTTTCCTGTAAAATATAGACAGACATGTATTACCCATAATTATTTCAGATTTTTCCCTCCACAAACTTGGGAGATAAGGGGGGGGAACGGTATTTTTTTTGACATTTTTGATTATCAGCCAAAAACTGCGTGACATAAACCAAAATAAAAATCTTTTTTGAGATGTACAAATGAAGCCCTTTCGTATGATACCCCACTCAATATAGTAGTCTCACTTTGAAATTTTGATGACCCATTTCGACCCCCATTATAAAAAAACTAAAAGAAAAAATATTTTTTTTTCATTTGCAATGGAGTTGGGTAATTAAGATCTAAAACTATTCCAAGTTTCAAACTGATAGCATCAGTGGTTCATGAAATATATAGGTTTGTGACAGACAGACAGACAGACTAAGTCAGACCATAAGGGTTCCTTTTTTACCTTTTAGGTATGGAACCCTAAAAATCGAAGAAACCTTCTATTTTTTTTTAGAAATGTTTCAAACTGATCCGATAGCAATTTTGCAAAAAATAATATTCATAAATAAAATCGTAACTCGAAAACTACAATAATCGTAGAACATACATGGGGGTGATTCAGATACCTCTCAACACGAGGCACCTAAAAAAAAAATTATGACGTCACTGTTCTGGCCATCCTGTATATTATGTAGGTAATCAAATAGAAAGACGTCGCTGCCCGTCTTCCTGTTTTCCCTTAGTGGCCTCTTACGGACACCCAACGGGAGGAGATGGGTGGGTGCTATTCTTACCCGGACACCCCACGGGCTATCCATAACAGGGTGTGAGGCTAGTGTTTAATTTGAGAGTATTATAAGGTCGTTCGTTAAGTTAAGTTCATGATACAAAGGTCGGTAAGTACCTACATGGTAATATTGGTGAGTATTGGTATTGACAGTGCATTATATATATTGGTATATACAGGGTGGAATTTTGTAATGCCACCTGAAGGGGAAGTACTCTTAATACTGTAGATAGAAAATTTTATTCAAAGAAAACATTGCTTTATTTTTTAAAAGAAAGAAAACTGCATTCGAAGATTTTTAAAAATTCGCTTGCCGCACCCGGTAATCGAACCGACTAAAATCTCTAAAAGTTGCACCCTGTACTTTTATTGCATCGATCGTTAGGGTCAATTGTAAGGATGAAATCTCTCTAACAAACTTCATAAATTAAATAAAAGGAAAACAATTAAATCTTAAATTATTTTAATTATTTACAAAAAATGGTAAACTAACTAATTAGTTGCTCGAAATGGGCTCCATCTTCTTGGTTACACACAAATTTATTCTTCTAACGAATTCATTTCTAGTAACCTTTAATAACGTGTTGTGGTGAATGTTATAAATCGTATTCTGAACTTCAACTCTCAACTCGTTTACATTCTCATAAGATTTAATGTAAATTTGATTTTTTACATATCCCCACAAAAAAAAATCCAAAGGGGTGAGATCTGGTGATCTCGCAGGCCATCTGATTGTGCCGTTTGTCTAGGTGCTGCTATCCAGGTATTAAAATGGTTATTAATGTAGGCAGTAGTGATTCTGCTGTTATGGGCTGGAGCACCATCTTGCTGTAGAATTATTTGGTTTCGCTCTTCCTCGGGGAAACCAAGTAAAAGTGCTTTAACTTGATCCATTGAATTATTAATTTAAGATTTCATTGTTTTCCTTTTATTTAATTTATGAAGTTTGTTAGAGAGATTTCATCCTTATAATTGACCCTAACGATCGATGCAATAAAAGTACAGGGTGCAACTTTTAGAGATTTTAGTCGGTTCGATTACCGGGTGCGGCAAGCGAATTTTTAAAAACCTTCGAATGCAGTTTTCTTTCTAAAAAAAAATAAAAGAATGTTTTCTTTGAGTAAATTTTTCTATCTACGGTATTAAGAGTACTTTCCCTTCAGGTGGCATTACAAAATTCCACCCTGTATATTGTATCTACTGGATTAGCTTCTACTGGTGTATAGTATTCGAAAGCTGCCCTATTTAAATAGCACTATGAATATTGACTGCCATTATCAAAATATCCAGTATTATCTGTCCGTTTTATATTTGTTGTAAATATCGACACATGAAACTATATACCATACGCTCATAGTGATTCGTTAATCCGCTAACAGCAATATGCCGCGTTCATTTGCATATAATCAACAACCAAACATCGATACATTACGATTAATCCTTATAATTTTATTACAGTACGCCACTATGAGTAAGTAAATATTATGTACACTGCTAGGTATATGCGTTGTTTATTCCTCCAAGCTAAGGATAATAACGCCCTCAAGAGTGTGCGTAGTTAGTTTCGCCGGTCGCGCCTACCAATAAGGTTGAATGTTCATATTGTCGTGGTTTTCTTGACTGTCAGCATAATACACCCAGTTTTCATCTGAAATCTGTAGCCTCCGTAGCCTGACCTTTATACCCGGTCATGTCGGTCTTCAGTCCCATCGGATTGTGAGAGTAAAGGAAGAGAGAGTGCACCTGTGCCTATGCAAGAACTTGTGCACTGTAATATCTCCCGCGTAGTTGGCTAATCATGAAAAATATAACCGGTCAAGTGCGAGTCGGACTCGCGCACCGAGGGTTCCATATCATCTTTGGACGTACTAAAGTAATTTTATTATTCATGTAACACCTCAGATAGCAAAAAACCCAAATCGCAAAACTAAGTTTGTTTGTCCAGGTTTTTTAGGATTACTGAAAAACTGTAAGACAGATCGTTTTATTTTTCCTGTAAAATATAGATAGACATGTATTACCCATAATTTTTCCCTCCACAAATTTCGGAAAATCGATATTTTTTTTAAATTTTTGATTATCAGCCAAAAACTACGTGACATAAATCAAAATAAAAATCTATTTTGAGATGTACAAATAAAGCCCTTTCATATGATACCCCACTCAATATAGTAGTCTCACTTTGCAATTTTGATGACCATTTTGACCCCCATTATAAAAAAGGTAAATGAAAAAAAATGTTTTTTTCATTTGCGACGAAGTTGGGTAAGTAAGATCTAAAACTATTCCAAGTTTCGAATCGTCAGTGGTTCCTGAAATATAAAGGTGTGACAGACAGACAGACAGTCAGACCATAAGGGTTCCTTTTTAGGTACCACCGCAGTGCCAGATATTCTGCCGCCAAGCAGCAGTGTGTAAACGTACTGTGTGTGTACTGTGTTCCGGCGTGAAGGGCACTGTAGCTGGTGAAAGTACAATCCCCAGAACTTATAGATTTTTGATCACCTTACTCTCTGAAACTCATAATATTAGTCTGCTTGCGGCCCAGCCAGCCTCAGCGAGGGTTGCATTAGATATGCAAATGTTATTGTGGGACAAACATTATCTTTTAACAGGCGCGGGTGGCGGCGTTGCCTCCCCACGTATAAGCCATTTTATCCCAGATACTTATAGATAATACTTATCATTAACGGTAACCTGCGAGGCTGGGTATCCAATAAGGCTGAGTTTTCCATTTATAGGTATAATGAGTTTCAAACAAAATAATTAACACATTTGGAGTTTTCAAAGGACCTGAATGTAATGAAATAATTTTGTGTCATTACAGTAATCGTAAGTTCAGAGGCACACAACGAGCCATGAAGAGAGCTATGCTCGGAGTTTCTTTGCGTGACAGAGTCCGAAATGTGGAGATTCGCCGAAGAACTAAGGTTACCGACATAGCTCTCAGAATCTGCAAGTTGAAGTGGCAATGGGCAGGCCACATCGCTCGAAGAACCGATAACCGTTGGGGAAGAAAGGTTCTCGAGTGGCGACCACGAACCGGAAGACGCAGCGTAGGCAGGCCTCCCACTAGGTGGACAGACGACATTATGCGCGTCGCAGGTAACCGGTGGATGCAAATAGCCAATTGTCGTTCATTGTGGCGTTCTAAGGGGGAGGCCTATGACCAGCAGTGGACGTCTTCCGGCTGATGATGATGATGACAGTAATCGCGGCCCATGGGGTGTCTGGGTAAGAACAGTACCCTTCCTTCTCCCGTTGGGTGTCCGTAAGAGGTGACTAAGGGAAAACAAGACGGGCAGCAGCGTCCTTCTATTGTATTACCTACCACCTATACTATACAGCGATCCCCAAGACGCCTGTCAAGCGTGGGGATTATGGCAACCCTTCCCCTCTAAGGGGGAGGAAGTTGTTGAGCAGTGGAAGTCTTTCAGCAGCATGTGAAATAGAACAAACCGCATAATTTCGTTTATAAAAGTATTTCGATAATTTTAAAATAACTTTTATACTTAGTTACTTAGAAAAGTAGTTTTATATTCCTGGTAATATTTTCATGAACATTTACCTTATGCCACTAATTATTTCTATTTTAATTAAGTATTTCTTATTTTTTTTTCCTCATAAGTAAGTACTTCAGAGATAAGGTGAGGCGGTATATTTTCGACATTTTTAATTATAAAAGTCATAATCTACGCGTCATAACATAAAATAAAAATATTTTCAGAAAGGAACAGTCAGGCTGCAAAACAGAGATACTTACTCCGGTATGAAGGACGTACAGTATTACTGCACTCACTTCACGGGCGCGCGTCGCTTACCATCAGGCAAACTGCAGGCTTATCAGCTAATAAAAACTCAAGGCTGCTACTGATAATTCCGACGGAAAGTAACACTACCTTGGGAATCTAACCCGGGACCTCACTATCATTGCAATCGCACTTGTGACGACCGACCGACAAATGGTCAGCGATGTTTTAGGCAAAATATTGGGATATTGTTTTAAATAAAATATCCGTTGACATTTTATATTTTTATTATTTTTTTGTACTTAAATACTACAAGTTCAACTTAAAATACGCTTACAATTAACAGTAACTCAATGGATACAAGTCATTATATTTTTAAATGAAAGATCAACTGAGATTCAATTAAGAAATTCTCAAGTAAATAAACATTCTGTAATTTAAGCAAATAATTAATAATCATTTAGTGCGAACGTAAACAGAACACATACAGCACAATAATTATCTATTAACCATCTCAGACCTAAATAATAACAATGTTAAACATACAAATGGAATGGACAATTAATTATAACAACATTAATATTACAATGTGCGATATCTCGCGCCCTAAAACATCTATGTTTCACAATTAGATTTCAATTACATTAATAATAAATATTTAAATGCTTGCATCATTGGCTTCTTCGCAAAATCGTACCTTTCACAAAACGTCCCTAGCACAAAATGTTCCTTTTGCACAATGTCACTCTCGCAAAATGTCCCTTTCGCTTAAAGTCCGAAAGGGAGCGAAAGGGAACATTTTGCTAAAGGGGGCATTTTGTGAAAGGGACCTTTTGCGACGAATATCATGGCACTATTTGAATAAAACAATACTGATACTTATGTACCTAGTATTTCTAAACAAACTAACAGGAAATTATTTAAAAATAGACTTAATTTATTAAACACAGATATTCTCAAGATACACAGAATCATAGAAACATCGAGTGTGCTATCGTGTGATTATTTCTAAAATTTGAATAAATTTAAACACTTAAGAATGTTATTCGGAATATAATAATATGTGGATATACGACTCTGCCCACCCCATTCGGCCCATCATAAAGACATCTTTCTATAAATTAAGTATAAATTAGTAAAAAAAAATTAAAATAATATTCGAATTCAATTGAGACTGTAGCGTAGTGTGTGTTTGCAAAATGTGCGGCAGTGACGCGTTCAGAGCCTCATAATATGAGATCACATACATTTTACACTCACACGCTTAAACAAGTTCTAGTTTAAGAATATTTTATACAAATCTAACACTGAATTGAATAGAAAAATAAGCACAATTAAAACTTGCTAATAGTACAGAAAAAAGCGAGGAAAAGATATTTTTTTAACTATAAATCTATACCCTGTTCGTCTTTAGAATATCAAAATCGTAGCAATAAATGTATGAACATAGGGTACCAGTCAACCACCCTGTGTTCAGACAATTGGTAATCAACATTTTGTATTCTGCCCTACCAATTGTCTCTAGCTAGCCACCGGTTAGCAATCACTCCAGTACTCATACATTTATTGCTACGATTTTGATCTTATGAAGAAAAACAGGGTATACATTTATGTTTGGTTTACGAAATCAATTAAAATCATATCAATCTTGGTAACCCGCACGCACCTCATCAGTCGTAGATCCATCCCATCCAATGATATATTAGTAAAATATCATTGATCCCATCGATATAATATACAAGCTAGATAAACATTCACTAACAAAATAACAACTAAAATCTGGTCACGGAGGTCGCGCACTCATCTGTGCTGGTGGCGGAAACGTGAAGTAACGGTTTTATTATGATAGCGACGTGTAGTTTGACAGTTTTATATAGACAGTAGCGATACTCCTATCGGCAAAAATAATTTTATAGCTTGAAAAGAAATAGCGACACAAAAGCGCTATTTCTGTGTGCCACTTTTCGGATAAGAGCTGGTTCCCACTCGTCGGGTGCTGGATCCATTTATTAATCGAATGTCGGCGCGTTTTTTCACACTACGGTTAATAATCGGTTGCCGGCCACGCTCGAAGCTGGTGCCAATTTGTAGCACTCTACGCGAGATGATTGGGCACGATGGACGTCTACGAAGTTCTTTTTGTGATGTCGGTATTATTATTTAAGAAGAAAACAAAGAAAGAGAGCCAAGGAAAGAAAATATTGGGTGGACCCAATCCTGAGGAAAAGATTTAGATTGGAAACATTTCAGAATGTAATAACAGAATTGAGAAGTGACAAAATTAAGGTTTTCAATTATTTTAGGATGTCAATGTATACATTTATTAGTAATCGGCCCCGACGCCCGACAAATGTGACAAATGTGAACAGCGTCTAACACCTAATCTAGTTTAAATATGATATCGATGATCCACCCGCCACCCGGTGTATTGTGAGTCAGTTAGCGGCGCGCGGCCCGCTCGTGCGCTTGCAGCGCGCGCATGTTGGTGATGTGTATCTGCTGCACGCGCCGCCCCGCGAACTGCACGTACTCCGCCGGCGCGGGCTCGGACACCGAGCGCTTGCGGACTGAACACACAAACAACATTCACCTTGTGTACTGTATAGTGTATACCGCGTTTTTCTTTTCAAAATCAAAAGACCTAAATATTGGTAGTGTTCAATTATGTTAAGTATATTCAACCGATTGTCTTTGTTTCGTATTCAAACATTTGCAACACATGATTTTGATTTTGTAAAGAAAAACAGGGTAGATATACATATATATAATTATATATACTGCAACAACACAAATACTGAAAAGAACGGCCATATACCTAAAACTTTAGGTTATTATTAACTCCATATTTTCGATTTTTTTAGTCCATATTATCTACACTAATATTATAAAGAGGAAAACTTTGTTTGTTTGGTTGTAATGAATATGCTCAAAAACTACTGGACCGTTTTTAAAAATTCTTTCACCATTCGAAAGCTAAATTATCTACGAGTAACATAGGCTAAATTTTATTTTGAAAAAAATAGGGTTCCGTAAGATATTTGGGTTTTTTCGGACACAAGGTGTAAAAAATCAACCAGAAAAGTTACTTCTTTTGCGTACGCTGCCTAAACTATAAAAGATAGAACCATAAAATGTTCTAATTAATTGTAGATCTTATAAATATCTACAAAAAAGTCCGCGGCACACGCGCGTATCTATGTCGAGTGAGGCCCAACAACCATTTTTTTATTTAAAAATCTTGAATTTTGTTTGGACTACATTTAAACGCATTTATTTTACTCATGCTATTAATCCTTATCAAAATAAATTATTTCATCATTAAGTACAGTTTATGTAGATAATATTTGGACTTTGAATGATTAAAATTGGACATTTGGTTTTGAAGTTATGGCGAAATTAAAATATTACTGCTTATAAATTAAAAGATTTCTGCTGCACGGCCCGTTGCGAAGTGAGCGTCACCAAGGCGGGGGTGCGCATGCGGGAGGGGAGTTTAGATCTATGAGTATGGTACCCGCGCGGCTCAAACGCGAGGTCGGAATTCTAATAATTGTCGTGCGATTTTTTTTATATTTCTTTCTTAAAACTACACCTACGCAAAAGTTCTTCTCAAAGCTAAACAACAGTTCTTCTCAGAGCTAATCAACAGTTCTTTTCAGGGCTAACCAACAGATTTTTTCAGGGGTAACCAACAGTTCTTTTCAGGGCTAACCAACAGTTCTTTTCAGGGCTAAACAACAGTTCTTTTCAGGGCTAAACAACAGTTCTTTTCAGAGCTAGAATATTACACGCTATTAGCATTTTCTTAAACATTTGAAAATGCCTAAGAGAGCCAGGTCTCAACTTTCTAAACATAGTTCTCAAGCACGGGCAGCAAGAATACGTCGTATGGGAGAATCTTCACCTGAACGTTCACAACGCCTTGCTGAACAAAATCAGAGAAACTCTCAGGTACGCGCACGAGAGTCGAGTGTCGAACGTTCGCAACGCCTTGCACAACAAAATCTGAGAACCTCTGAGTTACGTGCACGAGAGTCTGGTGTACCGATATGTATGAAATTTTGCGGGTAGATCTGAGAATAGGTTATAAAGTATATTTTATGCCGCTGATATGATTGACGAGGATATATAGAACGAGAGGAGGGTGCAAGAGAGGGAGAGGGGAGGGTGATGGAGTGAGTGATCGGAGGAGTTAGGTGGTGCACGGAGGGGGGGGGGGGAGAGTGAGAGGGAGCAAGTTGGGAGAAAAGAGAGAAGGGAGAGGGTTCAGAGAGGACAACGGGGAGAGGAAGAGGGGAAGTGTGACGGGGACCGAAGCGGGAGGGGAGAGAAATAGCATAGAATTAGATTTTTATTATAAGAGAGAGAGATGGAGAGAGATAAATCAAGGAAGTAGGGAGAAAAGGGGAGCAAAATGTAATTATAGCGCGGGTGGAGCTGCGCGGGTCAGCTAGTGTGTACATATTTTGGAATTTTAAATACATATAAATCAGGTCCGTATACAATAATCATGTATAAAAAGCAAACAATTCAACTGAAAATGAAATGGACTCGCATTTCATTCACATGTACTAGCGATAGGTATATTACTTATACTAGATTTACTAGGACATTTAGGAGTAGGTATAGCTCCTATGTGTAAGGAACCATCCAGAATCACCGCAGTGCTGTTCCGGTGTGAGGGCCACTGTAGTTGATGAAATTTCCGGTCACAAGGGACTTAATAGCTTGAAAATGTGTTAGGTGACACGCTGCGCAGTGCAATGTGCAATGCAGCTATCTATAAACAGGCGAACGCCTTGCTGGTCTCGTCGCCAGGCTTAATAAAACAAACATCGTATACACGGCTACACGTTAAGTTCGACACCCTAACGATAACTACGCTACATAAAACACAGAATGGGCATGATGACTGGGTAAATAATAATAATTCTCATCAGTCCGTGAGTTAGATTTTTTATTTAACAAATCAATAGAAATTGTAAAAGATATAGAGCGTCAAAGTTCGGGAGTGGGACCTCGTGACGTCACTCCTCAGTAAAAATTGTATACAGGCGTGACGTCACGCCAAATGTCAACGCACTATATCTTCGTAATTTTTTGTTTATTTGACAAAAGAAAATATACGTGTCCAATATTTTTTGATAATCTAAATAAAAGACGACAGGCCCGTTGGTCTAGTGGTTAGACACCCTGGCTGCTACCCGATGGGTCGTGGGTTCGATTCCCACCAAGTTTCTGAGAGTTATTTATCTATTTATTTACAAAATAAATGTGTATATATAAGTATCAGTTTTCTGGGTTCCATAGTACAGACTGCCTAGTTTGGGATCGGATGACCGTGTGTCCTAGATTATTATAATATTATTACGGCGGGGGCAGGCCGCATGCCGCACGCGCCGTATAGGACGAAATAATAACAACATATCGCACCCTCTCGCACGATTCGCAGTGTTCTTGTCGCCATGCGTACACTGTTGGACATACGCCATGCCAATCGCATGGCACCGGCTTAGATCTTCGGCTTTCCATCACTTCTTGCCTAGGTATCACTTTACGTAGGGAGGTATTTCGCGATCTCCACTCCAGAACTACCTACTCTGCTCCATTGATTCTTTGCACAGACATGGCCACTTTGGCTTGCTAATCCAGTGGCATATGTCCAAAATTTTAGTTCTTTCTCTGATCACTTTGTCTTTTATAGTTATGATCCTTCAGAGAAATTCCAATCGCAGTCCTTTCAAAAGTTCCGAGACTTTCAATTTGTGAACCAGCCCTAACGTGAGTATACACGTTTTGCTTATTGGCTTCTTAGTTGTGCAGCTGATAGACGTCCACTACTGAACAAAGACCTCCCCCTGTGAAATGAGGGGTTACCATAATCTCCATGCTTGGCGGCTTGGGCAGTATAGGTGGAATATAAATCCAAAAGAAAGACGCTGCTGCCCGTCTTCCTGTTCTCGCTTAGTCGCTTCTTACTACACCCAACGAGAGGAGATGGGGGATGCAATTCTAACCCGGCACCCCACGGGTAGACCATGTTTATTGAACATGAGCTTCGTTTTATTTAAGTTCATATCGACCGATGCGTACAGAAAACTCAGCTAGACTGATATTTTTCTGCCACGATGATGATGTAAGATGTCTCGGCTGTGAGATGCACCAGCGGTCGATGTTTATTCGACACCTTATCCAGTTCAGCGTCTAAAACATCTCCCAAAACATAGCCCTCCTATTCCATCCGATTGCCTCAGAAGGGGCAATTGGACTAAAATATACTGTGATATATAGGATGTATAGCCTATGGGATGTATAGCCTATTAAATTGGGAACGCTGCAGGCATCTCAGAACCAGCAGGTCTCAGTGTTAAATACCTTGTCGTAGTCCATATATGCTAAGCACTGTGCTAATTATGGTCTTCAGTTTTCTGTATGGTCTGCCGCATTGTAGTTACTTACGCTTATTCAAAATTCAATTTTTTTATTTCAAATAGGTTTAACGCTAGCACTTTTGAACGGTAAATTTTTTAAAAGCTCGCAACGCGGGTCACAACACGGCCTCAACTGAGAAGATCCGGCAAGAAACTCAGCGGACTGGTCATTTTTTCACATTTTTTTTTAAAACAAAGTTTGTCGTTTTACAGCACCAGCACCAGCGACAGTGTGTCCTGCCGAAAAAATACAACAAACTAAAATGCCAAAGGGATAGTAGTCCTATTTATTATGACCTATGGATTACCATAGATCATAAGCGTAACTACAATGCGAAAGGGCCGGGTGCCAGAAAGGAATTATCGTTTCTGGCCCCCGGCCCTTTCGGGAGATTGTAATTTATCGTGCCTTTGCGTGAACGTGGCTCTAGGATGTTCACTGTCGAGATCATGGTGAGCTGCATGCTCAACGTATAGCTAGCTAGCAGCTTATAACTTTCGAGAGAATCTCTGGTTTAGAAATGACAACATCCGTTGGTTGTGATCATCTTCGTAGGTAGCTTCTCTCCAATGACATTTTTATTATACTGCCAAGGTGGCAAGCAAGCATGCGGTCCGCTTGATGGCAAGCAGTCTCAGCAGCCTATGGACGCTAGCAACACCAGAAGAATTACTAGCGCGTTGCTGACCCTTAAGACCCTATATTACGTCTTTTGTGTCCGGTAATTTCACCAGCTACACACTGTCGCTTTGCGGTAGAATAGGTTCCTTGCACAAGGAACCTACCACCTAGTAATCTGGATGAACTTTCGTCATGGCTCGATGAAAGAACAAGTGTCGTCGTTTGTTAGCGCCTTAACGTGTTTTTCGAATATTTGGAGTTCTGAGCTGCACCATAGCACCATGTCCACTTGCTTTGAGGCTGCTTCTTAACAAGAATTCATTATGAAAAGTCCCTCTTTCTCGTGCAAGTTGACACAGAAACTTATAGTTTATGATTTAGCCGTCAACGCTCGATTAAAGAATTCTGTCTGTAACTTAACTCTGTCATTGCAGATTCAGTGAAGGTGAAAATGAGCCAATGCTACACATATTGTGCAGCTCCTGCAAATATATTGCTATGCTCCCGAGGTAAGAACCCTCTTACCGGGTAAGCAATAGCAACCACCCATTTCGTCATGTTAGGTTTGGGACTAATCCCACCACTCATTCCCACCACTGTTACTCCTGTAAGCCAGGATCACGTTGGGTGTCAAAAAGACGGACTGCAGTATCTTCCTATTGGATTACCTACTACCTGCGATCCCCAAGACGCCTGTCAAGCGTGGGGATGGCAACTCCTAACTTCTAAGGGGGAGACCTTTTCAGCAGTAACGTCTTTCGGCTGCTGATGATGATGCTCTTGCAATACGTAGGTTTAATCATTTGGGAGTGGCCTATCCTACACCAGATGATTGTACCATAGCAAAGACTTCGACAAGTCAGCAACAAAGTAAGGGCTAGAGCATGCACAATAGATCCAACTGGGTCGAAGTGCGTCGGCCCAAACTTATAGCCATAAACCAACGCTTCGAGCGAAAGGAAAATACCTATTGGTTTTTTTTTATTAAGGTTGATACTGTGAGTCTAAATCTTAGAATATTTATAAGTAAGTACTATAAAGAGCTTATTTTCAAGTAAGAACCTTAGGCACGAGTAAGAACATCAAAATACATATATATCAGGTACACGACCATAGGTAGGTACTATACCGTCAGCTGTATTTATCGACATTTGCGCTTGTGACAGATCAAACCTATCACTACTTCATCATCATCATCATCAGCCGGAAGACGTCCACTGCTGAACATAGGCCTCCCCCTTAGAACGCCACAATGAACGACAATTGGCTATTTGCATCCACCGGTTGCCTGAGACCTGCGACGCGCACAATGTCGTCTGTCCACCTAGTGGGAGGCCTGCCAACGCTGCGTCTTCCGGTTCGTGGTCGCCACTCGAGAACCTTTCTTCCGTAACGGTTATCGGTTCTTCGAGCGATGTGGCCTGCCCGAGTGTATCATTCCCAACAACTACCGGCACGAGTGCAATATGGACATTAGACATGATCTTCGTCTTGTCCATGTTCATTTTAAGACCCACCTGTTGGGAAACGCTACTGAGGTCGCTGAGCATCGTATTGAGGTCCTCCAGCGACTCTGCCATAATGACTATATCATCGGCAAAACGGAGGTGAGTGATGTATTCGCCATTGATGTTGATGCCGAATCCTTACCAGTCCAAGAGCTTGAAAATGTCCTCCAATGCGTTTGAGAACAGTTTCGGAGAAATAACGTCTCCCTGTCTCACACCTCGCTGCAATGGGATTGGTTTCGTGATCTCGTCCTGTAGTCGGATCGACATGGTGACGTTGCTGTACAAAAACTTCAACACTACGATGTACCTATAGTCAATGCACCGCTGGAGGGACTGCAATACCGCCCAGGTCTCGATTGAATCGAAGGCTTTTTCGTAGTCCACAAACGCTAGACATAATGGCCGATTTACTCCTCGGTCTTCTGTATAATCTGACGGAGCGTATGTATATGGTCTACGGTGCTAAAAAGGCTTTAGCACCGTTCCCGGCTTGTTCGGGAGGCTGGAAGTCATCAAACCTGCGTTCGAGACGGTTCGTAATGACTCTCGAAAACAGCTTGTATACATGGCTCAGGAGTGAGATGGGTCTATAATTCTTCAATAAAGTGTTATCACCTTTTTTGAAGAAAAGAACCACCACACTCCTGTGCCATGCTTGTGGCGAAGTACCCTCGAGTAAGGCGGAGTTAAATAACTTCTGGAGGAATAAAAGTATCAGTTTTCCACCCGCTCTCAGACATTAGTTAATGATGTGAACACAAAACATTTGATGAGTACCTAATACTTATGTTTTTATTTCGAATAAATATATATTCTATTTCACTTCCACTACTAAGACGACACGTAGGAAGTACCTACGTTAAAATCACAGAACACTATTACTCAAGAGGTTAAAATCCATCCAGCCATTTAGGCCGCAGAGCGTCTTAAAGAACCAGACATACTACACAGTCAATAAAAACAATATTAAAGTAAAAAAACTTACAAATATGACTGCGAGTTACTCGTCTTGCTTGTACACATACATTAAGATGATTATAAATATGCCACCTCAAAATATCAAAAAATTAAATGATATTTAGATTCTATGTTTCCAGCTGGCTAACCGATTGTAAATATACTTTAAATCTAAATATTTTAGATTATTTATCGTGTCGAAAACGCGTGAATTTTTAATTTTTCTATACACACTTGGCCAGAACATCAATCACACGTTACCACTTCCATTTTCTACTAAGTAAGTTTTATAATTTGGAAACACAACACATACTGCACCGAAAACAATCGTTATCAATCGTATAATAAAAAAATATAGAATAAAAACCAACAAAAAATGGATGTCATTATGAAATCTTGAAGTTGGAACAAACTAAGTAGGTATTTTATAATTTGTAGTATTTTTCATTCATCGAGCACCCATTCTCGCATCCCGATCCCGATCCCGTTCGATGCATTGGGCCTTAGAGGAAGAAAACAATAGAGGGCTGGACACTTTCTTTCTCATTCACGCAAGAAAAGAATGCGTTTATGTAGGTTACGTGTGATAGAAAGAAACAGTGTATAAGATTTTTTGTCCCTCAGCATGTGTTCGATTTTTCCGCGCCGTGGGTGCGAAACAAATTTGACGTTTGCTCCCACTTTGCTCCGTGACAATTTTATCGTGGTTTTAATATTATATAGATAACTTAAAATTCAATAAAAAACTAACTGTGACATTACTGTGTGTTGTGGAAATCCTATAAGAATCGTGCAGTGCAGTATTATAGGCTGTAAAAGTGACAGTGAACGTAAAATTAGTGGAGTATCGTTTCACAGGTAAACGTGAATTATTATGGCCAATTTAGAGATTACATTTAGAAACTAATACATGTAAACGACTTATTTAGATCTTATTGCTCTAAATTAGTTACTATTTTAGTTGAAAGTTACGTGTAAGATCGATTAATTCTTGTTTTTCATCCATAACCTAAAATTTTCAGTTTATTGATCGCCATTATCAGTGTTGCCAGTGTATAAAAGAGAGACTACCATAAATAAGTGGTAAATTATTATTAAGTGCATCAAACACTCAGAGAAAGTACCAAAGGAGTTAGTATCGCGTCGATTCCCCGAACAAATTTTTCGTGGCACTTTTGCGGGGTGCGGGAGGCGAAGTAAACACACACAGATACACTTTCACGCATACCCACACTATAGTAAACTCGCAACACATTCAAAAATACACGCACACAAATAAAGAATGACCTGACCATATGACCAAAAATTTGGCAGAGGGGGTTAGCGCATCATGCTCTCTCCAGTTGTATCTCCTCTAAGATCATACACGATCCCACATGCTGGGTGCATCGAAGAATTTCCCAGATATCCCGAATTTATTTTTATGATTTCCTGAAAATATGGATATTTGTATACTGTGGATAGCAGCAACAAAAAGTATTAATTAGGTTGCTAAAAGTTATTCCCGAATGCTTGAATATTCAGAAATAACGTAAGCGCTCAAGTAATTCGTCCAAGGCTGCGCAGGACGTATTCATTCGTTATTTATAGGCACAATGGTCATTGTAATTTTTTTTTTTTTTTTTGTATGAGTAGTACTGTTGGCCGCAGATGGCCATTACAGCTTCACCGGACAAGAGGGCGAGCGCTTTGAGCGCTCCAGCCCGGAAAGATAGGTAGCGACTAGCTCAAGGGCACCTCAGGGAGGCACGGCCTCGGCTTGGGCTGCCGCTTAGAGAGTGTGAGTTACCACCGGTTCACAACGCGCCCCCGCTGAGAAGAACCGGCAAGAAACTCAGCGAGGGGATGCATGTCGAGGTCGCATGCGTACGTCCCTTCGGCCTCGCCGGCGAGACCGGTGTCTGTGTGTTGATGATGTGTGTACGACTCGTGACGTCGGTGTTGGTGTAGGTGTTGTGTCATGGTCCAGGAGGACGGACATCGGGTCGGGTGGGTCGAGCAGTACATGCCGCGGACGGCGGCGATGTACGGTAGGTCGACGATCTGAGGGACCTGGCCGCTGCCCAATAGGACATGGGTTCGATTCCGAAGGATTCCGAACAATTGTCTGGGTGTTATTTATCTATTTAAATATGTATTTATACAGTTTACAAGTATTTCAAAGATTCAAAATTTTTATTTCAAATAGGCTTAACGCTAGCACTTTTGAACGGTCAATTTTTTAAAAGCTACCACCGGATCACAACGCGGCCTCAACTGAGAAGATCCGGCAAGAAACTCAGCGGGCTTGTCATTTTTTCACATATTTTTTTTAAACAAAGTTTGTCTTTTTACAATTAAATCAGCACCAGCGACAGTGTGTCCTGCCGTTCAAAATATCAAATAAAAATAAAAAATACGACTAAACTAAAAACTAAAATGCCAAAGGGATAGTAGTCGGACCAGTCCCCCCAAGCAGCACCCGCGCACGAGTTGACTCGAGCAGCAGCCATCACTCCCCTCAACCATATTGGAGGGAAGGGGGTGACCCGCCACACGAAGCCGCCACAAGCAAAGACTTTTCGATGGCGAGCATGACCGATCCAAAATCACAGTGGCTCACGTTTAACATTTACCTTCTGCTGTTAAGCAGTGCCTCGTCAGGCAAGACACAAAGCACTTTAACATATTAAATTTTATCACAAGTCGTCTAAGTTAGATACACACCAAGAATAATTTACACCCTCAAGTGAATTGCCTTCAGAACGTAAATAAAGCAACAATCAATTTTGCTGCTAGACTATAAAAGAAAATAATAAAATAAAAAAAGGACAAAAGGACAGCGGCTGGACCAGTCCCCCCAAGCAGCACCCGCGCACGAGTTGACTTGAGCAGCAGCCATCACTCCCCTCAACCATATTAGAGGGAAGGGGGTGATCCGCCACACAAAGCCGCCACAAGCAGAGACTTTTCGATGGCGAGCATGACCGAACCAAAATCCCAGTAGCCTTGCGACTTGAAATAAAAAACAAAATATATAAAAAATACATAAGACATCATCCAGCAGAACACTTTTCACTTTGACATTTGCTGTATTCAGTCTTAAAATTAGTATTCTAAAATTTGATTTGTAATCATTTATCTGGTTACCTTACTAAAGGATCTGCGTAGATTGAGATCAGGTGGTCATTGGTCAAGCGTAGATTGTCCCAAGATTAGTACTATAGATTTGTATATTGGAGAAATTTACTAAAACTTACCCGGTAAATGGCCATAGTATGTATTATATTAAGTTATAAGAAAGCCAATTTTTGACTACCTCTCTGGGAAATAGCATATTATTGTTTTTATCTCTTAACTTTTTTGTATGAGGCTAATAAATATCTACAGCTCTTAGCCACTTTAATCACCACGTGATATCACCCAGGTGAACAATGTGGAATAGACCTTAGCTACAGCATATATGATATTAAGTGTACATTCACTTTGTAGCCTCCGTCGTGGGTTCGAATCCTGCGAAGGGCAACAAATTTGAGTAGTTGTTCCTTACTGGCTAGGACAATGCAGGCCGATGACCTGATTGTCTGTAAAGTAAGATGATCCATGTGTCGAGATTTGCGATAGGACGTATGCCCGACTCCTGTCCGTCAAATTAAAACGCCGAGCTTTGGTAATAAACACTTATAATCAAATTGAGAGAGAACAACTTATAATACAGTGGAGTAATCGTAATAATTAAAACATGTCTCTGCCATAGACACTAGCGCGCTGTCATCTTTTTGACAGCCCCTTTGGCGTTCCGAAACCGTGATCCGAGATACGCCACACATGCGTCGGATGGGCATGTAAAAAGTCGGTCCTGCGCTTAACTTCTCCCCAGTCGTGTCGGTCTTCCGTCCCATCGGATTATGAGAGGTACCTGTTATATAAAGGAAGAGAGAGTGCACTTGTGTCTACGCAAGCACTTGTGCACTATAATATCTCCTGCGTACATGGCTGATCTTGTGAAAGATTGGCCGCTGTGGTCGTTTCGGCTAGGAGGACATTATTATAACAATCACTTTCGTACTTTTTGCAGACTGTCATAGATTAAGACGATATAATGTAAGAAAAGTAAATGTTGTGTCAGAAAAGTGGTTTTTGGTTAGGAAAGAAAATATTATTTACAACAACCTCCGTATTTGCTTTACACAAAGGGTAAAATTTCCCTTACGTGGCAACTCAAAATTTAGTATGTACTTATTTTTCTGTCCTTATCGGCGGCACGCTTGGTATATGTCTGTATTATATTCTGTCTACGCATTGGGCTAAGATTGAGCTGCTATTGGTCAACATTTCTTTAGTCCTTCCTCCAAGGTCGTAATTGCTGCCGAGAGCACCCGAGCAGACCCGAGCACACCCGAGAGGCACTGTCTATTTTTGCATGGTGTGCGTGACATTTATACTGTTGGAATCGTCGGCGTGCCTACTGGGGTGTGTAAGTTTGTTAGAAAAAAATCTGTGAATGTGTGGGAATTAAGAGTTCGGATCTTAAAATCTTAAAATTTTGATTAGCGGACCTCGCGGTTTGGCGCGCGGGAAATTTAAATCTCCGCGTACCTAGGAACTAGGAATAGTTTAATGCCCGTTTTTCGCGAGCTTTTGCTTATTTATAATGATGAAATAATTCAAAACAAAATGTTATTGAGCAGATAAATTATTTTTGTTATCATGTATTGTTCCGGAAATCACAGGGTAGGCAAACACTTTTTGCCTATATGGACTGCACGCCACTATTCATAATAAATAATTATTATTATTTATTTATTTTTATATCCCACGTAACTTGCTCAATTCTTCCTCCAGCTCGATAATCTTCTCGTCAGTCCTAAGCGTGCGGACATTATGTGTTGCCAGGGCCAAAGTTCGGTGGGGGTGGTAGCGGGGCATCTGCCGGAGATTCTTCGCACCCCCTGCTCGACCGTTACCCCGCCCGCTACCAAGGCGGGGAATAGAGGAGCTGCCGGGGACTGGGGGCCGTAAATAATCATTGTCAGTCATTGGGGGGGGGAGGGGAGGTGCCATAATCCCCACGCTTGGCAGGCGTCTTGGGGATCGCAGTTTCGAAGAGATGGATATGTTATACTGAAGACGCTGCTGCCCGTCTTCTGGCTTTCCCTCAATCGCCTCTTACGAAACCCACGGGAAGAGAGGGGAGGATGCAAATTCTTAGCCGGCATCCCACGGGGGACTACTTAATACTTACAAATCAATTTGTATCAATATAACTCAATATAACTTTATATTTCTTTAACCCTTCCTCCAAGCTATATGTATAGTTCACCTGCCTATGATTTATTTAAGGGGGCCATAGATAAACGCGTACTCTATTCGTAATATATAAAATCTACGGTCTAGAAAAAAGAAGTCACCAACAAGAATATAACGGTGATGGAAGCGTGACTCACTGGGCGTCCCGTTCTCCTTGTGCAGCCGGTAGGTGGGCCTGTCGGCGCAGCGGTCGGCCAGCCCGCGCGCGAGCTGCACGGCGTCCCTGATGGCGGGCAGCGCGGCCACCAGCGAGCTGCGCACGAGCCCCACGTCGAACTCCTCGCCCGCCTGCAGCCCCACCACGAACACCTCGGGCCGCATCACCACCTCCGGGTCCAAGTCCATCAGGAAGCAGCGCTCCGAGTCCACGATGCCTGCCATCGACCGCGCGCCTCACATGTAGCGAACACGATAGAATATGCCTCTATACAGCCCCGTGGGGTGTCCGGATGAATTCAAATTCAAAATCATTTATTTCAAATAGGCTTAAGCTAGCATTAGTGAACGGTCAGTTTTTTTTTAAAAAAACGCTACCACCGCATCACAACGCGGCCTCCACTGAGAAGATCCGGCAAGAAACTCAGCGGGCTTGACATTTTTTTCACTTTTCTTTTTAAACAGTGTTTGTCTTGTTACAATTAGGTCAGCATCAGCGACAGTGTGTCCCGCCGTTCAAAAGATCAATTAGAAGAGAGAATAAAAATACGACGAAAGTACAACAATCTTAGGTGGCCAAAAGGATAGTAGTCGGACCAATCCCTCGCGCGCAGCACCCGCGCACCAGTTACCTGCTCGCAAAAGCCATCACTCCCCTCAACCATATTGGAGGGAAGGGGGGGGGGGACCCGCCACACGAAGCCGCCACAAGCAAAGACTTTTCGAGATCTATTCCCGTTTGGTGTCGTACGAGTCGACTGAGTCGATACGAGAAGATGGACAGTCCTTCTACTGGTTAACCCACCATACAGTGGCGTGCACAGAGGGTAGACAAAAAAAAATTATTCGGCTCGTTTAACTTATTCTAAGTAAGTATATAAAGTGTACCGTTTTAAATATCCTTAAGTAAGTAGATAGCATAGACATATTAATTTGCATAAAAAACTTTAATAAGATTATTCAGCGAGTTCATACAGACAAAAGTACTTTGTCTACCCTAGGATTCATTTAAGCAATATTATTTTTTTATATCTTGCTACTGACATGAATTAACGTAACTTTTTAAAATGTAAGTAGATAATATCTGTAATAAATATTAATTAATTTAAGGATATTTGTGGTAACTAGCAAATATTTTGGGTTTATTTGGGGTTGGGTAGCAATTTTGGGTTTGCTGGAATCTCTTCCACTCTCCACACACTTCACTTCTCTTTTCTTCTTCTCTTCTTGTGAGTTCTCACTCACATGTTGAGTTAAGCTCGCCCTTTATGTTACTTTTTTTTATGTTAATATTTCTATTGTATTTCTTTTTTTTTGTGTACATAATAAAGAATAATAATAATAATAATATTTTTCCTGTTTACTGAGCACGCCACTACCATGCTGCGACACAGTTTTTTAACTAATGCAGACATTATCGTACACAATTTAAATGTATACGTAATTTTTTGTTCCAAATACAGATCTATACTGTGATGCCAAAGAAGCGTTTTAAAGAAAAAGCATTTGTTCAGCGGCGGATGTCTTTCGGCTCATAATGATGAAGCAAATATTTGAATAGTTAAATTTTTTCCAAAGCTTCCGCCGGATCACAATGCGCTATGAACTAAACTCTGACGCAGCAGAATACCAGCGTCACAGGGTATGCAATTGTGTTTGCCCCCTGACATAATGCTGAGCTCGCGACCTTTTAGCCACGACTATTAATATATTGTAAAATTGTTAGTAACTAACTGCCGAACCTACAAACGTCAATTAAAGTTAATGGTGATTAATCCATTTTTTGATATCGGATTATGTCGACACTCGAAGCCAATTAATACTTAATACGCTGATAGTGAGTAGCGATAACAATTATCTCGTATTCAATAATCAAAATTACTCATAAATGGCTCCGACAATCGAAATAAATAGATTTTAAAAAGAGACTTAATTAGAATTAAAGTTAATTTTTCTCTTCCTATATTTAACCTTCTTTCCTTTTATTTTTGTTATCGCGGGGAAACTTTCATAAGGTCCCCGGGACCTGTGGAGGTCAATTAGGTTATGTGGGATTCTTATCCACGAAATCCCAACGCGGCTGTCGCATCCGCACATGAGAGGACCTGGACTCTACGCTTGGATCTGCACCAAGTATCCCTCATTGCCTTGAGCCCGCCGCCGAGAGGCTGATTATAGCCTCCGGGAATCTGTCACGGTGCTCACGGGGACGGCCGGGGGTACCAGCCACGCCGCCGTCCTCAGAGTCACCGCCATACTCTATGGGCTTCTAGTGGCCTGGCCTCTACCATAGAATAAGTCAGCCATATATTAATCTCACCAGTGACATTAGACTCGAAGTCGTGCAGGAAGCTGACGGCGTGCCCGTTGTTGTAGACCGCGATGCGCTCCAACGAGTCGTCCACGTTGATGTCGAGCATCTCGCGCAGGCTCGCAGACAGGTCACCATCTTCGTCCACGTTCACCAACTACAACACATTCATACACTGTTACGTACGAACAAAAATTGGTTATCCATGAAGTGTGCGTGTCAATGTGCGATCAATCAGAGGACTGCGGCGAAGTTGCGACCGCCGTCCCCGTGAGCACCGTGTCAGATTGCAGACAAGTTTATATTATTTTTAAGTCTCGATGACACGTTGCCGTTATGTATGTACGTATGGCGCAGAGGAAAACCGCTTGCTTTGCAAACCGGAGGTCGCAGGTTCGTATCCCGCAGGAAGCAACAACTTTATGCAGGCCGATCACTTGATTGTCCGGAAAGTAAGATGATGCATCGGATGCGCATATATAAAGTACTGCGCCTAATATCTCTCCGGTCGTGTCGGTCTTCGCAAGCACTTCTGCACTATAACATCTCCCGCGTAGATGGCTGATCTTGCGAAAAGACTGGCCGCTGTGGTCGTATCGGCCAGGAGGACATTATTATTGCCTACGGTTAACTTCGTTAAGGATAATTGACGCGTAAAACATACCTAATGTTAGTTAGTTATTTATAGATTAGTATATTTACCTGCATATCACTGTCTGCATTCGGGATGACGTCAGCGTGCAGCGCCATCTTGCGCGACTCCAACATCTGCATGTCCTGAAATACACACAAACACCGATACACCTAATTATAATGACTATGGTGGGCGGTCATTTACCCGCGACAAAGGTGTTCAATAGAATAGAATAGAATAGAATAGAATACTCTTTATTTGCACACCAAAGTAAAACATACAGAAAAACTTACAAAAATAACTTAAATTAGGTACAAATGGCGGTCTTATCGCTAATAGCGACAATATATGTCAACTATTAATTCGGCATTATCAGCTAGACAGACGACCAGTCGCGGGTAGGTATGTACCTACAGCGTAGGTATGTACCTACATCGTAGGTAGTACCTAGATGATTTCAATTCTATGGAATAGAGCCATTTCACAAATGGAAAAATTTTAAACTTTAGAATGTGGCACAACTCTAGATTATTTTTTAACCGACTTCATTATTAACCGACTTCAAAAAAGGAGGTTCTGTATTCGACGCGTATGTATGTAATATTAATAAAAATGCGTAATATTCATATATGTTAGTCTATGTGGGCTTCTAAACGAATTTACCAAATTTCACGAGTGTATGTATGTAGGTTTGTCCGCGGATTTCTCAGAAACTACAAGTCCGATTTCGAAAATTCTTATATATTTAGTTATATAATAGTTAGAGTATCTTTCAACTTAGGGTAGAGTACAAATTTCATCAAAATCGGTCCAGTAGTTTAAGAGATATAAACTTTTTATGTTTTCAGTTAAGTTACTGTAATGTAGACGTTCGAGTTGCGTGATAGTGCTGATACCTATCTTGCCGGTCCTCACCCGAGATATTAGTTATTATGTCATATGAGCCCGACAATTTCGTTAGCTGCAGTATTCTTGATACAAACTGCTGTTTGACGGCAGAATAGTTGACACCGAGGCGGAACCTTATTTTTTTTCGCGGAGTAACCTACAAAATGTCCCCGGGAGCTGTGGGGCTCGAACGGGGTATGTGGGATTCTTACCCACTAAAACCCCCGCGGCTGTCGCATCAGCACATGATAGGTGACCCCCGGGCTCTCTGGGATCTGTATGAGGAGCCCCTCAGTGCCTTTGACCTTTGAGCCCGCCGCTGGGGGACGCATTATAGCCTGACAGATGTCAAATGTGATCTATTAAATTGTCCGCACGACAGCAGTCGTTAAGCCAAGGCAGAGGCCTAAGAGCAGCTTGACAACTCTGCTGACATCAGACAGGAAAAAAACCTGCCACCATCGATATAATACATATCGCTGCCTGCCACACAATACATAATGATTTAATTGTGTGTCTACCTCGGAATCGTAAGGTAGCCTACTACCTAGATACTGTCACCCAATCGAGGCAATCTCAGCAACGGCTAACCAAAACAAAGAGGAAATAAGATCGTTTTTCCGGTGTCAATTCGTAATAACAATAATAATAGCATGCCCGGCCTGGCTATCGATTTACACAATCCAATGTCATTGACACTCGTCTTTAGATAGTCCCTTGTCAATGGAACGTCTAGGTAAGTACCACCTCAGTGTTTTATATTCCACCGCCAAGCAGAAATTAGGAAACACCTGGTGAAATGACCTGGGGGTCTTGTACCCGTACAAGCAGGTACTAAACCCCCTAGTCAATAGACCTAATAACTATTGTCTCGGGTGAGGTATACCAGCCCTTGTTTTTGTCCCACTGTTGGGCACGGGCCTCGTCTAAAGATGAAAGGGTTTAGGCCATAGTCCACCACGCTGGCCAAGTGCGGGTTGGTGGACTTCACACGTCATTCGAAAGCTAGTTAGGCTTTCTCAGAAATGGGGGATTCCTCACGATGTTTTCTTTCACCGAAAGCAAGTAACAATCTCACAATGACGGTTCGCACATGATTAAAGAAATTAGAGGTGCGAGCCGGGGTTCGAACCTGCGCCTTGTTTCCAAGGCAAGCGCTCACCCACTGAGCTGTTACTGCTTACTGCTATCTCGGATGACGAGCGGCAGTAAATTGCCGCTGTCTTACCAATTGCTCGTTTCGTCAGTAGTATAAGAAAAACATGTCTTATGTATGTACGCATAATGATTTACAATATGTAGGTATCTAGGTAGGCATGATTCCGTCTGACACACGCACTTGACTCCGACCTCGGCCGGAGCTCCCTCTAATTGGATGTGATGTGAGGCCGGGGATACCCGTTTAGATAAATAAACTATCGTTTTATAGCATACCAGACGAGCTCCTTGCTGGATACGACGTAAATTCGTTACTAGCCGAATCAAAACGTGATCGGAACGGACCATTCATGAACATTCTTATAACACAGACGGTTTGATTACAGAAGCGTTATTTTTAGCATATTAGTAATTAGCCAGTTTCCGAGATTTTTAAAGGTGTTTTATCTATTCAATAGAGATGTTATCAAATCAGTTTTGCATGGTTAAACTACATACTCTTGTTTGTGTGGACATGAATATACTAGGGCTATGTGTTTGTGTGGACATGAATATACTAGGGCTATGTGTTTGTGTGGATATGAATATACTAGGGCTATGTGTTTGTGTGGATATGAATATACTAGGGCTATGTGTTTGTGTGGACATGAATATACTAGGGCTATGTGTTTGTGTGGATATGAATATACTAGGGCTATGTGTTTGTGTGGATATGAATATACTAGGGCTATGTGTTTGTGTGGACATGAATATACTAGGGCTATGTGTTTGTGTGGATATGAATATACTAGGGCTATGTGTTTGTGTGGATATGAATATACTAGGGCTATGTGTTTGTGTGGATATGAATATACTAGGGCTATGTGTTTGTGTGGATATGAATATACTAGGGCTATGTGTTTGTGTGGATATGAATATACTAGGGCTATGTGTTTGTGTGGATATGAATATACTAGGGCTATGTGTTTGTGTGGATATGAATATACTAGGGCTATGTGTTTGTGTGGACATGAATATACTAGGGCTATGTGTTTGTGTGAACATGAATATACTAGGGCTATGTGTTTGTGTGGATATGAATATACTAGGGCTATGTGTTTGTGTGGATATGAATATACTAGGGCTATGTGTTTGTGTGGACATGAATATACTAGGGCTATGTGTTTGTGTGGATATGAATATACTAGGGCTATGTGTTTGTGTGGATATGAATATACTAGGGCTATGTGTTTGTGTGGATATGAATATACTAGGGCTATGTGTTTGTGTGGATATGAATATACTAGGGCTATGTGTTTGTGTGGATATGAATATACTAGGGCTATGTGTTTGTGTGGATATGAATATACTAGGGCTATGTGTTTGTGTGGACATGAATATACTAGGGCTATGTGTTTGTGTGGACATGAATATACTAGGGCTATGTGTTTGTGTGGATATGAATATACTAGGGCTATGTGTTTGTGTGGATATGAATATACTAGGGCTATGTGTTTGTGTGGACATGAATATACTAGGGCTATGTGTTTGTGTGGATATGAATATACTAGGGCTATGTGTTTGTGTGGACATGAATATACTAGGTCTATGTGTTTGTGTGGACATGAATATACTAGGGCTATGTGTTTGTGTGGATATGAATATACTAGGGCTATGTGTTTGTGTGGATATGAATATACTAGGGCTATGTGTTTGTGTGGACATGAATATACTAGGGCTATGTGTTTCATCATCATCAGCAGTCGAAAGACGTCCACAGCTGAACAAAGGCCTTAGAAGAGAGGGTAGCCATAATCCCCACGCTTGGCAGACGGCTTCGCAGGATCGCAGTATAGGTGGTAGGTAATTCAACAGAAATACGCTGCTGGCCGTCTTCTTGTTTTCCCTTAGTCCCCTCAACGGGAGGAGATGGGGGGGATGCTATTCTTACCCGGACACCCCACGGGCTATATGTACTATGCTACTATGTGTTTATTCATGTCGTATTTGAAAGTTTGGTCTATCAGCAATATCTTCTAGGGCTGGCTATGCGCAAAGAACATTTTTGACGCTATTCGAATAAGCGCACTTATGCATGAGTTACTTTAGCTAGTTTTTTCAATTCTTTTATTATTTTCTATCTATTTCCGGACACACACACAACCCTTTTTACGCCAGCACCAGTTCAATCTTATAAAAGGAGTAACTAAGTATGAAAAAATTACAGGAGGCAAAATTTCATTTGGACATACTAGGTACTGAATAAAGGTAAGCCAAATTAGGCCCAGCTGTAAGGCATAAATGGTTAATAATAATAATATTCTGGGACAACCCACACACGGTCATCTGATCCCAAACTAGGCAGAGCCTGTACTATGAAAATCAGACAACTGATACTAATACTTTAAAGTTTTTTTTTGCAATGAATAGGTAGGTACTCAGATAAATAACACCCAGACACTTGGTGGGAATCGAATCCACGACCTATCGGCTAGCGGCCAGGGTATCAAACCGCCATAACATACCTTAATAATGACCATAACATACCTTAGATAAGGGTATCGAGCAGTATCCCTGGTAGCGGCGGTGTCGTGCGCGCGCGCCGATCTGGTCGTAGACCTGGAGGGCCGTGAACACGCCCAGCAGGGACAGCAGGAAGATGCCCGAGAACATGCAGAACAGCACGCCCGTCGTGTACCGACGCTGGCGAGCCGAGGCGCACGGCGCAGCGGCCGACCGCGGCGGCTGCACGTCGATCGCCAATGTAGTGTGCCCTATAGGGACCTATGAATCGACACATTATTATCAATTTACGCGAATATTACACATGGAAATGTAACAAATTTCAATTTGTGAGGCTTTTGAAAAAATATAAAACATCCAAATTTCAATAGAGACGGTGGCTGGGTGCTACCACCAGCTTAGGATCCTGTGATAAATTTAATTAAATCCAAAGACAAGCATTCTAATTTTGTAAGCTCTCTCTCTCTGCGTAGAAAAACTAAGAATAATCAACAGAAGATCTAGGAGTACTCCGTGACAACTATGACGTATGAACGCCCGTGCGTGACCATGAATGTCGGTGGCAGCCGCACAAAATCCCCGACACTAGCAGATTGATTCGACACTGTACAACAAGATGTAATGTAACATCTAGTACCATCGACCAGCTTCGTTTGCGCGTTACCAAAGTGACCAAAGCAGGTTGTGCGCGTCAACTACCGGTGGCTTGTGTCGATGGCTCATACTACTCGAGTACTCTCTATATTTTGTGGCATCGCTTCGCGCAGATGAGCCATCGACACAAGCCACCAGATTGCTCATTTAGGCGATGCACAAACGTAGACACTTTTTGTTACCGACACACTATCACAGGAAACAGAGTTGCTGTGTGAGTTGCCCACACAGGATGCGGACACCTAATTGCAAATCGTTCGTTTGTGTAGCGCAGTACGATTGTAAGGATTTTTTTATGTTGCTTGTGTCTTCTATTGACGGGTTATTCCCAGTCCTCCAATCGGAACACCGATTGGCTCATACCCCGGTGGGAAAACATATTCCCGATCCTCCTGGAAAACACCAGGAAACTCCTGGAAGCTCCAGGAGGAGTGGGAATATGTTTTCCCACACCTCCGATTAAGCATTATATGTACAGTCTAATGGATAATATAAATTAAAAAAAACTATTTTAAAAAAAATAAAAACCGACTTCAAAGTAAATTATCTAAAAAGCATAAAATAACGAAAATATTATTGAAGTTGGTGTTAGCGTACCTGCTGTGTATATTCTGCACCAACTTCAATAATATTTTCGTTATTTTATGCTTTTTAGATAATTTACTTTGAAGTCGGTTTTTATTTTTTTTAAAATAGTTTATTTAACACTTTTTAGTGACTTATTTTACCAAGATAGGTATCAGCACTATCACGCAACTCGAACGTCTACATTACAGTAACTTACTGAAAACATAAAAAGTTTATATCTCTTAAATAAATCTCTAAATATTGTATAAATTGTAAAACCTTAATTGGCTGTAAGATTTACATGTATGTCGACTTTTACTATTATGTCTAAGAGCTGTGGTTTTTGTAATAAACATAAAATAAAATAAATAAAATAAATAAACTACTGGACCGATTTTGATGAAACTTGTACTCTACCCTAAGTTGAAAAATACTCTAACTATTGCAAAAAGAATTTTTGAAATCGGACTTGTAGTTTCTGAGAAATCCGCGGACAAACCTACATACATACATACATACATACATACATACACTCGTGAAATTTGGTAAATTGGTTTAGAAGCCCACATAGACTAACATATATGAATATTACGCATTTCTATTAATATTACATACATACGCGTCGAATACAGAACCTCCTTTTTTGAAGTCGGTTAAATAAGTGTGTTGAGTATCTTACTCAACACGGGTACGCAGGGAAAGGCTAATTTAATGCTGAATAATGAAAATAAAATATTCACTGGTAGCTTGTACACACACAAGACACAAAAGTGTTTACGTCAGCGTCTTAGGCTCGGCGCAAAGAAAGATGGTTAGTCGTCACCACGAATGGTCGGTGGCCACCACAATTCGAACTTTTTGCTGAACAGTTTCGTTTCGAGTTAGTCTGCGAGCGTTTTGGGTAGCGTGTGGCCGCCACCTGTAGCGTTTCGGGCACCGAGTCATGAGTGGCTGCCACTCGCAACACATCAATAGCCGAAACACGTCCACTGCTAAACAAAGGCCTCCCCTTTAGAAGGGACCGGTTGCCATAATCCCTACGCTTAGCAAGCGTCTTGTGGATCGCAGTATAGGTGGCAGGTAATCCAATACAAAGACGCTGCTGCCCGTCTTCTTGTTTTCTCGTGGCAGGGTGCTATTCTTACCCGGACACCCCACGCAACACGTGTGCGACGTAATTGTACAAGACGTATCAAAAATGAAAACTGCCTGTTTCTGGTCACTGAAGGTTGTTATTTGTAGCTCAATTGCGCGGAGCCTCGACAGCCGCACTTGCAACATCAGTCAACCAAGACAGTCGCAATACAGTTTGGTACTTCTTGATTTCTGTTCCGTAATTTCATGTCGGAACTGAACTAGACACATTCCTAACAGACAACACCCAACTAGCTTTGATATAAGTACATAATTATGTAAACAACAAGCTCCGCTCGATAATAGTATATTGAAGCTAAACAGATGCAACGTTGCGTCCACGCTGAGTCACTTTATTTGTATTTTGTAATCATTTAGGGTAACAAATAAGTACTTAGTACATTTTACCTCATTGCATCAAGTTGTGTGTTATTGAAATTTACCTAGTTTGAGTCACAAACCCTGATATTTAATATTTAAATGAAATTAGTCACAGTTTCAAAATTAACTCGTTTTAACAGACTTCAAAAAAGGAGGAGGTTCTCAATAGGCTACATGACTAAAAAAAGTTTTTTGTCCGTCATTTAGATTATCAAAAAATATTGGACACGTATTTTTTCTTTTGTCGATTAAACAAAAAATGACGACTATACACTTAGTGCTTTGAAATGTTTCGTGACGTCACTCCGGCATACAATTTTAACTGAGGTGTGACGTAAAAAGCCCCCACTCCCGAAATTAGACGCTCCATATCTTTGACATTTTTTATTGATTTGTTAAATAAAAAAATACGTGTCCATTTTTTTTTGATAATCTAACTGACGGACTACTTAATTAGTTTTTTTTTATCCTGTCATCATCCCTATTCTGACTACTAGACTGTAGGTAATATATATTTTTTTATGTATGTTTGCGCATAACTCTGGCAATGAACCGATTTGAAAAATTGTTTCTTGTACGTGTAGGCCGATCCACTGATAGGGGACCCTATCAGTGGATCGGCTATAATAAAAATATTGCTTACGAATAAGTACTTAGTTCCTGAAAAAAAAAATATTGAAGTTGAAGCTAAATAAACACAGTAGGTACGTCAACACCAACTTCAATTATATTTAAAAAAATATTCTAGACTCTTTAGTGTTATTCAATTTTTTTTAATGTTTTATTTTTTTACATCTCTACACATAAGACACTTCGTTTTAAGTATTTTATGTTTCTATTAAAATCTAAACAAAGCAATTCCTTTTTTTGTGCGGCGGAAACCTTCAAAAGGTCCCCGGGAGCGGTGGGGCTCGACCGGGGTATGTGGGATTTGTACCCACTAAAACCCCCACGGCTGTCGCATCGGCACATGAGAGGGGACGCCCGTGCTCTCCGGTGGGATCTGCACCAGGGGCCCCTCAGTGCCTTGCCTTTGAGCACGCCGCCGGGGGGCTCGTTATGGCTATAACAAGTCCCCCCGGTGGCAGGCTCGGTCCCGGAAACCAGACATGGTGCTCACGGGGACGGGGGACGCAACCCCGCCACCGTCCTCCTCGGAGTCACTGCCGTACTAATAGACGTCCTAGGGCCCACACCCCGAACGTCCAGCGACTCCGAAGGTTCACCCCCGGATCTACGGGGCACCCGCCCGGTGCCGTAGTTTCAGGGAGCGCCAAAATCTTAATATAATATGTTTAAAAATAAAAATAAATTGCTCCACAAAACGACTTGCATACGAAAGCCTAGTTGTCTCACCGTCGACTTGTAAGAAACAGGCGCCACACAGGCCGACACAAATGAACTTCTGGACTCAAGATGCTGATTTGAGATTTGCGTGGTTTTTTTTAAGTAATTTATCTCAAATGCTAGAGAGGGCCCTCTCCAGCACTATCAAGTTTCTACGCGGTTCGAAAAAATGGTAGAACCGGGGCTGCAAAGGTTGCCCGTTATTTAGAGCCCCGGGCACAGGGCTTTAAACAAAACAATTCCTAGGTCAACCTATATTCGAAAATCTGGGTCATCGTAAATCAATAACTGCACTTCATAATATTTTTAGACTGAAGTCCTGTAGTAACGGGCAAAAAAGCCTTCCTATACTGGGTCCAATTCTCTACAACATATTTACCAGTGACCTTCCCCAGTGCCCAGATGTCACCGTAGCGACATCTGCAGACGATACCGCATTTCATGTTTGTTATTGCGACCTTGACGTAGCTAACAAGATGCTACTAGAACAACTGGATAAGTCCAATGACTGACTGTACAGCTGTCTTGTAGGAGTTCCGCAGGGCTCCTTACTGGGACCGATTCTCTACTTTTTCTTGCTCTGGCTACTCAGCAGACAATCCCCCATGTCCCTGAGCAACAAGCTGGGAGTTTGCTCAATAATGAAACTAATATGGACTTATGGAATCCAACTATGGAGTTCAGCTAGTAGATCGAACACTATGTGCGTACAAAGGGGCCAAAATAACATCTTGAGAATTTTAGCCAATGCACACTAGTATGGTTGCTACTTTATAATCTAAGGCTTGCTACTTCGAAATTCAAGAATAGTTAAAAATTCCCACAACCCTAGAAGAAGCGAAACTATACTCGGCCAACTATAGGACAGACTAACATTAACAGAGCATTCTAATTGCTTAGCACGCAGACTACTTTTGCCCAACAACAGGAGTCTCAAACGAGCCGAAGGGACTATTGAACATTGGTCCACATTGGTCCTACTTAAGTCCCTGAAAGGATATGATATTGCTCTTCTCAACGGATCTCATAATAGTCTATGAAAGCACCATAAGCTGAAAGCAGATAGGTAGAAAACTTTGATAAAGAAAATATACTCAACACAGAAAATAAAGAAATACTCAATAAAGAAAATATAAAAATTAGTTTATTTTATGCTTAAACAATTAAAATAAATATTTTTTTATTTAAACACATACCTCATCACCACTATCACGGCTCTCGGATATCAGTGGCGATTTTTTTATAGTGATGCTAGGCTTCGTTAGGACAGTCATGTTTCTACTGTTATTTAATCGAAATATTTATTTTTCTCGTTACAAACAATACACCCTACTTCACTGCAACTAATGCGGAAATGCGTCGCAATTTGAGTTGAAAAGGAACATCAATAATATACACAATGTATTGCCAATTGAAAAAGCATATTATTTTCATTCCTTCATAAAGACATAGACAACCATCGACATGTAATTTAGTCGATTTCATTCGATTTTTAGAGAGGGATCTTGAGGGAAGTCTGCTTAAATTTTACTTGCAACACTGAAAAAAATAAATTTGTTTGTTTATGGTGCCATCAACCGAAAAAAAAAAAGAAAAGAAAGAAATTCGAGGAGGAAACGGGCGATTGGTTTCGTGTTGTAAAATATTTTGTGTAAAAAAGAGGTTAATGAATCACCAACACATATAGTGTCGTTAAAACATGTTTGATTAGTTTTCTTCGTCATTATTTTATGTTAATCCTTTGTTGCATAGTGTAATTACCACGTTTGTTACAAGTCTGCGAACACAAAAATAAAATGGCGACTGATCAAGCGAAGAACCGCATGCATGTATTCAAGAACACTGGTAAAGATGTCGACGTAAGTATTATGGTCTTATGTTTTCGCTAGTAAAGGTAAATAGTGGTACGGTTCATTATTTGTCGTGAATTGACGTATTGCGCTTGTGATTTATAGGAAATGCGCAGGCGGAGGAACGAAGTGACAGTAGAGTTGAGAAAAAATAAAAGAGAAGAAACCCTACAGAAACGACGAAATGTGCCTATCACGTACTTGACAGACGAGGAGGAGATCGAAAGGACGCTCGCGACCACTGATCTGAAGGAGCTCGTCATAAATGCGGCGAACAATGATAATCCCGAGGTGCAGCTGGCCGCAGTTCAGCAGTGCAGGAAGTTACTGTCCTCGGACAAGAACCCGCCCATCGACGACCTAATTGCCATCGGAATCCTCCCCATCTTCATACAGTGCCTCTCGAGAGCAGACAATCCTACTCTTCAGTTCGAAACCGCTTGGGCCTTAACAAATATCGCATCGGGAACATCAGCACAGACTAACAAAGTGGTCCACGCTGGTGCCGTGCCTGTCTTCCTACAGCTGCTCATGTCGCCACACGAAAATGTCTGCGAGCAAGCTGTCTGGGCTCTGGGTAATATCATTGGAGATGGTCCAGTGCTTCGAGACTTTGTCATCGAACTTGGCGTGGTCAAACCACTGTTGAGCTTCATCAAACCAGATGTACCTATCACATTCCTGCGCAATGTCACCTGGGTGATTGTGAACCTGTGCAGGAGTAAGGATCCTCCCCCACCAGTGAAGACAATCCAGGAAATTTTACCAGCTCTGAATGTCCTTATCATGCACAATGACACTAATGTGAGTATTGCCACAACTGATATAACAATTTTATACATCGATATAATATATAAACTAGATAAACATTCACAAACAAAATGACATCTAAAATGTGGTTGCGAAGGTTGCAAACTTATCTGTGCTGATGGCGGAAACGTGAACTAACGATTTTATTATGATAATGATGTGTAGTTTGACAGTTTCATATAGACAGTAGTGACACTCCTATCGGCAAAAATAATTTTGTCAGGCTGTGGCTTGTAAAGAAATAGACACAAGGGTGCTATTTCTCGCTACCACTTTCTGGACTGTTACACCAAATCTAGTTTAAATATTATATCGATGATTTTATAATAACAAGCTATGTTGTCATAACATCTGCCAGTTTTTCCAAGTTGAACCTAGGCTTGAGTTACATTATCGTTTAGATCAAATCTCTTGTCATTCTTGTTTTCTAATAGGTAATCTGTTGGCATTTTCATTTTCTATTTACTGTTTAATTAAATGATGTACATTACTTTTGTTAGTCAATCACTAATATATTGTTAACCTGTATTTTATTGTGTTTATCTAACAGATTATGAAAATGACTTATGGTTATTATAGTTTTGAATGTTTAATAGATATATTATTATGATGATGTTCAATAATAATGTCACAAAGTAAGGTGATTGATTTTGTTTTTAATACAAGTTCACTGAGTAAATGTTGTTTATACTTAATATGAGTAATAACTCAATAAACTTATAATGATTTTGGCATGTCATTATCAAAACTATAACAAATGTACAAGTGATCTTATTGTTTGTGAAACATAACCACAAAACAAAGTGAAAAGAGGGTTTTTTTTTTGTGTATGCATGGTATGATGTGTGTGTAGGAGTTAAATATATCATGCATACACAAAAAAAAACTTCTATTACTTTAAAACATCTGAAGTTCAAGCATCTGTTTAAATATCAATATATTGTTATCTATTGTGTCTCCTTATATTCAGGTCATAAAAAACAGATAGCAATTTAATCTCAAATATCAAAACATTTAGTTCTGACATTTAAATGTATTGTTAACACAAAGCTGCTTATATTTCCTATATTAAAAAAAAAGAGTGCAATTAACTATTCCTTTTTACCATTATAGTTATAAGATTTAAATCAGTCCACCAAATATCCTTGTTATATCATTTACATACTGTGATGGTTTAGGTCACATTCTTTTCTCTTGTTTCTTAAAAATTGACAACATATTTGAAAGAACAATAATTGTGCTAGTTGTTAGTTTTTGCAAAACAGTAAGTTAGTAAAATGGACAACAGGCTGTGTGTCTGCAGTGTGCTGCAGATATAATATTATAGTTAGTATATACCTTGTGATTACTCAAGAATATGATCAATTCAACATCAATTGCTTCACAGGTACTGGTGGACACAGTGTGGGCTATCAGCTACCTAACAGACGGTGGCAATGATCAAATACAGATGGTGATTGATTCAGGCATTGTTCCCAAGCTTATACCACTGCTGTCTCACAAGGATGTGAAGGTTCAGACTGCGGCTCTGAGGGCTGTGGGCAACATAGTGACTGGCACAGATGAGCAGACACAAATTGTTTTGAACTGTGATGCACTCTCACACTTCCCGGCCTTATTGTCACATCAGGTTTGTTTATTGTCACTAAGATTTTATGTTTAGAGATGATTTTGTCTGTTTCTTAAAGTCTACAAATGCTCAATAATTTATGAAGGCATTCTAATTGTTAGCAGTATTCCTATTAGTGTAAGAAAAAAGTAATATAGGTTATTCTTACCTGGACACACCATGGGTGTCCACGTGAGAATAGCACCCTCCCATCTCCACCTGTTGGGGGTCCATAAGATGCGACTAGGGTAAAACAAGAAGACAGGCAGCAGCATCTTCCTATTGGATTACCTACCACCTATACCTATGCATGCAAGCTTGGGGATTATGGCAACCCCTCCATTGTAATGGGGAGGCCTTTGTTCAGCAGTGATGTCTTTAGGCTGCTGATGATGATGACATATAGACAGGTGTGTCTTATTTATTTATTACATACTTTCTCTAACACTACTAGATGAAAAAATAGTTTCAAGACAGTCTTATTATTTGATTGTTTTATTACTGCTGCACTAGTCTGACCAGATCTAAATATTCCCAGACTACAATAACATGTTAAGAGTATTATAAAAACATGAATGTACAACATTTGCTAAAATACAACAAGGTCGAATGTTTGGCAGAGCTTGCTACCAAGGAATGGCGTTATTTTTGGAACTGATACGTACTTAAATCGTCACTTGTATCTAGGTAGATTTATTAGCAGCACAAATTGGAATGACCTCTAGTTCATTGACACATGATTTTGTCAGGTCAGTGACCGATAATTTGTTTGTTTATTATTATTAGATATGATTATAATCTTTTATAAAGTGAGATTCAAGGTAAACTGTCTGCAGTCGACAGAAAAGCGGTCACAAATTCTTGTTAGTCTGTGTTAGATAAGTATAGTGGTAGCAAAATAATCACTTCACAATAACTATAAAGTTATTGTAGAGGTATCTCTTGTCAGGCGTTGCTCTAATAAAAGATCGCTCGCGCTTTCTTTATTGATCATCCAACCGTGTATACCTCTTTAGTAGATGTTTGCGGAGAATTTATACTAAAACAGTAATAATAATAATCATTATTGTGTTTGAGTGATCTTGAATTATTATTAGAACTGTGCT
The DNA here is from genome assembly GCA_911728495.1 of Furcula furcula. Taxonomy (NCBI): domain Eukaryota; kingdom Metazoa; phylum Arthropoda; class Insecta; order Lepidoptera; family Notodontidae; genus Furcula; species Furcula furcula. Next base: position 30,253,575 of record OU452245.1, on the reverse strand, counting down.
CTGAGATGACTCTTTTATTTCCTGAAATAGTCAATATTTCCGACAAATAAGTGCTATTGTGCTTGTCTTCATGAACTATCTATGAGTCTGTTATTATTTTTCTTGGCAACAATGCAGCTTATCTTGCACTCATTAATGAATAAGAGGCAGAAAACTCAGTGATGACCTTAGTTATGTAATAATTTTCTGCTAGTGTAGTAGTTTGCAATATGCCCATACTTTATTATAATGTATTGCACAGAAAGAGAAGATCTGCAAGGAGGCGGTGTGGTTCCTGTCCAACATCACGGCGGGCAACAAGCAGCAGGTGCAGGCGGTGATCGACGCCGGGCTGCTGCCCAAGATCGTGGACAACCTGAGCAAGGGCGAGTTCCAGACGCAGAAGGAGGCCGCGTGGGCCGTCTCCAACCTCAGCATCAGCGGCTCCAAGGAGCAGGTGGCCGCGCTCATCAACTGCGGCGTCATCCCGCCCTTCTGCAAGCTGCTCGGCTGCAAGGACACACAAGTCATCAATGTTAGTGCCATACGTAACACATTTGCCGCCGCACTTGCAAACGTCCATTAGAGTTAATGATCATTAATCCAGTCCTTGATATCGGATATTATTTCGAGTTTACATCTGAAACTGAGTGAAATATTGATTATCTTGTACTCAATATGAAAAATAACTGTTTGTATGGTTATTTTTCTGTAAAAGTAGTTCAATTTCAATGTATAAGTATATTATTACAGAATGTATCAGTTACTTTGCCCATTGTTGCCCCAATATTATTAAGTAAAATTCACACAAGGGGAAACTATTCAGCCTGACATATTTAAATAAACATGCCTGCCAACACACACACGCACAATGCACCAGCTATGTAAATGCGATATCACATTGGCCTGTAAAACAAAGCCAAGACCTCCGTCACATCAGCTGCACTTTGACCTGTAACTGATGCAGTTCAAACAGTGTTCAATCTCTTTAGTGGTTTAGATTCTCCTTGTGTTACCTTTTTTTATATTTTAAAAATCATCTTTATTAACTTAGGACGCGTGTTTCTTTACAATCTGTATACCATTATTATGATGTCCAGGTGGTCCTAGACGGTTTAAGCAATATGCTGAAGATGGCGGGTGAGAATGCAGACCAGGTGGCTAACATGATTGAGGAGTGCGGTGGCATCGATAAGATTGAGGCGCTGCAGAGTCACGAGAAGGTTGAAATATACAAGATGGCTTATGACATCATTGAACAGTACTTTGCGGGTGATGTAAGTAGTGTTTCGACTCAAATGTTATAGAGATGTATGGTAGCTAGTTTAGTCTTATGTTTTGCAAATACTAAAGCAAATCCATGAATTAGATTATGTCACCTCACCTAGAGTTAGAGTCACAATCACAACCTTGTAATTTTGTTGGACAATCAGCCTTAGAAAACTATGCTGTTTGACGAATCCTTCCACCACCATATGAATAATCGCGTGAGGTGTCCGGGTACATAGCACCCTCCCATCCCTACCCGTTGGGTGTCAGGCAGAGGAGACTAAAGGAAAACAAGAATACAGCAGGCAGCAGCATCTGTCTATTGGATTACCTATACTGCGATCCCCAAGACGCCCAGCGTGGGATGGCGACCCCTCCCTTCTAAGGGGGAAGCCTTTGTTCAGCAGTGGATATCTTTCGGCTGCTGATGATGATTCAAGTTGACCCCAAAAAAAGTATCTAACTTTTAGTATGAATATAAGAAGAACAGCGCTTCAGTAATCTAAAATGTTTTAATTGCCAAAACCTTAAATAGCCATAGATAGCATATCCTCTAGCTGCTGAAAAAACGTCCGCCTATTAATTAGGTGTGGATCATGGGTTGTCCTAATACTTAAATGTCTATTTCCGTTTTTAGCATAGCAGAGTATCCAAAAATACAAAAGGACCAAGTGATGTTTCAATCAATTTATTTAATGGTGAAGGTATGTTATATTGTTTCGTGTGTATGATCCAGGAGGAGGACGCGACGCTGGTGCCGGCGACGGCGGAGAGCGGGTTCCAGTTCGAGGCCGCGCCCGGCGCGCCGCACGAGGGGTTCCGCTTCTAAACGCCGTGCGGAGGGCCTGTGCGGCGGCCGCACGAGCGTCCTCGTGTGGCGTCCACATGAGTGACCATGTGTGGCTTCCGCACGAGCGTCCTTGTGTGGTGTGCGCGCGAGTGTCCCTGTGCGGCAGTAGTGAAGTGCGCCCTCGGGCTGGACTATGTTTGGACGAGCGGTGGAGTGCCGCGATACGAAGTACGCGACGGTGTAATCCGCTTACCGACCGACGATGCTTTTGATAATATAACATAGTATTTATGTTTCGATTTTAACTCCTTAAGATGTAATTGCAGACGCGCGGATCGGACGCGCTCCGATCCATGAAATTATGTTGACTTGAGCCCGATTTGTATTGTAACTATATACCAATAAATTCTGTCCAATATAAATGAATGTTTTATTTAACATTATACACTTGTACATAAATCAATTTAAATGTATTGATGGTAGTGAATCTTGACAGTCCCCCCGCTGTTTTTGTCCACTATAATACCGCTTCTGTAAAAGAAATTAAATTATTTAAAGTGTCCCATCCTTCTTTAGCAAACTAAAAATCTAAACTGATAGCGCATTCTCTGAAGCTACTTAGAAACTAAGAAATTATCAGTTTAGATTTTTAACTTTCTGTTGAAAATTTAAATGATATCTCACTTAACATAAATTCTCAATTTTAGTTCAATTTTGTAGTAACTTCCATTAAAGTTATGAGGCTGTTTATTTTATGCATAAATGTACAGTTAGAGCTTTAGCTGCAAGAAAAAAAAATCGAAGAATCCTACTTTTTTTTTAGAAATGTTTCAAACTGATTTTGGGTCGCAATTTTGCAAAAATTCATAAATAAAATCGTAACTCGAAAACTACGAAAAATCGTAGAAGATCCATAGGGGTGATTCAGATACCTCTCGTGGCAACTAAAAAAATTTTTGGACGTCACTGTTCTGGCCACTTTTATAACATCTATTACAATCTTACTTTTTTAATATCACAAGCGTAACATTTAACATTGTGATAGGTGTCTTCTGGCAGCTCCTCGACCGCTGAACGAGCCGACACCCTGCTATGCAATGATTCCATGTCGTAGAACAAGCCAACTTTCTGTTGGAAGCTGGAAATAATAATTCAAATGAGACAATAATACACAGAGTAAGTTTTTTTGTATAATTTGTCTGCATCGGTCATCACGACCATTCACGATTGAATCGTATTTAAGCCTGCTGGCTTGACTGTAGTCCCACCTGATAGAAATTGGCGTTGCAATTGTGGATAGCACACTTGCTTATTAAATGCTTATTTCCTCTACCACCCTTGAAGACACCCACGTTATAATCGGGCGGGAAAACCGACGCAGGCAAACTGTATACAATTAAATGAAGAAGTAAATCGCTTAGTCCAGACTAGGTAATTTCACGTTCAGCACTTAAGGTTGAGCGTTGTGTCCTTACGTCTCGTCGTCTGATGATAGAGGGGGATTGTGGAATCTACAGTATGCAACATGTCGACATGGGAATCGGGGTATGAGTTAAGACGCAGGGAAGGGGGACACCCCGCACATCGCCCGCGCGCGCCGCCGTCTTACGCGAACGATGTGCGGCGTGTTACCTCCCCGATTGCAATGTCGATGTCGACCTGTCGCGTACTAGTCATGTAGTTCTAGCGCATACTCAAATACGTATCCTGCAGAATACCGAACCGATAGTTACACAGGGGAGATGCAGTGCGGGAAGGAGCAATGAACATAATTCAATCTATCAAATTAATCCCCAATAGACTGCGTTCACGATAACTTACACCTAGTGGCGCGTTATAGCCGATCAGCCCTTTTCTAGAGTGTTCTATGAGCTATTGGTAGAACCACAGCCCGTAGTTACTAGAGCGTATGAAAATTTTTAGTATCGGTTATTTTTTACTATAATAAAATCCTAGGACAAACCACACGGTACCAAACTAGGCAGACCCTGTATTATGTTAACCAGATAACTGATACAAATTTATATATATATTTTTTAACCAGTGTGTGTTGCCTTTTATAGAAGCTCAGAGTCACACAACGAGCTGTGGAGAGAGCTACACTCAGAATAAAGTCGTAAGGTCACTGACATAGCTCTCAGAATCAGTAAGTTGAAGTGGCAATGGGCAGGCCACATCGCTCGAAGAACCGATAACCGATGGGGAAGAAAGTTCTCGAGTAGCGACTACGAACCAGAAGACGCAGAGTAGGCAGGCCTCCCACTAGGTGGACAGACGACATTGTGCGCGTCGCAGGTCGCAGGCAACCGGTGGATGCAAATAGCCAATTGTCGTTCATTGTGGCGTTGTAAGGGGGAGGCCTATGTTCTTATCTCCCGGCTGATATACGCAAGGTCAGATATCCACTAGACCAACGGGCCCGTCGAATCTATGTGAACTAATTCCAACTTACTTAGGCAACGGTTTGGTCCAACGATTATCAAGTCTGTTCACTTTCATGATCGCGCTCAGCCGCTGTAATAGGCTGAAGTTTTCCGTCTGTATTTTATTCTTCCTGTCTAACTCACGTTGACATTTTTTTAGTTTGAGCGCCACGTGCGGCCTGGCCGCGGGGGCGCGGTCGTCAATGGCGGGTAATGCCGATTGCACCTTTATACAAAAAACACTTCCATTATTAATCGAACAGACCCAAAATCTAAAGACTATTCTTCTTTAAAGGCAACATCTACTGGTGCTGTGAGACATTTACTCACCTTTTTTGTTTTTATTAAATTGTAAAAAGAATTATGCAGGTTTAATCAATATCAGATATGTATCTATCTAACTGCCTAAGCCATCTTTTAAACTAATCACTTCGATTCTTGGAGCTGTTTATGCATGTTCCCTTATGAAGTTCGAAATATTATATAGGTACTCACTATCGGAGTATATAATATACCTACTAATTGGCTCTGAATGTCAAACTGATCAGATTTCAAGAACTGTATCGATCATTAACACTAATTAACATAATATGAATGCGGCAGTAATTTAGTAAGTTCTAGGGCACATTCACTTCCTAACCGAATAGACTCAAGCTGTAATGGTTTTGAACTAAATTAACTATACTTACTTTCGAACGATGGTCTTTAAATCTCCGGTCCTCCCACGGCTGAATGAGCAATTTGTCCCTTCGTGATAGCATTATGGTCTACCGAGTTAACGTTGAATTGGAACAAGAAGATGAATGGTTGATGCTTAGCAATTTATCATAAATATTTATTCAATATCAACCAGTTGCTATGAGAGATAACATCAATAGAAGAAACAGCGTGCGATATATTGCTATTTCTTTCTAATATTCATTCACGGGTCAGAATAAAACAACGTGTTGCAAATTAATAAATAAATTATTGTTAAATATTACATACTGCACTTACATTGGCTCGTTACATCGGATAATATACATTCACAAAAACGTACAAACAAGTTCACAAATACAAATCATAAAATAATATACTTTGAGCAATATAAAAATAAAAAAAAACCGAATCACTCTATTATAATCTATACCTAGTTATACTATTTAAACGTTTGATACATAAAGTATAGTTACGTTAAGTCGATTTATGACGTAAATAATTAGGGCGGCGGTGGTACTTTAGTACCGAATACTTATTATTAAGCTACTCGTCGCTCGTGTTAAGCCGCGTGCACATCGGGACAACGAACGGGTTTCGTTAGTACTGCCTGGACCAAACGAGCCCAACGGATGGGTTTCTTGACCTTTATTGGTCCTATTTGGACGTTTTGGCGAATGCCAACGACCTTTCGTTGGCCTTCGTCATTCCGGTGTGTACGCACCATTATAAAAAAAGGCTTAGGAATGTAAAGTCGCCTTTAATTCCCATCTAATTTTGGCAATGTACATGAATTTGTATGTAAAGCTTGTTCAAATTAGTGCACTAGTTCGCCAACGCCGTTCATTTTACCGTCGATTGAGTTACAAAAATCGTAGACACTCCGACACGATAACAGCTCAATATATCCATTGTATCTTTGTGCTTGCATTCAATAAACACGAGTTCTATAGGCTTCGTACTAGGAAGACTTCAATCTGAATGCGTATTATACCGTTCATTAATACTTCCAGGAGGCCTACCATCATCTGCAGGCTTAACACGATGTGCAAATTTTGACAGATAAGTGTGAGTATGTCACTATGACGTAGTATTTCACACTTTTGTATAGAGAACTGACGTTTCGGTGTTGATAACTACTCCACACCGATCTCTCAAGATTGCAAGTCGTGCTAGGCCTGCTGTTTGAGCAGTATTATTATAAACTTTAAACTGCGTATATGTCAGTCTCTTTCCCACGTAAAGGTAAGATGACTTTAACACTGCCATTAGAGCTGATATTAGGGCCCCCTAGCTCAGTTACCGACGCGTTTAGTTCAACACAATTATTGTACAGAGAAAGTCCACTCTTTTTGCTATTTCATTTCCCTAATAAATATCTAGGTGGAGTTTGCCTCGCATATTAATTCTAATTACATTATTGAGTATAAAACGTATTAAATACATCAAAAAGATCTAGTAAATTACGATCACTGCGACTTGAAATATGACTTTTGAGTTGTTCGATATTCATTTTTACATATATAAAAAACTACTGAAAATAAATGCATTGTCCTTATAATGACTTCAGACATTATTGTAAAATTGCTATTGCGCAACATTTTAAAGTAAACATATTTACATTATTGAAAGAGCAGTTAGCTATTGTAAAACTAAAGTCATATCTCAATGGTATCACAAATACATGTATAAATGATAGTGCATTGACAATGACGCTTGGACATCGCGGGCTTGAGGATGTTTTCCACAAAACTAGAAATCTAGCTATAACAGCTCTCGTTCTATAAATATATCTTATGCTTAAAATATATCTTATGATACTCTGGCTGAGTATCATAAGATATATTTTAAGCATAAGAAATTATTAATCGTAATTTATTTTAAAAGCACATTATAAAGATAAGGGAGGTATTCCAAACTCTCGTCAAATATCTTTGTCCAATGAGGCTTAAAATAATTGTTTTGTAATTGTAATAATGATTACATTATATTAATAATAAACGATTTTGTTTGCTTACGTATGTCCAATGTACATTTGATCAAAGAAATTGCATGACTTCATCAATTGGACTAGCAACACCCATATTTGATCAAAGATTTTAATATTACAATGAAAATAGCTGCAAATAAAATTACATGGCCCATTACACTGACAATGTTTTTGATAAATGCTTATAAAATCAATGAATGTCTATACAATACTTAGTTTTTTTTTTGTTTCATTTTGTCCATTTCAATATTTATCAAATGATAATAGCAGGACAAGTTCGCTCGACGTTCGGACAATATCCTAAAGAAGTAAAAATTTAACAACGTAACCTTGTACCTAACGGCGAGCATAAAATATCATTACTTTTTTCGAAGTTAGAACTGCACTATTGCCTTTTCAATTATGATTACATATTTATTGTAATAATGTCAAAAGAATCAGACAGATGTGAAATGTGGTCTATTAAATTGGCCCTACATTAACTACGCAAATTACAAAGAAATCTTGGACAAAGACATTGGACGAGTGAAATGGGAATCCGTCAAAGAAATTTGACGAATGGAATGCCTACCACCCTAATATATTATTTCTTATAAAATCATTGTAAGTATAACAAGAAAACTCCAAAAAAAATATTCTTGACTGATTATTACACAAATTCAAAATTAAAAAGTCAAAGTCCCAAAATAAGAACTTAAAACTCTTCAAAATAAATTGGAAAACACCCCCAATTGTATATTAGATATTAGATACTGTAACATAAACCCTTAATCCTAAATGCTAAGTTTCCCGCATACAAAACCTCTACAATTGGTGCATCAACTGTCAACGTGTAAATGAAAAATTCCATACAAAAATAAATGTTCACGTTTTAAAGTAATACTTGAAATGGAGTGTCTAAGTGTGGCTGTCAGGTCAGACATACAAAACGACAAATTAAACCATGGAAAACTTAACTAATTTATATTTTAATCGTTATGTGTGATTCACGTTTTAATATATTATATAGTTATCTACAAAATTAATGTATTTATTATAATAAAACAACTCATAAGCTGCCACTGTTATTTTATTATGATTAGAGTTAGTCACTTTGAACATAACTGATATTTTGAACATAAAACATTTGGAGTAGGATTACAGATTGGGCGTATTTTCTCTATGATTGCCATCATTTGAATGATGGCAATCATAGAGAAAATTAGGTAAATAAGGTTAACGATACCTTTAAGTCTCACTACCGCACTCATAAACGTTAGTTAGATATCGTTTAATGCTAATTAAGCTTTGTAATTAATTTACTCTTACGGATTATATCGCGGTTTATTTTAGGTTTTAATTATTAATTACAATGTGTAGTATTCGCGTAATTAAAACACAACATTATGCTAATTAAGCTATTTTTTTTAATTATTTCGACGCTAAGAGCTGTTTATGTTTGTTTTTAATTTTTGAGTACCTACTAGATCTATCTAGACTATCCAAGTATACAGGGGTACCTAACCTTTTTTGGATCACGCAATAAACTATACCTGAAATCTTCACGCCCTGCTTTCACTTTGTACCCATATAGCTTTGTACTCAACGAACTTACGAATTTTTGCAATTAGTGACTGCCATTTAGTGAAACCCATTGTTATACTATGGATTTTTCTTTTCAAACCATCAATGGTTCCACGCCCTCCCTGCGATCTCTCTACGCAAGGCGTGCTGGTTACCAAATTCTGGAGAAAGTATAAATTGGTTGCGAGCATCGATGTAAGAATATATCGATGGCTGCGAGTGTCGTAATAATCCGATTTTAAGGACTGAATTATTGATTATTAGCACTAATTAACGTTTGTAAGTGCGGCGGTCAGTTGTTCAGAACACATATTTTAAATCATTTCGCAGTCATTGTACTTCATTACACTAACATTGTCTATCATTATTATTGCACCCCAAAGTTTTATGCCACAAGTGATTTAAATTGGTATATAGGCGTAAGCGGTTTGTGATGCCGGCGTATTATATTGACTAGCGATTGTCACTTCAGAGGAAATCCACCTTTGAGATTCCAAACCCGAGATACCAGCTTAAACTAGACGCATAAACAGAAATATAAAACATATTTGATTCAGTTATAATATAAATATTACGTGTCTCACACATTGTATGGGAGGTGATAATTCATTTTTACACTACATATTTGTAAACCGTATTATACAGGGTGTTAAAAAAAACCCTGTCCTAGTTTGTATCAGCAATGCAAATCCGATGTTATTTTATTTCTGATACAAAGAAAAAAAAGAGATTTATTTATTTAACATAGTTTTTTTAATACACCGAATAATGCCCTCAGGGATCGGACAGTGTTTTTTTTGTATAATTCCGATCCAAAATTAAGTTTCACAAGAGTACTTTACCATATTCACGGCAAAAAATTATTTAGTGTTATGAATATGTAGACATTTTTATTAAGATTGCTTTAAAGCAAAGCTGCCCTAAAGATCCCACATGATCATCTCATCTAGTTTAAACTGGTATCATACCACATACCATTTGATATCTAATTCGTTGTTCCACAGACTAAGCAGCAATACTGGTGTAACGTAGGAGTAAACGATGCCTCTAGTCAGACTTTTGGTGCACACAGTGTTGCGCTTTATTTATGACTTTACATAATAATAATAGCTCGTTGACAACAAAATACGCTGCTATATTGTTGTCAACATGCATAAATTACATTAGTGCTAATATATTTTGTGACTTTACTATAGTTTAGTTGGTTCCGGAATAAACGCTAGTAACTGGCGTTCCTGCTAACGAGACTGCTAGACAATCTTATTTGTGTAGGACTACTAAGGAATATATTATTTTAGCGATCGATTGTTAGTTACTAGTTTAGAATGTTCAAGTAAATCATGTATGTGCCGCGATGTGGTCGAGATGACCAATGATAGAGAAAGGGAACATGGTCACAATTGAAAACAAACCTACAAGCTTTTGTTTGATTTGGGCATTTTCACTGCACTACATGTGGTTTTTTTTAGATTTGGGCAGGGCACTACATGTTTTATTTAACTCGGTACATTTATTTGCCGTCAATCGCGACCGTTCCTATTCCTCGAGTGATCGAATGCGATATAAAAAATTACAAAACTTCCACTTACACTTTCCTTACATTCCACGATATTCCTTGACATGACTTACATTATATCTTACATAGCCAAACATCACAAGTAATATGCACTCGGGTCTATAATCAGTACATACATCACATAATCGTGAAGCATCCGTTATTACGATTACAAATATATGCTTAAAACACAGTAACTCATTATAAAAATTACACTACAACTAACCTAAAACAATTATGATATAAAATGTTACACTAATAGAGATAAAGAAGCCAATTTTTGGTTTTGTTATTGTTGCAATTAATAATAGTTTCGGCGTTGCATCAACGCCATATTACGCTATAATAATATGTAGAGTATAAATAGGGGTTCTTCCGAACAGACTCCGTGAGACCGTATTGTACTATACGCGATTAGGTATTGAGTACGGAATCTGTTCAATTTAATCGACTAAAATCGTTCGGACCCTCACTAGATCGGTCATCGATAGTATACAGACAGTATTGGAATGGATACATCTCGTATAAAATTGACAATGCATAGTTAACGGAAGCGCGATTGAATCTAGTATCAATACCGAGTAAATACATCGTTATTCGAGGGAACGAACAAAAAAGTGGGGTATACTTTCGCCTCGACACGTCAGATCTCGAACGTAAAAGAATATACAACGTGAAAAAATAACAGTCTAACAAAATCACACTAGACGGTATAGTAATACTGGACAAAAACAATGATCAATTTACCATAGTCACCGAGACCAAAAAACAAATTGTAACCGAACAAAATCATCGTAAATGAAAAAATCTTAACCAAACAAAATCACTGTCGAATTTCGGACCAAAAAAAAAATCCATAGCTGAACAAGATCATTGTAAAAATGAGTTTTACCGTCACCCCTTCAAACGTCAATCATAGTTAATTACCATTAATCCATTTTCTGAAAATAAAAACTTAATTAGAACGAAAGTCAATTGACGTTCGCGAGGGTGGCAGTTAAAAGACCAAAAAAATTTCCATAAATCATTGTAAATGTTCGATAGAGGCGTGCAGGGCGCGGTCGACACCCCGCGCGGACGAGAGCGATGGTGTACAGGCGTACCGTGTATATGGTGTATATGGTGTACGTGGTCTCAGCAGGGCTGCGTGGCGCGCGGCAGCGGGCGCACGAGGTAGAGCTTCTCGCCCTGCTTGTTGGTATAGATGGGCGCGCGCTGGTAGTGCGCCACGAGCTGCTCCAGCGTGGGGAACTTGCGCTGCCCGATGCAGTACAGCGCGCCCTCCACGTGCACGCGGAAGTGCTTGTTGCGCCCCGGCGCCTTCAGCGACACCGAGTAGTCGCCCACCTGAAGGGAGATCACATTGACACACTTGTTTATGCACCGACGGACCACAGGGACGCGCGGGGTGCACGAGGTTTTTTTTTTATTGTTTATTAGCGTACAAAACAGATTACAATCAGAATAAGGTATAATACAATGAATAAGGTATTGATCTAGATTATAATCCACAGATATATACGCCTACTCGCTATATTAATTTAGGAAATTTTCAGATGCTAGAGAGCGCTGATTTACAATACAAAAATAAAATAAAAATAACTTATAAGTATATTAAGAATGATTATTACAAGTAGTGTAGTTCTAAAATTTAAATACATGGGTCTGCAATTGCCTACGGAACTGATGCAGTTTCAGGTGGAAAATATCGATATCTCTATTGGAAGTAAGAATATCATTGTATTGGCGACACATCCTGATAATTGGATTATAATAAGAGGTATTATTAGGAAAAACTGGAAGATTGAAAATATTATAATTTCGGTTACGGCTTCTAAATCGGGTATTAAAATTTAACCTACTTTAGGTTAGGTGAGTCCATAGGCTATGAATTATTTTATAAAGTAACATATGGTCGTAGTAGATTCGACGAAGGTCCAGGGGACAAAACTGGATATATTTAAGACGTTGTTTGTAGGAGACAAGTTTTCGACCTATGCCGCATCTGTAAGTAACAATTTTTAGAAAACGTTTTTGAATTCCTTCGATTCTGTTGCTATGGACCTTGTAGAAAGGGGACCATATAGACGTGTTATATTCAAGAACACTACGTACACGAAAGTAATATAGATATAATAAGCTTTTAGTCTGACGAAAATGTTTAGTAGATCTTGTGATAAAACCGAGTAGACGAGAGCTACGCTCAATAATGTAATCATAATGATCACGAAAGGTTAACTTTTCATCAAAGAGTACACCCAGGTCTTTTGCAATATTGTTACGAGTAAGAGCTTCTCCCCTAATGCAATAATTAAACAGTATTTTGAGCGACTTATTGGTGAAAGTTATTACAAAACATTTATCTACATTAAGTTGCATACAATTTCGATCACACCATTCTGTGAGTATGTCCAAGTCCTTTTGAAGTTTTAAAGCATCCAGATTACAGCTTACAGTGGTAAAGATCTTAAGATCATCAGCATAGAGTAGACTAGGGCACGACAGGGAATCGACCAAATCATTGATGAAGATGATGAACAGCAGTGGTCCTAAACGACTACCTTGAGGCACACCAGAAGTAACCGTAACCGGTTTAGAAAGATAACCCTTCAATGCAACCAGCTGACTCCTTCGACTCAAATATGATTCAATCCAGCGAAGTAAATTACCATGGATGCCTATATCAGATATTTTTTTTGGAAAGTACTAAATGGTTTACTTTGTCAAAAGCTTTGGCGAAATTCGTGTAAACGGAGTCCACCTGAAGTCTTTTAGAAAATGCGTTGCGTAAGTAGTTTTTATATTCAAGCAGGTTGGAGGCGGTTGATTTATTTCTTACAAAACCGTGCTGTTGTGAATTTAAGATAGGTTTTACATGATTATAAATACTGTCGTAAATGACGCTTTCGAACAATTTGGCAAAACACGATAATATACTAATAGGTATATAGTTTTCACATTGATTCTTATCGCCAGATTTATGGATAGGTATAACATGAGCCATTTTCCAGAATGACGGAAACGCCCCTGATTGTAAAGATTTATTAAATAATATAAGTAGGGGTTCAACGAGAACATCAGCACATTTTTTTATAAAGGAAGGTGGTATTCCGTCTGGCCTTTATTGGAGTCAAGCATTTTTATTTTGCTTAGTATCATTTCCCGCGTGACTGTTAGTTTGCTTAGTGTACTGTTATGCTTACAATTTGATGAAGCCGCCGAATCAGTCACGCTAGTATCATTTTCAAATATTGAACTAAAGAATTTAGACAAACTCACACACTTCCGAAGGGTCAGACGCAGTACTACCTTTATATTCCATGTTAGAAGGAATCTCATTGACACCCCTTTTGCTCTTAATGAACCGCCAAAATGCCTTTGTATCACTTTCAAGTGAATTTTCGATTGATGCCACGAAAGTATTATAATATGAATCAATTAAGTGTTTGCTTTTGGCCCTGAAATGTGAAAACTTATCATAAATACGAGGGTTCCCGAATTTCTTGAAGCGTTTATGATATTTTAACTTCATTTTTATGCAGTGCCTAAGTGCGGGACTTTACCAGACCGGGAATCTGTCGTGGGCAGTTTTGGAGAAAGGTGTATATTTACTTATGACGTTATTTAATATAGATTAGAATTGTTGTAAATTCAAGTCAATATCTGCTGAAGATAATGGTAATTGCCAATCCACCTGAGATAATTCTGAATTTAATTGTACATAATCACATTTATTAAAATTGAATCGTTTAGGGTTTTTAGATTTTAGACATTTCGGGGACGAGTCAGAGTGACAGTCAATGTCCACAATGTATCGGACCACAGCGGCGGGGCGTAGCCCCCACTACGAGGACCTCGCCGTCGGCGAGAACGTACACGTACGGTCGCCGTTAATTCTTGTACTTAACTTTTTATTACGCATTATACATCTTATTAAACAGTCCTGTTTTTTATATATTGTTCGATTACGCCTCACCCACACTAGAGAACGTAGTTGGGTGGTGACAACAAAATAAACTGCGTGTTCAGGGTGTTTTTATTTATTTATCTAATTTCATGAGTGATGGCACCGTAGTACCGGCCGCGGCGTGTACGTGTGAGTGTATAGTGCATAGTTACGTTGGTCTCGGAGTCGCGGATCAGGAAGTCCCCGTCGTGTCCGTGCTGGTTGAGCAGCGCGTCGCAGTGCGTGCGCGTGATGGCGCCGTAGTACCGGCCGCGGCGTGTACGTGTGAGTGTATAGTTACGTTGGTCTCGGAGTCGCGGATCAGGAAGTCCCAGTCGTGTCCGTGCTGGTTGAGCAGCGCGTCGCAGTGCGTGCGCGTGATGGCGCCGTAGTACCGGCCGCGGCGTGTACGTGTGAGTGTATAGTGCATAGTTACGTTGGTCTCGGAGTCGCGGATCAGGAAGTCCCCGTCGTATCCGTGCTGGTTGAGCAGCGCGTCGCAGTGCGTGCGCGTGATGGCGCCGTAGTACCGGCCGCGGCGTGTACGTGTGAGTGTATAGTGCATAGTTACGTTGGTTTCGGAGTCGCGGATCAGGAAGTCCCCGTCGTGTCCGTGCTGGTTGAGCAGCGCGTCGCAGTGCGTGCGCGTGATGGCGCCGTAGTACCGGCCGCGGCGTGTACGTGTGAGTGTATAGTTACGTTGGTCTCGGAGTCGCGGATCAGGAAGTCCCCGTCGTGTCCGTGCTGGTTGAGCAGCGCGTCGCAGTGCGTGCGCGTGATGGCGCCGTAGTACCGGCCGCGGCGAGTACGTGTGAGTGTATAGTGCATAGTTACGTTGGTCTCGGAGTCGCGGATCAGGAAGTCCCCGTCGTGTCCGTGCTGGTTGAGCAGCGCGTCGCAGTGCGTGCGCGTGATGGCGCCGTAGTACCGGCCGCGGCGTGTACGTGTGAGTGTATAGTGCATAGTTACGTTGGTCTCGGAGTCGCGGATCAGGAAGTCCCCGTCGTGTCCGTGCTGGTTGAGCAGCGCGTCACAGTGCGTGCGCGTGATGGCGCCGTAGTACCAGGCGCGCCCCACAGCGCCCGCGCCGGGGACCGCGCCCCCGGGGCCTGCGGCGCGACCTCCACCGGATTCTCTACAAAATACATTGAACTATATTTAAAAAAAATATATAGTAAAGTTCTATACAATGTGTTAAAAAATGAGGTACTAAAATCAAATTCCATCAATATAAAAAAAATGTGCGTGCGTGGAGTCCCTCCGCGCGGAAAAAGTGAAACTTCATTCTCGCTCAGTCGATCGGTCGGTCAGTCGGTCGGCCCCTCACTCACTCACTCACTCACACACACACACACACACACACACTAACCAACTCAACTCAACTCTCAAACCAACTCTCAAACCAACACTCAAACCAACTCTCAAACCAACTCTCAAACCAACTCTCAAACCGACTCTCAAACCGACACTCAAACCGACACTCAAACCAACACTCAAACCAACACTCAAACCAACACTCAAACCAACACTCAAACCAACACTCAAACCAACTCCCAAACCAACTCTCAAACCAACTCTCGAACCAACTCTCAAACCAACTCTCAAACCAACTCTCAAACCAACACTCAAACCAACACTCAAATCAACACTCAAACCAACACTCAAACCAACACTCAAACCTACACTCAAACCAACACTCAAACCAACTCTCAAACCAACTCTCAAACCAACTCTCAAACCAACTCTCAAACCAACTCTCAAACCTACACTCAAACCAACTCTCAAACCAACTCTCAAACCAACTCTCAAACCAACTCTCAAACCATCACTCAAACCAACACTCAAACCAACACTCAAACCAACTCTCAAACCAACTCTCAAACCCACTCTCAAACCAACTCTCAAACCAACTCTCAAACCAACACTCAAACCAACACTCAAACTAACACTCAAACCAACACTCAAACCAACACTCAAACCAATACTCAAACCAACACTCAAACTAACTCAAATTAACTCAAGCCAACTCGCCCACGCCTATCGCCTATCGTTTAACACCTATCACTTAACGCGTTAAGCGATAACGCGTTAAGGTGACTCATTTAACGCTTGACGCGTTATGTGATAACATTTTTGGAAGTCGCATAAGAAGTTTCACTTCAAAAAATGTGCGTGCGTGGAGTCCCTACGCGCGGAAGTGAAACTTCACTCTCGCTCTGTACTGTACGACACTGTACGACACCGGTCGGTCAATCAATCAATCAATCGATCAACCAATCGACCAATCGACCAATCGATCAATCGACCAATCGACCAATCGAGCAGTCGACCAATCGACCAATCGTGCAGTCGACCAATCGACCAAGCGACCAATCGACCAAGCGACCAAGCAACCAATCACTCACTAACTCACTCACTCACTCACCCACTCACCCACCCACTCACCCACCCACCCACTCACCCACTCACCCACTCACTCAGTGACGGCGTCACATGAGCGCTTTCATAACCTTAACAAATTTAACGCCTATCGCCTATCGTTTAACACCTATCATTTAACGCCTATCGCCTATCGTTTATCACCTATCATTTAACGCTCAACATCTAAAGCATAACGTCTAACGCGTTAAATGATAACATTTTTGGAAGTCGCATAAGAAGTTTCACTTCAAAACTTGCTCAAAAACTTTTCGCAACCAACTCGATTAACACCGAATCTATCTTATTTTTCGAAACGAAAAAACTAGAATTTAATTTCCTATTCAATAACGAACAGGGTGTGAAAATATGGATTCACAGTTTTTGAACACTTACGGCCGAACCCACATACGTTACTTATATTAGGCGTTAATCACAATTAGTTAATTGTAGTTAAAATTCTTAAGTAACGTTCGCGCCCACTGTCAAAATGTAATGCTTACTTTACAAATATTAGAATTTAAGGATGCATAGTGTGCGACTAGTGCGTCCGAGGCGACAAATCTATCGAAAATTGCCCTGTGTTGCCAATACTAAACGGGTAAATAGGGTTAAAGAATATTTATTCTCAAAGAACAATTACAGTTCGCTTATATGAGAACAGATTAAAAAAGATACATAGTTTTGTCGAGTGACGTGACGAAGCATGCATAAAAAAGAAGTTGTGTTTGTAGAATCCACATAAAAATGCAAGCACTGATACTTAACTTAATAGGTACATATTATTATTATCATTGATCAAACTAAAAATACATTAAATTAATTATTAATTTCTAAGAGTGGGTATTTCATATGAGACCGCAACAAATCCGTGTATTGAGTGAGTGTGCGACGCGACGCGTCAGTCAGTATGCGAGCGAGTAAGTTTTGTATTTGTGTGAGTGATGCACTGATATTATAGTGTAAGAGACAGGTGGCTATTTTAATATTTTGTAAACTATTTTATTATTTTATTTTATCATTGTTGTGACCTTTGTAGTTGTAATAATATATGTTTTTTAAGTTTACTTTTGTACTGTTTCATATTTTTGCAATTTTTTATTTCGTTTGGTAGTTTATTGTACATTTGCACACCTATCATATAGAATGTTCTTCTTTCCGTATGTATCTGTTCTGGGTGGTCGCAGAATTATGTTATTTCTGTTTCTTAAAAAGTGAGTGTAGGATTTTTTTCTTAATTTTATATTTGTTTGTATTGTGTTGTCCAATATCTTTTTTATTAATATGCACATATTGTACGTATATAATTGGGACAGATTAAATAACTTAGTTTTAGTGTATAATTCCTTAGAAGGTGTCAAGAAGTCATATTTATATAATCGTTTTATTACTTTATTCTGTGTTATTTGTAGGCTTTTAAGGTTACTTTTAGATGCTGATCCCCAGACTTCAATCAGATATACTAGATGGGATTTCACAAGTGAGTTGTAGATTGTATGCTTTATTTTATGTGGCAAGTAGCGTCCCATATTACGGAGAGCGCCAGATAGTGCTATTATTTTTGATCTTACCTGCTCAATATGGGGTTTCCAACATAATTTATCATCTAATAGTAATCCAAGATACTTTTCGTTGTGAGATTGATTGATAACATCGTCATTTATTTTTAACTGACTGTGAGGCGGATTTTTTTTATTCTTAGCAGCAAATATCATATAAGAAGTTTTTGATAGATTTATAGTCAATAGGTTACAGAGAAACCATTCATTTAAAAGGTTTAGATCATTTTGCGCATCTTTTATAATTTCGTGTATAGACTGACCAAAATAAAACAAACTCGTGTCATCCGCGTAAAGTGTTAAAGACCCTATAAGCCCTATCTGACTGATATTGTTCATGTATATAAGGAATAATATTGGTCCTAGGATTGAGCCTTGGGGAATTCCGCACGTTAATTTTTGAGACATACTCTCATACATACCGATTTTTACAATTTGGTTTCTATTTGACAGGTAGGATTCAAACAAATTGTAAGCTGTTCCAGTGATACCCAAGTTATTAAGCTTTTGCAGCAGTTTGGGATGGCTAACGGTGTCAAAAGCCTTTTTCAAATCGATAAATATTCCTAGACATAAGTTTTTTTTGATCGATATGTGTTTTAATATTTGTTATTAAATCGATGGTTGCTGATAAGGTGTTTGATTTTTGTCTAAACCCATATTGTTGATCTATTATAAACTTCCTTTCATTTAAGTATTCATCCAAGCGGTTATAAATTACTTTTTCAAAAACCTTGGATATCACTGGAAGTACCGAAATGGGTCTGTAATTACTTGGGTCCGTTCTTTTACCAGATTTGTAGACAGGAGATACTTTTGCTACTTTCAAACTATCAGGAAATATTGAAATGAAACTAATTTTACGGATTATATCGCGGTTTATTTTTGATTTTAATTTCCCGACGTGAATGCTGTAAAGTATTCGAAACGTCGGGAAATTAAAATCAAAAATAAACCGCGATATAATCCGTAAAATTAGTTTCATTTCAATGTGTAATATTCGCGTAAGTATCAGAAATCATTATATCAGGAAATATACCAAGATCAAGACATTTATTTATGCAGTCTACTAAGGGAGGTATTATAAGATGTTTGATACATTTTAGTGATTTAGTACTAATACCATCCAAACCGGTGCTGGTATTGGCATCCAAACTGCTAATAATATTTTCCAATTCGCTACCAGTGCAATGTTTAAATTTTGTGAGTGTAGTATCATGGTTATGTCTTGCTTTGTACATTAATGTGTTATCTGTGTATTGATGATAACGAGCTGGTATCTTACCAGCTAATTCCGTGCCAATAGTCGAAAAGAAAGTGTTGAATACTTCACAAATGTCTTGTCCACTAGTTATAATTTGGTTATCAACAACAAGTTTGGTAGGAAGATTATTAGTTTTTTTCTTGTTTTGGGCCAAAGAATTAATGAGTCTCCACATCTCTTTTGGACTATTGGTACATTTTTGAAACTCTTTGTAATAGTAATTCTTCTTATCGTAGTTAATTTTCTTAAGGACTTTATTTCTCACTAGTACAAATTCCTTTTTCAGATTAAGATTTCTTTTATTCTTTTTAAGTTGTTGCCATAAAATGTTTCTTTTGTTAATCATAGCAATAATATCTTTATTAATCCAGTCGCTTCTTGGAGGGTTTTCGATTTTCGTCTTTAATGCTTTACTTGTTCGTATGTGTGCTTTGATTAAATCTTCGAGATGCTTATAATCATCTATTTCATTTAAATGTATGATATTACTAATATTTTTGTATAGGATCTCATAATCTATGGCTTCGTACTGGATCCGTTGTTTTGTATTATGCGGCTTATTTTTTGACATTCCTAAAAGTATCTGGTTGTGGTCAGACATTGCGGAATCTATTATGGCAAAGTGAAAGGAATTTTTTTGTAAATCCGTTGAGACATGATCCAAAATACTGTTTGTTGTATTTGTTTTTCTTGTGGAGTATTGCTTGTCTATTTTGTTTAATAGTTCAAAGCCAGTTTCATCCAATACAGATTGATATTGCACAACAGCGCCATTTGGATTGAGTAGGTCTAAATTAAAATCTCCAAAAACGATAGTACGTTTTCTCGCTTCGATTTGTAGTGTAAATGTTTCTAGAAAATTCTTAATATTTGTGTCACCAGGTTTATAAATACCTCCAACATGCAATGCAAATTTGGGAAGATAGATCCATAAGTAGTGATTACTGTCCTTGTAGATTTCTTCAGTTATTTCATATTTTATGCTATCATGTATATAAATTGATACACCTCCCCCGTTTCTATCGTGCCTATAGTTATAAGTATGTATATAGTTGTTTATATTATAGAGTTTTGCGTCTTCGTTAGATTGTATCCAAGTTTCGGTGAGTACGATAATATGAACTGTAGATGGAATAGCTTTCAATACTGATTGAAGTTCTTCGAGTTTTCCTGGTGTGCGGATACTCCTGACATTTGCGTAAAAGAAATTCAGCCATGTTAAATTAGTACAAAATTCTTGATATTTGCTAATTACTTGATAAGTTACATTTCTTGAGCTATCAGCATCAATATTAGTGATTTGAGGAATAGCTGGTTCAATTAGTTTTTTGGATCGTTACTATTATTGGTAATGGTAGGAATCCCTTTAATATATTTTATAGATATATTAGTCTCACCGTTTTCTATACGTTTTTTAAGCTCCTTTTGAAGATTCTGCATATAATTTCTCTGCGCCAGGGTTTTGTCTGAGTATATCTTAACAGTGTTAGAAAATTTTGACTGGTTTTTCAGCAAATATTTAGGTGCATCAGCAGTTTCGAATATTATTTTGACTGGCCGAGGTTTATCTGCATTATATTGTTACGATGCAAAATGCAGCGTACCTTACCTTTGATCATTTCTTACAACTTTCCTTGGTTCTAGTAACATTGTCACTGTAATTGCAATTCACTTCACTTTATTTGTTAAGTAATAAACTAATTTTAACACCTTTAAAGTAATTTAAATTCTTTCACTCTATTTGTTAAGTAATAAACTAATTTTAACACCTTTAAAGTAATTTAAATTATTTTCCAAAGATAGTTTGTTTACATTCCGTCATGGTCTAATAATTCAAATGTCAAACTCGAAAGGGCTCAGTAACGCCATCTGACAGTCCCGAACAAAATTACGTCGAGTTCACAGACAATAAAGTAAATAAAACTTTAGTAAAACTTTATTTGCAGTCCATTAAAACTAATTTACAAGGTATATTTAACTTATAATCACTCTCTAGTGAAAATCAATTAAGATTGACCAAATTAACGGAAGTCTAACAATTTTTTTTATATGAAGTGTTTTCTAGATACTTCGATTTAGCCGAATTATATTTAATCTGTGGATATGTGATGTTTGTCTTTGGACTAAGTGTGGCAATGGTACTAAAACTAATTTCTCCAGTCAATGACCGGATAATTTTCCCCAGATAAATGTTTTTATCGTAATTAATTCACTGGGAATTGTGAATTCCAGTGATTTATCAATGTTGTGAGTCTGATTGATGTCAACTTTGTTGACCAACGCCAAGTTGCAGTAGTTTGAGGATCTTAATTGTTGTAATGAAATGCATTGTGACGAGTATTGGACTTTAATTTTACCCTTATTTGGGCTAATCGCCACTAGGTGGTATTATTCGTTTTTGAGGTAGGATTGGAGGGGTGGAACCCCAGGCAGCTCATTTGAGCACGAATCACCGCCTAGACACCTAGACTACACCGAGACACAGTGATCCGTTCGTTCTTCAGGTAATTAGCCTGTGCCAGTAGTGGCATTCTAAAGAAACCATCGCATAGGTTGTTGTATCAGTGTTAAATTCTAACAATCGTTCCAGAATTCCGATGCTCGAGTGTTAGGAGCGCGGACCGGCCTACCGTACAGCCACGCCAAATACCATCCCCAAAAACTGTAAGTAGTCTTGGAAAGTCTATAATTTAGTGGTGTCTAAAACCTTGCTGATGTTAGTGTGAATAGTGTCTCATGAGGGGTCCGTATTGTCCGTTCTAGGAGTGAACTCCGAGGGCCCGTCTCGACGCCACGAATCAGATCGTGACCGGTGCCTTCGAGTCCGTAAGAACCCCGGGACGGCTGTACGGACACCGAGTGCGCCTAGCCGAGAGGCAGGCCAGACGGTTTTTTTTTATTTCAACGATTTTTTTTATTATAACGGTTTTTTTATTATTACGTTTTTTTTATTACCACGTTTTTTATTTTATTTACAACGGTTTTTTTATTAACCTAGTTTTTTATTAACTGGGTATATTTTTATTTAACATTTTGAAATACCGGTATTTAACCGGTTAAATTTAACTGGTACTTGTGGAGTATGTTTTAACCGAAGCGTCGAGTGTACATCGCCTCGTCACCTCCGGATTTGGGACTGAAACAGTCCCTGGCGCCCCCCTTTTGTATTAATTATTAAGGCTTCCCCACACGGTTCTAATACTTTCGTTTACTTTAATACTGGAAGGAGTAACTCTAAAACTTTTAACTATATTGGCTTTATTCCCAACCACCCACGACCATAGCTCCCACCGCTGAGTGAATAAGTAATATAAGCTGGCTATTTTCAAGTAGGGTTGCATAAGCGTCGCATAGTGTATGGCACTGGGCCTAATACAGTGTATTACTTTTAATATTAATTAAATATAAGGTTTAAGACTTAAGTAGGGAACAGTTTGTGATTTTGACAATAAACAGAACATAATTGTACCACAACATATGTTTTATTCTAAGAGCAGCCCACCTACAAATCTTAAATGTAACAGTGGCGCACTCAACGTGTGTTTTTGTTGGGAATAGAGGTTACGTCAATTGCTGTAACTTAAAAGCCAGTTTTTAATCTCCTTCCAGAACCGTGGGCGAATTTTAGATTTAAGAAAAACCGTCTAGCGTGCCATAGCACGGAATTCTGACAGAATTTTTGTGTATGTTGTTGTTTGTTTTTTTTTTTAATTTACATTTTTAACATTTATTATTTTTATATACAGATGCTCAATTTTTACAATTATTTTTTTTATTTGATATTTAAAACTGACAATTTTATATTACCAATTTTTTTTAACATTTTATTGACTACTGAAATTATTATTTTTTTATAACTGTGATACTTGCGGATTTTAAATGACAGACTGATGTTATTACTTATTTTGAAAGCCAGCTTATATTTTAACGCGTTTTTTACACTTAACTAAATGAAACACCAAATTTATTTTAATAAGGTCGCGCTTACTAATACACACAATCGCAGTGCTCGTCATTGAAACATTTAAATAACGTTCTCTTTCCTTCACCTCCGCATTTGTGGCTGTATATGCCTCCGTGTTGGACTACTGTGTAGGTTTGGAGAATTATTATTTTTCTTTTTGGGGTAACAGGAATATCGAAGTTTATAGGCATTGGATGTTGTGGTTTGTGGTTGTGTCTGAGTGACTTCAGAGGGCTGTATATGCCTTGGGGTCGCTGGACATTATTTTCTCCTTCCTCCTCCTCCACATGAGTGGCTGTATATGCCTCCGTCTGGACTATTGAGTAGGTAGGGAGATTTCTTTGAAAAGTTTATAGGCTTTTGATATTTCGGTTTGTTGGTTGTGTGTTGTTGGTTTTAGAGGGCGGAATATGCCTTAATTTTTTTTTTCCTTCCTTCTCCGCATTTTTGGCTGTATATGCCTCAATGCAGGACTATTGGGTAGGTAGGGAGATTTCTTTTAGATGTGTTAGAAGTAAGTTATTGTTTACATAGTTTTAAAATGTAACCAACAAACTCCGGACTGCTGGGTAGGCAGCATTTTGAATGTCCTGAGGCTGGAGGCCGTTTGGCGGGAGTGTAGGCTGCTATGATGGAAATAAGGTATGTATTTGGATTTGTTTTAAGGGGTAGATTACCAACAAACTCCGGACTGCTGGGTAGGCGGCGTTTTGATTGTCCTGAGGCTGGAGGCCGTTTGGCGGGATTGTAGGCTACTGTATTGGAAAGCGATAGTTGGATTTGTTAAAGGGGTCGTACCAGTAGTATTTAGTTTTTTTTTTTTTCCTTTTAATTTGGTTGAGGGTGTTTTTGTTTTGTTTTTGTTGTTTTTTGTTTTTGTACACACTATTTGTGTTTGTTGTTTGTTGTTGAAGGCCTGACTTGTTTGTTTGTTGTTTTTTTTTCGTTTTAAAACAATTTTTTTTTTTTCACCATGTTTGAGTTTAACCAATTAGGTCTAAGTAGGGTTGATTGCTAGCTGGAGTATTTTTTTATAGGGAATTACATGGATACCAGTGTACGATTTGGTTGTTTGTTCTGGCTTAACTTAGATGTTATCACTTAAATATATTTATCTCCACAATTTATTTGGGTTCGTCTCTTCAATGTTTGTAAATTGATTAGACTTACTTTGGCAGTACTCAGTTACATTTTTTTAAAAATAAGCCTTATCACCCCTGTCAATGGCGGGAAATAACAGTGCGGTCGGTGAACACTGTAGTTGAATGTTAACTGTATATTTAACCCTGGTTTTTATGTATATGTATTAGTATCTCATCACAAACAGATAGGCCACATGGATAATTAAAAATAAGCCTTAAAACACGGGCGGACTTGTAGACCCGACACTAAAAGCCTACTACAATGTCGCCTAATAGAGCGGTTTGTTACTCTATACGTGAAGTGTGACTAAAATCCTATATATTATATGGAAAATTAAAACAACCACTTATATTTTATAATTTATTAGTATATTTTTATCAGGTACCATTATTACATGTTAATCGTACACAGGTTTGCATTGTGTCCTGTTACGTTTTCTTTCAGGAATCTATTGCTGTTGGTGCACGTTAGTTGAAGGATTATGTGGATGAATAATTTATGTAGCTAAGCTACGCTAGTTTTGGGTTGTGTACCTACTGCTTTTGAATGAGAGGTCTTGTTTGGTGGTATTTTGGCAGGTATAACGCTGGAGGGCCAGCGTCGAGATTTGCCTAAGTCGGTCAAATCTCTGGTGGTTGGGGAGGTACTGTTACGATGCAAAATGCAGCGTACCTTACCTTTGATCATTTCTTACAACTTTCCTTGGTTCTAGTAACATTGTCACTGTAATTGCAATTCACTTCACTTTATTTGTTAAGTAATAAACTAATTTTAACACCTTTAAAGTAATTTAAATTCTTTCACTCTATTTGTTAAGTAATAAACTAATTTTAACACCTTTAAAGTAATTTAAATTCTTTTCCAAAGATAGTTTGTTTACATTCCGTCATGGTCTAATAATTCAAATGTCAAACTCGAAAGGGCTCAGTAACGCCATCTGACAGTCCCGAACAAAATTACGTCGAGTTCACAGACAATAAAGTAAATAAAACTTTAGTAAAACTTTATTTGCAGTCCATTAAAACTAATTTACAAGGTATATTTAACTTATAATCACTCTCTAGTGAAAATCAATTAAGATTGACCAAATTAACGGAAGTCTAACAATTTTTTTTATATGAAGTGTTTTCTAGATACTTCGATTTAGCCGAATTATATTTAATCTGTGGATATGTGATGTTTGTCTTTGGACTAAGTGTGGCAATGGTACTAAAACTAATTTCTCCAGTCAATGACCGGATAATTTTCCCCAGATAAATGTTTTTATCGTAATTAATTCACTGGGAATTGTGAATTCCAGTGATTTATCAATGTTGTGAGTCTGATTGATGTCAACTTTGTTGACCAACGCCAAGTTGCAGTAGTTTGAGGATCTTAATTGTTGTAATGAAATGCATTGTGAGGAGTATTGGACTTTAATTTTACCCTTATTTGGGCTAATCGCCACTAGGTGGTATTATTCGTTTTTGAGGTAGGATTGGAGGGGTGGAACCCCAGGCAGCTCATTTGAGCACGAATCACCGCCTAGACACCTAGACTACACCGAGACACAGTGATCCGTTCGTTCTTCAGGTAATTAGCCTGTGCCAGTAGTGGCATTCTAAAGAAACCATCGCATAGGTTGTTGTATCAGTGTTAAATTCTAACAATCGTTCCAGAATTCCGATGCTCGAGTGTTAGGAGCGCGGACCGGCCTACCGTACAGCCACGCCAAATACCATCCCCAAAAACTGTAAGTAGTCTTGGAAAGTCTATAATTTAGTGGTGTCTAAAACCTTGCTGATGTTAGTGTGAATAGTGTCTCATGAGGGGTCCGTATTGTCCGTTCTAGGAGTGAACTCCGAGGGCCCGTCTCGACGCCACGAATCAGATCGTGACCGGTGCCTTCGAGTCCGTAAGAACCCCGGGACGGCTGTACGGACACCGAGTGCGCCTAGCCGAGAGGCAGGCCAGACGGTTTTTTTTTATTTCAACGATTTTTTTTATTATAACGGTTTTTTTATTATTACGTTTTTTTTATTACCACGTTGTTTATTTTATTTACAACGGTTTTTTTATTAACCTAGTTTTTTATTAACTGGGTATATTTTTATTTAACATTTTGAAATACCGGTATTTAACCGGTTAAATTTAACTGGTACTTGTGGAGTATGTTTTAACCGAAGCGTCGAGTGTACATCGCCTCGTCACCTCCGGATTTGGGACTGAAACAGTCCCTGGCGCCCCCCTTTTGTATTAATTATTAAGGCTTCCCCACACGGTTCTAATACTTTCGTTTACTTTAATACTGGAAGGAGTAACTCTAAAACTTTTAACTATATTGGCTTTATTCCCAACCACCCACGACCATAGCTCCCACCGCTGAGTGAATAAGTAATATAAGCTGGCTATTTTCAAGTAGGGTTGCATAAGCGTCGCATAGTGTATGGCACTGGGCCTAATACAGTGTATTACTTTTAATATTAATTAAATATAAGGTTTAAGACTTAAGTAGGGAACAGTTTGTGATTTTGACAATAAACAGAACATAATTGTACCACAACATATGTTTTATTCTAAGAGCAGCCCACCTACAAATCTTAAATGTAACAATATTTTCCTAATCTAAAAGTTTTAAGTGGTTTTGGGCAGTCTCGATAAACAGATATTAGTTTTTTAAACACTTCTTCATAGTCGTTATTTATTTCTTTTTGCTCTTCCAAACCCACTAATATTAAGTTTCTTTCTCTTTGCATTCGGTCTTGTACTTCATAAATAATTTCATGTTTCGTTTCAAAACATACTTTTTCGCCTTGTAGTTTACGCTGAGTGTTTTTCACTTCATCCTCGATTGCTATTAACTTGTTTTGTGTAATTTGGTGTTCACGAGACATTTTTTCTACAGAGTCATGCAACTTTGTATATTCGATTGTTAAATTCTCTGTTGTTAATTTAAGATCCTTAATCTCTTCCCTGATTTCATTACGCATTTTGGTAATATTGTCATTATGAGAGTTCATAGCGTCTTTAATGTAGTTCATCATTTCATTGCGAAAAATAGTAAAATCCCTTTTGAAATCATATTCCAACGTGTGCGGTCTTCTTTTCCTTGGATTCTTGTTGATGTGTTCTTCTTCGTCATCGTAATTGGATAAATTGGAGTTTGATCCATCACCGCTTTTACTCGCACTAGCCATTGGTATAAGTAGTGGTGCAGGTTATATTTTATTGCTAGTGGTTGGATTTTATTGGTGGCGGGCTCCTGGACTACTCCGATAGAACCAGTCGGCTGGTCGCCTCACTTGCTGCGACAACTTATGTTACTCGTGCGACGTTAGAAGTATTTAAAAATGAACTTAGCCAGTAGTTATTTAGATGTGATTTTAGAAAAACTTAGTAAATAGTTTGAAGAATAAAATAAAGGTATATTCTTTGTATTAAAACACGCGTGCGCACGCCACGACACACGACCAGCGATCGTAAATAAAAGCTTTATTCTAAATACTGGCTCATTATGCAAAATATATATATTTATTCAATACAAATAATTACAATGGTATTTGGAACAAATACAAGATAAACACGCGTTGTTTTAATAATTCTCACTATTATTTTTTTCATGTGGCAGTGTTGGTACAGCAGTCACGCTTGACAACATTTAAAAAACAGCAGATACGCCCACAGATATTTTTTATAATAATAATAATAAAACCAATTCACACACGGTCATCTGATCCCAAACTAGGCAGAGCCTGTACTATGGAAACCAGACAACTGATACTAATACATATATTCTTTTTTTTTGTAAATACATACTTATATAGATAAAACACCCAGACACCTGGTGGGAATCGAACCCACGACCTGTTGGGTAGCAGACAGGGTCACTAACCACTAGACCAACAGGCCCGTCATAGATGGTCGTCGTTTTATAGAGCATCATCATATTTTATGCGGTTATTTTAGGGCCTCCTGACCCTGGCCGACTGTTGATAGGTAGGTACTAGGTACCTATAGCACTTTAGCCCTTCATATCTCGACCTCCCAATGAATTCAATATTCTTTCGTGTCGTAGTGGAACGATTGGTGTCAATCTGCAAGTACTTCTCCGGTTTATTGTCCAGAGAAAACTCGAAGAACATAGATTATTACGCCATTCGCTGACGCTCTTCTCTCGTACCGCAGAGAATAATCGAATCAATGAGACCTTCAAATAAAATATCATACTCTGTTTTTGCTTTTTCCGTATTTATGTTATCACAATTAAAATATGCCCAAAATTCTAGAGAATGACTTCTTGAAACAAATAATCTAGTTATCAGCTGTTTGTTGCCGCCATAAAATGTGTCAAAATCATTGATTAGCTAATCTAACGCCCGGTTTCTGAAAGACTATTCAAATGGATATTCAACTAACATGACTGTTAACTTGACAGCTTGTTCAAATCAATTCAGGTTTCTGAAACGTTAATTAGAGAAAAATTTACTAATCTATGATCATTTTAATTTGACATGAAGAATATTATTTAAGTATGGCTATATTTCCTATTTAGTTCAATATTTCATTCAATAGCTCATTCTATTCAAAGATATTATAATCTGTAACCATAGATGGAGGATCTACAGGAGGGATGGTCACTTTCTTTCTCATTCGCACAAGAAAAGAATGAATTTATATAGGTTACATGTGATAGAAAGAAACAGAGTATTTTTTGTCCTTCACCATGTGTCAAGATTCGAAGGAAAAGCACCAGTGGTACCCCCATAGAGAAAATATTTTTGATTGTCAAGCGGCTCCACACTCTTATTTCGTGGGCCTTCATCCCGCGTGGATCTGGAGTGCGCATTTCACTATCGTAAATTTCAAAAGGAGCAATTGTTAATACAATCTTGGTATTTTTGATGCAAAGGACTTTTTATACCTAATAATTACGTAATCTGTCATAAACTAGTAGATTATCCAAAACGAATAGTATAATTTAATACTTAATTGGTCGACCAACACCGATTAGTTGACATTGTATTTGACAAGAGAATAATCTATGATCATGGCTTAATTAGCCTTTCAGAAACCCAAATTGGCTTTGACATGAACTTTCTGAAGCAAAATTTAACAGCCGTGTCAACTGACAGGATGTTCAAATTATAATAGTTGATCATGCTTTCTGCAACCCAAAATACGCTTGACAGGAGATTTGACATCTTGTTAGTTGATTTTTGCGTTGATCATCCTTTCGGAAACCGGGCGTTAGTAATGTCTCTCGGCCACTTAAAGTTAAGTACGATTAACTAGCGCTAACTAAGCATTAACCCACTGAGAGTGCCGATAATTTGACATCTACACTAAGTAACGAGATAAGGATCAATTAACCCACTGTAGGTTCGGCCGTTAGTATAGAATCATACAGTACCTCGGGTACTCTGAATACATGTTATAAAATAGAGTGTTAAAACCCCTGTCCAATCTGTAAGGGGAATATTTGCATAACTGATAACAATCGGTAGTAGTCATTTAAGAAACTGCTGCATAATTGTCCTTATTAAGGTTTATAAACACACTGGATTGTGTGTGTTTATAAACCTGAGTACCACATGAGTGTTTTAATACAGTGCAGCGCAGAACTTGTAACAAAAACGAACTTAACTATTTAAGTACACGCAAGTGTACTCGAGAGCGAACGGGACGTAGACGAGCGCACCCGGAGCAATGTTAACTCGTTCCCCGCGTCCCACTTGATAACGAAGGAAGGAGACCTAAAAAATGACTTCTGCGCATCTAACGAATCTTGTCAAGTTACGCGCCGGCGGCCGTAACACTCTCAGTGACCGGGCAAAGGTTATTTACAATCTGTATAGTCGATCTGTGGAAGTATATCTACCCGTATGGCTGCGTGAGGTAGTCGGCGAGCTCCTGAAGGTAGTTCCGGGGCACGAGGCCTAGTTGCCCGCGAGAGTCGCGCGCCCGGTACCACTCCGGGTCGGAGGGGGGGCGCTCCACTATCTCCAGCCGGTCGCCCTTCTCGAACGACAGCTCCTGCTCGTTGTTCGACGTGAACGAGTACAGCGCCACCTGGCGACAACGTGCGTCGACACCTTTATGACGGACCACCCGATATATGCTTTAGACACTGTGGTAGGTGTGAAGTGAACTTACCACAATGTCGAGCACGTTTTCCGCCATCGCGTAGGTGTGCACTGGGTCTTCATTGTCGCCCTCTTCACTGGTGTAATTTGATGGAAACCTGAAAGCGAAAAATAAACAAGTATTAACAATCGGTCGGACTATACTATGACCATGCTATGAACGCATCAGGCAAAAAACTTCAATTCCATATAATATGAAACTGTATAAAGCAACGCCCACTAGAGCGTCGCGTATCCGGCCGTGTCATGAACGTTTCTGTTAAAATTTCAAAGATGATTTTTTGCATTTGATTTGCATCGCCACAGTGTAAATAATACCGCCTTTATTGTACGTCTGAGTATAATTACAGCAGTTTGTTCACAGTGTAAATTTACACTAAAGTGACGCAGTCGACAGTCTCTGTCTGAATGGCGGGCACAATACTGGCATTGGAGCGCAAATTAGTCTCATTCATTTGATTTCCATGCCCGATACGTTCATAGCACGGTCATGGTACGGCCCAGTCTCGTTAAACTCCCGAAGTCTGACTCCATAAAGTGTGAGGATATCCACTGACCATCCGGTGTGTCCCTGGTACTGTCCGCGCCACCAGCCGTCGTTGCTCTTCTCGAGGATGAGTATGCGCGTGCCCTTGGTGAGCGAGAGCTCGTCGGGCTGCTGCGCCTGGTAGTTGTACTTGACTACGGCGGCGCCGAGCGCGTCACGGGGCTCCCTCCCCTCGCCCCCAGTGTCCCCCCCGCGCCGCGCGCCCGGCGACTCCGTGCCCCCCCTCACTGGCGAACTGCTCGACGGCAGCGTCTTCGACCCGGACCCCTTCTTCACCTTTTTCTTGATGCTGCAATCGGAGACCACCGCTGTTACTGGCACAATAGCGAGCAGTACTCAGCACTCGGTCGGTCGACCGACATAACGTACTCGGTAGTATGTATAGTGATGTTAAAAGAAGTTATTATCTATGCTGTGGTAACTAAGAATACCATTGGTGTCCAGAATGAAGCCAATCCACGGATACAGAGAAACACACATAAGTCGTTAAATTCCGCAAGAGGTACCTAGGTCTGTAGACCAAAATTCGTCTATTCGAGAGGCATTTGTTTCATTATATCGAAATAAATTTTAGATTCGACAATACTCAACCCGTTCACAAAACGTACATTCACATATTACAGAAATCTTGCATGTGCGTTGTGCGTGCTTATTTTCTACTAGCTGACCCACGCAGCTCCGCCTGCGCTATTTTTTTTACGTTAACTAAACTTTGAATAACAGACATTCGCATCGAATACATAACCTCATTTTTTATAGTCGGTTAAAAACTGAGACCCACTTTTTACTTGCTCTCCGAAGCACGGACCCGTTTAGTTCAAATGGCGTTAAGCGCTCACCCATCTATTTAATGACCTTACCTAACGTTGCTTAACCAGATCGATTACAAAACCTTGATAACAACTCTCTATGAGTGTTCCCTTACTAATATTTATTATATTATAAAGAAAAATTGATAAAATCGGACCAAGCGTATAACCAAGTACCCGTTTTGACTTTAATCCCCTCTCCCAAAAGAACAGTGCTAGATTACGGGATAAAAAGTATCCTATGTCCTACCTCGTAGTAAGATCTCAAATCATGCCAAGTTTCATTTGAATCCATTCAGTAGTTTCGGCGTGATGCTCAGCCGTGATACAGACAGACAGACAGACAGACAGACAGACAAAAATTAAAAAAATTACATTTTCGGCCTCAGTATCGGTTATAGAATGCCCTCCAAATATAATTTTCAAAATATCTTCAATGTACAGAATTGGACCTGTTACAGTTTTATTATAAGTATAGATAGATTCGATAGAACAAGTATCAGTCAAGCAACAAGCTGCAAGAGTAGCCTTGTACCACAAAATTTCAACAGGCTAAGGTTGATAATCCAACTGTACGAGTGAGTATACACGTGAATAACTAATGTTGCGTGCAAAACTAAGAATCTTCATATCTGAAAATCTTAACCTATTGTTTACAGGATATTAAAAAAAAAAACCAACTATTTTGTTGATATATAGGTTAAGGCCGATGTCCGTTATGATCAACGTTATAAATCCCGTCTTGCTATAAAGTATCTATTAAATATTGATCAAAATCCCTAGTATCTATTAAATATTGATCAAAAGTGTGTGCAAAATGTTTCAAAATGGAAAAAAAACCAGTGAAATAGTATTACATTGGCCAATTGATGGTGGTTCTTATCGTTAAATCACATATTGCAATACAACACATGCGAACTAGCATTGAGCTCGCGGATTCTTTTGATAACCTCGAACACGACCTAGCATTATCTGTACCGTTTAATGCTTGTTTAACAAAGAGCGGGCTTGTTTATTTACAAGTGCGAGATCATCTGAGCAACTACTGGGTGTATTGGTTTTAACCAATATAAGACAGTGCATGAACGCAATTGTCATCCATCATCATCATCATCATCCGGTGATTTCTCTACTTCTTTTACATTTGATTGTGACTGTAAAAACATCTTTTACACCCGAAAGATGAGCGTATCATTAGTGATACAATGAGTTAGGTACAAAGTCGTAAGTACGGTCGCTCATTGGTTGCCGATCTGCATTAGCCTTGAAGATCCTTAAATTGTCAGACCACGGAAGCTAAATTATTGTTATCCTTCGCTATATGTACGTCTTATGAACGATGAAGGATCGCACTTCGTCTAGTCCACACTTTTTTCACTGTAGGTGAAAAAAGTGTGGACTAGACGAAGAGCGATGATGTAAGCTGCTGTTTAAATGTTAGTTTTTTTTTTAATTCAATGTAATTCGAACCGCGTCTGGTAAGGTCTGCCCATTTCACGTATTATTTCAGATAAGTATATCGAAATGTGATGTGCATCTGTGCCTAACTAACCTCGACTAATATAACCGCAATCTTGTTTCACTACATACTTTTGTGTAAAGTTTATTTTGTAAACCACCTTCAATGCACCTTGATAAAATTCGAACGTGCAATATTTGTTTTGGCGGGACTGATAACGAACTAACATCAAATAAGTTTACAATGGAATTGTTTATGGAGAATAAACTCAAAATATTTAAAGCATAAGGCAAGTCTGTGTTCTGGCAATAGTATAATGAATACCGCTACATCATGCGCGGTAAATCCATTCAGATATACTGTGGTATGATGTGAATAACATGTGTTATACCAAGAAAATTTTATATTAGTCATTTAAATTAGCGTTTTGATATGAGCCTATGGGCTGTTTACTGACCGGGTAGGCTGTGCCCAGCCCAGAGTTGGTCATAGCCTGCCATAGATATATTCAAATGATAACGACCCTATTATCACAGTATATAAACTAGTACAGTAGTTCGACGCCTTTAATGTTTGAGTAAAAGCCGACACCGCATGGCGCACTCCGTAGCACGTAGGGTTGTCACAGTTTGTTTTTATAATTTACTTAAAATATTATTTTATTACTTATTTGGTCATAGTAAAATACTAACTGCCGCACTCACAAACGTCAATTAACTTTAATTACAATTAAGTATTTTTGTAATCTATTTATTTCGACTCGCCGAGCCACTTATGATTATTTTTTATTAGTAATTACGAAATTATTGATATCTCTACTCACAATCAGCGTATATAGTATTAATTCAAGTGTCGAAATAATACAATTTCAAAAAATGACTTAATTGTAATTAAATTATAGTATACTATTAGCGGATGGTAATGATTTCTTTGTTTATATTTACTTTATTCATTGAAGTTCTTCATAGTAAGAAATACAAAAAGGCATTTCGTGGAGACAAATTCAAATAGAGTTTTACAATGTTATGTAATATATTGTAATTAATCAATAAATTTCCAAATCGTTTAAAACACCATTGGCCAACTGAAAAATATTGTCGGTTTGTATATTTACTGGATTTCAAATTTCTGTTACTGAAATGAATAAAATATGTCAGTCATTTTCGATTTGAAAATGGAAGTCATTTTCATTACCAGCACCCCGAGAAACCTTAAAAATGACACAAATAACATTTAAAAAAAAAAAAATTCGCCATTTT
Source organism: Furcula furcula (assembly GCA_911728495.1). Lineage (NCBI taxonomy): Eukaryota > Metazoa > Arthropoda > Insecta > Lepidoptera > Notodontidae > Furcula > Furcula furcula. The sequence continues at coordinate 30,218,820 of OU452245.1, read as the reverse complement.
GTATTTGAAAATGGATGCCATTTTCGTAATCAGCACCCCGAGAAACCTCGAAAATGACACCAATAACATATTTTTGAAAAAGAAAACCTCCGCCATTTTGGATTTGAAAATGGATGCCATTTTCGTAATCAGCACCCCGAGAAACCTCGAAAATGACACCAATAACATATTTTTGAAAAAAAGGCCATTTTGGATTTGAAAATGGATGCCATTTTCGTAATCAGCACCCCGAGAAACCTTGAAAATGACACCAATAACATTTTTTAAAAAAAAGAAAAAATCTGGCATTTTGGATTTGAAAATGGATGCCATTTTCGTAATCAGCACCCCGAGAAACCTCGAAAATGACACCAATAACATATTTTTGAAAAAAGAAAACATCCGCCATTTTGGACTTGAAAATGGATGCCATTTTCGTAATCAGCACCCCGAGAAACCTCGAAAATGACACCAATAACATATTTTAGAAAAAAGAAAACATCCGCCATTTTGGATTTGAAAATTGATGCCATTTTCGTAATCAGCACCCCGAGAAACCTCGAAAATTACACCAATAACGTATTTTTGAAAAAAGAAAACATCCGCCATTTTGGATTTGAAAATTGATGCCATTTTCGTAATCAGCACCCCGAGAAACCTCGAAAATTACACCAATAACGTATTTTTGAAAAAAGAAAACATCCGCCATTTTGGATTTGAAAATGGATGCCATTTTCGTAATCAGCACCCCGAGAAACCTCGAAATTGACACCAATATTTTTTTGAAAAAAGAAAAAATCCGCCATTTTGGATTTGAAAATGGATGCCATTTTCGTAATCAGCACCCCGAGAAACCTCGAAAATGACCACAATTTTTTTTTTTTTATAAAGAAAATCCGTCGTTTTGGAATTGAAAATGTGTAAAACAATATCTCTCTCACACAGCACAGGTAGTATAAACCACTATAACTGATTACAAAAAAAAATACATACACGGCGAATTGAGAACCTCCTCCTTTTTTGAAGTCGGTTAATTAAAATAAATACGCGTAAGCCCTGAAAGCTATGTCCCGAGCTACTAACTAATTCGGGCGGCAGCAGCGTACGCAGCTCGGGCGCGCCTACCCGCGTCTCACCCCTCACACCCCGCACGATTGCCCTGTCTAGACGGCTTCGTCGGACGACTGTATTGGTTTATAGACTGTGCTATTATCCTCTTTCCCCTCAAACCTGGGCACCAAGTACACAGCGCGGGTATTCTCTAAGCAAAACAACCTCGGGTTAGACGCTGCGGGCAGCGGCAAGTTGCGTTTTCGTATTCATTAACTTTTCTTACGTAGCACTACCGCCACGTGAATTTACGGTTTTCAGTAGAACTACTTAACAGTCAGTACGACGTTGAGCCGAAATACGATGGTGAATATAGATTTTAACAGGGTTAAGCTCGACGTCGCATTCAAGGCTGGCTGGCCTGCTGCATAGCAGGGGCCAGCTATGCACCAGGCACCAGAAAATATTTTTTGTTACGCCAAAAATTAATACTCAATTTAGGTTCAGTATATTATTAGATAGATAAATAGATAGATAATACTTTATTGTTCCACCATTAATAAAAAACACAAAAATACAAGAAAAAAAACAGTAAAATAGAATGAAACAATGGGCGGCCTATCACTAAAAGTGATCTCTACCAGGCAACCTTTGGATGGAGAGGAACTATGAACTGCAAGGCGGGGTTGTTTATACAAACTAATTATAAAAGAGAAAAAAAAAATACATAACTATAAACAATAAAATACGTAACAGCAAAATAATATATATATAAATATTAGTATAATACATAAATATTATATTTGATAGAATCAAATATAAATAACCAACAATAATAAATAAATAAATGCAAAAAAAGCCCTCCTTGACCTTTACAAGGTGGCAAGCAAGCGTGCAGCCCACCTGATGGTAAGCAGTCACCGTAGCCTATAGATGATAGCAACACCAGAAGAATCACAAGCGCGTTGCCGACCCTGAAGACATTAGATATAAAATCTTTTGTGTCCGGTAGTTTCGCCAGCTACAGTGCCCTTCACACCGGAACACAGCAATGTTGTACCGACCTGGACAGTTCCTTGCACAAGGAACCTACCACATAGTAAAACATGTTTACATTGCTACATGCTCACCTGTCAAAGAGGGAGGGCTTCTCTTTCTTGACGTAGTTGCTGGGCACGTAGCCGGACTGGCTGCGCGCGTTCTGCACGCGCCACCAGTGCTTGGAGTCGTCCAGCAGCAGGTACCGCTCGTTCTTGCGCAGGTCCAGCTCCTGAGCGCCCTGCGCCGCGTAGTCGTACTTCGCGACCACGTAGCACACGTCATCCTACAATATGCCACAAAACAACAACTTACAGGGAGCTTGAAGCTTGAAATTACACTGAATGGCTATCCGAGTGGCTAATTTTGTTGTGTTTTATAATTAAAAACCCATGTGAGGTGTCCAGGTAAGTAGCATCCTCCCATCTCTTCCTGTTGGGTGTTCGTATGAAGCGACTAAGCAAAAACAAGAAGAGCGGCAGCAGCATCTTTCTATTGTATTACCTACCAATATAAAACCTCTTGAGGGGGCAACCTTTTATTCAGTAGTGGACGTAATTTAGCTGATGAAGATGATTAAAAAAAAACAGAACAAATATGTATTCATAATAATTATACTTATATAAAAGTAATATGTTCAATGAACTAACCATAAGATAAATAACAAAAACCACAAAGAAGGATAGCACATTCGTTAATGAAGCTATCCTGTTAGGTAAAGTAATGACTACCTAATTCTAATCATTGAATGAGTAACAACATGTAGCTACATATTTAACATTTGTTTTTATATTTGTATTAATGAGAATGGCATAACAATCCCTTGTACAGCATGTTTAGTCAAAAATAATAATAATAATATAATAACATTCTGGGACAATCCACACGGTCATCTGATCCCAAACTAGGCAAAGCCTTTACTATGGAAACCAGAAAACTGATACTAATACTTATATAATTTTTTTTTGTAAATACATACTTATATAGATAAAACACCCAGACACTTGGTGGGAATCGAACCCACAACCTATTGGTCAGTGGCCAGCGTTTCTAACCACTAGACCAACAGGCCCGTCATATATTAAATATCATGGTGTAAATATCGTGGGGATGCCATTCATCATAGTACACACATCATCTCTTCCATAAAACATGAATGGTAAACCAAATCCACTTTAGAGGCATGTAATGAAACCTAAAATTATAAGGAGTGTGAAATAAGATAGAAGACAATATAAGCTACAAATCTTAACAGCATTCTGACCTCAAAATACAGATTTAAATTCATAAAAAAAAGGTAAACCAGAAAAGAACCTGTGCCCTGCACAACAAACTTAACAAAGTACTTCATAAGCACAACACAATGTGTATTTGTTTGTAAGAAATACATTGAACTAAGAGCTGGGGTCTAGTACAAGTTCTGATAGTTTAAAATGTACGGGAAAAAACTGACAGTTTTATCGAGCTCGTAAACTATTCAAACTCATACTATACTCTCATACACACTGATACCATTTAAAAACATAATAACTTCCATACATTAATTCAATCATTTAATTTACTTTGCGTATATTGCTAACTACTCCCAGTTCATGCATTATTACTTAAAGCATATTATGCAAGCACTCTAGAATGTGTTAAAACATTAATTGCTATGATTAAAAACAAAACGAATTTAGATTACATCTAGTGAAAGTTCTGAGAATATGAATGGTATGCACAATGCGTGAACAACGAAGTTGCAAAATCAAGGATAGATATCATAAAATTTAACATTGGACGCAAGGTAGGTAAACAGATGTTCTAAATCACCAAAGTTTTACTCTACATAGTTGATGTTAATTTTTTTTCTAGGACAACAGGATATGCTAATTTGTGGTAGTTTAATTATGCTAGACAGATGATTTAAGCAGGTCCAGTGGGTGTCAGTGAAGGTTTACCTGGGCATTTTTTCCGTGCCTAGTGTTGGCCATGGCGTGAGGCGCCGGCAGCGGCTTGTTCGCCCACACCGATTCTGCGGCGCGCGCCGACCGCGTCTCCAGCATGACACCCCCAGGTGCAAGTCCCCTCGATCACCGTCCTCTTTACAGATCCATCGCGTCGACCACCACTACCACTGCACTGCACCACATACACCGCAATCGCGTTACGACACAAAAACCAATTGGTTCACAAAGTACCTCAAAACCTAACGATTGTTTACTGTGGGCAATGCGAAATTCCGATTGAAAGCCACCAATCAGGAACCAAGGTAAGAATCTTTCACTGAGCGACTTCGATGTCACAAATATTTTTTATTCACAAACAACAATTCAAGTGGTATTGTTGCATATCACGTGATGTAATTTGTAGATTCTTCACACAATTTAGGACTAATTTATACGAGTATTTCAATCGTATTTCAATGAAAAATCTCACTTGTGTCGGTGGGGCAAACGATGAATCAATAGACAAAAAGCATATTTTTTTTACCCATCTATATAGGCAATCATAGACAAAAATCAAATAGAGTTGGACTTTAGTGAAATTAATTTTTAGAGTACCTAACTATAAACTTCTCTATGGATTGACTCGACTACACAACTCGACTATGATAATTATAATCTTTGGAACTATGGAACCATTTCAGAACATTGTTTTCACCAGTTTCACCGTAGACAGAATATAATACAGACATATACCAAGCGTGCCGCCGATAAGGACAGAAAAATAAGTACATACTAAATTTAGAGTTGCCACGTAAGGGAAATTTTACCCTTTGTGTAAAGCAAATACGGAGGTTGTTGTAAATTATATTTTCTTTCCTAACCAAAATTCATTTTTTTGACACAACATTTACTTTTCTTACATTATATCGTCTTAATCTATGACAGTCTGCAAAAAGTACGAAAGTGATTGTTATAATAATGTCCTCCTAGCCGAAACGACCACAGCGGCCAATCTTTCACAAGATCAGCCATGTACGCAGGAGATATTATAGTGCACAAGTCCTTGCGTACACACAAGTGCACTCTCTCTTCCTTTATTTAATAGGTACCTCTCATAATCCGATGGGACGGAAGACCGACACGACTGGGGAGAAGTTAAGCGCCAAGTCGGTCCTACTTTTTACATGCCCATCCGACGCATGTGTGGCGTATCTCGGATCACGGTTTCGGAACGCCAAAGGGACTGTCAAAAAGATGACAGCGCGCTAGTATCTATGGCAGAGACATGTTTTAATTATTACGATTACTCCACTGTATTATAAGTTGTTCTCTCTCAATTTGATTATAAGTGTTTATTACCAAAGCTCGGTGTTTTAATTTGACGGACAGGAGTCGGGCATACGTCCTATCGCAAATCCCGACACGTGGATCATCTTACTTTACAGACAATCAGGTCATCGGCCTGCATTGTCCTAGCCAGTAAGGAACAACTACTCAAATTTGTTGCCCTTCGCAGGATTCGAACCCACGACGGAGGCTACAAAGTGAATGTACACTTAATATCATATATGCTGTAGCTAAGGTCTATTCCACATTGTTCACCTGGGTGATATCACGTGGTGATTAAAGTGGCTAAGAGCTGTAGATAATTATTAGCCTCATACAAAAAAGTTAAGAGATAAAAACAATAATATGCTATTTCCCAGAGAGGTAGGCAAAAATTGGCTTTCTTATAACTTAATATAATACATACTATGGCCATTTACCGGGTAAGTTTTAGTAAATTTCTCCAATATACAAATCTATAGTACTAGTATCTTGGGACAATCTACGCTTGACCAATGACCACCTGATCTCAATCTACGCAGATCCTTTAGTAAGGTAACCAGATAAATGATTACAAATACTTGTAAACTGTATAAATACATATTTAAATAGATAAATAACACCCAGACAATTGTTCGGAATCCTTCGGAATCGAACCCATGTCCTATTGGGCAGCGGCCAGGTCCCTCAGATCGTCGAACAGCCGTACATCGCCGCCGTCCGCGGCATGTACTGCTCGACCCACCCGACCCGATGTCCGTCCTCCTGGACCATGACACAACACCAACACCAACACCGACAACGATGTCAAGAGTAAACACATCAACACACAGACACCGGTCTCGCCGGCGAGGCCGAAGGGATCCGTACGCATGCGACCTCGACATGCATCCCCTCGCTGAGTTTCTTGCCGGTTCTTCTCAGCGGGGGCGCGTTGTGAACCGGTGGTAAACTCATTTTCTCTAAGCGGCAGCCTAAGCCGAGGCCGTGCTTCCCTGAGGTGCCCTTGTGCTAGTCGCTACCCAAACCTTTCTGGCTGGAGCGCTTTAAGCGCTCGCCCTCTTGTCCGGTGAAACAGTACTATTCCTACAAAAAAAAAGTGATGATCAATAAAGCAAAGTGACTATCAAGCTTCAGTTGTCCACCAAACTTTGATGTCTACTGAAAGTGTGTTTGGTATTTATTGGTGATTCAAGTTAGGCAATGCCAAATGAATCATTTGATAGTTATTTAATAGTCACTTTGCTTTATTGATCATCACTTTAGTTGTCAAACGAGATAGGTACATAATAGGGGGGCAAATGAAACAAACTATTCAACGTCGGTACTATTTATTTATAATTCAGACAAATTTACCAATAAATTGTAACCAACAACATACATACATATATTTAAACAACATGCATATAGTAAAAGCACGATTAAATGTACAATGACCATTGTGCCTATAAATAACGAATGAATACGTCCTGCGCAGCCTTGGACGAATTACTTGAGCGCTTACGTTATTTATGAATATTTAAGCATTCGGGAATAACTTTTAGCAACCTAATTAATTCTTTTTGTTGCTGCTATCCACAGTATACAAATATCCATATTTTCAGGAAATCATAAAAATAAATTCGGGAAATCTGAGAAATTCTTGGATGCACCCAGCATGTGGGATCGTGTATGATGCACTTAATAATAATTTACCACTTATTTATGGTAGTCTCTCTTTTATACACTGGCAACACTGATAATAGCGATCAATAAACTGAAAATTTTAGGTTATGGATGAAAAACAAGAATTTATCGATCTTACACGTAACTTTCAAGTAAAATAGTAACTAATTTAGAGCAATAAGATCTAAATAAGTCGTTTACATGTATTAGTTTCTAAATGTAATCTCTAAATTGGCCATAATAATTCACGTTTACCTGTGAAACGATACTCCACTAATTTTACGTTCACTGTCACTTTTACAGCCTATAATACTGGACTGCACGATTCTTATAGGATTTCCACAACACACAGTAATGTCACAGTTAGTTTTTTATTGAATTTTAAGTTATTTATTTAATATTAAAACCACGATAAAATTGTTACGGAGCAAAGTGGGAGCAAACGTCAAATTTGTTTCGCACCCACGGCGCGGAAAAATCGAACACATGCTGAGGGACAAAAAATCATATACACTGTTTCTTTCTATCACACGTAACCTACATAAACGCATTCTTTTCTTGCGTGAATGAGAAAGAAAGTGTCCAGCCCTCTATTGTTTTCTTCCTCTAAGAGTTTCACGGTGGGTTTCATGTTTATAATAATTATTAGAAGGAACCTTATCCCCTCAGACACGGCAGCTTATCACGCGCGCACGTCATGTGAATGCCTATTTGTTTATGTAATTAGTTGTAATTACGAGCGTTATATGTGTTTTATAATTTGTGTGAATCAGGCATGGAATCAGGCATTTGGATTCCCATATTCCTTGTTCGTCCACTGTCCATTTTTGCTTACCATAGATTTTTACCAAATTAAAAATTATACCATTCAATCATTCATTCATTGATTCATTCCACAGATTAACTTATCTACCGATTCATTCATTCAATTTCATTCAGTCAGTGACGTTTTGCTACGTATGGTGTGTTTTCGCTGAAATATTTTTAAATGGGTCAAAATCAGTGATTTAGGCCCTAAATTGTGATAATGTCTGATTCGGAAGCCAGTAATTATTCTGGAAGTGGTTCGGAAGCAGGTAGTGTTGCGTCGAACCGGTCTCGGCGAAGTGCAGCGTCCAATCACTCTGTGAGGTCGCGATCGGGCTCCCGGTCGCGTTCTCCCAGCCGTAGCCCTTCAAGAACCCCGTCTAGGTCTCGCTCAAGATCCAAATCACGGTCCCGTTCCCGATCCAGGCATGTATTATTCGCATTTTCATAAAGCTACAGTCTTTGTTGATAACTGGTGAGATAAGCATTGGTCTTGTTGTTTAGGAGCCGCTCGGCAGGCTCCGATGGCAGTCGCAACAAAGATGATGAAGCTAAAGAAGCATCTGGCGATGAAGAAGTGGAGGTTAGCTCGTTTAACTTTGCTTGATGTTGTGGTAGCCCTAAAACCAAGTTAAATAAACTATTTAAAAAAAAAAAACCGACTTCAAAGTAAATTACATACATACAGTCGTGAAATTTGGTAAATTTGTTTAGAAGCCCACATAGACTGAATATTACGCATTTCTATTAATATTACATACATACGCGTCGAATACAGAACCTCCTTTTTTGAAGTCGGTTAAAAAACAGCCGCAAGGGTGTTTTGTTTAGAAGTGTCGTAATATTAGCTCCCATGTGAAAAGCCTATTGCCATTTACCAGTCACTGTTCTAAGCTGCTGTTGAGAATTTCCACTCAGAGAAATCCAGTCACAGTGCCTGACCTGTATTACTCAGGCTAATGGTGCTAGTCTTTCTGCATAGGATGACACCACATTATTGATGTTTGTTCTCACAATAACCTTGAAACCTCATGATTACTGCAGTCCTGTTACTACTTGGCTTGGTTACTTTGGTTAGGAACCACATATTTTTTAAATATTATATGTATTATTATGTACAATATACATGCATAAGTTTAAAATGTTCCACACTATATAATGTTCTATTTAAAATAAAGTCTGTGTGCCAAAAGATGTTAATGTAACTGTTAAGTGGCCCATAAAATATGTGCAGTCAATATTTTTCTGAAGATGAAATAACATTTAAAAATACTATTATATTAGAAACTAGCTGACCCACGCAGCTCCGCCTGCGCAATTTTTACGTTAACTAAACTTTTAATAACAGTCATTCGCATCGAATGCATAACCTCCTTTTTTATAGTCGGTTAAAAACTGGGACCTACTTTTTACTTGCTCTCCGAAGCACGGACCCGTTTAGTTCAAATGGCGTTAAACGGTCACCCATCTATTTAATGACCTTACCTAACGTTGCTTAACCCGATCAATTACAAAACCTTGATAACAACTCTCTATGAGTGTTCCCTTACTAATATTTATTATATTTTATAGAAAAATTGATGAAATCGGACCAAGCGTATAACCAAGTACCCGTTTTGACTTTAATCCCCTCTCCCAAAGGAACCGTGCTAGATTACGGGATAAAAAGTATCCTATGTCCTACCTCGTAGTAAGATCTCAAATCATGCAAAGTTTCATTTGAATCCATTCAGTAGTTTCGGCGTGATGCTCAGCCGTGATACAGACAGACAGACAGACAAAATTTTTAAAAATTACATTTTCGGCCTCAGTATCGGTTATAGAATGCCCTCCAAATATAATTTTCAAAATATCTTCAATGTACAGAATTGGACCTGTTACAGTTTTATTATAAGTATAGATGTCTATTAAAGTTTTTACTAATGTTATTATGTTTAGATGTCCAATGCTGTGATCACATTACAGGATCACCAAGGTTTAAAGAAATTAACAAGACAAACCAAAAGATAAGATTAAGGTTTAGGATGACTCCTAAATAATGATAATTATAATATCTTTAACAATATTTACTAGCATTATTTTTAATTTTTACAGGATGAACAGGAACCTGAAGGTGAGGATTTGGTTGACTCTGAGGAATACGAAGAGGATGAAGAAGAAGCAAGATTGAACAAGAGACGCAAAAAAGATAGCCGCTATGGAGGCTTCATTATTGACGAAGCTGAGGTAAGACTCGAATGTAATAATGAAATACATGAATCAATACTTGCATTGTGAGTGTACCTTAATCATATAATGTATTTTCTATCTAAAGGTGGATGACGAAGTTGACGAAGAAGATGAATGGGAGGAAGGTGCTCAAGAGATGGGGATTGTTGGCAATGAAGTGGATGAAATTGGTCCCACTGCCAGGGAAATTGAAGGTAGAAGACGTGGGACAAACCTCTGGGATTCACAGAAAGAGGAGGAAATTGAAGAATACCTGAGAAACAAGTATGCTGATGAGTCAGCCGCTCTTAGACACTTCGGAGAGGGTGGTGAGGAGATGTCAGATGAAATAACACAACAGACTCTCTTACCAGGCATCAAAGATCCCAATTTATGGATGGTCAAGTGTAGGATAGGCGAGGAGAAAGCAACTGTGCTACTCCTCATGCGAAAATTTATAGCTTACCAGTTCTCGGAAGAACCGTTCCAGATAAAATCGGTTATAGCGCCTGAAGGTGTCAAAGGTTACATTTACATTGAAGCGTATAAACAAACTCATGTTAAAGCATTAATAAATAATGTCGGTACACTGAGGATGGGCATATGGAAACAGGACATGGTTCCAATTAAGGAAATGACTGATGTATTAAGGGTAGTCAAAGAACAGACCGGTTTGAAACCTAAACAGTGGGTAAGGCTAAAGAGAGGCTTATACAAAGATGACATAGCACAAGTTGACTATGTAGATCTTGCTCAAAATCAAGTGCATCTAAAGTTACTACCGAGAATAGACTACACGAGGCTCAGAGGTGCACTGAGGACCGCCCAAAGTGAGAGCGAAGCAGCGAAAAGGAAGAAGAAGCGGCGGCCTGCCGCGAAACCTTTCGATCCGGAAGCTATCAGAGCGATAGGCGGAGAAGTAACTTCTGATGGTGACTTCTTAATATTCGAAGGCAACAGATACTCGCGGAAGGGTTTTCTGTACAAAAATTTCACCATGTCCGCTATACTCGCGGAAGGTGTGAAGCCTACTCTGACCGAACTAGAAAGGTTTGAAGAACAACCGGAGGGTATCGACATCGAGCTCGCCGCTCCCGCCAAAGACGACCCGACAAGCTTACACTCTTTCTCAATGGGAGATAACGTAGAAGTGTGTTCCGGTGACTTGGCGAACTTGCAAGCGAGGATCATCGCCATCGACGGATCCATGATCACCGTGATGCCGAAACACGACGCTCTGAAAGATCCTTTGGTTTTCAAGCCTAACGAGCTGAAGAAGTATTTCAAACAGGGTGACCACGTCAAAGTACTGGCGGGGCGATACGAAGGCGATACCGGGTTGATAGTTCGCGTGGAAGCGCACAGAGTGGTGCTCGTGTCCGATCTGACGATGCACGAGCTCGAAGTGTTGCCTCGCGACTTGCAGCTGTGCTCCGACATGGCGACCGGCGTGGACTCCCTCGGCCAGTTCCAGTGGGGCGACATGGTTCAACTGGACCCCCAGACTGTGGGCGTCATCGTCCGCCTCGAGAAGGAGAACTTCCACGTCCTCGGCATGCAGGGCAAGGTGATCGAGTGCAAGCCGCAAGCGTTGCAGAAGCGCCGCGAGAACAGGTTCACGATGGCGCTCGACTCCGAACAGAACACGATACAAAAGCGGGACATCGTGAAAGTGATCGACGGCCCCCACGCCGGCCGCAACGGCGAGATAAAACACTTGTACAGAAACTTCGCGTTCCTTCAATCGCGCATGTATCTGGACAACGGCGGCGTATTCGTGTGTAAAACCCGGCATCTGCAGCTCGCCGGCGGGAACAAGAACGCGAACGCGGCCACGGGGCTGTCTCTCGGGTTCATGTCACCACGGATCCAGTCGCCGATGCATCCGTCGGGCCGCGGGGGGATGACGCCGCGGGGACGGGGAGGGCGAGGGGGGCGCGGCGGGGGCGTCACCCGCGACCGCGAGCTGATCGGCCAGACGATCAAGATCACCGGCGGTCCGTACAAAGGCAACGTGGGTATCGTTAAAGACGCGACGGGGAGTACGGCGCGTGTGGAGCTTCACTCCGCATGCCAGACTATTTCCGTGGACCGCAGCCACATCGCGGGGGTCGGGAACACCGCTCGCGACGGTGCCAGCTCGTTCTACTCGCGCACGCCGGGGCGCACGCCCACCCTCGGGGCCCAGACGCCCACGTACCGCGACACCGGCATCAAGACGCCGATGCACGGGTCGGCGACGCCGATATACGACGTGGGCGGGCGCACGCCGCACTACGGGTCGGCGACCCCCTCGCACGAGGGGGGCCGCACGCCCGCGCACGGCGCCTGGGACCCCACCGCGGCCAACACGCCGGCGCGCGCGCCCGACTTCGAGTACGACACGGACGGCGCGTACGGCGCGGGGGGCCCGTTCACGCCGCAGACGCCCGGCACCATGTACGGCTCGGACCACACGTACAGCCCGTACAGGCCGAGCCCGAGCCCGGGCTACGGCGGCGGGTACCCGGCGACCCCGAGCCCGGGCGGGTACTCGCCCCGCTCGCCGTACGCGGCGGAGGCGGGCGGCGACTGGCCCGCCGCGGAAGTGGAGGTGCGAATACGGGCCGCCCACGAGGACGATTCTCTGGCGGGCCGCACGGGGGTCGTGCGAGGCACGTCGGGGGGCACCTGCGCGGTGTACCTCCCCCACGAGGACCGCGTGCTCAACGTGCTGGTCGACCTGCTGGAGCCGGTCGTGCCACAGGCCGGGGACCGCGTCAAGGTGATCGCCGGCGAGGACCGCGACGCCGTCGGACAACTCATCTCTATAGAGAACCAGGAGGGGGTCGTCAAGTTCGGCACGGATGATATCAAGATCATGCAGCTGAGACATCTCTGCAAGATGAGCACCGCATAGACTTTATTTAGTTAAAACATAGTTACTTTAGGTAAAATTCTGTTTCGTTATTCTTAGTTGTTTTTACTTCACAAAGTAATTTCAGTTATCTGTATCTCTTAAAACTTTCGTTATAATTTATAACAAAACATGCCTCACTACTTTATTTTAGTTATGCCAGAAAATTATGTTATACCTGTGTATACTAAAATGAAATATAAAAGCGACCCTAAGTGCATAATATTGTTATTATTTCAGTACCCACATCTGTATTTTACTAAACCGACGCGGCGACGTGTTTTTGGGGTTCCATACCTAAAAGGTAAAAAAAGAACCCTTATGGTGAGACTTCGTCTGTCTGTCTATCACACCTATATATTTCGGGAAGCACTGACGCTATCGTTTTGAAACTTGGATAGTTTTAGGTATAACTTATCCAACCTCATATATTTTTTTTTTATGAGGGTTGAAATGCGTTATAAAAATTTCAAAGTGAGTACTATCGAGTGAAAGGGCTTCATCTGCACATCTTAAGATGTTTAATTTGGCTGGTCAGGAAGTTTTTGGCTTATAAAAAAAATACCATCCACACAATATGTCCAAGGAAGGTGGAACCCTCGGTGCGGAAGTCCCACGACCGGTTTTATTTATTTCATCTTCGTTATGAACTGTTTATTCAATAAATAATAATACAATGCTAAAACAACAATAAGGACAATGCTAAAACTTTTCGCAGCATAATAGCATGTAACACAGTGTAACCATTCATTAATTACGTGAGGCGATATTTGGACCCCCTCCCCACACCCCTAATACTACGTGTGGTTTTTAAAAATGCATATTGTAGCTACCTAATTTGTGCCTAGTAGTGTTCACGTGTGATTGGGTGGTTCGACTCGACCTAGTTGGTCCTTAGGGCAAGAGTAAATTAAAAAAAAAACAGGGACGAACTAAAAAGTTATATATGAAGCAGAGTTCCTGTAACCACATTCCTGCAGCACACACACTCCACCAGACTCCATCTGTCTACCTATAGTCTATATTCAGTGCCTCTTATTACGAAAAGCAGTTTACCGAACCTTGGTTTAGACTCGGGTTTAACAACAATTTCCTGAGTTTAAACCTAGGTTCATCGTTAAAACTGATTTTCGTAATAAGACGGATTGGGTCTAGGTTTAACTGAGTAGAGTCCCTGTGGCTAGCCTCTAGCCGCACACGGTCAATAATATTGTCATATTCTACAACCCCGTTATAATGCGACGTCACAACGCCAGGTGCACATTCCAATCGCACGGGTTGTAGAATATTGACAATACTATTGACAGTGTGCGGCTAGCCTGTGACCACCTTTTCGCTGCAGACCCTGATCACCATCAAGTTTATTGAAGCAGAGTATGTACTAGTGACGAACATCCTGCTTTGAAAGATCATGTTACGAAGTTCCGCCGGATATTTCGTTGGCGTTGGACTCAAGAAACCGGCCACTCGACCAGATTCTATCGGGCAGTTTTAATATTTGGTCAGGTAGACGATAAACAAAGATACCAAAGTAGAGACATCTTATAGTATTGTCACAGAATACATGGTATTGTTCTGTGAGAGAAATAGGTACTCAATAACTTAGTGGCAATAAATTAAATTTTGACTCAAAATGAAAATAAACACTAATGATTTTATTAACATTTATTTCAATAAATAATACAAAATTGGTTTTTAATTGAAATTATTTTTTAAGAAATTTGAAACAATAATACAGTCACATAAACTGAGCAAACAACTTCTACCAACATTACAGACAGATTAAGATTTTCTATTTCATTTAAATATATTATTACATCGAAAAATATGATGCTTGCTACCTTACAGTAACGAACGTACGTCGCACTCTCTCACATTAAATACATTTAATGGAATTTTACATTGTTTTTGAGGTGGATTATTATGTGAAAAATATTAAATTTATTCCGATATGTTCACAATCACAGCGATGCCGTTGCCTTAAAAAAACAAAGTCAAGGCGCCTGTCGCGCCTTTTCTACATGCGGTGGAATGTAGGCGAACTACAATCGCGCCGTTGATTGTGATCATATCTTCAAATAAATCTGCATTTGTAAATGCCCAACGAAATGCGTCCATAATGATAAAATGCTGCAACATTCGAAGTAACACTGACTAGCCTCCTGGTGTCGGGCCATGCGCACGCGCATAACATTCTCCACGATTTACAACACGCGATAACAAACTAATCAACACATTTTACAAAGATTATATTGACACGAACGCTTTAAACACACGAATACATTATATACAAACGAGTTTTTGTACGTACTATACAGATAACAACGCGAACGGCGACCGCCTACTGCGTAGGGCTGCCGGCTTCACATTGTCAATATAATCCTCAGTAAAAAAATATAACATAGATTGTCTAACATTATGCAACACAATGAGCTCTCAACACTCCCCAAATGAGAATTAATTACACAAATTAACAGTTGAACTAATGAAATTATTGCAAAATTATTATTACATCGACACTATCCCCGATCCCCTAAGTACTAATACAGTTATCTTAGTCTAGCGATGCGCCGTCCGCGCCGCGATACACCCCACTATAATAATGAGGAATTCTTGCACAATTTTTCTTTTTTAAACAAAACAAAAAGTTATTATATGCAAAAATAATAATACACTGCAAATCTAAAGTCGCTGTCATCAAATTCACTGACGTATGTGACGGATTGTGACTTCATTCCGGTCAAGTAGACGGTAACAAGTCATAGATAGTGACATAACGTGTAATAAATAAATACTTAGTAAATGGAAATATTTTGTAGATATATTAATTTTGGAATAACTCTATCGGTAATGCACTTGTTACAACTACTATTATTACAAGCATACTTTCTTATTATAATGTTCATGCAAGTTCCCCTTAAAACGTAGCAAGTAGGCGGGCGGCGTCGCGGCGCGGAGCACAGGCTATCTACGAGACGCCAATATCTACAAGATCCGGAACGGCTAGATTCGAAGGACATAAATGTAAGTTCCGTTCGCGCGCAGCGCTCGCCTTCAGATCTACATACTTCATATATTTTTATACACAAAAATCTCATAGAACGTCCGACCGGTCGAACGGTGTACTTATTCACAGAATCCGATCATCCGTCCGCACGCGCTCGGCCCAATAGTTTCGAATTACAATGAATTACACGCTACGATATTTAGAGACAAGAATATGTACACGACTTAACTAAGGTACGAGGCCTCGACGATCCGACCTCTGGGGGTCTACTACCATAAGTTAGAGCAGTATGATTGTAATTTTATTTCCGCGAGAGAAAGGAACGGAGCTATAAATTGTATGTCTACGTCTCTTTCACACGTAATACGCGGTAGGACCCCAGGCTACTCCAGAAACCCATATAAACTTAAATCCAATTTAATTTCTCTCAATCGAGTGACGCTGCCTCACTGTCGGCACTATATAGATGGGTTACAACCCGGATAGAAACGAGTGGGTTGAACCCCGTTAACAAGCATTTTGCTCCTCCCACTGGAGAGTGAATACTAAGTATATCAACGAATTGGATCAACAAAGGTTGGTTAAAATACCCATTTATACGGCATGGACGATAGCGCCATTATGATCGGTGAAATTACAAATTAGATTAGATTGAAATTAACATTAGCTCCCCGAGCACACCTGCAGATCGGGACGACCGTCTAGCGCACACCATCATTGGATCACAAGTATTGAACAAACACACCTAGACAAAATATTAATTATTTAAAAAAATGTTGTGAACTTGGTTTTCTTTTTGACTGTCTAGACATGATTGTGTGGTGTGAACGTTTGTAGCACCCGCCCCGGGCGTGTTGTGGGCGGTGGGCGGTGGGCGAGGGGCTATCGGGGGGCGCTTCACGAGGCGTACATGCGCTTGATGTCCTCCTTGTACCGCTCCTGGATGTCTTTCCGCTTGATCTTGAAGGCGGCCGTCACCAGCCCCATGTCCGGGGACCACACCTCCGTCACCAGCTTCACGGCCGCCGGCACTTCGAATTTCTCTAGGCCGCCTGCAATATACGATTTCTTATTATCAGTTTGTCATATTTATGTCATTGCTTCTCAGAATTTATTAGTGACATTACCGGATGGTGTTACAATACCATGTAGGGTGTCCGGGTAAGAATACCACCCACCCATCTCCTCCCGTTGGGTGTCCGTAAAAGGCGACTAAGGGAAAACAAGAAGACGGGCAGCAGCGTCTTTTTATTAGATTACATACCATCAATACTGCGATTCCCAAGCCGCCTGCCAAGAGTGGGGATTATGGCAACGTGGTCGAGCGAGGTTCGGAGTTTTTCAGCGATTTCAGCGGGTTAAAATCCCATACAACTGGACCTCCGCCACTACAAAGACCAGGTAACTTATGAAAGTTTCCTTCCTAAAAGCAACAACTGCAGTTAGAGATACATTCAAGGCCACTAACACTTCCTGGCATGGTCGGCGAGCTCCTTGACGACGGCCTTCTCCAGCGCGGCGCTCTGGCACAGCTGGTCGAACTCCACGTCGGGCAGGCCGAGGCGCGCCGCCAGCTCGGCCAGCAGGCGCGGGTTGGGCACGAGCAGCGCCACCGTGTAGTTCTTGGAGCTGTCGCCGTACACGCAGATGTTCTCCACGAGGGGACACGTCTTCAGCTCCGCCTCCACCTTGCCCAGCGACACGTACTCGCCCGCCTGCAGCTTCACGAGGTCCTTCTTGCGGTCTGCGGACGTAGTGTATACATTCTATACTTTATCGTATATACTGTAAGCGTGGAGTGTCCGGTTAGTACTAATTCTCCTCTAATATTCTCCCGTGTCGTAAGAGGCGACCGAGTGATAACCGAATGGAGCGTCTTTAACATCCATCTCTACTTACACTGCAATCCCACCCCTTTTTTGCGAGGAAAACCTTCAAAAGGTCCCTGGGACCTGTGGGGGTCAACCAGGATACTTACCGACTAAAACAAATGAGTGGTGACCCGGGCTCTAGGACGGGGTCTGCCCCGAGAGCCTCTCACTGCCTTGCGTTTGATCCCGCCGCCGGGGGGCGCATTATAGCCTCCCGGGAACCTGTCACGGTGCACGCGGGGACAGGAGTCGAAAGCCCGCCGCCGTCCTCTTCGGAGTCGCCGCCGTACACGATGGACGTCCTGGAGCCCACGCCCCGAACGTTCAGCGACTCCGACACCTTTACCGTGTAACTTTAGAAAATTTCCTGCCCGACGAGAAACAAAAATATAGTATCACTGACCGATGATCTTGATGCACCCGTCGTGATGTAACTCTCCGATGTCCCCGGACTTGAACCAGCGACGACCCTCCGCCTCGATGAACTCCTCCTTGGTCTTCTCCGGGTTCTTGTAGTAACCCTCCGCGACACAATCACCGCCGATCACTATCTCGCCCTGCGACATATAATATTTAAATATATTTTTCTTACTTCGTTTTAGTATATAATGTGAACCCTTTGATTTTCAGAGAGCTGTCGGCGTCGTCTAGTGCTTGCTGGCCTTTATCGAGGGGATAAATCCAATTCCATCCGCATGCAAAATACGAACTTTGTTGTGGCGCTGGGAGAATCAGCCCGTATTATGACAATATAGCCTAAAGGTACGCGTCCATTGGCACGCGCCGGACGCACCACACGCACGGCCCGCAAAGGATTTTAGTTTGCTTTCTATGATTTTGACGGCCCGCATCGGAAAATGCCGGCGCGGATAATGGACGCAGCGCTATGTAAAATCATAGAAAGCAAAACTAAAATCCGTTGCGTGACGTGCGTGCGGTGCGTCCGGCGCGGGCCAATGGACGCCGTAACCTTCAAAGGATTCGATGAGACAAGACCTAAGATATTTAATAACTCATGCCTCGAATGTGAACGGTAATGCAATGAAACTGTTTATATGTAGGCGTGTTGCGGTGTCTTGTTTGTACCATCACTAAGCTGAATAAAAAAAAACCTTCGAACTGGCAAAAGTTGCATAAGCCACATAAAGCCACCGCGTGCGGCTGTATAGTGTAAATCTGTTTTCGTAGGGGAAACCTTTAAAAAGTCCCCGGGACCTAGTTTAGGAAGGGGGAAGGTAAACCGGAGTATGTGGGTAATTTACCGATTAAAATAGCCCAATTTCGTCAAGCAGCACACGCGCACGATTTGACTGCTCGCAGCAGCCATCACTCCCCTCGACCATATCGGAGGGAAGGGGGTGACCGGCCACATATATTTGTAAATCGCATATAAATGTGTCTTTCACCGCTGTCTACGATCAAATAAATATATAGTAAATGTCCAGCGTACCTGCGGGAACGGCTTGTTGGTGACCCGGTACCCGCCCTCGTCCCAGTCGAGCAGGCGCAGGTCGGTGCCCACGGTGGGGGCCCCCACGCGGCCGGCGGAGCGGTCGTGGGGGTCCATGACGGTGGCGCACGAGGTGGTCTCGGTGAGCCCGTAGCCGGTGACCACGGCGCAGCACAGGCACAGGCGCACCTGCGCGTGCGTGTCGGGGGCCAGCGGGGCCCCGCCCGCGATCATCACGCGCACGCGCCCGCCCAGCAGGGCTCGGATGCGGGTGAACATCTGTGTACAGGAACGCAACATTTTTTTTTCGATTTATTTATTAAACGACCGACAGCGGTGACCGCTCGGTGGACGAACGATCGCTTTGGAAACGAGGTGCGCAGGTTCGAACCCCGGCGCGCACCTCTGATTTCTTTCAGTAATCGTGTGCGTATCGTCTTTGTGCGATTGTTCCTAGCTTTCGGTGAAGGAAAAAAAACATCGTGAGGAAACCTGC
This sequence comes from Furcula furcula, assembly GCA_911728495.1. Taxonomy (NCBI): domain Eukaryota; kingdom Metazoa; phylum Arthropoda; class Insecta; order Lepidoptera; family Notodontidae; genus Furcula; species Furcula furcula. The sequence continues at coordinate 30,199,099 of OU452245.1, read as the reverse complement.
ACGTCTGAGAAAGCCTAACTAGCTATCGAAATACGTGTGGAGTCCGCCGACCCGCACTCGGACGGCGTTGTAATCTATGGCCCGAGCACCTTTACCCAATAGTGGGACGAAACAAGGACTGGTACTGTTAACTATAAACAACCAACTACTCACACGACGGCTAAAGTAAATACACTATGGAGTCAGTCGAACATATCAAATTCTTATTCTTACGTGAAAATTTCAACTCCTCTACCTATTACGGTTCATGAGATACAGCCCACTGACAGACTGACGGACAGACGAAAAACGTAACCTCAGTAATAGAGTCCCATTGACACCCTTCGGGTACGGAACCCAAAAAATATAAACTTTAACCTTTGTCCTGTAACAAGTAAACAACCGTGGGAACTAGTAATGGGTCGTCGTAAAGAAACGAGACCGTAAATCGACATTGATAAACCAGTTTATAAAACAGAGTAAAATTTAGAATAGTTTATACCGCTAACATTACGTTTAGAGGTCAAAGTTAGACGTAGGTATTGCTTAGAGTCCACCAATAAACTAGCTAATCATTAGACTAGTTTATAGACGGACAGTAAACTAGTCTATTCGTTGATGACAAAACAGTTTAGTCGTTGAATGTTGGGAACTTTTGCCCAAACTACAAACGTCTCGAACAATGCAATACTCACGAGTTTGTTGAGTATGGGCGTGTCGTATCCTCTCCGCATCCAGGTCTCCTTGTACGTGTAGGCCCACTTGAAGAACGCGCTCGCGAACTCGCCGCTGCGAGACACCTTGTCCGTGATGCCCTTGCTGATGCGGTCCATTATCAACTGCCGACACACCACTACCATTCAACATTGCACTTTGATAGACAGGGGCAGTAGTTCAATAACCTGGCTACTACCCAGTACCCAGGAAAGAGCGTACACACGGCTACACATATGATACTCGATACTTTATATTTTATTTATTATTTATTAAGGTGTCCAAACAGTAAAGTTTACATTTATATGGATAAATCAAAATCTTATATAACACTTCTTAGCCTGTTGGCTCTGTTGAGGATACCATAAGTGCATCCAAATACAGAACAAATAAAAAAAGTTAACAGTTCTGAAACAAGTTGTGAAGAAGATTACAAAAATATACAAAAATAAGTAAAGAGAACAGTATGAAGCGCTTATACGAGTTTTGTTGATTAAAGTTGATAAAATATTGAAGGCAGACTATAAATATAGTATAGAAAATAAGAATGTAATAATCTGATAATATTATAAATATAATATTAATAAGCGGAGTATGCTATAGTGTACCTAAGCGTGAAAACTAATCTAACTAGTAAGAAATAATGAGAAGGTATCAGAAAATAATTACAGTAGCTCTTTAAGGAGCACAGGTCAAAGAAACATTTATTTTTCCAGACGAGAGTAAGGGGTAAAATTATTAAGACTTGGTCAGTTTAAGTAAACCATGCGTTCTAATAAGTAGACTTAGTAGATAGGGCGGGCGTAAATGTCAATGTCACTACAAACCATCGATATAATATATAAACTAGATTTGGTGTCACGGTTCAAAAAGTAGCGAGAAATAGCGCCCTTGTGTCGCTATTTCTTTACATCCTGACAAATTTATTTTTGCCGATAGGAGTGTCGCTACTGTCTATATGAAACTGTCAAACTACAAGTCATTATCATTATAAAATCGTTAGTTCACGTTTCCGCCACCAGCACAGATAAGTTTGCAACCGCCGCGACCACATTTTAGATGTCATTTTGTTCGTGAATGTTTATCTAGTTTATATATTATATCGATGCTACAAACAATTCAACAATTATTATTCATTTAGTGACGTGCCATAGATGGCATGGGGAAAAAAATGTTTTTAGCATATTTTGTTTTACATATCGAAGTGTGGAAGATATTTATCGTTAAACTACGCTACTACATACAACACAGAGAATTATTGGAAAGGGAAGGGATGTGCAGTGAGACGAAATAACTTCAAGCCAACTTCTCATAGTTCAAAGTGTCTAGTCTAGGTCGAGGTATCGCCGTGCGTATCGCTGTCCTTAGTTAAATTACCGGACACAAAGACTTAATATCTAATGTCTTAAGGGTCGGCAACGCGCTAGTGATTCTTCTGGTGTTGCTAGCGTCTATATGCTGCGGTGATTTCTTACCATCAGGCGGGCCGCACGCTTGCTGGCCACCTTGGTAGTATAAAAAAAACTTACACTATTTTTCGAATTGTAAAAAAGCTATCAACATTCTTCTCTCCGCTAGAACATAAATAGGTCCAGCATGTACTCACCGGCACAGTGGTGATGCAGGTGGGCTGCAGTATGGTGGCGTCGCCCATGGTGCCCTTCATGATCTTGCTGGACGAGTCTAGCATCGTCAGTGGGGTTGAGTAACCGATCGGCACGCCTGTATGCATATAACATAAATAAGTATCGTAATTGAGTACCTATTAAACAAATTTGGACAGACTTGATCTCTATTTCAAAAATAGAACGATAGAATAACAGCTCTCTATACTTTGTCTATTTTATTATTGTTTTTTTGACAGTTCGACGTTTGAAGCTTAAAGGAACGTGAACATAGTAAATAAACGAAAGAATCGATATCGAAAAATGTACATTCGATTAAACATTTTTTTGATTCTGACGACTCATGTTAATGTTTCAACCTTAAAAATGTTGTCTTTCTTTGTTATATTATGCATGAGGCCCTCAAAATAAAATGAATGAAAGTAATGAAAACATATTACACCTCATTTACATATTAGCATTTATTTCTATCGATTATTTGTAATCTGTGGCACAATCGTAGTAATCGTTATGTGTGGCAACTCACTAAAGTGCGGTACGCGTCCATGAAGTACAATATTATTTCTGTGAATTTGTAATTTTATCAATACGAAACTTTATGGGAGTCAGCTGTCAAAAAACCAATAATAAAATGGACAGAGTATAATAACTTTACTTGATTGAGATTTTACCAACTATTAACAGAGTTGTTTAGTAGACTTGTCGGCTTAGTGGGAGCGTATGCGGATTCCTACAGACTCCTTACTAGTGGTAACAAATGATGTGGGGATCATTCTGCCAGCTACTGCTACGGCTGGTCTATTCTTAATTATTAAATGTCGCACTTACAAACGCCCATTACAATTAATGATCACTAATGCAGATCTTGAAATAGAATTCCTCAATAATGGAAAATAAGCATAAACGGCTCTGAGTAGACATAATTAAATTAAAATAAACCGGTTAAGCGAGTGTCGGACTCGAGCACCGAGGGTTCCATACCATATTTGGACCTATTAAAGTTATTTCAACTCTACCTATTACAGTTTAGGAGATACAGCCCGCTGACAGACAGACGGACAGACAGCGGAGATTTAGTAATAGGGTCTCGTTGGCAACCTTCGAGTATGGTACCCTAAACAATGGATTAGTTATAATTAACATTAATTGACATTTGACACAGCAGTTAATGTCTGGTTCCGTAATATGTCTATGCATATAAAATATCTTGTAAACCTGGTACAATTTATTTCAAGGTGGACACGATAATCATCGTGTCCACCAACTACGTTCTGCACAAACAGACGTATTACCTTATCAGCTATAGCCAATAACACGAGTGCTCAAGAGGTCAACTGCATTGATAAATGGTGCAATGTGATGTGCACATAAGTTATTATAACGCGTGAATTTATTCGCAATATAAAATATTGAATGAACAGTTAAAACTACGACCAATGGTGCTTTATAGAGCTGCTTTAATTTAAATCACCGGGGCTCGTATCAATAAAGTTAATATGCAAAGGCTACTGAGGAAATTAGATATGAAAACTTTTGTTTTTTTACATAAACGGTTTTTTCGCTTATTCAAATAATTTATTTCAAATAGGCTTAACGCTAGCACACACTTTTATAATACTTTGGACGGTCTATTATTTTCGCGGCCTCAACTGAGACTGAGAAGATCCGGCAAGAATCTCAGCGGGCTTGTCATTTTTAGGGTTCTATACCTAAACGGTAAAAAAATAACCCTTGTTGTCTGACTTCGTCTGTCTGTCTGTCACACCTATATATATATCAGGAACCACTGATGATATCGATTTAAAACTTGGAATAGGTTTAGATCACACTTACCCAACCTCATCGCAAAAAAAAAAAAATTTTTCTTTGATAATGATTTCTGATATTTACGCGAATACTACTAATATTTCCATTTTTCTTTTAATTTTTCTTATAATGGGTGTCGAAATGGGTCATCAAAATTTAGTAAGACTACTATATCGAGTGGGGTATCATATAAAAAAAATACCGTTATTTCCGTTTGTGGAGGAAATAATCTGAAATATTTATGGGTAATGCATGTCTATCTATATTTTATAGGAAAAAGGAAAAATAAAATGAACTTTCTAAGTAGTGTTTTAGTAATAATATGAAAACCTCGACAAACAAACTTAGTTTTGCGGTTTGTTCTGTTGTTATCTGAGGTGTTAATAGTAAAATTACTTTAATAAGTCCGGAGATGGTTCGGAACCCTCGGTGCGCGAGTACGACTCGCACTTGACCGGTATTTTTTTTGTCATTATTAATCTTAGTCGAGAATCTGAATGCAGCAGTTAGCTTAAAGGCTGTCTTACCACGTATTACTAAGCCATACAGTCGCTGAAATCATGTGGAGATCTCCACCATGACACAAAATAATCAGTGTGCAGAAGTCAAGCTACATACAACGCGGGCTCGAGCAACGCACACATCCACATCGCTCACGGACACGATATCTCGGAACGGTTGGGAACAGAGCGAGCGCGAGTGGCATCCGCCTCATACACGCGTCTTGTGATGTTTTTGTGCAAAGATTGTTTGTTTTTGTTATTATTGGCTTCCTGTTTTATTCTCGACAATCAAACAAACAACTAGATACGAGTGCCATTACTAGTGATAGTGTTTCGCATGAGCCAGAGTTGATAACCTTAGCGCGACAGTAGGAATGAAAAGTGAGGTACATACATGAGCTTGACTTCTGGGGGGCGATTCTCGCTTACTTCGAATCGACTTCGATTTCGAATCTGCAATACGAAGCCTATCTCTACTAAGAAATCTCGTAACTCGAAGTGATTTTCTCGAATCTTGTATTCTGGTCAACAATCGAAGTAAACTTCGAAATAATCTCTATTCGAATAAGGAAATTGTTGCCATTATGAAAGATAAATGTCCCGCGAGTCATTCCGTTCAAGTAGTTGATACGATTTTTTTACCGGATGGGATGTTTTTAGTAGAAAAACATATCTTTAAAGTGGTTCACGTCTATAAAATGGTAGAACGACATTTTGTACGATTTTTCACATAATTTATCACAAAATAATGAGTAATAGTCATTATCACAAAATAATGAGCTTCCGGTACGACAGCTGTCAAGTGAACACGAAATTTTTTTCTCTGCTAAATAAAAATTAAAACATCTCCTATAAACTCAGTGTATATACGTAAAAAGTGCAAAATCATCGAGTATAAGTGCAGTGTTCCTTAAATTTCAATAAAGAACTACCAAAGAACACGCTAGGACAGTGTATTACGCCAAAATAGTGCTTGTGTTATAAACATAAACATAGCTATGAACTATAGAAGCTAACGGCATTTTCACCTTCTGACAATTTAACTTCGGTGTTGCTACTAAATAAAAAACTAATTTAGTGATACCAACTCAAGGAAAGGGATACCATCATAAATTTAGAGTTGCCACAATATAAAGGGAACTCCCACATATTGCCATAATATAAAGAAAACCACCACACGTTATAATTTGAACATCTTGAGCACAACACTAATCATGAATCTAGACGAAAAGTTTGAACGTTTTTTTGAAAAGATAAGAGCTGAGATGAACAAACAAACAAATGAAATTACAAATAATTTGTTGGATACTCTAGCAAGTCAGATAGCGCCACTGAAAAAGGAAAATGAAGAATTAAAATCAGAGGTTCAGAGACTTGAGAAAAAAGTTGAGATCTTAGAACTCGATAAGAGGAGAAATAATATTGTTTTATTTGGTATTCAGGAGGAAGAACGGAACAACGCAGAATTGTTAGAGAGGGTAAAGGTGGTTCTGAACACTGAAACAAACATAACAATAGATGACTCAGAAATTAGTAAAATACACCGAATGGGAAAAAGGAAGGAGGAAGTGGAGAATGAACGAAAACCAAGACCAATAGTAGTTTCATTCACAAATTTTACGAAGAGAAACCAAATACTAAGAAATAAGAACAAAATGAAAAATATTTACGCAAAAGAAGACCTGCCTAAATCCGTAATTGAAAAGAGAAAGGAACTAAGGGAAAAGCTTAAGGAAGAGAGAGAGAAAGGCAATTATGCTTACATAAGATATGATAGATTAATCGTCAGAGGAAAATTTGATCAAAATAGAGAAAAAAGAAAGAGAGTAGATCCAGAGTCACCTGGTGACAATTCTCAGCCGAAAAAACAAACCTTAATCGTCAAAGCAAATAGATCAAATGCATTCGATAAAATGAGAGAGGGAGCAAACTCATTTTCTTCAACAAACCGAAAACAATAGCAATCAATAACAGGCAAACGGAAGTCAACCTTCCCCAATACGGCTGGTCACCGTGGGGAAGTAGACCAACACCCCCTAGAGATAAAGAGACACGACAAACATAAACCCCCCAAGTTTTATATCGCAACCTTGAATACTAGAACATTAAAAAGCCCAGAATCTCTAATAGAACTTGAGTCAGCATTAAGCACTATAAACTGGGACATCATTGGGCTAAGCGAAGTGAGAAGAGAAGGCGAAAAAAAAATAAAAGAATATGACAATTATGTATTTTATTATAATGGTCACACCAAAGGCATGTACGGAGTCGGGTTTTTGATAAACAGACGGTGGAAACAAAACATAGAAGGGTTCATAGGAATTTCAGAGAGAATTGTATGCTTGAACATGAATCTACCGGAGTATGGCCCCATGTCTATAGTACAAGTATATTCACCCACAGAGGTTGCATCGAAGGAAGATAAAGATGCATTTTATAGAGACTTAAGAAATGCAATGGAAAGAACCTACAAAAACGTTATAGTAATGGGTGACTTCAACAGCCAAATCGGAGAAAAGAAACCATATGAAGATTCTGTTATAGGACACTATGGTACAGGCAAAAGGAATAACAATGGTAACAGGCTCATTAATTATGCACATGAATATAATTTACGTATTATGAATACCTTCTTCAAAAAAGATATAAAAAAGAAATGGACCTGGATATCCCCTAATGGGGAAGTTAGAAATGAAATTGATTTTATTCTCACGAACCGACCCATGATTTTCAATGATGTAGATACAATAAACCAACTAAATTTTAATACAAACCACCGCATGGTGCGTGCCAAACTAGCAATTAAGAAACTAAGCCACAATAGGAAGAACATAAATAACACCAATAGGCAAATCGTGCTACCTATCCCAGAAGACACGAACGAAAAATTAAGAATTAAATTAAAAACCCTGAAAAAACAAAACACGGTGCAAGACCTATATAACTCATTCGAAGAAGAAATACAAAAAACTAAGAAAGAGTTACACTTAAAAAAGATACAACAAGACAAAATAGGAATTAAGGCTAGGGCTCTAATCGAAGAAAGAAGGGTAATGATTGAAACGGATAGGAAAAACCATAGAAAAGAGATTGCGGCACTTAGTAAGTTAATAAACATGCATATACGGAAACACAGAAAGGAAAAAAGGACCGAAAAAATCAAGTTCCACATACAAAGAACTGGAGGCGTAAAAAAGGCTCTCAAAGAGCTGTGTGTCAACAAATCATGGATCCCTAGTATGAAAGACAAAGCCACGAAACTAGTTACAAAGAGACCCCAAATCATAAATCTAGCTACTAAGTTTTACAAGAAACTCTATGATGATGAGGAAACAGAAAGTTTATCAGTTGGTAGCAAAGAAAGTGAGGAGGACGAAGTTGATAAAGATGTGGTACCAGCTATAATCCCAAGCGAACTGAGAACAGCTATCTTATCGCAGAAAAACTTTAAAGCACCAGGTGAAGATGACATCCCGAATGAACTCTTGAAAGGAACCATCAATTCAATTTCAGACTGTCTAATAAATATATTTAATCAGGTACTACAATCCGAAACCATACCTAAACAATGGACTGAATCAACAATAACTCTCCTCCATAAGAAAGGAGACAGAAACGATATCAATAATTATAGGCCAATAAGTATGATGTCCAACATTTACAAGATTTTTGCAAAGATCATATTGAACCGGATACAAAACACCTTAGATGAAAACCAAACAAGAGAACAGGGAGGGTTCCGCTCAGGTTATTCTACGATCGATCACATCCACACCATCAAGCAAGTAGTCGAAAAATACAATGAATATGGGAAAGCATACTATTTGGCATTCATTGACTACAACAAAGCCTTCGACTCCATAAAACACAACCAGATTTGGACAGCATTGAGGGATCAAGGAATACAGCCAAAGTACATCAGAATCATCAAAGCAATATATAAAAACGCAACTGCCAAGATAAAATTAGAGAGAACTGGAGACAGTTTCAAAATAAGGAAAGGAGTAAGACAAGGGGATCCTCTGTCCCCTAAGCTATTCTCTGCAGTTTTAGAACATGTTTTTAGAATGCTCGACTGGGACAAATATGGGCTGAATGTGAATGGCGTAAAACTCAACCACTTACGCTTTGCTGATGACTTGATTTTGCTGAGTGAGGATCCCAGTACTTTAGAAATTATGATCCAACAACTGGCTGATAAGAGTGCCAAGGTAGGGCTAACTATGAATTGGGGAAAAACCAAACTGATGACCAATAGCAAAGAAGTTAGTATCTCTGTTAATAACAACATAATCGATTATGTCAAAGAGTATACATATTTGGGACAGGTTATAAGCTCCAAGAACCAAAACCAAAAGGAAGTCGATACACGAATATGTAATTCCTGGAAACGATACTGGGCACTCGGAGAAGTGATGAAAAATCCAGACATAACAATCAAAGAGAAAAGCAAAGTGTATAACATGTGTGTGCTGCCATGTCTGTCATACGGATGCCAAACATGGGCACTCACAAGCAAACAACTGAAAATGCTACAAACCTGTCAACATAGCATGGAAAGAAGCATGCTAAATATAAAAAGAAAAGACAGAATCAGGCTGGATACCATCAGAGAAAAAACAAGAGTAAGAGATGTCAAGTATGTGGTGAATACATTAAAGTGGAAGTGGGCAGGACATCAGCTAAGATCTAGAGTAAACAAATGGTCACAAGAGGTAACAATGTGGTATCCAAGGGACGGAAAGAGGAAAAGAGGCAGACAACATCAAAGATGGGAGGATGAGCTAAGGAAAGTAGGTGGACCAAATTGGAGGAGGCATGCAAGGGATAGACAAGACTGGAAGACACTAGGGGAGGCCTATGCCGAAAGGCAAAACAATTAAATGAAACAAAAAATATTTAGTCAAGATTTAATTATTTAAGAAGTTAATTTATTACATATAATTATGGCATGAATTTAAATTATTAATGTATTGTGACAAGAGCTTCAATTATGTTTTATGAATGTATTGTATTGAATTATGGAATTAGAGCATGAATTTAAATTATTAATGTATCCAAATAATTGTTAAAATAAAGGCTATTAATAATAAAAATGAGTAATAAATACACAAAGCCGTGTGTTCTTACCATAGATTTTTATAATAGTAGTCTGTGGCTGTATGATCCTAGTACCTTTGCCTGTCTTTCGGCGAAGTAAAATTAAAACAATAATACCATATGTTTATGTATTTATGTTTACGATTTTGTTTTAGTATGCCCGAAAGGTTATTTATAAAAAGATAAGTTTTATTATTGTTGTCCGTATTCTTAAAGTCGTTTATGTGATATTTAGGTGTATATAATCTTGTCGGCATAATGATTTTATTTTAATTGGCTGTCGATCGCAGTATCTGTTAATTAATAGTCTGTGTTGTTGATTGTTTGTTTGGTAATGAATTAAGTTTTAATCAAGTGCGAGGACTTCGTAAAGTGTAGTTGTACTTTAATAAACTATCCAATAATGTTATTTTGAATAAAATAATCTAGGAATACGGTACTCATTTTAAAATTATAATCATATTAAACGGCAAGGTTTGACATTTGTTGTGATTCGAACTCGAGATGACGATTCGAATGGTCTTGACCAGTCGAAGCAGTTCGAGCAGCTAGCGTTCGAAATAGGTTCGGCTCGACATGTCGAGAATACAATTACGTGATTTTTAGTCGCCAATAGTTCGAATTCGAATATTTTTTCGAATTCGTGATTGATTCGAAAGTGCGAGAATCGCCTCCCTGTACACTGATTATTCTGTGACCATGAGCACGTCGCCGGGCACGATGGGCACGGCCCGAGGCGTCCCACACAGTACATATCTGACCTCCGACGATGCAGAGCGTCTCCGCGAGCAGCTCGAACACGTGCGCCAGCGGCAGGAAGCCCATGAGCACGTCGCCGGGCACGATGGGCACGATGGGCACGATGGGCACGGCCCGAGGCGTCCCACACAGTACATATCTGACCTCCGACGATGCAGAGCGTCTCCGCGAGCAGCTCGAACACGTGCGCCAGCGGCAGGAAGCCCATGAGCACGTCGCCGGGCACGATGGGCACGATGGGCACGGCCCGAGGCGTCCCACACAGTACATATCTGACCTCCGACGATGCAGAGCGTCTCCGCGAGCAGCTCGAACACGTGCGCCAGCGGCAGGAAGCCCATGAGCACGTCGCCGGGCACGATGGGCACGATGGGCACGGCCCGAGGCGTCCCACACAGTACATATCTGACCTCCGACGATGCAGAGCGTCTCCGCGAGCAGCTCGAACACGTGCGCCAGCGGCAGGAAGCCCATGAGCACGTCGCCGGGCACGATGGGCACGATGGGCACGATGGGCACGGCCCGAGGCGTCCCACACAGTACATATCTGACCTCCGACGATGCAGAGCGTCTCCGCGAGCAGCTCGAACACGTGCGCCAGCGGCAGGAAGCCCATGAGCACGTCGCCGGGCACGATGGGCACGATGGGCACGGCCCGAGGCGTCCCACACAGTACATATCTGACCTCCGACGATGCAGAGCGTCTCCGCGAGCAGCTCGAACACGTGCGCCAGCGGCAGGAAGCCCATGAGCACGTCGCCGGGCACGATGGGCACGATGGGCACGGCCCGAGGCGTCCCACACAGTACATATCTGACCTCCGACGATGCAGAGCGTCTCCGCGAGCAGCTCGAACACGTGCGCCAGCGGCAGGAAGCCCATGAGCACGTCGCCGGGCACGATGGGCACGATGGGCACGATGGGCACGGCCCGAGGCGTCCCACACAGTACATATCTGACCTCCGACGATGCAGAGCGTCTCCGCGAGCAGCTCGAACACGTGCGCCAGCGGCAGGAAGCCCATGAGCACGTCGCCGGGCACGATGGGCACGATGGGCACGGCCCGAGGCGTCCCACACAGTACATATCTGACCTCCGACGATGCAGAGCGTCTCCGCGAGCAGCTCGAACACGTGCGCCAGCGGCAGGAAGCCCATGAGCACGTCGCCGGGCACGATGGGCACGATGGGCACGATGGGCACGGCCCGAGGCGTCCCACACAGTACATATCTGACCTCCGACGATGCAGAGCGTCTCCGCGAGCAGCTCGAACACGTGCGCCAGCGGCAGGAAGCCCATGAGCACGTCGCCGGGCACGATGGGCACGATGGGCACGGCCCGAGGCGTCCCACACAGTACATATCTGACCTCCGACGATGCAGAGCGTCTCCGCGAGCAGCTCGAACACGTGCGCCAGCGGCAGGAAGCCCATGAGCACGTCGCCGGGCACGATGGGCACGATGGGCACGATGGGCACGGCCCGAGGCGTCCCACACAGTACATATCTGACCTCCGACGATGCAGAGCGTCTCCGCGAGCAGCTCGAACACGTGCGCCAGCGGCAGGAAGCCCATGAGCACGTCGCCGGGCACGATGGGCACGATGGGCACGATGGGCACGGCCCGAGGCGTCCCACACAGTACATATCTGACCTCCGACGATGCAGAGCGTCTCCGTGAGCAGCTCGAACACGTGCGCCAGCGGCAGGAAGCCCATGAGCACGTCGCCGGGCACGATGGGCACGATGGGCACGATGGGCACGGCCCGAGGCGTCCCACACAGTACATATCTGACCTCCGACGATGCAGAGCGTCTCCGCGAGCAGCTCGAACACGTGCGCCAGCGGCAGGAAGCCCATGAGCACGTCGCCGGGCACGATGGGCACGATGGGCACGATGGGCACGGCCCGAGGCGTCCCACACAGTACATATCTGACCTCCGACGATGCAGAGCGTCTCCGCGAGCAGCTCGAACACGTGCGCCAGCGGCAGGAAGCCCATGAGCACGTCGCCGGGCACGATGGGCACGATGGGCACGATGGGCACGGCCCGAGGCGTCCCACACAGTACATATCTGACCTCCGACGATGCAGAGCGTCTCCGCGAGCAGCTCGAACACGTGCGCCAGCGGCAGGAAGCCCATGAGCACGTCGCCGGGCACGATGGGCACGGCGTCTGCGAAGGCCTTCAGTGTGGCGAGCATGTTGCGGTGCGAGAGGACCACGCCCTTGGGCACGCCCGTCGAGCCTGACGTGTACATGATGATGGCCGTGTCGCCCGCCACCGGGGGCACTGGACCTGCAATCGGGACGATATTGCTCAACGATGTCCCCGGGGGCCCCGGGGGCCCCGCGTGTCACCGCGAGGGTCGCTCCCCAAGGACATGCTCTGGCGAGCTCCGAACGGTGTGTCCAGAGACTCTCCGACGCGTCGACGAAGGCTACCGGGCAGGTTTTAGTGAATTTCTTCATCAGCAGCCGAAAGACGGCTGAACAAAAGGCCTCCTCCTTAGAAGGGAAGGGTTGCCATAATCCCCACGTTTGACAGGCGGCTTGGGGATCGCTGTATAGGTGGAAGGTAATACAATAAAAAGACGCTGCTGCCCGTCTTCTCGTTGTACCTTAGTCGCCTCTCACGGACACCCTAGCGGACGGTGATGCAAGGATGCTATTCTTACCCTATCACACCACCGGTTAGTGAGTTTAAATCCCACATAACCTGGCCTCCGCCCCTACGGAGACCTTAAAAGGCACCCCTTTTAAGGTGTCTTTCGACAGCAATAGAAACCTTTACTTGTGCAAGGGGCCGCCCAGGTAGGTACCACCGCAATGTCAGATATTCTGCCACCAAGCAGCAGTGTGTAAACATGGCTGTGTTCCGCTGTGAAGGGCACTGTAGCTGGTCTATAGGCAGGCGTGGCGCGCGACCATCAGTCTTGCTTGTCTCGTCACTTTTTTTTTTTAAACTTTCTACATCATTTTTTTGTACCAATCAAAAAATGTGCCTACCTGAGAGTCTTCGCTCGCTTTAAATGTTCTTTTGTGGTAAAGATTTCACGACTATTTACAGCCACCAGTAACGTTAATTCCCAAAGAACAAAATAAAATAAAAAAAGCAAAAAAAATACCAATTTTGGAGTTAGCTCCTTTTTGAACGACTTCCTTGTAGCCGACAATCCTGATGCCTTCTTTGTATCCTTCTTTATCGATGTTCTTGAGCTGGTCCTCCATGCATATGATGGTGTCGACCCTGGGCGTCTTGGCCAGGATCTTCTTGAACTTCGGCAGCAGCTCGTAGGTGGTGATCACCGTCGACACCTCTGTCTCGTTGATGCCGTGGGCTATTGCGTCGTCGCCGAGAGTTGCGTAGATCGTCACCACTGGAGAAAGTATTTCAGTTTTATATTAAGGGTGTAAAAAATATAGGGTGTGAAAAATATTGATTGAATATACAATAAAAGAGTTATATTATATGATCGTACTAGCTAACCCGCGCAGATCCAGCCGCGCTTTTCTTACGTTTACCAAAATAAAAAGTAGTCTATAGCACTCAGGAATAATGTACCAGTGATAGGATTTTAACTAATGGCACTTAACACTAGAGGCAGCCTCTGCCTCGACCCGAGGCAGCGCTAGTGGAGACGGGATGCTTCAACCGAAGGCACGCCGCGCGATCAGCCTATTCGTTGACGCGGGCCAGCCATAAATGTTGTCGTATTTTGGCGCGCTCAAAGGAGCAATGGAGATCGACAACGATGTTATGATATGCACTTTCATGCTGAACTCTACTGTGACATAACTCTTTTATCCATCATCGGTGAATTTTTTGTGGTGTTTTCCCTATTTTGAATAGTATTAATTACTATTAAATCAGCAGCTACTCTACGCGCGTGTGATGCCATTGCGCTCTGCCTCAAGGTACGCAGCCTCAGCCTGCCTCAAGCGGAGGCTGCTCAAATGGATACACAGGTTATGGTGCGTGTGCTCGGTGTGGTGTACTGACCCGGTATGCTCTGCGTGAAGCAGCCGTGCGCGGCGAGCATCCACTCGGCGCGCGTCTCCGCGAACATGACGAGGTTCTTGCGCGGCGCACAGCCCAGCTCGCGCAGCCCCGCGCCGAACTGCCGCGCCTCGCGCTCCACCTGCGAGTACGTGCGCCACACGTACTCGCCCATCTTGAACTGCGACCGACACACGACACGCGTACAGACACTCATCATCAGCCGAAACACAGCTGAACATAGACCTGTCCCATGATGCCCACGCTTGGCAGACGTGATCGCAGTATACGTGTAGTTGGATATCACATAGAAGAAGCTGCTGCCAGTCTTCTGGTTTTCACTTAGTCGCCTCCTGCGACATCCGAAGGGAAGAGTTGGAAGACTGCTATTCCGGACACCACACGAGGATACTCATCCTACTACAATAGTAGGTTGCGACCCCGTCCCCATGAACACCGTAACAGGTTCCCGAACCATAATGCACCGCCCGGCGGCGGGCTCAACGGCAATACATTGATAGTCACGGAAGGGTGCAGATCCCACCGGAGAGCCCAGGTTTCCCTCTTATGTACCGATGCGACGGCCGCAGGAGTTTTATAGGGTAAGAATCCCACATACCCCCGGTTGACGACCCCCTAACAACAACTATAACTACTGAAATGTTTCCATTCCATAGACTACGCGTTGTATTAATGCCTACCTTTTTAAAAACACGGCCGTTCGGCTGAGGCTCGTCTTCTTCACTGAGCACGGTGCGGGTCCCGAGGCAGGGCCGCTCCGCCCAGCGCGAGGCGGCGGCGCGCAGCATGCTCTCCATGGTGGTGACGCCATCGCGCACCAGCCTCAAGTGCAGGTCGCACGGGGACGACACAGACCTCACTGTTATACTGTTCGGTGTGCTCTGGATTATGCGGGCCTGCCGAACAGATTGACACACTGTTTAGCAGTGGCGTGCACAGAAAGTAGGCAAAAATATCTGCGAGTTATTTGTGCTCCAACCCTTAATAGCTTTCCATGAGCGGCGGTGACGTAATAAACAGTTCAAAACTTTACTAAACTGACAACAGCGGATGTACGCCACATTGGATTCTGGACAAACGTAAGCCACTATCATGGCATAATATGGTAGAAAGAGTTGTAATATTAGTAAAACCAAGACCTGTAAGAATTTACCAAAAATAAATATACTAAGCGCGTTTCCATGTAGGTACTACAGAATTATGTTATTACAAAAGGTTTACCTAATTATATTGAGTTATTTGTGTCTAATCGTATTTCTGTGGGTGCGGTGGAATCTCAAAGCAGGTCATCCGAAAATAACGACCACAATGCCAGTGGATGTATCGTATTTCCTGTGATTGTGTGCATTATTTCAACAACATTGTAAAACTAAGAGCATAAACTAAGTAAAACTTGACGTTTCAAAATGGCTACCACTTGACGGCATAATTTAGAACCGCATGAGGTTGAAGCCCTCCAAGATGTTGACAGTGAACAGAACTGATAGTTCAAATGTGGATTATTATCTACATATAATTATTACAAAAATGTTAACTTCATCGAATTTAAAGCCATTCAGAATTTCACAGAATTGGCCAGAATGAATTGTATTTGGAATTGTTTTTGTAGAGGCGATTTGTTAGACTAGACCGAGCGTTTCAAAAGTTAACCTACACTACCACTACCTTTTTACCAGTAAATGTTACAATGTAACACTTTATATTGTTACGGAATTTTAGTACACATTGTATTGGTCAATTGGATGCGATTTCAATGTGGTCGCGTGGGACAGATCGTTTGGACCAAGGTTGGACCCTAATACAAATGTTCTTTGCTGTTTGGACCAGAGTGGTTATTCTGTAAGAACATTTAACAAACTCGAATGATAAATCCGTTGTGAGATATCAAATTCGTTGAACGAATTCGATCGAGCAGTTTTAGAGTTTGTTAAATCTTCTTACAGGATACCATTACAGCTCCGTTACTAGTTCAAGTTTCTAAAGTACCTTAATTCGTCTGGAGAGTGCTCGTTTCCTCCACGGCCTTTGTAGCACGAGGTGGACAGGGAAGGTGATTATGTCGAAGACCAGCGCGACTGCACGGATGGTCTTTAGTACCGCCGACACCCACCATGATTCCGGCCTGGAAATATAAAAGACAAATTCAAATAATCTTACAAAATTACACGGGTCTGTGGTAGTAAAAATAAGCTCCATTGAAGATAAATACCTACGCTTTGCCAATAATTATACAGAGGACAGTTAGTTAGAGACTTAGAGAACTTCAACTTGTAAGATCAGTTTAGATATGGGGAAATATTCCCTGTAAGATCAGTTTAGATATGGGGAAATATTCCCAGTAAGATCAGTTTAGATATGGGTAAATATTCCCAGTAAGATCAGTTTAGATATGAGGAAATATTCCCAGTAAGATCAGTTTAGATATGGGGAAATATTCCCATTAAGATCAGTTTACATATGGGGAAATATTCCCAGTATGATCAGTTTAGATATGGGGAAATATTCCCTGTAAGATCAGTTTAGATATGAGGAAATATTCCCAGTAAGATCAGTTTAGATATGGGGAAATATTCCCTGTAAGATCAGTTTAGATATGGGGAAATATTCCCAGTAAGATCAGTTTAGATATGGGGAAATATTCCCAGTAAGATCAGTTTAGATATGAGGAAATATTCCCAGTAAGATCAGTTTAGATATGGGGAAATATTCCCAGTAAGATCAGTTTAGATATGGGGAAATATTCCCAGTATGATCAGTTTAGATATGGGGAAATATTCCCTGTAAGATCAGTTTAGATATGGGGAAATATTCCCAGTAAGATCAGTTTAGATATGGGGAAATATTCCCAGTAAGATCAGTTTAGATATGGGGAAATATTCCCAGTAAGATCAGTTTAGATATGGGGAAATATCCCCACTCCGATCTCGAGGATTGTCAACCATCACCGAGAGTTTCTATTTTTATCCTTTGTATGTAGCAAACCTTCAATACATAGTAATGTTCTATTTTTAACATCGTGTGCTTTAAACGCACATTCTTGCTACCCATAAAATAAAGCTTACGCCGCGTGACCGTTTTAAGCAGTGCTTTATACAGCAGCTTTGCACATGTGACTCCAAATAAGGCAATGCGTTCGGGAAGATCCTCTTACATGTATTTCACTGTCTGAAGTAAGTTATTGTTTCTTGGTATTTGATTTGTAGTAATAATTTTGAAAAAAAACTGGTGTATTTCTGGAAATTTATTGAAAAGAAAAGAAAAGTAAATTTATTCAACGACACAAAAAAAATCTTAAAATAAACATTACATTGGTATTGGTGTACACCAAGTAAATACTTACTGAAGGGGTTCCCAAATAAGCCGGGTTCTCTCAGTTTAATATTCGTCGTCTTAATTAGTTATTAGAACCCTTTATATCAACAATATCAATGTCTATATTTTTTATTAGTTTTCCATTTCAATGACGAAAGTAGTTTATATTCATAAGTTTCATCTTCATATTGCTCAGGATTGAAGTTTCCTTTGAACAAATGCTGTGCTAAATTATTTTTTGATTGTTCGTAAATTGAAATCATGCGATACTCGTCATATTAGGAATATACGGGGTGTAAGGGACATCGTACCGAAAACCGATACCAGGGTACATGATTCTTAACATTCCAGTACATGATTCTGCATATTCTAGTGTTAAAATACACACATCAAAAGTGTCTAGGGATCAAGCATTTTTGGGCAAAAAAATGGGCAGAAGAACAATGGCGTTTCGTGTGCTTTTCTGATGAGTCTCGTTTTGGTATGAGACCGGATACAAGACGTATACGACACTGGAGAACCCCTGGACGCCAACAGCGATTAAAATCCTGCCAGGAAGTCCATCCTTATAGTGGTGGAACCATCATGGTATGGGCGGGTATTCGGATCGGCGGAAGAACTGAGTTGATTTGGATCAGAGGCAACCTCAACGCTCAAATTTATGCTGAGACGATTGTATCAGACGTCATCGTTCCTCTACAAGTGCAAATCGGTCCCTTATTTCAGTTAATGCATGATAATGCACGACCGCACACCGCAAGAGTTGTAAGACAGACTCTCGCCGCAGCTAACATCAATGTCCTGCCCTGGCCTGCTCAGTCGCCAGACTTGAACCCGATTGAGCATGCATGGGATATGCTACAGAGAAGAGCTCTGCCGAATATGGAGGGTATCCAGTCGCAAGAAGACCTTTTTTTGTTGTTGCAACGAACATGGGCGGCCATTCCACAGCGTGATTTGGATGAACTCATTTTGAGTATGCCAAACCGATGTTCTTGTGTTGTTAGTGTTCGCGGTAGAAACACGGATTATTAATTGTTTAAGTTACCCAATAAAATTTTAAAGAAAACTGTTATTTCAGTCTTTTTTTCGAACTTTTGTGTTAGTGGTTCAAATGTCAAAAATCCCTTTATTAGGAAAATGGCAAATTTCTTTATTAATGCAAAGGTGACTTGGTTTATCGTTACTGTGACAAACGAAAACACTTTATTTGATGAATCCTTAAAGAAAATTTTAATTAAAATCAATCAGGAGAAAAGTTATTGCAAAAATATATGTTGATCCCTAGACACTTTTGATGTGTGTATTTCATCGGCAAATTCATGATTTCCAAAAAAAAAAACGCGATTTTTAATAATATTAGGATAACATCATTATTGGTATAATGATAAAGCCTAATTTCAATTTATAAATTACTTATTTGTGCAAAATTAGCAATCATCAGCAGCCGAAAAGTCCACTGTTGAACAAAGGCCTTTCCTTTAGAAGGGAGGGGTTGCCATAATCTCCACGCTTGGCAGGCGGCTTGATTCAAATTACCAATGTAATTTGAAAAATAAATATTATTCCGCACGTATTCATTACATGCTCAAAAATTATCAGTTAGTTATTTGTCATTTTCCATATAAATGGTTTCTGTAACGTTGTAACGTACAATATGAGAAATCTTAAAGTTTTCGGTACGTAGTCCCTTACACCCTGTATTTATTAAAATTCATCAAGAAATATTTTTTTGCTCATTTTGTGCATCGTCTGCAATTCTTAATAATTAAAGAGCAAAAAGTATTTACTTGCATTGCATGTACTATTAAATTGAAGAGCAAAAAGTATATACTCTACTCGTCTCAACAAGTTAGTCTGGGACAGTAGAAACCAAGGTGGAAACTTAAGAGGTTTAACATGACAAGAAGACAATCTGGTTACACATTTGGAGAAATTGCAACTGACGTCACAGGAAATATTTTATCGCCCGTGTCATCGATATACTATACCAACTAGTATTCGATGGCCCGTGTCGATACCAAACCCCACACAAACAACTACTACACTAACTAACACTTATCAATCAGTGATATGTATGGGGTCAGTGTCAGGGAGCGGACGTATCCAGGGGTATTTGTGCATCGACTTGACCGTGACCTCGCCACTGGGGCGCATATAATAATATATTGATAGAAATCACGTCGCATCGCCATGCATGCTAGATACTTTTGTTTTTAAATATAAGTTTAATGCAACTAAGTGGATGCAAATATTACCATTATATAAGTATGTATACACTATGTATTGGTTTATATTCCTAATCCTATTGAATGCAGGGATCGCAGTATCACCACGCGAACAAAAATTACAGTAGTGCGCATTTTGATAATTTTCATATTTTCGTACACACACAGCTTTTTATACTCATGCCTCGCCTGCAATATGTTGGAAAATTTTACTAGAAACACTGGCGTTGACACGGAAAATCGAAGGAAAGCGGCCAAGAGGCAATTGTGGGAATCTAAAGCAGTGGTCAGACCAGATCTTTGAAGAACTGAGCCACCAAACAACGCAGCTCTTCACCTGGCTAAAGATCAAGCTTCGTGGAAACGGATCATTAGATGAGCCTGAAGCAAATTTACGCACGATCCTCAATAATGGCAGGCAGGCAGGGGGAGAGAGAGAGTCTGATAGATATATTACTCCTAATACCAGTTTTGTTTTACTCAACTATCTACGTTCGGCGTCACTTATTCTTATCATAAAGAACGAGACTAATTTTGTATTTCATTAACATTGATTAGCTCAGACGTGGTTTAATTACAATCAATAAGCAGCAAGTGTCTGGCGGGTTAATAAGGGCAAACACAACACTAGTAATTAATAGTTAACTATTGCCCACAAGGTCTTCCGTGCGGGAAACGTGGGTCTCATTAAATGGATGTTTTTTCCAGGACATAAGAAAACTTCCCGAGATAAATTTTAAAGCAAAGTTTGCAGTTTATAGCCTTGTAAGGGTTTTTAACGATACGGGACCATTCAGTAACTTCCTGTTTCTAGTCCTAACAAGCCCCTGGCTTTCCACGGATAATCAGCGTTTGGCTCATAATACACCTCGAAATAATGTGGTTTTTATATCGCCGCATGGAAAAAAAGAACTAAAGCCTAATTTTAACCAGCTCTACTCTACTCTGGGATACATAGTAACTAAAAACATTTAATAAATATAAGTCTTTCAGTACCTACCTACCAAAAACATACGTATATGGCTATGACGACGTTGATGGCTGCGCTCTTAGAAGTTTGCGATTCCTCGTTGAATCAAACTTAGTAGAACATATTGTGAAAAGCCTTTCTGTAGTTCTAAGTTAATACAAATAGCCGTAGTAACCTTTGTGATGCCGGGTAAGGTCACAAGTAATGTACAACGCGTCCCGTGTGCAAACCTAACTATATTACGACCTCGAGAGGGAAAGGAGGTCTTTGCTTTGAGACATATTTCATTTCAGACGTCTCCTAATATACATAATTCATTTATAGTGTAGTTGAGGATAAAAATTGTCTCATGTTTGCATCGTCGGAGAACTATGCAGAAAGGTTACATTCTTTGTTAATATTGTTAAAACCGTGTATTCACTTAATGCTCTCAGTTTGTCAATGCTTGCGAGACATTAACGATTACAAATTCTCAACCACCATAACGCTTAGTATACTCATGTATTTATAAATAAATAGTAATACTATTGCACATACAAGATTGATATCTAGTTATGACAACCAGCAGTGAGGCAATTGAAATCAAGTTTTGACCACACAAGTTGAAATTGCACACTAGTGGTTAACCGGCTGCCTGTGCAAACACTACATTGTTTTGGTTACGGTATACGACAGGGAACATGCTCAGTAAATGTCAACCGACCTCACCTAATCACACCCAAACACAGCTAGGACAAACGTGGAATACATCTCTGCCGCTAATGTCGTAATGCTATAGCAGGGGCGGTGCTAAACACCAATCAATAATGTCACCTCATCATATAGTAACCGCAAATTGTCCATTTTTCCAGATCATAAACATCTGCAAATCACCCATTTTGCACACTCAAATGGAAATGCAAACA
Source organism: Furcula furcula (assembly GCA_911728495.1). Classification (NCBI taxonomy): domain Eukaryota; kingdom Metazoa; phylum Arthropoda; class Insecta; order Lepidoptera; family Notodontidae; genus Furcula; species Furcula furcula. The sequence goes on along the minus strand of OU452245.1, from coordinate 30,177,179 downwards.
AAACATATACTATTACTATTGTTGTGGTTTGTCTTATAATCACTTCTATTCCAACTGTGACGATAAGGTTGCAACACGCTTTGTCTCCGAAGAGGTCAGCAGAAAGATCTAAAAACTCCATGTCAGGTTTAAGGGGTGAGTCTGCTCGGACACAAAACCTCAATAATATTGCCCCACTTAGAAGACGAGCCCAGAAGAACCCCAGGATTATAGAAGCGCTCTGGACTACTACTTAGTATATGTTTAAAGTAGTACTAAAAACTGTAGAATATTTGGGTCCACAATAACACCATTAACCCCGCAAGACCGGTTTTTATTGCGCGCTATAAATCGTTATAAAGTTGTCCGCGGTGGCAGACTAATTCGATCGGTGCAAACACTCAATCTATTAGTATTTTTATTTATGGTAGAATATTTCCTTTCATTACGCGAATACTATGAGAATAATCCCGTCGTTTCGAATGCTTTACAACAACCATAGTCAGGGTAGGATTCAGGTGTTGAACGTCTTTGTCATGATTGTCCCGGGTGCCCTCAGGTCTTCTTAGTTGGACCGATCCACGCAGAAATGAAAACCTGATTTCTTTGGGCAGCGTTCAGACTGGTTCTGGGTTTTACTAATCTAGTGGCCTTTCTGTTTTTGGAAAAATGTTTACACACTGCTGCTATTGTGTAAATTATTTGACATTGCGATGAATATTTCTTATTCTAATAAGGTTAATCGCATTTGATAACCATTATGTTACTGACCAAACAACCTTACAATATAACCTGGTCATTACACTCAAGCGTTTGCGTTACATATTTGCTTTGGCGATTATCATGGCCTCAATTTGTGTTCAGGGTTCCCAAAAACTACTTCTTAAACTTATCTTGACACAAGACAACCATGTTCATGCACATAAACGCTAGTATTGACTGGGAATGGAACGTGTTGGGTAGCAGCCGGAACCTTTTGGGTAGTAGCGAGGGTGTCTAACCATTACTCCAACCGGCCGGTCAAATATGGTCACTGAGTTGCTGATAATGTGGTCTGCAATTTTCTACAATTTAAAACATCATCTAATATAGTACATACAGCTAGTGTTACAATCGGCTAAAGAAATCGATTTCAATAGGTTCCTAATCGTAGTCATACGAACATGTACGGATGTTTGTACATTATCGATATCATTCGAAGGCGATAGTTGTCTAGGGCGTACCCAGCAATTGCTTAGGGTTGGGGCAAAATTAAGGAAAATTAGATAAGTACTTAGTAGGAATTTGCAATAGTAACCTGAGACGGTTCTAGCAAAATCTGGAACTGATGGATCTTTCGATAGTGCATGTTCTGTAGGTTTGTGTCTGAATAATTTTGCCTACATATAAATTTAAAAACAAATCACCATAGTCTTGTACTGCTGAACGAAGGCCTCCCCCTTTGCACGGAGGGGGTTGCCATAACCCCCATGCTTTGGCAGGCGGGCGTCTTGGGGATCGCAGTATAGGTGGTAGGTAATCTAATAGAAAGACGCTGCTGCCAGTGTACTTGTTTTTCGTTAGTCGCCTCTTACGGACACCCAACGGGAGGAGATGGGAGGGTGATATTCTTCCTCTGACACCACACGGGTTCCCGAGACTCTGAGGCCCAGTAATTTCTCCAAACGAACAAAGCTCTTTAAACTTGAATCTAAGACCGTAACATGACAATGCAAAGTTTACTCGCCGCTGTTTTACTAGAAGTCAATTGCAAATTTTGTGGATTTTGCATGATTATATATAACGCAATGATATGAAGGTATCGCTAATAATAATGTAATCTTATTTGATAATGCCTGATTGGCCTAATATCACAATCAAGGATACCTACTATAAATTTACGCAACGTTGTTTGCTAAACTTAACGTAAACTTGTAGTTTATAGAAATTTCGCAAATGCACGTCATAGCGCGTATTTTGCGTACGACTACGAATGGGTGGTAATGAAATTATTCGATACACCACAATAATATCTTATAAAATGTTATAATATCATTGATCCAACCTAAATCCTTGAGCAAGGCAATTGTACGGTGCAAGCATCGTGCATTACGTTGCGCTGTGTCATCATTTACGCCGAGATGCAGTATTGCAACGTTTTCACAGTCAGTTCACGTTTGATAGCCAATCGGTTCGCGTGTGCTCATAACCATTAACCATTTCATACCATTTAGGGTTAAGTGCTTATAATAAACCATTTATCTGTACTTAACTCTTTCTATTATTTACATACCTTTGTAAATACTTCTGTACGGCTACCAAATCGTACAGCAATTACTTGATGCCGTCAAGTGCAACACCAAGGGTAACTAACTCTTATTTTACAGAAGAAAAAAAAAACTATTTCTGTTCACATAAAATTAAAACTATTTCAAATATTTACTTACTTTAAATATCTAATAATAAGCCTTATAAACCTTGAACTTTGTTATCTACCACACAGCCGCTTCCATTTTCTTAAATCTATAATCGATATGTAATAATATGACAAATTATAATGTGCATTCATTACGTAATTTACTGAGTTAATAAGTAGACGCTAATAGCTACTGAATTATAATGATGTATGATGATGCTTGAAAATATATTAAATCGGTAATAGGCTTCATAAGATTAAGGCTTTTTTGTTTTTTGACTTTAATTTGTCGATTTCATTTGAAACAAATAAAAAATAGACTTAATTAGAAAATTTGCATTCTAAATTAGAAGATTAATCTAGCGCGACGTGATTCTTGAATAATAATATAAAACTCGGTCTTCGACAAAATTCAAAAATATTATACTAGATTGCAAGCAAGAGAATGACATCCACTGTTAGATACAAAAAAAACACAAAAAGAAGCATTCCACAAGTAACATATTATCTTCACAATTTTATTATATTGTTACTACAGGCTTCATATAACTTAGGTCAACAGAATAAGGTAAACAGCGCAGGTCAAGGTCCGCCACCATTGCGTCTTGAAAGAAGTACCGGTATGCATAAAGTATTTTATATTTTGCTACTTCTTTACTGTTTCGCGCCGCAGCGAGAACCCGCTTGTTTTACAATCTGGAGGAGGTCACGGGAGCAACATCTTTGTATAGTTGTTCCTTAACAGTTAAGACAATACCAGCTGACCATTTTATTTCTAGAAAAGTATCATGGATCTTCTTATCTAATTCTTTCTTGGATAGAATGTAAACAGTCGTACGTGGTACCATGATCTTCTGTCCTAGTATTTAAGTAAAATAACAAAAAATATGCAAGTTAAATAACTGAGGACTTGTAGACTATTATTATCATCTCCTTAGCGAATCTTGTCAAAGACTTGCCGATGAATCCGTACGTAGTGAATAACAATAACATGAAGAAATGTAGATGTGTAATCACTGAAAGATGTGAGGTACAATGAACATGCAAGCGATTTTATCCCAGAAGTTTAAACATCCACTCCATTTAAGTCCAGAAAAGTTTACTTTATAGCAATCTTTTTTTTTTTTTACTCCCTATAAGCCAGTGCTTGACTGCAGTCCCACCTGATGGAAAGCGGCGACGCAATCTAGGATGGTAAAGCACACTGGCTTATTAAAAGCCTATTCACTCTAGCTTTGAAGACACCCAGGTTATAATCGGGCGGAAAAACTGACGCAGGCAAACTGTTCCAGTCCTTAGCTGTCCTTATTATGAATGACGATGCAAATCGCTTAGTTCGGACTGAAGGCACGTTTACCACATAAGGGTGTGTGCGCGCCGTGCGTCTCGTTGTCCGATGATGGAAGGGGGATGGTGGAATCAAGTCATGTAATTCCTGCGCACACTCTCCAAAATGCATCCTGTAGAATACCGAGAGGCTGGCTACTCTGCGCCTGTGCTCCAGGCTTTGTAAATTGGTCTCTACTAACCCAGAGTTACCAATAAGCCTCTTAGCGCGCCTCTCCACTGAGTCCAAAGCTGAAAGATGGCATTTCGCAGCACCAGCCCATATGTGACTACAGTACTCCACACACGAGTAAGAGTCTAAGTTCTAATTAAAAGATTCGTTAATTGTGGTGAGGGGAAAACATCTCCCTATCGCGAATTTACATTTGACCTACCTGGTTACGACTCCAGTATTGATGATAGAAGAGAACCTTGCACAGCACCGAGACATTACAGATTAAAAGTAAATCAATGTAGGCCAAAGGAAAATTAATCCTCATAGCATAACAATTACTAATTTTATGAACAATGGAATTTTCTACGTGTGTAGATCAGTTGCGATAATTCGGATACACTTGATAAAGTTATCAAAACCACGACATATTAATATTGAGTGATAATTATTACCATTACGACTAAACCGTCTGGTCAATGTCCAGGTAACAAGGTCTTAGAAGAGAGAAAACGTTTTAAAGATGATTTAAGGCAAGCAAACAAGGTAAAAAACTTAGTAAAAAATAATATTTTATTTGAAGCAAATTTAAAATTGATTGTATTAATAGCAAGAATCTGTTATTGGTAATTAAGTTCATTAGATGACATTCTAAGTAACCCATGTTAATTATGCTGTTGATTTTGTTATTAATAAAGAAAAAAAAACAAGTATTTGTGAATTTTTTTGGTTGACCTGAATCACGTGAACATGGCAAGGGTGGTGGGTGATAAAACATATTAATATTTTTTTAAATACCTTATGTAAACATACAACAACAACAACAACTTACCGCTTCGGCCGCGTACGGAACCAGTTCTACGTAACCAGTTTCGTACAAGGATTTTTTTCAAATAGCAACAGGAAGAAAATTGGAATCCCAAACATAATTTATACATAATTATAAAATTAACAAACGTACTAATGCTAATGACCTATTCTTTCTATATTCAGCAAAGTAAGACGCAAAACAAATCAGCATGGTTGAAATCAAATGGAGCATAAAGGCCAAGATAAATCACCTTGAAAATGCACAAACCGAACGATGTAGAAATTATAGACCACGTTGCTAAATATTACACATTTTCATAGTATAAATTGATTGCTTTACTGAAATCGCGAACAGCTAATGTCAATAGTACTACCGGAGTATCAATATAAAGTGACTATGTAGTATATGGGATGGAGTATCTCATCCATCGAGCTCAGAACTAATTCTTTAATTCTTAGAAATTCCCTTACAAACCTCGACGCATACCAAACACAAATAGGGTTCATTACAACCGAACATGCTATAAAGTTAGCGAAACATAGCGAGTGGCATAACTAGGACGCCGCGGGTATGCATACGAACGCAGCTAGTGCAGGCGCGGCAGGCGGGACTACTCGGTCGCGGCCGACTAGCAGTGAAAGTCGAAGCTAAATGTTATCTGAAAACCAGTTTCGTTTTCATCGCCAAATAATACATAAGAGATATGTACATACACTTAGCAGCAGGAGTAAGTTGATTTATAAATTTACTTCATCGAAGGCAAATTTGAAGGCGAGGATTAAAGTAATCTTGGTGATGAACTTGGCACTGGGTTAAAGAAGTAATAACAAGTTAATCAATTATCGAAAATATCGAAGATAGCTAGACGGTATCGTCAGTATAAGACTTGTGCATAAGCCATGGAACACGTGTACCTACCTACTGCATGTTCGTACACAAATTGGCAGGATGATGATAACGCACTACATTATGCAATTCTTAATCAGTGTCTTGGTGATTAGCAGTTTCCAGGTAAACCTTACATTTGTTTTGGAAAAAAAAGTCTAGACTAGAAGATATCACACATCAGTTCTTATTGAGCATTTACATTGTTGTGTTCTTTCACCAAGTTCTAATGCGCATTACCAGAACAAATTATTTGCTTAATAATGCTTTAACGAAAATCCACCACCTGACTAAGTCAACCATCCTTGAACACATTACTGTAATTAATAAAATAATACTCACTTAACTATATGTGACAGTCCCATTATATCACAATAGTATGATCACGAACAAGCGCGTGCCTTCGCACAAATACACGAACTAAGCGAGGATTATGTTTGATAAACTTTATATGCACACCACCGTTATCGTCACAGGCAATACTTTTAACGTGTTCATAATGTTTATCTGATAATGGATACGCAAGGTTCAAACTTCAACTTGTGCTACCGCAGCACTGTTTGTGGATACTTCATCGGCTAGGTTACTTCAAATTGGGTTATGAACGTTTTTTTGATACGCTTATCTATTATAAGATAGTACAGGTAAAATTAAAAACTTCCGACACCGCAGTGTCAGATAATCTGCCGCCAAGCAGCAGTGTGTAAACATTGTCATTGCTGTGTTCCGATGTGAAGGGCACTGCAACTGGTGATATTACTGGACACAAGAGACTTAATAATTCTAATGTCTTTTGGGGTCGGCAAAGCCTTCCCGTGACCACCTCAACCACAATAAGAAATATTTGTATTATTAGTAAGAGATTATTGGCATCACCAAAACATAAACGAAAATGTTGATAAAACCAGCCAATTAAAACTAATAAATTTTGTTATTATGTAAACACGATTATAACTATAATTAAATAATTATTCGCTCGTTAAACAATTACGACAAAGACGCTACACATAGATACTATAAAGTTACGGTTAGTAACAGCATATTGTATTATTTAAATACTTAATCAAAATTATAGATTAATAAAAAGGTATGACTAATAAATTTATGATAATTATATTAATACAAAGATTAAGATATGACATTTTAGTCGCTATCATCCGGATATATTTATCTTTTCTATAATTCCAGCAGTCTAGAGTTCCTTCCTTCTAATGTTAGTTTAAAGTGGAAACTATTTGTTAGGAATACAAAACTTAAATATAATGTGTATGATAAAAATATTTATTTTAGAAATATGTCTTAGATTTAATAGATTGGTTAATATAATACAATATCATACATTTGCATGCTGAATGAAGTTAGCGAAACAGTCATGTTTCGCAGTAAACCCATCATTTACCACCTGTAATTACGATGTTTCTAGCAAATAAATACATAATTATACAGGAAGAAAAAAGCAACAATAAATCTTCTAGAACAGATCTACGAGAAAACCAAAACTAGCATTTGAAGTTATGAAGAGAGATATTATTATAGACAGTAGGTACATTTTAACAAATGAAGATATTTGGATTCCGAATATTCAAGCGAATAAATAAATACATTACAATAATTTACTTAGCAAGTCTGAACGGATCCGGGCCGTGATTACGAGCGTTACCATCGAATTGGTCGATTGATAGACCGTGACATGAGGACATGGCCGTAAACGGTTATGGACGCATTTTTGTTACAACTGTTTCTGTGAAATTATAAATTGGGACACATGCCAACAAATAAAAATTAAAGAAAAACCTATAAGTACTTAATATAATTTCAATCCTTGGTTGTTAGCAAATCAAGACGTAAAAATCAATTTAGGATCCTCCGTTGTAACCAAATATATTTGTTTAATACCTTGAACTAAGAGTTCATGTCCTAGATATAATAGTGATAAATTTGTTGATATTGTTGGTTGCAAACATTATAATTATATGCATACTCTCAAATCGAATGAGTAGTTACAGGAACAAAAACTACGGGCAGCTTTCTATGCGGTTGATACGTCAAAAGCTTACGTAAAGAAGTATGGGTACGCTACCCAGCCAATGCATATGGAAAAACTTTATTTTACTAAGGCGTACTGATAATAACAACATTCTTTGCAGTATTCTGTTGATTGTATGTTGGTTAAAGACCTCTATATGTTATCATAAATGTTTATAAAGTAAACAACAGCGGCTTTGTTATTAAATGGAAAATTCAACAGGCAGTCAGTATTTTTATTCTAATAAGGAGAATTAGTTAAGGAGAATGAATAACTTAAGTAATCTAAAGTTGAAGACGATTGACACCTTGATTTGAGTGTATAAAATGCCTCAACCTTAGACTCTTGTCTGACCTCTAAATTCTAAAATGTACAATTTATTAAAAACACTTAAGTCAAAGTCAAATACTTAGTAAGAGCTTCACGAAGTCACTGACAAATTGACACTTAAAATACGTACATCAGGCTATGCAAGTTGAAGTAGCAGGCAGCAATAGGCAGGCCACATCGCACGAAGAACTGATAACCAATGGGAAAGAAAGGTTCTCGAGTGGCGACCACGAACCAGAAGACGCAGCGTAGGTAGGCCTTCCAATACACCTAGTGGACTAACGACATTGTGCGCGTCGCAGGTAACCGGTGGATACAAATAGCCAACTGTTGCTCATTGTGGCGTTCAAAAGGGGAGGCCTATGTTCAGCAGTCGCAGGACGTCTTCGATACATCGATCTCTCCCCAAGCCGAGGCCGTGCCTCCCTGAGGTGCCCTTGTGCTCGTCGCTACTTCTGCCGTAAAGGCTAGAGCGCTTCAAGCGCTCGCCTCCTATTGTCCGGTGAAGCTGCAATGGCCATCTGCGGCTAACAGCGTCTATCATTCCCAAAAAAAAAAAAAAAAAAAAAAAAACATCGATCTGATATACGCAAGGATGACAATTTTTTTTACATCTCCCACGATTCAATTATAATTTAGCTACAATGATTGATTTACTTCAAAGAATCACCTATGTTTGCAAAGAACCGATCGAAACAGAAATAATAATAAATCGATCTGTTTTCCAACATAGAAAAAGTGGAGCAATGTCAAATGGTACGTTTAATCAACGCGACGAACAGAGGACAGAAAAAACTGCAACGGAAACCTTCACAACAAAAATAAAATTCCTATGGAAAGGAACGTCTGTTGCGAGTTGGCGTCGAGCCAGTCTGAAGAAACTTGTAATTCTGAATGCAAGTAGCTGGCTATTTTGCAAAAGATAATAATTATCAGCTGTTTATGATGATTGCTCTTCACGTTCTAATTTACTGAAATACTGTTTTGAAATACATGCGGTATCGTAATTTAAGCTTGCTTTTACTACAGACTTATAATCTGCTTTAATATTGGAGTAACATATTTGTACATACTTTCATCATATAATTACGTATTTCAGCCCGATATCGTGAAATAATAAATACTCTAGATGATGCTATAAGCACTGACGACGAGGAGTTACGGCTTAGACCACATGAAATAAGGACTAATAGAATTTGCCACCAGTAAATTCAATTGTTCAAATCCCAAATAATATCAAAAGGAAGATATCATTAATACCAGTGAGCTTAAGTAAGCCGGCAGATTTATGGCGTTGTTTCGTATGTAACTGTAATCCATGACCGATAAGTCACTCCTGACCCTAAAACGCTTGAGCCTACTATGTCACGCACCAATAATCACGAGTAAAAGTTTACGATGATGCGAACGTAGCTGTTATCATTTTAGACGTCTTTTAATGGTTGAAAACACTAGCAGTAGTTTACAATTCACAAGACCTGAAACAGTGTCATTTAGTAGTGAGGCCGAGACTTTGAATATCTGGCATGCCTTATGATGAATGTGGATTAAAAGTTATTCGTTTGATAATACAACACTTAGAATAATTATTCTAAGATACAACACATATGTTGGGACATTTTTAAGTTCACTTTTTTTTCTGTAGGCCTGTATGGATAATATCGTGTCCGAATCCCTTTATGGATAATATCGTGGTGTACTTATTGTTTTCGAATTTTGCTCTTTTATTCACACGAAGTATCAAGTTATTGTAAAGTTTAAATAAATAAAAAGTAACACGTAGCACTTACGTTTCATTCTCGTCTATAAACATTTCTGTGTGCTTCAACCTGTAACAAAAATACTAAGATTAGTCCAACATGCAAATGTGCTAGACTAGTTTTAATGTCAACGGGCAGTAGTTACCTACCCAGATTTTTGTATTATTATAAGGTTCCGCGAAAAAACAACGTGCTAAGTAAGTACACACCCAAATCATAAAACAACGTGTACACGTTATGTATGGTGTCGTGTTATATGTATTATTCTTTGTTTTGGCAAACCTGGTGTCCGATTTGTTTAACCTGCCCATAGACACAGTTAACATCTGTGCCATAGATCTTGACTTATCAAGTGCTATCTAGATAACAACAACCAGGACCAATATTTTACGTGCCCTCCAAAGCACGGAGACGTTCAATTCAAATGCCACAAAACTTTCACTCATCTAAGGACTGCCCTACCGTTGCTTAACCAACTGACCGTTTACTGAACAGTAATTAAAACTGGCAATGAGTGACTCATTTATAATACATGTGTTGGCTGTGCATTTAAAACCGTAAAATTAAGCAAAATTGTCCCTATGCACTGCTGGTAACTAATACCGTTTGAACTAATTGTTACGACAGAAATTATGTACATAATTGCACTGTATTATTTTACCCACAAGATCAAAACGCTAACCATTTGACCTTTATCTAGTTCGACACAAATCCTATCAACACCCACGTACAACGCTATTTGTACAGTCCAAGCATATAACATAATAGTGTGTAATATTAATAACTTATATCATAGACAAGGTGCATCTGAAAAAATACCGTATAAGCTGTAGCGGTATTCTGTAAAAAAGATTTAACAAACTCGAAAGTTGAATCCGCGGTGAGAGATCTGTTGCAACAAATTTATCAAATTTCTTCTCACCGCGCTTTCGAGTTTGTTAAATCTTCTTACAGAATAACCACTCAGTACCTAGTGTTAAGTAAATTGAGCCTGCGATAAGGATACTGGTTCCTTGTACACATTACTACGAGGAGGATATAGGTCAGTGTTAAAGGTCACAGATATCTGAGTACCTGCTTATTCTATCCAGTATATTACAGTGACTATCTTCACGGTTTTATTGGATTCCTGGGTTATGTGCAATCAGCATTACATTTTTTGATATGTTTCAGATGATTTTATGGAAGATTTTCAAATAGGATCAGTTGAATTGCGTTAGTCATTTTAATGATAAAAATTCATAATCATACGATATCATCTACTCAAAAAAGATAACTTTACGAGAAATTGATTTATAATGCCATCATATCAATGAAATCGGTGATTTATTTATGTCTTTTATATTATTATCAGATATCCTGATTGATACGAACGAACTTTGTATACCTACAAAATGATTCCGGTTGACGGTTGGTTGGTATTGATACGGAAAAGTTACCGATCTAGCATCGTTCGTATTTTGTTATGTAATATGGATTTATAGAAATAAGGAAATCGAGAATTTATTGAAAGTTCCCCGAGGGGCGAACTACAGCTGTTCTTTATTGCTAATATTTAGGAATAGAAGACGAAAGACAAGTGAGACATTCATTGCATTCGCCTAACAGAAAGTAACATTGTAGTGCCCCTCATCATCTGAGACTAAGTTATTACTTAAGCCTTATGCGTTCAGTATTTTTCCAACTTTCTTCCAGCATTGTTTTTAAACTGCTGCTTTCGTTCAACACTCCAATGGTGAGATAAGAACTATATCAACAATGCCAACAAACAACGCACATTCAATGTTCTTAGGAATCACTGTCACGCTTATACGACTGGGTCAGACAAAATAATGTAATAACACCAATTTAAATAGCCGTGAAAACAGCTAACCTATCTAAAAATATAGACAGTCTGTTTCCCGTGGTAGACGATTATGAACCGTAAACAATAAAATGTAAGTTTATATTTAAGTACTTAGCGAACATCGCGTCGGCCCCGCCACGCCCCTAGTCGAGCCCCTCTAAACTAATTTTAGTTTAAGCTAGCAAACTGCACACACGCAGACTACCGCAAAAAATATAGGTCTCAGACTGTCTTAGACGCAGACGTTCGAGGTCCAACTTTATCCCTGATAGTTCAGAATTTCAATAAATGTTTAATTTGAAAATGTCTAAAGTGAGTGTATTAAAAATATCAACAAAATACATATTATTAACGTACATACATACAAATGTTTACTAAACAATGGATATTTCACAATTTTTATATTATTAAAGCCAATAAAAATCACGTATGCAAAGATAAAATGAACAAAGAAATAAAATAAAGGAATTTTGATCATAATTATGACAAAGGTATTCAAAAATAAAAAGATATCACAACAGCAAGCGGCACATAGAATCAGGGACCAAGTACGTTGGGATATAAGCAATCTACACACATCAAAAGTGTCTAGGGATCAAGCATTTTTAAGCGGATTTCTTGAGATTGAGATGTGGCTTTGTAATAAATTTATGATTTTATAAATTTATATGGATCCTTTTTGGTGCATTTCATAATTTGAATCAGGAACTGTGAATCAAATTCGAGTAAAAGATGAAAATCAGCTGTCAATATTTTCCCTATAAAAACATACAACGCATTGAAGACATTATTAGTGCTACTGTTTCCCTACTACTGATTAAAACCAACGTTATTATGGAGCGGCGACGTCATTTAAGCAGGGAAGAAATGCTCAGAGCCGTGGGAATGATAGAAGCTGGTTCCCGGCAACGTACTGTGGCTTTAGCTCTGAATACAAGTCAGAGTGTTATCAGTCGACTTTGGACACGTTACCGAAGCACTGGTACCGTGGCTGAGCGCCATGGAGGACGGTATCGCTGCACCACACGGAGACAAGACCGATATATTCAAATCTTAACTCGAAGAGCTCCAACAATAACTGCCATGATGTTAGCCGTGAGGCTTCATCACTCTTCAGGGAACTTAATTAGCGACCAAACAGTCAGAAACCGCTTGCATGAAGTGAACCTTCATTCCCGAAGACCGCTACGGGTACCACCTATAGCAATGCACAATCGTAGGATTCGATATCAATGGGCTCTTGAACACAGAAATTGGGCAGAAGAACAATGGCGTTTCGTGTGCTTTTCTGATGAGTCTCGTTTTGGTATGAGACCGTATACAAGACGTATACGACACTGGAGAACCCCTGGACGCCAACAGCGATTAAAATCCTGCCAGGAAGTCCATCCTTATAGTGGTGGAACCATCATGGTATGGGCGGGTATTTGGATCGGCGGAAGAACTGAGTTGATTTGGATCAGAGGCAACCTCAACGCTCAAATTTATGCTGAGACGATTGTATCAGACGTCATCGTTCCTCTACAAGTGCAAATCGGTCCCTTATTTCAGTTAATGCATGATAATGCACGACCGCACACCGCAAGAGTTGTAAGACAGACTCTCGCCGCAGCTAACATCAATGTCCTGCCCTGGCCTGCTCAGTCGCCAGACTTGAACCCGATTGAGCATGCATGGGATATGCTACAGAGAAGAGCTCTGCCGAATATGGAGGGTATCCAGTCGCAAGAAGACCTTTTTTTGTTGTTGCAACGAACATGGGCGGCCATTCCACAGCGTGATTTGGATGAACTCATTTTGAGTATGCCAAACCGATGTTCTTGTGTTGTTAGTGTTCGCGGTAGAAACACGTATTATTAATTGTTTAAGTTACCCAATAAAATTTTAAAGAAAACTGTTATTTCAGTCTTTTTTTCGAACTTTTGTGTTAGTGGTTCAAATGTCAAAAATCCCTTTATTAGGAAAATGGCAAATTTCTTTATTAATGCAAAGGTGACTTGGTTTATCGTTACTGTGACAAACGAAAACACTTTATTTGATGAATCCTTAAAGAAAATTTTAATTAATATCAATCAGGAGAAAAGTTATTGCAAAAATATATGTTGATCCCTAGACACTTTTGATGTGTGTATTTGTAACATTCTAAAAGAACAACATAAGGGGAAAGATAAAATTACTCGTCGACTACAAACACAGACTCAACTTCAATGTTGGTAAACAAGAAGCGTGAGTAATGTTACTACAAAATGAGTTCAAAACACATTATCTCTAAGACAAGTAGAAGTGGTGGGATTAATCTTATCATGTACCTATACTGGGAGCAACTTCACTTCAACAAAATCGCGTCGCACTAATAAATCTGAAATCTGTACTGAGCTCACACTATAAAACTTATTTTTTTTTTTTTTTTTTTTTCCTTTATTTTGGCATCAAACGGTCATATACATCAGAAAATGAAATCTTAAAACTAGCTACAGAAAAGACCTATAGTGCCTAAAAAAGTATACTTGATTTTATAAAAATTAAAAACAGTTTTGATTAGTACTAATAACAACAAAAAGATTTAAATAACAAACAAAATAAAACAAGCACATAAGTTATTATAAGTATCTCCAAACGTTACGAATAACTACTTACTTTTCAATAAATTTATAGATGTGTTAAATAGGTCTATATGACAGAACTCTTTATTATATATATTGGTGGAACGACAGAGAAATGTATTACGTGTATATATTTTATGTCTTCGTGGTGGAACAAAAAGTGGAAGTGAACGCGAGGGGCGCACAGGTAAACGACCGTAGGTTGAAAATGAGATTTTAGAGAGAAGAGTCGGCGAATCAATCAAATAATTTAAAATTTTATACAAATACACCATGTCAAATTTTTTACGTCGATCAAAAAGACTACTTAAAGCATATCTTTTCAAGGCATTATCGTACGATTCGGTTTCAATGTTACTCCGATAATTTAGAGACTTAAGGAACTTTCTTTGAATTCTTTCAATTCGATTTATATGTGTTTGAAAGTATGGACTCCAAATTGTACTACAAAAATCAAGTTTAGAACGTACAAATGAGAAATAAAGAATTTTTAAAGTCTTAGCTTTAGTAAATGGCTTACTGGTTCTAAGAATAAAACCCAACATTTTAAATGATGATTCTACTACATGGTCAATATGGAGGTTAAACGATAGCTTTGAATCCATTTTTAAACCTAAGTCCCTAATATTAGTTACTCGTTTAAGAGCACGACCATTAATGCGGTAATCAAATACATATTCATTATTTTTGCGTGTATATGACATAACATGGCACTTATCTACGTTAAGGAAAAGTTGATTAATGTTACAATAGTTTATCAAAGCAAGTAAATCGTCTTGTAACTTATCGCAATCGTTCATAGATTTAACTATTCTATATATTTTCATATCATCCGCGTAGAGGAGATGTTCGCTGTGATTAAAGACAAGACTAATATCATTAACGTATAAAGAAAATAGTACAGGGCCTAAATGAGATCCCTGGGGAACTCCTGAAGGCACTGGAAGAAATTGAGAGGAATATGTCTTCATAAACTAAAAATAGATGCAAGTGCATTGCATGGCACACATTTTACTGCACGTTTGTTGTTGACTAATAAGGATGAATGTATACCGTTATTATTGTTAAAGAAAATTTAATTTCAAAATAGTAGGTTTCATTCATAATTTGATTGTGCGGGATTGAGAATAACCCATGTCGTAGATAACAAGTCAAGTTTTAAACATATTTAACATCAAAAGACATTGCAATATAAAGTGAGAAATTGTCAATAATGATAAAACAACTACTAATATAAATTTGTCACAGAATGGCTTATGCTCTGAAGAGAAAACATGACAATAAGATAATATTTTGTTCAAATTAAACAGGTTGTAATAAATAGCGTAGCAAGACGTATACGGTAAAAGATATTTAATATAAGCAATAACGCTTGGCAATGCAATAACCTAGCGAGACAAACGTCTGCATAGCAAAATTAGTCCAATTAGCTTTACAATTTGTTCAGCCTCTGTTTGAATAGTACATGCCTTAATGGTTGAGTTATATTGTGTTCTACCACTTATGACAAACATGAAGACTAAAATGCTTCAACTATTATCATCGCTAGGGCACGGCCCTATAATGATCGCATAAACTGCTCGCTGTCTTGCGTTCCGGAACACACGTTGATGTATCGCGTTTTTATGAAGTTAAATTCTTTTTACAATAAACTCATGTGGTAAAAGTATAAGTACACCAATTCTCTTAAGCTCATTAATAAAGTGTTGAATCTTATTGTTTTTACAAATAATCCGGTTCCAGATGGTAATAAGATGTTCATTTTCGCAATAGACACAGTTAACTTACTGAAGTGCTGACAGAAATTGAAAAAACAAAAACAGTAAAATTCTATAACACTAAAAACAAGAAAGGTAAGTAGACATTCGTCTCGACCCAATGTAACAATTAATTACAAATTAGTACAATATCCGATAGCTAGTCGGTAATTGGCGTAAAATTGGAGGATCTTAATTACAGATTGTCATACATCTTAATTAAGTTAGCGTTTAATAGAATCCAACCGAACAATAGTCTTAGTAAAAGAGTCAGATAGAACTGTTTGACTTATATAGTGTAAAGAGAAACAGTGATAATAGCTATATGTATAAAACTTTTTCTTCAAATCAACATTTTTCCATAGACTTTAGAATAACACATTCAAAACCAACAACCAAAATTAAAGAAAACTATAAAAACAATTCCAAATATCGTTGTAATAAAAGTCCACAAAACATCCTTACTTGGACGCACGTCTCGATATCACATTATATACAAAAGCAGGTAATTCGGTAATTCAGAGCATAACAAACGGTGAGAATACTCACTTCATAGCTGACAATATTGATGTATTTAACAATCGGATGGACAAGACTATTTGCAACAATACGCGAGCTCACACGTTGGTGTACAACATGGGAATAAAGTCAGCACGTGATACAGCAAAGGTCTACGTGCGGTACTAATTAAAGTCTACTTCACATTGGATGCGAGGTGAAATACACAATAAATTGCAGAGCACATGTTGTGAGATCAAACATTCTATTTGGGAGTTCAGAAACGGATGAGTACTATCGGGGATTAGCCAAACTCATTGACTGCACCACCTGTAATGCTGCAGGAAAACATTAGCCAGCAGTTTCACCAAAAAACTCACCAGATGGTAAGCGGTTATGTAATTGGGTACAACACATTCTTTTACACTGGATGACAAAGGCCACCTGTGTCCGAAGTATCGCTGCGCTGATAGAAGATAAATTTTTTCAATTTAAAATCCAAGCTTTAATATCAAAATAAAAGAACTGTGAAAACGTAAATAACTATCAATGTGTATATAATTTCGTGTAATCAATAATTCTAGTGCATTATTAAAACAGTGGTTTTGAAGAGTAACATTAACAAAAAAAAACAAGCAATTATGTAACAAGTTAAGAGTAAAACTAATTAAACGTAAAGTAACGCTGTACGCAGCCTAACAAGACACAGACAATGTGGTGCGAAGTCCACGGCATCAATTGTAACAAAGCACCAGATTTGCCGGTGACGACATCACTAAGGATTGGATCCAAATAAAAACATACACTTTGGACTCACGACGATCGTGAGGAGTCGCGTGAGGCGGACCAATTGTTGAAATCTAAACCTTCGTGGAAGCAATGAATGGACGTAGTATTGTGATTGCTACTCGATTGTATTAAAATCGATCAAATAAACATTAAATTGAAATTCACTACGACGCGCTACGCATTACATTGTTTTGTTGACTGTAACCAAAGATAAGGAAATTAATGTTTCTCTATTGTTATATTATATCATCTTTATAACGCGTCACATTTTAGTTTCCACCGGTTAGGTTGGGTTGGAAAACAATGACTCATACATAACAATAAATTACCATAATGATGCCCAGTCGTTGAACTTTTTTGTGTTCATGAGTCAATCCTACATTGATATAAACTGACAACATATTTTTTGCCTTATATTAGCATGTAGGTGTTAATGTTGAACTATAAAAATATTCTGCAGATCGCACACCAGACACCAACCTCACTATTTTCGTTTACAAAGTCTAAGTGAATTTATTTTTTACCCTATTGCAGATATCAACAACTAGCATTCAGCAAGCTAATTAGTGAACTTTGCAAACGATCATCTATCGTAAGATTTCAATATCAATTCCTGTTTCCAATTAATTAACTTTCATTTAACAAGCTTAATTGGTTTCTCTTTTAAAGTACAAGAAGAGAGAATTCGTGAATATACATGGTTATAAGAGAAGCTCTAATGCTATAATTATACTAAAGAGAGATAGATGGGGCAGAATCACAAACATCTATCGTCATTCGTCACGCAAGTTCATTCGCAACCCCGTTGCTAATATTTCTCACGCACGTTTCTCCACTTTTAAGGGTGGAAAGTAGACTAAGTAACGCGACATAAAATTATTTTAGTGCCAATGTGATACTAAAGAGAACGATTTTAGTTTTCACTGCATTATTCATTAAATCCAAAACCTTCTACGATAAGATTGTATCTATATTAAGGGACACCTGTTCCTGCATTTTTGCAGCCAGTGTACAAATTCTTATTTTGGTAAAAATTGGATGGTAAAGGGCACTAAGCCCTTTACCATCCAATTCTGTACCCCTATGATGTAAACCGCCCATCATAGCACTAGCTTATACTTTATCAATAGTAAATAATATTGGACCACTGGTGAGTGCTGATATAAAGACCATACGGCCATGACGCGACTATTATACGACGTCGCAGATTAATAGTTCGATCAATCACTGTGTACTAATCACCATTATACTTTGCAAAAGAGAAAAAAAAAACACATTTGGAATTTATCACAATATTTTTTTAGTAATTCCGGTCTGTTATTATTATACAATATTCTTAGTAATCAATCATTTATCATTAAGTCGTTATAAGTATTTGTATATGGAAATGAGATATTAAGATTTCAAGGAGAACATACATTGTAGATATAGTACGTGAAATTAAGCAAACCCATGTGTTATTATCATATTACACAAACCACTATTCAAGAGTGCTAACGCAGCGGATGGCGAGCGTGTCTATTGTGTATAATGTAATGACATTATCGATGGCCTACATTATCCTGGGGTTCCTACTACGTTACAAAGACCCTACCTTGCTGCAGGCTCATTATTGGCTGAAAAGTGCTGGCATAACAAGACTAAGGGTGATTTCAAATTTGCAGCGCGGCTGCAGCGTTGGTTTGTAAATTCATATAAAACAAAATGCTGCAGCCGTGCTGTAAAGCAGTGATTACTTTTGAAGAATTTAATGCGAAACGCCTTACAAAGATGATTCCAAGTCCTCCTTAGCCTTTCTAATCCCCACCTAAAATTCTGCACCCTGTCATATGATCATTAAATCCAAATTTGGTTAGCTATTGCCATCTACGTTCGACATCCGAACCTGATAAAGTCCACCGTTGACGGATACGTCAGGAAGACAAGTTATTTTACTTGTGTATGCATATGTACTATTGCAGTGACATCTAGCTAGCAGTCAGCCAAAAACAAACTCGATATCGCAAATGTTGATAAGCTTGTAAAACATGTTTATTAATTACTTTATCTTTATTATCGGTATCCGCCAAGCGACGGTTGCATTGCATCGCCTGCACGTCGTTTCTGAGCTGTCTTTTATTATCGGAGGCGACCTATGGCACCTACAAGCGGACGGATTGATAACCTTAGCAAGATCAGAAGTTCCAAAGTTCGTTGCATGGTTCCATTATGAAGGATGTCTGATCGATAGCTATTTATAGTTTACGGTAATGAATAAAGGGACGATATTGAATATTCAATTATGTGCTCGTTTACTTTGTATCTCGACTCGATCGTGACATTTTTGGATCTACTACGACAGATCACGATCCCGATAGGATCACTAATAAATGCATTACGATTTTCTAAGGGAATTAAGACAACGAATATTTTGTAAAATGAGTTGCAATAGTTCCAGGATTCGTGTTCTGCAATCAAGAACAAATATGAGAGTGCTCGTCCGTGTAGCTTTTTATTACTATTATTTCGATGATTACAACTAGTCTACATTCAAAAAATCCTGACGGCTCCTTTTGATACAAATATAAAGTTTGTTTTCCGAACTTGCTATGTTAGGAATCAAACCAGCAACTTGCCTGATCACTCAGTTGTTATTCATCTAGCTCAAAGTAATAAAACAACTGGTTAAAGGTCAAAAGTCCTCGCATAATTCCCAGAACAGGATCGCTTAATTCCTACGAACCATTCAGCAAGTACTAGGAAATCAGAAACGGTAAATAGTATATAAACCTAAGTTAGACCATTGTGAGCTGTATAGCGTGATATGAGGTATAATACGAAGTGATACACACGCGATTTTAAAAAGCACTATACCGTCTATTCCGTACAATGACAACACAACAGATATTATCAGACACGAATTCTTTAACGATAAAATTTCAACATCCTAAAGATTTTATCATAATAGAAAGTGATAACATGACAAATTGACTCATTCATATGAACAATACGTGTTATTTTTAGTACAGTAAGTAATAAGAATACAAGATCAACGAACCCATGTATTTCTTTCGCATAATATAAGCAGTGTTCACGAATAAAGACAACAGCTGTCGGCTGTTTGCGAATGCGCCACTCGGTGTAATTACGACGACCCGAGACACCTCCTTGTGATCTCTTATCGCCTAGTACGTGAGGCTCTCTAAGAGTAATTTTGTGCTCTTTATCTTGGCTGATTATGAGTTCTGTTTTTTACTTCATTACGGAATCTATTCGCCTCTATCAAATTCTGCCATAAATGTGTGAGGTAGCTAGGATATGGCATCTATTAGAAAAAAAACTCTTTTCTGTCGAAATAAATTATTGAAAGTGAATGCGTGTTAATCTTCAAAAGATAAACATGAACAAAACACGTACAGTCAAGTCGGGTAACTTTGAACACTTCTCAGATTTTTATGCACACCGAAAAATAAATGTTTTTGTTGGACTGCGTTGGGTGTGGTTTCATACTCTTATAAAGAATGATTAAATGAATTATATATATAAATTTATTGAATGATTATTAAGAATGATTAAATAAAGAAATGTTTGAGACATTAACGTTTTAGTGACCATGCAAAGTTAACTTGCAAGTTGTTGACTTTCGGGTAACTTTGAACTGATTATCTGTGACAACTAGAATCCTTTGCAATTCACTACCTTTTTGGTTCGGGTAAGATTGAACAACAGAATACCCTAAAAGATAATAATATTTTTTCGATAACAACGAACATAAGAGGCCCTATATTTTTCAAAAGTTACAGAAAGCTGTTAATTTTATGGCACATTTGATATTTAGAATATTTAAACGTTACGTTTCACATAATTATTCAAGTAATTATACTAAATGTTTGGAGAGAAACAGATATGAATCTTCTAACCAGTTTCAGTATTCAAAGTTACACGGAAATTCAAAGTTACCCAACTAGACTGTAACGTAATAACCGTTTTCTCCTGCAGTATTAATCTAGGTAAAAATGCTAAAATATTATAAATCACTATGAGCAGAGATACATTCTATGAGCTGAAGTTGTTTTGCTAAAATGTATTTGAATACGAGTCTACCTATATCTTTCCCTAAGAATTAATGAATCTGAATGTTAGACGAAGACTCAATAGCTTCATATCAGTTTCTTGGCATTTTGAATTATTACTAGATAAAAACTAAACATACTAGACTAGACTATAAATAGATTGTTAAGATTCGTAGAATGAGGAATTAAATATTGTTTATAATCTATACCTATACATATTGTATTTATATACATATCTATGTATTTATTTTTAATCCCGCTTTCTATATTGCAATATAATTTTCAAGCAATTCTTCACGAGTGTGAAGTACTGATAGCAATACAATAATTTCACATTACACAATATCAGCTCGTGACAATAGAGTTTCCATAAAAGTATGTTTTTAAGTTTTAAAACTGTAATTATCAAAAAGATCTGCTTCATATTAAGTTTTTTTTTTGTAATCAATTAGGATTCTAAATTATAAACTTTATTTCGTAGTATGTAAGTGTCTTTTAGAGATTTACAATAAAGTTTCATCATCATTATCAGCTCACGACCACCTGCTCGACAAAGGTCTCTGCCTTAGAAGGGAGGGCTTTCCATAATCCCAACTCTTGGCAGGCGTCTTGGGGATCGCAGTACAGGTAGGCAATCCATTAGAAAGACGCTGCCGACAGTCTTCTTGTTTTCCCTTAGTCGCGTATTACGGACACCCAGAGGACGAGATGGGAGGGCGCTATTCTTTCCAGGACACCCCACGGGTAGTTAGTAAAGTTTATAAGATTTTAATTATACTTATATATAATTGTACTTATGTATATTGTATTGTTGTCAGACAATTACACATTTCCCGTCAACGTTGTGTTAACCTTGTTATTTTCATGTAATGTTATTTAAATAACTTAATTAGTAAGTACATATTGTTTAACCACAGACTAACTTGTACGCGTTCATTATTACGGTAGCAAAGTTTAATGACATGAATTAGTCAAGTGGCTTACAACTACAATTAGCGAACCGTCAGGGCTTCGTCTGGCCTTTAAAAGTTAGAGACATAGATACAGGCATCGATAAGGCATAGGTACATAAGGTATGCCTTATCATGGATGGATGTTTTATAAAGAAATAAGTAGGTATGCCTACCCTGTTTTTCTTTACAAGAGCCAAAGTCAATTGTAAAGGTTAAATATGACACATTGAACCCTAATATAAGTAGGCTTTAAACTTATAGCCTCTTTGGGACATGTAAAAAAAAACTTCTAAAGTGAAGCGAAAGAATCGCAATCTGAAGATAGGAAATCTTCAGATTAATTTATTAATCTTGTCCGATAAGAAAATTCTTGTACATTATATTTATTATTATTAATTAAAAAATAAAAATAAATATTCTGGGACAATCCACACACGGTCATCTGATTCCAAACTAGGCAGAGCCTGTACTATGGAAACCAGACAACTGATACTAATACTAATATACTTTTACTTATACCACTTTTTTTTAATTATAACACTGTTTTACAAACTGGCCGCCCTTTCATCATCGTTTACTTATTTTTTTTTTATTTTATATATCGGTCGCTTACTGCACTTACAGTTAGTACCAAAGCGCACGGTAGGTAAGCCACATTATTACGACAGTCGACAGTACACTAAACAATTACTTTGTTTTTTTTTTTATATTTCTTTGACAAACTAACAACAAAATAGTCAAAGATCTGCAGATGAAACATGATTTATATTTAAATACTTACTTAGTATTATTTTAAAAATAAAGTAAATTTTATTTGTTTGTACATTTTAATGGACATGTTAAGTATTGTGTGTAAAATGTAATGAACATATTCGAGAATGTAAATACATTATGTATGTATTCCCAAGCCGCGGGTCTTGTAATATATTTTGCTCGCGTCTAATTTTGGCAAGTTATTGACCTCGTCGCACAACAGACTGTACTGTCTAACTAAATAAACATTAAAGTTATTGGAGAAGAGTTGAGTAATATTGTAGATGTAAATAAGTATACAAACACAATGTGTTTTAATAAAAAATCTTTTTTTTTTCTAAATAAAACCACTCAAATAATAAGGTTCTGGATATATCGTATCAGCCATATTTTCAGGATTGAAATAAAAGCGTGTTTTAAAGGATTGGACAAATTATTCGTTATTTAATGAGTAATGACCCGATGAAAGTGCTTGATGATATTTGATACTAGTTAACTCTACAGCCTAAGTGAAAGTTTACTGAGGTGGGTACACGCAAAAAAATAATACAATGTATTCTACAATCATGGGAACAAACGAATATTTCAAAGTTAATTCGAATTTGTATGTGTTGTGTGTTGATATGAAAATGAGCAATACGTTGTCTTGTCCTAAACAAAACAAATACGTAGTATTCGCGTAACGGGACATCGCAGTTAAACTTTATGCGCTTAAAAAATGTTTCAAAGATAATTACAACCTTAAAAACTCACCGGTTTAGCGTCAGGCGAACAGATCACAAATATATTAAAACTATATCAAAATATCACTAAGTATATATTATATTATTGTTGACAATCACAGCCACTAGGTAGGGAACTATAAAAGAATAATGTTTTTTTTTTTAAATTGTTGAACGCACGCAGACTGCACAGCGCGGCGCGCGTTCGGAAACTGATGGGGAACCGAACCGATACGAATTTCAACATGACGCCGAACGCGACGTGGAGCGTGGAGCTGCCGACAGTGAAGGGCTTATACCACGAACAACGAACTCACCTTGATTCTCACGCTATCTCAACGAAACACGGGAATCTATGGAGTTACAGCAGGTTGGGATCTCATCAGATGAATTTAACATTCCGTAGTAGGTGAGGTGGCGTGATCGGACGATTTCCCACGTGGCTGCTATTGACGCATGACGCATCACGAACCACGCTTGTAGCGTTAAATATTTTTAAAGAAATATATGCTCACTTTGCTACTTTCTTGCGTAAAAATTGGATTGGATAACTACATCGTCACGAGAGTAGACTAACGACTTAGATTAATAGAATCCAAAGATGAACCTTATAGAATTATTGCCTTGCAAACCGTTTACACAAAGCTGTTAATAAAATAAACCGAGCCAATATTGGTAAGACAGTAGCGGATAAACTGTACTTGCCTTATCTAATCTAATCTATACATATAAAATTACTTGTCCTGACTGACTGAATCATCAACGCACAGGCCAGACCTCTGGACCTAGAAAGCTGAAATTTGGGCATCTTATGATGTTATGTATCCACTAAGAAAGCGTTTTTGAAAATTCCACTCCTAAAGGGGTTAAATGCGGTGGAAAAAAAAATAGCGGGCGTAGCCGCAAGGAATTGCTAGTTCCAAATAAACTACAACCAAGTAAATGAGTGACAGATACCACATCCAAGTTTCCTCTACCTACATAATATTGGCCAGATACTCGAAAACTAATATTAAATGACGGCGGTATTTCCCCCTAAAGGCAAAAGTAGCTAGAATAAGGTGCAGTCAGGCCATATGCTATTAAAAAACCGAACACTTCACAGAGGTTAAGGGCTATTAATACAGTGTCAATGTTAAGAAAGCACTTATTAAGGAAGGTCGCGTTGCTACTCTGTGACTCAAACTCAAAAATCTTTATTTCAAATAGGCTTAACGCTAGCACTTTTGAATCGTCATTTTTTAGAAGCTACCACCGGATCACAACGCGGCCTCAACTGAGAAGATCCGGCAAGAAACTCAGCGGGCTTGTCATTTTTTCACTTTTTTTTTTTAAACATTGTTTTGTTACAAATGAATCGACATTAGCGATATTGTGTCCTGCCATTCGAAACATAAAGCAAGGGAGAAAAGAAGAAAACAATAAATTAAGACAAACTAAAAGGCCAAATGGATAGAAATCGGACCAGTCCCCCCAAGCAGCACCCGCGCACGAGTTGACTCGAGCAGCAGCCATCACTCCCCTCAACCATATTAGAGGGAAGGGGGTGACCCGCCACACGAAGCCGCCACAAGCAAAGACTTTTCGATGGCGAGCATGACCGAACCAAAATCACAGTGGCTCACATTTAACTTCTGCTGTTAAGTAGTACCTCGACAGGCAAGACACAAAACACTTTCACATAATCTTTATATTATCAATCAATTGACTTGTGAAACAGCCATCAGTAATCCACCAGATTAAGAGGTGTTACAAACTGTAAGCCTACAATTCTAAGCTTGCATGAGTTGAGCAGTTCAAGCCCACGCAGCTTTATCCTCTAGGTAATCCGAGATTTTGTAATAAGCCTTTTTCGACAACCGGCTTCTTATCAAAGGTTTAAATTTATTCAGTGGAAGATCTCGGATATCCTGTGGCAGTTTGAAACAATCGATTGAGCCTGAACGGTACTAATAACACTTCAGAGTTTACAGGACCTGTAACGTTCAAATATTCGCACAATGTCTTTTTCTTCTTGTGGTGCTCTCCTGCCACCTTGTCCGGTGAAGCTGTAATGGCCATCTGCGGCCAACAGTACTACTCATACAAAAAAAAAAAAAAAAAAAAATCTCCAGCCACAGGTTGGCGACCATAGTGCATGCAATGTAGACACAAAATATTATGGTTTGCTACCAAAAAAGTAGTCGTGAGTCACCAGCAGTTATCCCACAACCATTTTTGGATTACGATACTTGACATTACTGTTAGCATAAACTGCAGTGAAATGATCTATTGTACATATTAATGGTTGTCAAGCTGTGGATAGTAAAGCGATAGACAATTATCAATACAAAGCGAATGTTTAAAATGTGCAAATAATCAATTTTATTGTCCCATGATATTCTTATTAACCGACTTCATTTTTAATACAATTTTATTCGCACGAAAAATACGCGCTTTGATTTGGAGTTGCGGAAACCAGCCCGTTATGCCAATACGAATACAATTTTTTTTATTTAAAGAATAAAAAATACCCATTTAAGGAAAACAGAATTTAAAATAAATGAATGAATGATTAAATTACTATTTTATGTATTGCTGTAGCTGTTTTGTGTACAATAAAGTATTAATAAATGAATGCTACAATCACAACGAGTACACCAGCTCTTGGACAAAATTTAGTTTAAGGGATACTACTGTTATTTTTGACCAATTTTTGACTAGGTTAATAAAAAAACAAAGCGTGCCTGCACAGCTCTGGGAGTAATAGCAATATGTAACATAATTATTATCCATGCATAGCACCTCAACTACTTTTCATACTAAATAGACAGGTAAAAAACTGAGCCTAACATATTAGCAGGCGGGCAGGACAAGCTTGAATTCCAGGACTCGTCTTGATGATAAGTGACACGTTTACCTGAACTACACTGTTGTACATCACCTGAGCTACCAAATACTAAGCCCGCTCATGTCTTCAGCTAAATAACCCATTCTTCACGCCGCAGAACACTGGTTATGCGGAAGACTTTCTGACACTTCAGTGGTGCCTTTTTTCACGCTTTTATTAGGGCCTGTGGGGTCAACAGAGGTATGTGGGATTCTTTCACGCTAAAACCCCCGCGGCTGTCGAATCGGCACATGAGAGGGGGACACGAAGGCTCTCCGGTGGGATCTGCACCAGGAGCCTCTCAGTGACTTGCCTTATAGCCCCCCGGGAACCAGACACGGTACTCACGGGGACGGGGGTCGCAACTCCTTCGCCGTCCTTACTGAGCACTGCGGTGGTACCTACGGGAAGGTTTTTTGTATGTGGAGCTACCACCTACATAGTTATATCTAGTTATATCTTCGCATGACTAAGTATAAAAATACACAGCATACGTTTTTGATAAACGTCTGTAATAGAAACCGATGTGTAGTAGAACCGCGAATGGAATAATTCCCAGACAACAAATCGCAACATCCTGCGTATGCCCGCCGTGCCAAAATGGACCATCTGTGAACGTATTAGAGACTTAGCGGATATAAGATGAAGAGTTATTTGCTGCCTCCTTATAAAGACTCCTACACACGTGAGACAATGGACGAAACGTGCCGCAGAATGAACTAAGCACACAAGATTGTAAGGTGGGCATTATTTCCCTTTTTTTTTTCGGATATATCTTCTTCCCATTCCATTACATTCAATGACCGGGATATTAAACGGAAGGTAACTCGATTTCTTAATGCTAGAATTACGGTTATTTGTAATTATTGGAGCCGTGTGGAATGACCACGAAACAGCATGAAACAGTTTTCTAACTTTGTTTCAGGTCTTTATAAATTCTAAGCGAGATTCATTATATTCCTGATCTACATATTATATTCTAGTATGTGTTCTTGTAGTAAAACTTTATAAATTCAGTTTCGCCAATTACATCTCACTCGTTTCCATTTGTTTTCACTAGAGCATGTACAATGTAAAGGTAATATTATGATAATGATATCACAACGTAGCTAGCAATAATATTCTTCGTGAGTATTGTCGATATTATATTACAAGCGCTTTTAACGTCCGATATTAGCTGATTTAAATATTTAAATTAAAAAAATGTTGGAGATATTTCCATCACGAATAGCACGACCTCTTGTGATAATATAAAATCTTTAAAAAAAAATTGAACTGACTTCAATATCACTGAAAAGTATAAAATATTTTAAATATTATTGAAGTTGGTGTTAGCTTACCGGCTGTGTATATTTGGCACCAACTTCAATAATATTTAAATTACTAGCTGACCCGTGCAGCTCCGCCCGCTCTTGAGTTATAAATAGTGTAACTATCACGACTTTCTTTGATATAATATATAGATTAAAGTTCTATAGTGATTGTATGTTCAATTTCACCGATAGATGGCGCTGTTCATAATGTAAATCACGCTAACATCGTAAATTACTGTCTAATGATATTCGATAATGAAAGTTCTAAGTTTTTCGCATCTTTTATTGTTGCGACTGTAATACAATACCTAATTAAATTAAAATTTCATGTCTGCTCAGTCCCTATTGTATACAGCGTAATAATACATATCTTAATGATTAACTGATCAGTCTTTAATTACCCTATTCACATACAAAGGAAATTACGTGGTAATATGTGCAAGCAATGTTTCACTGCTTAGCCCCTATGAAACATATCGTGATGTTTTATATACCAACTTATACCTTGACTTCTACACAACACATCAGTGAAAGTCCTATCAAAATCCATTCACGGGTTTTCAAATGATACCTGGACGAACAGAACGACAGACAGACAGACAGACCATAATTCCAAAAAAAATTGTTTTGGCCTCTATGTCGATAGTATAGTACCCCCACATAGAAATTTTGGAAAAATATTCAATGTACAGAAAAAGTGCTCTTTGAGTTTTATTATAGTATAGATTTTATACTTTTCAGTGATATTGAAGTCGGTTCAATTTTTTTTTTAAAAAGATTTTATTTTAAACTTTTTAGTGATATTTTCATATAGAAAGATTGAACCATCGAAGACCGTAAAATGATCTAGGTAGGTTATGATCACATTGTCTACATAGTTTTACATAATTCGAGTTTCTTCAGAAAAAAATATCCGGTCGTAATGAAATTTGCATGGAATCATCATAGTAGTTGAATAAAAAAAGAATCATCGAAATCAGTTCATAATTGTCAGAGCAATGTAATGGAGAACATCAGTTTTATGGTTTTTACCAGATAATTTCCTCCACATCGTTTATGGTCCTCCGGGAAGTTATTATCCGGTTGTGATAAAATTCATACAGATTCAATACAGTGGTTTCTTCTTTCGAATAAAAAAAGAATCATTGAAATTGGTAAATATTTGCCTGAGTTATAACCATTTTTATCTTAAAAAGCGACATAAAGTCATCTATATAGGCTTTCCTGCGCAGTCACCATTTTTGAAGTCGGTTAAAAACAAAGAGAAACCATGCATAATTGTTGTGTTAGTTATGACGTTTACGCTGTGTTCATGGGCTTATCTACTTGTACTCGAAGTTAAACAAAGTACTTTTTGAGTTCACAAAGTGGAAAAAAACTATTTTTAAAACAAAAAACCATTTCAAAAAATCGAATTCAAAGAAAATTATCTAAAAAGTGGAACAAGCGCCTAAGGCTCAATTCACACCAAGATGGCAGTGGCCGGCAGCGCATTTTTAGTGTGAAAGAATTTTAAAGTGCGCTGCCAGCCGCTGCCATCTTGGTGTGAATTGAGCCTAAACGCTCCTGCCTGAAGTCAAGTCAAATCAAATATAATTTATTTCAAATAGGCTTAACGCTAGCACTTATGAAAGGTCATGTTTTTTTTTCTTATGAAGGGCGGGGAAGCAACGAGTTTTAGGTCACCTCAGGCTGGCCCGGCCTGGCGGGAGGACTGGATTTACCGATATATCACAACAGAATACACATAAAATATAGACAGATAAACTATTATTATAAACATATAAACTATTATAGAAAGGTCGGGTAATTATAGATGTCCTCTAAGAAACTGGCATTTGCACAACGAAAAAACTTGATAAGTAAAAAAGTATATTTTTTTCTTTTATGATAACGACCATAAATTACGGTTATAAATCAAGACAATCTTATAAAATTATATGTACTTATACCATAATCGACATACTTGAAATATATAATTACATACATTAAATACACACATACATTTACATACAATAAATGACAAAATAATGTTAATATATTGTGTATCATTTAGAGTCAGAAAGATTAATTTTGTCGCCTATTTGTTTCTACATTTATGTACTTAGGGGTCGTCCATTAATCACGTGAGGCTCAAAGGGGGGGGGGGGGGGGAAGGTAAAGGTTCCGAAAAAATCATTAAATATCACCAGGAGGGGGAGGGGTATAATCAGACATCACGTGTATTTATTTTTCGTTGAATGCACGATTTCTAAACCAAACAGCGGCACGTGGCCTTGACTCACCGTTGCCGGCAACGACTTTCCCTTCACCATTTAATCAGTTAAGTACCTGTATTTAAAGATAATATTCCGAAAATTTCAATATTAACTATATTGAAATTTTGTACAAAAAATACACGTGATTTTGGATAGGGGGGGGGGGGGGTAGTTTAAAACCTCAACACATATCACCTGGAGGGGGGAGGCGTTAAAAAGTTGCTAAAAAACATCACTTGATTAATGGACGATTGGCGGTCTTGTCGAAAGTTGCGATTTCTTGCGAGAGCAAAAAAATATATAAAGGGCAATGGCGTTATAACTCAGTATCAAAAAGAAACGAAAAGTTTTCCTCACATCCATTTTCAAGAAGAAATTTTAATCCTCTAAATGCATAGAGTTAAGTATTAGGAATAGAGTACGCGTTTGTCTATGGTCCCATTACACAAAGCGTAGGCAGATTTTCCTCTACGGGGCAGGTGTATTGAACTATTTAAAGTTATATTACAAGAGTTATATTGATATGTAAGTGATAATTAGTAATAGGTTTGATCGGTTACGAGCGCAAATGTCGATAAATACAGCTAACGGTATAGTACCTATTGTCGTGTACCTGATATTTATGTATTTTCATGTTCTTACCTGTGCCTACGGTTCTTACTTGCATTTGAGCGTTCTATAGTACTTGTACTGATTATTGTTCTGTGTCTAAATGATAGTAAAAATCGCTTAGAATCCAGCAAAACGCGGATATTATTTTATACATAATTATGGACTAAAAAATTAGAAAACGATTTGCGTCGATGTCGACAAAAACAATAATATGTCCGAAAAAAGACAATAATCTCACTATCATGTACAAACGACTGGTCACCCTATTCAAACGGATCGGTACAGGAAAGCGAGTGGCGCGCAGCAGGAACGCGCGATGGTATAATTGCCGCAATCTCGGGGGCGAAGTCCACGATCCCGGACGAGAATAGACGCGCGCCCGTCATTGCCGCCCGATGGCATCGAATACGGGTGGATTGTGGACTCATCCCCAAGGACGAAACATTACTTAGTGGGGCAATTTCGGGGTGAGGAAGATGTTATCCTATTAGGGTTAAAGAATATTTATTCTCAAAGAACAATTACAGTTCGCTTACATGAGAACAGATTAAAAGAAAAAATATATATATATATATACAGACGAATTGAGAACCTCCTCCTTTTTTGAAGTCGGTTAAAAAGATACATAGGTTTGTCGAGTGACGTGACGAAGCATGCATAAAAAAGAAGTTACGAAGAACTATTAATCGTAGTATGTTCGTAGTATTTGCAGAGCAGCTTGCAGAAACCAAATAATAATAATAATGTTTCATGTCATTAATTCCTTCCAACAGGCCTCTGCGTGTTGGATTCGTCCCCACGCAAGCCTTTTAAAAGTCCGGGTGTAAAACCCCAGGAAATAAAATAAACGGTAAAATAAGAATAATAATGATCACAAACGTGACAAACACAATAAAAACGTCCTCCTGGCCGATACGACCTTAGCGGCCAATCTTTAGCAAGACCAACCACATCTACGCGGGAGATATTATAGTGCACAAGTGCTTACGTAGGCACAAATGCACTCTCTCTTTCTTTTACCTCTCTCAATCCAACGGGGCGGAAAATCGACACGAGCAGGGAGAGATCAGGCGTAGGGCCGACTTTTTACAGGCCCATCCCATCCGACGCATGGATCGCAGGTGATCGGAGTGCATTGTCCTAGCCGGTCACAATTACACAGAGTTGTTGCTCCTCGAGGGTCCGAACTCGCGACCTCCGGTTTGCAAAGCAAGCGGTTTCCAACTGCACCACGGAGTAAATATATTATATTATTATTTCGTTTCTGCAAGCTGCATGTTATAGAGCATGTATGGGGGAGATGTGACAAGTTTTAAAAGAACGAAACCTTGGTTTTTGACTTATCTAATATCTTGGACGAGAACATTTCATATAGTAGAATATGTGGCATAGGCGTAGGTAAGTACGTATGGAGGTGACATCTTCTTCGTCTTAATCCTATTTATGTCCGGCCAGCAGAAGAATATAATGTGCCACATAAATAACGAGGGATAAACTCAAAAATTCATGAAAACACATATGTACTTAACTAGAAATATTAAGTTTTGGTTGTCTGGAAAAATCGCTATTAGCGATAAAACCGCCATTTGTACCTACAAGGAATATTACAACAGATGTATAAGAAATGAAAAGAAAAGAAAACACCCAGTCATTATTTTTGGAATTAAACCTTTTGATCCAGTCTTAGCGTTGTGTAGCTCTTAGTGGATACGGATAGTTAAGTGTGTGTTACAACGCAGTAGGCTTGGATATATGTATTTCTAATCTATCTATACTATAATAAAACTCAAAGAGCACTTTTTCTGTACATTGAATATTTTTCCGAAATTTCTATGTGGGGATACTATACTATCGACATAGAGGCCAAAACAATTTTTTTTGGAATTATTGTGTCTGTCTGTCGTTCTGTTTGTCCAGGCATCATTCGAAAACCCGTGGATGGATTTTGATAGGACTTTCACTGATGTGTTGTGTAGAAGTAGGGGTATAAATTGGTATATAAAACATCACGCTATGTTTCATAGGGGCTAAGCAGTGAAACATTACTTGCACGTATTACCACGTAATTTCCTTTGTATGTGAATAGGGTAATTATAGACTGATCCGTTAATCATTAAGATATGTATTATTACGCTATATACAATAGGGACTGAGCAGACATTTAGTTTGCATAAGATATGGCAGTGGCGAAGGGTCAATTTTTGCAAGGGGTAAGCCGTTCCGGTACACCCAGGAAATTTTCATTAGATTTCTGTATTGTTCTAAGTACTTTGCTGATAGCAATATGACATTATATCTTTGAAAAGTTAAAATCTGTAATTCCCGAGCGAGTCCAAACTAGATTAGGAAAGAAATAGGCAAGGGAAAAATAACATTTCATTTTATCTAAAAGCCAGTTCATGAAATTTTAATGAAACTCCCCAAGTCCAGGTAGTGTATAGGTATTGTATCACAGTCGCAACAATAAAAGATGCGAAACACTAAGAACTTTCATTATCGAATATCATTAGACAGTAATTTACGATGTTAGCGTGATTTACATTATGAACAGCGCCATCTATCGGCGGAATTGGACATACAATCACTATAGAACTTTTATAACTCAAGAACGGCCTATCCGATTCGGCTGAAAATTGGTGGGGAGGTAGCTTAGAACCAGGAAACGGAGATACGACATAGGACTTTTTATCCCGGTAGGTTAAGGTTAAGCAACGTTAGGTAAGGTCATTAAATAGATGGGTGAACCGATTTGTATGAAAGTGTGCATATCGGGTAGGTCTGAGAATAGGTCATACAGTATATTTCATACCGCTAGGTTAAGGTTAAGCAACATAAGGCAAGGTCATTAAACAGATGGGTGACCCGATTTGTATGAAATTTTGTGTGCATATCGGGGAGGTCTGAGAATAGGTCATAAAGTATATTTAATGCCGCTGATACCATGATTGACGAGGATATATAGAACGAGAGGAGGGTGCAAGAGAGGAGAAAGAGGGAGAGGGGATTCGAGGAGGGGGTGATGGGGTGAGGGATCGGGGGAGTTAGGTGGAGTAAGGGGGGAGTGAGAAGGAGCAAGTTCGTAGAAGAGAGAGGGGAGAGGGTTCAGAGAGGGGACAACAGGGAGAGGAAGAGGGGAGTGTGACGGAAACCGAAGCGGGAGGGGGAAAGAGAGAGGAGAGAAAGAGCATATAATTAGATTTTTTTTATAAGAGAGAGAGATATGGATAGAGATTAATCTAGGGAGGAGGGAGAAAAGGGGAGCAAAAGGTAATAAAAGCGAGGGCGGAGCTGCGCGGGTCAGCTAGTACTATAATAAAACTCAGAGCACTCTGTCTGTACATTGAAAATTTTTCCAAAATTTATATGTGGGGGATACTATCGACTATACTATACTATCGACATAGAGGCCAAAACAATTTTTTTTGGAATTATTGTCTGTCTGTCTGTAGGTCCCGGTATCATTTGAAAACCCGTGGATGGATTTTAATAGGACTTTCACTGATGTCTTGTGTAGAAGTCCGGGCATAAAATGGTATATAACTAAATGGCTCTATGTTTAATAGGGGCTAAGGTATTTCGCCATGTTGAGTAAGTGTTCCGTGGTCGAGTAGTTACGGACACTTCTAAAAAACGTCGTAGGTCTCTTGGGGTTATATTTTAACCTTTTTTTAAATTATTGTTTTAGGTTTCTCGATACTATTTAGGTTATTCTTTTTGCTTTTCAATTTTACGCAATGTGGTGGTTTCAATTTATTGATGGCGTCATAGTGTTAAAAAATATAATGGTTCCATGAAATCTCAAACTAAACCTCTATAAAATACGTTGATGTGATAGATATCGAAATCATTGATCTTGAAATACAAAAGATACTACTTATTAAAAATGTATAAGAAGTTATTGACCACTTAAAGCTCCTTCAGAAAGTTTGAGGTGTGTGGTCCTAGATGGCCAACAAGTACGGCAGCTTGCTTGATGTATGTATAAAGTGTCTCCGGCGGCGGGCTTAAAGGCAAGACCAGAAAGCCCTCAGTTTTCTGGTGCAGATCCCACCGGAGCGTCCACGCCTCCCGTCTCATGTGCCGATGAGATAGCCGTGGGTAAGAATCCCATATACCCCGGTTGACCCCATAGGTCCCGGGACCTATTGAAGGTGTCCCCCGCGAGAACAAAAATCAAGTAGATCACGTTATGCAGCTTGACACTTATCGTATAGACAGCTTACAAACAAGATCAGGGTTACTTGAACGATGATGACCAGATTAGAATTCTTAAACAACAGCTTGAAAAACTGACGTTAGAGTTAAGTAGTGCTCACAACGAGATTGAGTCCTTATCTTTAGAAAATAACGAGCTAAAACGATTTAATCAGGAGTTAATAAAAAAGAACGAGCTATACAAAAATGTGACAAGTAGTCCATTAAAGAAAAGTAAATACTCCAAAAAATAAAAATACTCTGATGACAAACCGAATACCTATCAAAGAAACGCCTGCTACTACTCAGGCTACTACTAAAAAAAAAAAAAAATGACGAAAACCTTAAACAAACCACAATCTTTGAGTAAAACTAACAGAAAAATTTGTATACTTAGTACCAACAAGACTAACAAAGTATTATCAATTGCACAGAATCAATTTGACACAGATAATATATGTCACTATTTGAAAACTAACTGTGGGACACAGCAACTTCTACAAGGACTTAAAACAAAATTTACTGACTACACGATGGATGACTATGTCATAGATGTACTTTGTATTAGTGAACATTTTATTACGGCTGGACACGGAACTTACTGCATGTGCCAGGATTTCATCTTGCGGCGTGCTTTTCTCGAAATACAAACCATGGAGGAACGTGCATTTTAGTTAAAGCAGGACAACAGTTCAGAGAAGTTCCATACGTAGCTAAACACTCTGTATCGGGCATTCTTGAAATGTGTGCAATCGAACTTACTACTTATTCTATTATTGTGATCTGTATTTATAGAGTACCAAAAGCAAACTATGTGACATTCTACGAGAAATTAGACATTGTACTAAAAACACTGTGTAACTCACCAAATAAAAAAAATGTATTGTGTGGCGATATTAACATCGATGTGTTAAAAAGAAATAAGATTGCGTTGGAACTCAAATACTTTCTTCTTAGTTTCAATTTGATATTAGCCTTAACTCAGCCAAAAGAGTCTCACCTGCATTGATAACTTTGCACACAATTTAGGAAATAAATGTAAAACTCAAGTCCTCATCCTTTCAGATCACACATCACAAATACTTAAAATACCAATTAATAAAATAGGCGAACTAAAATTTTGGAAAGTGGTCAAAAGAGATTACTCAAAGGAAAATCTTATAAAATTTCAACCCTGTCTAAAAAAATTGTCTTTCAAGGAGGTCTATATTGATGACGGCAATAGAGCTTGTGAAAAGTTTATTGAATCTTTTTCTCTATTTTATATGCTTTGTTTCCCTGAAAGAGTCATAAAGATAAATAGCAATAAAACTGCAAAATGGATGTCCCGTGGTATAAAAAACTGTAGTAAAAAACAGAGACACTTAATGTGGACGTACAGAATGAAACCTACTCAGAAAACAAAGAATAACTTCAAAAAATACACTTTTCTATACAAAAAAATCATAAAGCTTACTCAAAAATCACAAAATGACCATTTTATTAGAACCTCGCAAAATAAAGCTAAAGCTACTTGGCAAATAGTAAACAAACATAAATTAAACCTACCAAAAGATGAAATAACAACACTCAAATTAAATGACATTACTCTGAAAAAACCTATTGACATTGCAAATGCTTTTAATAATTATTATACTGACGAAATTGAGAATAATATTAAACTTGACATGAAATTAAATAATAAATTAAATACCTTGACATCCCAATCAATATTTATTCAACCTGTTGTAGCGGATGACATTATTTTAGTAACGAAATCGCTTAAAAACACAAACAGTGTGGGTAGTGATGACATATCTACAAAAGTTATAAAATATGTAAATGATATTATTGCACCTATATTATCGCATATTATAAACCAGTGCATTGTAAATAGTGTTTATCCAGAGAGTTTAAAAAATGTAATAAAACCAGTTCACAAAAAAGGTGATAAAAGTGAAATAAAAAATTATAGGCCAATTGCAAAAGTTTCAGTGTTTTCTAAAATCTTCGAAAAAATCATCTATAGTTCTCTATATAATTATCTTAATAAATATAGCCTATTATGTAAAGAACAAAACGGTTTCAGAAAGAATACTACTATTAACATGGCTATATTTGATTTTTTGATTAATGTCATGGATGCAGTCGATAATAAGACACCAATCTGTGCTCTATACACAGATATGACCAAAGCTTTTGACTACGTGGATCATAAAACCTTACTGCATAAATTACATTGTTATGGAATTAGAGGAAACATTCTTGAACTACTGAAATCATATCTCAGTAATAGAATGCAGTGTACAGAGATTGTTAAAGTATGTACTAAAACAAAATTAGAACTTAAAACTCTATCTGAAGTTAGATTAATTAAATATGGAGTTCCACAAGGCAGTGTTCTTGGACCGCTCTTGTTCCTGATATATTAACGACCTACCTAATTTCACGAAGCAGCGGATGATACTATTCGCAGATGATAGCACTGCCATAATAAAATGCAACAATATTAAAAATTACGAAAATGACATTAATAATACACTCAATGATATAATAATTTGGCTAAAGGAAAACAATTTAGTAATTAACTTAAGTAAAACTAAAATTATGCATTTTTACCAACGAATAGAACCGCCCAAAATTTGTGTTAAACATACTAATTCTGATATAGAAGAAGTGAATGTCACACGGTTTTTGGGTCTATATGTTGATAGTCACCTTAATTGTAAATGTCATATCGATGAACTGTGCAAAAAAATGAACAAATCAGCTTACGCGCTTTTCCAAATTTCCAAAAAAGTTAATAGATATGCAAATTCAAATTCAAATTCAAAATTTTTTATTTCAAATAGGCTTAACGCTAGCACTTTTGAACGGTCATTTTTTTTTTAAAAGCTACCACCGGATCACAACGCGGCCTCAACTGAGAAGATCCGGCAAGAAACTCAGCGGGCTTGTCATTTTTTCACATTTTTTTTTAAAACAAAGTTTGTCTTTTTACAATTAGATCAGCACCAGCGACAGTGTGTCCTGCCGTTCAAAATATCAAATAAAATAAAAAATACGACGAAAATACAACAAACTAAAATGCCAAAGGGATAGTAGTCGGACCAGTCCCCCCAAGCAGCACCCGCGCACGAGTTGACTCGAGCAGCAGCCATCACTCCCCTCAACCATATTGGAGGGAAGGGGGTGACCCGCCACACGAAGCCGCCACAAGCAAAGACTTTTCGATGGCGAGCATGACCGATCCAAAATCACAGTGGCACACGTTAAACATTTACCTTCTGCTGTTAAGCAGTGCCTCGTCAGGCAAGACACAAAGTACTTTAACATATTACCAACTTTTGTCACAAGTCGTCTAAGTTAGATACACACCAAGAATAATTTACAAGCTCAAGTGAATTGCAATGCATTATTAACTGCATATCATGGACTAGTCGATTCAAACTTACGCTACGGCATTATATTTTGGGGCAACTCAACTGATAGAGAACTAGTATTCAAAGCGCAAAAAAGATGCATACGTTCAATGTGTGGTCTGAAACAAGATGATAGTTGTGTGCCATTATTTAAAGAACTAAAAATTTTAACTGTTCCATGCCTTTATATTCTAGAAGTTTCATTATTTGTTAAAACGAATTTACATTTATTTGAAAAAGATGTCATCGGCACGAGATCTTCCATTACGCAGTCAATACAGAAACGCCTTGTGCAATTGCAAATGTAAAACTGCTTTATTGAGGAAAAGTATATTAAACATGGCACCGCGAGTATTTCATAAAATACCTGATGCCTTAAAATACCTCAATGTAGCACAATTTAAAAAACAATTTAAATTATTTTTAGTTGAAAAATGTTATTACACAGTCGAAGAATTCCTAAATACCTAATATAAATTGTAACGTAGACATTATTTCCTTTGACATGTCTATAGGTATAGGTAAAACGGGCTGGTTTCCGCAACTCCACGTCAAAGCGCGTATTTTGCGTGCGGGTGGGAATGAACTTATTCGATCCACCCCAACTCCTCGAGAAAGGCCAGCAGGCGCCTAATGCCGCTGACGATCTCTCGGAGAGTACTCGGGTTTCCGAAGTACTTAGCCCTGTATGCTGCGACCTCAGGGCAACTAAGAAGCACGTGGGCCGCTGTCTCCTCCTCCTCCATGCACGCTCTGCACAGAGGACTGTCCGTGACACCTATGACAAAAAGGTGTTTATTAAATGAACCATGTCCAGTTATGGCCGCCGTGACTACGCGCAATTGTTGTTTGGATAGTCGGAGCAGCTGTTTGGTGATGCTGCCATCGAGGGCTGGAAGCGCCTCTCTGGCTTGCCTGCACTCGCCATGGTTCGTCCAAAATTCGTTATGTTTGTCCCTAGTGCGCTGTCTTACCAGGGTGCGTAGGTGTCCGAAGGG
Source organism: Furcula furcula (assembly GCA_911728495.1). NCBI lineage: Eukaryota > Metazoa > Arthropoda > Insecta > Lepidoptera > Notodontidae > Furcula > Furcula furcula. The sequence goes on along the minus strand of OU452245.1, from coordinate 30,137,877 downwards.
GATTGGCACTATAGGTTCAGGTCCTACTGCGGCCATAGATGATCCTCTTCTAGCGAGCTCATCTGCTGCATCATTGCCACGGGAGCCACTGTGTCCCTTAATCCATTGAATGGTTATGTTGTTGAAATTGCCTACCTGATTCAGTTTTTGGTGACATTCGTACAACAGCCCGGAGTTAACGGTGTGTCCGTCTAGGGCTTGTAAAACTGACCTGCTATCGGAGAGTATACGGATGTGAAAATCTTTTACTTCCCGATTGGAGATAGTTGATGCAGCCATGTAGATACCCATGCACTCAGCCTGGAACACTGTGTTATGGGTTCCCAGAGGTATAGAGATATGTATGTCGAGATCTTCCGAGAAAATCCCGGCACCAGTTCCCGCGTTAGTCTTCGATCCATCTGTGAAGATCCTCAGCTCTTGGGCGTTCAAACCTTCGCACTGGTTGTTTGACATGTCTATTTTTAATGTATAAATTTTCCATATTTACAATTAATCTATATTATTATTCTTTGACATTTAAAGCAGCAACATTTGTAATATTAAATTTCAATTATTTTAATCAATTTCCTAACCTAATAATCATTAGTAGGTACTCAGTTGTAAAATGGAAAAATTAATTTATCTAATATCAAAATAGTAATATTTTGTATGTGACATACCTACACATAATCGCCATCGTCGTTCTTCTTATTCCTGGCTTTTATCCCATTTTATTTGGGGTCAGCTCTCCTAGTATTTCTGCGCCACAGTACACTATTATGGGTTGTCTCAGTTGTTGTATTTGTGTTTTTGAGGTAATTCTTAATAGTCTGTATCCAGGTTACCGGAGGTCGTCCACGGCCTCGCTTCCCCTCTTCTAAGGAAAGCACTCGCTTAGTCATGTGGTCATAACATGACCATACCAACGCAGACGGGCTTCTCGCATCTTATCAGAAATGCACGCAACTTTAAAGGTTCCACGAATGTATTCGTTTCTTATTTTGTCTAATCGCCATCGTCGTTGTCATCATAATATTAATAATGTTCTCCAAACCCATCAGTGCCTATCCGACGTATGGATCATCTTACTTTCCAGACAAAAAGGTTCGTCATTGTCCTAACCAGTAAGAAACAATTACACAAAGTTGTTGCTCCCTGCGGGATTGGAGCCCGTGACCTCCGGTAAGCAAAGTAACTGGTGCCCCGCTGACCGCTTAACTAAGAGACTCTTTATCCCGAAAAAATTAAGGGTTCCTGAAGGACGAGGCTTCAATATATAAGGGTAACGCGCAAAATATATAGGGTGATTTTGATATAATTTGTTGAGTCGGATCGGGTGGTCAGACGGGATTGGATCGAGTCGGATTGAGTTCCTTCGGAGTCGCTGGACGTTCAGGATGTGGCCCTTACTTAGGATGTCCATCCAGTACGGTGGCGACTCCTAGGAGGACGGCAGCGGGGTTGTGACCCCCATCCACGTGAGCACCGTGACACCGTGAACGCTCAAATGCAAGGCACTGATCCCACTGGTGCAGATCCATGTGCCGATGCAACAGCTGCGTGGGCTTTAGTGGGTAAGAATCCCACATACCCTGGTTGACCCCCACAGGTCCCTAGGCCCTTTTGAAGGTTTCCCCGCGAAAAATAAAAGGGTCAGATCGAATCGGACCGAATCTGATCAAGATGAATGGAGATGGATCGTGTTATGTAGTTTGATTTTATGAGTATAACGCGAAAATTACCTACTGGCTGCGTGCGAAGCCGCGGGTACAACTAGTTATACATAAAATACATGAACACCGCCCGTAACGCCCAGAATCGATCCATTATCTAAGTATGATGGGCAAACAGTTGAGCGAACTCATGTAGGCGTGCCATTGTTCAAAGTATATCGATAACCGTTTGATCGCGCGACTGTCGCCAGCCTTTGACCCTATCACGTATACTCTGTTTTTCTTTACAAGATCGAAATCGGAACAAAAAATGTATGAGCACAAGAGTTATTGGCTGACCAATTGGTAGGTATTGATATCAAACTACTTTTACGAATTATATTGCCGTAAAAGTAGTTTGATTTTAATGTGTAGTATTCGCGTAAATAACGACAACATTACAATTAGTACGGTTCAAATGTCATATTCAGTGCACGGACAGCTCAGTGGGCGAGTGATTGCCTTGGAAAACAAGGTTCGAACCCCAGTGTGCAAGTTTAATTAATCAAGCTAGTGCGAATCGTCTTTATGCGATCGTTACTAGCTTTCGAATGACGTGTGAAGTCCGCCAACCCGCACTTGGCCAGCGAGGTGGACTATGGCCTAAGCCCCTTGACCTTGAGGGGAGGCCCATGCCCAACAGTGGGATAAAAACAAGGGATATTAAAAAGTAAAGAAAAACAGTGAGTAGTTTTCAATGCGCTACCGAAGGACGTGAGCTAACGTAAGCTTGTAGAAGTCGGAAGATTGCTCTATGTACTACATATATGTAGGAATGAAACGGAACGTATGAATAGACGGGTGAACGGAACGTGAAAGGTGTGAGCGAGAACGGTAGATGGGGTGAGAGGGAAGGAACGACTGACGAGAGGACGCTTTTGCTACGGAGCACACATATTATATTCAATTATTAGAAAATAAGGAAGTGAGAAAATAAACAGAAAAAAGGAAGAAGGCGTTTTATTTGAACAAAACATACAGTGAGAAAGCATTCTAGACTACATTTGGGGGCTAACGTCCGAAATAGAAAAACGAAAACCACGCCACGATGGCAGAAAAGCAAATGGCAGCATCCAAGGAGAATATAACGCTACCAGCATCCACATTTGGATTGATGGATTGCATACAGGGCATCGGCAAATTCAGTGGGGACGACAAATCATATTCGTCAACCAAATGGGCGCAGGATATTGAAGAAAACGCCGAAATATTCCAATGGACGCCGCAGCAAACATTAATTTTAGCCCGTAAAACACTAGCAGGAACTGCGGAGTTGTGGCTAAGGTCGGAGAAAACTTATAAGACCTTTGAAGAACTTAAATCGGCCTTAATAAAAGAATTCCCAGACACTGTAAACACAAAAGAAATGCATGAGATCATGGCATCCAGAAAAAAAAGGAAAGATGAGACATATTTTCAGTATATGCTCGCTATGAAAGAGTTGGGGAAAAGAGCAAAGTTTGCTGATTACATAGCCATTCAGTATATTGTCGACGGGATAGAAGATAAGGAAATCAACAAAGCGATGTTATATGGCGTCACCACGTACGGGGCATTGAAGGAAAAAATGGCGATATACGAGAAAATTAGAGACAAAGACAAGGCAAGCGAACAGCGGAAGAGAAACGAAATAAGACCTATTCAGAGTGCACAGGGATTTAGGCGGCGGTGTTATAATTGTGGAAGCGCGGATCATGTATCTGGTGCATGCAAAAACGGCATCAAGTGCTATGGATGCAACGAGTTCGGGCATATTCGTCAGCAGTGCACGAAAGCGGGTCCATATTATCCAGTTCACACCGGTGCTAACAATATGAAGATGGCAGCGGGTACGAGCAGCGGCGGACATCGTGGATATCCGGCTCGTTCATCAGCGGCTATGTTCGGAGCAGTGAATGAACCAGAAACGGAAGCGGTTGCGTACGGCAACACCGGAGTGACCAGATATTCCGCGAGAGTGACTGAACGGAACGAATGGAATGGAACCGCGACGAACCAAGATGTCGGAGAGGATGTCAATGTCATGACATACGATGACAGATTTCAAATGTCAGACAAAGAGGTTATGCAGATTGAAAACAAACACGTATTTTATAACAATGTTGTTAAAAAACCAATAAAGACTATTTCGATTAGTAATATTAATATTAACGCACTTGTGGATTCGGGTAGTGAGATTAATTGAATGTCAATGTCATTATTTTGTGCTTTGAATATCAGTCTTGAGGACGATTATCTAACATTGTCGGGGTTAGGCAAATGTAAAATCAAGTCAATAGGTAAGACGTATGTAACTATACACATAGATAACCATTGTTATGATAACATAATATTTCATATAGTGTCTAAAGAGGTTATGCCATACGATATTATAATTGGTCAAGAGTTTTTGAATTGTGTTGCTGTGTTAATGATAGAAGGGGAGGTTACTTTTTTACCAGATGGTTTTGATTGGATGCGTAGGATTGATTGTTTTGCAGGGTGTGTTGATGTTGTTGTAGATCATGTACGAGATTCAACGGTGAAGGAAGAGGTGTTAAAATGTGTACAGGAGTATCGGCCACAGTAAACAGAGGAGGCACCAATCCAACTTAAGATTGTACTGAAGGATGACATTCCAGTTTCACAAAGACCTCGACGGTTGTCAATAATTGAACAGCAGGTAGTTGAAAAACAAGTTGAAGAGTGGTTAGACCAAGGAATAATCAGGGTGAGTTTTTCAGAATACTCAAGCCCAGTAGTATTAGTTAAGAAAAAAGATGGTTCTATAAGACTCTGTGTTGACTATAGATTAATTAACAAGAAAATGATTAAGGATGAGTTCCCACTCCCTATAGTCGACGACCTCATAGACAAGCTATGTGGTGCGAAGGTGTATAGTGTCCTCGACTTAAAAAATGGATTTTTTCACCTGAAAGTTAGCGAGGAGTCCATTCGGTACACATCCTTTGTGACTCATCATGGACAATTCGAATTTGTCCGAGCACCATTCGGTTTATCAATTTGTCCTAAAACATTTATGAGATTCGTCAGTATAGTCTTCCGAGACTTGATTAATCAAGGGGTGTTAATGATTTTTATCGATGATCTAATTATTCCAGCCACTGACGAGCACCAAGCTCTATTTAGACTAAAACAGGTGCTAGAGGTTGCTTCAAGACATGGACTAAACATAAACTGGAAAAAAGCAAGCTTATTACAGCGTGAAATTGTATATTTGGGTCACATTATCAAGGACGGAGAGGTCAGGCCAAGCAAAGAGAAGACTGATGCAATAATTAGATACCCTGAGCCCAGGAATCTCAAGCAATTACATAGTTTCATAGGTTTGACGAGTTATTTCCGTAAGTACATAGAAGATTATTCAAGTATTGCAAAACCACTTACCGACTTGTTGAGGAAAAATCAAGAATTTGTATTTGAGGATGAACATAACATGGTATTTGAGATGTTAAAGAGTAAGCTAGGCAGTGAACCAGTTTTGAAAATATTTAACCCAGGATTGAAAACAGAATTACATACTGATGCATCAAGCATTGCATTTGCAGCGATACTTATGCAACATCACCCAGAGTCTGGTTTGCATCCAATACATTATATGAGCCGTAAGACAAATGAAACACAAAGCAGATATTCTAGTTATGAATTGGAGGCATTAGCAGTAATCGAAGGGATAAAGAAGTTCAGACATTACCTCTATGGTATACATTTCAAGATAGTTACTGATTGCAAGGCATTTCAGATGACAATGGATAAAAAGGATTTGACGGCTAAGGTAGCGAGATGGGTACTTATGCTCAGTGAATACGACTTTGAAGTGGAGCATCGATCGGGCTCTAGCATGAGACATGTTGATGCTTTAAGCAGAACACCACAGGTTGCAATAGTTACTACATTGAAGGACAGTATAGGGCAGTCGCAGGACAAGGATGATGGACTGAAGGCTATTAAGGAGATTTTAAAAGGTGGAACCTATGAAGACTATTGGTTAGAAAATGGATTGTTATATAAGACGGAACAAAAGAAGTTAGTAATACCAAGATCTATGGAAAAGGAAATTATTAATAGAGTCCACAGCAATGGGCATTTTGGCAAACTAAAGATGAAGGAACTTTTAAACAGGGACTATCACATAAGAGAATTGGACAGAAAGATAGATGACTTTTTGATGAGCTGTATTCCATGCTTACTAGCTACTAGGAAGGAGGGGAAACAGGAAGGTTTTTTACATCCAATTGAGAAGGAGAGTGTGCCATTTGACACATTACACTTGGATCATGTTGGGCCACTTACTGAGACGAAGAAACAGTATAATCACATACTTACAGTCATAGATGCATTCACCAAATTTGTGTGGTTGTTTCCAACCAAGTCTACTTCAAGCAAGGAGACTATCGATAAACTACAGATTTATCAACAGGTGTTTGGAAATCCTAGAAGAATCATAACCGACCGAGGAACCGCATTCACAAGCAATGAGTTTCAGAGCTACTGCCAGGAGGAAAATATTTGTCATGTAAAGATCACAACAGGAGTACCTCGAGGCAATGGGCAAGTAGAAAGAGTCCATCGCATAATTATACCTTTGATGACCAAGTTGTGCATCGAAAGTCCAGCTCAATGGTATAGGCACGTAAGTAGGGTGCAGAGAGCGCTGAACAGCACTTTCCAGAGAGGAATAAATATGACTCCATTTGAATTGTTGTTGGGAGTAAAAATGAGATACAAGGAAGATGCTGAGTTGTTAAAATTGTTACAAGAAGAAAACATATTACAATTTGATGAAAATAGGGAAAGGTTAAGACAAAAGGCTAAAGAACAAATATTAAGGATTCAGGATGAAAATCAGAAGTCTTACAATAAGAAGAGGAAAGAGTGTTACAAGTATACAGAAGGGGATAGAGTGGCCATAAAGAGGACTCAGTTTGGCCCTGGACTAAAGCTCAAGCCAAAGTATTTAGGCCCATATAAGGTCATAAAATGCAAGCGGAATGACCGTTATGATGTAGAAAAAGTGGAGAGGTCTGCGGAAGGGCCTATTAAGACGTCCAGTTCAGCAGATCAAATGAAAAGGTGGCCGGAAGATGGTGGTGCAGAGTTTTTAGGAGATGAGTAAGGTATTTGGGTTTTTTTTGTTTTGATTTTTTTTTTGTTTACTCTGTTATTACCACAGCAACATAGGATAAGGCGTATAAACAATTTACATTGTTATTTTTTTTCGTTATAACGTCATAACCGTTATGTTTTAATTTTACTTAGGTAATAGATTTAAGATATTTTCATTTTTTTTTATTTATATAAACAGTAAGACATGTCTGGGGACAGACATGAGTGCAGGAATGGCCGAATGTAGGAATGAAACGGAACGTATGAATAGACGGGTGAACGGAACGTGAAAGGTGTGAGCGAGAACGGTAGATGGGGTGAGAGGGAAGGAACGACTGACGAGACGACGCTTTTGCTACGGAGCACACATATTATATTCAATTATTAGAAAATAAGGAAGTGAGAAAATAAACAGAAAAAAGGTGGTAGGTTCCTTGTGCAAGGAACCGTCCAGGTAGGTACCACCGCAGTGTCAGATATTCTGCCGCCAAGCAGCAGTGTGTAAGCATTGCTGTGTTCCGGCGTGAAGGGCACTGTAGCTGGTGAAATTACAGGACACAAAGACTTAACATCTAATGTCTTAAGGGTTGGCAACGCGCTAGTGATTCTTCTGGTGTTGGAAAAAAAATAAGGAAGAAGGCGTTTTATTTGAACAAAACATACAGTGAGAAAGCATTCTAGACTACATATATGTATATACTTCAGCCTGCGCATGCGAGGGATTTTTATGTATGTACTTTCTGCGACCTGAGAGCAAAAGTCCACAAACATTTTACTAGTGTGTATACATTTTAACTAGTATGTAAAAATTTTAACTATTTCGGTGTGATGGGCCCTGTAGCATGATAAATGTGGTGAAGGGTGACGGTGCAATGCAACTGCAAAATCACGTAAAGTTTCTCTTTTTCCTGGATGAATAGTTCTGTTACAGATCCCACATGAACAATTGAATGTACATGTTCTCTTAATCTTTATACAGATGATATCATATCACGGTGCATTGTCCTCTAATCTTCAGGATATTGGTGCATTGGACTATGTACTTCGCACTTTGCACCGTTAGGAAGTTATCTACGGACAGATAAAGGGCACACTTGACTGTAGGGTCGCGTACGTCGATGGATAACGGCACGTCTGCTCATGTTTATCTACCACTGATTGGGTCGTTGGGTGCATCGGATGATGTCTGTCGAACGATGAACATTGGACTTATATTTTATTCCCTTCTATGCTATTGGGCACGGTAACCACCGAAACGCACTTGGACTTAGTTGGATCCAGTGAGCATGACCTAACCCATACTCTATGACGTGTCGAAGAGTTCCTTAAGGTACGCTACGATTGCACCAGCTTGAAACTGTACATAATCATCTGGTGTAGGATAGGCTAGGTATAGGATTCTCTGAAGATTCATCGTACGTCTTGCAAGAGCGTCGGGGTCACATAATGTTCTATTCCTTAAAATCTTGAATATTAGAGGGTGAAGCCCTCTCTCTCTCTCTCGACTCTGGACTTTTTAAAATTGGACTCTGGACTTTTTGGATTTAGAATGGCCAGACTGGTCTGGCCATTCTAAATTAATTAAAAGTAACTAAAAGTCGCCAGAACAGACCCTAAGCTCAATTCATACCAGAACGGCAGCGGCCGGCAGCGCACTTTCAGTGTGAAAGAATTTTAAACTTTATCTACAATACGTAAAAGACCAGTATCGCTTGAACAACGCGACGCCGTTCGAAGCCGCTCGAGGTCGCTGAATTGTCGGTCGGTGTGAATTGAGCCCAATGGCAAAAAAACGCGCAAGTCTGCGTTCGTGAGTAATGAAGGAGTCTGAAATAAATTATTGCTGTAGAAGAAGGGCAAGCTCAAATTGTGTGTGTGAAAAGAAGTCCTGATTCCAATGAGGAGAGATATACCTATGCGCATATTATGTATTACACGTAACTCGAAGAAGTCCGAGATTACAGTTTATGCGATCGATGGTCAAGATATTAGTTAATCCATCTTCATCAAACAACCAACCAATCCAACAATATTTTGACGGTCCCGTACGTATAGTTTCATTTGTAGGACTAACTATTTGCATGTTATCGATTTATGGCATTCAGAAGTCCATAGTCTATCGACTTCTGATGCCATAAAGCAATAAAGTGCAAATTATTAAATAAATAAATTATAAAAAAAAAATGGTAAATATTAGATTCCGATAAATCCTGCAACTACAAAGTACACACTATTTTCTGCTGTAGAATTAAACTTATGTCGTCAATCACTAATAGCTAATATGGACATCGCGGTACCAATACCCCACAGGACGGCGGCCGCGCAAGTGATGGTTACGGCTGCGATATTGATTGAAAAATAATCAGAGTGCGAAATGTTAAAAATATCGCTTAAAAATCAGTAAGTGTAATTTACTGTCTTAAAAAATATCCCCTTTTGCTATTTAAATATCCATAAATATAAAATTTTATCTTACAATGTTTAAAATGTCAAAATTAACACATAATTATGTGAATGATGAATGTGAATATTATACGTAGGGATCGTACGATAATACCTTCAGTTAATACAAATATGTATTTTTTTTGTGTTATAATAACTAAAGACAGTATTACTTATATCACACAATAAACTGAACAGCTATCATGTCTACAGAGTTATCTCGGTACCAAGTGGGTCACCGTCACGTATCGCGTGATGTGACTTGGACTTTGTCAAGACACGGAGACTGCGGCCTGAGCGCTTGATAATTCAGAACTGCGCAGTACAGAGGGCCTAGACAAGATGCAATCGCTTCATAGCGAATCTATTTCTTCATTCGCTAACGGTGTCAATTCCCTACAAATTGTCACGTGATTTTTCGATGACATATTATTATGTCATTCTCATACATTTTTATACTTTCTATTAACGATAGCGATTGTAGAATGTTACATTGTCTAGCGGGGCAGGTTCGGCCAGCCGCTAGCCATGGCAAAACTTTAGTTGTACCAAACTAATTACAACCAGTAGTTGACGTCAATGAACACTTTTTTTAAAAACCCGTCTTAGTTCTCGACTTTGGTCCCTCCCTGCATAGCATTTATTAGACACAAGTACATTTTATACATATAGGAGTATAGAGGTGTTGATGGATTTTGCTGGTTTTAATAGAAATCGCTTTTCAAATCTGTATTTTTGTTAATTATTCTGCTAAACAACACAAGGGACACCTTTGAGGTTTTTGACAATCGAGAGAACTTCTTCGGAAGGTTTAAGTAGGTTTAGATTAGAACCTTAGACCAGAATACATTTCTTTTATATGATCTAAGATTAGAACCTTAATGTACCGTAAAACTTAATAAACCACAGGGAATCGGGTAGTTTGACGGGCCTGTTGGTCTAGTAGTTAAGACACCGAAGCGTTCACTCCATCGAAGAGAACGTGGGTTCCATTTCCACCCAAGACAATCGGTTAATGTAGGGCCAATTTAATCTCAGAATTTAATAGATCACATTTGACATCTGTCAGTTTCTTTGTTCCGTCTGTTTCTTTTGTCATTATATTACAATAAAATATGTAATCGTAATTGAAAAAAGTTAAGCAATTGTGCGTACAGTTCTAACTTCGAAAAAATTAATAATATTATTTTATTCCTGCCGTTGCAAGGTTACGTTTTTAAATTTTAATTGTCAAATGTGTTCTATTAAATTGGCCCTACTTTAGGTGAATAAACATGTCCGTAGTCGTGTCCGGGTGTTACTTATCTATACATATATGTACTTATGTATCTAAAAATCATATAAGTTTCCTGGTTACCATAATACAGACTTTGCCTAATTTGAGATCAGATGACCGTGTGTGGATTGCCCTAGAATATTGATCTGACTGTGTGAATGGTTGATTCATAACACCGCTTCGCGAACGATCAGCAGATATGGCGCGAACTTTGTTGTTACTAATCGTTCGCAAGATACTTACTATAGGTAGGTAATCGATCTGCGGGACTTGTCGTTTATCCCTGTGTATAAGCGCCTGATCGGCCCGTACTACGCTTACCACCAGCAAGACTCACCGGCTGTCCTGTTTCTACCCGTTCGCACCCCAAAGGCAGGTGATTGCTGCATCACGTCTATAAATATCAACATTCATAGAGACGCTGTCGCCTATACCTACTACAGACGCGTGAATACAGCCCGGAAAACAACACGCACGCAACGCAATGCGTACGCGCACGTTATGTGAACATAGACTATCATAGGGAGGGGAGTTAATTGAGAGACGGGAAGCGCAAAGTCCACGACCTTGTATTGTGCTCGCAACTGGCGGGAAAAAAATAAATTTAGAGTAAACGTGTTAGCGACTTTTGACCATCGAGCTGGTAATGTCCGGTATACATAAATGCTGGACTGGTTTTTTAAAGATTTTAGTGACGAGACGAGCAGAAGCGCTTGCCGCTTACAACATTCATTGTACTGCCGTTCGTCACCCGAGGATATTAGTAGTTGAAACCAGGGAGGGAAGACTTCAAAATTAAGTCAGTCAGTTTTTGGAAAGCAACGAGAAAACAGGGATCGTCACTGTTTCTTAATTTTAAGCTTTATGTATAAGTACATATTTCCAAAATAGATACTCCGTGAAACCGCTCGAGTCAACTCGTGCGCGGGTGCTGCTTGGGGGGACTGGTCCGACTTCTATCCATTTGGCCTTTTAGTTTGTCTTAATTTATTGTTTTCTTCTTTTCTCCCTTGCTTTATGTTTCGAATGGCAGGACACAATATCGCTAATGTCGATTCATTTGTAACAAAACAATGTTTAAAAAAAAAAAGTGAAAAAATGACAAGCCCGCTGAGTTTCTTGCCGGATCTTCTCAGTTGAGGCCGCGTTGTGATCCGGTGGTAGCTTCTAAAAAATGACGATTCAAAAGTGCTAGCGTTAAGCCTATTTGAAATAAAGATTTTTGAGTTTGAGTTTGAGTTTGATTTACAAACCTTGCCTTTGCGCCTGACCTCTCGCTGTTCGTGTCGGTCTTCCATCCCATCGCACTTGTGCACTCCACTCAACTTACTTATCTCCCTCGTGATCTTGTAAAATATTGGACGCTGTGATCTTCGGCCAGGAAGACATTATTATTATTACTTCATATTTTAATACAAAGTATTTAATCACTTGACACTACACACAATACATTGTGAAACTATTTATTAGTCTCCATGGCTTTTACACCTTGCCAGCAGGTCCGGCTTGATAAGAAGTAATTAATTCCCAAGTTTAATGCATTTTTTATAGTTCTTTTAGTGTATTAGTATTTTATGTTGCTTTAATGGCTATTTTCATTATTCTACATTATAAATAACTAATTTTTTAACAACTCATACTAATAATAATGTTATAAGTACGTTTTTTGTTATAAATACATACTTAAATCGAGAAATAACACCCAGACGTTTGGTAGGAATCTAACCCACGACCTATGGGTAGCGGCCAACAGCTCGGCAGGTATAGGAACTATTGTAAATGCATGGAAAGAGTATAAGTCTATGCTGTTGTACATTTGGTGGACTAGAAGCTATGCTATTGCAAAGGCCGGGGTCACTTGCCATAATTACATTTATGACATAATGATAAATGTGACAAGTGATGACTAGCCACCCACTAGATGGGCTCTCTAAATGATTGTCCGATGACGACAGAGAGCAACACCGGTGTGGGTGGTTCAAGAGTGTCGAGAGGTGTGCTGCGCTTTCTCCGAGGTTACACGGAGCTTTATGCCTTTAACTCTTCCAACCCTGGAGCATACAGCTCTAACAACTCCTCTCTGGACGGCCAATTAAGGCAATCTAGAGTTAAGAGTCCTGTTTATCATCATCATTATTATTACTACTCAAGAGAATATGACTAAAAATAATAAAATATTATTTTTTTATAAAAAAGTAAAACCGATATCAATAGACACCACACTAAAAAGTGAAAAATAACTAAGATGCAGTGCAATGCAACTGTCTATAGGCAGGCGTGTTGCTTGCCATCAGTCTTATCTCATCTAGGTTAATTTAAAAAAAAAACTATGTACTTAAACCAAACCATTTTTACCATCAGTCAAGTGCCATGTACCTCTACAAGATGCAGGAGTATACAAATTGGATTGTGACTGTGGGCTCTCATACATCGGGCAAACAAAACGATCAGTAAAAACCCGTGTAAAAGAACATATAGCTGACGTTAAACATCAACGCTATACAAAGTATGCAGTCTGTGAACATGTTCAGGATCGCACCCGCCATTATATTAGATTTGACAAACCACAAATCCTCGTAAAAGAACAGCGATTCCTGTCAAGGATGATTTGTGAGGCTATTGAAATTAAAAAAACAAGTGCGAGTCGGACTCGCGCACCGAGTGTTCCATACCATCTTTGGACGTATTAAAGTAATTACCCGACTACGTTACTATTCATGTAACACCTCAGATAGCAAAAAAAAAACAAACTGCAAAACTAACTTTGTTTGACGAGGTTTTTTTAGGATTATTAAAAAAACTGTACTACTTAGATAGATCATTTTATTTTTCCTGTAAAATATAGATAGACATGCATTATCCATAATTATTTCAGATTTTTCCCTCCACAAACTTCGGAGATAAGGGGGGGGGAACGGTAATTTTTTGACATTTTTGGTTATCAGCCAAAAACTACGTCATATTTAAGCCCAAATAAAAGTCTGTTTTGAGATGTGCAAATGAAGCCCTTTCATATGATACCCCATTCGATATAGTAGTCTCACTAAAATTTTGATGACCTATTTCGACCCCCATTATAAAAAAAGTAAAAGAAAAAATATTTTTTTTCTTTGCGATGAGGTTGGGCAAGTAAGATCTAAAACTATTCCAAGTTTCAAATGCATCAGTGGTTCCTGAAATATATAGGTTTGTGACAGACAGACAGACAGACGAAGTCAGACCATAAGGGTTCCTTTTTTACCTTTTAGGTATGGAACCCTAAAAACATCCAAATTTCAATAGAGAAGATGGCTGGGTGCTACCACCAGCTTGGGATCCCATGATAAATATAATCAAATCCAAAGACAAGCATACCACTGCAAGACCTCAAGATACTGTAAGCTCTTTCTGCATGGATCGGACTAACAATAATAATTAGAAGACCTGAGGGTACCCTAGGACAACTATGACATATGGACAGCTACCACCTCAGTCCGCCTGTGACCAAGAATGCTGTAAAGTATTCAAAATGTCAGGTAATTAAAATCAAAAATAAACCACGATATAATCCGTAAAATTAGTTTCATTTCAATATGTACTTAAATTTGTAATGTAATGTTAATATGTAATGAAAATTTGTTTGTACGCTTGTAATGTTAGCATAGAAAACTAATATATACAATCACACCTTTTTCTTTAAGGAGATTGCAGATGTATATTACACATATACAAACATTATCTACACTGGTATTGATGAAGTACATTTTCTACATTTTTTTTAGATCCTAAAGACTCAATTTGTGGTGAAAGCTAGTTGAATATTAATTGCCTGAAATATATTAATGAAATGAATAGCACAACTTTTTTTTGGTGTTAAATTTGTTGTCACAACATTGTATAATCATTCTGGTAGCTAAATTACACTAGTTCAACTCTTTAAAAAAAACAATTCAAAATGAGGATAGAAACTACATTCCAGACCACAACCTAATCATTCTAGATTTAAATCATAATAAAGAACTCCCTTCTAATATGTAATTTATATTAGATTACAAAATAAGAAGGTAGGAAATTTAAATTATAAATACTTTTAACTCCATGCTAAGTCAATCTGACCAGATATTAAGATATCTGGTCAGATTGACTTAGTCACAATAAGTGTGCTCCGTACAGGCTTATTTTGCTTACTCAAACTTCACATTTTATCACTTAACTTGGCAGCTTTCCAATTAATTATGATCTATATAATAATTTAATCAGCAGGACAACAGAAAAATGGCAACAAACCATAGGCACCTACATCTAAGAGTATCCCTACCCATTAAATCAATTAAATATCTCCATCACTTATTTCAAAGCAAAACTAAATAATAGAGTACTTTTACTGCTAAATGCACGCAAGACGTTACACATCTGAAAGAATGTGAAATCCACTTTGTTGTTAAAACCTTGAATCAAAACAATAAATAATCTGCGCTATAACAGCAGGGATATGTAGTTTACTATTTGATTCAATTAATTTTTAATGATGGCACCAATCACTGAACCGCTCCCCTTTCATTTTAATTAGCTAAAGTAATGTGTAACGTAGAAAAATATTAAAAACACAGCGCACGAGGGTATTTTGATAGAAACAAAGGAAACGTGCTATATATAAATTGTGTAGCGTAATAGTTACACAATTTTATACATATTATGTCCTAATTCCACTTGAAAGATGTAAAAAAATATAATTAATAAATGAACAAAAATTTCGCAGATTTTTTTTAGGTTATGATTTACACGGTTTACATTAAATTACATCGAGATTTAAATAACATAAAAAATAAGTACTCACCTAGTAGTTTTTTAGGTCTTCTGCGAATATAACACTTGTAAATTATCACAAAATTTTCAAAATTATCGAGGTAAACACTAGCGGGATTCGTATCGTCCAACAAATCCGAATCCGAACATATTTAGTGTTGTACTGCGGCTGCTACCTCAGAGAAAGTACCAAAGGAGCTAGTATCGCGTCGATTCCCCGAACAAATTTTTCGTGGCACTTTTGCGGGGTGCGGGAGGCGAAGTAAACACACACAGATACACTTTCACGCATACCCACACTATAATAAACTCGCAACACATTCAAAAATACACGCACACTTATAAAGAATGACCTGACCATATGACCAAAAATTTGGCAGAGGGGGTTAGCGCATCATGCTCTCTCCAGTGGTATCTCCTCTAAGGCTGCTACTGTTAGTTTGTTGGTTTAATATTGACAGAAAAGAAGTAAAATCGATTCTGATATCCAATCGAATAAAATCAAGTCTCATTTCAATTGAACATATTTCTAACTAAGAAATATAAATTAGGTATATTATTATTTATATACAATACAAAACGTGATACTACATTATAACCTAAATTGTTTGCATGTGAATAATAACCGTTCCGACGATTAAGATAATTGGTTATAATATAATAATCGAGTTCATAATCGATTTGGATGGCACCTCACTAAACATGTTGAATGTCGTATTTTGTTAGGGGTGGGGGATGACTTGTTTGTTTCGCCCAATCACAACGCGACATTATGCATGAAGAAGGTGGCGTGATCTCTACGTCATATTATACATGTAAACATATCCATAGCATAGTACGAGTCGACTTTGATCAATAGAATTAAATTTAATTGTAGCGAGATAATTAATCCTGCCTAACACTGATCATACAGGAAAATTTATTGAGCAAGAGCAAGAATCTGGCAATATTTTTTGTTTATCGTGTTTATACAACACCCTCAAGAATTTTTTTAATTTTAGTAATCGTTCATAGATGGCGTTGTTCCTAAAACCTACAGCAAATTTGCGAACTGCCGGTCCCAATATCCTATCGATCCCTAACTATAAGTTAAAATCTTCGATCAAGTCATCGATATCCCGCGATCATAGAGTTAAGTATTAAGAATAGAGTGAGCGTTTGTCTATGATCCCCTTATACACGGCGGCGTAGGCAGGTAGGCAGTGAACCCAGTGACAAGTAGTGATGGGTGTAATCTGTCACAGGCGCAAATGTCGATAAATACGCTAACAGTACCTATTGTCGTGAATACTCAGAGAAAGTACCAAAGGAGTTAGTATCGCGTCGATTCCCCGAACAAATTTTTCGTGGCACTTTTGCGGGGTGCGGGAGGCGAAGTAAACACACACAGATACACTTTCACGCATACCCACACTATAGTAAACTCGCAACACATTCAAAAATATACGCACACAAATAAAGAATGACCTGACCATATGAACAAAAATTTGGCAGAGGGGTTACCGCGTCATGCTCTCTCCAGTGGTATCTCCTCTAAGCGTGAATATGATATTATTTGTTTCGTTACTAATTTATTAATTTTACGGTCATTATTGTATTTCCGAGTATCGGACTTGCAAGACTTTATTGCACATTTAACCATCTTTATTAGTAAAACAATGAAAGTATCAGACTCGCATTTAGAGCTCACAAAGGTATTATAAGGCGATGTATAGAACGCGATCACACGATTGTCGGAAGTTCACGCGAACTTTTTTTCGTACAAACAAAAGACGTGATTAAAAGAAAAAAGTGATCTAAAAAGCATTAAATAACGAAAATATATCGAAGTCGTATTTTCGTCGATTATAGTCACATTACGTAGGCTACTACATCAAATCAGTTAATATAGAATGTATACAAAAAATATACTTCTCTGGCTCCTTTTTCGGAATATGATTGTGAAGTCAAAAAAATGACAAGCTAAATGCGATTCACTAGTATTCATCATTTAACTTGCGTTCACCCACGCAACTCGAACGCCTATGCTAGAGTAACTTACTGAAAACATTGACAGTCCATATCTTTAAAACTACTCAACCGATTTTGATGATATTTATACTCTTCCCTAATTTGGAAGATACTACAACTATTTCAAAAGAATTACCACAATCGGATTTATAGTTTATGGGAAATCGGGGGACAAACCTACATACATACACTAATGAGATTTGGTACATTGGTTTCGAGGCCCACAGAATAAAAAACCTCTTTTTTGAAGCCGGTTGAAAAGTTATCGTTAACAAAAACGTACAGGACCCGCATACGCCGGTTGACCCCCACAGGTACCGTGGGGACTTATTACAGGTTTCCCCAGTGGCATGACACAATGGTGGTGTGGCCTAACAAAATATTATTTTATGATTATCTGTATATTTGGTGTGTTATGTCACTAGGCACTCATCCATTAATAGAACGTTAGCGATCACGTGACCGAGTTCGAGAAAACCCATATTTTAATTCGTGTTTTACAGGAACAACTTAAAACATTATTTTTTAAGTTTTTATTACAAAGTACTTTTAAAATATATTAGACTTTAAATATTTCATCAACTCGTACCATATTTTAATACAGTCAAGAACTCTGTGAAGAAGCATCCCCCCCCCCCCTCTTCATTTACCTGCAGCACGGTAACGGCAACCAGCCGCCGTAATCCACACCCGTATTTATTAATAATTAGAAATGATCGTCATAATATTTGTTTTCTAACCCAATCCATCTGTCGTACCATACCACTTCTCCATCAATTCCGGTATTTTGGAACATAGAAAATAGTGAATATCTCATAGCCATCTGATCCCAAGTAAAGCCTATAATAAATAGTGTGTGTTATGGTACCTAACTAGACAAATGACTCAAATATACCAACGGGCCCATCGAATAAACTTATATTTTATCAATTCACTAATGAAAATGACTAATGAATGACTTGCCATTCAAATTGTCTTAAGCTGATATTTTTTATTTGTAAATACCAATAATTTAATATCGATGAAATTATTAATATCGACAACGGCATCGAACGCGTCAATCACTATTCGTCTCGGCGGGGTGCGGTGCGGGGCTGTGGGGGTGGTACATCAGTACATGTAGCCTCGCGTCTTGCACCTCCTTCACCCCCGCGAAGCGTGATTTTTATTTAAATCAAAAGTATACAAAAATAATTTCATGGTGAAATGTAATGCTTGAATAATCTTTAGCGTGTTTCAGAGTATTCGATTTACAAGATTTTAATGTAGATTTAACCATATAACCTAGTTATAGAATTAAATCATCAACCGAGAACTCCCAACCGGCGCACATAACGTTGGCATTAGCATCCCTAATACGTCTGTGGTTGGCATTTGTATGACTACTAGCCATAGATAATACACTACCTATATATACCTACTAGCGCTTGCGGGCGGAACGAAGCTATGTTCTTACCCGTGCCTACGCGTTCTCACTTGGATGAGCATTCTATAGTACTTGTACTGATTATTGTTCTGTGCCCACGATAAACCTCTGAAATGGAACGATAACTATAGGCCGACCGTTTAACTCGCGTGTCGCCTGCGCGGTGGGAGGGGAGCGGGGGCGGGTAACGCTACACACGGAGTCAATAATCCAAAGATTTATCTCGAGATAGACATTGTTGGTAAAGAATAAAATAATAAGTATCTTTTTTTTAAGTATTTATTTTTAAGTTTTACAAATATTTTATAATAGCTTCATAGGTACAAAATCATAAAACAATAATTAACTCCGTTTAAGAAATATTTAACCACAGATAAAAAATTTATAGGACTATTCGTCACTAATATTCATATCGCTTGAATCATCATCACTGTCTGTGTAGCTTGAGGAGTCAGAATCTTGCAAATTAATAATAAATCGGTCCATCTCTTCATCAACGAACTGGAAGAGCGATTCATCTTGAGATTTATCTTGGCAGTCGTATACCTTGTGCGTTTATCTTCAAGCGTCCGTAACAAAAACACCAACCGCGCGCTGCGAGCACAGCCCACAGAACACTATTACTGCACAGCCAGCGCACTGCCTGCCGCATTTGACGTAAGCTCTCTGCTCCGCGCACCCCTTTCACCCATCCGCTAACATCTCCCCTCGCTCCCTTCTTGCCGCGCAGGCGATGCGCGAGTTAAACGGTCGGCCTATAAAACCCTGACAGACTGTCATTTGAACAACCAACAATAAGCTGCTAATATGTTATTATTGCAACGGAAATTTGTCATTATAGCTATCGATGGTAACTATTTTAACTTATAGTAAGGGATCGATAGGATATTGGGACCGTCAGAGATTCAATGAATCTCTTTAGACTAGTCCTTTGGACCTGTGCTTTAGACTCACGCCCACAGATCATAGTAATTACTCTCACGCCACCGCCGTCCGGGATATGTAGGTATTGTTAGATCCCAGACATATCGGCCCTACTGGACCAACCAAGACATTGCACATACCCTTCCTCGACAATCATAATATGCTACACTATCAATCAGACACCACCGGCCTTGCCGGCGAGGCCGAAGGGTCGTACTTAGCGACCTCAACGACGAGCATTACCCTACTGACTGAGATTCTTGCAGGCTCTTCTCAGTCAACGGCGTGTTGTGAACCGGTGGTAGAATCAGCCCTCTGCGAGCGTCAGCCCAAGCCGAGGCCGTGCCTCTCGTAGTTGCCATTGAGTGAGCTCGTCGCTCGCCTTCGACAAGGTCTGGCACAACGGCTTGAAATACAAGCTCTTCCAGTTAGGAGTCCCCGATAGGCTCGTACTCATCATACGAGACTTTCTCTCGAATCGTACCTTTCGATACCGGGTCGAAGGTACGTTTTCTTCGCCCCATCCTATACAGGCCGGAGTCCCCCAGGGCTCTGTGCTCTCTCCCCTCTTGTTCAGCCTGTTCACGAACGACATTCCTCGTTCGAACAGAGTCCAACTCGCCCTTTACGCGGATGACACCGCTCTCTATTATTCCCATAGGAACATGTCCTATTTGGCGCGTGCTCTTCAAGCCGCAGTCGACGCCCTGGGCCAATGGTTTCGTACGTGGCGCATAGAGGTGAACCCGGAGAAGAGTGCCGCGGTGGTCTTCTCCCGGGGACCCGCCAATATGTTCTCCGCGCGGAGCCTTCGGCCCAGCAGACGACTGGCCCCAATATCCCTATTCAATCAACCTATCCCCTGGACTAGGAAGGTTAAGTACCTCGGAGTCACCTTGGACTCCGTCATGACTTTCGGCCCGCACGTGGACTTCAAGTGCTCGCCTCCTATTGTCCGGTGAAGCTGTAATGGCCACCTGCGGCCAACCAATAAAAAAATCGCTCCCCTGCCCCTGCCCTTCTAGCTGGAGTGCTATAAGCGCTCGCCCCTTGCCCGGTGATGGCCACAGAGTAAATTTTTAATATAATGGCATTCTGCGGCCAACAGCGAAAAGAAAAATGTCCCTTGGGCTGTCCTCTAATGATGTATACTATAGTCCCATTGAGGTCAGTGCGTGTGTTTTTACTACCTACTAGCACAAAATATAGAGAGTACTGTTAAGTAGACTACCTCTATAGCAATATATTTTTGGTAACCATGGATACATATTAATAACATAATTGTCACTAATTGCTAAATAATAAATTCAATATTATTTAATATTATGTTCTGCTTTCCATAATCTTAACATGGTAGCAGAGTAAAACAAAATAGTATATGATAATAATGGCTTCAGGCTCAAGCACTAAAATTGAGTCACTAAACAAAGAAAATTTCGAGACATGGAAAATTCAAGCAAGAGCCATACTTATTAAAAATAAATTATGGACTTGTATTCAGAAGCCAGTAGATCTTGAAAAAGCCGACGAGCAGACGAAAGAAAAAGACCTCCTTGCTCAATCAGAGTTAGTACTTTTAATCTCGCCTTGCGAACTTAAGCAAATTAAAAACTGTAAAACTGCATATGATATTTGGTCAAAACTAGAAGCAATATATGCTAGTAAGGGGCCTGCTAGAAAGGCAACCCTTCTTAAGCAGTTGATACTCTCCAAAATGCAGGATGGAAATGTCAGAGATCACCTAAATAAATTTATGGACATAGTAGACAAATTGCAAGATATGGATATTCATATTCATGATGATCTACTATCAGTCATGATGCTCTACAGTCTTCCATCAGAATATGACAACTTCCGGGTAGCGATTGAGTCCAGAGACACACTTCCCACACCCGAAGAATTGAAAATAAAAATTTTGGAAGAGGCAGAAGCAAGACAAGTAAACAATAATTCAAACATTAAAGAACAAGAAGAAGAGTCTTACTATGTAAAAATATGTAAATTTTGTAAAAAAAAAGGACATGTTATTAAACAATGCAGAAAATTAGAATACAAAAAGAAGAATAAGCCCATATGGCAAGAACCTAAAAATTCGTATGGTGTATGTATGTATTCTAAGAACAAGAACCCACACGAAGAAAATAACAAGTGGATTCTTGATAGCGGTTGTACATCGCACATGTCACATAATAAGGAATATTTTGAAGAACTCGGTAAACCGAACCATCAGTCGCTGAGATTAGCATCAACAGAAGCAACGGCTGAAATTAAAGGTAAAGGTAAAATCACTCTCAACGTAAATGCTAACGACAATGGTGCTAACAAGAGTGGAGAAATTACTCTAAAAGACACTCTATATGTACCAAGCCTGTGTTCAAATTTACTATCTGTTGGTAAAGCTACAGAATCTGGATGTACTGTATTATTTAATAACAAAAAAGCTACAGTGAGACATCATAAAGAAGGTATTATTCTTAATGCGTCAAGGGACGAAGATGGTCTGTACTATATAAATCCAGCATCATATAGGCGAAACAAGCATAGGTGTAATTTAGTAGAAGAAGAAACCAATATACAAAAATGGCATAAACGCTTAGGGCATATGAATGAGTCTGATATGAAGCTTGCCTTAAAGAATGAGACCCTAGTTGGTTTGGATTTTAATCCAAAAGAGAGTCTTGGAGATTGTGAAATATGTATTCAAGCAAAGATAAAAAGACTGCCTAGTAAATTCAAAACTTCACCAAGAACTACAAAAAGACTGGAAATAGTACATAGCGACGTCTGTGGTCCAATGAAGACACAAACCCATTATGGTAATAAATATTTTGTGACTTTTATTGACGACTTCAGTAGATATAGTCGCGTATACTGCATGAAAAATAAGAACGATGTACTAGAAAAGTTCAAGCAGTATAAGGCAGAAATGGAAAATTTCACGGGCGATACAATAATCAGTCTCCAAACAGACAATGGTTTGGAATATTGCAACCGAGATTTTGATAAATTCCTAAAAGACAGTGGTATTACTAGACGCTTAACAGCGCCATATACTCCACATCAAAATGGAATAGCAGAACGTAAAAATCGTACCTTGCTGGAAAAGGCTAGAAGCATGATGGTTGAATCGAAAGCACCTCAGAACCAATGGGGAGAAGCTATCCAAACTGCTAACTACCTTTCCAATCGTAGTGTCAACAAAACTATTTCTACACATTTTGGTACAATTACGACACCTTTTGAAAAATGGGTTCAAAGAAAACCTTGCGTCTTCCACTTGCATCAATTTGGATTAAAGGTATTTATTCTTCTTAAAGATAAAAAGCAACATAAATTTCAATCAAAAGCTATACCTGGGATGTTTGTTGGCTACTCAGATACCTCAAAAGCCTACAGGATTTGGGTACCTACTAAGCAGAAAATAATAACTGCTAAAGATGTTAAGTTTACTAACAAATTATTTTACACTGAGACTACAAAATCAACCATTAATACTGCTGAATCTTCAAACGAAAATAACGCTAAATGCTATGCAGAAATAAGTTTCTTTGAAGAAGATGATGGTAGTGATTATGAGTCAATACAAGATGAAAACGATCAAATATCTATCCCAGATACAAATGTTATTGAAGTTATTGAAGAAGTAAATACAAGAGACAATATTCCGACTGAACCCTCTAATGAACAGCGAATACTTCGTGATCGTAGCTGTCTCAAAAAGCCTGTCAGGTTTGATGAATTTGTAAATATTGCAGGAGAAGAATTCCGCGATTACAAAGAACCTGAAACATTTCGAGAAGTATTGGAAAGAAATGATAAAGAGAAATGGTTAGAAGCAATGTTATGTGAAATCAATTCCCTAAACGAGAACCAGACATGGGAACTTGTTCGTCTACCAGAGAATAGGAAAGCATTACCGTGCAAGTGGGTATATAAGGTAAAGACCTATCCAGACGGTAGCATCGAAAGATATAAGGCAAGATTAGTAGTAAAAGGATTTTCTCAGAAGCCAGGCGTAGACTATGATAAAACATTTAGTCCTGTAGTACGCCTTACTACCGTCCGTGCACTACTAGCTATAGCGGTAAAGGAGAACTTATCCCTTTGCCAGTTTGATGTGACTACAGCCTTTTTAAATGGTAAAGTTGAGGAAGAAATATACATGAAACAGCCAGAGGGATACAGCGATGGAACGAATAGAGTATGTCGCCTAAAAAGGAGTTTATATGGGCTTAAACAAGCCCCTAGATGCTGGAACGCCAGTATACATGAATTTCTAGTAAGTTCAAACTTTAAGCAAAGTTCTACTGATCCATGCCTGTACATTCGAGAAAATGGAAAGTCTAAAGTGCTGATTGCACTTTACGTTGATGATGGACTAGTGGCGTCAACGACAGAAACTGAAGGAGAAAGGTTTATCCAGGAACTCCAAAATCGTTTTAAAATTGTGACGAAGCCTGCATCATATTTTCTTGGTTTGGAAATTGAAAAGTCTAATAATGGGAATATTACACTAAGTCAGAAAGCTTATACAAAGAAAGTTTTAGAAAAATATAATATGATTGAATGTAAACCAGTGAAAACTCCAATCATAAAAGAGATCCCTGGGACAGAAGACTCGTCAAATGAAAAAGAAAAGTTTCCTTATAGACAAGCTGTAGGATCTTTAGCATATTTAATGGTTGCTACAAGAGCAGACATTAATTTTGCAGTCAGCTCTGCTTCGAGAAATTTAGATAATCCATGTAAAGCAGATGTTATGGCTGTAAAAAGAATATTACGGTATTTAAAAGGCACTATGAACAAAGGCCTTGTATTCAGTAAGCAAAATGCAATAAATAAGTTGATTTGTTACAGTGATGCAGATTTTGCAGCTTCCCATTCAACATCTGGAATATTATGCCGTTATTATGGTCCAATAAGCTGGCAAAGCCAAAAACAAAAAACCATTGCTTTATCTTCAACAGAAGCGGAAGTAGTAGCCGCCTCAGAAGCTACACGTGAGATAGTGTGGCTAGAGAAGATGCTAGAAGAAATTACTGAGATTGAAAAGCCTCCGTGTCTTTACATCGACAATGAGTCTACCATAAGATTGGCATACAATCCACCATATGAGCAACATAACCGTACAAAACACATACATAGAAGAAATCTCTTTGTTAGAGAGTGTGTATCAGATGGACTTGTTGAAGTTAAACAAGTTACGACTGAAGCCCAATTGGCTGACTGTTTAACGAAGCCCCTTTATGGACCCAGGTTTGAAAAACTGACTACAAGCCTCGGTATGAGTCTTTAAAAGAAGAGTGGATGTTAAGTAGACTACCTCTATAGCAATATATTTTTGGTAACCATGGATACATATTAATAACATAATTGTCACTAATTGCTAAATAATAAATTCAATATTATTTAATATTATGTTCTGCTTTCCATAATCTTAACAAGTACTCTCTCTATTTTGTGCTACTAGTACTAGAAGTAGGGTAAGACTCAATACGGTCCCACCAAAGACATTTATGTACCTACTTAGGAATATACAAGCCATAGCGCAGTGAGCTGCTATTATACGTAGTAATAACAACTCATTGCCATAGCGAGAAAATTTTTGATCGAAAACTTATTATTACACGGGTAAATCCTAAGGAAGGACTAAAGTAAGTTACTCTGAGCGTAAATCGCCATGGAGAGAATAACTTGTAAATATAAGTCAGTCATTTTGTTTTATACAACGAGCTTCTAATAGGTACCTACCAAAGAGGTTATGGAAATTAGGTAGATACGTTTTGCGGTAGGTATTGCAAATCGATTGACGACGATTGGCGAGTATCCCCTAAGACGGGAAGTATTTTGTACCTTAGAACTTAAAATTAGAATACTTATATACCAGATACCTACTAGATTACGTATTATATTACTTACCTAAACTTGACTACCCGTACCCTAGACCAGTGGGGTGTCCGGGTTAGAATAGCACCCTCCCATCTCTTCCTGTTGGGTGTTCGTAAGAAGCGATTAGGGAAAAACAAGAAGACGGCAGCAGCGTTGTAGCCTCCGTGGCACAACGGAGGTCGCGGGTTTGAATCCCGCGGGCAACCTACGGGATAAAATTCTAAAACTAAATTCATACACATAAATATTTATGTATGTTTAAATATTTTTATGAAATTAGCATTCTACAATATATATGTAAGACATATCCAAATTCTTTGGTCCCTAAGTACTTGGTCAAAGTCAAAAGTATTTATTTCAAATAGGCTTAACGCTAGCACTTTTGAACCTTTTGAACGGTATTTTTTTTATAAATAACTACCACCGGATCACAACGCGGCCTCAACTGAGAAGATCCGGCAAGAAACTCATAATTTTTCAGGCGGGCTTGTTATTTTTCAACTCTTTTTTAAACATTGTTTGTCCACGATTTTATATTTACTTCGTATGTTTGTCATGTACAATTAAATTAGCATCAGCGACCATTCAGCGACAGTGTGTCTCTACCGGAAGGGTACATGGTCCCTAGTCACGAATTTATATTTACTTCGTGTCCCTAGTCTCTACCCCTGCCTGGTCATATTCAAAAAGGATTTAATACCTATACTTACCTTTGAATTTACTATACTTACCTTTTGTCAAATTGACAAGAACCAAACAAAAACAATAATTCACCAAGTGTTCACCAATTTTGTATGTTTTACAACTGTTTATTATTTTTCTTGCTAGTTTTGGTAACGCAGTAGATTAATTTCCTATATTGTATCCCAGCTGCAAAGCGCAATGTTCAAGCATTATAAAGATCTGTGCGATGTGGTTTCCTTGCTTATATATTGCCCTAGTGAGAAATCCTACCTGTTTACAAAAGAGGCGAGCGGGGAGCTTTGGATCCCATCAAGTAAATGCGAAAAGAACTGTTGGAAAATGACCGCTCAAAAAATTAATTTTGAGGTAAGTAAGTAACTCAGTCTAAATGTGGATTTCAAATTTCAGCATATATTTTCCTTTGATTTGGGAAAGCTTTAGAAAATTCGTCTGCCCCTATTTACTTTACTTACTTTTACGTTTACTTTTTCGACACGTCTGTTCATGGGCATGCCATAGGCATTCGACTACCGCGCATGCCATAGGCATTCCACTACCGCGCATGCCATAGGCATTCGACTACCGCGCATGCCATAGGCATTCCACTACCGCGCATGCCATAGGCATTCCACTACCGCGCATGCCATAGGCATTCGACTACCGCGCATGCCATAGGCATTCCACGCGCATGCCATAGGCATTGCACTAAAACGCATCATTTGAGACAGCGCAGGTATAGCTGTTAAATTTCCTGAGCCTAGTAATTTCTCCAGCTCCAGTGCTCTTTACAAGGAAACACTACAAAATAAAACACCTAGCTCACCTTGCACTACAATCATACAGTAGAACCATACACTACTCAAACGGCTTTTTGCACATATCTAATTTCAAGCATGCTGAAAGAACGCCTGACGAGGGTGACAGTATACTGAGAGTAAAGAATTAGAATGCGAAAGTACGAATGTAGGTTGGTACTTATCCAACGGACGTGTTAAAGATTGGAATTGAAATAGAAGATATTACAATGTAGGTGAATGTATGTTGAGGAGACGGAGGGCGATCAGTATTTAGTAAGACGGTATCCAACGCAACGCGAAGCATGCTGCTACTTAATTTAGTAA
Organism: Furcula furcula; assembly: GCA_911728495.1. NCBI lineage: Eukaryota > Metazoa > Arthropoda > Insecta > Lepidoptera > Notodontidae > Furcula > Furcula furcula. Next base: position 30,110,520 of record OU452245.1, on the reverse strand, counting down.
CTCTTTACGCATTGGACAGATATTCGGCATAGATGCATCTACCCTGTGCCAACCGTTACGCGTATATAAGATTTGGCTGCCGAAGCACCCGCTGCAGTGCGTGTACCACGCCGTCTACAAAGTTGCCGTTAAATCAGATATTAAGAAGAGGACTAAGATTAAGGCTGTAAATAGAATACTAAGTATATATTTTTTTCTTAGTGTAAGCTAACCCTTTCACTGGGATTCCAACTAAAATGCAGCATTCAGTTGTAGCGCATTAACTCTCAAACTTATAACAACGAATAAGGAAAATAATCCTGCGTCCAGGCGCGGAAACAGGAGGATGGGTAGGTACGGTTGATCTCTTCCTTGAGTGTATCCAAACCGTAGCTTCACACGCAACCCCTGTCGCACGGCTCCGGCAGACTAAGAATTTAATCAGAAACTGCCAGTAACACACATTTGTCAGTTACAAACATGATACTACGCGATATCGTCGTCTAAATATAGTTATTACCAGGAAAATTCGTCCACACATTTATGTAAGAACTACTTGTAATGCTGTGATACAACGTATATGGAACTTACTTCTCCCGACTTCTTAAGAGCTCAAGAATCATATGGCTGCACAGTCATGTCTTCACAAATACTTCATCTATCTATCTACCAGGGCATCAGGAGTCGCCTACAGTGGTTCAACTCGAACGAGTTGGAGCGGCAACGCGCCCACTCGAGTCTCCGCAGTCCTGAGATAGCGGTGTTCGCAAGCATGGCCGTTGGAGAACAACCTAGGGACGCGGACGCCTTGGTCAGCAGACTTTGTTGCTGTAATGGTAGAATAGGTACCTACAATAACTTTGGTAACTTCAAGATGGCAGCAAAGTACTCTTCTGTGTATCTGCTACTTGCTTAGGTCACCGCCCCCACAACAGGGTTTATACTAATTTTCACGTTCCGAGATTATTAAGAAAATACAAGCAATATCCAGCTATCTGGCACTGTGTCAAACTAAACTGCTGGGCTGCTACTGCATGTCTGACAATAGTTTACTTGGGTTTATGCTAATTATTGCGTATTCGAGATTATAAGAAAATGCAAGCAATAATACTCAGCTATCTGCATCGATATATCGTATATCGATGGCTATCTGGCACTGTGTCAAACCAAACTGCGGGGCTGTTACTACACAGAAATACACAACACTGCAAGTAACGTCCAGGTAGGTATCACCACAGTGTCTGATATTCTTCCGCCAAGCAGCATTGTGTAAGCATTGCTGTGTTCCAGCGTAAAAGGCATTGTAGCTGGTAAAATTACCGGACACAAGACTTAATATCTAACTTCTAGTGATTTCTCTAGCATTGCTAGCGTCTATAGGTAGCAGTGACTGCTTACCATCAGGCGGGCCGCACGCTTGCTTGCCACCTTGGTAGTATAAAAAAACTGCCTGACCTGGGGCTTAATTTTGTGGAAGTACCCAAAGTAGTGACCAATGGTATGACAAGTGATGACCCTAACAGTTAATACCCACGTCGTTGCTGACATAATATCACTTACGTAGATTCTAACATGATCAACTCCTCCAGGACATGGAAACAGAGGCACTGATAGAGATATGTGAAGATAACGTGATTGGTGTTGACGCCGCCGGTGGCGCAGGCGCAACTTCTTCTCCCAACTATCTGCTGTTTCAGGCCGCGAACTATAATAAAGACGGTTATCACAAGAGCGATATCATACTAGCGATTCGTGAGCGTGATTCAAGCGGGGTAATATATCAGTTACTTCACATTACGACCGAGCTGATTGGGTTGGGAACGAGAGTATTTATTAAGCTAGTAACCATTCGAGTCGATAGTGATAACCTTGCTAAAAACAAACTTATTAATAGCTAGCATGATATTGTCCTAAATACTATTATGTACCTATATCAATTCAAGTATGTAGCGGATGAATAAAAACACTTCGATAAAACCGAAATGGAGATTCGCCGAAGAACTAAGGTCACCGACATAGTCAAGCTGTCAGAATCTGCAAGTTGAAGTGGCAATGGGCAGGCCACATCGCTAGAAGAACCGATAACCGTTGGGGAAGAAAGGTTCTCGAATGGCGACCACAAACCGGAAGATGCAGCGTAGGCAAGCCTCCCACTAGGTGGACAGACGATATTGTGCGCGCCTGCGACGCAGTGGATGAAAATAGCCAATTGTCGTTTGTGACGTTCTAAGGGGAAGGCCTATGTTCAGCAGTGGATGTCTTCCGGCTGATGATGATGATGAAAGCCTAAACATTAGTGACTAGACTAAGCATAGAAAGTAGAATGTTTTGCACACGTAAAATAGTATGTATCATAGTAAGTATAGATCAAATCATGGTATGGTTAACTGTTATCTGTCCGCTGGTGCTGGTTAACCGTACATGTTGGGATCTTTCGAACATAGATTTTTGAAGCTGAAATCAGAATATCAATTAAAGTTCCATTCTGACGACCACTTGCTTCATCATTTGATGAAGTCCGTATCTGAACTGATAAAATGGTAAACCCTGCCAAAACTTATTGATAATAGTACTTACTTAGTACTTACCTATCTACTTATTGAAAATCTCGACTAAAATTTTGTGGTAATATTGTTTAGTCTTCATGTAATTTGTTTAACAGATCAAGTCCGCATGTATCGCGAATTCGTCCTCATGGTATACCCAGCTCTATATATGAGCGCCAATGTGTTCGCGCAGTTTATGATCGACCTCGGCTGGCAGAGGCCCCAATGCCCTAATCTATTCAGGTAGGTACTTAGTTATAAACTTAAATAGCGTAATAACTACGGTTACGGTACCTATATGGTTTTTATCTATTTCGCATCTATTTGGATCTAGAGCGGCAGATGTGACTGGTCGGGGAGGATTGTCATTCTTCGAGTTTATGCAATGGTCGGCTGCCTTGGAGCCTGGCACGCAACACAGTGGTCCGCCAGCGGAAATCCGATGTCGATACATATTCAGGTAACTTTTTATGGTTACTAACTTTGGTGAACTTTCACAATTGCTGACGAATGCTTTATGCTAATTTACTCGTTATCACTGATGTTAAATTGCTTTTGCATTATTATTTGTTCCTTTCCAACAAATACATGCATGGCGACTACGCACCCTTAGGACATTGTGAACGTCTCATGAGTCCAGACTAAGCGGTAGTATGGTTCATTATTTTTCAATCCGTAGCTAGGATTCTAAAGGTACGCGTCCATTGGCCGGCGCCGGACGCACCGCACGCACGGCACGCAACGGATTTTTTTCTGTGATTTTGACGGCTCGCATCGAAAAATGCCGACGCGGATAATGGACGCAGCCAGCGCTATGTAAAATCATACAAAGCAAACTAAAATCCGTTGCGAGCCGTGCGTGCGATGCGTCTGGCGCGTGCCAATGGACGCGCACCTTAATAGTTTCTTGGCGTCGGTTTTTCCATCCGATTATAATGTGGATCGCAAGTTTAGGTTACCTGAATTGGCTTTTAATCAGCTAATATTATGCTGTAGTATCCCCTATTGCATTTCCGTGTTCCATAAGTAGGGATTCCCATATAGCGCTTTTTGGTAGCCGTTACGAAACAAGTCGACACTTTTGTGTCGACACTGATTGATTCTAGTAACATTTTCTGGTCGCCAAGTCGACTTTGTTCCGTCGCTACGACTAAAAATGGGGAACAGTCGACACAGTAACATTTGGTTTTAAAGTTACGTTGCTGTGTGGTAACATTGTTCTTAGTCTGCGACCACTTCTCAGAAATCATTCGTTCTTTCATGGTTCTTTCATTCACTTTTTGTTTAGCGAAGTGAAGTTTTAAATGAAAAAAATAATAAGAAGAAAAAGTTATCGGCCATCATTGTTTTGTCAACATAAGTTTTTATTACTAAATTACTTGGTTTTTATCGTTCAAATAGAGGTGGGAAAGGAAATTCATTGTGTAATTTGTTGAAATAGTTTGAAATTTATCAACGCGCCATCATATTAATGTAATTTCACCTGTGTAGTACAATGTAAACAATATTTTTACTGACAAATCTTTACATTCCCAGAGCTTGGAAGCTTTTGCTTTAATAGATTAATCTATTTTAATACTTACTATATATTATGGAACCAAGAATAAAACCATAAAGTTGGTAAATAATTGGATAAAACATTTGTAGTTAAAGAAAATATTTAAGTCACAACTGGTCACTAAGTTACGAGACTGTGTCGACATATGTCGACGCAAAGTCAGAAGTAGTTATAAAGTTACCGAATTTACAAAATGGTATATTGTTTCCAGCAATTCTCAAACTTTTGGAGGCCATACAAATAAAATGACGACTACAAGTAAATGTGGTGGCAAGTGTGGCAAGTGGTGATCAGGATCTAATCGATTTCTAAATGAATCATCAGTACGCAAAGGCATGTCCGTTCTGGGAAAACTCATATGCTGACCTCTTCTATAGTATTCTCCGATTACTGTACATTTCATGCATCCGTGGTAACTGTTAAACCCCACAGTACCTGAAATAAAAAATATCACGAAATACTTATATATTACATTATTTAAAACGCACCGTACCTCCACTCCGGTACACTACTTATATATTTAATTTTGCATTCACCTTTTATAAAGCACCTCGCAGGTGTATCACATATAAAGCAACGAATTTTGATGGTAACTATTTGCTTTTGAACCAGTAATCTATCATGAAGTAACTTTAAGAGCTAAAAATATGTACTTACTTGGAGGTAGATTTTCTGGAACCATTAATTTGTTTACTTTTCTGTAGAAAGTTGATGTGAGACGTGTGAGTTTCGGATTTTACTCATTTTTAACCGACTTCAAAAAAGGAGGAGGTTCTCAATTCGTCTGTATATATATATATATATTTTTTTATGTATGTTCGCGCATAACTCCGGCAATTATGAACCGATTTGAAAAAATCTTTCTTCCATCCATTCTTCAATCCATTGATTGGGTCCCATAAAAAAATTATTGCTTAGTAATAAGTAGTTCATGAAAAAACAAGTATGGCGACTGCGCACTGAGAGCTGCAAGAAAGCCTATATAGATGACTTTATGTCGCTTTTTAAGGACAAAAATGGTCATAACTCTGGCAAATATTTACCAATTTCAATGATTCTTTTTTAATTCGAAAGAAGAAACCACTGTATTGAATCTGTATGAATTTTATTACAACCGGATAAGAACTTCCTGGAGGACCATGAACAATGTGGAGGAATTTATCTGGTAAAAACCATAAAACTGATGTTCTCCATTACATTGCTCTGACAATTATGAACCGATTTCGATGATTCTTTTTTTATTCGAGAGAGTAAACTACTATGATGTTTCCATGCAAATTTCATTACGACCAGATATTTTGTTCTGAAGAAACATGAATTATGTAAAACTATGTAGACGATAATGTGATCATAACCTACCTAGATAATTTTACGGTTTTCGATGGTTCAATCTTTATATATGAAAATATCACTAAAAAGTTTAAAATAAAATCTTTTTAAAAAGCAATCGAACCGACTTCAATATCACTGAAAAGTATAAAATAATTTAAATATTATTGAAGTTGGTGCCAAATATACACAGCCGGTAAGCTAACACCAACTTCAATAATATTTAAATTATTTTATACTTTTTAGTAATATTGTAGTCGGTTCGATTTTTTTTTTTAAGATTTTATTAACTACACTTGTAGGAACAGTTTGAAAAACAGTGTCTTATGACGACTTATTTATTTACATTTTAGCAATATATTGTTCAGTAACAATGTCGTAACGTTACAACACTTCGTGTAAGTATATATTTTAAATTACTATTCTGGTAACATAGTTACCACACCGTTACTACACATAAACACATTGCGTTTAAAAATAAGTCGACACAAATGTTTACGTTACGTGTGAACACAAAGACTACACATAGTAACTAAAAATTTTCTGGTCACATTGTGTGGGAACTGTTACCACACATAGAGACCAAACCCCACACAGTAACTATGTTTCGTAACAGTTACGAAACTATGCGACGTGTTACTGCTTTTATGATTCTGTGACCGAAAAGTGCTATATGATTGCTGAAGGGAGAGCTATGGCTATTTTATAGTGTTGGTCTGAAATATCATTAAATATTTTACATTCAGATACTTCGATAGCAACCGCGATCAAAAGTTGGAGTATATGGAATTCAAGGAGCTTGTAGCCGCTGCCAGGGCAGCTAGACAGCTACCAGTTGATGCCCTGAGCGTCGCTAGAGACGCTGATGTCTGTCTGAGGTAAATACTAACGATCTGAATCCTCCTTCTGTTAGATACATATCTGATTAAATTCGGGTTCCAAGACAATTTAGCATTCCCCGCGGCTTGCCGAAGTTTAAATCAGACTAAACAGACTTCACTAGTAGAGCACTGTAGATCTTGGCTTCCAAGAGTCTCAGTGGTGGGATTAGTCTCAAATCGATAATTTCAAGTTTAACTGATGTGACGCGCGTGTAAATCATCGAGTGTGGTTTAGACAGCTGGGCATGCAGCCAAATTCTCAACTGCCGCTGGCAGAGTTCCTCCGTGGTGTCGGCGAGCTACGGCTACGTGGGACCAGCTCCTTGCTGCGGGCGCCAAGAAGCATCGTCGGATACATCATAGATTTACAGTAAACAATTTATTGATCCAATGCTACCTACCTATGACAAGTTAGAAAGATCTAAGCTTGAATGATGATCTGTGTGCGTTTAATACATACCAACTCTTTCTTCATTTATAAATCTTCCTATGTTACAAACTAACTCCTAAATTAATTATGACGTGATTTCTAGAGAACAGGACAAAGATATTTTACAGTCCACATCGGCATCCACATCGAAGCTTCCAGACCAAACCGGTATGTATAAAATAAAAGTTAGTACTTATACTTACCTACTTACTAAATACTTAAAATGGCAAAATAACTCCGAACATAAGTACTTACTTTTTAGGTACTACTTTACTATAACATCTCAGTCCTCCCGTGACCATGGGTGCTGCAAAGCATTCGAAACGTCGGGATAGTAAAATCTAAATAAACCGCGATATAATCCGTAAAAGTAGTTTGATTTCAATACTACTTTACTGTTATGTGCAAATTAAATATTCCCGAAATGGAAAATTGGGTAATGAAGGCCATCGACGCAGTAAGTACATATAATAATAATATCTTGGGACAATCCACACACGGTCATCCGATCCCAAACTAGTCAGAGCCTGTACTATGGAAACCAGACAACTGATACTAATACTTATATACTTTTTTTTTGTAAATACATACTTAAATAGATAAACAACACCCAGACACTTGGCGGGAATCGAACCCACGACCTATCAGTTAGCAGGCAGTTTGTCTGACCACTAGACCAACGGGCCCAATATATGATATGGCATGGCATTTTCATACAACTACGCCTTTAGGTGCAATGTCTTGAACAAGTTTTCAAGTCGAACCATGGAGAGCTATGCAATGCGCCATTGCGTAATCATACGAAATACTGAGACAGTATTTTGTGGTAATGATTCCTTTCGTGGCAGCCAATATTACCGTACTGTTGAAGTGTGTATAGCAGTTTGCTTTACTAGCACTGGAAGCCGTGGGTTCAAAACCTGCGACAAGTAACATCTTTTAGTAGTGCCCTAGCTATGTTGTAACAATAATAGCTAACCTGCAGATCCTTTAAAACGTGGCAACTGCGTGAGGTAGACGAGACGATATTTGAACGAGGAATTTCAGACGTTCATTATGAATTGCGTCGGTTTTCCCGCCCGATTATAATGTGGATATCTTCAGGGCTAGAGTGAATACGCTTTTTAAAAGCTGGTGTGTTTTACCATCTTCGACTGCGTCGCCGCTTTCCATCAGGTATGGGACTGCAGTCAAGCACTAGCTTATACTAAATAAATTAAAAATAGAATTAGGGCCTTGGGGCTTTCGGTAAAAGTGTAGCGTTTTGCGTTGACGCTGTCGCTCAAGCGTGTAATGCGTTATGTGCGAGGAGCGGGAGCGGGCGCTGGTGCGGGGCCGGGCGCGGGGGCGGGGGCGGGGACGGGGTCGCAGCGCGCGTCGGGCGGCGCGTCGTCTGCGATGCGGCGGCTGGCGGCGCGGCCCGAGTACAGCGTGGCCGGCTACACCGTGCGCCTGCGACGCCGCCCGCCCAACGAGATGCTCGAACTGCACAACTTTGACGGTCCAACGCTTCCTTATCAACATAACCATATATATACTCATAAGAAAATAAAATAAATAAAAAATCAATTTATTGCCATGAACAAACACTACAGTAAAAACAATTAACAAAAAAAGAATATTAACTTAGCACATGATAAGACAATAGGGGTAGACTCAGCATATGTTGCATGCACACTGACGTCTGCACACAACGCTGTTTTTCAGTTTACCCCTTCGCTCGGAGTTGTTCGCCGAGATAGAAAAAACCAGTAACAAGCGACGAGCAGAGGTGTTTTTAGAGTAGGATTTTTATTACGAGATCGCGTGAAGTTTTAAAGAACGGCATACGTCGCGATCACTTGGAGAACGCTAACACCAACTTCTATAATATTTAAATTATTTTATTCTTTTCAGTGATATTGAAGTCAGTTCAATTTTTTTTTAAAGATTTTATAAACTTTGTAAGTCCCGGGCAACGAGTGAATGCAAATGGCTAATGATCGTTCAGCAGTGAAAGTCTCCCGGCTAATAATAATTATGAGTTTAAATATTGTAAGTATCTACGCCAGGGAACCAAAGTGACCGTCATAGCTCAAAAGATTAACCGCAGTGAAGTGACAGTGGGCTGGTCATATTTGCCGCAGAATCGATGACCGTTGGGGTAAACTGTTTCTGGATTGAAGATCGCGAATCGGGAAACGTAGTGTAGAACGCCCTGTGACGAGGGACGATATTCGCAGAGTGGTTGGAAGAAACTGAATGAAAAGAGCCGAAGATCGGGCTCAGTTTCATGCCTTGCACAACTAAAGTATCTGACCTACCCTAGACCGCTGCTTTCAACTGCTTAATCCATTCTTTCACACTACAAAGCAGTAACTCGTGTAGTATTTATTTATAGAAGACGCAGTAAGTCCATCGACAGCTCGTATGATCACGGGTGCAGTGAACTCCCTGGACGTGCTCGGACCCTCGTCGGCGCCGGTGGAAGCGTTAGCAGCTGTGCACTACTTCGCTACGTCCATTGACAAACCGCCTGTAATTCACTTGATCACTTCACATAGTACCTTGTTCAAAACCCGCACCGAAATAATTCTAATTCTATCGGACAAGAAAAACAATTGGCGTTTTTTACTTAAATTGCATTAAGTAGTCTGATTGTGTTAACTTGTTTTTTACCAGATTGGGTACATGGAGATATCGATGAGAATGCGGAAGTATGTAAAAATGTAAGATGTGCCTCCGAAAAGAAATTCTAACTTCTCTTGTAGGTCGGAAGCGTTTTAGAAGCCATTGCTTAACACGAAGTAGTTAGTGCATTTGTACATTTCAAAATCTGAAATCGTTTTTCAAAACGCAAAATTTATAGTTTTCCGACCGTTTTCTATACCAAACTAAGGACTCATTCCGAGGGTCTTCACAAGTAGAATCGGCCTTTAGAACCAAGGTAAAATCCAGCGGCGAGTATCTGGTGGTGGCGGCGGTGGTGTGGCTGTGGGCAAGTCCGCGTGGGCGTGGGCGGCGCCCGCCGAGGAGGGGGCGCTGGGCGCGCTGCTCGTGAAGCTGGCCGAGGCCGTGCGACCCATCTGCGCCAACGAGCCGCGCTTGCTGCGGCTGGCCTCGCCGGTCTATGCTATCGGTTAGCTATCACACATTCTAACTCGACTGTTCACTGTTCTATTCTTTGAGAGGTTGGAAAATATGATGACAAATGACAGAATTTATTAGAGTACATATCACTAAAAGTAAATAATATATTACATATATAGGTACAGACGAATTGAGATTTTGAAGTCGGTTAAAAAATAGAAAGAATCCAAACAGACGCAAATTAGCAAAATCAATATAATCAATACAATAATGTGTTTAGATAACTGTAGATTGTATAAATTTTAGCTTAATTTTTAAATTGCCTACTACTATGGTACGTTCAGCAATGAATTACGGCAACTGTTTCCTATTTTTTTTTCTAATTTAGTCACTATAGTGTCGAGTGACCGTTGTCGTTCGATAAGAATAGCAACCTCCCATCTCCTCCTGTTAGGTGTCCGTAAGAGGCGACTAAGGGCAAACAAGAAAACGGACAGGCTGCGTCTTTCTATTGGATTACCACATATACTGCGATCCCCAAGACGTCTGCCAAGCATGGGGATTATGGCAACCCCTTTTAAGGGGGAGCTTCAGCAGTGGACGTCTTGCGGCTGCTGATAATGAACGATAGCCGTAAGTTGTCCAAACACATGAAACAAGCATGTATTTCCCAGGCGACTTGCACGGCAACCTGGCAGCGCTACTTGGTATGGAAGCCGCACTATGGCCGGGCGGGCTCGCCTTGGCTCCCTCTCGAACTCTGTTCCTCGGCGACTATGTAGACCGCGGCGCGCATGGCTGCGAACTCCTGGCTTATCTGCTGGCTGCCAAGCTACAGCGGCCGAATGCAGTTCTGCTCATTAGAGGCAACCACGAGACTAGGGATATACAGAAGATGTTCACTTTCTACAGGTGCGTGCGTGGCAGCTTGTAACTTGTAGGGATAGCAAAAATGAGAGCAGACACTAGACTAGCCAGAACCGTGCCTTCCTCTTGAAGTCCCTAGTAGTTCTGCCTGCCTGTTTTAAAATACGGTTAGCGTCAGAAAGAAATGCTTGATGGCCAGATAGAATACAATGCACATATAAAACAAGCACAACGTAGGCATCGGCAGGTTGGGTAGGTCCAACCCAACGATCAATTAGGTTGGTATTGTATTGGTAGACCGTGTCGCAGGAAACCCTGGGACTTTGTAAGATGGTCTAAACTAGTCTGAAGTGTTGTATTACTTTTACAGTGAATGCGTCTCCAAATATGGAGAGACAGAAGGTGCAAAGATTTGGAACGCCATCAACAATGTGTTCGATGTTTTGCCTCTAGCTGCCGTCATTGATGACAAAGTAAGAATTTGCTCTTGCTGGAAAGTATTAATAGCGCCAGACCCAGACTGCTGCATTATGAGCTTACCTCGAATATTATGCATAGATGACCAGCGAGGCAGAAAGGTCACCCCTCTGAGTTTCTTATCGGATATTCTCGGTAGGAGCGCGTTTTCATCCGGTCTTTTCAAAGCGAGTGATTTTAGCAAGGATCGGATACGGAAGGGAGGGTGTCTACGAAAGTTTTGAAAAAAATTGCACCCATTGCTGTAATTAGCAGCCGAAGGACGTCTACTGCTGAACAAGGGTCTCCCCCTTGGAATGGAGGGTTTGCCATAATCCCCACACTTGACAGGCGTCTTGGGGATCGCACTATATGTGGTAGATAATCAATAGAAGACGCTGTTGCGTCTTCTTGTTTTCCCTTAGTCGTCGCTGGAGTGACGTCACGCATGTCATCTGAGTGCAAGTCAATTGATTCATTTGTTACTTTAAAATAATATTACTGTTTTTTACCCAAGAAATTCTATGTGAAAATAAGCTATTTGTGTATCTAAGCTATAATAAGTAAAAGTGCAGTGATAAATCATTATAAATAATATAAAACTAACATATTATTATATTTGTGAAGTGAATACGAAGCTCGAAAGTACCCTATATCTAAAATATTTAGTGAATAAAGTTAAGGAAGTTTAATACTTCGGCACCTGCCAGTGGCCAGTGGCTGCGTGTGGATTGTGCCTAAAATCAACCGTGCGGTGTGTGTATGGTGCTAATCATTGTGTCTTGTCCCATAATCAGCTGTTCAAAACACCATCGACAGCGACATCTGTTATTAGTTTTATTCTACAGGGACTTTTCGACTTCGATTCTGTCTGCGCCATCTGTCAATTTACCGAGGAATCGTTAAATACATTATCATTGTTTACAACTGATCATCGCTGTCAACAACATGGGAAAGTGCGCAGCGTGTGGTAAATTTCTTTCAACGACAGGTGCCGCTACTTGTAGCGCCTGCCCGGCTGTGTACCATAAGGCATGCGTCTTACTGTCTGAGACTGCTGTAATCAGTAAGGCCTGGACTTGCCCCGATTGTAAAGGCAAGATACGAAAAGGTGACAATAGCAGCACTCCTGTTAGGGGTGTCAGTGGGAGCACAGAGCAGGACGAAGGAGCGTCTGGTGAATCTTCGATAGCCCATTCTGGTCGTAGCAAGGCGACCTCTGCTGGTGTTGGCGCGGACATTGCCATACAGGAGTTGCGCCAGGAGCTCGCCGGTTATATGGATGAGATTCGGGCTGAGGTCCGCGAGTTTCGTAAAGAAGTGGCGGAGTTCCGTACGTCCGTGCTAAAGGTGACCGAACGAGTGGACGGGCTCGAGCGTAGACTGGAAGAGGTCGAGCGGCGGCAGACAGAAATCGGTGCGGACAAGATCTTAGAGCTGGAGAGTAGGGTGACTCAACTCAAATGCGAACTGAACGACCGCGACCAAGACGCCCTTTTATCGGACCTAGAGATAGGGCATCTACCGGAGGCGAAGGGCGAGAGCGTCCTGCACACTGTGACCGTACTTGCCGTGAAGCTGGGGGTGCGTGTTGAGGACCGTGACATAGTGTTTGCGGAGCGGGTGGGGCCGTCGTCGGCTACGGAAACGGAGGGTGGCGGAGCGGCACGGCCGCGGCGCGTGGTGGTGCGGCTTGCGCGGCGCTCGCTGCGTGACGAACTGCTGCGCGCCGCTCGCGTGCGCCGCACTCTTTCGGCCGAGGACGCCGGTAGCGCGGCTCCTGCGCCCCGCATCTATGTCAACGAGCGCCTGACGCGTTTCAACCGCCAATTGTTCCACCGTGTCCGCGAGGAGTGCCGCAGGCTGCAGTGGCGGTACTCGTGGACGAAGCGCGGTCGCATATATGCGAGACAAGGCGATGGTCGGCCTGCTTACCTCATTAAAACTGATAACGACTTTCAACGTGTTTTTGGCTCTAGTTCAGTTTGATGTGCTACAATTTTATACTTTTTTATTTTATTTTAACTGCATTGTTGTGTCATGCGGTCTTTTACTCTCTGTTTGTCTATCGTATCTCATACCACATGTTGTTCTTCTATGTGTAAGCTGCGGTTGTGTGGGGGAAAACAGTTGTATACTGTTACGGGATTTTAATAATTTTAATATACTTTATTGTTCTTTTTACACTTACATTTATCTACCTTATTTATTTACACGTACCTTTTATTATACCAATACTATATGGTTTTCGTTTATAATTATTATTGATTATGGAATAATATTAATATTTACATTTATTTATAAATTCTCCAGAGTATCTGTCATTTTACATTTACCTATAGGTGTAGTCACTGTAATCGTCATATTTTCTCAATTCTGTGCCTATCAATCGTTCGTAATACTCATATCAAGATATTTTTTCAAGTTTGTAGATAATTTAATGGATTTTATTAATGATTAATAGTACACATTTAAGAGTTGGATTTTTTAACGCAGGATCACTTAATACAGGTCATGATGAATTTATAGTAGCCGTGCAGAATTTAAGACCAGACATCATGGCCATTAATGAGACCTGGCTCAGACCTGGTGAAGATGACAAAGCCCCAAAGTTGCCCGGCCTCCGGCTGCATCATTGTCCACGCCCTGATAATATTCGTGGTGGCAGGGGTGGCGGTGTAGGTTTTTACATACGTAGAGGTTTAAGGGTCCGCTTCCTTCCGTACCCACCTGCTACAACTGTGGAGCAGATGTGGCTTAGTTTGTCTGTTAAAGGTACAGAAATAATCATTGGGACTGCATATAGACCACCATGGTTAGATGTCAATATTTTTATGGATGCAATAACCGACACCATCACTTCTTTTACTAGGTGCGATAAAATATTCTTGGTTGGGGATTTTAATATTGATTGTCTTAATGTGAATGATAATAAATATAAGTTATTTGTTGAATTTTTAAGGTCCCTTAACCTTAATCAAATAATAACAGAGCCAACACATTATACTGAACATAGCCGCACATTGATCGACATTGCCTGCACTGATGCGAAGGTCAAGACAGTGATTGTGAATCACATTCCCGACTTAGGTTGCCACGCCATGATATTAGTTACATTAGAGTTAATAAAGAACAAACTGGCTCCGCGCATAGTGACATATAGACCTTATAAAAATATCTTATTACACTTATTTAATCATGACCTTAGTTTAGTGAACTGGGACTATTTTAATACCAGTAACCTTGATATAAATGAACTTGTACAGTCTTTCACTGATCTTATTTTGACTTTGTTTAATTTACACGCACCTCTTAAGACTGTTAAGTTTAAGGAGGCTCAGCACCCGTGGCTCACAGACACCGTTAAAAAAATGATACAGATTCGGGACAATTACCACAATAAATTTAAGGAAGATAAAACTGAAGCTCTTAGAAACTGTTATAAAACTATGAAGTACTTGGTAATAGCGGCTATCGAAAATGAAAAAGCAAGCTTTTTCACACAACATATTAACAAAAACATCAAAAATCCCAAAAAATTATGGAAAAGCTTAAAAAATACTTGTAGTCCTGGTAAAAGCAATAGTACGGACCTCCCACCACAATTGGATGATCCTGATCTTCTTAATTCCCATTTCCTTAAGGTTCCCGGTGATATTTCTGTATCTATCTCTGAACTTACTTACTGGGAATATCATCGATACAGTTCTGCTACATTTTCACTTGCCCCAGTAAGCAAAGATACAATTAGCAAGGTTATACATAGTCTGAAGTCCAATGCACTAGGAACTGATGGTGTTTCTTTGGATATGTTATTGATGACCTTGCCTGATTCACTAGAAGCTATCACTAACATTATCAATGTTTCTATAGTCACGGGAACCTTTCCTAACAGCTGGAAATCTGCCATTGTGAAGCCAATTCCTAAAAATAGCAATCCTTCATCCTTGCAAGATCTGCGACCTATTAGTTTGCTTCCCTGTTTGTCAAAGGTGCTTGAGAAGGTAGTATGTATGCAACTCACTGAATATCTCGAGGTAAATAACATTCTTCCTCAAAAACAATCAGGTTTCCGTAAATCCCACAGTACCACCACAGCCCTGCTCGATGTTGTTGACAACCTACTGGTGAGCCAAGACCAAGGGATGAGTAGTATACTAGTGCTTTTAGACTTCTCTCGTGCCTTTGATTCCATAAATACATCCTTGCTCTTGTCCAAGCTTGCCTTCTATGGATTTGATGCCAATGCTGTGAAATGGTTCCATAGCTATCTTGACGGTCGGCAGCAACTTGTTGAAGTTGTTAAGTCTGATGGTTCCAAATCACAATCTTCTTCAAAGCCCGTTCTTCGTGGTGTCCCCCAAGGGTCTATTTTAGGGCCAATCTTATTTATTTTATACAGTGCAGATATTGCTAAGGAGATATCTCACTGTCGCTATCATTTATATGCGGATGACTTACAATTATATTACTCCTTCCTCTCTCCAGATTTAGTAGATGCTGTTTCTAAAATCAACCATGACTTAAGGCACGTATCAGATTGGTCTAAACGAAATTCTCTTATTCTGAACCCTAATAAAACAAAATATATGCTCATTGGCACAAAAAATAATGTTAAAAAATTTCAGTATACTCCTATAGATATTATTGTGGATGGTCAGGCTGTAGAGCGTGTCTATGAGGCAAGAAACCTTGGTCTGATTCTTGATAGTAACCTTAATTTTGAAAAACATGTTGCTGAGGGTGCTCGAAACTGTTTTTATCGCTTAAAGTTGTTATATAAAATACGCCCTTATCTTAGTGAAGCTGTCAGACTCCAGTTGTGCGAATCACTGGTTCTATCGAAGCTAAATTATTGTGATGTTGTCTATGGTCCCTGTTTACTCAGTAGAACAGAAAGGTTAATACAGCGGGTTCAAAATGCATGTGCTCGTTTCTGTTTCTTTGTTCCACCTCGCTCGCATATAACACCTTACCTTAATTCGTCCAATCTACTAAAAATGGCAGCACGTAGGAAACTTCACCTTGCTACCCTTCTTTTCGGTATCATAAAGGCAAAAACTCCCCAGTATCTGTATGACAAGTTATCTTGGGCTCAAGGACGACATGATCTGCAGAGAAGAGCATGTACATACGTATTATGCACACCGAGACATAGGTCCATGGCGTTTCGAGGTTCCTTTAGATTTTCTGCCTCTAAGTGCTGGAACGACTTGCCTCCACCTGTACGTACCTTGAAAGTTATGCGGAGTTTTAGGATGGCGGTAAAACAACTACTTCTGGTTTTGCAAAATAACTTATAATATAATGTAATATTTAGCTATTCGATTATTCACGACAAGTCTTAGAGATTATTCCGTCGCTAAATTTGACCCTTGCACCGTAAACGCCATATTAATACATTTTGCCGATGAAACGTCTTGTTCGCGCGCCTTTCAATGACTCTTCTACACGCTCCGTTTATAGCATTTACTACCACATAGTTAATTCTTACATACTAAAGACATTTTCACATTAAATCACTTTGGTTTAGGATATTTTATTTATTTTGTATATTGTTATTTAGTTATTACTGTATTGTTTTATCTTTTCAAAATTATTTATTCAGTAAGTAATTAACAATTAGTAGTTGTATTTTCTGTTAATACCTATCTTTATGTATATTTTTTTTTTTTTTTTATATATTTATCTCTTTTGCATTAACGGCCGTGGCGTCACCTCTTTGAGGTGTTGCCAGAATACCAGCGCTGTGCCAGATTAATTTTTGACACAGCAACATGCTGAGGCAGCATCCTTTTTGACCTCACACAACCACTGTTTTTTTTTTTTCTTTACTGTTAATTTTTACCTATTTTGTTGTGTGTGTCAAATAAATGTATTTCTTCTTCTTCTTCTTACGGACACGCAACTGGAGGAGATGGGAGGATTGCTAAGTATCAGCGGCTTGTTAATAGGTATTAGCTAAGTATTATTTGGCAGTACTATCGGCTATATATATTGTATATTATCAGGTGTTCTGCTGCCACGGAGGCATCCCGCCACCGTGGGTGTGCCCCCTTATCACGGCTATAGACAAAGTTCCTGTCCCGCTTCCCAGACCTGCAGAACAGAGCTCTATTGCTTGGGAGCTCCTGTGGAATGACCCTGTTAAGTGAGATCCTGATATAAAGAAAACTTAGTTTTAGTGAAGTTTACGAAAACTTATTTTGACGCAGTTTGATATCGTGTCCAGTAAAAATCTTGATTCACGGGCTCCAGTACGAGTTCACAGCGCAGCGGTAACTATCAAAACTAGTAGAACGGGAAAAACTGACAGTTTGATCGAGCTCGTTAACTATCAGAACTCGTACTAGACCCCGACAACGTATGTGGCATCGGTTAATGGTGGAAGTTTCAAAGACCATGACGATTCGTAGGCCAAATAAAATGACGGCGACGCTGCAGCTCGAGTTGGCGGCGAACGAGGGGTTCGCGGCGAACTCGAAGCGCGGCACGGGCCACGTGTTCGACCAGACAGCGTTGGACCGCTTCCTGGCCGCCAACCAGCTGTCGCACGTCGTGCGCGCGCACGAACTGCACCAGAACGGATTTATGGTTACCTTCACTAAATGTTGCCAATTTTTTAATATTCATTCAGAATATCTTTATTACGCATAGTTCCCTCAGAGGCTCTTACAAGCAACTACGCACCATCGTCAGTTGGTGTCGGTGGTAAACATAGCGTGTAAAGTAACACCACCGGCACAAACTTCAATATGTATTCGTTATTGAATGTTAGTTATCTTTTTTGGCTGATTTTATTATTCGTATGATCACAGTAAAATGAATATTATAGATAGGACAGATGTAGACGTCAGCCCGGGGCTGCGTGACAATTGCGCTTAATTAATTTATTATATTTTTAATTAGTATACCTTTAGCTGCTTCATCATCATCAACAGTCGAAACACGTCCACTGCTGAACTATGGCCTTCTCATTAGAAGGGAGGAGTTGCCATAATCCCCACGCTTGGCAGGCGGCTTAGGGATCGCAGTATAGCTGGTAGGTAACCCAAGAGAAGACGCTGCTGCCCATGTTCTAGTTTTCCCTTAGTCGCCTCCTACAGACACCCAATGGGAGGAGATGGCAGGCTGCTATTCTTACCCGGACACCCCACGGGTACTTCTTACCCGGACACCCCACGGGTACAGTACCTGCATTATATATGACTAAACTTGCTAATTATTATATTATTCTAGTGTCAACTGCGCGGTCGTCTGATAACTGTGTTCTCGTCGTACCATTACTGCGGCGGAAACAATGACTCCGGCGTCGCTTTGCTCGAGGGGGGGAAGCTGCGACTGCTCAGAGTCAATGTGGACTGATACCTGCCTGCTACTGCTTTACAACATTACTACTAAATTGGCCAGCAATTATCCAGAAAAATATGGTGTATTCACGACGCGTATTAAAACCACCTATTAGGTTGGCACCCAAAATATCAAAGTTTAATTTCCACCCTGGTCCGATAGTCAAAGGATGGTTCGTAGTCAAAAAAAAAGAAGATTAAAATAACAAACTATTTATGTTATATACTTTTTTGGTATTTCTTTGTATTTTATAATAATTATACAATTTTTACACACAATTATTATTGTAAGTTGTTTTTTAAAGGATCATGGCGTAATAAATATTTAAATTAAACGCAAAATGATTTCAATTCTTTTATTTATTTATTCCATCGCTTAGAAAACTTCACAGGGCCCTTCCGGACGCATCATAGTGTTCTAATTTATAATTAATATGAATTAAGTTAGTTTAACTTACATATTATATTTTTTTATAATACAGGGAGATACTTAAATCTACTACTAACGCCGCATTATCATGACAAAAAGACAGGCAATCAATGGAATATTTTCTATCAATGCTAATTTTTATCGTCGAATCTGGTAGGAATAGCAAAAATTAAAAAAATCACAAGCTTTAATACAAATTTGAAAATAAAATCAATGTCCGTTCAGTAGCCATTTTAACACTCAAATCACACCTTTAACTTAAAAACAGGAATATTTTTATATCTACATTCATACGCTTCTTCATTCACTACCGAACATGCATTGACATGCATACAGACAATTTCATAACATAACCGTATAATATCACAAAAATACACAACATTTTTGAGTTCGTTCAGCGTTACGGTCTCCTGTCTTCATGTCATGGGGTCTCATAAAGTCATAATATATTAATGATTCATTGAAATGTACGTAACGCCATTTAGTGAATTTCACCAACCTGGGCTTTCCCAAAAGTGCGTTCTGTCTGCGTCAGTTTGTATGGGGACGATTATACGCTGTTTTCTAAAACCGTAAAAATATAGGAACGAATCACGATAGTATTGACTGATAAAACACACCTTTCTGGGCGAAGCTTAACAATGGACAGAGCTTGAGGACGTGGACTAAGATAGCAAATAACTTCATAATATGTTGCTATTATGTGTTTATTATTTGTTTGACAATGTTTTAGCATTCTTAGGAAACAATATATACATAAGTATTACAACATTGTATGAAAATAACTACAGTAATTTCACCAGGTAAAGTACCCTGTACACCATCGGTACACAGCAATGATGGCACACTGCTGCTTTACGACAGAATATCTGACACTGCAGTGAAGCAAAATACTAATTTTTACGAAATTCAAACTATGCAAGTAAACACAAAACCACATATTTTATGTCCATAATCCGTTCTCAAACTCCATCTAAAAAATTTACAGTTTTTCATCTATAGCCAGCCCATTTAACTACCGGCAAGCATTCTGTGCGTTGAATATCAATCACATTAGCAAGAAATAGTTTCAAGAGTCTTATGGGTGAGATGCCTTCTGATCAATCACATAACTGAAAAGGTAGGTCATCGGCCCCCGTATTTGTCAAGTAGACTATGTTTTTTAGTATTTTACTCAACAATTATGGTACAATTTATGATTGATTTGAGTAGTACATTGTGGGTTGATTTGTCCTGTTAACGCTTGCAAGTGATTAAATTGGCACCTTGTATATCAAGTAATAAATAATAGGCTGCGTGTCTTAAACACAACATTTTTTGGCGCGCTAAATCATATCTACTTAGAAGGTTTTTTTTTATACTTGGAAGATCAAATAATTTATTATAGCCGATGCAGACGACATTTTATGGATTTTTCATAACATTAGCGGCCTCTGCCACTAATCCGCAAGCTGTATCCGTATTTCAGCTGTGTAAGTTGGGCTTAAACGTGTACCTATTTACATTATATGAAATATTATGAATCTGGTTTATGTGACGAGGAAGTAATACAATTTTAGACCACATACTTGTATTTTAGAATAATTTGTAATTCTCACCCCTATGATGTATGTGGTAAATATTCACACCTATTGCAAAACAAGCGTAAAAATGAATGCATAATTTAAAATTGGGATAAAACCATTTACATTAAAATCATTAAACTGTTTAGAAATAAAGCCTGCACGTGAAATGGTTTAAATAAGCAATCAATTCATTGTTTCGTAGGAGTACAAGCTGCCCTTAGGCCTCTGACTTGGCTTAACGACTGGTGCCTTGACGACAATTAACCGGAACCGATTTTTTACGTGCTCTTCAAGCACGGAGACGATCAGTTCAAATGAGACTAAACGGTCGTGGAATGACCTTGCCTGATTTTGCTTAAACAACTGATCGTTTACCGAATAGTGATTACGATTTCATTGAAGTTTTGACTTGACCATGTATGTACCTATTGCTTAATACCGTTACAATATCAAAGAATACAATGTATTTGATACGCTGTATATTCTGTACAAGTAGTATGAAATCTGTATATCCAAGAAAACAAACCCAATGTGTTTTGTATTTGCGGCACGTTCCATTTTCACATTTTGTCATATCATATCATTGTTTTGTGAAAGCTGGTAACTACGAAGAAACAATTTTTATTTCTTCGAACATAGGAACAATTTTTGTTCCTCCAAACATAGAAACAATTTTTATTTCTTCGAATATAGGAACAATTTTTGTTCCTCCAAACATAGAAACAATTTTTGTTTCCTTCAAAGGTATCAGTTTTTTCGTATCTGCGTGCGAGTAGAATGGAATAGCGTAGGAACGAGACAAACGTCAGGTCGGTCATCATATCATGCCGCTGATAATTTTTCCCTTTTTCCCAGTCCCATTAAAATCGCGGCACTACGAGTTTAAATAAACGCTTATGGAAAATCTTCGAGAAAAAAAAGTATCGAAACCTCATTTGCACTCGGCTATTATGTCGATGCAACACAGATCAGGCGAAAAATTGTGACGCGAATCCTTCAGGTGTAAATCACCTCCGGGCGATTTTAGACTATTACGTGAAGTAGTTAAGGACGACATTTAATTATCAACGGAGTACGCTAGAGAAATTTTTCGTGTGGCCTGCGCTGCGGTATCAGAAACTAGTGCCAAAAGACTAATACCAAAGGAACTATAGTATAGTAACATAAGCGACCGCTTCAGACTTAA
Source organism: Furcula furcula (assembly GCA_911728495.1). Taxonomy (NCBI): domain Eukaryota; kingdom Metazoa; phylum Arthropoda; class Insecta; order Lepidoptera; family Notodontidae; genus Furcula; species Furcula furcula. Next base: position 30,088,875 of record OU452245.1, on the reverse strand, counting down.
TAGAGATTTAGAAAAGATATTTTTTGTCGATTTTTAAACTCAATTTACTGGATATCAGTGTCATTTGAACGAAGGTTAACATCTATACAATAATATTACAAAAAATGGATTTGTATTCTTTACGATGCATTTTGTTCGTGAATGTTCCGTATCTTGTTGAAGTAAGAAAAAATAAATCAATCAAAGATTTTTTTCAAAGCCACACAGCCCCTACTAAAGTTATCGAACTTGTTCATCAGTTGCAAATATTACCGAGTAATGGATAGAACACTGAACATACAAGGCTTAAATGTAGACCCCATTTAAACTTTGTATGTTCTCTGTTTTTAAGTGGTGTCACTAAAGATGCATTCAGGAGAAAGACGACAATCGCAATTGGCGCCGATAGCACTACAAAAAGCTGGCAGTGGCTGGAAATCAGTATTGTACTGTTGCGGTCACGAACACTGTACCATTTTTTAGACTAAATCGTTTGAACGATCGTGCCTACACGTATTTCGGGTTGGTTCGTGCAAGCAATTATCGTCCTAAAGTCTAGTGGAAATGTCTCATGGCACATAACGTCCTGGGCTCTGCAGACAACCATAAAGTACCAGCAAGTCCTGGCGTTAATAGACGCTAGTCTATCACGGTCACTCTCTACCTAAACGCGTCCTAAGACCTACCGCAATCACTCGCATCATACCGGAAAGGCCGGATACAATCATTGGTAAACCGAATTAAGCTGGCATTTCGCGCAGTTCGCTGGCATCACACAAGGAGATATTAAGCTTTTTAACTAACGAATACTCACGTTCCATTATCAAACTTTATATATAAGGTAAATCGCGTTAATACCCGATTAACACACAGTTTGATAACGAATATGTATCGATTTCGTTTGAACTCTAAAAATATAAGGCTTTACAAATGGTTAATGCAGATTTAGCGAATTTAAACTTTCCATCCATGGTGTAAAATCTGTCTTTGACATACAATCAATTATAGCTTTAATTAATCCAGTTCTTGAAATCTGTATATTGACACGCATAACCAATTAATACTTCATATTCTGTTAATGAGTAGGGACATCGATTATCTCGTATTTAATAACAGAACATAAATGGATCTTATCCAAATTAAATAAAATGGCTAAATGAGAAGTGACATTAAGATTTTTAACAGCCTATTCTCGGAATTAACTTTGTGTAACCTTATATTACATGGAATTGTTGTTATAATTCATTAGACCTATCACTCTTATTAATCTTTTTTTCAGTTTACCCAACAAGACACAACACTTCACTAAGTAAACTTACCAGTCTAATGCGGGCTAATAGTTTTCGAGGAAGCATCGCTACAGGGCCTTCGTTGTGCCCACTCAGGATTGTCTATAGCAACAGCTTGCCAGTTAATATTTCTAGCGCGGCCTTCCTCCTTAGATAGGGCATGTGCGCCTGCGTGAAGGTGTAGGGGGCGTTCCTCGCGGAGAACTCTGCGAAGGTGCAGGCGAACATGCCGCAGTCACTGCCGTTCATCTGCTGCGGTATGTCCTGGGGACAAGGGTACAATGTATTCCAGTGTGAGTCGATCGAAAACTGATGGGGAATGAAGGTTCTCGAGTGGCGACCACGAACCGGAAGACGCAGCGTGGGCAGGCCTCCCGCCCTTCGGAGTCTGGTTCCCGGGGGGCTATAATGCGCCCCCCGGCGGCGGGCTCAAGGGCAAGGCACTGAGAGGCCCCTGGTGCAGATCCCACCGGAGAGACCTGGGTCTCCTCTCATGTGCCGATGCGACAGCCGCGGGGGTTTTAGTGGGTAAGAATCCCACATAACCCGGTCGAGCCCCACAGCTCTCGGGGATCTTCCAAAGATTTCCGCGTCATAAAATAAAAAAATAGTGTACTTCATTACTAAGCTTTATCATTAAGTTCTCTCATCTGCACTTGCTTATCTTGATAGAATACTTATACAATCTAGCAATAAGTACATGGTTCACAGGTTGACACATACCTTGAGGCATTCAGTCTTCCACCCTCCATCTTCAAACGGCTGTCCTTTCTTGTCCTTGTGCTCATCTCTGAGGTATTGGAGCAGAGCATCGAGACAGGCCTGGTTGCGACCACCCATGCTGTCCAGGTATGAGATCTTTTTTTCCCGAAAATCCACTAAACTGAGACACCAGTGCACCCCAAGATGGACCGGGACGACCATTAGGTCATGCGCGAATATATCGACCTGGAAGTAGATTATGTCATCGGTAAGGGCAGGTGATTAAACAATTAATGGTCTCATGACATCGTCAAAAGACCAACGTAGTCTGGTAATAGTAAAATTTAAAATCGTTTAACTACCTTGTATGTGAATTCATTAATACTTTCAGACATAATTATCAGTTATAATTTGAGGTTTGCTATATTTAAAGCAGGACGCAAGACGACCCGGGAGAGATAGCAGGAGCGATCGGCGTAGCGTGGGGCGATTATTGATTTTTAAAGAAAAATGCATAGACACAGTCACTCAATGCAAAAATTCGTATGTTGGATACAAAGGAACAAAGTAAAGGGCGCGGAAAGTTCAGCTATGGTCTAGGGGGCGTGATGTAAAAAAGGTTGCAAGCCCCTGATTTGCATTTGATATTCTGATCTGGCCCAAAGCCTGCAGGTGAGTCGACTCACATTTGCTTGGCTTTCGTGCAAATACACAAATGTTTGTATAATATCTGGTTGGCTTTACACATGTACAGAAAGCAGACCTGTCCCACAACCAGCCCGGCCTGAGATTAGGCTCTTAAATAAATGGTACAAGCTAACCTAGAATACTAAACTGTCTTTAATTAAAGAGGTGCTCTAAGTACAAGTGAAAGTTATTTTTATATTATTTTACATGGAAAACTTACGGCCTAGAAACTATATTATCTATACATATTATAAAACAAAGTCGCTCCCGCTGTCTGTCTGTCCCTATGTATGCTTAGATCTTTAAAGTTACGCAATGGATTTTGATGCGGTTTTTTTTAATAGATAGAGTGATTCAAGAGGAAGGTTTATATGTATAATACATGTAAAATATAGTTGAGAAACACTGATAATTTTAGAGGTTTCTAATGTGATGTCGTAAATAAACACATTTTTTTGAGCTTATATTGCAAACGCTGGCTGAATCTTACGAGATAGATCAAAATAATGTACTACAGTATTGTACACCTTAACAAGGGCTACAAAAAAGTCTGCGATGGTATATGTTTATCTCAGCATAACCCACAATAACCATTTTCTTATCTTTTACTTTTTATGAGAAATAACTATTAATAAATTTTTGTTAGCATGAATTTGTCCCTTCTTCAATATAACGTAAACTTCACTAATATTTACACCAATGTTACATGAACGTTGTTCATACCGCTAGGTTAAGGTTAAGCGACATAAGGCAAGGTCATTACATAGATGGGTGAACCGATTTGTATGAAATTTTGTGTGCATATCGGGTAGGTCTGAGAATAGTTCGTAAAGTATATGTCATGCTGCTAGGTTAAGCAACGTTAGGCAAGGTCATTATATAGATGGGTGACGGCGGCAACTTCGAGGAGGACGGTGACAAGGTTGCGAGCCCCATCCCCGTGATAATGGTGCCAGGTTTAAGGGGGCTATAATGCGCACTGAGGGGTATTTGGTGCAGATTCCACTGGAGGGCCCATGTTCCATGGCATCATCCATGGCGATGCGATAGCTGTAGGGGTTTAAGTGGGTTAGAATCACAGATACCATGACGAGGATATATAGAACGAGAGGAAGGCGCCAGAGAGAGAGGGGGGGGATTCGAGGAGAGGAGAGGGTGATGGGGTGAGGGATAGGGGGATTAAGATGTAGCAAGGGCGGAGTGAGGGGGAGCAAGGTGGGAGAAGAGACAGGGGAGGGGGTTCAGAGAGGGAACAACGGGGAGAAGAAGGGGGGAGTGTGACGGGGACCGAAGCGGGAGGGGGAAAGAGAGAGGAGTGAGAGAGCATAGAATTAGATTTTTCTTCTTAGAAGAGAGAGAGGTGGAGAGAGAAATAAATCAAGGGAGGAGGGAGAAAAGGGGAGCAAATAGTAATAAAAGCGCGGGCGGAGCTGCGCGGGTCAGCTAGTTATTATATATTAGACAAAAGAAACAGGGCCAATTACAAGTTTTCACCTTTGGTATACCGACGGGCTGTTGGTCTAGTGATTAGCCACTTTGGCCGCTTCCCCATCCATTAGGTCGTGGGTTCGATTCCCACCAAGTGTCCATGTGTTTTATGTATTTACAAAAAAAAAAAACAGTATCAGTCGTCTGCTTTCCACAGTACAGGCTCTGCCTAGTTTGGGATTACATGACCATGTGTGGATTGTCCCAGAATATTATTATTACTATACCTTCCTGGTCCACCGGCGCAGGCCGGCCTGCCCCGCCTGCATGAGCTTGGGGTAGAAGAACGTGTTGGCGGCGTACACCCGCGGCATATTATTACTATACCTTCCTGGTCCACCGGCGCAGGCCGGCCTGCCCCGCCTGCATGAGCTTGGGGTAGAAGAACGTGTTGGCGGCGTACACCCGCGGCATATTATTACTATACCTTCCTGGTCCACCGGCGCAGGCCGGCCTGCCCCGCCTGCATGAGCTTGGGGTAGAAGAACGTGTTGGCGGCGTACACCCGCGGCATATTATTACTATACCTTCCTGGTCCACCGGCGCAGGCCGGCCTGCCCCGCCTGCATGAGCTTGGGGTAGAAGAACGTGTTGGCGGCGTACACCCGCGGCATATTATTACTATACCTTCCTGGTCCACCGGCGCAGGCCGGCCTGCCCCGCCTGCATGAGCTTGGGGTAGAAGAACGTGTTGGCGGCGTACACCCGCGGCATATTATTACTATACCTTCCTGGTCCACCGGCGCAGGCCGGCCTGCCCCGCCTGCATGAGCTTGGGGTAGAAGAACGTGTTGGCGGCGTACACCCGCGGCATATTATTACTATACCTTCCTGGTCCACCGGCGCAGGCCGGCCTGCCCCGCCTGCATGAGCTTGGGGTAGAAGAACGTGTTGGCGGCGTACACCCGCGGCAGGTCCCCGCGGCCCTCGCAGCGCTGCATCAGCAGGTTCATGTAGAAGTTGATCACCTCGTCGTTCAGCCAGTTCAGACCTGACAGCGTTTGCAGGTCGCGCCTGGACAACAATATAAGTAAATCATTATTTTAAAACATAGCATCTGTTAGAATCAATTGTTTTCTATTTTTATCTTCCCAACGTTACAAATGATTTGCAGTACATAATCATGGTCACGAGAGACTGAGATGTTCAAACATATTTATGTCCACAATATCTCTAGCGTTACCTTAAGCTTAGTTTAGAATTAAATTATATTATATCACAGGATCCAAAGCCAATGGTAATAATAATGCAACTGATAATCCTCTACTAATGAGGACTCAAGATATTTATGTAAATTCTTTGTGCATAGAGATTATGAGAACAACAATAACAATGGGAACCCGAGGGCCAACCTGTGATGGACAAATAAAATCTGTCCACTTAACATTGGGAAAATAAAAATAAATCACAAAATGATTTCAAACAATTACAATTATAAAGTACTATACCTGTGTATCCTTAAATTGAATTTCTCAACCAGCATCTGTCCAGGAGGACCAGGGCCCAATGCTCTATTTACTAACTTTTCTTGTTCAGGTGTTAACGGAGGGAGTTCCACTGTTGGCTGTGGCTCCTCGAACAGACTCTCCGGTATGCTCAACTCATATTTCAACTTGTGCTCCAAATGTGCTATCTTTTGCTCACTGTTGACTTTCGATATTATATCTGATTCGCGTCGTGCATCCTTGAGTTTCTCTTGAGTTTGTTGTCTCTTTTTCTTGTACTTAGTGTCTAGTTTTGCCAACCAATCCCCTGCTGTTATAGCATTATCTCTGTAGGAATCTTTTAGAGTGTTTATAGGTGTAATTTTAACAGAAGACGTGGTTGATGATTCAGATGGGACAATCTCTACTTCTGAATCTGATGAATTGAGCGATGCAACAGTAATAGGATCATATTCTTTTGTTGCATCACTTTCCTGTTCTGCTGCAAGACCTCTTTCAACTAGCTTTATTTCATTTAATGCATTCTTCTGTGACCTCTGTGTTAGTCTAAAAGATGCTGCATCTTCTGCTAAATTTATAATTTCTAAAGGTTTTCCTAATGTCACAGGCTTCACAGAGTTTGACACTCTTCTTATCAGTTCCTGATAATTTTTCTTTTCATCTAGATTAAATACCTCAGCGAGTGTTGACCTAGTATTGCCATTGAGGCCTAAAAATCGATTTCTAGCAAATGACGACAGATTCGTTGGCTTGGATTGTATCCATCTTGGCAACGGTGTGGGTGCCCTTTTGTAAGTTTTTGTAATGCCTGATGGAGCTTTAAATTTGCTGTATGTCCGTGGGGATACATTTGAGGAGTTTCTCTCATTGTGTTTATGTAATTTCATATAGATCGGTTCTTCTTCAAAGGCATCTTTGACATCTCGACTTTTGATAAAATATTTGTATGGTTTAACGGGTGGTGGTGTTGTGATTTTCTTCACAAATATCACATCCTCCTCTTGCTGATCTTGGTCATTGTCATCATCTTCTAGGTCTATGTATACTTTAGTTGGTTTTTTCTTATGTTCTGGTTTTGCTTCTACCCATATCTAAAATTAACAATTTTAGTTTATGAAGAATATCACACATTTGTTTTGGTTATCAGGGGATCCTTGCACAATGTTTATAAGTCAGACAGCAATGTCTATAATGCACTATACACTGCCACTGACAGGAACATATGTTGTCAAATTATCTCATTAAGTGGTACACAAAATATGCACATTGACATGGAGTTGCAGAAACCAGTCCATTATACCAATCTCATTATGTGTGTCACAGCCCATAGCAATGAGAAAGAACAACACAAGCAGGAAGAGTTTGGGGTTCATCAAAAGAATGTCGTAGATGCTAATTGACTTTCAAATGCAATAAAGATTATATCTATCAATCCATCAATATGTATAACACTGCGACTGGACAGTCTCCCACCCCTATGTCTGGGTGTAATTTATTTATTTAAGTACCTATGTACAAAAAAAGTATGTAAGTATTCTTATCATTTATTGGATACAATAAAATCATACGATAATTAACTCAAACATTGAGTTTTCTACCGCTCTCTATTAGCAATAGGTTACCATAGTATAGGCTCTGTCTAATTTGGAATTAGATGACTGTGTGTCCCAGGATATCATATTATCTTTCTAATATATAAAAATCTTGTGTACACCATTATACAAACATAAAATGAAGTTGCAATTTACATTAATGCATTTTATTCACACTGAATTACAAGAAATGTGTATTAATATCAAAACAGTGGTATTAGACTACACAACATACCTCTTGTTCATCATTATCGTCATCTACAGTATGTACCACCGGCCTCACCGGTGTATGCATCCTCGGCTTCCGGCACGGTGTGGCTGGGCCATTCTCCGATAAACCAAGGAGCTTTATTGGAACAGATCTCACTCTGCTTTTTCCAGACTCATTTGGTGTTGATGTACTGGGATGCCCTGTTTCTATTTGTATTGGCACATACCTAACATTTTTTGCAGGCTTTTCAATGCTATCCCAATCATCTAAAACATTTTGTAAAATATTATTTTATAACATCAAACTTCGATATAGCGAAATCTTTTGGTTTTAAAAAGTAGTTCGCAAAAGACGTGCTAATTATTTCATACACAAAATTCGTACGAAAACAGTGAATTAGGTTATTTAATTTTTAACGATGTTTTTATCAATAAACTATACCGTTAGTCGCCATAATATCGGGAAAATTAGTCCTCTTCAAATGCTTGAGCCTCTTAAACGCCGGCGAATCATCATCGGAGGAGAAATCCTCGTCAGCCCTGGAAAACAACATAAACGTGTACACTCAATCATTCAAAGTATTTGTATTTACATTCCTTAAAAAGAGCAGTACCAGAACTTCGAAGCTAGTTTTAGAGGCACTTTGAACATTATCCAGAGCCTATTCAATGCTTTTTATTTTTACACAGATTTTACATCGTCTTTGCCGCCATAACTACTGTTGTAAACATGTACTGTCATACCTGTCTCTCTTGAAGCTTGTTCGTAACGGCGGAGTTTCATCGCACCAACCAAGCAGTTGGCGGACATAAGCCACCATGGACTTCATTTTTAATTAAATTATATTTCCATTACCTTTTTTGGTGTACTTTAACGCTAATAAACTTAAAAAATGCTACTAAACTTCAATAAAAATACAGACACTATCAGTCAACCTACCAAGTACCAACCAACTGTGCAACGCCATAGATAATGACCACAGATTACTTAGCGGGCCCAGTCTATTTTAATGATTGAACATAGAGGAAAGCAGTGTTGCAATCATTTGAAAAATTTTCCCCTAATTTCGTCAGAAATACCCTTAAAAAGCATCGATATACTATACCAACTAGATTAGCTGTCACGACCCGAAAAGTGGTCACGAAAATAGAGCTACGGAGACGGCTGTCGCTCTATTTCAAATTAGTACGAGCCGACAACAGGATGTATCGAAATTCCTTATTGCGCGTTTATAAAAAAACTATCCAAATAATATAATACTTATCGTAATACTAAAATTGCAGATGGAGAATTTTTTTTTCGTTTCGTGTTCTTATTACTACTAGTTAAGTAAGATATCATTATACCTAATACGAAATAAAAATTATTTATTTGATATTTTCTCCGCTAGTAGTTCGCAACTGCCATGCCGAGACTGACAAAATTAATGTTGCTGATAGGCGTGTGACCACTGTCTATACGAAACTGTTAAACTACACGTCATTACCATAGTAAAAAAATTAGTTCTCATTTTTGCCACCAGCACGGATAACTTTGTAAGTCAGTACACACACAATGGAAACACACCTGTTTTGAACCTTATTTTATAGTGGTTAAGATTTTCTTTTAATTTTTTTTTTTTTTTTTTTTTATCTTAATGCTGTACCTTGTGGTAACACCATATAAATTACAATCTAGCCTAAAGACTAATCAGTAATATTAATTTGACCTAAACGAATAAATTAAAATAGTGTAAGAATGTGTCCAATGGCACTTTTCTTATTGTCTCTATTAAGGCGAAGACACTTTGTTATTGTGTTCTACACTGCACTACACTGCACTAATTTAATATTTAAACTAACTCAAAAGGTTTTGTCCTTTTCAGTCTTCTCACTATGTCCGTGTTGTCGAGGAGCTGGATAGCCTCGACATTCACATGGTGATGAAGCCGATATTGATGAGCTTCAGCATAATCCTTAATAATTTTGGCAACGAGGTCCACTTTGAGGTCCCGATGGAGGTCGTTTATTCTTATGTACCAGGGCGCATTTACAATACCTCTGAGTACTTTGTTCTGAAATCGTTGTATTGTCTATACGTTACTTTGTTTGGTACAGCCCCACAACTGTATACCATAAGTCCATACTGGCATCAGGACTTGCTTGTATAAAAGGATTTTATTTTGCACAGACAACACGGAATGTTTTCCAAGAAGCCAGTGCAGTTTCTTGTAGCGAAGGCCTAACTCTTCGCGTTTCTTTTTGACATGAGCCTTCCAGCGAAGCTTTGCGTCAAGTGTCATGCCAAGGTATTTAGCAGTATTCTCATAGGGTATAGCTTTATCGTTTATGTATACCGGATTATAGTTGGACCTTTTGTTGGTAAAATCAATATGAACCGACTTTGATTCATTTAATTTAATTCGCCACTTTCTTGTCCAATTAAAAATGGTGTTAACGGCGCTTTGTACATTCTCCACAGCTTCCGCGTGAGTGACTCCTGTAGCCAAAATGGCCGTGTCATCAGCAAAGGTTGCGATGGTGTTGTTTTCTAATTCTGGAATATCGCAGGTGTATAATAGATACAGGACCGGACCTAGAACACTTCCTTGTGGTACTCCAGCTTTGATTTGCTTAAGATCAGAATAAGCATCTTCCTGCCTTACTCTGATCAGTCTATCTGATATGTAGGACTCCAAAATATCTGAGAATTGTTTTGGCAACATTTTTCTTAGTTTATATATAAGGCCCTGATGCCACACCTTATCAAATGCCTGGGCCACGTCCAGGAAAACTGTTGAGCACACTTTCTTTTCTTCTAATGCTTTTTCAATTATGTTTGTAATTCTGTGAACTTGATCTATTGTAGAGTGTCTTTCCCTAAAACCAAACTGATAGTCAGGGATAAGATTTCTGGCTTCTATGATAGGTTTCAATCGTTTCAGCAGGATCTTTTCAAATAATTTAGATATTATTGGCAACAGCGAGATCGGTCTGTATGAAGTTACTTCATTAGGTGGTTTACCAGGTTTTGGTATAATTATAACTTCAGCAACTTTCCACATATCAGGTACGAATTTTAATCTGAACGAAGCATTTATAAGTGTCGTAAGTTTCACTATAGCTTTATGTGGCAGATTACTGAGAACTTCCCCGGTAATGAGATCATAGCCAGGGGATTTTTTCTTGTTTAAATGTTGAATCTCTGTGTGAACCTCTTTTGGTGTGGTGAGTTTTATATCAATTTCATCTTGTGTTATTGCTTCAAATATAACCTCTTCCGTGTCAAGTTTATTTGGTTGAAATGTGTCTTCCAAATAATGTGCAAATCTGATTGCCTTTTGCTCATTATTTACAGCCCATTTTCCGTTCACTTCTTTAATAGGAGGGATTTGGGTAATGTGTTTTTTAAGGTGTTTTGTAGATTTCCATAATGAATAATCTGTTGCACGATCACTCGTTAATTGTGTAAGGTATGTGTGCATAGCTTCATCACGGAATTTTTGTATTTCCCTTCTTAACTGCTTCGTAAGATTGTTTAGCAGCGTTTTGTCAGGTGGATATCTGGTTCGTTGCCATCTTTGTCTCTGTCTTCTTTTTTCAAATATAAGATTTCGAATTTCCATAGGGTAGTTTCTGGAATTGGACTTTATTTTTAAATCAGGCGTATTATTCCAAGCACATTGTTGGATATCTGTTATAAATTTTCTTACTTCTAATTCTATGTGTTCTGGTTTCTTTAAAGGCACATTAAGAATTACTAGGGAGTCCAAATCATGCTTAAAGCTATCCCAATCTGTATTTTTATTGACCATAGTTGGATGTCTTTTTCTGTATAGTATGTCTTCATTAATGCTGAGTATAATTGGTGAATGGTCTGAACTCATATCAAAACCCTCTTCAATAGAAAGAAAGTTCGACGAGATGTTTTTATATATAAAAAAATCGATCAAATCAGGAATTTTTTGTGGGTCAGTGGGCCAATAGGTTGGCTTACCCGTTGATATGACGTCACATTTCATTTTTCTGATTGCACCTAAGAGTTCTTTCCCTTTAGTTGTGGTTAAACTAGATCCCCAATAGATATTTTTTGCATTAAAATCACCTCCAAGAACGAATCTGTTGCCGAGTTTTGTCAAGAGACTTTCATATTGCGTTGCCTTTATCGAGTACCTGGGAGGGCAGTATATAGCAGATACAGTAACCGGAAAACTTCTAGTTTTGACACATACAGCCACAGTTTGAATTTCACGGTCTTCGTGCTTAAATAACTCATAATGATAAATATTTTCCTTTATTATGACGGCACTACCTCCTCTCGCTTTGTTGTCCGGGTGCAATGCGTGATATATTTTGTATCCTTTCATTTGTACGTAGGATTCAGTGGTAAAGTGTGATTCAGATACAAGGCACACGTCGATGTTTTCTGTATTTAGGACCACTAGCAGCTCATGTTGATGCTGACGTAGTCCATTGGCATTCCATGCCATAATTTTTAGCGAGTTAACCATCACTTTTGTTTAGTAATAGCCAATTTAGTGCTAGTTTCCAATTTCTTGAGCCGTTCGTCAAATGATGTTATGACGTTTAGGATTTTGTTTAATTTATCATCTAAGTTTGATGTTTTCTGTGGCTGTAAATGTTGCTGTGGCTGTGGTTGCGCCTGAATGCCTTTTGTTATTTGAGCAAAAGACAGATTTTTTGTAACAGGTTGGCTCTGTACCTTTTTATTGATATTAATACTTGGGGTCTGTTGAGTAGGGACTTTGTGTTTCTTAACTGCCTTATTTTTTAAACTTTGCAGTTCTTTTGCTACTATGCATCCCCGATAGCTAGCAGGGTGTGCTTCGCCGCAGTGGACGCATTTAGGCTTAGTGTCTGCAGGTTTATTGCAGTCTTTTGTTAGGTGCTTACCTGTACATTTGACACACCTGGGCTCTTTAGAGCAATATTTCTGAGTATGCCCGTATGCTTGACACCTTTTGCACTGTGGGATCAGTTTCGACGCTTTAATTGGTTGCATGTCTACTTTGCAACCAAGAATAGACTTTATGTTGTAAATTTTATTGATGTCTTCACTCTTATCAAATGATAGCACGAACATGTTAAGAGGTTCTTTAGTCCTCCAATTCAACTTGTTCGTGGCATCTTCAATCTTATAACCTTTGGATGTTAGGTCTTCAACTATTCTTTCGGGGTTACATGAGAAATGCAAATTTTTTGCCATTACCCGGACTGGTCTATCCTGTTTGTTCTCGTAGGAATGCCATTGAGCGTTGCTGTCCAAAAGAAACTTTGTGATTGCCCTATACGATTCTTCGTTGTTGGAATTAATTTTAACACTGTCTCCGTTCCGCATTTTAATTAAAAATGAGTCATTGGATACAGTTGTAGTTAAAAAATCGTAGAACTTCTGGTAATTTTTCACATGTTCTACGATTATAGGAGGTGGTTGGGGAGCCTTTTTAGCTTTTGGTGTCTTTTTGTCTGTCTCACTGGAGCTTGCTCCTTCTTGTTGTTGTGGTGACGGTGTTTGGTTCAGCTTTCTTTTTTTTCGACTTTGCTGACGAACGCTTCTTTTAAATGAGTACATTTTTGTTTAAGTCAAAACAACTACTTTTTTTCGTATAGCGTTGGTGATTTTATTTATTTTTCTTTGTCTCCGATGTAAAGGTTTTATGTGCCAACATTACTGCATACACTATTAGACTTTATTACTACATGTGAAGGCTTCTATTAGTCCGACGTTCCGAATTATTTAAAACTATTTTCTACAATTTCTAGCTACGTGTATAGTTGTGTAAGTATATGTAACCGCGACCACATTTTCGATGTCATTTTGTTCGTGACAGCTAATCTAGCATCCCTAATACGTCTGTGGTATAGTATATCGATGCTTAAAAGCCATGAAGCTATTAGGGTCAAAATGGAGTCCACACTACAAATACTTGATTGAGGCATACGCTATCCCTTTCATTGAGGTCCGATGTATGGTCCATGATATAATTGAAATTACCCGAGAAATGGATACCTTACTATAGAAATGCTTTACTTACACATCAAAAGAAAGTTTTCCACCCGAAAACTTAAAATACGATGACAATCATGTCTAATAAAAAAAAATTTGATACTGTTCTTCGAGTTCGATTAGAATAATGCTCTATTGTAGTCGTGTGTAGTTCACGAATGAATCCTTCAATTGGACTACTTCAGTTGGTTTACTTCCTTCGTTCTCTAGTTCAGTTACAATTCATCTACTTCATAGTTCAGTTGTTTAGTCCACCGGGCGTGAACGATTCGATCCGAAACACGAACGATACGCAGTGTGAATAGATAATGCTGTCTCGCTCTGTTATAGGTACTAAAGTTATTTTTCTACTTCAGTCAAACTTTGACTCGGTAATACAATCGTTCGAGAACGATCGTGCTCTTACTTTAGCTGTCATTGCTTGTTATTTAGAAAAGCTGATATTGAACTACCAAGCAAAATGGCAATGTACAGTTTATAAACACATTTGCACGAGCTTGAATATAAAATGTAGCAATTATAAAAGCGCATTGTTTTCGTTCGTAAGTATCTGAGTACTTAGTTATGAAAACTGTAAAGTTTTTAGAGTATTTTGAGCTTTATGACATGATGTTACGAGAGTACGGGACACTTTAGCATAATTGTTACAGTTTACTGTTCATCTGAAATGAGTTGTGTGCATTGAGATATAATGTACCAATTGTGCGGGATTATGTTTCCAAATGGCTTAATTATTTAACTTTACAAAAACAGAAAATTAACGGAAGTTATATACTCATGTCTCAACTCATGCGATAAAAGCTGGTTAAAAAGTGTACTGATAATATATCAACCATTTCAATATCTCTCATTGGACTAAGAACGAAAACCGAACAACAGACTAAATCATTTCATTTGAGCTACTGGACTAGACTGAACTATTGAACTAAAAGATAGATATACTTCACAGTAGTGAAAAGATATGTATATATCTTTTCATTCAAGTGACACATTCTGCGCAAGGCTACTCTATTGTGTTTTCGCCAATTATACTCAAATGCAATTTTAATTACCGATTTTAAGGGTTCGTATTTTGTGGCAACACTGTCGCTTATTGTCAGCATGAAACTGTCTGTCATTTAAATCGATCAAACATTATTAATCATATTTTCACGATAAAGTGAATTAAAATCATAAAAATGGTGATAAAATGTGCAGTACTTGGTTGCAAAAATATGTTGTAACCAGTATTTAATACCGAATATAACAAGCTGTAACAGCTCAGTGGGCGAGGGCTTGCCTTGGAAACAAGGTGCGCAGGTTCGAACCCCGGCTCGCACCTCTGATTTATTTAATTAATCATGTGCGAATCGTCTTTGTGCGATTGTTACTAGCTTTCGGTGAAGGAAAACATCGTGATGAAACCTGCATGTCTGAGAAAGCCTAACTAGCATTCGAAAGACGTGTGAAGTCCGCCAACCCGCACTTGGCCAGCGTGGACTGTGGCCTAAGCCCCTTCAACTTGAAGGGACGTGCCCAGCAGTGGGACATAAACAAGGGCTGGTATTATTTATTATATTATTATATCACTCGTAAGTGCGATTTTGTTCAATAATTACCTACCGATGATCCCTGTGCATTAAGCATCATATTTTCGATCAGTTCTTCTTTCGATAGGTACATAACACGTTTTCAGTTCGTTTGTTAGTATTGGGTTTAAGTTTCTATTAATTTGTACTTGAATTATTTAATTTTAAAATATTTCATATTGTTTTAATAGAGTAACCATGGTAAAGATTATTTGAAGACTTTCCGTTTTGGGGTATTTTTTTACCGCCACTTTATGATCAAAAAATAAACGATGTATTTAGTTCAAAGGATTGATATTGAAAAAATATTGTATGTTCATTAATTTTACAAGTGTGTAGGTATGTAGGTTAAGTTTAGGTACAGTTAGTTTTGTAACTATATTAGATACATATTTATTCTTGTCGCCTCCTAGTCCTGTCGCGTCTAGTAGCCTCCGTGGCGCAGTGGGAAACCTGCGGGGTGCAACAACTTTGTGTAGTTGTTCCTGACTGGCTAGGATAATGCAGGCCGGTCATCTGATTGTCTGTAAAGTAAGATGATCCATGCGTCGGATAGGCATGTAAAGTACACTTGTGCACTTGTGTCTACGCAAGCATTTGTGCACTGGCTGATGACTGATCTTGCGAAAGATTAGCCGCTGTGGTTGGTTTGGCCGTATCGGCGAGAGTAACTATATCATTCCATAAATATACATACTGTTTTATTTACCCCTGGTCAATATTAATACATTTTTTATTTTCTTGTAGATTTCCTAAAAATATTGAGTGAAGGAATCTACCTACCATCCATTGACCTACCTACCTACCATTGTCCCATTGGAAAATAAATTTGATGAAGCTGCAATATAATAATATCTTGGGACAATCCACACACGGTCATCCGATCCCAAACTAGGCAGAGCCTGTACTATGGAAACCAGACAACTGATACTAATACTTATATATTTTTTTTTGTAAATACATACTTAAATAGATAAACAACACCCAGACACTTGGCGGGAATCGAACCCACGACCCATCGGTTAGCAGGCAGGGTGTCTGACCACTAGACCAACGGGCCCGTCGGCAATGATCTGCAGTTGGTCCAATGGAAACCTAAATTTACCGCGAATGCTTTTTCTTTCGTCTAATGTGTTGGTTAAAAGGTGTTTTAGTTGTTTGCATATAATGTAAATTGCTATTCAATATCTTGTGATTAATCGGAGATCGTTAAACGTACTGAATAAATGATTTTATAGTACAATATTTTTTTTATCATATCTTCATATGCTTTTATTTTCACAACCATTAGCTTGTTATTTATTTATCACTTGATTGTCTATAAAGTAAGATGCTCCATGCGTAAGATGGGCATGTAAAATGTTGATCCTGCACCTGGTCTCTCCCCGGTCGTGTCGGTTTTTCATCCCATCGTATTTTGAGAGGTAAACGGAAGAGAGAGAGAGAGAGAGAGAGTGCGTGTGTCTACGCAAGCACTTGTGCACTATAATATATCTCGCGTAGACTGAGATCTTTCAAAATACCCACTGTGGTTGTATCGGCCAGAAGGAGGTCCTTATTTATTTATCATCTGTTTCCCTATCAATCACAGTTAGTTCTTCTTGTTCATAGTTCTTCCGTATTTGGGCTGCTCCAACCCATAATCAGACTGATTAAGCAACTAGACATATTTAATCGGTTTAAACTTAAAGCATAAACAAGCCAATTAAGTCGTATTATGCGACGAAGTTAAAAAGATGTCCTGATTTTTCATGAAACATCAAGGTTGCCCTCTTAGAAAGAGAGATCCGACCTCAATGAAAGGGATAGCGTTGACCTCAGGCATGTATTTGGGAATGTTGCCTCCATTTTGATTCTAATAGCTTAATAAGCACACAAAAATATTTTCGTCAAAGTCAAATTATGCTATTTTTGACAATCGGCTTTTTAACCTGTGGCAGTTTGTTAAACTGATGTAAGACGTACCGAAAACTATTAGGTAGATATGTAATATTTCTCATAATATCCGTTACAACATTACAGAAACCATTTATATGGAAAATGACAAATGACTAACTTGTTAATTTTTGAGCATATTAATAAAAACTAAAAAAAAATTTCATTACATATGAATACGTGCGGGATAATATTTGTTTTTCAAATTATAATTTCAATCAAGCCGCCTGCCAAGCGTGGAGATTATGGTAACCCCTCCCTTCTAAGGGAGAGGCCTTTGTTCAGCAGTGGACTTTTCGGCTGCTGATGATTGCTAATTTTGCACGAAAAAGTATGTTTTTGTTTTTAAATTGAAATTAGTCTTTATTATTGTACCAATAATGATGTTATCCCAATTTTATTTAAAAAAAGCGTCATTTTTTTTTTGGAAATTCATGAAAAAGCCGATGAAAAATTTCAAGACTAGAATGTTCAGAATCATGTATCGGTGGTATCGGTTTTCAGTACGATGTCCCTTACACGCCGTTTAAGCGTATACTTTGGGCCATAAACGATTTGCCTGTTCTGTGGAGACGCGTGGCATGTAAAACAAGATTGTGTTTGTTCCGGGTATTTATATTTTGAATATCACTATATTACCCGTTCACTTCGAGATTGCCGTCGTCGACCGTTATGATTTCAAAGCTAACGGTACTGAGTGCAAAATCGAAAAATATGTTTTTGGCTGGAATGCCCCAGGAGAACGGTTATGTTTTTCGAGAGTATGTATGTAATATGTACTTATGTAGATTTCTTTAGCACGGCCTACAGCCTAAACGGTTTGTTGCTCTGTGACTTATAATTATTTAATTAGATTAGTTTTGGTTTCGGGAGTGATTTAGCCTATATATTCTTCAAAAACTATTTTAAAAATAAACTATTTAAAAAAAAATAAAAACCGACTTCAAAGTAAATTATCTAAAAAGCATAAAATAACTAAAATATATTGAAGTCGGTGCTAGCACACCATGTTAACTAACACTAGCACCAGCTGACACCGACTTCAATATATTTTCGTTATTTTATGCTTTTTAGATAATTTACTTTGAAGTCGGTTTTTATTTTTTTTTAAATAGTTTATTTAACACTTTTTAGTGACTTATTTTACCAAAATAGGTATCAGCACTATCACGCAACTCGAACGTCTACGTTACAGTAACTTACTGAAATCATAAAAAGTTTATATCTCTTAAACTACTGAACCGATTTTGATGAAACTTGTACTCTACCCTAAGTTGAAAAATACTCTAACTATTGCAAAAAGAAGGGTTGTCCACGGATTTCTCAGAAACTACTAGTCCGATTTCAAAAATTATTTTTGCAATAGTTAGAATATTGTTCAACTTAGGGTAGAGTATAAGTTTCATCAAAATCGGTTCAGTAGTTTAAGAGATATAATTTTTTTATGTTTTCGGTGAGTTACTATAACGTAGACGTTCGAGTTGCGTGATAGTGCTGATACCTATTTTTTTAACCGACTTCAAAAAAGGTGGTTCTGTTTTCGACGCGTATGTATGTAATATTAATAGAAATGCGTAATATTCATATATGTTAGTCTATGTGGGCTTCTAAACAAATTTACCAAATTTCACGAGTGTGTGTATGTATGTATGTATGTAGGTTTGTCCGCGGATTTCTCAGAAACTACAAGTCCGATTTCGAAAATTCTTTTTGCAATAGTTAAAGTATTTTTCAACTTAGGGTAGAGTACAAGTTTCATCAAAATCGGTCCCGTAGTTTAAGAGATATAAACTTTTTATGATTTCAGTAAGTTACTGTAATGTAGACGTTCGAGTTGCGTGATAGTGCTGATACCTATCTTGGTAAAATAAGTCACTAAAAAGTGTTAAATAAACTATTTAAAAAAAAATAAAAACCGACTTCAAAGTAAATTATCTAAAAAGCATAAAATAACGAAAATATTATTGAAGTTGGTGTTAGCGTACCTGCTGTGTATATTCTGCACCAACTTCAATAATATTTTCGTTATTTTATGCTTTTTAGATAATTTACTTTGAAGTCGGTTTTTATTTTTTTAAAATAGTTTTTGTATTGTATGATCGTAAATAATAAATCAACAGAAATAATAAAAACTTAACAAAATATAACAACAAAATCAACATCAACAAACTCGAGAACGCACGTGTTACGAGCCAGCAGCGTAAACCTGAACCGTGGGACATTCGCTGCGCATCGAATACCGAGCTCATTTCGCCACGGATTGATGGGAACACTTTGCTTTCCCTTACCTAACATCGGTGGGAACAGACGCTTAGACTACGGATAGATACTAAGATTATATATATATTAATAACTATTGTGGAAGATTAAGGGTCGTATTACAGAACCATACTCAAGACTCAAGTACTACTTAAATCTAGTTTGAGTTGAAGTTTTAATTTTAGAACCTTACTTGAGCACTGTCAAGTCAAACAAGAATCACCTGAGCATTGTCAGTGCGTGATGACATTTATAATTTATTTTAGAACATTACTTGAGTGTCGAATACCGATTCCTTTATTATTGAATCGTAATCAACTCAAAATCTCTGCTTGAGTCGAGATTTGATCTTTGTTTTCGTAAGTGTGGTCGAGACCACGCTTGAGTAGAGATTTTGCAAGTAAAAAAGGATATTTTTGATGCAATCGATTCTATGAAAATAGATTCAATGATTTTAATATTAGAATTCCGAGAAATATTTTGAAGGACGCGCAAGATCCATATACACACATCAAAAGTGTCTAGGGATCAACATATATTTTTGCAATAACTTTTCTCCTGATTGATATTAATTAAAATTTTCTTTAAGGATTCATCAAATAAAGTGTTTTCGTTTGTCACAGTAACGATAAACCAAGTCACCTTTGCATTAATAAAGAAATTTGCCATTTTCCTAATAAAGGGATTTTTGACATTTGAACCACTAACACAAAAGTTCGAAAAAAAGACTGAAATAACAGTTTTCTTTAAAATTTTATTGGGTAACTTAAACAATTAATAATCCGTGTTTCTACCGCGAACACTAACAACACAAGAACATCGGTTTGGCATACTCAAAATGAGTTCATCCAAATCACGCTGTGGAATGGCCGCCCATGTTCGTTGCAACAACAAAAAAAGGTCTTCTTGCGACTGGATACCCTCCATATTCGGCAGAGCTCTTCTCTGTAGCATATCCCATGCATGCTCAATCGGGTTCAAGTCTGGCGACTGAGCAGGCCAGGGCAGGACATTGATGTTAGCTGCGGCGAGAGTCTGTCTTACAACTCTTGCGGTGTGCGGTCGTGCATTATCATGCATTAACTGAAATAAGGGACCGATTTGCACTTGTAGAGGAACGATGACGTCTGATACAATCGTCTCAGCATAAATTTGAGCGTTGAGGTTGCCTCTGATCCAAATCAACTCAGTTCTTCCGCCGATCCAAATACCCGCCCATACCATGATGGTTCCACCACTATAAGGATGGACTTCCTGGCAGGATTTTAATCGCTGTTGGCGTCCAGGGGTTCTCCAGTGTCGTATACGTCTTGTATCCGGTCTCATACCAAAACGAGACTCATCAGAAAAGCACACGAAACGCCATTGTTCTTCTGCCCAATTTCTGTGTTCAAGAGCCCATTGATATCGAATCCTACGATTGTGCATTGCTATAGGTGGTACCCGTAGCGGTCTTCGGGAATGAAGGTTCACTTCATGCAAGCGGTTTCTGACTGTTTGGTCGCTAATTAAGTTCCCTGAAGAGTGATGAAGCCTCACGGCTAACATCATGGCAGTTATTGTTGGAGCTCTTCGAGTTAAGATTTGAATATATCGGTCTTGTCTCCGTGTGGTGCAGCGATACCGTCCTCCATGGCGCTCAGCCACGGTACCAGTGCTTCGGTAACGTGTCCAAAGTCGACTGATAACACTCTGACTTGTATTCAGAGCTAAAGCCACAGTACGTTGCCGGGAACCAGCTTCTATCATTCCCACGGCTCTGAGCATTTCTTCCCTGCTTAAATGACGTCGCCGCTCCATAATAACGTTGGTTTTAATCAGTAGTAGGGAAACAGTAGCACTAATAATGTCTTCAATGCGTTGTATGTTTTTATAGGGAAAATATTGACAGCTGATTTTCATCTTTTACTCGAATTTGATTCACAGTTCCTGATTCAAATTATGAAATGCACCAAAAAGGATCCATATAAATTTATAAAATCATAAATTTATTACAAAGCCACATCTCAATCTCAAGATATCCGCTTAAAAATGCTTGATCCCTAGACACTTTTGATGTGTGTAACATGGAAGTACATATATTTAAAAAAAATATAAGTTCAGCCAAGACATAGTCAAAAAATGTGATTTAGAAAAAAATACGCAGGCATTTAGTAAAGCTAGACCAGTGTGGGCTGCCTATAGTGCTCCTGTGCTCCAAATACTGGAGGGTCTGGTACGAGTTCTGATAGTGTAGGAGCTCGATCAAACTGACAGTTTTCTCCGTACATTTCACACCAGCGTTCCTAGCGGCAACTATCAAAAACTAGTAAGATGTACGGAAAAGAACTGAAAGTTTGATAGAGCTCGTAAATTATCAGAACTCATACTAGACCCCCAGATTCACAAAAATTTACTCCGTCTTTTACAAATTGTGTTTGGTACCTAACTTGTTTCGTTGTAATATACTGGCGAGGGTATCCAAGTTACTGGTTCAATTTCATAGTCAACAACAAAATAAGGGTCGTATTACAGAACTTGACTCAAGTAGCTCTTAAACTGCATTCAACTGATCACTGCTTGAGCAAAGAATCAAGACTTGAGCACCCAACGTATTACAAAACAATCCTCAAACTCAAATCAACTGAGTCTATAGTCTTGAGTAGAGATTTGGATCTCTGCTTACTTGAATTCAGAATATATAAGGCAACACTGCAATCAGTCTGTTTTCTATTACAAATAATTTCTGATAATATTGTTTTATGCAAAACAACTAAAAATAAAATCATAAACGTCATCGCGAACTGACAATACTCAGGTGATTCTAGTTTGACAGTTCAGTGCTCAAGTAAGGTTCTAAAATTAAAACATCAACTCAAACTAGATTTAAGTAGTACTTGAGTCTTGAGTATGGTTCTGTAATACGACCCTAAGATACCCAGACGACATGACGGCCCACAGCACAAGTTGCTAATAATCTGTGGTTTGCAGTCATGGATGTAATATGTGCCTACTGCCGTTGCAGTTTACGCGCAGGCCATTTGATGTCAATTAGTTGGTCAAGTGTCCGATCCGTTCAACGAATTTTCTTTAAATTTACTGGTATTGTATTTTACTTTTAATAAATTGATTACTTCTAGAAATATCATTTAAACAGAGCAATTAATATAAGGTTTAATAATTTTACTAAAAATCTTAAATTATAGAAGCGCCAAAATACAAGATCATTGTTTGTTTTCATACATTTTCAAATAGGTATTTTGCGTAAAATTATATTTGTAATAGAAAACAGAATATAAATAATAGAAAACAGAAATTATTTGTAATAGAAAACAGACTGATTGCAGTGTTGCCTTATATATTCAGAACTCAAGTAAGCAGAGATCAAAATCTCTACTCAAGACTCGACTCAGTTGATTTGAGTTTGAGGATTGTTTTGTAATACGTTGGGTGCTCAAGTCTTGATTCTTCGCTCAAGCAGTGATCAGTTGAATGCAGTTTAAGCGCTACTTGAGTCAAGTTCTATAATACGACCCTAATTATACCACTATAATCATTTAATCGAATATTTTATTGGAGTTCGTGTACGGCGCCCCCAAACCCGTAATTCACGGGAACACAAAACGTAAATACTCGCTAGCGTTGCTATCCCTACTAATCGGGCGACGCTTGAGGGGCGGTACGAGGTAGCGGGAAGGGAGGTAACGGCATTCTTGGAATGAACGCATAGTACTTTTTAAAATAAATTATATTCTTCTCAAATGAGACGTTTATTTCCCAGTTGTCGCCACTGGCAACAAATGGGACGTTTATTTCCCATTTGTCACCAGTGGCAACAAACCAGTGGTGACAACTGGGAAATAAACGTCTCATTTGAGAAGAATATAATTTATTTTAAAAAGTACTATGCGTTCATTCCAAGAACGCCGTTACCTCCCTTCCTGCTACCTCGTACCGCCCCTCAAGCGTCGCCCCATTAGTTGCCACCACTGGTTAGTTGCCACTGGTGACAAATGAGAAATAAACGTCCCATTTGTTGCCAGTGGCGACAACTGGGACAAATATGTTTACGAACGTCACCACTGCTATAAAAAATAATTAAAATAAAATCGAGTAGGTTAGATCAATGTATTAATTATAAGTAAGTGCTATGATATGTGAATGAATCTACATATTATTACCGAAAGTACTAGGGTAGCATAAAACAGGAGTGCATGTCTTGTGCCATTCATATATGAGTGTGGTTCAGAGCTAAAGCATTTATATCAGAAGTATCAGGAAAGCATAGGACATGAGGAGGCATCACGTCTTGTGCCATCCAGTATGACTGGAAACAGCAGATTTTATTTCCCAGCTAGGGAAGCATATGTCAAAAGAAGGAGCGTTTCGTAACCGCCTCCTCATGTCCTATGCTTCCCTGGTACTTTTGCTATGAAAATGTTAGGCTTAAACCGCATTCATATTGCACTGCACAAGATATGCACCCTCTTGCTTTCTGCTACCCTTTGGTGTCCATTTTAGTACTCATATAACTTCCATAGTATATCGTAGACGTAGATATACACATTTTTAAAATGTCTGTTCATTTGTATGTAATACTGTGCAATACAAACACTTCGACCATGGTATTAAAATAAAATGGTATAAAAAGAACGAAATTAACCAAAACCTTAACTAATTATTTAAATTTAATTCATTCATCTCCAGTGGTACCACGGAGTTGTCCATAGTTCCCCAATGGTACCACGGTAAAAAAAAATGTGCGTGCGTGGAGTCCCTCCGCGCGGAAGAAGTGAAACTTCATTCTCGCTCAGTCGATCGGTCGTTCGGTCGGTCCCTCACTCACTCACTCACTCACTCACTCTCACTCACTCACTCACACACACACAACCACACACACTCAACTCAACTCAACTCGCCCCAACTCGCCCCAACGCACCCCAACTCGCCCCAACTCACCCCAACTCACCCCAACTCGCCCCAACTCGCCCCAACTACCCCAGCTCGCCCCAACTCGCCCCAACTCACCCCAACTCACCCCAATTCACCCCGACTCACCCCAACTCACCCCAACTCGCCCGAACTTGCCCCAACTCGCCCCAACTCACCCCAACTCAACCCCAACTCACCCACTCCACCCACTCACCCACTCACCCACTCCACCCACTCACCCACTCACCCACTCACCCACTCACCCACTCACTCACTCACCCACTTAAAAAAAATGCCCTTGGTACCACTGGCACTGGGGGTACTACGGACAACTCCGTGGTGCGACCAGAGATAGATTAATTAGATTTAAACAATATTTCTTTTTTACGTTCATTTTGTAATCGTATAACTGTTTGTTACATAGTAGAGATGTGGTATCTATACTATAATAAAACTCAAAGAGCACTTTTTCTGTACATTGAATATTTTTCCAAAATTTCTATGTGGGGATACTATACTATCGACATAGAGGCCAAAACAATTTTTGAAGTGAAACTTCTTATGCGACTTCCAAAAATGTTATCACATAACGCGTCAAGCGTTAAATGAGTCACCTTAACGCGTTATCGCTTAACGCGTTAAGTGATAGGTGTTAAACGATAGGCGATAGGCGTGGGCGAGTTGGCTTGAGTTAGTTTGAGTGTTGGTTTGAGTGTTGGTTTGAGTGTTGGTTTGAGAGTTGGTTTGAGAGTTGGTTTGAGAGTTGGTTTGAGAGTTGGTTTGAGAGTTGGTTTGAGAGTTGGTTTGAGAGTTGGTTTGAGAGTTGGTTTGAGAGTTGGTTTGAGAGTTGGTTTGAGAGTTGGTTTGAGAGTTGGTTTGAGAGTTGGTTTGAGAGTTGGTTTGAGTTGGTTTGAGAGTTGGTTTGAGAGTTGGTTTGAGAGTTGGTTTGAGAGTTGGTTTGAGAGTTGGTTTGAGAGTTGGTTTGAGAGTTGGTTTGAGAGTTGGTTTGAGTGTTGGTTTGAGTGTAGGTTTGAGTGTTGGTTTGAGTGTTGGTTTGAGTGTTGGTTTGAGAGTTGGTTTGAGAGTTGGTTTGAGAGTTGGTTTGAGAGTTGGTTTGAGAGTTGGTTTGAGAGTTGGTTTGAGAGTTGGTTTGAGTTGGTTTGAGAGTTGGTTTGAGAGTTGGTTTGAGAGTAGGTTTGAGTGTTGGTTTGAGTGTTGGTTTGAGTGTCGGTTTGAGTGTCGGTTTGAGTGTCGGTTTGAGAGTCGGTTTGAGAGTTGGTTTGAGAGTTGGTTTGAGAGTTGGTTTGAGAGTTGGTTTGAGAGTTGGTTTGAGAGTTGGTTTGAGAGTTGGTTTGAGTGTTGGTTTGAGTGTTGGTTTGAGTGTAGGTTTCAGTGTTGGTTTGAGTGTTGGTTTGAGAGTTAGTTTGAGAGTTGGTTTGAGTTGGTTTGAGAGTTGGTTTGAGAGTTGGTTTGAGAGTTGGTTTGAGAGTTGGTTTGAGAGTTGGTTTGAGAGTTGGTTTGAGAGTTGGTTTGAGAGTTGGTTTGAGAGTTGAGTTGAGTTGAGTTGGTTAGTGTGTGTGTGTGTGTGTGTGAGTGAGTGAGTGAGTGAGGGGCTGACCGACCGACCGACCGATCGACTGAGCGAGAATGAAGTTTCACTTCTTCCGCGCGGAGGGACTCCACGCACGCACATTTTTTTTTTGGAATTATTGTCTGTCTGTCTATCTGTCTGTCTGTCTGTCTGTCGTTCTGTTTGTCCAGGTATCATTTGAAAACCCGTGGATGGATTTTGATAGGACTTTCACTGATATGTTGTGTAGAAGTGAAGGTATAAATTGGTATATAAAACATCACGCTATGTTTGATAGGGGCTAAGCAGTGAAATATTAAGTGCACATATTACCACGTAATTTCCTTTATATGTGAATAGGGTAATTATAGACTGATCAGTTAATCATTAAGATATGTATTATTACGCTATATACAATAGGGACTGAGCAGACATTTAGTTTGCATAAGATATGGCAGTGGGTCAATTTTTGTAAGGGGTAAGCCGGTCCGGTACACCCAGGACATTTTCATTAGATTTCTGTATTGTTCTAAGTACTTTGCTGATAGCAATATGACATTATATCTTTGAAAAGTTAAAATCTGTAAATCCCGAGCGAGTCCAAACTAGATTAGGAAAGAAATAGGCAAGGGAAAAATACCATTTCATTTCATTTAAAAGCCAGCGGTTAGGTCCGCTGCACCACCAAGGCTACATTTGTATAGGTAGGTAGAAATTGAGAATACGAAATTGCTAAATTTTTACTTAGGTAAAAGACCTAAAATGACTCGAAATGATCTAACACAATAAAATGTACAACTACAATTACACACAATGAACAGCGCTCCCAAAAAACTTAGAGCTTTCATTATCGAATATCATTAGACAGTAATTTACGATGTTAGCGTGATATACATTATGAACAGCGCCATCTATCGGTGAAATTGAACATACAATCACTAGGTTGCTGGTTCAGATCCGGCTCGAAGGACCACATATGAACACTTCGTTCGGTCCTGGCGGTACAAGAAAATCGGTTTTAGGTATTTTTATAATATTTATTAATCAATAAAATTAAATCTAATATAAATTTAAGACATTTTTCCTTGGTTTTTTCTCTATCTAATTTTTGACAGTTTTTTTTTTCTATATATAAATTTATTACTCTTTTACAAATCAAAGAAGTTTTAATTTGACATTCCGCCCACCAAGGACAAATTGACCAATTTGTCCTTTTATCATAATTTTACAAGTGGTTTCGTCCGCCCACCATGACACAATAAAGAAAAAGCTTGTTCAAGACAACTTTGTCCTTGGTAGATTACAACTGAAAAACTTAAATCACTCAAATAACGTTAGCTAAACAAAACAATACAATTAATAAAGTTATCTACAAAATAGAATAAAACTCTTATTCCGCTATAGGTAAAATACACAACTTAGAGGTAGCCCTTTAAATGACAGCGTTTTTGGTTTTTAATGATACTACTCGCGTTATGCCATCTGTACCCGGATGTTTTTTAACCACACGACCAAGCAGCCAACGAGCTGGTGGCAAGTCTCTTTCACTAGCACTAAATCCCCAACATGACGGGCCCGTTGGTCTAGTGGTCAGACACCCTGCCTGCTAACTGATGGGTCGTGGGTTCGATTCCCGCCAAGTGTCTGGGTGTAGTTTATCTATTTAAGTATGTATTTACAAAAAAAAAAAGTATATAAGTATTAGTATCAGTTGTCTGGTTTCCATAGTACAGGCTCTGCCTAGTTTGGGATCGGATGACCGTGTGTGGATTGTCCCAAGATATTATTATTATTATTATTATTTGGTTAGGGTTTTTGATGAGACCATTTATAACGATGCATGAACATGGATAAATATTCCCGAGACCAGTGCCTCCAAAAGCTCTGCATCATTCGTTGCATCAGTTGCCATCTACGTAAGCTACTTATACTTGAAGATTCAAAATTATAATCTGGAACAGTAAGTAAGGGCTCACCTACCAGAAAATGACCAGGTGTTAAAACGTCTGCATCGCCGGAGTCACCATCTATTCTTGACAGAGGTCGTGAATTTAAGCACGCTTCAATCTGTGTTAAAACCGTAGATAGCTCTTCATAGGTTAACGTTGTATCTCCAATTACTCTGCGTAAATGAAATTTCACTGATTTCACTCCCGCCTCCCAAAGTCCCCCGAAATTCGGTGAATGAGGCGGTATGAAATGCCAGTTGGTTCCTTCGAATGCTAGACAATCTGCAAGTTCTGCTCCATAGTTTGATTTTTCTGCTGCCAAGAGCCTTTTCAACTCCCGTGCAGCTCCAACAAAGTTTGTTCCGTTATCCGACCAAATATCCGAACAATATCCCCTTCTTGATACAAATCTTTTATAGGCAGCTAGAAAACCTTGCGTGGTTAAATCACTCACAACTTCAATATGGACAGCTTTTGTAGCCATGCAAACAAATAAACAAATATATCCTTTGTAGGCATGATGACCTCGCCCTTTAGATGTTCTTATGTTAATTGGTCCCGCATAGTCCACTCCTGTACATTTAAAGGGCCTACTTAAATTTACCCTGGCAGCAGGTAACTGACCCATTAACTGATTTGCCGTATGTGCAGAATATCTGGTGCACTTTACACACTTTCGTACATGTGCTTTTACTAATTCCTTAGCGCCAAGAATCCAATATTTAGATCTCAAATACGCAAGCATAAGTTGAGGCCCACCATGTAAAGTTTTCTTATGTGCGTCTTCTATAATTAAACTTGTTAAGTTACATATTTTTGGAAGTAGTATTGGGTGTTTTCGATTTTCACTCAAGTGAGACAATTGCAGCCTACCACCTACTCTCATAATTCCGTTTCCATCTATAAATGGGTTCAAATATTTCAAAGGTTTTTTCAATCTTGTGAATTCCTTTGCTTCCAAATGTTTGATATCTTCTGTAAAATTATCTTTCTGACATACTTTTATACATACTTGTAATGCCTCATTTAACTCTTGCGTCTTGAGAAATCCTTTTAACTGGCTGTGATGTTTATCTTTCAGACACAAAAAACGCCTGCAATATGCCACAACTCTTATTAATTTAGTAAGACTTGAAAATCTGTTCCAGAGGTTATCTTCAGTTTGAATAAAATGAACGTTAGCCTCCTCCAAATTTGTCTCCATATCTGTAGTTTTACTGTATTGAATATTGATTTTATGTAGAAACTCTGGTCCATTAAACCAATAAGAATTGTCCATGAGCTCTGATACTGTAAGCCCGCGCGAAGCACAATCAGCTGGGTTCAATTTTGACTGAATGTGAGACCATTGTTGTGTATCTAAAGTGGTAAGTATTTCTGAAACTCTATTTGCTACAAACGTTTGCCAGCGATTAGGATGGCTATTAAGCCAAGCTAAAACTATAGTTGAATCAGTCCAAGCGTGTATATTTTCCTTTTTAATTGCCATCACCTTTGATACTTCAACTAATAACCTTGTCAAGAGAACAGCTCCACAAAGCTCCAAACGCGGAATCGATACTTGTTTAATAGAATAGAATATTTATTTATTCAAGTATCAGAGACTCATTATAAATAGGTAGGTAAATAAAATATAAACTAAGATTATGACTAATATTAACAATAATATACACACATATTTGCATACGTGAATCACCGCTGCAATATTCCATGAGAAATTTTGCAGCAGTGATTCACATAAGAACAGTCTAGTCTGCTTGTAATTAGCGATAGGATACTGTTGGGGCTGGCCCACACTCTGCGCACCAGGGATGCACATCTTTTTCGCATTGTGGTGTAAAACAATCTACTACTGCTTCTGCGAACATCCCTGATGCGCTACAGAATCGAGGCAGCCGCAACAGTATCCTAAACGCGTTATTGTATTGTATGCGGAGGGCATTGTAAGCTCTTTGAGTGAATCTGGCCCACAGGCTACACGTGTAGAAAGAAGTGCAGTATGCCCTGAACAGGGTAATTTTAACGTTATGTGAGCAACGTGCAAACCTGCGAGCCAGCATGTTCACTCTTATACACATTGCCCTCCGCTCCCTTTCGATGTCATCATCATCCTTGAGGTTGGGGTTTAATATATGACCCAGATATTTCACTTTGTATACCCTCTGTAAGGGCGTCCCACCGTTTAAAACAGAAGGTGTAGCTTCAGTACATTTCCCCCCAGTCTCAAAGACCATGACTTCACTTTTGGTGCAGTTATATTGGAGTCCGTGTTTTTTAACGTACTCCTCACACTGCACCATTAGTTTCCTCAAACCACAGACTGATGCACTCAGCAGCACCATGTCATCTGCATAACTGATATTATTTACACAGACTCCATCAATGTGGCAACCAATCCTGGTGCTGCTGAGCTCACGGATAAGCTCATTTATGTAGAGGTTGAACAACGTAGGCGAGCTCAAACCACCTTGTCTAACTCCACACTCTAAGTTGTACGGACAAGACCACGCACCAGCCCATCGTACATTGTTGACCTGGTTCCTATACCAGAATTTAAGTATATTTATTAGTTCTTGAGGCAAGCAAACATCCTTTAACTTGTTCCATAGAATGTCATAAGAAACCAGGTCAAACGCCTTCGATAGGTCGAGAAAGCAGGCATAGACAGGAGTTTCACGTTCAACGTAGTAAGAGACCGTATGCTTGACACACAATACAGCGCTTTCTGTTGACAGTCCAGGACGAAACCCGAACTGATTGTCATGTGGTACTATGTATTTGTTTAGTGGGTGTTTGTTTAATGGGTGTTACTTTTGTTTTAGCTGTTACCAACGCTACATGTACTTGATTCTTCTTATCAATTACCCGTACATAAACAGCTGCAGCGTATGCTAGTTTGGACGCATCACAAAACCCATGCAGTTCCACTTGTGCGTCATTATGCGTAGTACCATACCATCGGTGAATCCGCAGCCCATTTAACAAAGTTAAATCTTTTCGATAAGTTATCCAATCTTCCAATATCTTCGTTGGTACCTCATCGTCCCAGCTTATGCCTGATATCCATAATTTTTGTATAATACCTTTTGCTACTACTACCACAGGTGCGACCCACCCAAGTGGATCAAACAAACGTGAAATGTCTGATATGATTGATCTTTTTGTCACAGGTTCTTTTACTTGGGTAAGTGTCACCGTGTAGCAAAAGGCGTCGAGTTTTCGATTCCAAGTGAGTCCCAGCAACTTCATTACTTCATCGATTTTTAATTTAAGACCCTCGTCTTTATCAACTTCGTGATTTCGTTCTTTTATATGTTGCAATAAATCCTCACAATTGTTTGACCACTTTTGCAAAATAAACCCCCCTTGTTTTAATAAACTCGTCATTTCGTTACATACTTGGACTCCTTCTTCAACTGTCTAAACACCAGTAAGCAAATCATCCATATAAAAGTCTGTCTTTACTCTTGCAGCTGCTACTGGATACCTTTCATTTTCATCATCAGCTATCTGTTGAAGAACCTTAACAGCTAGATATGGAGCTGAAGCCGTGCCGAATTTAACCCGTAATAAACGGTAATAGCTTATTTCTCCATTGGCAGTTTCTTTCCAAATAATTCGCTGATAGTCATTATCTTGGTTGGCCACTTTTACTTGACGATACATTTTGACTATATCTGCAGACAAACATATAGGCTTCACTCTCCATCGTATTAATAAATGCCTCAGTTCTGGTTGTAAGGTAGGGCCAATCCTCATTAAATCATTTAATGATTTACCCTTATCCCCTTTGCAAGAAGCGTCAAAAACTATTCTAACTTTTGAAGTATCCCTGTCTTCTCTGATAACAGCAAAATGTGGCAAATAAATTCCTTTTGGATTATCTCTTTCTGACGCAGGTACTTCTTCCATATGATCCAGTTCTAAGTACTCATTTAATACCTTTGTATATTCCTTTTTCGTTTCTTCATTCTTGTTTATTTTTAGGACTAAAGAATTCAACCTTTTCGCAGAAATATTTTTAGTATTTCCAATTTCCAATTCAGGACTTGAGCTTTTTAATGGTAGTCGCACTATATACCGGCCATGGTCATCTCTTGTTGTTTTTTTGCAAAAAACTGCTCACACCACATTTCCTCTTCAGTTAAAACATGTTTCTTATTAATAAAAGAATCAGATTCCATCTCCCAAAATTTTCTTAACAGATCTTGGTCTTCAACATGAGCATGCATAGCTATTACTCGCACATTTGATTGATGCGGTTCTTCAACTAACCCTGACAAGATCCATCCAAATGACGTAGCTTGAGCCAGTAATGCTCCGTTAGGTCCCTTTCTTATCCCTTCACGAATCACACGGCCATAGATGTCAGCACCCAGCAATATGTTGATTTTATTTGGGATAAAATATTGAGGATCCGCTAAAGGTAATTCTAGTACCCAGTTAGATGGCACCATTTTTTTACCTGGAAGAAATGTCGTTATTGTTTTTAATACATAAGCCTGAACCAAAACCATTATACTTGAATCATACATTGAAGTAAGTTTTATTTCCACCATATATTTTGACGTAACATTTTTATTTTCTTCTAACCCAGATATATATCCCCTGACTGGTAACTTTTTAAGCCCCAAGTATTGGACGGTCGCTTCTATGATAAAAGACGCTTGAGAACCTTGGTCCAACAATGCCCGTATAGTATAAGTTCTTCCATTTTTGGCTTCCGCTCGTACTAAAGCTGTTGCTAGTAGTATCTGGCTATGATCTGTTCTTCCACCTGACGAGAAAAATGTGGCTACTGAACCGGGTTCCAATGACCCAGATGGCTCAAAATTAGTTTTTGGCTATGTACTTTTACTTCCATCTAGCTGTAGATCATTGCCTGAATCTGTTATACCAGTACTTGTATCGGTTGGATGAAGCAACGAATGATGCTTACGTTTGCAGACACGGCATAATTCTGGAATCAAACACTGCTTGGCCGAATGGTTAAACCCCAAACAATTGAAACACAGTCTATTTTGTTCCACGAAATTACGTCGCGTTTTTACGTCAGCTTGAGTAAATTTATGACAATTCGCAATTTTATGGCTGTCATTACAATATTTACATTCTGTTTTTGAAGAATAAAACACTTTAGGTCGTTGAGCACGATTTATAGGAGACCTAGCATCAAGCAACTCTAAAGCGCGATAACGATTAGTTAGAAACTCTTTGAATTGACTGAAAATTGGCAGACTGACTGTAGTTGCGCTACTAGTCACCTGCAACTCCCATTGCTTCCTGGATTCTGGGTCTAATTTTAAAGTTATTATATGAATTACAATAATATCCCAGGTAGAAACATCAATTCCTAAATTAGTCAAGGCCCCTAAACATTCAGTTGTAGTGTCCATCAAATCTTTTAAGCTGCTGGCAGACTCTGACATCGCATTCCGCTGACTGAGTAATCTCTTTAGTATGTAATGAGATAAATACCTTTTATTATTATAACGTGATTCCAGAGTAGACCAGCAGCGATCATAGTTGTTCTCAGCTATATTGATATGCCGCACAGGTTGCTCCGCTTCCCCTGTCAAAAGCCCTTTCAAATATTGCATCTTTTGCGACTTATCAATAGATGTGTTATGAATAAGAGACATGATAAGTCACGAAATGTAGTCCATTCGCTATAATTACCAGAGAATTTTGGTATTTCTATCGTAGGTAATTTTAAATTCATGCCACTAGTTGATGGAACACTTAAGGTTTTTGTTTGACTCTGAGTATTAAACTTAGCTAGCAGGGATTTTAATATACACTTATAGTCAACATATACATCCTCTGTCTGGTCGTACAAATCATTAGTCATATACGCAGAAGACTTGAGCAAGTTAGGTTCAGAAGTTCTTATTAATTCCTTGTGCGTTTCTATAAACTGAGTCCATAATTGTTCTAATGACTCAAACCTACTTTGTACATACTCAGAAGTGATTCTCTCTTTGGGAGACTTTTTGAAATTAGTGCTAGCCTTTGTTATGCGAGAATGTATATCCTCTTGCAAAAATACAATAGACTCCATTCTAATAATCTAAATGTAAACTAAAATAAAACAGAAAAAATAATAAACCACAATCACCGTTATATCTAACCACCGTTAAATAATTAACCACTGTTAAATAATTAACCACCGTTTTACCTTAATCCACTGTATCACTTTACCATATTATTGGCCTCCTGACGTCACTAGCTCACCCCAGCTCCGTCTGCAGTAGCTCTCGCCGCTGCAAGATATGGCCACTCGATTTTCTTTGTTATCTTCGCTCCTACGTTGCCGTCAACTGGCTCCGTTGCATACCACGCTCCTTACTGAAGTGGTATACTGATAATTCGCCTGAGCAACCCTCTGCTGCCCTGGCGTGCGAAGTCCTTACCACCAGGATAATCACTGTATACTATATTGCGCTAGTAAAGCACATCCGCCACAGAAGGACCATATGAACACTTCGTTCGGTCCTGGCGGTACAAGAAAATCGGTTTTAGGTATTTTTATAATATTTATTAATCAATAAAATTAAATCTAATATAAATTTAAGACATTTTTCCTTGGTTTTTTCTCTATCTAATTTTTGACAGTTTTTTTTTTCTATATATAAATTTATTACTCTTTGACAAATCAAAGAAGTTTTAATTTGACAATAGAACTTTAATCTATTTAGTAAATCAAAGAAAGTCGTGTTAGTTACACTATTTATAACTCAAGAAGGGCCTAACCGATTCGGCTGAAAATTGGTGGGGAGGTAGCTTAGAACCAGGAAACGGACATAGGATACTTTTTATCCCGGTAGGTTAAGGTTAAGCAACGTTAGGTAAGGTCATTAAATAGATGAGTGAACCGATTTGTATGAAAGTGTGCATATCAGGTAGGTCTGAGAATAGGTCATACAGTATATTTCATACCGCTAGGTTAAGGTTAAGCAACATAAGGCAAGGTCATTAAATAGATGGGTGAACCGATTTGTATGAAATTTTGTATGTATATCGGGTAGGTCTGAGAATAGGCCGTAAAGTATATTTCATGCCACTAGGTTAAGGTTAAGCAACATAAGGAAAGGTCATTAAATAGATGGGTGAACCGATATGTATGAAATGTTGAGTACATATCGGGGAGGTCTGAGAATAGCTCATAAAGTATATTTAATGCCGGTGATACCATGATTGACGAGGATATATAGAACGAGAGGAGGGTGCAAGAGAGGAGAAAGAGGGAGAGGGGATTTGAGGAGGGTTGAGGGATCGGGGGAGTTAGGTGGAGTAAGGGGGGAGTGAGAAGGAGCAAGTTCGTAGAAGAGAGAGGGGGAGAGGATTCAGAGAGGGGACAACAGGGAGAGGAAAAAGGGGAGTGTGATGGAAACTGAAGCGGGGCGGGGGGAAAGAGAGAGGAGAGAAAGTGCATATAATTAGATTTTTTTTATAAGAGAGATCTCTCTCTCGATGGAGAGAGATAAATCTAGGGAAGAGGGAGAAATGGGGAGCAAAATGTAATAAAAGCGCGGGCGGAGCTGCACGGGTCAGCTAGTTGAGTAATAAAATGGACAAATTATTACCGGAAGTACTAGGGTAGCATAAAAATGCAAGTGCATAATCTTAAGCCTTATCTTGTGTGATCATGAATGTGGTTTAGAGCTAACATGTTTATACTAGAAGTACCAGGGAAGCATAGGACATAAGGACGAATCCTCAAGTCCACCTCCAATCCAATGTCCATTATGATTTTTAACTACGTGCAGGATATACCTACTGAGGATATGGTACCAATTGACTAGTAGCTAACATATTTATAGCAGAAGTACCAGGTAAGCACAAGATACAATGATATCTCGCCTCATGATACATTCGATACCCTCCCGGCCCTCACCTCTTGATTCGCGACACCAATCAAAACCAATAAGCCAGACATACTCTAAATATCACAAGACGTGAGGACTCCTCCATAAGTACTATGCTATCCTGGTACTTCTATTATAAACATGTTAGCTCTAAACCGCATTCATATGCTCACAAAAGATAAGGCACAAGATTAAGCACCTGCTTTTTTATGCTACCCTAGTACTATTGGTAATAATATGAAGATTTTATTACTCATATCACTTACTTATAATTAATTCATTGATCTAACCTACCCGATTTTATTTTAATTATTGAAGTGAAACTTCTTATGCGACTTCCAAAAATGTTATCACATAACGCGTCAAGCGTTAAATGAAGCACCTTAACGCGTTATCGCTTAACGCGTTAAGTGATAGGTGTTGAACGATAGGCGATAGGCGTAAATTTGTTAAGGTTATGAAAGCGCTTCGGTGGGATTCGGTGGGTTTCGGTGGGGTTCGGTGGGTTTCGGTGGGTTTCGGTGGGTTTCGGTGGGTTTCGGTGGGGTTCCGTGGGGTTCCGTGGGGTTCGGTGGGGTTCGGTGGGGTTCGGTGGGGTTCGGTGGGGTTCGGTGGGGTTCGGTGGGGTTCGGTGGGGTTCGGTGCGGTTCGGTGCGGTTCGGTGGGGTTCGGTGGGGTTCGGTTGGGTTCGGTTGGGTTCCGGTTGGGGCCGACCTGTCGCTGCCCGCCGTGATTCAATCCATGGTGAGCAGCGAGAGGTCGTGGTCGGCGGTGGTCTCCTTCTGCGAGTGCGTAATGTCGCAGAAGGAGGCAGCGGAGCGGGCCAGGGAGAGCGATCCCCTCGCTGACCCGCGACGCAGAAGGAGGCCCGGGCGCAAAAGGCGGGCCAACGCCGACCTGATGCCCCCGTAGCGAGGTAGTGCGGGCAGCGGAAACGGGGGAACTGCTGCCTGCGCACAGCGTTAAATCGCCCTCGCGGAGGATGGCGTGCCGGTGTGTCCGGGCACGCCACCCGGCTGTGGGTCTGCGGGCCTTTTACACCCGCAGACAGGTCCGTGGGCTTTACACCCGCGGACGAGGAAGGGCTCGCCGGAAGGCGAGCGGCCGCTGACGGGACCCGGACGAGTACCATGTACGTTCCCGGGGCCCGTCGACACAGCGGGTTGAGGACACCGTGGGGTTTTAGTCGGTAGCTGACACTCTGTCAGTAGTCCGACATAACCCGCACCGCTACCCCCGTGGCGGTGCGGGTATCCGTAATGGATTTCCCCACGTAAAAAAAAAAAAAAGGTTCGGTTGGGTTCGGTTGAGTTCGGTTGAGTTGAGTTTAGTTAGTGTGTGTGTGTGTGTGTGTGTGTGTGTGTGTGTGTGTGTGTGTGTGTGTGTGTGAGTGAGTGAGGGACCGACCGACCGATCGACTGAGCGAGAATGAAGTTTCACTACTTCCGCGCGGAGGGACTCCACGCACGCACATTTTTTTTTTTATAGCAGTGGTGACGTTCTTAAACATATTTGTCCCAGTTGTCGCCACTGGCAACAAATGAGACGTTTATTTCCCATTTGTCACCAGTGGCAACAAGACTGGGAAATAAACGTCTTATTTGTCGTCACTGGCGACAACTGGGAATATTTTTCCCATTTGTCACCAGTGGTGACAAAGCCAGTGGTGACAACTGGGAATAGACCGAATAGGTAAGTATCTATTTCTTTAAATTTTTTAAATGGCTCTCACATTTAGAGTAAATTTAATCTGAACAGAGCATATGATTATTTTGTAACATACATCGATATACTATTTAGCATACGATCAATACATATAAAAAAAGACACATTTTAAAAGGGCCTTAAGTAACATCAGCCTTTTAGTCTATTGCGATCAACCAAAATAATAAAAAAAAATATAACTAGGTATTAGTGTCATTTTTAGGGTTCTATACTTAAAAGATAAAAAAGGAACCCTTTTATGGTCTGACTTCGTCTGTCTGTCACATCTATATATTTCGGGAACCACTGATGCTATCGATTTGAAACTTGGAATAGTTTTAGGTCCTACTTCTTCTTCTTCAATTTAAGAGCTGTGCTCTTGTCGGTGAAACAATTTCCAATCCGATCTATTATGTGCCTTTATTTTGACCGCCTGGCACAGCTCCTGGTACGACACTCCATCCACTTTTTCTACTATCGTTTTAAGGAAGGTATCGTGTCATATCAAGTGGCCAATCATCTTTCCTCTCCTATTCTCAATTGATCTTAAAATTTATCTTTTTTCACCAACCAATTCCAAAACTTCCTCAGTAGTCTTCCTTTCTGTCCAACTTATTCCCTCCATTCTTCTCTCCAACACCACATCTCAAATGCTTCCAACCTTTCTCTATCCCTCTGTTTTAATATCCATGTCTCACTACCATACAAAGCGATGCTCCAAATATAGATCCTACTTACCCAACTTTATTACAAATTAAAAAAATATTTTTTTTCTTCATTATCTTTATATGTTGAGGGTCAGAGGGGCTTCCAATCAAACAGATATTATTTTAAGCAGTTTATTTTATTATTCGCAACGGAATTACAATATATTTTACAACATGACAAAGGCAAGTCAGTGCTAGATACGAACCAAGTGCACCACAGATACAATAAATTACCTGACGTTCTATTTTTAACTTAGAGAAAGAAACCA
Source organism: Furcula furcula (assembly GCA_911728495.1). Classification (NCBI taxonomy): domain Eukaryota; kingdom Metazoa; phylum Arthropoda; class Insecta; order Lepidoptera; family Notodontidae; genus Furcula; species Furcula furcula. Next base: position 30,050,736 of record OU452245.1, on the reverse strand, counting down.
ATAGAGAGCTGGCACTTTCTTTCTCATTCGCGCAAGAAAAGGATGCATTTATATATATTATATGTGATAGAAAGAAACAGAGCATATGATTTTTTGTCCCTCAGCGTGTGTTCAAAATCTGGCGCACCTACGGTGCGTTTTCTTCGAGTACTCATGAAATTTTCTAGTTCACGACCTAGCTTTGGAGTTTTAAATTGAATTGCATTATGAAATATCGTATAAACTACATAATAGGCGTATTTGAATAAATATCCATAACGTGTGCTAAGTGTACGAATGATTATTTTCTGTCCTTATCGGCGGCACGCTAGCTAGATGTCTTGTTATATTCTGTCTACGATTTTTAAATAAATACAATATCCTAATTTAATAAAATTAAATTAAATAAATAATCATTATTATAATCATTATTATAATCTTAAGTTAATTAAATAAATAATCATTATTATAATCATTATTATAATCTTAAGTTATAATCTTAAGTTCATTATTATAATCTTAAGTCCTAAATAATCATTATTATAATCTTAAGTTTTATAGTTTTACGGTAACATAGATAACTGCAACTTTAAAGCAACAAAAAAATCTAACATATTATAAATAAACTTTATACAAACTTAAAATGTGTTTCATTTTTATATTAAGTTACCAATTTGTTACAATGTTGTGAAAACTTTATTCTCGACAAAGGTTTGGTAAGAATATCTGCGGTTTCCTTTTCAGTTGGACAATAGTTAATTTGCACATTTCCTTTTATATATTGTTCATGAATAAAATAATATCTAATATGTGTTTCGACCTTTTACTAAAAGAACCTGTTTTTATTAATTGTATGGAACTTTGATTATCTATGTTAATTATTATTTTAGCCTCTACAGACAAAAGTTCATATATCAAAGTTTTTAAATATGCCTTATATTTTTCCTTACAACAATCTGCAGCAGCTATATATTCCGCTTCAGTTGTTGAAAGCGCAACAATTGGTTGTCTTCTTGAACACCACGCAATAGGTCCTTCATCCAGCTTTACAATATAACCAGTTGTGCTTCTTCTAGTTTGTACATCACCAGCAAAATCCGAATCACAATACGCATTGAGCGTATATAATCTGCATCCATATTATATTATTTTTTTTAGAATGTGCCCTTTTCCTTTGTTCCAATTAGATATTTTAAGATTCTCTTTGCGTGTGTGATATCTTCTTTAGTAGGATTTTCAAACTTTCTACTAGCTTCATTTACGGCCTGAGCTATATCTGGTCTCGTTTTAGTAGAAAGATATAGTAATCCACCTACTAATTCTCTGTAGGGATAATTTATACTTTCCTGAGTATTTTCTTGCAAACATTTATTGTTTACTTCCCTTGGGTTATTTATTGATTTTGCATCTAGCATTTTAAACTTCTTTAACCAACTTTTTGTATAATTTTCTTGAGTTAGTTTTATACCGGTCTCATCTTTCCTTATTTCCATGCCTATATAAGTCTTTGGTTCTCTAAAAATTCTAATCTCAAATTCAGATTCTAGTTTCTTCAAAACATGCATAATATTTTCATTTTTACCAATAACTAATCCATCATCAACATAATTATAATGCTATAATTATTGATTTTTCTTTGTTCGTGAATACACACTTGTCTAGTTTCAATGGATATAGACCACAATTTGACATTACATTACAGAATTTCTTGTTCCATGTTATAGGAGCTTCTTTTAATCCATATAAGGCCATCTTAAGTTTGCATACTTTATTTTTCTGGTCATACCCTTGTGGCATTTTCATGTAAATATCCTTCTCCAATTCACCATAAAGGAATGCTGTTTTTACATCGAAAGTCAAAATGTCATATCCTGTAGATGCAGCTATGGCAAATATTGTTTTTAGTGTAGATTGATTAACAACAAGGCTGTAAATCTCATCATAATCTATCTTTTGTTGTTCACATCCTCGAACGACAAGTCGTGCTTTATAAGTACCATCTTATTTTACTCTAAATACCCATTTGTTACTGAGTATAATTTTGTCTCTTACTTCATTAATGTCCACTACTTACCATGTATTATTTTTACATAAAGACTCCTTTTCTGACTCAATAGCTTGAACCCATCTATCAGCATCTCTACTTTTTATTGCTTGCATATAAGATATCCGCATATTATAACTACTTCCAAGCTTTGTCTTTTTGCCAAGATTCTCGAAAAAGTTATGCACAGACAACTATACGCAGCATTATCTCACTTCTTTATAGATGAACAGCATGGGTTTTTTAAAAAACGATCAACAGTTTCCAATTTACTACTGTATAATTAATTTATAACTTCTGGCATGGATGCAGGTGGTCAGGTAGATACTATATTTACTGATGTCAGTAAGGCCTTCGATCGAATTCATCATAAAATTCTTCTAAATAAACTTCACATGGCAGGAGTGTACGGTAATCTACTAAGTTGGTTTGCGTCGTACCTAGATAACCGTCTCCAAGCAGTGGCTATTAACGGTTTTCAGTCAGACTGGGTTAATATTTCCTCAGGAGTTCCACAAGGTTCCTTGCTTGGGCCACTTATGTTTATAGTATTTATTAACGATTTAAAACCTTGCTTTTTACACTCATAATTTTTGCTGTATGCCGATGATATGAAAGTTCTCAAAAAAATTAACAATCACTCAGATTGCGTTCTGTTGCAAGAAGAGCTTAATCCATTAGAGCAATACTGTATCAACAATCAATTGGAACTTAATGTCTCGAAATATTTTTCAATTACTTTTACACGAAAACGTAATCCTATCTTGCACCATTACAGATTGAAAAATTAATTACTTTCAAGAGTGGACCAAATAAGAGACTTAAGTGTGATGCATGATTCAACATTACTATTTGCGTCTAAGGCGCTTGGTTTTGTAATAAGGTCTGGAAAGCATTTTAAAAACATTAAAACACTAAAAATACTGTAATGTTCTTATGTTAGAAGTTGTCTCGAGTACGCCTCTGCAGTGTGAAATCCCCTGTATAATGTATATTTCGATCAAATCGAATCAATTCAGAAAAGGTTTCTGAAATATTTGGAATTTAAATGCAGAATACATGATGACAACTACACTAAAAGATGCATAAGACATCACGTGCTTCCTCTCGAACTTCGCAGATCTGTAGCGGATATTTCTTATTTGTTTGATATTGCTAAGGTTAATATAGTTTCTCCGGATATTTTATGTAATTTAAATTTAAGAGTCCCTAGTAGGATACAACGTCATCCAATAACTCTATCTACTGCAGTTAACACAAATTATCGCGCAAATTCATTTTTTATTCGCACCGGTAGAATATTTAATAAATACATGACTGAATTTGATTTGGATCTCTTTCATACGACAAAAATTGAATTGCGAAACTGCATATTTAATAAGTTCTTCTCTTTTCAACTCGTGGAACGTCCTTAACAGCCACTCTCAGTTTTTTGTTTTTATATGTTTAACGTTAGAATAATAAAGTTAGCATTACGTATTTTTTAGTTTTTATTCATAAATACAGAATTGTTTCGCACGTTTAAGTTGATATTAAGTTGTAAATGCTCAAATTCTATTTGTGAAAAAGATAGGCTTAAGTTATTTTTATTGTTATCGTGTCTATACTTTATATTTATAAGCTGCTGTTTTTCCAAATTGTAAATAAATAAATAAATATCATTATGAGCCATAAGTGCTGTAATGTAATCTTTAAACCAAACAGGTTTTTTTCTTAACATTTGAAGTATTGGATTGTTATTTGCTTCTACATCAACATCAAACCATTCATCTTCCAAATATTTTTCAGTCATATCAGGCGTTGAGCTCACACTAATTGGACGTTCACCTTCTCCTGAGCTCGAGCCTGGTACCACCGATTCATTATTTTCACTATCAGGCATTGAGTTCTCACTGGTTGGACGTACTTCACCTTCTCCTGAGCTCGAGCCTGGTACTGAAGTTTCATTACTTTCACTATTAACTGAATTTCGTCTCTTTATCCTCTTCATCATAAATGTATTTTATTTTTATAGTGTCTTCTTCTAACTTTAAATCTTTTTCGTTTTCATGTTTATTACTTTCAAATATTACGTCTCTAGATATTATTATTCTTCCTTCGTTTCAACACCAAAGTCTGTATCCCAAGGGTGCATAACCAACCATTATTCAGCTCTTTGTTCTTGCTTTTTAGTATGCCCTAAAACTTTTGCATATGCATTGTTTCCAAATTTTTATATATTTTTTAAATTGGGTCTTTTGCCAGTCCACGCTTCATATGTTACTATTTTTTCCGATGTGGGTAATCTATTTAATAAGTAAACAGCAGTTTTTACTGCTTCTCCCCACATTTCTTGTCCAAGTTTACTTTCGAACAAAAGCGCTCTGGTTTTTTCTAAAAGTGATCTAATAAGACGCTCTGCTTTTCCATTTAATTGGGGCGAATATGGGATCGTATAATCCAGTTTTATGCCGCGTCTTTGACACCAAGTTTTAAATTCTTTTGATGTATATTCACCACCATTATCATATCGTAACATTGATACCTTACCATCTTTTTCTCTTTCGGATTCATTTACATAATCTTTTATATATTGAGCAGCCTCAGCCTTAAACTTCAATAAATATACCTTTGTAAAGTGTGTATAGTCATCCATTATAGTAAGTAAATATTTATTTCCATCCCATGTATTGCATTCAATAGGACCACATACATCACTATGCAAGATTTTATATAGAATATTCTTGAAGCTTTTTCTCTTATAGTATTAAATGGTTTTCTTGTTATATATGTATATACCCTTAAAAGAAATCCACTACAAAAACTCAAGTCCGACTCAGACTTGAGTTTTTTCATTCTAGTAATTATTTTTTTAAGTTAAATAATAATAACAATATCCTGGGACAATTCACACACGGTCATCTAATCCCAAACTAGGCAGAGCCTGTACTATGGAACCAGACAACTGATACTAATACATAAATACTTTTTTTTTTGTAAATAGGTACATACTTAAATAGATAAAACGCCCAGACACTTGGTGGGAATCGAACCCACGACCTGTTGGGTAGCAGACAGGGTCACTAACCACTAGACCAACAGGCCCGTCAAGAGAAATTAAATATTTATTTAAACTAATTATAAAATATTGACCATCGATATCGACATTTCAATATCAAACTTTTCAAAAAATATTAGTAATAATTATCGATATTTCATTTTATTTTATTTTTATTTTATTTTATTTTATTAGGAAAACTTACGGCTAATATACAAGTATTAAGTACTAATAAATATATGAAAGCCATTTAAAAGTTTCCACAGATAAGCAACAGTGTAATACAATTTAGTGGATCAATCGGCAGAATCAGAAACTGCTAGCAATTCAGAAAAATAAATTTTATACAAAAAAAGAAATAGTAGCAGTATATCTACATGAAACGTTTGAAAAACTATAAAAATTATAAATTAATGGTACAAAAAAAAACAATTAGTCAATATGCGTTTAAGATGAGGGACGCTGGTATGGAATAAGTCTACATCAATATTGTGCACAATCTCATTAAACTGTCTACATGATCGTATGAGAAAAGAGTGTTGCCTATATGTACTATTAACGCACGGAACGCGAAGCAAAGAAGGCTTACGTAATCTATTGCGGTGAGCTACAAATCCTAGCTTACTTAAAAGCTCTGGACAATCAACAGTGCCATTGGCAATCTTAAATAAATATACTAAATCTGCAATACGTCTACGTTCATATAAGGGAAGAATGTGGAACCACCTACATCGTTCGGTATAGCTTTTAAAATATTTACCTGATTTAAATTGTAGAAAACGTAGAAACTTTTTTTGGATACGGTCAATTCTGTCGATATAAAGATTGTAATTAGGGTTCCATATTTGTGAGCCATACTCAAGGTGACTACGGATCAGCGAACAGTACAACATTTTGAATGTTTTGACGTTTTTAAAATCTGATGAGAATCTTAGCATGAAACCGAGCGCCTTGGAGGCCTTCTTAACAATACTGTCAATGTGGGATGAGAATAGTAATTTAGAGTCAAAGGTAACACCAAGATCTCTAATAGAGTTACTTCTGTTCAAAACAGTGCTCTCTAGGGTATACTGAAAGATAATTGGATTTGGTTTACGAGTGAAGGAACAGACAAAGCACTTAGATGGATTTAAAGCCAGCTTATTGGTTTGGCAATAGTTTTGCAAGTTAAGAAGGTCATGCTGCAGGTTTCGGCAAGAATTTTCATTAGTGATAGGACACATTATTTTCATATCGTCTGCATACAAAATTATTTTGGAATGAGTAAAGCATGAGCCGATATCATTTATAAATATTGTAAAGAGCAATGGGCCCAAAATGGATCCTTGAGGAACTCTGGATGGAATTATTTGCGTTGACGTGGAACTGTAGCCATTTAGAACAACTGTTTGACATCGATTCTTTATATACGATATGAACCATCTATATAAATCCCCCCGAATTCCTGATTCAAGCAGTTTTTGCAAAAGGATGTTGTGGTCGATTCTGTCAAAAGCTTTGCTATAGTCCGTGTAGACTACGTCAACTTGAGACGGCTCTGACATATTATGTGTCAAAAAATCTGAGCACACTATTAGATTTGAAATAGTAGATCTATTTTTATAAAAAACCATGCTGATTTTCACTAACTGAATGTTGCAGACTGCGATTTAATTGTTTACAGACTACTTTTTCTAAAACTTTGGCGAATATGCAGAGTTTTGAAATAGGCCTATAATTTTCAACCTGGTCTTTGGGTCCCTTTTTATGGATAGGCGTAATAAAAGCTGTCTTCCAGATTTGAGGCACAATACCTTCGTTTAAAGATCGTCGATATATCAAACTAAGAGGTAAAGCTAAACTTTCAGCACACCGCACTATAAGTATTGGGGGAATTCCATTTCGAAATAATAATATCGATATTTCGATCTTTTATCAACAGTTCTAGTTCAATCATTAAAATAGACTCGGCCAAACAAAACAGATTGAATTTAATTTAACAACAGACAGACAGAATTAACATCCTCTTTGAGAATTAAATAAGCAACTAAAAAACGCAATAAAGCTATTTAAATAAATTTTTTACCATGTTACAACCCGTAATGCATGTGTTGAAACAAAAAAACATCGTATTGGCGAGTGGATCACCCAGAAGAAAGGAACTTTTAGAGAATATAGTGAGTAAAGTACCTGCATAACCTCTTCACCTCTTCTTAAACACATAGGACTCAATGATATTAAAAATATGCAAAAAGACGTTTTCTTTACAATTGCAAACAATTTTAAAAATCAATTACATTCGCCTGACAGAGTATATACGGCATGCAAGATTGTCTATCTTCATAATGTAAACAAACAATAGAAAACAAGTAACAAGTATTCAAGAAAATCAGGGAATTATGATACCTTGATAGTAGACATGTTGTCTTTCAAAATATCTGATTTCCTGGATTTCTATATCTGTTGGAGGCATAGGTCGTAGGCAATAATGTGGATGTTTTTTTTAAGCTTTCCTTATATAGTTTATTTTCAGAACTTAGTTTTATTGATGGTTTCATAAAGTTCGTTAGTATATTTTTTTATCTTCCAGGGCCTGAAAGTCCAAGTCTGCCCATCAGTATTTGAAGAGAATCTGGATCCAAAGAATTTCAGTTTTTCAGAATTTGTGAAAGAAACAGCTTTGCATAAAGTGGTTGAAGTTGAGAATAGATTAAAGAGTCAAGGCAACACGCCAGATGTCGTGATCGGGGCCGACACCATGGTGGTGTTGGGTGAACACATGTTTGGGAAGCCGTCTACAGAGGCTGAGGCATTTGAAATGTTGTCACAGTGAGTAGAAATAATCCAACACTACACTCCATTGATGATTGACCACTTAAAATTGTTCCATTACATTCTAGGCATCAATTAGTTATTTTGGATTTGGTTCATCACAGAATATTTAAAGAATATACCAGCAATAGAAATTGTCACATCAGTTAGCATCAATCAATTTAAAAACTGGCTTGACTCATATATTAGCAACCGCAACAGTACAACTTAATAGAGAAGAACAGGATACAAGCTATTATCAGTTGTTACAACTGCTTGCCTGTCAATTAATAATAATACTGCACGCAATATACGCGCTTTGTCGTGGAGTGCTACTCCACGACAAAGCGCGTGCTTTGTCGTGGAGTAGCGGAGACCAGCCCGTTATACCAGTACCAGTAACACAAATCCGATCTTGTATTTCTGGTGCAAATTAGGCCTGCAAATAAAATTAGGATAAAATGAGTATCATCATCAGCTGGAGGACGTCCACTGCTGAACAAAGGCCTCCCCCTTAGATCACCACAATGAACAATTTTGCCATTTGCATCCACTGGTTGCCTGGGACGTGAGCAATGTCGTCGGTCCAACTAATGGGAGGCCTGCCTAAGCTGCATCTTCCGGTTCGTGGTCGCCACTCACAAACTTTTCTTCCCCAACGGTTATTGGTTCTTTGAGCAATGTGGCCTGCCCACTGCCACTTCAACTTGCATATCCTACGAGCTATTAGGATAGATTATCACTATGTTTGTTCAATACCTCGAAATCTGACTAAATTTTACTAGTTGCTAGAACCCTTTACAAAGGTTTGTACCACTACTAGCATTAATAATACAGCCACAAAACGACATTTTACCATCATTGCTTTATTCCAGTAGAGAAATTATGATGCACATGCACATACTATGACATTGTAATGTATGAAGCTATATGGAACATGGCACACTGCTGGCGTGACGTAATGACGTGTACACATATGTAACTGGTGTGCTGTGTCTCATAAAGTTCCATATATTACAACGCAACGGTATGTCATATGTAAGTACACATTCGGTGTGCTCTGGTCTTAAGTCTCTTGATCAATAACTTTGATCAATTGATAACTTAACTCTTAGGTGACAAGTGCTCGCTATGTCAGTCATTTACAGAAAAGGCTTTCTGACTGTACATGTGTATGTATATCCTTATATCTTTACAGACTAGCAGGTAGGGGGCACACTGTCTACACAGGTGTTGTAGTCAAGGCGCAGGACAAACTAGTCAAGTTCACAGAAGAAACCAATGTGTTCTTTGGTAATGTAAACGATGATCAGATCAACGCGTATATAGCAACTGGAGAGCCTTTGTAAGTTTTTATACATAATCTTGAACTTGCCTTCGTACTGATACAGGGAGAAGCAATTTCTATTGTAATGTGTATCATCCCCATTACAATAGAAATTGCTTCTGCCTGTAATATTTTTTGAGAAAAATATTTAGAAAATAAAAATATTTATTTTATACATCCAATATTTTTTGACTATCCAACTGAATTATAATTAGTCCTTCAGTTGGATAGTCAAAAAATACTGGACAGGTATTTTTTTATTTAACAAATCAATCAAAATTGCCAAAGATATAAAGCGTCAAAGTTCGGGACTTCATCATTTTTTGTTTAATTGACGTACTTAAGAAAAAATACGTGTCCAATATTTTTTGATAATCTAAATAACGATTTTTTTAGTCATTTAACCTATTGAAGGTATTGGATTAGCTACTATCCATGCTCTGATCCCCAAGACACCTGCCAGTGTGGGGATTATGGCAACCCCTCCCTTCTTAAGGGAAGGCCTTTGTGTGGACATCTTTCGGCTGTTGATGATGCGAATTGCTTGCACGAAATACATCTTTTAAGTCTATAAACATTAATTAAATATCAGAATCATCTTGAACTTTGCTTCTAAGTAATAAGGTGTATTTTAAGTTCCACCCTAACCACCGTTCTATACCGCCTAGTAGACAAGGATAATCTTTAATTAGTTGAACTCAGAGTTAGAGTATAGAGAGTTGATTTTCCAATTCCCAGGGACAAGGCAGGCGGGTACGGGGTGCAGGGCGTGGGCGGCACGTTCGTGGAGCGCGTCGAGGGGGACTACTTCAATGTTGTCGGTCTTCCCCTGTTCAGGCTATGTTCAGTACTCTATGACATGTTCCAACATGACAAATAGCTATCGACATGTTTATTGCTAGGATAAACTAACTAACTGCCCCACTCATAAACGCCAATTAACCTTAATTCTAATTAAGTAACTTTTTAAAATCCATTTATTTCAACTGTCGGAGCCATTTATGATTATTAACCGGCTTCAAAAAGAAGGTTCTCTATTCGACGCGTATGTATGTAATATTAATAATAAACTATTTAAAAAAAAAAAACCGACTTCAAATTAAATTATCTAAAAAGCATAAAATAACGAAAATATATTGAAGTCGGTGCTAGCACATCATGTTAATAACTAACACTAGCACCAGCTGACACCGACTTCAATATATTTTCGTTATTTTAAACTTTTTAGATAATTTAATTTGAAGTCGGTTTTTATTTTTTTTTAAATAGTTTATTTAACACTTTTTAGTGACTTATTTTACCAAAATAGGTATCAGCACTATCACGCAACTCGTACGTCTACGTTACAGTAACTTACTGAAAACATAAAAAGTTTATATCTCTTAAACTACTGGACCGATTTTGATGAAACTTGTACTCTACCCTAAGTTGAAAAATACTCTAACTTGTGCAAAAAGAATTTTCAAAATCGGACTTGTAGTTTCTGAGAAATCCGTGGACAAACCTACATACATACATACATACCTACATACATACATACATACACTGATAAAATTTGGTAAATTTGTTTAGAAGCCCACATAGACTAACATATATTAATATTACGCATTTTTATCAATATTACATACATACGTGTCGAATAGAGAACCTTCTTTTTGAAGCCGGTTAAAAATGCGTAATCTATACATATTATAAAACAAAGTCGCTCCCGCTGTCTGTCTGTCCCTATGTATGCTTAGATCTTCAAAACTACGCAACGGATTTTGATGCGGTTTTTCTTAATAGATAGAGTGATTCAAGAGGAAGGTTTATATGTATAATACATGCATAATATAGTAGAGGAACACTGATAACTTTAAAGGTTTCTAATGTGATGTAAATAAACACATATCTGTACGCTTACATTGCAAACGCTGGCTGAACCCTACGAGATAGATCAAAATAATGTACTACAGTATTGTACACCTTAACAAGGTTTACAAAAAAGTCCGCAATGGTATATGTTTATCTCTTAGGGATAACCCCCAGTAAACATTTTTATCCTTTACTTTTTATTAGGGGGGGGGGGGGGGGGCAAGGTCGGAGAAGAGAGGGGGAGGGGTTCAAAGAGGGGACAACAGGGAGAGGAAGAGGAGTAGTGTGACGGGGACCGAAGCGAGAGGAGGAAAGAGAGCATAGAATTAGATTTTTCTTATGAGAGATGGAGAGAGAAATAAATCAAGGGAGGAGGGAGAAAAGGGGAGCAAAATGTAATAAAAGTGCGGGCGGAGCTGCGCGGGTCAGCTAGTATTAATATATATATAACAAATTTACCAAATTTTAAGAGTGTATGTATGTATGTAGGTTTGTCCGCGGATTTCTCAGAAACTACAAGTCCGATACAAAAATTCTTTTTGCAATAGTTAGAGTATTTTTCAACTTAGGGTAGAGTACAAGTTTCATAAAAATCGGTCCAGTAGTTTAAGAGATATAAACTTATTATGTCTTCAGTAAGTTACTGTAACGTAGACGTTCGAGTTGCGTGATAGTGCTGATACCTATCTTGGTGAAATAAGTCACAAAAAAGTGTTAAATAAACTATTTAAAAAAAAAACTGCCTTCAAAGTAAATTATCTAAAAAGCATAAAATAACGAAAATATATTGAAGTCGGTGTCAGCTGGTGATAGTGTTAGTTAACATGATGTGCTAGCACCGACTTCAATATATTTTCGTTATTGAATACGAGATAATTGATATCTCTACTCACTATTTGAGTAGGTATTAAGTGTTAATTGACTTCGAAAGTCGAAATAAACTGATTTCAAAAAATTGATTAATGATGATTAACTATAATTGCCGTTTGTAGGTTCGGCAGTAAATGTATTGTATACTTAATGTATTGATAGTCTTAATAGAAGTAACTTTTGATAATATCGAATGATCATAAAAGGCTTTATTGTGACTTTAAGTGAAAAAATGTTTATTATGTAATATCAGAATAGTTTTGGCTTGTTATTTTGTCATGGATCTATTATTTTATTTTTGTATTGCACATTGATTATTATAATATGTACTTTATAAAATACAGTAAGCATCTACAATATTATTATTTGTTAAGACTTGTAACATAGCTAATCTAGGAACAACGTTATTGTAAGTTTATGCCATTTAGATCTTAAGTTATTTGGGCATTTATTAGATTTTTTGAATTATCGTTAAATTTATAATGGTATGTAATACCTGGCTATGTCTCTGTTGCCAAATTAATAAAAAATTACTAAATTTAAATTTTGCTTTTATTGATTCATTTTCCACCATTGCAATTGCCCATGCAAAGACATTATTCGTGCATCGACTGCCGGTCACCTGACTCCCATAGAAGAAGAAAGAAGATAGAAGCAAATGAATTTAACGTCGTAGTGTGTATTCCGTTAACAATCTTATGGGTGATCGACATCAGAGTTATGCAAAGGTGGCATACCTCAAGGGTCCCGTTATTTTCCCCACGCTATTCCTGCTTATACGATCGATCTACTCAATCTAGTGATCTCTATGGATGCAGACTCCTCGGGGTGGTAAGAATCTTGTGCAGTCAGAGAGTTTTCAAATTATGCGGTGCCAATATTGTGACATAACGCCACAAAATACAAGCTTGTTTGTTCACCGCGACGCGACGCACGTAAAATAATGTATTTTTTTTGGGAATGATAGACGCTGTTGGCCGCAGATGGCCATTACAGCTTCACCGGACAATAGGAGGCGAGCGCTTAAAGCACTAGCCTTTTTAGTCGTTTGAGAGACCCACCTTCATACTGTTTTGTCTGTCCCATCTGCCAGTACCTACCGCTAGAAAAAAATCGTAATGCTATGTTCAATCCTACATATAGCGTCTTCTCTAGTGTATTGTAGGTACTCATGGGTCGTCGATGCTTTTACCGTCGACAAAACGAGACCGTTTATCGTCAACGATAAACCAGTTTATAAAACAGTTTTAAGTTATACCGTTGAAGTTAGAGAGCTGGCACTTTCTTTCTCATTCGCGCAAGAAAAGGATGCATTTATATATATTATATGTGATGGAAAAAAACAGAGCATATTTTTTTTTGTCCCTCAGCGTGTGTTCAAAATCTGGCGCACCTACGGTGCGTTTTCTTCGAGTACTCATGAAATTTTCTAGTTCACGACCTAGCTTTGGAGTTTTAAATTGAATTGCATTATGAAATATCGTTTAAACTACATAATAGGTGCATTTGAATAAATAACCATAACGTGTGTTAAGTGTACGAATGATTATTTTCTGTCCTTATCGGCGGCACGCTAGCTAGATGTCTTGTTTGAAAAGAGTTTAATCATTAAACCAGTTTATCAGTGCACAGTAAACTAGTTTATTCGTTGATGACAAAAAAACAGTCGAAATTGGAGTTGGTACCTACTTCGTAATGCAGTAACACTGATTTCAACTTCGTCACGTAACGTAACGTAAATGCAATCTGGCCGGTCATAAATTAATTGCAATTACAGCAGTGAATCATGTTCGGCCCCGGTGACCTAGCCGGTAGCCGGTGCTTGAGGATCCCGTCACTTAAGCCAACTTGGCACTTATCGTGTCAAATAAAATTAGTCACGCCACCCGCCATCTTTGATTATTGCTCTTTTTAGACGTAAGGGGTCGTCCAATAATCACGTGATGTTTTTTAGCAACTTTTTAACCCCTCCCCCTCCTGGTGATATGTGGTGAGCTTTTAAACTACCCCCCCCCCCCATATCCAAAATCTCGTGTATTTTTTTGTACAAAAAATCAATATAGTTTAGTATATTGAAATTTTCGGAATATTATCTTTAAATATAGGTACTTATCTGATTAAATGTTGAAGGGGAAGTCGTTGCCGGCAACGGTGAGACAAGGCCACGTGCCGCTGTTTGGTCTACATATAAATACACGTGATGTCTTATTATACCCCTCCCTCCTCCTGGTGATATTTCGTGATTTTTTCGGAACCCCTCCCCCCCCCTTTCGAGCCTCACGTGATTAATGGACGACCCCTAACTAATAATTGAGATATTGAGATTTACGATAACCACCACTATCGAAGGTTTTGTTAATACTATTTACTTAAATAAAATAAAAAATTGGATTCCATGGTGATTAAGGTAGATTAGTAAGTTCAGTGAGGTAGATAAAGATTAGGTCATAAACAAACAGTGATATTAGTAGCTTCTTCATTGGTCACAATAAACAATCATCGTCATCATCAGCTGAGCTGAAAGAGGTCCATTGCTGAACAAAGTCAACCCCTTAGAAGGGAGCAAATCCTATTTGTTCTTGCCTGGAAGACACCACATTATAATCGCATGGGAAAACCGACGCAGGAAAACTATTCGCAAACAGAAGCAAATCGCTTAGTTGTGCGTAGTTACCGTGCGTCTTGTCATCCGATAGGTATCTATTGCTTTAGGTATACTACGCTATCAACACCAGAAGAATCAATAGCGCATTGCCGACTCTAAAATAAAGACATTAGTATTATTTTGTGTGACAGGTACTTAATACAATACAATAAAAATATTCTTTATTGTACACCAAAAGAGAAAAGGGAAGAGTAAAATTGCAGTGTGACAGTTTAAGGCGGTCTTATCGCTAAAGCGATCTCTTCCAGACAACCTTGGGTGGTTCTTGGTAATTTACAGCTGCCGGTAATTTATTACCCGTGGGGGTGTCCGGGTGAGAATAGCACCCTTTCATCTCCTCCCATAGGGTGTCCGTAAGAGGAAAACAAGAAGACAGGCAGCAGCGTCTTTCTATTGGATTACCTACCACCTATTCTGCGATTCCCAAGACGACTACCAAGCGTGGGGGCTATAGCAACCCCCCTTCTAAAGAGGGAGCTTTCAGCAGTGCACCTGTTAAGGCTGCTGCTGATGATGATGAATTTATAGCTACAGTGCCCTTCACACCGGCACACAGCAGAATAGTTGGCGGTAGAATATCTGACACTGCGGTGGTAGGACGGCCCACAATGGACCTACCACCTAGTGAATAGTAGGTAACAATAAATGATGTCCTCCTGGCCGATACGACCACAGCGGCCAATCTTTTGCAAGACTAGCCACGCGGGAGATATTATAGTGCGCAAGCGCTACAAGTCTTGTGTCTACGCAAGTGTGTGTGTGTTGTGTGCACTTGTCCAATCCTCGCTCAATCCGGTGGGATGGAAGACCGACATGACCGGGGGAGAGGTTAGGCGCAGAACCGACTTCTTACATGCCCATCCGACGCAAGGATCATCATACTTTACAGACAATCAGGTGATCGGCTTGCATTGTCCTAGTAAGGTACAACTACACAAAGTTGTTGCCACCCGCGGGATTCGAACCCGCGACCTCCGGTTTGAACAGCGAGCGGTTTCCTACTGCGCCACGAAGGTAGTGAATAGAAAGTAGATATCAAGGGGGATGGTGGAATCAATTCATGTAATTCCTGCGTACACGTAATCACTCATGATCGGTGATTAGTCAGTCATTGTAAGTTTCAATGAGTTGGTTCGTCTTCGAAACATCGCGTCGGTTGGTAGTTCGGATCACGTTACTCATACAATGTCGTCGCTTTTCCCGTGTGAATCATTGTTTGTGTTTAGAAACTTATCGCCATTTTGTCTTTGTGGCTGTGAAAGCAGTGAGTACACTGTGATGTTTAATTATACATCATCATCACCAGCCAGAAGACGTCCACTGAACATACAAACGCCTCCCCTTTGGAACGCCACAATGAACGACAACGCACAATGGCGTCAGTTCACTTAGTGGGAGGTCTACCTACGCTGCGTCTTCCGCTTCATGCCTCGCCACTCGAGAACGTTTATTTCCTATCGGTTATCGGGGGGTCTATTACAAGTTCTAATAGTTTATGAGCTCGATCGAACTGTTAGTTGTCTCTATAAATTTCACACCAGCGCCCCTAGTGGTAACTATCAAAACTGTTTTTGAGAAATACCTGTCGAGTCCTCGGACCAGTAAGGATGTCATTCTGTCTAAAAGAGAGGCTGCAGTAGAACGTAGTAGATCGGTTACAATCCAGGCCGTCTTCAAATGGCATCTAATAGGTAGGTCATTCTTTCTAAGTGCGAACGTTATGTTTTGCTATTATGTAATTAACAGATAGTTTTTATGTGCTGAAGTATATGATGAGAGAGACAGTATTGCCACAGTCTTTAAACCAATATACACTGTGGTATTGCGTTATGTTAATCAGTATCTTCTTATGTGTATCGCATTTTCCCTAGTCGCAGAGAAGTGAACGTGAGAATAGAATATTTCTCATGTTTCACATGTATTAAAAGTGTACCGGTAGCGAAGCTCTTTAATTATATATTGTAAAGACAACAACACAATACCTTACGTACTATATACACCTTCTATATACGTACGTACTATTTCGCATGATCAGTTCTCGATGAATCGCATAAGGGTCTCCTCACATGTCAATGAGGAATCGGCGTAAGGATGGTGTAAATAACGTGTCTTGCCTCAGACGAGACGTTGACGTAGAATAATTTCACAAATTGTAATGGATAGCATAATACATATACTCGTACGTGTTCTGTGAATTCAACGGCCATAATATGCAATTTTAAAAATCGATCCAGGTGGTGCGGTTTTGCAGTCTAACGTGATTTTTTTTTGTGAATTGTTGGGATGTACCTACCTAGTAGTGATGAGTTCTTTACGAAGATGAGCGAGATGTACGTTCAACACGTCAAGGAGCGAACCCCAAGCCAACTACGTACCTACCTACTGAAAGCCAAGCATTTTCTAACACTAACTCTTAGCAGGAACATGATGCGGTGTTCTGTACGAGTATGTGGGGTGAAGTACTTCGTCATTCAGGTTTCAGAAATACTCTACGTGCTCTACGTTTCTTATAATAATATAATATAATATAATATAATATAATATAATATAATATAATATAATATAATATAATATAATATAATATAATATAATATAATATAATATAATATAATATAATATAATATAATATAATATAATATAATATAATATAATATAATATAATATAATATAATATAATATAATATAATATAATATAATATAATATAATATAATATAATATAATATAATATAATATAATATAATATAATATAATATAATATAATATAATATAATATAATATAATATAATATAATATAATATAATATAATATAATATAATATAATATAATATAATATAATATAATATAATATAATATAATATAATATAATATAATATAATATAATATAATATAATATAATATAATATAATATAATATAATATAATATAATATAATATAATATTTTTACAGATCAGGATCTTGATAACCAAATAGAATGCCTTAAGCAAAGAACTAAAGCTCTAGCAGGTAGGATTAAGCGATACGAAGAAATAAATGATAGGAAAGAGCAAAATAAATTGTTTCATCAAAATCGTCATAAATTCTTTAGATCATTAAATAGCCAACAACAGGTGCCAACGGAGCTTCCACCAAAACCAGTAGTGCAGGAGTTCTGGGCAACTTTATTATCAACTCCCGTAACATATAATAAGGATGCGACATGGATAAGGGAACTAGAAGACAACACACAAAATATAGAAGAGTGTGATTTTAAGGAAATACACACATCAAAAGTGTCTAGGGATCAACATATATTTTTGCAATAACTTTTCTCCTGATTGATATTAATTAAAATTTTCTTTAAGGATTCATCAAATAAAGTGTTTTCGTTTGTCACAGTAACGATAAACCAAGTCACCTTTGCATTAATAAAGAAATTTGCCATTTTCCTAATAAAGGGATTTTTGACATTTGAACCACTAACACAAAAGTTCGAAAAAAGACTGAAATAACAGTTTTCTTTAAAATTTTATTGGGTAACTTAAACAATTAATAATCCGTGTTTCTACCGCGAACACTAACAACACAAGAACATCGGTTTGGCATACTCAAAATGAGTTCATCCAAATCACGCAGTGGAATGGCCGCCCATGTTCGTTGCAACAACAAAAAAAGGTCTTCTTGCGACTGGATACCCTCCATATTCGGCAGAGCTCTTCTCTGTAGCATATCCCATGCATGCTCAATCGGGTTCAAGTCTGGCGACTGAGCAGGCCAGGGCAGGACATTGATGTTAGCTGCGGCGAGAGTCTGTCTTACAACTCTTGCGGTGTGCGGTCGTGCATTATCATGCATTAACTGAAATAAGGGACCGATTTGCACTTGTAGAGGAACGATGACGTCTGATACAATCGTCTCAGCATAAATTTGAGCGTTGAGGTTGCCTCTGATCCAAATCAACTCAGTTCTTCCGCCGATCCAAATACCCGCCCATACCATGATGGTTCCACCACTATAAGGATGGACTACCTGGCAGGATTTTAATCGCTGTTGGCGTCCAGGGGTTCTCCAGTGTCGTATACGTCTTGTATCCGGTCTCATACCAAAACGAGACTCATCAGAAAAGCACACGAAACGCCATTGTTCTTCTGCCCAATTTCTGTGTTCAAGAGCCCATTGATATCGAATCCTACGATTGTGCATTGCTATAGGTGGTACCCGTAGCGGTCTTCGGGAATGAAGGTTCACTTCATGCAAGCGGTTTCTGACTGTTTGGTCGCTAATTAAGTTCCCTGAAGAGTGATGAAGCCTCACGGCTAACATCATGGCAGTTATTGTTGGAGCTCTTCGAGTTAAGATTTGAATATATCGGTCTTGTCTCCGTGTGGTGCAGCGATACCGTCCTCCATGGCGCTCAGCCACGGTACCAGTGCTTCGGTAACGTGTCCAAAGTCGACTGATAACACTCTGACTTGTATTCAGAGCTAAAGCCACAGTACGTTGCCGGGAACCAGCTTCTATCATTCCCACGGCTCTGAGCATTTCTTCCCTGCTTAAATGACGTCGCCGCTCCATAATAACGTTGGTTTTAATCAGTAGTAGGGAAACAGTAGCACTAATAATGTCTTCAATGCGTTGTATGTTTTTATAGGGAAAATATTGACAGCTGATTTTCATCTTTTACTCGAATTTGATTCACAGTTCCTGATTCAAATTATGAAATGCACCAAAAAGGATCCATATAAATTTATAAAATCATAAATTTATTACAAAGCCACATCTCAATCTCAAGAAATCCGCTTAAAAATGCTTGATCCCTAGACACTTTTGATGTGTGTAGATATTGATAAATTAAATATAGCGTTAAAGAAATTACAGAATTGGAAAACACCAGGATTAGATAAAATACAAAACTATTACCTTAAATATTTTACAAATATACATGAGCATTTAGTTAAATTATTTAATAGGATCGTAAGCGGTTCAGAACCTTTAGAAGAATGGTTTACTACGGGACAAGTTATATTAATACCTAAAAATGAAAACACTCAAGAGCCGCAAAACTGGCGCCCTATAGCTTGCCTCCCGACCATATATAAACTTTTAACATCCATAATCAGCAATGAACTTTACGTACATTGTGATAATAATAATATTTTAGAACCTGAACAAAGAGGATGCAGGCGTCGCGTAAGGGGTTGTAAAGACCATCTTATGATGAATAAAGCCATTCTCGAGGACGCGCATCAATGGCAAAAGAATCTTAGCATGGGGTGGATAGACTATCGAAAAGCCTTTGACACCATCTCTCATGAATGGTTGCTCAAAGTACTGTCGCTTTACAGGTGTCCAAAAGTAATCATTAACTTTTTA
Source organism: Furcula furcula (assembly GCA_911728495.1). Classification (NCBI taxonomy): domain Eukaryota; kingdom Metazoa; phylum Arthropoda; class Insecta; order Lepidoptera; family Notodontidae; genus Furcula; species Furcula furcula. Next base: position 30,030,820 of record OU452245.1, on the reverse strand, counting down.
GAACAAGTTATGCCGACGTGGAATGTTATTATGACAGCCCGCGGTGCAAATACCTCAATAACAACTGAACCAATTTTCATCCGCCGTGGTATTTTTCAAGGAGACTCCTTATCACCCCTCTTATTCTGCATAGGCATAAACCCATTATCACAAATATTGCATAAATACCAATCGAAAGGATACACGCTTAAAGATAATTCTAGCATAAATCATCTATTATACATGGATGATTTAAAAGTATACGCCAATAATAAAAATAACTTAAAAATCTTGTTACATAGCACAGAAATTTTTACAAAAGATATAGGGATGCAGTTTGGGCTGGACAAATGTAGTGTATTACATTTGACAGGTGGAAGAAGAAGCGATCATCAAGGTGAGGGACATATTTTGCTGAGTGGACAGGAATTTGAACATCTAAAAGCAGAACAGAAATATAAATATCTAGGCATTAGTGAAGCAGGCAAAATAGATCATAATGAAATTAGGCAACAGGTAGAGAAAGAATATTATAGTAGAATAAAGCGTATTACAAATTCACAGTTAAACTCACGGAATTTACTCATGGCTATTAATAGTTATGCAGTGCCAGTCTTAATGTACACGTTTGGAATAATTAATTATAAAGATAGCGATTTAAAAAAGATAGACATTAAAACCAGAAAATTACTAGCAATGAGTAAAGCGCAACAGCAAAAAGCAGACGTAGGTAGGTTATACTTGCCTGTAGATGAAGGGGGTAGGGGTCTAACTAACATAGAATCACTTTACAAAACACAAATTATTAAATACAAGAAATATTTAGACTCAGAAAAAGACCATATTATTAAAGCAATAGTTAGAAATGATAAAAAGAAAGAAAAATACTTGTTAGGGTCCTAGTGGACGTTAAATAAAAATCGCGGACTGTATATAATAGGGCTGGTTTAATGCCGTGAAAATGACTAATATTAAAATAATAAAAAATAAATTTAAGTAGTCGTCCGTCGCGTATGGCCCAGTGCGTCGTGAGTGGCGAGCCGACGGTCTCAGGTACGTTGCCGGCGGTGGCGCGATGTACCCCGCCCGCGCGTCTCCTCCCGTGCGTTAGGACAGGTTCTTAACAGGCTGCCCGGGTTGAAGACTGAAGAAGACTTCAATATTCTGGAAGAGGACAAATATTATTAAACGCCCTCCGGATGGTGCCTCCCTTGGTCCTAATTTCGGCGACTCTAGCGACACCATCACTCCCTGGATATGTCTTGATGACTCTTCCCAAAAACCAAAGTAGCGGTGGAAGAGAACGTTCCTTGATGATGACAAGAGACCCATCCTTTAGGCATTTGTCTGATGCGTTCCATTTCAATTTTTGTTGCAATAGTGCAACATATTCTAAGGAGAATCTTTGCCAAAAATGCTGTTTAATGAGCTGAATTCGTTTAAATCTCTCAAGGCGGCTGATGTTTACATCTGGTATCTGTGGGTAAGGAATAGCTATAAGTGGTCGTCCAATGAGGAAGTGAAAGGGAATTAGAGCAGAAAAGTCAAGGGAATCTGAGGAAAGCTGAGTGAGAGGACGAGAGTTTAAAATGGCTTCAATTAAAGAGAGACAAGTAGCCATCTTATCATAAGTAAGGTGCGCGGTTTGCAGCAACCTTTTAAGGTGATGCTTAGTTGAGCGAACGGCTGCTTCAGCTAAGCCATTGAAATGAGGGGAATATGGAGGAACGAATTTGAATTCAATGCCTTCTTGAGCAATATGACTCTCGAGTTCTGACTGTTTGAGGAAATTACCTAAGTCATTACAAGCGCCTACAAAATTAGTGCCGTTATCGGACGTGATGCTTTGGGGTTTCCCTCGACGTGACACAAAACGATTTAAAGCGGCGATGTATCCTTCACTAGACAGTGCCGTGACAAGTTCGATGTGACAGGCCTTTGTGGAATTGCAAACAAAAATTGCCAAATATGACTTTATAAGTCTTTTTCGGTCACTAAAAAAAAAAGAATTTTAAACTTCGTGTACGGAAAGGTGACCAGATAATTTATTGTTTTTATTTCTACAGTTGAAAGTAAATCTATGTAAATACCTATGCTACAGTATTTTTTAATTATGTAAAGTTTGATTTTTTAGTAATTAAGTTAGAAATAAGATTAGCATTAGCGTTGTTATAAAGCGTAAATTGCAAGTAACTACATCGGGTAGATCCTGTTTCACGCTTTGATTTGGCTTTTTTGGCCAATGGCATTCATATATATATTAATAAGTAGGTGGGGCCTTTCCACCATAAGGAAGAACTGCCGATACGATCGGCCTTCAGCCCGCGGGAAACAAGATCCGCCGGATTGTCTTTTGACGGTACGGCATAGCTCCACGCGTGACCCTGCGTGCTCTCCTGAATGCGTTGTGAGGGGGAAATTTCAACAGTTCTGTACATTTTCTCGATATCGCCAGTGGCGACATATTTGTGCTGGCGAAATCGTACTAAAATGGAAATAAGATCTTCTTGTACAGTTGGACCCACCATGTGGATGTCATTAAGCGACAACCCAGAAGAGGTGGGGGCCGAAGCGTCAAAGACTGTACGAAGCCTTATACTAAGGCTTAATTCACGGATGACACCGTGATGAGGTAAATGACAAGTTACCTGTTGCAGACTATTTTGCAAAGGCTCTCTATTTTCGCTCATATGACCTAACCGTTCATATTCGCTCATAAATTGAACGTACCTCTCTTTGAAAGCAGGGTCTCAGGCAAACTTACGCTCAAGGGATAAAAAACGACATTTAGCCTGTTGAAATGAATCGCCTAGGACGGAAGGGTCTTCCTTTAACGGCATGGTAACAACAAATTGGCCATCATCCTTACGCGTGGTGTGTGTTAAAAAACTCTGCTCGCAGGCACGTTCCTCAGGGGATAGAGAGTGCTTAGCTGCTACGGTATCTAATTCCCAGAAACGAGATAAGTCTGGATTAGCTCCCTCGGTCACGTAATGACAAGCGGGGGATGAAGAGTGTGACTCATGATGGGCTACATACCCAGACACCAGCCAACCCAGTTTCGTTTCATATAAATTAGGCTGATTTTTACCTAGGTCAATGTAATTATTACATAAGACTGTCCAGAAGCCTTCAGCACCTACCAAAATGTCGGTTACCGAAGGTACATTGAAAAATGGGTCACATAAAGCTATTCCCGAGGGAATATGAAGATGATCAATGTTAATAAAAGAAGACGGTAAAGCTTTAGTGATCTCTGGTAATACAAGACAGTCAACAGTAAGTCTACAATCGTCGTGGATGGACATAATAGTAAGACTGCATGACTGCGTACTTAAGGAAGTATGATTATTTATACCTGTCACCGTGGAGCTTGCACTACGTCGCGACAAACCCAGCTTACCGCAAAGCGATTGTGATATAAAGTTGGTTGTGCTACCATTGTCGAGCAATACTCGAGCAGTGTGCACGTCGCCTTTGCTGTCCACCACCTTCACGAGCGCTGTGGAAAGCAAAACGTGAGGAGTAGTAAACTGCGTAACTTGAGCGGAATTGGCAAAATTATTTACTGGTATAGCAGGCACAGGAATCGGATCTGATTCATGTAAGTGCAAAAGAGTGTTATGTCTCTTCTTGCAATATTTACATGATACAAGATTACATTTATTTTCTATGTGTCCCGGTCGTAAACAATTAAGACAGACTTTTAATTCATTAGCCTTTTGTATACGATTTTCTATAGATAGGGATCTGAATGTTTCACAGCTAAATAAGAAGTGTTCTTGATGACACATAGGGCATTTTAAAGGTTTTTTATAATAATTATTGGGACTTTTATTTATATTTTTACTATTATTTTGATAATTTGTGCTAGCTGTAAGAAAATTTGTATTAGATTTATAAGTTTCTGATTTGTTTGACCTGTTATTTTTACTTTCTTGCAATGTCTCCAGTAAGTCTGCTCTGTTACTAAGGAAGGTAATAAAAATATTTAAGATTGGTGGATTAGTAAGCGTATTTCTGTGTTCCTCCCAAACTCTGTGGGTGACACTATCAAGTTTTTCGGCCATCATATGAATTATGAGCGTGTCCCAATGTTGAGTAGGCTGATCTAAAGTTGAAAGAGCACGAAGATTTTTATTTGTGACGTCTATAAGACGACGAATAGCACTACAAGACTCCTTCTGCATGTTTTCAACATTAAATAATGCATGGACGTGATTATTTACTAATAATCTTTTGTTGTCGTATCTACTGCACAATAAATTCCAAGCGGACTCGTAATTTTCGGCTTTAAAATCTAAATTATCAATTACAAGTAAGGCACTATCTTTAAGAGAAGCACGGAGATAATGCAGCTTATTTATATTATCAATATCTTGTCTTGAATGGATCAATGAACTAAAGGTGTCTCTGAACTCAAGCCAGTGCTGATAGTGACCGAAAAAGACTGGTAAATCAATTTTTGGCAATCTAACACAATTGGATTTGAATGAACCTGCCTGTGCATCATCGTGACCCGACACGGAACTGTCGTGAGGCTCGCATTGCTGGGCGGGCCGGGCGCCGAGCAGACAGCGCGCCGCTGCCACCAGCTTGTAGAACTGGTCCTTGAATTGTTCGCGCTCCACGCCCTCGTCGCTGGGGTCCTCCGAAAGCATCTCGATATCGCACTGCAACTTATCAAAATCCGCATATAAGGCATCAAATTTTTTAAAGCGGCTTTCTAAATCTAATAGCTGTAATTCGCTTAGTTCGGTACTGCTTTTAAGCACATTTAGGTAATTACCGAAAATAGTCAGCTTAGATTTCATACAACTACGCCTTTTAATAAGTTTTTCAATTTTTTCATCAGCCATTGCGATGGAAGTGTGCAATTAATGCAGTAATGCGATGAAGTTATGATAAGATGAGAAACCGACTGAGCAGGTTAAACGATAATAAAAATATGCAGTGAACTAATGACCTAACGGTGAGAATAATAGGCCAGATGTGCAGGTAAACAGCTGACGGTCATAAAAGAATAAAAGGCGTGCGATAAGCGGTAGCCGTAGATAAGACGCGCACCGGTAATCCTTTACAATGACTTGCGTATTTCTATAGGCTGCTAAACTGGTTTAGAAAAAATATGAATGATTTTAAATAGTATGAATTTGAAGAAATAATGATTAAAGCAACTATTTATTTGAGATGTATCGACGGAAGGTCTTAAATTTGAAAATTCACTCTTTAATTAAAGCCGTTTAAAGGAGGAATATAATGACGAAGAATAGGAAATAGATGGAAAAAATTGGAACGACTCACGAAATAACCATCCGTTCACTTGTGGCACATATCTGATGGTGTTCTTTTGCAATTTCTTCTATCTTGAATGTGACTCGACGCGTAGGGCCCAAAGTCCGTGAAGGCGGGCGACCTCTAAATGTCTTTGCGGGCGTATGGTATGCGAATGCTACGCAACGATGTCCAACAGGATATAGATGAACGAAGAAGGCTCCCGTAGATATCTTGCGCTGCTGAAGTCCGCTACCGAAGACCCGATTCTTTTCGTATTTTATTTTATTTAAATTATAATTAAAAATTTATTTTTAAAGACGGCGAAGATCCTAAAGGACCATTGTTAGGGTCCTAGTGGACGTTAAATAAAAATCGCGGACTGTATATAATAGGGCTGGTTTAATGCCGTGAAAATGACTAATATTAAAATAATAAAAAATAAATTTAAGTAGTCGTCCGTCGCGTATGGCCCAGTGCGTCGTGAGTGGCGAGCCGACGGTCTCAGGTACGTTGCCGGCGGTGGCGCGATGTACCCCGCCCGCGCGTCTCCTCCCGTGCGTTAGGACAGGTTCTTAACATACTCGATAAATAAAGAGGCGCGAAAAAATATAACAGAAATAGGATTAAACTTAGAAGGGGATTATAATGATAGAGACATAAAAAATGCAGTCATAACGAAGGAAGTAAACAAGTGGAAAGCAAAACCACTACACGGGCAATTGTATAAAGCAGTTTTAGATAAAGAAAACATAGATAGGGAATATTCATTTAAATGGCTTAAGAAACACCCGGTATCGCCAACATTAGAATCCTCAATATTTGCAATTCAAGATCAAGCAATAGTCACTAGGCAGCATGAAAGAGACATACAAAAGAAACCAGTGGATGGTAAGTGCCGACTTTGCTCGAGCAAAGACGAGACCATACAACACATTGTCTCAGGTTGCGATAGGCTGGCCGGTACTTACTATACCAAAAGGCATAATAATATCGTGCAATATGTATATTGGGCGCTCTGTAAAAAAAACAACATCCCTGTTTCAAATCTGTGGTGGCAGCAACACCTGTCACAGCCCGAAGTTAAAGAGAATGATAATGCCAAACTAATGTGGGAGATACCGGTGCAAACAGACATAACAGTTTTACACAACAGACCTGATATAATATACATAAATAAAATAGAAAACAAAATATACTTAATAGACATAACTGTACCATCAGACTATAACATAGGAGCGAAGGAAATAGAAAAGCTAAGTAAATACCATCTTTTAAGAACTGAGATAACCAGATTATGGAAGATGCCGGCGGAAATAATACCAATAGTGATAGGAGCAACAGGGATAGTCGCTAAAAGCTTGCATAGATACGTTAAGAAGCTGGATGCAAATATAAACATACACATAATGCAGAAGCAAGCAGCAATCCACACCGTGACAATAGTCAGTAAAGTGATGGGGGACACAGTATTTGTAGGTGGGAACTCTGAACCGACCTCTCTCTGAAGGACTCAGAGCGGAGGTTCAGACGAAAACCGAGCTTAGCTCGTGTAGGAAAAAATTTCAAAAACACAATAATATAATATAATATAATATAATATAATATAATATAATATAATATAATATAATATAATATAATATAATATAATATAATATAATATAATATAATATAATATAATATAATATAATATAATATAATATAATATAATATAATATAATATAATATAATATAATATAATATAATATAATATAATATAATATAATATAATATAATATAATATAATATAATATAATATAATATAATATAATATAATATAATATAATATAATATAATATAATATAATATAATATAATATAATATAATATAATATAATATAATATAATATAATATAATATAATATAATATAATATAATATAATATAATATAATATAATATAATATAATATAATATAATATAATATAACATAACATAACATAACATAACATAACATAACATAACATAACATAACATAACATAACATAACATAACATAACATAACATAACATAACATAACATAACATAACATAACATAACATAACATAACATAACATAACATAACATAACATAACATAACATAACATAACATAACATAACATAACATAACATAACATAACATAACATAACATAACATAACATAACATAACATAACATAACATAACATAACATAACATAACATAACATAACATAACATAACATAACATAACATAACATAACATAACATAACATAACATAACATAACATAACATAACATAACATAACATAACATAACATAACATAACATAACATAACATAACATAACATAACATAACATAACATAACATAACATAACATAACATAACATAACATAATATAATATAATATAATATAATATAATATAATATAATATAATATAATATAATATAATATAATATGCCTCCCCAAGACCAACCTCACGTCCGTGCAGAACATCTTAGCCACGCGGGAGGCGGACACTCAAAACGAAATGACTAATGAGTGACTAACGAGGCAAAGGCAAACCCATCATTATGGAGTCTACTAGTAATATACGTATAGGGCCGCTGCCCGGGGGCGAGCGCCGGGGCACGTCTAGAGCTGGCGCTGGACGTGGCAGCATGCGGACCGCCAGTGGCTCTCTGCTGAACAGGCGGGCGAGGGCCGGGGAACCCGAAGAAAACACAGCCGACATTACCCGTGATGCCGATGATGCTTTGCAAGACAGGGAAACTAGTCCCATTAGTCTTGCCGGTACATCGGATGAGACCACGACACGTTCAAATATAAGTGACGATGCAAGAAGAAAGTGGTCGCAAGACGAATTAGAGGAACTAATGTTTTGTTACTATAGGGCTAAAGCCGGCGGGGCTGGATATATTAAACGTTTTGAGAAAACATTTAAGGATAGAAACCCAAACAACCCCAAAGTAAATAGGTATACAGGAAATACACTATCTAATCAGGCGCGTAGTATAATAACACGTAAATTCATGTCCATAGAAGTTTTAAACGAGATTAAATTGAAAGCAGAAAGATCATTATTAGCACCGAACAATAACGCCACATTGGCAGAAATTGCAACAAGTAGATTTCAAGTAGATTTTACAATAGAAAACACATCAGACACAAATGTGATAAGTCCAATTTTATGCAGCTCTAGTCCTATAGAAACACAACATACGCACGATCCGATGGTACCTATACTAGAAACATACACATTAACAGAAGAGTATGATTCACAAATTACGAACGTTCGAGACACAACTCAAAATACAAATATCCCACAGCGAGTTTCGACTGATGACGTAGATCCACTAATACTTGACTTAATGCAAGTATTAGCGGAAACTAAAGAAACACCGATCGCGGAAAGAGAGTTTTTACCTAAACCTAACTTCACTAAAAAATTTATACATAACCTAAACCAAATTAATAATTATTTACCAAACTTGCTTGTTACAAATAACACCTTACGTGAAATAAATGATCTAATATACGCGGCGGCTAAAACTTTAATCTTAAATAATGAACAAAAACCTTATAAGCAACCAACAACAATAAAATCTAAACACGATCCACCGTGGAAGAAAAGAATCAAAATTAAATTAGAAACCGTTAGAAAAGAGCTAGGACGATTAATAGAAATAAAGAGAGGGACAAATAGTAGACATATGCAAAGAATTAAAGAAAAGTTATTTGATAAATACAATATTTTTACAGATCAGGATCTTGATAACCAAATAGAATGCCTTAAGCAAAGAACTAAAGCTCTAGCAGGTAGGATTAAGCGATACGAAGAAATAAATGATAGGAAAGAGCAAAATAAATTGTTTCATCAAAATCGTCATAAATTCTTTAGATCATTAAATAGCCAACAACAGGTGCCAACGGAGCTTCCACCAAAACCAGTAGTGCAGGAGTTCTGGGCAACTTTATTATCAACTCCCGTAACATATAATAAGGATGCGACATGGATAAGGGAACTAGAAGACAACACACAAAATATAGAAGAGTGTGATTTTAAGGAAATAGATATTGATAAATTAAATATAGCGTTAAAGAAATTACAGAATTGGAAAACACCAGGATTAGATAAAATACAAAACTATTACCTTAAATATTTTACAAATATACATGAGCATTTAGTTAAATTATTTAATAGGATCGTAAGCGGTTCAGAACCTTTAGAAGAATGGTTTACTACGGGACAAGTTATATTAATACCTAAAAATGAAAACACTCAAGAGCCGCAAAACTGGCGCCCTATAGCTTGCCTCCCGACCATATATAAACTTTTAACATCCATAATCAGCAATGAACTTTACGTACATTGTGATAATAATAATATTTTAGAACCTGAACAAAGAGGATGCAGGCGTCGCGTAAGGGGTTGTAAAGACCATCTTATGATGAATAAAGCCATTCTCGAGGACGCGCATCAATGGCAAAAGAATCTTAGCATGGGGTGGATAGACTATCGAAAAGCCTTTGACACCATCTCTCATGAATGGTTGCTCAAAGTACTGTCGCTTTACAGGTGTCCAAAAGTAATCATTAACTTTTTAGAACAAGTTATGCCGACGTGGAATGTTATTATGACAGCCCGCGGTGCAAATACCTCAATAACAACTGAACCAATTTTCATCCGCCGTGGTATTTTTCAAGGAGACTCCTTATCACCCCTCTTATTCTGCATAGGCATAAACCCATTATCACAAATATTGCATAAATACCAATCGAAAGGATACACGCTTAAAGATAATTCTAGCATAAATCATCTATTATACATGGATGATTTAAAAGTATACGCCAATAATAAAAATAACTTAAAAATCTTGTTACATAGCACAGAAATTTTTACAAAAGATATAGGGATGCAGTTTGGGCTGGACAAATGTAGTGTATTACATTTGACAGGTGGAAGAAGAAGCGATCATCAAGGTGAGGGACATATTTTGCTGAGTGGACAGGAATTTGAACATCTAAAAGCAGAACAGAAATATAAATATCTAGGCATTAGTGAAGCAGGCAAAATAGATCATAATGAAATTAGGCAACAGGTAGAGAAAGAATATTATAGTAGAATAAAGCGTATTACAAATTCACAGTTAAACTCACGGAATTTACTCATGGCTATTAATAGTTATGCAGTGCCAGTCTTAATGTACACGTTTGGAATAATTAATTATAAAGATAGCGATTTAAAAAAGATAGACATTAAAACCAGAAAATTACTAGCAATGAGTAAAGCGCAACAGCAAAAAGCAGACGTAGGTAGGTTATACTTGCCTGTAGATGAAGGGGGTAGGGGTCTAACTAACATAGAATCACTTTACAAAACACAAATTATTAAATACAAGAAATATTTAGACTCAGAAAAAGACCATATTATTAAAGCAATAGTTAGAAATGATAAAAAGAAAGAAAAATACTCGATAAATAAAGAGGCGCGAAAAAATATAACAGAAATAGGATTAAACTTAGAAGGGGATTATAATGATAGAGACATAAAAAATGCAGTCATAACGAAGGAAGTAAACAAGTGGAAAGCAAAACTACTACACGGGCAATTGTATAAAGCAGTTTTAGATAAAGAAAACATAGATAGGGAATATTCATTTAAATGGCTTAAGAAACACCCGGTATCGCCAACATTAGAATCCTCAATATTTGCAATTCAAGATCAAGCAATAGTCACTAGGCAGCATGAAAGAGACATACAAAAGAAACCAGTGGATGGTAAGTGCCGACTTTGCTCGAGCAAAGACGAGACCATACAACACATTGTCTCAGGTTGCGATAGGCTGGCCGGTACTTACTATACCAAAAGGCATAATAATATCGTGCAATATGTATATTGGGCGCTCTGTAAAAAAAACAACATCCCTGTTTCAAATCTGTGGTGGCAGCAACACCTGTCACAGCCCGAAGTTAAAGAGAATGATAATGCCAAACTAATGTGGGAGATACCGGTGCAAACAGACATAACAGTTTTACACAACAGACCTGATATAATATACATAAATAAAATAGAAAACAAAATATACTTAATAGACATAACTGTACCATCAGACTATAACATAGGAGCGAAGGAAATAAAAAAGCTAAGTAAATACCATCTTTTAAGAACTGAGATAACCAGATTATGGAAGATGCCGGCGGAAATAATACCAATAGTGATAGGAGCAACAGGGATAGTCGCTAAAAGCTTGCATAGATACGTTAAGAAGCTGGATGCAAATATAAACATACACATAATGCAGAAGCAAGCAGCAATCCACACCGTGACAATAGTCAGTAAAGTGATGGGGGACACAGTATTTGTAGGTGGGAACTCTGAACCGACCTCTCTCTGAAGGACTCAGAGCGGAGGTTCAGACGAAAACCGAGCTTAGCTCGTGTAGGAAAAAATTTCAAAAACACAATAATATAATATAATATAATATAATATCCTGGGACAATTCACACACGGTCATCTGATCCCAAACTAGGCAGAGCCTGTACTATGGAAACCAGACAACTGATACTAATACTTATATACTTTTTTTTTTTTGTAAATACATACTTATATAGATAAAACACCCAGACACTTGGTGGGAATCGAACCCACGACCTGTTGGTTAGCAGACAGGGTCACTAACCACTAGACCAACGGGCCCGTCAAACTAACTTAACTAACTAACTAACAACTAACTAACTAACTAACTTGACTTTAACTGTATAACTTGGTTTGTATCGTATTTATGAGAGAATACTGTTTGTTGTAAAATAGAACAGGACGAAATATTGAAAATAGGAGAGAAAAGATGATTGGCCACTTGATACGACACGACTTCTTGTTTAAAACGATAGTGGAAGCTAAAATAGATGGAAACATGAGAAGAGGAAGACCAAGGCGAAATTTCATGAAACAGGTAGTAGAAAAAGAGGGAGGAGTATCGTATCAGGTTAAAATAAAGGCATTTAATAGATCGGAAAAGAAATTGCTTTACCGACAAGAGCACAGCTCTCAAATAATAATTTTGGAGAGAGGGATGACTATTTATTTATTTATTTATTATCATACAAACAACTATCTTTACAGGCAATCCCAATTCGATAGTGTAGGTTCCTATTTTAAACAACACATAAAAAAATATACATAAACTTATACCTAAACATAATAACATATTACAAACAATGATACTCTTGTGAATTCCCCCAGTGAACAACAAAGCAAATCCAGTTTTTCGGCAACGAGTAGCCCGATTCTCGTAATAACAAACAGTCCAAATATCGTTGACGTTTTGTTGTCGTTCGATCGAAGTCCTATCCAAAATCGGTATTCTCGTACACCTTACACGTAGTTCGATAGGACTTCAACTCAATCGGATCGAAACTAAACGATTAGTCAACGATTCATTGTTCTGTACGTTTTGCTACTCCCTGATAGATGTCGTCCTAATCAATTTTTGGTCTTAGTAGGAATTTTGTGAGATGAGATAAGAGCTTAGGTTTTGGGAAATTCGGGGTTAATTCGTTTCCGTTCCCTCCACAGACATACTTATTGTATATTAATTAAAAAAAGGGATTTTCTCTATTTATTCGTTTATTCTATCTCTCTTACTCTAATCATATTTACCTTAAAACCATCTCGCTCACACTATCATCGAATTACTCTTTTCACTCACAGCGTACGATCGTATTTTCGTCTCCCTCACTCTCAGCTCTTACATTCCGGCTTGCTTAGTGCTACATTCAATATCTCTAACATGCATAGTCGCGTTCCATATCCCATATCTTACATATTTATTTATATTTCGCCATAAAAGCTTTCTTTTTGAATTTCTTGCTGTGCAGACGAATTTAATAGTAAATACTTAAGTCCGTGGCTCATTTTAAAGTTATTTTATTACTTTGACTCAAACCACATGAATAAGAAAAGCAAAAATAGTCTCAACAAACCAACGTATGTTCAACGACTCTTGAATCGCAGAATTTGACGCTTACTCGTTGGCATCCGATCGGTAGTAACGTCGTTTTCATATGAGAATACCATTTAGTAAACGATTGAACGACCGTTATAATACCAGAATACGCTCCAACGATAGTTCAATCGAACGACTTTTAAATCGTTGCCGTTGAAGTAAAATCGACGGACGTGAATACAAAAAGTGTTTCAACGACTAAGTCGCTACGTTAACGTTATTGTTTTGATTACGAGAATCGGGCTAGAGGTTTAGTGTGCGCAACGTTCGTGTCAGTGATATCTTCTGCAGTAATTTAGTGCGACTGCGTGGTACTGCGAATAAGCAGGGCCGAAGTCGCCGGTGCACGTATCTATCAGCAGCCCGATTCTCGTAATAACAAATAGTCCAAATATCGTTGACGTTTTGTTGTCGTTCGATCGAAGTCCTATCCAAAATCGGTATTCTCGTATACCATATACGTAGTTCGATAGGACTTCAACTCAATTGGATCGAAACTAAACGATTAGTCAACGATTTATTGTTCTGTACGTTTTGCTATTCCCTGATAGATGGCGTCCTAATAAATGTTTGGTTTTGGTAGGGGTTTTGTAAGATGAGCAAAGAGCTTAGGTTTTGGGAAACTCAGGGTTGATTCGTTTCCGTTCCCTCCACAGACATACTAATTGAATATTAATTAAAACACACGTTTTTCTCTATTTATTAGTTTATTCTATCTCTCTTACTCTAATTATAATTACCTTAAAACCATCTCGCTCACACTATCTTTAATTACTCTTTTCACTCACAGCGTACGGTCCTATTTCTGTCTCACTCACTCATGTTCCGGCTTTGTGCTACATTCAATATCTCTAACTGTAACATGGGGTATGAAACGCGAATGGCGCGTTCCATACCCCATATCTTACATATTATTTATTTAAATTTTGCCATAACAGTTCCCTTTTTGCATTTCGTGCTGTGCAGACGAATTTAATAGTAAATACGTATGTCCGTGGCTCATTTTAAAGTTATTTTATTACTTTAACTCGCAACACAAGAATATGAAACGCAGAAATCGTCTCAATTAACCGACGTTTGTTCAACGACATTTGAATCGCCGAATTTGAGCCGCATCCGATCGGTAGTAACGTCATTTTCATACGAGAATACCATTTAGTCAACGTTATAAAACGATTGAACGATGATTATAATACCAGAATTCGCTCCAACGTTATTTCAATCGAACGACTTTTAAATCGTTGCCGTTGAAGTTAAATTGACGGACGTGAATACGAAAAGTGCTTCAACGACCAAGTCGCTACGTTAACGTTACTGTTTTGATTACGAGAATCGGGCTACAGGAACTGATAACTTTATCCACTGCAGGACACCCGGATTGTTTATTTTTCCTGTAAATACTTTAAATATATACGACGCCATTGCCAGATCTCTCCTTGTCTCCAACTTATTGTATCCAACCATGCCTAAAACAAACAAGGTTGGATACATCAAGGGATAGAAAGGGTATACGCCATAGTATCTTAAATACAGGTATTTCGTGAACTTGTTATGTATGCGCTCCAACATGAGACAGTATTTGGTTTCATGTGGGGCCCACACAACACAGCTATTCTCTAGTTGACTCCTTACTAGTGCTTCATACAGTAAACATATTGCTTTAATATTTGTAAAAGATCCTGCAGTGCGAAGTACAAAACCTAACGTTTTATATGCCCTTTTACAAACACTAGTCACATGCTCCCGGAATGTTAACTGCGAATCCATGCGAACACCGAGATCCCGTACCACCGATTCCCTTTTTATAGGCAAACCCTCCAACAAGTAGTTGTAATGGCGAGGTTGCTTAGCTCGGCTGAATGTCACGATAGAACATTTTTCGACATTGAATTGCAGCTTGTTATTTCGACTCCATTCAACGACTCTATCGATGTCCTGTTGCAAGTGATGAGCATCAATGTCGGTTTCGACAGCCAGGAGCAACTTGAGATCATCCGCAAACAGTAGGCACCTGGAAAACTTAACTACTTCAGGCAGGTCATTAATCATTATTATAAATTCCAATGGGCCCATGTTACTGCCTTGGCTTACTCCTGACGGAGTAAAATAGCAATCAGATCGGTGTCCAGCATTTTCCACGTACTGTTGACGGTCTCTCATATAGCTTGCAAAGAATTGGAGCATTTTGTACGTGCAGCCAATCGCCGCCAACTTTGCCAGTAGGATGTTGTTATCCACCAAGTCAAACGCCTTCTTGAAATCAAAGTAGGCCGCATCTACTTGCACCCCGGCGTCAATATTAGGAACCAGGTAAGCCATAGCATTCAGAAGATTACTGGTGGTACTGCGTGCGGGTCGAAAGCCGTGTTGTGCATCTGCCAAATACGGCGCTACCTGTTCCTGAATACTACGCTGTACAGCAGACTCAAACACTTTTGCGGGTGTCGACAGGATCGCTACCGGTCTGAAGGACTCTATTTCTGCACCCCCGCCCCCTTTGGGTATCGGAATAACTCGAGTGAGCTTCCAGCGCTCCGGAAAATACGAGACATCTAGGCACAAGTTAAATATGTGAGTCAATGGTTCAGCCAGTACCGAACGACAGTCCCGAATTATGAATACCGGAATACCATCCGGCCCTGCCGAGCGTTTAGGTTTAAGCCGACAGAGCGCAGCCTGCACCTGCTCGAGTTTGAGCTTATCAACGTGCACACAGGCTGTATTTGCACCGCCTGCTGCCAGTGCCTCATCCACATTTAGCTGCGCCGATTTACTACTGTAAACGGAACAAAAAAAATTGCAAACTCTGCTGCACATTCTTGATGAGATAGTACCGACCCACCCTTTACTATATTTTTATGCTTATTAGATTTCTTTTTTGATCTTATATGGTCCCAAAAAGACTTTTATCTTCAGATAAATTACTACTACGACTATCTTCAGATAAATTACTCTGCACGCGACGCTGGTGATTTTGATACGCTTGGTCTACACTTAGTTTGATTCGCGCCCTACATTTAGAGAAATTATCATAATCCACCCGTAATTTGCTCAATTTATATTGCTTATGAAGTCTTGCTTTCAATTTTATTTCCTTAATAATTTCTCCCGTATACCAGTCTGGATAGTTATACCTCTGATTCACCGTTTTAGACCCTTTTTTAGGAACACATTTCTCCATGAAATCATTTAACATGGAATAAAAATAGTCCAGAGCTTCCTCGGGGTACACAATTTTATACAGGGTGTCCCACGGCGATGCCACACGGAGGGAAAGTACCTTAAATATTAAAGATAGGATATTTTACTGAAAGAAGACATCGTTTTATTTTTAATAATAAGTAGAACTGCATTCACAGATTTTTTAAAAATCGCCTACCTCAACCGGGAATCGAACCCGCCAAATGTGATTAAAAAATTACATGTATTTTATAATAGCGTTTGAAAGGGCTACTCATAAGCATTATTTTTTCCTAAATAACCTAGCATATTAAATGAAACTAAGATCATAAAATTTTACATTTTATTTAAAAAAAAAATTAATTTATCAAATGCTCAAAGTGTGATCCGTTCTGTTGTATACAAATTCTCACTCTTTTAATAAAAAAAAAAAAAAAATCTGTGAATGCAGTTCTACTTATTATTAAAAATAAAACGATGTCTTCTTTCAGTAAAATATCCTATCTTTAATATTTAAGGTACTTTCCCTCCGTGTGGCATCGCCGTGGGACACCCTGTATATATGACTCCAATCAATAGACGCCAACGAAGAAAGTCAAAAGTCAAAAGTCAAAAATAGTTTATTTCAAATAGGCTTAACGCTAGCACTTTTGAAAGGTCATGTATTTTTTTTTTTTTTAAAAAGCTACCACCGGATCACAACGCGGCCTCAACTGAGAAGATCCGGCAAGAAACTCAGCGGGCTTGTCATTTTATCACTTTTTTTTTTTTTTAAACAGTGTGTCATGTTACAGTTAGATCAGAGCGACAGTGTGTCTTGCCGTTCAAAAGATCAAATAATACAGGGAAAAAAAAATAATAAAATACGACGAAAGTAGGTACAACAAACTAAAAAGCCAAAGGGATAGTAGTCGGACCAGTCCCCCCAAGCAGCACCCGCGCACGAGTTGACTCGAGCAGCAGAGCAGAAGAGTATCATCATCATCATCACCAGCCGGAAGACGTCCACTGCTGAACATAGGCCTCCCCCTTAGACCGCCACAATGAACGACAATTTGCTATTTGCATCCACCGGTTGCCTGCGACGCGAACAATGTCGTCGGTCCACCTAGTGGGAGGCCTGCCTACGCTGCGTCTTCCGGTTCGTGGTCGCCACTCGAGAACCTTTCTTCCCCAACGGTTATCGGTTCTTCGAGCGATGTGGCCTGCCCACTGCCACTTCAACTTGCATATTCTACGAGCTATGTCGGTGGTCTTGGTTCTTAGGCGAATCTCCTAATTACGGATTCTGTCGCGCAAAGAAACTCCGAGCATAGCTCTCTCCATAGCTCGTTGTGTGACTCTGAGCTTCTCCAAAAGGCCAGCTGTTAAAGACCACGTCTCAGTACCATAAGTCATCACTGGCAACACACACTGGAACACACACACGAAGAGTATAATAAATTATAATCCGCCTTATAAAAAATCCACTGTGGTATAATCTCGCTTATCGCTTGTTGGGAAGGCTGCAAGCTGGCGTGAGCGTCGAGTTGTAGGGTAACCGCAAGCGGCGGCATTAACTAAAACATCGCGGAGAAAATCTTATTATAACAATATCCTGGGACAGTTTCACCCACCAGACCCTGTACTATGGAAACCAGACTACTTGTACCAATACTTATACTTACTTTTTTTTTGTAAATACATACCTAGCGCTAGCGCGTATGTAATACTAGATCGTAGATTTACTCAGATTCGCAATCGAATCAGCTATGCAATTCATTAAAGTAACCAATCGTGACTACGCTCGACAGCAAGCTCGATGTCGAATTAGTCTTCATTTCGACGTCGAGCATAAATCCGCATTCTCTATCACATTTCGGCTCGACGACGAACTGGAGGCCGTGCCGTTCGCTGCCGTTATCTAAGGCGAGTTAAGGACTGCTCAAAGTTTTTTTCGGTAAAAATCGGTTTTTATTTTAAACACGATTCTAATGGAAATGCCATCAATAATAAAATTTCTGGATGCAAAAGATGGTTCAATGAACATCATACTTTCAGTTTTAGGCACAGGAATGCACTATACATTGTTTTTTCTTGATATGTATTTGTGTTTGGCAGTATGTGGTCGATACCTTTGCTTGATTTTAATTCAAAAAATCACGCAGGACATTTTGACTGTCATTGTCAATGTCATGTCGCGTTCCAAGTGTCTATCTAGTCTAGGTACAGGGTCTCCAGATTGGGGGTTTTTTCCCATTTTGGGGAAAAATAAAAACTTCGGGGAACTTTTGGCGAAACGAAAACTATGGGGAAAATTTTGGGGAACACATTTTTGCTTGGCGAAAGCTTGTGGAGAAACAAAAGTCTAATTCAGAAAGTTTATATCATTTTAAATCGTTTCATCAAACATATTTCAGAATCACACGTAAAACAATAAAATACTCATGGCTAATGGTCAGAATGGCGGGGGAAGGTGTGTTTTTTGATGGATAGAGATCTTATTTTAATAATCTCCGCTATAGTTTCATCTCATACTAGTAGTATAGATATGTGAATTTTGGTTCCTCTTGTCCCTCTGGAACAGTTTAATAATTATTTTCCAAAGAGTAGCCTCTAACGTACAAGTTCCCATCTATCTCTATATGACAAAAATTCAGCCAAATACGTGAAAGCGTAACAAATAAACTAAGAAACTAACTCGTTTTTAGTTTTATAAAATTATTAGGTATAGCTAAGGAAGGATTAGATACGAAATTAATTTGGGGAAAATTGTATAAAAATGTATCTTTTTGGGGAAAAATGAAACCTGATTTGGGGAAATTTCACATGCAGGACCTGGATACCCTGTCTAGGTAACTGTTGTATATCGATGTGTTTACATTTAATTTTTTGGGAAAACGGATATGGTATAGTCAATCGATAAAATTAGCAATAAGTTGACTTTTTTCTTAAAATGTGAAGTGAACAACGAGTTGAAACGTTAGAAAAGCATAAGGTTCTCGCGACTGGACTTGCTCGTACTCCTCATACCACACACCGTACTCAAGGAAAAATGAATCCTGAATACTACTATGATTGCATCAAAACCTTAGTCACAGACTAAAAGTTAACAACGATGAGCTAAGGTCAGCTGTGTTTTGATAATTCTTTATCTTTTACTGTAGGTATAATTTACCACTGAACTAAACTAATACAATTTATTTATTTTAGTACAGGGAAGATAAGAAGGATGTCCTAATCAACTTCATTGAGATATATTCATATATTGATGGCGGTTGCAGTGGAGGAAATCCATTTGAGAGACAGCTGTAAAGGAACACAGGACGGCGACTATTGCATCGTAGTGCCCCAGCTCAGAAATTTATAAATGGCTAGTTTGACTGAAAGCTATTGAAGAATTCAGTGTAGCGATAGAACTGATGCATGCCTAAATTTTGGTGAGCATGGCTCAAAGTTTAGATCACACCAGCCTGGATTTCTTACAACATAGCAAGTTTTGCGGGCTCTGGAAGTCGATATAAGAAATAATCTTAGAATGACATCAACTGTAACATGCTGTGTTTAGGTGCTATCAATATCACAATAAATGTATGAACACAGGTGTAATGATGAAAGAAAATGAATTATTGACTTTTATCTTCTAAAGAAAAACAGGGGTTTACATAGATAGTTCTAATCTAAGTATTTGTCTACTAACTGTGTAATATTTTTAATAAATGTTTTATTGTAAATAATAATTGTTTGTTTGTTAATACTAATATAAGTAGTTTTTTGTATGTAGGTGTAATCTGTGGAATTAATGAATTCTACAATCCTAAACTTTGCCCTCCATAGTAAGATTTTTTCCTGCGGTTTCACCTGTTATATATTTTTTTTAATATTATTTTTGTAAACAAACAAATTTCACCAGTTTATGTAACTATTGTTTGTTTGTTTCCAAATAAGGTATGAAGTTCTTTTTTTAAATATTTTATTTGTTGAAAAAACAATACATAATTAATATTAAATATTTTATTAAATTAATTCTTTCTTATATTTATGTAAATACTTCACATTACAATGAAACCGGCTATCACCCACTCTCCTGTATTTTGTAGAAACTTCGTGAATTCCTTTTTACAATATTAGCCTTGCATTTACAACATGAATAACTTGTGTGAGAGGATTGCGATATATAGGTAGTAATCCACATTTGTGGCCACTAGCATCTTGTAAGTTCCTCGTTCCATTAGCCTGAGATGATACTTATATAGAATCTGAAAACAGTAATTATTTTAATAACATAAATCAACTCAAACAAGTTATTTAGGTACTTTTGCATTTAATAAGTAAGTATTCACTGGCATTGTATTGTTTATTTATATTAGATAGGTTATGCACAATATTTTGAATAACATATCTAATACAAATAAACAATTGGGTCAGCTAGTTGAAGACACCGAGGTTTAACCCACGGCATGTCCCAGGGAAACGGAACAAAGAAATAGATAGGTACACAGTACAGCAGGTATATATAGGAGTTAGAAAAATATAAATTAGTTACGAGACAAGTTAGTTACTTATATGAAAACGAATTGAGAGATTCAAATAGATACCCTTTTTCTTCTTTCCTTCAATTTATTAGTTAATGCACTAGTCATCTTCTATGTCGAGGTAGATAATTATGTTTTCTAAGTTTTCTGTATGTTTTACTTTGGTGTGCAAATAAAGAGTATTCTATTCTATGTTGAAATATTTGTAAATCTTCAAAAAGCCTTTAATTGAATTATGTAATTCACGAACTTGACGACGCTTAAGGAAATCATCAGATTTTTTGGCTCTTAGTAAATCTACGATGCACAACACACGTACAGCTACTTTAACACTATTCTAAACACAAAAACAATAAATATCCACGTATAATAATACAATTCAAAAACTTTTAAAGCAGCGGTGGTAATTCGTTCACAAATTCGCCTACAAAAAGCTGCAAAATACAAGCTTTCTATTTTGACAAGTTATGTCGAGGCTATGGGCGAAGTCGAGGGCAAGACGATTGACAAATTTTGCTTAACGAATACGATTTTCACCTACGAACAATCAAATTATTCGACCGCAAGTAGTTCCACCAAAACGCCGTTAATTCTCGTGGCGCTAGTGCTGCGTAAGCAAAGTTAGTGAATGCGAAAACGCAATTCGCCGGTGGCGCGGCGTCGAACTCGAGGTTATTTTGCTTAGCGCATAACACTGCAGCTTAGTAGATATAAAACTATAGTTACAGATGTGTATGAATTAATAGCTTCCGTAAAAAAATAATTGGTTACGTAGGTACGTCTTGAGTATCTCACATACTCTATAGGTACCTTAACTTAGGTTCCAGTTCATCTCAATCATTGTATACTCCGGTTGTGTCACGTGCGACTCTACCGACATTACCCCAACCATAGCGCGTGGGATCACGGAAGACTTTTATGTACTTATCAAAAATTAGTGATGCGATACGCATTATCGACTCACTTTATAGTTGAAAAAGTTGCATAATAGAACATAATATCACGTCTAAAACCGTAGTCGGTTATTTTGTACAGCAGATTAACGAAAAAGTTACATGACTTTGTATGTTATCTCAGTTATATCATATATTTAACTTCTCGTTTAAATATATGTATCCTGAAGTACAAAATGAAACCAAAGTCCATATGTCATTGGATATTCTCCTATAATAGTCACCCATATCCAGATTTACTACTAATTGTATTTAATCTACCTACTTGTGCCCATTTTATTGCGTTAAGTTATATTTTTAACTTTATCCGGATTTATTTTTGTAGCCGCAAGCCATAAATCCACGTTTAAATTATATTTTTTCGATACATCGCCGGCAGCGGCAGGCAGCAATTCTACTTGAGCATTTCTTGTAAAAAAGGCGCATTATTGTATCGTGGGAACTAGACAATTGCCACCTGTCCACTGCGCGCCTCATATTCAGTCCTAACTATAAGTTGCAGCAGTTCGCGTTGATGAAACACTCGCTTTACATAACAACGTTTAATTTGTTCAAATAAAACCGCGAACAATGAACATCTTTTGAAACATATTTTCTAATTTCAAAACTTTACATGCTGACTATTTGTACAAACGTATAGGTAACAATGTATACGAAGCGAGGCTAATCACGCTAAATACGAAATGTGGTTATATGAATGTTTTTTCAATTTTGTAGCTTTTGTTGTAATATAAATAATGTTTGATTTAAAACTATGTACCTACTTACCTCGGGCCAAGCGCCATCATTTGTAATAACAGCTAAGGACTGTAATCTTCTGCGAATAAATTATTTCTGATTCTGATTCTGATTCTGATTCTGAATAGTTTGCCTGCGTCGGTTTTCCCTCCCGGTTACTATACTGTGGATGTCTTCAAGACTAGAGTGAATGTGTGCTTTACCATCCTCGTCTGCGTCGCCGCTTTCCATCAGGGACTGCAGTCAAGCACTAGCTTATAATGAATATAAAAAAAAACTTGTTTATTCCTTAACTGGGTTCTCATTATATATTCCAGAGTTAAGGAATAAGGCGACCCTTTGTTATGTTGGGTTTAAATCCATCAACTGCTCTTATCGTGAGCCCTAGGTCCTAGCCTAGGGCTCACGATAAGAGCAATAAAATACTTTGCTACTTATAATATTAAAATAATCTGTCGTAGAGACCAAAGGGTCAATCACCGTAATCTTATTACTACCTATGCAGAGCTATAAAAACGCTTCCTAATTCAAATAAAAAACTGCTACATCCGAAATAAAAAAAAATCAGCGCTAGGGGTGTGGGAAATGCGGACAGATGCGGAGACCGCGCTCCGCGCTGCATGTGGCGGCCGCGGCCGTGCACTATAGAGATGGGATGCGGCTAGCAAAAATCTTGATAATTGTATTCCTTTTATATATATAAATAAGTACTCTGTAAATATTAGTGGACACCGCATCAAAATCTATTGTAGACTTTAGAAGAAGCAAGTAAAGAAAAGGAAGTAACGAATTTAAGTTTCTTCTAGCAGCTTTAGGCAGCAATGTGTAAATACCACCAGAATACAGCTAGTTTTCTGTGGTAGGGTGGGGTAGTTCTCTTGCGCATGGGAACTTACAGGTCCAACGCAGTGTCAGATTCTGCCGCCAAGCAGCAATGTTTCGTTCCGCTCAACACTCTCTTTCGCTGTGAAGGGCATTGTAACTGGTTAAATTAACTGGTTCAGGAAACTTAATAACTAACGCCTGGATTGCACTACAGCTGTCTATAGGCAAGCGTGTCGCTTACCATTAAATAATATATAATATATTATGTAGATGCGATGTGTCTTATTACTAGGTAAGTTAAAAATATATATACCAACGAATTAGCACATCACTAGTCCCGAACTCGTAAGTACTCTCAACAATTTAATAAGGAGACGCATTATTTAGGATAATGACGATCATCTGTCGCGGTTCAAATCTCACGCTTTTTAAAAAGTCTGAGTCAGGCTCGTATTGGCTTATTAGTTACTAGCTGACCCACGCAGCTCCGCCTGCGCTATTTTTACGTTAACTAAACTTCTAATAACAGACATTCGCATCGAATACATAACCTCTTTTTTTATAGTCGGTTAAAAACTGGGACCCACTTTTTACTTGCTCTCCGAAGCACGGACCCGTTTAGTTCAAATGGCGTTAAACGGTCACCCATCTATTTAATGACCTTACCTAACGTTGCTTAACCCGATCGATTACAAAACCTTGATAACAACTCTCTATGAGTGTTCCCTTACTAATATTTATTATATTATAAACAAAAATTGATAAAATCGGACCAAGCGTATAACCAACTACCCATTTTGACTTTAATCCCCTCTCCTAAAAGAACCGTGCTAGATTAAAAAGTATCCTATGTCCTACCTCGTAGTAAGATCTCAAATCATGCCAAGTTTCATTTGAATCCATTCAGTAGTTTCGGCGTGATGCGCAGCCGTGATACAGACAGACAGACAAAAATTAAAAAAAATATATTTTCGGCCTCATGATCGGTTATAGAATGCCCTCCAAATATAATTTTCAAGATATCTTCAATGTACAGAATTGGACCTGTTACAGTTTTATTATAAGTATAGATTTTAATTGAGTTATTTTTTAAGAATTGATTGTGGTAGGGTTACGTTTGTAGAGGTAGTTACTTGAATACTCTACTTACAATATCTTTTAAAAAAAGTTGCTTGATAATGTGAAAGTGGAAGGATTATGAATATGGAGGGATAACAAAACTAATAGATAAGTAGGTACCAAAGTATTTTATGTAAGGCAACTACAATACGACATACAAAATGTACACGACCCCAAAAGGCATATCAGGTTTGATACTATTATTTTTTATTCTTTTACACAGCTCTCGCTGCCGACTCCCAGACAATTATGGCTTGATGATAAGCAAGGTCCATCTTTTATGGACTTTGTGGGTTCGATTCACACCAAGTGTCTTGGTGTTTTGTCTATATAACTTACATACTACTTAACTGATATATGAACTGTATATAATGTTTAGTCTAAAAGTAAAATGTAATCGTATGTTTCCTCAATAAATAAACAAAAATAAAATAAAATAAGTATGTTAGTATACAAGTAATAGTATCAGCTGTCTGGTTTTCATAGTAGAGTTTGCGATCAGATGACCGTATGTGGATTATCATGACATTATTATAATTAATTTCTATTTGTGTGAATATGAATACGTGTAATGAATACGGATAAATTGGCCAACCAGTAAGGTAGTCACCAGCAGCAGCCAAAATACGTCCACTGCTAAACGAAGGGAGGGGTTGCCATAACCCTCACGCTTGGCGGGCGTGGGGATCGCAGTATAGGTGGTAGGTAATCCAATAATAAGACGCTGTTGCCCGTTTTCTTCCAACAATCGAATACTGATAGAGTCACAGAATTGCTAATGCAAAAAACTTGCTCGTGGAGACAAAAACAATAAAAATACTGTTACTTACCTAATACGCTTTTAACTGGCAAAATATTGTTACGACCGGGACATAAAAGTGTTAATTACTCCGTTAATTATTACTTAATTGCAATGATCTCAAAATGCATTGTTAGTCTATAGGTCTACTATCGATTCGTACCGAAAGATCTCGAATTCTCAATAGAAAGTAGTTCCCTCCAATTCGGCAAGTACTTACGTACCTACCTACGCGCTCGCGCTCGGTTCACTGCCCCCGCCTATTGTTTGTTCATTCTCGAAGGTCGCGCCGCTATTGTATCTCGCGAAAACGATAGAATAGGTAAGTAAATAGTAGTACATTCGAGAGAGTTCCACCCCTCTGTTAATTTAGGTATATAAGCCGACGCATAGTGGCGTCCGGACCGGACAGTTTGTGTGTACAAGCGACAGCGGAAACATCTTAAGGAAGCGATCGAAGAGAATTGTACCAGCGACCCTTGCGAAGACTTTGGACTACTGAGAAGTACTGTGCGACTCGGTGTACTGTGCCTTGTGTGTATACTGTGCCGTATAGTGTATACATTGTGAGTGTACGTGGAATAAAATCTTCTTTTACGTTAATCGGCATTTAATTAACCACCCGCACGTAACAATTGGTGTCAGAAGCGGAATGCCGATTCTGCCGCGTGAAGAAAAACCGCGTACTCCGCGAACAAGAAGACAGGTGGAGATGGATGCTGCACGTCGCCGTGGTCAAGAGGAGGAGGTCCAGCCTGAGAACGCTACCTCGTCTGGTACCGCACCAGTGGGAAGCTCGACAGAGGTAAATCTCTCAACCCTGCTGGCTGCTATCCAAGGTATGCAACAGGCTATCCAGGATAACCAGGAGGCTACTCGCCGCGAGATCCAGGCGAACCAGGAGGCTACTCGCCGTGAGATTCAGGCCAACCAAGAGACCGTACTGTGCAAGATTGACGCCGGCATTTCTATACTCGGCGAGAAAGTCACAAAACTGGAAGTGGACGTCAAAGAGGTTACTCTTAAGACGGAAAACCTGGAAGGCCGCATCGATGAACATGATAGCCGTATTCATGTACTGACTAATAAGGTGACTAAACTAGAGACTCGTCAACCGCTAACCGTGGCCTCATCATCACCATCAGCAGCGAAACTCGACCTTCCGCACTTCGATGGGTCTCCGTCGTGGACAGCCTTCCGCTACCAGTTCGAAACACTGGCCAACGGAAACGGTTGGACTGATGGCCAATCTTTTATGGCCCTCACGCTTGCCCTGCGAGGAGACGCTCTGATGATATTGGAAAACCTGCCACTTGAAGGACGGACGTTGGATGCTCTCTTAGAGGCATTAGAGACGCGTTATGGTGAAAAACACCTAGAACATGTCTATCGAGCACAACTCCGCGAGCGTACTCAAAAGGCCGGTGAAAGCCTCCAGCAGTGGGCGCTTGAGGTAGAAAGGTTGGTTCGTCGTGCATACTCGTCGGCGCCGGCGACCGTGGAGGTGAATCTTCTACAAGCATTCGTGGATGGCATACGGGACGTGGAAGTCAGAGCTGCCGTTTGTCTGAGCCATCATTCAACGCTAAAGAGCGCATTGGCTCATGCGCTTGAAGTGGAAGCTGTACGACAGGACAGTCGTGCATATAAAGTTCGCGAAATAGTGTCGGATGACAGGAGACCACAGTATGTCCCCACTTGTTATGGCTGTGGAGAAAAGGGGCATATTCGACTGGAATGTCGTAAAAAGAGGAAGAGGGTCACGAACTCCGGGACCCAAGTGGATCAAGACCTTCCGTTAAACTAAGTGTCGCCAGGACCGCGGGGCGGGTGCTGGCTGGTAACGATAAGGCCCCCACAATCACCATTACTCAAGTTCGCAATGGAAATAGTCTGACCATCGAGGGCACATTAAATAATCAGACATGCACTTTGACAATAGATACTGGAGCTTCGCGGACTATTGTCAGACCAGAACTACTAAAACGCACCGTTATGTGGAAAAGGCGATCCCCACCATGTCGCCTCCAGACAGCAACCGGCCAGCCAGTCTCCGTCCTCGGTGATACAGATGTAGAAATTAGTATTGGTGACCGAACATACATCCACTCAGTTCTTATCGCTAATATCACGGATGATTGCATTCTGGGCCTAGACTTCTTGAAGGATCAGCGATGTGTTTTGGATATTGATAAAGGAGTATTAAGGTTCCCTGATCAAGAAGTTTGTCTTCAAGGATCACACCCATGCAGTCTTTATTGTTTAAAGGATTTCGTACTGGCTCCAAGATCGGAAAATTTAGTATCAGTGAAATTCCCTAAGAAGATCCAATCAAACAAATGTGTTATTGTAGAAGACTCCGGCAATCATCCACATATAATCACTGCCAGGACATTACTTATGACAAAAAGAGTAGCAAAAGTTCGTATTTTAAACTTAAGTAATAAAGAAGTTCGTCTGAGGAAGAATAGCCTGATTGGAAGATGTGAAGAAGTTAAGTACCTAAAACGGTTAGACACTTCCGCAGTTCATCATAATGTAAGTTCGACCAAAGACGATCACATTCGACAGCTTTTGGAAGATTGTAAGGAAAATTTATCACCACTAGAACTGCAGCAAGCCAAAGAGCTTTTGGTTACATTCAGGGACATTTTTGCAACCGGAAATGACTGTGGTAGAACAGGCCTTGTGAAGCACCGGATTGACACAGGCGATGCCAGGCCTATTAAACAAAGACCTCGGCGTATACCGTGGGCAAAAGAAACAGAGGTCGCCGACATGATTAAAGACATGGCTGAAAACAAGATCATCGAACCCTCTACAAGCCCATGGTCATCACCTGTGGTGCTAGTAAAGAAGAAGGACGGAAGTACGAGGTTTTGTGTTGACTACCGAATGTTAAATAATGTCACGAAAAAGGACAGCTACCCCCTGCCGAGAATTGATGATACCCTGGGCATGCTCAGTGGCATGAAATGGTTCTCAACCATTGACTTGAAGAGTGGCTACTGGCAGGTGGAATTAAGTCCAGAAGATAAAGAGAAGACGGCTTTTAGTACTGGAATTGGGAACGGTCTGTGGCATTTCAACGTCATGCCCTTCGGTTTATGTAATGCTCCAGCAACTTTCGAGCGCCTTATGGAGAGGGTGATGGTAGGCCTCCTTGGGGACGTATGCCTGGTCTATCTCGACGACGTAATTGTGATGGGACGCAGCTTCAAGGAGAACCTGAAGAACCTAGAGAAAGTGTTCACCCGGATCCGAGAAGCGAATCTGAAACTGAGTCCAAAGAAGTGTGCTCTGTTTCAGAAGGAGGTCAGTTACCTAGGACATGTCATCTCGGCGGATGGAGTAAAAACCGACCCTGAAAAGATAAAAGCTGTTCAGGAATGGCCTGTCCCGAAAAATAAAACGGAAGTGCGAGCGTTCCTTGGGCTTTGCACTTACTACAGACGCTTCATTAAGAATTTTTCGGACGTGGCAAAACCATTACATCAATTAACAGAGGATAAACGCGATTTCATCTGGGACTCGAATTGCGAGAATGCTTTTAGTGAACTTAAGCAACGGCTTTGTGAAGCTCCTATATTGGGTTACCCAAGCAGGGAAGGAAGATTTACTGTGGACACGGACGCTAGTAACACGGGAATCGGTGGAGTATTGTCGCAAACACAAGGGGACCGCCAGGTGGTAATTGCATACTTCAGCAAAGCACTTTCAAAACCAGAGAGAAATTACTGTGTTACCCGCCGTGAATTACTTGCTGTGGTAAAGACTTTACAACATTTTCAGAAATACCTTATAGGAAGACAGTTCACGGTTAGAACCGATCATGCGGCATTAAAGTGGTTGTTACAGTTTAAAAATCCGGAAGGACAGGTAGCAAGGTGGATAGAGCAATTGCAGGAGTTCAACTTTGTAACCGAGCATCGCAGTGGTAAAGGACACAATAACGCGGACGCTCTGTCACGAAGACCGTGCGCTGACGACTGCAAGCACTGTGGTAAATATGAAGCCCGAGAAGAAGTAAATCTTATAAGGACGCATGGTTTAGACGATGAGTGGACTGGACCCAATATGAGGAAGGCCCAAGAAGAAGATGATGACCTTGGACCTGTACTGCGCTGGAAGCAAAGTGGAAACAAACCCCAATGGAAGGATGTGTCTGCTTACAGCACGACTACTAAAAGTTATTGGGCTCAGTGGGACAGCTTGGTTCTGGAAGGCAATCTGCTGTGCAGGAAATGGGAGTCCAACGACGGAAGGGAAATCACTCTGCAAGTGGTAATACCACGCATCATGGTGGCCCCTCTTCTACGGCACGTCCACGATGGTGTCTCTGGTGGTCATCTTGGAGTCAAGAAAACCCTCGTTAAAGTCAGACAGCGGTTTTACTGGCTACGATGCCGTGAAGATGTCGAAGATTGGTGCCGTAAATGTACTGCTTGTGCCTCGGTAAAAGGCCCGCAAACCAGAAGTAAGGGACAGCTGAAGCTGTACAACGTTGGGGCACCATGGGAGCGCATCGCGATTGATGTAGCTGGGCCGTTTCCACAGACTGACGATGGAAACAAGTACATAATAGTAGTGCAGGATTACTTCAGTAAGTGGCCTGAGGTGTTCGCAACACCCAACCAAGAAGCAATAACGGTAGCCAAGAAACTGGTCCAGGAGGTGATATGTCGATTTGGTGTACCCATGGAAATTCATTCGGACCAAGGACGTAACTTCGAATCTGCCGTATTTCAAGAAATGTGCAAACTTCTTGGAATCCACAAGACCCGTACGACACCAGCACATCCACAATCAGACGGAATGGTCGAGAGATTTAACAAAACTCTAGAGAATCACTTGGCCAAGGTAGTGGATGATCATCAAAAGGACTGGGATCAGTACATCCCTTTATTCCTGATGTCCTATCGTTCTGCAGTACATGATAGTACGGGGAACACGCCAGCCAAGGTGAACTTCGGGCGAGAGATGAGACTTCCGGTGGACGCAATAACGGGTACCCCACCTGACAGCCCTAAGCCCGTTACAGACTATGTGTGCGATCTTCAAAATCAGTTGGACGAAGTGCACAAGAGAGCGGGAGAACAGTCTGAAGACCAGCGAGAGGATGAAGACCCGCTACGATCGAAATGCGAATACCAACGGTTTCGATGAAGGAACGCTAGTATGGTTTCACAATCCGCTTCGCAGAAAAGGGAAGTCTCCGAAACTTCAAGCCCGCTGGGAAGGACCCTTTACTGTTATTACGAGGATCAACGACGTCACCTACCGCATCAAGAAGGGACCCCGAGGCAAACCTAAGATAGTTCACCTGGACAGATTGGCACGTTATCATGGAGATAATGATGCTCGGGACGAGCATAACTAAGAGGGGGGTAGTGTTACGACCGGGACATAAAAGTGTTAATTACTCCGTTAATTATTACTTAATTGCAATGATCTCAAAATGCATTGTTAGTCTATAGGTCTACGAGTACTATCGATTCGTACCGAAAGATCTCGAATTCTCAATAGAAAGTAGTTCCCTCCAATTCGGCAAGTACTTACGTACCTACCTACGCGCTCGCGCTCGGTTCACTGCCCCCGCCTATTGTTAGTTCATTCTCGAAGGTCGCGCCGCTATTGTATCTCGCGAAAACGATAGAATAGGTAAGTACATAGTAGTACATTCGAGAGAGTTCCACCCCTCTGTTAATTTAGGTATATAAGCCGACGCATAGTGGCGTCCGGACAGTTTGTGTTTACAAGCGACAGCGGAAACATCTTAAGGAAGCGATCGAAGAGAATTGTACCAGCGACCCTTGCGAAGACTTTGGACTACTGAGAAGTACTGTGCGACTCGGACTACTGTGCCTTGTGTGTATACTGTGCCGTATAGTGTATACATTGTGAGTGTACGTGGAATAAAATCTTCTTTTACGTTAATCGGCATTTAATTACCCACCCGCACGTAACAATATACTTGTGGAGTTAGAATATGTATTTTAATTAATTTCATTACTTAAGTAGGAACTTTATGCGTTTACGACAAAGGTACGGCTTTGTCGTTATTACATACCAACCAACCCACGTATAACAAGTTTCCAAAATAGGACGTTACGTGTTACTAATATACTATGCTATAATATGCAGTAAAATATTTTAGGGTAAAACCACCAGAACAAAAATATTAACGGCTTTTTAATTAAATAAAATATATTTTTGATTTTTTTCATTATTCAGATCTGTTCTAACGACATTTAACGATGACTTAATTTAAAAAACAAATTACTTTGTAGTATACATACCTATAAAAGGACTATCACCATCGCTATTACATAGCATAAAAAAAGTCGCTTTCAGCGGCTGTCTGTCTGTCTCCGCTAACTCCTCCTCAACCATGCAACGGATTTTTAGCGGTTTTCACCATCACATAGATAATTAACACGCTTTTATTAGCTTGACCTGTATGTATGTATGTAACTATGTATGTATGATGGTAATGGAATCTTGCGATGCAATTTTGACCCACTTCTACACGTCCAAAACATTTGGAATTTTGCACATGTATCAAGGACCGGTGACAATACAATAATATGGTATCATCGAGCTGATCTGATGCTGGGGCTCGAAGGTGGATAAGAGAACCCTTGAATGGCTACTAGTAAACTAATCGAGTTTGGGTTCATTTGATTCGTTTTAAAGAGTTCTTTTCATTTTGACTATTAATCAGGACCTGATGGGGGAACTGGAGAAGGTGGGTGACGGAACCCTGGATTGGCTACTAGTAAACACATCAAGTTTGGGTTCATTTGATTTGTTTTAAAGAGTTCTTTTCACTTTGACCATTAATGAGGACCTGATGATGGAACAAGAAGGTGGGTAACGGAACCCTGGAATGGCTACTAGTAAACACGTCGATTTGGGGTTCATTTGATTTGTTTTAAAGAGTTCTTTTCACATTAACCATTATTCAGGACCTGATGATGGAACAGGAAGGTGGGTGACGGAACCCTGGATTGGCTACTAGTAAACACATCGAGTTTGGGCTCATTTCATTCGTATTAAACAGTTATTTTCATTTGGACCATTACAGAGGGCCTGATGATGGAACTGGAAGGTGGGTGACGGAACCCTTGAATGGCTACTAGTAAACACATCGAGTTTGGGTTCATTTGATTTGTTTTAAAGAGTTCTTTTCACATTAACCATTATTCAGGACCTGATGATGGAACTAGAAGGTGGGTGACGGAACCCTGGATTGGCTACTAGTAAACACATCGAGTGTGGGCTCATTTGATTTGTTATAAAGAGTTCTTTTCACTTTGACCATTAATGAGGGCCTGATGATGGAACTGGAATGTGGGTGATGGAACCCTTCTAGTAAACCCATCGAGCTTGGACTCATTTGATTTGTATAAAGGAGTTATATTCACTTTGCCTAACGTGGACCTGTTGAGAGACCCGGAAGGTTGGTAACGGAACCCTTGAATACTACTTGTGAAGCTATTGACTTTTAGCGTACTTTCGACTGTTTAAAGGGTAAATACGTAGTGCTTTCTAAAACTCAATCAGATACCTACGCGTAATACCTAGTTTAGTAAAAACTATTTTATAAAAAATAAAAACCGACTTCAAAGTAAATTATCTAAAAAGCATAAAATAACGAAAATATGTATATTGAAGTCGGTGCTAGCTAATCATGTTAACTAACACTATCACCAGCTGACACCGACTTCAATATACATATTTTCGTTATTTTATGCTTTTTAGATAATTTACTTTGAAGTCGGTTTTTATTTTTTATAAAATAGTTTATTTAACACTTTTTAGTGACATATTTTACAAAGATAGGTATCAGCACTATCACGCAACTCGAACGTCTAGGTTACAGTAACTTACTGAAAACATAAAAAGTTTATATCTCTTAAACTACTGAACCGATTTTGATGAAACTTGTACTCTACCCTAAGTTGAACAATACTCTAACTATTGCAAAAAGAATTTTTGAAATCGGACTTGTAGTTTCTGAGAAATCGGCGGACAAACCTACATACATACATACATACATACACCCATAAAATTTGGTAAATTTGTTTAGAAGCCCACATAGACTAACATATATTAATATTACGCATTTTTATCAATATTACATACATACGCGTCGAATAGAGAACCTTCTTTTTGAAGCCGGTTAAAAATATGTTTTGCCACAACCTGCCTACGATTCAAGCTACGAACAAATCAATACTTGGGCTAATTTTATCCGTAGTTTAGGCGAATATTTCTAAGACTAAAAAGTATAAAATAAATTACTAGTTTAAAAAACTAAAAATACACGCTTTTATAAGGACTACTGCACTAAAAAGCAATAAATAAATTATCGAAACCGTTCTTTCTTTCTTTCTACCCCGTGCTTGTAATTTATGGATTATATTTATGTGTAAAAGCGTGGGGCGCCTTTTCTGAATAACAGCTTAACATTTCTGTCAAATTTCAAGAACGCTTAGTATTTGTATTCACATGACAATGTAATCATTTACAGAGAAAAGGCGCCCCACGCCTTTACACATAAATATAATCCATAAATTACAAGCACGGGGTAGAAAGAAAGAAAGAACGGTTTCGATAATTTATTTATTGCTTTTTAGTGCAGTAGTCCTTATAAAAGCGCGTATTTTTAGTTTTTGAAACTAGTAATTTATTTTTCACTAAAGTATTACATTATTTAAGAAAACTAACTAAATACACCCGTGCGAAGCCGGGGCGTTCACTAGTACTGTATATTATTATAATGCAGGGAGTAAAAACAATATGGGTGGTCCAATATCTACCCAGAGGACACACGGGCCATAGGAAACCTATTCGGTAATAGAACTTCTATTGACCGGAACCCCGGCAACGCGGCCTGTTTGTGCGCACGCGCACATGTCCATGTGCGTTTGCGCGAACTTGACATTGTCTATTCTCGCGCCGGAAGCCGGGCCGACTGCAGCGCCGTACCGGATACGAGCGGCTTTCAAAGGGGTAACATTGTTTCGGGGAAGGACATTAGCGACAAACAACACTGTTTTAAAACTGTTAATTTTGTAATGAGTTAAAGCTTCAAAATAAACAGATACAATGTCTGCGTAGAGTAAACGCAGCGGTGGGTATTTATAAAGTCCATTCAACGTGCATTCTGTGCAAACGTTGATAAAGGACAGTAAATAGTAATGATTAGTATTAGAATTAAATAATAATAATTATATTCTGGGACAGTCCACAAACGGTCGTCTGATCCCAAACTAGGCAGGCCTATAAGGCCTATACACAATAGTGTGTATTATACTAATGATTACTAACAGTATGATTTTTGGCTTTGAAATAGGGTAAAAGTGGGATAGCTGCCACACTTTTTGAAATTACTTTATATCTCTCAGTGAAAAAAGCAAAATTCTTTATTTTTAATACGGGTAGGTACTTTGATTTATTATCTCCAGAGTATTAGCGATTTTTGCGGACCTCTAAATTTTGGGGCATCTATCCCATATAGGGGATAATTGCCTAATCTATGTAAATTACGTATAGGATAGATGCCCCACTGAAAAAGAGGCCATCTATCCCGCAAAAACTTTGATTTCACCTTGCCCTACCATGCAATCGTACAAAGACATGCAACACGGTCAACTTAGTGGTAGTTGTAGAGTCTCTCGAAAGATAAATAAAATAACATGTGATCATCCTCCAAACTAGAGAAATTACAATCGAGGCAACTATACCCCTAGGGGGCAACTATCCCACATTTACCCTAATTAATATTAGAATTATATTCTGGGACAGTCCACAAACGGTCGTCTGTTCCCAAGCTAGGCAGGGCACAATAGTGTGTATTATACTTACAGCTGACCTGCGCATCCCTGCACGCACTTTTTTATATCAACTTTTGTTTGTTCTTTGATGCGGGGGGAACCTTCAATGTGAGATTATTACCCACCAAAACCCCCGCGGCTGTCGCATCGGCACATGAGAGGAAGACCCAGGCTCTCCGGTGGGATCTGCACCAGGGGCGCCTCAGGCAAGGCGCCTTTGAGCCCGCCGCCGGAGGGCGCATTGTAGCCCCCCGGGAACCAGACACGGTGCTCACGGGGACGGGGGTCGCAACCCCGACGCCGTTCTCCTCGGAATCGCCGCCGCACTCAATGGACGTCCTACCTAGCACACATAAATATCGGTCGAGCCGTTTCAGTGGAATGCGACCAGAAACACCGTGACTTATATAGGTACCTATTCGAATTCATTACGAGTTAGTATGATACTTCAGGAGATTTTAATATTGCCATAAAAATCTATCAGTACGATGGTAAATAAACAAGTAAGTAGTTATATCGCGTATGTGAAGTACCTTCGATATTCTTGATCTCCCACACTGGTTTGCAGTGCATGGGTGGTGAAGGTCGCTCTTGGCCATATGTTGGAAGGGCCTGACCTACCTCCGCCTACCCTTTAACATACAATCTCGGAAATTATTTTATTGACATTATTCGATGGTCGTAATTAATAGGTCGTTTATGATAAGGTTAATATAATTCAATATAAACTAGGGGTGTCAAAATAGCCGAAAAGTATCGATATACGTCGTATCAATATTATTAAAATTTATCAATATCGGTTCTACCTATATATCGAATAAAAATATCGAAATATCGGTAACTTACTATCACGAGATTATTAAAAAGTCAAACAAATAGGTACATATTAACATTGTGACGCGACATAATTATGCAAATTCCTTGTGTGATGGGTGCAATACTTATAATAAAAGCACTACTTACTAATTATATAAAAACAATAAATAGTAGGTAATCTAGAAAAAACAACTTTTGATATGATTCGATACTTGCTTGATATCATATACTTATTGATTTATTGATTGACTAGCTGACCCACGCAGCTCCGCCCGCGCTGTGATTACGTTAACTAAACTTTCAATAATATACATTCGCATAGGATACAAACCCTCCTTTATTAAAGTCGGTTAAAAACTTGGAACCACTTTGTACTTGCCCTCCGAAGCACGGACGTTTAGTTCAAATGGCGTTAAACGGTCACCCATCTATTTAATGACCTTACCTAACGTTGCTTAACCTGATCGATTTCCAAACATTATTAACAACTATCTATGAGTGTTCCCTTACAAATATTTATTATAATTATAATGAAAAATTGTTAAAATCGGAGCAAGCGTATAACCAAGTACACATTTTGACTTTAGTCCCCTCTCCCAAGGGAACCGTGCCGAATGTCGGGATAAAAAGTATTCTATGTCCTACCTCGGAGTATTAACTCAAATCATGCCAAGTTTCGTTTCAATCCATCCAGTAGTTTCCGCGTGATGCTCAGCCGAGATACAGACAGACAGACAGACAGACAGACAAAAATTAAAAAAAAAATACATTTTCGGCCTCAGTATCGGTTATAGAATGCCCTCCAAATATGATTTTCAAAATATCTTCAATGAACAGAATTGGACCTGTTACAGTTTTATTATAAGTATAGATAAGTATAGATGTTCACAGACATTAAATATGCCAAAAATATATCGCGAGCAACATTGATGTCAGTATCTATTATTTTATACAATGGTCTATCTAATGGTCTATGAATATCGATGGCGAGCAAAGAGCAAACAACAGACAGACAGGCGACATACACCTACTGATTTATTGAACTTTTCTTTAGAATTGTTTTAAGAGAATTTAGGATTTGTTCGGAATACATAGGTACATACCTACTACAGCCATCGATATAATATTATATTGTACAGTATTGTACAATATTAACCTTTACAGTAAGTATAGTGGGTGCGCGCCCACGGCTGGACCGCATATGGTAAAATAGTATTCGACATCCAACTTCCATTTCGGGAACGTTTGAACTCGATGATTTCCCGCCATTTATGCGTTAAAGCAGGCAATTTATTTGTAAATAATATTGGTTATTCGTTTTTGATACCCCTCCTCCTCAGTCGGTCCCCCATTGCTGAGGATCGTGACTCCTACCGACTGCTGTCTCTGTCGAGGTCCTCCACTGTTGTCGGTCTTCGGCTGTGTGGATCGCCGTACTCAAGGGAAGGTCCAGATGTTCGGACACTTGATCTGTCCATCTCATAGGACTTCTACCCCTCGATCTCTTCCCCTCTACCTTTCCGGTCACTAGCAGCTTCTCCAGATTGCCAGGCTCCCTTCGGACTATGTGGCCAAAATATTGGAGAATCCGCTTCGTGCATATCATTGAGAGACGAGGTTTTTTGTCTAGTCCTAGCTCTTTCAGTATGGACATGTTTGTGCGTCGAGCAGTCCAGGGTATCCGCGGGCATACGTCGCCAGCACCACATCTCAAACGCGTCAACGTGACGTCTATCAGCGGCTTTCAGGACCCAAGTTTCCGAGCCATATAGGAATATGGTGAAGACAAGTGCGTGGACAATGTGCATTTTTGTTCTCCGTAAGATGTTACTATCCTTCCATATCCTATTAAGCTGGGTCATTGCTGACTTAGCCATGCCGATGCGTCGACGGATCTCTAATTCGCATCCACCCTTGTTACTGATGACCGAACCTAGGTACTGAAATTGTGTTACCATTTCGTAGTCATTCAGTAGAGTCGTGCAATTGACAGTAGCTGTGCGGTCAACAATCATCACTTTAGTTTTTCCCTTATTGATGAGCAATCCAAAATCTTGGCTCACGTCTTCTAGTCGGCCTAAAAGCTCTTTCATTTCATTTTCAGAGGATGCAAACAGTGTTGTATCGTCCGCATAGCGGAGGTTTGATATGGTAGCACCACCTATTCTAATGCCGCCCCCCCATCCTTCTAGTGTCCTACGCATTATGTGTTCACCATAGATGTTGAAAAGGATGGGTGAAATGACACAACCCTGCCGGACCCCTTTGCCGAAGGTAAAACGATTGGATTCAGTATTTCCAACTCTAACTGACCCAGAGCTAGCTTCGTAAAGGTTCCGGATGAGTCCGGTTTTTGATACAAATGGGTATAATTTGTTATTGTAAAATGCGATTGTTGGAAAATATTTATATGATGGGCGGACTAAATACGTTAGTCGCAGATTGATTATAATCAAGATTTTCTTAAGTAAAGGGCAGAGATTCAGTATTTTTAACCCACATCAGTAT
This sequence comes from Furcula furcula, assembly GCA_911728495.1. Classification (NCBI taxonomy): domain Eukaryota; kingdom Metazoa; phylum Arthropoda; class Insecta; order Lepidoptera; family Notodontidae; genus Furcula; species Furcula furcula. The sequence goes on along the minus strand of OU452245.1, from coordinate 29,992,270 downwards.
TCTGCCGGACACAGACCTCCCCTAAGGCACGCCACTGTGTACTATATTTGGCTCTCCTTATTCAGCTACTGCCAATGCCAACCGAGTATCATCGATGCACCTGGACACATGGCGTACTAAGCTACGCCTCCCAATTCGTGATCTCCACTGCAGAATTAGGTTACCCTAACGATCATTGATTACCTAAATAGGACCAGGCCCTTTAGCATTTGCGTTTCTCTTTTATTGTCCATGCATTTCAATGTCCATCAATTTCCAATTTAGGTTGGAAATAATAATAACAGCCCTTATTTATGTCCCACTGTTCGGCGCGGGCCTACCCTCAAGATGAAAGGGCTTAGGCCACTATAGTTCACTACCTTGGCCAAGTGCGGGTTGGCGGACTTCACACGTCATTCGAAAGCTAGTTAGGCTTTCCCAGACGCATGTCGGTGAAGGAAAACATCGTGAGGAAACTTGCATAGGTTTCCTCATGATGTTTTCCTTCACCTAAAGCTAGTAACAATCGCACAAAGACGATTCGCACCTGATTAACTAAAGAAATCAGAGGTGCGAGCCGGGTTTCGAACCTGCGCACCTTGTTTCCAAGCCAAGCACTCGCCCACTGAGCTGTTACTGGTTCATCATCATCATCATCAGCCGGAAGACGTCCACTGCTGAACATAGGCCTCCCCCTTAGAACGCCACAATGAACGACAATTGGCTATTTGCATCCACCGGTTACCTGCGACGCGCACAATGTCGTCTGTCCACCTAGTGGGAGGCCTGCCAACGCTGCGTCTTCCGGTTCGTGGTCGCCACTCGAGAACCTTTCTTCCCCAACGGTTATCGGTTCTTCGAGCGATGTGGCCTGCCCATTGCCACTTCAACTTGCAGATTCTGAGAGCTATGTCGGTGACCTTAGTTCTTCGGCGAATCTCCACATTTCGGATTCTGTCGCGCAAAGAAACTCCGAGCATAGCTCTCTCCATGGCTCGTTGTGTGACTCTGAACTTTTCTAAAAGGCCAGCCGTTAGAGACCACTGTTACTGGTTGCTGGTTGGAAATACTACCATTTTACTCGTATTGCTGTGATGTTTACTGTTGAAACATAATAATGTATATCTCTAACGTACGGAGTTCGTGTTACAGTAGGTACGTGCACTGGAAGCCAGGCCAGGTGTGGGAGCGGTGTCAGGTTCGACTCCCGCGCAGGTAGCGTGATGGGGGGCTATCACGCTACATAACGGGCGTAATTGTATCGTTACGGCTGTTAATAGCTTCTTATCTGATATTTAATGTGAACTGGTTAGGCTTAAGTATTAAAGACATTGAGATAGAACACTGATAAGATAGTAGATGGATCTCAGAGACCGTATAAAAATTTCTAATTACAATTGGCCAATAAGATGATCCCTTTAATTTCTCATAACGTCGTATGTATAAGGCCAATGGTTGCTTATCACAGTTAGGAAGTGGATGCGTTTAACAAAATCAAATTCTGTGTATCGTTATGGAGCTAATTTATATATAACCTCGTTATTCTCTCTGTCGTCGGTGTGAAGGGCACTGTAACTGGTGATATTACCGGACACAAGAGACTTTAATAACTAATGTATCGGGTGATTGATCAGCGGCAGTGAAATTTTGCTAATTATAAGGTACCACCTATACTGCGATTCCCAAAACCCCTGCTAAGCGTGGGTATTTATTATGGCAACGCCTCCCTTTTGAGGGGGAGGCCTTTGTTCTGCAGTGGACGTCGTTCGGCTGATGATGATGATGATAAACAAGCAAGTGTGTCGCTTACCATCAGGCGAACGTCTTGCTCGCTACTAGGTTTAATAATATAAAATCTTAAAAAAAAAAAATTGAACCGACTTCAATATCACTGAAAAGTATAAAATAATTTAAATATTATTGAAGTTGGTGTCAAATATACACAGCCGGTACTGTGTATATTTGGCACCAACTTCAATAATATTTAAATTATTTTATACTTTTCAGTGATATTAAAGTCGGTTCAATTTTTTTTTTTTAAAGATTTTATTTTAAACTTTTTAGTGATATTTTCATATATAAAGATTGAACCATCGAAAACCGTAAAATTATCTAGGTAGGTTATGATCACATTATCGTCTACATAGTTTTACATAATTCATGTTTCTTCAGAAAAAAATATCCGGTCGTAATGAAATTTGCATGGAATCATCATAGTAGTTTACTCTCTCGAATAAAAAAAGAATCATCGAAATCGGTTCATAATTGTCAGAGCAATGTAATGGAGAACATCAGTTTTATGGTTTTTAACAGATAAATTCCTCCACATCGTTCATGGTCCTCCAGGAAGTTCTTATCCGGTTGTAATAAAATTCATACAGATTCAATACAGTGGTTTCTTCTTTCGAACAAAAAAAGAATCATTGAAATTGGTAAATATTTGCCAGAGTTATGACATTTTTGTCCTTAAAAAGCGACATAAAGTCATCTATATAGGCTTTCCTGCAGCTCTCAGTGCGCAGTCACCATTCTTGTTTTTTCAGGAACTACTTATTACTAAGCAATAATTTTTTTATGGACCCAATCAATGGATTGAAGAATGGATGGAAGAAAGATTTTTTCAAATCGGTTCATAATTGCCAGAGTTATGCGCGAACATACATAAAAAAAAATATATATATATACAGACGAATTTAGAACCTCCTCCTTTTTTGAAGTCGGTTATAAATAGACGTCAGCTAAGCCATCGTACTAAATGCCAGCCTTTTAAGGTGTTAAAACTTAATTAAGTGTATACATCAATTAACCTCAAACGAGTAACTGTGCCCATAGGTAATGGCATCATTACGTGTTTTAGTGATATTTTTATCGCAAATTTACTGGCAGAGCTGATAATTTGTCGAAAACTCATATTCATTACATGGTGCATTACCCTCGTTAGCGGTTTATATTAGTTGTAGTGCGAGTGTAAGCGGGAGCGATTTCGGGCGGGAACAGCTTTATTTTTTTATATTCATACAATACTATTTAAACTATATATTTAAATAATAATATTCTTAAAATAATATTTTTAAATGTTGAAAGAACTTAGTGATGTCTCATCGTCATTAGGTATTAGGGCAAATGGTCAGTCAAGGTTTTTATCTATTTTCATTCATATCAATTCATCATCATCATCAACAGCCGTAACACGTCCACTGCGAAACAAAGGCCTCCCCCTTACAAGGGAGGGGTTCCCATAATCCCTACGCTTGACAGGCGTCTTGGGGATCGCAGTAAGTACGTAAGCCAATAGAAAGACGCGGCTGTTCATCTTCTTTAGCCGCCTCGAACACCCAATGCGAGGAGAAGGGAGGTTGGTATTCATACCCGGACACCCCTCGGATTTAGGATTTTATATCAATTACTTAGGTAAAAATATTTTTTTTTGTGCAATATACATCAACAGGCAGGTCTCTTATCTCATTTCATATAGGTACCACCAATAGCACTGCAGTACACGTATATGTAGTAGCGTACATTTCTAAAAAAATAATACAAAAAGAATCTAAAGATGTCCCGCGCTGTTGGTCAATGGCTATTAAGTTCTGAATTCCTCCTGTTCCGCCTCTTCTGTCGCGTGCATGTTTCATTAATTAATCGCTTACACTACAACCACACTTCAAGCGGTGATTTGTTTCGCGTCAGGTCGCGGAAGCGGCGCGTCTCCCACGCGACTCCCAGCTCGTGCCGCATCCTTCTAACAACAATGATCCGAGACCTACATTTTTCGGATGTTTCCAAGGTAATATTGTAAATAAATTAGTTTTTAAATTGATATACTTAGTCTATAATAATTTACAATCACAATATGACTTATTTGGAGGACTGAGTGTTAGCGGCACTAAAGTCAACTGAACTACTCCCGCGCCGCCCGCGCCTCATGAGGTCTAAACAGGCATACGGTATGAAATAATTGTGTACTCAGTGCGTGTGAGGCTTATTTTAACTTCATATTTTTTTTATAGCAACGAGTCCAGGCTACGATGACGTAAATTATATAGTTTACTTTACGTCATCGAACTTGTCCTTGTCATATTATGTCTTACGGTTGAGCGTAGACAGTTTTGCGCGCAGCACCAGCTTAAAGTCTACTATGAGGTGCATTTGACCTCATGCCGCAGTGAACGTGTTAACAATCGTAATATGAATGATGTGACGTCATAAAATGTAGCATACTCAATGTAACTCCAGTGAGCGTAAATATGTTTCATATTAAACAAAATCTAGTATTAATTTAATTGATTATGCAACGTTGTCGCCAATTCGTCATAAAATTAATGTCGTATACGTCGTAACGATTGATCACTTGTGTCGACACGTGTTTCCGATTTTATTATTGCCAAATGGAACGGATGTTACATTACATCAGACGACTTATTAACGGACAGACGGGTCGAGGGTTCGATTACCACCAAGTGTCCCAGACACTTGGTTATTTATGTTATTTATCTATTTAAGTAGGTATGTATTTACAAATATAAGTATTAGTATCAGGTGTCTGGTTTCCATAGTACAGGCTCTTCCTAATTTGGGATCAGATGACCGTGTGTGGATTGTCCCAGTGGCGGTCCTAGGGCGGTGCGAGCGGTGCGACCGCACCGGGCGCCGTCATAGGGGGGGCGCCAAAATCATCCGACGCGCGACGACGCGACGACGCGGACGGTATACACTCCTAATAATGACAACGTTTTTGGTCTTGTGCAACTACTAGGGAAATTTGATACTGTGACGATGGGGCACCTCCGCCGTATTGTAAAGAAAGAGACTAATATGTGCTAATATCCATTATTTCAGCAAACGCATTCAAAGCGAATAAATTGATAGATACAATTGAGAATAAGTACATTGGTTACCCGTTTTCAACAATTTTCAAAGTTCAATGAGACATGGTATTTTATATACGACATAAAAATAATTCCAGATATATCCATGTTGGAAAAAGGCTGTGCTGATATGCAAATAATTTTAAGCGATGGCGAAAAATGTGATAATATGTCTGGACATGAATTGGTTGAAGAACTTGTGAGCCTGAATCCATTATTAAAAGATCTTCCATCAGCAGTTCTTCAACTTATACGAAGAAATGATTGACAAGATATGTTCCCTGATTTATTTATTTATTTGGACAGCGCTTCGTATCTTGCTTACTGTACCTACTTACCTGTTATTGTCGCCAAAGGAGAACGAAGTTTCAGTAAATTAAAACTAATAAAAACTTACCTGCGGTCTACTATGTATCAACAAAGACTGTCAAGGGTGGACTGTGGGGTTAAATTATTGAACCTTAACAGATCACAAATAAAGCACCTACTAGGTGCACTCACGGGATATTTCAGAACCAATGAGCACGTTCACAGAATGAGGCTAAGTATTATTGATACCTGCAGATTTTGTAAAGGTGAAAAAGAGTATGGCACAGAAGTGTGGTGGTTCTCTTCTTCAAAAAAGGTGATAACACTTTATTGAAGAATTATAGACCCATCTCACTCCTGAGCCATGTATACAAGTTGTTTTCGAGAGTCATTACGAACCGTCTAGAACGCAGGTTTGTTGACTTCCAGCCTCCCGAACAAGCCGGGTTCCGAAAAGTCTTTAGCACCGTAGACCACATACATACGCTCCGCCAGATTATACAGAAGACCGAGGAGTATAATCGGCCATTATGTCTAGCGTTTGTAGACTACGATAAAGCCTTCGATTCAATCGAGACCTGGGCGGTATTGCAGTCCCTCCAGCGGTGCCACATTGACTATAGGTACATCGAAGTGTTGAAGTGTTTGTACAGCAACGCCACCATGTTGATCCGACTGCAGGACGAGAGCACAAAACCAATCCCATTGCAGCGAGGTGTGAGACAGGGAGACGTTATTTCTCCGAAACTGTTCTCAAACGCATTGGAGGACGTTTTCAAGCTCTTGGACTGGTACGGATTCGGCATCAACATCAATGGAGAATACATCACTCACCTTCGTTTTGCCTACGATATAGTCATTATGGCAGAGTTGCTGGGGGACCTCAATACGATGCTCAGCGACCTCAGTAGCGTTTCCCAACAGGTGGGTCTTAAAATGAACATGGACAAGACGAAGATCATGTCTAATGTCCATGTTGCACCCGTACCGGTAGTTGTTGGGAACGATACACTCGAAGTTGTTGACCACTACGTATACCTAGGGCAAACTGTCCAGTTAGGTCGGTCCAACTTTGACAAAGAGGTCGCCCGAAGAATCCAACTCGGATGGGTAGTGTTCGGGAAACTACGCGATATCTTCTCGTCCAAAATACCGCAGTGCCTGAAGACGAAGGTTTTTAACCAGTGTGTGTTGCCAGTGATGACATATGGTACTGAGACGTGGTCTCTAACGGCTGGCCTTTTAGAAAAGTTCAGAGTCACACAACGAGCCATGGAGAGAGCTATGCTCGGAGTTTCTTTGCGCGACAGAATCCGAAATGTGGAGATTCGCCGAAGAACTAAGGTCACCGACATAGCTCTCAGAATCTGCAAGTTGAAGTGGCAATGGGCAGGCCACATCGCTCGAAGAACCGATAACCGTTGGGGAAGAAAGGTTCTCGAGTGGCGACCACGAACCGGAAGACGCAGCGTTGGCATGCCTCCCACTAAGTGGACAGACGACATTGTGCACGTCGCAGGTAACCGGTGGATGCAAATAGCCAATTGTCGTTCATTGTGGCGTTCTAAGGGGGAGGCCCATGTTCAGCAGTGGACGTCTTCCAGCTGACGATGATGATGATGAGTCAATGCGACGCATATTGTGTGGCTGCGTCGCTCTTGCGAGACGTAGGTTGGGTCATCTGGGAGTAGCCTATCTTACACCAGATGATTACGCACAGCTCCAAGCTGGAGCAATCGTTGCATAACTAAGGCAACTCCTCGACACGTCAGCAACAGAGTAAGGGCTAGGTTCGATGAGCGTTCCGGTGGTTACCGGGCCCGATTTTTAGCCACCAACAATAGAATAGAACAAAATAAATAAAACAAAAAAATCATAAAATTTAATCATAAAATTTATTGTTATTTTAAGTTAATCATAAAATTTATTGTTATTATTTTATACATCAAATGTATGGTAACTGCGACTAAAACCGTATGTTACAAATGTCAAATCGAGTACAGTTTTATATTTGAAGGGGCGCCACTTTTAGATCTCGCACCACTTAAAAATATTGATAGGACCGCCACTGGATTGTCCCAAGATATTATTATTATTAAGTACAGGAATAAGGTCGCTGTTTAATCTTGAAGGTTCGTTTCTATGTTTGATAATAATCTGCTATTCCATTTACTATGATTTTCAATTTGTGATTCATGAAAATTAACAATATGTATTATGAAGAACAAGCGTTCCTGAGAAGCAAGAGCTTTTGCGCATTGGATTTGTGTAATCAAAGAAAAAGGAACAAGGATGTAGGTAACGGTAGCAGTCTTCATTATGATACAGATGACTGTAATTACATTCACGCTATTACGTAAGGGAAGTGATAATGATAAAAAAAGATTTAAACAGCTAATCGCGAGATCCAGCGACCGGTTTTAAATGGACGAGATCGCGACGAGTCTGCGCCCGCGCTTACGCGGGTCGTGTTCCTCATTTACACTGATGGCTTGCGATAGTCAATTTTATCAAATAACTTTACTGTTTTGGAAATCTTACAGCCAAACTTAGTACATTTATGTGTCATTATCTCATCGTATAGTATAGATTTTATATTTAAATCTACACGATATAATGATTTATAACGGTTTTTGAGTGCGGCAAAAGCAATCCTGTAATATATAATACAAATACAGTAGTGACTGATGACAAAGTATTTTCAATTTGGCGGTATACCTAATACAATATTCGATAAAATTTATTTTGAGATTAAAAAATCTGCCTTTAAAAGAATTTGTCTGTATATAAACTTTTGGCCTTATGTTTTTGCATAGTACTTACTTCATTACTAAATTAGACGTTTTTTTTATTAAAACTAGTGTATTCATTCTATAAAAGCATGTCTTTAAGGTGGCGTGTAACATGTAAGTTTAGCATGAATGTGTATGTAAAATGATCGTGTTGTGGGCTTTCTGCCGCGCTTCGGTGTGACGGATTGCCACTGCGACCTCGCAAGGCCGTGCATCCGGCGCGCTGAGCGAGGCAGCGGGAGACGTCACGCTACTTCGACGCTACTTTTTATCCGCCACATTCTCCACACGTAGCGGTATCGGGCTTTTTGTCTCAATATCGTATGTGGGAAATTAACTAATTTACATCCAAATGAGGTACCGTTTGTTGACTGTTGTGCCTAATAACGTAAACGATTTAAAAAAAGAGTTCAGCTCTTAATACGATTAGTGCTATTTTTAACTGCACAGTTAGAAATGAACTTTTCTTATGTGTTATGTTTTATGTCATTTAAAAGCCTCGAGCCTGAATGTGTAATCTGTTCTATATATCATCGATGTATATAATCATAAAATAAGGTCTGTCTATCCGTGTTTATCTGATGCACACTCAGTAAATATAAATTACTGAGGTTGAACATTATGTTTTGATGCGGTTTTAAATCCAATAAATTTACTCTCTTAGCATAATAATAAATATAAATAATAACTTTAGAACAACTTTGAAAATAACATACGAAGCCGCGCCTGCCATACCATACCTATATGATCCAATTAACTTGATTAACCTAGTCCGTCTCTCGCACAACTCAGTAAAATCTATTTGTATTTTATTCAAAGGCATTCCCATTCAAGATATACGACCTACAGCCTGTGATGGTCTCATTGTGGATTATATACGCCATTTGTTCGTTCCCCGACCTTGCTGCACAGCCATTGCGGCCGTATCTAACTCGGGCCTATTGTGGTTAGTGTCTGTGGGAAGCGGCCGAATGGTCTGTCTAATGTTTTGACCGAATTGCCTATTGTTACTTACTTTATAGACTTCGACTAAGAATTTACAAGTTTTTTTTGAATGCCATGTAGTGGCAAGACAAGCAAGATGTTCATTATTATAAGCATCTGAAAGACGTCCATGGCCTCCCCCTTAGAAGGGAGGGGTTACGTAAATCCCTAGGCTCGGCGGGCAGCTTGGGGATTGTGGTGGTGGTAGGGAATCCATTAGGCGCGAACCACACACAAACGGCATAAGGCACGATGCCGCTTCAAAACTTCTGCATACAAAATGTACTAAGAAGACGTATTGTGAATTACACTCATGCGGCGTCCGTGCCGTATCCATTCCACGCCTGTGCCGCGCCTTACGCCTTATGCCGTTTGTGTGTATTTCGCGCCTTAGAAAGACGCTGTGGCCCGACATTTTGTTTTCCCTTAGTCGCCTCTTACGGACACCAAAGGTCTAGCAAGATTTTGCTGATTGTCAACAACACGTCTGCCTATCTATAGACAGCTGCACTGCACTTCCGTTCGTCACCCGAGACACTCTTGTGTCCGGTAATTTTACTAGCTACTGTGCCCTCTATACCAAGATATAGCAATGTTTGCGCTGCCAAGAAGCTATTTCTTGGCAGCAGAGTGTCTGATACTAGGGTGGTACCTACCTGCATAGTCCGGTATCCTATTGGACAGTAGACCGACTCGACCGGACAGAGGTCAGGCGCAGGACCGACTTTTTACATGCCCATCCGACGCATCTTACTTTACAGGTAGTCGGGTTATCGGCTTCTTATTATTTTGATCTGAGTTATCGGCCTGTGTTGTTGTAATCAGTAAGGAAAATCTGCACAAAGATGCTGTGGGATTTGAACAATTCAGTTTACAAAGCAAACGGTTTTCTGCGACTGCGCCACGGAGGACATACTATCTACTTTACACAAAACAGGTCAACGTCGACACATACAGGCATATCTAGCACTTCACTTAAAAACATTTTATAAGTTTAGTAACTACCACCGGCAATGACCTCTTGCAATGTAATCTCTCGGCTTAGTCTCCATGGCTCCACAAGTATTGTATGTCGGTACGCATTCTTCGTCACAGCCCTGTTAGCATGGCGAGTCTCATGTGGAACTGGTCAAGTGAAGTCTCCCACACTCATGACCGAATAGAATGCCATTATGCGCTTAGAATAATACCTCGTACGTTCAAATGTAGTTGAAGAAATTATTGAAATGAAACTACTTCTACGGATTATGGATTATTCTACGTGGTTTATTTTGTAATTTTGCTTTTCCAGAGTTTCGAATTCTTTGCAGCACTGTCACGGGAGGACTGAGGCGATCAAAGTTCATAATTATGTCATCTAACCCCTAAGTTTTTTTATACCTACCAACAATACCACCTGTGAACCAACAATAATAAATTGTTGGTTCACAGAAAGAGCTTACAGTATTTTGAAACCTTGCAGTGTTTTAGTTGGTTTTAGATTTGATTATATTTAATCACAGGATCATAAGCCGGTAATACCCGGGAACATGAAAGAGTCCGGTACATAACACTTTTTTAATCCGTCAACTTACGCCTCCATATCATACAGAATCGCGACCGTCCGTCAGCGACACAAAATAAGTTTGAAACTACACACATCAAAAGTGTCTAGGGATCAACATATATTTTTGCAATAACTTTTCTCCTGATTGATATTAATTAAAATTTTCTTTAAGGATTCATCAAATAAAGTGTTTTCGTTTGTCACAGTAACGATAAACCAAGTCACCTTTGCATTAATAAAGAAATTTGCCATTTTCCTAATAAAGGGATTTTTGACATTTGAACCACTAACACAAAAGTTCGAAAAAAAGACTGAAATAACAGTTTTCTTTAAAATTTTATTGGGTAACTTAAACAATTAATAATCCGTGTTTCTACCGCGAACACTAACAACACAAGAACATCGGTTTGGCATACTCAAAATGAGTTCATCCAAATCACGCTGTGGAATGGCCGCCCATGTTCGTTGCAACAACAAAAAAAGGTCTTCTTGCGACTGGATACCCTCCATATTCGGCAGAGCTCTTCTCTGTAGCATATCCCATGCATGCTCAATCGGGTTCAAGTCTGGCGACTGAGCAGGCCAGGGCAGGACATTGATGTTAGCTGCGGCGAGAGTCTGTCTTACAACTCTTGCGGTGTGCGGTCGTGCATTATCATGCATTAACTGAAATAAGGGACCGATTTGCACTTGTAGAGGAACGATGACGTCTGATACAATCGTCTCAGCATAAATTTGAGCGTTGAGGTTGCCTCTGATCCAAATCAACTCAGTTCTTCCGCCGATCCAAATACCCGCCCATACCATGATGGTTCCACCACTATAAGGATGGACTTCCTGGCAGGATTTTAATCGCTGTTGGCGTCCAGGGGTTCTCCAGTGTCGTATACGTCTTGTATCCGGTCTCATACCAAAACGAGACTCATCAGAAAAGCACACGAAACGCCATTGTTCTTCTGCCCAATTTCTGTGTTCAAGAGCCCATTGATATCGAATCCTACGATTGTGCATTGCTATAGGTGGTACCCGTAGCGGTCTTCGGGAATGAAGGTTCACTTCATGCAAGCGGTTTCTGACTGTTTGGTCGCTAATTAAGTTCCCTGAAGAGTGATGAAGCCTCACGGCTAACATCATGGCAGTTATTGTTGGAGCTCTTCGAGTTAAGATTTGAATATATCGGTCTTGTCTCCGTGTGGTGCAGCGATACCGTCCTCCATGGCGCTCAGCCACGGTACCAGTGCTTCGGTAACGTGTCCAAAGTCGACTGATAACACTCTGACTTGTATTCAGAGCTAAAGCCACAGTACGTTGCCGGGAACCAGCTTCTATCATTCCCACGGCTCTGAGCATTTCTTCCCTGCTTAAATGACGTCGCCGCTCCATAATAACGTTGGTTTTAATCAGTAGTAGGGAAACAGTAGCACTAATAATGTCTTCAATGCGTTGTATGTTTTTATAGGGAAAATATTGACAGCTGATTTTCATCTTTTACTCGAATTTGATTCACAGTTCCTGATTCAAATTATGAAATGCACCAAAAAGGATCCATATAAATTTATAAAATCATAAATTTATTACAAAGCCACATCTCAATCTCAAGAAATCCGCTTAAAAATGCTTGATCCCTAGACACTTTTGATGTGTGTACATACTAAGTTTGTTCGGATGTAACACCTTGTTTTTCTACCACTAATACTTACAGTTATTTATGAAATCTTCACTAATTTAACAATTAAAACATTTGTTTTGGTTGCAGAAAAACATTGTGTTGACATTTGTGACAGTAGCAAAATGTCACTGAACTGTCATCTGACAGCTGTATTTCGTTCAAAAATCGATAGTTGCAAACGTAAAATCTTGATAGTTCGTGATTAATTATCTTTATAAATTAGCTCTCGTAAAATCCTTTACCTTAATTATATACATAGTTTATATACTCAAAGACTCCCTTAATCTATTTTTAGGTGTTTAAAGTTCTTACTAAGCTTAAACACTGCTCAATGATTTATTATCTCAGCTAGTGACGTTACTGGACGTAATGTCACTAGTACAAAAAAAAAACATATTTCCGGTCATCGACCGTAAGTATAAAAGGCCGGGCTAGGGCTTCGGTCTCCCTCTTTTGCTCTTCAACTTCCCCAGAATTGGGGTCCTTGTACCAGGATTGGTGCCAGCTACCCGTCCTGAGTGCCGCTACACATCGGGTCTTGGTCGGCCTTTGTGCTACCAGCCGTCCAAGCCTGCAGCCCTACATAACCGTCTCCCCGCCTGCTGCCGGGAGACCACCGACTCTCTTGGCCTACTACTGCCAGGTGCATCGTACCACACGATCTGACTGCTTGAGCCCGCGACCCTTGAGATCTTGTCTTTCATTCTAAATATATATATCTCTTTTATCTTTAACTCTTTGTTTCTTTTCTTAACCTGTAGCGCTAAACGCTACAGTGGCGCCCTAACTAGCGGTTAAAGTGGTCAGATTGTGTTCTTCTTTTTATATTTATTTTTATTTTTTTGTGTTCTCTATGTGTATGTGGGTACCCTCTAGGTGGTAGTACTTTGTGCGCAGTACGCCTCGGTGGGATACCACCTATCCTAGTTACGGTAATTCTTTTATTGTAGCTAGGATACCCGAGTCCGCTAGCACCAGGAGCGCTTAACACCTCTGCCCGCTCCACCCATCTGCGGCCAAAATTTTTTTTTCTCTTTAAATATACTTGCTTTACTTCAGCTGAGCACTCTTAATACATTTTTTTTATTTTGGCTGCAACAATTTTGGTATTTTTAAAATTTCTCATCAGTTTTTTTTTTAACATAAAATTTTTAAATTAAGCTCACTTTCTTTTTAAACTTTAAATTAAATTTATTTTGCTTTTGCTTAAATTTCTTTAACTTACAACCACCTTACCTATAATCATATTTTGGCCCCCAATTTCTACGGCACCCACATACACCAATTTTTTTTTTGTGCACTTGATTTTTTTTCTTTAACTTAGGAAGCTAGACTCACCTTTTTAGTTAGTATGGCCTACCCCATTAATTTTTATTCCTTGCCTAAAGCGGAATTATCTTATGAAATCGGGTTGCGTGGTCTAGAACCAGCTGCTACGGTAATTTCTCTTAGAAAGCAAATATCTGACATTGGGAAGGAACTTCTTTCCGCCCCCATCTCTGCTTCTCACTTGGAACCGGAGGATGATCTAAAAGGTGTCAGGGATACGCTTTATAGATCAAGCGAGAACCTGCTTCTACTAAAGGATAATTTTGATACTAACCTTTACTTGCGTACTGAAAGTTTGTTACACCACGTCTATCATAGACTTGGTAGGATAGATTCAACGTCATTGAGCAATGTTGATGATTTAGCTGATACTAAAAATGACTTCAATGCACAATATAAAGACATAAAAGGGTTTAAAAACAAATTTGATAAGGCTGTGTCGCCAAGCACATCTTCTACTATCCAGCCTGTAATCTCAGTAACATGTGAACGCAGTATAAGTTCTGATTTGGGTAAAATTAAATTTAGTGGTAAAACTTGTGTTAGGTCTTTTATCCAGCAAGTAGAGGAGTTTGTATCATCTAGAAATATTTCCTACGAGAAAATATTATCTAACTGTTTTGAAATTTTTACTGGTGATGCCTTGCATTGGTATCGCTCAGTGAAGGATGGAATTTCCTCTTGGTCAGACTTAACCACTCTACTTTTAGCTGACTTTAGCATCCACGATTATGACTACCGTCTGATGGAGGAAATTCGAACTCGCACTCAGGGTGCTACTGAGAGTATAACCATCTATCTATCTATAATGCATGGAATGTTTGCTAGGTTATCTAAACCTCTAAATGAAGCTGATAAATTAGAAATCCTTTTACATAATATTAGGCCTTGCTATGCTTCTTCTCTTGCGTCAACTGCTGTGGTTGACATCAACACTTTAAAATCGGCGTGCAAATCTTACGAGGTTATTCAGTCCAGAATACAACATTTCCATGAACCTCCGGTGATAACTTCTCGTACTATTGCTCCAGAATTTGCCTATAAACCTGTAGAACCTAAGGTGGGGTCTAGCTATAAATATACAAATTTTAATAAAAAACCACAAGTCTCTGCTGTTGCGATGGAGCCCTCTATTACAAAACTGTTGTGTATTTATGTGTATGCAACACTGCTGTATATATATGTATACATATATAGTGGTCGTCCCACTAGTCGAACGACGAATAAACGCCAGTGCGCTAACAGCTGTCTGTGGTTTCACTTCCCCGTACCTGCGTATACATTATTGGCGACGTGCTACCTACAAATCGAAAAATGGCTACTTCTAATTTTGGAATTTTATCAAGCTTTGATCACAATGTTCACACTTGGAAGACTTATAAAAGCAGGATTACGCAGTGGTTTATTGCAAACAGCATTGATGCAGTAAACGATGCGGCGGGAACCAAACGACGAGCAATTTTATTGAGCGCACTCACTGAAGAGACTTTCAAGCTTGCGTCGGATTTAGCCCTTCCAAAGGAACTCGATGAGGTGCCTTATGAAGACATAATTGCACTCTTGGATACCCATTTCACTCCGAAAAGGATTGGGTTCAGCGAGCGACACAATTTTTACACAGCGGTGCAGCGGTCGACAGAAACGCCCTCACAATATGCGGCTCGGCTTCGGGGTCTAACGGCCCACTGTTCATTTAGCAACGTCGCGGAGGCTCTGCGTGACCGTTTCATAATGGGGTTACTGCCAGGAGTGGAAAAAGAAAAACTTTATATGCAAGATTTGAGTGATCTGACTCTTGCCAAGGCTGTGGAGCTCGTGGAGAACCTTCGGAGTGCGCGGGCCAGCGCGACTGCAAGCTCTGACAGGCGGGCCGGCGGCACGGACGGCGCGCTCACCTCCGACCAGCTGTTCAAGATAAACAAACCGAGCGCCGCCATGCAAATAAAAAAATCAAAGTGTTCGGTGTGCGGTTATTCAAACCATAGGTCATCGGAATGCCGTTTTGCTAATTACACGTGTAAAAAATGTAATACAAAAGGACATTTGCGTAGGATGTGCCAACGGGTGAAGTGCATATCATTAGGATCCGTAGACGAAGGCGACGCCGACGACGACGGTGAGTTGTTTAATATCCGTACACTCAGGGGTGAACCAATGGTGGAATCGGTAATTATGCAAGGGGTAGAATTAAAGTTTGAAATAGATAGCGGTTCTGCAGTTACAGTTATCTCAGAGAAAACGTACAATTTACATTTTAATAATGTGCCGTTATCACCTACCAACAAAAGACTAATGAGTTATACGAGTGATAGAATAACGTGTGTGGGTACCATGCGAGTGGCGGTAACGTACGCTGGCCGGACTAACACGCTCGACGTGTACGTAGTCCGTGACGGCGGGCCGCCGCTTCTCGGGAGAGATTTCATATCGATATTTAAGTTGCAGCTGATATCAGTGAATCATTGTAAACAAAGCGATATTTTACAAACACTTTCAGCGCGTTATCCAGACGCATTTTCCGATAAGTTAGGCTGTTTTAATAAATATAAAGTTAAATTAACGTTAAAAGAAAACAGCAAACCGATTTTTTACAAAGCAAGACCGATGGCATTTGCCTTACGAGATAAGGTCGATAAGGAAATTGACAGGCTTGTCGGTCTAGGCGTATTGCAACCTATCGACCATTCGGAATATGCGTCTCCGATCGTCCCAGTGCTTAAGCGTAACGGTTCTGTTAGAATATGTGCAGATTATTCTGTTAGCATTAACAAACACTTAGTGGTAGAACAATACCCGTTACCTACCGTAAATGAACTATTTTCTAAGTTATACGGCGGGCAACAATTTACAAAACTCGATTTATCTATGGCATATACTCAATTTTGCCTATCAGACCAGGACCAGTCTCAAAACATTACTTGCATTAATACACATCGTGGCCTTTTTAAATTCACTCGCTTGGTGTTCGGACTAGCAAGCGCGCCGTCTATTTTTCAACGGGCTATGGAAGGCTTGCTAGCCGGCATAGATGGCGTGCTATGTCTGCTTGACGATGTGTTGATTACAGGAGTAGACGAGTCCCAGCACATAGAACGGTTGCATATGGTACTCCAAAGGCTACAAGACGCTGGGTTAACACTGCAGAAAGAAAAGTGTGAGTTTTTCAAGAACGAAATTAATTATTTAGGTTATGTTATTAACAAGGATGGCTTGAAAAAATCACCAGAAAAAGTAAAAGCTATAACCGAGGCAGCAATTCCGAAAAACGTTAACCAATTACAGTCTTTTTTAGGGTTGGTAAATTATTATAGGAATTTTGTTCCCGGTGCATCTTCTATACTTAGCCCTTTATACGACTTATTGAAAAAAGGATCAAAATGGATATGGTTAAAAGAGCATAACGATGCATTTAATAAAATAAAAATTATGTTAACTTCCGATAAAGTTTTAACTCATTACAACCCCAAATCGAAGTTAATACTTACAGTAGATGCGTCCCCTAGTGGGTTGGGAGCAATTCTGTCGCAGGTGGGGAACGACGGCTCCGAAAAACCTATCGCTTTTGCCTCTAGAACGTTAAATGCAGCAGAGAAACGATACTCTCAAATACAAAAAGAGGCAACGGCGATAATTTTCGGAGTAAGACGTTTCCACCAGTATTTATATGGTAGGTCAGATCCATTTGTGTTACGTACAGATCATAAGCCACTAATAACGATTTTTGGTCCACACAAGGGTATCCCCGAGGTATCTGCTAATCGTCTGCAGAGATATGCAATTTTTTTAAGCGGTTACAATTATTCAATAGAATACATACGCAGTAGTGCCAACAGCGCAGACTACTTATCTCGCGCGAGCCTGCCGCTGCCGAGCGAGCGCGCTAATGATAACAACAATGAAGTGAGGGACGAGGCCGCCTGTTCGTGCGAGCCTCGTACCGAAGAGCCGCTCGATCGCGCTACGTATGTATGTTTCGTATTGGAGGGGAGCTTACCGATAACTGTTAAGGAACTACAAGAGAAAACAAATAATGACGTCTTATTAAATAAAGTGGCTAAGTATGTTTTGAACGGGTGGCCCAGGAAAAATACAGATTTAAGTATAACACCATATTTTTTATGTAGGAATGAGCTGTCTTACGAAAATGGTTGTCTAATGCGAGGACATAAGGTTGTGATTCCGGAATCACTATACGGAAAAGTCTTGTCGGAATTACATACTTCTCATTTAGGCATAGTCAAAACAAAGGCAGAAGCGCGCGCGCGGTTCTGGTTTCCTGGCATTGACAGAGCCATTGAGGATTTGATAAATGCGTGCCACGTTTGTTTACAGTTGAGACCATCACCGCCGCGCACTCCTATCTCACCCTGGGTCCACCCACCACACCCATTCCACCGGATTCATATTGATTTTTTGGGCCCTGTAGACGATCATACTTATCTGATAGCGGTAGACGCTTATACAAAATGGGTAGAAGTTTTCGACATGCATTCGTCTACTACCACCACTGCAGTTATTGATAAGCTATACGAATTCATGTCGAGATTCGGTGTACCCCACACGTTGGTGAGCGATAACGGTACAGCATTCTGTTCACAGCAATTCGAGGAATTTTGTAAGATAAATGGCATTTCGCATTTAGTAACAGCCGCGTATCACCCAGCTAGCAATGGGCAAGCGGAAAGCTTTGTTAAAGTTGTAAAAAAGGGCATCAAATCTAGTATATTATCTAGTAAAAATGTTAAAGAACAAAGGGTAAAGTTACTAAAACATCTGTTCGATTACCGAAATTCATTACATTCTACCACTGGGTTTTCACCTGCCGAGTTGGTGTTCGGACGGAAAATGAGGACCCGTATGGATTTGATGAATCCTGTAAAGACGCCGCCTTCGTCAACGTCTTTAGCTAATCATGTGAAAAATAAACAGTGTACACAAATTAAAAATAATCGTGGACAAATAAGGCAAAAATTTTTGCCTGGCCAGCATGTATTATATAAAAAATACTTAAGTAATAAAAAATTTATCTGGTACAAGGGTATCATTGTAAAAACTATTGGCAAAGTAATGTATCTAGTACAAGATATAAATTCATTGAGCTATGTAAAAAAACATGTAAATCAAATTACCTCCTATAAAGAAATGGATTGTCACAAGAATGTCTGGGACTTCGAGGTGCCACAACGGAATGACGCGAACAACCAACTGGCATCTTCAACAATAGTGCCTGTATGTGAACCAGTTCAGGCAACGCCTCTAGCTCCATCGACACCAGCGTGCAACGAGTCGTCGCAAGACTTGGCTATCGCCACGGGGGAAGAAGGTGCTGAACAAAATATTGTTGGCGAAGCGATGAAATCTCAAACTGATACGCCATCAAAAGTGACAACCTTCAGAGGCGTTAGACGACCCCCACAGTCAGCTGATGAAGATACATTTTACGAGGCTGAAACGTTGATGGATATGGATCAGCAGAATCCGACAGATTCGCCAGTTGTTGTTCCCAGACCACGTAGACGTCCTAGGGTAGATTATAAACAATACTTTTAGTGACATTTAAGGGGGAAGAGATGTTGTGTATTTATGTGTATGCAACACTGCTGTATATATATGTATACATATATAGTGGTCGTCCCACTAGTCGAACGACGAATAAACGCCAGTGCGCTAACAGCTGTCTGTGGTTTCACTTCCCCGTACCTGCGTATACATTAAAAACAACCTACTCTTAATCCTTCCCTAGGTAATAGGTTCTGTCCTAGATGCCGATCCAACACTCACGATCTTCGGGAGTGTAAGGAGCCCCGAACAATTTTGTGTTTCAGGTGTGGTAAATTGGGTTTTCGGTCGGTTGATTGTCCAGCGTGCAAGTCCAAATTAAATTCTAGTCCAAAAAACTTGTAGGCCAGGGTTGGAGAGCCTCATCTAAGCCTGGTCAGTTTTGTAAAACCAACTACACTGACAAAACTGACCGGGAAAATTGGGTGCAATTTTTGAAAAAATTCTTTAATTGTTACTCGGTCTCTTCAATCCTGGAAAATAAAACTAACATCTCTCGTCCCTATGTTAACGTCACTATCGCTAACACAAGAAAAATTGGGTTGCTCGATTCTGGATCTTGTATTTCTATTTTAGGTAACAATTCACACAACAACATTATTAATTTACACAAAGATCTGAAAGTTCAACATGGTGAATTGTTAACCCTTTCTACAGCTGGTGGTCAAAAGTTATCTACTTGTCAGTATATTGACATTCCTTTTCACTTTGTCGATAAAACTGAAATAATTCGAACTTACATTGTTCCTCAAATTAAAAATAACTTAATACTAGGCATTGATTTTTGGAAGAAATTTGAATTGTTTCCGAAAAACTTGGATAGTGTGGTCTTTAAATTGCCCGAGGAGAGCGAAGTGTCCAACATAAAATTGGACGAAAAAAATTTACAATCCTACGCTCAACTCTCAGCAGAACAAAAGGGCACGGCAGATAACATCATTCGCCAATTTGAAGAGATATCGTACGAAAATCGTGGTCTTGGTCGTACCTCTTTGATTACACACACTATCGACACTGGTGATGCCGCTCCAATTCGGCAACGCTACTATCGAATGTCCCCTGTGAAGCAAACAATTCTTTCAGAACAACTTGATGAAATGCTCAGGGAAGATGTTGTCGAGTCTTGTGAGAGTCCTTGGTCATCTCCTGTCCTACTTGCTCCTAAAAAAAATGGCGAATATCGATTCTGTCTCGATAGCCGTAAATTAAATTCTGTTACTAGAAAAGATGCCTATAGCTTACCTTACATCTCTGAAATCTTAGACAACCTCAGAGATGCTAAATACCTATCCTCTATTGACCTTTCCAAATCATTTTGGCAAATTTTGATTAAAAAAGAGGACAGATGTAAGACTGCCTTCTATATTCCCTCTAGGGGGACCTTTCAATTTAAGTCTATGCCCTTTGGGTTGACTAATGCTCCTGCTACGCAACAGAGACTTGTGGATTTGCTGTTTTACGGGCCAGAATTTGAGCATAGAGTGTTCGTGTTCATTGACGATATCATTGTGGTCTCTAATTCGTTTGAACAGCATATATCCTTGCTTAAAAAAGTTTTAGATAAACTAAAATCTGCTAACTTAACTGTTAATCTCGAAAAGTGTCAATTTTTCAGAGAAAAACTTAAATATTTAGGCTATTTGGTAGACTCTAACGGTCTTCATGCTGACCCCGAAAAAGTAAAGGCAATACTGGATTACCCTACACCGAAAAATCGGAAGGAAGTCCGGCGTTTCCTAGGCACAGCATCGTGGTACCGACGCTTTATACCAAACTTTAGCTCTCTTGCTACTCCTCTAAATAAACTTACTTCTCAGGGTAAAAAAGCTCCACCTTTTACTTGGTCTGAAGAGGCTGCATCTTCATTCCAAGCTCTAAAAAAATGTCTAACTTCTTCGCCTGTCTTGTCTTGTCCCGATTATTCTCAGCCATTCCAAATTCACACTGACGCGAGTGATTACGGCATTGGTGCTGTCCTTACCCAGATTCTCGATGGCGAAGAGAGGGTTATAGCCTACATGAGCAAATCTCTGACAGCCCAAGAACGTAATTACAGCGCTACTGAACGCGAAGCTTTTGCTGTCCTTTTAGCTGCAGAACATTGGCGGTGCTATTTGGATAATGGGACAAAATTCATCGTCTATACGGACCATTCGTCTCTAAAATGGTTTCTTAATTTAAATAACCCAACTGGACGTCTAGCTAGATGGGGTATACGTCTTTCTGCTTTTAACTTTGAAATAAAACACAGGCGCGGAAAGGAAAATGTCGTTCCCGATTCCTTGTCTCGTGCAGTACCTGTCGCTGCAATTAATGACCAAACTTCATCGTCTCCTAGTACCTCTGATGCTTGGTATCTTAATATCTTTAAAGGGTGTCAAACTGCACCTATGTCTTTCTTAAATTATAAAATTGACAATAACAAACTCTATCGTTATGTCAAAACCTTAAATCCTCTAATCCGCGAATTTGAGTGGAAAGAAGTCGTTCCTGCTGAGGAAAGAACAAAAATTATTACAGAGTGTCATTCTGCACCAACTTCTGCTCATCTTGGTGTCTTTAAAACGCTTAAGCGTATCACTTTAAATTATTTTTGGCCTGGTATGCAAAAAGATGTCTCTAATTTTATTTCTAACTGTGACTCGTGTAACTCCCATAAACATGCTAATCATCCTACACTAGGTCTGATGGGACGGCCAAAAGAATGCTCACGACCGTTCCAGATGATAAGCATGGATCTTGTCGGACCTTTACCTTCTTCCAGGAAACAAAACACTATGATACTTGTAATAACCTGCTGTTTTTCAAAATACTGCCTTCTTTTCCCTCTACGTCGTGCAACTGCTGACGTCATAGCTCGTCTGGTCGAAGAATCTGTGTTCCTAGTACATGGTGTCCCAAGTACTATACTCATGGACAACGGCAAACAGTTTGTCAGTCAAACTCTACGGAATTTGTTCGCTCAATATAAAGTCCCTGATGTGCGCTATACGCCTAAATATACACCTCAAGTTAACACCGTTGAGAGATACAATAAAACTATAATGACAGCTGTTTCCACTTTTATTAATAGCGATGACCATCGAATATGGGATGTTAACCTACCTAAAATACAGTTTGCCTTAAACTCTGCTGTAAGTGAGGTGACTGGCTTCACACCATCATTTCTTGTCTTTGGTAGGGAATTAGTTGCTTGTGGTTCTCATTATCTCGACGTCGATAAGTCTGATGATCTTATATTTTCGCCTCGGGACGCTTATGCGGAAAATTTGGGAAAACTAAGGAAAATCTTTGACAAAGTGCATAGTTCTCTAATAAAAAGTCACTCCAGAAATTGTGGTCACTACAATCTTCGCCGCAAGATGGCAGATTTTAATGTTGGCGATATTGTGTGGAAGCGCACATATTTTCAGAGTGATAAGGACAAACGCTTTTCAAAAAAACTCGCTCCGAAATTTATGAAGTGTCGCATAAAATCTAAGTTGTCTCCGTTGGTCTATGAACTTACTGATATGCAAGATAAAAATCTAGGTTCTTGGCATATAAAAGAATTCAAAATAAATAATTATGCTACTTAATAATTACATATATAATTTATTCCTTGGTTATCTATTCCTTGGCAATCTTGCTATACATGCAAACTACTTTGTAAAAATAAAAAAAATCTAGTTTATAATACTATATTCTAAATTCTATATGGTAAATCTTGTCCATGAACGGTATCCCTTCTCAACTCTCTTAATCTTTAATACTCAGTTTTGGTGACAGATGTCCCAACTTCATTCCTAAACATTGTCGGCTCATCCTTGATTATTACCTTTTGTACTCCATTAAATCCTTGAAACTATCTTAAACGTCTATTACTCTTCTGTATACAGCTGCTGTAATTGTCCTCACCTTTGGTTATTAACCGACTAAAGGTTAATAGCCACTCTTTGGTGTCGCCTGCACACCTATGATCTGTGTCACGTCTGAGGGCACAGATTTCTTTGTATAGGCCTCCTACTAAGGGCCTATGCACCTTGAGGGCATTATTGTACTTGCTTGGGTATGGAAGGGGTATATATCTTGATTCTTAGGTACAAACTGTAGTAGAGCCAGTCAGTTTTCTTTAGATCTAATGGAATTTTCCCTAGGAAAAATTCTCCGCTAACGGGGGGGATACTGTAACACCTTGTTTTTCTACCACTAATACTTACAGTTATTTATGAAATCTTCACTAATTTAACAATTAAAACATTTGTTTTGGTTGCAGAAAAACATTGTGTTGACATTTGTGACAGTAGCAAAATGTCACTGAACTGTCATCCAGTGTTGCCAATTCTATTTTTAAAAGATAGCCAGATCAGCAATAAAAAAAAGCTAAAAAATAGCTGTAAAAGTAGCCAAAAGGTTTTAATGGCTTTTTATCAGTTAAACATAAAAAAACCGGTCAAGTGTGAGTCGGACTCGCGCATCGAGGGTTCCATACCATCTTTGGACATAGTAAAGTTATTTTATTATTAGTACAACACCTCAGATAGCAGAAAAAAATACACAAAACGATGTTTGTCTGTGGAGGTTTTTTTAGGATTACTAAAAAACTTTACTATTTAGAAAGATTATTTTATTGTTTATATTACCAATACAACGTGTTACAAAATAGGTACCAAAAATTAATTAATTATCAAAGCCAAAAATGTTGTCAACCCTAATAAGGTTGGGTCTTTTAAAATTTTTGTCGTTCCACGAATTAGGTAGAAATGTAGGTACATTCTGCGTAGTTTACTCTTTAATTTTACTGAAATAGGGTTTGCACATCAGTGACAATAATATATTTTTTTATTTATTTTTTACGGGGTTTTTTGTTATAACACGTTGTATATGTCTATCTATATTTTACAGGATACAGACTGTATATGACATCACAAAAATATTTAAATATAATTAACACATCTGAATGAATAAATGTATGTAAGGTCGATATTTATAAATTTTGAGTTAGAGAAAAAAAGGAGCTTGAGAAAATTTAACGAGATTTAACATTAGATAGTCGTGTGCTTGGAGGTCGTGTGGTAAACTTCTTGTTGTGTGGTCAAGGTCACTGTAGTATCGAAGACAATTCGGAGGGGGTGTCGGCTTTTCCCTTTTAGAGGACAAGTTAACCAAAAAAGCTAAAAAATGTAGTTAAAAATAGCTTAATAGCTAGATCGATTTTTTTGTAGCTGATGAAGTTGATTTATAGCTAAATCTAGCTATAAAAACACTGAATTGGCAACACTGCTGTCATCTGACAGCTGTATTTCGTTCAAAAATCGATAGTTGCAAACGTAAAATCTTGATAGTTCGTGATTAATTATCTTTATAAATTAGCTCTCGTAAAATCCTTTACCTTAATTATATACATAGTTTATATACTCAAAGACTCCCTTAATCTATTTTTAGGTGTTTAAAGTTCTTACTAAGCTTAAACACTGCTCAATGATTTATTATCTCAGCTAGTGACGTTACTGGACGTAATGTCACTAGTACAAAAAAAAACATATTTCCGGTCATCGACCGTAAGTATAAAAGGCCGGGCTAGGGCTTCGGTCTCCCTCTTTTGCTCTTCAACTTCCCCAGAATTGGGGTCCTTGTACCAGGATTGGTGCCAGCTACCCGTCCTGAGTGCCGCTACACATCGGGTCTTGGTCGGCCTTTGTGCTACCAGCCGTCCAAGCCTGCAGCCCTACATAACCGTCTCCCCGCCTGCTGCCGGGAGACCACCGACTCGCTTGGCCTACTACTGCCAGGTGCATCGTACCACACGATCTGACTGCTTGAGCCCGCGACCCTTGAGATCTTGTCTTTCATTCTAAATATATATATCTCTTTTATCTTTAACTCTTTGTTTCTTTTCTTAACCTGTAGCGCTAAACGCTACACGGATTACATTCCTTTTTTTCTAATTAGAAGCTGACCGACCTTTACAATTGCTTTTTTATCGGCTTAAGTAATGTAACCAGGCTCCTATAAATTTATGAGTATAAAAAGTCGGGGTTAGTATGTTAGCCCGTGGGAATGGGTGAGATCACACCGACTCGGCCGCAAGCTGCGGTTATAACCTGTTCAGAGGTAATTCACGCGATCCCTCCGCGCGCACTCACAGATGAGCAAGTGAATCAAAAGCTTTGTGTAGAAATGTTCATGTAGGTATATCTTGTGTTCTTCAGAGTCGCTGGATGTTCGAGGTTTGGGCCCTAGGACGTGCATTCTGTAGCGGCGACTTCGAGGAGGACGGCAGCGGGGTTGCGACCCCGTGAGTATAGTGCTCACGTCTGGTTCCCGGGGGTCTACAATGCACCCCCCGGCAGCGAGCTCAGAGGCAAGGAAGGCACTGAAGGGCTTCTGGTGCAGATCCCACCGGAGAGCCCTGGTGAAAGTGATTGTCTAATAAAAAATACCGGTCAAGTGCGAGTCGGACTCGCGCACCGAGGGTTCCATACCATCTTTGGACGTATCAAAGTAATTTTACTATTCATGAAACATCTCAGATAGCAAAAAAAAACAAACCGCGAAACTAAGTTTGTTTGACGAGGTTTTTTTAGGATTACTAAAAAACTGTACTACTTAGATACATCATTTTATCTTTCCTGTAAAATATAGATAGACATGCATTATCCATAATTATTTCAGATTTTTCCCTCCACAAACTTCGGAGATAAGGGGGCGGTATTTTTTTTGACATTTTTGGTTATCAGCCAAAAACTACGTCACATAAGCCAAAATAAAAATCTGTTTTGAGATGTGCAAATGAAGCCCTTTCATATGATACCCCACTCGATATAGTAGTCTCACTTTAAAATTTTGATGACCTATTTCGACCCCCATTATAAACATTCTTAGTTCGTTCTCAGCACTTCGATGTCATTGATCAGTAAACCACACATGAAGCCGTACACAGTTCCCACACTACACTTGCTCGCCGCAGGTGTGCGGAATCGATTTTACCTTTACCATGAACCACAAACAAAATCACTAACATTC
This sequence comes from Furcula furcula, assembly GCA_911728495.1. NCBI lineage: Eukaryota > Metazoa > Arthropoda > Insecta > Lepidoptera > Notodontidae > Furcula > Furcula furcula. The sequence goes on along the minus strand of OU452245.1, from coordinate 29,966,233 downwards.
TCGTTAATGGAAATGAAACGTGTGCAGTGTTATTTTTATGTATCGAAGTTTAAAAACCAAAGGCTTTTAAGTATTCGCCGGCCGTAGCGATCATAATTTTCTTCACAAAACTTGTTACCAGTGGTAATTAAGTCATTCAGTCTTGTACCAATAAAAATATTTCTGCAAGAAATGAATAAATAAGATTACAGTTTATTTTCATGAGTATTTTGTATATTATTATTTTGTTACAGTATTGATGATCTTCGGGCCCAAAAATACCACATTATTCATGCATCTAAAAGGAATTCATATTCCGCATTCTCAGCAGATCCCTCGCAATTCTTGTAATTTTCGTAAACTGGCAATACATTTCAGGTGAATCATACTCAATTCATTTAGTAGCAGATTCATATATTTGGTATTAATGCTGCCATACGAATAAAAATTAAACCGTAACTTATTCATATTATGATTCACCGAAAGTGGCCTTTTTAGGCTCTGTATTGAATAACTATGTGACTAATATAACTTTACTAGGACAATGTAAAAGGAGATGTTCCATTTTGGGCCACCACTATGTACACTACATAGAAAAATAGGAAAAACATAGGAGAGTTTCATAAAAATACTTGTAAATTAATTTGAAGCAGAATACAATTGTACATAAATGATTACTTATGGAGTTATTTAGTATGTCCACTCTGTTTTTAGGGCAGCCATGACAGTTGCGTTTGACATTAGTTTACTACTTGACAGTGTATGCTATAGGTATGACGTTTCGTATTAGATTGTTTATGCGAGTACCTACATATTATTTTTCGATGTTTTTAGTGATTATTTAAGTTTACGAACATTAATTGATTGCTTTTTTATTGATCCGGGGCGTTAGTGTATTGATTATCGGCTGTGATTTGGATTGGAATCCGTCGTATAAGTGCTATTTCACAACAAGTTCAACTGCAGGTATGTTCACTCAGTCAGTTGTTGTCAAAACTACATTTAAGTTACGTATTTCCGGTCCATCATATTATTGTGTGGTGTTGCTACAGTAGTATTTTAGTCTTTTTTGTGTTGCTCTCCTTGACCAAGATATCTTAAATGTACAAGTAAACGAAGCAATATTAAAAAAAGAGAACTTTACAAAATAGTTACTATATTGCATAGTTATATATTCATATAGTGTACATGGTGCTGGCCCAGGCTCCATACATTTCTGGAACAACTCCTTTTCTAAGATCGGCCGAAATTCAAACAACTCAAGATTGTTACCTAGTTTATTAACGGGCCTGTCAAAGTACCCGGTGCGGTGAGCCCTCATGTTTTCTTAATTATTATTTTTGATGCGGTCTACGCCGGAAGAGCTTTCACGTAAATATAAGAAAACATTATAACAAAAGTTCTGGCTAATTCCCACATTATTACGACAATAGTGAAGTATTATGCCGTTCATCCGTGCACGTGGTGCCGTACGTGACGTCCGGGCTAGTTCCACTGCGCTTGCGCACCTCCAGATTAAACGATTTTTTAAAAGAAATCTCTCTCCAATACACAAACAGAATTCTCATCAGTATGATCAAATACTTAGGTGCTACATTTGTTTGGTCGTTGTTTAGAATCAAAATTCCACTAGTGTTTAAGGGTCAATAAAATAAGCCAATGTAGTTTTATTTGATACGGATCCCATTTTGAGGGAACGGTTAATTAATTATGGTCTTCTAGACAGGTTGTTGTCAAGGAAATAATCGTTTGTTATATTCTAAATCTAGTTAGATGTAGATATGTTCCTAATAGACTGCAATGGATGACGCAGTAATCTAAGAGTAAGATAAAAGGTACGCGTCCATTAGCCCGCGCCGGAGGCACCGCATGCACGGCACGCAACGGATTTTAGTTTGCTTTCCATGATTTTGACGGCCCGCATCGGAAAATGACGGCGCGGATAATGGACGCAGCGCTATGTAAAATCATAGAAAACAAACTAAAATCCGTTGCGTGCCGTGCGTCCGGCGCGGGCCAATGGACGCGTACCTTAAGGCGGTTAAAGATCACAAGTCGAATCCTGCGTAGAGAATATTTTCGCCAACGACCATTACATCTTTTCCGGCTTCGCCTGGATACCATTACGATCACAATCATCATAGCTAAACCGTAATACAATGGTTTCATAGTTTGGAGCCATCTGGTGACCCAGGTATGAATAACATTTCTTATGGATGCTTAAAATTGCTAGCAGTCAGCTATTTTCCTTGATTTGAACAGTTTTCTTAATGATAATACAGACTCAGAAATTCTTCATGGAGGTATCTATACTTATAATAAAACTTTAACAGGTCCAATTCTGTACATTTAAGATATTTTGAAAATTATTTTTGGAGGGCATTCTATAACCGATGCTGAGGCCGAAAATGTAATTTTTTTTAATTTTTGTCTGTCTGTCTATCTGTCTGTCTGTCTGTATCACGGCTGAGCATCACACCGAAACTACTGAATGGATTCAAATGAAACTTGGCATGATTTGAGATCTTACTACGAGGTAGGACATAGGATACTTTTTATCCCGTAATCTAGCACGGTTCTTTTGGGAGAGGGGATTAAAGTCAAAATGGGTACTTGGTTATACGCTTGGTCAGATTGTATCAATTTTTCTTTATAATATAATAAATATTAGTAAGGGAACACTCATAGAGAGTTGTTATCAAGGTTTTGTAATCGATCGGGTTAAGCAACGTTAGGTAAGGTCATTAAATAGATGGGTGACCGTTTAACGCCATTTGAACTAAACGGGTCCGTGCTTCGGAGAGCAAGTAAAAAGTGGGTCCCAGTTCTTAACCGACTATAAAACAGGAGGTTATGTATTCGATGCGAATGTCTGTTATTAAAAGTTTATTTAACGTAAAAATAGCGCAGGCGGAGCTGCGTGGGTCAGCTAGTCAATAATAATTTAAGTCAAACGCCTTTTCTTACTACTTATAAGCCATTGCTTGACTGCAGTCCCACCTGATGGAAAGCAACGACGCAACCGAGGATGGTAAAGCACACTAGCTTATTAAAAGCCTGTCCACTAGTCTTGAAAACACCCACATTATCCTTAACATCCTTTTCTCCTTATCTCCGCCTTATCGTTAGCTTTGGGGGGTCGTTTGTACCCCCACCACTGTCAAGGCCAGGCCCCAACATAAATGTCAATTACAGTTAAATATGAAGTGTCAGTTGTGCGCATGCGTGAAATCTCCCAAAATAGGCCGCCATTAATAGCAACATGAGCGTTAAACGAGCAACTTAATATAGTTATTGGACGTGACTCGTGCGCGGGCGCAGTGTTCCGCTTATGAAATATTACCAGTTTATTGTTTCCTGCGCTTCCGCTAGAGGGTGGTTGGGGTGACACGATTTTAGGCAAAAATACACTAAAATCTAGGTGGATGCTATTATTTGTAAACTTTTGTTTGTCTAAGGATCTATTCTTGTAGTGGATAGGACAATGTAGGCTAGTTAACTGATTATCTGGAAATTAAGATTTAGAAAAAAGTCGGTCCTTCGCGTCGATTGCTCCTCGGTGGTATTATTATATTATATTGTCTTTGGTACCAAAGACAATATAATAGTTGTTGATGTCATGGTCAAGAGATATTTCTTATTAGTGTTGTGAACTTAGAGTCTTGGAATATTTCTAAGTAAGTAGGTACAAGACTATTGTGAAGCTGTAGATACAAACATTCATACGAGTATGACTAGGTTCCACTATGGTGTTGTATGTAATTTAAAGACCGGAAATTACGTTTTTTTTCTCACTCATTTTTTTTGTTCTTGCGGGGAAATCTTTAATCCCCGGGACTCTGTGGGGGGCTCAACCGAGGTTTCTGGGATTCTTACTCACTAAAACCCCCGCGACTGTCTCATCGGTACATGGTAACCTCAACCTTAGCCACAGAATACATAATAGTACCTACTACGTCCTGGGCTTTCCGATGGGCTGGGCAGGAAGGCGCATTATTGCACCCCGGGAACTAGTCACGATGCTCACAGAATAGAGGGTCGCAACGCCGCTGCTGTCATCCTCGGAATCACCGCCGTCCCTACTCGATGTACGGCTAGTGCCCGCACCCCAAACGTCCAGTGAATATTAGTAAGACTAAATGTATGATCATTAATTCGCCTTACCACCATAACAAGCAAATTTCAATAAATGTAAAGGGTCATACATATGAATGTTTACACAACAATAAGCGCGACTGCCAGTGTCCCAATCTGGATGTTGTGAAATCATATAGGTATCTGGGGCTTTTAATTGACAAAACATTTACATGGAATTTACACATTGACAGTGTTTGCAATAGGTTACGGTCTATATTGGGTAAATTAAACAATCTAAAATATATAGTAAGTAGAAAAATTATGTACATGTTATATTATGCCCTGGCTGATGCAACCATTGCGTATGGGTTGGGTAGTTATGGTCAAACATTTATTACTCATTTAAACAAAATAAAAGCGATTCAAATTAGATTATTAAAACTATTAGTAGACAAACGTACAAAAAATAAATTACAAAAGGAGTATGAAAAGTTATTTAAACTTACTAAGATATTGCCGATAGATCAAAAGGCCAAATTAACAGTATTATTGGAACAATTCGGTAATACAGAATATTTAAAGAAAAACATTTATAAATACCCAACCCGTACAACTAAAGTAAAAAAAATATATTATGTACCCAGAACAAATAATTATTATGGCAAGCGTATGAGAAGATTTATTGTACCGCTACTAATGAATGAACTACCAGAGGGCTTAATGATAGGCATTAAATCTAGAAGACATTTTAAAACTACACTAAAAAAGCACTACCTATCATTATGTCCATAGTGAGGCTTTAACTAATTTTAATTTTTGGTGTATAACTTTTAGTACTTTCATAAACTAATAGTATTGCTATTTTCATGTTTAAATAAACAGTATGTCAGATGCTAGCGTTGTAAAACGAGAACGACTGCCGACAAACTACTATGTAGTTTGGCAGAAGATGAAATATGTCAAATGTACTGTTCTTTTGTATACAATAAATAAAAAAAAAAAAAAAAAGTCCAAAGGACTTTCTTGGAACATTGTGTTTTTTTCATTTAGCATGTCCTTATTTTTATATTACACTGTGTGCTCACCACGGCCCAGGTGGTGAGAACTTCGCGGCGCTTGTTCTATTTCTAGATCAATTAAGAAAACGCGCGCGCAATTTCAGAGGTTCCAATTTCAAACGCGTTCGAATATCAAATATCGAACATTTTGGCCGTTGTTAAACGTTATTTGTTGTTAACATAATTTTGGAAATTTTATTGCTAATATTTCTGTGTCCTGGAACTGTGAACTGGTTTATGGGTGCCGTATATTTAGGTCAATGGTGGTATGTTTTATGTAGGCTAGGTTATTTTGAGACTTGTAGGTTTTAGTAAAATGAGTTATCTAATGTTCATGGATGATGGGCGTACTTATGTGTTGTTTAGTAGGTACTTACTTTTTGAATAACTAACTCATAACATTGCGGCATCGACTGAGAAAATTCAGCTGGAAATCCAATGTCACAAGATGGACCTTGTCTCAGAGGCATCACGTAAGTATAACATTTGGACATTGGAAACGCCTACATCATCTGTAGTTTGTGAAAATACTATTTATTTATTTGTTTACACTTTAGTACAAACACAAAATATAAAATACATATAAAACGGAAACATTGCACACGTATCGCTGATAAGTGATTTCTTCCAGGCAACCTAATTTCTTCCAGGCAACTCAGCAACTTTATTATTATCGTTGACTAATAACTCTAATACGTAACTGTAACGTTCAAGGTAATTTTAATTTATAGTATCTAAAAGTTATGTATTTACTTACCTATATAAATTTACATATTTTAGCCGTCATAAAAAATATTTAAAAATAATTTATAGTAGCTGTTAAATTCTGCGGTCGCCCGTATATCAGTTTTACGGTGCAATATCAACATTATGGTGTTTTCCAGGTAGCATGAACATTAAACAATAATCATGTTATGCATAATGCATATAAACAAAATGATATACTTATCTACAAATACATATAAACAAAATGGCATATCTACAGGAAACGTTAAATGTGATATAAAGAGATATTTCACAAAACATAAACCGTGAACAGTCTGAGAACTACAATTGTATTTAGACGGTACAAGGAGGGAGGAGTTAAGTTTTTTATAATAACGCTTTTGAGCTGAGCTATTAAGACGATGTGAGCAAATATAGCTAATAATTTCTTCGTAAAAATGCTTGCAGTTTCTTATAAATAAGTGAATGCTAAGTACGTACAGAGCCATACACAGGATGTTTTGTTCCACAAATTTAATTTTTGTTAGTTCGCGCGATCGGTACAGTTTATTTCTGTTACGATTGTTATTCCCCAGTTGCCGGTAAGTTGAGTACAGATGCTGGGTGCTTTAATCTCCAGTATCGAATTTAATATTTTTGATTTATATGGATGTGGAATTCGTTTGTAAACGGCCGAAATAGCGTTGTGAAACAGGTAACTTAAGGTATAAAGAAACATGAGCTGCGGGGCTACCGGTCGAGCATTATTATTATTATTTATACACCAAGGTGGCAAGCAAAGAAGTTCCTATTTTTGCGAAAAAAAGGAACCGAGCCACTGCGTACTATATCTGCGTCTCTTTGCCACGTAAAAGTAAGTTTACTTGAGCCTGATTACTGCCTTAAGAGCAGGAGGTGGGGATGATGTCTAATGAAATCTTGGACTGGGAGACGGCGGCAGTTGCAGACAGCTAAAACAGTTTTTATAAAAATCTCCAAAGGCCTGCTCTATAATTATAATCTCTTTGCGCAAAACTAATTTCTTAAAATCATTATGCTAGTCGTATGTTGTAATAGTTTTAACAGAACGTAGGCGCTAACATCTTGGATTAAAATCTCTCGTAGGCGTTACCATTCTTATTGTTTCATTCATCAACTGCTCACCTGTTACCGTTTGTATCAACATCATACATGTAGCCAGCGATGAACTTCGACTGCCTGTTTACGGTCGTGGGTGTTAGAAAGCCCTTGTGTTGATTGATAGGTGATAATAAAACGCTGAACTAGATAAAATACAAAAATGAACTTTAGTTTGTACTGCTATGGGATAAGGTTCATATTACCTATGGATTATTTATGTTTAGATTATGTTTTTCCTATTGTGAAACGTATGAGGGTGGCCCTATTTTTAAGATTATTAACTAGAGATTGATTATTATCTTTTATTGTTTAAGTTAGAACACATGGTTGCCGAAATGCTAAATACATTGTTACGTATTCTTGGATAGGTATTAATGGAAATGTTGTAAGCATCTAATGAGCTTTTAAAATATTATTTTTTACTAGCTGACCCGCGCAGCTCCACCCGCGCTTTAATTACATTTTGCTCCCCCTTTTCTCCCTACTCCCTTGATTTATCCCTCTCCATCTCTCTCTCTTATAAGAAAAATCGAATTCTATGCTCTTTTTCTCCCCTCCCGCTTCGGTCCCCTACACACTTCCCCTCTTCCTCTCCGTTGTCCTCTCTGAACCCTCTCCCTCCTCTCTCTTCTCCCAACTTACTCTCTCTCACTCCCCCCCCCCCTTGCTCCACCTAACTCATCCGATCACTCGCTCCATCACCTTCCCTCTCCCTCTCTTGCACCCTCCTCTCGTTCTATATATCCTCGTCAATCATCGGCATAAATTATACTTTATAACCTATTCTCAGACCTACCCGCTAAATTTCATACAAATCGGTTCACCCATCTATTTAATTACCTTACCTAACGTTGCTTAACCTTAACCTACCGAGATTAAAAGTATCCTTTGTCCGTTTCCTGGTTCTAAGCTACCTCCCCACCAATTTTCAGGCAAATCGGTTCAGCCGTTCTTGAGTTATAAATAGTGTAACTAACACGACTTTTAAATATAATATAGATTAAAGTTCTATAGTAATTGTATGTTCAATTTCACCGATAGATGGCGCTGTTTATAATGTAAATCACGCTAACATCGTAAATTACTGTCTAATGATATTCGATAATGAAACTTTTGAGTTTTCTGAGTTTTTCGCATCTTTTATTGTTGCCACTGTAATACAATACAGTTAGTTGTACATTTTATTGCGTTAGATTAGATCATTTCGAGTCATTTTAGGTATTTTACCTAAGTAATAATTTAGCAATTTCGTATTCTCAATATCTACCTACCTATACAAATGAAACCGCTGGCTTTTAAATGAAATGAAATAGTATTTTTCCTAGGCAAGGGAATTTCTTTCCTAATCTAGTTTGGACTCGCTCGGGATTTACAGATTTTAACTTTTCAAAGATATAATGCCATTGCTATCAGCAAAGTACTTAGAACAATACAGAAATCTAATGAAAATGTCCTGGGTGTACCGGACCGGCTTACCCCTTACAAAAATTGACCCTTTGCCACTGCCATATCTTATGCAAACTAAATGTCTGCTCAGTCCCTATCGTATATAGCGTAATATATCTACATATATCATACGTACATGTATATATATCTTAATGATTAACTGATCAGTCTATAATTACCCTATTCACATACAAAGCAAATTACGTGGTAATATGTGCAAGTAATGTTTCACTGCTTAGCCCCTATGAAACATAGCGTGATGTTTTAAATACCAATTTATACCCCTACTTTTACACAACACATCAGTGAAAGTCCTATCAAAATCCATCCACGGGTTTTCAAATGATACCTGGACAAACAGAACGACAGACAGACAGACAGACAGACAGACAGACAGACAGACAGACAGACAGACAGACAGACAATAATTCCAAAAAAAATTGTTTTGGCCTCTATGTCGATAGTATAGTATCCCCACATAGAAATTTTGGAAAAATATTCAATGTACAGAAAAAGTGCTCTTTGAGTTTTATTATAGTATAGATTGTGTAATACACGTCAAAGTCATATAGCAAGTACTTTGGATATTCACCAACCCCCCGAGCAGGCAGGCTTCCGCCGTGGTTTATCGACTAATCCCTGAACCAAAATAATCGAAAAACACCAAAAATACAATATATCACTATATCTTGCCATTCTTACCCGTAGGGTGTCCGGGTAAGAATAGCACCCTCCCATCTCCTCCCGTTGGGTGTTCGTAAGAGGCGGCTAAGGGAAAACAAGAAGACGGGCAGCAGCGTCTTTTTTATTAGATTACCTACCACATATACTGCGATCCCTTAGACGCCTGCCAAGCGTGGGGATTATGGCAACCCCTCCCTTCTCGGCTGCTGAGGATGATAGTGATCTTGCTTTTGTAGATTACTCTTCGGCATTCGATAGCTTATCACAAGAAGCCATGTTTGGTTCAGTTTGGTTCAGGTGGCCAAGAACAGGGTATTGGTCCACTTGGACCAATACCCAGTTTGACGATGTTTGTTGATTGACGGGCCCGTTGGTCTAGTGGTTAGACACCGTGTCCGCTAACCGATGGGTCGTGGGTTCGATTCCCACCAAGTGTCTGGTAATTATATATCTATTTAAGTATGTATTTACAAAAAAATTTTGGTATATAAGTATTAGTATCAGTTGTCTGGTTTCCATAGTACAGGCTCTGCCTAGTTTGGGATCAGATGACCGTGTGTGGATTGTCCCAAAGTATTATTGTTATTATTTTTATTACTTAAAACATAGCTTCTTCAAAACATCCATAGTAACAATAGGTACAGCGTGTATACAAATAGATTCAGCTGCATCATTATCTCCTATCCAAAAAGGAGTCAAACAAGGCGACCCTTTATCTCCAAAACTTTTTACAGCGACTCTGGAGGAGGTAGTCCGTAAGCTAACCACAGCTTAGGAAAATAAAGGCAGTCTCGGCGGCAACAGGAGATAGCTAATGTATTACCTACTCTATAAAAATAGTAAGTAGGTATTTCAATAATCAAACAAAGCACAAGAATTTTTCCTGAATTTAGTGAAGGCATAAATATAATTTTAAAAAAATTGCCGTCAGTAAGTAGTCTTACGTCAATGTAAGCGATATTATCGAACAACTTCCAATGCGCGAGTGCAGTCGCGTGTAAGTTTTGATTGTTTGATTAACAACTTAATTATATGTTATTTAATATCCTTACAATGTTTTCGTGTATACAATTGCCGAAGTGAAGTACACCTATCATAAGTATTACGTACAAACATGCTAATTAATTAAAAGTTATAACATGATTGTAATCAGTAAAAGGTAACTCCAAATAGTAGGTAACATTATCTAATAAGTTAGCTGTCTGAAAACCAATATCCGTTACGCGCTAGCTTTTACGTTGGTCTGACTGGCCCACGATCGCTCGGGCTGCCTTAGTTTAATTTCATTTCAATAATAAGTATTATCAACAAAGCTGCTAAATACAGAAAACATCGACGTGTGCCTAATATCCGAATCACACTTTACGACTGAATCCTACATACAAATGAAAGGATACAAAATATATCACGCATTGCACCCGGACAATAAAGCGAGAGGAGGCAGCGCCGTCATAATAAAGGAAAATATTTATCATTATGAGTTATTAAAGCACGAAGACCGTGAAATTCAAGCTGTGGCTGTATGTGTCAAAACAAAACGTTTTCCAGTTACAGTATCTGCTATATACTGCCCACCAAGGTACTCGATAAAAGCAACGCAATATGAAAGTCTCTTGAAAAAACTCGGCAACAGATTCATTCTCGGAGGTGATTTTAATGCAAAAAATATCTACTGGGGATCTAGGCTAACCACAACTAAAGGGAAAGAACTCTTAGGTGCAATCAGAAATATAAAATGTGACGTCATATCAACGGGTAAGCCTACCTATTGGCCTACTGACCCACATAAAATTCCTGACTTGATCGATTTTTTCATACACAAAAACATCTCGTCGAACTTTCTTTCTATTGAAGAGGGTTTCGATATGAGTTCAGACCATTCACCAATTACACTTAGTATTAATGAAGAAATATTATACACAAAAAGACTCCCAACTTTGGTCAATAAAAATACAGATTGGGATAGCTTTAAGCATGATTTGGACTCCCTAGTAATTCTGAAAGTTCCTTTAAAGAAACCAGAGCAAATAGAATTAGAAGTAAGAAAATTTATAAGCGATATCCAACAATGTGCTTAGAAAAACACGCCTGATTTAAAAATTAAATCTAGTTCCAGAAACTACCCCATGGAAATTCGTAATCTTATATCTGAAAAAAGAAGACAGAGACAAAGATGGCAACGAACCAGATACCCACCCGACAAAACACTGCTGAATAATCTTACGAAGCAGTTGAGCAGGGAAATAAAAAAGTTCCGTGATGAATCTATGCACACTTACCTAACACAGTTAACTAGTGATCGTGCAACAGATTATTCATTATGGAAAGCTACAAAAAACTTAAAAAAACCCATTACCCAAATTCCTCCTATAAAAGAAGTGAACGGAAAATGGGCTGTAAATAATGAGCAAAAGGCAATCAGATTTGCAAATCATTTGGAAAACACATTTCAACCAAATAAACTTGAAACTGAAGAGATCATATTTAAAGAAATAATACAAGACGAAATGGACATAAAACTCACGACACCAAAAGAGGTTCACACAGAAATTCAACATTTAAACAAAAAAAAATCCCCTGGCTATGATCTCATTACCGGGGAAATCCTCAGTAATCTGCCACATAAAGCTATAGTGAAACTTACGACACTTATAAATGCTTCGTTCAGATTAAAATTCGTACCTGATATGTGGAAAGTTGCTGAAGTTATAATGATACCAAAACCTGGTAAACCACCTTATGAAGTAACTTCATATAGACCGATATGATCCAATGTTGAATAGCCACCCCTAAATCCAGCTTGCTCCTTGGGCTGGTTGTCATCCAGAGTTTTAGTTATTCGGTTGAGAATGACCTTAGCAAAAACGTTGTATACATTGGACATTAGGCTGATAGGTCTGTAGTTGTTTATTTCGCTCTTATCGCCTTTTTTATGTAACAATGTGATCGATGAAATTGTCCATTGGGTCGGTATTATCTCCGTTTGTAGTATATCGTTAAAAATGTTAGTGAGTATCGGCGAAATATATTCTTTACATTATATTTGTAGTTCATTCTTGATTTGGTCGGGCCCAGGAGCTTTATCTTTTTTCTGTGTATCTATTGCCTTGTTTACTTCTTCCACTAGTATTGGAGGTACACTGACGTTTCCATTTAAATCAATCTCATCAGTATTGCTTTTTCTTGAGTACAGGTCTTGGTAAAATTTTGTAGCAATTGATAATATATCCGGTCTTTTGGCTATTGTCTTAAGGCGTCTTTTATGTTAGTTATCCAGTTTGTCTTGTCACCCAAAAATTTAAGAGCTCTTTTGATACCCCCCGTCATGGCGATGTATTTCTCAAAGGTCCCAAGCCTAAAACGTTTTCGGTCTTTTCTCATCAGGATTTTTATTTCTTTGCTAAGTTTGCCTATTTCTTTTCTAACGCTTTTCGTTTTATTTGCGATCTTAATTAGTTTGGCTCTTTTTTCCAATATTTCATTAGTTTTTTCCGACATGTTTTCCTTTTTCTGTAAAATTCTTTTAACGTTGCTTTTGGATCTTGTAGTCAGTATGTCATGTAGCCTATTGTACTTCTCTTGTGTGCTGAGGTGATGAAGGGATAAGTCATCGATAGACTTGAGTTTGTCTTTGATAATGGTGATTGGCGTTGTCGTCTCTGTGATTCTTGTTTTTATTTTGAAAGGTCTGCCTGCGTTTGAAGAAGATATATGCTACATGCTAAAGCATGCTCATGCTAAACATGCTCTAAGCATTCTATAGTTCTGTTGAAGTTAAGATTGCTAATGGTGCCACAATCATTAAATAATTTACTTATGTTCGTTAGTATATAGTCTATTTCATTTTTATACTTGCCATCTGGCGAGATCCATGTCCATCGTCTTGACACCCTTTTTTTGAACTGTGTGTTCAGTATTTTCATGTTATTCTCAAAAGCCATTTCTAGTAACTTTTGCCCGTTTCTTGTTCTTTTACCGTTGCTATATGGGCCTAGTATAATGTCCTCTCCGTGTCTTGCAGTTCGAATCTGTGCATTGAAATCTCCCATTACTATGCAAGTTTTGTGTGTGTATTCTTTTATAGCAGTATTTAAAGTCGAATAAAATGATTCAATATCTGAGACAGTTGATTGCTCAGTTGGGGAATAAATTTGTACAATTGACCATTTATCTTTGCTAGGTGGGATAGTTATATTTAATATAGCAATTCTTTCGTTAATACCGATTATTTCTTCAATGTAGTTTTTAAGCTCTTTCCTGATTAAAAATCCCACCCCATGCCTTCCTGGTGTTTCTCCTTTGTAGTATAATATGAACTGATTATACTCTTCAATAGCCTCGCCATTTCTTCTTACTTCACTCAAACCAATAATGTCCCATTTTATATTTTTCAGAGCGCATATTAGTTCTTGTAAATTTTCTTCCAATCTAAGCGAGAGAGTATTACATGTTGCTATGTGCATAGGGTTTTTACATTCCTTCTGATTTATTAAAGCTGGTAATGCTGGTAATGCAGGTGTGGAAGTGGTTGGAGGGTAGTAGTCGCTTTCCCCCACGGTGACCGGCCGTCTTGGGGTGAGTATATTTAGCGTTTCGTAGGATGAAAGTGTATTATTAGTTAGTTTTAGTTTCCGGTTGTCGATGTCTATTGGTCGTTTTTTGCATTTGCAGATTGTGACAGTGACGCAGATCTAGTATTACTTAGTTTTTATTAAATGCAAAATAATCTAAGTAAGTATATAGCTCGTTGTTATCTTCAGTATGCCTTGATTTTGTAAAATAGAAGGTCCACTCGTATACTGAGTTCGTTGATCTTGAGCTTAGACTTTTGTAGCTCTGTTCTTTTGTCTACTACTATTGTTTCGTAATCGTATATATAGCTTTAAATTTCGCGCACCTTTCATTTAATTCAAATCCCGATTTATCGATCGCTAGCGACATCTCACGGTGTCGCTGTGCGTGCACTCAAAGTCATTACGACTCGGGGCTCGAAGCAAAATTATCGAGAAGAAGACGACATCGGTTGAGCCTCGAGCGCGCATGGTCTCCCGCTAACTCAAAAAAACCTACTTGCTGGACTTCATTTCTTCCACAACAAGATTACACGTTATCAGCCGGCCGGCAAGTGCTTTGTTAATTGTACAATCCAGTGTCCTAAAAACCAATCGAATCGGTCTTCGGTGTGAACCGACCGGGGCTGCTGCAGCTGAAGAAGCTCCACGCATCCAGAGCCGACACAATCAGGTTAGTGCACTGCATTGTAAGCGCATCTTAATCGGGTTTTGAATGTATAAAAAACCATTTCTAAATTCGTTTCCCCCGTTTGTGTCAAAACAATTTTCAACTTTACATCGGTTTTGGCACATTCTTTTTGGTGCCGAAACCCGGGAACTGTTGTCCGAAGTGACTCAGTTCCTTAATTTAATTTAATTTTACAATAGTCTTTTGGTAATTAACCCACCAAATTACTTAGTTTTGTAAACTTTGATAAAGTTTTCTAGTACGTCATATTTCTATCCCTAAGTAACCGCCATTGCATTCGTAATATTCATTATAATAAATTAGTATTGTTATCTTTGAAAACATTAAGTTAACAAACATACGGAATACACATTCTCGAGGTTATTTTAGTTAATATTCAATATAAACTAGGTGGCTATCGATTTTGAGTTCATAATCTTAATTAATATTTGTCAAAAAATATCTCGGTATAACCCGACTCATTTACGAAGTCGTCATTATAGTGCTATACTCCGGTGGAGGCCAGTGCAACTAAATTTAGCCGTGTTCTCACTAAACTTGAATATTGTTTTGTGCACATGTTTTTGTTCGGTTACATGTAAATTCATACCATTAATTCGGTACATGTTTACCTAAACTTTTGCATTGTACAATAATATTCAAAGTGTTACATTCGTTCGTACGTATAAATTCATTTATCTATCCGGTATACATACAACTTATTCGATACATTTTATTTACATCTTCCATCTGCTGTCTTTTGAACAAATCCCTATGAACTTACGTTTAAAATCATACACATAACTCGGTATACGTACATCTATTGTTATTCAACATAATTTGTGAATAAATAATATTTGCCATTCGTTACAAACTAATATCAAAATAAGTGGGTAATTTCAAATTAGTTGCCGCACGAAGTTCACAACGGCTTGCTCCGTGGCCCCTACCATTGGTACATAACTCACTTTTCACTCGAAGTAATTGTGAAATCCTACATTTTGTGGCGAGTTTGTTGTGAGTTGTTGTATCGTAGTAGGACCATTATCATTTACCGGCGGCTTGGTTTAAACTAAGTTTACACTTTAACATTTTACGTTTATACAACCATGTATAAGTCGAAAAAAGTCCGTGGAACTCGTTCCAAATCTTTTGAAACGAAATCGCTAATTGGTAAAGATTTGCCCGTGTTGCGTCGGAAGCGTACCTTAGCGTTTAATAGACTAACAAAAGTGTTAGAAGTCGCACAATCAGCGGTATCCGATGCTAAAAACTTAGACAAATTTTTAGCATATTTCTCGGATTTAGAAAAAACTGTGAACAATTTTGAAGACGCTCACGCCGACATTCTTAGCGTTATTGACAGCGATTCAGAGGATAGTGAGGATGCTATTCGTGAAGAATTTGATTCTAATTATTTTGAAGTTATTGCAATTTATCGACAACTTACTCGAACTTCAAGCAATTTAAACCAACCGTCTTGCAACTCGAATGATATCGTCAGTATTAAGCTACCTAAGATTAATTTACCAAAATTCACAGGAAATATTAAATCGTGGCCTGAATTTTATGATATTTTTAATTCATTAATTCATGAAAACCAATCGTTATCCGACACCGAACGCATGCACTATTTGGTGTCATGTCTTTCCGGTGATGCGTTATCTCTTATTCGTACCTTTCCTGTGACAGGGTCTTACTATCGGTCTGCGTATGATACGTTGGTTAAACGTTACCATGATAATCGCGACTTAGCGTTTACGTGTTGGAGGGAGATGCTAGGTATTAGTTTAAAGCTAAATTCGCCGCACGACTTTCGCCGATCCTTGGATACGTTTAATGAAAATCTAACCATGCTAACTAGGCTTGGGTTACCAACCGATAAATGGGACTTTGTGTTATGTTATCTTCTCCTTTCGAAAATTGATTCTAAGCTGCGCTGCTCGTTTGAACAATCTTCCTCGTCTTCTGAAATGCCAAGTTTTTCGGAACTTAATGACTTTCTCTATTCAAAGTGTACCGCTCTTGTTCGTGATACTCATTTTTCTACACCTATCAAATCAATCGTCCCGAAGAACCATAATATTTCCTCAGTTTTGGTATCTAATACGGATACTAAACCTAGTATCGCAGCACCCTTATTGCCGCCATCGAAAACTGTTGCGCCTACATCTCAAGCGTCATCATCTCAGGGGCCAACATATAAATGCACATACTGCGGCGAGGGTCATTCCATTAGTAAATGCACAGCCTTTTGTAACATGTCTGCCCAAGAGCGATTCGATCACGCAAAACAACATCATTGGTGTTTTAATTGCCTGAAATCATCTCACACTCTTAAGGAATGCCGGTCTGTGTTCAAATGCCAAAAATGCCACATGAGTCATCACACATTGCTTCATTTAGGCGCGGTGGACTCCAACGCTCCGCCAAGTCAGCCTGAAGAACATAAAGCGAATACGTGCACTCATGCAAGTATGCTAGGTAGGACCAACGAAAATTCTTTTGTGTTGTTGTCAACAGCGAAAATCGATATTCTTGATTCGACAGGTCAGTTTCAGTCTTTTCGTGCACTCATTGATACGGGAAGTCAAGCTCATTTTATTACAGATCGCGCCATTGATCGCTTAGGTTTGGCTCGAACATCAACGTCACGACAAATTCGAGGCTTGGGTCAATCTCTTGCGGACGTGTCAGGTTCCGTTAAATTGAAAATAGGTGTTAGCCATCAGATTGTCTTCAATATTGACGCGCTTACATTACCGAACATCTGTGCTAACATGCCGATAGTCAAATTAGATAATTCTACTTGGAAGCATCTTCAAAATTTAACATTAGCGGACCCTACTAGTCACATCCCTGGAAACGTAGACGTTCTCCTCGGTGCGGAGATCTTCTCATCAATTCTGCTTCCTGGCAGTATAAGTGGTGCACCACATCAGCCTTCAGCGTTTAATTCTATATTTGGGTGGCTTTTGTTGGGGAAAGTTGGTAATAGTGATCCGAATAACTCAACTATTAATACATTTTTTGCAACGGAGGATGAGCTGCTTCAAGAACAAATTCAAAAATTTTGGGAACTTGATAATTCGCCACAGCTTCCTAACAAACTTTCAGCCGAGGAAGAAGTTTGTGAACGGATATATCGTGATACTGTTTCTCGTGATACTACAGGAAGATATATCGTCAATTTGCCTCTCAAAGATGAGACCAAATCTCAAACTTTTCCAGGATCACGAGAAGTGGCTCTGAGACGTTTTCATTCACTCGAACGCAAGCTTGCGCGTAACCCAGAATTACGTACTCAGTACACCGAATTCATGGCAGACTATTTGGACAGTGGTCACATGAGTTTAGTACCTTCTCAAAAGGTAAATCACGGAAAATTCTACATTCCACATCATTGTATTTTAAAACCTGACAGCGTAACAACGAAGCTACGCGTTGTCTTCGACGCTTCTGCAAAAGACGCGCGTGGTATCTCTCTAAACGATACTCTCTTGATAGGTCCAAAACTTCAAGCTAACATTCTCGACATTTTGTGTAGGTTTCGCATACATCCTGTTGTCTTCACCGCTGACATGCGGCAAATGTATCGTCAGATTTTGGTTCGCGAGGAGGATCGAGACTACCAGCGCATTCTTTGGCGTTTTAACGATTCGGATCCCCTCCAAGAGTATCAGTTAAATACCGTAACGTATGGTGTTGCATCGGCACCTTACCTTGCGTGTCGTACCGTCAGACAATTAGCTACTGATGAAGGCGCGAATTTACCCTTGGCTTATAAGGTCTTAACTAATGATACGTACGTCGATGACGTAGTTAGCGGCTGCTCCACTCTAGAAGAAGCTCTCCAAACTAAATTAGAAGTTATTTTACTTCTTCATCGTGGTCAATTCGAACTTCGAAAGTGGGCCAGCAATCGACCGGAATTGCTTGCTGATCTACCTCCTGAATTTTGTCTCACCGATTTTGTATCTTTAGACAAAGATAACTCTAGTTTCCTAAAGGTATTGGGCTTAAAATGGAACCCCGTAAAAGATGTTTTTACGTTTGAAGTTACACCACTTCCGAGGGCATGTACAAAACGAAACATTCTTAGTGAACTTGCTCGCATCTTTGATCCGTTAGGATTTCTCTCTCCTCTTACGTTTCTTGCAAAATGCTTCGTCCAAAGGTTATGGATTATGAACGTGGGGTGGGATGAAACTCCTCCCGAAGAAATAATTCTACAATGGAAACGTTATTCGGAACAAGTTTCGCTTTTGAATACGCTCGAAATCCCCCGTTGTATAGCGGTTTCACAAGTCAAGCAGGCTCAATTTCATGGGTTCTCCGATAGTTCAGAGGCAGGTTACGGTGCTGTCATTTATCTTCGCATAGTGGACTTGGACGAAAAGATACACATATTCTTTATATGTGCTAAATCTCGCGTTGCTCCAACTAAACGTATTTCATTACCACGGCTAGAGTTATGTGCTGCCGTACTTCTAGCAGATCTTCTAAAGTATGTTACAGACCTTTATGGTTCTTTGTTACCAAACTTTGACGTCTATGCTTGGTCAGATTCGATGGTATCGCTATCGTGGATAAAATCACCTTCACATCGCTGGAAAACGTTTGTTGCCAATCGCGTCAGCCATATTCAAGACGTAGCCTCGAACACTCAATGGGGTTACGTCTCAACCAGTGAGAATCCTGCAGATATTGCATCTCGCGGTCAATTTCCTGCTGACCTCATTCATAATGCGTTATGGTGGGCGGGGCCTGTATGGCTCTCGCAATCTTCACATTCGTGGCCTTCTAGTAACAGCGATTCTGCCGTTTTTCGAGAAAATGATGATGTTCTTTTAGAAGAACACATTCACACATTACTAGTTCATGATGATCCATCATTCATAGATACTTTACTGGAAAAATTCTCCTCTTTGAGAAAGATTCAGAGAATAATAGCTTACAGCATACGGTTCATTTCAAATCTTCGCCACACAAACTCACGTTCGTCCGACTTGTTTATTACTCCTTCCGAACTTTATCGTGCTTTAATGATAATTGTCAAACACGTTCTAGCAAAATACTTCAACGATGATATCACTCGACTGCAAACGGATAAGGTTCTATCCAAACCAATGCGTAAACTTAATCCATTCATCGATAGCAGTGGAGTACTTCGCGTTGGCGGACGTCTTTCTCGATCCGGACTTAAATATGAGCACATGCATCCTGCTTTACTCCCTCGTAATTCAATTCTAACTTATCGCATCATTGAAGCTATCCACCAAGAAAATTGCCATTCAGGCGTCAATACCATGCATTACTTATTAACGCAGCAGTTTTGGATTCTATCTCCAAAACGAGCTATTCGACACTGCTTATCGAAATGCCTTCGCTGTTTTCGAACCAAACCTCAATCTCTTGAACCTTTCATGAGTGACTTACCGGCTACTCGTGTGAATCAGGCGAAGGCATTTTCAATCGTCGGGACAGACTTTGGAGGCCCGTTTCGCATTAAATTAGGTCCACACAGGTCTTCCAAAGTAGGTAAAGCATATCTCTGCCTTTTTGTTTGCTTCACAACCAAGGCGGTACATCTCGAAGCAGTTTCCGATCTATCTTCTGACGCTTTCATTGCAGCTCTTCGTCGATTCGTAGGTCGACGCGGACGTGTAAACGTTATATATTCAGACTGTGGCACCAACTTTGTTGGAGCACACAATCAATTAGCTCAATTTTTACAAACCGCTTCTCACGCTAACCAAATCGAATTTCGTTTCAATCCCCCCGCTAGTCCTCATTTTGGGGGCGTTTGGGAAATTCAAATCAAAGCTGTCAAATCTCATTTGTATCGAATCATTGGTGACCAAACGCTCTCATTTGAGGAACTATCTACACTTTTCGTACAAATCGAATCTTCTCTAAACTCTAGGCCTCTGTGCCCAGTAAGCTCAGATCCAAACGATTTGAGTGTTCTCACTCCAGGACACTTTTTAACGTTGGAACCGCTTACTTCTGTACCGGATCAGGATTTTACTACAGTGAACATAAATCGTTTAGGCCGATGGCAACTCATTCAGCGCTTTCAACAAGACTTTTGGAAGCGCTGGAAGGTTGAGTATCTACAATCGTTAATGCAACGTGCAAAATGGAATTCTCATTGCAAACCTCTAGACGTAAACTCAATCGTTATCGTGAAGTCGGAAAATACCTTTCCTTTGCATTGGCCTCTCGCGCGAGTAGTAGAACTGCATCCCGGACCTGATAACATTGTGCGGGTTGCAACAATTCGTACCGCGAACGGGTCTCTCTTCAAGAGACCATTAACAAAACTTTGCCCACTGCCTAATCAGTGTGATTAGGTAGTGTTCGTAACAAAACCCTTTCGTAGCTATAAGTTATCGTTTCTTTAGAATTAGCTTATCTTATTAAGTTTATCGTTAGTAATATTTTTGAAAATACAATAAATTGTATTTTGGTGGGCGGAATGTTTCGTAATCGTATATATAGCTTTAAATTTCGCGCACCTTTCATTTAATTCAAATCCCGATTTATCGATCGCTAGCGACATCTCACGGTGTCGCTGTGCGTGCACTCAAAGTCATTACGACTCGGGGCTCGAAGCAAAATTATCGAGAAGAAGACGACATCGGTTGAGCCTCGAGCGCGCATGGTCTCCCGCTAACTCAAAAAAACCTACTTGCTGGACTTCATTTCTTCCACAACAAGATTACACGTTATCAGCCGGCCGGCAAGTGCTTTGTTAATTGTACAATCCAGTGTCCTAAAAACCAATCGAATCGGTCTTCGGTGTGAACCGACCGGGGCTGCTGCAGCTGAAGAAGCTCCACGCATCCAGAGCCGACACAATCAGGTTAGTGCACTGCATTGTAAGCGCATCTTAATCGGGTTTTGAATGTATAAAAAACCATTTCTAAATTCGTTTCCCCCGTTTGTGTCAAAACAATTTTCAACTTTACATCGGTTTTGGCACAACTATACCCTACCTCTCTTTCTATTTGCTGTTAGATTCCACTTTGACAAGAACCTAAGTAGGTAAGATGGGAGACGGAAGCTCTTTTGGTATGACTAAAATTAAATATAGCACGTAACGAAGGCACGCTACGGTCACGGTAGGATGCGCGTGTGGAGCCACTCCTATGCTTCACGCGTGATGCACAAGGTAATGTGGTTTCCAGAGGTAGGTACTACACAACAAGGCACGTTTGCATCGAGGCGAGAACCGAGTGAGGTTACTGTGAGAACTGGAAGAACAAGCGAGTTCATATGGGGGGAAGAGTCTATTGGCCTCAAATCAAATAAGATGACACTATTCTATGTATAGGACTGATGGAAATAGTTCACCGTCTCTGCTACAATTTTCATTTTTTCAGTTGTATTAAGTAAATACTTTACCCATAGCGGTTGTGTTAAAGTAGTGTTTCTGCAATAAGAGAACACAATTGACTTTTTTAATAGTTCTCAAAATTCATCAAAAATTTATCATTAGCATCAGAAGCGAGATCAAATAGTACTTACCTATGCTTAAAACGGCATAACATGAAGGAGGCCATAAGATATTTGTTATTGTTGGCAAAATTACAGTTTTCCGTGGTACGAAGTTCAAGGAAACGATGACAATCATGGCAGCTGTCGTTAAGCCGAAGGCACTTATGTTGGCAAACCAAATTACCTGTAATGCTTCTAGTTGGTTTGAAGAGAGAGAGAGAGAGAGAGAGAGAGAAGAGGTAGTTCTCCCACCATTATCATCTTCAAGCTTTTTCGGATCGGCAAAGATGCTTTTTATTTTGAACCGACTTCTGTTCATTGCAGCTTGTCTTTTGGATACTAGTAGAGATGCTAGGATTGATGATCAGAAATTTCCGATAAACCACGCGCCAGTCGGACGAACCGGACTTTTACGAAATGTTTTTGTATCCGACTTGATAATGTATTTTAGGCAGAAAATTTAACATGTTTAAAAACTACATCAACCGATTCTCCTTGTAATTCTATAGTATTTCTTTCAGATTTGCCCTGCGAACTCAATGTTTTTTTTACATATAAACAACTAAGTACTTTCACAGGTTCATTTTTATACATCAGCGTTAACACTTTATATTTACATTTTTATTAAACAATATAGATACGTGTATAACGTGTCTCGTTATGTCCTTTCAGTTTTTGATACCTTCATCATGGTATTATTTTTTAATACCATGATGAAGGTATCAACGATGTACAAAACGATGACAGATCCCCGTGATATTACTTTTTTTTTAAATCTAGTGCCACCCCCATAACTAAGACAACTGTAAAAATACATAATATGTTAAAATAGACATAAGCCTCCTTCTAGGGCAGTCAGGTAAATATAATAACATTATTGTAAAGGCGTGATTATAGCCCTAATAACCACAAGCACATTATTTTGATGGCTTTTATTAATCGGTATAGCTTCCGCGGGAACAGGCCGCGCGGTATTTAGTGCCGTTTGGAACACCGCTCACGTGGCCATATGGGCATTTCCCTTTCCTAAACGAGCCGATGGTCGACGACACGGGATGTATCGGTATCTGTATTAATTTAAGTGTACAGTCAGCGATCGAATCATTGCTCTTATAATTTTTTTAACGGGCGGCTTCTATTGTGAGTTACAGTTAGTCAACGAATAATCTTTCAGAATTCTCAAGACAGTTTTTTTGACAACCTTTTGTCGCTGACTGTACTAGTGAATATAAAATACCACTCATTTCAATACGTTCTTTTATAAACATCACGTGCTAAGTTAACGTTGTCATTGTAATTATTATTAATAATCATAATATGCTTGGACAATCCACACATGGTCATTTGATCCAAAACGAGGCAGATCCTACTATGGTAACCAAAGGGCATAGACACGTTATCATACTACAATAGGAAGGCTAGAAAAACATAGAGGATAGAAAATAAATATATGTTTTTTTTTTTTTTGGGATTGATAGACGCAGATGGCCATTGCAGCTTCACCGGACAATAGGAGGCGAGCGCTTGAAGCGCTCTAGCCTTTACGGCAGAAGTTGCGACGAGCACAAGGGCACCTCAGGGAGGCACGGCCTCGGCTTGGGCTGTCGCTTAAGAGAGGGCTGAGTTTACCACCGGTTCACAACGCGCCCCCACTGAGAAGAACCGGCAAGAAACTCAGTGGGGTGATGCACGTCGTTGCGGTCGCATACGTACGACCCTTCGGCCTCGCCGGCGAGACCGGTGTCTGATAGCTAGTGTAGCATACGGTTGTCGGGGAGGGGTCGGCGCATCCCGGTCCAATAGGACCGTCATGGGGTCAGGAGGGTCGAGCAGTACGTGCCGTGGTCTGCGGCGCGAGTCAGAAGGACTAGCGGCGTAATCGGCGGCGGCGCGGATTAAACTGTTCGCGTGACGGGACGCGGATTCAAAGTAGCGTTTCGACGCTTCTTTGAGGAACTTACGAAGGGGATCTAATTTGAAATCGGAATGCAGATCTACGTTCCGCATGTACCACGGGGCACCGACGGCGCGACGGAGGAAACGATTCTGGATAACCTGGAGGCTATCGATATGGGTGCGGGCGGCGTGCGCGAAAACTACACTCGCGTAAGTCATGATAGGGAAATGTATGGAAATCACATATCTCTTCAAGTGACTTAGCGATGAGATAATATGTCATTTCCATACATTTGCAACTTTTCTTTGTCTCATGTCGATAATGAATACAAATACCTACTTATGCGGCTATATAGGCGTTCTGATGTGCCTTTGTTTTCGAGGGGATACCATCAAAAGGTCCCCGGGAGCTGTGGGGCTCGACCTGTATTTTTACGCACTAAAACCCCCGCGGCTGTCGCATCGGTACATGAGAGGGCTTTCCGGTGAGATCTGCACCAGGGGCCCCTCAGTGCCTGGCCTTTGAACCCGCCACCGGGGGGCGCATTGTAACCCCCCGGGAACCTGTCACGGAGCCGTCCTCCTCGGAGTCGCCGCCGTACTCAATAGACGCGTTTGTTGTCCGTGGTACCACCAGTAGTACCACCAGTGGTACCACGGACAATTTTTTTTGGCCGTGGTACCACTGGGGTACTACGGACAACTCCGTGGTACCACCAGAGATAAATTAATTAGATATAATATTCAAATTTTTTCGTTATTTTGTAATAGCTTAATTGGTAGGGTAGGGCGGGTCTAGTTGAGCATAGGGGCAAGTTGGGCAATCGAAATATCTCGAAAACTATTCACCGCACGCGTATACATCATATAGCGGAAAGAAGGGGTCGCGGAAGGCGAACTCATCGCGCGACTGCCAGTGGCGGCTCGATGAGCGAGAGAAGCATAAGTGCACATTGTTTATTTTGTGACCAAAAAGTAAAAAAATCGTTTACCGTAAGTTTTCGTCTGTATTAGTCAAATGTTGTTTGTTTTCAATCAGGTAAGTGTTAATCTCCCATAAATTTACTGTACTTTTGATATGTATAAAGGTTCTGGGTATAATTTTTACCGTTTTTTCATATCCTCACTTTTGTTTAAAATTTTCGGGTTGGGGTTAGTTGAGCTAAAGTTGTTCAACTAGCCTCACGGCTTAGAACAAAAGTAATGTATGTTTTTTATTTTATTTTTTCAGGATGCGAACTTATAATAGAAAGACTACAAGATGTTCTTACACTGCTCAAGACTTAAATAATGCAGCAAAGGCTGTCAATGATGAGAAAAAAAGTCTGAACGGCATTCATAGTCAAAGAATTTGGTATAAAACGAAGGACTTTGCAAGAGTAACAACGAAGATTAAGTTTCTAAGATCTCATTAATATTTTCTGTAAAGATATAAGTTATATTGTTAGTAACATAAATATTTAAGTCTGATTTTAAACAGAAAGACTGAATCTAATCCGAAAGTTAATCTTAAGATACGTTGATGTTTTGTTAATTCTATTTCCTGTTTATTAATCAAAGAAAATTACTTTAAGTTTTGTTGTTTTGTCACTAAAAAGACTTTAAATAAAGAGTTGATTGTCAAACATAAATTTTATTTCATCTCTAGTAAACATTGAACCCATGATTTGGCTAGACATTCTAAGTGCTCAACTTACCCCACTCCCTTGCTCAACTTACCTCACCTATGGGGTACGTTGAGCATGCTTGACTTTCTGCATTTAAACCCTTGTAGCTCTTAAATCGAGCTTAGTAGAAATAAATTACTATGACACTTTTAGAAAAGGATAAATTACTAATCTATCAGGTTGCGTAACAACCCATTGAGACTTATCGTTGAGGAGCTATATCCGCTCAAGTGAAAAATTGCTCAACTAGCCCCGCCCTACCCTACTTGGTAGATATTTGAATAATAACATCGACAAATTACTACGGGAAGTACTAGGGTAGCATAAAATAGCAGGTGCATAATCTTGTAGACGTCCTAGGGCCCACATCCCGAACGTCCAGCGACTCCTAAGGTTTTGATTTGCCTGGAGTAACCCTTTTGTACGTACAGACAGCCAGGCGGGGCAACCGGTAAGGTGAGACATAGTTTGAGGGGACACACCACACTCGCAACTGATGTTGACATCACTGGTAAATCCCCTTCTTTCTAAATAGATGTGGACCACCATCCTCCCCATGCGGATGGGGATGGGATTTACTGCCGGGATGGGTCACTGTAAGCTCATACAGCAGCCTACCTGGGATCTTAGTCTATTCAGGCTTTTCCATGTAGACCACGGCTCTTCAAACCATGGAGGCAGATTCAACTGATGGAACGTACAGAGATTGAGAATATCTGTGTACCCAGAGTTCTTGCTTCGTCTATATGGGGTCCCGTACCAATATGAGTAGGTACCAGGCAACTGGTAAACATACTTATTTATTTACTAGCTGACCCACGCAGCTCCGCCTGCGCTATTTTTACGTTAACTAAACTTTTAATAACAGACATTCGCATCCAATACATAACCTCCTTTTTTATAGTCGGTTAAAAACTGGGACCCACTTTTTACTTGCTCTCCGAAACACGGACCCGTTTGGTGCAAATGGCGTTAAACGGTCACCCATCTATTTAATGACCTTACCTAACGTTGCTTAACCCGATCGATTACGAAACCTTGATAACAACTCTCTATGAGTGTTCCCTTACTAATATTTATTATATTACATATAAAGAAAAATTGATAAAATCGGACCAAGCGTATAACCAAGTACCCATTTTGACTTTAATCCCCTCTCCCAAAAGAACCGTGCTAAATTACGGGATAAAAAGTATCCTATGTCCTACCTCGTAGTAAGATCTCAAATCATGCCAAGTTTCATTTGAATCCATTCAGTAGTTTCGGCGTGATGCTCAGCCGTGATACAGACAGACAGACAGACAGACAGACAAAAATAAAAAAAATTACATTTTCGGCCTCAGTATCGGTTATAGAATACCCTCTAAAAATAATTTTCAAAATATCTTCAATGTACAGAATTGGACTTGTTACAGTCTTATTATAAGTATAGATAGATTTATTGAAAAGGCACAGCAACAGGTTACAGTTCAAATGAGTAAATAACAATGTTATAGCTAAATTTATATAAAACTGTAGCCCTATAAATGCCGCGCATAGCTTAAGTATATAAGTATATAATAAGTATATATAGTATTAAGTATATATAGGTACTCTTTTTTGGACATACATACTTATACAAATAAATAACACACAGACACTTGGTGGGGATCGAAGCCTATTGGTTAGCGACCAGGGTATCTAACCACTTAGGCCTACGGGAAGTGTAATATGTATTGCTATCAGTGGTCTGGTTTCCATAGTACAGTCTAGTTTAGAATCAGTGGCCGTGTGTGGACTGTGGAAGTAAATTATCATTATTATTAGCTAGTCCGCTTCGATCTATGGTGGAATCATTATTTACCATCAGTTGCGGATATTGAAAAACTTCTAAGTGTTATCACGTGCAAACTCATAATACGAAGATTTGTCACCGTGGTTGCGTCATCAGCTCGTGTTGACAATAGATGACTGGCTCGATATGCTTTTGATTGATTTGTATAGCAACGGTGTGGTTAGAGATAAATGACACGGTTGCCCGATGCTACCGTAGCGGCATCGGGGTATTAGAATGGAAACACTGATAAGGCGCTATACGAAGCTTTTAATATATAATGTAATAGTTAAAGGATTCACATTGCGTTACACAAGGTTTTAATAATTAGGGGGAGGAGAGACAAAAACGAAATTTGAATAAGTATTCGAACCTTTGTAGTAACATGTTACTCTGGTGACCAACCAGAGTAACAGTGTTACTACAAAGGTTGGCTCATGGCTGCTATCATAGATAATACACTATATACTTAAGCTGCTATAGTACGCGACACGCGTGCCCCGGCACATTTGCATTGCATTGTCAGCTTTCATCGAGATATTAAGTGCTAGCTAGCTGAGCCCTGTAATTTCATTAGCTACAGTACTCTCCTATTGTAACAAAGCGATGTTTAACATGCAGTTGCTTTTCGTCTTCAGGGGGTCTAGTACGGGTTCTGATAGGTTACGAGCTGGATCTGAAACTGTCAGTTATTTACCGTACATTTTACTAGTTTTTGATAGTTACCGCTAGGGGCGCTGCCCGTTGGTGTGAAATGTATGGAGAAAACTGACAGTTTGATCGAATGTTTCTAGTTTATATCAAACTTTATATCGAATATCAGAACCAATACAAGACACCCAGAATAATGGACTCTGTGATGTACCACTCCAGAATCAAATTTCTGGATGGTGGCTAGAAATTATCTCACACCTTAATGATAGTAGTCTATAGTCTATTGGTTTCGGGAAGCCGCGACAACTTCGATTCATTGCCAAGTATTACTAAAATTATTTAAGTATAATTCGTTTATATCAAGAACTAATCACAAGATTTGTTGTTGTCATTCCTCAGTCGGCCGGACTATTGCGATGTAGAACCAGTGTTCCCACTTTGCCCAATCCTAAAAAAATTACAATTCTTTCCCTACACTATCAGAAGTACATATGTGTATTGAAATCTATTTCTTGTTAGAATTTTTGACTACAAGATTGCCATAGCAGAGGGTGGGGCGACGTCACACGCCAATGACCAAGTACAAAAGGACCGTTTCTGCTACGCAAGTCGGCACACGCGCAACCGACTACAAGAGGCCGTTTAGAAATAATAGCTACCTACCAAGATTTTTTTAAATAGGTACCTATGATGATAAGACTCTGGACCAAAAGACATCGTCGCTCGGTCCGAATCCCACCCCAATCTAGGCTGTACCAATGTCATTATGAATCTTAAGTAAATTTTTGGGACTAATCCCGCCTCTATTCCCACCACTATTACTCCTCTAAGGCAGGATCTATAATGGTGATCACTGTTTCGAACAATATATCCTTTCTGTCATGGTGCCTAGAGCCGAAACCTGGATACTTACCAAAAATCTGTTCCCCGAATGATGATGCAAATGGTGTGCAAAATAAGCATTTGGTAGTAACAGGCTGAAGATGTGCCCGTTACGAATATTGTCTCTAATCTTATCATTCAATCCAATACCGTTATATCAAATGTTACTTAGCTATATAATAATGTAGTCTACTTGTGGCAAATTAAACTAAGTCCGAATTTACATAAATTAACTAACCAAATTATCACAAACAACTTGCGGTTTTAATTAATTTTAAAAAGATCTGACGAAAAACCTGAATTGAATTGCGGTGCGAGGATAAATAATGCATAAGGATGACGCGAACAATGGCCGCCGCGGAGGTCAGACAGACGCGGAGATCGTTCAAGAAAGATTTCCACACTCCGCTGAACACCTTTATACATCTTATTATTATAGCGTTATTACAAACAACGTAAGTTTTTAACATTTTAGCTGTAGCAAAGCTTGGTAGTAAAGGGAGCAAGCAGTCTCTTACTGCAATCTCGTGATAATCGATGCTGACTAATAGAAATATTTCCTAAAAGGTAAAAAGGAACCCTGCGCCTTCGTCTGTCTGTCTGTCACACCTATATATTGCAGGAACCACTAATGCTATCGATTTGAAATGTGGAATAGTTTCCAATACTGAGTATACATTTATTGAAACAAAATATTTACAGTTTATTTACAAACATGTACACTTAAACTAGGTAAAAAACTTCCTCGAAGTTGTCGCCGCACTGGGAGGGACGGGTACCTAAAAGACTGGCGGCATTACCCCTTTGTATGGCCAAGCTTATACTTTGGCAGAAAAAGCTACCAGCCCGGCGGTCTCCTGAGACTTCGATAAGTTTGGAAGAAATTTCTTTCACCAAAGCGTGCGTCTCATGAGACCAAGGCCCCATGGTCTCCACCGCAAAGGGCGCAAATATATAGCTCGAACCTAGAGCTGCATACTTGCGTCGCTTTGCAACACTAGCGGCCGCCGCAGCCCCTCCAGCCGCCCTGCAAGTTGCCGGGGTGTGGGACGCAGCAAGTGTGTCGACACATGTCGCATCCCACACCAGCGGCTTTCCATGTTGCCATGGTATTAAAGTGACACCATCAGGCCTCTTGCCGTCATCTCGTGTAATGCCGACTGGTTCCAGTACGGCAGGGACACCGGCAGTGACAAGCCCCCTGCGAATAATATCATTAAGGGCGGCATGGCGTGACATACGGCCAGCGCTACGCGAGCAAGACAGCCCGTGGTGCAATAGTTTTAGATCTTACTTACCCAACCTCATCGCAAATGAAATCTTTTTTTTGGTTTATTTTATTTTCAATGGGGGTCAAAATGGGTCGTCAAAATTTCATAGTGAGACTACTATATCGAGTGGGGTATCATTTTCTCAAAGGGTTTTATCTACACATTTCAAAACAGATTCTTATTTTGGTTTATGTCACGTAGTTTTCGGCTTATAATCAAAAATGTAAAAAAAATACCTTCCCCCTTATCTCCGATGTTTGTGGAGAGAAAAATGTGGAGTAATTATAGGTAGGCATTATAATTTATTGGGGAACCGATAACCGTTGGGAAAGAAAGGTTCTCGAGTGGCGACCACGAACCGGAAGACGCAGCGTTGGCAGGCCTCCCACTAGGTGGACAGACGACATTGTGCGCGTCGCAGGTAACCGGTGGATGCAAATAGCCAATTGTCGTTCATTGTGGCGTTCTAAGGGGGAGGCCTATGTTCAGCAGTGGACGTCTTCCGGCTGATGATGATAATGATGATGATTATTTATTGAAACAAAATATTTACAGTTTATTTACAAATATGTACACTTAAACTAGGTAAAAAACTTCCTCGAAGTTGTCGCCGCACTGGGAGGGAAGGGTACCTAAAAGACTGGCGGCATTACCCCTTTGTATGGCCAAGCTTATACGTTGGCAGAAAAAGCTACCAGCCCGGCGGTCTCCTGAGACTTCGATAAGTTTGGATGAAATTTCTTTTACCAAAGCGTGCGTCTCATGAGACCAAGGCCCCATGGTCTCCACCGCAAAGGGCGCAAATATATAGCTCGAACCTAGAGCTGCATACTTGCGTCGCTTTGCATCACTAGCGGTCGCCGCAGCCCCTCCAGCCGCCCTGCAAGTTGCCGGGGTGTGGGACGCAGCAAGTGTGTCGACACATGTCGCATCCCACACCAAAAAGGTAGGTAATGTTACCTTTATTTTAAAAGGAGTGTCCTTCACTATTTGCAAATGTTTTATAAGCTCCTGTTTAAAAAAATATTGGTTGACTTTATCAAGTACTTACCAATGTAGAGTCAGTTATTCCGACGCCATGTAAGCAGTAGTGTGTAACATTGCTGTGTTCCGGTGTGAATGGCACTGTAGCTGGTGAAATTACTGGACACAAGAGACTTAGAAACTGCTGTTTCAGGTGATGACTGATGCAGCTTTCTATGGGGTGCCGTGTCGCTTAGCATCGGGCGAATGTCATGTACAGTCTCGCCACTAAACAACGCTTATAAAACATTTTTTTGTTTTAATATGAGTGCCATACTAGTTACGAATATACTTAACATGTCAAAAGAATGCTCAATCGAGTTGAGCTATCTGGTGAGCACCATAACGTAGCGTCCTCCAAAGCATCTTCCTTGAACAAACATAAATTGAGTAGCAGGCAAAACGCCTCGAACCCATATTCAAGAGAAGGGGGTGACCCGCCACACAACGGATTCAATCAAGCGTCATTCGAAACGATAAACCTAATTGGTATAATTGTCTTTATTACATTTCTCAGAAGTTTTGAGTTTATAGGACAGTATTTTCTATGTTGGTAAGATAAGACAGGATTATTTATTTGCATTAAGGTGGTAGGTACTATACAACAATCTTATAAGTATTCTTATGGCTAAATAACAATGCTCTTCACATTAGTTACGGCCAATAACATGCAAAACACAAAAATTAGGCCCAGTCTAAGTAATCAGTTTATTTTACTTTGTAAGTATTAAAAAAACTCCTTAATTTTGTAGAAACTAGAAACATTTCTCTATTAACCATTTAAACATGTAATATTTATCATCATCATCATTAGCAGCGAGAAATACGTCCACTGCTGAACAAAAAGCCTCCCCTTTAGAAGGGAGGGGTTGCATTAACCCCCCCGCTTGGCAGGCGTCTTGGGGATCGCAGTATATGTGGTAGGTAATGAAATAGAAAGACGCTGCTGCCCGTTTTCTCTTTTCCGTTAGTCGCCTCTTGCAGACACCCAATCGGAGGAGATGGGAGGGTGCTATTCTTACCTGGAAATCTTAATAATTTCCTCTTCAGTCTTTTTTTCTTAATATTTAATTTCTAATATTCATATGTTGGACTTATTTGAGGGGCCGGTATTATGTTAGCTAGGTATTATGTTATAGTAAATGTGTTAATTTTATAGCACAGTAAACAGACAAACGTAATGAAATAACTGCGGTCACCGCCCGTAACGATAGTCAAGGGTGAGTTATTAGGGTTCCGTATCGGTCGTAGCTAAATATTCATGTAAGAGGTATGCAAACACAACCGTATAGACATACATTACATTACATGGAATAAGTACATAATAAAAAGATGCAATTCGTACTGCGAAATACGAGTAAACACTTATTGTTATTTAAGAAAAAAAACGTGCGCTTCGGGTTTTTCATTGCAATAAAAATAAAACACATATATTGGCTGTGTCTATAACTATTAAGTAATAGACATAAACCTACTTCATATTTGCTTTTAAAAAAAACTTTAGTATATTTTTTATAAGTGACTTTTAAATTGAGCGAATTATTTATTGAAGAATCTCGATTATTCCCAGTCGTCACCACTGGCAACGTCCCCACTGGTGACAAACGGGAAAAAAATTCCCATTTGTCGCCAGTGGTGACGAATGGGAAAATGAAGTCCCAGTTGTCACCAGTGGTAACAATCGGATATAGGAAGTCATCATCATCAGCAGACGGAAGACGTCCACTTTACCTGTTACATGGTCTTATTTATATTGTACGGAATTTTGATTATTATTGTAAGGTTATACTTATTTAGTTTATATTCGGCAAAGTGGTGGCACGGAAATAAGTATCCCGGAAACAGCATTGATTTGTTGTTCATTGTTTTGTAATAGGTAGCTGTTTTTGTAATCAGATTACTGTTTCAAATGAATTTGTCATTGAGAAGGTCGCGGCTGGAAGCGATTAATTTGAAAAGACGTAGGGAAATAAAGAACGTAAATAAATACACAACCTTTAATATCTTATTACTGCACAAAAGTTTTCTGTTTTCTAAGCAGCACGTCCACTGCTGAACAACGGCCTGTCCCTTAGCAGGGAGGAGTTGCTATAATCCCCACGCTTGGCAGGCGTCTTGGAGATCGCAGTATAGGTGGTAGGGTGGGGAGGGTGCTATTCTTACCCGGACACCCCATGGCTTCATATTATCAGGAAGATACAATATCTATGTAGTTTACTTGCATAATTTATGAAGCATTTAGCACGACTTACGTATTAACTACTACAAAATTTGTTTATAGTAATGCTAGTAGTAAGACGTCACCCGGTGTTCACGGTCGAGGCCATAACCGTGACTAATGATTCAACAGTTAAAAAGAAAATAGCGGTCGAGTTGTCTTCCTAGAAGACACAAATTTAGTTCTGTAAACGCCATTTTACGGGGCTTGGGACAGACACCTGCCTATTGATTTCTCTTAATAATATCATTCTGAGCACAGGTCAACGTGAAGAGATCAGAACACGACTGATTAAGAGAGGTTGAACAACTACAATGTCAATTTTTTTCCACCCATTGTTTTGTCCCTCTATTGGGCACGGGACTCCCTTCAAGAGGAAGGGGCTCAGTCCACGCTGCCTAAGTACGGCCTCTGCTTAAAATATAATGTCTATTTTATAAAAAAAACCGGTCACATCTTACTAGCGATTCATGAGAGTATTTTCAGCAGCGAGTAAGAGTTTACTTTTACATCATCACTGCAACCATTGCCGTGTTCCGGTGTAAAGAGCAGTCGAGAAACTGAGAAGTTACTGGAATGAAAATATTGTCTTTGAATCAAGGCATGTTGCGCGACCATCAGGGTTGTTTCTGTTCGTGTCGAGACGAGTATAACGTTTGACTGGACATCCTGCAATCGAAGCATTTTCCTTTCCGGTTTTTTATTATCGTAAACTTCGTACTACGGTCTTAAGCCGTGGATAATTATTGTATTTATCATGAGTACACGACCCGGTAGAAACGATCGCGCGCACCGTGGCTGGTGAGTCAACGCTTGCTAAAGGCATAGTACACTAATGTACTCGTACTAATGTACTCGTACTAATGACACAGAGTAAAGATCTGCGGCACGCCTGCGCACGCGCACGCCGCGCGACATTGAGCCGTACGCCATTCGGGTTCGCTGACAGCTATGATGTATTATGTGGATCTCATTGAGTTTTCGAAAGTGCATTAATAAGGTAATTGTTGATTTGGCAACGTAAAGGTAATTTTGGTATTGCTAGTTACTTAATATGGTGTTTTAATTAAGTTTGATATGTCCGACACTCCTTCAAATTATGAGCCATACTTAAAGCTCAAGGGGTTTACGTAAAAAGTGCATTCTTCTGGACACCATATTTGGAAATTTTGTCGGTTAAACTAGATGTGTTGTTTCGAAGGGGTGCACATCTTTGATGCTCTTGATACCGAAGGATCAGTTTTAGTTTGCCCTTTAGGTATAAACTAACTAATTTATGGAAATACTCCTGGCGTTAATTTTTTTGCCAATTTTCGCACAGGTGCTAATATAACCTACCTTTATATGTTGTATTAATAGCTTGCCTCTTTTTAGTATTTTTTATACACGAATATGCACCTGTGTATGTGCGTTAGAGATTAGGAGTAACCAACTTGTTTATTCCAAATGTCTATTACGTTGTTTTAGTACAAAAATAAATTGATCTATAAAGTCATGAACTATCAGATAACTGAAAAACGGTTGCATCATAGCCCATTATGTGCAAGTTCAAGTTTCAGTTGCGATAGGAGATGTATCCGGTGCGCGCATTTCCGTCATGCCTTCCACAGAGATAGGAAAATACGTAGACAACATAGGATAAATTATCCTATTAAATTGCAAACTTAAAATATTTTTGATTAAATTAAAATCAACATCAAAGAAGAACTTAAAATTATAATAAAAACATTATTATTATTAAATTATATCAAAAATATTATAATGTTGTCACTTGTGTTACATAAGTGCGTAGTACCAAACACAATTACTTAATACGTAATGATTTCTGATATTTGCGCGAATATTACACATTGAAAAGTTTACTACGGATTTGGCCGAATGCTGTAAACGTCGGGATAGTAAAATAAAAAATAAATCGCGATATAATCCGTAAAATGAGTTTCATTTCAACACAATAATACATTTATTCTTCCTAATTTTGTTTTTCTGTTGAGCTTTCTTGTTGTGTTACTGATTTAATTACATGAACCCAATGATATTTTACTAAATATCATTGCATGAACCGTCTAAAACTTCATTATTTCTGTATCGATGGACGGTAGAAGCTCGCACGGGCGCTGCCCCAGCACCATCTTAAAGCCTATATGTAATGCACACACATGTGTATATATATATATATATATGCTCTAAGAGCCCCAGTGTTGTTATAGGTTCTGTTCCGTCCGAGGCCCATTGTTCAAATACCGGTGTTCTTGGGTGGCCCCTCTGAATACTTGAGCGGTCAACTGAACTGAACACATTCTCTGCGAACGGCTGGCTGATTGTGACATTGCCTGGATTTTGAATTGACAGTGTAATATCAGAACTCTTTCATCATTATGTAAATAATAATAATTATTGATAAGCACCTTTGTCAACTTGATAATAATATAATTTCTTTTGCAATTGTTAATAACTACTCGACACTGGCGAAATCTATACTTATAATAAAACAGGTCCAATTCTGTACATTGAAGATATTTTGAAAATTATATTTGGAGGGCATTCTATAACCGATACTGAGGCCGAAAATGTAATTTTTTTAATTTTTGTCTGTCTGTCTGTATCACGGCTGAGCATCACGCCGAAACTATTGAATGGATTCAAATGAAACTTGGCATGATTTAAGATCTTACTATGAGGCAGGACATAGGATACTTTTTATCCCGTAATCTAGCACGGTTCTTTTGGGAGAGGGGATTAAAGTCAAAATGGGTACTTGGTTATACGCTTGGTCCGATTTTATAAATTTTTCTTTATAATATAATAAATATTAGTAAGGGAACACTCATAGAGAGTTGTTATCAAGGTTTTGTAATCGATCGGGTTAAGCAACGTTAGGTAAGGTCATTATATAGATGGGTGACCGTTTAACGCCATTTGAACTAAACGGGTCCGTGCTTCGGAGAGCAAGTAAAAAGTGGGTCCCAGTTTTTAACCGACTATAAAAAAGGAGGTTATGTATTCAATGCGAATGTCTGTTATTAAAAGTTTAGCTAACGTAAAAATAGCGCAGGCGGAGCTGCGTGGGTCAGCTAGTTATCAATAAGGAAGCTATATTTTTTTAAAAGAAGTATCTTAATTTATTTCCTTTCATTTTAAACCCTTATTTATTTACCTAATAACTAAATATTAACAATTTATTTACAAATATACTTAAACTATGTAAAAAACTTCCGCCGCACTGGCAGAAAAAGCTACCAGCCCGACGGTCTCCTGAGACTTCGATAAGTTTGAATGACATTTCTATCACCAAACCGCGCGTCTCATGCGATCATGGCCCCATGGTCTCCACTGCAAAGGGCACAAATATATAGCTAAGCCTAATTATAATAATTAAGTATTTAGTCTTAACCGCAGTTACCATTTATCCTGTTCCAGCTACCATTTACTGACTTGCAATAAAAAAAGTAAAATAATTCGATAGTGATTTTGTGCACAACTGGTTAGATGTAGGTTGCTAACAAGGTAATTGTTCAGAGTACTAAACATTCTAACAAATATACAACAAAACAGGAATGATTCATTCTTTTGAAACCGTCTTTACGTGCAAATGTGTAAAATAAGTGACATTGTGTACATACCTACTCTAGTTGAGTCAATATTCCACCTTTGTTAGTGTCTTCGTATGTTTTGTTTTACTAATTTTAAGTAAGTGATACTTAAATAAACAATCAAAAGAAGTATCAGAGAATTCAAGATCTGTTTCGCTTGGAACCGGCTTAGATTTGCGGAGCTGATGACTATTAAGTCGTGAAGAGGCTCAAAAATAAGAATTTAAAAGAATAACTAATTTCAAACAAAGAATTACATGCAAGGATTGGATAAAAATGGGCCACCTATTTTACGGGAAACACTGTTTTGAGAAAACTATATACGCTTACTCTTTGCAGGGTCTTTATTTATGTGACTCTATTTGGTGTAAGATAGAGTCCGCACAGCTCTTTAAATATGTATTTAATCTAACATTTTACGTAGTGTATTATCTACGTTATGAAATGCCTAAAAATATTCACAATGTTTCATTCAGCTATTCAGATTCATTGGGGAAGTGTACTCGTATGTATACTTACAATACAGGAGTTCATATTGAAGTCAGCATGTTCAAAACATCTTTCCGAATTATTTTACAGTTACACTACACAATACACGAGATTAAATCGCCCCTTAATCGGAAATAAAAGCAATTTCTGTACTTTGATTGGTCATTTACATTCCTTCGTCTTGATTGGCATAACAAACGTTATCAAGTCACGTGACAAATGTAATATTTACAATTATTTAATCCCGTACGGTAAAGTCGCGTGCTCGCTTTCATCGCCAGCCTCGCCTACCTAGATATTGTGTTGGGCAACGTGATCGATGTTTGTATAACCAGAATCATTGCAATACCGTAACTGTATATTATTACTTATAGTTAAATAAAAGCAGGTTTGAATACCGTAAGGTTTTAACTACAACATGACCATTTCCTTTAAACCACGCGGTCTTATTATCCGATTGAAATTAATGTCTGTCTGAGGTCTGAGTTAAAGCCAAATTATTAATTTCATTCAATCTGATTTAACTAACATTTAATTAAGAAAAATTAAACAGCGAGCAAGATCTTAGATGTAGCGGTAATTTTAAATGGCATTTTCATAGAAAATCTAGAAATTAAAGCAAATAAATCAGAAGTCCTGGACAAGGTTTAGTTATTAATTTTGGCTGTTGTTGTTAATGTATTGATCGTATTATACAATATATTAACTCAATAATATTGAAATGAAACTAACTGCGGATTTTATCATCCCCCTTTCATTAAAAATCCATGCGTACAAGACTTCAAGATAATTGGAAGACCTAAAGGAATCCTAGACAATAATGACATTAGACGTCTAATAACTACATGCCGTAAAATGTTCGAAATGTTAAGAAAGTAAAAAACAAAAATTAAGCGTGACTAAATTCATAGGTTGCATAAATATCAACAATCATCTATATCTATACTTATAATAAAACTGTAACAGGTCCAATTCTGTACATTGAAGATATTTTGAAAATTATATTTGGAGGGCATTCTATAACCGATACTGAGGCCGAACATGTATTTTTTTTAATTTTTGTCTGTCTGTCTGTCTGTCTGTATCACGGCTGAGCATCACGCCGAAACTACTGAATGGATTCAAATGAAACTTGGCATGATTTGAGATCTTACTCCGAGGTAGGACATAGGATACTTTTTATCCCGTAATCTAGCACGGTTCTTTTGGGAGAGGGGATTAAAGTCAAAATGGGTACTTGGTTATACGCTTGGTCCGATTTTATCCATTTTTCTTTATAATATAATAAATATTAGTAAGAGAACACTCATAGAGAGTTGTTATCAAGGTTTTGTAATCGATCGGGTTAAGCAACGTTAGGTAAGGTCAATAAATAGATGGGTGACCGTATAACGCCATTTGAACTAAACGGGTCCGTGCTTCGGAGAGCAAGTAAAAAGTGGGTCCCAGTTTTTAACCGACTATAAAAAAGGAGGTTATGTATTCAATGCGAATGTCTGTTATTAAAAGTTTAGCTAACGTAAAAATAGCGCAGGCGGAGCTGCGTGGGTCAGCTAGTCTATACTTATAATAAAACTGTAACAGGTCCAATTCTGTACATTGAAGATATTTTGAAAATTATATT
This sequence comes from Furcula furcula, assembly GCA_911728495.1. Lineage (NCBI taxonomy): Eukaryota > Metazoa > Arthropoda > Insecta > Lepidoptera > Notodontidae > Furcula > Furcula furcula. The sequence continues at coordinate 29,927,270 of OU452245.1, read as the reverse complement.
TGGAGGGCATTCTATAACCGATACTGAGGCCGAAAATGTAATTTTTTTAATTTTTGTCTGTCTGTCTGTCTGTCTGTCTGTCTGTCTGTCTGTCTGTATCTCGGCTGAGCATCACGCCGAAACTACTGGATGGATTGAAACGAAACTTGGCATGATTTGAGATCTTACTACGAGGTAGGACATAGGATACTTTTTATCCCGTAATCTAGCACGGTTCTTTTGGGAGAGAGGATTAAAGTCAAAATGGGTACTTGGTTATACGCTTGGTCCGATTTTATCATTTTTTCTTTATAATTATAATAAATATTTGTAAGGGAACACTCATAGACAGTTGTTAACAATTTTTGGAAATCGATCAGGTTAAGCAACGTTAGCTAAGGTCATTAAATAGATGGGTGACCGTTTAACGCCATTTGAACTAAACGTTTCCGTGCTTTGGAGGGCAAGTACAAAGTGGGTCCAAGTTTTTAACAGACTTTAAAAAAGGAGGTTTTGTATTCTATGCGAATGTATATTATTGAAAGTTTAGTAAACGTAAACACAGCGCGGGCGGAGCTGCGTGGGTCAGCTAGTATACAAATAAAATCAAGCTGAAATATACAAATAAAATCAAGCTGAAAATGCAGAATATAATCGCAATTGCAGCGCAAACGCAGCATCAGGCTGTAGCCGAGCCGAGGCGCCACGCGGGAGTCCGGGAGGCAACAAAAGTTAAAACCGCATTCCGCGTCGAACCTCCGCGCGCGACTCGTGTGTCGCGACGCTCGTAGTATCGCGCGTGCTATACGATCGAAATTCAATAAAATAAGTTTACACTTGTGCTTGTGACGTTACTTTGAAATTTTGTGCAATGTGCTATGGAGTTTTTTATTTGTGATCGCCCTTAACCGGGCTCTTTAATCAGCAGCGGCTCAAATTTTGGAAGTAAACTACCAGGTGAGAATTCTATGGAGAATATAAAATTGCGCCAACTTTATGTTCTATTGTGATTTCGTTGCCGAGCGTATAATTTGATGAGGGGTTTATAGCATCAGTTTTATGTGAGAATATGAAAGAAGTTTTTTATTGAAAGAATATTTTGAGCTATTGTCTTTAACTTTATTCTGGATGCCAGAAGGTTGACAGATATTATACATAATAACCATACCACATATGATATACACACACCACCACACCACATATGATATGATACATATGATATTATACCATTCATCTTGTAATGTACATTTGCATGAGTGTAAACAAATGTTGGTAAACCAAATAAATAAAATAAGCATTCGAAACGTCGGGAAAAATAAAATAAATCGCGATATAATCCGTAAGAATAGATTGATTGCAATGTCTAGTATTCGCGTAAATAAAAGACAACATTAAATAAAATAAAATAAATAAATAATTATTATTCGTTCATAAGATTTGTTTTACATTTACTTTGTCATGTTTACGTTTTCCATTGAATACCTACTGAACAATAGTATAATAGGAGCATCAATATATGTATGTAGTAAGATATCAAATTCGTTGAACGACATTGGTATCTTACCGCGGATTCAGTTTTCGAGTTTGTAAAATCTTCTTGCAGAATAACCACTCTGATGTCATCGACGATGTTATCTAACTTAAATCTATGTAAATATTTAGTTTCAATAAAGGCTGTAAAAAATCTATGTTCTACATCTGATATTTGGTGATTCTTTTAAAATTGTTTTTCTACCAACTCGTGTATTTTACACCTTTCGCTCCAGTTTCTTGCATGATTCACCTTCAAGTGTTGCGACAAATCGACGCGATTTTTTCCAATGAATCATTTCAATCTACATTTTAAATTCTCAGTAAATTTCACCGTTAATATATAGTTTTGGATACGTATACCTTTGATTTAAATTTTTGTCCAACATTATGGGAATCATTGCGATCCATTTAAGTCGTGCAAATTGCTGTTGCTGATTCTAGAAAGAGACTGCTATTGATATTTTTTTTATTTGATTGATGTAAGTAGTTGAGCTAAATACAACTTGCCAATCTTAATGCTCGATCAAGCCTCAGCTATCAGGAGTAAAATAGCTTTAAGCATTAATTATTTAAATTATGCCTCAATAATAAATCTAAACTAAAACAATAGCGTTAGGTATCTATACCTACTAAACGTTTTAGGAGCTTTTAAAATCTTATTTTCAGTGCATCAATTCTTTAGAGTCTAAAACAAATATCAATTATCGGGACAATGGCAAAAGGCGGTTAGGTGATAATACGGAGAACGGGGTTCGGTATCCAAATAATGTTATAACACGTTCGCCGCCTTTGTACAGGTAAGGTTTACTAATCCACTTAAATCCTTATTTCTTGAAGGGTAGTGGAAATTTGGAAAATCTGTTGTTCCTTATTTGTAGATAAATAAACCGTAGTGATGCTCGTGGTATCCCGATGAACAATTATTAGTAACTGTATGATCTCTGTGATGTACATCACCATCATATTACTTGTTAGCTAAGTGCACATGTTAGCTAGATTGAATCGCTACTCGCTATCTTAAAGCTTTATTCCCTTTTGAGATTGCGTTAAGCTAGGAAAATGTTTTCTCAGCTATAATCCCTATCTTATTACTGTCTATACCATTAACCTGCAATACGACTATCAAATTTATAAGTACGTACTTCAGAGAATTATCCTTTTCTTGAGAGGGTGATTGAAATTCAATTGTTTCTAATTTTACTGCAAATGTAATCGACTGAATCTTTATTGTTCTATTCTCCTTTTAATAGCCTTGTTAGTTCAGGAATATGCCTCTGGAATCGTAAAGTTCAGATCAGCAATGAGAATCCGAATTCACGTGTGGCAGTCAATAGCTATAACCCTAATTGAAATAGATAACTAAACACTTTTGTCTACTACTTTGTGGTACAAATCCGTGACGCATTAAAAATAATTTAAACGTACAAATTGTTTTTATATGCTTCTAAATGCTCTTTTCGCATCATTGGTCAAGTAATTGCTAGTTTAATACTAAGCGAATAAATTTGCTCCAAATGACCATAATTGTGATTATTACTGCGAAGCGTATTGAATTATTAATGCTGTAGTAGAATTCAAATACTTGAATTAAAAATTGAACTGCTGTTTAGAGAATTCACAACTTAAGGAAATATTATAATTAGCTAATATTGTGTTATTCTGTAGATTGTATTATAGAATTAAAGGAATTCGTTTTGTGTGGGTCAAATAAGATTTATATTAGTGGCTTGCTATTATTATCTCGAAATCCCAGTGATAATTATGTAGTATGAGAAAAATCTCATAACCAAATTCTATAATACCTACCGTATTTATGTCAATAATAAGATGACGTAGCCTCTAAATTGCGAGCTTTTGCTGTACACGATGTAATTAAAGATTAAACAAAAACAAAATAAATTATTCATTAGACATAACATTGTTTAGCTAGATACTCCTACGCAATAATATACCATAACAACGGAAGGGTAGCGTATTTGAAGCAAGATATCGTTCGTCTGTTATGAAAGATATGTATTACAATTTCGTCGAGATGGCATTTCGATGTTTATTTAGGACTAAAACATGCACACCTAAGAATTTCTGTTTAAAATACAGTGTTGTTTGCTTTCTGTTGTGTTTGGTCACGAACTGGCTGCAACTTTGGGTGCAGGTCAAATACATTTTTTTATTACTTCTTTCGAAGAATTTTCCTTGGGCTACGAGTATTATGACTGCTTCTATCATGGCAACTATTGAGTTTATTGTATGCAGTGGTGTGTATATTACTGTTCATCGGATACTTTGATGGATACACTTAAAGACTAAAGTTTTAAAACAAAATCAAATTGTTGATACAGAATTCTATTTAAAGAATTTTTAAATTATGAATTATGATAGCAAATAATGGTATAATTGTTGATGATTGCATGATGACTTTAACGGCATTGCCAAATGGGAATGTAAAAACTTTTTACCAACGATTTATCGTTAGCAATCAGACGTTTAACATCTTTCCAGTCCTTCGCGGTACGTATTCTTAACAAAAACGCAAATCACTTCATCCAGGAATTAGAAATAGATATGCACCGTACGTGTCGTCGTCCGGCGACCAAAAGGGGATTTTGAAGTTAATTAATGTACTTCTTGCTCATACTCGACATTGACTAAAGTAAATCTCATAAGAAATCTCTCCTAAACATAAATGTTTCTTCCTAAAGCCTAATAATCATCTACCTACTAATTACCTACTACAAAACTAGTCTTGCGCAAAGAATCAGCAATTCTCGCGATTTCTGCTCCAGTATATAGACGTTGCAAGCCATGTGGGAACCAGTTGGGACACAATGCATCTCTGACTTAGGTTCACACGGTCTCCACGCGGTGCTTGCGACATATCTGCTGACACTTTGTACCAGATTGTCAGCGTTTGCATTGTCGACAGCAGCAATTGGAGCTGGTTCAGTGATAATTGGTTACTCACTTCTATTGACATTTGATAGGAGTTATGATGATTGACAACGACTAATGAAATTGCTAAAGCGGGTCCGTATGTATACGCCCCTTTTTACGCCATTTATGAGTAGGTACTGTGCACAGAACTCGCTGCTTTTAGACGGAGGTCTAAGATAATTGGTTATCCCTTTCCAATACTACTGTGAGAACTAATGCTCGTCCGTTATCGTCTAGGACCTAGACTCTAGGTTAATCGATTCCAACATGTTTTTTAGCAGGACGTAGTATGACAACGGAAACAACAATCACATAGTTCTAGACAGGAACAAATCTAGATAGATATTTATTTAGATTAGAAAGTGTGATACGGTTTTTATACAGGATCCAGTTCGTGCGTTGCGGTCATAAAGTCTATAAACTCCAATAGACCCACTTAGGTTTCCAAGAATCCCTGCCGATCCCCATCAAGATTGATAAATCATAAGTGAATCGCCAATCGTCGTATAAAGATCTCAGTTGATTTCTACGTTGTTCATTCCTAAGTCTAAATAGACCAATTATCCACTTCAGCACTGAAAAACATCTGCAGAGAGACAAGCGAAAGTAGCTTGAAAATTGCACATTGATGAATTCAGTCACGCGTCACGCAATATCGCGTGAGCACAACACTAAAATATTCTAGAATTAAAAAACGCAATTGTGCTCATCATCCATGGCTTGTTATATATTATTTATCATGTTTGCATTACGTGTTGAACAGACAGTATAGATTAAAACTGTGGTAATTTCCGGAATAGCATTTACTTGCATAATTGTAATGTGAATCCAATTTTACGTCGGTCAGTGGGCCATCTTAATCGTAACCTATTCATAAATAGGTATTCCTTTTAAAATGACAATCTCAGTATTATTTCGAATTTCCGAATTAGAATCGCAAGCCTAGTTAGGTACTGAAAGTTTTATCAGCTTTTGAAAAATAACTATATTTTATCTACTTACTCAATAGAGAGTAAAAACTTGACACACTGCCCTAATATCACTGAAGTGTGTCGTTAAATAAACGTAATCAAACTATCATTAGGTTTATTTTGACCATAATCATGTTCCGCCAATCCAAGCGAAAACCTAGCGCAGCATCGTTACCTTACGACAATTTTGATACTGTGTAAAGGTGATTGAACCATCAATGCCAACTCGTTTTTATCGTTAAAGATCCCGATTAACGTTACTCCATTTTCGAGGCACCCTAATTTTTATACCTTACGACAATTTTGATACGGTGTAAGGTGATTGAACCATCAATGCCAACTCGTTTTTATCGTTAAAGATCCCGATTAACGTTACTCCATTTTCGAGGCACCCTAATTTTTATCGTGATCCTCAAATAAACTATTTAAAAAAAAAAACCGACTTCAAAGTAAATTATCTAAAAAGCATAAAATAACGAAAATATATTGAAGTCGGTGCTAGCACATCATGTTAAACTAAGACTAGCAGGAGCTGACACCGACTTCAATATATTTTCGTTATTTTATGCTTTTTAGATAATTTACTTTGAAGTAGGTTTTTTTTTTTAAATAGTTTATTTAACACTTTTTAGTGACTTTTATTTTACCAAGACAGGTATCAGCACTATCACGCAACTCGAACGTCTACGTCACAGTAACTTACTGAAAACATAAAAAGTTTATATCTCTTAAACTACTGGACCGATTTTGATGAAACTTATACTCTACCCTAATTTGAAAAATACTCTAACTATTACAAAAATATTTTTTGAAATCGGACTTGTAGTTCTGAGAAATCCGCGGACAAACCTACATACATACACTGATAAAATTTGGTAAATTTGTTTAGAAGCCCACATAGACTAACATATATTAATATTACGCATTTTTATTAATATTACATACATACGAGTCGAATAGAGAACCTTCTTTTTGAAGCCGGTTAAAAATGGTAAAGCATTCCTGAACGCAACAGACCATAGCCGTCTTATCACTTGTATATTTAATATCGGAGTGACTTTGAACATTTTTATTGGATCAATGTCGAGGTCCAACCACATTCACTCCTTCCGTTCAGAAATTCCATTTGGCCGTTGCCCTGTAAAAAAAGCCTGACTGAGTTTCTTCATTAGTTTCGTCAGGAGCAAGCTGACGCCCATCATTATGTTTCAAATCACCCAATAGCGTCTTTCAAATTTCATGCTTCCTGGGAATTGGTTCGTTTCGATATTATGTAATGAAATTTGGATGTGGTACCTATGTAAGTACAGTAATTTTTGGAAGAATCTCGGGATTAGGTTTTCTGCAAAAAAAATTGAAACTAATTAGGTACAAGTAGAAGGTAAATATGTACGACTACTAACGTACTAATATTTACGATGAAATTCAAAGCTTCTTTGAAATTAAAATGTGTCTTGTATAGCTGTGATGTATTCTAGTACACTATACATATTATTATCTTAATGTTAGAGAGTGATTTGACCAATTATAAACAAGAGAAGAGCGCAAAATATCTTCTTCTATTTATATAAAAATGAATGTTTGTCTGTATGTCCTTTATAGAATCATAAACTATGCATTCGATCATATCATGATCTTCAGCAAAGTGTTGTGCATGAGCCCAAAAAGATTTCTGAGTAAAAAGAGCGCGAATGGAGCTGCGCGGGTCAGCTAGTAATCTATATTAACTACTGATTATATGTAGTTGCTTCATCTCATATTGTCTTCAAAAGATATTTTACTAGACTTACAAAAAACTTTAGACATTTAACTGCAGTAAATCTGATATTCAATTCATTTTCAGCCAGTATTAAACTTTCCATGTATTTGAATTCCAGTATTTGTGTATTAATTAAAAGGCGAATATAATAAAACAATGCAAAGGTTAATGAAACCTTGAGAAGTTCTTGAGTTTGTTTCTAATTGGCCGTAGTGGATCTCAACAAGGATTTTTTTGTATACAGCTACAATAATACGAATGCTAAAGACAGAAATACGTAATTTAGATCTGCTGTAGGAATTATCCAACGCAGATAGTATTTGGAATTTTCCTTTTTTTTGTGTTAAGAAAAGCTTAACGTTGAGACGGAATAACCTTACGTGAATCAAACCCACAATCTCTTCACACGTATGTATTTGCTATTAACTTCTTCGTATAAAGAATATTAATTATTCTTAATACCAAATGTCCATTAATTTTTGATTGTAAGTAAAAGTCATCTTTTTAAAATGCTGCTAAATTTAAACAGTATCATGATCGTCCTTGAATGTATTTTTTACTATGTTTAGTAAAAATACGGGCATCGCTCGCACCAGCATCCGCTCGCAGTCAAGGCTGAACAGGCGGCAAGATAAGCGCCGGTTTATTGGTTGATAAACGTAGTTGGTCAAACACCGGAATTGAGCTAACCCTACTGTTAAAATATTTGATAGCAACAGTTCTGCCAATGTTTACTTAATCCGATTTTTAACTGTAGATACAGTTGTTCTTAGAAGTGGGAATCCAGTTTGATTTGTTTTACTCGATTTTTTGTTTCACGCTTGCTTAGTCAGATTGTTTCGTAATATTTGTACAGTAACGCTAATAATGCTTGGAATTTTTCGAAAAGTCTCGAAAGCTAATCGGAGTTCTGGTGAAGTCAAATTCTACGTTTAATTCTTTTGAGCAAGGACAACGGCAACGGCAACATTATAATTCTTTACTAAAAAAAATTGAAACATACTTTCTTTATACACTACAAAATGATGAATGACACTAAAAAGATCTCTGATTAGGTACTTTTATATCTTAAAAAATCACTATTTTATTATTTGGAGAGTAAACGACTGCTCTCTATGTTTTTTTTTTGATTGGCGAACTACAGAACGACAAACCGAAGTTAATTATCAAACTCTTTCTTCTTGTATAACCTGATGTTTGACACTGCTAAGCTAACGTATCTTCCATTACCTTCCACAACTCTTTCACGTGACGCCATCAGTCATCACGCCTATTAGGTTTCCCTTGTGACGGGCGATTCCCGTTCGAAAACGTAACCATGTTGAGAACTTAGTCGGAAAGACAGGATCGATGATCATTCACATTTAGTCATAACAAAGATACGAAACTAATTTGGGACGTAAAGTCCAGCTAATCTTAACCACAAGTAATTACCATTCCACTGTACTGGAGCGAACTAAGTGAAGACAGTGGGCAGGCAAGTGCACTCGTCGATAAGCATCGCGGCCGCGGCGCCGTGTTCATTTGCTTCAATTGGTGCCAGCTGCTGGCCCCTACTTGGTGCAGGAAGGATTTATTACTCATCTATTAACTCGTCTCTTCCTATGCTGGACATTCTTTCGTACGTACGAATCGCGAAAAGTTTGAGAAAATGTGTGGTACTTTTCTATTTTCTACACACTTTTCTATGATCTACATACAGTATAAAAAATCAAATCACACTCCGTAGTGCAGCAAGAAACTGCTTGCTTGCAAGCTGCTGGTCGTAGGTTTGAATTCTACGTGGAATTTAACTTTGTGTAGTTTTTACTTTCTTGTAAAGACAATTAGAAATAGAACACCTCATTTTTAGAAATCATCATCCATGCGTTGAGTGGGCAAAAAAGTCGGTCCCCTGATCTGATCTTAAACCGAGCTTGCGTTTATCGGATTGTGAATGAAGGAAAAGAGAGATAAACTGTGTCTGCGCAAGCATTTGAGCTCTATAGCATCTCAAATGTTGACTACTTCTTGACTAAAATTGGCGGCTGTGGTCATATTATTATTCAAAAAACAACAAACAAAAACAAACAAATTTGCCAAAGAGAAAGGTTCAACTGTGGTCAGCGCAAACTGTCACTAGTTATGGTAATAAAATCATCATTTGACTAAATGTCGCTTATCGTTGCATCAAATAGCGATGTCTACTTAATGATGGATGGGCATGCTAATGAAGATAATTGACAAAGTAGTAAAAATAGTAGTAGTAATAAAATTTAAGCAGTGACAGATTAAGTGAGTCCAGTGAGCCACATTGGTAAAATAAGATTAGAAATGCTTGGGGATCTATAATACATCATCATCATGACTGCACCTAATTGTCATGATGAGAAAATGAAATTGAAAATTTAAATTATAATATGGAAACAAGTAGTAGTTCTGTTATTACCTCGTCCAGCTGCAGACGTGGCTCGCCTGGGAATGAGCTAGTTAAAATGTCCCTGTTAATAGCTGTCAGTAGCCCATTTATTGGTATTAATGACGTCAATCAGGACGGCTACTTGTAGGTAAGCGATACACCTACCCAGAGATTAGTTAAGTATGCAGCTTTGTGGCAGAATATCCTGATGCAGCGCAACATTAAGCATTCATTTATTGTTGTATTTGTTAATTGTTAATATGAATCCTTAGCAAAATAATTCCAACAAAAGCAGCTGCATACTTTTATATGTATATACCAGATTTAGTAATAAATTCGTTTATAAGTATTTTTTAGATGGAAGACCATAAGGAAGGTGCGCTTGAGCACACACATGAAGATAAAGTTTTAACACTTTTTTATTATACTCAATGTTTTTTCAAGTAGTCAAGGAATTTAATGGAGGAACCAAAATAGCGTGCAACAACATAGCAGGTTGGTATTCAGTCAAGCCATTAAATAAAGTAGGTAATTAGGTGACGCGGCAGGAACTCTGCTATTGTTTCACATCTGCTATGAAACAATCTGGTTAATTTAAATGTACCTATTATAATAAAAGCGGTCGAGAGGTATCTTGGTAAAAAACATAAAATTATTGCGATCATTTATTATTTTATTCTATTATTTTATTAGGTGTCTGAAGCAGTAAATTCCTTGGTAGCCAGCACACAAACCCATCAACATTGCGCTTACTTCTTCTTCTATTATAATGAATTGGTTCGTTCATCAATGTTTTCGCTAGGTATTTAAATAGCAAAACAAATTAAAATTGGAAAATAATTTATGTACATAATATGCAGCATTATGACATTGATATTTAAAGCAACAAAAATTGCACGTGATAAAGCACGTTTATTGAATGAACCCTGAAACAGAATATTTTTTTTTCTGTGTTCCATTTAAATTCTACAATCTTGCACAGTTTCCGTTATCCTTTCTTTTGAGTTATGATATATCTTACACAATAACAAATTTTGAAAATATATCGTAAATTATTATGTAATGATTAAGGAAATCACTTGATGGACAGTTTGGAAATTTATGGTGTATTTTTTTGAAATTTATTGCGAAATAATATCACTGCCATTGCACCACCTCTACTTTTATTTGCGGTAATAATGTAGATACGGATATCCTTAAGCAATATTTCGGCACTAAAATAAAACTTATCACACTTACACTTTTAATTGTGTAACAAAATATTTCTCAATAATTTATATTGTGCATACTTACCTTTCTCTGATTTTGTTGCTGAATTTCTATGCCCTCACCAAGTTGCTCTTCCTGTCAGTCCTTTGATAAGTACACCAAATACTGTAAAACAGGGAACCTTGATATGAAAATAATAATTAAATTCGAAATTCAGGCTTGGTAGTTGTATGGAGACTACCCCATTATAACTAGAGCACTGGGCGGATTTATTCTATCAGAAAGAACACCGTATAAAAGTCGACATTTTTTTGGAAACATTTATGCCTAACTTTTGACCTTTATGAAAGTTTTTTATTACTTTCGTAGAGGATTTCTTTTGCTCTCTATACCTGTTGCTCTGTTAAATTAGGGTTCTGATCATCTGGATACTTTTAGCATTTCTGGATAACATCTCTCCTTGTCGTCAGCTCTCCTGGCCGTAGTGAAACGGATTCAAATTAATGACGCAGTGCGCAGCGCCCTAAAACGAATGCAGTTCGTTTAAGGGCGCTGCTTTGTTGGACAATCGGCCACGTTATCTTATCACCGTCACTAAAAACGGTAAACAAATAAACAATTACAGTTATCGGTGAACGCTCGTGCGCTTGCGCAACTTACTTGACAAGTAATGTATTCTTATTGTTATATTGTAATTGTACTGACAGATATGTTGTTCTTTCTTCTTCATTATAGATGCTGTTCAGCACGTCTACATAATCAAACGAAGATAAAATAACCCCCAATAATTTCTTTTCATATTTTGTTCAAGCCTATTATCGAGAATATCATCCTTATAGTCATCATCCTTATAGTCTTTTAGACTTAACTAGCAGTTTTGATTTAAAATATTTCATTTCCGCTTTAGATTCAGTTTATACATCACTATCTCATTCCTTAAATGACGAGAAAATGACTCTTTAAATGACTTTAAGTGCGCAAGTGTGACAGGCAACCTTAATACAGCTCTACGGACTTCTACTACTTTCAATTAGTGCTTATTTAGAACGAGTGTGAAGCCAAGTTGTTACAAGAAGTAGCCGCACAAGGAAGCTGAGTCGTCCACAAGGGCGAGCTAATATCCCGTTAATTGGGTTAAATTGGACAGCATTGACATATGCTCATAAAGTACTTTATTCTTCTAACTGTTGCTCCTGGCACTGCTAATGTAAAAGACATTGAGCCACAAACAAATAAATGAACATTCCTACCGTAGTAATTTGGCATTCCAAAAAGATGCCAAAAAAGACAAAATGCTATAAATTTAATAAACTGTTATAAACGAGTATATTATCTTAAATATTTCAACAGAATACGACGTTACAGCACATACATGAGACGATTCCGATTGCATTTATTGGGGCAATATAATTTCATTCAATTAACATGCTCGTTAATTGAATGAAATTACATAGGCAAACTGCGCAGCACCGAGCTTATCAGACCACAAAATCTGCTGAAGATACGCCGGGCAGTGAAAACGAACAAATATCAATTAAGGCTTCATTTGATATCACTATAGTTCGATCTAGAGGCTGGATCAGTTAGGTAAGAAATCCCTGTAGAAGAATTAATCAGGCCAGTGCTGAATTCTAGTATTGGTAATTCGTCACCCGAACGCTCTATAACCCTTTCATTCGATTGCACTTGGACTAATGAAAGGTCCTGTACCTTTTTGTACCCCTTTAATATCGTTACTGAACAAACAATGCTTGCGTGTAAGCTTTTGAATGCTCGCCTCTCCGTATTTGACAACCATAATAGTTTGGAGAATTGCAGTGAGGGCGCATCATTACTAGAATTGCCTACTATCTTATCTGATAGTGAAGATTGCAAACTTTGATAATTTACCATTTATCGCTGTTTACAAACATATGGTCTGTGTTGAAGTGTAAGTATATGTTGGTTACAACATCCCTCATTCATCAACAGCTGAAAATGTCCACTGCGAAGCAAAGGCCTCCCACTTAGAAAGGAGGGATATCCATAATCCCCACGCTTGGCAGGCATCTTGAGAATGGCAGGTGGTAGGTAATCCAATAGAAAGACATTGTTTTCCCTTAGTCGCCTCATACGACACCCAACGCGAGGAGAGTGGTGGTTGCTATTCTTACCCGGACACCCCAGAGGTAACATTCCTCATTAAAAACGAATAATTACAATCAGTTCCTTGTCGGATGTAATATCGGTTACGGAGAAAGTTTGTTCACAGGATGTTAATAATATTTTTGATAACAATCCATTAATGTATTCAGAGCAGTTCTTTCTGTGGAGAAAATGTTGTTAGTTAATTTCCTGACGATACAGAAGTATTTAATGATATCCTCCGTCTCTTACACGCGTTTGTCTATATGTTGGAACAGATTAAAGAACAGTCAAAAAATAATTTAAATGATATTAATATTTTTTAATATGACTATTACCTTGATGAGATGTCACCATGGCAGTAGCTTACAACATAAATGGTAGAAAGTTAAACACAATTGCGGCGTTTTGAGATGTATTCTTTTCGTGTAATTACAGGGTTATTACAACAAAATGTAATGCAAAGCTTGTGCAAATATAAGTTTTATTATTTCTATGTTGTAACTATTATCTTTTGGGTTTCATTGAGCTCGTAATGAGATAAAAACTTAATTGATTTGCATTTTGCTTATGGCGAGGAAAAACACTGGAGGAAAAGAATACTTAATCAATTTTCGGAATGTTTATATTTGGTGGAGTAATCTATTTCATTCTTCTGAAACAGCCGAACCTGCTCCACCTCATCTAAAGAACGGCTTAAATATACCATCTGCCTTAGGATAAAAAAGTATTTGTAAAATACCTTTATCCTACTTACGGTGCTTAGAGGTCACTGACCGAATCTCAACAGTCCAGGCTCAAGGTATGTAAAAGAGCGATGGAGTGCAGTGTTTTGGGAACAAAATTGTCAAAAAAAAACCATACTGCGAGCCAAAACGAGTTAAATCTGTTAGATTTAAGTTACAAGGCTGCCAAGTTGAAGTGGGAGCGGTCAGGGCACGTAAACCGGACTCGCAAATGGGTGGGCATCTTTTACATGGGCAGGCCATGTAAAAGAAGGTGTGGCGACTTGAACGTCTTTGAAACGGACTGGGTGGCTATCGCTATGGACCCGGGGTAGGTGGAAGTGTATGGGGAGACCTTTGCCCAGCAGACACGACACTACAGGTTTATTATAAAAATCCTACCATCTTATCTAGAGTTAGCACGAGGTACCATTTAAGTTCGTGTAGTTCGCCAATAGTGTAAAGACCAAAGACCCACTACCACAGCCACTACTCCCAGTTACGTACATACTTACCGAGCTAGTATTATATCAGTATATCTGGTAACAACAAACAGAACAGAAACAAACCCGCCTGAATATATTATAATTGGAGTAAAGTGAAAGTGTCGCAGCAAGTCCGTAGGCGATTTTAAATACATTTTGTACGTAATTGATCGTATTTCAATGTCTGACAGATGCGGGCGACACAGTTGAAATTAGTATTATTATTGTGTATATAGCAGGTCTTTGAAAGTGTATAACATCTCTGAAATCAAATATAGTATTGGATAGCCATTTAAACAAAATGTAAAACAGAAAATTAGTATTATGTGCTGGGTGTTTTCTGGTTGATTATTACCGATACTAACATGAGGCATCATGCGATTGCGATGCGTTAACGAAATGTTTGCCACAGTAATATCCAAGGATTGCTCCTTGGTCCGTTATGTTTTCCCTAGCTGTTTTATAAGAAGCATTTTTATTTTGTTTCAATTCTTATAGGAATGTTAGCTTATTAGTGTATGTTAGCGAACAGTTTTAACTGGACATACATAAATGTTAAAAAATCAAACTAACTTATAACTTTACGTATGTTTTTATATTTATGGACACCGCAGCGATTTTTGGATCATCAATGTCCCGTTTAAAGGATTTCGAATTGTTTTTATTGTATGTGCGGAACAAATTTTAAATATGACTTTTATCGTCAAGAGAAAACAGTTTAAATTTCTACGAGCCACATTCCAAACCAGACAGAGAGATTGAAGATACTTGCACGCGAGCTGCATGTAAACATGATATACAACTGACAATCATAAATCACAATACATTGCGCCATTAACGCCAGTGGCCCAATTTAATTGTTCAGAAAAACTGAAATGGACGATCGGGAGTATAAAATATGTATGTTTTCGTGATCGAGTATGCATTAAACTTACTTTGCACGTGTAGAGGCGTCGTCGAGGTATAATTGCTGGGACAGTGGTCGGGGCGCGAGGTGAATTTTTAATAGGTCTGGGAATTCCATAGCCGATATTATATTATGATATCACTGTACGTTTTTATGTCTCATTGTTTGTCTATTTTTATTGCAATAGGTAAGCTTTTTACTTTGTTACTATCCAATGCACTCTACTGTCCTTTTAAAAGAACGGAGCGATGTCCTTTTCGAAGAACAACTGGAATTTTATGTTTACCTTTTTTAAGTGCCAACATAGATTGTGACTTGTACATTCGCTGGTAAGTAGTAGGTTCATAGAAAAATCGTTGCAGGCAAAAATTACAGTCCCGTTATAATGTATTGAAAATACCGGCCATGTCTTCGATCTTCGTCGACAGGGTTTCGATTTTCATAGCTTTATAGTATTTGTAGATAATGATATTGCAATATTGCATAGAAATATTAAGTAAGCGTGGACACGGACAACGGGCAGTATGACGACAGTGACATTCAATACATTACAAACAGGTCGGTGACAAAAGTTAAACCTTTCTTATATAAACCCAAATTATATATTATATGTTCTCGGTAATAAAAAGGCCGAGATATTTCGCTCGCTATTTCTGAGAAAGTGCATTTTCCTATTATAGATGCTTAAACTATGCAAACGCAGTGAAAAGGTTACTCACAGAAAAGCATACGAAGAATTTTTTGAGCTGAAACAATTTTGTAACTTATATTTGATCCAGTTATCCAGGTCTCCAAAGATTTTTATACATTCTAATGACGAGAGCAAGACAACAACAAAAGCAATCAACTAAAAATGAGTGCTATTGATAATAATATATAAGGTTTAAAACTATTTTCACTTAAAGGAGAACCATGTGTCGTCCTCATAGAATACTCAATTAAGTCGTTGTCCTTAATATCTGTTGGTTCTTTCTCTGTTAGTTTTACCATAAACTCTACACTTAACAATCAAGTCACAGTCTTCTTAAACAGCCTTAGAAAAAAGGTTTTCTACATCATCCAATTCAACAATTTAGCATCACTCCGATATAGTCCATGCATGTATGTTTTGTGTGCCCTATATATTATAACATTACCTCTAAAGGAGGAAAGCGGTGATATTTGATTATAATAATTACTGATAAGTCATGTTTGCCTAATTTTACTAATGTTTTTATTTTATTTCAATGCCACTGTTGGTATCTCTTCATTACGATTAGTCTGTTCACACACGGTTTTTGCGATTGTGTATACCTACATATTGGAACATATTAGGAGTTGGGACCCGACGTACGACGCGGCATTTCCGCCTGCCAACCATGCCCCGAATAAACTTCGACTTAATACACGAATGACATTAGATTATATTTACTTTTAGCTTCCCGATAAAATCTAGTCAATTTTACAAGAAAAACATAATATTATATAACAAGATGTATGTCAAAATCTGTATAGAATATCTTGAATGCAAATGACAAAAAAATGAAATGAAACTTTATTCAGGGTTAGTTATCCTTATAGATAATTCTGTATTGCGCACAAAAAACAGATACTAAAAGAAATGCAACAAGGGGCGGCTTTATCGCTAAAAGCGATCTCTTCCAGGCAACCAGACCTTATAAATTAAGAATAATGCATGTGTCAAAACGCATGTAAGTATGTAGGTACTTAATTATTTTTCATCAATCTTATTTTATTATGGGCTTTAAAAATTGCAAAAAAAAAGAATAAAACGAAGCATTCCATGTGACCACACTATTTATCTAGACACCTCGTTCATCAAATATGTATAAATGTTATAAGGAAATAAAAATTGAAACCAAATATTTACTATTTATTTACAAATATGTATACTTAAACTAGGTAAAAAACTTCCTCCAAGTGGTCGCCGCACTGGAAGGGAAGGGTACCTAAAAGACTGGCGGGCTTACCCCTTTGTACCTATAGCCAAGCTTATACGTTGGCAGAAAATAAAATAAAGAAAGAATAATTAAATTATCATCATCCGCAGTTCATGTGCCATTTATGCTGAAAAGTAGTATGTATTCGAAAGGAAGAACTTAAATAAAACACTGAAATCCGCATTTACTTTGTTTCACACCTCTAGGTAGATACTACAGTAGTAACAGATATGAAAAAATGAGAAATAAACTAAGTAAGTACCTGTTATAATACATAAATTATACCTTCGCTATAAGAGTACGCTTGTGTTAACTCGACATCATGAGTCGTTTTATTACCAACTTCTTAACACGTAAATCAATATCCTGAAGTAATTCGATCCAGCACCGGGCCTTTAAACATTTATACTTGCCCTAAGGATAACGTTACGGTCTAGTGTGCATGCAGCTTTACGTATCGTGTTACAAGAACAACGATGCTTGTACTACTCAATCGGCTTTCATAGGCCACAATCGTGCGGAATTGATTGTACAAACAAGCCTCCAAAAATAGTGAGGTGCATTGATTGAATTTAAGTGAAAACTAGAGGCAAGAGGTTGGTCAAATTAGGTTTTGAGAATTTTACACTACCTGTATACGAGGATTGATTTTTAATATTGAATCAATGGGTGGTTTTTCTTAAAAAGTTAAAGTAATAAAAGACGGATAGTTGGTTTCATTGATAGCATAATTGGCAAACTAGCTGATAAATTGACGTCAAGTCGAGCGAGTGAACACGGGCGGCACAGCTGACGAAATGCAATGTTCTTCAATGTTGTTGACGAAATTAATTTTTTTTCTTCTTTTTTTTTCTTCTTCTGGAATTCAAGAAATAAAAGCTTGTATTAAAGAGACCACAATAAATTTGTACTTAAATATTATGTAGTAAA
This sequence comes from Furcula furcula, assembly GCA_911728495.1. Taxonomy (NCBI): domain Eukaryota; kingdom Metazoa; phylum Arthropoda; class Insecta; order Lepidoptera; family Notodontidae; genus Furcula; species Furcula furcula. The sequence goes on along the minus strand of OU452245.1, from coordinate 29,909,379 downwards.
TTGAATGAAGGAAAAGTCAGTCAGTAAAACAAAGCCCCGATTGCATTAGTCACAAAAGTAGTGCAGCACTTGAGGACAAATATAATTTATTTTTGCTTTACTCTCATAATTCTGTATTTTGAATTGATTTATAGCATTATGATTATACAGATTGGCTGGTGTTGAGCATTATTATGTCATGGTTATTGTGTCGTATTTTCAGGTCTTTTTGACTATTTTTCTCCTCGTATTAGCCCCGAGTGATGACGGAACCAGGAAAGCATGCTCGCGCGTTATCTTAATCCATTACTATCTAGTGTGTCGCTAAGTCTGTCCCAGGGTGCAGGCACATTGACCCTGACTACACCCCGGTGTTCTTCTGGTGGCCGGCTATTTATAACGCGATGATGGTCCCCGTCACGCTCTCAATAAAGAATTAAGTTTGCGGTTTTGCGCACATTTGGGAGGCAAATGGAACGCGCGGAAAGTCTATCTGCGGCCACCTACTGTTATTTTTGGCGAAAGTAATTTGTTAGGACTTTAAATTTGGATGCGGTGGTTATTATGGAGCGCTGGTTAAACATAATTCATTAATACATTATATTTAAAATATGCCTCTGATTCACCATTCAATTTGAATAATCCTCGTTGGGTACATAAGCAGATAATATTAGAGAAATAATTTTATGCATAAAGCTTTGTCGCAAATAAAAATAATTTGACGGGCAATATTGAAATAATACGTATCATGCATAAATATATCTAATGTGTACCGCTTACACACCGCATTGATGGGAGAGAGAGATTTGTACCGTCCTTCAAAATTCACATTAGTTTTTAAGCCTTTTGAGTTCTGCAATTTTTTAACCGACTTCAGAAAGGAGTATTCGACGCGTATGCGTAATGTTCACATAGGTACATTATGTAAGTATGATTGTATGTATGTAGGTTTGCCCCGGTATTGCTCAGAAATCACAAATCTGATTGCTACGCTATTAGTGCTAAGCGTATTAACTTACCTAACACGAACATAGGCTGATTCCAATTTCAATATTATTATATCACTACTAGCTGACCCACGCAGCTCCGCCCGCGCTGTGTTTACGTTTACTAAACTTTCAATAATAAACATTCGCATAGAATACAAAACCTCCTTTTTTAAAGTCGGTTAAAAACCCACTTTGTACTTGCCCTCCAAAGCACGGAAACTTTTAGTTCAAATGGCGTTAAACGGTTACCCATCTATTTTTGACCTTAGCTAACGTTGCTTAACCTGATCGATTTCCAAAAATTGTTAACAACTGTCTATGAGTGTTCCCTTACAAATATTTATTATAAAGAAAAAATGATAAAATCGGACCAAGCGTATAACCAAGTACCCATTTTGACTTTAATCCTCTCTCCCAATAGAACCGTGCTAGATTACGGGATAAAAAGTATCCTATGTCCTACCTCGTAGTAAGATCTCAAATCATGCCAAGTTTCGTTTCAATCCATCCAGTAGTTTCGGCGTGATGCTCAGCCGAGATACAGACAGACAGACAGACAGACAGACAGACAGACAGACAGACAAAAATTAAAAAAATTACATTTTCGGCCTCAGTATCGGTTATAGAATGCCCTCCAAATATAATTTTCAAAATATCTTCAATGTACAGAATTGGACCTGTTACAGTTTTATTATAAGTATAGATTTTTCGTTATTTATGCTTTTATATAATTTTCTTACCCCGTGGGGTATCCGGGTAAGAATAGCACCCCCATGTCCTCCCGTTGGGTGTCCGTAAGAGGCGACTAAGGGAAAACAAAAAGACGGGCAGCAGCGTGTTTCTATTGAATTAACTAGCACCTATACTGCGATCCCCAAGTCGCCTGCCAAGCGCGGGGTTTATAGCACCCCTTCTCTTTTAAGGGGGAGGCCTTTGTTCAGCAGTGGACGTCTTTTCGCTGCTGATGCTATAATTTTCTTTGAAGTTGGTTTTTTTTTTTCTAAAAAAGTTTATCTAGAAAAAAATCAACAACCAATCTAAGCAACCAATAACTCTTCTATATATATCAGATATTCCAACCTACCAACCTAGCTACTCTCCTATATACCTAAGTACCAACGACCTAGTATGTTTCGTCACAATGCGTCTATTGTACGTTTCTGAACCCATTTACCCGGAACATAGGCACATCGTTAAGTAATAATCTATTGAAGTTAATGCGCGTGACAGATTCCGGCGGCCACGGCGCTATGCAATTGTGTTACAATCGACATTACAATTGGTACTTGCTTGTAAGCTGTAACACATTGGTCTAACCCTCTAGTGTGTTGCGAAATTAGGCTCTATGTGCGAAGATTACATGCATATCTATCGAGGAAGAGCCATGAAAGTTATGTTTAGTAAAATTCAACCTTAAAACGGTGGCATACATTTGCAAATGGTTTATGTAGAGTCGAAGATCTTAATGTCAAGTTTAGTCAATTATTTGGTTATAAAATAAAAGAGGCTGGTTATGATGCGATTCTAATGCTAATAACTACCAATGATTACAAGTACTTTGCATTGTTAGCTATCTAAACTAATATTATACAGAGGTAAACTTTGTGAGTTTGGATGTTCGGGATAATATCCGGAACTACTGATCTGATGTTGAAAATTCATTCACTGTTAGAAAGTTATATTATCGCTATAGACTAATTTTTATTTTGGTAAACTTTAAAAAAAAAAAGCGCGCGCGGAGCTGCGCGGGTCAGCTAGTTAGCAATATTTTTTGTGAATTTTTACTTTGAGGTTAATAATTGTAAGGTTGATTCGTTGCATACTTCGTTTATGTATTTGTTTGTTAATTTAATGTAAAATGTATTTAAATTTCAAATTTTATTTTCCGCACAATGTACTATTGTAGACACGAACGGTGTACCAGTTTTCAATTAAAATCCTTTGAACAACAATACGTGCGCGCTTACCCCGTCCGCACGTATTTTGGGCCGGCTCGTGAAAGCGATTATCGTCCCAAAGGCTTGTGACAGTTGTGACCGCGAGAGTACATACATACTGGCAGAAATAGGTAATAAATAAATTCGGTAACTACTTACTCTAAAGATAGAACAGCAGTATTCGTGTTGCGATAATATTTTTCAGTAAAATCCCCTCATACAGGGTTTAATTGAAGTCTATGTCGTATTTTCTATAGATTCTTCCAAGTCTTAATCCGGAAATGAAACCTAAAAAAATTCCCGCCACCTGCCGTACACCGCTCCTCGCATGTCCTGCATACAAATGGTACCGTATCGCGTGTGATCGACCCGGCAACACACTGTCAAGGTTGTAAACGGTGTATTCTATGGTAATATAGCGCTAAATTTGGATAAACTGAACCTTATCTAATCAGTACTATGAATTTTTAAAAATGGTTGGAAGGTTTAGAATTTTAAATGGATTTTTTTTACTTAAATATGTTGTTAAATATTTTTTACCGGTGTAAAAGTGTGTAGTTTAGTTAGTCAAATAATATTAATAGACTCACTGCCACACTTACAAACGCTAAGCCTAGTCTCTGTAGCCTCTGTGGCGCAGTGGGTAACAGTTTGCTTTGCAAACGGGAGGTTGCGGGTTCGAACCCCGCTCAACAACTTTGTGTAGTTGTTCCTTACTGGCTAGGACAATGCAGGCCGATCACCTGACTGTCTGTAAAGTAAGATGATCCATGCGTTGGATGGGCATGTAAAAAGTCGGTCCTGCGCCTAACCTCTCCCCGGTCGTGTATATGGTATCCTAAATGTCACGTCCAGTTTTCAAGTCCGATTCTCTTAATCAATTTTCAACTATACAACAAAAGTTAATAATAATAATAATAAGCCCGCAGGGCAGCTTGTGGCGAGCTGTTGGTGCGTAACGACACCACGGACGTGTCTTCGTCGGTCGAGTGGAAACCGAAGGGGGCCTGAAGGACTCTCAGCTCTGGCTTGCCTTAATTGGCCGTCCAGAGAGGAGCTGTTAGAGCTATATGCTCCAGGGGTGGAAGTGTTAAAGGGCATAACGCCGCGAGTAACTACGGAGAAAGCGCAGCACACCTCTCGACACCCCTGAGTCACTCACACCGGTGTTGCTCTCTGTCGTCATCGGACGATCATTTGGGGAGCCCATCTAGTGGGTGGCAAGCCACCACTTGCCACAAAATAGTTATGAATGTAATTATGGCAAGTGACCCCGGCCTTTGCAATAGCCCAATCGCCAGTCCACCAAACGCTCAACCCCATAAACCTAGACTTCTTTTCACATGCTTGTAATAGTCCCTACCACCTACCGAGGTCAACTGCTGTAAGGTCATCATTGTCGCAGCTGACCCCGGGAGGTGTTTTACACACCATTTACTTCTTCTAAAACGGGCCTCTACGTGTTGGATCCGTCCCCACGCAAGCCTCTAAAAGACCGGGCTAAGCCCGTGAGTAAATAAAACATAATAATAATAAATACACTTTATTGTACACCAAAAGTTACATGTAAATTTAACAATACGTTGTAGATATCAATGTACAAAGGCAAAGTTAATTTCGTACAAATCTCACTTAACTATGCCAAATTATCAAAATTCTATGTAGTATTTATCCATTCACCACATCACTGCTACACACATATATCTTTAATAATTCTGTCGGCTGTCCAATATATTCGATTCCAATGACAGCATCCAATACCCCTTTGATATCAACACAATTTCCTTTCGTATGCATAAAAATACCTAAAAAAGCAGATATCCTATACCCATTAGTGGCTTCCTTCGTCGATCAGACGAAATTAATTAGTGACCGATTTAGATCAGGCTTTGAACATAGAGTCGTAAAAGATTAGACGCGGATGCGGCGTCGACGCGTGGAATTTCATAATTTGGTGGTTGGACAGTGTTCATATTTTGTAGCTTTATGGCGCAATGTACGGTAAATGTTGGGTGTTAAAAGGTAGTTAATTATTTTGCTCATATGTTCAAAAATTGTTCACTTAACGGTAAGAATATTTATACTGGTTTTGCTTGTTCTGTGATGTCTCATGTATTAGAGAGGTAAGCGTATGCTACCGGTAAGCTCATTAAAATGCAGCTTAGTTACTTTTTGTAGTGAAAAAAAAAACAAATTGTATTATTCTAAACTATAGTTTACTCAACCGTCGTGATACCTAGTTTTTGATATAGTTTTTGATCATTTATAACGAACCAGTTTTTTCGTTTTTAATGATTACAAGCTAGATTTCGATAAAAATCCCATTCGTTTCATAACAAATTGCACTAGTTTATTATTAAAGCAGTCGAGTAAAAAGGACACTGGGGAATCACATCGCTTAAACTTTCAGCCTGAAAGCAAAAGAACTTATGCGGGCGGTCAGAACAAACACTACTATTTTAAAGCACTTGACAACGCCACTGAAAGGACTGCGGTAATTTGTAAACTAGAGCGTAGAATACTTTTCATTTGTACACCAAAATAAATCATATAGACAACTAATGTACTTTCACAGTTAGGTTGGGTTGTTTTTATTTATCATTTGTTCGTGCAATAAATTAGACGTAAGTTGGGATGAAGTTATCGCAAGTGAATTTTAACTTTGAATTAAGTAACAAAATTCTAAATTTTAAAGTACAATCACTTCAACGATTCTGACCGCCATGTTTACAGCGAAATTTCTGATGCAAACAATAACATCCGCACCTAAATTGATATTGACGTCGTACAAATTTGACTCCTGCGCATATATTCTTGGTTAGTCGACAGCGCTGGCGTACATATCAACCATTTGTTCCGTCGACAGAAAATCGATTGGTGGGCTTGTTCTGTTTGGAAACATGTCAAATACTAATTTATACGACACGCTAACCGAATGTTTTTGGTTTTGAATGGGCATTCCAGGTTCACACTTCTTAGTGGTATTTGTTTGAAATATTTATGGTTTTTGAAGAGTAGTGGATAAATTATAAATGAATGAAGCCTTGAAGAGCATTGTTAACTGTGCAAGTCATAGATAAGGGTTCTTGATTTTATCGGGGAGAGGTACCCGGACTCTGTAGGGGCGGAGGCCAGGTTATGTGGGATTTTTACCCACTAAAACCTCCCCGGTAGCCTTCATTGACGATAAGGAGAGATTCTGGGCACTGCGTTTGGACTTCGCCAGAATCTTACCAGCGCCGAACGATAAAAGTGCACGTCTCGAGACAGAAAAACGGCCAAGAGGACTTTCAGATGTGATATGAAGTCAGCCAGACAAGACCCAATGAAGTTATACCTATTCTGCGAACGTCGTCATGGATTAGGCAGCCAGGATGGTAGTACTGGGACACCTTCCAATGCACTAGATAGGGCAGCAACAATATGTCCATAATGTGGACGATTGTGATTATGTAATTTCCCCATGTTTGTAGTCAGTAGTACGCATATAAACTTGTTTGTTGCTGATCGATGATTAATTTATTGTGGTCATTATGCAACCATAATAGATGTTGATCACGTAGGTACGAGTACACGTTTATAATTGTTATTACTTATTGTTAGCAAAATACTAATTGAGGTTAAATTGTTTTTGTTTAATTTTCCCTATTAGGTCAAAATTATTTTATGGCAAGGAGTGACTAGCTACCCGGTAGATGGACTCCCCAAATGATCACCTAATGACGATAGAGAGCATCACCGGTCTGGTGGGTTCAGAGGTGCCGCAAAGTATGCTGCAATGCTGCGCTTTCTCCGAAGTTACTCTCGATGTTATGCCCATTAACACCTCCATCCCTGGATCATGTAGCTCTACCGACTCTTATATTTATTCTTAAACCTTAATGACTCGAGTAATATTATACAAATTCATAGAGTGTTTGAGTTGTACGGAATTCTCATACGGTGGGTTACTCTTTTGTTGAATATTCTATGAATATTTTTCCTTTTTTGTTCCAGCAACGCGAATATTATTTACGTGTTATACTACTACTACTACTGGTACTACTGGTAGCTAGTATGTTAAGATTTGTTTGTAGTGATTTTTGTTGGTCATCAATTTGATCTTCTTTTTTTTCTATTATGATTACAAAATATTCGATTTAAACTGAAGTAGCAGATTAAGAACTCCTGACCTTTCGGAGCAATTTGCTGGTATTGTGTTTATTGCGTAAAGTATTGTTTGGTTGTGTGGCCAGCTGTGCGTGCCGCATTTGGATCGATTACTGTAATAACTGCCCACGTAACAATTTGAACTAAGTTTTGCCATCGATATTAGCGATTTTATAGATAGCCGCTGCTGGTTCCAGGGTTTAATACATTAGGTGGAAATTAGTTGAGGTGCTAACTTCTTAATTCCCTAGATAGGTAAGATGAAGGACCTGCTATCAGTCTTTTTCATCACACCAGCGCAAAGATAATAATAATAATAATATCCTGGGACAATTCACACACGGTCATCTGATCCCAAACTAGACAGAGCCTGTACTATGGAAACCAGACAACTGATACTAATACTTATATAGTTTTTTTTTGTAAATACATACTTATATAGATAAAACACCCAGACACTTGGTGGGAATCGAACCCACGACCTGTTGGTTAGCAGACAGGGTCACTAACCACTAGACCAACGGGCCCGTCTATATATACCGTCTATAGATAACTGACTTCTTATATAATATTAGAGAGACCTGACAATATAATGCCTGATAATGTATTGAATGATCGGTCGAAATCATTGACATAGGTAAAACATATAGACAAGTTAAATATTTAAAAAAGCTCTCAAATAGGATGACTATTTCCAACATTGAGTTTACGAAAGAGCAACAAATTAATGCTATTAGCCGTATCCGCTGAGCTGCGTCTACGAAAGAACTTGGAATTTGATAATAAACTGGACGTTTCCGCGGCTTACCCAAGTGTACAAAAAGTGGATATGACCATTGAGGCATTAAAACTCTATATGGATGCCAAAAAGAATGCCAATTACAGAAATCTCTTTTATTCTATTAGCTGTAAATTACCTTTCCTTGACCCACCATGCCACATATGCTCAACATATCCCATAGCCAATGGTTGTTCGTTGTAACATTTCAAAGCAGTGATAATAATAACCCAAGAGGATCAAATTTCACGAAATCTGCAATTTATTAGAACCAAACGCTCTTTTTTAACAATTCCCTCTATATACATATTTCAATATAGCTGTAACAGCTCAGTGGGCGAGCGCTTGCCTTGGAAACGAGGTCCCCAGGTTCGATCCCCGGCTCGCACCTCTGATTTTTTAATCATGTGCGAATCGTCTTTGTGCGATTGTTACTAGCTTGCGGTGAAGGAAAATCGTGAGGAAACCTGCATGTCTGAGAAAGCCTAACTAGCTTTCGAATGACGTGTGAAGTCCGCCAACCCGCACTTGGCCAGCGTGGTGGACTATGGCCTAAGCCCCTTCATCTTGAAGGGAGGCCCGTGCCCAGCAGTGGGACATAAACAAGGGCTGGTATTATTATTATTATTATTACATATTTCAAGTCGTAATTTCGCACAGCACATATCAAATCGGTATTTCTTTATTTTATTGCTCATAAACTTCCGTTGATATTGTAATTCCCGTCGTTATGTATAAAAATGACATTGAACTAAGATCACAGGGTATATTAAATACCTAATTGATTAGCGAGTTTTAATCGATCCACATTCCACTGCTATGGTTAACGCCATATAATGTATGTATGTGACCGGATGGTCGATGTTTTGTTTTACTGGTTAGCCCATAATGATTGTCGATAGAAATATCTTAACATTCTTCTTATTGTTATGGATCGATTTATCGATTTTAACGTATTATTTGTTCACCCTTTATGAAGTATTCGAAAGGAAAGGATCCTTTATAGAATAAACTTTAAACAGTTTATTAAATTTTGTGGATGCAAAGATGCAATATTGCCATAGCAGTTTCAAATGGTAAGAATATCCATAACTGTTATTCCTTATTATGTCTTCTTATCTTCATGCGAAAATATAATTAGAATGAACTTTCATAACTATTGTTATCATTTATACTTTTAAAAGACGTGGTTAATATCTAACTAGAAAATATATTAAGCAGTTTTAAAATGTTAACGCATTTCGGTACTAAAAGATGTTTGTAAAAAGTGCGTAAAGGTTTATTCTGATGAAGGCATTTAGTTCAATACATTCGTTGTAATGTTGATTGATTATAGTCGTAATTTATCTTTAAATACGCTAGCGTCAGTCACGACCTCAGTTTAATTGTAATTACAGTGGACCCGCAATTAGAATGGTTTGGATCGGTCGCTTATGGTTACTTTGTGAAGCATCATTATCCGATGATTCGGCTGCGTTGGTGCGTGCTACTGTTACTGAAGGGTAAATTAATTATTTTCAGTTGATTTACCTTAATTTGATTATTTACCTACTTGTTTTTATTGTAACTATACTTTCTGCCTGTTTGTGTGGTGTATAAATGTGCTCTCTTAATTTAAACTAGATATACCTAGTCTTTTTATTTTACTTTATTTGCTGTTTGGGTGCCTTATTAAATATTTTTCATGTTTTAAAGTATTTTTTATTGTTATTTAGTTTATTAGACAAATTATCTAGTTGTTCATAACACGTTTTTATAAAACTGTACATATTTGCAGTAGAAAGCTGTTTAATGAAATGGAGATGGTACACGATTTCTACAAAGTCTGGGAACACAGCCTAGACAATAGACAAAAGTAAAAACTTGGGATTGTTGTTCGATAGATGTGATTGATGCATACAGTACCAGAATAGTCAGTAGGTTAAATCAGATCCGAACTATAAATTACTTTTAACACGACAGCAGTAGTTTATTTTGCAATTATATTATATCTAGGTAAGTATATGACATTTTCCAATAATAATCGATGTCTTCATGAATTTTGGCAAATACCTATAGTAAAATATTTCTTTTTTTAAACCGTCTATTTTTATTAAATGATTGATTAAATAACTTTAGCTAGGTACTTAATATAAAAACCGGTCAAGCGCGAATCGGACCCGCACATAAAGGGTTCCGCATTATCAATAAAAATAGTATTTGTCGTTATAGTGGCACTAGAAATAGAAACATAGTGAAAATTTGTACTCCTACCTATTACGGTTCATGAGATACCACCCGCTGTCAGACAGACGGACGGATGCACGGCGGAGGCTTAGTACGTAGTTCGGGTACGGAACCCTAAAAATTATGAAAACACCCAATATTGAACCTTCTGATTATTTTTTTATTTCATGCGTTTCGGCGTCTGCGCAGAACTCTCACGACCTTTGCTAAACACGGCGCCATAATTACAAAACCGTTGGCCAGACGATGCACCCCAATAATGGCGCTGCGATGGTCAGCTTCACATGGTATTTGCTTATTCGATAATCTTGATATAACATTAGTGATCATAGCACTGACATTAGTGATCAATATGCTGCTTCGCCTAATATAGTAATTTGTATGTTTCGGTGATTTATTCATTTTAAAGGTGGTTGATAATACAGCTTCTTTTTATTTAGGATAGTTAACTAAAATATTTTTCTATAGTAGGCAAAAAATCTAAGACTTTGTGCAAATGTTTCTATTTATTTACTTAAATGTAGAATCATTTTTTGAAATGGGACCAATGGGTCATAGTTATTTGCACATCTAAATGCGAGGACACCACTACCAGATGTGATCAAACTGCTCCCAAATCCATTCCAAACTGTACTTCTCTCAGACCGGCACGTGTGTTTCTAAAATGCCTCTTCCGTCGTATACAAAGGATCACCAGGTACATTGTTCCGAGAACCGAACGCATCCGGCGCCTTCTAACAAAACAGGGGATGCTGTAACATGTGCTCGTGCCAAGTGCACCATAGATCTAACCCATGGATCTAACAATGGGAATAATTTTTTAGATCATTCGCACTCATAAAATTGTAAAGGCAGCGATGCCAAGGGGCGGGGGTTGTATTTATGCCATACATACTCGTATAGGATATTTGTAATAGTCTAAAGATGTGTGTGTGTCTAATGAAATCTTCATTAGTATCATACAGGACAAGGTTTTATTTTTAAAGAGGTTGTTATCTACTAGGTGGTAGTTCACTTGTGCAAGGAATCGTCCAACGTAGTTTTAGATATTCTACCGCCAAGCAGCAGTGTGTAAACATTGCCATGTTCCGGTGTAAATTGCAACGTAGCTGCTGAAATTACCGGATACAAGAGACCTAATCACTAATGTCTCAGGGGACGAGCGGCAGTGTCTACAGGCAGTCATGTCACTTACGATTAGATGAATGTCTTGCTTATCTCGTCATCTATTTATTTCTAGAATCGATATAATATTTAAACTAGATTAGGTGTTACGGTCCGAAAAGTGGCACACAGAAATGGCGCCTTGTGTCGCTATTTCTTTTCAAGCCACAGGCTGACAAAACTATTTTTGTCGATAGGAGTGTCGCTACTGTCTATATGAAACTGTCAAACTACACGTCATTATCATAATAAAACCGTTAGTTCAAGTTTCCGTCACCAGCACAGATAAGTTCGCGATCTTCGCGACCACATGTCATTTTGTTAATGAATGTTTATCTATTTTATATATTATATCGATGATTTCTAGGCGCACTCACTCTAGTCTAATCATAATGGTCAATATGTTTTGTTGTCCAGGGCCAGGAATGTTGAAACACGTGGCGGTGTCGCCCCACCGTGCGCGCGCCGACTCCGTCAGCCTTGCCTCTTCCACCTCGTGTTGCAGCCTCGGAAGCCTCGACCACCGACACGACTCCGTCACCGACTTGTCCCATAGAACGGTAAGTTTGACTATACTTGTCCTTCTATCCAAAGAGGATTTAATACGGATTCTGTCTTCTCAATATTTCAGTGCAGTTAATGAAACTGCACTGAAATATTGAGAAGATATCTACTCTTATTTGAGTGCAGTTTTATTAGATCTACTCTAATTTAGGGTCAAGAGTTCAGCCAAAATTACACATTATAAGAGTTAAATTAGGAATTATTTCAAAAAGCTCTCCAAAAAGGTGGTGTTATGGAAGACGTGCTCAAGCGAGCTTTTGGCGCTGGAGAGACTAGTGAGGTCCGAACCAAGTGCCCAGTCTGTCTATAGCGTCCGCCGGGGAGGTTTTAGTGGGTACAAAACCCACATAAGCTGGCCTCCGACCCTACGGTGACTGGGTACCTTTTGAAAGTTTCGCAGACATAAGAAAAAGGTATGGAAGATATACCAATAAGTAGCAGTGACACTGCAATTGTACTTAGGTAAATAACGAGATGAATGTGATGTGTGATGAGGAACTTTGAAACGCCAACGTACCATTATTTGATAGAGATAGATAGATAGATAGATAGACAATTCTTTATTGCGCACAAACAAACAGATACAAAAAGAATAAGACACAAATTAATAAAAAAGGCAACAATGGGCGGCCTTATCGCTAAAAGCGATCTCTTCCAGGCAACCTTTGGATGGAGAGGAAAATAAAGAAGTTACAAAGAGCAGAGGGTGCGCGCACTCGACATGAATAGGTAACATTAACACAAAGACACATAAAAACACATATGACCTAACACCTACAACTTTGCAACTCACATAACGGCGATACTTGGTAATTTGTTATAATGATCTTTGTTTTTGGAAAAACAGTATGCTACCTAAAAACTGATAGAAAGTGTGATGATGATTTTTTTCTCGTTTACCTTCTCCTTGAACTTTTACTGTCTATCGATGGATCCCAACAAAATAATCGAATGACAAGTAAAAAGTCGCGATCACCGCGTGAGCTCATTATTCTTGAATTTCACTTTTATGATGGTAATGGTGGCATTTCGTACTGCTCTCAAATTTAAATCAGGTAATTGCTGGCATGGGAAACAGTAATTTTATGCCCGATTGTAAATGTGTAACGACAGGAAACATTATGTGGACTTAGTCGAGATAAGAGTGTTATCGATGTATTTACACATGTCTCGATGCTAGCGGTGGTGTTAATATAATAACAGCAGTATTAAATAATTCAAGATTATTTTTTGGTGATTGATATTTTTCTTCTCAAATAGCCAATTTCATTTGTTGTGGCCTATCTTCATCAGTGGACGTTTTGCGGATAATGAGGATTTTTCTTCATAAATTTTATCTTCATGTTTTATGAAAGTTTTACTGTATTGTCTATATTCCGAGCTATTGTTTATATCCCGTCTGCTATCAATAATATCCTAACAGTTATGCGTTCCTAGTGGTTTGTAACGTTGTAACCTCTAACATAATATCCTCTACATCAAAGATTTCCAGTTGCCAATACACTTCGTAAATCACTTGGTATTTACGTATTGATGTTGCGTAAAATGGTCACCGGTGTTGCAAATGGGAATCACATCCTTATGAGTTAACACTTACTTTGACCTTGCTCTCTAGACAATGTAACATTAAGCGTTAACGCTAACAGAATGTATAAAAATGTATGAGATTGACATAAGACACAGAAAAATCACGTTACAAATTATAGCGACTGAAGAAATAGAATGTATGAAGCGATTGTATCTTGTCTAGGCCGGCTAGACAGTATTTTTTATATTGACAATTTTAGCTAGATTTTCAACAATTTTTGCATTAGGGAAGTTTCTGATTTCCGTTAAAATTTTGGTTCACTTCGGGGAATTTATTTTATGTTAAAAAAGGCACCAAATACAATAGCAGAGACGCAATAGCATAGGATAACAGTTAGACAACCTAGATGGTTCTAAAACACTGGCTTTCTAAGCGTTGTTTTCACAATTATCTCAGAACTGAATTAACTGTACTGAGCAACACAAAATCCAAAATTTTCGACATAATTCTTGGGAATTGCGCTCACAATAGCGCAGTTTCGACATTATGAGCAGTCATTACCATCAGTGGCTTACTAATTAAGAACGACACTGACATTCTGATGACCGAAAGAGATACGGGGGTGATTTCACGATTGTCTCCGACAAAGATGTGAACACTGCTCGTGCGGTTATGGTTATATTTAGACGGTATTGTTTAGAATCGGCAATGGAAAGCGTTCTCATGAGAGTTTTGAAATAATGACCGAAATATTGTTGATAAAAGCTTGGGAAGGTAACTTGAATGTTTTGCAAGTAAAAATAGTCTTTTATATCATTTAAGAGTGACAGTCTGATCCGAAAACCATGGTTCTTGAACAAATCCAAAATAATCTAAATCTATGAATCAAATAGCTATACTTACAACTTTTGTTAGGTCATCGATCCCTCATTGAAGAGACTATCTAGCTATGTACCACCACAGCACACTTCAGATATAAACATTGCTGTCCCGCAGTGGCGTGCACTGGAAGCAGGCAAAAATATCTGCGAATTGTTTATGCTTTATGCTATTTGTTCGTGTTCCAGCACAAATATCCTTAAATTAACCAATATTACCTACATAACCATTTACATAAAAAAAAATTACGTTAATTCATGTCCAAATTAAGATTTTTAAAAACTAAGACTGTATAGAAATCCTAGGGTAGGCAAAGTATTTTAGTCTGTATGGAGCCGCTGAATATACTTATTAATGTTTTCAAATGCAAATTAATATGTCTATAGTATTTGCTTGCTTATGGATATTTGATATGGTATAATAATATACTTAAAGTAGGTGAAACAAGCCGAATAATTTTTTTTGCCTACCCTCTGTGCACGCCACTGCTGTCCCGGTGTAAAAGGTGTAGTTTTCAAAGGAATTACTGGACTCATAGGACTTATTGACTAACGTCTCAGGTGATAAGCGGCGGCAGTCCAATGCAACTCTCCTTGAGCCGGCCTCTCGCTTCTCATAAGGCGTACGTCCGGCTTAAAAAAATGTATTAGCAAATGTGTATTGACATGCAATACGATTATAATATTATGTCACTTTGGAATTTCCTTTATCCACTTCAGGTTGTCGATCGGGATTTCCCAATAGATTATCTTATTTAACTTCTAACAAACCAATACAGTCACCGTCGGAAATTTGATCGAAATTCATTACAACATTGCTATTGCATCAGTAGGTATTAATACGGTTTTAAGTGTTGTTATTGCAAAAGTCAACATATTTGTGCTATGGTTAAAAAAAATAGCTGTGCTGTGTGTGTTTGGTTGACCACAATTTTAATTGATAGTAAATGGTGAAATGAGGTGCATACAATACTGACACACGTATCGGGGAAATCCCACAGCTACTAGTACAGTGACTCTATATACGAGTACTGTGTCTTTTGTTAATTGTAGCATAAAGTAAATTTCCCAAGTTAAATTATTTTAAAATCGAATACCTGTACCGACTGTACTTACTTATATTTTCTCTATACTGACCTATGCTATCGAAGCATGAAGATATCATTGGGGAGATCGCATCAGAAATCACAGTATATCACCGTATTAAAAAGAATGGACTTCCACAGTGATCTTGAACATAACTAGGAGAAGAAAGTTGGAATATTCGGTCAGGTAATTCAGGGCAGAAAAAGGCCTGGCAGCAGGAAGATATGGCTGAAAAACTTGCGGCATTGGTTTGACCAAAAAACTCTGCAACTATTATATATCGATGATTACGAGTTGCAGTTTCTAAAGTAGAAATAGCCTTAATGTTTATGATTATCAAAACGTTGTATACATTAGTGGTCTGTCGTCGATGAGTAATATAAGAGATTAATCTAATATGTTTATAATATATTGTCCTCGAGACGCGGCCTGTCTGCCATATGTATACTTGTTCATAGTAAGCGATAACCACTTAATGCTACTATGTTACAATTTATGCATCGCACATGCCTTAATTCAAGGTATGGTTATGTAATTTCGATGTAATAAGATCTGAATTTCCCTGGGTTATACATTTTACAATGTCAATTTTCGATATGAGACTTTATGTTTGTAATATCATGAATAGAATGAATGTACGTTATAGGACTTTACTTTATGAAAAAATGCTTGCGGGTCAATATGGGTGGAGTAAAGTGAGCTCGCCCGTTCTCTACTTTATGTATTTCTCACTTGCCTCTTCATCATAGTTGGTTTCATATGTCGACGGATTTTGGAGTTATCTGCAGATAAATCACAAATTTTCGTTATCATTTCAATATCGAGTCTTTCTTAGATCTATCAAGACTTTAAAATAACTCATTAATTCTGTGATAGCATGCTTATATATTTTACTTCTCGTTAAATGTCTTTGTTCCCTTATCATAAAAGCATAAGAAGAAAGATTGAAGAAAGAAAGAAAGAAGAAAGAAATTTTAAGCTAAAAAAATTGTACTTTATGTAAGTATGCCTTATCGTCGGATACCGTGCACGTTGCATGCGCTGACGCATCTTATAAATGTAATAGAATCGATTTTTGCATTTGCATGGCATGGGAACCTTGTTATTTTGCCGCTAGATGGCGTCCCACATGGTGCTTCACAATGGTACAAGCACGCCCTCGATTACTTACCAGCTTTTCCATTGTTTTATAATTCGCAATAATTGATGCGCTTTTATAACGGTTTTTGTGTAGGCACCGTGTTTTAGACGAATTCTTAATCTTCTTAAGTTAGCTATTTTTATAAGCTTCAGTGTCACATCGGAACACAGCAATGCTTACACTGCTACTACGGTAAAGGTGCCACTCTTGACATTCTCTTTTAGAGTAGAGGGGATCTCCCGGCTATAAAACCACAACCCAGTACCTATATTTTTTTAAATTAATGGCATTTTCCATTTCATTCTTAAAACGAAGTATTATTCCAAGAAATAAAACAAATAGAAATTGCTTCATAAAATTATAAAGAACAATGCACACTTGCAGACGTGCATTGCGCCCGCGCACATGTCAATACGGCCGTGGGAACGCATGCGCACGACTACCACATACCACCAATCATCTGCTATCATCCGAATCACGGAAAATTGTATCTTAATCCATTGTCTTAGGGAATTGCAATTAAACGTCACTTACATACCTATATCTTGATCAATCGTTTAATAGGTACGGAAAAATGTATCTTCATACGTTGTGTTACGAAGTTTCCATGTCGTGTCGTTATGGGGAATTGATGTCTTAATCCATTGTTTAATTTGCTACAGAAATATGAACCGTGTGATGTTGGAGTTAGATTGCACATGGTTGTTTGTTTAATTATCGTATTAACGATGGAGTGGCCTAATTTTTCAGATGATGTAACGAATAATGTTTATATATTCTAGATTGAACTATGTAACGTACTTGTATTGTACTATAATTATGTTGGTAACCTAAATTACATTGTGTTTAGTCTCAAATTCCCAATGAGTTTCCTGATGGATTGTATAATGAAGGTTGCAACTGAATGCTCTTATCATAATAGTTTCTCCAGACAACACACAGTCTTTAATGCTCCCCAATCATCATTTCTACATACTATGGAATAAGCGTTTTAATACTATTAAACAAAAAAACAATAAACGATCGTTTACGATAGTGTCCCTACGCGTTTTGCTTAGTTACCGTTATCCCTCTATTAAATCAATCAATACATATTTCACCAGTGAGCAGAGGGCCTAGACAAGATGCAATCGCTTCATAGCGAATCTATTTCTTCATTCACTAACGGTGTCAATTCCCTATAATTTGTTACGTGATTTTTCTTTGACTTATGTCATTCCCAAACATTTTTATACATTCTATTAGCGATAACGCTTGTAGAATGTTACATTGTCTACGAGGGCTGTTATATTTCACAAAGAATTTCATCGTCAGAACTTGTAAATGATCATTTGTTTCCACTATATCTAATTATATTTTATACAATAGATATGTTATTAGCGCACGAAAAGTGAAGACACGAAATTCACCCAATTGGGTGAACTAGCAGTAAGTACCGCGTCAGTAAAATGTAACAAATATGGGCTTTTATAAATCTAGTAAAATGCCATCATGCGTATTTAGAAAGGAAGTATCATACCTTAACAATGTATGCAAAAATATTTCAATTAAATGAATCAAAATTTTTGGTCTAAGTCAAATAAGTACATTAGTAGGGATATAACATATCAATGGTTTATAATATCATTGCTAATAACAATTTATAACTTGTACTGTAGACGGGCAAGTGTATTTTAGATACTCCACCTTCCTTATGTGATGTTAGTAATCGAAGTTACTATACAGCAATTACACCCACCCAAATGATCGCCACTCGCTCACTATTCCGATACGCTTCCCTTTTTTTGGGCTGATTATTTAAAAAGAGCATTATCATAAATAGCTTTAAGATGGTATCCGGAGTTGTGCAATACAATTGTTTCTTTGGGTCAGTTTAGACGTCACATCCGCTCGTCACCGTCTCTGGATCTTTGCTTTCTCTGCTCATAATGTATGCTCTAGTCTACGGGGACCGTTTTGCATTTCACTTATTCACTCCCATGGGTACAAAATGCGATAGATGTGGGGCGTGACAAGACTCAATAAGTTTTGCAAGAAACCCTAGTCGGTTTTTTTTATAATCAATAGGTTTGCGCTTGACCACAATCTCATATGATGTTAAGTGAAGATGTGATCTAGGATGGACTACGCTTACTTATAAGATGCCTGTTCACTCAAGACTTGAATAAACCCAAGTTATATTTTTCTGGGAAAACGGTGTCAGGGAGATAATTCCACAGCTTGGCCGTGCACATGAGGAAAGAGGAAGCGAGCTTAGTGCGACAAGTTGCAGTGTCAACGACAAAGCTGTGGAGACCCTGCCGGCGCCTGGTAGTCCGGTAAAAGAAAGGGGATGGCAGTACAAGATCAAAGAGTGCTTGATTAGGTATTATATTATCGCCTAAAATTCTCGAGAGCATTAAGTAGGTAGGTATGTGGTTAATAAGATGAACGCCTAGTATTTGACCATCTGTGCCTGATCCATGAGATTGACGACTCGTTTGGTAAAGCGAAGTAGAAGAATTGTTTAGACTTTAGAGAAATGCATTAAAACTCAAAATTCGAATACAGGTCATCTGAATGGAATGGTTTAATAATAATAACAGTTTGCAATCGCTGAGAAGGTACAAGCGCAACAAACTGGCGATCCAGTTACAATGACGGTTACATAAACAATGAACAGTAGGTTCGGGTTACATTAGTGGATCATTAGCTGTTATCATGAGATAATGAAATATGAGCCCGAGTGTACATAAGCCTATAGGGTTATCACTTATCTATACTTATAATAAAACTGTAACAGGTCCAATTCTGTACATTGAAGATATTTTGAAAATTATATTTGGAGGGCATTCTATAACCGATACTGAGGCCGAAAATGTAATTTTTTTAATTTTTGTCTGTCTGTCTGTCTGTCTGTCTGTCTGTCTGTCTGTATCACGGCTGAGCATCACGCCGAAACTACTGAATGGATTCAAATGAAACTTGGCATGATTTGAGATCTTACTACGAGGTAGGACATAGGATACTTTTTATCCCGTAATCTAGCACGGTTCTTTTGGGAGAGGGGATTAAAGTCAAAATGAGTACTTGGTTATACGCTTGGTCCGATTTTATCAATTTTTCTATAAAATATAATAAATATTAGTAAGGGAACACTCATAGAGAGTTGTTATCAAGGTTTTGTAATCGATCGGGTTAAGCAACGTTAGGTAAGGTCATTAAATAGATGGGTGACCGTTTAACGCCATTTGAACTAAACGGGTCCGTGCTTCGGAGAGCAAGTAAAAAGTGGGTCCCAGTTTTTAACCGACTATAAAAAATGAGGTTATGTATTCGATGCGAATGTCTGTTATTCAAAGTTTAGTTAACGTAAAAATAGCGCAGGCGGAGCTGCGTGGGTCAGCTAGTAGCGAATAATACTGCACACGTCAATACAAACATGAACATTTATCCTCGTCCATACATGATATGACGTCTCGTTCCATAAATCTGTGTTTATCTTCTATTTTATTCAGCAATAATTTTAGAAAACTGGATTACATATTTTTTTAGTCTTTAGTCGAACCTTTGATTGTTTTCATAGTGAACCTTCAGTAATAATAATATCTGCGACAATCCACACACGGTCATCTGATCCCAAACTCACTCAAGTCAGAGTGCGTACTATGGATGGTAACCAGACCACTGATAGAAATATTTTTTTTTTGTGAATACATACGTATATAGATAAATAACACCCATACACATGGTGGGAATAGAACTCAAGACCTGTCGGGTAGCCGGCCAAGATGTCTAACTACTAGACCAATAATCTTTATGTTTATGTACATATTTATAGTGTGCCAAAATAATAAAATAAATAAAATGTTCAGATGGTCCTTTGAGCCGGATTCCGCGAACCAAACTACGTGCGTAGATTAGTAGTAGTGCCATCTATTGGTGTTAAATTCAAATCTCCTACTCAAAACAGTAAAGTAAACAACTCAACAAATAATTAATTTCATTGCCGTAGTTTAATCAAGATTTGTTTGTACTATAGTAGTTCTTTGTCGTTGCACATAAAATTACGCACATATTCATACAATAATACATATTTGCAACTGTCATTTGCTTAGAGGGATCTTGCTTGTACTAAAAATAGCTTTGCATGTTCACATTATTGTAAGCCTTGTGAGGTATCATTTAGAAGCACGTTTACCTGCAGTAATTACTGGCATGAATGGAACGCTAAGCTATTACCTTATAATCATTACCCTTTTCTATGACATCACGCACACCATAATGCTTACAAATCTCGCTTTAATGCCACACCGATCATATCCTATCTTTATATGGACTAAAAGAATCCAAGGCGGATACAATCGACGCCGCGACGCGAGCCTCCTACGTGACCTTTCAAACAATATCTTACTTTTACCCATCAATAAACCACCAACCCTCACCAATAATCCATTTGAAAAAGAACCTTATCTTTAAATCCTTCGAGTATTATTTTGAATGTAAGATTATGCAAGCTTAACAGACTATTGCGTGACTAAAGTAGAGATGTTCTGTCTTGCATGTTCATATGCGCACACGCATGGAATTAATGATGACGATGTGGATGCGACCGGCTATGCTGATCGCGAGAACTATGGATGCATTGAGATTTGTAATGGGTATGGGACAATGATTTTGATGGGAAGGTCGATGGTTAGAACCATCGACCTCACAATATTATACACACAATATCACACAATATTAGAATATTGTGAAATTGTTCAGTGGAATGAAATGGTTGAGTGGAGTCAAAATTAAATGTTTAGGGAAAAACCCTCAGAGTTCGGTATTATCTATCTTTATTAATCCATTATCCGGATATTAGATTGAATATTTATTCTGTCTACTACCTAATTACCAGACCCTATCGGAACCTTGGAGGAAGTAAATAGCCTGGTTTTTAAGATCTCTATGATAAATAATATTGAACACGTTCTAAATTACATTAGACTGAGAATCTAGACGTAAATCTAAACGAAATATACATAATTATTTGATGGGTACTAATCATAGTACCCAACAAATAATAAACATATTATGAAACAATAAAGGTACTTTCCATAGTTCTGTGAGCTTATAATAATAATAACCTTTTATTTCAGGCAACTGTGGCCCATAGAAACAAATACCTTAAAGACTAACATACATATCATATTAAAACAAACACCTAAATAAAAACAAATATATTATATATAACAAACATATTATATAACAAATATATTATATTATTAAAACAAATACCTTAGACTAATATACATAAAAGTAAAACTTATATAAAATACATATAAATTAACACGCCGTCTTCGTGTCGCGCGCGGCTTCATGTAGCCGACCTCTGAAGCGGCGAAACACGACACCCTTCGGCCAAAATTCCTCCTTCGTGAAGATCGACAGATTAGGTATTCTCACCACAAAGGAATTAAAATTTACCCTATGGCGGGACTCCAACCGTTCGACCCTCAGTAAGAACTTGGTCTTCACTCTCATGTATTCTACGATCTCCTCAGCCTTCGTAGAATAATGAAGCCTTGACACATAAAGCAGCGTCGTGGGTTCAGCCGGACGCAGCAAGTGGTTCGGTCCCGTCGGGGCGACGCCGCACTTGTTGCGAATGGCGGGCTTCTTCTTCCTCCTCACCACCTTGATGAAGCCCTCCTCGTCACCTTGGCCCTTCTGTAGACCTCTTGTTTCCGGCCTCTGCTTCTCCTCTTGTGGTTTCGGCTGCACAGTTGGTGACGCAACGGCAGCAGCGGCGTAAGCACGTTGAGGCGTCGATGTGCTGACGCATAACGATTCCCGCGGAGCGGAGGTACGGGCGGCAGGGCGCGGTGCATCGCACTTGACGACAGCCGGTGACTCGATACTGCCGATGGATGCATTTTGCGCTCCGCGACGCGTGTTCACGTTAGAGGCCTCGTGCGACCTACTTTCCGAAACAGCGCCACGCAATGATGCTACTTCGGAACGCAACTCGCATATTGTAGTTTCAGAAGCTTCTAACTTGCACTTGACTTCGGCCAGGCTGGATTTCAGGGTCGTGATGTCCTTGAGCAGCCTGGTGACATCGACGTGGTCGAATGTGACGGGAGGCAGCTTGTGCAGATCCTTCGCCACAAAAGCGGGCACGTCGTCTGGATCGGTCTCCTTCAGGACTGAGATGATATCTTGAAGACTTCTCTCACCCCTTTCATCCCTCCTGCGGGACGGCATCCGGTCGGCCTGGCCGAGCGTCTGGTACAGCAGCACCTTTGCGTTACAGATGTCCACTTCTTTGAAATTAGTTCTGCAGATTTGCAGAATACTAACTTCATCCATAGTATCTATGGCATGTTGGATGAACGCCAACAGTTCGTTGGCTATGAGTTTTTCGGAACTCATAGCAATGGTTACTTGCAGCGGCTATAGCCGCGCAACTCGCGAATAAGAAATTCGTATTCTATGCAGTGAGGCACGTCCGTTTCCGAGCGCGCATCGCACTGCACTATATATATTTATATGAATTTAGAAAAAAAAAACTATTATATTTGTGTATATGTAATTGTACCTATTGTTTTAATACATATTAAAACTATCATGATAGTTTGATACATAATCTGTGTAGGTACTTACCTAATCGAAACCTTCAAAATAAGATGCAATAAGTATTACACTTTTTATTTTATTTTATCGCTGAGTAAATTATAGATAGATAGATTAATACTTTATTGCACACATTTTACAGCTTTATTTAAATTTAAAAATAAAGGACACAACTTAGTACATACAAAGGGCTTTAAAATCACCATCTCATTTATAGCTACACATTTTTCTTGCAAATTTAGTCCCTGAAGAACGCTAAATTCTCGGAATGATCGTATAAATGCAATAAAATCGAACATTTGGAGAACCTTGTTTTATAGCCATTACAATTTACATTATCAACAATGAGTCATAACTAACAAGGTCTAATATGCAATAAACCAACATGTGCACAGATCGAATAATGGTACTTATTTCATAATCTATCTTTTATTAACAAGGAATAGTTAAATTCCAGTTGAGTGAACTATTAGATCATATCGGAATGTTTACATGTAACGAGTTAATATTTACAATTACATTTTTAGTTTATTTTTGCAACTAGTTTAATAAGATAAAGCTATGTTTACTTCATAATCAAGTATTTTCTAAATTGAATTGAATTCTTATCTGTCCACATTGTGTCGCCGTTAGGACACAGAATAAAATTAAATGATAAAAGCCTTTCTACGTTTCACTTAGCCCTTGCTTTGATCTTCATGTCAGCATTTTATGTTAATCGAATAATTTTCTACGTATAGAACTCCACGCGGGTACACTACGTATAATGATGATTGATTGAAGGAAAACTGCAATTTGGATCATAAGTTGTAAAATTCAAAGTAATAGGCGAGTTGCGAGAGATTTTTCCATACATTTCCGCTACAGACATGGTATGAAATGTAAGTATAACAAATGTCACGGTCACGACGGTAATATTTAGTATTATTTATAGGGCACAGGCGAAAAGTGCAAGCTGAGCTGTTATCAGATGCGCAAGCGTCGTCTCTCGCAACCTAGATGACATCACGAACCACGCGGCCATTACGGGCTCGTGTGACGCACAAACCCGTTAATAATTTACGCACATTTGTTTACATAGTATTTGTAGAATTTGTACTATAATAATGTGTATAATGAAAACTGAGAGCCAATTCGGTGTTTGAGAATATAGAATTGGAAAGTGCGGGTGTGATGGATCCAGCGATAATAAAATTGTCATCTGTTGACCTTAAGACCATATTTATTATTTATGGTTTGTCTTAAGGTTAAAAGATGTGTGAGACTGGCTTCAAACCACAGACTATTATGAGGACAGAAAGTGCTTCGTCTTTATTGTTTTTGAAGAATAAACCTCTGAACTCAATGACTGAACTAACTACATTTAATGCCAAGTTGAGGAAAATTTATTACAAAATTACAAGTTGTTTGAGGTTGAAGACCTTGGCAGCGATCATGATGAATTAATAAAAGTGATAATAATGAGGTATGTACTAGTTTTAAATATAAACAAGCTAGAGATTAAACAAGAAAACTAATCTTGATTGTTATCTTGTGTCAATTTTAGAGGATATGCGAGAGATGTCCTCATGATTACGTGAACTATTGATGGTGAACTATTACGCAATATTGCTGTAGTTCAGTGTCTCTAGTAAGAAGATCGATAACCCCTATCTAGTTAGCGTCATAGTGCAATTGTAGGGCACTTTATCGGAAGTTCATTGTTGCCTGCTCTTGTTTAACTGGGACTAGGGAAGGGACTACCTGCAACCTCCCGTGTTATCGATAAACACATTCTTGAAATAATGAAGTAAGTTGTGTTTTCGAACACGATGAAATGTTTGTTTTATCGAGAGCGAGCCCTTATTATAAATATTTTGTCTCGTTTTGTAAGCGTGATGCAAAATTGTCTGAGGTGGATATTAACCAGGACCCAATCAATACAGGAAAGATTTAGGAAAATATACTTTTAAACAGCTAAGTAATATAACTACTCACGACGTGAAGACTCAACTACACAGTTATATCTATCGAGATCGAAGCCCTTTAGGGTAATAGTTGTTTTTAAGTGGATCTTTTCCATATTATTGTATACCACTATTAATGTAATGTCTTCATTGAAATATTTTATTGATTTATGTGATAAATAATTTTTATAATATTATTTTAAATTTTATTTAAGGGCTATCTAGAACGTCATGCGGTGCCCACTTCTGATGATGACAGTATCGATATTATAATTTCCATTTTATGTCATACTAATAGAAAGATTCGCTAACGGCGACTAAGAATTGCGTGAGTAAAACCATATTAGTAATGCGTGACTAATCTAACAGACCGCATATGCCCCGCATTCCCCACCCGGGAAATTACGGCTTAAGAACTAATCTATACAATATTAGGTATAGTATACGGGATTCTTCTCAGTTCTCAAGATTATTTAGACAGATAACGTTAATTCTGATTTAGTTATTATTTGGATCTGGTTATTTTGACTTTCAGTTCGGTTTATGTTACATTATTCAGTATGAGATAGTCGATATCTCTACTCACTAACAGAGTTTGAAGTCCTTTTATAAACTACAGTCCAAGCCGAGGCCATGCCTCCCTGAGGTGCACTTGAGTTCGTCTCTCCAATGCCCTTAAGGCTGGAGTGCTATTACGGAATACCAGCGTGGCTTGGTACCAAGCCGCATTATGCTGTTGGAACCCTTTTGTAGCAAGTTACATAGTAGTCATTACAAAAAAAAACGGTTATGGCATTACATAACCTGATAATAAGACATAATATGAGAATAATTAAAATCTTAAGTATATCATCGATATTACAATGTCCCATCCCTATATTCCGGATGCCGGATGAAAGACCAGGAGCCCTATATTCTCCCCCAATACAGGGCCAATTGATCTCAACGAGCCCTGCCGCCGGAAGTCGATTATTGCACCCGGATATGCACTTGCTGCGCGGCGGTGCGCGTGCGCAGTTCTACCGTGTCATGTAATGTTATGTGTTGCCATTGTTATATTTTTTCTGACGGCCACCTTTATTAGTTCCGTTTTGTGAATAATTACTGTTGATTTCTTTTGTGTGTTATTGCTCGTCAACTGATGCGTGCCAGAACTATTTTGTAACGGGACTGTTTTTATTAATACGTAGTAATGTGTGGTATGCAATGCGGGATTGCTATATCAAAAAAATGGAATATTTTTGAATTACATTATTTCTTGACAGACATTTTATCTATTTTTGTAATGGCAAGGCTTTACTGTAAAGTTCTTTTATTGTAATTAATGGTATTTACACTCGTTTTGTACTTATAAATATAATTAATCTACTTTTTTTTTTTTTTTTTAAAGAACTTGTTAGTTTTGGCCAATTCTATATAAACCTATTTGATAATTCAAATGAGAACAGGATGGATGTAGTACGTCGCTCTATAAAAGATAGAATCTCATGACAAGCGACGATGCAGTTATGGATGGTAAAGTCAATTTCTATAAGTATCAAGGAACAAATCGTGTGACCCTAGCTGCCAACAAGGCGACTCTTATCTAATACTGACAAACTCACCCATCCAATAAACAAAACGCCATTCTTAGTAAGCATTATTATTGGCTGTGGCTGTGGAATACGGAAGCATTGTTTTATTTTTACCATTCCAGTGTATCAAGTACTTATGTCGAAGCGCTCAAAGCCAGTTGTGATAATTGTTCAGTAAACGATTAGTTGGTTAAGCAACGTTGGGTAAGGTCAGTCCTTAGATGGGTGACCGTTTAGTGGCATTTGAACTGACCGCCTACGTGCTTTGGAGGGCACGTAATTGTCGGTCTCGTCTGCTATAAGAGTTTATTGTAAGGCCCCATAGGTTGGCTATTACCCATACGAGAAAAAAAAATCCGGTTAAGTGCGGGTCGGACTCGCGCACCGAGGGTTCCATACCATCTCTGGACGTATTAAAGTAATTTTACTATTCATGTAACACCTCAGAAAGAAAAAAAACCAAACCGCAAAGCGAACTGTTTGTCGAGGTTTTTTTAGGATTACTAAAAAACTGTACTACTTACTTAGATCATTTTATTTTTACTGTTAAAATTAGATACACATGTATTACTCATAATTATTTCAGATTTTTCCCTTCACAAACTTCGGAGATAAGGGGACGGGATCGGTATTTTTTTGACATTTTTGATTATCAGCCAAAAACTATTTTATTTAAGTGGGTATACCAACAGCATAAATATCAATATTATCATAAAATAAAAACATTGGTCTTATATACTCGTATATGCCAGCTACAGGTATTCACTAACTTCAAAACCGATTTTTATTAAATCTAATATATAAAATTCTCGTGTCACAGTTTTCGTTGCCATACTCCTCCGAAACGGCTTGACCGATTTTGATGAAATTTTTTGTGCTTATCCGGTATCTATGAAAATCGGCCAACATCTATTTTTCATCCCCCTAAAAATTTTTTTTTTTTATTTTATGGCAAAACAACGTTTGCCGATCGGTTTTGAAATATGCAAATGAAGCCCTTTCATAGGATACCCCACACGATATAGTAGTCTCACTTTGAAATTTTGATGACCCATTTCGACACCCATTATAAACAAAGTAAAAAAAAATATGTTTTTTTTTCATTTCTGATGATGTTGGGTAAGTAAGATTTAAAACAATTCCAAGTTTCAATATCATCAGTGGTTCCTAAACTGACAGACATACACAGACAGACGAAATCAGACCATAAGGGCTCCTTTTTTACCTTTTAGGTATGGAACCCTAAAATCAACACTTCGCAGTGTACTTACGCATTAGGAAATCCCACATATTTTTTTTTCACACCAAGAACCTTGGAATATAAAGAGCAGGAAATGAAAACGCGACAGGCAGTGCGTAATAAATGCACGTCGCAATACAAATATTTACGACGTCATATCCATATGCTGGCTACCTTTTGATTTGTTGAACTGGTTACATTGCGGACTTGCCTCCGTGAGATTTTACTTTTACATGACCTACATTAGAGTGTACGGTGCTTCTGAAGGTTAACGAAGCCTATAGTTTGTTAGGCTTGTGGTTTTAAAAGGGAACTGGTTTACCAGGTCTCTGTTAGATATTCTGCCGCCAAGCAACAGTGTGTAAACAATGTTCCAGTGTGAAGGGCAGGGTAATGACCGGATTCACCCATGCAGTGTCTTGAATGTAGTGTATCGGGTTTTTGTGAGTTTTTTTTACTTAATAGAAACCAGTGCTTGACTGCAGTCCCACATTATGGAAAGCGGCGACGCAATCTGGGATGGTAAAGTACACCAGCTAAAACTATTCACGCTATCCTTGAAGACACCCACATTATAACCTAAAAGGAGGGAATAGAAACTTCCTAACTTTCTTTACAGTTCAAAGTAAATAAGTATCCGAATGTTTGCAGGTACATGAGATCGTAACTTTAGCTAAGAAGGCTTACACTATTCAGATGATGGTCTTTTTTGAAAGAATAAGAATGCTTATCGAGGCCCAATGCTTCGTTAAGCTGAGCTTAAATTGTGCGCATGTAATCATTTTTGGATTAAAGTAAAAGACAATCTTGTAAACTTAGATCAAGGCCCTATTCTTCTCCTTGTTGCTTGGTGGCTTAGTCAGATTATTCCCAGTCGTCACCACTGGCAATGTTTCCACTGGTGACAAACGGGAAAAAAATTCCCATTTGTCGCCAGTGGTGACGAATGGGAAAATGAAATCCCAGTTGTCACCAGTGGTAACAATCGGATATAGGAAGTCATCATCATCAGAAGACGGAAGACGTCCACTTTACCTGTTACATGGTGTCTTTTCCATATTTTTTACGGTCGCATCTATTGTGTGGACTCACGAATATAATACTAGATATATCTCAGAAGCGAAAATAAAAAGATCTCAGTAAATCGATCGAAGAGAATTTTACCAGCGACCTCAACGACGTTATTGTACCTGAAGTACTAGGACAACTGAGGGCACAAAGAGGCTTCATCTCTTTTGTGATATCAAGTACCTAGTTATCAGTTTGTACCTGTGTTTCGTATATACCAGAAGTACTTACTACTAGAGCAGGAGTGGTAATTAGGAGGTTTTACCACATAAGTGAGGTCTAGTGTTTGATATCCAAGAGTGACCTTCAATTTATACCAGAAGTACCAGGGTAGCATAGGATATAAGGAGGCATCATGAATAATGGTCTCTCAGGTGCCGATGCAACAGCCGCCAAAGTTTTAGTGGATACTAATCCGATATACCCTGGTTGATTACCACCAGGTGGACCTATCGAAGGTTTCCCCCACGAGAACAAAATAAAAGTATTCTGCTCACTAATAAAGTTCCAATTTTCTAATACGTCATCGTGTAGAACTACTAGGAATGGAAAAATAATATTTAATGAAAAAACGTATGAGTCATACATGTAGAACAAAATGTAGAACTACTGGGAATAGGGCCCTATATTCAGCAGTGGACGTCTTTCGACGAAAGAAAGAAAATACATTTATTTCACACTTAAAATAACAAAGTAGGTAAAAATTAATAGTAAAAAATTCCAAAGATTGTGTGGGGTCCAAAAAGATGCTGCTTCAGCATGTTGCTGTGCCAAAAATAAACTCTGACGTATCTGATTGATGATGGTGATTATGTTTTTTTTTATTTCAGTGGCGACAATTGGGAATTAAAAGTCCCAATTGTCGCCACTGGTAACAACTGGGAATTTAATGTTTCATTCGTCACCACTGGTGACAAATGGGAATTTTTTTCCCGTTTGTCACCAGTGGGGACGTGGCCAGTGGTGACGACTGGGAATAATCGGCTTAGTCTATCTCTTGATTATGAGCAGCCGAAAGGCGTCCACTGCTAAACAAAGGCCTCCCTTGGAAGGGAGGGGTTGCTATTATCCCCACGCTTGGCAGGCGTCTTGGGGATCGTACTATAAGAGGTAAGTAATCTAAAAGAAAGACGCTGCTGCTCATTTTCTTGTTTTCCCTTAGTCGCCTCTTACGGACACCCAACGCGAGGAGATGGGAGGGTGCTTTTTTTTTTTTGATGCGGGGGAAATCTTCCAAAGATCCCCTGTGAGCTGTGTGCCTTGCCTTTGAGCCCGCCACCGGGGGGCGCATTGTAGCCCCCCGGGAACCAGTCACGGTGCTCACGGGGATGGGGGTCGCAACCCCGCTGCCGTCCTCCTCGGAGTCGCCGCCGTACTCAATGGACGCTCAAAAGGCCCACACCCCGAGCGTCCAGCGACTCCGAAGGGATGGGAGGGTGCTATTCTAACCACACCGTTAAGATGACGCGCAATAATTTGAATAAATGATCAACTGATGTGTCTCATTTTAATGAGCTGTCTTGCTTCTGTATGTCCGTATCTACGCCTTTATGCTAAATAACTTGTACAGGACGTAAGCGTGGTTTACTGCAGGGTTGTCACGACAGAGTTTAAATAATAATTTCAATATTTTAGGCCAGTCTGCATACGGTTTACTGATCGCAAACTAGACAAAGCCTGCGCTATGGAATATTAGCCTAGACAACTCACACGAATTCTTCAATATTTACATTTTGTAAATAGAAACATAATAGCACCTAGATATTTAGTGGGAATCGATCCCACTACCTATTGGATAGTGGGCAGGGTATGTAACTACTAGACCAGCAGGTCAGCAGGTCCGTCAAATAAGAGACCGCCAAATATTTTAACAGATTGAACCGAAAAGTGGAATTTATATACTATTCTAATTAAATTTAATTCGGGTTTCAAGCCCATTTATCGTTACCCCTGGACTCGCCGGGGGTCCTTGGTGGCCAAACCTCGGTGTCTTCACTGGTGATCTTGGCTTATAAATTTCACAGTTGTGGGATTAGTCTCAAGAAAACTAAAATCCAAATTGAAATCAAACTACTTACTTTTACGGATTTTATCGCGGTTTATTTAATATTTTACTATTCCGACGTTTCGAATGCTTTGCAGCACCCATGGTCACGGGAGGACTGAGATGTTGAACATTCTTATGTCACAATTATGCCGGAGTACCTTCAGGTCAAGTAGTTTGATTTTAATGTGTAATATTCGCGTAAGTAAAAGACAACATTATAAAATCCAAAATTATAATGGACAACCCTAATATTTATGTAGTTTACCAACGATGACGGCGCCTGGCGAATAGAATGCAGGTTATTTATAGTTCATTTAATCAGAATGGGAGTTAAAACCAGACATGGACATGTTTATTATTGAACGGATATTTGCTTTATTACTCGTAGGTGCGAGTAACGACGTGTGATGCGCGTGGATTTAATTAGCTTTATTAGTTTTTTATGCTTAAAAATACTGTGGAAAGTTTTATTTACCTTTTACAGTCTTACATATATCTTTCCAAATAATTTAATTGTAACCAATAAGGATGGCTTGTGGCTTACAGGTGAATTTTAATAATTGAGTACCTACCTACCTGGTATATACCTACATGACCAAAATACCCAGTGTTTATTTTTTATTGTTCAAATTCAATTTTAAACTCTGAGTAGCTTAAAATCATTTATCAATTATTTTTTGGACGACATATTTTCATTTCTTGGTAACACTAAACAAATATTATTATTTTTAGGGTTCCATACCTAAAAGGTAAAAAAGGAACCCTTATGGTCTGACTTCGTTTGTCTGTCACACCTGTATATATTTCAGGAACCACTGATGCAATCAATCTGAAACTTGGAATAGTTTTAGATGTTACTTACCCAACACCATCGCTAATAAATTTTTTTTTTTTTTTAATGGGGTTCGAAATGGGTCATCAAAATTTCAAAGTGAGACTACTTTATCGAGTATCTTTAGAGGGGTATCATATGAAAGAGCTTCTTTTGCACATCGCAAAACTGATTTTTATTTTGGTTTATGTCACATAGTTTTTGGCTGATAACCAAAAATGTCAAAAAAATACCGTTCCCCCGTATCTCCAAAGTTTGTTTAGGGAAAAATCTGAATTAATTATGAATAATACATGTTTATCTATAGTTTACAGGAAAAATAAAATGATATTTCTAAATATTACAGTTTTTTAATAATCCTAATAAAACCTCAACAAACAAACTTAGTTTTGCGGTATGTTTTTTTTTGCTACCAGAGGTGTGAGTGTGTTTTTTTGCTACATGAATAGTAATTACTTAAATACGTCCAAAGATGGTATGGAACCCTCGGTGCGCAAGTCCGACTCGCACTTGACCGGTTTTTTCTTTACTTGTTACCAATGTGGACCCACCCCATCGGGGTCAATAACACGTCAAGAAAGAGCTAGTTCGCACAAACTTAGCTATTAATTATTTGCCCATTTGCAAATTTAATTTAATGATTTTGACTCACGGATTTACTGCCAGGATGATTATTTGTTTCTTTTCGAAACAAATGATGCCAGGATGATTATTTGTTTCTTTCCGAAACAAATGATGCCAGGATGATTATTTGTTTCTTTCCGAAACAAATGATGCCAGGATGATTTTTTGTTTCTTTCCGAAACAAATGATGCCAGGATGATTATTTGTTTCTTTCCGAAACAAATGATGCCAGGATGATTATTTGTTTCTTTCCGAAACAAATGATGCCAGGATGATTATTTGTTTCTTTCCGAAACAAATGATGCCAGGATGATTTTTTGTTTCTTTCCGAAACAAATGATGCCAGGATTATTTTTTGTTTGTTTGAGTCAAAACATGATTGTTAATCGGAGATAATGATTCATTTACTTGACTCTCAGTGCAGCAGTATGACACTCATGCAAACAAAATTAGTTTAAGAACTAAAAAAGAAACATTTTATTTTCGAAACACGTAAACTAGTAACTCTCGTACATTAGTAGGTACACTACCTCAAGTTTAGGTACCTACTGGCTATTCGTAATTGTACAGTAAGTCGTTCGCTTCTTTATTGGTCGTAAAATTTCTCATTGTACGTTTAAATTTAGAACTGCAGCGACCAAATTAGCACATCTGATAAAACGTCTTTAGTTAGCAGATCGCCCGATAGCAGCATCTGAATCTGACTCAGCGCTGTGACGCCATTATATTAAATTGTTTAATCGCCGTTTAAGGAAACTGCCCCTGACTCGTCTCGCACTTACTGTACTTTACAAATTGATGGATGTATGAGTGGATCTGTTAGCGAAATGTCAACGACTGGTGGCCGTGAGATATATAATTGAACGATTGTAAAAATTATTGTCATCATTGGGGTAAGAACCACCCATTTCCGTCCTCTAGGTGTAGTAAGAGGCAACTAAGGAAAAACAAGAAGACGGGCAGCTGCGTCTTTATTTTTTTGGCTAACTTGCCTTTTGCGTCGGTTTACTGTCGTTGTCCAAGGTTTGCTTCTTCGGTTAAGGATTACGAATGTGTAAAAGGATATTTTTATTAGCAAGTCGGAATACGTAAAAGGCCAGTTGAGGTCAATATTCTGGGTCCAATAACATAGAGGCCTTTAGTAAAGCGTGGGTATGCAACTGCATACCAATAAATTTATTGGACAATATGGACATTGTGGCTATTATGTATGTATACAAAGTTCAATTTTTATTCCGTAAAATGTTTACATCCATCGGTTGCCCGTGTCCTGCTACAATTTTGTTGGTTCACCTAGGGCTACCAGGCCTGCCTACGCTTCCAGTTCGTGGTCAACACTCGAGAACCCTTCTTCTCCATCAGTTATCGGTTCTTCAAACGATGTGGCCTATCCATGGCCGATTCAGCTTACAAATTCTGACAGCAATGTTGGTCTGGTTCTTCAGCAAATTTCCTTCCTTCCTTTCCATTCTGTCGCGCAAAGAAACTCCGAGAACTATACTTCATAGCTCATGTGTGTGGCTCTGAGCTTCAGATCAGACACACAGAACAGATCCAGACCATGTCTCTACTTAATAAAATTGATTCCATCAATAGGTTTTTCCTGCTGCTTCGATTAGTCCACACTTGGCAATATCGACTTTAAGTAATACATTCTTGGAAATGTTTATTATGCGACCGAAATGCTCTGGTGGAGGTGAACGTCTGTAGGTATCTATGGTTCTCGGAACCAATGAGACGCGCAAAGGTCGCTCGCGGTGACGCGGAAACTCGTGCGCAAGTCGCACGCGCATTTGCTACTGCGTAACGTAGATTCCTTGCGACATTGACGACTGCTTCACTAAGTTTTCGATTCATTGATGAGCAGACTGGGTGGTATCCGTTATCCGTCCATTCCTAAGCGTAAATGCATGAGACTTGTTATGACATTTATTTGCGTCGCCTGAGGCGTATTTCTTATTGTTAATGGTATTGCTGTTATTATGAATATACCTATGACAGTGGAGGATGTTTGCGGCATATTTGTGTAACATTTGACAAGTTGTTTAGATACGTTTAGATCGAAATAATTATTTCGCCCTAAAGCATAGACGTCATGTGGTCTGTATAATACTTATTTTTGTAGTTTGAGTCCCTTATTATCGGTATCATAGCTTTAGTTTCTGCATAGTATTTTTTTTGTAAAATAGTTGGTTTTATATAGGTATTCATAATGAATACCTATGTATACATCTTGGATTATATATATTCATATAATTTTACGATTTCTCTGCCTTGAATAGACTTCTGGTTGTCACAAATAGATTCACTGTTCTATAGTATCAAAATTATTTTTAAAATATTATTATAATAGGATTACCAGGATAAATATAGTTTCATTAAGAATTGTAAATGTCATATTCACAATTCTTCTGATCACGGTGGAATACCTATTAGCAGTAAAACATTCCCTCATATAAAGGGCTACACTTTAAGACAGGTTTAATATTTCGGCCCACGTCACGGTCTGGCTGGTACCAGGAATGTCGTCGGAGATGGAATAGAGTCGAGTTACCAGACGAAGACCCCGCCTTGTAGAAAGCGCACCCGACCGCGACCATTCTATACCTGTGTTAGGAAAAGCTCGTTTCAAGAACGGCGGTACAATAGTTTAAATATGCTGACGGTTTCAAATGGTGGTGTAGAATCTTTTGATACGATAGATTTAAAATGGTCGAACCAAGTAATATAGTTAGTGTGTTTTGTCTGATAAAGGTGTTACTAAAGTATCCTCGAACAATGTTGTAACGTTTGTTTGTTTGGTGCATCTGGGGACAATTGGCCTTTGAAGATCGTGTTATCTGTCCAATCGTTCCTTGTGAACATCAGACAGTACCCGAAAAGACGCAAGGTTTGCAACTTACTCTGTCCATTTGAAATCCAATTTGTCTTATACTACATTGTTTTAATATGAAAACTAGCTGACCCGCCTGCTCCATGTCACCTAGCGGTTTTTTCGTCAATGATAACAACCGGGACCAACTTGTTACGCGCCCTTCGAAACAAATGCCTCTAAACACGGTCACGGTAGTTGAAGTTGCTTAAGAAACTGATCCTTTACTGAAAAGTGAAAACAACTGGCTATAAGCGCCTCCTAGCGGTGTGAAATATGCATTACGATCTATTCTCATTCCAAATACTGGGTGTCCCGGAAAGGTCAAGCCAAAAGGTATGTATAGTGTTGATAGTAAAGACCCCGAAAAAATGTCAAGAATGCAACAAAATGTATTTACATCGTCTAAAAACTGTTTCTAAACAGCCTGTGTCATCCTGCCTACTCATATGGATCCACTGTGTCTTATTAATTACGTGTCTGCCTTGTTTAATTAGAATTTTATCCATTTCAGGGAAAATAACGAACAAAATTTTGAGCTCACTGCACTAAAACTGTTGACATTTTTCATTATTTTCTTTCACAAATTGATTGTTTTTGGTTTACAAAATGCGTCATTACCGGCTTGATACCCCATTTCTCGGTCAGCCTGCATACAAAGACTATTTTATAAAAATCGGTCTCGCCGTTTCGAAGGAGTGCGACCACAAACACCGTGATTCGAGATTTTTATATTATACGAAAGATGTAAATCGGGGGATTCTTTGCAAAGCTTTACTAGCAGCTAGTAAAGCTTTATCATAAAAGCCTCATCTTCGATTCTAAAGTCCCTCGTTAAAATTATCAACAGAATCTCGATGCGAACGCGCCTTTCCAATTTACTTTATCCAGTAGTCATCAAGGTATCACAAGGATACTAGCCTCGCGCCCACGGCTCGCCTACGTGCCCGCCGAGGTTGAGACGCAAACAAACACACTTCTTTAAACAATTCGTGGGATTTGAGTAAATATTTTTTTATTAAGTAATTGGATAAAGGATACTTGTTTACGAGTTTGTTTTGTTTTTCGGTTTATGTCTTTTAATGCAACTTAATAACGATTCCCTAATACCAAGTTATACTAGATACCTTGTTCATCATCATCATCAACAGCCGAAAGATGTCCACTACGGAACAAAGGCCTCTCCCTTAGAAGGGAGAGGTTGCTATAATCACCACGCACGGCAGGCGTCTTGGGGATCGCAGTATAGGTGGTAGGTAATCCAATAGAGAGACGCTGCTGCACGACTTCTAGTTTTCCCTTAGTCGTCTCTTACGGACACCCAACGGGAGGAGAAGGGAGGGTGCTATACTTACCCGGACCCCCCACGGGTAAAGGCGCTCGTAGTCCGATAGAGGAATAGCCAGAGTGTCTAATCACTACCAGCAATTACACGGGCTCGTGAAAGTACCTATAATATTATTGTTATTCTACGATTTTGATCTTGTAAAGTAAAACAGGGTAAGTATACGTATTTCTACTTTATAAAAGGTAAAAGAATTTATTTTTTTTGTAGGGAAAAACTTAAATTACCTAAAAGATGATGTTGCATAAATGTAAACTCAATCAAAACCACACAATGGTAGTCAGTCAAACCAGTCACGTTAAGTATTGATCGAGCAAAAAATCTATTGATTTTTGAAGCTTCAGCATAAATACGCTGAGTAAAAATGTACTTTTTGCGCATAAAATTTTCAGTTTAGTAAAAAAATACACATTTTACTATTAAACGAACTGTATACTGAATGGATTGTATTTTTAACGTTTAATTTATTTAAAAAAAGTTAATTTAAACTTCGGATACAGTTGTGTCCATCCATTGTTATTTATAACCGACTTCATTTATTATTTTTTGGTTATACCTAGTGAATACCATTTATAGTATGTACTTAACTTAAAGTCCATTTTCTTTAAAAAAATATAGAATGTATTAGTTAGTAAACATAGCATGACGATGCGAAATGTATGATACTACAAGACAGTATTATTTAAGTTACCTATTTAGCTGTTTTTGCTAACACGTACACGTCGACGTTTTGATGTAACTTTGACTTGACTCTTTGGAC
The DNA here is from genome assembly GCA_911728495.1 of Furcula furcula. Lineage (NCBI taxonomy): Eukaryota > Metazoa > Arthropoda > Insecta > Lepidoptera > Notodontidae > Furcula > Furcula furcula. The sequence goes on along the minus strand of OU452245.1, from coordinate 29,872,052 downwards.
CTAATAATAATGATATAAGACCAGTGTAAAGTGTACTTTACTATAGTAGACCACCCCGACTGAGCCAGATTTTTAATAAAAGAACATCGTTCAAATTCTGTTTTCCGATCCGATTAACGCGATTCTTTCATACTACAATCAAGAGCCACAAATATGGACGGCGAACTTATAAGTGTAACACAGTGAATGATGTCTTATTACCTATAGTAAGTCAATGGTATAATACGATTCCTTTTCGTGTAGAGAGGTTAAAAATTATGAGGAAATGCAAAAACATAAAGATCAAGATATCATTAAGATAAACCCAATGCATATGTTTCACATAAACACGGCCGAATGGAATCGGGTCATCACGGTAATGTGCGCGCGCCTCGCCCACTATAGTCTGCGCCTGCGCAGCCTTATGCACAAATCCTTAACACTCATTGAAATTGTATATTCAACGGTGATGCAGAATTTTGAAGTACTATTATTATTATATTATATATTATAAATAAAAAAAAAACTATGATCCTTTCTAAACTACACACTAGTTTGGAAACAAACACCTCCGAAACTAATTAGATTAATTTATTTAATTTTATCTATTCATTATTCTGTATATAGATAAAGATAGGGATACCAATAATTTATTTCGAAATATACAGGTCATTTTTAATTAACTGTATATTTCGAGTAGATTTTTAAAACTCCACGAACCAAAATGTTAACGTAAAACAAAATTTATCGTATCGATGATGTCAATACTTTCCTTATTTAATACGCCATTTGACATTTATGTAAAGCCTTCAAGGGCTCTTATACTGTCGAACATGTTTGCGGCACAAATGTATATACCAATATTTTACAGAGCCCTGCTACTAAATGCAATTTAAGTTGTAACAAGTACGTATAGGTTAAAAATCCCAAGCTAGGCCTTAGTTTCAAACTATTAAATCATAATTTTAGGAAGAGAACAGATGGCTTAATTCGAGGATAGCACTCAAAAAGGCCCATAGAGTGGGGTTTGGTCAGAGATGACAATTGACTGTTTTTTAACCGACTTCAAAAAAGGAGGAGGTTCTCAATTCGTCTGTATATATATATTTTTTTCTATGTATGTTCGCGCATAACTCTGGCAATTATGAACCGATTTGAAAAAATCTTTCTTCCATCCATTCTTTAATCCGTTAATTGGGTCCCATAAAAAAAATATTGCTTAGTAATAAGTAGTTCCTGAAAAACAAGAATGGTGACTGCGCACTGAGAGCTGCAGGAAAGCCTATATAGATGACTTTATGGTGCTTTTTAAGGACAAAAATGGTCATAACTCTGGTAAATATTTACCAATTTCAATGATTATTTTTTTATTCGAAAGAAGAAACCACTGTAATGAACCTGTATGAATTTTATCACAACCGGATAAGAACTTCCTGGAGGACTATGAATGATATGGAGGAATTTATCTGGTAAAAACCATAAAACTGATGTTCTCCTTTACATTTCTCTGATAAATATGAACCGATTTCGATGATTCGTTTTTTATTCGAGAGAGTAAACTACTATGATGATTCCATGCAAATTTTATTACGATCGGATAAATTGTTTCTGAGTTTCTGAAGAAACATGAATTATGTAAAAGTATGTAGACGATAATGTGAAATCATAATGATGTCATAACCTACCTAGATCATTTTACCGCATTCGATGGTTCAATCTTTATGTATGAAAATATCACTAAAAAGTATAAAATAAAATATTAAAAAAAAAAAATTGAACCGACTTCAATAACACTAAAAAGTATAAAATAATTTAAATATTATTGATGTTGGTGCCAAATATACACAGCAGGTACGCTAACACCAACTTCTTTAATATTTAAATTATTTTATACTTTTTAGTGTTATTGAAGTCGGTTCAATTTTTTTTTAAATATTTTATTATTGATATGAAGAGGGGAATCGGCAAAAATTGTATGATTTGGCTTTGAAATTGATTATCAACACTAACTATAGCACAAGCTCTCCCCAAATTATTTCAACCTAAAGTTTAAAAAATATTTAACGACGGCCAACATTACCAGTGTACTTTAGCACATTTTTTTAATTACCGCCATAAATCAGCACAGGATGGTGCAATCTACAAATGATAGCTTCCAAGAAAGGTCGGCGGAACGGTGGGCGTCACCCGATACATTATGTCAAGATGTAGATTGGGTGTCTTCTGCATTTAGCAGTGTTGCATAAACCATGCATGTGAATTATGTTACCGACTTATAATTATTATCTCGATAAAAGTATCTAAGGGCACCTCTGATTTCTTTAATTAATCATGTGCGAATCGTTTTTGTGCGATTGTTACTAGCTTTCGGTGAGAAATAGCTAGCTTTAGCTTTTCCCCCTATCTTGAGGGGAGGCCCGTGCCCAACAGTGGGGCATATATAAGGGCTGGTATCATTTAGTGGAAAGTGGACGAAGCGAAACAAGTACGTAAGGATAGTAGCAAGTGGAAAGAAGTGGTCTCTGCCTACTCCTACGGGAAAGAGGCGTGATTATATGTATGTATGTATTTATATCATTACTGCTAAATGTTACCAATTTACACCAATGAAGTAGGTACTTAAATGTTTTTTTTTTATTAAGATGTTCAAAATGATCTTTGTAAAACAATGCACTCACAGTTTCAAGAAAGTTCTCATATTACAGCGTTCCATAATGATCTCTTTGTCGGATACACAATCTGTGTCGGTCTCGTGTTGCATGGGTGCGCGTGCGCCGCCTCTGCTCCACTCCGACCTTTGCTTTTCTGTTTGCCGACATTCCATTTATGAACGCTTTCGTTAATTGAAAGATAAATAAAGACTTTAAGAACGTACACATATCTCTGAAGGTCGTATATTGTTTTGTACATTCAATTTTCGATTCGATAGTAGCATCAATAACAAAGTGATGCATAGGAACTGCTAATATTTCAAATATCATACCGTTATGCTTTCGACCATCCGATAAACACTGAATCTTAACAGGGTTACCTAAATTGTTCTATACAATAACACTTTTTCTGTTCTCGCGGGGGAAACCTTAAAAAGGTCCCTGCGACCTTGTAGTCAACCGGGGTATGTGGGATTCTTATCCACTTAAACCGGGCCAGATCTGCACACACTTCGAACGTCCAGTGAGTCCGAAGATTCAACAATACCTAGGCCATGCGTGTTCTATCACAGATCCGTGCTGTTATCAATATCATATACAGTTTCTCTAGTTCCTAAAGAATTTGCAAACACACCCGTTATATTATTTAAAAACTACGAGATAAAATGTGTAACTGAAAAATAATAACGTATGTGGTCAGTCAATTTTGACATTTCTTGAAGACAATTTCTTGGATTCCCCAGGCCCTGTTACGCCCTGAATAGTTAGTACAGTTTTATTATGTACCTACTAACAGATAAAATAATAATATACTAAGACAATCTACACACGGTCATCTGATCCCAAACTAGGCAGAGCCGGTACTATGGAAACCAGACACCAGCTGATACTAATACTTATATACTTTTTTTGTAAATACATAATTAAATAGATAAATAACACCCAAATACTTGGTGGGATTCGAACCCACGACCCATCGCCAGGGTGTCAAACCACTAGACCAACGGGTCCGTCAAACACAGAGTATATTATATCAAACACAGAGGGGTTAGCAGTATACCTTGATCTAAAGCAACCATCTGAAGCAATGTAGTCCATAAAGACGCCAAAACAGATAGGACAGCAGTGCCATTTAGTTGATAGGTTTTAATACTGGACATTTGTTTCAAGAGTATCTACATACCTAACCCTACAGTTCTGGCCAATGATTAACTCTACACGTCAAGATCATGCATAAAGTTACTCATGCGCACACAAATGTATCATCTTGAACAAGTCTTGAACGAATGTCAACAGTTCAAAGTCACGAAGACAATGTATCGTTGTGAGTCTACTCGGAATTGTGTCTTTGTTGACCGTTGCGGTCGTGAAAAAAGCGCATTGTTATAAAACGCCGGTCGTCGATTAGATTGTTTAGTACATTGTTTTCAATGTAATGTACTGTTAATGACCCACTATTCAGAGGATCATTTGGGAGGATGTCAAAGAGACTTCTGTATGCTGGTTGGACAAGGTTCGTGGTTTTATCAATTCAAACTACTATTGTGTTCTTTTCTGGGAATGTCATATATTATATCAAAACTTTGAAATGGAGTTTTTTAATTGTTATAATTTATAGTTACAACATAGTTTTAATGGATAGGTTTGGTTTTAAATTTCAAATAGTTGTTGGTTTTTCATGGTATTTCATTTTGCAGTACCTACAACGTCAAATTAGTAGTACTTCAAACCTAACCTACTGTCCTTTGTTTAATACTAATGCAGTTTATTACAAATTCCTAATTTTTTTAAGGTCGTACGCGTGAAAATACGAATGTGACTCGTATTAATAAATCCTGTAATAATGTCTGATACTCTCGTTTATTAGTCGGGTTATAAAATATTATGTTGGTTGCAGATTTCTGGTTTATAAAGAAAAATATTTACAGAGTTCTATTTCTAATTTTAAATCTTAATTATAGCGACTCTTCTGATTCAGCCTAGACTAATTTAAGTAGGTATAGAAAAGGTATACGTAACCTTTCATGGTCAGTAGGCAAATAAAACCTTCTATTTTTGATCCTGACATTGAATCTAATGTAGAATGGCACAATCTAACTCATTAAGCAACTATATCTTATAGAGCTATTAATAAAACAACTATTAACTATTGTATTTATAAACGTAGTGATAGTGACATTCATTATTTAACAGTATTTTAAGAGGATAAGGTTATTAATAATAATAAAAATGAATCTGGTGATCAACTAGACAATCACCCCTTGTATCTTTGAGTTTTTTATAACGCCCTCACACTGGGAGGGAATCAAACCCACGACCTATTGGGTAGCGGCTAGGTTGACTAACTACTAGATCAAAGGGGCTTGGTAAATTATTATTACAAGGTGATCAATTTATTTTCGTATTTTACCAAAATAGTTTGAGATTGGTATTCTATGAGTGCAACATGATAAACATTGTTAAAATAACTCGAATTGGGTAATTTTTCAATAATATGAAACAAAAAACGGGTTTCAGCTCAATTAAACTGACGGACACTAATTGTTAGGATATCACGCACTCTCGTGTCTGTAATCTGACCGTCACGATCCTGACCAGTCCCAAACCGGATTAGAACCAGGTTCGTTGAATTGGATGGATCAGGATTTGGGATGTTTTTAGGACAGGACTTGGGTGCACAATTTTTTTTTTCAGTTTAAGCTATTGCTTGCCTGCAGTCCCACCAGATGGAAAGCGGCGACGCAGTCGAGGATGGTAAAGCACACTAGCTTATTAATAACCTATTCACTCTAGTCTTGAAGACATGTAGGTAAATTGTAATCGGGCGGGAAAACCGACGCAGGCGAACTATTCTAGTCCTCAGCTGTCCTTAATATAAATGAAGAAGCAAATCGCTTAGTCCGGACTGAAGGCACGTTTACCACATAAGGGTGCGTATGCGCCGTGCGTCTCGTCGACCGATGATCGAAGGGTGATGGTGGGATCAAGTCATGTAACCCCTGCGCATACTCTCCAAAATTCACCTGTAGAGTACCGAGAGGCTGGCTACTCTGCGCCTGTGCTCTAGGCTTTGTAGATTGGCTTCCACTAACCTAGTGTCACCAATTAGCCTTCTCTCGTTCATTGCTTCTGAGGGATTAGTATAATTATTTTATGTCATAAGGTTCGTGGCCAACCTGGTATCAGATTTGTTGAAGTAGCCTCTGACGACTGCTGTCTAATTGGTCGCTGAGATCAACAAGAGATTTTGCATGTTCTTCATCTTCAAATATTTAGCCCTAAACCTATTTCTAATCTGCCTAAAACTTACAGTGTTAGAACTTGAACTCTTAAATTCAGCTTACGAGGCAAGCATTGAAGTACCCTTGCTATAAGTAAACCATATTCCATTAACATTCCAACACCATCCACCACTTGAACTCGCCGACATCCCTTGACTGGCCGCGTCTGCGCGCGCGCACCTCGCCGTATGCGCGTGCGCCGCTAACATCAATTAACGCACATTTGTCAACTGGCAGCGCAAGCATCACCAGGTGCATCCACGGATCATTATTTAGTATGAAGCTATTATTTACGGTGGCTTTTAGTGCTTCTGGCTTTGTCAGAACTCGTTTGAGATGTTCGGAAGTGATTATAACAAACTTACTTTCAAGTCCAGGATAATAAATAATAATAATATCCGGGGATATCTACATACTGTCATCAGATCCAAACTAGGCAGAGCAGTTGCTACGACAACCAGACAACTGATACCAATTTTTATACTTATACATACTTTTTTTTTGTAAATAAATATATACTTAAATAAATAACAATAATAAAAGTTCTTTACAGAATTAACCATTCCATTAAATTTAAATCAAAAACCAAACAATAAATGATAGAATGAGCTTAAAATTACCAATGGATCCCAAACTAGGCAAAGCCTGTATTTTGGGATGCCAATTACCAAATACAATTCCAATTTGAAACATAATGAGGGCAGGGCCTTATAATGTAGAAAGTGTGTGTAGGGTGTATGTATGTGCTTCTAAGTGAGTGTATAGTGGTGTGTGGTGTGAGTTCGTGTGTATATGAGTATATAAGAGTGGGGAAACTTATCTATCTTCTATCTATACTATAATAAAACTCAAAGAGCACTTTTTCTGTACATTGAATATTTTTCAAAAATTTACTATACTATCGACATAGAGGCCAAAACAATTTTTTTTGGAATTATTGTCTGTCTGTCTGTCTATCTGTCGTTCTGTTCGTCCAGGTATCATTTGAAAACCCGTGGATGGATATTGATAGGACTTTCACTGATGTGTTGTGTAGAAGCCAAGGTGTAAGTTGGTATATAAAACATCACGCTATGTTTCATAGGGGCTAAGCAGTGAAACATTACTTGCACATATTACCACGTAATTTCCTTTGTATGTGAATAGGGTAATTATAGACTGATCAGTTAATCATTAAGATATGTATTATTACGCTATTGCAATGGCGGGAGATATTAAAGGAACTGTATTATTAAGAGACTTGTTCACTTGTTTTATGTATATTTACTATCCTCAATAAGGCGCGTCACAAGACTTATATAGTAGCTACTTAGGTTACATAAGAAGGAGGGGGTGCCTATACACACACTACACCACCCCCCTTATTTTTGAAAATAAAAAAACATTAATCTAAGTACGTTTACATTCTGAAAAAACTTAATTGAAACCTGTTTTTTTTTTCAGTAAAGAAGTAACTTTATGAGATAACAAAATAGATGATAACAAAAAAAAAAAGTAAAAATTACAGGCGTATTAACTGAAATTAAAGAAAAGAAAAAAAATACATCAAAATACAATAAAAAAACACCTATCTAAAACTAGCAAAAAAAAAGTCTATTACTTATAATAAATCAAAAATAATAAAAGTGAAGAGAAAAAGAAAAGATTTTAAAATAAGTAGGTATCTAGTTTAACATAAATCTAGTACTTACATAAAATAAGCACTTATTGTACGTGGATACATTTAGTAAGTATAGTATCTATCTACATATATTATTTAAGCATTAAAATGTTGAAACATAATAATTAATAGTTGGATTAAAACCATAATCAATAAAACTAGAATATTATTCTGATTCTGCTATTCGTCATATTTTTGTACAAAGTATGTCTCAAACCTATACTAATAATTATAATAAAAGAAAAGTACCTCTAAAACACAATTAGAATAAAACATTTAAAAACATAATTATACTTACTAAAATTCGATTTTATGTATAAAACTAAAATAAAATAAAATTGGAAAGTGCTTTTATTAAAAACACGTTAGTCCAGTCAGTCCACCAGTACCAGTTCCAATATCTCCCAGCTGCTTCCATCATACGGCTCTCTCGGACTCCACACATCTCCCGGCACCAACACATCTCTGACACACCAGCTCCTTCGTCACCAAGTCATGTCTCGACTGCTTCCTCATCTCGTATTTGCACCTTCATCATTTCTCGGCTCCTCACGTCTCCCGGCTCCGGCAGCATTCCTCCTTCGTTTTATTTCTCTTTTCGATAATTTTTTCTTAAATCTTGTTTTTTTTTTCTTCGTATAAGTATCATTCTTTTTTGTTATTTTTAATTTTGTTGGTAAGTATTGAAGCCCCTTAAATCACATATTATTTGCTCCTTCATTTTCCGTTTTCCTTAATATTTTTATTTATAACATCGTATTTAATAATTCTTCTTTCTTCTCATAATGGTTTTTTTTGACACTATTAATTTATATTGTACACAAGTCCCATAGTTATTTCAAGTCTTGTATTTATCACCATTTTCTTTTTAAATTCACTATAATTTTCACTTTTTTTTAATATAATTATTCTAAACTCCTGGCTCAGTACTGCCAGAAGGCAGCACTGGCAGGATCGCCATGCAATGGCGGGAGATATTAAAGGAACTGTATTATTAAGAGACTTGTTCACTTGTTTTATGTATATTTACTATCCTCAATAAGGCGCGTCACAAGACTTATATAGTAGCTACTTAGGTTACATAAGAAGGAGGGGGTGCCTATACACACACTACACTATATACAATAGGGACTGAGCAGACATTTAGTTTGCATAAGATATGGCATTGGCGAAGGGTAAATTTTTGTAAGGGGTAAGCCGGTCCGGTACACCCAGGACATTTTCATTAGATTTCTGTATTGTTCTAAGTACTTTGCTGATAGCAATATGACATTATATCTTTGAAAAGTTAAAATCTGTAAATCCCGAGCGGATCCAAACTAGATTATGAATGTATTACAGTCGCAACAATAAAAGATGCGGAAAACTTAAAACTTTCATTATCGAATATCATTAGACAGTAATTTACGATGTTAGCGTGATTTACATTATGAACAGCGCCATCTATCGGTGAAATTGAACATACAATAACTATAGAACTTTAATCTATATATTCCATCGATATACTATACCAACAAGATTAGCTGTCACGAACAAAATGACATCGAAAATGTGGTCGCGGTTACATATACCTACACAACTATACACGTACACGCAAAACAATAATATGTTCATATAAAAAGATGACTTACATACTATAAAATAAGGTTCAATAATAATTGCAGACAATTGAGCGACAGCCGTCTCCGTAGCTCTTATTTTCTTATTTTCGTGACCACTTTTCGGGTCGTGACAGCAAATCTAGTTGGTATAGTATATCGATGATATATTCAAAGAAAGTCGTTTTAGTTACACTATTTATAACTCAGAATGGCCTAACCGATTCGGCTGAAAATTGGTGGGGAGGTAGCTTAGAACCAGTAAACGGACAACGGACATAGGATACTTTTTATCCCGGTAGGTTAAGGTTAAGCAACGTTAGGTAAGGTCATTAAATAGATGGGTGAACCGATTTGTATGAAAGTGTGCATATCGGGTAAGTCTGAGAATAGGTCATACAGTATATTTCATACCGCTAGGTTAAGGTTAAGCTACATAAGGCAAGGTCATGAAATAGATGGGTGAACCGATATGTATGAAATTATGTGTGCATATCGGGGAGGTCTGAGAATAGGTCATAAAGTATATTTAATGCCGCTGATACCATGATTGACGAGGATATATAGAACGAGAGGAGGGTGCACGAGAGGAGAAAGAGGGAGAGGGGATTCGAGAAGGGGGCGATGGGGTGAGGGATCGGGGGAGTTAGGTGGAGTAAGGGGGGAGTGAGAAGGGAGAGGGTTCAGAGAGGGGATAACAGGGTAGGAGGAGGGGGAGTGTGACGGAAACCGAAGCGGGAGGGGGAAAGAGAGAGGAGAGAAAGAGCATATAATTAGATTTTTTTTATAAGAGAGAGAGATATGGATAGAGATAAATCTAGGGACGAGGGAGAAAAGGGGAGCAAAATGTAATAAAAGCGCGGGCGGAGCTGCACGGGTCAGCTAGTTATACAATATAACGTAAATGTTTAAATTGTGTGTGTTTTTTTTTTTTTTGGAATGTATTTTTTATTTATTTTGTTAAATTTAAATAGATAAAAACACCCAGACACTTGGTGGGTGTTCAGAAGTGGACGAAGAACGTCTTCCAGCTGGTGATGCATAACCTATTGGATAGCGTCCAGACAGGGCCGTCAGGCCCATGGTAGTTGAACATTGTGTTTTATAATGAACTCACGACTGAAGGTCTAAACATGAAATATTGTATCGTAGTGTAAATATCACACCTGTAATTTTAACACTGACTCTAAAAGTAGCACTTAATACTATCTGTATGGTGCCCCGTTAGGGGCTTTCTCAAGGGCTTCTAGTATTGGGACACTTTTCAGAGTTATTGGAGAGCTTTAGAGAAGCTATATTATGTTACTTGACCAACCTATGGTGCATTGCTCTATGGCGAATTCGTTAAATCTCTATAAATTAATAAGGTTCTCCACATCATCAAGTTATGAAAGCCCTACCTAAGTAAGTTTTAGGTTTAGGTGATTTATTCAAATTCACACGTGTATCTTAGTTTATTCATGCATGATCTATTATTATGCTTCTTATCTGTTTGGTACTACGCAAATCGCCGTCTCTTGAGTCTGGTGATTTCCACCAGCTAGAGTGCCCTTCATATTCAGTATGAAGAATCAGATGATTTATGATTCAGAAATGTTTACACACACATTGCTGCTTGGTGGCAGAAGATCTAAGACTACGATGGTTATCGAAACAGGCTCTTGCAGAACACAACTTAACTTCTTGACGGGCCCGTTGGTCCAGTGGTTAGTGACCCTGTCTGCTACCCAACAGGTCGTGGGTTCGATTCCCACCAAGTGTCTGGGTGTTTTATCTATATAAGTATGTATTTACAAAAAAAAAAAGTATATAAGTATTAGTATCAGTTGTCTGGTTTCCATAGTACATGCTCTGCCTAGTTTGGGATCAGATGACCGTGTGTGAATTGTCCCAGGATATTATTATTATTATTTTATTATTATTCTACAAACATAACGCGAAATTTCAAATAGCAAAAATATGAGCAAAAACAAATATTGACATACTTATGTGGAATTTTCGTAGATAATAATTATATTCCTACTTGATACGTATGGAGAGAAACGGGAAACACTTCGTTCGTTTTGTTAACTGTTTGTTGTACTATTGTTTGAACACAATATATTCAAGTTTACACCACACGCGTGACGAATGACTCCTATTTTCACAGCAGATACCACGAGAACATCAAAATATTTGACTTCATTATGCATTCTTGTTTCACAAACCCGAGGTTGTTCAGCGCAGTGCGTTCCAAATATTGTTTAGGGGTTGTGCATTAATCACGTGATGTTTTTTAGCAACTTTTTAACCCCTCCCCTCCTGCTGGTGATATGTGGTGAGGTTTTTAAACTACCCCCCCCCCCCCCCTATCCAAAATCACGTGTATTTTTTGTACAAAATTTAAATATAGTTTATATTGAAATTTTCTGAATATTATCTTTAAATACAGGTACTTAATTGATTAAATGTTGAAGGGGAAGTCGTTGCCGGCAACGGTGAGTCAAGGCCACGTGCCGCTGTCTGGTTTATAAATCGTGCATTCAACGAAAAATAAATACACGTGATGTCTCATTATACCCCTCCCCCCTCCTGGTGATGTTTCGTGATTTTTTTCGGAACCCCTCCCCCCCCTTGGGAGCCTCACGTGATTAATGCACGGCCCCTTATTTACAATTCGATGCGCTTTCGCCGCACGCATATTATCTACTCGCATGAATCCCACAGTATATGCTAATTGTGGCGATGCTGAAACTTGTTTTAGATATGTTTTCATGTCTTCTTCTGTCCGAAGGTCAAGAGTCTCCAAAATCGGCACTTACATGTAATAAACTATGAATATTGTGAAAGCAACATTTGTATCGATAGGTAGTCGAGATACGTTTCACTCTGACGGTTTTTTGCTATCGGGGTAATCTTCAAAAGATGCATTATTAGACTTCTAGAACATTGAAATTTCAAATCAGGGATTTTTAAATAAACTGTATAATGTTACTTAACCAACCAGTAGTTTATTGCTATAAGACCAATTCGTCTTGTCTCTAGAAATCAATAGTCACAGAATACATAATAGAGTCCAAGTCCATCGAAATAAGAAAGTCCAAGTTTTTGGTTTAGTCTTTGTCAGAGTCCGGGTTGTGTGGGATTTTTACTTACTTAAACCTCCTCGGTGGCCTTCTGAAACTCTTCACACTTCTTTTCTACCTTACTAATCACTCCAACGCAGCAGACCTGCACGCTCTCACCGGCATTCTGGTGGTGCTCGTCACTACCGATTGTTCCCAGTCGTCACCACTGGCTACGTGGGCCTACACCGCGTTGTTGCCCGCCTAGAAGCTATTCTTTGAGCCTACCTTGTAAGAAATTTGGCATAACGATTATAACGTGATCATCATCATGATCAGCCTACGTTAGGCCTCCCCCAATACATGCCATTGAGCCCGGTCTTCAGCTCTCCTCATCCAGTCACTGCCAACTGCTTTGCGTACATCATCACTCCACCTGGTCAAAGGGGGTCCTACGCTATGTTTTCCGGTTCGTGGTCCCTTCCCCAGAACCAGTCTTCCGATCGATCATCTGTTCTGCGGCAGTCAGTAACTTTGGTTCTTTGGCGAATTACTTCGTTTCTTATTCTGTCCATAGGTCGCTGAGCTATTAAGTATTCTGTGGCTGAGCGATCGCATCTACATGGATTACTACGTATCTTAATGGATGTATAGCTACTTGCATTACACACCTGAGGTCGGTTTCCCGCTGCGCCAAGGGGACTAGAAAAAGTTACGATTTGAATACCTAATTATATGAAAGAGGGAGAGTTCCTTATAACAATTTAGTGAAAGGAATTTATTCATTTTCCAAGTTCATTCATTCATATTGGCAACAACCAATTACCTTTGTGTTTGAAAATCATAAGATTGGGTCTGGTTCTTTTCCAATCGAGCGTCAGACGAGGTCGGGCTCTATTTTTTCTGAAGCTTTTATATTTGCTGTTAAAATTATTTTTGTTACTTCTGTAATAATGATGACGATGACTACATCATGTGGCCGGGATGTCTGGTTAATTATGTGCTATTATTAAACACGACATGTGATGTTAGTAGCGTGAAAGATTCGAAGGTTGCGTTTCTATAAAACGACCAAACCGACGGACAGATGCAAATAAATATTTATTTATGTATCCGCCAAAGTAAATCGTTTAGAGACTAAGTTAGAATCTAAATTAAAACTACTAATAATAGTTTTGCTGACGCTTGCTTGACTGAATAATCGTGTACAATAATAATATCCTGGGACAATCCAAACACAAACATCTGATCCCAAACTAGACAGAGCCTGAACCATCGTCACTAGACAACTGATGCATATATTATAAATACATATACTTATATAGGTAAATAATACCCAGACTCAGTGTGGGAATCGAACTCACGACATATTAGGTAGCAGCCAGGGTGTCTAACAACTAGATCGACCGGTCCGTCAAATCAAATAACCTATTATGAATCATTGAAATCAAGATGGAATTGATGTTGATATTACAAATGAACACAACGATACGCGCGTGCACGTATTCAACTATAATGGAATCATGTTTCGTAATTTGAAGTTAGTAAGTAGTTGAGCTATAAATCGTTCTATAAATTGATTAATGATATTTATCAGTATGACCTATTATTAATATAACCTTGTTTCAATTTCAGTATTGATGATAAATAATGATTGTGATTTTTGCAAGTTAGATCGCCGTAGGATAATCTGTACTTAGTGCATTCTGGGTTGTAGGATAAACAAAGTACATAATATACCACCCATACCACCACGTATACGTTATTATACCATTTCATGTTGACTTGATCTGAAGAATCTATATTAGATTATATTTTTTTAGTATTACAATAACATCGATGGAAATCAAATATATCTATTCTACTGGTGTTTATCCGAAATAATGACACTGTATAACAATAGTCATCATCACCAGCTTGAAGACGTCCACTGCTGAACAAAGGCCTTAAAAAGAGAGGGATGTGGGTTGTATCCCTATCAGGGTAACATCTTGCTTGTGTCCTGACAAAAAGAACGTAACACTGTCTCCTCAGTTTAGTCATTAACACAAAAATCCTGCTGACATAACGTCTTATCGTACGTCTTATAGTTGTCTTAAAGATTAAACAAAGCAGTAGTCTCATGATAATGATGCGAGTGATTTTCCTCAAGCGCGGTTTCCTGCGCACCTGGCGCGTGCGCACGTGCGCGCTCAACATCACCCTGCGGCTATGTTTTTTGCTTAACCCTTTATGTGTTTAAACTGTCTTTGTATCACCGCGGCATTCATCGTGTAGGGCTGATCTTCACGTTCATATTATTGTAAAGAATGGTATTTAATAAATTAATAATAATAAAATCTTTTTTTTTTTTAATTGAACCGACTTCAATATCACTGAAAAGTATAAAATAATTTAAATATTAAAGAAGTTGGTGTTAGCGTACCTGCTGTGTATATTTGGCACCAACTTCAATAATATTTAAATTATTTTATACTTTTCAGTGATATTGAAGTCGGTTCAATTTTTTTTTAAAAAGATTTTATTTTAAACTTTTTTGTGATATTTTCATTTAGAAAGATTGAACCATCGAAAACCGTTAAATTATCTAGGTAGGTTATGATCACATTATCGTATATATAGTTTTACATAATTCATGTTTCTTCAGAAAAAAATATCCGGTCGTAATGAAATTTGCATGGAATCATCATAGTAGTTTACTCTCTCGAATAAAAAAAGAATCATCGAAATCGGTTCATAATTGTCAGAGCAATGTAATGGAGAACATCAGTTTTATGGTTTTTACCAGATAAATTGCTCCACATCGTTCATGGTCCTCCAGGAAGTTCTTATCCGGTAGTAATAAAATTCATACAGATTCAACACAGTGGTTTCTTCTTTCGAATAAAAAAAGAATCATTGAAATTGGTAAATATTTGCCAGAGTTATGACCATTTTTGTCCTTAAAAGCGACTAAAACGTCATCTATATAGGCTTTCTTGCAGCTCTCAGTGCGCAGTCACCATTCTTGTTTTTTCAGGAACTACTTATTACTAAGCAATAATTTTTTTATGGGACCCAATTAACGGATTAAAGAATGGATGGAAGAAAGATTTTTTCAAATCGGTTCATAATTGCCAGAGTTATGCGCGAACATACATAGGAAAAAAAATATATATATATACAGGCGAATTGAGAACCTCCTCCTTTTTTGAAGTCGGTTAAAAATAATATTCTAGGACAATCCACACACGGTCATCTGATCCCTTGAGCTTGAACCAATGGAAACCAGGTAATTAACTGGTACTACGATAATACACACATCAAAAGTGTCTAGGGATCAAGCATTTTTAAGCGGATTTCTTGAGATTGAGATGTGGCTTTGTAATAAATTTATGATTTTATAAATTTATATGGATCCTTTTTGGTGCATTTCATAATTTGAATCAGGAACTGTGAATCAAATTCGAGTAAAAGATGAAAATCAGCTGTCAATATTTTCCCTATAAAAACATACAACGCATTGAAGACATTATTAGTGCTACTGTTTCCCTACTACTGATTAAAACCAACGTTATTATGGAGCGGCGACGTCATTTAAGCAGGGAAGAAATGCTCAGAGCCGTGGGAATGATAGAAGCTGGTTCCCGGCAACGTACTGTGGCTTTAGCTCTGAATACAAGTCAGAGTGTTATCAGTCGACTTTGGACACGTTACCGAAGCACTGGTACCGTGGCTGAGCGCCATGGAGGACGGTATCGCTGCACCACACGGAGACAAGACCGATATATTCAAATCTTAACTCGAAGAGCTCCAACAATAACTGCCATGATGTTAGCCGTGAGGCTTCATCACTCTTCAGGGAACTTAATTAGCGACCAAACAGTCAGAAACCGCTTGCATGAAGTGAACCTTCATTCCCGAAGACCGCTACGGGTACCACCTATAGCAATGCACAATCGTAGGATTCGATATCAATGGGCTCTTGAACACAGAAATTGGGCAGAAGAACAATGGCGTTTCGTGTGCTTTTCTGATGAGTCTCGTTTTGGTATGAGACCGGATACAAGACGTATACGACACTGGAGAACCCCTGGACGCCAACAGCGATTAAAATCCTGCCAGGAAGTCCATCCTTATAGTGGTGGAACCATCATGGTATGGGCGGGTATTTGGATCGGCGGAAGAACTGAGTTGATTTGGATCAGAGGCAACCTCAACGCTCAAATTTATGCTGAGACGATTGTATCAGACGTCATCGTTCCTCTACAAGTGCAAATCGGTCCCTTATTTCAGTTAATGCATGATAATGCACGACCGCACACCGCAAGAGTTGTAAGACAGACTCTCGCCGCAGCTAACATCAATGTCCTGCCCTGGCCTGCTCAGTCGCCAGACTTGAACCCGATTGAGCATGCATGGGATATGCTACAGAGAAGAGCTCTGCCGAATATGGAGGGTATCCAGTCGTCCTTTTTTTGTTGTTGCAACGAACATGGGCGGCCATTCCACAGCGTGATTTGGATGAACTCATTTTGAGTATGCCAAACCGATGTTCTTGTGTTGTTAGTGTTCGCGGTAGAAACACGGATTATTAATTGTTTAAGTTACCCAATAAAATTTTAAAGAAAACTGTTATTTCAGTCTTTTTTTCGAACTTTTGTGTTAGTGGTTCAAATGTCAAAAATCCCTTTATTAGGAAAATGGCAAATTTCTTTATTAATGCAAAGGTGACTTGGTTTATCGTTACTGTGACAAACGAAAACACTTTATTTGATGAATCCTTAAAGAAAATTTTAATTAATATCAATCAGGAGAAAAGTTATTGCAAAAATATATGTTGATCCCTAGACACTTTTGATGTGTGTACTTATAAACTTTTTTTTATCTAAATAGGTACATACTTAAATAGTTCGACAACACCCAGACACTTGATGGGACTCCAACCTACTACCAATTGGGTAGCGACCTGGGTATCTAACCACTAGACCAACAGCTCGTCAAATCAATATAAATAATAACACGCTCATATAAATTCATCATCAGCTGAACGACGTCTACTGCTAAACAAACGTTTCCACCTTGGAAAGAAGGGGTTGCCTTAATTCCCTCGCTTGGCAGGCATCATGTAGATCGCATTATAGGTGGTAGATAATCCGGCTTTTTCGACCCCAACGGAAAGAAATGGGTGGGTGCTATTCTTACCCGGATACCCCACGGGTTGAAATCAATATAAAGCAATACGCTAATATAAACTTTATTTTAATCGGGAATTAGCGCGATTTACCTTATATGTATAAAGTTAAAATAAAGTTTGATATTGGAACGCGAAAGTCTAAAAGTATAGCTGTAAAGTATTGCCTGATGAGGCACTGCTTAACAGCAGAAGTTAAATGTTAGACGTGTGCCACTGAGATCTTAGATCGGTCATGCTCGCCATCGAAAAGTCTTTGCTTGTGGCGGCTTCGTGTGGCGAGTCACCCCCTTTCCTCCAATATGATTGAGGGGAGTGATGGCTGCTGCTCGAGTCAACACGTGCGCGGGTGCTGCTTGGGGGGACTGGTCCGACTACTATCCCTTTAGCTTTTTAGTTTGTTGTACTTTCGTCGTATTTTCTTATTTTTTTCTGTCTTATTTGATCTTTTGAACGGCAAGACACACTGTAGCTCTGATCTAATTGTAACATGACACTATTTAAAAAAAAGTGAAAAAATGACAAGCCCGCTGAGTTTCTTGCCGGATCTTCTCAGTTGAGGCCGCGTTGTGATCCGGTGGTAGCTTTTTTTTTTTAAAAAAAACATGACCTTTCAAAAGTGCTAGCGTTAAGCCTATTTGAAATAAACTATTTTTGAGTTTTTGAGAGATATACCTACGCTCATATAGATTTTAATGCATGTATTTCGTATACATTTAACCATAAAGTGTATCTACGTAAGAAACAAAAGGAAATAAGAAAGAAAGAAAAAAAAAGATAAAGAAAGAAAGTCTGTCAAGTGTGTATGTATTGTAATAATCTTGCAAGGATGCAGCCCTATATTTCAGCTTGCGTACCATTTTTTATAGACTCCTGTGACATCCGCCAACATGTGGCTCCTGTGTGGTACGTGCTCATAGACGACACGCCTCGCAGGTGAGCAGCAGCTGCCTGCAATCACTGCTTTGTTTTAAGAACGTCCATTATACGGTCTGTGATCTTACAGACATATGATCAGATTAAGTAATGGGCTTGAAATTATCAATTAGGTACTGATTCTATAACAAAAATAGTGATGTGATATTTTTCGTCTACCATTGATTGAAGTATAAATTTAAAAATGGACAGCTATAGTTACCGAATTATATATTGTTTGTAAAAAAAATAACCTTTCCCGGAAATCGAGTAATTTAATGGACATTTTTTGTACTCTGGTAGAGTCACATGACGGTAGCAAAAAATAATTACATAGTAGTTGGGATAGACACTATGCGCTATCCCAACTAAAGATAATGATAGGTGTGTTAGTCTAGTGGTCAGATAACCTGGTCGCTACCCAATAGGCTGTAGGCTCAACTCCCACTTATCTACATAATTATGTATTTACAAAAAAATGTTTAAGTATAATATTTGTATAAATTGTCTGGTTACCATAGAACTGGAACTGTCTAGCTTGGGATCAGATGACCGCGTGTTAATTGTCCCAAGATGTTATTAATATTATATAACCCGGGGGGTGCTGGGGCTGGGGCTCTCGTTGAGTGTCGTAAGAGGCGAGAACAGGAAGACAGATAGCAGCGTCTTTCTTTTGGATTTATCTTCCACCTATACCGCGATCCCCAAGACGCCTGCCAAGTGTGGGGATTATGGCAACCCCTCCCTTCTAAGGGGGAGGCCTTTGTTCAGCAGTGGACGTCTATCGGCTGCTAATGATGAATGAAAATTATGATGATTATTAATATTTAAACACAATTATATGATGAATTTATTCGTCAGACACCTAACTCTTTAGAGATATTTGGAACATTTTACCATATTTACCAAGCGCACACTAATATAAAACACAATACGTTTAAACATGTTTGGATCGGTGACTTACGGCCGGTCCCAATACTCTATCGCCGATAGCAAGCTCAGATAAAAAGTTAACTTTAAACTATCTGTTACTGCTGTTTCAATAACAAAATTGACGTCGTTGTAACCTTAGGATTCTAAAGGTACGCGTCCATTGGCCAGCGCCGGACGCACCGCACGCACGGCACACAACGGATTTTAGTTTGCTTTCTATGATTTTGACGGCCCGCATCGAAATATGCCGGCGCGGATAATGGACGCAGCGCTATGTAAAATCATAGAAAGCAAACTAAAATCCGTTGCGTGCCGTGCGTGCGGTGCGTCCGGCGCGGGCCAATGGACGCGTGCCTTTAGTGTTGCTGCGCTCAACTTTCTTCCAGTTGACACAAATGACAAACACATGACGGCCCCGTTGGTCTAGTGGTTAGTGACCCTGTCTGGTACCCAACGGGTCGTGGGTTCGATTCCCACCAAGTGTCTGAGTGTTTCATCTATTTATGTATGTATTTACAAAAAAATATACTAAAAGTATATAATTATGTATTATCAGTTGTCTGGTTTCCATAGTACAGGCTCTGACTAGTTTGGGATCAGATGACCGTGTGTGAATTGCCCCAGGATATTATTATATGTTGCTAACTAAGCTATTTTAGAGTTCCGCAGGAACCCTCACAGGGTCCTGGGGACCTTTTGAAGGTTTCCCCCGCGTCAAAAAAGGCATCGGTAGTAGCCCGGGACTCTAATATAACGATAAAGCTTCGGAGTCACCAGGACGCTTGGAGTGTGGGGACTAGCCATCGAGTACGGCGGTGGCTGCTAGGACAGTGGCGGGATTGCGACCTCCGTCACCGTGAGCACCGTGACAGGTTCTCTGGGGTATAATAAAAAATATTGGTTCATTCGTTTATTAAAATAATGTTATTTTTATTGTTATTCATATTAATTTCATTACATTTATTTACAAAGTACGAGAAATCAGATGATAATCCTGCGATAAACCTCCGAAATGGAGCGATAGCCTAAAACTGTCATTTGAACTACCAACAGTAAGCTGCTAATATTTTATAGAAACACTTGACAGTCATTTTCTATGAATTTACTTAACTTTGGTAAGCTTTGGGACCACGGAAAGATAGATCAATCAGTAAAGGTAAATATTTCTTATCTGTCTTTGTTTATTGAAACGCAAATGTGTCATAATAGCTATCGATGGTATCTATTTTAACTGATAGCAAAAGGTAGATAGGATATTGGGACCGGCAGTTAGGGCTCCCACACATAACTGCGAATTCGCAACGCATCGCAAATATCTGCGTGAAACAAATGAATATTCCCATACAAATTCCTGAGATGCGGCGCCGCATCGCATCGCATCGCAGTTATGTGTGGGAGCCCATATATGTGCATTCGTATGCTTATAGTTAGCCAACGCAGCAATTGACAATTGCGCGGCGAAATGCAATACTTACCCACTGTTTAGAAGCTTAAATAACGACACTACAAATCAAAGCTAATTCCCACATACCAGCTAAACACGCAACACACATTTGGTCAGTTCTATCACATTACCAAAACACCATCCCATGAGGGCAAGCTTTTACGATGTTTCCAGAAAGCCCACCTAAGACAGTTCATAGACACCTCAATGTTTTTCCAGTTGGCTGTATGCTCAGCTATAAAAGATATAAATAGTCAGTCTTATGTAGATCATGCCAGGTCTCAAGTGGACCCTTTGTGTTACGAAAGAATTGATGGATTGTATTTTTGTAAGCCCACGCATCATGGTTTAATAGAAATGGTCAATGTTGCAATTTCCTGTCACAATAGAGTAGTTATAAAAAAGAGCTTTTATGTTATAAAATCTCTTCAAATATAAAGAAGATCACGAATAATAATAATCATAATAATATCTTGGCACAATCCACACACGGTCATCCGATCCCAAACTAGGCAGAGCCTGTACTATGGAAACCAGACAACTGATACTAATCCTTTGTAAATAAATACATAAATAGATACACCCAGACACTTGGTGGGAGTCGAACCCACGACCCATCGGGTAGCAGCCAGGGTGTCTAACCACTAGACCAGGGATGGCGAACCTTTATGTATCAAAGTGCCATTTTTATAAAGAAATTTTCAATAAGGCCATAGACGTGCCGTCAAATCATTTTGATCTCGTGCTGATTGGGAAAATAATAATATTCCCTACTAAGCCCGCGTACCCGCGTACCCGCGTACCGCACCCGAACACTCCGTGGTGTAGGATCACTCACGTGCGCTCGTAATATAATATTTCACACTGACAAATAAAAACTTTTGTCCAAACAAGTAGTTATTGGTTCAAAGAATCCGTTAAAATTATTAATTTTAATAATTTTAGTTATTTTCTCATAAATATATGTTCTTGTTTTGAGAAGATTTTCTTAATAAAAAAGTTTTTTCCCCAGTGCATAATGAATTTTGTGATCTGTGGCGTGCCCAAAATATTGTGTCGCGTGCCATTAATGGCACGCGTGTCATTGGTTCGCTATCCCTAGGCCAACGGGGCCCGTCAATAAACCGTAGATTGTCAAAGTTAAAACAATTTTGGCGTGTCTTCAAATAGGTCAACCGAATGCCTAGGAACTACTTTAAAATATTTTTATTTAAAAATACTTAGTCGAGACCTTACTGCATCAACGGCCAATAATAAACATTCTTATCAGTTAATAAGCTATTGAGTCAAACTAACTGTACTAAATTATAGTACTCAGTACCTCGAGGCAACAATAAATCCAATTCGTCTAAGAATAATAGGCACCTTGTTTTACTATGAAGAGGATTACCGTTAAAGCCAAAAGCAAAGTTCCGAAAGCGGATCTGAGTACCTATACATTACGCTATGTGAAGGCATACCGTTCAATTAGCCACCATAGCTGCTAATGTATTAAAAAGTCCGCTTCCAGTCGTGAAGCGTAATTGAGTGGTCAGTAGTTTACTACAATTGTCGCAATTCCAAAGCGAGTATGAGCAAACTTCCTCTGATAGTAGTGTAGGTAAAAATTATACAGTTTCAGGACTACGAGTACTTGCGTCAGGGTACTTTTTTTTTAATTTGCATCAAAGTTCATATTTCGGCTGCAGTCTCGCCGGTTTTGGACTCTTAATTAAAGCTGGATCATTTAACTATTACTGATCCCTAAACTCCGAGCTGCTTCTGAGAGTACGTGACAGAGTAAATCTAAACATTTTACAAAAAGGATATATAAATTGAACCTATAAACCATGACACTTGCAGCGACTGAAAAGATTGATAGTTTGACTTATAAATATTAAAAATATATCAGAACGTTCTTCAATCCAGAGAAAATATCTGTAGTTTATTTCAGAAAAATATCTGTAGTATAATCAAATAATGTGGTTACAGTAGAGGTCGGATGCGGGGCCGCTGGTCGCGTGCGCAGGCGCCGACTGTCGTCGCCTCGTCAATTATCGGACAGAGGGGAGAGCTCAGTGCTGATGTTAGATCATATAATATCGTATGTCATTCTAGGTGTGATTATTCCAATATTTATTAGTTTCTTTAGTAAGCATAACTGGTTTTAACAGCCATCAAAATAATTATATTTATATTCCTTTCCGCATCTAATGCGTTCTTATGGCATCAAAATATTAAAAAATATTTATTGACACATTTTGAAAATTGACCGCGACACTTTCCCGGCCAATTTTAAGTTTCTCTGAATCGTAAATAAGATAAACAACATAAAAATTTCTTCAAAGACATGATCGTATCAATTTGTGAAGCCTGAAAACGAGCGAGAAGCGATCGGAGGAGCGTTTTACTCTGTGCTAAAAAAACTTATGCAATTCAACCACATAATGTATTTTTACGAGACCCGTTAGTAAAAGCGTTTTTTTTTTATTGAATTAGTATTGTAGGAGCATTTTATCTATTGTCTTACGTTTCCTTATTTATGTTAATTAGAAAGGAAATTAATTATACAGCACCATACCTCGATACAAACAAGACGAAAATCTTTCTTGCCACCTTTAAATAGAAATAGACGATTATAGATCTGGATTCAGAGACAAATTAGTCTTTAAACAATAGTAGGTATACATTTCAGCAATAAGAATCTTTAGATAACCAAACCAATATTTGACACCAATCGTGTGTAACCAAGTCAAAATAGTGAGCAGACTGGTCACCGCTCACTTTATAGCTCCACCAGCGGCGTGCTGTCCGACAGGACGCCACTAAATTGGGCCGAATGAGGTGTGACGCGCAGCAGGAAATTAGGAAATGGGAAGCACGCTCGATCGTGGCTGTTTTTGTGAGCGCTAGTTATAGATCTGTCCAGTTGTGTTGCTACATTACTCGATTCGTACATCCGTTCTAAACATTTCTAGTTCTTGGTTAATTGTTGGTCAGCTCGTTAAAAGATTAATTACCACATCTAAATCGGTATTATAATCTTACTACGACACGACGTAGAGACGTCAATGTACTCTCGCGGTCACGAATGGTGTACCACCTTTGGGACGGCAAACGCTTGCACGTGCCGGCCCAAAAATACGTGCGGGCGGGATAACGCACGTAACGTCGTTCAAACGATTTTGATTGAAAACTGGTACACCGTTCGTGTTCGCGATAGTAGGTACATAGATTATAGCACTGTTACTTTGTACCGAAAAAGTACGTTTATTCCAAGTAGTCCGATTGGTAGTCCTAGTCCTAATATTGCTATTAAGGCTGGTGTTGGTGTTTCAGATCTAGAATACAGAAGATGAATGAGATTTTAATAAGGTAATAGTTATTCAGTTCTTCTCAGATTTCTCAGACTTCAGTTTATTAACAGGAATCGTAGACCAAATTCATTCAACTAAAAGATTGTTGTTAGCACAGAATTAAACTATCGGAGATTATGATTCTGATTTTATAATAAATTTCAATGAACATGATAATATGATCCGTCAAAAAAGAAAGTAATATTATGGCAGCCTTAAGAAATATTCAATAAACGTCATAGGTCGTAAACAAAATCATCATGGTAAAATGGCGTTTGGCGGTGTAGAAACGCATATTGTACTAGCCTGTAATGCTACGCCCAATAGGCGTATGCGAAGTACGGTAGTGAAAGCATAATTTTGATTGAGGATAAAATACGTAATCGGCTCATAAAAATAGTATAAGGTACAATCCACGTCTAAAGTCAAAAATACAAATTTTCTAAGGTCAATATTGTGCGATCAAATTGGTGATTTCAGACGTCATTTAATTATTTCCAGTGTATCGGTGATGTAACGCGTGAAAATTTATGACATCAACAATAGCTTATAAAATAAAGAGATTTTTTTATGTTATCATCTGTTAGACAAGAGATCAAGAGATATTACACGGTTAGCCTAAAACCATTTTGTATTACAATTAATTTTATACTATCTCACTCGTAAACAACATTTAATTTTACTAACCATGCATCATAAGATTTGCTTATTTTTCGTAACGCAAGAGTAAGAAAGTAAGAAAGGAAACTGTTTTATAATACTTAAACTACAATCTCAGGTCATCATCCGACCCCTAACCCTGTAATATTGTCCTCCGGGTACAAACTTAAAATAAAACTCTACAAGTCAAATTCAATTATATCCCATAACAATAAGATGTAATAGTATGCTCTAATAAGTTGGTATTCTAAGGCGTCTGTGGTAATAGCGCAATGGTACTGACAAGATCGTGCTGTAATTGATCTGGCATGCTCTGAATTATATTCTGTGGTAATCTTACCAATCTTATTGACTTTAATATTTAAATTGGCTACTTAGGAACTTTAAGTAGGCACCTATTTTATTTGAATAGCGGAATATTTTATTGTAGTTTAGGTATAAAAATATCTCCGCTACGATTTCTGATAACTCTGAGTCATTATAATTATATTATCGTGAAGAATATGAAGCTTCGCTGATATTAGCTAACGATTAACATACTTCACTATTACGATTTTTAGTAATATGGACTTTTACTCTAAAAGTCATGATCACTATGATAACTGTGGTAACCGGTACGGGTTTTTGTTACCATGACTGAGATCAAGTCAGTTGTTGTAAAGGTATTATTTTGACACGCAGCAATATATTAATGATTATGCAATTGACTCATGGTTGAAAATACAGTAGTGTCTAAAAAAATCAGAAACTTTATAGTTGGAACTATACAGATACGATAGCCAAATTTAAAGTTTATATAACACGTTACGCGCGTTTACGTGTTATAGATAATGGTAACCGGTAGGAGGTGATAATGTGCGAGGTGTTATAAAACCTGCGCGTGGGCAGTACTGTTCCGCGTGGACGGGATGAGAGTACGTGCATTGCACATTGTCACGTACTACTGTTAGGTTAATAGGAAATTACGCCGCTTATGCCTTTTACGTAAATTTTGTGCCAGTGTTGAATTACAAATTATGTAACGCCGTGGGTGGTCTCGTAGGCTTGGGAGGTCTGCGTATGTATAGTCCAAACTTCTCCTGTATTATATGGTACTTCGAAAATAATACCGTTATTGTAGCCTTTTTTCAATCGTATGGTAGAGATACAGAGTATAATTAAGTTCGTACTGATGAAGCTTGAACCCCCTATGTGTAGATATGTATAATAATAAATATACATATATTCGTGGTAGCTTATGGTCTATTAACTAAATATTCAATTGCAACAATCTAATAATACATCAATAGACCTATAGTGGTGGTTTAAGGTCAACTAAACAAAGAAAACCTTGCCTGGTATAAAAGTCTTACTAGGTAAATAAAAGTTTTAATTCTAATACATATGTAACACCCTTATTTAGCTTTATAAAAACAGTTGCTCTAATTGTATTTCAACTGACCAAAAGTTGTAATCCATCATGATAGTTACTCATGACATCCTACAAGCAAGCACAAGTAACGCCATCTATGCTTCAAGCTCCTAACTACATACGTGAAAAATGTTACGTAGAGTTGCGTGGTAAATTCGCGCGGCGCGCACCGGACCACTATGATCTGTGCACCGGACGTAATACGTCTCTGTCGTACGAAACTGTGACATTGCTTCCACTGGCCACTCACTACTGTGTGGTCACATTAAGGTCAATTTAAGGGATCACAAACATCATACTTAATAATTGCTTCTTGCTTTATTGTTTTATAATGGGATCTACCGGGCTGAGGTCATCATTATCAAATTTGTATGTTTTTAAAATTAACGACTATTTTTTTCTTCTTGGCTATAACACAATAATTTCTTTACCATACAGGTTTGGTAATTTAGTGTTGTTCAATTGTCTCATTGAAATCCACTTTCACAATTATAATGAATATTTACGAACTTTCAATTACTAATGTTCCAGGTTTAGTTTTAATAGGATATTGAATGTACTATCGCGGACACGAACGCTGTAGTTAACAGTTTTCAATCATAATCGTTTGAACGACGTTCCGTGCGCTAATCCCGCCTGCATGTATTTTCGGCCAGCTCGCACAAGCGATTATCGTCCTAAAGGTGGTACACCGTTCGTGACCGCAAGAGTATATACCTAGGTATTCAAATTGCAAGGATATCCTCTAAACCGCATCAAACTTTTTGTGTCATATTTTCTAGTAACTTGCTCTACCAACTTAAGTATCAACCAGCAAGTGTCACCAATTGGCGCTAGTAGTCATATGATAGCATGTTTAATTCTATAGAACTCGTTTAGTTCATTATTTCGCCACACGCATAATTATGTTGGCGAGATTCAGGTCCGCATTCTTGTGCTGTCCGGTGGTTTTTGCGTTTCCTCCGAGTCCCGTCAACAGTTCAAGTTCATTGGATATCCGACGAAGGATGAACGGTTTTACCGATAGTTGCATTAATGCGTTGAATTGCGTTGTAAGATTCAATCAAGGAGGAGGCTCATGTGTGATTTTGGCTTCTTGTAAAGTACTAACTTTACTTCTAAGCAATATGAGTGTATTTCTAATATTGGGGTTTCATGATTTCAAAATATTGCAAGATTGCTAATGCTTGCTTTTAAAATTTTAAGAGTACTTACAAAGCAATTTTAGCAGTTTAATAGTGCTGTTAAATTTTTCTAAACATTTTGAGCACAATGTTAAAAATAATGATTTCATGATAGGTAATGTTAGTAAAGATAAAAATAAAAGTTATGCATATTCCCTATTCAAACTAGTATGTCATATTATAATCATCGTATTGAAAGGACACATCAACACCCAACTTTTCGCGCATAAAATACTCATGTTCCCACAATATAACTGCAATATATCAAAGCTATCAATACAATCAACCGTTTGCAACGCGAGCCACCCGCTTCCCGGATTCGTGGCGGCGAGGGGACAGCCCGGGACAGGTGTTGACTTACCCTTTGTACCCATGGGAGCTTCCGGCACCGACGTCGAGCACCATAATGAAATACATGGTATAATCCAATAAAGTTGAATGACATTATGAAATTGATTAATTATTTTAAGATTGACAAAAATTGCGTTTGATATTTTGAACCCCTTCGACCTTGTTTGAGGTGACAGTTTTTTCAACTCATTAATTGTAAAAGAATAAAATATGGAAGCCGCTTTCTAGTACCTAGGTATAAAAAACTAAATTTCATAAAACGTTATCTCTACAATTAAAATACTTACTTGGATTAGACATAGTTGCTTTTAATGCAAACATAGATATTTTCTTTTGATTTGAAATATTAGAAGTTTCAAATATATAAAAATCCCATAAAATAGGATGAGCGTTTTAACCTTCTGAGAACAGAACAACTTTTTGACTACATGTAGCATGTAATTTAGAGCCAATATTTAAAGTAATCATCCACACATCCGAGCATACAAACCAATATCATCAGGAAGTAAATGACAGATGCAACCATGATCGAAATCTGGATTCCACCCCCTGCACCCTCCGAGTTAATAGTTCCATCACCGGTACCGTCAGTGTCCCCCGCGCTCCGACTCGTGCGCACGCCAACACGCCATGACTGCGCCGACGCCGACGCCCGCGCCGCGCATGCGTCTCGCATTTCACCCCCATAACATACACGTGAGTAAATTATAAAAGTAAAATAATTGAATTAAAAAATAAATTAATTGTTCTTTTTTCGAATAATAAACGCAAATTTGTTTTTTTTTTCGTCGTGTAAATGGCATTGCGTTTGGAGCGCGTGGGAACGGCTTTACAGCAATTCTTGTTACTTTTGTCTCTAGTTGTTTGTGATTGAACATTGTATAAATTATGTATTGCTCAATATTTACCTGTAAGTGTTGTTTATGGGTGAAATATTATTTATTTCCGTACTTGTACGTCCTATCGTACCGTAAGAGCTGTAAACGTTTCATATTGGTTCGCTATATTTTTACTATTATGTTAGTTATTTTTTAACTGTGTTAATAAGAAAGATACAACAAAACATAAGAGTTATAGCTTCAAAAGTGCGCCCAAACTTAAAATTACATAATGTTAATGTTAGAGCTCTACATATCGCGTCCTTAATTTGGCTAAAATAACTTTTCGCTTATCTCTACCGTTGGGTATTTACTTATTTACTTGTAGATAAATATTGCCGATTTTGAGTTATGTCAACAACTAAGCGGATGTAATTTTTTTTGTTGGTAATATGCATGTATTTGGTTGGGTGTAATAAATATTGTATGATCGGTTTTTTTTATTAAAGTTAAAGATGGTTAGGATTATTTGGTTATTTATAAGTCTTCTTTTCTATAACTAGCTGCACCGAATAGCTTTGCCAGTGTAATTTTCTAATTTTCTGCGCATCTTTTTAATTTTTTCCGCAAGAACCCTCTCCTGTCAATAACAAAACATAAACAAAGAATTAGCCAATTTGGTGCAGACTTTTGGGAGTTATGCGCGCACATACATACATTTCGGTGATTATTTATTATTTATAGGTATAGAATATAAGTTCGTCTAAGAGCTTGATCGTGGCCCCTGATAGTAAATGGTGTTTAACCGTTGATAGAGTGGTACTACTAATAGTAAATAACAACTATTAATAGTATTAACGCAAGGGTAAAATACCTTTCATAGTTCTTGCTGTGCACCAAAAGAGAGGAAAGTTCTCCCTCAGCCACCAGAAAGTGACTACTCATAGCTCATAGAGTATCTTTAGAAGAAAGATATAATAGAATAGAATATTATAGAGCTATGTAGCGCGTTGATGTTGTCCATTAGTAACGTATTTTATACTCTACTGATGGGTCCTTTTGATTTTCAACGATTCTATACTTATTGTTTAGATTTTTCTTATTTTTTTAATTTAACTTGCACAAAACGAGCGTATTTGTACAGAGTGTAAAGGGACTACGTACCGAAAACTTTTTTATAAGATTTCTCATATTGTCCGTTACAATATTACAGAAACCATTTATATGTATAGAAAATGACATGACTAACTTGTTAATTTTCGAGCATGTAATGAATACTTGCGGAATAATATTTATTTTTCAAATTACATTGCTAATTTCAATCAAGCCGCCTGCCAGACGTGGAGATTATAGCTGACTACTAAGGGAGAGACCTTTGTTCGGCGTTCGGCGACTTTTCGGCTACAAATAAGTTATTGTTTTTAAATTGAAATTAGGCTTTATTATTATACCAATAATGATGTTATCCTAAATTTATTAAAAAAAATCGGCATATTTTTTTGGAAATTAATGAAAAAGCCGATGAAAAATTTCAACACTACAATGTTCAGAATCATGTACTGGATCCCTGGTATCGGTTTTCGGTACGATGTACCTTACACCCTAGGTCCCGTAGACACCCCGCATAGTCTATCGATACACATTGCTGCTAGGCGATAAAATATCTACGAGAAACTACGAAATTTTCTTTGAATGAAGGAAAACATAATATTATTGGACACCAAACATAAGAACAAGAAAAAAAAAACATCTAATGTACCATTTGTACGGCCAAACGGCGCTCTTGTTGATAATAGCGATTTCTTCCAGGCGACCTTAATGACCTGGAATATTTTTTTTTTCCTTTTGTGTCAGCCTACTCATACGCATTTCTCTTTCTTTACAGACGACAATAAAGGTATACGCTCGATGTTTGAGACCGGACATTGAGTACAAGACTCTATCGGTCACCTGGGGCACCCGGGCCCGCGAGGTGGTCAGCACCCTGCTGGGCAAGTTCCGCATGAGGCACCGGGACCCCCGGCTGTTCTACCTGAGCATGGAAGTGAGGGTCAGGGCGGCGGGCCTGCGGACCACGCTGGTGTTGGACGACGACGCAAGACCCGCGGCGCTGCAGGCGTGCCATCCTAAAGGATACTCTAAGTAAGTCCATTTTGAGTGTATTTTACATTAGCATTTGCTTAGTAGAACGGGGTGGGTAGGAATGCGGTGAATGGACCCCCATTCACTGTATCCCTACGACGACAACAGGTTAATAGATTTTAACACTAAATTACTATAATGTGTTATGGTATACTGTGCTTTTGATATAATTCGGAATCCTCGATGGCCACAAATTATGTGAATTTAACGTTAAAGACAATGTTTACTTTAGACCTATTTGTATTCGTATTCTCTTAGGGCTCCCACACATAACTGCGATGCGATGCGATTCGGCGAGAAACAAATGAATTGTGAAGTGGGAGCCCTAAATCAAAGTAAAATTGGTTCTTTTAAATAAAAATAAAAAACAAGTTTCTTCTATATTAGCATTCCTGCAGTAATTTTTTTTTTAACTGAATTTTCATATATAATTTCGCACCTTCGTAAAATAATCGCGAATTTTGCTCTCATCATCTTGACCTCCCAATTAACTATTTTTAACCGTCAAAATAATTGCAACGGGGCAGTTTCAATCTGTCCACGCGGCCACACCGGGGACCACCGGCCACCTATTCCTAAAAAAGAACCCACTTTTGTCCCGTCCCTCCTTCCGGCACGAGCTATTCCCGTCAGTAAACATACACAAAGCAATAAAAAAATATAAAAAGCGGCCAAGTGCGACGAATAATATAGTTAAAGGGTTCCGTAGACTTAAATATTTCAGACGTTTATGCTCTGTTATGACACTCGTAACATAAACAACCGAGTTCGATTTTCTATAAAATAGTTTAATTAGACATCAAATGAAAGAACGGTGCGATGTATGGATGGAATTATTTTTATTTATTTAAAAAGTTCTAATACAAAAGGATTGTTTAAAAATTTACTAAATATTAATTATATTTACTATATTGTTTAATTATGTGTATTATTTATAAAAAAAATATAATGCATATATTAACATTTTTTTTCAATAACACTACAGGTGAAATAGATAAACTACGATTCTTATTATGATTACATATGTGGATTTTATTTATTTCTTGCACTATGGAACCCTAAGAAATCTTTAAAAACTCTTTGAACACTTTATATCGACCATATGGATCGCGTTAGTTCGAGTGTCGACAGTTTTTCACGATTGTAGATTGTAGTGGAGTGTTATTGGCTGTAACTGTTCGTTATAGCTTGTTTGTGTACCTTGTTAAATGGAATAATATAGTTTTATGTATGAGCGTAAGGGTGTCAAGTTTATGGACTGGTTTCATTTGTAATTTGTAACAGTTTGTCAACGAACAACAAGTATGTAAGATGGTAGGTGGTAGGTTCCTTGTGCAAGGAACCGTCCAGGTACCACCGCAGTGTCAGATAATCTGCCGCCAAGCAGCAGTGTGTAAACATTGCTGTGTTCCGGCGTGAAGGGCACTGTAGCTGGTGAAATTACCTGCCTGTTTTGTCTTAAGGGTTGGCAACGCGCTAGTGTTTTTCTGGTGTTGCTAGCGTCTATAGGCTGCGGTAACCGATTACCATCAGGCGAGCCGCACGCTTGCTTGCCACATTGGCAGTATAAAAAAAAATTATATTAGATTGTGGTGAATGGGAGAAACTAGAAGCAACCTCGAGTGGAATTATGCTGACTAGAAGTTCTTGCTAGACTAGCTACTTAGGACTTGACCGGGCCGTAGCGAGTAAAGTTTTCATCAAATACTTGCTACACGTGTAGTAAGTCAATAGAATCCTAAACAGAGAGATAATATTTTTGAAGAAAATAATAGTTGAGTGAAAGGCCGCTCTATTGCCTATATTTATTTTCTTTGGTCTTGCTCATCGACCAGTCCCTCCAAAACGACAATATATATCTGTATAGTATTTATGTCGATTCGAAAAAAATGCCCAATATATTGTTCAATTATATTTCTGGTAAAATAAAACTTTATTTCAAATCGCGAACACATACCAATAATAAATTAGAATATAATTTACTGAACAGTGTTTGATATTTATAAATAATTAATTAAATTTAATGCGCAAATCAATTCATATAGCGCAAGTACACATTATTGAATTTTCATAATTTTCCATTGTTCCCATTGTTTGATTCCGTGTTGTTTCGACTTTACAATACCTATTGTGTACTCGGCTTGTATATGATGTGGTATTAAACTCTTAAAATATAGGCATCTGAATTAATGTTTATACTACACTACATACTTACTATAGGGTTTCAGTAGGTATATGTACATGGTGCCATTGTGATTCAAAGATACGCTAAGTGAAAGAGACTCTTTTACAAGTATTTTTTTATACTACCAAGGTGGTAAGCAAGCGTGCGGCCCGCCTGTTGGTAAGCAGTCACCGCAGTCTATAGACGCTAACAACACTAGAAGAGTCATTAGCGAGTTGCCGACCCTTAAGACATTTGATATTAAGGTCTTTGTGTCCGCTAATTTCACCAGATACCGTGCCCATCACATCGGAACACAGCAATGTTGACACACTGCTGCTTGGCGGCAGAATATCTGACACTGCGGTGGTACCTGGACGGTTCCTTGCACAAGGAACCTACCACCTACCATCTTACATACTTGTTGTTCGTTGACAAACTGTTACAAATTACAAATGAAACCAGTCTATAAACATGACACCCTTACGCTCATATATAAAACTATATTATCCTTATTTTATGTAGATTATAAAAAAGAATTACCGGTCAAGTTTGAGTCGGACTCGTGCACCCAGGGGTTCCATACCATCTTTGGACGTATTAAAGTAATTTAGTATTCATGTAACACCTCAGATAGAAAAAAAAAAAAACAAACCACAGAATTAAGTTAGTTTGTCGGAGTTTTTTTTACGTTTTTGATTATCAGCCCAAAACTACGTGACATAAACCAAAATAAAAATCTGTTTTGAGATGTACGAATGACGCCCTTTCATATGATATTCCACTCGATATAGTAGTCTCACTTTGAAATTCTGATGACCCATTTTGACTCCCATATAAAAAAAAAAACTAAAAGGAAAAGTATGTATTTTTTTTCATTTCATTTGAGGTTGGGTAAGAAAGATCAAAAACTATTTCCAAGTTTCAAATCGATAGCGTCAGTGGTTCCTGACATATATAGATGTGACAGCCAGACAGACAGACGAAGTCTCACCATAAGGGTTCCTTTTTTACCTTTGAGAACCCTAAAAACAGTTATTCTAAAATGATCTATCTTTTGCAGTGCATTTATTTCTAAATCAAACCTCGTTATTATAAATTATAATCTTTTTCGTTCCAGGTTCTCCCTACAGATGCGTCCTGGCGGGCTGATCAAGATCTACGACTCAGCGCTGATGTCTTCCTCCCAGTACAAGTGCCTCCTCACCAGCGAGCGGACGACGGTCGACGAGGTGCTAGCAATCCTGCTGCACTGCTATGACTCCAACGAGAGCGTCGAGAGGTTCTCTTTATACGAGGTAAGCATTCTAATGGATCCTCAAATCATCGCAAAAGAACACCGATTGCTACCGATGATACGTGAGGCTATTGAAATAAAAAACCATCCTAATTTCAATAGAGAAGATGGTTGAGAGTTACAAACTGGCTTCGGATTCTGTGATAAATATAATTAAATCCAAAGCCAAGCAAAACACTGCAAGGCTTCAAGATACTGTAAGCTCTTAACAATAATACCTGAGGGTACACCGGCATAATTGTGACATAAAGACGTTCAACATCTCAGTCCTCCCGAGACTATGGGTTGCTGCAAAGCATTCGAAACGTTGGGAAAGTAAACCGCGGCATAATTCGTGAAAGTAGTTTAATTTCAATGTGCATTGTGCAGTATTTGCGTAAATAAAAATGATAATATTAAAAATAATACAAATAAATGAACTGATAATATCTGTTGTAGGAAATGTAGACGACCTGAATTTCTTGCAACTTTTTTTTGTTGAAACCGCATAATGATATAGTGTAATTATTATTGTAGTGTTAGATGTACCACTATAAAGCCTGTTTGAAAAAAAATGCTGTATTTTAAATTTCCAGGTCAGTCTCTCGGAGGAGTTCGAACGAAAACTCCACCACGATGACCTGCCCTTGACGGTACAGCGGGCCTGGTGCGAGGACAGCGACCGCCATTTCAGGGTCCGAAGGAACCCTCGGGCGCCCCCACTCCCGCCTAGAACCCTGCCCACCCCTGAAGAAACCCCTTCGGAGGATGAGGAACCTTCCAGGGCCTTGTCAGCCCTCTCTCTAGAATCCGACAGTGATAACTCTAGGTATAGTCCAGTATATAAGTACCCCAGCATAAGATGTTGTCGAGACAAGAAAAATGACTATATTTATATCTGACTAGCAGTACGTCTTACCAGGATTTTGGAGTATAAGCGTCGAGCCAAAGGTTGGCATTCGGCAACAGTGAGAAAACGACTCTTGTGAAGTGTAAATAGGGATCGGTTTTATGTAAAGTGTAAATAATGGATTGTTGATATTGTGTGAATCGCGAGCCTTGTCTGATGAGGCCTGTGTAGGACTCCGTCATTCGTTCCTTGACGCGGAACGGCTGAAGGCAGTTAAAACCGGTTTATCTATTTTATTATAAATATAATATATATAGTCTGGCCCTAGTATGATTGTAAATACCTAGATAAATATATGTAAGTATCCCAGTTACGAGTGGTGGTTCCGAACAAACCAATGTCGATTTAACTTTTTAAACCCTTGATAAGCATACAACTTGCTGTCAAACATATCTGCAAATATTTGCCACAGATGTGTTAAGTAGCTACACGGTTTTTGTATCGGACAAGGCTCCCGTTAAGTGCGAAACCAAAGAGTTGTTGCAATAACCTTGTATTGTAACTTAGGCTTGTATTGCGGCGGTCATTCTCAGTAAATAGAAGGTGGCTCCATGTGAGGGGCCAAAAATTTATGGACAACTATCACAAAATATTATTTATCTTTGCCATTGTAATATTGTCATCACTACGCAATACAAAATGCACATTTCTCAGTAAATAGACGGTGGCTCCATGTGAGGTTCCAAAAATATAGAAGAATAGGTAGAAATATTATGAGAGTTTATTTCTTTCGTTGTGGAATTCGAAAGACGGTTTTGGGTCAATGCAAAACAAGCCGATATCATGTTTCAATAGCTTCGATACGATTTCCGTACTTATTGTAACTAAATTAGATAAATCGGACAATTAAGTGGTTTTAATGAAAAATTGCTTGTCTTGTCTGCGCTGACCCTAATAATTTATGTAACTCAAAAACATAAAATTAAGACTATTTTAGATGATTTTTGAAGATAGGTATCTAAAAATATTGAAATGAAACTAATTTTACGGATTATATCAGGGTTTATTTAAAACGCGTAAAATTAGTTTCAGTTAATATCAGAAATCATTTGTAAAACCGGAAATTGCTTGATGTTTTTTTTAATAAGTACAATAACTTTCCACAATTTGCTTGACATTTTCTTTTAGGGTAGACTTAAATAATTGAATATAATGAATGAATCATTACAACAGTAAATATGTTATTTTTTGTAGAATATTTATCGACAACTGGATTAGCCTACCCGCATGTATAAACAATTGCAGCTAATTTTGTTAATATAATCCTGTATATAATTATTGTAATATTTAGCTAGTAGACACCAAAGAGGCACTCGACGAGCGGTTTTATGAAAATAGATTTATAACTGTTAAAATGATTTAATGTTTAATTTATTATTGTGGCGGCAACCCTCGCCGCCATATTGACATGTTGGAGCATCAACGAAATTACTTCAACCACGTCTAATAAACTGCGATATGTTTTGATAATGGTGGTTTTATTTATGAAATATTCATGTAGATACGATTTGTTATAGGAGGCAAATTTTTTATTGTCCTATTATTTTTATATACTTACTTATTCACTCCCTTTAACAGGTGATTTTTTAAGTGGGCGTGAATGGCCTAATCCCTATCTATAAGGAATAGCGAAATATACTCAAAGGAGTTTGGGGCTGATTTTGATGAACACTAAGACTGCATCACTGGATTTTTGAAAAACCAATACTCGCCAACCCAAATGGATTTTCGCTATTTCTTATACTTTTGGATTTGGTTATTCACGCCCACATGAAAAATTCTCCCGAGTGAGATCTCCTTCTGATTATATCCTGGTAATTTATCTGTTTATCTGCTATTATGGGCATAAAAGGACCAACTTGTTGTCCAATGCTAACTTTCAATGGCCAAAAGGGCATTCAATTACAACAAACATTTGTTCAGCCAGGATAGTAACTACTGTAAGAAAACAGTTCATTAAAAACAATATTTGGAGCATGGCTTTGTATGGCAGTGAGACATGGACCTTAACACAGAGGGACAGAGAAAGGTTGGCGGCACTTGAGATGGATTGGATTGGATGTGGTGTTGAAGAAGAATGGAGGGAATAAGTTGGACAGAAAGGAAGGCGAATGAGGAAGTTTTGGAATTGGTTAATAAAGAAAGAGAAATTCTAAGATCTATTGAGAATAGGAGAGGAAAGATGATTGGCCACTTGATACGACACGATGCCATCTTTAAAACGATAGTGAAAAAGGTAACATAGAAGGGAAGACCAGCGGGGCTATTACGTATCTCGTTTGACAACTAAAGTGATGATCACCAATGCTAAGTGGCTATCAAATAGCTGTCAAATGATGCATTCGGTATTGCCTAACTTGAGTGACCAACTGAAATGACGTCATGAGCACCGATTCTCGGTGATGATCACCGTAGACAATATTTGACAGATGTTTCTGTATCGATAACCTATAATTGGTATTATGTAAGTAAAGTGTACATCAAACTGATGGTCACCCAAGTTGCGATGACCATCGTGAAAGCAACTAATAAGTAGCAGTGTTTTATACGGTTGAAGGTGATCGTCACTATAAGCCGGCTATTTGAAACGTTGACTAGAAGCATTATCAACGTAGGTAAAAATGTGACAAATAATTTCGCAGGATTATAACTTTTTTTTTGTGACCTAAAGAAAGTATTTGGTTGGAGTGTATCCTTGGGGGCTATGGTGGGGGCGCTGTGAAGTTGAGATTTAGATGAATCGTTGAAGATTTTTTTTCGTGCCGCGAGTGTACCTACTACTCTCGCGGTACGAACGGTGTACCACCTTTATGATGATAAATGCTTGCACGAGCTGGCCCAATATGCATGCGGGCGGGGTAAGCGCACGTAGGTAACGACGTTCAAACCATTTTGATTGTAAACTGGTACAGCATTCTTGTCCGCGATAATACATTGAGCTATAATGTACTGAAGTAGGTACATAGTTATTTTTGATTAATTTCGGATGCTGCCTTTCTCTTGTCACTGACTTATAGTTTAGCGGCAAATGGCATGAAAAGATGTAAACTTGAAAACTTTATTTGAATTTAGTGAGTTTGTTTTAGAATTAGGATTTTTCACAATATCTTTGGGTTTTTTTTATTAAACTTTTGTTGTCTATGCTCCCAATATCCACTAGGCGAAAATACCTGCAAATTAAAAAGTACCACTAAATGTTCTTTGTATAATGGTTCGGGGGGATATTCAACTTGGTCGCATAATGTCGATAAAAAAGTAGAGATGGCTAAAAGACAAGTGATGAGCACCGTAGTACACCGTAGGTTGATATCCACCGAAAGCCATACGTAATACCAATGTTATCACACATTCGGTTGACATCAAATTTCGGTGGACAACTGAAGCTTGATAGTCACTTGGGTGGCTAAAGATACGCAATAACCCTGCAGGGCAAAGTTTGGTGAAGCAGGTAGAAGAAAAAGTGGGTGGAGTGTGGTATCAGGAGGTCAAAACAAAGGCATATAATAGATTGGCTTGGTAATATGCTTCACCGACAAGAGCAGCTGCAGCACAGTTTTTAAATTGGAGAGAGAGAGAGAGAGAACTTGGTATATTTATCAATGTCGGCAGCTCCGAGACAGACCAATAGAAAATAATGAGTTATTTAAAAACAAAATAATGGAATGATCTGCGTCATTCAGTGTTATCAGTGTTCAATTATTTGTCGCAACCAGTATTGTACTGAGACAAAACTTCTATAAATAAAAGACATTGCAATTCTATTAGGTACCGTCGGGTAAAAAGTTACAGAAAATAAAAAACACACCATTCGATATAAAGTATTTTATTTACAAATGATTGCAACAATGAAGTACAGACGATGCAATATAATTACAGAGTATGTTCAAAAAATGGGAAACGAATAATATCTAACGGTACTAAAATTACTTCCTCACTTTTAGTATGTAAAATCTATACAATAGGGGCGTCACCAGGACGCCGCGCGTCCCGAGCGACGGCCGCGTCACGAAGAGTCCAGTACGCCTAGATTCCTTATCTACTACAATACTTTAAGACTATAACGTCTCAAACAGACATTCGTGTTTGATTCGCGTCGCCATAGCTAGCGTTCGCTCGCGGAGTCGCCTCGCGAGACCCCGGCGGACCGCGCGCGGCACACTTAAACATATTCGGATAATTCAAGCCAAGCATTCGAAACGAAGCGTCCTCACGTCCCGCGGCGCGAGCGGCGACCGGCGACCGGCTCGCCGATACATTACAGAGATAGCGTCCGGCGTCCGGCGTCGGCGGTTACAGAAGCTACACGGCGTTGAGCGCGCGGCGCGACGGCCCGTAGTCGTCGGGCGGCTCGCGCTCGCGGCGAGGGCGGTCGCGGTCGTCGCGCGCGTACTCGCGGGAGTACGCGTCGCGCGTGTAGTCGTGGCCGTACGCGTCGCCCGCGAAGCCCTGCGCCTGCCCGTGCGGCGGGTACTCGCCCGCGTAATCGTGGTACTCGCGCGCGTACCGCTCGCCGCGCTCGCCCCGCTCTCCCCGCTCGCTCCGCTCGCCGCGCGGGTAGCGCTCGCCGCGCGCGTAGTACTCCTCCTCCAGTCGCTCCGGCCGCGCTGCACCGCGACGCCCGCCTGCCACCCGAAGCGGTGCATTAGCATCGAATGATTACAAGTCGATTAACTTCAAGCGATCAGAATGGACTAAACGCCACATTCGTATTCCATTGATTAATCATTTATTTTAGTGTGAATAAGTGATGAGATACTGTTCCATAAACGAACTCATTCAAGGCTTGATTACAAATTAAAACATCTATAAATCTTTAAAGCAAAGTGTATGAGAACCATACGAATACCTAAAAACGTAATAAACATGTTAAATTGAAGAATTAAGCTCTAAAATTTAGTCTCTTCTTTAAAACAAAGCCCACGTTTCCGGTTCCTGATCTGCAAATGTTAAATCAAGCTGTTGTCGGAAGCAGATGCTTCCAATAGATGCACCCGTCACCCAGAAGATTTAATATTTACCGATCAGGTAAGTAGGCGTTATTTTCCGAATATAGCGATTCCATTCTGATCACGCGGTAGTCACAAAAAATCACCAAAATTCCTTAAAAAAACAAACCAGGCATTTAAAACAAATACTAAAATTCAACGCAAGAAAAAAAGACAATCCGAACACGACCTTAAAAATTACTTGTCACTACACCCATAGTATCAAAACACACAGCACTCGCAACGCGTTCACCAGGGCAGGGGAATCATTCCTTGCTGGATGTCCTTAATAAAGGACAAAGATGTACTTACTGAAGGACCTAACTATAGGACGAAAGTTCACTAGACAATAGGCGACTCCGGGATGCGCACTTTTCCCGGACACGGCAGGACCAGCACTGCGGACGGTGGGCGGAACAGCGACACTGCAGAACAGCACTGCTTGAGGCGAAGCCTCTTAATACCAGTTATGGTGAGACGACGACGTGCGAACTGAACCGATGAAGATGGCAGGATGCCGAAAAATATTCATGGCTTATTAGGAATAACATATTAGTAGGATTCTATTTCTAACAATATGCAATGATCCCTGCGCTTTAATGTACTGTTCTGTTAGTTTTTGACAGCAGGCCAAAACTACAAAGATATGTTTTTAAATTATTTTCACCACTAGGATTTCCTTTTTTTTCAGTAAAATGATTTTCCATTGCATTTATAAAATGTTAAGGTAAAAACTTCATTAGATATTATAATTATTTTTTCCTAAAAAAACTGTTATCTATGACAGATCAAATATTTTAGATTTTTTATTTTCTGTCAGGTCAGTCAAAACAGTTAAAGTAAATTCAACCCCACAGTTAGTAGAAGCGTCACCCTCAAGCGATCAAGCGGTTATTGGGGCGGGGGCGCTAGAAACTTTACGCAACCTGACACCGGTGCGCCTGTGCATACAAACACCTGGAATAATGATCCTCGGCACGGCTGTTAATGCGCCTGTCCGGACGCTTGTACTGAAATGAACACGGTCGCATAAGTGCCGCGGTGATGACTTTCCAAATGCCGAAATATGGAAGGGAAGCGACCAATAATTACAACATCGAAATCCCAAAAAGGTACAATCATGGATATAACAGCTTCAGGATAATTATTTTGATCTTATTGTCAATTTAGAACATCGACAACCGTTTTTTTGTGAATTGTACACAGTAATGTATCTAACTGCACAACTTTTTTAATGTCACAAAATGATTATTATGGACTTTAGCAAACGGTGCACTGGAGACACGTGACTCTGCCAATTGAGTGTAGATGTTAGATTTGGAAAATATTATACCCTCAGTAAATTGATATAATTTTTGATCATTTTGTTCTTTTATGAGGAGATAAATAATCTATGTATTCTGAATTTAAATAAATACTTAGTTAAGCATTAGAAAAATAATAAATTAATTGGCTGTCATAAAATATAATACTTAATATCTATGTTTGTAACTTGTAATTAGTAAACAATTAAGATAAGGTAATGTCAATGTAATGAGTATGGGAACATAATTTTAAAATAACAGTTATACTTAAAATTTATAAACGAATACTTATGTAAATAAAATATAAATAAATATTAATATCCCTAAAATAGCTAGAAGAAGAAGACTGCAATGAACTTAGTAATATTGTGTAATTCAGAATTTAAAATAAAAATAGAAATCTAACAAATTTTAATAGCTCGAGAAACAACACAGTTTTTGATAAGTCCAGAATATATAATAATCAACAGTAAAAGAAAAAAAAATACCAAAAATATTGTTTCTCTAGCGTTAGAATTGGTAAAATTTGAGGTAATATTTGTGTTAACCATATTACCTCTCTCCCTCTCGTAGTTGTACGAGTCTGACCTCTCCCGGTGCCCGCCAGAGTGTGCAGGGGGATCAAAAGAGTGCCATACACGGTTACATAAGTCATACATATCTACATACATCATTATAGTGATGATATAAAATTAGCAAAATAAACATATAGACAATTTAGAAAAAGGTATCAAGTAAAAAGATTTGTGGTAACATTAATAAATAAACATATACCTACTGTGTATCATTCTAGCGTATATAACTTATAGTTATTTGCCAGAAAGCAGTGAGTTTACAACACCAGTTATGGATCATGCTGTAACGTGCATATTTTTTCGAGATAGTTATTATCATTTTAACTATCCTGTACTTTTGTAATTTACATATTACTATTAAAAATAAAAGTATAGTACAGATTAATTTTTAATTTCTTAAAAACACTAACTGTTGCAATAGTAATTTATAGATAAAAAATATGAAAACAGCCTAAGTACTGTAGGATATAACACAACGAAATTGAAACCGTGAAACTGGTTGATGGGTAGGTGGTGTAATGGTACTACACTTTTTATCACCATTCATGCCACTTTACTTTTAATTTGACTACAGGATATTAATACCTACTAAGTAGTAGTTTCAAATTGCAGTTGTTGAGATTTCTCTGTGGATATATAGTAATTTATGCAACCACAGTCGCTTACTAAATCTCAAGAAATGTCAAAACTAAGTACCTAATAAGTTAATTGTGTTGAAATTACAAATAAAGTGAATAGCATGAATAATGATAAAAAAGTTACCATTTTATTATACTTAACCCATCAACCAGTTTCACGATTTGAATTTCATTGTGTTACATACTGTATAATAATATATCTTTAAAAAATAATAGATTAGATCAGATAGTTTATATACTTATACATTTTTGGTCTATCCTTAGACGTATTACACAAAGTCTAACTCACGCTACTGATAGTCACTCGTAGGGTCAGAATCATACATAAATCGTGTGTCACCGAGTTTGTGGTGTACAGATTGAATTTTAAGTGGATGGCAAAAACGAAATTTTAAGGAATAAAGAAAAAAACGTAATAGAGTCTCGGTATCAAAACTGCACGATTTTTAATACTAATATTAATAATATACGTTTATTTCAGACACTTGAGAATAAAAAAAATCAAAATAAAAAACTACAGCATATTATTATATGTCTTGCCAGACAGAAAAAAAAGACAGGAACCAAATCCGTTGATTTTCAGAAAAAAAATCCACTCACTATTATTACACCATCCGATTGTGCCACTGATTATAGCATATTCTTATTTTTAAAATCCATTGTTAAAATTTTTGTGTCCAGAAGAATTGAGCCCGACACTCCTTTAATAATTTTTTTGCTATTCCCTATAGTTTCAGGTTTGGCATCCACGCCCACTTGAAAAATTTACCATGCATGTATGTAATCATGTGTATATAACCTGTTTTTCTTGAGTCATGGCTGACCGGTGGCCAACCAAAGACAATTGATAGGGTTCAATACATATACAGGTGTGGTTTTGCATTTTTGCCTTTTTGCCATATTTGTAGACCTAATAGTTAAGGATTATGTTAATTGATTAAAAATAGTTTAATAATTCAGTGGTTGATAACTAAAAGATAATTAATGATTCACGATTAACGTTCAACCAGAATAAGAGCTCTCGAGGGCTCAGAATCGGTCCCAAGGTGGCAAACCGCGCGTACTCTTGTTTATCTACTTTGCGCGAAGAGCGGTGCCAGACGGGGTTATTTTAGTGACGGTTGTACACGGGATTTCTTTTCGAACCAAAAATAAAAAATAATTCATAATTTTACGACTGTCATTTAATGATTGATTTATGTTCTTTATAAGGTATATATCAACCTCCATAAATATGGCAAGAATGCAGAACCACACCCTGTATTCAGCCCTCACCCCTGTGTTCATACATTTATTGTAAAGAGAAACAGGGTATACATATTTGCAGCCTGTATGTGTGTGTGTGATTGTGCGTGTACGTAAGTATGTGTTTGTCGCTGTGTGTGGATGTGTGTACGCGAGTGTAGTATACTCACCAGGTTGTGCATTCTGCACGTTGTGCTGCGGCTGCGCGGGCTGCGCCTGTGGAGTGCTCGCCAGCGGCGTGGGGTGCGTCGCACGCCAGTACGTCTGCACCCACATCATAATAATAATTATTATTAGGCCCATACATAAATACCTTACTCGTTGAGGCGGCGACGTGTTACTCGGAACTACCGGTACAAGATTCCCTTAGGATTGAATTCGGCCAAACCTCTCCCTTCATGAAGGTCTTCAGCTCGGCATTAGAAACCCGCACCACAAAAGAGTTGAATGACACTTAATGCCGCGATTTGAGTTTCTCGACCCTCGAGGTAAGGTGAATATTATGCCCAAATCATATAACAGCAGGCTGCACCGCCCGAAGAACCGATAACCAATAGGGAAAAGAGGTTCTCGAGTGGTGATTGTAAACTCACATAGGTTGGTCTCCCACTAGGCGGACTGCAGACATTGTGCGAGTCGCAGTTGTACGTATTGGGTTATTTGAATACTCATGAATAAAAGAACATCACAAATTCACCTATAATATTTGTTTAGAGCCTTTGCTAAACAAGTCAACTCTCTTCCTGATGATGGAAGAAGAGACGGTTTTGGCCAAAATCCACCATATGGGATTGATGGGTGACAGTCCGTATGGGATATATTTGAGCTTCCTCGCGTTGTCTTCCTTCACCGCTGGCTTGATAAATAG
Source organism: Furcula furcula (assembly GCA_911728495.1). Lineage (NCBI taxonomy): Eukaryota > Metazoa > Arthropoda > Insecta > Lepidoptera > Notodontidae > Furcula > Furcula furcula. The sequence continues at coordinate 29,827,508 of OU452245.1, read as the reverse complement.
TTCGATTAGCTGAAATACGCTGATAGTGCCAAGATTTAGACCCCGCCCTCGTTAGACTTGATACTAGAACCCGAGTTCAACCAGCGCCTTATAGCATTCCAAGTAGAAGCCCCTTAATTACTAGACTAACATCGCTTTAAAAAAATATTGATAGGATTATAAAGACGCAACGCACCTCCAAGTACTCAGCAATATGATCACAGGCGTCTTCTAATTGGTTCTCGTCGAGGACAATGTCAAACATTTCGTTCGGACACTGCGACAGCTTCTCTGCAGCTACCATTTGCACAGACAAGTTCTTGCTTTGTCCTTTACCACGGGATTTGATTAACCGCTGTAGTACCTATCGTTTGAGAATGATTGGATGTCAGAAGATGTTGGTATGAGGCTTGAAATATTTGCTAATTAAATACTTTGTCTGCTGACGAATCCAACAATATTAATGAATAATAATATACAATTCATATTTAAAGTAGCTTTCCGCAAGGCTCACTTATGGGGCCTCCAAGTTTATTTTTCTGTATTCCCTTAATTGATTATTATTTCCGTAATATCCCAGAAATAAGAAATCAAATATGTGTATTATTGCATATCAGTATATCTATGATAAGTTTTTCAGCATCTAATCTACTAATTCCTAATATTATTACAAAACTTTTTTTTATATTTTACCAAATACGCTAGCAAAGATCTGGGCTACATATTAACGAAGCAATGAAGCAGGCCTCCTTGCTAAGAGTTCCGAATTATAAATAGTTTATAGCAAAACAGAACTTACTTTGGGACTGGATATTTTAAGATAGACAATAGTCGGCGCAAGTGATGTCTTCGCCAGCTGCGACGGATGGTTGATGGTGTCACAATCCAGGACGACCAGTTGTAAAGTTCTCGCCAATTCGAATATCCGTTCAATTTCAGCCTGGAGCATACACAAAAAGTGTTAGTATTTAAAATCTCACCTCTGACACCTACTCTCCAAAATTAATGTAAATCACATGCTTTTTAAATATTAAACACGCATGTTGAGTAGTTTTTAACTATTATCGCCGAGTTAATAGCAGATTAACTATAATAAGAATATGCCGTGTTTAATACCAAACAAACAAAAATTAACAGGGCATAAAAATTAACAGTCAAGCAGTACTCAATCACTCTACCGCATATGAGCGTCGTTAGCCAATGAGGTAATAGTTGATGACATGCAATCAACTGATTGGCTGAATTTCTAATAAATTAACCATTACGATTGGGAGGGGAAGGTTACAGCAAACCTATATAACTGAAATTCATAGTTCCATGATCTCATAATGATATGAGAATACGAAACAGGTGTATAGGCTTGGTGGTAATGGTAAAGGTATCTTAAAACCCGTTAATGATGAATACTCAATGTTAGATAAGAAGTATGTTTGTATTGAGTGCGTTGCTGGTTTTGTCTCCTTTGAAAAAAAAATCAATACTCCTAGTATTGTTTCCAAAAATATTTCTAATTTTTCTAATAATCAAAAATTTCGGACACTCAAATACTGAGACAATAAATTTTATACATATATACATTGCTTGATACAAGCTTTAAAATCGTCTACCCCTTGTGTAAGCCAGTAGACTAGACCTCCAAAAGCTGATCACCTAATCAGCATATATATGTATAAAGCAAGTTATGCTAATGTTACAGTAAGCTAGCAATCATTTTTACTGTACGACTAGAGACTTGTTTAATTCTTGAAACTTTCTCAATACAAAAATGCCTATAGCATTGCATGTGGTAAATTTTATGGCCAAATATTCATTATCGTCAAATTAATAAATTAAAATCTGTAGAACTAAAGCAAGCATTTGTTAAAAGCACTCAATTCAAACGCACTCCATCGAAATCAAAACACAAATAACAATGAACAATCCTAGCTACAGCCACATCCATCCCACCTGGACCTCAACTAAGCAGTTCGTCCTGTTCCCGCCCCTCTCAACGAACGGTTTCTTTGGCGGGTTTAGCGTGCGCTTTGCCAACGATATGTCGGCCGTCACCCGCGTGATGATGATCCTGCAACAAGTTACCTGCACTTCAGCGAGGCAAGTGGACCGCGAGTTGGATCGCTCCATGATCGCGCGTTTCGACGGGTTGTTGAGCAGCGAGCGCTTCGCGAGCGATATGTCCGCCATCACGCGGGTTATTATTATCCTGGAATGTTAGTTGCTCTGTTTCATATCCTGTTAGTTCGTTAGTTTTATTGTGTGCATCTGTTATGATACGTGCTGTTTGAGTTATGTTTATGGTTTAGTTTTTACAAATGATAAGTTATTAAGCAGATGAAGTTACTCGTTTAAAATGAGAAAGTATTTTGTGTTTAAGGACATTTATGGTTTGGACATTTAGTATGTAAAGTGTTTTACATTTATTAGTTTTGTAAGTATTTAAAAAATGTAGCTTTTTCTTATATGGCTAATGATTAGTAATTATTATTTTAATTAGCAAAAATTGCCAAAATTTCACGAATTTTACATGGGTGCATCTTATTTGAACCTCCCTTAAAAGAACAGAGGTGGATAGCGACTGCCTTTAACCTAGGGTCAATTATTATAGCAGATCTTAAGATGACTCCAAGATAGATTTACTTGAAGCAGGAGAGTGAGGAGATCCGTTGCCAAAAATAATCTTTTTCGGTTAACATCATCTAGAAAAAGTTTCCTGCTCTTTAATTTAATCATTCAAGGTCCTGCACACCTTTGAATAAAGCTGAAGTAATTGTGTCTTAAACGTACCACATCCTTCATGTTATGAGATGTATAATATTCGATTAATGCTATGTTAAGATATTCCATTGTAAATACATCAAATGATATGCTATCATTAACGCATCAAAATTGAGCATTATTTACTGATTTTCTTTAGTTGTTACCTGGATTAACTCTACTAACGCTGATAAACTTGTTTATTTTTGTGTTTTACATAGCGTGCGCTGGACACTACGCTGATTTAAAAGTGACACTATGGCGCTCCAGGCATTTAGCGAAGAAAAACAACCTTTTCTCACTGCTTCTTCTACTTTCAGCAGGCAGTGAAGGGCGAACGCTCACCTGCCCTCGAAGCGTCGCTTGAGGAAGTCGAATAGTGCCTTCTGCATCATGTCGGTGACCTCGTAGCCCTTGAGCGAGGGCCCCACGAGCACGACGGGGCGCATGGAGGGCACCACGTCGTAGGGCGTGCAGGCCTCGACCTTCTTGAAGAACGGCTTGCGGCGCTCCTTGCCCCCCGCTGCGCCGCGGCCTCGCCCTGCGCCGTCTGATTCCTCGCCTGCACACAAAGATCCAAAATTAATAATTAATCGTCATCATCGTCAGCTGGAAGATGTCTACGGCTGAACAAAATGAACAAAAGCCTCCCCTTAGGTTAGGGTGGTACCATACCTTCGGAGTTACTGGAAGTTCGGGGTGTGAGCCCTAGGACGTCCATTGAGTACGGCAGCGACTGCGAGAGGACGGCGGTGGGGTTGCAAGCCCCGTCCAGTGAGCACCGTCACTGGTTCCCGGAGGGCTACAATGTGCCACCCAGCTGCGGACTCAGAGGCAAGAAACTAAGGGGCTTCCGGTGCAGATCCTACCGGAGAGCTCGGGTGTCCCCTCTCATGTGCCGATGCGACAGCCGCGGGGGTGTTAGTGGGTAAGAATCCAACATACCCCGGTCGAGTGCCACAACTTCTGGCGACCTTTGGAAGGTTTCCCCGCGAATAAAAGGGTGGTGCCATAATCCCCACGCTTGGCGGTACCGGGCGTCTTAGGGGTCGCAGTAAAGGTAATGTAAAAGACTGCTGCCCGTCTTCTTGTTTTTTCCTTAGACGCTTAAGACACCCAACGAGACGATAGGGTGCTATTTTTACAAAGATATACAATACTCTAATGATAATAGTCATACATTTTGGTACAACCCAGACAAGGTCATCTGATCCCAAACTAGGCAGAACCTGTACTAAGATAATAAGTACTATTTTTCTAAATACATAGATAACGCCCAGTTACAAAATAGGAATCGATCCCACGACTTACTATACTATTTAGTAACGCAGGAGATCCATTATGAACATGAGATAACAATCTATGTATACATATATAAGTAGCACAGACTTGAAATGCCGCGCGACATTATCACAAGGTGCTTGTGGTACTGAGTGCATCGTGGAGTTTTCATAAAACGGTAATGTGGTTATTTGTTTTTTTGATAATAAACTGAGGGAAATGTCCAAACAATGTGCAGCTATCGATTGCAGGAAATTGTGTGTGTTCGTATGTGTGTGCACGTGTGTGCGCGTGTGTGGGTGTGTTCGCGCGTATAGGTATGTGTGTGTCAAAATCGAAACATCTTTATTTATATTATAATTTATGTACCTACACACAATAACATTAAAGGAAACAAAAAAATATAAGAAATAATAGTACAAAGGCACAGCTTATTTCTAAAGATTTATTTTCCAGCAGGCCTGCAAGTGGAAAGTTGAAAAAAAGAAATGGGATGTACTGCATGTAAGCAATGTAAATATCAAACAAATAAACTTTTTTATAACTACCACCGGAGCACAACGCAGCCTCTACTGAGAAGATACGGCAAGAAACGCAGTGGGCTTATCTTTGTGTGTGTGTGTGTGTGAAAAATGACAAGCCCGCTGAATTTGTTGCCGGATCTTCTAAGTTGAGGCCGCCTTGTAATCCAGTGGTAGCTTTTAAAAAATTGACCATTCAAAAGCGTTAAGAATTCAATATTTTTGAATTTGAATTTGTGTCTGTGTGTGTGTGCGTGCGTGTGCGTGCTAGTGTGTGCGTGAGCATGTGCAACGTACCGGGCGTGGGGGGCGTGCTACCTCGCGAGAGCGGCGCGTGCGGCGGGCGGCGCGCGCCCAGTCCCACGCGGACGGCCTCCAGCTTCACCGGCGACGGGATGAACCCGATGTCCGCGCCCTCTTTCACGAGCCGCCCGATCCACCAGTTGTTGTCGTACTTCTCCTGCGTCATCACGACAAATATTCACTTAAAGCGGGCTCGTGGGGGCTCTGTACGTCCCTGCTAATTGCGACCCTGAGGCGCACGACGCAGTAGGGTGCCGGGGAATGCGTAGGTACATCAGCAACCGATAGCCAAGCACAGGGTTTGGAGTCCGACCGGTCGTCAAACCATTTGTATCTTAGCCGATGGTCTCGACTGGGGCCGTAGCCAAATTGTCATTCTACAATATGAAACGACAGAGAATACAAAACAAATGTATGGTAATGACATATCTCTTTGCTAAGTCACGTGAAGAGGCCAGCCACCTTAGGCTGGTGTAACCGAGCCATAACGATCAGCCGCAGCTTCGCTTGGTATTTTAAGGGTTCCAAAGCTGAAAGGTTAAACCATTGGATAATTCCAAACGAAATAAGAATTCTTCTCACTATAGAGGAACATTTTCATCGTAAGCTTTATTTCGGACCACAACCAACTTTTAAAATCAGCGATCAATAATACTTCGTTGTGTATTGAAAACTTGCATATAAAAGTGACATCAAGATATTGTTACCACGATTATTCTTCAGATCTACAATAGGCTATCATCGACTAAGTATGTGTAATTCATAACTCATTCGCTGTAGTCCTGGTAGTAAGCTTAAAAAGAAAGCGTGTGACAAAATCACGAATCGCGGTTTACAAATTGTAATAAAAGTATTATGAGAATTTACCTTAATGTGCAGAAATTCGCGTATTTCGAAGGAGATGGCGCTACCGTGTACCGGCGAGTCGTCGTCGAGTTTGCCATCATACGCCACATTGGTGCGCACCGCGAACGCGACTGGCTTCGACTGGAATCGATATATTTCGAATAATTTAAACCCGTCTAGTTTATGGCAAGCTCGATCAATTTCCAACCCAAGGCGACGACCAACGTGGAGTAGGCCCTGCGTCGTCGCGAGCACCACAAAAGTGCTAAGGGTAGCGTGCATTTCTGCTCCCCCGAGAGGTATCTGTCCGTGCGGAGTGACTGGACAGACTCTCAATACAGTGTCAGTAAAGGCTATTGGGAAGGTTTTAGTGAATAAAAATCCCCCATAACCTGGCATATGCCCTGTAGAGAGTCCAGATAACGACCGCCAAAAAAACACCAAGCTCCAGGTCATAGAGGTAAAGGATCAAATAAATACCTAAATTACCTTACAAAAGATACGCCGCCAAATAGTGTCTATGAGAAAGGCGTTTCGTTCCTGTGGTAAGATTACCAGTGCTATTTGAGGATTCGCTGAGCTGGTAAGTAAACTACCGTACTTCGCTGTCGGCCCAGCGATAACTCTGAACAGAATCCTTTGGGCTTTTAAAGCCAGCGGGCTTTCATTTACGGGTGTATATGGTGGGATACTATTCCATTCTTGTTGGCTATAAATTGGGTCCGGTAAACACCTGAACGCACTTCTACCCAGGATTTAGTCGAATAACGTCATAGTATAATAATGTTGCAGCTTGGAGCTATATATACACTCAGCGACAGAAAATGTGGTCCAAGCACTTATCGTATATATGTAAAGAAACTAACGGCCGCACTCACAGACATCAATTAACTTTAATCGCAATTAAGTAATTTTTTGTAATCTATTTATTTCGACTCTCCGTCTCTTATGATTATCTTACAGTATTAATTACGAGATTATTGATATATCTATTCGCTATCCGCGTATTAAGTAATATTTGGCTGCGAAAGTCTAAATACCTAATCCATTTACAAAATATGACTTCATCATAATTGAAGTTTGTAGCTTCGGCAGAAAGTGTTATTTAGGGGTTGTTTTGATGAGGGTAAGTTTTAATGACCTGCGGGGCTAAAAAGGCCACATTAAGCAATTCACCTAAAAGAAATTCATGTTTTGAATTTGAAGCCTAACCTTAAAAAATCTACTAGTATTTTGAAAAATCGTCACACATCTTAGGTGAATCATATTTGGTGTTAATGCCGCCATACGAAGAAAAAATAAACCGTAGCTTATTCATATTCTGATTCACCGAAAGTGGCCTTTTTAGAGCCGCTGTTCAGCTTATTTAGATAGCTAAATGGGTAATTTGAGATTATATTGTGTGATTTTTCGAGAAATGTTCGGTAGAACTGTTTTAAACGTCAATCCGAGAGGTAAGTTTAAATTCTTTCTCTAAACAAGCTTGTGTTAAAATGATTAACCTAAAGGTGGTACGTGGTACATTTACTGCCGCACTCACAGACATCAATTAACTTTAATCGCAATTAAGTCAATTTTTGTAATCTATTTATTTCGGCTCTCCGATTCTCTCATGATTATCTTTTAGTATTTATTACGAGATTATTGATATATTTACTCACTATCGGCGTATGAAGTATTATTTGGCTTCTAAAGTCGAAATAATCCATTTACAAAATATGAATTACTCACAATTAACTATAATTGAGGGCGGGTAAGTGGCTAGGGCATGCTTTGCTTGCTTTCCTATGCTTGCTTAGTTTCTTTTCCCTTTCTAATGCACTAGCTGCTTGCCTACTTTACACACTACTCCCGTGTGTAATTTGGCAAACGGTCTTGGAGGGAGCGCAACAGTCGTGATTGATCTCCAGGGCAAGCCCGATGATTTAGCCTTCCCGAGGTTGCCGCCTGTTATTGGTTTGATTCCCTCAGAAACAAACGCAACAAAAAATCGTTGGGCGAATAATTCTTTCACCCTATACCTTTCCCATCCCGCATCCCCGCCTTATATTTATATAGGATGTATATATATATATGTATTATATTATATAGTATGTATATATTCGTGTATGTAAGTTTATGCGTCTCAGTATATGTGTATGTTTATAAGCATATGTATGTATATGTATATATTTATTCGATACTGCGGCGTCATGAGGTTGGGCGTTGCGGTCCTAACATCTCAACAAACCAGCAGATGGTAGGAAGTAGGTAAGACCTCCCGCGTGTTTTTGCCGTGCGCGGGGACCCGTAATGAGGGGGAAGGGAGGCCTGGAGGATGAGCTGCACAGTGGGCCTGCGGACGCGGTCCCATGCGGCAACACGACTCTTCGGTCCCGGACTCCTATAACACGGGCGGTTGCGACTGAGCCGGTCGCAATCAATCGGCTGTTGGTGGTCCTTAAGCCCAGCCGGCTAGTCTTCTTGGGTGATGGGGTCCGCAGTCAGCAATGTGAGCCGAGGGCGCGGCGCGGCGCTGCACAGGCGAACGTTGTGTGGACTCGTGGACAACTCACTTGGGAGGACTATATTTCACTGATAGCCCTGGTGCTTAGAGAAGCATCCCCAAAGGTGCGGGCTCCGTGGAGGGTGGGGAGTCAGTGAAATGAAGTTACGAACAATATTTGCATGGATTCGCACAAGAAACCGCGCACTGTCCCTAGAGATGACGGGGGCAGCCCTTCCAAGGGTTGCTCTAAAAATATTCCGGCCGGTGGAACTACTGCGGGACCTGGTGTGTCGGTAGTGACTGGGAACAGGAATGGGACCGGAACTCTGACCCGAGGGGCTCAAGGTGACAAAACTGAGCCGGCAAGGAAAGGTTTGGCCCTGACTTCGGCTGGCGGAGCTGACACTGGAGAAGGCTCGTCAGAGCCTGGTTTCAGGACTGCAATACTGCTGGGAAGGGCCACAACCAATAACTTGCCGGCCGGTGGAGCTACTGCGGGACCTGGTGTGTCGGTAGTGTCTGGGAACAGGAATGGGACCGGAACTCTGACCCGAGGGGCTCAAGGTGGTAAAACTGAGCCGGCAAAGAAAGGTTTGGCCCTGACTTCGGCTGGCGGAGACCTGGTTAACAATTGCGCTCGCGACGACCTCATCATAGGATGCGACGCGAACGCTCACCACGTTGCCTGAGGTAGCACAGACAACAACAAAAGAGGGGAAGCACTATTGGACTTTCTGGTATGCTCACCCTTACAAATTTTAAATAAAGGCAATAGACCAACCTTTGTGAATAGACGCAGGGTGGAGGTCATTGATATAACGCTTGCATCCAATAGAGCGAGTAAAGCGATCCGTAATTGGCATGTGTCGGAAGAGGTCAGTTTATCTGACCACAACTACATCTGCTTTAGGTATGTAACTTCCAATAATTATGGCAAGGTACGAAGGAGGAACCCAAGGAGAACCGATTGGGAATCTTTCAGGAGAGACCTTAAGGAACACCTCGGGGATCCTACGGAGCGACTCAACTCAATCATAGATATCGAGTTTGAGTCTGACAGAATTACCCAGGCAGTTAAGGCCAGCTGGATCAAGAACTGCCCGGAGAAAGAGGCGGCGACGCAAAAGGAGCCGTGGTGGTCACCTGCCCTTGAGAATCTAAGGCAGAAGACGCGACGTGTTTTCAACTGGGCGAAGTCAAATAATGACTTTACGGTATATGCCGAAGCTCTTACGCACTATAGTAAGGAAGTGCGCAAGGCGAAGCGGAGATCATGGAGATCTCATTGCAGTAGCATCAATAGCCTTCCAGAGGGTATGAGGCTCAGTAAAGCAATGAGCTCTGCAAAGGTCAATCCACTTACATCTATCCGGAATGACCAAGGTAAGCTCACTGTAACTGGGAAAGAAACTCTTACGCATATGCTAAGTATGCACTTCCCGGACTCAGTTGAGATACAAAATGTGACTGATAATGTCATCACCATGGAAGAACAAATTGCAAAAACTTCCAAAGACGACTGGCGTATAGCAAAGAAAGTCGTTGACGCAGATAAGGTACGATGGGCAATCAACAGCTTCAGTCCGTATAAATCACCTGGATCTGATGATATATATACGATCTTACTACAAGAGGGGAAAAGTATTCTTATACCTCACTTATGCAGACTGTACAGGGCATGCCTAGCCTTTGGGCATGTCCCATCAGCTTGGAGACAGGCAAAAGTAATTTTCATTCCCAAACCAGGGAAAGAAAGTTATGAGGATGCCAAATCTTATCGTCCTATCAGTCTCACTTCATTCTTTCTTAAAACTATGGAGAAGATGATAGACAGATATATAAGGGATGGCCCACTGAGGAGACGACCGCTCCATAAGATGCAATGTGCGTATCAACCGGGTAAGTCTACGGAAACGGCACTGCATTACGTAGTCAACCGTGCAGAACATGCATTGGAGACTAAAGAAATCTGTGCTGCAGCGTTTTTGGATATTGATGGGGCGTTCGACCGAACGACCTTCGATTCAATAAGAACGTCAGCTCAAAGTCATGGCATAGAGGCGCCAATTGTTAAATGGATTACCACTATGCTACAGGAACGAGTTATTGAAGCTAGTTTATTAGGTGATAAGGTTACCGTAAAGGCAATTAAAGGATGTCCACAGGGAGGCGTACTATCCCCACTACTGTGGAGTCTAGTGGTGGACTCGTTGTTAGTAGAGCTGAACAGTGGACCACTTCAAGCAGTAGGCTATGCAGATGATATAGTCATGCAAGTAAATGAAAAATTTCCAAACGTAGTAGCGGATTTGCTGCAAGGTGCTTTGGGTAGGGTGGAAAGATGGTGTACAAACAATAACCTTTCCAAATCCAAGCAAAACTGTTATAGTGCCGTTTACGAGAAAAAGACATTTAGAGGGCCTTCGGGAACTAGAAATGTACGGCACTAAACTAAAATGGGCTACGGAAGTTAAATATCTGGGGGTAACTCTCGATAGGAAACTAACGTGGCATAGTCATGTTGAAAATATAACAAAAAAGGCCTTACGAGTCTTCAATATGTGCCGTTCTGCTTATGGCAAAACCTGGGGACTCAAACCAAAGGTAATATATTGGTTATATACTACGACGGTGAGGCCTATTCTTACATATGGCAGCGCTGTATGGTGGCCCAGGACTAAACTAAAGATCTGCAAGGATTCTCTAAGGAAGGTACAAAGAGTAGTTTGCATGGCAATTACAAGTGCCTTCAAAACAACGCCTACACTGGCTCTTGAGTGGATACTGGGACTAACCCCACTACACACTTATATACAAACAGAGGCAAGGAAGTCGCTATACAGACTTGCAAAAGCAGGAGCTTGGAATCGCAACAAGCCCTGTACAAAACACACTTTATTGGATCCCGTGGAAGAACTGGATGATCTAATGGACATGCCCTGTGATAGGATAAATCCAGTGTACATGTTTAACAAGAGGTACCGAGTACATATACCATCCAGAGAAGAGTGGACGAGGGGACTCAAACCGGTTGGTGGGACTCACCTCATATGGTACACTGACGGTTCCAAAATGGAGTCAGGTACAGGGGCAGGGATTTATTCCAAGGATTGTAGTATCAGTCACAGCATGGGGCAATATGCATCGGTATTCCAAGCGGAAACCTATGCCATAATTGCCAGCATCAAAGAAATGCAAAGGAGAAATGTCAAGGGTAAAACCATTTGCATTCTCAGCGACAGTCAGGCAGCTTTGAAGGCTTTGAATTCCTTCAGAGTTGCTTCTAAACTGGTCAAAGAAGGTGTTACAGGCTTGAACAACCTGGGAAGACACAACAATGTCAGCCTTATCTGGGTACCTGGACATGAAGGCGTCGAGGGCAATGAGAAGGCAGATGGATTAGCGAGGGCCGGCTCACAGAGACATTTGGTTGGCCCCGAACCATTTGTGGGGATTCCGTATGGAACATATCACCAAGCATTATATGCACATGCTAGAAACGAACACATGAAGGAATGGAGGGCAGCGTCAGGCCTTAACCACTCCAAAGCGTTCTCTAGCGGAAGGGTGGACTGTGGGGTCAAATTATTAAACCTAAACAGATCACAAATAAGGCACCTGATGGGTGCACTTACGGGACATTTTGGCACCAACGAGCATCTACACAGAATGAGGCTAAGTACTAGTGACATTTGCAGATTCTGCGAAGATGAAGAAGAGTCGATGCGACACATATTGTGTGGCTGCGACGCTCTTGCGAGACGTAGGTTGCATCATCTGGGAGTAGCCTATCCTAGACCAAATGATTATGTACAGCTCCAAGCTGGCGCGATCGTTGCGTACCTGAGGGAGCTCTTCGATACGCCAGCAACAGAGTAAGGGCTAGGGCATGCACAATGGATCCAACTGGGTCGAAGTGCGTTCCGGGAATACCGGGCCCAAATTTATAGCCACCAAGAATAGAATAGAATAGAATAGAATAGAATAGAATAGAATAGAATAGAATAGAATAGAATAGAATAGAATAGAATAGAATAGAATAGAATAGAATAGAATAGAATAGAATAGAATAGAATAGAATAGAATAGAATAGAATAGAATAGAATAGAATAGAATAGAATAGAATAGAATAGAATAGAATAGAATAGAATAGAATAGAATAGAATAGAATAGAATAGAATAGAATAGAATAGAATAGAATAGAATAGAATAGAATAGAATAGAATAGAATAGAATAGAATAGAATAGAATAGAATAGAATAGAATAGAATAGAATAGAATAGAATAGAATAGAATAGAATAGAATAGAATAGAATAGAATAGAATAGAATAGAATAGAATAGAATAGAATAGAATAGAATAGAATAGAATAGAATAGAATAGAATAGAATAGAATAGAATAGAATAGAATAGAATAGAATAGAATAGAATAGAATAGAATAGAATAGAATAGAATAGAATAGAATAGAATAGAATAGAATAGAATAGAATAGAATAGAATAGAATAGAATAGAATAGAATAGAATAGAATAGAATAGAATAGAATAGAATAGAATAGAATAGAATAGAATAGAATAGAATAGAATAGAATAGAATAGAATAGAATAGAATAGAATAGAATAGAATAGAATAGAACTATAATTGACGTCTGTAGGTGCGACAGTTACAATTGCAGCCACTTTATGTTGTGTTCGTCCTTGCTCGGCTAACAAGACCGCCTGCGCACCACGAGTAGTAGTAAGTGGCATCGTCTTATCTTCTTTTTAATCTGAATAGACCAGTTATTAATAACAAATCATCAAAAAATCATTTTAACGCAAGCTTGTTTAAAGAAAGAACCTAACTTACCTCTCGGATTAACGTTTAAAACAGTTCTGCTGAACATTTCTCGAAAAATTACACAAATTAATCTTAAATTACCCATTTAGCTACCTAAATAAACTGAACAGGTCACTTAAAACTTACCCTCATCAAAACATCCTATAAATATAACACTTAGTTTGTTTACAAATATACGATAAGTGCTTGGGCCACATTTTCTACCACTGAGTATATTTGTCTGGTGTAGGATAGGCTATTTCCAGACGATCAAATTTACGTCTTGCAAGAGCGTTGCAGCTACACAATATGTCAATATGTAGCAGTGATTCGTATCCTCATTTTTTAAAGTTGGCCACGTTTTCAAACGAGGAGTCAGTTTATAAGAAGACCTATCATATGGTACACAGGAGAATAATGGATATATAAAAATGAATCCCTATTTCCCTCGGTCACGCCATAACTTGTGAACCACTTACCATCATCAAAATATATTTTTTTAAGTTTTCTAATATGTACTACGTAATAAGTTAAGTACTGTCCCGTTTCCACGTGCTTACGCAAAATAGTAGCCTAATATTTCAGGAGATGGTACTCACCCGTGCCTTATCGAGCTGTAAGAGTGCCTGCGCTTCCTTCTCGAGGCGCAGCGCCTCCTTGTCTTCATCAAGCGACAGCTCTGAGGATGGCTGTGAGTAGTTTGAATCCGCTGAGCCCTGAAACAGACAAATAGACTATTCAATCTTTGGTCTAACAAGAAATTAAATATAGGATTTAGCCATGAGAATGTTACAGAAGAACTAGCTGTTGAACAGGGTCATTCTGTAGGTGATTCAATTTCAGCTTCCGTCTAAGTCAACAAAAAACTACACTACACTCAACTCTTCTTCTGGAAATTGCATAGAGGATTTAATAATACGCTGGCGTTGCAAAGAGGATTTAATTAATGAGACTTTTTTTACATATACTTAGTGGCTACACGTTATGTTTGTTGTATAGTATTTTTGCTATTTGTCATTCAGAAAAAAATATCAAGTTTTTGCCATTTAGGATATTAATTCTAATCTGTACTATGCTAGCCCTTTACTATGTGATCTGCTTAAATGAAGTAACTAAAACAAAAATAATAGAAACACCACATTTAATCTTACTCGCAACTCGAATCATTCAATCAATAGGCCCTTTATCCAGAACTTAATTTTAACCAAATTCATTATTTATATTTATAACTAGCTGACCCACGCAGCTCCGCATGCGCTATTTTTACGTTAACTAAACTTTTAATAACAGACATTCGCATCGAATACATAACCTCCTTTTTTATAGTCGGTTAAAAACTGGGACCCACTTTTTACTTGCTCTCCGAAGCACGGACCCGTTTAGTTCAAATGGCGTTAAACGGTCACCCATCTATTTAATGACCTTACCTAACGTTGCTTAACCCGATCGATTACAAAACCTGATAACAACTCTCTATGAGTGTTCCCTTACTAATATTTATTATATTATAAAGAAAAATTGATAAAATCTGACCAAGCGTATAACCAAGTACCCATTTTGACTTTAATCCCCTCTCCCAAAAGAACCGTGCTAGATTACGGGATAAAAAGTATCCTATGTCCTACCTCGTAGTTAGATCTCAAATCATGCCAAGTTTCATTTGAATCCATTCAGTAGTTTCGGCGTGATGCTCAGCCGTGATACAGACAGACAGACAGACATACAGACAGACAGACAGACAAAAATAAAAAAAAATACATTTTCGGCCTCAGTATCGGTTATAGAATGCCCTCCAAAAATAATTTTCAAAATATCTTCAATGTACAGAATTGGACCTGTTACAGTTTTATTATAAGTATAGATATATCTCTAAGTTCAGTGTGCGTGGCAAAGACCCCCTACAATTTCCACTGCTTTATGTCTTTAGCGACCCTTCTCCAATAGCGAGCCTGCTGTGAGTTTTAGCACATTCTCCCATCTTTTCTTTTGTCTTCCCCTTTTCCTTTTACAATCTCTCGGATACCAGTCAGTTACAATTTGGCCCCACTTTTCTCGATTACTTCGAAATAAAAGTCCTGTACTTCTCCACTTTAGTTGCTCAATGTTGGAAAGCACATCAGTCAACTTTAATTTTGGCTCTTATATTGTGTGTTCCGTTTTCTATTTCGTTTCCATAAGCCCAATATTTTCTTTTCATAGATGTTTGGTAGACAGTGTTGTAGCATATCCCTGTTATGTTTTGATAGAGACCAAGTTTCACAACCATATGTGATGCAAGGGAGTATGCAAAGTATTAATATTATATTAGTAATATTTTATGAACAAAGATTGGCAGCTCACATCGGGTGCATAGTATGTAGACTCAAAATTTACCTTTAACGATAGCGGATGATGTGAGTTATATTCGTCCCCCATTCAAAACTAGTGCAAATGGCAATCAAACAGTACGAGTATCTAAATGATAGATATCTTCTACGAGTATTATTTCGTGGAAGTTTACGATTGAGATCATTCAATGCTAAACAAATTGAGGAATCGCAGAGAACAAACATAGCAGCCAAATTTAATACGTCAGAATGTAATCGCGGATAGAACTAGGTTTTTGCATTCGTGATACGAACATACGAAAGATAAGCGCAATGGTGGGTACAAAGGGATGTTTTAGATCAAATAATGTATGAGCAACATTTAGTACCCTATTCATCAAGGAATCAGTTATCCAAAGCTTTAAGCAGATGTCTGTTTTATTTCGTCTGATTATCACAATATATTTATGTTCGTTCGTGTTGTGAATAAACTTCATTATGTGTTTTGGAAATTTTATATACTTATCAAACAAGTAAGTACTTTTTTTAACAATATTAAAATTCAAAAGTCTTTATTATGCATAGGCCTCACGGCCTCTTACATATTATTATTGTCATTTTTCACAACTACCACCGGATCGTAACGCGGCCTCCACTGAGACTTAGACAAATTTAAGGTAAAATTTAGTAGTACCGAATAGCGAGTACCGTTTCGACGCCTATAAAATTGTGTAAATTTAAAATAATATATTAATTTAATATCCTGAAACAATCCAAACACGGACTAATACACAACTAGGCAGAGGGAGGCCTGTTCTATAGCAACCATACAATTCATAATAATACTTATACACCGTTTTTGTAAAAACATACTTAAATAGATAAATAACACTCAGACACTTGGCGGGAATCGAACCCACGATCTATTGGTTAGACACACAGTGGCTGCTGGCCGCTGACCAACAGACCCTACTAAAATAATATAGCTTGAAATAATATTATTCCTAGTAAAAACAGTTAAATATAATCTCTATTTAATGAAATTCTCCGTGTCCGGATAAGAGGCGACTAAGGGTTTACTGTGCGCTTTGGTAGGTATAATAACTGTAACTTATACTAACTGTAAGTGCAGTAAGCAACTGATTTATAAAATAAATAAATAAAGGGGAAACAAGAAGACGGGCAGCAGCGGCTTGCTATTGGATTATCTACCACCTATACTGCGATCCCTAAGACCTCCCTCCCTTCTAAGGGGGCCTATGTCCAGCAGTGGACGTGTTCCTGATGGTGCTGATGTATTGTAATTATTGTCCTGTCACCATTTCTACTTTATAAAATTACCGGTCAAGTGCGAGTTGGTCTCGCGCACCGAAGGTGCCATACCATCTTTGGACGTATTAACGTAATTTTACTATTCATGCAACACCTGAAATAGCAAAAAAAAAAAAACAACCCGCAAAACTAAGTTTTGTTGTCGAGATTATTTTAGAATTATTAAAAAACTATACTATTTAGAAAGATCATTTTATTTTTCCTGTAAAATATAGGTAGACATGTATTACCCATAATTATTTCAGATTTTTCCCTCCACAAACTTCGGAGATAAGGGGTTTTATTTGGAATTTTTGATTATCAGCCAAAAACTACGTGACATAAACCAAAATAAAAATCTGTTTTGAGATGTACAAATCAAGCCCTTTCATATGTTACCCCACTATAGTACTTATTCTCACTTTGAAATTTTGATGACATATTTCGACTCCCATTTAAAAAAAAAACTGAAAGGAGAAAAATATTTTTTTCATTTGCGATGAGGTTGAGTATGTAGAATCTAAAGCTATTCCAAGTTTTAAATTGATCGCGTCAGTGGTTCCTGAAATATATAGGTGTGACAGACAGACAGGTAGACAGGCAGACAGACGAAGTCTCACCGTAAGTGTTCCTTTTTACCTTTTAGGTATGTAACCCTAAAAATTAAAATCATTAATGAGATTTTGGGCGTTATATAATTTATTTATATAATTATATTTCTTCCCATGAAAAACCGAACCCAAAGTAGTTGCAATGTAATATACACAAATATATTGGCATCGCTACGGCGCGTGCAATGCGCGCGCATACCTGCAGAGTTCCGCACCATTGCAGACACTTAACATTACATTACATTGATTTACATTGCATTGAAGACTGATTTACATGATGCCATCTTGTACATACAAGAGCAATAATTGAATGCAATAAATTAAGCGCAATATTTGACCTTAAAGAATTGTAAGTAACTGTTTAAACGCGGATAATACACACATCAAAAGTGTCTAGGGATCAACATATATTTTTGCAATAACTTTTCTCCTGATTGATATTAATTAAAATTTTCTTTAAGGATTCATCAAATAAAGTGTTTTCGTTTGTCACAGTAACGATAAACCAAGTCACCTTTGCATTAATAAAGAAATTTGCCATTTTCCTAATAAAGGGATTTTTGACATTTGAACCACTAACACAAAAGTTCGAAAAAAAGACTGAAATAACAGTTTTCTTTAAAATTTTATTGGGTAACTTAAACAATTAATAATCCGTGTTTCTACCGCGAACACTAACAACACAAGAACATCGGTTTGGCATACTCAAAATGAGTTCATCCAAATCACGCTGTGGAATGGTCGCCCATGTTCGTTGCAACAACAAAAAAAGGTCTTCTTGCGACTGGATACCCTCCATATTCGGCAGAGCTCTTCTCTGTAGCATATCCCATGCATGCTCAATCGGGTTCAAGTCTGGCGACTGAGCAGGCCAGGGCAGGACATTGATGTTAGCTGCGGCGAGAGTCTGTCTTACAACTCTTGCGGTGTGCGGTCGTGCATTATCATGCATTAACTGAAATAAGGGACCGATTTGCACTTGTAGAGGAACGATGACGTCTGATACAATCGTCTCAGCATAAATTTGAGCGTTGAGGTTGCCTCTGATCCAAATCAACTCAGTTCTTCCGCAAATACCCGCCCATACCATGATGGTTCCACCACTATAAGGATGGACTTCCTGGCAGGATTTTAATCGCTGTTGGCGTCCAGGGGTTCTCCAGTGTCGTATACGTCTTGTATCCGGTCTCATACCAAAACGAGACTCATCAGAAAAGCACACGAAACGCCATTGTTCTTCTGCCCATTTTTTTGCCCAAAAATGCTTGATCCCTAGACACTTTTGATGTGTGTAGTTAAAAAATTGAATGCAAATCTTGCCCAGTAGAGCAAGAATGTGACATGTTGTTCAGACGATGCAAGGCATTTATTGCTTTAATATTATTGTATGGAACAGGCAAGAAACTGGCATCGTGTAAATGGACCTTTAATTTCCTTTACTTTGTATTATAATTTTCCTAACCATATATTTATAACAGCAGGTAACCTACCAAGCAGGTACGTTATCGAGTAAATAAGAACTACTTACTTATATATGAAAAAGATATAATAACAAAAAAACAAGGAAAATCGCAAAAGGGAATGCCTAAAAAATCGATGATTTTCAGCATTTCCATTGATCTTTGTTCCATGGAACTAGTGAGATTATTATTCCCAATAGTTATTAATATAATAATGGACAGTAACTATTAATAGTCCTTAATTGTATTTAAAATAAAATATAACTAATTATCAAGTTTGTTTGACTAGGGCAAAAATATAACGATACTAGCTGACCCGCGCAGCTCCGCCCGCGCTTTCATTTTTCTCCCCTTTTCTCCCTCCTCCCTTGATTTATTTCTTTCTCCAACACTCTTATAAAAAAAATCTCATTCTATGCTCTCCCTCTCCTCTCTCTTTCCCCCTCCCGCTTGGGTCCCCGTCACACTCCCTCTCTTCCTCATCCCGTCGTCCCCTCTCAGATCCCCCTCCCCTTTTCTCTTCTCCCACCTTGCTCCCACTCACTCCCTCCTTGTTCCATCTTAATCCCTCTATCCCTCACCCCATCACCCCCTCCTCGAATCCCCTCTCCCTCTCTCTCCTCTCTTGCACCCTCCTCTCGTTCTATGTATCCTCGTCAATCATGGTATTTGGGATTCTTACCCACTTAAACTACTGCAGCTGTCGCATCGCCACATAAGAGTCTCCTGGGCTCTCCAGTGGGATCGGCACCAAATACCCCTCAGTGCGTATTATAGCCCCCTTAAACCTGGCACCATAATCACGGGGACGGGACTGACAACACCGTCACCGTCCTCGCCGCCGTCACCCATCTATGTAATGACCTTGCCTAACGTTGCTTAACCTAGCGGCATGAAATATACTTTACGACCTATTCTCAGACCTACCCGATATGCACACAAAAGTTTACATTATATTGAAGAAGGGACAAATTCATGTTAACAACAATTTATTAATAGTTAATTAGTTCTCATAAAAGTAAAGGATAGAAAATGTTTATTGTGGGTAATCCCTAAGAGATAAACATATACCAACAAACTTTTTTGTAGACCTTGTTAAGGTGTACAATACCGTAGTACATTATTTTGATCTGTCTCGTAGGGCTAACGTTTGCAATGTAAGCGTAAATAAATGTGTTTATTTACGACATCACGTTAGAAACCTCTAAAATTATCAGTGTTGCTCTACTATATTGTGCATGTGTTATACATATAAACCTTTCTCTTGAATCACTCTGTCTATTAAGAAAAACCGCATCAAAATCCGGTGCGTAGTTTTAAAGATCTAAGCATACATAGGGACAGACAGAGGGAGCGACTTTGTTTTATAATATGTATAGATATAGATAGATTAAAGTCAAAGTCAAAAGTCAAAGTAAAAAATAGTTTATTTCAAGTAGGCTTAACGCTAGCACTATTGAAAGGTCATGTTTTTTTAAAAAAGCTACCACCGGATCACAACGCGGCGTCAACTGAGAAGACCCGGTAAGAAACTCAGCGGGCTTGTCATTTTTCACTTTTTTTTTTAAACAGTGTGTCATGTTACAATTAGATTAGGGCGACAGTGTGTCTTGCCGTTTATGTTATAAATATTAAACTTGATATCCGTCTAACGCCACGTAAAAGGCTGGACGTTTTGGCGAAAGCTAACGATCGTTCGACAGCTTTCCTGCGTTTAGATTGACCAAACGAGCCTACCAAACGAGTTTCTTGGCCTTCATTGGTCCTATTTAGGGGTTTTGATGAATGCCAATGATCATTCGGTGTGTTGCACACTGGTAGTTTGACATACTGCATTCCATGTTTTCGATTGTTTACGTACTTCATGCATGGTTTTGCGTTTGCGAGTTGAGTTACAGCTTGCTTTTTAAGATATTTAACTACGACTGTGGCCATTTTATTAAGGATTTTACTTCTGCACACCGTGCCCATTTTTGAATACGGACTTTATTGCATATTTATCGTTAAAAAAATGTTTGGAGCGGGCTTATACCAAGATTTTTAATAATTATTGAAATTGAAATTGTTTTTTTACTTTTTTTAGCACAATTTGGCGTATATTTCATTGTTATACGTTTTAAGAACTTTTTTGCATAGCTGATGGACATTTCCCTATTATTGTCTTCTTAACTCGCGTAATAATTATATTAATAAAATCGACCAATTAATGTAGAAGAGGCATAACGTATGTCTCGAGCCTAAACTAAGATTGTTATATTATCTTAATGGTTCTTATGCCTCTAGACCGTTGAGGTGTTTGAGGTGTATTATCACCCTCTTCCTCAAATCGCTTCAGCTAATTAATTACTCAGTGAGTAGGTACGCGTGAGTATCCAAAACGGAAATATTATACCGACCGATTTGGTATTTTAAGAAAGTAGAAATAGAAAGAAGTAGAAATTTCATTTAACTTAAATCTCTCTTACTCTCTTTCTTTCTCTTATTAGGAAAGAAAGAGATAATTAGACGTCACTTTAAAAAGTTTTGTGATTTACGATATACGTAATAACCTATAAATGTAGCTAGATATACATAATATGTAAAGTGTAGTGTAGTTTTTGTATAGCCAGAGCCAGAGCCAGAGAAATGCCTATATAATATAGGCATTTCTCTGGCTTTACTAAAACTTACACAATAAGGAGCGAAGCATTTCTATATGATGAAACCAAATGAACACTGTGCATAATTAGAAATAAACGTGCATCAAGTCACGGTAGGTAATAAATAAAATGAAATGGTAAATAAAACAGTGTCCTTACCAATGGCTTGTAGTTGGTCATTGGTCGGCGGCGACGCGTGCCGACTGCATGCAATACACAAGACACAAACAAGTCAGACAAGACATGCCAGGGCAGCCATTCACTGACGCACAACCTTTGAATTCAATAATACCCTGTAATTTAGTTTTTATTATTTTAACATTTTTATTTCTTTCCATTAGCAAATTTATCTCTCAACTATTTGTTTTATGTGTAAACACTTATCGTTATTTTATTAATACACAGTATTATTAAATTCAAAGTTTATTGCGCCTCAATTGAATGTGGCCAAATTTAAAAAACGTAATATCAGGCTAAGAAAAACAGAAACATGCTTAAGAATTTAATTATAATACAATCATTTAATAAAAATTAGTTAATATGATACTACAACTAAAATAATAAGTGCAAGACCAGTAAAACTCATTAGAATATTGCAAGGCTTTAAAAAATATTGCTAAAATAGTAGAACGAGAACACAGCGAACCGAAAATATCATATAGGTCCTGGATATAACTGCAAGTTTACCGGAGTTTAGAATGAATGAAAATTGAATATATTGTAAGTTTCCATTTCATTCATGTATACCGGTCAAAGAGATTCAAGATCAATTCAAGATATAGGTAGAGATAAAAAATATGCCTCCGTGGCGCAGTGGGAAACCGCTAGCCTTGCAAACCGGAGGTCGCGGGTCCGAATCCCGCGGGGGACAACAACTTTGTGTAGTTGTTCCTTACTGGCTAGGACAATATAGGCCGATCACCTGATTGTCTGTAAAGTAAGATGAGCCATGTGTCGGATGGGCATGTAAAAAGCCGGTCATGCGTCTGACCCCTCCCCGGTCGTGTCAGTCTTCCGTTCCATCGGATTGTGAGAAGTATTAAGGAAGAGAGAGTGCATTTGTGTACGCGAGCGCTTGTGCACTATAACATCTCCCGCGTAGATGGTTGATCTTGTGAAAGATTGGCCGCTGTGGTCGTATCGGAGGACATTATTATTAAAGATAAAAAAGCTTACTAGCATAATATCACATTTAAATAGCGAATACCTAATGCAAGTGTCAAATGATTGGTAAAATCAATAAAACTTTGTCGATTAAACTTTCAGCACCCATGGTCACATTAAATAATTCAGAATGTGAGGAATGTAAAAAGGAAAATAAATTTAATAATATAGATTGTGAGGAATGTAAAAAAGAAAAAAAAACAATTGTCGAAACGAAACTGTTAACTTAACACTTACCAATTGATAATTTGGTGTTAAAAAAGCGTAAATGGTTAGAAACGTATGCGATTAAATTGTAACTAGCGTTAATGCAATACTGGTAAGTATAAGAAAAATGCAATATACTTATCTAATTCTGGAACCAATAAAACTACTAAAAAGCATTAACTTGTACACATTATATACAAATATGCCAACTAAGTTCTACTTTCTACTAGCTCACCTTGGCCAAGTTTTCCAAAAAATTAAGAAAACAAAAGAAATATCTCAGTCAAACCCGAAAGCATTATTGAAACCGTAAAAAATACAGATAATGTAAATAAAAATATCTTCTAAAAATAACGTTCCCTTTTTAAACAGCCATAACTGGGCTAAGGCAATAATCGTATACAGCCAAGTATTTCTGGCCGCGATTGATCAAGGTTGGAGAAGCACTGGTGGGCAGGCGGTTACGGCGGCAGACTGGCGGGTCGAAGCCGTGACGTCATTGCTACCCCCTGCCACCCCAAACGGCTCGATAACCCTCGCTGTGCATATTTTACTCCCTTGTATTTGGGGACGCGCCAGTTGTGGACCGAGAGCTTTTTATTGATACCTAACCGCTGTTTTGGCTTGTGGTAACTGATTTTTAGGTATTTGATTTGGAATTTATTTACTTTTGTTATGAAGCTTACACAAGTAAAAGTCAATTAAGTAGGTATAAAAAATCCAAAAAATGTGAAGGATCCGGGGAAAACAAAAACGGTTTCTAAATTTCAATATTAAGTGCATTTATCATATACACATGTATTGTAGATACTTGTATCAGCTCATGTTATAAGACATCTAGATGATAGACATAGATAACTAATAGAGAAAAATATATTCTTGGAAATTGTCAAGTCTATATTTAGGGATAAATACAGGCTATAAATAAACGCATTTCCTCAATATGCCATCAACATTATATAAAAACCGACAATCCATCAATTTTATAACACTCAACCCATTCGATGACGTAGAATCGACTGTAAAAAAATATTTTTTGTTAGTCTATTTCGGTTTGATATGTGGCATCTGATATAAAACCGTTTATACGTTCATCAGTTTGGTTCATACACATCTCGATACTGACGCAATTTTAGGTTATTGTACAGTGAGAAACATTTCCTTTAGGACGATAATCGCTTGCATGTGCCGGCCCAACATACTTGACGCGGCGGCGGTTCTAACGTCTCGTTCAAACAATTTTATTTGAAAAGTGGTGAAGCATTCATGACCGCGACCGTACATGTGACCTTTGCTTGATAGTGAACGTTCAAATTGCTTGCGCTTACTAACAACCTTACCTTCATTCATACTATGCCATGTGCGCAAATGTGTCCTATCTTTGGACAAATGTAGTACGTTCTACGAGAAAATATATCTATTACTTACTTACTAGTTTAAAAAAAAATACTAGTAACATGTTTACGCTTGACCACAATCTCATGTGATAAGTGAAGATGTGGCCTAGGGTGGACAGCGCTTTCCCGCTTACCCATAAGTTGCCTGTGCACTCTAACCTTGAATAAACCTATTTTGTACATTTCTGGAAAAACGGTAACCGGGAAAGAATTACACAGCTTGGCCGCGCGTATGAGGAAAGAGAAAGCGAGGCGCTTATTATTATTATTAAACCTTTATTGCAACTTAGAGTGAATTCAAACTTGAGCGCTGATTTGTCAATCCATCAGCTGCCACGCTGAAAATTTAAATTCACCCTTTGCAGCAAGCTAGAATGTGGACAAAAAAAGCGGTATAACCCGATAGCCTATCATAAATATGGTTTTCTTTTGTTGTATCTCGTTTTGAATTTGGTCTTCGGTATCAGAGTCAGTATTCGTGAGCGGAGCTGCGGGTCAGCTAGTATACCTACTATAAATAATAATGGCACTTATGTATAACCCAAAACATTATCCTGGGTGAGGCATTAATATTTGTAGCATTGGCGTTTTATTCGCTTCTAGGATGCTTGATATCGTGACTGAGCTCTAAAAAATTGAGACGAGCGATTAACAATTTAGTACCTAAACTAAGCTACTTTGATACCAAGCTCTATCGAGACTCGGTATTGATGTAACCATCATCAACACAACAGTTGAAAGAAGTCTACTGTTGAACAAAAACGTAGAAGAGAAGAGAGGGGTTGCCATAATTCCCGCGCTTGGCAGACGTCTTGGGGGTCGCAGTATAGGTGTTTAGTAATCAATAGAAAGACGCTGCTGCCCGTCTTCTAGATTTCCCTTAGTCGCCTCTTATGAACACCCAACTGGAGAACATGGAAGGGTGCTATTCTTACCCGGACCCAGATGTAGCCAATATCTGTTCGGTGAAGCTAAAAATTTCTTCAAGTAACTGTAAGTTCTACGATGAGGTGATTAAATTACAGTTTACCACTAAAATATCAGCATTGTTAATAGATGCGTGTTAGCAATCAACAAATAATAGTTATATCAAATCAAGTATTCTTTATTAGTGAAACTTTTAGCATTATAAAAGTTTAGGCTGCTCTTCTTCTTCTTTTATAAAATGATGGCTTCCATCAATTAATTGATGATCTCGCCAGTGTCAAGTAGTTTAATAGCAGTTGCAAAATAAATTATATTATCAAGTAGAGAGAAAACAAACATTGGAAAATTTGAGTTCGTGGTCGCAACCACCAAGAACCGCCGCGCCGCGGCCGCGAACATTACTTACTTCTAAAATAAAACGTGTTTTATATTTGATGTTCTATCATGTGCATACATAATGAATGTTTTATGATGAATAAGCATACTATGACAGCAGCTGTAATCTGCAATAATTTAGAATCATCTATTACTATATTGCTTCATAGCGTTTACAGTCTTCTAAACAAAACTGGGTAACATTTACAAATGTTGCTGCTTGAGAACTGACATTGTTATGTGTGGAATGTTTGTCAAAAACTATCCTGTATATTATACTAAATGAAGAAACATAGTTACTGTGTACAGTGTCCGTATATATGTCATGAGACGCTAAAGCGAAACCTACTCAGGCAGCACCGGGGTGTGACTTCCATTTGGTAGAATTCGCAGGTATCATCATCAATGTCTAAATGGTAATCATTTTTTACACTACAATGGGCTTTTCATCTCGTATTGCAATTATTGATCAAAAACCAATCACTAGGTGAAAGAAAATATTACAAAATTCGTTGAAGCTCCTCCCACCTCAAATGTGTTTATGAGAATAGAAGATTTAATTCTGTAGCGTAAACTGTGAAAATCTTCTCTAATAATTAACTGACCTTCACGGCTGTTGTTTCTAAGGGACGTTACTATAACGTAAGGTCTCGAGTTTAGGGATGGATGTTTGAAGAAGACCAGAGGCCTTAGCTAAGTCGCCATTCTCCAATTTTGAACTGTAGAGAATAGAAAACAAATGAAAGGGAATGATAGGTATATTATCTCTTCAAGTAACTTAGCGAAGGGATATGTCAATCCCGTATCTAGTTAACATTAGGTAAAATAATTCGATAGTTTCAATGTCAAAATATCTTTATGATGTATAGGCCTCACGGAGGCACTTCACAAAGCCATTTTTTTACAAACTACCACCTGATCGTAACGGCGCCCTACTGAGAAGATCTGGCAAAAAACTCAGCGGACTTGTCTTTTTGTCATACTGTATTTTTTTTAAATTAAATACAAATTAACTATTACAAAATAAAAAAAATATTAATACAATTTGTAAGGTCTTAAAATTCTCTAAACTTGCATTAGTTGGACAGTTTAAGCCCACGCAGCTTTATATTTAATAAGCCTTTTTCGACAATCTGCTTTTTATCAAGGTTTGAATTCATAGAAAGATCACGGATATCCTGTAGCAGTTTGTTATAGAAGCGTATACTTTGACCCATAAACGATTTGCCTGTTTTGTGGAGACGCGTGGCGTGTAAAGGTTAGACAAGATAAGAGTAGATAATTAAAAATGTTCATGGGGGATGGTACCAGTATACTACTTTGCTTTGAAATAGTATTGAACCGAAACCGCAGCAACTGTGTGACCAGATTCAGTATTTTAATACTTTTTCAGTATTTTTTAACGTCAATTTTGAAGATCAGTATTTTTATCGGTATTTTGCTGGAAATCAGTATGTTTGAGTATTTTTTGGGGAAAAAGAAAACAGTTATACTGTTGTTCTAGCGAATATTGATCTTCAGGGACATAACAAACATATTTTATATAATAATAATAATATCCTGGGACAATTCACACACGGTGATCTGATCCCAAACTAGGCAGAACCTGTACTATGGAAACCAGACAACTGATACTAATACATATATACTTTTTTTTTTTGTAAATACATACTTATATAGATAAAACACCCAGACACTTGGTGGGAATCGAACCCACGACCTGTTGGATAGCAGACAGGGTCACTAACCACTAGACCAACGGGCCCGTCACATATGCATATACATTAAAGTGCATGGATCAATAATTTAGGGACAAGACATTACAGGATGCTGCGTTGTATTGTTATTTAACACAATGCATAATCAAATAAACAGAGTCCGGACTTTAAGTTATTATTTGTATGAATGGGTGTTTAGGTCCTTCCTTGTGCATGAACTAATATTGCGTATGAACAAAATCTTGGGATCACCAAAAAACACTGGTTGGACATTTTTTTATAATTTTGCCAGAAAATCTGATACAGTTAAAAAAATGTTGACAACTAGCACAGTTTTTTTTTTGTAGAAATCATCAAAAATACTTTGTACAAAAGTTAGGTGTGTGGTTTGGTCTTTTTTGAGGTATAATCAGGTTTTTTTTATTCAGTATTTTTTTGAGGTAGTCTCGGTATTTTTCAGTATTTTTTCGAGGAGGCTATGGTATTTTCATAAAACTTTATCTGGTCACACTGCGCAGCAATTTTCTACTGTATGCACATATATTTGAATATGAGTAATCACATCACCTCGCGTTCCGGCCCATTTAATTTTGTTCCACGGTCGATTAGACTAAACAATGTCGTGTAATACTGACAAAAACAAACATTTAAAGACTGGAGACAGATGTGGTAAAAGAGAACATTGATAATTTATAATTTTTAAAGCACGCTGGAAAAAAAGTTCCAAACGAATTAGCTTGAAGGAAAAATAATGTGTGATAAATCGTGATATAATCCGTAAGAATAGATTAATTACAATGTGTGATATTTAGTTTCAGTAATTTCTCTTCTTACCATGACCTTCATAATGAAATACAATATATTATATTTTATTAATTTTATATATTTGTAGGCTCCGTGGCGCAATGGGAAACTGTTGCTTTGCACACCAGAGGTCGCGGGTTCGGATCCCGCGGGGATCAATAACTATGTGGTCCATACAGGCCAGGACAATGGAGGCCGATCACCTGATTGTCTGTAAAGTAAGATGATCCATGCATCGGATGGGCATGTAAAGTCAGTCCTACGCCTGTTCTCTTCCCGGTCGTGTCAGTCTTCCGTCCCATCGGATCATGAGACGTAAAAGGAGAGCGAGCACTTGTGCACTATAATATTCGGTCATGCTCGCCATCGAAAAGTCTTTGCTTGTGGCGGCTTCGTGTGGCGGGTCACCCCCTTCCCTCTGATATGGTTGAGGGGAGTGATGGCTGCTGCTCGAGTCAACTCGTGCGCGGGTGCTGCTTGGGGGGACTGGTCCGACTACTATCCCTTTGGCCTTTTAGTTTGTTGAAATGAAATTTTTGTCGTAATTTATTGTTTTCTTCTTTTCTCCCTTGCTTTATGTTTCGAACGGCAAGACACAATATCGCTAATGTCGATTCATTGGTAACAAAACAATGTTTAAAAAAAAGTGAAGCCCGCTGAGTTTCTTGCCGGATCTTCTCAGTTGAGGCCGCGTTGTGATCCGGTGGTAGCTTTTAAAAAAATGACCATTCAAAAGTGCTAGCGTTAAGCCTATTTGAAATAAAGATTTTTGAGTTTGAGTTTGATATCTCCCACTTACATGGCCAATTTTGAAAAATATTGGCCGCTGTCGTCGTATCGGTCAGGAGGACATCAATAATATTGAAACACAGCAATATTGCCACATTATCGTACCTGCCTGAATCATTTCTTAAGAAGTGGTTTAACATCTTTTCAAGTAGACAATGATAAGTTTATGAAAATTACAGAAGACTGTTACACGAACAAATCTTAACTGGTGGAACTTGTAGAGTGGTCCATGATGTGATAGGCAATGTAGAAACGAATAGAACATCTTCACGCTATGCTATATCGCAAGGTTATAAATATATACCGTCAGGAAAATTTACCAATCATAAAATCACAATGCATTTTGTTTCTAGATGTAGGATACAACGCATTGAATTATTTCAGTGAGAAACAAGAAATGTTAACAGTACCTACCTACACTTAATATAAAATAAAGTCTAAGTACATATATTGTAAGGGGACCACAGCCACTATGATTTTGGATCGGTCACGCTCGCCATCGAAAAGTCTTTGCTTGTGGTGGCTTCGTGTGGCGGGTAACCCTTTTTCCCTTCTTTTGTTGAGGTTGAGGGGAGTGGGTTGAGGGGAGTGATGGCTGCTGCTCGAGACAACTCGTGCGCGGGTGCTGCTTGGGGGGACTGGTCCGACTACTATCCCTTTGGCCTTTTAGTTTGTTGTACTTTCGTCATATTTTGTTTTCTCTCTTATTTGATCTTTTGAACGGCAGGACACACTGTCGCTGATGCTGATCTAATTGTAACATGATACACTGTTTAAAAAAAAGGGAAAAATGACAAGCCCGCTGAGTTTATTGCCGGATCTACTCAGTTGAGGCCGCGTTGTGATCCGTTAAGGTCCGGTCCTATTTGAAATAAATTATTTTTGACTTTGACCAAAACTAATAGTTCAAATTATCCGTGTTTTATTTGGAGGTGAGACTCTACGAGTGAACAAACGTGTATACACGACATTAAATGTTAATGTAGGGAATAAAAAACAGATGAATTTTGTAACTGTTGATAATCATTTCTATCAGCATACTTCTCAAAAGACAAGTAATCAAACAAATGAAAAGAAAATGGAAAAACAAGCGAATTTTCAACGCAGCACATCACTACGCTTGACGTTTTTTTTAGATATTTTGTGACTCAGTTTAAACATAATTGTATAATTTATTAGCTTAGCTTAATTTATTAGTTATTACACAACGAACTACTTATAGTTGTAAAAATGTTCTCAAAACACACACATAAATCTAAAGCGACAAGTATAATCAATCACGTTTTAAGATTACTCCTTCGCAACCATGCTAGTGCTGAACACAAACTGGAAAATACCTGGTGGTATTTTCCAGGTATTTTCTAGGACTATAATACAATGTTATTAACCGACTTCAAGAAAGGAGGAGGTCGTCTGTATATATATATATTTTTTTCTATGTATGTTCGCGCATAAGTCTGGCAATTATGAACCGATTAGAAAAAATCTTTCTTCCATCCATTCTTTAATCCGTTAATTGGGTCCCATAAAAATTATTGCTTAGTAATAAGTAGTTCCTGAAAAAACAAGAATGTTGACTGCGCAGGAAAGCTGCAGGAAAGGCTATATAGATGAGTTTATGTCGCTTTTTAAGGACAAAAATGGTCATAACTCTGGCAAATATTTACCAATTTCAATAATTCTTTTTTTATTCGAAACCACTGTAATGAACCTGTACGAATTTTATCACAACCGGATATGAACTTCCTGGAGGACCATGAATGATATGGAGGAATTTATCTGGTAAAAACCATGGAACTGATGTTCTCCTTTACATTTCTCTGACAAATATGAACCGATTTCGATGATTCTTTTTTTATTCGAGAGAGTAAACTACTATGATGATTCCATGCAAATTTCATTACGATCGGATAAATTGTTTCTGAGTTTCTGAAGAAACATGAATTATGTAAAAGTATGTAGACGATAATGTGAAATCATAATGATGTCATAACCTACCTAGATCATTTTACCGTCTTCAATGGTTCAATCTTTATGTATGAAAATATCACTAAAAAGCATCGTACAAAGTATTAAATAAAATATTTAAAAAAAAAATTGAACCGACTTCAATAACACTAAAAAGTATAAAATAATTTAAGTTGGTGCCAAATATACACAGCAGGTACGCTAACACCAACTTCTTTAATATTTAAATTATTTTATACTTTTTAGTGTTATTGTAGTCGGTTCAATTTTTTTTTTAATATTTTATTTTGACGTTATAAATTTTGTTGCATCAATAAAATTCCCTACCGCCCCCAATACAACAATCACATGTAAACATAAACACAACACGACACTGCGCGCGCACCTGCGTGAACAACTTGTTGTACCCATGGCCCTGGTTGTTGTAGCCCATTATATTACGACATGGCGGCAGGTGGTGGCCACTCCGGTCCACCAGTGGGATCGCGTCTTGTTCGGCCGTGGTGGCTGCGCATCGAGCCTGCGACACCACCGTCTATATCGACGGCGCGCGGACGAATGAACTCGGCATCCGAAATCAGTCCCCGTTCCCCCCTCACGGTCTTCGCCCCATCGTTATGTGAATGAGTGCGCGCGCAGGGTTCCTGTGAGTCCTGGGTTGATGAACCATGCAGAAGATTGGCGATTACAGCAACTGGGTCACCTCAGATAAACGGAGGGGAGACGTTGACAGTTGATGTTCGCGAGCTTGAATGGATGTTCAAAAAATTAGGATTTGTTGGCGTAAGTTTTATAGTTCATTCATTCTTAATTGTTTGCTTTTCAGTAGCTGAAAAATCAAACACTAACGTATCCGTAACATGTTACGGGAACCAAAATATAGACTTGTTGATCTACTGAATGTGGCGTTAATTGGGTCATCTCGTCTCGAGAGGCGAGCGGTATTATCCTAGATACCTACTGTATGTATAGGTAACAATCAGGGTGATAGTGAAGTTGATTCCATGGTTTAAGTTAATGTTTCTAAAAGGAGAATTACAAGAAGTGTAATTTATGGAAACATTAAAAGAACCCTACGTATATAATATCATTCAAATGATGATAGCAGATGCGAAGACGTTGATTTTTATCAGCACGATACAATTAACTCGATTTTGAATCCGCCGAAAAGTTGTAGGTATTTCATTCCTTTGTATCGATTCATGTCAATCGAAAGGATAGACGTATTGAAATGAAACTAATTTTACGGATTATATCGCAAAAAAATCAAAAATAAAAATCAAAAATAAACCGCGATACAATACGTAAAATTAGTTTCATTTCAATGTGTAATATTCGCGTAAATATCAGAAATCATTATGGATAGACGTATGTTATTCCTCCAACTTAACATTTTGTCATATCGCCTTTCCTATAGAAGAATACACGACACTATTATAAAAATGATTAGGTTTAAGCATAGGTCATTCATAGCATCTATATCGATGCAGTTGCGTGCATTCAGTATTAAACAAAAATGCATAACAAACATGCTAGAACGTTATAAAAATACATTTCTTCACACTTGTAAAACTATCACGTTACAAAACCAATCTTTTATATGTAAATAATTATACGACAGTTTTCCATGTCGCCACTGAGATCGCCATTACAAGCGCATTCTGGCATACTAATGGCGGAATGGCGGGCATAGGTCGCGTAAGTACTTGTGGTGCGGTGACTTCACGGCAATTACTGAATGGTGACATCATATTAACACTTATTCGGCGCTGTACTGTACTCATATCTCCAAGTCAAAGCCTTCCGGGCTCAGTGTCATATCAGAGACGTACAATGCGATAGTATCTGAGTTCACAAATACCATAAAAATTGGTATAACGCCCGACTTTTCAAGGTGCATACAATATTGCATTTTTCTTCTTGAATCAGTTATTTTTCAGCACAAAACATTATCCAATTTTTAATGGCACTGCATGAAAAACTTCAGAGCATGCTAGGGGACACACCGTATGCGCCTAATGGGAAACTATGTGAACAGGTTCTTAAAGAAATTATGAAGCCAGGTATTTTCCCACGCCGGTTAAAACTCTGAACTGAAAATTTTAAGGCCCCCAATTTTTTCGTTCCAATTTCAAATACAACGGGATACGATGAGCGCATCCTGACATGCCAACAACGGGCGGTGTCAAGGCCGCCATTTTACGCCACACCGCCATTCCGCGCGGCTATACCGAGATGACTCATGTAATAGCCACGAATGATAGACATTTTATAGCCGCTGCGTTCTTGAGATATTGTTGTAGGCTATAACATGGAATTTACTAACGGTGAATGTTGAAATACATTTTCATTCATTTAGATTGCAGAGTGATGGGCGATGGCGTACTATATTTTGTGAGTATTCTGTAAATATATCGTAAAATAATCAAACACCTAGGCTGCTGACTAAAAGGTCGCGGGTTCGATTTCCATTAATGAAAATATTTGTTTACGTACTTGAACCCCTGTCTGCATTTTAAAACCAAAAATCCTTACTTACCTACCTTATCCTATAAGTATCCTAAAAAAATTACACAATCATCGCAAACAATACATCACGTATTAGCTGCTCATATTAATTGCTATTTACAGAGAACTGCTTCAAATACGCTGCTACGAATTTCCTGAACAAAAAACCCAATAACACTACTCTACCCAGGAATGAAATCTGGGACTAAACGGACTAAACGCACTTACGATCAGGTGATTACAGAGACAGATTTCATTTTTTTATAAATCAAATACTTATTTAATATGTAATACTGTGTTTGTACACATTTAAAGCTCTACAAACGACGTGCTACGGGCACCTGGACAACTACGACCGCGTAGTTCTCGTAGCGTTCGTAGCATTGCCCTTCTGTTGTAGAACACGAAGTTTTAAAAACAAATATTAGCTTACAGTTGGATTCGACACAAGGTAACTGGGTCTCATGTGCCGATGCGACAGCCGCGGGGGTTTTAGTGGGTAAGAATCCCACATACCCCAGTCGAGCCCCGCAGCTCCCGGGGATCTTTGGAAGATTTCCCCCGAGTTAAAAAAAAAAAAAAAAGACTGAAAATACATTACTGTGAGTATTAAGTACATATATGTACTAAGAGATTTCATTTCATCTCATATTGTTTTCTTGTTTTGAATTCTTCAACTATTGTTGTATTGCAAGGAACCGTCCAGGTAGGTACCACCGCAGTGTCATATATTCTGCCGCCAAGCAGCAGTGTGAAAGCATTGCTGTGTTCCGGCGTGAAGGGCACTGTAGCTGGTGAAATTACCGGACACAAAGACTTAATGTCTAGTGTCTTAAGGGTCGGCAACGCGCTAGTGATTCTTCTGGTGTTGCTAGCGTCTATAGGCTGCGGTGACTGCTCACCATCAGGCGGGCTGCACGCTTGCGTGCCACCTTGGTTGTATAAAAAAATAATTGTCCAACACACATGTTTAAGCCCCTAGTTTATTTCTATTTTTAATTTAATACTTTACTTTGTGGAAAATGTGGTTGATTGTACATTTCTTTACTATACACTTACTTATTGCTCTGTCTGATTTAATACATAATGTACAATTATTAAAAAAACTACAACTCATTTACTGCGAAAGATACATGTCTAAATATTAAAGAACAGAACGAGACACAATATGTATACGTACATACATTTATTAAGTGTTGACACTCCAGGCCTGTCTGTGACTTATAAGTTTTTTTTTAATCGAGGGAGGAAGTTATAATTTTTTTTTAAACAACCTAGTGATAAGAAACGGCTGTCTATAGACACCTGCATCAAACTTTCACCCGACACATGCAAGGTAGAAAGCAAGCACGAGAGCAGCCACTGCAGCCTACCATCAGAAGAATCACTAAAAGAATATCTAACACTGCGGTGATTTCAGGCGCGGTCACAGCCAACGATTGGTCATAGTTGACGGGCCCGTTGGTCCAGTGCCCTGACCGCTAGCCAATAGGTCGTGGGTTCGATTCCCATCTTGCGTCTGAATGTTTCAAGTGCGTAATCTATTTTGGATAAAATTGTTTAGACGTTTTAAAGCAAGAAGTTAAGTTTTTCAGTTTGACGTGAATGAGTTTGAGATTTGGGGGAGGTACATGTCCTCTATGAAACCCCCCCCCCCCCCCCACCCCCCTCGGACCGCCACTGGGTGTTTTACGTGGTTTTTATTATAAACCGACCGACCTAATAGAATAAAAGATAAAACTAATTTCAACTCTCACTACATTGAAATACATTCCCACATCGCTGCACTTTCGATCGAACAATCAAAAGAAAACGCACTTTCAATGGGAAGGGAAAAGGGTTCCGACAATTTCACGTTCGGCATGCGGTAAAATATTCCACAATTACTGTACAAGGTGAATAAAACCATAGCTTTATTTAGTTAGGGTCGTGTTTGGTATGCATATAGTACGCGCATGCGTTGCGTTCGGATCGATGAGCCACGCCGCGCTGGCGACGTCGCTGACCTACTTGTGACGCCACACGCTCGCACCATGTCTGTGCGACGAACTTCGCTGCGCTTTTTTGAATTTTCAACGAATAGACTACAAAGAGATTACTTACTAAGATTGATTTTATAATCCCTTAATTAACTATCCGTGTCGATTTTGAATAACAATATAATCACTCTGTCAATTATCAGTTTGACATAAAAGTTTATATTACGCCTTACCATTATTTTCTGTTGTAGTGCGACTCATTTTTTTAAGTAATTAACTATCTTACTCGTGATAAAACTAAAGTAAAAGAATTGAATATACCAAGAACCAAAAATGTCTGTTAAGGAATAAAATACCAATATAATATCTTAAATTATTTATACTTTCACTAATAGCATTTTGCTGTCATAGTTAATCCATTAATTCTGCAAAACCATTATTCAAGTTGGTAGTACAAGAGAAATCACTTTATTTCTTCAACATCTATACTAGCTGGGTATTATATGAATGTCACCTACTTATAAGCTACAAGCAATTATCGAGCAATATGAAATATGAAACCAAAATTCATTTGAAGGCCATTTAAGCTTTCGATTTGTAGTAGGTATCAGATATTTGGATACTAAAGTTGCATATTTCTGAAATCATATTTTCTTTCGCTCATCGCTCAACTTTAGACATAGCTAGCATTTACTCTACTAATTTGTATGCATTTATACGACTAATTAGACATAATTTTTATACACACTTATACATACATAACAAAACTTAGTAACCGAATATCCGCACTAAACATAAAGTTAAAAATACTGATTCAGCACTTATAAAAGTTAACTTAATTTAATCATTTATTTGGACTTCAAAAAAGAACATCGCACCTTTATCGAGTGTACAGGTGACAACCGGAATGAAACACAAACTCGAGTTTTCGCTCCATTACTCGTACTGCTAAGGTCGACAACCGCTACATTCATGCTGGCCTAGCCATGTACGTTGCACAACTGGAAACTATCGCTTGTTTAAGTTTGTTATTTTGGTAGAGTATCCGTTATAGTTATAGTTTTTGAATCATTACATATAACATATTTATATGGTAGCAGGTTGTATATCTACTCGTACTTCTAACTACGATTAACCTTCTACTGCTTGGTTAGATATTATGCCGCAGAGCCGCAGTGTATATATGTTTGTTATTATGAAATTTTATATTTCCTTAACATAAAGACAGAAGCGGTAACAGCTCAGTGGGCGAGCGCTTGCCTTAGAAACAAGGTGCGCAGGTTCGAACCCCGGCTCGCACCTCTGATTTCATTAATGAATCATGTGCGAATCGTCATTGTGCGATTGTTACTAGCTTTCGGTGAAGGAAAACATCGTGAGGAAACCTGCATGTCTGAGAAAACCTAACTAGCTCTCGAATGACGTGTGAAGTCCGCCAACCCGCAGTTGGCCAGCGTGGTGGACTATGGCCTAAGCCACCTCATCTTGAGGGGAGGCCCGTGCCCAACAGTGGGACATAAACTTGGGCTGGTATTATTATTTATTATATATATAGACATAATCTGATTTGACAAAGAATAATGCAGGAACTAAAAACAAGGAGCTCGTAAATTATGTAACTCCCATAACTAGAAAGTACCCTAGTAGGTATCTGTATTACATTTTGCCATCAACTTTTATTACAAGTACCGCTATTATGTTGGTATTGTTATTACATAGAGAACGATGTCAGAAATATACAACTTTATGTTAACACACATATACATTTTATATAATGGAAAAAATGTTCAGGGCGATCATCCTTTATGAGATTACTGCTGCCAAACTGCCCTTGAACCTTGAGAAAATTGTAGTTACAAGCCTCTCTCTTGTTAGGGGTCGTGCATTAATCACGTGATGTTTTTTAGCAACTTTTTAACCCCTCTCCCCCTCCTGGTGATATGTGGTGAGGTTTTTAAACTACCCCCCCCCCCCCCTATCCAAAATCACGTGTATTTTTTTGTAAAAAATTTCAATATAGATTATATTGAAATTTTCGGAATATTATCTTTAAATACAGGTACTTAACTGATTAAATGTTGAAGGGGAAGTCGTTGCCGGCAACGGTGAGTCAAGGCCACGTGCCGCTGTTTGGTTTCGAAATCGTGCATTCAACGAAAAATAAATACACGTGATGTCTCATTATACCCCTCCCCCCTCCTGGTGATATTTCGTGATTTTTTCGGAACCCGGCCCCCCCCCCCCTTTCGAGCCTCACGTGATTAATGGACGACCCCTTATTCATTCAAAGCGCCTAGTCGTAATTTTTTAACAGACTTCAAAAAGGAAGAGGTCTTGATTCGTCGTGTATGTTTTTTGTAAAAAAAATTATGTATGTTCATTCATAATTCCGCCAAATATGTACCGAATCGGATGGTTATTTTTTCGTCAATATTGTTTCTTTCTTGTAACTCCGTTTTGGTCTTCCACAATGGATAGTGGATATTTTTGAGTATCTGCCATCTTCTATCAAACAAGGGACCGTTCTTTAATTATGTACCTACAGTGTTACATTTTGTCCTACGACCCTTAGTTGTTTTTCATCTGTTTATAATTTAGTATTCTTTACTCTTTCCTTTGTACTCCTGCCCCTATATACAAGTTCTAATTCTACCTGTAATTCTAATCTATATTCTTTTCATTCTATCGGTTCGGCAACTCACGTGAAGAGATATGTCATTCCCATACATTTTGATTTCTATTATTTAGTATTGTCAAATGGCAACTTCCGCAAGCTTATAGTGCTGCACCAATTTTAAAAACCCTCCTTGTTGGTTAATCTTTGGTCTTGAACGTAGTCTGGTGTTTTTTCTCAAATTATTTTATACTGGCTTGAAATGAGGTCGAAGAAATGCCTAAAGAGTATAATGCCTAAAGTGAAAATTAATCTATTTCCCAGTTGGATTAAATCCAGCTAAGGACCGATACTTCATTACTTCCTCATCGTAATATACATGACATTATTATGGTGACAAAAATAAAACTGAGATCATTAAAAATGTAGGCCAAAGAAAATAGCATTTCGCCGCAATCAAGTGGCCATACCCTCTAGAGGGAGATCGTGGAGGGTTAGGGTGTGGCCGCAGTGCGAGCAGACTCCTTGTTGAGAAGATTCAGCAATAATTTATTGATTATACGACAATATTCTAAGATTAAGATAGATAAAGGCTAGAGTGAATAGGATTTTAATAAGCTTTGTGTGCTTTATCATCCACATTGCGTCGCCGCTTTCTTTTAAGTGGGACGGCAGTCTGGCTTATATTTAGTAAACAAAAGATTTTTTTCAATATTTAAAGAATATGAAATATTTATTGTATTTTTTTCTCAAATTATAGGTTGTATAAAATAAAATTTTCATATTTTTACTTAACAATCGGCTTGCTGCTTGACTGAAATCTCACCTCATGGTAAGAGGTGTTCATCACCTCTTACCGTCGTGGATAGTTTAATATACCAACTTATTTAACAACATAAGGACCTCATATCAAAATGTCGCTCTTCAGAAAAAGCTATAATGGTCAATCAATGTTATGATACAGCGAGCATATTTACTGGCTACCACAGTCACAGCATCTGTATTTGCAATCACTGAAGTTATTGCTATTGAATGAAGACGTGTATATAAAATTCCAAGAATAACGCGTCCACGACTTTTTTGAACAAGAAACTGCTTGCGGTAAAGTTTCTGAGCATCAGAAGTATACGCACATTTATTTATGTATACGTAGCTTTCAGTCTAATCTAATAGAAAGTTCCGAAAAATATCTAATTTTTCAAGCGCATTTCGTTCAAAAAAAAAATGCTCAGCGCAACTGTTGTCGTTTATTTACAAATGTACTTTACTAAGTAAAAAACTTCCTCCAAGTTGTCGCCGCACTGGGAGGTAAGGGTACCTAAAAGACTGGAGGCATTACCCCTTTGTATGGCCAAGCTTATACTTGCCATGATAACTAAATTGGGTGAAATGATGGATTAAATTTGACCCAAATTTAGTCGGTAGCTGTAGCTGTCATCACGGTTGACCACTCTGCCTTACTTGTGTTATTTACCTGTGGACGCCCATTTTACTTACTGTTTACTATTATTTGAGGATACAAGTTTATTTATTTATTTATTTATTTATTCTTTATGCACAAAACAGTACATAGGCGGACTTAATGCCAGAGGCATTCTCTACCAGTCTACCTTAGGGTGATGCAGAGACAAATCGTGGTAGGTGCAAACAAAACAAGTGAAACTAAATAATCATAGATAAATATTTTAAAACTATAATTTAACTTACAATAATTAATATAATACTAATACTTATATATTAGAAAATAAAATATACTAATATATATTTTAATATATATATTATATACATAATTATCTTCGAGAAGAATCTGCCATTTTACTGCGCAAGTATTCCTGTAACTTTGTTTTAAATGTATAACGTGTTTTAAATGTATAAGTTTAGTGATTACATTAAAGTTTTCGGTACGTAGTACGTCCCATACACTCTGTGGTGTATGGGACTACGTACCGAAAACTTTATTATACGATTTCTCATAGTCCGTTACAACATTACAGAAACCGTTGCAACACCAACAAATATGGCAAATGACAAATAACTAGACTAACTTGTTAATTTTTGAGCATGTAATAAATACGTGCGGAATAATACTTATTTTTCAAATTACATTGCTAATTCCAATCAAGCCGCCTGCCAAGCGTGGAGATTATGGCAACCCCTCCCTTCTAAGGGAGAGACCTTTGTTCAGCAGTGGAATTTTAGGCTGCTGATGATTGCTAATTTTGCACAAATAAGTAATTTATTGTTTTTAAATTGAAATTAGGCTTTAATGTTATACCAATAATGATGTTATCCTAATTTTATTTCAAAATACGGCATTTTTTTTAAATTCATGAAAAAGCCGATGAAAAATTATAATGTTCAGAATCATGTACTGGATCCCTGGTATCGGTTTTCGGTTTCCCTTACCCCCTATTTCCTAAAAACCTATACTGTTTCGTTGCTAGGCAAAGTTCTTGTTTCTGTCATAACAGCTCACTGGAGAGGGTAAAGATTGCTCTTTTAATACCAGAAAAATATTAAATGTTTTTAATAACCAAAATAAAATAAATAAATACAACCTATGACCGCCCTCTGCCATTGTGACCCTACAATTAGAAAATGACTGAGCAGCAAGGTTTTCCGTGAGTGCGTTCTTGGCGGCTTGGTTGAAGGGCTGGTGCTTACCGCCCTAGTCGACACGATACAGAAATGTCTGAGGGCACTCAGCACATCGTCAACATGAGAAATGGGTTTAAATATT
The DNA here is from genome assembly GCA_911728495.1 of Furcula furcula. Lineage (NCBI taxonomy): Eukaryota > Metazoa > Arthropoda > Insecta > Lepidoptera > Notodontidae > Furcula > Furcula furcula. The sequence goes on along the minus strand of OU452245.1, from coordinate 29,787,001 downwards.
ATACATGTATCAATAACACAAATGGTGACGTCAAATTAAAATATTTAAAGCTGTACCCGAATCAAATATTGTTTGATTATTGAAAGAAGAAGAAGAAGAAAATCATTTATCGGTACACACCATGGAAATACAAAAAAGAAGAAAAATAGGTAAAATATACTAATTTTTTTTACATAATATTTCTACGTTGGGTGCCCGTAAGAGGAGTCTACGAGAAACCAAGAAGACGGGCAGCAACGACTTTTTATGCCAAGTGGGGATCAGGGCAACCCCTCCCTTCTAAAGAGGAGGCATTTGTTCAGCTCTGGACATGTTACAGTTGCTGATGATGATTTAAAATTTGAAACATGCTCGAAGGTGATTAAGAATATGGGACAAAATAAACAAAGATGATAAAACCAACTTAAAATAAACCGCGATATATTCCGTAAAAGTAGTTTTACTTCAATGTGTAGTATTCGGTAAGTGTCGCCGCACACGGGCCACCGGCCACATCCACAATCGCCGCCACTTGAAGCTAGAAGCGGCTACAAAAGAAGCTGACGCGCGCGATAGCCACTTGTGGCCCATGTTGGACACTTGTGGTCGGTGGCCGCTACTTTTTAACCGACTTCTTTAACTCGTGCTTGAAGTGAAATCAAGGGAGAGAGAGGTGGGGAATCGCGCAAGTGGCTCGTGTCGTGTTTTGTGGCGGCGTTTTGTGGCCGAGCCGACCACTAGAGGCTAACAGTGGCGATTTGTGGCATGTGGCGACCACCGGCGTTTACAGTGTGCGATGAGTCCATGTAAAATGTATGAAAACAGGAAATAGGTCGGTGGCTGCGTTTTGTGGTTGTGGCCGGTGGCCCGTGTGCGGCGACACTTAAGATGATAAAGATAATGAAACTAATTTTATTGAACGGAGATTGAAGAAGAGAGAGAGAGAGAGAAAGAGTGTAGACGTCAAAGCAACACTAGTTTTCATGTGTAAAACTCAAGTGCAGTTCAGTCAAAAAATAATATAGTTTAATTACTCGTAATAATTTAATTTTCCATTTGTGAATGTTTTTTTTTCCTTTATTTCGTTGCTCAATTCTGTAGTAATTTACCCATATCGCATTCAGCGCCCACGTTCAGCAAATTATTGTTTTGATAAATCTCTCATTCAGCACCTCCAGTCCGGTGTTTATACGCCAACAACGGGAGGAACATAGTACTACGAGCGAGCGATGAATCACGCCGCGCCATTCATGAAACAGGAATTTTCCTCTTTCGCAATAAATATACACTTGTCCACCCCATGTAAAACGTCAGATTTAGAACACAGCAGTCGCAACAGTCTCTAGGTAAGAGCGTATAAAATACTCTTGGGGAGCTTATTTTTAAAGGTCATAATAAAAATAATTTCATCATCGTCCTCATCATCAGCAGTCGAAAATTGTCCACTGCTGTACAAAGGCCTCCCCCATAAAAGGGAGGGATTGCCATAAATCCCATGCTTGAAAGGCGTCTTGGGGATCGCAGTATTGGTGGTAGGTAATACAATAGAAAGACGCTACTGCCCGTTTTCTTATTCGCCTCCTACACGACTCAATAGGACGAGATGGGTGGGTGCAATTCTTACCCTGGCATCCCATATCATAAATAATATGACTCACCCCTCTTTATACCTACCACCAACGTGACTGTCTACAGATGCAAGCTGCATTATATACGTCACCCGCGTGTTGTCGATCCATTATTAGAAATGTAAATTGTTTCCATTGATTTTTGGTATTTTTATTTTGTAGTAGGTATTTGCATAAATCAAATAAAACATGCAAAAATAAACCATATATTTGCTACTTTATCACGACAACGCTAGGAAATTGATTAGGTTGAGATTTGGCAGGGAGCATGATATGAATAGAAGAAAGGCTGCGTTTCTACACGAACAATTAATTACACGAGACAGACAGATATTTACATTTTAGGCATTCAGTCATTCAAGAGTTCAAGACATAGAAAATCATAGAAATAGTCGAAGGTAGCCGAAGAAGTTTATAAACTACTTGGATAAAGACGTTGATAAGTGGTAGATAGGACTTGTTGAGTAAATAAGGGCTATATATTTTAAGGTGTTACTAGTACATTGGATAGGGAAAAATATGTAATGCAGAATGTTAAAAAATCGGACACATTATCACAGAATACATGACATTATCTAGTACGAAAGGTTTACTCATAGTTTATTAGTAGCAGAATAGAACGTAACATGCTAGTGTGAGTCAAACTTATTAAATTGGTGTGGTATAAGATAGGTTTCCTGAGTTGAAAGTATTCATAAAACCGATCAGATTTGAAGGCCATTAGAATTTAACCCAACCTAACAGTAATGCCTAGAAATATCTTCAAAACAGGATCAATAGAATAGTTCTAACATCTTCCAGGTACGTTTTAAAATTCTGCTTTACTTATTCATTAAGTAAACGAAGCCAGAAACTTACTATGGTATAATGGTGTATGTGAGATAATAAATCAGCGACTTACCCATAAGTAAGTAAATATTCTTTTATATGATGAACACATAACAGACCAATTACAAATACATACCAATTGTAGAAATACTCAGAAGTACTTATTTTCATATCAAGAAAATCACATACTGGCTGGATCCCAGGTTGGTAACTCTGAAGTTTTAATCAGTTTTCCTGACCTTGGTGACGTTTTCTACCGAATGTTTGTGTGTCATGTAAATAAATAAATAAACGGCCCAGACACACACATAAGTTTCAACTACAATCGAATCCACCACGGACAGTACTAATAGCCCATAACATGGTAATTAATGAATTTATAAATTGGCAACACAACGAACATTAACTGGTCACACGCAAATATGTCGAAATAGTTTTTTTGAATTTAGAATAGGAACAAGCTAAATACAAAATCAGTTATTTTATTAGCATTATTATACCTGAAAATCTGGATGGAGAACATGATTGTGTAAACTCTAAATGGAAAACATAACCTTAAAATTCTTCGTTTGCCTTTGACTCACCCGCCTAGGCCGATACCGCGGTCGCCTAAAGTGATCCATCTTCGAAATAGCCTTTGTCATAAGTCACACATCTCACTATATACACTTATCACTATCACTTATCTAACTGTGCATAATATTTTTGTATTTTTTGTAATGAACGCGGGCGCAGCGCGCGTCCACAGCGCGCTATGGCTGCGCGCTAAAAATAATAGCGGGTAGAGTGGGAACGATGGGGGAAATGGGGCGATTAGTTCGATTAGTTTGTCGTACATTGATTGCTGATGCTAATCGAGATATCCTTATCCTCTACCTACTCAACATGGTAGGTCCCTTGTGAAATAACACACCCTGAAATCTAGTGTCCTGAATACTAGGACTACGTATAGAGAGACGACTGCAGTTTCAGATATACTGCAGAAAAGCTGCAATGTAGTTTCGGTGTGAAGGTTATTATGTATAGTTGGAGAATTGATTGAAGTCTTACTTAGCCACATCGCTTTTACTAATTATAAGCTAGTGCTTGACTGCAGTCCCACCTGATGGAAAGCGGCGACGCAATCGAAGATGGTAAAGCACACTACCTTATTAAAAGCCTAGTCTTGAAGACACCCACATTAGGTGAAATTAGGTGAACGTCACTTAATTGCTTTTTTCTTTTTTTTATAAAAATATACTTACTTATATAGCAAGTTGTAGGCGTGAAAATTGGACTATGAGGATTTGATCTATCGGAGACGAAGATGTAAACAGTGCTAGAAGGAGGAAGCTACCTGAGACCGACTCAGGACTCAAAAAATATAAAGTCTAAAATCATTTTGTGATAGACATTTGTCAGATGCTAAATTTAGATTATGTACGAGTGGTTTGGAACAGGGGTATGTAACAATATTATGTCTGACTCTACATAGACTATTGAAATCCATGATAGATTTTCATCCATGATGATGACAGCTAGTGATTTTGCGTTGCATTCAAGGTGCGATAATCGCCGCACGGTCGCCACGTTGAATCTTTCTTTTCCACCAGGTGTAAAGCTGAAGACCAAGGACTAGAAGATGGCCTGGCTGTCCCAGCCTTGACCATGTCCTCAAACTCTTTCTGTGCAGCGCGAAGCTTCAATGGAGCCAGACGACGTGGCCGCGATGATACCGGTGGGCCATCAGTTGTCTTAATATAATGTACCGTTGAATGTTTGGGCTCCTGAAGTACACCAGGGGGGCACGTGATACTCGGAAATTTCTGAAGGATCGCTGAGAAAGGCGATTCGGGGATGGAAATAATTTTGATGCTGGACTGGCTAACGTCTTGGAGTTCCGCGAAAGATGACAAACCTGTCGTCCCGTCGCGAAGCTTCCCATGAGTGCAGTCAGGAAGTAGGTTATACTGCGACAAAAAGTCTGATCCTATTATTCCAGTTTCTACATCCGCAATTACAAAATTCCAAGATAAACTGCGCCTAAGACCTAAGTTTAAGCATAGCGTGACTAAACCGTAAGTTTGAATTTTTGATCCGTTTGCTGCCACTAAATCGTACGGCTGCGGCTGGCTTTTCAGTTTGCTAACACTAATAACTGGTACGCAGCTTACGTCTGAACCAGTATCCACCAGAAATTTTCTGTTGGTATACCGGTCAGTTACAAAAAGACGGCGACTCGTGGCTGAGCGTTGGGCAGTCGCCAAAACCGGACGCTCTACAGGTTTTCCGACGACTGGTTGCAGCCACCAGCCTCTGAAGGTGGAGGGCCAGACCATTTGCACGGTTGGACGCACTTCCTTGCTTTCGTTCCGAATCGGTCATGGTAATAGCATAGCTCGCTATTGCGCGAGCGTGATCGGTTCCTAAATCTACCTAAGCTACGTTCTCGCGAGCGGCCCCGTTGGTCAAAACCTCGATTGGCTAAAGAAGCCACTACGCGAGTAAGTGCCTCTAACTTAAGGTACAGCTCTGCAATCAATGTTGCACGATCCTTGCAAATGGGCGGCGTACAGATGGACACACTTTCGCTTTCAGCCATGTGGATGGTGGTGCAGATGGCGTGGAACCCTAAATTTAATCAAAGAAATTTCCCTACGTGGGTTGGTGGTGGAACGACCAGGACCTTTACAAAATTTATTTAAATATTTTATTTGTTGTTTTAAAATAAAAACCTTCAAATGTTTCACTAAATGTCATTGCGAAACAAAAAATAACGATCGCCGAAAATTCGCAGGCAGGAACCACGACGAACACGGCGAACACGGCGAAAAAAACGAGCTGTTTGCTCGTCGAATCCCAGTATATCGCTCCACGTCGAATGTTTTCGTTATTTAATATTCAATATTTAAATAAAATAAAATTTCGTTGTATAATGGCCGAAGTAAATTCCGTTAAATAAAAGGAACACCGTTTCTTTTCTTATTTTTCTTTTCTTTATTTATAGGTACTGTGTTGGTTACCTTGTTATCCTTTTCTTGTCTAAGTGCTCAACGTCTTACGTGTAATCCTCTAGTTCTCGTCACTGGTCACCAGATGACGACATCACGTCGGGGTCACCAGATGACGACATCACGTCGGGGTCACCAGATGAAGGTCGGTTGACCCTTCATTGTATATCCGCTTCAAATAATTAAATCCGTAGAGGTTTCAAAACATTTATTTGACCTGTAAAGCACTGAAGGAACTGATCGTTTACATTAGGACTAGTGATTCCGCGATCACTAACAATATGTACAATGACTATTTGTCTATAAACTGCACGACTGTTCTTTACTAGATTTATAACATGAATGTGTTTAGCTGTTGACACTGCTAAGTCATAACAACGAATGTGTCAAATACTATTCAGACAGCACGTTCTAAACTGAGCTGTTCGCTATTCAAAAGACATAGAAAATACAACAAGTGGCAAAGAGGTTCTAGTCGCCACAACGTCATTCCCGAGGTTTCAACAACAGTCCAGCTAATAAGAGGAAGGAAAGAAAATAATACAAGTAATTGAATTCATCATTACGTGCGTAATTTTTTTGAGAACTTCGTCTAGAATGTTTTCTCTATTTATTTGTATACGTTCTTACGAAAATAACGCAGGAAATGTAGTCCAACCCAGATATACCTTTCTTATCAATGGTCCACTTCAAATCTTTTCTAGCATAAAGGCTGACTATGTAATAAAATTACTTACCATTTTATTACTTACCATACTAAAAAAGTTGAAAAATAAGGCACCGTATAGGTTCACTTACAGGCCACTTCGGTATTACCTAGCACTTTTAAAGAATGGGGCTACGTACTACCTGCTGTAGATACTTACAGATACTGAAAAGGTTAAAACGAGTCAATGCTACACGTACTATGTAACTGCGCTGCTCTTGCTAGGGCTTACAGCTCCAAGTTTTCTAACTTGGAGATTCACAATTGTGAAGTACTGTACTTCAAAACGTCAGCGACGGTGGAGTAAAAGGCTGTTTATTCAGTTCTAGTATAACTGTTTAGTTGGGAATCTTATGGGTAAGCGCAGTCCATCCTAGATCACATCTTCACTTACCATCGTGTGAGATTGGGGCGTAAATATATTTGAAAAAAAAAACAAGTAAAATTATAAAAGCATAAAAAGCCCGACTGCGAACAACCAAAATTAACTAAAATTAAATTATACATATATAATACGTAATAATATACACATGTATATATTGTTGAACTCGTTTTGATAGCCCTTTTATTTGAAACCCATATTGATTGTTTTGGAAAATACAAAATGGCGACTGACGGCCGTCATATTAGCTTTTTTGGAAAAATATATAGCCTATGTCACTCCCACAACTGATACGAATCAAAAGACATATTAGGTATAAGTCTTCCGGGGCAGTAGGGCACAAGTATGTTGAAGGTTTCGGCTACTTGTATTATAAATGGTATAACTATTTTTCAAATAATGATTGAGTGTTTATACTTGATGATATAGCGCACAATGTATACTATACACCACAATATTGCCGAACTGCAAAACAATTTTCATGATGCCAGAATTCGTCTCTGCAAATTTAATTTTACATCGTTCAACGTCCTTACAGTTAAGTTGTAAAGTTCATATTCCCGTGGTTAAGGTGATATTATGATTTTGGTAATTATGCTCGAGATTTGTGAAGCCAGTGGTTCCGCCTAATTCGACATTGATCTGTCAAGACTGGCTGGCAAGTACCTAGACTATTGTCTTATCATTTAATTACAAGTATTTTTATTATAATATGCTATGTATATTGTTTTAAAGAATACATTTTTAAACACAAATTATTTGACAATGGATATTGAAGAGTAATTAAAACATAAAGCGCACTGAATATTTTCAGCTAAGTTCTACAATGTAAAAGCAAGCCATAAGAATAAATTTTCTTATTTTAATAATCATTCAAACAACTACGAATGAAATAAAAATAAAGTTGCTATGTAGTAATTATTAAATATAAATTACAGGAAAACCAATTGAACTCTATTAATAAACTGATATTAAAAAATGCGCCATCTGTTGAGATATTATGGAAGTAAACGTCCAAAACTCTACCAACTCTAGAAATTTGATTAAAGTGGTGACAATATTACGTATGTAGATGGCGCTTAGGTTTTAGTTTGCTCAGTTTAGTTACAAGTTCAAGAATACTTGTGTAGATGGCGTTAGTATTTACATAAAGATAGAGAAGAATAAAATTTTGTAATATAAATATTAATACGCACATAGTTCGGAAAAGTATAAAATAGGACGGTAAATATTATAGTAACAAATTAAGTTGTGAATAGAAGTGTAAATTGCAATTAGTAGAATGTTGTAAGCTATTTTACTGTTCTGTTAAAAAACAATCGTTATATTACCTAACGTCGCACATACTTAAATAGGTACGTATAAAAGTCACTTTACTCATACAATATTTTAATTATTACATAAAAAAAAACTAAGCGTAAACTCGCAAAAAAAAACACTCTTGTGCTCAAAAAGCTGTTTAATTTCGGGTAGAGTCAAGTAAGTCTACTCTACAGTACTCTACGAGTACTGTACTAATCTACGTAATTCTGTATATCTAAGTAAAATAACTTTTCTTTTATAAGGCATTGCTTTATTTTTGTAATTAACTATAGTTTCTAATACATAGATTTTTATACATATGAGTAGATTATGAGGAATGATCCTGATGGAATAAATGTAACACTGACGACTTTATACGGAAAAGCGTCGCCGTTCTAGTCATGAAATATGTTGGATTTTTAATTTATTTTTGCATAAAATCTGTTTGGCCTCTTTGGTCTCATTTGGCACTATTTTCAATGCGATCTAATCGAAGTTTGGGTCACACAATGGCAACAATTATACTTAAAATCACCAAACCGTAGAGACAAGCCCAGAACACCAAACAAACAGCCTACTTCTACTAAACTACGCATAGAGTTTTTTGATTTTCAGAAGCTGGAGATGGAATGTTTACAGCCATTTTATATTTCATTTACTGGTAGGTAAACCAATAGAAAGACTCTGCTGCCCCCTACACTTAATAAGCCTTGTTTTTTTTTTGACGCGGGGGAAATCTTCTAAAGAACCCCGGGAGCTGTGGAGCTTGACCGGGGTATGTGGGATTCTTACCCACTAAAACCCCCGCGGCTGTTGCATCGGCACATGAGAGGGGAGACCCCAGGGCTCTCCGGTGGGATCTGCACCAGGGGCCCCTCAGTGCCTTGCCTTTGAGCCCGCCGCCGGGGGGCGCATTGTAGCCCCCGGGAACCTGACACAGTACTCACGGGGACGGGGGTCGCAACCCCGCCGGAGTCGCCGCCGTACTCAATGGACGTTCAAAGGGCCTACACCCTGAACGTCCAGCGACTCCGAAGACACTTAATAAGCCTAGCGATCTCAATCTTTACCAAAAATTATTCATATCGGAGTTAGGTTGATAAAAAGTGTCATCATCCGTTTCGAACAATTCCCTCTTTCCTTGCCTCTTTTTAGCTAGGCCAGTTTCGTAGGCCCAGATACTACAAGCGTTCAATTAACCCAAGTAATAAAATATAGGTAGTTCATTTTGTTTGTAATAATATTATGTTGGCAATACGCCCGAATAACGTAGTATGATATTTGAATTGCAACGATGATTGAATCCTACCAACATTTTTGAATGGCCCACTTTTATAAATTATCATCTTTATTATAATGTTCACGGATAATGAATAGTTAAATTAATATGGTCCAAATTTTAAATACTTACAACATTTTATGATTTATCTATACAAATCGATTTTAAACTAATTACCATTTGTATGAAGTTTTATAATTGTTTTCCCCGTAGCAAAAAGGAAAGGTGTCAGCAGTTTGAACGTCTGTGGCAGCGTAAACTGGTATAATAGGGATAGTACGCTCTTAGGTACGTTTGCCATATATTATAAATTATATATAGCCATTTATAATGTCTTCATGTTTTCGGGTAGTATTTAGGTTCTAATGTATTTATTTTTATACTAGGTACTAAGGTAGCAAGCAAGCAAGCATGCGGCCCGCCTGATAGAAGTCACCGCAGCCTATAGAGTTATAGACGCTAGCAACACTAGAAGAATCACTAGCAAGTTACCAACCCTTAAGGCATTAGCTATAAGTCTTTTGTGTTCGGTAATTTCATTAGCTACCCTTCACGCCGGAACACAGCAATGTTTACACACTGCTGCTTGGCGGCAGAATATCTGACACTGCGGTGGTACTACTTGGGCGGTTCCTTGCACAAGGAACCTATTATCTGGGAAACAGTGCTAATTCCCCACGAATTTTTCATCTTTCACTGTGTAGGTATTGGCGACTAAAGCCAATAGCAGATCGCCTTAGTGGTAGATCCTGGCTCTCTTATCTCCTCCCATGGATATCTCGTGGGTGTCCGTAAGACGCGACTAAGGGAAAACAAGAAGACGTTGACGAAGAAGCAGTGTCTTTGTATTGAATTACCTACCACCTATACTGCGATCCCCAAGCCGCCTGCCCATCGTGGAGATTATGGCAACCCCTCACTTATAAGGGGGAGGCCTTTGTTCAGCAGTGGACGTCTTTTGGCTGCTGATTATGAAGATGAAATTTTGAACCGGATATAAATAAAAACAAAGCAAGTTAAATGAAACTAAACTTTAGCTAAATAACTTACATAAAATTTAAATAATATTTGTAGAATTTTCTATAAGTAGATTCTATGCCGCTCGCCACTCTCAGGGATCAAGCATGTCCACTTGCATCAAATAAATGCAGTTTATATATAAACTCGAGTAGTTAACCAAATATGTCGTCGGGTGAACGACACCGGTCTATTTCAGTGTTAATAATTATATACGCGGCAAAAGGAACAACTGCTGTTCGTCCGCTCTGTCTGTAATTCTGAATGGGTCCAACGTACTCCTGGAATGGATGGCTTATATACCACTAGCCACCCCGTAATGATAATGGAAGGATTATGCCACTAGCCACCCCGTAATGATAAGGGATGGCTTATACCACTAGCCACCCCGTAATGATATTGTAAGGCTTATACCACTAGCCACCCCGTAATGATAATGGATGGCTTATACCACTAGCCACCCCGTAATGATAATGGATGGCTTATACCACTAGCCACCCCGTAATGATAATGGATGGCTTATACCACTAGCCACCCCGTAATGATAATGGATGGCTTATACCACTAGCCACCCCGTAATGATAATGGATGGCTTATACCACTAGCCACCCCGTAATGATAATGGATGGCTTATACCACTAGCCACCCCGTAATGATAATGGATGGCTTATACCACTAGCCACCCCGTAATGATAATGGATGGCTTATACCACTAGCCACCCCGTAATGATAATGGATGGCTTATACCACTAGCCACCCCGTAATGATAATGGATGGCTTATACCACTAGCCACCCCGTAATGATAATGGAAGGCTTATACCACTAGCCACCCCGTAATGATAATGGATGGCTTATACCACTAGCCACCCCGTAATGATAATGGATGGCTTATACAACTAGCCACCCCGTAACGATAATGGATGGTTTATACCACTAGCCAGCCCGTAACGATAATGGATGGCTTATACAACTAGCCACCCCGTAATGATAATGGATGGCTTATACAACTAGCCACCCCGTAATGATAATGGATGGCTTATACCACTAGCCACCCCGTAATGATAATGGATGGCTTATACCACTAGCCACCCCGTAATGATAATGGAAGGCTTATACCACTAGCCCACCCCGTAATGATAATGGATGGCTTATACAACTAGCCACCCCGTAATGATAATGGATGGCTTATACCACTAGCCACCCCATAATGATAATGGATGGCTTATACCACTAGCCACCCCGTACTGATCCACAAGGGTCTTCTCGCCTGTGTTAAGGAAACTATGAGCGTTTAAGGCGGAATTTTTCTCCTGGTCGATACGACCACGACGGCTAATCTTTCACAAGATCAGCCATCTACGCGGGAGATATTATAGTGCACAAGTGCTTGCGTAAACATAGGTGAAATCTCACTTCTTTTGCTCTCACGATCCAATAGGGCGGAAGACCGACACGGCCGGGAAAGGTTAGGCGTAGGACCGAGTTTTAACATGTACTCAGGTAGTCAAGCTATCGGCTTTTTTTTAGTCTTGACATGTTCTAGCGAACGTCCAGCACCGGATATGCTTCGGTTAGGTCCGAAAAACCCAGACTTTCTCTATAGGGTCGATGATGACCACCGGGATTATTTTAGTGGGTAAAAGTCCCACATAAGCCGGCCTCCACCCCTACGGAGACCGGGTACCTTTTGAAGGTCTCCCCGACAGCTAAGAAAAGGTAGCCAGAGTCACAGATTACCATCCCATCGTGTTACCAAAAATAATTTCATAACCCGTTTCTTATGGATCGTGACTAAAAGGACTTTGTAAAATCTACACAGCCAATTTTTTTTTAAATAGTATGAAATACTCGTATATGTCTCGCTATGAAGCTTTATTTCATACATAAAAAAAATCATCTATTTGAATTTAATAGCAGCCGAGAGTGTAGCAATAATATTATGTAGAAGTAGTGGAGTAGTAAAAACAGTAGGTATTTTCCACATTAAAAATATTTCATACATAATTAAACGTTCATAAAAAAGTTATATAACTCTACATGTATTTGAAGTTAATGATCAGAATGAAATGTTAAAGTGATTTGTGTCATGTCTGACGAGGATTTTCTAAATAGAAGAAACTAGTTAACATGATTTCGGATCGGTCATGCTCGCCATCGAAAAGTCTTTCCTTGTGGCACCATCGGTGATGACCTGAAATAATGTGTATGCCACGCATTTTTTAAACTTATACATAAATATTTACAGTTTATTTACAAATATGTATCCTTAAACTAGGTAAAAATCTTCCTCTAAGTTGTCGCCGCGCTGGGAGGGAAGGGTACCTAAAAGACTGGCGGCATTACCCATTTGAATAGCAAGCACACATAGCATTACACGTTGGCAGAAAAAGCTACCAGCCCGACGGTCTCCGGTCTGAGACTTCGATAAGTTTGGATGAAATTTCTTTCACCAAACCGTGCGTCTCATGAGACCAAGGCCTCATGGTCTCCACCACAAAGGGCGCAAGTATATACTTGTACATATACATATAATAATGTTGTCTTTTTTTACGCGAGTCCTAATAATTTGCCGAAATAAAACTACTTTTACGGATTATGTTATGTAAAATAACCGCGATATAATCCGTAAAAGTAGGTTTATACATATAAATTTGAAATTATTTGGCATTTGCGGAATAGATATTTGTATAGTGCGACTTTAGCATCGTAAATATATCAATTCCAATATCTATCGTCAGACATTCATTCCTCAACCACTGGAGCGCGCCGTTTCGCATTTTTACATCGATACTCACTAGTTACGAACCGATTCACCCACAAAATACACTGTTGGAAACAGATTCTTTATCTAAATATATACCATCACAATACTTCTCCGATTCTAATCGTCTACAAAATAAAGGGTACTAAAATACATACAACACTAGCCCTGTATATCACTGACAAAACAAACTTCCTAGTACATGTTGGATGCGCACGCGCAGGGCGGCTGCGCGGTGGGCGGCGGCGGCGCGTGCGTGGGCGGGTAATAATTAAGTGCATTGTAAAATTTTATTAGCCGACGAACAATTTTATATTATAGACAATTGGACACGGAGACATGGTGTACGTACAGTCATAAAAAATAAGTACATTGAAATGAAACTAATTTTACGGATTAGACCGAAAGATACTGTAAGGTCTTACTGTGTAGATCGGACTAACAATTAGAAGATCTGAGGGTATCTTGAGACAACATGACAGACTGTATGTTTAATGCTGTAAAGTGTTTGAAACGGGATAGTAAAATCAAAAATAAACCGCTATATAATACATAAATTTAGTTTCATTTCAATGTGTAATATTCGCTTAAATGTCAGAAATTATAAAATTAATTACTCAATTGAGAATGAGCGCTATCCGTTAGGTAAGCCGAAAACTGGTACCATCATCATACATTTAAGCTCATGTATTTGTTCGACTCATTTCCGGTTTGTGTAGATAGATTTCCGTATTAGTTGTATCAGAGTTCGAAGCCAAGATTTTAATACCTAGCCTAAAGCCCCGAAATAAAATGTGCTTTCCCGAAGTCATTATTGTACATATGTAAAATATTTAAGTCAAATGTAATATTTGTATTCGAACTATCACCACTGCACCTCAAATACGTTGCAATAAATAGTTATTTTATTTTTATAATATGTACCTAAGTAGTTAGGTACACTTATATTAATTTCAAGTCTCATTTAGGGCCAAAATTAGAACTATCATATATGACATTAGCATCAAACGAAAAAATATTCAAGCAAGTAGTGAAATTTGATATTTGTATATAAGTTATGTAACTCATTCCCATATACCTAAGACACATATCCCGAGGAACAGAAGTTAACCACAAGTAGCTATATTTGCTCAACAAAATCATTGCAAGAGTTTATCTTTAATGTACGATTTGCTCCCGGATTATGTTGATCTCCACAACAAGTGGGTACAATCCGACCGCCATGGCGCGGGAGGGGGCGACGCCATGACACCTCTATTTCGGTCCACTCGCAATAACAGTACCGATGGTATTTTTATTACTCTCTCCAGTTTTATTTCAGTTACAATTTGACAAAATAAAAATAAGTAGGGCCGAGCGTGCGGCGCGTAATGTGACACTACCACGTATCCATCGGCGGCGGTGTTCACTGTACAAATTCGTTTTGTACACAAAACCGGCAATGGGTTTCGCGTTTTTTTGTAAAACCATCGGCCCTTTAATGAGAGTGCGTTCACCTCGAAGTGGTTTAAATGCAGTGCGCTTTTGGAAACAGGAACGCGTCGCGTTTCCGTGTTACAGATTTTCTTTCATATAACAGAGTGGTATACTTTTATATTTATTTTTGTTTATATTTAGGTAAAGTGTCTTAATACATTTTGAAGTGTTTCTTAAACATAATAAAACGATAATGATCTAAACGCTACTTGCCAAGTGGTGAAGTTAATGCGGCACTTCGCTTATCAAGTTTGCTATAAATTTACATGCTCAAAAATTGTTTCTTTTTTCATTATGTCGTTTAAGCGATTGAGACGTTCGTCTGATAGTATGCGACCCACCTCTACGCATCGCACTACCACTCATCATTTAATTCATTAGAAATCACCTTAAACTCAGCGGAAAACAGTAATATGCATGCTGCTGCTTTACGGTGTCTGTCTACGGTGTTTGGTACCTACACGGTCGGTCTTATGACCATGACATTGAAATAATACATTTCATACAAGCGAATTATATCAGAAACTATTTAATTAAATCAATGCCGATATGCCGTAGACAGGACGAGAAATGGGCAAAAAAGGTACTGGAGTGGAGACTGTGCGCGAAGCTCAAGACCGACAAGGGTGGCATGCACTGGAGGAGGCTTTCACTCAGCATTGGATGGCAACAGGCTTAAGAAGCCAATGCCGAAATTAACCTATTCAGCCGAGTTTAATTATTATTTAACTAGGCCTAAAATTCATAATCCGAGATGAGAAGATTTGCCAAAGAACAAACATAGCTCTCAGAATTTGCAAGTTGAAGTGGCAATGGGCAGGCTACATCGCTAGAAGCACTGATAACCGATGGGGAAGAAAGGTTCTCGAGTGGCGACCATAAACCGGACGACTCAGCCTAGGCAGACCTCTCACTAGATGGACTGACGACATTGTGCCATTGAAACTGAGTTGATCTAGTCACTACCCTTCTGGCTCGACCTCTTAAGGCACTCGTCCTTCTGTGGTCAACAATACTACTCATACAAAAAAAGACTATTCGCGAGTCGCAGGCAACAGGTAGTAGCAAATATCCAATTGTAGTTCATTGTGGTGGTGCCAGGATGTACAACAGTGGTCGTCTTCAAATTAGTCACACTGAGACTTGTAACCCATCAATGGTTACCATGCCCTTAAAATAGTTCCGTGCAAAACACTTTCATCACCCAAATCCGTGTCAGCGGTACATACAAAAATGGGGTGGAATCCTCAGAATTTAACATAAAATTAACATTAATGGTGGCAATAAAACTGACGGCACCGAACGGTAAGGGGAGGCGCTTCCACAATACTTAGTCGGTGATACTATCACGCTCTGAACACATAAACACGCCACAACTACGACTTATAAATTTAACACCTGTCTGAATGTCAAACTTTTCTTTACCTGGTGCAGCGCTCGGTTCCGCCTGAAAAAGTTGGTACATTTTTCCAGTAGGTAAGTTAAGTTTTTTGATTGGTAACAGGTACTGCTATCGAGGATGGTAAATCGCATTAGCTTCATCATCAGCCGGAAGACTTCCACTGCTAAATAAAGGCGCCCTCCTTAGAACGCCACAATGAACGACATAGCCATTTGAATCTAACAGTTGCCCGCAACTTTTAAAATGTCGTGAGAGGCCTGTCCACGCTGCGTCTTCCAGCAGGCTTAGCACGATTTGCCAAGACTTCGTAATCTTGACAGTTCGGTGTGGAGTATTACGTAGTTATCGACCTAGCTAATACCGAAAATGACGTTTCTATGTCGATAACTACGTCATACTCCACACCGAACTGTCAAGATTACGAAGTCTTGGCAAATCGTGCTAAGACTGCAGTTCGTGGTCGCCACTCGGGAACCTTTCATACCCTTCGGTTATCGGTTCTTTGCATGAACTTATTATATATATATGGGTCACATATTCACTCTAGACTTGAAGACATCCATATTATATATATATACTTTCAGTCTGCTTGTGACCACGGCTGGTGCAACCCGGCCGAAACGTCAAGCCAAAATATAAGGTAAATCGCGTTAATTCCCGATTAGAATAAAGTTTGATCCATATTATAATCGGTTGGGAAGATAGACACTGGAAAACTATTCTACTACTGCTACTACCAAACCCGTGGGGTGTCCGGGTAAGAATAGCACCCTCTCATCTCCTCCCGTTGAGTGTCCGTAAGAGGCGACTAAGGGAAATCAAGAAGACGGGCAGCAGCGTCTTTCTATTGGATTACCTACCACCTACCACCTGTACTGCGATCTCCAATACGCCTGCCAAGCGTGGGGATTATGGCAACCCCTCCCTTCTAAGGAGGAGGCCTTTGTTCAGCAGTGGACTACTTTAGGCTGTTAGTGACTACTACTACTTATAATCACTGTTTGGTAAACGATCAGTGGGTTAAGCAACGTCAGGTGATGTCAGCCTTAGATGGGTGACCGTATAGTGGCATTTGAACTGAGCATCTCCTAGCCTTGCAGGGCACGTTAATAGACAGTCCTGGTTGTTGTTGGACAGCAGTAGTTAAGCCAAGTCAGAGGCCAGCGTCCGGAGAGTGGGCCCTAGGACATCCATTGAGTGCGGCGGCGGGGTTGCGACCCCCGTCCCTGTGCCTTGAGCACCATGTCTGGTTCTCAGGGAGCTATAATGCGCCCCCCGGCGGCGGGCTCAAAGGCAAGGCACTGGGGGGCTCCTAGTGCAGATCCCACAGGAGAGCCCGGGGGTCCCCTCGCATGTGCCGATGCGGCAGCCGCAGGGGTTTTAGTGGGTAAGAATCCCCCATACCGCGGTCGAGCCCCACAGGTCCCAGGGGCCTTTTGAAAGTTTCCCTCTCGAATTTTGTTGGGTATCCTATTTTATTTTTTTAGAGGTTGGTACATAGCTGCTACTCATTGGAAACAACTATGATATTTAACTTTTTGTTGTTGACACAGTGTGGCGCATGTCCTGTACAGACAATTGATTAAGGATTGAGGCAACCAATTCGTTGTTTGGTATAAATTTCTATCCAGTTTAGTCAACGGTATTTGTTTTAGTCTATGCTACTTTATTATTGCATATGAGAAAATGCATGGTCTTGCAAACATTTGAACAAACCGACATTTTCCCTATCACCAACTTTATCACCCACGATATACATTACCACTCCGTTTAATAGCACAATTCCAAGTTGTAAAAGTGAAGAAGCAATGTTGCGGTCACAGTTCGTTCGTGTCGCGTGGCGGGGCCCGATGCACGCGGTTGGTACGGGCTGGCCCTCACCTTCTTGAACGAAGTTTGTTCCCTCTGAATAATTGCTAGTCATCAACAGTTTTCGAACTGTTTTCTGAGTTGCGATTACTTTTGTAATGTTTCTATTTCGGCTATATCTTTTAGTTAAGTAGGTACTCTTGTATTTACATTTCACGTGAACTTCGGAAAAAAATTAATAATAAATGAATCAAAAAGTGTGTTAGTTATTTTAGATTTAGCGACAGAAGCTAGTCCCCGACTGCAATTCCACCTGATGAAAAGCGGCGAAACATTCAAAGAATAGGCTTTTAATAAGCCAGTATGCCAGGCTTATTAAAAGCCTATTCACTCTAGCCTTGAAGACACCCACATTATAATTGGCTGTACGTATTATAAATAAAGAAACAAATTGCTTAGTCCAGACTGAACATATTGTGTACCGGCTCGTGCATCTTATCGTCCGTTGATAGAAGGGGGATGGTGGAATTAAGCGATGAATTCCTGCGTTCTGTCTCGAAAATGTATGCTTGTGGCAGAATACTGAGAGACTGGATACTTTGTATCTGTACCCTTAAGACCTTGTAAAATGACCACAGCGCAGCATTAACTAAGAATCATTAACTGTCATCATCAGCCGAAAGAAATTCCACTACTAAACCAAGGCCACCCCCTGATAAGGGAGCGGTTGGCGTAATCCCCACAATCGCAATTTGCTCGCAGATCGCAATTTAGGTGGTAGGTAATTCAATAGAAAGACGATTCTGCCCTTCTTCTTGTTTTGCCTTCGTCGCTTCTTACGAGCACCCAACGGGGGGGAGATGAGGGCACTCGGACACCCCTCGCGCACCAATAGGATTGTATGAACAAAATTACAAAATACTGGTAGAGCATTATTTTGTGAAAGTAGTTAATATACCAACTTTTATTCATTCATATGAATAACATGGCTTTACCTGTAACAGCAGAAATAATGAGGACGTTCAGGCCATTAAAACAAGATATACCATAAGCCATTAGAGTCTACTAAACATATCCAAGGAGGTGATATCCTCCCTATTTACACAATACTACAATATTTATTTGTAATATGAACGCAGTCGCAAGGTGCCTTCGAATAGGCTTTATTGCTTGAACAAGAATATAAAGGAGTAAGATACTTACTTTTGACAGTACTCCAGCCCTGAGTCTTTACCTACACAGTAATCTAGTCATTCGCTTGCTCTTCTAGAAGGCTAGGAGTGTTATAAAGAGGCGTATAACAGCAATGTGTAAACATAAACGAACTTAATCACTAGATATTATAAAACAAAGTCCTCCGCAGCGTCTGTCTGTTTGTCTGTTCCCGATAAACTCAAAATCTACTGAACGGATTTTAATGTGTTTTTTACCGATAGATAGAGTGATTGATGAGGAAGGTTTAAATATATAATTTCTCAAGGTTTTATGTAAATTGGTTGAAATATAACTGTATTTATTATCACCATGTTTTATTGGGAGTTAGTCATTGACAATTTTTCTTAATACACTCTTAGTTTATTTTAATAGCATTCGTCGTTAATATCACGTGAATTTTTTTGTAAAGAATTCCCTTCGCCCTAGATATTTAAAACGTTCTAAATTGTTTCTTTGTTTACTATAATGCGCTGGTAATGTTGCCAACTTCTTGATTGTAACTTTTAAATAATTTGTTGTTAAAAATACGATTACATTACATACTCATTTGTTCAGGTTTATATTTGAGTTTCTGTTTGAAGTTTACGCAATAATCTTTAAATATAGAGACTTGTCGTTGAACTATTCAAATATAGTACGTAAACAAAACGGATAGTTCTTTAAAATAAAATAAGTGAGGATACGTTCGCTATCAAATTAGGAAGCACATTACTAGGTGGTGGGTTCCTTGTGCAAGGAACCGTCCAGGTAGGTACCACCGCAGTGTCAGATATTCTACCGCCAAGCAGCAGTGTGTAAACATTACTGTGTTCCGGCGTGAAGGGCACTGTAGCTGGTAAAATTACCGGATAATAACGTCTTAAGGGTCGGCAACGCGCTAGTCGGATTCTGTCGCGCAAAGAAACTAAGCATTTCTCGTCTGAGCTTCTCTAAAAAGGTCAGCTGGTAAAAACCACGTCTCTGTACCATATGTCATCACTGGCAACACACACTGGTTAAATACCTTTGTCTTCAGGCATTGCGGTATTTTAGACGAGCGCGAGAGCAGGATTAATGATCATTAACCCTAATTGAAGTTTATAAGTGCGGCAGTTGTAATTATCGTTTCAAATGACGTACAGTGCAGTGCAGCTGTCTATAGGAAGGCGTGCCGCTTATCATCAGGTTAACCTTTCATTTGTCTCATTACTAAAGTTGAACATAAAATATGAAACGCTTACTCCCTACTCGCTAGTCGTGTGAACGAGGCATAGTGCGTTAGTTTTCGAAGTTTAGCAATTAAGGGTACGCACGCAAGGTGCCGACGTCGCGGGCACCGCGCGTCGGACGCGACGCGTAGTCGTACTTCATTACGTTTATGGGGAGTTTGCCACTGTGCTTGCGATTAACATGAGAAGCTATTTGGACTTGTCAATTTAAAAACGATCATATCTCAAGACAATCATCATGTTTTTACTAGATGGTAGGTTCCTTGTGCAAGGAACCGTCCAAGTAGGTACCACTGCAGTGTCAGATATTCTGTCGCCAAGCAGTAGGTACTATGTAAGCATCGCTGTGTTCCGGCGTGAAGGGCACTGTAGCTGGTGAAATTACCGGACACAAAGACTTAATATCTAACGTCTTGAGGGTCGGCAACGCGCTAGTGATTCTTCTGGTGTTGCTAGCGTCTATAGGCTGCGGAGACTGCTTACCATCAGGCGGGCCGCATGCTTGCTTGCCACCTCGGTAGTATGAAAAGCGGGTCCTCTTGGCAAGGGACCATTCAGGTACCGCTGCATCAGATATTCTGTTCTATTTTAAAGGGCACTGAAGCTGGTGAAAGTAACGGGCTCCAGAGATTTAGTTACTAATGTATCTAATGGCGAGCTGCAGTGCAGTGCATTTGTCAGTCATGTCGCTTACCAAGGAGAACGTCTTACTTGTCCAATGTTGAGCTTGTTGCAACCATGGCCCATTCAATACACTAGCGACCTGCCACGCCTTCGCATGGGTGTACATATAGTTTTTTATATATGTATAAACCTTCAGTGAAAAATTATCTATCTGATAATGAAAACTGCTTAAAAATCCGTTGCGTGCTTTAGGACGGATTGGCTGATAGATATACAGACAGACGGAGAGACGCCGAAAGCGACTTTTATACACATGTTTATGTCATAACATATTAACATTGTTAATGAAAGCAAAAGAAGAATTAGTAAATAATGCTGACGATATATTTCAAGCTGTTATTACAAGTCACTCGATAAAAATCATTTAGGTTTCTTTCTCTGATTTCAGTAGAATCACCAAACTGTATGAAGGTCTCGATTTTGAAAGAGATGACAAGGGAATAGTAATTGAAGTAGCCCGTGAAGAATGTCGTTGAGTTCAAGCAATTAGTATGGCTGATTAAGTAACTGATTATAGGAGTCATCGTTGAATCCTACTAGCGTAGTGTTGATTGTCTGGAGATATGCGTAAAATTTTGTTTGGTATTTCTAACTGATTCCAGATCCAGTTCAGAGAGAAGATGGAAGTTAAGCAGCCAAGAGAAACTTGGAAGTATAATATCAGCTTGTCGCTGAGCCCCACATCATGAGAAAGACTCCGCTGGGCGAGCTTGCTAAGATTTGGGAAGGATTAAAATGCCAAGTACATAAGAGTATTTTGAACTAAGGTAACGTAATACAGATATTCGAAACTGAAAACAACGAGCCGATAACCATCGTGACTCGTTACTTCCATGGTATCGTGGCCAATGCCGACTGTCAAGAAATGTTAACAAAACAATATTTCCGTCCAAATCCCTTAGTGAACTACACACATCACATTTATTTTCAATGTGGAATGAAATCATTACATAAAGAATTTACAGTTTTTATAACAGTCTGTTACAAACAACGCGTGTAGTTTATAAATACTGCGTTTGCGCACATTTCTTGTAATTTAAACATTTGTCACATTTTTATTTAGTTACCGAGAGGCGCCGGCTTTTGCACACATGGACGACCCCGTCTTAGTATTATTACATTTTAGGGGACGGGGACACGTGGGATTCTTACTTCCTAAAACCCCCGCGGCTGTCGCATCGGCACATGAGAGGGGGGATCCCCGGGCTCTCCGGTGGGATCTGGACCAGGAGCCCCTCAGTGCCTTGCCCTTGAGCCCGCCGCCGGGGGGCGCATTGTAGCCCCCCGGGAACCAGTCACGATGCTCACGGGGATGGGGGTCGCAACTCGGCTGCCACCGTCCTCCTCGGAGTCGCCGCCGCACTCAATGGGTGTCCTAGGGCCCACATCCCGAACTGCCAGCGACTCCGAAGGGGAAAGAAAGCTAACTTAACTTCCACTCCAACACTTAGCACTATCAAATAATTTTTAATTCACAATGATTAAAAAATAAAAGGAAAAGCTGCGCGAAGTCGGACCGCGCCTTTACATACAATAATAATTCTGTCAATGATTTGAGACAATTTTGAGGAGTTTCTGCCGAGCGGCAATTGACAGATGGCTGATAATAATGATAGCGGAGTTTAAGCATGAATTGCTTTTGGTCTCAATAATATTATCTGCGTTTTGTTGGCAAGCTTGTTTCATTATAGAATAACATTCATTTTATTATAATGAGACACGTTTCTTGATTGAGAAAACTGACACAATTTTTTTTTAAATTTACAGCAGTAGATTGGATGATGTTCAGAAATATGTACAAAAATAAGATTAGTTAAACATACAAAACTCGCAGACGTTCTTGTTTCCAAAAGATATTGGGGGGCCTACAACTAAATATTACAACAATAGTTAGGCACACAACTATATTTTATTTTAATAAATTTTAGTGATGAGAAGTTTGCGCGATGGAAAGTGAGACGCTCTCCCATACATTGTACTGCCGCTCGACATCTGAGACATTACTAAGCCCTGAGTCATTTCTCTAGCTAGAGTGCCCACCAACATTACAACAATGTACAGTACGCAACAGATCGATCATGGCAATCGGGGAGGTAACACCGCACACCCCCGCATATCGTTCGCGTAAGACGGCGCGGGCAATTTGCGGGTATGCGGGGTGTCCCCCTGCGTCTCAACTCATACCCCGATTGCCATGTCCACCTGTCGCGTACTGTACCTGTTGCCTTGCAGCAAAATATATCTCTCTTCTGAAAACCTGCTCTCAAAGTCGTCCATTCGTTTGAGATTTGCAATGTCATAGACAGACAGATAGACATCACCTTGCTTTTTAGCAGAGGAGTTACAATACCACAAGTAGTGTCAGACATCAATACGCAATTTGACTAGATACGCCAATAATTGCTAAAAAATATTGACTCTAATCTAGTTTATACTACCATTAGAATTAATGATGTATATCGCATCTTATAAAAAAGTAAGCTTAATTGCTCGACTGCCGCAGAAAGAGGGTTATGTTTTTCTAGAGTATTTATGTATGTATGTCTATTTCTTTGGCACGGCCTACAGCCAAAACGGACTGATGAATTTGGACTTACAATATGTCTTTACATTCGTCTCAATTGTGGGAATGACATAGGCTATATATTTTTTCAAAAAAGTTAATATGGCGGCCGTCAGTCACCATTTAGTATTTTTTTACTTCCAACAACATCAAATTGGGTATCAAATGAAAGGTCTTAACGAGACGAGTTGAAATATATATACATGTATTATGTACGTATGTATAATGAAAAGAGTTATTGCAAAATGGGCTAGGACACTACCTCAAAAAACCGAGAAAAATCCATAAAATTCAGGAAAAAATTCGTTTAAATTACTATTATTGTTGTAATTTTAATCATAATTATCATTTATTTTATATCTATATTCAACATGGTGTCCTAAGATGGCGTCGCACTGATGCCGAATTAAACTGTCAGCCAGCCAGCTGTCAATAGCTACTGCTGCTATCACACTTGTCACAGTTAGTTGTGTGCCTGTATTGTATGTAGTGAATTGATTAACATTGATATTTTAATTATTAAAATGATGTATGAGAAAACAGAAACAAAATTACAAAGAGTAGGTACTGTAATAAAAAAAAATACTTTTAATGCCATTGATAATAAAAATGACAAATGACAGTGACTCTTTCCGCCATGCCAGTTTTTTTGTTATGTGTTGCAATTCTAAGTAAAAATTCTTAAGTTTTACAAGCAAATAAAGCCAAATTAAAGTAAATGGATAGTTAAAAACTATTTTATGTGTGTTTCCCTATTTTAGAGTATAGTATACAAAGTCCTAGCCCAGGCTCCATACATTTTGGAATATCTCTTTTAAGTCCATTTTGTTTGTTCGCAGTCGGGTTTTTACGTTTTTATAAATCGTACTTGTTTATTTCCTTAAACGATTGAACTTCCAATTTTGTATAAACATGTAAAAATATAAAACGCTAAAGTGAATGACATACGCAAATGCGGTACGAAGATATCAAGAATCCGATACTGAAGCTGCGAAGCACCGGTTCGCCGTCAAAACAAACACGACTTTTATTTTTACAATTACGTGGGTACGCCTCCGGCATGGGTGCGTTTTATTTCTGTATGTTCGCGGCGTAATCTATAGGGAGCGCGCTGAATCACGTACTGAATTATTTTCAATCCCCATACCATAAAATATCAAGATTCTGTTATGACTCGCCGTACACATAATTATGTATGTACCTACTATCGCGGACACGAACGGTGTACTAGTTTTAAATCAAAATATTTTGAACGACGTTCCATGTGCTTACCCCGTCCGCACGTATTTTGGGTCGGCTCGTGCTAGCGATTATCGTCCTAAAGGGGCTAAAGGTGATACACCGCTTTTATCCGCGAGAGTACCTACATTCGTGACTGAATGTCTTTGCAATGTAGATTTTATGGGCAGGTAACTCGGTGATCTTCGGAGTCACTGGACGTTTGGGATGAGGGCCCTAAGACGTCCAGTGAGTACGGCGGCGACTCCGAGGAGGATGGCGACGGGATTGTGACCCCCGTCCCCGTGAGCACCGTGTCTGGCTCCCGGGGGGCCATAACGCGCCCCCCGGCTGGCTCAAAGGCAGGCGGGATCTGCAAAAGGACCCCCTTAGTGCTCCTAGTCCTGGTGTCCCCTCTCATATGCCGATGCGACAGCCGCGGGGGTTTTAGTGGGTAATAATCCAACATACCCCAGTTCCTGTGCGAAGAGAAAAGAAAACAATAAAGGTAAAGGAACAAGTTGATTGTTAATCACGAACTTGAATTTGTTTTAGATAGATACATTACTATGAATATGCACAGAAATTATATGAGTGGATTTAACCATTTCCTTTCTTTCATCGGACGATGAGACGCACGGCAGATACGCTTATGTTGTGAATTCCCATCAATCCGAACTAAGCGATTTGCTTCATCATTTTTAATACGTACAGCTCAGGACTGGAATAGTGTGAATGCGCCGAATTTTCCACCCGACTGGGTGTTTTCAAGACTAGAGTGAATAGGTTTTTAATAAGGTAGTGTGTTTTACCATCCCCGATTGCATCACTGCTTTCCATCAGGGGGAATTGCATTAGGGCACTAGCTTATATTGGATACGAATTATTATTATTTTCCAACTCTATTTAGCGTTTTAACTTTATACCAGTTCTTTTGATTGATTTACGTTTCGTCGTTAAGTGTATCCGGTCCACTACGGCACAATTAAATGAGTCATTTAGTTTCATTTTAGAGTAAAATAATAACTTAATTTCAGCGTCTGATATTTTGCCGTAAATGTTTACGCATTGCTGATTCCCGTGTGATGGTCAACGTAAGTAATTATCGAAATTATTGGAAAAAATAATCAGTGTTTTTATTGTGTTATCGGGCTGATGTGGCTTTTAACTAATATCTCTAGTAATGAGCGGAGGTCTAACTGTTCATGAGCTGTTGCTGTCAATACCTGTGTTAGTATGTATGGTTTAAATTTGAGGTACTCCTGCAAACTTAAATCAAGTAACACATGTTATGCTAAAATTAAATTAAGCTTATGCAGAAAGCTTTTAAATTGTCAACACAGCAAATATCAAAATGGTTTTTTATTATCTGTTTACTTTCGTTTATCTAATGATCAGTTTTCCCGTACAGATTATTTTTACCTAAAACAGCTTTTTCTCTAAACTAAAATCATTGTGTGGTTACCTTTTTGCGGCAGTACGTCATATTAAAGTATTGTTCACCACATTAAAACATTTTAATCTTGTGTAATAATTGACTAGTTTTTATCCATGGCATTAGCTTTCATAGCATTACAAAGTATTTTCATAACGAATATCAAGTAGATATCGAGGGCCCTGTAACAGCGCGTCCATGAATCAAAGGTACCGGTGGACATCGCTGCGATGTAAAGCTAGTGTATATCGCTCAGCGGATCGTGAATAATGTAGAGATAAAACTTTACAGAGACATTATAAAAATATACCTAGATGTCGGATTGTGTAGGGCTGCCGATAGTTCGGATGCGGTAGTTATTTTTACTGAAGCATTCGCGATATTTTCTCTCAACTTCACAAGTACAAAACAAGCATACCAACTGTAGGGTTCCATGTGCAGATCCCACTAGAAAGCTCCTTGCATGTGACAATCCGACAGCCACGGGGATTTTGGTGCGTAAGAATCCCATATACCCCGGTTGACCCCCACAAGTCCCGAGAATCTAATAAAGGTTTCCCCCGTATCAACAAAAAAAAGGTCTATTTCGTCGGTGACGACTCCGAGGAGGACGGCGACGCGTATCCCCGTGAGCGCCGTCACAGGGGGGGCTATAATGCGCCCCCCGGCAGTGGGTTCAAAAGCAAGACACTGAGGAGCAGCTGGTGTAGATCCTACTAGAGAAAACGAGGACGAGGGACGAGGTCACGAGGACCTTTGAAAGATTACCCCCACGAAAACAAAAATAGGTCAGTCTATTTAAAAAATATTAATATTAATTATTAGTGAGAAAATATTAATGTAAGTAATATTAAAACTAAATTAAAATCGTACTTTTTAACACAATTATAACTTCCGTAAAAAATGCAACATACTAAATTATGAATTATTAACCTATAAGTAATAACTTAGTTATATAATACTATGTAATATTTAACAAAGATCCAATGCTGATGACGAATGTTGAATTTGTGAAGTAACACACACAAGCCCAAGAGGCTTAAGTGTTGCTATTTTACTTATGTTTTTGTTATTATGATAATAAAAAATAAAATTATGGATAATCTATGATGTGACTATATTGTCCCCTGAGTTCCCTTCTCCAAACACTTGATTCTTTACTCTCGACCGGGCGAGTGCACTCCGCCCACGCGCGTTTAGTAGTATTATTTCGGTTGCCGGCAACGTGTTGCCACATCGGCCCGTGAAATATGCGCCATGTCGCACCAGCCTACTTGCCGGACGACACAGCCACGATTTATTTAATATACAGTTACTTTACCATTTTCGTGTGAAATATGAGATATTGGGAACAAATGCGAATGACTACCACGTCCGAAAAAAGCTAGTTACAAACGCGGTGGTAGCTTGCCTTGTAAGCATGGAATTCCAGATTTAGCACTCGAACACGAAACAGTGACTAAGTTAGGCAATTTAAGGAGTTGTATCAAGGGCTGGTATCTACCAGCCCTTGTTTATGTCCTACTGTTGGGCACGGGCCTCCCCTCAAGGTGAAGGGGCTTATGCCATACCTAGTCCACCACTCTGGCCAAATGCGGGTTAGCGGACTTCATACGGCATTGGAAAGCTAGTTAGGCTTTCTCGGACATGAAGGTTTCCTCACCATGTTTTCCTTCATTTCGGTGAAGAAAAACATGGTAAGAGAGGCTAGTAACAATCGCAAAAAGACTATTAGCACATAATTAATTAAAGAAATCAATGGTGCGAGCCGGGGTTTGAGCCTGTACACCTTGTTTCCAAGGCAAGCGCTCGCTCACTGAGCTGTTACTGCTATTTTTTACATAAATAAAAGAGCCTAATATTTGTACACCAAAAAATTTGTAAAATATAAGAACAGAAGGTTACCTTAATAAAATATCAACATTATATTTTAACAAATAAATGTATCTTTTTTTTTTGTGACGCGGTGTAAATCTTCCAAAAATCCCCGGGAGCTGTGGGGCTCGACCGGGGTATGTGGGATTCTTACCCACTAAAACCCCCGCGGCTGTCGCATCGGCACGTGAGAGGGGAGACCCCAGGGCTCTCCGGTGGGATCTGCACCAGGGCCTCAGTGCCTTGCCTTTGAGCCCGCCGCCGGGGGGCGCATTATAGCTCCCCGGGAACCAGTCACGGTGCTCACGGGGATGGGGTTCGCAACCCCGCCGCCATCCTCCTCACCCGTCCCGACCCGTCTCGTCCGTCTCGTCCGTCGTCCCGGAGTCGCCACCGTACTCAATTGACGTTCAAAGGGCCCACACCCCGAACGTCCAGCGACTCCGAAATAAATGTACCTTTTTTTTTTTTTTTTTTTTTTTTTTTTGACGCGGGGGAAATCTTCGAAAGATCCCCGGGAGCTGTGGGGCTCGACCGGGGTATGTGGGATTCTTACCCACTAAAACCCCCGCGGCTGTCGCATCGGCACATGAGAGGGGAGACCCCAGGGCTCTCCGGTGGGATCTGCACCAGGGGCCC
This sequence comes from Furcula furcula, assembly GCA_911728495.1. Lineage (NCBI taxonomy): Eukaryota > Metazoa > Arthropoda > Insecta > Lepidoptera > Notodontidae > Furcula > Furcula furcula. Next base: position 29,758,604 of record OU452245.1, on the reverse strand, counting down.
CTCAGTGCCTTGCCTTTGAGCCCGCCGCCGGGGGGCGCATTGTAGCCCGCCGCCGGGGGGCGCATTGTAGCCCCCCGGGAACCTGTCACGGTGCTCACGGGGACGGGGGTCGCAACCCCGCCGCCGTCCTCCTCGGAGTCGCCGCCGTACTCAATGGACGCTCAAGGGGCCCACACCCCGAGCGTCCAGCGACTCCGAAGGCGCGAAATAAATGTACCTACTTTAACCTTCTGATGAAGCATTAGGTACTAACAAAAGATTTAAAACACGCTAAAGTCGAAAGAAACATCGTGAGGAATGTAGGTATTTTTCAGGATTCATTCGAAAGGTATATCTGAGGGCCTAGACAAGATGCAATCGCTTCATAGCGAATCTATTTCTTCATTCGCTAATTCCCTATAATTTGTCACATGATTTTTCGATGACTTATGTCATTCTCGTACATTTTTATACTTTCTATTAGCGATAACGCTTGTAGAATGTTAGATACATTTTCTAGGGGGGCTGATTTGCCAATTTGCACCATTCTGCAATTGGCCCGCGTGGTTGATTTCTCTCCAAATGATGAGGAAAGAAGCCGCTTGCCACTTGATGGACATTGGGTACCTACGATAATGCATTGCTACTAATAAAAACAAATTGTTTATAAGGTAGGGAGCTCTTTGGTGTCAGACAAACAGTGGAGGCAGTGGGCTGGCTATGTACAAGAAAAGTCCAACTTGCCCAAATATTTATGGACCTCTGAATTTTGCTAATTTGGTTACAGTACCGCTAGCAGTGACCTCATGTACGCCTTATTGTTTCCCTTTTTAGTAAAATTAAAGCGGATTTTTATTGAGCGTATCGTATTATTTACTTTTGTATTTTTATTCTAAACATTTTGAGTAAGCACCGCACCTACAAACAATCAATTATGGTTACTTATTATTAAGCCATTTTCAGATATCGGATTATTTCGACACTCGAAGCCAATGGATATGTACATAATACGCTAATAGTAAGTATACCCTGTTTTTCTTCACACGATCAAAATCGTAGCAATTAATGTCAGAACACAGGAGTGATGGTTGACCAGTGGCCAAGCAAAGACGAAAAAGGTAGCGTTGAATAAGACATGTTTTTTAAATATACTCCAAGTACCCTATGTCACTCCCACAATTAAGACGAATCTAACGACATAATATTATAAGTCAAAATCCATAGAGCCATTTAGGCTGTAGGCAGTGCTAAAGAAATAGGCATACATAATAGTCCGGTCAGATGGCTACACGCATATGTCCTAGACATAAAACAGCTATATTTCGATGTATTTTTCGGTATGTGGCCAGTAAATGTTGGAATAATTTGCCTCCACCAATAAGGAACTCTGCAACAATTGCTACGTTTTAATATAACTATAAAAAATATCTTTTGCTACAGCAAAATATCTCATTAACTGACCGTAATTTAGTAATTTATTAAGTTATTACTTAATATAACTCGAAACTTAGCAAGTGAATGTGTCACCTACGTTTGTCTGCGCACTTTTATAATATTAACACATATCTTTTATAAGGACGACCTTGCTCCGAGGAGAATAATAGAAGATATCATCACAGAATATAAATCACTTTTATTATAACACACTGTTTCCAAACTAAAAAACTAGATAAATTAAATTCACAATACACAGTTACTTCCAACTCTTAACAGTCTCGTGGTTGACACTCGAATCCCCGCATTGTGCTCCCAACCATGGTTTTATCGGTAAAAATCCCTACCATCACAAAACCCCCAAACGTCTCACAACGACCAATCACAGCCCGCATCAGTTCTCTTTAATGCGGCCCCGTGATTGGCCGGCGCTACGAATCAATTGAATAGCTTCTACTTCTGTCAGTACTCTAAAAGTAGTTGCCAGTATATTAAAATATTAAACAATGAAAATAAAGAATTAAATAATTTGCGATAAATCTCTACAAAATTGCAAACCCTAACAATCGACCATCCTGACGACGTGTGCGTCCCCGCACACGACCCAGGTGGAAACCCTAACAATCGGTATCGAGTACATGGTCAGCAGCACGAAAATCCCCAAATACTATAACCATTACATGAATTAACAATTAAACATTCAATTAAACATCAACAATTTGTACAAACTATAGTTTAAAACCTGTTTTATTTTTATTTTATTTACATCATTTAAATATTTTACATTACAATAATAGATAATTAATTCCATTCCTTTTATTTTATTAAAACAAATGTATCATCAATATAATTGCTGTTAGGAAAACTGTACACTTGTATAATATTGTAAACATCTAGTTAGCCATTCTATTCTAATTTATTAGACAACGAATCGAAACCACATCGAAATATCAATATGTACATATATCAATAATTACCGTTAGGAAAACTGTACACTTGTATTTCTATTCTAATTTATTAGACAACGAATCGAAACCACATCGAAATATCAATATGTACATATATGGACTTACTCAGGTCTACGAAAGACTGGTGACTGGCACACCAGCGCAAGCCCATCGATTGCTTCACACGGCGCAGGTGAGACTACTTAATGGCATTGGGATCGAATCGAGTCCATGAGGACTGCCCAACTACCATTTCAAAATAATATAGACACCGACTGGCGGATATACAAGCCGATCGATTACTTGATACCGGACAGTGGCACAATGCATCGTGGTGGCTCACACAAGCCGATCGATTACTTGTGGAGACGCACCATCGTGGCACCGAACGTATCAAACCATGGCACGATCGATTCGATACCATGCATGACCGGCCGACTACCAATTCGAAACGCCAACTGGCGGCACAAGCCGATCGATTACTTGATACCGCACAGTGGGTCGATGCATTGTGGTGGCTCACACAAGCCGATCGATTACTTGTGGAGACGCACCGTCGTGGCACCGAACGTATCAAAACATGGCACGATCGATTCGATACCATGCATGACCGCCCGACTACCAATTCGAAATCAGATTAAAACCAACGGCGTGCACAAGCCGATCGATTACTTGCGACGGCGTAGTGGGTCGATGCGCACAAACCGATCGATTGCTTGCGATTTATCTGGAAAGATACAAAAGACCTTCTGTAGCAACATTACTCTTGACATCTCAAATTATACACACAAAATTATGGATTCAAATTAATCACCATCATTACTATTCTACTACATTAGCTTTAGATTCATTTTCGTGAACTTCTATTGAACTTATGTGGCTCAAAGGCCTGTAGTTCATACTTTTGTTTTGCATGCGTGCTGCTAAACCGCAAAACATTAATGTCTTGATAGGGTTCTATAAACATGGACATAAGCTTTTTGCTTTGCCCATCACTGTTAATGCAGGGTTTATATTTCTGTCTTATCTTACCTATCTTGAACCCCACTGTGAATAACAGACCGCTATTAAGGAGTTTTTAATCGACTATCAAGTATCACGTTAAGAATGAGCTTTGACCCCATTCATGCTGCCACCAAATAACACCTCTGAATACACCTATGTTTTATTTTAACGTTGTTAAGTATCCAGCGAACCCTCCCCAAAAGCCTATCTCAATCTTTCTCATCATGTTAGTGCGTTTAGCGATTCAAGGATAGTACGATTGAATCAACAACCATCAACACCGACTAAACAGTGTTTAAAACCTTTTCAAAAGCAAATCTTGTGAAAGCATGTGATGCAGAATAACTACAGTGATCGCTTGCCAAGCGATCGCCTGATCGACCCTAATTGTGTAAATTATAATCTTCAAAAACGAACACAGATTGTTTGTTTTCTTGACAGGTATAATCAATCAAGTAAACACACCCACAACTACAAGTAGGTGCGTATAACCTTACTTAGATCTTACGAAGGGCCTAAGGTGGTCAACATACAAATCATGAAACGGCACCACTATTTTTGTTTTTGCGACATTGTGGAGTAATCCCTCATTCGCTTTTAAATTATGTTTTTTTTTTTAATAAGAGACTTCTATGCAAACGTTTATACATATATATACCAACGATATTGTACCATAATATTAATTTTATTTACTTTTTTTGTAGCCCTACACGGTCCATAATTATACTTAGCTTGAAGCTACCAATTTAATAAATAACCACCTTGTAAATATTATGGAATGCAATAAACGATATGAATATATTAGTTTTAACATTGTTTTCGGACTGACGAACCAGAATTGTCTGTTCTAAGGTCTTCTTTTGACACTGAAATGTTCAATGTCGCCGTGGTTCATACGACACAGTTGTCACCCCTCGGAACTACCCATCGAATACTGCTTTTATTACCATGTAAATAACTTAATACTTGACAGTCTTTTAAAACGTAATTATTTATGTAATTTAGGCACTTTTCATCACAATCGCTGTTAATACTTTTGATCCTACAGATTTGTCTCCCAGTTGGACAGTGCAACCAGTAGTCATTAAATATTGTTATTACACTCAGAAATTGGTCATTGACGGCTACGGGATTTCGCGGTAGCTTATTTGGCGACATGACCCACTTTTGAACCAGTCCTATGTTACAGAACAATCGAACTCTTGCAAAGTTTACACATACAGCCACCCACTAGAGATTCTCAGAATTAACCCCGGTACAGAAATGTGGAATGCAGTTCACTGACCGGTAATTATTAAAATACCGTACCTAGCAGATAACCCTAAACTTTCGCAGAAGGAAAATAACAGCTAAACTTTATAACTGAGTAGAGGTTCTTCGCTTCTGCTAAAGTCTGTGATGTATAAGTCTATAGTAAGCGACGATATGCTTGCTCTGCTCAGAAATTGGAACCCAGCTATCATCCCAACTTATTGTAGCAGTGCATGCTAGACGTAGAGCCAGCACCGAATTAGACGTAGAGCCTAACGCTGCTGGGATCCGTACTCACTATCGAATTTCTGCTCAACGTAGAGCTGACCGTTAAACTATTAGACCTTAAGTAGTTTCACTGAAAACCATAACCCTCGTGACGGTAGTGCTGCTTAAGCAAATTTATTGAACACGAAAACGTGACAAGCCACTGTCGTAGCATCGAGCTCGAGCCCTTGCTGCTTAGAGAACAGCACAACGGGTAATACCGATGACAGGCCTGTTCAGCAAGTAGAGGTATCTAGTCTTCAATGACAGGAATAAGATAATTTCAAGTTAACAGCCGATAATCAATGCACATTCCAAATGAACCATCCCTTTTTACGAACAAGCAAACTAAGACTAGTTTGAGACGGGCTAACTATTCCGGGATACAACATTTTCTAATAGACGTTGCTAATTTTCAGACACATTTTTTTTTTCAACGAGCCTGATTATTATAATGCTGTGATTGTGACTACATTTGACGGTGGTCCCGTTATGGCCTTGTCCGAAAATTGCACTATTCTCACGACAAAATACAAAATCTATCAAGATCCGACAAATGGCTGATGATGGTACTATCACAACATCAACACGTCCGGACTTAGCTTGATAAGAGTACTTTAAACATGTATTACTGTTTCTACTCTCTTTCATGTGTACTATTCGGGTGCAATGCGTTTTTTTTTTTCAATACTGCTACTAAATGGTAGATAAATCAGCCAATACCGTGGCTGCACCGTACAACCCAAAGACATCGACTGATCAAGCTGTAAGGGAACATTCACTCATTTGTCAAACTCAGGTTAAGGAGAATTTATTACCTACATCAAGAAATTGCAACTGAGTCAAGTTTTTATAAGTGATTAACGTTCGTGCGCTTCCGCTGAAGCCGCATCAACACTGGCTTGTCTTACATGCATTCACCACCCCCTGATACAACTTGGGCAGTAACGTCTATGCATAGTTGAGGTGATAACATACCCAGACTTAACAAAGGACCATGCCCATAGTATGGAGCTGAAAGTCAGCAATGCAATGCCCAAATTGCACTCTATGTCATAAGATAACTTTTTAACAGTATTTATATGATATCTAGATTTACTGTTATTTATAGCACCGGTTCAAAAGATATTGGACATTAAACATGATAACTTCCTACTGGTTGTTTTTTTACATTTTATCGTTCACAGACAGCATTGCTATTAGTTTTTCACTAGGAACTTCATGATCATCACATAAGCTATGTCAGATCAGTGTTCTTTTATATACTTATCTGTATGTTATCAGATAAACATGTCAGTTATTTAGAATTATCTAGTCTGTCTCCATTGTATAATGTCAATATGTATGTGAAAACAATTTGGTTAGATACACTGGTACTGCAATGTTAACAATAACGTCTTATTATTATTTTTTTATATCTAGTGCTTCATATGATTTAAAATTAACAACATAATTCTAGTTTTTATTTATTAGAGCAATCTTATAAATTACTTTATCTGGGCATTTATGGGGCACAGATGGGCATTGTCCTTAGTAAAACCGATGAGAGATGATTAGACAAAGTCCTAATTTTTGTACAACATATCCATTCGTTAAAGTGGAGTCACTGCCAAAGGGTACAAAGGCCGTGAAGAGTCCTATTTTCCGTACTTCATTCATAAATTTTGAGTAACGGCTCGGCTATTCTGACTTAATTAAACCTATACATGTCGCTTTTTGCAATGCATTTTAATAGAAAAAGGATAGCACCAGTAATTCATACTGGTGAACGCATACTGGTGAACTCATACTGGTGAACTCATACTGGTGAACTCATACTGGTGAACTCATACTGGTGAACTCATACTGGTGAACTCATACTGGTGAACTCATACTGGTGAACTCATACTGGTGAACTCATACTGGTGAACTCATACTGGTGAACTCATACTGGTGAACTCATACTGGTGAACTCATACTGGGGACCAGTCAGCAACTTTGGCTCGTAAAGAGAGTTCGATCTTAAAAAGGACTGATGATCTTTAATGCCACAAACATATTGCAAGAGTTTATCAGGATATGAGCATCGCGATGCCAGAGAGCCAGACCTCAAAGTTCGATACTTATATCTGCGAATAATACAATCTACCGCACGTTTTCCCTACAATATCACGTTGATTGTGTGTCAATTCTTCATAATAAACCTCGTACCTACTCCTTCGTCCTAAGACTCCTAAGTAGCCCCCCCCCCCTTCAAGACATAAAACCCGGCTATGTTCTGCTCGAAAGGAAAAACAAACAGTAATTTCTCTTGCCATTCTTACCAGGCCAATAGAATCGAACTACCAGACCTCGGCCAGATCCTAGAACTTCTAAATACCAAAATCAGTGATAGTTCTATCACCCTCCCGTGTAGCGATGCACACTTGTTAAACAAATATAATTAATTTAACAAAGCATGCATGCGTGATTTGAAGGATCCAAAATCTAAGTCTCGGTTTTTGCGTCCTGGGAAGATTGCAAGACCATCCCTAACGCATTTACAATATCGAAAACCACTTTTTTTTTTAAATGAAGGACTACGTGACCTGTTAGATTGTCCCGCGTCGACACGTGGCTCTGTGCTACCGGCAGTCAGCGGACCGATTGCGATGGCTCCTTCCACGTCGGTCGTTGTCCCGCCGTGATTGTTAACGCTGATTCCGATCCACCTTTGTCATCCTCGCAGCCGTCATTCCGTAGCTCACGCTCGACTCGCAACAAAAAGGTTGTGTGAATATTATGCTACAGACTTACACGTGTATCGTATTATGACGGTAGCTTGTAAATAGTAGTAGAGAGCATTTTATATAGGCAAGCTAAAATTACTACCTATCTACCTAACACAATCACTGCCATACGCTGTAGGAATATTTTGGTATCAGGTCACCCAACAATAACCGACGAGACCATTACTAATACTGCAATATGACACTAATACTGCGCACTTCAGCTATAATTTGATACAATACAGGCAGTGCTATCATCTTCCATATTATTCCATATCATGCAAAAAATGAATACAATCTCCCAATTATATTATTAGTTATAGGCTATCCGAAACTGTTACATACCTATGTATTTTTTTTATAAGAATACAATTGGTATGGATGTATCTGTCAATCATTGGACTACCTATTGAAATTTCTCCGTCTTGACCGTCTTCTGTTTTTATTTGCAGAAAATAGCGGATTATACTAAAGATAATCACTTACAGAGAAAATACAAAATATAATATACGAACAGTTTGATTTGCTCAATTAGCGTTGTACATAAAAATAGAGGTAGGTACTTTTAAAAATATTTAAACATTTTTATTTTTCCAGGTATTGCGGGTACCTTCATTTCATTTAGAAATCACAATGCACGATAATAAATTTTAAGCAGCAAGCCGATATAGAAAAACTACAACGCATAGAGATAAATATCAATTCAAACTAATTCAAAAGACAAAGATTACTTAATTCAAAACACTTCTTGTCTAAAAATTGTAGATTTGGGCGTGTACTTACGTTTTGTTGAAGTTAGTTGCGATAGCCACTTCTGATCTATAAGGACGACCTTGCTCCGAGGAGAATAATAGAAGATATCATCACAGAATATAAATCACTTTTATTATAACACACTGTTTCCAAACTAAAAAACTAGATAAATTAAATTCACAATACACAGTTACTTCCAACTCTTAACAGTCTCGTGGTTGACACTCGAATCCCCGCATTGTGCTCCCAACCATGGTTTTATCGGTAAAAATCCCTACCATCACAAAACCCCCAAACGTCTCACAACGACCAATCACAGCCCGCATCAGTTCTCTTTAATGCGGCCCCGTGATTGGCCGGCGCTACGAATCAATTGAATAGCTTCTACTTCTGTCAGTACTCTAAAAGTAGTTGCCAGTATATTAAAATATTAAACAATGAAAATAAAGAATTAAATAATTTGCGATAAATCTCTACAAAATTGCAAACCCTAACACTTTATGTGTCGTTTCTTTGTGTAGTTTATATTTAAGCAATAAGAGCGGTTCACGGAAGACCAGCGTCGTGTTGCCAAATAGGTGTCACGGCAAAATGCTGAGTAGACTCCTTTTTAACGACTAATTGTTTTTATTTTATGTGTACCAATTGTTATTTTATTTTTTAAGTCATTAAATAAATTTATTTCTATTCTATTCTAATAAATACTTACATCCTCTCGAAAATCGTAGCCCTCCTCCTGGGGCATCCGGGCAAAAAAAAAAAATCAGCGCCAGACTCTATAGTCAATAGTGTCAGTGTATACAAAAAAAAATATACATTACACGACAAAACTCATTCATTAAAGGATGCGCGTTCCAAAATCTACGCGCACGCGCAACCTGTGTCGTTTCAATCCGTTGAAATATAAAAAAACGCAATGCCACGTGCTCGTCGCGACGGAAACGTATAATAGTGTCTCCCCCTCTCTAAGCAAGTACTCAGCTACCCTCCCCCCGCATGGTGGGAGCTATTTCTAGTGGCGACATCAGAGACACTTCACTTGTACATTGCAGTGTTTGGATGTGACTTATCTTGGCCATAGAGCAACTGATCTTATAGAAGGGAACTAAGTTTTATATAATTTAATATTTTTGTTAGTTGGTTGGAAGACATCTACATTGTAAATGGGCGGGAAAACCAACGCAGGCAAACTATTCCAGTCCTTAGCTGTCCTTATTATAAATGAAGAAGCAAATCGCTTAGTCCGTATTGAAGGCACGTTTACCACAAAAGGGTGGGTGCGTATGCGCTGTTCGTCTCGTCATCCGATGATAGAAGCGTGATGGTGGGATCAAGTCATGTAATTCCTGCGCACACTCTCCAAAATGCATCTTGTAGAATACCAGGGGCTGGCGACTCTGCGCCGGTGCTCTAGGCTTTGTAGGTTAGCCTCCACAAACCTAGTGTCACCAATTAGCCTTTTAGCACGCCTCTCCACTAAGACCAAAGCTGCTAGATCAAATGAATAATTTCATAACACATAATTAATCGTGTAAGATCAATAGTGTATCATTTCTTTTCTCCCTAAAAGGTAAGCAGAGATGTACTTTACCAGTACAGTTTCTCCAGCAGCTGCGTAAGGTAGGTAGTACTGCGCATAACTAATTGGCGAGACATTTATACAGCACCTTTCCTAACTCTGAGTTGCTATTGAGAATTTCATTGGGAATTGGCCTGGGAATTGTACCCAGTGACCTTGCGGTTCAAAGCGGCACATTACCACGAATAGATGATATAGTTTATTAAAAAAGTCTTAGTAAAAAAAAAAAAGTCTGATGTAGTAGCTTCTAAAGCAATTGCGCGCTCGCGTCGCGTCGCATCCGGAGGCGAATGCGTACGAAAACATCTCGGGAAGTCGGCACGCGCGCACGCGGCACGCTGACTCACTGCGTACGCGCCGATGTTTGCTTAAGTTTTAGCTTTGATACGCTAATCTGATGATACAAATCAGAGAATTCACGAATTTAATTATTTGTTCAAGAGCTTGCGCTATGAGAGCATTTAGGCAGCAGGCGTATGTGCTTGCACGCATATAACGTTCCATAATAACGGCTTGCCAGCTTAGAACTAACTTGGGAAAAATATTCTTTAGTAGCACTTAGGATATTCCCTAGAGTGTATTATGTTAAAAGGGTATGGAACCCATTATTCTCTTCAAAAAATATTCTTACACCATAATTATGATATTGCTCTACCATTAATTATTATGACCCTTCAATTAACGGTCATATAGTCATAATTATAGTAATAATTGTAAAATGCAATATTAAATAAAACATACCAATATGACATAAGCCTGACCTGCTTTCTAAAACAATAAACAAAATCCCAGAATCGCAATTGCACCACAACAATTATTAGTCATCTGATTTCACTCAGCCTCCTCAATAAATCCGGCATTGCTCATCGCAATTGATGCTCAGTTAGTCATATCCGAACTGTGGCTATTGCTGCATGAAATGAAATAGATACTGTTACAAAATTGGATAGATTTTACGATAAACTATGTCCGAAGATTTTTCCTTTCGTGTTGACATGGACAGAGGGTTATACCCGTTGTAGTCAAAGATTGGTGAATCAGCAAGATTTTCTAAATATTGTCAAGGCTTTTCCAGATGATCATTTATCATTACGTCTTTAAAGGGGCCAATGTGCATCTCTGTGTAGTCAATAGTCTCAAAAAAAAGACGTAAATAGGATGGAGTATAAACATTGAGGAAATTATTTAACCATGTAAGTACGTACTTTTTGGCACTCGATTCTGATGCCCAATTGTCAATTGTTCTAGTGGTTAGACACCCTGGCCGCAACCCAATAGACCGTGGGTTTGATTCCCGTTATGTGTCTGGGTGTAATTTATATCTTTAAGTAGGTATTGTTTGTTTCTTAGTTTGATCTTGATTTCTGTGGACTGTGTTGTGTTTATTTCTCGAGTGTATGGAATCGTCGGACCGGTGTTGAAGTAGAAACGCGAGAATTCTCTTATTTATGCCATTTATTGAAATAAAGTGCACACAATACAAAATACGTGTTAATGCGGGCTGAACAAAGAAGTGTTGCCAACAGGTATGTATTTAAAAAAAAACATACTAGTTGCAGTTTAGAAAACTGAAACTAGTATGTTTCCCATAGCTCCCATAGCACAGGCTCTACCTAGTTTGTCATCAGATTACTATGTGTGGACATTATTATCATATTATTATCATAATCAAGTTTGCATTCTTCTATAAACATATCATTATACAAGTTCTATAATAAAAATAATTTTACAAAACATAATATGTTTTAATAAGTAAATACCTACCTACGTGTTACATTATTAGCTCATGTGGAATATTTCAATATTTTATTATAAGCTAGTCAATACGTTGGAAATTAGTTATTAATACAAATGCGAAAACGAAATTGTCAAGGATAAAATGGTCGCTATAAATTGTACACAGAATATGCTGTAGTATATTACTCAGTGAATACATACCGGTTCTAAATTACCAGAAAAAACATGATCAGACTTACCTATTAATTTTAATTTTATGTAACATTTTGTTAGGTTAAGTTGTTTAATTAAACTGGTATTGTTATTGGTGCTCTGTGCGACATTTAACGTATTTTATTTTATCTGGTTTATATTATACCTAGCCGCGGTAATTTTTATCGCAAATTACAAAAATAGATGTCAATTTGAATTTATGTATATAACAAACTCCCGTGCTTACCAAATTGTATAATTATCATGAAGATCTTATAATCAAATTCAAATTGACAAATATGTATTTGTCACCTTTCCCCCAAATCAAATGTTGAGTTTTAGCTTACCTACAATTCACTACATAGTTTATTTTTAAGTCTACTGTGATGACCCCCACATCTTAAAGTTTCTTGCATAAGCATCGTCTGGTGAAAACTCCGACGTAATGTGTCAACGTACTTCGCCGAAGAACGAAGACAAAGTTGTTTCGCGCGAAGCATCGACAATATCGTAGCCATAAGTGTGGCTCCACCAAGTGTGAGATGACCGTGCGTGGATTGTGCTAGGATATTATTATTATTTGCCATTATACTCTACGCACACACATCGTGGTCCAGTAGAACTGTCACTGGATCTGAGGAGTCTATCAATTTCATAGTCGATAAGACTTCACCAGCATTGCCTTGGTATGCAACGGAAGTATGTTTTTCAATATGGCTAGATCTTTAAAGCTTGACTGTATTGAATAGTTATATCATTGTATGTAAGGGGCGTTAAGGACGTGTTATACATCTTACGTAAACACTGACACTTTTCAGTATTAACTAGTAAAGCAAATCTTTTAGTCCAATCGTTTATACTTTCTAACGTTAACGATATTTTCGTAAATCATAGTGATATTACAAAAATGGAAACAGGTATAGAAACTACGTGCACTAATGATTATAGTGACATTACTAACTTGTTAATCAAGAATCGGGATATAACCAAAATTTTAAATGAATTTCGTCTATACATTTAGTATATCCCTAATTATTTGGCAATCCTAACCATATCATAAGCGATACACTAACATTTCAAACTCTTATCGACTTAGGTACTTATGTTCTGATTATAATGATATGCATATGATATAAATAAATAACCTGTACTATTATTTTAAACATCGTTTGTGATGTTGTTAGGATTTCCGAATAATTAAGGACATACTAAATGTATGGACGACTGTAATTCAACATTTTAATAAATCCTGATTAATTTTTAACTATTAATTTATGTGATTATGTTCACTAGAGAACCTAATGTAGGGTCAATTTAATAATAGAGTTTCTTTTATCATTATTACAATAAATATGTAATCGTAATTGAAAAAAGTTAAGCAGTTGTGCATTTCTAACTTCGAAAATATGAATAATATTTTGTGCCCGCCATTACAAGGTTACAATTTTTAGTTTCAGTACCTGTTTCATTTCCTTAATATCATCACTACAATTTACAAAAATATTGTCTGTTGACACTTAACGTTTCCGCCGTGTATATCCCACATGGTAGGGAGGTCGCCTTCCATGTCTACGGACGGCGGTCGCTGGAAATGAGACTGTTTCCACATCGCTAGTGTAGGCATTCATTACCAAGTTGCTTATTCACACTTTATATTAATGTAAAATGTAGCAAGTATCGGATGACTGTACGCACTGCGTGTGACATGTGACTTGGTGACCGAATTATTCACGTTTACTTTTATATACTTACAGGAAATAACAGCAGAATGACTGTATGAAAATTAAATACGAGTAATGGAAGACGAGTTTGTTATGAAAAAGAACTTATGTTAAATTTATAAAACTTAAGAGCACGATTATTATCATTCAGATTCTCAACTGCATAATTAATAATAATAATAATAATAAAATTTTATTTCACAAGAATTTACACATTTGCGCACTTATAAATAAACAGTTTTGTAGGTGTATCTTAATTAAATAAAAATTACCAAAAGGCACCCGAACTAGGAGATTCCTGTATCTCAGGTACCACCAATAACCCACCCTCAAGGTAGATACACTAAGTACTATAAAGTTGTATGTACGTACGATAGCAAGTATATCAGAAAAGGAGACTTTATACAATGCAAAATAATATATCAACTTAAAGAAAAATAAAACGAAAATATATGTTTTCTTGTGTGTAGGTATTTCAATTTTAGTAAATATAACTGTATGTTTACGGACATAGGTAGGTATGTGGTAACATAAATGATATATATAAAGAAAAAAAAAATAAGTGTATCTATTAGTATGTATGTTAGTGCGTGTAAAAATGTGTGTGTATGTATCAATGATAATAAAAATTAAATTAACGAATTGATTGATATTTGAGCATTTGAGAAAACACGTTTTTTATTATTATTATTTTAAAGACAATAACTCAGCTGTATCTAATATGAATATATTACATATATATAACTGTATGCTATGCTATATCACGAGATCTCGACATAGTCCATCATACACAATTTTAAACAAAATTGATGCACACTGCACCAAAATTTATAATTTGTTTTTAATTGATTTTGACCATAATTTCCATCATCAATATTAATACCGTTTTATATGATTGTAATTACACGGTGTTTTTGTCTGTATTTTCAATTGATTCCAAGTATTGTTTGTTAAACTGACGATAGCAAACACGAAATAATTTGTATTCAAAACCATTTTGTCTTTACTTCTGATAATCAACATTGAACACAAATTATTTTATTATCTTCACTTTAATTTAATGATGATATTTTGTCAATATAAATAAATAAATAAAATAACATTTATTGCCTTACAAATTGCCTTATAAACCATAGAAAAATAGTAGAACCCTTTCAATATTCTTACCTACCAAATAAAAATAACGTTATATGATTTTATTACATATTTACATTGTTAAAATTAAATATTAAAATAAACGAGTCAATATAGAGCGCTATTTGTTTATATTCCAAAAAAAAAGTGTATAAAAATCGAACGGTCGTAACATCAATCGACCATTTTATTACCATATTCACCACGAGGCGTATTTTGTCGCCATAAAACCATTAAATATCAATATTTATCAATCAATTAATTTGGTACTAGCATAGGCCATCGCCCCACATAGTCTGTGCAATCATTAAAAAAATACTCGACATCTCGGGCCGTATGATTTTATGGCTCAGAAAGGATACCGTATCGTTTACAATCGGATTAATACGAAAACATATGTTTAATTATCACCAGGCAAAGAGCCTGGTGATAATTAAACTGATTTTCTCCAATTAATATTGAAGAAGTTGATTGGAGGCAGTTCTGTATTTCGCTAATTATAACTCTGTGCCATTTAAAAGTATTTTTAAGATTGATTTTTTGAGAAATAACATATCCTTAATGATATAATATAACATATAAGTACATAATGTGTTTATGATTTACAATTGAAGGTACATATGTACCAAAGTATGTACACCACTAGCTACCCAAATCATTCAGTTTCTTCTATGTAAAGTTTTGACCGGAAGAAATTGCTATGAGCGATAAGACCGCCATTTGTACAGTCACAAGCATAAATATATTACCATGGACAGTTCGCCAAAAATATCTAATTTCATGATTCATTCATTAATTTCTGATCTCGACATGACGGAAAAAATATGTGATCATTTATAAAAGCATATACATGTAGCAGCAGATATATCTGACATCAAAGTAACACCAAAACTATCTGCCAACACATGCGATGCAAAAATATAGAATGCCGCATTGACTTCAAAAATATGAGACACCTATTAGAATGCAAAAATATCTGACATTTCTTGAGTTATAAACATCACGCTGACGCTGACAGCATAAACATCTGACAAAATGTTTCGAGCCATATTTTATCTATATCGGAATAAGTTCCGCTCATTTTGCAAAAATATGTGATGTAGCACTGGCAGCATAAATATCTGACACCTGACCCTAATAATTTGAGTTATTTTATTATTAATAAGTTCATTTGTATATAATTACTATGATTTTATTTACTATACTCGCACAATTTTCAAGAATTGTCGCCCTGTCGCTATTACGTAAACGTAAATGATAAGTACGGTAGGTAGCGAGAACTAATCAAAGTGAACAAATATCAAAATACCCACTAAATGAAACGTTATAGTTAAATTCTTGTTATTGTATGTATTGTGTGTTTGTGTTCTTGTTATTGTTGTTGTTGGCGGGCCTGTTGATGTAGTGGTTAGACACCCTATCCGCTGACCAATAGGTCGTGGGTTCGATTCTCACCAAGTCTCTGGGTGTTTTATCTATATAAGTATGTATTTACAAAAAAAAGTATTTTAAGTATTAGTATCAGTTGTCTGGTATATCCATAGTATTGCATAGTACAGGCTCTGCCTAGTTTGGGATCAGATGACCGTGTGTGGATTTTCCCATAATATTATTATTATTTACCACGTAGAAGCCAAAGCCACAAAGCCTACAAAGCCTAGAGCACAGGCGTAAAGTAGCTAGCCTCTCGGTATTCTACAGGATGCATTTTGGAGAGTGTGCGCAGGAATTGCATGACTTGATTCCACCATTCCCCTTCTATCATCGGACGTCGAGACGCACTGCGCATGCACACCCTTTTGTGGTGAAAGTACCTTCAGTCCGGACTAAACGATTTACTTCTTCGTTTATAATAAGGATTGGAACAGTTTGTCTGCGTCAGTTTTTCCGCCAGATTATAATGTCTTCAAGGCTAGAGTGAACAGGCTTTTAAAAAGCCAGTGTGCTTTACCATCTTCGATTGCGTGGCCACTTTCCATCAGGTGGGTCTGCAGTCGAGCACTAGCTTATGTTGAATAAAAAAAGTAAAAAAAAAATTTTTTTAGTGTGAATTAATAAATCTTCCATTTATATTGATTAACATGGATCGTTTTTTTAATAAAGAAAATTATTACTTGATTGCTTATTATTTCCAAATTCCTGTATTGAGATTCAAATTCCGAACCTGTACCTAATCCCTATCTTAATCACAAATATTTTTAAATCGGTTCTGTTAGTTTCTGAAAATTGCGCGAGTATAGTAAATAAAAACAAAATAATTATATACAAATGAACTTACTATTAATAAAGTACAGAACAAAATAACTCAAATTATTAGGGTCAGGTGTCAGATATTTATGCTGCCAGTGCTACATCACATGTTTTTGCAAAATGAGCGGAACTTATTGCGATATAGAAGAAAAATGACTCGAAACATTTTGTCAGATGTTTATGCTGCCAGTGCTACATCACATGTTTTTGCAAAATGAGCGGAACTTATTGCGATATAGAAGAAAAATGACTCGAAACATTTTGTCAGATGTTTATGCTGTAAGCGCCAGCGTGATGTTTATAACGCAAGACATGCCAGATATTTTTGCATTCTAATAGGTGGCTCATATTTTTGCATCGCATGTGTTGTCAGATAGTTTTGGTGTTCCTTTGATGTCCGATATATCTGCTGCTACATGTATATGCTTTTATAAATGATCACATATTTTTGCAGTCATGTTGAGATCAGAAATTAATGAATGAATCATGAAATTAGATATTTTTGGCGAACTGTACATGGTAATATATTTATGCTTGTGACTGTACCTACCTAATTTATTTTCTAAGTTTTTTATATGTTTTACTTTGTTGTGCAAAGAGTCTATTCTATCCAATTTGATTCTTTACAAAATTTTAAAACTTTTTTTGGAAATCGTAAGTCAAATTGAAAATTCTTTATTAAGCATAGGCCTCACGGGCCATAGGGGCTGTTACATTGTCATTTTTTTACAACTATTGCTAATTGAATCCGGAAAATTATACAGCGACATTCGGACTTCAGAGCTCTATCAGAGCTTGGATCCATAGCACAGGATCTTTTACAAATTAATATATACGAGTACCTACTATATTAAGTGTTCTGTGAATCGAATCTGTGAGAGATTCTGATAAAGCACTAAACAAATGTTCTAAAGTTTGATAAAAACATGTTGACATAATATTCGGCCACCGAGCAGTAGGACTACTGCTGAAAAAAGAAAAAGAAAAATCTTCATAAAACCAATTCCGCTTATAGACAGAACACTTCCGAGTGATAAAGTATATATAAGCTATCTTGTACTTATTTGTATTATATACTTATTTGCTAATTATTAGCAAAATTATACCTACGAAACATATTACCGTTTGTAAGTCATTCAGTGTGCTCTCATCCAACCAAAAAATATATATTGAAGGAAATATGTTTAATTTAGTGTTGTGGAATTGCAAATCTAAATATGATAAAATTATTAAATAAGTCTACAGTTTATTTTCATACTTCTTTTGTATATTTATAGAATTGTAAGGCAATTGTAGAAACTGATGGACAATTTTTGTATTAAAAAAAATCTGAAAGGCCGCAACATACATTCATACATTCAAATTTTATTCATCACGAGTGACCAATTATTTGGTCATAAAATTATCAACGAAATCAGACGAATCCGTAGTCCAGTTTTAATAAGTCACGTTAATTTAATGTCTATTATAATATCCACCGGAATATGCGACGGACCAGTTCGATAACAGTACACCACACATAAACAACCGACCGAGCGGACAGATAAAAATAATTAACTGACATTTTCTTATTAGTGATTCTGGCCTTTCTAATAGACGGGCTTTTTGAACCTTGCTGTTTAAGCAATAAACACTCAACAAATTCAAAAACTAATTAGAATGTATACTCTAAAAGTGTAGGTTTAAAGTCTAATATCAAATAGCTGAGTGGTTGATGTTGATAGATGTTCTCAGTAACGAGTTGATGTCAACAGCAAATGATGATTTAGGCGGAGTACAGAACGATGGAAGATTTTTTTTTAATTATTATTAATTAGGTATTGTATTAAAAGAGACTTTGACCCACGCAGTCTTAAAATTATAATAAGGATAACTATAATTTCTCCAAGTATTTTTAAGATTTAGAAGGTAAGGGTAGGTTTTTATTCAAAATATAATAATCTTTACGTTGTTAAGCGTTTCTAATAATAATAATATTCTGGGACAGTCCACACACGGTCATCTGATCCCAAACTAGGCAGAGCCTGTACTATGGAAACCAGACAACTGATACTAATACATATATACTTTTTTTTTGTAAATACATACTTATATAGATAAAACACCCAGACACTTGGTGGGAATCGAACCCACGACATATTGGTCAGCGGCCAGGGTGTCTAACCACTAGACCAACAGGCCCGTCTAACCATCACTAGACCAATAGGTCGCACATTCAGAATTGGCACTGTAAAATCTAACTCTTAAAAGTAGATTTTTAGCTAAGTAAGAATCGTACTTAATCTCCACACCTCAATCAATAGAGAAAAGTAACACTTTAATTTCAGCAAAACTCACTTATTATTTCACTCCATTTTTTCGCCTGCTCGTGTGTACACGCCTAAATATTCAATAGACATTATTTTCAGTCTAGGCCACAATCAAGTAGGCACTAATTCCGGCATCTTGATTATTGGCAATAAATTAAATTATTTATTTACATATTTATCGGCACAAGATCGTCTGGGAACGGTACTGTTAACTTATTATTAATGAAAGATACTAAAACACGAATAGGTGTGTTATTATTTGTACGGTATTCGAAATCCATAGGAATTCTGTAGGTCCATGTCTAGATACAAGCAAATCATCATCATCATCAGCATCATCATATTATTATTATTATTTACAGAGGCATTCCCCTAAAAAGGGAGGGGTTGTTCTAATCCCCACGCTTGTGGGCCACCTTGGAGATCGTAGTAATAGGTGGTAGGTAATCTACTAGAAAGACGCAGCTGCCCGTGTTCTTGTTTTAGTCACCTCTTACGTACACCCAACGGGAGGAGATGAGAGGGAGCTATTCTTACCCGGACACACCACGGGTCCAAGAAAGTACAACTTAGATGTTATAGGAAGTATTAGGAAGTATAATATAGTGCGGCAGCGGTCATGTTCGACATCGAAAGGGATTTGACAGTTTTATGACCTCCTTTTCTCTAGACTGGTTGACGGGATGGCTGTTAAAGTCATACGCGGGTGCTGCTTATAATGACTGGTCTTCCTATTATTTATTGCGCCTTTATGGCAAAGAGTGCGAAGCTTTCTCGACCTGACTCTGGACTAGACACGCTGGCTCTACATCTTACCGATAGACAAATCCTTCCAATAAGATGACATGAATAAAAGAAAACTATAACATCTATAACAGCTCAGTAGGCGAGCGCTTGCCTTGGAAACAAGGTACGCAGGTTCAAACCCCGGCTCGCACCTCTGATTTATTTAATTTATCATGTGCGAATCGTCTTTGTGCGATTGTTACTAGCTTTCGGTGAAGGAAAACATCGTGAGGAAACCTGCATGTCTGAGAAAGCTCTAGCTTTCGAATGACGTGTGAAGTCGCCAACCCGCACTTGGCCAGCGTGGTGGACTATGGCCTAAGCCCCTTCAACTTGAAGGGAGGCCCGTGCCCAGCAGTGGGACATAAACAAGGGCTGATATTATAACGTCTATATATTTTTTAACCGGCTTCAAAAAGAAGGTTCTCTATTCGACGCGTATGTATGTAATATTGATAAAAAAGCGTAATATTAATATATGTTAGTCTATGTGGGCTTCTAAACAAATTTACCAAATTTTATGAGTGTATGTATGTATGTATGTATGTATGTATGTATGTAGGTATGTATGTATGTATGTAGGTTTGTCCACGGATTTCTCAGAAACTACAAGTCCGATTTTGAAAATTATTTTTGCAATAGTTAGAGTATTTTTCAACTTAGGGTAGAGTACAAGTTTTATCAAAATCGGTCCAGTAGTTTAAGAGATATAAACTTTTTATGTTTTCAGTAAGTTACTGTAACGTAGACGTTCGAGTTGCGTGATAGTGCTGATACCTATTTTGGTAAAATAAGTCACTAAAAAGTGTTAAATAAACTATTTTTAAAAAAATAAAAACCGACTTCAAAGTAAATTATCTAAAAAGCATAAAATAACGAAAATATATTGAAGTCGGTGTCATCTGGTGCTAGTGTTAGTTAACATGATGTGCTAGCACCGACTTCAATATATTTTCGTTATTTTATGCTTTTTAGATAATTTACTTTGAAGTCGGTTTTTATTTTTTTAAAATTAGTTTTTATTGCGTAACTAGCTTTCTCGCGCAGCTCCACCGGCATATTTTTCTAATATTTCATTTTTCGTAAGAACAAGGTATACTAATTAAAAAACTTTTAAAAAAGATGGATTGAATCAGTGAAGTCGTTTTCAAGTTATGGTGTGAGCAAGGGAAATAGGAATTCCTTTTTACACATATAGATAATGAACACAACAACTAGCGTTATATTGACGAACTTAAATGGATCTTTGCTAGTGTTTTGAAATGTCGTACTAGATTCACCTAATATAAACATTAAACAATGACTACTTTCTTTTGTAACGTGCTTAACGGCCCCATGTTCACCAGCCTTTGGCGAAGTCTGATTGGGTCAGTTATTGTCTTCAAGACATGTTGATTCTGACGCGTTTATTTTAAAGTCAGCACTAGAAGAAGAAAGAAGAAATCACATTTATTTGGCGGAATAAACGCTACGCAATTTTTAAAATAAGAAAACAAAAACACAGAAATACAAAATGCAACAAGTGTGGCAACTGTGCGTCGCGCCTCCGACAAACGAGGTTGACAACTCAGCGATATGCTGCACCGGAAATCCAGATTCCCGGCGCAGCGCTGTTTTTCAGTGTCAACCTTATTGACATTTCAATGCCGCATGCACGGATCCTACCATAGACATAGATACTTCACTAGATATTATGTACTTAAATACATAAAATAATTAAAAATACATACTTCAAATCACTCAAATGCTTATAGATACAGAGATTATAATATATGTATACCAATTGCACATTGATATCATAATATTACATTAGAAAATAATATACTTATATAAATACAATTAAGAAGTAAGACGAGTTCTCTCATTAGTATCCGAATTCGGTCAGAGCAAAGAAATGGAGTAAAAATACAACTGCTACATACTTATAACGCCACTACAAATTACTTGTAGTCCACCTACCTACCTCACTTCAATCCCCATACCACTAAGTAAAGAGTAAACCAGTACCTAACATTTTTACATAAGCATTGTGACATAGCACCTATTTAATAACTATTTATTTCAATTTAAAAATAAATATTGGTATAATATTAAACTATTTATTTCAATTTCAAAATAAATATTGGTATAATAATAAAAAATATAATGTATTAGGCAAAAAAGAATTGTATAAAAATTGTATAAAAATATAATATAGTTTTAACATAAACTATATGGTTATGGTTTAAAAATACAAATTATTTTCTAACGGTAGGTGGGGTCATTTTTCTGCTCCTGTAACAAGTATTTTTTAAGATGATATTTAAAGGATGCGATTGTGCTAAGGTCTCTTAATGGTGGTGGAAGATTATTCCAGCACTAGTACTAGAGTACGAGAGAAATGATTCAATCTACACCTACCTTAATCAAATCCAGTAAAGTTGTGAGTTGCAAGCAAAATGAACATCTTCACTCTCCTTGCACTTTGCTTTTAGTATTAGTTTTTTATGAACGGTATTTATTTCATTGGTATGTTGATTTAGATAATATTAACATATTATTTTATTAACACATTAACCTTTTATATATCAGATATTGAAAATCTTATCGCGGACGAGTTTATGATTACTTTGTTTAATGCTTAATATTATTTGTGACATTCATTTCATTAAAAAATATAATTTTGCGGTTTTGTAATTGTTTATGGTAACTCTTCCTAAAAATAAATAAATATATTTACTCGGAAACCACAGATAATGGTTTAGTTTAAATCAAAACAATAAAAAAATATCAAAACGTATTTAAACTAATTACCTAATTAAATTCTATTTTTAAATACTTCAGAAAACAGAAAACAGCAATGCTAACACCAATAAACACCAAAATAGCACATACACAGCGATGATGAGTAATGGACTCGCTTAACCATGCAACACAATTATACACATCCCGCCCAAAATAGTACACAAATAATACACAACATAAAAAATAATAATACGCAGGATATTATTTGTTTCACTGGATATCAAGCGATGGATGGAATGCATGTCGACAATCAATTGTTCGACTTACCTTCGAAGATATTAGTGTCAATGTGGGCGATGATTCCTGTGAAACAAACAATACAAGGCCTGCTTTAATTGCCCAATATGTTTTTCCTAAAATAATAAATAAAACAATAAATAAACATTTACGAATAACAAAACAGAAAAATATCATGATAAATTGACACGATAATGGGTATATACAATACAAACATTTTTCGAATGTCAGAATATTCCAAGAAGCTATTTGAATAATTATCCAAATAACTGCAATAAAACTATGCAACTAATCCAAACATCTTTAAAACTATAAAACTTATTGCTAATTACTCAATTATCGTTCATGACGCCAGAGAGAATCAGGAATGTGCCCGGTTTTTTAAACTTATCCTATACTATACGTTACGTTGCATCTCTACTTTTGGTGGATCAAAAATTATTTGTAAAAAAAAATATACAGTCGAATTGAGAACCTCCTCCTTTTATGAAGTCGGTTAAAAGTAATTATTAGTTTTTAGTATGGAGTTAGCATAGCAGTAGGAACTATAGTATAGTTTCTAAGTATAGTATAGTTTCTTCGGAGTCGCTGGACGTTCGGGCTGTGGGCCCTAGGACGTCCATTGAGTACGGCGGCGACTCCGAGGAGGACGGCGGCGGGGTTGCGACCCCCGTCATCGTGAGCACCGTGACTGGTTCCCGGGGGGCTACAATACGCGCTCAAAGGCAAGGCACTGAGGGGCCCCTGGTGCAGATTTCACCGGAGAGACCTGGGTCCCCCTCCCATGTGCCGATGCGACAGCCGCGGGGGTTTTAGTGGGTAAGAATTCCACATACCCCGGTCAAGCCCCACAGCTCCCGGGGATCTTTTCAAGGTTTCCCCTGCGTCCAAAAAAAAAGCAGTAAAAAATAAAATTATAACTAAGTCACTTCTTGTTACGATATTCCAATCTAAACGATTATATTATTCTGTTGCTAAACGAATCGAGTCAATCAACCATACAGTTCCATACATATCACTGTCAGTACGTAACTAAACAGTGTAATTTGTATTGGCCTATGTCACATAAAAACTTATACAGGATGTAATGGACTACGTACCGAAAACTTTTTTATAAGATTTTTCATATTACAACATTACAGAAACCATTTTTAAGGAAAATGACAAATGACTAGCTTGTTAATTTTTGAGCATATAATGAATAGGTGCGGAATAAAATTTATTTTTCAAATTACATTGGTAATTTCAATCAAGCCGCCTGCCAAACGTGGAGATTATGGCAACCCCTCCCTTGTAAGGGAGAGACCTTGGTTCAGCAGTAGACTTTTCGGCTGCTGATGATTGCTAATTTTGCAAAAATAAGTATTTTACTGTTTTTAAATTGAAATTAGGCTTTATTATTATACCAATAATGATGTTATCCTAATTTTATAAAAAAAGCGGCATTTGTTTTTTGGAAATTCATGAAAAAGCCAATGAAAATGTTTCAACACTAGAATGTTCAGGATCATGTACTGGATCCCTGGTATCGGTTTTCGGTACGATGTCCCTTACACCCCGTACACCAATGGTTGATCAAGTGAAGGAAGAACGTTACTAATTCTTATAAATGCCGATTAAACCTTAAAAATCAAATTCGGACTTCAATAAAAGTAGGTAGGTATACGATTTAAATCGTACGCTCACGGTGCTTACGATTACGACTCCGTTATTTCTAAGAAAAAGATTCCCGTAGTAGGGGGAAAAGAAGTGGCTAAGCACGTCATCCATTTTCCCGAAATGATTATTTTCTTGTCTATTTATTGAAATGGAACTTTACGGAATTTTACGGATTATATATAATTATATTACATTTGACAAACCACAAATCCTCGTAAAAGAACAGCGATTCCTGCCAAGTATGATTCGTGAGGCTATTGAAATTAAAAAACATCCAAATTTCAATAGAGAAGATGGCTGGGTGCTACCACCCGCTTGGGATCTCGTGATAAATATAATCAAATCCAAAGACAAGCATTCCACTGCAAGACCTCAAGATACTGTAAGCTCTTTCTGCGTGGATCGGACTAAGAAAATAAAAATAATTAGAAGACCTGAGGGTACCCTAAGACAACTATGACGTATGGATGCTACCACCTCGGTCAGCCCCCCGTGACCATGAGTGCTGTAAAGTATTCGAAACGTCGGGTAATTAAAATAAAAAAATAACCGCGATATAATCTGTAAAGTTAGTTTCATTTCAATGTTTAGTATTCGCATAAATATCAGAAATCATTATTCTTGTCTATTTATTAGCAAAATAATTAGTTAATTTTGAGGAAGCATTTAAAACAATGCTTACCTATTTCTGCGAGTCTGGTTTAGTTTAAGATAGCATAGGTAGATCGATAAAGATAATTCGTTATATTTTAGGCTGTAAACATTCTGTAAAGCTTTGTATCGCTCTTCCGTATTATAAAATAGACTAATTTTAATTAATTTTGCTGCGCGAATATTAACTACATGTATACATATCTTATTATATAAAAGAGTAGACAAAAACCCACTCATCACGAAATCTCAGAAACTACAAGTGCTAGGAGTCTTAAGCTTTGCATGGGGGTTCCTTTTAGGACGTAGGTGCTCACTAAGACGGGGTTTTGCGAAATTCAACCTCTAAGGGGGTGAAACAGGGGGGCAAAGTTTGTATGGGAGAACGCGATTCCTTGGTCATATTAACTTGAAATTTTGCACAGACATTCGTTAAGAAAAGTAATTGAAATAGTATTTCATATTTTTTTAAATTTATCCCTTTAACAGGGTAAAAAAGGAGTATTATTACTCATCCGATAGCGGTACAAATATAGAACAAGAATAAGATACGGTAATTTGAGAGAAAAATCAGAAGTTCCTTGGTCCAGTGGTTACGGAAGCGTCCTCTAAGTACGGAGTGTCCGGGTTCGCTACCCGTGTGCTGATTTTCTTTTTGTATTTTTAAACTTTGTTTTTGTTTTTTTTATTTATATTAAGATTCGATGTTTTAAATATTTAACTCATATTAACTCCAGTACTTTTTATCTCTAATATATTTTTTTATATTCAATGTTTTTTTTTAAATATAATATCATGCATACGTTAGCTTTTCTCTAATGTTATGATTTAGATAAGTGGAAACATAATTGATTTTTGTACTATTGGATCTTATATTAGTAATAGTGATATCATTTGTTTGTTTCTCAAATATAATAAAAATAAAATAATGATAATATGTTTCCAAAATGTCTGGGTAGGAATACTATATGCATGTATTGTACGTATGATATAAAAGCCAAAACTTTATTGGAATTATTGTCTGTCTGTCAGTCAGGGTTTTTTCTACATGTTGACTGGTGTTGTTCCCTATCGACGTCAAAGTATCTTTACATAGTGTGAAACAAAGTCGCTATCCGAGTCTGTCTATATCCGATAGCACCACGAAACGATGGTGAAACCACGTAGCGGTTTTCACCATTCGGTTAGATAATTTTTCATTGAAGGTTTTAAGTTTTATCTAAGTAAATAAACTTACATAGCTTACGTTGACTAAACCTAAAGAGATACATAGTTAACAATCAAGTACTAGAGAATTTGATTAATTCCATATTATTATAAAGTAGGTAAATATCCGGGGTATAATATACCCGCCCCCCGGTGGCGGACTCAAAGGCAATGCAGATCCCACCGGAGAACCCCTTTCATGTGCTGATGTGACAGCCACGGGAGTTTTAGTGGGTAAGAATCCCACACAGGATCCCGGGAACATATTAAACGTGTCCCCCGCCACCCCTTTAACTGTGACAACGGTGACAGATTCCCGGGGGGCTAATGCGCCCCCGGCAGCGGCTTCAAAGGCCCTTGCCTTGCACTGAGGGGTACCCGGTGCAGCCCCATATTTTGTGCGGACAGACGTGGGGGGTTTAGAGGGTAAGAATCCTACACACCGCGGTCGACCGCCCGCAGGATCCTGGGAGCCTATTGGAGGTCTACCCGTGATCCCCGAAACTTTGAGCACGGTGACAGGTAATTTTTTTTATTGTGCCCCCCGGTGGTGGGCTCAAAGGCAAACCACTGAGGGCATCTTTTTTAAATTTATCCCTTAACAGGGTTAAAAAGCAGTATTATTACTCAACCGATGGCGGTACAAATATTCTCACTTAGATTTGCTTAGTACGTTAATTAGGTACTGTAGGTACACGGATAACTTTAATACATATCTAAGGTAAAATATCACACTACAGGGACTGAGCAGACATATAACAAGAATATGATTAAGTAATTCTAAATATGATTAAATAACAGAATAAGAGTAGCCGGGTCCGGGTTCAAATCTCTCTTTGGGATTTTTTTTGTGTACTTTTAAACTTTTAATTTCTTTCACTGAAGGTTTATACATATATTAACTGAATTTATTTAGAAGTTTTATCTAAGTAAATAAATTTCGGTGGGGGTGGTAGCGGGGCATCTGAGAGAGAGATGGATATTATACAGAAAACGCTGCTGCCCGTCTTCTGGTTTTCCCTCAATCGCCTTTTACGAAACCCACGCGAAGAGAGGGGGGATGCAATTCTTAGCCAGCATCCCGCGGCAATATCGTCCGAAATACCGCAGTGCCTGAAGACGAAGGTTTTTAACCAGTGTGTGTTGCCAGTGATGACATATGGTGCTGAGATGTGATCTCTAACGGCTGGCCTTTTAGAAAAGTTTAGAGTCACACAACGAGCCATGGAGAGAGCTATGCTCGGAATTTCTTAGCGCGATAGAATCCGAAATGTGGAGATTTGCCGAAGAACTAAGGTTACCGACATAGCTCTCAGAATCTGCAAGTAGAAGTGGCAATGGGCAGGCCACATCGCTCGAAGAACCGATAACCGTTGGGGAAGAAAGGTTCTCGAGTGGCGACCACGAACCGGAAGACGCAGCGTAGGCAGGCCTCCCTCTAGGTGGACAGACGACATTGTGCGCGTCGCAGGTAACCGGTGGATGCAAATAGCCAATTGTCGTTCATTGTGGCGTTCTAAGGGGGAGGCCTATATTCAGCAGTGGACGTATTCCGGCTGATGATGAAATAAATTGAATTAGCTTACGTTGACTAAACCTACATACTTAACAATCAAGTACTAGAGAAGTTCATTCTATATATCATCATTCCATATAATATAAGGTAAATCTGGGATATAATATGCTTGCCCCCCGGCGGCGGACTCAAAGGCCAGGCACTGAGGGACACCTGGTGCAGATCCCACCCGAGAACCCAGGTTTCCCTCTCATGTGCCGGTGTGACAGCCACGGGAGTTTTAGAGGGTAAGAATCTCAAATACCCAGGTTGACTTCCCCACGGGATCCCGGGGACATATTGGATGTTTCCCCCGCAACCCCCTTAACGGTGACAGATTCCCGGGGGGCTATAATGCGCACCCGGCAGCGGCTTCAAAGGCCCTTGCCTTGCGCTGCGGGGTACACAGTGCAGCCCCCCTCTTTTGTGTGGACAGCTGTGGCGGACACATACCGCAGTCCATCGCCCGCAGGATCCTGGGGGGCCTAATGGAAGTTTCCCCCGCGATCCCCATATCTTTGAGCACGATGGTAGTTTCTCGGGTGGCTTTATTGTGCCCCCCGGTGGCGGGCTCAAAGTCAAGGCACTGAGTGGTATCAGCAGCATCTAATGTGCCGACGTGATAACCGCGGGGGTTTTGGTGGGTAAAAATTCCCCGGTTGACCCCCGTTTACGTCTTAACGATGAAACCGAACAAGGAAGCCCATATTGCTTCCATAAATTGGTTTTAAAGAAATGGTGTCCTGTTCCTGTCCTTAATCCACCCAAATTGTGCACCGGTACACGTCTGCAGTTTCTAATAAAATTATAAATACAATTAACAAATCACAAGCTCAGAGACTCAACGTTGCAGGCTTAAACCTAAGCGTTGAGTACTTTGCCCATGGACAGACAGCTATACATAGCCCTTTCACGCGTCACTTCTAAACAAAATTTGTTCATATTGCGTTACGAAAAGTCAGCTACAAACATTATATATGAAGAAATTCTATAATCAAAGGCAGTAACTTTAAATTATTGACTTCTTTTTTTTCTCAATTACACCCGTGCGAAGCCGGGGCGGGTCGCTAGTAGATATATAAATTGTCTGAATGTTTTTGTCCATTTTTGTAAGGTATTGATTTAAAATTTAATCAAAAATTATTTGAACAATTTAATGAATCCCATTTCATTTAAGTAAATTTCGCCGTGGTGTGTCCGGGTAAGAATAGAATCATCCCGTAGGGACACCCTACGGTAGGGGGTGACGAAGGGAAAACCAGTAGACGAGCAGCAGCGTTTTCTGTGTTATATCCAACTACACGTATACCTCGGTCCCCAAGACGATTTTTTTTTTATGCCACCAAGGTGGCAAACAAGCATGCGGCCCGCCTGATGGTAAGCAGTCACCGCAGCCTATGGACGCTAGCAACACCAGTAGGATCACTAGCGCGTTGCCGAACCCGTAAAAAATTGTTAACTCCCTTTTTAAAAAACGCCATGCTGTAATTATTCGGGAAAACCTCTACCAAGTGTGGGGATTATGACAAAACCAAACATTCCCCACAGCCCTAAAAGGGGGGAGGGGGGTCGTAGGTTCAGCAGTGGGCGTGTTCCAGCTGGTGATGTTGAATTTTATCAAAAAGAATCATACCTCACGTAATCATAAAAATACAATGTATTACATCACTCCGATTGCCTTGTTATTGAGATGAATCACTCACGCAACATTGCGGTACTGTTTTTCCTGTTTTTTTTTAATCAATAGTACCAATTACAGCGATGCACAAAAACAATCAGACAATTAAATATATTCCAAAACTTAATAACATTTAAATATACTCACGACTAAGGAAACGTGTACTGATTGGAAGCAAAGACTATACGCAAAATCAACATAATATTAGTTTAACAGAAGCGGATACTTGTTTAATATTTTAGTTTCAATTAATATACATGCAAACATTATCCTATCTAACGCCAAATTAAAATTTGCATTTTTTTTTAAATACATAAAAAGTTAAGTAGTTTTTATATAAGTGCCTAAACTTACTTTCTGTACTATAAACCTTCGGTAAAAATTATATAACTGATGGTGAAAACCCCTTAAAAATCAGTTGCGTGCGTGGTTTAGGAGGAGTTAGCGGATATACAGACAGACGCGGAAAGTAACTTTGTTTTATAATATGTAACAAAGAAGATTAAAAAGTGACAGTATAATCTGTTTTGTTGTTATGTTTAGTTAGATAAGTATTTATAATCCTCGCGATCACACGTGCCATCTACGTTTTGTATTGCGAACAAAAAATGGCGTAATTATACCAGAAACAAATCAAACTTTAGTATTTATTACACCGATACCTGTTACACGTATCGCAATATGAAGGGACGCAAAAAATTCAAAGCAAAAACAATGCCAGACACTTGGCAATAGCATGCGCACGCCCCGCACGAACAAAAAAAAACTAAACCTACTCTTCCCTAAATTATCCTGTCACGCTGGACTATAAAATGCAATTGGTTAAAAAAAACTAATCGAAACTCGTTAGAATAAAGACGAGTCAGACTTTTGCGAGACCTTTCGTTGTCCGATCACACACGATTCGTATACAGAATTATTGGTATGAAATCATATTTGCATAGTGATTATACTTTTTAAATTACTCAACTGTTATTTGGAAATAAAAAATTAAATAACATAAAATCTTTAAAAAAAAATCGAACCGACTTCAATAACACTGAAAAGTATAAAATAATTTAAATATTATAGAAGTTGGTGTTGGCGTACCTGCTGTGTATATTTGGCACCAACTTCAATAATATTTAAATTATTTTATACTTTTCAGTGTTATTGAAGTCGGTTCGATTTTTTTTTTAAAGATTTTATTTTAATCTTTTTAGTGAAATTTTCATACATAAAGATTGAACCATCGAAGACGGTAAAATGATCTAGATAGTTTATGATCACATTATCGTCTACATAGTTTTACATAATTCATGTTCCTTCAGAAAAAAATATCCGGTCGTAATTAAATTTGCATGGAATCATCATAGTAGTTTACTCTCTCGATTAAAAAAAAGAATCATCGAAATCGGTTCATAATTGTCAGAGCAATGTAATGGAGAACATCAGTTTTATGGTTTTTACCAGATAAATTCCTCCTCATCATTCATGGTCCTCCAGGAAGTTCTTATCCGGTTGTGATAAATTTCATACAGATTCATTACAGTGGTTTCTTCTTCCGAATAAAAAAAGAATCATTGAAATTGGTAAATATTTGCCAGAGTTATGACCATTTTTGTCCATAAAAAACGACATAAAGTCATCTATATAGGCTTTCCTGCAGCTTTCCTACGCAGTCACCATTCTTGTTTTTTCAGGAACTACTTATTACTAAGGAATATTTTTTTTATGGGACCCAATTAATGGATTGAAGAATGGATGGAAGAAAGATTTTTTCAAATCGGTTCATAATTGCCAGAGTTATGCGCGAACATACATAAATATATATATATATATATATATACAGACGAATTGAGACCCTCCTCCTTTTTTGAAGTCGGTTAAAAAATACAATAGAACAGCTTAAAGTTCTATTGATAACGTGTTTATTTAAGTGGAAAAAGTTAGGTTAGATTGTTTTAATTTTCCTTATCAAATAAATACTATTACTATGCATATATTATTATTATTATTATTGACAGTCCCGTTGGTCTAGTTGTTAAATACCTTGGCTCCTACTCAATAGGTCATGGGTTCGATTCCCACCAACTGTCTAAGTGTTATTTATCTATTTAAGTATGTACAAAAATAAGCTTATAATACTAGCATGTATTTGTATCAATTGTCTGGTTACCATAGTACAGGCTCTGCCTTGTTTGGGACCAGATGACCGTATGTGGATTGTACCTGGATATTAATAATAATAGGTAGTTTTAATAATATTATGCATTAATCCTTTATCATCTCTCACTAAAGTTACTTTACGCAACTTTATCATGGCTCTACTTACAATTAATTTATTAGTAACAAAATATACAAATAATCCCAAAACAAAGTACATAATGACAAATGGAGACTCCCCACCACACTGAGACATCTAATACCGAGAAAAAAAAATACATCTGTTACAAATTCACACACAAAAATATCGTATTCCCTAAAACGAATTGTTTCGTAAACTTATATCGACGAATCCCAACGATATCAATCGCGCGTGTAAGACGTCCCTAAAAAACTGTTAGTACATTTAAAAACCCACTGTGCCGGTACCACCAAAAGTGGAAATTCAGTTGGCAAGTGTGTTCCGAGTTTGTGCATAGTGTCAGGTTGCGCGCATAATAGGCGCACGCGCAGGTTGTACCTGCAAGGTGACCTGCGCGAAGGGCACGAGGCTGCCCTTGCGTCCCTCCACCCCTTCCCCTGGCAGCGGTCCCGCGGGCTCCGTGCTCACATGCATTGTCCGACACGCCATTACGGAAATGACCATTATGGGTATTGTGTAGAGATGGGGGAAAGATATCGATAAATTTGGATTTAGCTAATAATAGAATAGATTTTTTATTTATAATAATAAAGCTAGAAGTAGGTATTGGTCAGGGCGTTATTGTTATTTTGTCGTTGTTATTAAACCCATTAAGCGACATCAACTTATTTTATTATATACCTTCGCAGCTTCGCAAATCAATTTTTGAAACAGATTTTGATAAAATCGGATAATAAAAGACTTATTTTATGGGAATAATGAATGAAGACTTTGAAGTAGAAGAGTTATCACTTCTGTCCGGCAATATAAAAATTTACATTTGGCTACACATTTTAATATCCGATAATATGGAACCACGACTTGCCAAAGTTGATACAATGTTAAAATAGGGACAACTGATTGAACTATTTTTAGCAGTAAATGATTACGGGGACAGATTTAATCTTAAAAAAATCATCTTCAATTGTCTCAATTAATGGAGTAATACGAGCTCGTAGCTCGGAGTCCCCAATTATTACAAACACGCACGCTCACTACTCCAATACACCAATACACCAATATTGAGTTTTTTTAAACTGAATTTAATCAGATAGATTGTATCATTTATATAAAACAATAAATATGTAAATGCAAGAAAATAAATAGATTAAACGGCATATTTATTTTAATTAGCATAAAGATCTCGTTGAACAAAACATAAATACAAAAATGTCTGAATACATATAGCAAATAATAGAACATTATTTGTTTCCATAGTCGTCTTAAATAAACGCAAGCCACTATGTCTATTTTTAAATCGCCTCTTTTAATAACAATTTATACACAATACTTTTAATTTAAATAAATAATTTGTATGGATTAACCAGGAGTCGACCGAAATATGTCTCGAGTATTAGGAGTAACGTAGCTATTATTAGTACGAATATTTATCATAAAATTAGTATATATAGAAAAAAATAGTATTAACAATCGCACAAAGACGATTCACACATGGTTAATCAAAGAAATCAGAGGTGAGAGTCGGGCTCGAAACTGCTCACCTTGTTTCCAAGGCCAGCGCTCGCCCACTGAGCTGTTACTGCTAATAATTTTATGATATAAATATTCGTAAATAATATTTTATGTACCTATATTAAAATTTTATATTATTATTATTTACCTTCATTTTCATTCATTTCTCTAGACAACTTAAAGTTGCTGGTATGAAATTTAAGGAGACAAACTGAAATTTTTAATGTTTTAGGGCGAAAAGCTCGTTCTAGGGTATGCTGAATGGTAGTACCTATATCGATAGTGTACCGCGCCCGCACTAGTCCACAACCGAAGTCTTGTCTGACTTCGGTTGTGGACTAGTGCGGGCGCGCGAGACAGCTCGCAGCGACAGGTGTTGGGCACGCCGACGTCCGCGAATCATACGGAATTAATGTTCACCAAAAACACCCAAATTATTGTGTCATATCTATACCTGATTATGTAGTTGTACGCAAAATAAAGCTTATTTTATAGACTTTATCGATTAGATTCCCGAACAATCGTCATCGATTTGTGCGGGAATCATTACAGAAGTTAAGTTATTATCTATACTCTATACTTATAATAAAACTGTAACAGGTCCATTTCTGTACATTGAAATATTTTGAAAATTATATTTGGAGGGCATTCTTTAACCGATATTAAAGCCGAATCTGTATTTTTTTTCATTATTGTCTGTCTGTCTGTCTATATCACGGCTGCGCATCACGCCGAAACTACTGGATGGATTTGAACGAAACTTGGCATGATTGGAGATAATACCACGAGGAAGGACATAGGATACTTTTTATCCCGTAATCCAGCACGGTTCCCTTGGGAGAAGAGATTAAAGCCATAATGGTACTTGGTTATACGCGTGGTCTGAGTTTATCCCTTTTTATTATATAAAAAATAATAATAAGGAGACATTTGTCTCTTCTTAGACAGTTGTTGTTGTTATTAAGGTTTGGCAATCAGGTAATCAGGTTAAGCAACGTTTGGCAAAGTCATTTCATAGATGGGTGACCGATGATAATTGAACTGAGCGTTTACGTGCTTCGGAGGGCACGTAAAAAGTGAGATGCAGTTTTTAACCGACTTAAAAAAAGGTGGTTATGTATTCAACGAATGTATCTAATACTATAAAAAAATAAGGAGCCACTCTTATGCAGTATCAATATCATTAGCAATCGATCAGGTTAAGCAGCGATAGGCAAGCAATTCATAGATGGGTGACAGTTTAATGCCATTCGAATTAAGTTCGTCTCCGTCCTTCGGAGGGCAAGTAAAAAGTGGGCCCCAGTTTTTAACCGACTTTAAACAAAGGTTATGTATTAAAGGCAAATGGATGCCATTAAAAATTTAGCTAACGTAAAAAGAGCGCGAGCGGAGCTGCGCGGGTCGTCTAGTTATAAATAAGAGTTATGTTGCGACAACAACGAAGCCATTGTTATTGGTGTGTGTGTGTGTGTGTGTGTGTAGTAGAGGTATTAAATACGTGTAAAGAATGTCATGAAAAGACATATTTATGTAACAAGCGCCCTGCCACTTCTAGCCTCAGAGTAAAAAGCAGATCTAGCATCTCTAATGAAAATGTCATTACTTTTGGTAATAAACTATTTGTATTTACGTAACTATTCAAGGTAGTTACCATCCCAAAATGTCGATCAGTATTCCAGTATTAGCAGACAATTATAGTACCCATTTTTGTAATTTTTCATGTGTATCTATTACCTACCTGTGTTTTTTTGATTTGTTATTTGATTTGTGCATTGTGAATTTAAGAAAAGCTACGCGATTAGAAAAAAAAAAAAAAATCGTGAAGTTGTATTTTTATACATTGCATGATCTAAAGCGATAAAATTGCAACTTTGAATAGATTTCACACATCCAACACCGCGTGTAACTAGCGATCTATGCAAATAAATTGATTGGAAAAGTACAATCTATAAAATATATACTTATTGGTGTTGTTATTTGGACTTTACTCATATTGAATTAAAGTACAAAATCACGGTGAACTCCTATCATGCTACTAAATTACATATATTGTAAATTCCGATATGAATCAGATGGTAACAAGAATATGGAGGTGACCAACACATCAGTTGTGCAATTTTCTTTATTTGAATAGATAAAAAGTACATAATTTCTAGACATTAGGTATTACGTGATTGTTTAGTAACAAACTTTCGTAATTCAAAAAATACAAAAATCTTTATTATTTATTCGCAAAACACATTTTACATAACAGTTTACCAAGTTGATCCCAAACTAGACATAGCCTGTATCTTGGGCACCACGTACGTTCCATGATTGCATTAATTCAAAATTCAAAGTATTCTTTGAAATATCGAAAAGTATTTTTTGAAATTTGCAAGCAACCAAAAATTACACGTTCTGTGACCTGCGAGCTGTGAGCTGCGAGCTGTGACCTGCGAGCTGTGAGCTGCGAGCTGTGACCTGTGAGCTGTGAGCTGCGAGGTGCCGCTCCATCAGATTCTTAAACCCATAAATCCAGTATTATAACTTAAAAGCTTGCTTCCACTACAAAGCTGCACTTAATTTCTCAATGTTAACAGACTTAATGGGGTGAGTTGGAGTGACAAGTGAGAGCCTCCGCCCACCCTCGACGGGGGAGGGCCTGACAGCGCAACTGACCTACTTTCGCGAAGTTCACTTCCGCTACCGAACCACCCTCCAACACTGGAAACTACCAAAATCCATCTCCTAGACACTGTAATTAAAATCGACGGTTTAAAGGTATGTTTTCGAAACTTTTGCAAAAGTCCTTAATGTACTATTGATGAATTTTAACAACTTGACCTCATAAGTCAATATGCAATATAAGTTTAGTGCTTGATTGCAATTACACCTGATAAAAAACGACTATGTTATGATCGGAGATGGTGAAGCACATTAGCTTATTATAAGCCTATTCACTCTAGTCTTAAAAACATCCACATTATAATCGGGCGAGAAATCCTACGCAGGCAAACTATTCCAGCCTTTAGCTGAACGTATTATAAATGATGAAACATCAAAATCGCCTAGTCCGGACTGGTGGGACATTCACAACATAAGGGGATAGAGGAATCAGATAGTGTAATTCCTGCGCACATTCCAAAATATGTCCTGTAGAATACCGCGAGGCCTGCTGTAAGCTTTGATAAGTTGCCACTAAAACAGGATCACCAATTAGCCTCTTAGCACGATTCTTCACAGAGTCCTAAGCTGACTTTTCGATGAAATATACGCATCAATCATCTTTTTTAGGTTTCCATGACTAAAAGGTGAAAAAGGAACCCTTTTGGTTAGACTTCATCTGACAGACGTCTGTCTGTCACCTAAATATTTCAGGAACCACTGACGCTATCGATTTGAAATTAACAGTGAATAGGAAGACAAAGTCGGTAGAACTCAATGAATCCTAGATAGATACCTGCTGTCTGCCGACTCTACAACCTGACGTGCTATCAATTTAACGTGTAAGTACATACGCTAGATTCCAAGGTCACAAGTAATTGGCAGGTACACGAAGATCGACTAGTTTTTGCGTTTGGGTCCCAAAAAAAGGAACAATATTTATGTGCATTTATCTAGCCACGATTGTACTATAATTATTAGTTTACAGTCTAATAAACACGGTGGTATCAGTAACCAATATAAGTTTGTTTTTTGTCGTATAGTTATTGACCAACCTGCACTCCTAGCACGATTAGCAAGTCTTGACAGATCGCTGTGGAGTATGACGTCTATAGTTTTATTTAGTATTCAATACTGAAACATCATTCTCTATTTATACAAAAATGTGAAAGAATACACCATAGTGTCGTCACACTCACGTTAATTTGTCAAAATTTGCATGCCGTGCTAGCTTTGCCTGCTGGTGTCAGAGTAAATTGCAAACCGCTTGCTTTGCAAACCAGAGGTTTAAATTCCGCAGGAAGCAACCACTTTGTTTAGTTTTTCCTTACTAAAGATAAGAAAGATGACGGATTATAAGTGTAAAAGAAGAGAGAGTGCACTTGTGCCTGGACAAGCACTTGTGTACTCCAATATCACTCGCTTATATTTCTTTTATTGTGAAATATTGCCCGTATCGATCAAGAGGGCATTGTACAAAGTGTTAAAAATCCGGTATCAGACAGTATTTTATGGTTATCTGCAGAACCATAACCTTCATTCCAAAATAACCTTACCTACTTGCTACATATTGTAACATCCATTTTCAAACAATTTGCGTTTGCCCTTCCTAACATCACCCACCATCGTAAACCCTCCCATTAAACGTTTACAGCCTTCTAAAACTTTGCCGAGGCGCTATACTGCTGTAGCGAACAATAAAAAACAGTTTTTTGTTGCTTTTGAAGATATCGTGATATAAAAAGATAACCCTCATTTTGGGGAGTCGGATATGAATGCAAGTAAATAACCACCTCATTGCGACCTCGAAGCCATACAACCAATTCTATGTGTAAGTGTATTTTACTAGGTGGTAGGTTCCTTGTGCAAGGAACCGTCCAGGTAGGTACCACCGCAGTGTCAGATATTCTGCCGCCAAGCAGCAGTGTGTAAACATTGATGTGTTCCGGCGTGAAGGGCATTGTAGCTGGTGAAATTACTGGACACAAAGACTTAATATTGTCTTAAGGGTTGACAATGCGCTAGTGATTCTTCTGGTGTTGCTAGCGTCAAGACTGCGAGGACTGCTTACCATCAAGCGGGCCGTACTCTTTCCTGTTACGTTAGTAGTAAAAAAATATGTGAAGTAAGGGGTCATCCATTTTAACAGTCAAGCAATATTAACTTACTGCCGCACTCACAAAAATCAATACGTTAATTGACATTTAATCTCACCTACCTATATACTTTTGCTCACTATTTTTCTATGATTATAAATTTACTAGGATTCCTACGTACACTATTCATATTATACGTATATTCACCAAATAGAGTTCGATTCTCACTGATTATTTGGTACATAATATCCTTGTTACGAGTACTTCGCTAAAATACTTTTAGCATGACTCAATTTTTGTACGTACATTAATATAGAGCTTTCGCAACCATGACAGCGCCATCTATCGAGGTCTGTGTCAAATTACGATGCATAAACTACAAAAGCTATAGGTTCTATTGTTCCACGTGTGGCCGGCTATTTCCGTCGAAGGACGCCCGGCACCCAATGTGACCTAATGCACTACATCCAAGAACAAAACCTTCAAACCAGTTTCCACCTTTGTTTATATTGCATAGGCAACCAGAAGTTATACGAGTATAAGTAGGTCTATTGTTTATAGGAAACTAAGTGACGAGATGTGCTCGAGGTGATGATTAGCCTTATGGTAAGCGACGTCCGACCATGGTTTGACACTGCCAACCGATTGTCTATTGGTGTCTTCCATATTCGGGATACCGCACGTGCGTCCGCTGAACACGAAGTCCTTATTCGATTCCCAGATTGTGTGCTTACAAAAATTTTCCGTGGCAGAGAG
This sequence comes from Furcula furcula, assembly GCA_911728495.1. Lineage (NCBI taxonomy): Eukaryota > Metazoa > Arthropoda > Insecta > Lepidoptera > Notodontidae > Furcula > Furcula furcula. The sequence goes on along the minus strand of OU452245.1, from coordinate 29,719,446 downwards.
AAAATTGGTCTCTATTTGGTAAAGGGCAAAAGGCTCGATTCCTTGAAAATTATTTCTTAAATTATAACATTATGTGACACACACGTAGGTAGTTGAAACAGATGCAGCATCCTTAATCTCTGCCTCAAAGCGGTTGTAAAAATATTATATGAGAAAGATTAAATCTCAAAACCAGAAGTAACTTTGCACAATTACACAGTGAAATTGATTAATAAGTTCCATGGCACACAACACAAAAGCGCACTTATACAACGCCATGACAAATACCCCGCCGTCAAAAAAAAAATAAAAGCGTCGAATCTAACGTAGCGTAAGAAATGACGTGATGGTGCAAGCAATCCCATATAATCCCCATTAGTGCACTTCGCGAAAGACCCTTACATATCTCCATCTCGCTCGCACATTGACAAAAAACACGTACCTAACACTGAGCGCAATCCGTTGCATTCCATACCCTGCACCATTGCTGACCAATTTCACTTTGAACAATCGAAAATAATCTTTCACCGTACACAATAAGAGCCAGTACACACGCACGTTTATAATTGTTATAATTTTTTCAACACACCAAGTGCGAAGGGCCCGGCAATTCTAAACTTAATATAAATAACAATAACAAGTCGGGTCGGCCGATCTTAAAAACCTTTTAAAAACATTGAACGGATTTGACAGATGAGGTTGCGCGGCTCGTTGTCTCCGTTCGGAATTCTGAACGCCCACACTCGACGAGTACTTAGGTATAAAATGAATCTGAGGCCAAATAATATAAAAAATACCTACAAAACATCTAGAGCGAAACAAAAAATAGTATAACAGTATGTTATATTATCCAGAGAGTAACAAGCACGACAAGTTTGCGTGCAGCTGCGCAGGAGTTATTTTCTCACTCAGAACAAAAGAATTTGATCTCCTGAGTTGAGTTTTCTCAGTGGCAAGTAGCAATGTTTAAATTATTGCAAGCTAATTGGCAATATTTACATGCTATTACCATGCATTTACATTTACGCTAGTGTGCATACTTTTTCTCTTAACACACTAGTATTGCAGACGAAGCAAATGATAACGAAATGACAATAGACGATAACTTACAGACTAACGAAGGCAACAATGTCTAGCAATGTTAATGTGGTAACCACTTAATGATATCAAAAGTAAGACATATAGACCAGACTGGACCAGACGATGAGACCGTTCTGATTTTAATAATATAAAATTGCAATGAAAAATGTATTAATGTATTTCTAAATAAATTTAAGAAACAATTTATTAATTTAGTCATGCTTTTTTTAAATCAAAAGTATAGAATGCTACCGGATCTAGACATTGGTAAGTGCCTATCTAGATTCATAATTTTCGTCATTAAAATCTCAACATCAGCATATTAAACACAATTTTTATGTACCAACATAATTCTAAGACTCAACCAAATAATATTGTAAACAGCTCATATTCTTTGAACACATTACAAACAAGATATATTGAGACAGTTACTGATAAAAATTTAAGAAATAATACTAAATTTGCGCCCGCGCATCGCACACGCTCACAAATCATGACCATAGTGTGAAGAATATGTGAGACGCGAGACTGTCTGTTTGTTATTTTACATAATACAATATGTATAATATACGGAACCATTGTCATTTTGTGGGATACAGAATTGGATTGAATAATTCTCGCTCAACATTTTTCGGGTGAGTATGAAACCACAAAATAACTGTTGTGTGATTTAAAGCAAATATAACCTTTGATTATTTAATCAAAGAATATAACAGAACAGAATAAGGCTAAGTACTGTAGATACTTGCAGATTCTATGAAGGTGGAAAAGAATCATTGTGGCGACGCTCTTGCAAGACGTAAGTTTAATAGTCTCGGAGTAGCCTATCCTACGCCAGATGATTATGTACAGCTCCAAGCTGGCGCACTCGTTGCGTGCCTAAGGGAACTCTTCGACACGGCAGCAACAGAGTAAGGGCTAGGACATGCATAGTGGATCCAACTGGGTCAAAGTGCGTTCCGCTGGTTACCGAACCCAAATTTATAGCCATCAACGATAGAATATAATAAAGAAGCAATACAATGCAGCAATGAAAGAACGTTTACAAAATACAGATACAAAACGTTTGTTGGTTTGAAAAAAAATTACCAGGCGGAACCGCGATTCATACTTACACATATTAATAATGAACACAACAAGTTATAAATGTTGAAATTAACATAAAATAACTATAATGTTCTTACAATTGCCGGTGCCATCGCAATCCAAATGTCCTCGTATGGAAATTTTACTCAACAAAATAATATTTGTAACGTAAAACTTTATACGGTTTAGATTAGATTCATAAAACAGGATAATTGCGAAATGGATAATTCTAGAACGCTGATCTCATAGTTTGATAGCTTTTTTAGTACACATTTGTTTAGACAATTTAATAGCTAGGTTAGGAACCTTACATACCTGTTACAGTTTGGCCTGTGGTAGACCTTTATACAGACATTACATAATCATATAATTATTTATTCAATCTTATTACGAAGCAAAAGTCTATAGTATCATTGGCATTCATGTTTCGCTAGTATAATTTATTATGAACATTGACAAAACACACAATAAAATTAATATTTTTATTATTTATGGATATACCGTTATTTACCAACTCAATTCGACAAAAATTTATGCAACCCTAAGCTTATCCGTGTTTTTACAACAAAAATAACAAGTTATACGATTAATAAAATTCAATTCGATGGTGTAAAGATGTAAAACCCGTACGCTTAGGAAATATTAATTCGAATGTAGGGCCAATTTAATAGATCACATTTGAAATCTGTCAGTTTCTTTGTTCTGTCTGTTTCTTTTATCATTATCACAATAAATATGTAATCTTAATTAGAAAATTTATGCAATACTGCAGTTCTAACTTTGAAAAAAAAAATATTTTATGTCCGCTTAAATTTTGATGAAGTGACAAATGTGATCTATTATTTCTAGCTATCTAATGAGCTTTCAACCGCATACAAAAATGTCTTCTTAAATTATGGGAATAATTGTACATTGAAAAGAAGAACATGTTTTTAGATACAATAGCGGTTTATTTTAAATTCGGATCGTGTGTAATATTTAGGAGTATAGACCGTTAAGAGAGGCTCATCTATTTTCAGTAGAATTTGTTTGCGTCTGTGTATTTAATCTTAAATAAACGAATTCACGATGTTACTGATGACCGATTATTAATTAGCAAGCTATTATCAATTGGGACGGAATTCCGTTATTATTTTAATGTCCGATAGTGAATCAGATATTAACATTATCATGTTATCTTCAATATTAAATATCATCATATTATGTATTAGTTGCACAAGCAATGTATCCTATTCTAGGACTGGTTTTTTTTCTGGAATGGGCTATCTTTTGTTGAGTGCTGGACCAGACATTTTATCACAAATTTAAATAAGTGTCATGTGGTAGGAGGCAAGCAAGTAATCTAACTCTACTACCATCTAGCCTACTACTAGAATCGCAGTGCGTGGAAAAGCCCCAATAAATAATAATAAGAATGCATATTAATAAAATTATATGTGACACTTGGCACACCCTGGACAATTAGTCTTAGATCTTGCTGAGTGACCAATTTATTCGATAAGACTTGAATGATTCTTTTGATGTATGTCAACTCAAAAATAAGAAAATTAATTCAAAAGCTGATTAAGAATTGAGATCGATTTGTATTCATCCGCACTCTTCATTCAAGGAACGTAATATTAGTAAATGAGTTATACAATTAAAATAATAAAAGTTACAATACAATAAGCCGTGATTTTAACAATAATACTATTAAAATATACAAAGCCACTGGATTTCATCCAGATCTTTGTAGTAGAGTTCCTTTCAATCCGGTAGGTATTAGTAGTTAAAGTGAAACTTTAGATGAAAGCTACTTTCGTGTTGTAGACAGATGTGTAAAAGCAGACCGGGGTAGCTGGGTGTAGTCCTCACGTAATTTAACCAACATTCTTTTCACCGTCCACATAAACATAAAATGGTCCTTCGAGCCGGAAACAACGTTAACAGATTATTTCTATTTATCGCAGAAGAGACGGAAAACTTGATTAATCAAAAAATACTTTATAGTTAATTACAAGCTGTTTCTGTGCGACATTTTATTGCTTAGCCGTATTATGTAAATTAGTAAATACTAATCAAATTAACGCTTACACGATTCGGACCGTTATCACTGTATTTGATGTAAATTTTCTACGTACGTGTATAAAATATTCTGTTAAATTTGCTTTTAGTATTACTTTACTACATGCTTTAATGATTTTTATTGTATAATTTACTAAATTGAAGATTTTGAATTTGCATATTTTATGAATACATACATTCATATGTACGTATTAAATTTTATACTAATATGAGAATTTATTTAAGATACAGTTAGTAAAATTATTTATGTAAGCATACTATTGTATAGCTGTGAAATTGTGATGTGGTCTGTAGTCTTCGTCATTCTCATATTGTGCGTTGTATCTGGTTGTTCTTATTTTTGTATCGACATAAATAATACATGGTTAAGTACTTAAGATGAAATGATTTGTCAGTCTGCAAGATCTTTCAGGGCTGATTTTTAGGGAAGGCTTAGCGAAAACATACGCCATTCAAAGTTAAGACTGATTAACATGATGCCATTTTCTTGTACATACAAGAGCAATAATTGTACGCAATAATTGAAGCGGAATATTTGACCTTCAAGAATTAGTAACTGTTTAGATGCGGATACAACTTAAAAAATTGGATATAATTATTGAATGCAAATCTTACCATGAAAAAATTGCAAGTTCTTTGCGAGAAATTATTGTATGCGCTGTTTAGACCAAGAACAGTTTTGAATAGAAAACTTGCCCAGTACCTAGAGCAAGAATGTGACATGTTGTTTAGACAATGCAAAGCATTTATTGCTTTAATATTGTATGGAACAGGCAAGAAACTGGCATCGTGCAAATGGACCTTTAGTATCAATACTGCTTTTTGAATGTTTTAGACCTGAAAATATATTAAATTTAAGTAAGTTTCTTTGCGCGATAGAGTGCAAAATGTAGAGATTCTCCGAAGAACTAAGGTCACAACAAAGCTCTCAGAATCGGCAAGTTGAATTGGCAATGGGCAGGCCACATCGCTCGTAGAATCGATAACCGTTGGGGAAGAAAGGATCTCGAGCGGCGACCACGAACCGGAAGACGCAGCGTAAGCCAACTAGGTGGACAGACGACATTGTGCGCGTCGCAGGTAACCGGTGGATGCAAATAGCCAATTGTCGTTCATTGTGGCGTTCTAAGGGACAAGCCTATGTTCAGCAGTGGAGGTCTTCAAGCTGATGATGATCATGAGTTTTATAAGAATGTTTAGTATTTGCGTAATAATAACAATTCTGTTTCAACTTCAAAAGCTTTAAAAAAAATCACAATTTAAATACCGATGTAATTTCACAATTCCACACTGTCACGCTTCCGGTGCTCCGTATGTTTTGATTAAACATCCAACCGGCTCGTATTAGCATACCTGTCCGTACAATATTGAGTACAATTTACGTAAGATAAATTACAAATAACATTAACACAAACATATTTTACACTCAATTCTACCGCCGATAAAGCTCTATTTGTTTTGAAAACCAAACTTATTTTAAAAACATTATTGCTATCACCGCTCAGTAGGTACCTGTTTATTAGTCGGTCTGCTTTCGTGGTTTATAGTCACCCTAGTTTCGAACGAAGAGCAATATCGGTTTTATATCGAGTCAATCTGGTTTTATCAATTAAATCGCCAGCATTATGATTGCCAGACGCGGAGACATTTTATTTTAATTAGAACGAGTTGCTTTGCCGTTTGAAAAAATTTGAATATTTAAATAATGAAGATGTTACTTCAATCAATGTCATGGGTTGATGAAAACAGTAATAAAAAACTGCTCAGTAAATAGGTTTTGGGCTATTATGTATTCTGTGGTTTGGGTTTATAGCTCTGTGAGAGAACGGGAAAACATCACTATTATATAAAAAAAAATACTTTTTAATAAGATTTCTTTTTTAGTAGAAAGGAACGTTGCTGCTGAAATTGTTGAATTGGGATAACTGTTTGATTACGAGTCCACCTGGGTGTTTTCATTGGTATATCAAGCGAGCCACAATAGGTTATAATAATAATAATAACACCGGTGTTGCTCTCTGTCGTCATCGGACAATCATTTAGAGTGCCCATCTAGAGGGTGGCTAGTCACCACTTGCCACAAAATAATTATGAATGAAATTATGGCAAGTGACCCGGCCTTTGCAATAGCCTAGCTTCTAGTCCACCAAATGTTCAACATAATAACCTTATAATCTTCCCATGTAGTTCCTACACTTGGCGAGGTCAACCGCCATTTTTTTTTTCTTCATTTTAGCAGTTGATCCCGGGAGGTGTTTTACACACCAATACTACGTGTTGGATTCGTCTCCATGCAAGCCTTTTTTTTTTGGGACTAATCCCACCACTCATTCCCACCACTGTTACTCCTGTAAGCCAGGATCTACAGTGGTCACCACTGAAGACACCGAGGTTTGACCCTCGGCGAGTCCCAGGGGAAAGCTAAATTGTCTTCGAACCCGCAACAAATTTAATTAAAAAGGTAGATAGGAGGAGTAGGAAATACATATATTCTACTCCACGCAAGCCTCTAAAATGTCTGGGTATAACCCGTGAAGTTAAATATCTAATAAAAAATATCTTGGGACAATCCACACACGGTCATCTGATCCCAAACTAGGCAGAGCCTGTACTATGGAAACATACATTGTAAATACATACTTACTTATATAGATAAATAACACCCAGCCACTTGGTGGGAATCGAACCCACGACCCATCGGGTAGCAGCCAGGGTGTCTAACCACTAGACCAACGGGCCCGTCAAATCGGTCAATATAAGATCATCGTCGTTGTGAATGAAAACAAAAATACGATGGATTTGGGTATTTCTTTATTGACCTAGATTTAATATCTGCAATCTTAGGTCCAATTAGCTATTTATCATTTACACAGAGGTCTATGATTATGAATAAAATGTTAATCAAAATCATATTTTTCCTACAGTAAATTATACGAAATGTATAATTTCATTAATACCAATGATTTAAGCTATTTTGGACTATTGGCATTAATTCGCCCTCAATCTCATACTTTTTTGGATATCATTTAAATATACCTAGCATAAATAAAACTATCATTATAAAAGAATTAAACATTAATCATTCGAAATTTTGATTTGTGTAGCCACTGAATTAAAACAAGATTGTATCATCGCGACGGAAAAGTTAAATCAGTGTGAAAAATTAGTTACCAAATAATGCGCTTAAAAACGATATTTTTTTAAATACTTATTGTGACCTACATCAAAATCAAACGAGTCGCATCACTACTGGCGCCAAAACCGTTTTCACAATAAAAAAAAATTGCCATTACCATTGCTGTACAGAGTTCCAAAAAAAGTTAGTATTTTTTTTTCAGAAGCAAAAGCCCGCCGCATAGACAATGGCGTCCCATTATCCGCGACAGTGCGCTCATTACCGGGTTTTTGCTGAACCGAAGGGCGCATTGTTCGAAGGTGTCTACCTGTGCCTATCGGAACATCTCAAGTAGGACGGAGGTAATGATTTTAGTGTGCATTGTTTGGATGCGATTTGGCGGGATTGAATTTGAAATTTGAACATGCGTGGTCACGTTTAGTTTTTTTTTAAATATTACTCCGAGTCTAGGAAGACATTCGAGTGAGTTTAAACGAACAGAGTTTTTTTTATCGATTACATTTGCAATAAAAATCTTCTGTTCGTAGTATCTATATTAATATATATAACTTAGTTGTGTCCGTGGAATTTTTGTATTCTATACATTTTTTTTTACTTTTTTATCTTTACACAATATAAAACAAATTCGCTTTCCATTTCCGCGTCTGTTCCACTAACTCCTAGTAAACCTCGCACGCAACGGATTTTTAAGCGGTCTTCACTATCAATAAGATTATTTTTCACTGAAGGTCTATAAAAAATATACTTACTAATAAAAAAAATAAGTACAGACACGCGTAACCCGTGGCGACTCGCTAGTAATTAATAATTTTAAGGTTCGCCAACGAGTCAGTTTGAGCCTTAAACTGAGTGTCTGGACAAAACAAAAAGTACAGAAAGAAGAAGACACAGTTAGTAGGTACATCGTTCCAAGACACTTGTAACTAACTAATAATCATTACAGAAGCCAAGCTCAAATAGAAGTAGCTCAAGTTTGTCACATGGGCCAGAATTGCCAGAGAATAACACGTCGCGGTAGATTAAAGAACAATGGCATAATGTTAGTAAGTGCGTTTTGCATGGCCAGTAGAACAAAGTCCATAATAAATAAGAAAGAATGGAAGGTCTTAGCCCATCAGCAGCAGAATATAAGATGTTAAGATGGCTGGTTAAGATTTGGATTACCACCATTAAATGAAAAAAGCTTTGTAAAAGTTCTATATGAGAGTCTCGACACATACCCCCAAAAAAGCTATTCATATTCTTCGTTCACTAACCGACCATTAAACAACACCAAAGTATCATTCCACCGAATCGTATCAAATCTACTGGCGATATATTGACTTTTACGTAAAAAAAGCGATTGTAAAGAATAACATCGTCCCACGCACACACCGACGTTACAACTAAACTCGTAATAAAATAAATTCCACATATAAATTCGGTCGGGTCCTGTTTTTTTGTCAATTAAAAATTACAGTCGGGTCTAAAACGCAGGTACACAGTAATGCGGGCCTTGTAACGTGGTATACCACTATTAAGAACATCTTCTCTCTTCCTCTGATCATTTGAGATAGATAGAGACAGGTGGCGATTGAATCATTTGGTGAGTAATGGTTAAAAAGTTTAGTGTCAACGTGTATATTCAGAGATAATATATTCCGTAGTACTTATTAAGCTGTATCAATCTTGATGACCTAGAATGAAAATGTTAGTTGGCTCAAATCCCACCCTGTAGAAGTTTAGCCACCGAAATATAAAACGAGTGTTCTTTCGCTCACACGACTGAAGTAAAACTTCCGAACTGACATCCGTTCGCCTCGCCCGATCACACTTCTCGTAACGCTCTCGTCATACATTCACCAGCTCATTCTCTAATTCAAGCGTCTGTAAAGAAGTTTTACTTCAATAATTAGTACTACACTATTGGTCGAGTATATTAGTCGCAACACTAATATTCATACTTCTGTAGCTAGCAGACATAATGCCTACCATGTGCTATACCGCCCCCGACCACTGCATGTACTGCTGGACCCATCCGACCCGATTTCTGGCCTCCTGGACCACGACACAACACCGACAACGACGTCACGAGTCGTAAACACAACACACAGATACCGGACTCGCCGGCGAGGGCGAAGGGTCATTCGCATGCGACCTCGACATGCATCCCCTTGCTGAGTTTCTTGCTGGTTCTTCTCAGTGGGGGCGCGTTGTGAACCGGTGGTAAACTCATATTCTCTAAGCGGCAGCCCAAGCCGAGGCCGTGCCTCCCTGAGGTGCCCTTGTGCTAGTCACTACCCTAATCCTTCTGGCTGGAGCGTTTATGGCACTCGCCCTCTTGTCCGGTGAAGCTATCATGGCCATCTGCGGCCAACAGTACTACTCCTACAAAAAAAGAAGCTTACCACGTGCTAACAACATTCTGTACGTTTTATAGACAACCACGGAACTAACGTTAAAAGTTTTCCGAAATCATAAAAAATTTCGTCACATCCGAATTAAAGACATTCTGTACCAAACTTATGGTATTACCATTTAATAGAGCTATAATATACCCAACATTAATATAAGGCTAAAGTTAACAGCGGTACCTAATATATTTTCGTGTAATTCCGTTGGTAGCCGACCTCCTGAACCTCAGGTAGAAAAATGAGCATTGAGCATACGAAGGCAATTAACTTTCGGTACCTGCGAGCGTGCGTGTGCGTGTGCCCGCGTGCGCACGCGCAGCCCACCCCTGTGTGCGTGCGTCACTTGCGCAAACACAGGGTTGTACCGTCCCCGTTCTTCGTCAGGGTTTCAAAGATAAATTGGTGTGGTTTAATGGTATTCGGGATTTATGTTCTGGTCGCATTTTGTTTTTACGTTGTATTAAACGCCTGCGCCGGTCAATTGTAATTCTCGAGGGATAAGCAAAGGGTTCTTTGGGATGTGAAGGTATTTTTTTAAAATTTATAATGAACCGACGAACCGTTGCGAGCACTTTGTCCAATTTTAAAGTTTTCTCTTAAGTAAAAATGCCGAGATGTCTTGCCGAGGTGCCTTAGCATTGTTTACTGGTTTGATTGTAATAAATATATTAATTACTTACTTTCTGAGCCGTTTCAGGAATTTTATATTGGTGATGCTTTTGATGCTGCTGACTTAACCTCCTTTGCCGCTATAATGACATATAATAGTAGTTTATGCACCAAGGGGATAAAGTAGTGTCTTATGTCGCGGGCGTTTAATTGAATCGCGAGCATAACGAAGGATTCTAGCAACTCCCGAGCGCAGCGAGGGAGTATAGAGTTATGAGAATACTAGAATCCTGAGTACAGCGAGGGATTTAAGCTCGCCCAAGACAAAGGCACCTTTATCCCCGAGGTGAATACACTACTTTTCACACCTACTGCGAGGTAATAAAATACAAATATTGCTAGAATTAAATGAAATAACAATATTTTGGGACAATCCACACATGGTAATCTGATCCCAAACTAGGCATAGCCTGTACTATGGAAACCAGATAACTAATATTAATTAATAGTTAAATAACACCCAGATACTTGGTGGGATTCGAACCCACGACCTATTGGGTAGCGGCCAGGGTGTCAAACCACTAGACCAACGAGACCATCAATAATATCAACATAGTGATTTGCCGCGTTATCATCTAAGTATTTCATTTTCTTTTCTAGAACACACTGGGTTGTGCTCGTCGCGCTCGGTTCGATTTTCAAATGTTTTGTTTTTCGTGCAGTTGTCTGCTTAGAGTAGTAATAATACATATATATCTGTGGTAAAAGTGTTGAGGAATTTTCGTTTGACGTTCGAAATTCAAACACATTATTACCCAAGGGAGTTTAGTACAACATTATTACCCGGCTAGACTATAGGGATATAATGAGGCACTTTATGTCATCTTTATATGACATATAATGTGACATTATCGAGCAGGTGGTGTGAAAAAAAAAAAAACTATTCCCATGCAAAATTGGCGTAATCAACTACAAAATAGAACATACCAAATTTAATCCCGGGCCCTTTTTTGCAAAATCAAAAGTATAAGACGAATCATATTTAGAAATTCAAAACCACCCAAGTATCCTCGCTCCGACACCAAACACATACAAAATCGTTCAAACTCCATTTAAAAACAAATCAGTCGTAAATCCAAAACACAACAATGCCAGAATGTATAACAGTCAATCGTCTGGACGAGAGAGCTCTCACTTCGACAATGGGGGAGCAAAAAATGATTCTACGGTAGAAAAAAATGTAATGAATATGGCAGATTTTGGTCGGTATTGTTTTGCCGACATATGGCAGCATTTTACAGTAGTTAAATAGGACTGGACAGAAACATATGGCGTTAGCGTATTTCACTTATAAAAAAACATAGGTACAAAATCTTTTAAAATAATAGTTGTATTTCTGGGTACTAACTGTCTGAATAAATCTTTATTATAGTAGATGAAAATATATTTACAAGAACTATATTATTAGAAAAAGTTAAAATTATTAGACAAAAACGCAATACATTTTCTATATATCTATTGGATTATCTTCTACCTATACCGCCAAGACTGCCAAGCGTGAGGATAATACTAACCTCTACCTTCTAACCTGAACCTCTACCTTTGTTCAGCAGTGGACGTCTTATGGCTGCAGATAATTATGATTAAATGGAATTAATACGAGATCGCGAGAACATCAACGGTTCCCTCGAAATCATAATGGCATCTAATCAGATGTCTGTAAATCTACAGACGATACATTGGACTTATGTAGTTTGTTTAGGTAAAGGTCCACTATCTTCAAGTTGCTAGATCATAATATACATTTAATAATCTCATTACAACCAAACCCCAATACCGCAACCATCAAATAACAACCACCCGTGGTGCATTAGCAACTGACGTTGCACCCGCCGACACCATGCACCCACTGACGCCACGCCATGCATCCAACGCAATTACGAATCCCCGAAATTTATGCGAACAACTCAAATAATAGGGCGCCATTACTGATTTACGAGCGCCCTGTTATTCTAAGAACACCAACAAAGGCGGCCGATAAAAAACCTACTTGTTTTAATATTTTCGCGTGCCGCGCTTTGCATCCTATGACTCATTTATAATGTAATCGAAGTGATTCAAGAGCTAGACGCGAAAAAAATTGTAAAACTCAAATTGTCGAAGGCCGTACGAGTGTACGATGTCTGTGCGCATGTGGCAATTAAAAATAATTAGGGAGCGAAGATGCCGTGTTCTCGGAAGGACCCGCCGCGGTACATTTACATATGGCGTTGATCTACTGTGGTGCGGTCGCTTTGGTAGCGAGCAGCGATTCCTAATATGGTAATGATAGAAATTATTGAAAATACATTTAATTTAAATTCAGTTCTAGTTCATCATCATATAAGTCCACTGCTGAACAAAGGCCTCCCCTTAGAAGGGCGGGGTTGCCATAATCCCACGATTAGCAGGCGGCTTGGGGATCGCAGTATAGGTGGAACATAAATCCAAAAGAAAGACGCTGCTGCCCGTCTTCCTGTTCTCGCTTAGCCGCCTCTTACGACACACAATTAGAGATGGGGGGAGGCAATTCTAACCCGGCACCCCACGGGTAAATTGCTTAATAGTATTCTATTGTAACCCCATTGTGCAAATAAACACAGTTAACATATTCAATATTATATTTGCTCTGAGAAACTTACGAAGTCACGTATAAGTTCAACGAGCCTAAATTATCTATACTTATAATAAAACTGTAACAGGTCCAATTCTGTACATTGAAGATATTTTGAAAATTATATTTGAAGGACATTCTATAACCGATACTGAGGTCGAAAATGTAATTTTTTTAATTTTTGTCTGTGTTTCTGTCTGTCTGTCTGTCTGTATCACGGCTGAGCATCACGCCGAAACTACTGAATGGATTCAAATGAAACTTGGCATGATTTGAGATCTTACTACGAGGTAGGACATAGGATACTTTTTATCCCGTAATCTAGCACGGTTCTTTTGGGAGAGGGGATTAAAGTCAAAACGGGTACTTGGTTATACGCTTGGTCCGATTTTATCAATTTTTCTTTATAATATAATAAATATTAGTAAGGGAACACTCATAGAGAGTTGTCATCAAGGTTTTGTAATCGATCTGGTTAAGCAACGTTAGGTAAGGTCATTAAAAAGATGGGTGACCGCTTAACGCCATTTGAACTAAACGGGTCCGTGCTTCGGAGAGCAAGTAAAAAGTGGGTCCCAGTTTTTAACCGACTATAAAAAATGAGGTTATGTATTCGATGCGAATGTTTGTTATTCAAAGTTTAGTTAACGTAAAAATAGCGCAGGTGGAGCTGCGTGGGTCAGCTAGTAGTGAATATGTAAATAAACTTCGGCTTAAAATGAAATGACTGTTATTAAAAATAAATATATCGATTGCAAAAATAGTATTAACTAGCTTAATCTCTACGTATTTAACGTAGGGATTCAAATCAACCAGAAAAATATAGTAAATGTTAAAGAAATTGTACTTATACTATAAATTTAATAAAAAAAGTGTCTATCAGTTTTCATACAAAGTTTGAAACGTCAAAACCAATCTAAATGTGAGTTATGAATACTTATGGGCATGGTAAGATCCACTATGGTCAAAATTGAGTTTACCCTGGAAGAGATAAGTCTCCCAAAAATATGAGAGTGGAAGAAATAGCAATAAAGGATAGAAGAACAAAGAACTCGTTTACAATATCATGTGTATAAAACACAAACGCATAGCTAACTATCACTTGTATTGTACGGTACTTAAAATGCAGATGTAGGCTGGAGAAAAAGTTATTAGAGACCGCATTTAAATACTCTTATCTCACTGTCTCACTGTTTGTCCACAGGTTTTTTCGATCCTTAGACCGGTAGCACCATAAAGATTTCATGTAAAATTGCTTCTAGGTATCTTGCTGACTGCATGTTTAATATGAATATCGGTTGTTATATTATTAAAAGTTAAATGTCTTACGAACATAGGTATTCCTGTAGTTACAAGATTACTCGGTACTAAACACTATAACCGCTCACAAACGCACCCCTCATCGCTATGTAAACCAAATCGGCCGCGATTAGAGGCAATAGTGATTGAAAAGGGTAGAGAAACCGACCTGTATTAATGTCCCGGTCTTATTTGTTGTTTTACATCCAAATAACGGCGGGCAAACGTTTCATTTTGGATTATACATAATAATAAATCCCGTGCACTACTTATTAAGAATTAAATTCGTCGGATTTATATCTTTTTATGGTTCCGAATGGGATGCCAGTGTAGATGTAATTTAAATATGGCTGGAAGGTATTCGGACCATTAAAAGGACCGTAACAAATTAAGGTAACATATTAAAATTATGCCAATCTTATTGAACATGTTGTTAAAGTTGCCGTAACCTTCTTTGTTTCCCTAACAAGTAAAAATTAAAAAAAATATATTAAATACCCGACGCAAGCAAGCAAGTAAAAAAACAAACACAACAAATCGCTGAACAGAATTAATTAAACCTCAGTCAAATCCTTTCATACATTTGGTATCTTAGATGTCACAGATGATAGACAAAGGCGAGAAATTTAATATAAACTTTTTGCGTTGTGGGTTAAAAAATAAATAAAACATATCTTTTTTATAAAAAGGAAATAATATACACATTTATCATCATCATCATCATCAGCAGCAGCCAAAGGAGGTCCAATTTTGAACAAAGACCCTTAGCAGGGAGGGTTTGCCATAATCCCCACGCTTGGCAGGCGGCTTGGGGATCGCAGTATAAATGGTAGGTAGGTAATTTAAGAAAGGCGCTGTTCTCCGTCTTCTGGTTTTCCCTTAGTCATCTTTTTCGGATATCCAACGGGAGTAGAAGGAAGGGTGCTATTCCTACCCGAAC
The DNA here is from genome assembly GCA_911728495.1 of Furcula furcula. Taxonomy (NCBI): domain Eukaryota; kingdom Metazoa; phylum Arthropoda; class Insecta; order Lepidoptera; family Notodontidae; genus Furcula; species Furcula furcula. The sequence goes on along the minus strand of OU452245.1, from coordinate 29,704,207 downwards.
AAGACACGGGTTACACACCTGTATACTTAATTTATTCAAAAATAAAAGGGAAATTTATAATTTATTAAATCATCGTTTACATTTTTTCAATTTTGTGACCGGATCGCTATGCGACCTCTCGTGAGAAGATCCGGCTAGGAACTTACCATGCCCAATTTTAATTTACATTTATTTTACACGACTTCAATTTTAGATCATTGGTATTCTTACATATACTATTTTATTTCAATATCAAAATTCGGAAATTCGTGCTAGGGTTATATACTGCAAATAAGATTCAATTTGGCTCGCACAGATAGCACGGATCATCACTAGGCACTAATCACACAATCTCTTGCACGAAATCAGCAGCAATTATTGAAGAAAAAGTCAAATGACACTAAGGGCCACACCACACGATACTTGTAGCGACTGCGACTTATTCGCATTCCGGCAGCTTGTGCGACTGACCTCTAAACTTCGCATATTTTATATTAAAATGAGCGACTGATACCACGCACAATGCAGCGAATTACCTCCAGGGTTCACATGGCGTGCAATTCTTGATAAATCATTGTGAGTATGATATCACTATGGCGTAGTTTTCTACATTGAAACGTCATTTTTGTACAGTAAATAAACTTTATCTTTGAAATTACGTTTCGTTTGGATTGTTTGATTTGCACCTGCTAACCAAAAGTATAGAACTCATCGATTTCAATACAGCTTTCGAACGCAACAAGATATCAAATCGCGCGAAAGACGCGAAATCGCTTATACCAAGTGTTGCGTGTGATATGTCTCTAGCAAGAGCCGTGGCATTTGATTTACATAATATCGTTTATTTTTAATTGATCGCAGCCATTACATAAATGTATTAATTTTTATTCCTCGTCCATTAGACGGTAGTCATAAATCACGTTATTTAAAAGGGACCACTGGATTCACCTTGTTTTGCAACGTAGAAACTTCTGGTTATTATGTGTGTAATAAAATAGTCGTAAATTGTATTACAAATAAATTGTCTTGTAAATTCATTACATAATCAACTATTGGCTACATTTCCGTGATATTAGGTGTCGAAAATTAATGAGAAGAGACAGATTAAAATTGAAAGTATGATTAATGACATTAAGGATTATTAGTTTTATGTTCAAAGGTCAACAAGTGAAAAGTTAAGACATCTAAAGACTACACAATAAAGAAATAAAAGCGTATCAAAATTGATTCGCAAGGTACAAACAGTGAAATCTTATTATAATTGGAATATTTTTACAAATCGATTATATTTTGTTCAAAAATCTTTAATTATCTCTCAAAAGGGTACTCGTAAGTATAAACTTTATAACTTCGTGGATTCACTGTTTGTTAGAGATCCGAAACTGGTCTCACTGTACCCACTGTAGAATCAAAAAGCCATTCAAAGCTGAAAGCTGATAACATTTTTAAGACGACCAAAATGCGCTCTGAGGCGTACCTAGTCTTATAATACCACGAAATCACTAGGTAGCAAGCAGGTGTCTCGTGGAAGAGACTTCCCAGGTGTTTCAGTTCAAGAGAGGGTACCTACTGCAACTAGGGTAATTACCGGACATAAGAGACTTAATAATAACTAAAGTTTCGGATGACAAGCGTCTGTGCAATGCAATTGTACTGTGGAGTTATATGTAATTGAAATATGGATGGAAGGTATCAAAACCATAACCTAAAAAATAGCCTATCATATTTAAATGCTTCATTTTTGTACTATTTAGTGTGAAGGACACATCATCTAGAGACATTACCAGACACCAAGACACTTAATAAATAATGTCTCGGGATACCATTCGGCGAACGTCTTGCTTGACTCGTCGTGGGTAAAAATCCAACATACCCTGGCCTCCGAACCGGACGACCCAGCGTAGGTAGGTCTACTACTAGGTGAACTGACGACAATATTGTGCGCCTCGTAGGTAACCAGTGAATGCAAATCGACAATTGTCGTTCATTGTGACTTTCCAAAGGGGGGCCTATGTTCAGCAGCGGACGTCTTCCGGCTGGTGATGACCTTATTGCCATTATTTCATAAATTACATTGACGTTGGTGACATTCCTGAGATTCGGGAGAATGATTTCGATCGTAAAATTCTGGTCCAGATCGCAAAACCTGCCACTCTTCGCATTGCACATTAGCATGAGTCATTCGGGCAGTGGGTCGGCTGTACGCTGCATTCTTACAACGGACCAGAACTGGTTGCACCCGTGGCCGCGTAACGTTCATTCATCTGTTCAGATACTTGGATTTTCCTCCTCGAACCATTCTTCAAACAACACATCCTAAACGCCAACAGGATCCACTTAAATTTGATCGTTTAGCTTTAATATTAAAGTTCATTTCTCTTTGCAATGGTTTGATAGTTATGATTGTAGTGATTTTATTTAAGTGGTAAGGTTCCGAGTAAAATAAGCGCGTCTCGTATTTTTGCTCCAATTATAAGGCTGTGGGAAAGTGCGCCCTTGTGACTCAGATATCGATAATTTCGCGATAAGAAGAGAATAAAACGAATTGCGCGTGCGCATGGACACGCATTCACTGTGTCTGCGTATGCGCTGTTTCCGGAACGATGAATAGGCTTCGTAATATATGCGTACCTATAGTATAGGACAATACAGTAGCTAGTAGTTTACCAATCCAAAAGTCTAGCAGACTTTTGGATTGGTAAACTGTTGGGTATACTTTGAGGTGTGGGACCTAGACGTCCTTTGAGTCCAGCGGTGACATTGAGGAGGATGGCGGCAGGGTTGTGACCTCCGTCCCAGTGAGCACCATGTCACGTTCCCGGGGAGCTATAATGCACCCCGCGGCGACAGGCTCACAGGCAAGGCACTGAGGGGTTCCTGGTGCAGATCCCACCGAAAAGCCCAGGTCCCCCTTGTACAGTGGGGGTTTTAGTGGGTAACGGTTGTCCCTCACAGTTCCTGGAGACCAGCTACAGTAGTACCTACCCTTCACACCGTAACACAGCAATGTTTACACACAGCTGCTTGGCGGCAGCATATCTGACACTGCGGTGGTACCTACCTGGACGGTTCCTTGTACAAGGAACCTACCACCTAAAAACTAACTATGTTGAAAATTCCCATATCCAGCATAGCTTGATTTTCTATAAACTGCACAATTTCCAAACCCTCTGAGCAACTCTTCATTGCACACAGAATGCATTAGCAACAATTTTATAAGGCAATCCACGGGCGGATCCCGTGATCAAAGCAGACTCCATTGAATTGAGAAGCAAATTGCTATGGACCGGATAAAAGGCATGCATCTGGGCCGAGGCAGCTTTGATGTGCGGTCTAGATGCGGATAGACCGTGTGTGCACGAGTGGAAAATGTGTTAAATCGTATTTGTTATTATGCTAATAGTACGAAGGGAAACTGTTTAGAAATATTAAATGTAAGAGGCGACAGCAGCATCATAATTACGTAGTCTACTTACTGGCTAACAAAGTGATATAACGGAACCTGGATATAAGAAGATACAAGTCAGTAAAATTACTAGGTGGTTGGTTCCTTGTGCAAGGAACCACAGTGTCAGATATTCTGCCACCAAGCAGCAGTGTGTAACAAACAACAAAACAAAAAATTACAATCTAATAAAAAACAAATAATAATATCTTGGGACAATCCACACACGGTTATCCGATCCCAAACTAGGCAGAGCCTGTACTATGGAAACCAGACAACTGATACTAATACTTATATACTTTTTTTTTTTGTAAATACATACTTAAATAGATAAACAACACCCAGACACTTGGCGGGAATCGAACCCACGACCCATCGGTTAGCAGGCAGGGTGTCTGCCAACTAGACCAACGGGCCCGTCGATACGAAATATCATGCATACAACAATAAAATAAGATAAAGTAATAAGCAACTATATCTTATTCTTTTTTACATGCAGGTTGCAGCAATGTGATATGTACCGGCAGTCTAACCTGTCCGATATCATAATCAGGATAGTGTTGGGGCTGGTCCTAACGCGGTGCACCAGGGATGCCGCCCGTTTTCGCATTATTGTGTTAAAGCAGACGACTACACCGCCAGGGCAGCCCCATCAGTTTCCTGAATGCGTTGTTATATTGCACTTGAAGGGACTTGTACGATCGTTGAGTATAACTCTCCCACAGGCTACATGTATAAAATACGGAGCAATACGCACGGAATAAGGTGATTTTTACCTGATTACTGCAACGTGCAAACCTGTGGGAGATCATATTTGATCTTACAAACAGTGCCCTTTGATCTCTTTCTATATCAGCCTGATCCTTTAGACTAGCCGTTACTATAAGTCCCAGATATTTAAACTGGCTCACCCTCTCCAGTTGAACAACATTAAGTTCTACAAGGTGGCGAACTCGATAGGTCTCTAGTACCGGTCACAAAAATCATGTACTGACTCTTCTTCACGTTATACACTTAAGACATTTGATATTAAGTCTGTCTGTCCGGTAGTTTCACCAGCTACAGTGCCCTTCACGCCAGAACACAGCAATGCTTACACACTGCTGGTTGGCGGCAGAATATCTGACACTGCGGTCGTAGGACCTGGACGGTCCCTGGCACAAGGAACCTAGTAACCTGTCACCTGACTGTTATCAAGGAGGCATTTCCAGTTCGTGAACAAGAAAAAATACTGCGAATAAAATAGTAACCGATCATTAAAAACTCAATATGAACTTTATTGCTTTCTCAACAAAATTGTAACAGGATCATACGCGCGAACAATCTTACGTTACTACAGAATTTACAGTAGTACAATAACAAGAAAAACGTAAACCTAATGCACAATGAGTTAAAACTACGTTAAATCTCTGCAAAAACCTTTCACAATAGACATAGCGGTTACTTCGTAATAGTCCATTGCACAATGCGTCCTAATCCCAACATAATAGTGTAACATCGCTTATGGGATTATTTAATGGTATAGTGGTTAATTTTTATGGTTTTTACGAAACCAGTTTTTGAAGGCAGTACACACAATTTTTTGCTGAATATACATATAAGCCTTATATGTATATTCAATGCTTCCAATATATTGTGCGTTTGACTTTAAAAATCGAGGTATCCTAGAGTTGAGAGCTTGAATGCTAGTTGACCTGATTCTCTTAGGTCTTCTTCACAAAAAAAGACAAGAGTCCAGCTCAGTAGTGGGATTAATACAAATAATTAAGTGCCGTACTTAATAACTTAATTAATATGTAGGCGGTATTTCTACATGAAACATAGAAGAAATATAAAAGTATATAACGAGTTTACGACTTTAAATTATAGTTAAAACTAATATACACACATATCCACATAATGTCGTTGCTTCTACCTAAGACACGCTGTACACCCGGTGAAGTAAGCACTTAATGTAACTAATTGGTAAATATTTTTTGACAACTATAATTTGTATATTGAAACAGAACTTATAGCATTGTATCATGAGTCTCATGAGTATCTGTTAAGGCTCTAGAGCCTATCAAAGAGACAGATCGAAGTAAACGACACAAGATTTGTTACAAAAAGAACAATTTCTTTTTTTTTTTTCAATAAAACAGCATAATTACAAACAATGTTACTGCTAATATATCACATACACAGGTACGATCGAGGTTTTGAAAAACAAGACATTGACCTATGAAAAATTAAAAAACAAAATTGAAATTCAGAATAGTGCCCCCGCCCGGATACGTGTTGTTACGGATTAGTTATACATTCACAGTCAGTTGTGTGTATCGACAATCGGCATTTATGTCTCCATTACCATTTATTGTAATATCAAATCGGGTGCGTTCACCGCTAATTTTTTATTTTACAGCTTGAGGTAATTCTCGTGGAGTAGGGACGGGACACAAGACGATATCGATGATAAAATATTATAGTAATCATTCTACAAGAGATAGATATCGGCGGCGGCATAGATGTTTAAGGTAAGATTAACTTTTGATTTTATACAGATTTTAGTCTAAAAGTAAATCTATTACCGATTATTATATTAGCAAAAATGACATCAAACTAAAAGGAATCGATCTCGAACTCATTTTCAAAATATTTATTATGTCCAAAATAAAATCAATGAACATTTGTATGTTTCACAATGTTATTGCAGATGCATAATAAAAAATGTTCTCGTAATACATAATTGGTTCAATTTACTGTGAATGTATTGTGTTGACTATGATTGCATTGTTCGTGTGTTGTTGTATGCTAAGATTAATACTACAGGGATACTATATTGTTGCCACTGCCAAATTAAAAGATCGCTATTCAAAATTTCTTTTTTAAATATCGATAAACCATTTTCCCCACACTAATCTAATACATATTTTGTCATCGCGGTCAATACTTCCATTCTACATACGCAGACCGTAGGATCTGGACAAATACAACGACATGGTAATACAGTTTATGTTATTATAATGACGGGTATTGGACAAATAACTGGTTCTAAATTGTTTTATGCTTAAACCGAAAAAAAAAGTGACTACGAGTATGTCTGTGTTTAATGGAAATGGTTCACTTTACAGGTATACGTAAATTGTTTATCACTATATAGAGTGTTATTCATTGATAAAGGACCATGCTAATCTTTATACTATCATAGAGATTAACATGGTCGTTACGAAAAATATGTTTTATACTGAGTACCAAGGTATAATTCGCTCACGAAAATTGGTCATGAGAATTTACTCTCTTACATACTTATTCTCATTTGTATGTCTATTTTTTTGGCACGACCTCGCACCCTAAACGGCTTGATTGATTTAAAGCTAATAAGTCGTTGAGAGTTAAGACAAAAAAAAACATAGGAATGACCGTCAGAAGCCATTTCGTAATTTTTTTTTATTGCAATATCATCGATATGGGTATCAAATAAAAATATCTTAATGAGACAAGTTGAACTATCCATAGCTATTACATTAACCCATTAGTGGTCAAATAAAAATCGGAAGTTGGTACGAAATAAATAAAATAAAAAAATTCGAAAAATGTCTACCTACCTACTGAAAAACATGACAAACTGAAAAAAAAAAGTTAATTTTTGGTTTAATCATGGTGTATGTGAAATATGGTGATAAAGGTGAAATTTTTCAGAACAGCTATGGTGCACATAAAGGTGAAAATTTTCAAAGCATTTATTTTCGATACAAAGGGTTTTTAGACATTTTTTTAATTCCCAGCAATCTCTTGCATATATCAAAAACACGGCAATTGCTTATGTAATGAATAGGTGAATTGAGCTCACCGTCCTATCTACTCATCATACGTCACCAAGAGTAAGGTACCTCTGTGTCGTGCACTGAGCCGCTTTTGTGTCGATCTGGGTCGCTGCACAGTGGCCCCCTTCAGCGCGGCCTAGTGCCTACGTCATACATGTAGGGGCGCTATGAACGATTAAAAACTGACCTTATTCTACAATAATGCAAGGGAATGTAGATATGACCTTAATCTACAAAAACGTTAGAAAATATATAGGAAGGTATCGATGATCAACAGGCAACTGGGTTCTCAATCATTTATGGAAGAAACACATCCTTGCACAGATGAAACCCTCAGGCTGACTTACTTAATAAAACTATTAACAATTGGAATATTTTTTTTATATGTTTGAGGGTTTATCCCTTGTAGACTAAAGATAATTATAAAAACTTTAAAACATTCTGGATATGGAATTGCGAGTCAATCGATAAAATAATAGAGTCCGGTAAAGATGACTTTTATTTCCAGAACAGTGACAACCTTTAACTACTGTTGCATATTGCACGTTCCAACCCATTCAAGTGCACCATGCGCTAAAAAGGCAATATACGATCTACAAAATTTAAAAAAATGCAGCATTGGCGTTAGTAACATTGTCATTGACGATAGCGATGCAAATGCAAAAAGACAAACACTGTTTAAAAAGAAAGTGCAAAAATTACAAGCCCGTTGGTTCAGTTTCGTTGCCGGATCTTCTCAGTTGAGGCCGCGTTAGTGGTAGCTTTAAAAAAAATTGATCGTTTAAAAGTGCTAGCGTTAACCCTATTTGAAATAAATAATTTGAATTTGTAAGCAAACTGACGACACAGGTTATGTAGTATGTTGGCTCAGCCACGGTCAAAAGATATAATTTAAATGGCTTTGCTTATTATTATACTTCAAAAAAAGCGTGTTTTTAAAAACTATTTTTAGTGTCTACAATGTATTGCTATTTATTATGCATCCACCTGAATCGTCACGTAGCTCACAAATGTAGCACACACCCTCTATATTTTTAGCCTGTGCATTATTTTTTCGTTCACCCACAATCACGAACTATGTACATACATGGATATATAATTGGGGTAAATACACCAAATATCGGCGGTGTCGAGTCCTAAATAAACAATACCGCTACCTATTCGAGTGACGACATTCGAATTTAGGGTCGACATACATAAACGCGATGCGGTATCACGTCGCATGAACTAGCTAAATAATGCATCTCTTGAAGTCGTGGCTTATAGTTTCGTACAAAATTTCAGGTATCACTATGGTTAGCAACACAAAAATGAAGATGTTTTATTCGCTTGTTTGTTGGTTGCAAACGTGGTCTAATCTTTAAGTTTAACCCTTGTTATTTTGGCAAGAAATTTTCATAACGTAAGGTCGGAGTTTGGAAATGTGTTTGGTAAAATGTGACAATAGGTGCCCCGTATTACAGTGAGCCTTACCATAAAAAAAATGTTGTTTAAACTCTCGTTTTGAGTCGTATTCCTCATCAAATATAGTGAACTTCTATAGTTGCTTATTCTGGTTGCCTTTACAAAAAAATACTACATTGTAATAAACACAAATGCAACATGGTCCTTTTGCCCCCACCCGGAACTCGTAATTGCTATTAAAACTACAAAGCTGACTTCTAACCCGCGAAAAAAACGGGTGCGACAAAAAGTCGCAATGTCCAAACGCACACACGTGCAGCATGCGATCGCCAAGTGCGCGACATGCTCACGTCTGCCGCGAGCTCGAACAAAAACCGAACGCAACGTGATTTATCGCCGCGACCGACGCGAATCTACACCCCCGCACTCGGGGTAGCTGCCAAGTTACGACGGCGTATTATACACCATTGCAGAAAGCAATATTTTTTATAAATAACAAGTCTTACGATACTCAACGTAATATGGTGTGTACTACAATCTCCATAAGAAGTTAAAGCGATACACCAGAGTAAGAGTTGGTTGCAAATAACCCTAACATTGTGGCAATAATGGTCAAGTGCCTTCTGCTTTGGCCAGTAGCCTGTTGTAGGAAACTCAAGCTGGCACAATTTATTTTTCCATGTTCACTTAACGGGCTTATTACAAAGGCCAGAGCTGCTCATAGCCAGTTGTAATTAATTTTCGGTACCAGATCTTAGAAGGGTGAACGTTTGGTGGCATTTGAACTGTGCATGGAGACGCACGGAGCATGGAGGTGCTTCGGGAGGCACGTAAAAAGCCAGTCAGTTATTGTCATCTAGGAAAGCTTATACACTTTTAGAATTTCGCGTTCCGTTATTAAACATTATTCCACCCGGAATTAACGCAATTTACCTCATAATTTGGCTTGAAGTTACGGCCGAGTTACATCTAGAAAGCAGTCGTTAGGCCAAGCGGATGCCTAAGGGCAGTCTTGAACAACTCTTAACACTAGATAAAAACAACGACCAGTGGATAAATCTTTTACGGTTGACTTTATTCCTCCTTACGAAGGTAAGTATGCACAGTGCCTAAATAACTTGAATATTTCACCGATATCTTTTGGTACGAGTAATAAAAACAAAATTATAATCAAATATCATCATAATGAATATAACTTTCATAAAATTCATTAGATACACAGATGTCGATGATTACCCGTTAACATCTATTTATTTTAATGCCTGTCTAATGCATAAATTTAAATAAAACGAAAACAAACTTTTATCCGCTCATAATTCACATACATAATATTATATAAATGTTTAAATGTTAATATAGCTACGCCTGTGCAATAAAAATTGTTGTTGATATTACACAATTCTTGTCACATCGAATAAATAATGTATAGATACGAATGCGACGGCATTAACGACAGTGCGATACCCACCCTCGCGTTTTGTCGCAAAAAAAACGCGACTTAATCGCAATCGCACCATTGTCGGTCCGCTTTAGCAGGTCATCTTCCTTGTTCATCGCAAATAAGGATTTTCAAACTTACTGCGGGCGAATAAAGATGTTTATTCATTCAACGCATCAATATGCGTTGTTGTTGTTTTTCTAAAATCGAGTAAAATGATGTAGCGTAAGAATCGGTCGTTTTTATGATAAAAATAATATATTGTTTGCAATAAATTTTGGTTTTTAAATAAGTATCTCGTCTTGAGCCATTTTTGTCCGAAATAATGAAGAGGGTACATAATTCATAAGAGACGAGATCCAGGTTTAGCTCTCGTTCACATTATTTTTCGTAATTGTATTCTAATATAAGTATCTGTCATAATCATATCAGCCACTAAACGTCCACGGCTGAATATAGGCCTCGCCGATATACTTCTATTGTCACCGATGTTGTGCCACCTGTATCCAACGGCTCCCTGTCACCTTGACCAGGTTATATTATACGTCGCTAAAATCTGGGAGACCTAATTTTGAAGTAATCCAAGAAGAACTCGGTCATAAACGACAAAAAAACTAGAAAGGAGCAGTGCTTACCATTTAACATAACGTAGCCAGCCTAGCTACTAAAGCCTAGAGATTATTTGAATTATCAATACAAAGTTACTTCGGAAAGAGGCAAACAGGAAATTTACTAGGTTGTAGGTTCCTTGTGCAAGGAATCGTCTAGGGCGGTACCACCGCAGTGATAAACATTCTGCCACCAAGCAGCAAATTGTAAACATTGTTGTGTTCCGGCGTGAAGGGCACTGTAGCTGGTGAAATTACCAGACACATAAGACTTAATATCAAATGTCTTAAGGGTCGGCAGCGCGCTAGTGATTCGTCTGGTGTTCTAGTGTCTACAGGCTGCGGTGATTGCTTACCATCAGCCGGACCGCATGCTTGCTGGCCTACTTGGTACGTAGTATAGAAAACCATGACACGTTTGTTGCGCTTGAGCTTTTCTTGCTTTTATTCACTTTTCCACGGCACGTTCGTCAATTCATCGTCCAAACATAGAATATACGATCCACGATAATTGTTTTATACGACACGCAACTAACGACAATTTAACAATAATAATTGCAATTAAAACCAATAATCTCTTACTCAAAATGTGTTTTTAACAATCCCAAAAAGCTTAACTTCAATCTGTACAAACAGCCGTGTCGAGTTTTATAACGAAATATAAATAGTATATTGAACTCTGAACTCGTATAAAATCCAACTACATAAAGAGACCAATGAACTTAGATTGAATTATTTAAGAAAATATATACATACATGCTTATAACAGTTGCGTAAATAGAAAGCTGCAATAATGTGTACGAAACCTGGATATTCGACAGGCATAAATCACGGAGTCGTAATAAGTATACCTACTTTGTGTAACTTCCGTGGGACAGCGAAAAATAGCTTGCTCTTTACACCGGATTTGTTAGTTATTTCTTATTGTTTCACCTGATTGTCTAAAAATTTAGAGGATCCATATAAGTACATCGGATGGGCCACACCAGAATCGATCCCACGATATACTATGTAGCGGTCAGGGTCAAATGAAAAACTGCAAAAATTGGATCATCGTCGCCTAGTTGCATGCTTATCGGTTTTTTACAGATTGTTCCACGGTGAATGCGCTCAAGCACTTTTTGACCTTGTACCACCATCCCCTTTCTTTTACCGGACTACCAGGCGCCGGCAGGGTCTCCACCGCTTTGTCGTTGACACTCCAACTTGCCGCACTAAGCGTTTCGCTTCTTCTTTTCTCATGCGCACGGCCAAGCTGTGGAATACCCTCCCGGACAACGATTTCCCAGATAAATATAACTTGGGTGTATTCAAGTCTAGAGTGAACAGGCATCTTATGGGTAAGCGCGGTCCATCCTAGACCACATCTTCACTTAACATCATGTGAGATTGTGGTCAAGCGCAAACCTATTGATTATAAAAAAAAGGGTGGCCAACCACTAGTCCAACGGGCCGGCCAACTACATGAATACAACTTACATGAATTTTATAATATTACTTATCTCTTAACGAATATCACCGAGAGAGAGTGAGCTATGCTCGGAGGTTCTTTGCGCGATAAAATCCGGAATGAGGAGATTCACCGAAGACCTAAAGTCACCGACAAAGCTCTTAGAATCTGCAAGTTTAAGTGGCAATGGGAAGGCCACATCACTTGTAGAAACGATAAATAATGGGGGAGGAAAGGTTCTCGAGTGGCGACCACGAACAGGAAGACGCAGCGTAGGCAGGTCTCCCACTAGGTGGTCTGACGACATTGCAAGAACATATAATATACGGGCCGACCGCCTAGTAAAATAAATATACTTACAATTATTACCTAGAATCTAAATAACACGTTGACTTTTTAATTCAAATAAAAAACTTGAACAAATATTTCGGAACATATATTACGGAAAACGGTTAATACCGCGATCGTAATACAATATTTTCTAGTTTTTGTCCGGTTTTTTAAAACGAGTCGTGTGCACAATATTGGGTTACATACAACTAACAGTCTTGCGTTAAAATACTTGCTTAGAATACTGGGCCGTGCGACTTTGAGCCTTATCCAACCCATGTAAGGATCACAGGATATGCTATAAATATTATAAGAGGAATTACAATTGCATTGGACGTCTATCCTTTTAATGACAACATTAGAAATGCACATCAAATATTCAGTTCTGTTACAACGTGATCCTTATTACGTTCTAATAAGTTCGTTATTCGTTCGTATTTAATTATCCCGGCAGTAAATTGTCTGGTTATTTATATCTAAGCACAGGTAGGGATTTTTTTAAATGTTTAAGGATGTACCACGGGTCGTTGCGACACGGTCGCTATTATTTCAAATTCATAAAACTGTTTGAACAATGCAGGTAGATAATATTATGATATTTTTTTGGCAATCCTTCCCCGACATTATACGGTTCAGAGACGTTAGGTTTAACTTCTGTTACCCTTAGCATTGGGGTAACGCAAGAACTGCAGACCTGAACATTACAGTACGGAAAAACATTATAAAACCCGAATAAATCCCCGATTAGAATAAAGTTTGATAATGGAACGCGAAAGTCTAAAAGTATATAAAACATTATAATTTTGAGGGTGCAATCATTGGTTTTGTAGACACTGATCATTTCATTTAAATTCTTTTAAAGCCCATAGGCCTTAAGTGTCTAAATGGACCACTGGTCACTTGCCGCTGATCACATAGGGCCATAAAAGTGTTTTGTTTTTGACCTCAAGCATAGCAAGATGCTTGGTCGTTAGTAGTACCAACGCTCGCCACCTAAAATGGAATCAACCAGACAAAGCAGTATCGTGCAGACATTGATCTTCTATCTAGAAAACTATTTATGGGCTCAAGTCATAATAACTAATCCCCGGTCGAGTCGGCCTTCCGTTCCATTACTACGTCAAAGTAAAGGAAGCGAGAGCAAAGGAAGTAAGAGTAAAGGTAGTAAGAGTAAAGGAAGTAAGAGTCAAGGAAGTAAAAGTAAAGGAAGTTAACGTAAAGGAAGTAAGAAGAATGGAGCGAGAGCAAATGCAACGACTGTTCACTTGTGACTACGCAGGCATTTGTGTTAGTGTTATATTTCCCACATAGAAAGCTGGTATTGTGAAAGATTTCCCGCTGTAGCAGGGCATTTTTAATAACCTATATTTTAAAGGACAAGCGGCAGTACATTGCATCTCGTTTGTTTTAACTCTGAATTACACAAAAATAATCGCCAAATAACAAATTGAACCTTAAAACAACTCTCATTGTATTAGTCACGAGTATCTCACCCCAAACGCATTAGTACGCACGATACGACCGAGCCAGCAGCCGAGAAAAAAAATTAAAAGCATTGCTCGCAATATCGGGTACCCGACTTAACAAAAAAATATGATAAATGATGGTGAAAATTAAATTGTTCGGACGCAGGTACCCGGAGGGTTTTTTAACTGCAGTGCAGTCACATAGTCGCATTGTGGTGGAGATGCTATTTATGTCCATTTATTTTTTTAAATTTATAAATTTACAAAAAATAAACTAAATAAAAAATAACAATGTACACATTTTGCACACGTGGATTTTAATAAAGGTAGGTATTATTGCACCTGTAAAGCACCACGCAGAAGTTACTAGATTTAATGGGACCTACATTTCAGTAAGAGGTATGGCAGAAACGCTTGAAAGCATGGATGTAATAAGCTCACTATCTTATTTCAACACAAGGAGAAGGGCCCTGAACCAGATGAGTCACTGTGATAGCAGAAAAACACAGCGATTTCCTATAAAATATTTATTAGTAAAATTTGGAGAGTAAAATCGTCGTCAGACTAGTTATGTCCACAAATATTCGATTTCAACATCAACTGGAAAACTTGAAGCTCATTTCAAAGAACATCTAAAAACATAAATGTATTAAGGTATACAAAAATAACAATGTACTAGAATCATCAAACTACAAATAAACACCTAAATATTACGATACCGCAAACCGAAAGGATCCCACATCAAGAAACGTTAAAATATCGCAATCAAAACTGAATTTTATCAAAAAACCGGGTTGCAATAAGTGTTGATGGTCGCCAATCAACTTTAATTATAATAATTGACTATTGAATATAGCATTGCGGTATTGCGAACAACTACGATGGAAAAAACTAGTATTAACATCCAAATCACACGACAATAAAGTGAAAAAAATTTGTATGACGCGTCCAATGGGAATGTGCAATCGTGGTTCCGTATACCAAATTAATATGTTCTACAATTTATCATTATAAAACAAGACAGTCTACGAAACAGCGTTTACTATAAGGATATAATAATTTAAGTATAGAGCTTACAAAAAAAAACTAATCATTAATTTCAATAGATGATCAGACAGCTTACACTTTTTGACATATTTTGACGAGTTAGGGGTCGTCCATTAATCACGTGAGGCTCGAAAGAGGGGGGGAGGGGTTCCGAAAAAAATCACGAAATATCACCAGGAGGGGGGAGGGGTATAATGAGACATCACGTGTATTTATTTTTCGTTGAATGCACGATTTCGAAACCAAACAGCGGCACGTGGCCTTGACTCACCGTTGCCGGCAACGACTTCCCCTTCAACATTTAATCAGTTAAGTACCTGTATTTAAAGATAATATTCCGAAAATTTCAATATAATCTATATCGAAATTTTTACAAAAAAATACACGTGATTTTGGATAGGGGGGGGGGGGGGTTAGTTTAAAAACCTCACCACATATCACCAGGAGGGGGGGAGGGGTTAAAAAGTTGCTAAAAAACATCACGTGATTAATGCACGACCCCTTACATACATGCTCAACAATTGAGTAACGTAAGGTATGTTCTGCAGAGCGATTAACTAAGTATATTGTCCAACGAGTAAAAGTTTAGATCAGGTAATAAAAGTATCTAGAATCGATATCAAGGCTTATCGATTGAAATGTACCATACCATACAGTATACCCAAATGATTTGAGCAAGTGAATGTAGCGCTACTGCCTATGCAATAGTGCAAATCCGTCTAATTGTTAGTAATTTTCATAAGAACGTATTAGTTTCAATTTCCACCAACCCCACAGATAACTTGGTAAATAAAATTTCAGCACTGTCGAAATGGCTTTTATAAGTAGATTAAAGTGTAAGTACGTAGAGCCTTGGTTGAGTCGACCTTTTATATTCTTAAGCGACCAGTAAATGCTTTGCCCAAAATTTAAAAAATTTAAGGTTGTAAGTAAACATCAATTTAATATAAACATAAACTTTCAGAAAAAATGATGGTGAAAAACACTTCAAGTACATTGTGTAGTATAGAAGAACTCTGCGAAGAAACCACAGCCAGACGCGGATAGAAACCTAGTTTTATAGTAGATATTTAATTAAGCTTCAAGCACATTGTGTAGTATAGAAGAACTCTGCGAGAAACCACAGCCAGACGCGGATAGAGACCTAGTTTTATAGTAGATATTTAATTAAGCTTCAAGCACATTGTGTAGTATAGAAGAACTCTGCGAAGAAACCACAGCCAGACGCGGATAGAGACCTAGTTTTATAGTAGATATTTAATTAAGCTTCAAGCACATTGTGTAGTATAGAAGAACTCTGCGAGAAACCACAGCCAGACGCGGATAGAGACCTAGTTTTATAGTAGATATTTAATTAAGCTTCAAGAACATTGTGTATTACAGACATAGAGAATATTAATATAAACAGATTATAGAAGAACTCTGCGAAGAAACCACAGCCAGACGCGGATAGAGACCTAGTTTTATAGTAGATATTTAATTAAGCTTCAAGAACATTGTGTAGTATAGAAGAACTCTGCGAAGAAACCACAGCCAGACGCGGATAGAGACTTAGTTTTATAGTAGGTATTTAATTAATGAAGAAAAGACGTGGGTGATAGAGATTTAGTTTTATAGTATTGAATTAGTGAAGAAATTTGAGAAATGCATAATCGGAAAAATGGTTTCTCTACAGGCCCGCCGTACCCTAACCAAGGCCAAGCAATAAAACACCAAGTACGTATATAACGAATACACGTGAATAACAAGTTGTTCCAATAAGCTGTGGGCATAAAGCGAACAATTACCACCGCCCGCGCCGCTCGCCGCTCGCCGCGCGCCGCGCCGGCGCAGACGTGAGCTGTAAAATTTTACAATCAGCGCGGATGGATCCAATGTGTTTTGTTATTGTCGAACGCTAATGTTACGGATAGACGCGGGGATCACTGGACGTTGAAAAATATAGCACAATGCTTAGATTTGAAAACACAGGTGGATAATAAGTATTAATTATTTCCACATTTCAGTGTATTTTTGTCAATGTTAGCAACTCCACTACATTGCGACACTACTGCTACTATCCAATTAAATCGTAAATGCGACTCTTTTATTTGTAATATCTATGGGCTGTGTTTCATTCTTTCTGTTTTAATAAAGCTACGCTGAAGAACACAAGTTTTTTATTAATCGCTCCGAAGAATAGTATTCCAATTTCTCAATTGACGGAACCGGCACATCCCACTGAGCTATCGACCATTTGGTCCATCTCGCCGAGTTTTTTAACTATTTCGTCGTCCATTTGGGTGGAATATTAATACGAAGCGTATTTATTGTGAAACACTTCGGAAAATTCGCTTGACCGCCCGCTTGTCAAATAAAATAGCGTGGCGTCAAAAATGGCGTTGTCCGAGGAGGAAACAGTTAAGCTTATTAACAGCAGGCGATACATCAAAGGACGCATTACAATGCTGGAAAAAGAATTAGGAGATTTAATTAAGGTAACTTCTTTAAGCCAATTAGAGCTAGCACAGGAGCGGTTGCAGCACCTTTACGACAAATTGGAATCCGTGAACACCACGTTGGAAGGTTCCGATGACACACAAAATGAGGAAGGCATTGCAGTAGAAACTAAATGCTACAGATTGCTGCGGGATGTCAGGCAGCAGTTACATTCCCTAAGAAAATTGAAGCCTGTTGCTGCCACCGACTCAAAACCCAACCTGCCTAAGGTATCTTTACCATCGTTCGACGGTGATTATGGGAGCTGGAGCACATTCAAGGACCTGTACGTCGCCATGGTACATGACAATGAGGAGCTGTCGCCGGTTCAGAAATTCTTTTACTTGAAATCATGCCTGGTATCGGAGGCCGCTTCGATTGTGTCTACGTTGGATTGTACCAATGAAAATTATGACAAAGCGTGGTCATCTCTTATCAATAGGTATGATAATAAGGTGCTTATAGCGAACCATCACATACAAAATATTGTAAATTTAGGTAAAGTTGGTAAAAACTACCCCCTAAGAAAATTGTTAAATGATTTCTTACAATGTAATAACTCGCTATTGTCACTGAATATTCCGAACCTCGCAGATATCATATTAATTCATATGATATCTACTAAACTGGATTACTCTTCCCTCAGGGACTTCGAATTACAGAGAGTCACTAAGGAATTTCCTAGTTTGGATGATTTTGTCAGTTATCTACAGCAACGTTGCCAGGCTTTGGAGATGCTGACACGAAGTGATCCTCACAATCCAGTGAAGGTGTTCAGATCTGTTGCTGCCGTCTCCGCTAGCAAACCTTCAGGTAAATTACATTGTTTATTTTGCAATAAAAGTCATGCATTATCGAAATGTTTTAAATTCATTAAACTGTCTGTGCCCGAAAGGTGTGCTTTTGTAGAAAAGGCACGCTTATGTAAAACCTGTTTATCAAGTAACCATTTTACAGATAACTGCACAAAATCAAGTCAATTTTGTAATAAATGCCAGCTTAAGCATCATTTTTTGTTGCACTCACATGCCAGTGAGACATTGTCTGAAGTTAAAAAACATTCGCCTGATAAAATTAATTCTCATCTTATGAGCAGTGACACATTGTCTTTGGCAACTTTGTCACCTGCTCTCGCTGTGAACAATAACTACTCATGCCATACTATCTCTCTGTTGCCTACTGCATTAGGTTACATATGTGAAGATATAGGTAATCGGCTACAATGTAGGATGCTTTTGGATATTGGAAGCCAAAAGAATTATGTCACAGCGGATTTTGCCAGAAGGTTATCCAAATGCTACTATGAAAATGTGGATTTTGTAGTGGCTGGTGTCGGTGGACATACAACAAAGGTGTCCAAGCAGATTAAATTGTCAATTGCATCGCATTGCAGTGATTTTAAATTAACATGTGACTTCTGTGTGTTAGATCATATGACTGATCCGCTACCCACTATTGAATTTGATAAAAGATTCTTAAACTTACCATACCCTTTGACATTAGCAGACCCGGGATATAATAGCCAGTCTAGCCCTATTGATATAATATTAGGGGCAAGCTGCTTTGGGTTATGCTTAAGACAGGGAAAAATAAGTATTGGAGATAAGATGCCAATTCTAATTAATACTGCCTTTGGATGGGTGGTGTGTGGAGATTTGTCTTGCCCTGCTTCATATGGTGTACACTCACCTAAAACTATGTGTAATCACCTGAGCACACTGCACGATGACATTAAAAAATTTTGGCAGTTAGAAGAAATCTCTAAACAACCTAATATAAATATGACATTACAGGAGAAGCTGTGCGAGAGGAGCTACTTGCAGTCGGTGACCAGGGACGAGTCTGGCAGGTACCATGTTGATCTGCCCATTGACCAGGAACGTGCAGGTACCCTTGGCAATTCTTATAATAGGGCTCTTCGTTGTTTTCTGTCATTGGAAAAAAAATTTAAAACTTATCCATCATTTCTTGAGACATATAAATCCTTTATACATGAATATGTAAGATTAGGTCATGCTCGCTTTGTAGAGGAAAGGGAATTAGGTTGCAATGCTATGGAGTTTTACATGCCACATCACGCTGTGGTAAAAGAATGTTCTAGTTCAACTAAATTAAGAGTGGTATTTAATGCTTCTGCTCCCTCGTCTTCAGGTGTAAGCCTCAATGATATCCTTTTGGTGGGCCCGGTGGTGCAGCCCGATATGTTCAATATCTTGTTGCGATTTCGTTCATATTGTTATGTCTTTGTCGCTGACATTACAAAAATGTATAGACAGATAGGTATTCATCCAAGCTTCCAGCCATTACAGAGAATTCTGTGGAGGGACGATCCCTCACAGGATATTAAATGCATTCAATTAAAAACTGTTACATATGGGACTGCACCTGCAAGTTTTCTTGCCACTAGGACGCTAGTAAAACTGGCCGAAGATGAGGGTGACAATTTTCCATTGGCTGCCAAAGTGCTAAAAGAGTCTGTATATATAGATGATATTGTACATGGTGATAATGATTTAGGAACTGCTCTTAGGACCGTTAAGGAGTTAGAACTGTTACTCAATTGTGGTCAATTTCAATTGCACAAATGGTGCTCGAACACCGCTGAGTTATTAAATCACATCCCTTCTGAAAAATGTGAAAAATATAATCACTCATTTAATGAAAAATATAATTCTTCTATTAAGACACTAGGCCTTAAGTGGGAACCAAACTCTGACGCACTTCAGGTTGTAGTACCTGACAATGTGATGAAGGAGACACCCACTAAGCGCAATGTGTTGTCAAACATAGCCAAGGTTTATGACCCGTTAGGTTTCATTGCACCTGTCACGGTGTATGCCAAATTAATTATGCAAAATATTTGGAAAGAGAAGATTGACTGGGACTCTAGAATCCCACCAGATATTTTAGCTGTATGGGAATCATTTTGTTCTAATATTAGGTATTTAAATAATATTTCAGTGCCACGTCTTATGCTTTCCCCGGAGAAGTTGGTTGTTGAGCTTCATGGTTTTGCCGACAGCTCCTGCAAGGCCTATGGCTGCGTCGTGTACGCCCGTTGCATCCTTCCAAATAATCAATTTACAGTCCGCTTTATGTGCGCCAGGTCTCGCGTCGCACCTCTCAAGCCTGTCACACTCCCGAGGTTAGAACTTTGTGCTGCACTGTTACTTGCTAGGTTCTTACATAAAATTTCCAAAATATTAAATATTGAAATGGAACGCGTCTTCTTCTGGACTGATTCGATGATAGCATTATCCTGGATCAGAGCTGATCCAGCTAAATGGCACACATTTGTTTCAAACAGGGTTGCCGAGATCCAAGAATTGTCACCTAAAGAAAATGCCAAGTCTGCTGTCAATGAGGAGCTGTCGCCTGTTGGCAATGAGGAGCTGTCGCCGGTTCAGAAATTCTTTTACTTGAAATCATGCCTGGTATCGGAGGCCGCTTCGATTGTGTCTACGTTGGATTGTACCAATGAAAATTATGACAAAGCGTGGTCATCTCTTATCAATAGGTATGATAATAAGGTGCTTATAGCGAACCATCACATACAAAATATTGTAAATTTAGGTAAAGTTGGTAAAAACTACCCCCTAAGAAAATTGTTAAATGATTTCTTACAATGTAATAACTCGCTATTGTCACTGAATATTCCGAACCTCGCAGATATCATATTAATTCATATGATATCTACTAAACTGGATTACTCTTCCCTCAGGGACTTCGAATTACAGAGAGTCACTAAGGAATTTCCTAGTTTGGATGATTTTGTCAGTTATCTACAGCAACGTTGCCAGGCTTTGGAGATGCTGACACGAAGTGATCCTCACAATCCAGTGAAGGTGTTCAGATCTGTTGCTGCCGTCTCCGCTAGCAAACCTTCAGGTAAATTACATTGTTTATTTTGCAATAAAAGTCATGCATTATCGAAATGTTTTAAATTCATTAAACTGTCTGTGCCCGAAAGGTGTGCTTTTGTAGAAAAGGCACGCTTATGTAAAACCTGTTTATCAAGTAACCATTTTACAGATAACTGCACAAAATCAAGTCAATTTTGTAATAAATGCCAGCTTAAGCATCATTTTTTGTTGCACTCACATGCCAGTGAGACATTGTCTGAAGTTAAAAAACATTCGCCTGATAAAATTAATTCTCATCTTATGAGCAGTGACACATTGTCTTTGGCAACTTTGTCACCTGCTCTCGCTGTGAACAATAACTACTCATGCCATACTATCTCTCTGTTGCCTACTGCATTAGGTTACATATGTGAAGATACAGGTAATCGGCTACAATGTAGGATGCTTTTGGATATTGGAAGCCAAAAGAATTATGTCACAGCGGATTTTGCCAGAAGGTTATCCAAATGCTACTATGAAAATGTGGATTTTGTAGTGGCTGGTGTCGGTGGACATACAACAAAGGTGTCCAAGCAGATTAAATTGTCAATTGCATCGCATTGCAGTGATTTTAAATTAACATGTGACTTCTGTGTGTTAGATCATATGACTGATCCGCTACCCACTATTGAATTTGATAAAAGATTCTTAAACTTACCATACCCTTTGACATTAGCAGACCCGGGATATAATAGCCAGTCTAGCCCTATTGATATAATATTAGGGGCAAGCTGCTTTGGGTTATGCTTAAGACAGGGAAAAATAAGTATTGGAGATAAGATGCCAATTCTAATTAATACTGCCTTTGGATGGGTGGTGTGTGGAGATTTGTCTTGCCCTGCTTCATATGGTGTACACTCACCTAAAACTATGTGTAATCACCTGAGCACACTGCACGATGACATTAAAAAATTTTGGCAGTTAGAAGAAATCTCTAAACAACCTAATATAAATATGACATTACAGGAGAAGCTGTGCGAGAGGAGCTACTTGCAGTCGGTGACCAGGGACGAGTCTGGCAGGTACCATGTTGATCTGCCCATTGACCAGGAACGTGCAGGTACCCTTGGCAATTCTTATAATAGGGCTCTTCGTTGTTTTCTGTCATTGGAAAAAAAATTTAAAACTTATCCATCATTTCTTGAGACATATAAATCCTTTATACATGAATATGTAAGATTAGGTCATGCTCGCTTTGTAGAGGAAAGGGAATTAGGTTGCAATGCTATGGAGTTTTACATGCCACATCACGCTGTGGTAAAAGAATGTTCTAGTTCAACTAAATTAAGAGTGGTATTTAATGCTTCTGCTCCCTCGTCTTCAGGTGTAAGCCTCAATGATATCCTTTTGGTGGGCCCGGTGGTGCAGCCCGATATGTTCAATATCTTGTTGCGATTTCGTTCATATTGTTATGTCTTTGTCGCTGACATTACAAAAATGTATAGACAGATAGGTATTCATCCAAGCTTCCAGCCATTACAGAGAATTCTGTGGAGGGACGATCCCTCACAGGATATTAAATGCATTCAATTAAAAACTGTTACATATGGGACTGCACCTGCAAGTTTTCTTGCCACTAGGACGCTAGTAAAACTGGCCGAAGATGAGGGTGACAATTTTCCATTGGCTGCCAAAGTGCTAAAAGAGTCTGTATATATAGATGATATTGTACATGGTGATAATGATTTAGGAACTGCTCTTAGGACCGTTAAGGAGTTAGAACTGTTACTCAATTGTGGTCAATTTCAATTGCACAAATGGTGCTCGAACACCGCTGAGTTATTAAATCACATCCCTTCTGAAAAATGTGAAAAATATAATCACTCATTTAATGAAAAATATAATTCTTCTATTAAGACACTAGGCCTTAAGTGGGAACCAAACTCTGACGCACTTCAGGTTGTAGTACCTGACAATGTGATGAAGGAGACACCCACTAAGCGCAATGTGTTGTCAAACATAGCCAAGGTTTATGACCCGTTAGGTTTCATTGCACCTGTCACGGTGTATGCCAAATTAATTATGCAAAATATTTGGAAAGAGAAGATTGACTGGGACTCTAGAATCCCACCAGATATTTTAGCTGTATGGGAATCATTTTGTTCTAATATTAGGTATTTAAATAATATTTCAGTGCCACGTCTTATGCTTTCCCCGGAGAAGTTGGTTGTTGAGCTTCATGGTTTTGCCGACAGCTCCTGCAAGGCCTATGGCTGCGTCGTGTACGCCCGTTGCATCCTTCCAAATAATCAATTTACAGTCCGCTTTATGTGCGCCAGGTCTCGCGTCGCACCTCTCAAGCCTGTCACACTCCCGAGGTTAGAACTTTGTGCTGCACTGTTACTTGCTAGGTTCTTACATAAAATTTCCAAAATATTAAATATTGAAATGGAACGCGTCTTCTTCTGGACTGATTCGATGATAGCATTATCCTGGATCAGAGCTGATCCAGCTAAATGGCACACATTTGTTTCAAACAGGGTTGCCGAGATCCAAGAATTGTCACCTAAAGAAAATTGGAGGCATGTCAAGTCTGCTGACAACCCCGCTGACATTGTGTCTAGAGGCTTAGAGCCACAAAATTTAGCTTCTTGCAATCTTTGGTTCAATGGGCCTAGTTGGTTGCTATCACCCCTTGAACAGCAGAATATTACTGTTCCATTTAGTGACATTGTTGTTCCAGAGCAAAGAGATGTAGTATCGTTGTCACGAGAAGTGATGACCTCTAATCTTCTTCCTAATTTTGAAAAATTTTCAAACTGGAATAGACTTGTAAGAGTTTTTTGTTATGTAAGACGTTTCATTAATAATTTAAGAAAAAATGCTAAGAAGGTTACTGGATTTATTACTACTAATGAATATAAACAGTCTTCAGATGTAATCATCTTTCATGTTCAAAGGGTTTATTTTAGCAAAGAAGTGGAAATGTTAGGTAAAGGTGATGTGTCGTATCCAATTAAACAAATGCGTTATTTGAATGTTTTCCTTGATGACAAAGGTATGCTTCGGGTAGGAGGGCGACTGCGTCATTCAGGCATCCCTCACAATCAAAAATTTCCTCTTTTATTACCTTCACACTGTCACGTTACAGATTTAATCATTAGGTATGAGCACGAGAGACTGCTGCATGCTGGAACTCAGTCCACGTTATCTAGCTTAAGGACTTATGTTTGGCCACTACAAGGTAGGAATAGAGTACGCCATTTGATACATAAATGTGTTCGTTGTGTAAGGTACAGGAGCGAGCCCGCATCTCAGATAATGGCGGACCTGCCAAAATATCGTGTCACACCTAACAGACCATTTCTGGTTACAGGTATAGATTATGCCGGACCACTCCCTTATAAAGTTGCTAGAGTCAGAAAACCGCTAATATTTAAAGGATATATATGTCTCTTTGTATGTTTGTCTACAAAGGCAATTCACTTAGAATTGGTCTCCGACCTTACAACGAAGGAATTTCTTAATGCCTTGCGTAGATTCTTTGCTAGACGAGGCAAGTGTTCAAAAATATTCAGTGACAATGGCACAACATTTCAAGGTGCCAACAACGAATTAAAATGTTTATATAATATGTTTAAGAATGATCATGAAAAAATTAATAATTTTGCTGTAAGTGAAAATATTGAGTGCAATTTCATTCCTCCTCGCTCACCTCATTGGGGTGGTCAGTGGGAAAGCTGTGTAAAATTAGTAAAACATCACCTAAAGCGTGTGCTAGGGAATACTATTTTGTCATATGAACATTTATACAGTTTTCTGACGCAGGTCGAAGCTATAGTTAACAGCAGACCATTAACCCCCTTAAGGGATGATGCAGGAGATGAGCAGTGTCTCACTCCTGCCCATTTTTTAATTGGAGATAAACTTACATCTTTTCCTGAAGGCGATTTTTCGGAAATTCCAGATAATAGACTGACAGTGTATAAGCATTTATGTAAATTGCGCCAATCCTTTTGGAAAAGATGGAGGACTGATTACCTCAACACTTTACAAATGAGATACAAGTGGTATAAGGAAAAACCTGATTTGATGTTAAATTGTATTGTATTGTTAAAAGAGGATTGTCCTCCACAGTCCTGGCCCCTAGGGCGTGTAATTCAGGTGTTTCCCGGCAAAGATAACCATGTTAGAGCTGTATTAGTAAAAACTAAAAATGGTACTTATACCAGGTCAATAACAAAAGTTATACCTCTACCAATAGATTAAAATTGTTTTGGTGTATAACTGGAGATAATTTGTTCACACCTAGCTGTACTTGTCACAGCTGATTAATAAAATAATAATCATGACTGATTTCGTTTCGTTAAGTTTCTGTAATTTAGCATAATTTATTTTAAGCGCATAATATAAAACTTTAGTTATTTTTACCCAACTGCCTTAGAAGAAGAATTTTGGTTTTGTTAAGTTACATTTAAACATTTAAGTTAGAACTTTATTTTTTATTATTATTCTTTCTTTCATTAAGCACATACTTTGAGTACAACCTATTTTGTCAAGTATAGGGACACAGTCACGAATGTAATAAATCAGTATGTATAACTTTAAACATAATTTGTATAATGTGATTTGTATCATAATGTTGAAAGATTTGTATGTACTTTCAACGGGGCGGTGTATGGATAATAAGTATTAATTATTTCCACATTTCAGTGTATTTTTGTCAATGTTAGCAACTCCACTACATTGCGACACTACTGCCACTATCCAATTAAATCGTAAATGCGACTCTTTTAGTTTGTAATATCTATGGGCTGTGTTTCATTCTTTCTGTTTTAATAAAGCTACGCTGAAGAACACAAGTTTTTTATTAATCGCTCCGAAGAATAGTATTCCAATTTCTCAATTGACGGAACCGGCACATCCCACTGAGCTATCGACCAACAGGAATGGAGTTAGTAGGAGCTGATTTTAAAAACTCCCACGACAAAGCGCGTATTCTACGCGTATAGTGACAACTATACTACTTTTATTTATGTATGTTAGTGTATATGTCGTGAGGTACCGAGCTGATTCATTTACAGGATATGGATCTCAAGTGCGACTTCTGATCGCGAAGTTTTGAGTTTGATTTTCAAATCGCGAAGTTCAATTCTTAGAAAATAGCAATACATGAAACTTAGCGTGACTAGTGAACCGCAAGGTGAGTAGCGATCGTTGAGATATGTACTTTATCTCAATGGTAGAGATACGTTTTTCTTTCTGCCCTCGGCGGAAAAGACTTCTTTCTGCACTCGGCGGAAAATATATCTTCTTTCTGCCCTCGGCAGAAAAGATGTGCACTTCTTTTGATGCTATGCATTGTAGTATAATGTACAAAGTAATCTATTCCTTATATCGCAACGATGATTATGTAGCTAGTTTGAATATATTTATTTAGTGATATATTGAGTAGAATTGAGGCTCGTATGTACGTAAAATGCAACAAGAAAAACACTCTTTACAAACACATGAAAAATAGTGTAGGTATACATATTTTGCACATAGCAAAGCTAGAAAAAGACGAAGAAAAAATATGTAATTTGTTTCGGTTTGAGTGTTACTGGGGATCGATCTTTCTCAGTTTATTGTATGGTCCGACCCAATGATATTACAAACAAAATAAGATAGTGTGCAAATACAGGATAACCGTTACTTTATTTGGGAGCGCTGTGATCACTCGTCGATTGGTATAGGTTCGTCAATCGTGATGATTTTCCATATACGTACCTAAAAGCCAATTTCCATAAATACAATGACATACGTTAGTTTAGTCGCTATAATATAATATGTAACCTTTATACGTAACCACACGATAATTGTTGCAAAAAAAACTACATATAATTGCAGCCCCGCAGCGAAACTTGAACTTTATAATCCGCTTGTATCGTAAATATTCTTTTTGTGGCATTGCAATCAATGTTTTTAATCAAAATTTGGTATAGTACAGTCATAAAAATTCACTAGTTGAGACGGGGTTTGATGAAATTTGAGTCATATTGGGAATTGCATTGGGATCGTTTTTGTCTATTGCACTATACGACCAACATCGAATCATTTAATGTACCTATCCATCCAGTGCCATCATACTACAATCAAAATATTTGAATGTAAAGCCACTAGCTTGGACATTTTAACCATCAGCGATTTCTTAGCTGCATAGTGTTTTGAGCTTTGTTCGATCGCTGTATCAAAATCTCGTATGTTAGCGATTTATTTTGCTTACGTTAGCTCATAGTATCAATAATTAGTGAGCATGTCTAGAGCTCAGTCGCTGCATATTAATTCTTCAAAACAGCTTCAAAATTGCTGATAATTATGTATCGTGCGTGTCATTATAGTTTGTTATCCATTCATATTATATGCATGATTCGGACGGGAGATTAATTAAGTTGATAATTTAAGGAAGGCACGTAAACAATGTGTCCCGGTTGCCGTCATCTATATTTATTTATTTTTTTATCTTAATGCTGTACCTTGTGGTAACACCATATAAATTACAATCTAGCCTAAAGACTAATCAGTAATATTAATTTGACCTAAACGAATAAATTAAAATAGTTTAAGAATGTGTCCAATGGCACTTTTCTTATTGTCTCTATTAATGCGAAGACACTTTGTTATTGTGTTCTACACTGCACTAATTTAATATTTAAACTAACTCAAAAGGTTTTGTCCTTTTCAGTCTTCTCACTATGTCCGTGTTGTCGAGGAGCTGGATAGCCTCGACATTCACATGGTGATGAAGCCGATATTGATGAGCTTCAGCATAATCCTTAATAATTTTGGCAACGAGGTCCACTTTGAGGTCCCGGTCGTTTATTCTTATGTACCAGGGCGCATTTACAATACCTCTGAGTACTTTGTTCTGGAATCGTTGTATTGTCTGTACGTTACTTTGTTTGGTACAGCCCCACAACTGTATACCATAAGTCCATACTGGCATCAGGACTTGCTTGTATAAAAAGATTTTGTTTTGCACAGACAAGCCGGAATGTTTTCCAAGAAGCCAGTGCAGTTTCTTGTAGCGAAGGCCTAACTCTTCGCGTTTCTTTTTGACATGAGCCTTCCAGCGAAGCTTTGCGTCAAGTGTCATGCCAAGGTATTTAGCAGTATTCTCATAGGATATAGCTTTATCGTTTATGTATACCGGATTATAGTTGGACCTTTTGTTGGTAAAATCAATATGAACCGACTTTGATTCATTTAATTTAATTCGCCACTTTCTTGTCCAATTAAAAATGGTGTTAACGGCGCTTTGTACATTTTCCACAGCTTCAGCGTGAGTGACTCCTGCAGCCAAAATGGCCGTGTCATCAGCAAAGGTTGCGATGGTATTGTTTTCTAATTCTGGAATATCGCAGGTGTATAATAGATACAGGACCGGACTTAGAACACTTCCTTGTGGTATTCCAGCTTTGATTTGCTTAAGATCAGAATAAGCATCTTCCTGCCTTACTCTGAACAGTCTATCTGATATGTAGGACTCCAAAGTATCTGAGAATTGTTTTGGCAACATTTTTCTTAGTTTATATATGAGGCCCTGATGCCACACCTTATCAAATGCCTGGGCCACGTCCAGGAAAACTATTGAGCACACTTTCTTTTCTTCTAATGCTTTTTCAATTATGTTTGTAATTCTGTGAACTTGATCTATTGTAGAGTGTCTTTCCCTAAAACCAAACTGATAGTCAGGGATAAGATTTCTGGCTTCTATGATAGGTTTCAATCGTTTCAGCAGGATCTTTTCAAATAATTTAGATATTATTGGCAACAGCGAGATCGGTCTGTATGAAGTTACTTCATTAGGTGGTTTACCAGGTTTTGGTATCATTATTATTATAACTTCAGCAACTTTCCACATATCAGGTACGAATTTTAATCTGAACGAAGCATTTATAAGTGTCGTAAGTTTTACTATAGATTTATGTGGCAGATTACTGAGAACTTCCCCGGTAATGAGATCATAGCCAGGGGATTTTTTCTTGTTTAAATGTTGAATCTCTGTGTGAACCTCTTTTGGTGTGGTGAGTTTTATATCAATTTCATCTTGTATTATTGCTTCAAATATAACCTCTTCCGTGTCAAGTTTATTTGGTTGAAATGTGTCTTCCAAATAATGTGCAAATCTGAATGCCTTTTGCTCATTATTTACAGCCCATTTTCAATTCGGCCAATAGGTAGGCTTTCCCGTTGATATAACGTCACATTTCATTTTTCTGATTGCACCTAAGAGTTCTTTCCCTTTAGTTGTGGTTAATCTAGATCCCCAATAGATATTTTTTGCATTAAAATCACCTCCAAGAACGAATCTGTTGCCGAGTTTTTTTCAAGAGACTTTCATATTGCGTTGCCTTTATTGAGTACCTGGGAGGGCAGTATATAGCAGATACAGTAACCGGAAAACTTCTAGTTTTGACACATACAGCCACAGTTTGAATTTCACGGTCTTCGTGCTTAAATAACTCATAATGATAAATATTTTCCTTTATTATGACGGCACTGCCTCCTCTCGCTTTGTTGTCCGGGTGCAATGCATGATATATTTTGTATCCTTTCATTTGTACGTAGGATTCAGTGGTAAAGTGTGATTCAGATACAAAGCACACGTCGATGTTTTCTGTATTTAGGACCACTAGCAGCTCATGTTGATGCTGACGTAGTCCATTGGCATTCCATGCCATAATTTTTAGCGAGTTAACCATCACTTATGTTTAGTAATAACCAATTTAGTGCTAGTTTCCAATTTCTTGAGCCGTTCGTCAAATGATGTTATGACGTTTAGGATTTTGTTTAATTTATCATCTAAGTTTGATGTTTTCTGTGGCTGTAAATGTTGCTGTGGCTGTGGTTGCGCCGAATGCATTTTGTTATTTGAGCAAGACAGATTTTTTGTAACAGGTTGGCTCTGTACCTTTTTATTGATATTAATACTTAGGGTCTGTTGAGTAGGGACTTTGTGTTTCTTAACTGCCTTATTTTTTAAACTTTGCAGTTCTTTTGCTACTATGCATCCCCGATAACTAGCAGGGTGTGCTTCACCACAGTGGACGCATTTAGGCTTAGTGTCTGCAGGTTTATTGCAGTCTTTTGTTAGGTGCTTACCTGTACATTTGACACACCTGGGCTCTTTAGAGCAATATTTCTGAGTATGCTTGACACCTTTTGCACTGTGGGATCAGTTTCGACTCTTTAATTGGTTGCATGTCTACTTTGCAACCAAGAATAGACTTTATGTTGTAAATTTTATTGATGTCTTCACTCTTATCAAATCATCGTCATCTATATGACAGTCGTTAAGTCCAGTCAGAGCCTAGAATTCTGACACCAGGTTGGCCATGAACTAAAAGACAAATAAACAAACCAAGAATGGTGACCAAGTAAAGATCAAAACAAAAAAAATAATGCAAAATGTTTGAATAGATTAATAATAACGAATCAACATTTGTGGTATTCAAATACACCCATTCGTTAGGTAACGATGCCACCGATAATTGTTAATTATTATTTATATGTATCCGTATTCATCTGCTAATACAAAATGTCCGCCGGGTCACAGTAAGAGCTTGTAATTTGACACACCACATGGCACGCTCCGTGCACTTCCGAAAACTTAGAAAAAAAATAACGATGCTTAATATTGTGGAACAAAAACTTGAAGGGTATGCCATGTACTAAAATGTGACGGGTTCGGTATGAATTACCAACTTGTATTATAGTACCGACTTCTTCTATACTAGCAGCTATGACAGCTATAATAATGATTTCTAATATTTACGCAAATAGTACAAGTAAGTCCTCAAGATACTGTAATCTGTTTCTGCGTAGATCGGACTAACAATGACAATTATAAGATCTGAGGGTACCCTACCGACATATGGACAGCTACCACCTCAGTCCGCCCGTGACCATGAATCCTGTAAAGCGTTCGAAACGTCGGGATAGTAAAATGAAAAATAAACCGCGATAATATAATCCTTAAAGTTTGTTTCCTTTCAGTGACACCTGGGGAACTCTCACGCTGCTCACGGGGACGGGGGTCGCGACCCCACCACCGTGCTCCTCGGATTCTTCGCCGCATTCGATGAATGTCTAGAACCCACACCGCAAAGGTCCAGTGACTCCGAAGTTGAAGGCCTAACTAGCCTAACGGACAATCAGCAACAGCCAAAAGACGTCCGCCGCTGAACAAAGGCCTCTCCCTTAGACGAGAGGGGTTGCCGTAATCCCCACGCTTGGCAGGCGTCTTGTGGATCGCAGTGTAGGTGGTAAGTAATTCAATAAAAGACGCTGCTGCCCGTCTTCTTGTTTTCCCTTAGTCGCCTCTTACGAACACTCAACGGGAGAAGATGGGAAGGTGCTATTCTTACCCGCACATGTCACAGGGAAGAGTGGACAACGAACGGTCGATTTATATTCCACGGTAATAGTGACACTAAAACTATGATATATATATACATTCTACACTATTCACTAAAACTATGATATATTTATATTCTAAGATAGAAAATAATTGGCAATACTTTTACCACAATCTCACTAATTACAACGGTGTGCAATAATATAACTAATTAACTCGACTAGACCGAAGAGTATTTAGCTAATTGATGTTAAAAAAGCTTTCGGAGAATAACAATAAATTATTGAAATTAAAATATTTAATAAATTAGAAAACAGAAGATAATGATTGGATGATGCCACCCAGCTTGCGCTATTCGTTAATTGAGTTTGTAATAACAAGATGTTAACAACACTGGTCGCGAACGAAAAACAGCCTGACCACACTTCTTTAATTGGAGAGCCCATCAGAAAGCGGTATGTGTATTTGCAAAACGGTCTCATATTGATTGACCAAGAGTTGGTAGCAGTAATCATTTTTGATGACACAAAATAACATCGCTAATTGATATGTTGTAATAATAAAACATTCGAGGTAGTACTAACAACGTAAATAATCGACATTTATCTCCCTTCATTTGTCACTAGTGGCGCGCTGTTACGTAGGTACACACATAAATAAATCCGTGTGTGCGAATATCTGGGTCAATGGTTCCGTACGTGGCGCATAGAGGTGAACCCGGAGAAGAGTGCCGCGGTGGTCTTCTCCCGGGGACCCGCCAATATGTTCTCCGCGCGGAGCCTTCGGCCCAACAGACGACTAGCCCCAATATCCCTATTCAATCGCCCTATCCCCTGGACTAGGAAGGTTAAGTACCTCGGAGTCACCTTGGACTCCGCCATGACTTTCGGCCCGCACATTAGGTCCGTCCGCAATCGAGCGGCTTTCGTATTAGGTCGCCTGTACCCCTTCTCTGCAAGCGGAGTAAAATGTCGCTTAGAAATAAGTTGACATTATACAAAGCTTGCATTCACCCAATTATGAATTACGCGAGTGTAGTTTTCGCGCACGCCGCCCGCACCCATATCGATAGCCTCCAGGTTATCCAGAATCGTTTCCTCCGTCGCGCCGTCGGTGCCCCGTGGTACATGCGGAACGTAGATCTGCATTCCGATTTCAAAGTAAGTTCCTCAAAGAAGCGTCGAAACGCTACTTTGAATCCGCGTCCCGTCACGCGAACAATTTAATCCGCGCCGCCGCCTATTACGCCCCTAGTCCTTCTGACTCGCGCCGCAGACCACGGCACGTACTGCTCGACCCTCCTGACCCCATGACAGTCCTATTGGACGGGATACACTAGCTATCAGACACCGGTCTCGCCGGCGAGGCCAAAGGGTCGTACACATGCGACCTCAACGACGTGCATCACCCCACTGAGTTTCTTGCCGGTTCTTCTCAGTGGGGGCGCGTTGTGAACCGGTGGTAAACTCAGCCCTCTCTTAAGCGACAGCCCTAGCCGAGGCCGTGCCTCCCTGAGGTGCCCTTGAGCTCGTCGCTACTTCTGCCCTTAAGGCTAGAGCGCTTTAAGCGCTCGCCTTCTATTGCCCGATGAAGCTGTAATGGCCATCTGCGGCCAACAGCGTCTATCAATAACAAAAAAAAAAACACACGCATAAATACTTTTATATATCGTCGATCGTTTAATACTACGAGTATATTATTGTCGTTTCAGATAGTAACAGAGCTGTTATTTTTTGATATCACTTCATCTTTGCTTTGTTATGTTTGCAAATTGCAGCGCAGTATTATATAAGACAAATCACTTTAGACCCTGTGTACCATGCAGTATCACTAATGTGTAAACATTGCTGTGTTCTGGTGTGATAGAATTACTGGGCTATCAACACTATCACAGGGAACCCTAATCCGAGCATGCTACGTACTGGCTGCATGTGCAGAACATTTGTGCGCAAGCGCACCGACACGCTGCGGGTACCGTCCATCTGTCCCTCACAAAAAATATTTGCTACCTACTTAACTAAACATTGCGAGATACATGACATTTACTACAAAATCTATGTGTCTTCCTTCATGCCCTTAGACACAGACGATTGAATCTAGTGGCTAGTTTAATAATAAATAATAATTACATAGAGAATTGACAGAAGAACTAAAGTTATAAATAATACAAAAAAGTTTTTATCGTTAACATCGAATTGGTAGCATATTACCATTAATTAAAGCTATATTTAAGTGTTTTCTATAAAATCAGTAAAAATTACCATAACACGACAAACGTTAACTCGGTCAATCTGTCCAGTAAATGAAACAGTAGGTATCGAAGATTGTATCAAATGACATGTCACAAACCTCTTTTCATATATTACTAAGCATATAATATTTTACAGATTGTATATGCAACGAGTACAATGTTTGCTTCGGAAATCTAAAGGCGAGATTTCGAATATTGCGGAAAGATAAAACAATTATCACTTGGGTGGGCAATTGGGCATGTAAAATGTAGGTCCTGCACCTGATGGCTCCTGGTTGTATCGGACTATTCGAGTAAATAGGGAAAGGCAATTGTGCTATGTAATTATGTCGGGCAGAAAGTGTTGCGTGTGATATCCAACTGCACGTGTATACGTGTCTGCGATTCCCGAAACACCTGCTAAGCGTGGTGATTATAGCACTAACCTAACCCCACATAATAACGTTGTATGGATTTTCAAGGATACAACTTTTATAGTGGTGATTTAAAGGCTTTTTATATATGAAACGCGTAAAGGTGTCAACGAAAACGAATAATATTTAAATATATAATTTAATCTGGGCTATAAAGAGCCTAAACCACTAAATGACTATGAAAAATTGGCAAACACATTAACGCGAGGTGTGTACGACCTGATGACCCAACCGTGACTAAATTATAGGGAAAAAATCACTGTTAGAAAGTGCCTTGAGAAAAAATGTAAACGTATTAAACGATATAAATCTATCGTGTTGCTTAATTAAAAACATTTAATCTGCAATCGGAATATATTATAGCAAGTCGTAGCCAATAAAGCACAGTGATATTTGTAAACACACAGTTAAGTATTGTGTGTGCGCGGGATCGTTCCACGCAGATTACCGTTACAAGTGAGAAGAGACGGAATGAAGATTTTAGTAATAATAATAATATTCTGGGACAATCCACACACGGTCATCTGATCCCAAACTAGGCAGAGCCTGTACTATGGAAACCAGATAACTGTTACTAATACTTGTATACTTTTTTGTAAATACATACTTAAATCTTATTATATAAAAGAGTAGACAAAAACCCACTCATCACGAAATCTCAGAAACTACAAGTGCTAGGAGTCTCAAACTTTGCATGGGGGTTCCTTTTAAGACGTAGGTGCTCACTAAGACGGGATTTTGCGAAATTCAACCTCTAAGAGGGTCAAACAGGGGGGCAA
Organism: Furcula furcula; assembly: GCA_911728495.1. Lineage (NCBI taxonomy): Eukaryota > Metazoa > Arthropoda > Insecta > Lepidoptera > Notodontidae > Furcula > Furcula furcula. The sequence goes on along the minus strand of OU452245.1, from coordinate 29,669,075 downwards.
AGTTTGTATGGGAGAACGCGATTCCTTGGTCCTATTGACTTGAAATTTTGCACAGACATTCGTTAAGAAAATTAATTGAATTAGTATTTCATATTTTTTATAATTTATCCCATAACAGGGTAAAAAAGGAGTATTATTACTCAACCGATGGCGGTACAAATATATTACAACAAGATACGGTAATTCGAATAATAACACAAAAGTTCCTTGGCCAAGTGGTTACGGAAGCGTCCTCTAAACATGGACTGTCCGGGTTCGCTACCCGTGTGCCGATTTTCTTTTTGTATTTTTAAACTTTGTTTTTGTTTTTTTTATTTATAATTAGATTCAATGTTTTAAATATTTAACTCATATTAACTCCAACACTTTTTATCTCTAATATATTTTTTATATTTAATACTTTTTTAAATTTAAAATAATGCATACGTGGTTAGCTTCTCTCTAATGTTATGATTCAGTTATTAGTGGTAACTTAATTGATTTTTAACCGACTTCAAAAAAAGGAGGAGGTTCTCAATTCGTCGTGTATGTATTTTTTTGTACTATTGGATCTTATATTAGTAATAAGTGGTATCATTTGTTTGATTCCCAAATATAATAAAATAAAAATAAAATAATGAAAATATATTTCCAAAATGTCTGTTTGGGTATGAATACAATATGCATGTATTGTACGTATGATATAAAAGCCAAAACTTTATTGGAATTATTGTCTGTCTGTCAGTCAGGGATTTTTCTACAGGTTGGCTGGTGGTGTCCACCGCGGTCGACCGCCCGCAGAGTCCTGGGAGCCTATTGGAGGTATACCCGTGATCCCCGAAACTTTGAGCACGGTGACAGGTTACCGGGTGGCTTATTTTTTTATTGTGTCCTCTGGTGGCGGGCTCAAAGCAAGCCACTGAGGGGATCTTGGTGCAGATCCCACCGAATAGCACAGGTGCCCTTCTTATGTCCTGATTGCACGCCCGTTGGGGTTTGATTGACCGCCAATAGGGTCCCAGGGACCTATTAAAGGCTTCACCCGTGACCCCTGTAACCGTGAGCACGGTGACAGGTTCCTGGGGAGCTATAATGCGCTCCCCGGCGGCGGGTTCAAAGGCAATGCACTGGATAGTATCACCTGGTGCAGATCCCAACAGATAGCCCAGGTACCCCTCTTCAACCTTCGGAGTCGCTGGACGTCCGGGGTGTGGGCCCTTAGGACGTCCATTGAGTACGGCGGTGACTCCGTGGAGAACGGCGGCGTGGTTGCGACCCCCGTCCCCGTGAGCACAGTGACTGGTTCCCGGGGGGCTACAATGCGCCCCTCGGTGGCGGGCTCAAAGGCAAGGCACTGAGGGACCAGTGGTGCAGATCCCACCGGAGAGACCTGGGTCTCATGTGCCGATGCGACAGCCACGGTGGTGGGTAGTGGGTAAGAATTCAATGGTTGACCCCCGTTTACGTCTGATTGATGAAACCAACCAAGGACGCCTGTATTACTTCCATAAATTGGTTTTAAAGAAATGGTGCCCTGTTATTGTATTAGGTACGAAACCTTGATCCACCCAAATTGTATACCGGTACACGTCTGCAGTTTCTAATAAAATTATAAATACAATTAACAAATCACAAGCTCAGAGATTCAACGTTGCAGGCCTAAACCTAAGCTTTGAGTACTTTGCCTATGGACAGACAGCTATACGTAGCCTTTCGGGCGTCACTTCCAAAGAAAATTTATTCATATTGCGTTACGAAAAGTCAACACAAACATTATTTATGAAGAAATTCTATCTTTAAATTTTTCACTTCTTTTGTTTTCTAAATTACACCCGTGCGAAGCCGGGGCGGGTCGCTAGTAGATAAATAAAACCCAGACACATGGCGGGAATCGAACCCACGAACTATTGGGTAGCAGCCAGGAAGTCTAACCACTAGACGAACGGGCCGGTACAACGTAACTATAGAAGTTATAAAAATATATATAGGATACCACCGGATGTTTATTTGATCGGATTCGAAAACGAGTATTTCCGACGGTTGGGAATGATACTGAATTGGAATCCTCTGCAAATTGGTAAAATTATTGGAAATCTTAAATTTCATACAACTGTAGAACTATTTTGTTTTACACGATAAAAATACAGTACAGAAGTTTTTGGAATAAGATACGTAATTACAAAAGTATAATTAAGTCTCGTCCCTCAAGGTCTAGTTACTTGTAATACTTTGTTAAATTATTCTTGTAATGACTGTTTTTTTTTTTTTAAATAATGTTAGAGAAAATTATCCTTTAAACGCGGCGTTCACGCGCGGAATATTCTCCCGTATTTTCCACCGAGCGCGACACCTCTCCATACCGATACACGTGTAATGTCCAAGCATTTCCGCCACTATCGCATCTGCATATAAATGTACGAATATCACTCGGCCGAGTTCACATTGGAAAGTACAAATAGGTATACAACCGGAATCATATGCTACCTACTGATTTACGCAATTAGTGCGGATTTTTGGACGTTCGTTTTATGTGTTTTTAATGAAGTTGACGTATCATTTTTGCATATAAATGTTCACCCGTCGAATGTCTGCTCTGTGAATTGTGTTAGATTATTTTGTTCGAAAGTAAGGCAAATAAAAGGTAAAAATCTAGAGTTGTTAGGTAACTTATTTATTATATTGACCGTTTAGAGCGCATTGATAATGTCCTCTTGACCAATACACTTACAGCAACCAATCTGTCACAAGATTACTAGGAAGATACTACATATACGAGTAGTGCACAAATCCTTGAGCATAAATTATGGACTCGTTCTTTCTTTCTACCCCGTGTTTGTAATTAAGCACTATATTTAACTGTAAAAGCGTGGGGCACCTGTTTTGAATAACTGCTTAACATTTCTTTCGAAGTTCAAGTACTTTTAATGACATGTATATAAAGCGTATCAGAAATAATAATTTACTACTAAAAGGCAAGTGACACTAGGCTCCGACCTGCACTGAGGTTTATATAGAAATTTCATAGACGCCTATAGACACTAGTAAGTAGCAACATCAGAAGAATCACACGCGTTGCCAACCCTTAAGATTTCACCAGCTACAGTGCCCTTCACACCGGAACATATCAATGCTTACAAACGTTGTTTGGTGTAAGAATATCTGACACTGCTGTGGTACCTACCTGAACAGTTCCTTGCACAAGGAACCTAGACCACTTAGTAAAATATAACTAGTAACTAGTAGGCTGTAATACCAGTTACCATCAGATGGGAGCGCAGTTAATCATTGACATAAAATGTTACGTTAAATGAGAAAAATAAAAATGATAAAACATCTAATATATCCGCGATAACAAATCGTTTTTATCTCATTTCGTTAACGAATGTGTCTCAGTCGAAAGTTGATGACATAGGCCGTTTCTTCTGTGCCTAATTACACTGATCTATTAAACCTATTCTGTATTCCAAAAACAGTTTATTAACGAATCTAAACAAAAATCTATGAATATTCACGAATAATATCGAGCGACAGTTAGATAATCACAGCATCCGTGGCACAAACATAGTTTTGCTTTTAAGCAATTAATTGTCGAACCAATATACACTTTATTACAATGAACTGTGAGATTACCGGGATTATTTTGAGGTGACTAAACATCATTGTTTTCGGGTCACAGCTGACAGATCTGTATTCTGAAAAATGCCACTAAAATGGACATCGGCAGCTATTGAACTGTCAAAAACTATAAATCAAAAGCTTGTCGGTGATTAATTTATGGGTCGACCAGGTCAAATATCGGAGATCTAAGTCAATTTTATCTCAATGTGAATAAAGTTCAATATGGCACGTAGTAAAGGTCAAATTATACCGGTTGCTATATTTTACGAGTCGGTTTATGGGCGTGTTATAGAGGCCTGTACAAGACAGTAAAATAGGAAAGTTTAGTGAAAGGTCTCTGAGATATATTGTCTCGTATATTTTTATATCAAATTTATTTGTGTTTAATCAAATGGGATGTGGTCTTTGGAATGCATAAATGAATCGCGAGGCGCATTTTGTACGCTAATGGGAGGGCGAAGCTGGGCGCTTGTTGATTGGTCAAGTATTCATAAGATCTGGCAATTAGGAAAATGTGAATTTATTTATAAAAACCAAACATTAACTTTTCTTAGCAGGAGTAAGAGAGGTGTGTTACTTGCACATATTTCGTCTCTACTATTTGGAATTCGAAACACCTCACTGTATTTACACTCGCACTAAACCAATGAACTACTGAACCCATCAAAACGTTTTTAATGGCGGCATAAATCGGAACGAACTCTTGAGCCAATAATGAAATAGTGCAAATTTGTTGACAGTCCATATATCGGCAGAGTATGGACAGCTTGCATGGAGTTGGACTCGCAATTATCTTTAGCGATAAGGATAAGAATGTCAGCATACATGATATTTTTGGTGACGTTTAACGACAGTCCACTGCTATAACGCGCGCGATTAGTCAAAACACGATGTGCAGGATGCTGCATCGATGGATGCAGTCGCAAAATTGTTGATCGCCAATCCTAAAGGTACGCGTGTGTGCTATGCCTCTAAAACAGTAATTTTGCTGTACATTTAACAAAATAAATAGCTACAACCTTCGACTTTAACGCATAGGGAATGCAAAGTTTACTGACGAGGACAACTTATCTACCTACTACTAGCTTACTGAGTCGCTGCACTGTAAAGAAGAAATAGACGTTTTCTGTAATGTACTTCCCCGTCTGGCTCCTCAATTTCTTTTTGGCAATTGTTGTTTTTTTTTGACAGACCCGTTGGTCTAGTGGTTAGACACCCTGGCTGCTACCCGATAGGTCGTGGGTTCGATTCCCACCAAGTGTCTGGGTGTTATTTATCTATTTAAATATGTATTTACAAAAAAAAAATGTTTATATAACTATTAGTATCAGTTGTCTGGTTTCCACAGTACAGGCTCTGCCTAGTTTAAGATCGGATGATCTCTATCTCTAATATCGACCTCGCGCGGGCACTGGTTACAGCCGCGTTGCACGGTTACCTATTCTGTATAAATATGTATGTATACTAATGTATAAATTTATAATGATTTAAGTCATCACGAGTCACTCCGACTTAGATTGCGCGACGTCGCCGGCACGCAGTCTGAGCTCTCATCGCGCAATCTATCAATCAAGACTTCCGCGATATCTATCGACGAACAAACGAGAAACTGTGAATTCATAACTAAATCGGCCTCTGTTAGGCTGTTGACATCAAAGTCTCGATTTTTAGCTAAACCGCGATTAATTCGCTCCTTCTAAGCCTGTTTTCCCCTGTATCCACTTTCGCATTGTACATCTGCTTCGTTAACCTTTCAAAGTTTCACAAGAAATCTTATTTCCGGTATAGGCTGTCACATTCGAATTTGAGCTCACAGCGATTTACATAAGATGCTTAATTACGTAGCACAAGTGCCAATTGCCATTCTCATCAAAGACAGATAAAAATTATATACAAAATTAAAGCTTCATTATCTACTAATAAATAAATATCAAGCCTTGAGCAACTACAACCGTGGGCTATATTATTTGTAATTGAAGACCGGCTCGCAACGCGACCGGTCGCCTGTGGATCAGACCGATAAATAAAGATGCGCGATATAAGTGACGTAAGAAAAGTTATGGGACACCATAGACTAATAAGAACGGCTACGATTTATTTTCTCTAAAACAAAATCTTTGGCTAATCATCAGCCATCGTTTACAATTTATTTAAATTTAAAACCGTAGTGAAACAATTCTAAATCTAAACAAACAACGCTAGGAAACTCCCCAAACGACGATCTCCGTGAGTTTATTTCATTTTGTTGCGACAAATCAGGTTGAGGTTAAGTGAAACTTGTATGGAAGTGTGACAAATACAATGCATATGAAAATTGCGAAGCCAAATATTGATAAGACTATCTTATTTGTCGACAATCAATAGCGCATTGATCCGAACTTGAGGTCATGCGGTCCACTCTTCTTTTAAACATTGTAGCTATTTCAAGCATTATAAACTTTTTCTTAGTCAGTGCGATTCCGCATCGCATCGCAAATATCTGCGAGAAACAAATAAATTTTTGTATCGAAAATGCATTTGTTTCTCGCACTTTTTTTCACAATACACGAAACATTTATATTCGAAAATTCTCGTATGATGTTTTTAAATATAGTGATATAGGTTATATCCATTACTTTGCATATAGAGCTAATAAAAGAGATGTTCCATTTTGGGCCACCACTATGTACACTACATGGAAAAATAGAAAAAACATAGTAGAGTTTCATAAAAATACTTATAAATTAATTTGAAGCAGAGTACAATTGTACATAAATAACTATTTATGGAGTTATTTAGTATGTCCACCCTGTTTTTAGGGCAGCCATGACAGTTGCGTTTGACGTTAGTTTACTGTTTGACAGTGAATGCTATAGGTGACGTTTCGTAATAGATTGTTGACGTGTGGAGTACATAATGTATTTCGGAGTTTTTAGTGATTATTTATGTTTACGGACATTCGTTGACTGCTTCTTTCTTGACCCGCGGATTTACTGTATTGATTATAGCCTGTGATTTGGATTGCATTCCGTCATATATGTGCTATTTCACAAGTTCAATTGCAGGTAACAGTCAGTTGTTGTCAAAATGACATTCAAGTTACGTATTTCCTTTGTATTATATGCTCTTTGGTATTGCTCTCCTTGACCAATATATCTTAAATGTACAATAAAACGAAGCAATATTTAAAAAAGAGAACATTACAAAACAGTTACTATATTGCATTAGATAGATTTACATATAGTGTACATGGTGCTGGCCCAGGCTCCATACATTTCTGGAACAACTCCTTTTGTGCTGTTAAATATGAAATTAATAATTTACTATTTTGAGTTAATTAATACAGTTTTGTGGTTTTTTTTTAATCAGAACATAACACTCCCGCGTGGGTAATTTTATGAGATATCCGAAAATATAATTAACTCCATAACGCTAATTTTAGAGTTAATGCGGTTTTGATCTAGGCGTGCGATATATCTAGGCAGATCTCTTTATCTTTTCGTATCAACGTGAACCTAAAGAGTTATTCATATCTTAATGAAAACGTTTGTAAATGCTCAGCAAGATCTAAGGCTGATTGTTCTAACGAACTGAATTTATGGAGGATTTCACGAATTCAATGAATTTCACCTCATTACCTTACGCAGCCAAATAACATCGTCTACATCTCCACAACGCTATACGAATTCTCATACCTAATCAAAACTTTGAAGACGGTCCAACCTGTAACACGGATGTTATCAAATTCGACAATTTTAAATTCACCAACTGTCCCAAAACAGTGGCAAAGTGTAGCAATGACATCAGCATAAGTAGATTACATATCGTTTGTTGCGCCATAGAGAGACTTCGTGGGCAGACCGCTCATCCGAATGCTAATGCTCGTGAGATATTACCGAATCATATAACATCACAGTGCCATGCGAACCGTTTATTGGGATATATCTACTTAAACCTCGGATTACGTGGCTTTTATCTATCGACATTCCGGAGTTTTCGCAATACTGTTATAGCACTCGTAAATAGACATAAACATGGTCAAGAATATTCGGAATCACTGGACTTTTGGGGCGTGAGCCCTAGACCTCCATTGAGTACGGCGGCAGGGTTGCGACCCCAATCCGCGTGAGTACCCAGTCAGTTACCCAGGGGGCTATAACGCGCCTCCCGGCAAGGCAATGAGGATTTTCTGGTGCAGATCCCACCGGAGAGCCCAGGTATCATGTGCCGATGCGACAGCCGCGGGGGTTTTAGTGGGTAAGAATCCCAGTTACCCCGGTTGATTACCCACCACAGGTTCCAGGGACCTATGGAAGGTTTCCCCCGCGTCAACAAAAAAATATTGTTCATGAAATCTTTTTTATTACGTGGTGGTTTTCTTGTGCAGCGGTACGTCTAGGTAGGTACCACCGCAGTGTCAGATATTCTGCCGCCAAGCAGCAACACTGCTATGTTTCGGTGTGGAGGACACTGTAGCTAAGGCCTACCGTCTGTCACTACACTGCACTACCGCTCGTTACCCGAGAGACTAGTTATTAGGTTTCTTGATCAAGGCATTTTCACCAGCTACAGTGCCCTTCAAAGTAGACACCGCTATAATTAGACAGTGCTAAAGTCGCCAGATTTTTTTTCATATATAAAGGACATAAGCAAAATGACCATGAATAATCAAAAGGGCCGGATACGACCTGCACGCAAAAAGTCTTAATAGCAAAATGACTTAAAAGCAAGTAGTCCTATTTGCAAAATGTCCTGATAGCAAATGGTCCTTGAAACATAATGGCAGGTACAGTGAGAGACACAAACATTAATATCTGACACCGTGGTGGTACCTACCATGACGCTAAGTACATACTAATCTGTTTTGGAAACTCTTGGTTACGCCTTCAGTCGAAATATTTAATTTTTAGACCCCACAAATACCGTTCACACTAAAAAATATACCCTACTCTCGTGACATATGCCTAGGTGTATTATGCCGAAAAAAAAACATTTTTATAATCATGTTATTGCATTCCGGATCGAAACTAATAAGTTGTATGAATATGTTTTTTTATGGCCGTGATTTGTAAAAGATATAAATATATCAATCAATAATATGTTAATTGCTTGTCTGAATCGAGTCAAATGGAACACTTTTATATAAATCATCTTGAAGTTCCGATTGACTTACATACAAATTAGCCTAACATAAAAAAAATGTTTATGACAACGCGGAAGAAAAGAAGAAGAAGAAGAAGAAGAAACATTTATTTGCATAAGCACGACGCACACATCCTGTTACAATAATAATAATCTTTCATGTTATACAATTACGTAGAACTTATAAAAAAAGAACTACATAAACGATGAGGATACACACATTACTCTATGACTATCATTAAGGATTTATAAATTTATGAAAAACAAAAAATCTTTTGATTGGTTTGACATTGACAACTTGACTTGCCTTGTCAAGGCAGTTCAATTGTCATTTTGACTTTTGACATTAACCTAAAAAAGACTTTTATTACACAAATGTTATTATCTGATTATTATTTAAATGTATGTAAATGTATATCTTAAGTACAACATAGGAAAAAGGATTATCAACATGAACATTATCAATTAAGCCTCGCGTCGTCCCCCGCAAATTGGTTAGGCACTCAGCTTATCGCTAAGGACGGGTACATGTCCCACCCTTGCACTGATTTTCAGTGCCTACCATAGTTGGCGTGTTGACACCAGCTAGTGTTAATCTTACAGAAAAATAAAAATAAACAGTGGGTGCATCAAATTCACCATCACTTGTTAGTGGTATATCCGTAAGGTAAGAAATGCGTTACACACTTACATAGTAATCTAAATTTTATCACACTTAATTGTTATCTTAATATATTTAATAACTGCAAAACAAAATGTTGAGACAAAATAAGGAAAAAATAAAATATTTGTATAAAATAGGTCAGGCATACAAACAAATATATAATAATATATTATTATTATACAAACAAAATTCATAAAAGAGTATATTGACTTCTTTGAGACCACTAAGAGACAGAAGGAGCATAGAAGCTACAAACAAGTCACCCCACGTACAGGAAAGTATGATGAGAGACTTAAAGACACAGCTAAGCAAATGCTGGATAAAAAACTTTTTAAATTAAAATAATATATAATATAATACAATCCTAAATTATACTGAATGTTTTTGCAATGATAATAGATAGTCCTTAAAATGTTTTTTAAAAGTAGCTTTTTTATTCAGGTCTCGGATTGGCGGTGGGATGTTGTTCCAGCATTGCGTAGCTGCATATTTAAAACTACCCCTGAATGCTGCGGTTTTGTGAGCTCGTGTGACAAGCACCCTAGAGGAAGATCTGATGGAGTAGGCGAAATGATTATGTCTCCAATCCAGTTTGTTGTATAGATACTTAGGAGTGTGTTCATTTATTACACCAAACAACAGACTAGCTAGATGTAGTTTTCTTCTGGCCTCCATTTTCAGCACATTGTGTTCATTCATATAGGGAGTAACATGGTCACGCTTTGGTATTTTGAAACAGAACCGAGCACAGGCATTCTGCACTCGTTGAATATGATTTTTGGTCCTGATAAGTATACATGGCCCGTACAGAATATCACAGTAGTTAAATTTAGACAATACAAGACTATCAACCAGTTGCTTTCTCAAAGGAACACTAAGGTAATCCCTAATATTGTATAATATTTTTAATCTATAGAAGCTATTTTTTACTGTATTATTTATATATTCTTCAAATCTTAGCTCAGGGTCAATCAATACTCCCAAATTAGTAGCCTTGTATACTTGGGGGATATTTTGCCCATTTATCATTACTGCGGGATTATATTGTGCAATTCCCTCTATTTGGCCTTTGCTGCCCAAAATCATGAACTTTGATTTTGCTAGATTTAATACCAGTGAGTGTTCCTGTGACCACTTAGACACTCTCATTAGGTCTTCATTTATTTTTTCTACCGCTGAAATGGTCTCACCTGGTTTAAATGATAGGTACAGCTGGGTGTCATCAGCATACATGTGGTAGTTGCAGCTTAGAAAACAATTTGTAATGTCAGCTGTGTACAGGATAAATAATAATGGACCCAATATAGAACCTTGGGGCACTCCTCTCTTCAGACAAAGTGTGGATGATGACATCACTGAGCCATCCTCTTTGCGTATCTCCACAAACTGAGACCTACCCGACAAATAACTGTCAAACCACTTAATTGTCTCGCGTGTAAAACCATAGTATGCCAGCTTAGATAGCAAAAGGGTTGTATTGATAGCATCAAATGCTCTAGAGTAGTCCAACAATACTAGCAACGTACCCTCGCCCTGGTCCCTAGCCTCTAAAATGTTGCTCACCACATCACACAATGCAGTTGCTGTGTTCCACACTTCTTCCGAAAACCAGACTGCTTATCTGGCAGAATATGATTATTTTCTAGGTACTCCATGAGTTGCTGATAAACCACTTTCTCTAATACCTTAGATAAACATGGCAGTATACTGATAGGTCGCAGCTCTTGGGTAGAGCTAGGATTATTGGTTTTAGGAATAGGACGTACCACTGCGCATTTCCACTCCTTGGGAAATGTGTGTGTGGTGATAGATTTATTAATAATTGCCGTTATTGTTGGCAGTGAATTTGGCAAAGTTAGCAATAACATTTCTAAATTAATTTTATCTACACCCTGCGCGCTAGACTTTATGCATTTTAAAGCACTAAGGATTTTTTCTTGGCTTACCGGTTGCAACTTAAAAAAACTTCCTGAATTATCATACCTATGATGTTCATAGTATGTCAACTTAGAAATGCTTACCTCACAATTACCGGGGACGTCTAAAAACTCCCTATTAATCTCATCTGGATTGTTAAAATGATCTGGTAAGGAACTACTCTTTTGCGATGGAGCAATATGCTTCTTTAATTGTCTCCAAAGAGCTTTTGGGTTATTAACATTTTCATTTATATTCTTTGAAAAGTATACAGACTTTTCACTGTGAAAGTGCAAGTATTATTGTGGTCAGCAGGCGTTCCATCAGCTAAACCCTGTTTTTCTTTACAGCAGCAAAAATTTTACTCAGGCGTGGTGGCTGACCGGTGGCAAGTCAAATAGGGCCTTTGGCTGGCCACGGGTCAGCCATCGCATCTGCCATCGATTGTTCTCATTTATTATCACCGGCTTTGTGACCAGAAAACAAGAAATCCAGTGGTGACATCTGGGAAAGTATGTGTCTCCGCCATTGGTAACAGCTGGGATTTCTTTTCCCATTTGTGGCCAGTGGTGACAAAGAAAATGGGAACAAATATACCCACTGGGTTCGGGCTCTTCGAGCAAGACACCGTCCTCCACAGTGTTAGATATTCAGCCACCTAGCAGCATTGTATAACCATCCGTATATCCCAAATACACACATTGCGGTGTGGCGGGCACTGAAGCTCGTGAAATTACCGGACACAAGAGACTTAATAACTCATGTCTTAAGCGGCAATACAATGCCGTCTATAAGCAAGCGTATAGCTTACAATCAGGCGAACATCTTACTTTTTTCTTCACTAATTAAAATAAGACGCAGCAACAGCTTCCTCCTACCGCGACCTCGAACACTAACTATGATCAAATCCTTTTCTATTGCTCGTCGAATAATACAGTCTCCCTTAATTAGTTATTTTATCTGGCGGATTTCAACAACAACAATTTGAACTACATTGACCTATGTACCGGTCCTATGTTAAATATATGGAACCAATAAATTTATCTCATAATAAATGTCGGATGATCGCATAACGACACCAATATCGCATCGCGTCTAAGAAAACCGCCCAGAATAATCAACCGTAATAGTTCTCTATGTTTATACATATACGAGTACAAGTATATGATAGCCATCTGCGGTTAACAGCGTCTATCATTCCCAAAAAAAAAAAAGACACTTTAGCGGTATTGGACCCTGTGATCTCTACGACATTCTTGGGCATTACTATAGAAGCAAAGTTACAATGGGGCCCACACATTGAGAAACTGTCGGGTAGGCTAAGTTCAGCGGCTTATGCAGTTAAAAAAATTAGACTTTTCACCGATGTCGAAACCGCTAGAATTGTATATTTTAGTTATTTCCACAGTGTTATGTCTTATGGCATATTGCTGTGGGGATCTTCTGCAGACCTTAACACTATTTTTATTCTGCAGAAAAGAGCTGTGAGAGCTATCTACAACAATCTGGCTCCTACGGATTCATTAAGACAAATATTTAAAGAAATAAACATTCTAACGGTTATATCACAATTCATTTATGAAAATTTGATGTATGTAAAAAAGAATATAAGTACTTTCGCTAAGGTTAGTGATCGACATAATATAAATACTCGGTACAAACACAATCTTGCTGTACACTCCACGCGTCTCCACAGAATTAGCAATTCCTTTATGGGCCAAGGTATACGTTTTTATAATAAACTGCCCCAGGATATACGAGATCTACCAATAAAAAAATTTAAAATTACCATTAAGAGCCATTTGTCTAAAAAGGGCTATTATAAAATCTCGGATTACCTGGAGGATAAAGCTGCGTGGGCTTGAACTGCAGTACTCTTGCAAGCTTATAGTTTAAGATATATTTATTGTAAATTTGTTTAAAAAAATCTTATATAATTGAAAAAAGACAAGCTCGCTGAGTTTCTTGCCGGATCTTCTCAGTGGAGGCCGCGTTACGATCCGGTGGTAGTTGTAAAAAATGACAACATGTAAGAGCCCCCGTGAGGCCTATGCATAATAAAGAATTTTGAATTTGAATTTAAATTGTGCTTTTTTGAAAAAAGAAACACTTTTTGGTGACAGTCTTAACTAAATCCCATATGTAAGGAAGGAAACCTGTCGCCAAGCAGTATGTGGTGAACGGTGAAGGATCCGGTATCTGGTGAACTTACCGCGCGCAAGAGCCTTAATAATAGATGCCTCACTTGATAAGCGGTAATATACTCGTATAGGCAAACTTGTCTCTCACCATCAGGCAAACATCCGGCTAGTCTCGTGACTAGCCGGATGTTTGCCGTGTCTCTTTACAAAAATTATCCAAAAACTAATCTAGTAGTAAGTTTATACTGGAAAGATCGTGTTGATAAACCAATCTTTCCGATACAATATGACAAGCTTGTAATATTCAAGTGCATAGAAAACGAGTCTGTGATTAAAGCTTCAAACAGAGGTTTTATCATATTATCAGCCTATAGTCTTCCAATGCTAGAAATATCGCTGCCTTATTATATCCCATGGACTCAGCGCCCAGCTTAACTTATCTTGTTCCTACTAAACAGCTCGCGGAGACCTATAAGTCAGAGATCATTCTACATTACTATTCAACGAATACAAAAATATTCATAAAAACGCCACTTTAATACAAAGTTTTGGCGTTTTAATGTTATAGTACAATATATATTCAAAGCCATATTTCATCGCAGGCGAAACCGTACGGAAAATCTTGTAGTTCCATATAATTAGATATAATTCATCCATCGTAAATGCACGAATCTTCTTCATTCCGACACCGCGTTAATTAAAAACAAGCCCAATAAACGTCACTAAGTGATTTTATTGCCTACCATAATGAGTTTCACATATTGCCATAGCACATTATAAACTAGATGTACGATTTGGCTTCGGTTGTGTATGAAAATCGTACAACTAGTTCATTTAAAACGCAACAAATAAAAATATATTAATATATACTTTAAATAAATAATTTACTAAATATCTAACGATAGTGACACGGCTCAAAATAAAAACTTCAGTATTCTGAAGAAAAATTTAAAGGCTAACCTTCTTTTATATGATCGAAGGCCAACCGCTACATATTAAAATATTTTTTAAATGAAATCTATATATATAAAAATGAATGTTTGTCTGTGTGTCCTTTATAGAATCGTAAACTATGCATTGGATCATGTCATGATCTCCAGCAAAGTGAAAGAGCGCGAGCGGAGCTGCGCGGGTCAGCTAGTCTCCTATAAATATTTTGACTAATTAATTAAGTATTTATTTAGTTTAAACTGACACATTTTGAACTACGCCTATATTTATACCAGCTATTAATTAATACATTTTACTAGTTTAGTAAATTCACTGTACAAATTATTATAGTCTGCCCTTTTAGGGAAAATGAGGTTACGTCTATTTCTCATATTATTATGTACTGAACTTAAAATTAAATGAAACACATTAAAATAAAACTTATTTGACGGATTTTATTGCGGTACACTTTTGAATTTTTAATCACTAATAAACTGCGACATTATATACATTTTTTTTAAAGTGTTATGCCAGAAGGTGTTATATTTTTATACATACATAAAAGTATTTAATTTAAATATCGTCGTACCAAGTTGGGTAATGTACAAACTTGCGCTACATCGTGACATCGCCATAATGTGGTAACATCTGCTAATTATGAAATATATATATCCATTTCAATACCAATTTATTTATCTGAATATAATGTTATATGAATATCAGCGGGCATTTCTGATCGATTTCTTAATCAATTAGATATTTCGAGTGAATTGGTTGACCCGTGACTTTAATTAAAAAATACTCATATAGGTACATATTATTGGCTTCTTATGCCTAAATATGATTTTTTTTTCGATGTCATTCAAGTTATAACTATGTAGTGGATAGTTATTATACAACTTCAATGAACTTGAATAAAATTATATACAAAAGTTCCAAAAATATTACCTAAATACCAATTGCTTTTAATATTTTTTAGACATTTTGTGCTTTACAAATAAAATAAATTAATATCAAAAATTTGTTAATTAACAAATATTAATAAAGATAAGTGTTTAAAAAAGTGTTTGTATTTCCTCATAACGAATTTTCTCTACCTGTAAATAGACGCAACTCGAAGAATAATATAATAATATAAATATATAGTATAGTGAGCAGTGACAAGTACCTACTCGGAACTTGCAGATGGGAGATGGCGCTTAATAAAATCTTGCAACGGGTATGGATTTTTAGCCTAACACGGATATTCTTACATTACATAATAATATATCATCAGAATATACCCATCTGCATAATAAATATTTAACTGTTATTATTATTACCAAGATATTTAATTAGAAAATCAAATATTAAAATTGGAATTGGTTTTATTAGCCGGCACCGGCGCGCCTATATTATAATTTGTTAATTTTCGAAAGATATAGATACATAACTAATGGCATAATTACATACATAATGTACATATATAACTAATATATCACTGGAACACACTTTACGTATCGGGTGATTATATAAAAGCTGTGAGTGTAGTCCGTACCCACGTTCTATAAAGATAGTATAATAAAGTTGAATATTCAAATCATTTCATTTGTTATTTCAAATTTTAATTATAATAAAAAGCTACTAATTTTCTCATAAATTTAGAAAATAGATTCTTGTAGGATCCCTGATCCGTGTATACACACCAAATAATAATTATAGGTGTAAGTAGGTACTGTAGGTATATGATATGTAACCTACTAGATTAAGGAGTAGTAATAAATATATTTTAGCGGTTAACAAATATCTCTTATTAATACGACGCCTAACCACTCTCCCCCCATTGCACGCTTTTTTGTTTTTCTCGCGGGGGAAACCTTCAAAAAGGTCTCCGGGAGCTGTGGGGCTCGACCGGGGCATGTGGGATTCTTACACACTAAAACCCCCGCGGCTGTCGCATCGGCACATGAGAGGGGACACCGGGCTCTTCGGTGGGATCTGCACCAGGAGCCACTCAGTGCCTTGGCTTTGAACCCGCCAAGGGGGTCAAAGCCAAGGCACTGTGTGTCATTATAGCCCCCCGGGAACGGGGGTCGCAACCCCGTCGCCATCCTCCTCGGAGTCGCCGCCGTACTCAATGGACGTTCACCACATCCCGAACTTCATGCTACTCCGAAGGTCATTGCACTCCTATCCACCAACTTTATGACTAAAATACCTTTGTGTTCCGTGCACAGGACACAACAATGTAACTGTCAACGATCGAATATCCCGCAAAATGGCAAATGACTTCCGGGCTAATTGCCTTATATCCTTATTGTGGAGAAGAACTGGTTCATTTATCGATTTCAATTCATTAAATTTTCATATAAATATCCGATTAGGATATTATATGTCATCTGATGTCATACAAAACTCATTTATATTAAAACGGGTTCGCTATTCACGGTATAATTGACGTATTAGTTCTGCTTAATTTGTAAAAAAAAGGTTTGTCTGACGATCTGATTTTATGAAATAATCGCAGACTATCAAAATGCATATTCGTTATGCATATCTTCATCCATGCCGTTTGTCGGGTAGACAAAGACAGTAGGTACTTACGTGAGAAATGTGAAGCGTACAATATGAACATCGTTACTTTTTCTCCTAAATAGGTCCAGATAAGGACTACCCGTGGAGTGTCCGGGTAAGAATAGCACCCTCCCATCTCCTTCCGTTGGGTGTCCGTAAGAGACGACTATGGAAAAACACGAAGACGGGCAGAAGCTCTATGGGATTACCTAACAACTATACTGCGATTCTCAAGACCCACCAAGCGTAGGGGTTATGGCAACCATGATTTTCTAAAGGGGAGGCTCAGTTCAGCAGTGGACGTCTTCCGGCAGCTGATGATGTTAGTACGTAATAATAAAGCAAATAAATTTGGCAATATCAACAACATCTACAGCGGAGAATGTTGATTTTAATTTAAGAAAATATCATTTGTAATTCATGTACAAAATAAACCCCTAAGGCGGATAATGCATCAACTTATACAGCATTAATGGTTAATAAATGCAACATAATGAGGCTGGCAAGTATAATTAGGCGGAGATGAGACACCGCTGCGAGCGATGGCCCGCCTCAGTGAAACCGATCGCTGATAATTAGCCGATATTGCAGACATAATTTATTAGCTGCATCGTGGTATGATCATACAATTTGGCGAAAGTATATCTGCTTCTAGAAGGGACCGTCTGATTGTAAACGTTTTTTTATGTTGCGTAAGATGGATTAAGTTGTACTCATGGTAATCTAATAAAAAATAAACCGCCATGGTTTGTCTCGATCGTTTGTGTGAATCGAGTGCTTAATTACTGCTCTTATTTCTACGTGGTACGCGGTAGTCCTTCTGCAAGAGACTATGTTTATCGTGAAATTTTATATTCTTGAATCCTATTCTCTTCTGTCTGGCCAATCCTTTACAAGGTAGGTATCAACCTATATTGCAATTACTAATACAAATAATATTAGGGTGTTGTGGTGGACCGCGCAAAAAATAGGTCGTTTTAGATATATGACTTGTAAACCTATAGCAATCTATACTTATAATAAAACTGTAACAGGTCCAATTCTGTACATTGAAGATATTTTGAAAATTATATTTGGAGGGCATTCTATAACCGATACTGAGGCCGAAAATGTAATTTTTTTAATTTTTGTCTGTCTGTCTGTCTGTCTGTCTGTATCTCGGCTGAGCATCACGCCAAAACTACTGGATGGATTGAAACGAAACTTGGCATGATTTGAGATCTTACTACGAGGTAGGACATAGGATACTTTTTATCCCGTAATCTAGCACGGTTCTTTTGGGAGAGAGGATTAAAGTCAAAATGGGTACTTGGTTATACGCTTGGTCCGATTTTATCATTTTTTCTTGATAATTATAATACATATTTGTAAGGGAATATCAGACAGTTGTTAACAATTTTTGGAAATCGATCAGGTTAAGCAACGTTAGCTAAGGTCATTAAATAGATGGGTGACCGTTTAACGCCATTTGATCTAAACGTTTCCGTGCTTTGGAGGGCAAGTACAAAGTTGGTCCAAGTTTTTAACCGACTTTAAAAAAGGAGGTTTTGTATTCTATGCGAATGTATATTATTGAAAGTTTAGTAAACGTAAACACAGCGCGGGCGGAGCTGCGTGGGTCAGCTAGTTTGAAATATAATCTCCGGATTAAAATCGAAAATTTGATAAAATCGGTAAAATTTACACACACACAACACATAGGTATGTAAATTATCATAAAAAGTCATTTTCGTAAAAAGAGAGTGTCTCTTAGAAGAAGATCGTAAGAAATAATACATTTTTTTTTATTAAAAAGGAGTTGTTCCAGAAATGTATGGAGCCTGGGCCAACACCATGTACACTATCTATACTATAATAAAACTCAAAGAGCACTTTTTCTGTACATTGAATATTTTTCCAAAATTTATATGTGGGGATACTATACTATCGACATAGAGGCCAAAACAATTTTTTTTGGAATTATTGTCTGTCTGTCTGTCTGTCTGTCTGTCGTTCTGTTTGTCCAGGTATCATTTGAAAACCCGTGGATGGATTTTGATAGGACTTTCACTGATGTGTTGTGTAGAAGTCATGGTATAAATTGGTATATAAAACATCACGCTATGTTTCATAGGGGCTAAGCAGTGAAACATTACTTGCACATATTACCACGTAATTTCCTTTGTATGTGAATAGGGTAATTATAGACTAATCAGTTAATCATTAAGATATGTATTATTACGCTATATACAATAGGGACTGAGCAGACATTTAGTTTGCATAAGATATAGCATTGGCGAAGGGTCAATTTTTGTAAGGGGTAAGCCGGTCCGGTAAACCCAGGACATTTTCATTAGATTTCTGTTCATGAAATTTTAATGAAACTCCCCAAGTCCAGGTAGTGTATAGATAGGTATTGTAGTAATACAATACCTATCCGACTGTAAAGTCGCAACAATAAAAGATGCGAAAAGCTTAGAACTTTCATTATCGAATATCATTAATAATAATAATAATAATATCTTGGGACAATCCACACACGGTCATCTGATCCCAAACTAGGCAGAGCCTGTACTATGGAAACCAGACAACTGATACTAATACTTATATACATTTTTTTTTTTTTTGTAAATAGATACTTATATAGATAAATAACACCCAGACACTTGGTGGGAATCGAACCCACGACCCATCGGTTAGCGGACAGGGTCTCTAACCACTAGACCAACGGGCCCGTCAAAAACAGTAATTATTATATTGTCATTAAACAGTAATTTACGATTTTAGCGTGATTTACATTATGAACAGCGCCATCTATCGGTGAAATTGAACATACAATCACTATAGAACTTTTATCTATATATTATATCAAAGAAAGTCGTGTTAGTTACACTATTTATAACTCAAGAACGGCCTAACCGATTCGGCTGAAAATTGGTGGGGAGGTAGCTTAGGACCAGGAAACGGACATAGGATACTTTTTATCCCGGTAGGTTAAGGTTAAGCAACGTTAGGTAAGGTCATTAAATAGATGGGTGAACCGATTTGTATGAAAGTGTGCATATCGAGTAGGTCTGAGAATAGGTCATACAGTATATTTCATACCACTAGGTTAAGGTTAAGCTACATAAGGCAAGGTCATTAAATAGATGGGTGAACCGATTTGTATGAAATTTTGTGTGTATATCGGGTAAGTCTGAGAATAGGCCGTAAAGTATATTTCATGCCACTAGGCTAAGGTTAAGCAATATAAGGAAAGGTCATTAAATAGATGGGTGAACCGATATGTATGAAATTTTGTGTGCATATCGGGGAGGTCTGAGAATAGGACATAAAGTATATTTAATGCCGCTGATACCATGATTGACAAGGATATATAGAACGAGAGGAGGGTGCAAGAGAGGAGAAAGAGGGAGAGGGGATTCGAGGAGGGGGTGATGGGGTAAGGGATCGGAGGAGTTAGTTGGAGTAAGGGGGGAGTGAGAAGGAGCAAGTTCGTAGTAGAGAGAGGGGGAGAGGGTTCAGAGAGGGGATAACAGGGAGAGGAAGAGGGGGAGTGTGACGGAAACCGAAGCGCGGGAGGGGGAAAGAGAGAGGAGAGAAAGAGCATATAATTAGATTTTTTTTATAAGAGAGAGAGATATGGAGAGAGATAAATCTAGGGAGGAGGGAGGGGAGTAAAAGGGGAGCAAAACGTAATAAAAGCGCGGGCGGAGCTGCACGGGTCAGCTAGTATGTATATATAACTATTCAATATAATAACTGTTTTGTAATGTTATCTTTTTTTAATATTGCTTCGTTTTATTGTACATTTAAGATATCATGGTCAAGGAGAGCAACACCAAAGAGAATATAATACTACTGTAGCAACACCCCACAATAATATGATGGATCGGAAATACGTAACTAAAATGTCATTTTGACAATTGACTATACCTGCGATTGAACTTGTTGCGGATTCCAATCCAAATCACAGGCGATAATCAATACAGTAGAGCCCCAGGTTAAGAAAGAAACAGTCAATGAATGTCCGCAAACATAAATAATCACTAAAAACTCCGAAATACATTATGTACTCCACGCGTAAATAATCTATTACGAAACGTCAACTATAGCATTAACTGTCAAGTAGTAAGCCAACGTCAAACGCAACTGTCATGGCTGCCCTAAAAACATATTAAATAACGGCAAAAGTAATCATTTTTGTACAATTGTACTCTGCTTCAGATTAATTTATAAGTATTTTTATGAAACTCTCCTATGTTTTTCCTATTTTTCCATGTAGTGTACATAGTGTTGGCCCAAAATGGAACATCTCCTTTTACCATCACCATGCCTGAAACTGGAATGTGGAAGAAGCTTATAGAAGAATGCAAGGGTGGGTTCGATAGGCACCCGTTCTATCTATCTACCACATCGATTGACTATGTAGGCACAAAATTCATAGCCATTTTTCTAATTCTGAAGCAACGTCCAATACATAAATCGTACAAAACTCGAGTGTTGCCGATTTCGAGCCGTGAGAATCAGGCTCCGGCAATTACAATAAATTACAATTGTATGTATGTAATATATAACAATTACAATAAACTACAATTGTTGTAATTTATAACAATTACAACAAATCACAATTGCCCAGTGAAAGTAAAATATCGGCGGCCAATCGAATTGATTAAATAAATGTTCGATAGCTGTTTCCAAACAATTTCGTCCGCGAATATTTGTTGTGGACATAGGAACATACGTTTTTTTTTTGTATAATCATACAGTAGTAAATGTTGTAGAGGCTTGTTCCCATGGGATTATAATGATAATAATTTAATCTTTAGGGCTTTAATATCTGCGAGAAACAAATGAATTTTTGTATATAAAATTCATTTGTTTCTCGCAGATATTTGCGATGCGATGCGAATTCGCAGTTATGTGTAGGACCCCTAAATCTTTAATTCTTTATTGTACACATACACACAAAACACAGATAAAATACAATACATGAAAAAAGTACGCTGAGAGGTAAAGAGTTCCACAACCTAACCGCTTCAACGGTAAAGGCGCCGCTATAACGACTGTTATTTTTACCAGTAGCCGAGAAATAACTTCATACGCTGATACTTCTACATAAAAATATTGTATAACAACTACAACTGAAAATATATTTTATGTTTTTTTTTTATTCTACGAGTAGCTAGTGACGAGACAAGCAAGACATGGTCGCGCGACACGCCGGCCTATAGACAGCTGCATTGCACTGCCGCTTGCCCTCCGAGACATTAGTTAATAAGTCTCCTGTGTCCGGTAGTATCAGCAGCTACAGTGCCATTCACACCGGAACACAGCAATGTTTACACACTGCTACTTGACGGCAGAATATCTGATACTGCGGTGGTACCTACCTGGACGGTCTACCACCTAGTATTTTGTTTTTACTAACAACCGTTTCCATACATTGTCAGAATTATTCAGCAAGAGTAGATTCGTATCAAGAACCTAGACACAAAACATCAATGGGTATTTAACCCCTTAATAAAAAAATAAACGTTCATATAAAATCCTAATTACGGTACATAATTATAATAATTAAGGACATAATAGAGCAACAAACATTATCATCGTCGTGTCGCCCATCTCCAACCAGTTTCCTAACAACGAAAACATAAAATCACATAACATTGTACATGTTTTAATTTTGACCAAATTAATTAGAAATATATTCATACAGATTCCTATGTCGAGAGAGAGACAGAAAAAAACCAACAAAAGTTGTAATGTCGACGTACATAAATGTATCTACACCGACGCAATTAACTTCAACTTCGACCGGTTTCATCGAGATTTGAATAATAAAGATACTGGACGGTCGTAAACAAGCATATGCCACATACCTACTTATCAATTTCAATTTTAATGGTGATAAAGATTAGACAAAGTAGTGTAAGTGCGGTGTAATCGGAATACGTATGAGTATTCTGCCTACTCAGGCACGTTTTCGGTTTGAAATGGAAATGGGCAGGACATATCCAGTGACTGAAGGACGAAAGATGGACGTAAACAGTAACAAATTGGTACCCTCGCGACAAGAAGCGAAAGCGCGGCCGTCCTATAAAAAGGTGGAGTGACATATTGTCGGCGTTGCTGGTAATTTATGGCAAAGAACATTAACACAGAGAGATGAGTGGAAAATAATGGAGACTTTCACCGCTACAGGCGGTCCTTGCACAAACTTACAACATTAACATAGATTGGTAAGTTACCACTGTGATTTTGGATCGGTCATGCTCGCCATCGAAAAGTCTTTGCTTGTGGCGGCTTCGTGTGGCGGGTCACCCCCTTCCCTCCAATATGGTTGAGGGGAGTGATGGCTGCTGCTCGAGTCAACTCGTGCGCGGGTGCTGCTTGTGGGGACTGGTCCGACTACTATCCCTTTGGCATTTTAGTTTTTAGTTTGTTGTATTTTCGTCGTATTTTTTATTTTTATTTGATATTTTGAACGGCAGGACACACTGTCGCTGGTGCTGATTTAATTGTAAAAAGACAAACTTTGTTTAAAAAAAAATGGGAAAAAATTACAAGCCCGCTGAGTTTCTTGCCGGATCTTCTCAGTTGAGGCCGCGTTGTGATCCGGTGGTAGCTTTTAAAAAATTGACCGTTCAAAAGTGCTAGCGTTAAGCCTATTTGAAATAAAAATTTTGAATCTTTGAATCTTTGTTAATTAAAAAAAAAACCTGCAAATTACCTATGTGCAAGGAAAATAAAAGCTATTTTTATTTATTATTTTTATTCTGCCTAAAAGCTTCTAAACGAGTCAAATTAAGCACTGTTAATATTTTGTTCACCTTACAGAAGACTACAACAAAATAATGTCTAAGGTGTTGTACTGTTGTGAATAAAGTTATTGGTCACAAGAAGTCTCTATTGGCAGTTTCTTTAAGTCTATTTCGCTGCCAGTGCTAATGTGGGCAATAAGTTATTATCCTTCACCAAAGCGACCTCATTAGAGCACTACTGATATACCATCCAACAAATTTCTCGCATATTCCCATATCGTACTCAATTTTCGTCAGTCTAATCCAAGACGCTTAAAATACCTTACATAACTGGAGGTTGTATAAAACTGCATGGCTAGCGCAGAATTGCAATTCCACCTGACGATAAGCGATTATTGAATCGCATAGGGTGAAACGCACTAGGACTATAAGGGCACATTGAAAAGGACTCAGTGTTTAAAGAATTACTGTTAGTAAAAGTGAAGGAACCCCAGCAGCTAGTACTGCGCAACCTGGGTAACACTGGTGTTAGTACTTG
The DNA here is from genome assembly GCA_911728495.1 of Furcula furcula. Lineage (NCBI taxonomy): Eukaryota > Metazoa > Arthropoda > Insecta > Lepidoptera > Notodontidae > Furcula > Furcula furcula. Next base: position 29,644,871 of record OU452245.1, on the reverse strand, counting down.
CTATGCTCTAGTTTTCCAGCCCTAACACTTCTATTAATATAATATAATAAAAATAAAACATCTTTCTTCACGTAATATATGCGTCAAACCAAAACTAATCCAAGCCATCCTGAGTTAACAGTTTTCTACCTACTCGTACAAGTCGATTCTTAATAGAAGCTTGCTCTATGGTAATTTTACCGTAGCAAACGCTAAGTTCAGCAATTGGCCGTGTCGCAACCGGCCACGGCGTCATTACGTATTCGTACAATAAAACAGAAATAATGAGATGTGTCCCAAAACAGACCGACACCTACAATCTTACCATAAACATATCATCTAACATTTGTCAAAAAGCTGAGCTCACTAGCTGAGCTCTTGCAACCAGTTCCAGAGTTAGGTTCCAGGATTTGGCTAATTCAACCTTTTTATTACCCGTGGGGTGTCCGGGTAATAATAGCACCCTCCCATGTCCTCCCGTTGCGTGTCCGTAAGAGGCGACTAATGAGAAACAATAAGACTGGCAACAGCGTTTTTCTACTGGATTAACTACCCCAAATACTGCGATTCCCAAGTCGCCTGCCAAGCGTGGGGATTATGGCAACCCCTCTCTTATAAGGGGGAGGCCTTTGTTCAGCAGTGGAAGCCTTTCGACTGCAGATGATGATGATTAACCTTTTTATTTATCAAGGCCACATTGTTTGAAGAACTGATAATCGAAGAGCTAGAAAAGCTCTCGAATGGCCAGCACAAACCGGAAGACGTAGGAACAACGACATTGTGCGAGTCGCTAGTAAACTTTGGATGCAAAATACTAATTGCCGTCCATCGTGGCGTTCCAAGAAAGGGGCTGAGTGGATACTGTCTTCGAGGTATCTGAAGTTAGTTTCCATACACACATTTACATGCTAAACGCAACGATAACGTCTTACGTATGAGGAAATAGAAGCTTATTTACAACGGTACATCTGCTCGGGTCGAAAATTGCTCTGCAGTGTCACGCACGACTTTATATTTTAAAAAATATTTAGCAAATGGGGGGTGAGGGGGGTTCTCTATTCACCGTGTACGAGTATGTATGTACTTTATCGAAGCAGTTCAGCGTATTTATTTTTAAACTCTCATCACTACGGACTTAATGATGATAAGAATTTCACTTTAGAGAGAGAGGTCACTAGACTCATGAAATACAAAGTAGATAAAAATCCCAATCTTGCACAACTTGTGATATTTTTCATAATTATATTGAGTAATTTTAAATATGACAAAACTGATGCATTTATAATTAAACCTTGTGGTATTTGTGATAAAATGATATTACTTTAGTGTAACTAAAGTAAGGACTACTGTAGGTACGCCAAATTACCATTGACATTGGTATAAATCATCAGGCAAGGTCATCTAAAAAGCTCTTGACCGATCTCTGACTGATCAGTAGCTTTTGAACTGGACAACTCTGTACTTCGGAAAACATGAAAAAATTTTTTGTCTCTGTTATTTAAAGGCTAACTGCAACTCTGAAGCCAGGTTGGCCAATAACCACGCAACAAAGAAACGAATAAGTTTACATGTATCCTACCAAACAATTTAACAGCTCATAACAGCTTGCACAACGTCGATCTCGCGTCATACTTCGATCATAACACCTTCGCGCTAGCCATAAACCCGTCGACCAAACATCACATAAACTAGCCAGATACTCGGATAAACATCGATCGTATCAAAATCTAATAAAAAGTACATTATTTAAGTTATTATAGTACAATAAACATTGAACGATGGTAGACTACCCTAATTCGGGAGTGAGATCACGAAATATTTCGGTAGGTATTATCTTTCATACCTTTCGATATGTTTTTAAATTAAATAAGTACATAAATATATTCGAGGGCTTAATTAAAAAGGAAACATTTTATTTCCATTTTCAAACTTTAGTGGGTACGTCCGCCATTTCCATTTTCAAACTGTGCGTCCATAAGTTCCTTTTTGAAACTATAAACGCACGTCTGTCATATGCGTTGCTTTTTTTATATATTTGTCAGTTAGGGATGAGACGCGTAAGGTGTCCGGGTTAATATAACACCCTCACATGTCCTCCCGTCGGGTGCCCGTAAGAGGCGACTAAGGGAAACAAGAAGCCGGGTAGCAGCATCTTTCTATTGGATTACCTAGAACATATACCGGGGATCTGGGGGTCACCCCAGGCGCCCGTCAAGCGTGGGGATTATGGCAACCCCACCCTTTTAAGGTCGAGGCTTTTGTTCAGCAGTGGACGCAATGCAATTGCAATTTTCTGAAAAACACCTATACTTTCTACCAGAATGTGATATTCGCCGTTATGTTTCGTAGATCTAGAACAGACCTTCATTTTACGAGAGGCAAGTGGGCCCGGACAATCTCATCTGATAATAGACAGATGGAATAAAAACTGTTTACCGTATTGTATGAGCCGCTAATAATATAGTTTTTATTGGCGCATTAGGGTTGCCTCGTATCGGCTCTCTGGCATTAGCCGATGTATTAACAGTTCCAATGTTAATAGCCCAGTTAATAGTATTATACCGAAACTGTTATGGCGGTTCTTATGAGATACCAATTAATGCGGTGGACGGAATTAGATATCTTCCTTGTGAGTACCTAATATCGCGAAACAAAAATTATCTAATGGTCAATTTAACAACAAAAGTGATACCGCTAAACAACAATAGGCATAATGACTAATTTTGGAAAAAAAACTATAATGTACTTACGGGTACTTACCGAAATTAATCATATTTTTATATTTTTACAATGAATAGCAATATTTTCAATTTTTAAAATAGAGTTTGAATTTCGTTCCAAAACTAAGGCTGGTGCATGGCGCCATTTTGTGACGTCACAAATAAACATCTGTCTGTAGGTATAAAAGTGAATCATTGTATAAAAGAAAAAGTTGAGACGACATTTGACAGTTGTTTATTTATACCGGATTGACGTCATTCACTCTGATCAGTGTTTTATTACAAAATGGCGATTAGCTGTATTTAAATAATTTATTTGTTTAAATATCACGATAATCTCTTTATTATTATGAAAATGAGATGAATTTTTGGAATCAGTGCAATCTGTTCTAATATTAAAAACCACAGATTCATTGGTATTGTGTTGCAGTCATCATGCCTATTATTGGTGAACTTAACAACGTTTGTTCTAACGGAGAGAAAATAAGCTGGATGACTAGAAAATTCTATTTATTCCGTCATTTAAATTATCAAAAAATATTGGACACGTATTTTTTCTTCTGTCAATTATACATAAAAGTACGAAGATATAGTGGGCTGAAATTCCGCGTGACGTCACGCCTGTATACAATTATTACTGAGGCGTGAAGCCACGAGCCCCCACTCCCGAACTTTGACGCTCTACATCAGTGATTCCCAAAGTGGTCTATATCGACCCCTAGGGGTCTATGACAACCTGCAAAGGGTCTACGTCAGCGAAAAAAAATTTGGGGGTCCATGAAATGAAAATTCGGGTCCACGATAGTGGATCTCAACACATACACTGATAGTACCTATTTCTATTCTATTCTATTCTACTGGTGGCTATATATTGGGCCCGGTAACCACCGGAACGCACTTCGACCCCGTTGGATCCATTGTGCATATAGTACCTATTTACTTACATCATACTATCTTATAATATCAAGACATATACATTATTTATAAAATTACCTATGAAGTAAAAAATTTATTATATATGGCATATGTTCGTTTTATTATGAATCAAGAAATCTACGAAGAACTGCTCTTCGCAAGAACTTTGATAACCGACACTAAAGGTGAATCAATATTTCATGTTTTAAATTTTAAAGGATTACTTCATTGAAAAAGCAATTATTTTATCAAATATAATATCAGTAGCTAGCTGGGGGGGGAGGTAAGTAGGGGGTCTACCCAACACGGAAAAACATGGCAAGTGGTCTACGACACAAAAAAGTTAAGCTAAGTAAACACTTTTAAATAATATGAAAGTTAGGCACCTTTTAAATATTTTCATTATAAAATAAAAAAATCTATTCATTATAAAATAAAAAAATCCCTCTTTAATAAAGCCTTTCTTTATTTTTCAATGAAAAAAAAAATATTTAAAAGGTGCCTAACTTTCATATTATTTAAAATAGAGATACAACTTTATTCGCCCCTCCATTAAATTAAAAGTCAAGTACTCGCTAGGATCTGCCTTAGAAAAAAAATCAAATACATAAAAATTAAGATATTTTATCAATTTTTTTATTAAAATGATAATAATATCAATTGCCAATTATGGGTCAGTATACCCAGTACCTACTATTATAGAAGCCATCGTTCTTCATGTTTATCCTTACTTAACGAGCCGACCAAACCATAAGGCCCACCTTAACAAAGTACCAATAACGTAGAAATTTAATCGGTCCAGCTAATTAACCAAAGCCCCGACCAGTTAAAACGAAACTCGTTAAAAGTTTAATAAAAAGACTCGGACAAGTAGTCAGTTAACTGTCTATAAATCGAAAATAACTACATAGATCGTGATGTGTCTCAAATATGTTCAAATGTGTTCCCCGCCATGTTTTTTTATAGTTAAAGTTGTAAAAAGTCACATTTCAAGTTTCGTTATGGTTGCATAAAATAGGGGGTGATTTCAGTTATATAAAGCTGCCGTAGGGGCTGTTTTCAACGCAATTTATGATACCTGAGAAGGTAATAAAATTTGAGGAACGATTACTATATAAACTTTACCTTTGAATGTGTTCAAGCTTTGTACAAAACAAAAAGTTCATTTTATGACGGATAACTTCTGTTTATATCCATCATTGATTGTTTGTTGATTCTACTGAAAGTTTTACTAAAATGTAATAAAGATTTTACTAGCAAAAGAAAGATATGCCAGCCACGTTTTTAGGTGCAACAAGTTATTACTTTATGTAGTACTAGTTATTACGTTGCATTTATTTTTAGGGTTCCATACCCAAAAGGTACCCTTATGGTCTGACCCCGTCTGCCTGTCTGTGATTTTTATTTTGGTTTCTGTCAAGCAGTTTTTGGCCGATAATCAAAAATGTAAAAAAAATATCGTTATACTTAACTCAATTTGGAAAGAACGGCGCAAAATTAAAATCTCTAGGTTGTCATAAAAATAGTATTTTTCGTTGGCAGCACCCAATAACAACCAGCATGTAATAATCCTTATTCGTGAAATCCATCAGTACACCTTATCTTTTTATTAAATTCTTCATCTAAACAAACGATACAGCACAGCATACGCCGCGCACAATGCCGCTCATTGCGTGTGGTCTACCAATTAAAAAGTTATTCTAATTTATAAGAGTATGTCGCTGCTGCCGCCAGTGGTATCTCCGTAATTTATCTAGTAAACACGATCATACATTACTATATTTTAACTGTGCTTACGAAACTTTAACGGGAAATAGTTATTTGTGAGCAAAATTAATTTTGAACGAAAATATTCTATATTTATTATTTATGGCAAACAGGTTTTCTGTTTCATATGTAAATATTAAACTACGGTTTAATGCTAAAGTGATTTTTACTCGACTGTCTCAAAACGATACCTATGTTTTTTTCACAGGTTAATATCGACCACCGTACCGTACCGTTACCCGTGGGGTGTCCGGGTAAGAATAGCAACCCCCCCCCCCCCCAGTGGCGTGCACAGAGGGTAGGCAAAAAAATGTATTCGGCTTGTTTCACCTATTTTAAGTATGTTATTGTACTATTTCAAATATCCATATGCAAGCAAATACTATAGACATATTAATTTGCATTTAAAAACATTAATAAGTTTATTCAGCGGCTCCATACTGACAAAAATACTTTGCCTACCCTAGGATTTCTCTAAACAGTCTTAATTTAAAAATATCTTAGTTTGGACATGAATTATCGTAATTTTTTTTAATGTAAATGGATATGTTGGTAATATTGGTTAATTTAAGGATATTTGTGCTGGAACACGAACAAATAGCATAAAGCATAAACAACTCGCAGATATTTTTGCCTGCTTTCAGTGCACGCCACTGCCCCCCCCCCCCATCTCCTCCCGTTGGGTGTCCGTAAGAGGCCACTAAGGGAAAACAAGAAGACGGGCTGCAGCGTCTTTCTGTTGGATTTCCTACCACCTAAACTGCGATACCCAAGCCACCTGCCAAGCGTGGAACTTATGGCAACCCCCTCCCTCCTAAGGGGGAGGCCTTTTTTCAGCAGTGGACAGCGTTCGGCCGCTGATAATTATGAATATCTACCACCACAGTGTCAGATATTCTGCCGCCAAGCAATATTGTATTAACACTGTTGTGTTCCGATGTGACGGGCGCAGTGGCTGGTGAAATTAATGGGCATAAGAGACTTACCGCCGCACTCACAAACGCCAATTAACTTTAATTGTAACTAAGTCACTTATTAAAATGTATTTTTTTCGCCTGGCAGAGTCGTTTATGATTATTTTCGACTATAAAATACGAGTTATTTGATATATGTACTTACTATCTGCGTATTAAGTTATTAATTGTCTTCGAGTGTCGAATAGACTGATTTAAAAAAAAATGGAATAATGATCATTAGCCATAATTGACGTTTGTAGGTTCGGCAATTAATAAGTAATGTCTCGGGTGACAAGCGGCAGTGCAATTGTCTATAGGCCGGCGTGTCGCTTACTACCAGCGAACTTCTTGCTTGTCTCGTCACTAGGTAGAATAAAAAAAAAGTACGAAGTGTAGGTAAGTATACATACTTACTTTTACATAAGGTACAGGTATAAATCTTTGGCACTTCAAATTAGCAGTCGGCTGCAGTGCGACAGCAGCTCTGCAGACGCTCTTCCTTGTAAATCCATATAAATCATAAACACGCACCGCAGCACTGCAGCGCTGCTGTAGCACGTTTTTGACTTATATGGATTTACAAAGCAATCTGTCGCGCTGCAAATTTGAAGTCACCCCTTAACGGTTTTATTTATATTGATTAATATTTGACGCGTGTTGTTAGATTCGTCTTACTTGTGGAAGTGATATAGAAAATGTTATTTAAAAATATATACATAATATGGGGTCCAGTTTTCGTTTTTAAAAACATCAATCTACTTTTATACTTACACAACTCTACTTTTTATAAAGGGGTCATTGATTAATAACAATAAGACTAGTTTTAAGATATATTGTTTGCTTACTACAATTGTATTTTTTATAATACAATTGTAGTAAGCAAACAGTTAGTAGTAAGCAAACAGTAGTTTTTGATATTTAAATTATCTGTTTTTGATATTTAAATACCTATTTTATTACGTAGAGTCATGTGTTTTAAATATATTTTAAATTTATTTCTTACTCTCTTTTAATTTGGGTAACTCCACTACCCAAACTTTAAGGGGTCCCACACATATCTGCGAACTCGCATCGCATTGCAAATATCTTCTCGCAGATATTTGCGACGCGATGCGAGTTCGCAGTTATGTGTGGGAGCCCTAAACTAAAGCTACTGACACATGGCTATTTAAAAAAAAACCTCCAGCAATATACATTATGCGTAATATGTGTTTTAAACCTCGTCAGAATTAGAAAGTGTGTCACAGTCATAGCCCATATAATTCACCAACTGTGGACCATAAAAGAATAAAAACTAAACAGGACATTATTTCGCTTGACTACTAGTCTACCCGAGGTTACGACACTTGAAAGCACAATAATCGCAAACAAAGAGCGCTCGCCGCGTTTTACAGTTCTAACCTCGAAACTTAATATTAACATATAATTAATACTCAAAAACCAAATTGCCAATGCGAGGCCGCTCCGGGAACGCTCATAGGCATAAATCATCCGGTAACAAAAGCCGTGCGGTACGTACTCCGGGGCCCCATCGCTAATTGGGCGTCACCATAAAAAGATCCGAGCGTTTGAAACACAAAAGTCGATTTTACCAACAAAGAGTGTAAAAAATCCGTGGGCCCACCGCGTAACACAATCTGGTACCGCGAAAGAACATAAAATCGAGTTGGCTATTAGATTCCGCAGTCGGTGCGACGAGCAAACGACATTTTTATATTTTTAAGTGAACGGCCTGCGCCCGCGCATCCGCACACGCGCGCGCTCTCGCACACGTGCACACAGGTATACACGGAAATGTGCTAAGTAAAAATATTATTATAGCATAATGCGCCATAAAACACGAGCGCGTCGGGGAATTGGTAGCGGTTCTCAAAGTTGTAGCTCAACAACGGCCGCGACCATCGTAGGCAGCTAACTCGTAGCGCAGCCGCGTAGCGCGTCGTAACTGCGTAGCCTGATTTTACTTGATATTAGACAGTTCATGAAGGCGTTACTTGAACATTAGGTTTTTTAGTTTTTTTTTGTAATTTAAAATTTAATGGTCAAATCCCCTACATTCGATATGATATATGAAACAGATTGCTTGACAAACCCTCAGATAACTATCCAATAAAATCCACAAAATGCATATTAAAATAAAAAAATTAAACTCAGAGACAACTTATGGTTCTTTACATATCGAACCACACCACGCTATTGTAATAAACTCACAAAATAATAATGCAAAGAAAAGTTTGAGCAACCGTGTAACCCACGTACTCAAACATAAACAATGTCAATGATTTCTATTAAAATCGTCCGGTATTTCGATACACACGAATTATATTAGTAGATGTCTGGGAAATCTACGCAATGTGCAATAAATAACAACGAATACACCTCTTCAAGCCATATAACTCTTAAAGCGATAACAATAGAGATGTTTTTCGATTGATAGTTGAAAGTAAGTATAATAAAAATTGTTAGTATAAGGTAAGCGAGGCATTTAATACTTAAAAGTTTAAGGACATTATAAACTTGATCTAATAATTTTAAATGTAGGTATGCAAATTGTTTTTGTTGTTTAGTTAATGTTCTGATACACGTTCGTTCAATTTTATTATTGGATTACTGTTCGAGACATTATTATTTATGAACTAAATATTTACAGTCTATTTATAAATATACTTAAACTAATTATAAAACTTCATCCTAGTAGCCGCACTGGGAGGGAAGGGTACCTAAAAGTCTGGCAGCGTTACCTCTTTGTTTCTAAGCTTATACGTGGGCAGAAAAAGCTACCAGCCCGACGGTCCTGAGACTTGATTGACCTGGATGAAATTTCTTTCACCAAACCGTGCGTCTCATGGTACTTTAATTACTGTTTTTTTTTACTCAATATAAACTAATGCTTGACTGCAATCGCACCTGATGAAAAGCGATGCAATCGGGGATGGTGAAGCACACTGGCTTATTAAAAACCTATTAACTCTAGTCCTGAAAACACCCATATAATGATTTTGAGGGTAAACCGATCTTTAGTCCTTATCTGTAGGTACCTACCTAGGTACGTATTATACATGACGAATCTAATCGCTCACTGATTGGACATTTACAACATAAGGCGCACCCATACGTTGTATAAATGTCCAATCAGTGAGCGAAGTCAGCGTGCGTCTCGTCTGATGATAGTAAGGGGATGGTGGAATCAAGTCATGTAATTCCTGCGCACAATCTCCAAAATGTATCTTGTAAAATACCGAAAGACCTGCTCTGCGTCTGTGCTCTAGGCTTTATAAGTTCATCAAAAGATTATCTGTTAATTTGTTTATTATTTTAACAGCTGAGCCCGGGAATTGTTGTTTTACACACCATTTAATTCTTAAAAGATTCATCCGCCAGCAAGGCTAAAAGACCGAGTAGTTTAAACCAAGATACGACCACAGCGGCCAATCTCTTACAAGATCAGCCATCTAAGTAATATATTACAATGCATCTCTCTCATATCAGTACTATCTTGTACATACCTACGTATAATATTATTAACGATTTTTTACTTAAGTTAGTTTGCAAAAATTATTTGATAATAATTCATGCATTGGGTCTGCATCTACATATTTTATTTAATAACAAAATAAATGAATACGGCATACTTACTAAAGCTATTTCAAAGTATTCACACTTTTGAATACCTACCAAAAATACTGTCACAATGGTATTAGTATCCTAATATATTATGTTATATAAAACCGATCCACTTTAATATTAATTGGATTTCAGATATATACACGATTGGCTGATAACTTTAAATACAGAATTTATTTTTATTGTGAAAACACTACCTATTTGTTAGACTAGAATACGGCTTTAACTTTTCTGGCATTTAATTCAATTACTTTGTTACGTAGAAGCGAAGATAAATATAACGCTAGTACAATGAGAGATATTGAAAAGAGTTTTGAAATATGGAGATGAGATCTTTTTCGATTCTTCACCTAACTAAGAAAAAACACCAAAACGATTGTTCCTCCAAACGAAGGTAGGTGCTATTTGTCGCTAGTGTATTATTTTTATTTCGTAGTCATCCTAATTATTTTATTTCCTTTGCCAAAATGCATATCAAATATAAAAGTTATTTGCAAGTATAAAGCTGTGTCTGTGTGTAATAAAACATACATACACGAAGCACAAGAGGTGCTGAAAGATGATGAGGCACAGAGAATGTCGAAATTCACACATCTGACAGGCGAAGACCATCTCTTATTTATAGTTTTAGAAATTTGATCAATTTATAGTAACTAACTTCTGTGACTTAGTGCCATACACGATTTATGTATCTAGTCGATCACCTTAACCGGTACTTTTCTGAATTTGAATCCATAATCTTGTTCGTGAATATCATATTAATATATATGTTTAAGAAAATAAAAACAAGAGTGTTATTTTTGGTAGAATACTGCTAATTTGCTAATTAGATTGTAAATCTGTGAAATAATATAAAATGCATTCTAAAAAGACAATAAAATAGCGTCATATGAAATTTCTTAAAAGCTATAAAGCCAATGCAGACGGAAAGTCAGACGATAAAGATTCTAGAATAAATTAAGCAAAGTAATTATAGAGATTAGAGATATTTGTTACCCGTGAGGTGTCTCGGTAAGAGTAGCATTCCCTCCTCCCTCCTTCTCCTGGCGTTGGGTGTCCGTGAGAGGCGACTAAGGGAAAACAAGGAAACGGGCAGCAGAGTCTTTCTATTGGATTACCTACCACCTATACTGCGGTCCTCAAGACGCCTGCCAAGCGTGGGGATTATGGCAACCCCTCCCTGCTAAGGGAGAGGCATCTTATTCAGCAGTGGACCTGTTTCCGCTGCTGATGAGACACATGTGATTCAGAATCGGTATCGCTATAGCCGACCATTCTGCGTCTACTGAATACCATCTGCATTGGGTTTTGAAAACCGAACGGAAGGCAAACCCCCTGAGAAAAATACAAGGACAAGTATACGAACCCAGAATGCCGTGAGGTTCGGCTGCAGGCGGCTCTGGAGGTCTGGGTCGGAGAGGGCGCCGCGGCCCAACGAGCCCGAGCCGGAGGAGGCCGAGGGCCGCTTGCCGCGCGCCGCGCGCCGCTCGCACGCCCCGCCCTGCGCACGCGCACGCGTCACACGCCGCACCACCGATCACACATTACGACAACCGACCGCCGCCCAGGACCACTCTGTCAAGGAACATCTACGCTACCTACTCTAGGGTGTACCTCTAATTTATCTGGAAGCTCTGCTTAGCCCAGGTTACTGAAATATGATTTACTACGGATATTGGTTCTGAATCTACAGGATAATTGGGATTAATTTAGAAACGTGATTTAAATGTATGAAACTGTTAATGAAAAAATAACGGAAATAAAAACGGACATATACCGGCAAATACCTAATAATTATATAAATATATACAAAATTATAAAGTAACAAGATGGCTAAGTAGACTACTGAAATCTAAGATGGCAGAAACGTCTAACTATAAAGTAAGAAATGGCTGAAATTCCTATTTAATAATGTATCGGAATCAAGATTGCATTGTCTTCTGTCAACCATTTGCATCTTTCTTTACAATATCTTGGGACAATCCACACACGGTCATCCGATCCCAAACTAGGCAGAGCCTGTACTGTACAATGGCATCCAATCTCAATATATAAATTTTTACAAAAATCTACACTAAGATACTACTATGAAGCCTTTATGAAGACAGGAGTGGACATGCACATAGCTGATGGATGAAGTACTGACAGAATAGGTAGCCCAGTGACCGGTCCAAAGCGTCGAAATGTGTGATCGTGTTGCGACTAAAAAAGCATCTAAACTAGATCTAAACATTAGTGCAGACGACAGGATAGATAGAAAATACAGTTAGATAGAAGATATATATATATTCCATAAATACAATATATTGACCACACTTATAATGATGGAAATCGGCCTTATCTGGCTTTGTGCTGCAGAACAAAAATGTACAAAAATGTTGCCTTTGTGTCATTTCCAAGAAATATTAAATTACTTGTAAACTGTTCATAGCTAATACAGTGGAAGTGCAAATAGAGAAATTATCCTGCAAAGAATATATAATCATGACTACATCAACATAAATCGTTTTTATTAATGTTATCTGTATTCTGAAAGAATTTAATTTAAAAACTAGGTTCCGTTCAGTTGTAACAAAACGGTAACGTTATTCAAAAGTAGATTAATCGTGTCGTCTGCGCATAACTTACGTTGAAATAGCAAAATATATATATTATCTATATGTTCTAATATTATGTCACATAAGTATATATTTTACTTTCTCTTCACTGTAAATAATACAATAAAATAATATGTTTATTTGTTAAAATACACTTTCACGGAATGGAAAAATACAAATTGTATCCTTTCACATGACGTCTGGAGCTTTCATAAATTATCTATACGTAAATAAAAGAGTGTTTCTCAATCTTGTATCAGTCTTAAAACAAACGAAAACTAATGTTTTATTATGAAATCGAGCAATCAATTTTGAATTAATCAGACAGCTGTATGCCTACATCGGCTTTATTGCAACAGTAGGTACATGTATTTTTCTTTTTCATTAAATTTAAGCTAGTGCTTGACTGCAATACTGCCTGCTGGAAAGCTTCGACGCAATCAATGATGGTAAAGCATACTAGCCTCTTACAAGCCTATTCACACTCTCTTGCCTTGAAGACACCCACATTATAATCGGATGGGAAATTCTTCATAAACTTTATTTAATAACAGTTATTTTCTTTTTTTAAACAGTTTAAGCTAGTTTTTCTGTCGTTTGTTTAATGCCTAACCTGGAGTCATAGTTGTTGAAACTGCCCTAATGCCTTTTAGCAGTCTGCGAGTGCGGAGATGACAACAATCGGAAACGACTTGTTACGTGCTTTTGCGATCTCTTGCACAAGTGACAGTACCACCTAGTAAAGGTACTGACTACAATTTTAAACTGATGATACTCCAATTCTGTCCACTTTTACCAGAATCCTCACGCTTGGCAGGCGTCTTGGGGATCGCAGTATAGGTGGTAGGTAATCAATAGAGACACACTTACAGCTGTAACAGCTCAGTGGGCGAGCGCTTGCCTTGGAAACGAGGTGCGCAGGTTCGATCCCCGGCTCGCACCTCTGATTTCTTTAATCATGTGCGAATCGTCTTTGTGCGATTGTTAGTAGCTTTCGGTGAAGGAAAACATCGTGAGGAAACCTGCATGTCTGAGAAAGCCTAACTAGCTTTCGAATGACGTGTGAAGTCCGCCAACCCGCACTTGGCCAGTGTGGTGGACTATGGCCTAAGCCCCTTCATATTGAAGGGAGGCCCGTGCCCAGTAGTGGGACATAAACAAGGGCTGGTATTATTATAATCAATAGAGAGACGGAGCTGCCCGTCTTCTTGTTTTCCCTTAGTTGCCTGTTACGGACTCCCAACGGGAGGAGATGGGAGGGCACTACTCTTACCCGGACGCCCCACGGGTTTGCCTGCCTACTTTACCTCTATTTAATTATAGTAATAATATATTTTTCTATCTAGTTTAGGTATCCCGTTCGTACTCGTTTACTTGTCTGGAAACTGTCTTGTATTACCATATAGGATAACCATTTAATAGAACTAAAACTCTTTTTGGAATCTGTAACGTTGATGAAAAATGGAAAACTGCTTCTATCAACGTGTCTCTATTAATCTTACGACTCTATGGATTTTATTGAGTTACATTAAAAATATCTCAATAAAACTTTTGTCATATTACACCGGTTTATATGAGGGTGTGGGTGTCGGACCAAGAATGTGAGCACCATTGTTTTTGGCATGCTCCGTTCATTCAGAATCAGAAATTACTATAAACCTGTTTTATATATTACATTCTGATTTAAACTTTATTTATCACACTTCTATTAACATATTAGTAGCCTCCGTGGCGCAGTGAGAAAAAGCTTGAACAAATTTGTGTAGTTGTTCGTTACTGGCTAAGACAATGCAGACCGATCTTATTGTCTGGAAAGTAAGATGATCCATGCGTCAGATACGCATGTTAAAAGTCGATCTTGCGCCTAACTTCTTTCCAGTCGTGTCGTTCTTCCGTTCCAAAATGGCTGATCTGGCTGATCTGGTAAAAGATCGACCGCTGTGGTGGCATCGGCCAGGAGGGCATTATTATTTATTATTCCTTTTTTTTGTAAAATCTAAGATTTTATCAAACGTCTGCAATATAATTAGCAAATATGTGGTGCTTACAACGGCGAGTTTTGTCCTACGTCTGATAAAGATTTTTGCATTTGTTTTGTATTTTACCTGGCTTATTTCCGCTTTTTTTATTCAATATTTGCGATTCCACTGAGACCTTCCCCCCATATTGTATTAAGTATTTATTACAGAAAGAAAACATTCCGCATGTGTTGTGTATAAAATCCCATAAAATGAAGTCAAAGCCCAAAATAATTATAAAGAATACAATGTAATGAATTACTCATTTGCTATAATGACAAAATTGATTGTTCGACGAATTTTTAAACACATAATATGCGATGTTTGAACTTTGAATAATCAATGAACAAAAACAACTAAGTATACAGCCATCGCTAATATTATCGTTAAAAATCTGTGAAGATAAAACTGATTAATGCGTTCGGTATTCTCACGGATATACGAAGTTGTATAACAGTTTTATAAGTGAGCCAATCCGGCAATTTGGTAATAGCTATTGTAATAAATCTAATGACGTGCGTACATCTCTATAGAAACTAACAAAGATCTTTTGCAGATGACGGTGGCGCTACTGTACATGTAAAAGTGTCAAACAAAACGTCAATTTCGTAATGATAATTTTAGTTCATTTTTTCGCCACTTACGTAAATTGGATGGTCTATAATATTAGGTGTTAATAGTGAGTTAAAACACATGATATTCAAGACGTTGATTGAAATAAACTTATTCATCAATTTGACCTATTACGGAAACATCTTTCATGTAAATGTCAACATAATTGGGTGTATTAAAAAAAGAATATATACACATATATATATATATATATATATGTATATAATATCCAGACGAATTGAGAACCTCCTCCTTTTTTGAAGTCTGGTCCTTTAATGACTGGGTAAATTGACAAAAGAAAAATACGTGTCCAATATATTTTGATAATCTAAACGACGGACGGGGGGCGCCGGGTTAGAATTGCTTCCCCTTATCTTCTCTTGTGGTGTGCCGAGTTAGAATTGCATCCCCCCATTTCCTCTCGTTGAGTGGCGTAAGAGGCGACTAATCGAGAACAGGAAGACGGGCAACGTCTTTCTTTTGGATTTATCTTCCACCGCGATTCCCAAGCCGCCTGCCATGCGTGGCGATTATAGGAACCCTTCCCTTCTAAGGGGGAGGCCTTTGTTCAGCAGTGGACGTCTATCGGCTGCTAATGATGAAATGACGAACTAAATAGAATTTTTCAATCATCTAGCCTATTGAATTGGGTATATTATAATTACATGTTCTTTCATTACACTCGCCATACAAGCTAGGCTACCCTACTTATAAAACAAAGTTGGAGTAGACTAAAGCAAAAAACCTTAGCTAGATAATTTAGTAATGGTCTGAAATGTGTCTACGAAATGTGTACTAGAAAGGTTCAATTCTATTACACTTAACACTGTAACAAAGCGATGTTTACACATTGTTGCAGTAGAAAATTTGAAAAGATGGTGGTAAAAAACTGCAGTAAATTGGGGGTTTATTTTATTGAAACCCTATAGGAGCACAATATACAATTGGGTATCAACTTTTAGTATTTTACAGTTGATTTAAGTTCATTAATTCGATTGGTTGTTTGAATTGAGTTTAAATGTGGTATCTTTATTTGAAAGACGTGGTATTTATAACCCAGCACATATTTCCAGCCAGCCATTTATTTATTGTTTAGCATACAAAACACGTGTGGCACTGAAAGTAGTTAAGGTTATAGACTAGCAATGGCCGCCGTTCCTAATCTCGTAGTAAAAATCCATCCTCCTAAAACTATTAAATAAATCGGCTACAGAAATCGGTTCCAGGAAGCATGGAACCACTAGATCAACATTGTTGACGTAATCACCCAAAAAGTACCTCGACAATTGCCCAGTACATCCGATATGGAGAAGAAGATAGCGCTATGGCGACATCGACCCAAACCGGTACATACATAAATTTTATTTAAAAAAACAAGACAAGCCATGCCCACACTTAGCCGAATTGGTTATTATCTCATTCCATAGGTACTCATGAGATTCATTACACACTTATTGGCTAGAGAACGAATAAAACCATTTTTGTTTAGTTCATAGTGATGGGGTGTCGAATCGATAGATTTTCCAAATGTATATTGAATATTTTTCAGATGACCTACGACATGCTTCTGGACTAAGTAAACAAAAACTCCCTCATCGTCTCCTTTACGTAACAAAACACAAAGTCAATCAATCAATATTTGACCACATTGATCAACAGTACCACATTGTCAGTATTCCAGAGTGAACTTGACTGTATTCTAAATGCAATATCAGAAAGAGACGAAATGGCAATCGACTTATTTACGACGAATTATCAAAATGGTATTTGAAGTGAGCGACTTTCGCGTACATAATTCTATCAATCGGAAATGTCATCTATCATGTCGAATACCACGTATAACAATCTCTATCTTCTACGTCTAGTTTATATATAAATTAGTCCCTAGATCAATTAAAACACATTTTAAGTGCTTTTGGTATCAGCAATAAAGTTTCAGAAACAAGCAATTTTGGACACTACGCTAAAATATAGAGCTGCATAGGCCGCTGTAAAACATGGATGCAATTGCTTAAATGCTCAATTTCGATACAGCAACGGACTCACAAGTCACCCAAACGTGCATTGCCAATGCCAGCATTCCTGATGCTTAAATTATCGTGTGTGCAATGACACTTTGGTATTTAAGTTAAGCATAAATTATAATAGAGCTGCCCTTGACCATGAACGCTGTAAAATGTTTAAAACTTCGGAATAGTAAACTCAAGTTAGTTACTTTATTTTTAATATAGAATAGAGCTATTAAACAAAGTACGAGAACCATTTTTTTTACGCGGGGGAAATCTTCAAAAGATCCCCGGGAGCTGTGGGGCTCGACCGGGGTATGTGAGATCCTTACCCACTGAAACACCAGCGGCTGTCGCATCGGTACATGAGAAGGGGGGGGGGGACCCAGGTCTCTCCGGTGGGATCTGCACCAGGAGCCCCTCAGTGCCTTGCCTTTGAGCCCGCCGCCGGGGGGCGTATTGTAGCCCCTCAGGAATCAGTCACGGTGCTCACGAGGACGGGGGTTGCACCCCGCCGCCGTCCTCCTCGGAGTCGCCGCCGTACTCAAGTACGACTAAGAACCTACCTCGACACTTCATACCTACATAGTGTATCGATAACAGCATCGTGCATCCGTCTCCCTTCACTACCGGCAAACCAGTTCGCGTGTTAATTGCGGCACCAAATTCGTATCAAAACGATTTGAATATACGTAATTTATGACAACGGAGTGTAGCATCATCTCTACGTACTGACTAACTGTGTTAATGCCCGAATACATTATGCGGACAGCAATCGTATATGCACGGATAAGCGATATGTTGAACAGGTAAATTTTAATATTGTCTTTTGCATCACGAGCCATCAAACATTTTACGTTTTAAATATCGTTACATAGAGTCGATTTTAGAATGATGATACTCTGTTACGTATCGTGAGAGCTATGTAAATTTTATTTAGTTAAAGATAGTGAAGAGACGAATGATCAAGAATGAAAGATATAATACGTAAAGATATAAATAAGTATCAAGACCGAATTGATCGTGATCTGTGTGTTGAACTATTATGTCGTTATGTTTAAAGGCAGCTTCCCACAGTGCGAGATTCTTTGACGGGTGAACGACAAGCTTCGTGACAGCCATGGAAAGGAGCGCATTGCACCAGAGATCTTCGCACCAGAGATGGGCAAAAAGTAATTAAATTAACAATTACAATACAATACAAACAATACAAATATTATGTATTGTACACCAAAAGAGAAGATACAGTTTAATGGATAAGAAGAAGGAGGAGTATTACTTTTGTAATTGATCATTGAAATGCTTTATAACATATGATTTCAATAATTAGTTACGCAATGATCCTACTGTAATTAGTTACATTGTAATTAAAAAAAAATGAATTTACTTAAATTTAATTTAACTACACAGTAATTTAATTACACAGTAATTCATTTACACAGTAATCTATTACAAAGTATTTTCATGAATTATCAATTACAGCAGTTATTGCTTTGAAGTAGGTAGGTACGCGTTTTGTCATCCTCGCTGTCACTTGCATTTTGTAGTTATTACGCAGCGACTCGCTGCGTATTCAGTCATAATAAAGATTGGTGATTAACAGATAATTTAATTACAAATTATTTTAATTACAATACAATCAGATTATACTATGTATTTAATTGTTTATAATATGTCACCTTACACAAGATCCTGAGTAATTATATTAATAACTAGCTATTCCTTGCGGCTACGCCCGCTATTATTTTCTTTCCAACCCCATTTAACCCCTTTAAGAGTGGAATTTTTAAAAACCCTTTCTTAGTGGATGCTTACATCATAAGAAGAAACTACTGTCCAAATTTCAGCTTTCTAGGTCAAACCAGCGGTTTGGCCTGTGCGTTGATGAATCGTCAGTCAGGACAAGTAATTTTATATGTATAGATTAAATTTTATAGTAATTTAGTTGTGCCCATCTCTGCTTCGACTGCACTGCGCTTGTTTGTAAACATGTGTGGATGCAAGAGTCAAATATTAACTAACTACAGTCATATTATGTGCAAAATAGCAACAACTTATTAAGGAAGTCTGATTACACTGTAGTCTATCAAGAAAGCTGTCACCACTAGACGCGACACTCATTATCCCCGCAAACGACAATACAGCAGTGCCCCAGTCGCGTTCGGCCTCCCATCACATCGGACTGAGACTAAACGACAATACAGCAGTGCCCCAATCGCGTTCGGCCTCCCATCCCATCGGACTATGAGACTAAACGACAATACAGCAGTGCCCCAATCGTGTTCGGCCTCCCATCCCATCGGACTATGAGACTAAACGACAATACAGCAGTTCCCCAATCGCGTTCGGCCTCCCATCCCATCGGACTATGAGACTAAACGACAATACAGCAGTGCCCCAGTCGCGTTCGGCCTCCCATCCCATCGGACTATGAGACTAAACGACAATACAGCAGTGCCCCAATCACGTTCGGCCTCCCATCCCATCGGACTATGAGACTAAACGTCAATACAGCAGTGCTCCAATCGCGTTCGGCCTCCCATCCCATCGGACTATGAGACTAAACGACAATACAGCAGTGCCCCAATCGCGTTCGGCCTCCCATCCCATCGGACTATGAGACTAAACGACAATACAGCAGTGCCCCAATCACGTTCGGCCACCCATCAGACTATGAGAATAAAAGGGAGTTTTAGTGTTTGTACTAATTGTAATATCTGCTGCGTTTACGAACTTCTCGACGTATAAGTATAAATACTTTATAGGAAAAAAGCACAAAACACACGCTCAATTTTAACCGCATTTTAAATCACCCGTCATTTGAAATCACCAACCGAAAATCTACCGTAACTCGCCAAGTAGTTACATATATTATCTATTACCATAAAGAAATCAGTGATTATTCAAAGAAATACCCACTGGTAGTACCGTAGGTGAGGCTTATGGGCCCCGCAGTTAATTCTCGTGACATTTATGTACCTTTTCTAACTGTATCCGAACTAGATACGGTGCGGCGCGCCGCGGTTTGCGACACTCCGGCATTTTTATTTAAAAAAAAATCGATGTCAAACCGGTACGTGCTATGTGGAAATGTGAATCTGTGTTGTACTGATGCTTTCTATAAGAATATTTTACATACTTTTAGATATTATACGTCGGGTTTATAAAAAATGGCTTCGATTTACTATGTGGGCGAGTGATGTGTGGCTTATTTTGATATGTGGGAATGTTGCGGTGTAGATAAAGGTTAATGATGAAATTCTGACTTTTCTGTAAAGAATTTAGAATGAAATTTAAAAGACCTTGTTAGAGGAAAATCATAATCTTCATCATCATCATCAGCTGAAAGGTGCCCACTGCTCAACATAGGCTTCCTCTTTGGAACGCCACAATGGACCACAAATGGCTACTTGCACGCACGGTGTCGTCAGTCCTGCAGTCTGCTTACGCTGCCTTTTCCGATTCGTGGTCGCCACTCGAGAACCTTTATTCTCCATCGGTTATCGGTTCTAGATGTAAATTTACACTACATCATAGGCTTAAGCTGCGTCTCCACCAAAGAAAAAGTGACAACTTTTGTGTCGTCAACAGGTGTTGACAAAAGTTGGCAAATTTTCTTTGGGCGTGTGGAGATTCAGCTTTATAAGTAGACTTGTCGATACAGTAACATTCCAATTTTGTTAAGCTATCTTAGTGGCGATACAATGCGGATGTTCACCTCGTGGTAAGTGACACGACTTCCCATGGACTGCAGAACTGCGATGCCGCTCTTTGTCCGATACATTAGTTACTAAGTCTTGCGCACAGCGAGACAAAACATATATTGTAACGCGGTGTCGACCTTTTCCTATTTTGAATATTAAAGAAGAATACAGCCCGCATTTTAACGAAGTTATCGCAGTTTCATTATCAGACAGCACCTAAGGATAGTACGAGCTCGCCCACCACTAACATCTCCCCTCTATGTAATAATCTGTACACTGTGATTACATTTAAATTAAAAAGCTACACCACATCACTAAAAATGCATTTTAAAAATAAAATGTAACGTTTTTTCACGGCACCGCAGCGTTATTTCAACCAGTATCACGTTATTTTTTTAAAACTATATTTACGCCTGGCACAATGCAAAGGATCATGACTGTAAAGATAAATGGAATATGAGCTGAGAAAAAAAAAGGTCTGTGATGTCCAATTTAGAGTGGATAAGACCCTCCGGGCCTTATAAAAACGAAAGTGCGTACAGGTATATTTTTGTATGTGAGATATGTCGGGGACTTCCGAAATAATGGATGTGGCATGTTAACAAAAAAAAGACTACATAAATCGTAATTATCTTTGTGATTCATACTGAATCGTGGAAGTTAAGCTCATGTCAGGTAGGTATTTTGATTATTTCCTGAGTAGCCTTTTGTAATATATAGGTACCACAGTAATTTTTGTAGTGCTTGTCTATATTTTATACGCGTACTTGTAAGTTTTTACTATAAAATGGATGTACATGATTCATATTCTATAATTTGTAAACTAAGAGCAGGAAAAACGCTAAAATGTTTAGGTTATGTGTACCTAACGTATAATTTCTTTTTTCAGAATTTTAGGTATTAATTGAGAATCAGATACCTGCTAATATATCAAACACTACATTTTTAAATTCACATATTAGTACAAAAAGACGGACATAATACATCAACATCTACGAGGTGATCAAAGTCGAATAAATTGTTCCTCTTTAATCACCCAGGTGATCTAAGTGGAATTATCCCTACCAATCAACCGAGAAATTATTGTGTAGGTATTTAACTGTAGGTAGCTAACTAAAAACATTAGCTATCATTTGCCGCGTCCATCCTATACTTGGCTCTATCAATTTTGCTCCAACAAAAGGTAGATTTGGTAATGAGATATGATATTTTTTCTTGCGTGTGTGTGAACGTTCGGGGGTGGCCGAGGGTGCACGAGCGCCGGGGGTCGGGGGTGCAAGGGGTGCGGGGGACCCTGTACAGGTGGATTCTTTGCAATGCATTGTGAAGCTATCGCATCTCATACGATAATTTATGGACACCAAATATAACGTGAGAAACGGGCCAGAGGTAGACGTCATGATATTATTCTAAAGGAATGTTTAGATAGGTGCATTGTATTTACCATGCGTTTATTATTTGCGTGTTAAATAAATAACGATGGTTTGAGGCGAATTTCGACGTAATGCAGTTTAACATACCTACTAATTGTTTAGCAAGAGAAGTGTACCGGCTAGTGTGTATTGCCGTCAAAAATTAAATGACTCAACTCTAAAAAATATAATCCCACGCTATAGGTCTGTATATTCTGTAGCTACATTTATTTTTATATTACTACTTGTGAATAATTTGGAACATTTTATTCGTGTACATGTAAGTAGTAGGTTCGGACTGGTTTTATTTCCAGTAGGTACGTGTTAAACGAACAAATATTATTGGTGGTTAATGATTGAAGTCACAAGGCTTGATTAGTACCTATTCTCGTAATACGTACCTATAATACATAATTATGTGCGTTAATCTTTATTTTACGAGTGATCCGCGGCTGCTCGGTGTATTTTTTTCTTTTTAAGTATGTTTTATGAGATTTATGCCAGCCCCATCATAGCCTAATCTAATGTGGGACAAAACTTAACCATCATATTTTGTGAACATACTTACTTGTAAATTGTAAGCGCACTAGGACTAGTTGGCTCGCAAGATTTAAAAAGACTATAAAAGGCTTCGATATAATATTTAAACTAGATTAAGTGTTACGGTCCGAAAAGTGGCACACAGAAATAGCGCCCTTGTGTCAATATTTCTTTTAAAACCACAGGCTGACAAAATTATTTTTGCCGATAGGAGTGTCGCTACTGTCTATATGAAACTGACAAACTACACACAATTATCCTAATAAAACTGTTAGATCATGTTTTTGCCACCAGCACAGATAAGTGCGCGACATTGACCACATTTTAGATGTCCTGTCCGATGATAATAGGTACATGAATTGTGTATTTTGTATTTTTAATTGTGTGTGTGTTGTCTCTATATAA
Organism: Furcula furcula; assembly: GCA_911728495.1. Taxonomy (NCBI): domain Eukaryota; kingdom Metazoa; phylum Arthropoda; class Insecta; order Lepidoptera; family Notodontidae; genus Furcula; species Furcula furcula. Next base: position 29,621,616 of record OU452245.1, on the reverse strand, counting down.
GTATAGGAATATAATATTATGCAAATACATACATTTAAACCATCTCGAAGACATTCTTTACCATTTGGAAAAAACGCATCAAAGCCCTTTGAGTAGTTTAAAAAAAATTTAAAAACCAGACAGACAAATGCGAATAGCGAATTTTGTTTGCTGCTTAAGAGGTAAAGTCTATAATTTACCTAACTCTGGACTGAAATTAGGAACTTCCAGACATAAATACCCAAATACAACACCTTACCCGATCTGGAACTAAAAGCCGGAACCAAAAGTACCTAATTCTAAGTTTCTTTCTTTAATAGTTAGTTAAAACATGGTTGAAACATTTTGTTAGTTTCTTATTGTGACGCCTATACAAGTAACTTCACTTTATCTTAGCTACGCGCAACCCATTTTAAATCGAATCATTTAGTACATTCTATATAGCAACTAATGGCTTCAAGGTGAAAATAGTCTTTTGTAGAATAACTTTAAAGCACAAATTATCGTAACAAATTTAAATCGATAGCCCTAAATAAGCATCACAGGTAGGTGCCCCGTATCGCGCCATCTTTCCGCACAAATTGTATTATACAGTCACACGAAACTAAATTATTTATGCAACAAAACAATCGAGAAACAACTTTATTACCAGTACGATAATGCTCATATCCATCTAATAGTTAACTAAACTTATAATAATTGTGAGAGGCGCCATCATTGTCACAGCGTGACGTTTCATTAGTGCTCGAAGATTAACTTATTAAGGGCTATATACCTATAGCACACACGATACTTTAAGCATCAGCTTTCAGCGATTTATTCGCTTTTAGAAAGCTCGATACAGCGACTAAGCTCAACACGAACCCCCGCATCTTTATCATCGCTTTTAGAGCCTATGCACACCGCGTTTTTGTATCGATACAAGGGCAAACAAACTGACTATGTCGGGAAAAAAACGCGCGTCGAACGCGCTGCCAACGCGTGTACGTAAAACGCGCGTCGACGGCGCGTTAAAAACACACGGTGTTCATAGGCCCTTAGCACTGTGCCCTTAGCATCAGCGAATTACCTAATCAGGCGCTAAAACGCGCGCTTTCGATACCATGCTCAAACGCATCAATCTAGCATGAAGGCTATGGCTAGAACGTGTGGTGTCGATGCTTCAAGCCGTCAAAATGCAACGCCACATCGAGGCAGCCGCCATCGCGGATCGCTAATGCTAAAGGTATCGTGTGTGCTATATCCCGAAAGCTTTTATTTTGCTGTTACCGCTACCTATGCAATTATTATATGTGTATTCGATAAAGTAGAGCTTTAGCACTTACTTCCTTGTGCAAGAAACCGTCCAGGTAGGTATCACCGCAGTGTCAGATGTTCTGCCAAGTAGCAGTGCGTAAAGATGTTGTGTTCCCGTGTGAAGGGCACTGTAACTGTTAAAATTACCGGACACAAAAGACTTAATAAATAATGGCTTTAGGGTCGGCAACGCGCTAGTGATTCTTCTGGTGTTGCTAGCGTCTATAGGCTGCGGTGACTGCTTACCATCAGGCGGGCCGCATGCTTGTTTGCTACCTTGATAGTATAAAAGAATATATGAACTTTGGACTTATCATGGAATTTCTGTGACTCAACATTTGATATCTACAAGAAGATTATACTAAACACAATATTATTATTACATAATAGTTACTTAGTATATTATTTATTTGTTAAGACATGTAGAGCATACCGGGGGCGATCTCTCTCTCTCTCTCTCTCTCTCCTAAAAAATTACGAAAGGCGTACCAACACCCAAATCCTTTAATCGTCGCCGCCGCCGAATACGACTCTAGTCCTTGAGACTCGCGCAGCCGTCCATGGCACGTATTGTTAGATCCCCAGACCCAATGTCGGTCCAATTGGACCACGACGTTGGTTTAGTTAGTTAGTTTTCACTAATGAATGTTTCAGAGTGCGGCAGTATGTTCTGCCGTAAAGCTGCCAGTACTCTTTGAAAAGTTGTACTAAGGAGCTCCAAGCCATCCATGTCATACCTTTTGTCGGCATTACAGCACTATGAGTCTATGATATTAATAGCATAGCTAGTTTACTTTACTTACATAAGGCTAATGGCTTACTTGGATGAATGGAAATTAGAATAGCAGTCAAGCAGCTTATATCAATTAACAAAACAAAAAAGGTAGTAAGTTTTATTTGTACTCAGAACACACGAGTAATTTTCGAAAGTACGCGAGGAGTTATAAAATGCGGCCCTGTGGTGAGGTCACCAAATTTAGAGGATATCAGAGAAGGCACCGGTGCATAAATCATTACTGCGATTGCACAGCGCACCTGCCGATTGCCGGTGCACCGCGGCTCAGCGATCGATAATAATAACAATTATCGCGTGCGCCCGCGCCGCGACCGTAAGGTCACCCTCAGCGGCGCTGGGTTGCCAACAATATTATTATAAAATGAGACTGTTGTTAAAAAAATAATAATATCCTGGAACAATCCACATACGGTCATCTGATCCCAAACTAAGCAGAACCTGTATTATGGCTACCAGACAAATGATCTAAATACCTACCTAAATAGATAAATTATAAGAATTGAACCCACGACTTATTGGGTAGCAGCCAAGGTGTCTAACCACTAGACCAACAGGCCCGTCAATTCAATTTATGATTTCAAGCTTTATGAAAGGCTTAGTGGTAGTGACGGCCCCAGTAAGACGTTCGCCTGATGGTAAGCAACTCGCGAGCCCATGAACTACTGTAATAGATTGCAGCAAGTCATTCGAGAAATTTCATTGAGTGAGAAATATATGAGAATTAACAACTTGATTTGAAATTTAGACTAACAACAGAATAGGCGCCAGTTAGCAGTCGCCTTGCTACCTAAGCTTATAAATTCATCTTTACATTTTCCATTACATTTGAATAAAATAACAAAACACAAACAATCAAAGGAAGAAAGTCAAGAGCCTGGCAACCCAGCTAAAATTGCAATTGTTCCGCGCCGCCCATTGCCAAGGCCACGCAGGGCGGCGGCGCGGGCGCGGCGGGTGGCGCGGCGGCGCGGGCGCAGCCGGTCCGTACTCTTTTTGTTTTGAAGCCGCGCATGCGCCGCCAAAGTCAAGGGCACGCTGACCCACTTCCTGCGCAGCCTTCGACGCGCAAGCACGTGTCGGGAGCAGATGCACCTCATTATCATTTCGAGTGTTCTTTCGAGGTTCTTTTTTGAAAAATATTAAATTCATATTGGCAAATTATTTTTTATTCGATACAGGTGTATGCAGTGAAAAATATTACATTCATTAGAAGCAAATACAAGCAAGCATGAATCAGACAATGACCCAAATAGTGGGTCACTGTCATTTACTCACTACTTATCTACTACTCTACTACTTACTATCGCGGACACGAACGGTGTACCAGTTTTCAATCAAAATCGATTGAACAACGTTACGTGCGCTTACGCCACCCGCACGTAATTTGGGCCGGCTCGTGCAAGCGATTGTCGTCCTAAAGGTGACCGCGAGAGGTTTAAAAAAATAAAATAGGTAGGTATTTAATTTTATATTAATAGTAAAAAAATATATGTCTTTAACATAAAAGATAAGTATTAATAAAGCAATTCGCTATCCGCACCTGTCTGCTTATTTGCATTCTTTTTCTAAGCTAGATAATAATACAGTTATGATGCTGTTTTATTTTGGATATATTTTGGAAGGATGGTTATTTTATGAACAACAAAAACGCTAGCCGGCTAGAAAAAAAAATACTAATCAGAGAAGATGCTATATATTTTACGCGAAAATGTTCCAAGGCTCTCACATTTCTCCGCAACGCACCAAATTCTCCGACTACCAATCCAGACATTAGTTCTCATACTTCGATGATAGCAAGTACATGTAGCCAACAAAATTGTTAAGTACGTAAGAAACCAGCAAGTTCAACTAACGAGGCTGGCCATCACACCCACACATGCACTTAATATTTTAACACACCCATATAACACGGCACCGAGCCGGCGTAATGCCTCCGACACCGGATTAGCCACGAACATCGTAAAACTAATAAAGAATTCGATGCTAACGGTACATTGCAATTAAATCTACTGATATTTCGACTCGTAAGCCCCAATGAGAATATTTAAATTCTTTGGTACTTGCGTAATGCAATAAATACGGTGTGATGATGATAACATGTGCTAGCTACTCCGAACAGTATGGGAAAGAGCGTTCTCATAGTTGTTTTCTATAAGCGGTTAATTTAGGAGTAAGGAAGCCATCTTCCTTCGAAGTCGCTGGACTTTTGAGACGTGGCCCTAGAAGTTAATCGATTACGGTGGCGACTCCGAGAGCACCGTGAGACGTGACAGGTTCTCGAGAGGCTACTATGCTTCTTCCGGCGGCCATACAAGTCTCTAATTTAAGGGATACGTAGTGCAGATCAAACCACCGGAGAGCCCAGGCCCTCTCCAGCGTCGATGGGATAGCCGCGGGAATTTCGTGGGGAAATATTGCCATTTATTTTTTATTTTATTTTATTTTTATTTTATTTCTTTTTGGAAGACTTACAGCTAATACAGATATAATAGTGTATTATAATAATGATTATAGTATATACCCTAGTTATAACGGTGTTTTTCAGTTTATATTCATATTGTATAGGTTTAGGCTTGCGTGTATAAGTACAGACGTAGCATTTGGAGACGTTAAGTTCTAATTTGTGTTGAACACAGTAATTTTGAAATCTGATAAGATCTTCCTGCAGATGTTGTGTATCTTGTGATGTTCGAACAGGAAGAAGAATTTTCATGTCATCTGCATATAGAAGTATTTTTACATGATGAAAGCAGGATCCTATGTCATTTACAAAGATAGAAAATAATAAGGGTGCTAGCAAAGAACCCTGGGGAACTCCAGATGGTATGCACAATGGTGACGACGTGTAACCATTCAACACTACAGTCTGATACCTGTTATTGACATAAGATGTGAACCAACGAAGTAAGTCCCCGTGAATGCCGAGACGCCAGAGTTTGAACAGAAGAATTATGATAATATTTCTCTTGCTCGTAGGGTGTCCGGGTAAGAATAGCAAGAATGGCAGAAGCGTCTTTCTATTGGATTACCTACCACATATACTGCGATCCCCAAGACGCCAGCCACACGTGGGGATTATATTACTAAGCAAGCAGACGCCTAAGAGGTTACACAAACTAAGAATTTATTAATATTTTTAAATTAAACCCGTATATCTAGACTTATAACCACTTAGTAATATTTCGGTGCTGAAGTTCACTGAAGCTGATGCAGTTATCGCTGAAGAACAGCATTGTTTATGTGTTGCTGTGTTCCAATGTGATAGATTCAGTTGCTAAATATACTATTTATTTATTTAATTACTCATCCATATTTGCAGGTATAATGCTCTAAGATATTTGTACATAGGCGGACTAAATACGTTAGGCATTTTCTGCCAGTCTACTTTAGGGTGGTTACTGAATTCAATAGATGTGATGAAAAAACTTCTTACATTACGTGTTCATAGTTGCTAAAAATACCATAAATGTAAAAATTAGTATTATAAATACTATAATTATTTACTATAATTTTAAATAAAAATAAGAATGGCGGCATTACATTGGAACGACTCAATCAACTCAATATTCATTCAATACAAAGAAAACAATCCCATTATCGAATTGTTTCGTAACTGTTTGCGCACATTAACAATTGTAATCCTATTACGACATATTTATGGTACATGCACCACCATAAATGTCACAATGGGAAATTTACACCGCGGACTATTGGCGGTATTGATTTCTCAAATTCATAAATAAAGAATAACGGTGGTACCAATAAGCACAATCGCTAAACACGATGGGTTCGTGGTGTGGCCGCAGAGTGCGCAGTGAGACAGCGCATGAAAACGCTTCAATAATTTTGTTATTCTCTATAGGCTGTATATGAAGTTCTAATAACAAACGAACGTCAGGTCATTCTAAAGGTCCAATAACAATAATAATTGTTACACTTTTCAGTTCTTTTTGTTTTTGTAAAGTCAGTATGTAACAAATCTTGCATCAAGATCGCTCAACTATATTAAATTGGGACTAATCCCACCACTCATTGCCACCACTATTAATCCTGTACGCCAGGATCTACAAAGGTCACCACTGAAGACACCTAGGTTTGACCTCGGCGAGCCCCAGGGAGACGCTAAATTGTCTTGGAACCCGCAACAGATTTAATTAAAAAGGTAGATAGGAGGAGTTGGAAATACATATAAATTCTACTTCCCTCCTTTGCAAAGCGGAAGACAAGCAAAGAATTAACACAAGGTCGATGCAATCTCAAAAAGGAAGACTCCTACAGGCGGACTAACGAAGGCTAGTCCACACGTAAGGTACCACGCATTCTGATAATATTTTAAGGGGCCTATTTGATTTCTCAAACTTGTTTTTGTATTTATTTTTAAAAGTTATGTACCTACTTATTTTTTTTTTATTTATACGCGAGTACTACATATTGAAATGAAACTACTTATACGGGTCATATTGTAGTTTATTTAATCACGTCATGAGTACCTACTCTCTATAATTGTTATGCATTGCAAAGGGCAAATTAAACCAAAGTCGTATCAATATTACCTACCCTCGGAATACGTCGTTAGAAGACTAATAATTCATACGAATCCAATCCGCCCTTACTACATTCTCGAATGATATTTATCGCTGTTTTAGTGGCCACGCATTTATATAATTTGAATAAAACCCCAGTGCGATCACTGTGATAGAACTATTTATATTATAATACGTAAACTGTTTCCTGTTCGCGGCGGCCCCGCGACTTTCTATTGTGCGGGCCGAATTTATTTAATTTGCTTGCTTACATTATATGGATCGTTGGCACTTGGTGCCAATATTGGACCAATGATAGCCAGGCGGAAACTATTAAGTTTTATGTTGGACCATTGATGGGTTCTTAAATTTTGTTACGTTACATAACTAAGAGTGCGCACTTAAACCTTATGGTATAGATTAGATAACACTAACGAGTTTTTTTTATTAAGATTCACCTCTTGATCTAATAAAATAGAAGTTCTAATAAAACTATATGGTAATTGCTCGTTGGAGTTAGAAATAATTACTTCAAGTATTTTTTGGGCGTGAGATACGCAAGTTGTATCAAATCTGCGCCGAGTTAAGATAAGGTAAGGCCCAAAGTTGATCGTTGGATCAAACATTGGTTTACACCTGCCATGCCAAAAGAACCCATCAACTGAGTTTCAATAGCTCTCTTGAATAATTCATTTCTAAACGCGAAACGTTCCGAAGACCTCTCGGTAACGTCTCGGTTTTTTTATTTATTTGATATATTAAATATTAAAGATTTATAATATCCTACGCACCTGCCTACACTATTAGTATGAGCAGAATTTCAATAAATACATATATAATTTAATGTTTACTTAAACTATTTTAAAGTGAGTTTATTCGTCGTTTGAATGTATAACATATTTTGCCTTATTGTTATTTAAAATAATGTGGCCAGCTGGAGGAATATACAGTTATTTTTTTAAATGTGATCACGAGACGATGGCGTGTGACGGGCATGATTTCAGTTATACAATATACTATCATATACAAATAATATCTATACAATATACTATCTTTCTTCTGTCTTGTAGTCAGTCTATTTTACTACTAATTCAATGTTAGTATATTATGTACATATTATTGGTATGTATTATTGTTATTTATATATATATATATATATATTTGTATATTTAGTTATGTGTGTATTTCTTATATAAGTATACATTTATTTATACACACTGCGTCCTATTTCATTATTTCACCTTTTCTCTCCTGGGCAAGCTGGAAGAGATTTCTATAGAAATAAGCTGTGCCCTTGTACCTGTAGGTACTATCCTAAGACTTCTCTTACTATATTAGTGTGTGTACATAAATTTATAAAATATATAAATACAATAATAAATTTTATATATGTAGGTATTATGTATTTAATTACATACATATATAACAACTGAATTTACCGCCGCACTCATAAACGCCAGTTACAGTTAATTCTCATTTAGCATTCTAATATTATGTTTCATAAGTATGAGATAATTGATATCTGTACTCCCGTAGTTAAGTGAAAAGGATCAATCTACATTGAGTAGGTTTTGAGATATTTAATTTTAAAGTTTATATCGGTATTCTTCATTGATGTAATGCTGTAAATTAGTGTGTTTATTGAAAAGGAAGGATTATTTTTTATACTTTTGACTGAAATATGTGTAAGTTTGTTTTCATGTTTAAAATAAATGGTATATGAGAATATGGATTGGATCCTTTTCGCTTTACTAACGTCCTTAGTTTTCAAGAACTGAAGTAATAAAATTTAACATTAATTAACGATTCTAACTGCGGCAGTAATTAACTCATTTTATTTATTTACATTACTTGTAGCAGGGATGCGTATGCTCTACCTGAATTTCAAAATTTAAAAAAATGCACAATTAGTCAAAATCCACAGCGAACCGAGCAGAAAAGAAGAAAAAAAAGACTCCAAATACAGCCCGCTACTGTTAACCATAGCTGTTATCAAGCCCGCCCCCGAAAGAAAGTTTCCCGCGATAAAAAAAAACGCAAACTGGTCCACGCAGGATCCCGTTGCGTACGGGCCGCGTATCGGGGTCCCTCCAGAATTTACGCACAACAAATGTATGTTAGTATACATGCTGGTTTAACAGGTTTAAAAGTTACCTTTTTGATTCTCGTGTCGTTCTGTAAAGATTGCACTTAGGGATGATTTGATAAACTGATATAATATGCCTTATCTTCTTCAAAAAAGTGATTCATTTTGTGTAAATACTGTCTTTAGTCCAGTTTTATTAGGTAGTAGGTAGTAGATAGAACACTGACCGGGTAGGTAACACCGCAGTTTTAGATATTCTGCCGAAAAGCTCTCTTTGTAATAAACAGTATTCCAGGAACGATCTATTATAAATCGATATGGTCCCGTGCGAATTAAAAAAAGTCTTTAAAAAATCTTCAATCTGTAAGATTTACAGGTTCTAAATAATCAAAACTGTTACAATTATAATATTTATTTACAACACACAACTTATTAAAAATAAATTATTTCATAAAAAAAAATAATAATAACTTATTAGGGGTCGTCCATTAATCACGTGAGGCTCGAAAATGTACCAAAAAATCACGGAATATCACCAGGAGGAGGGGAGGGGTATAGTGAGACATCACGTGTATTTATTTATTTTTCGTTGAATGCATGATTTCTAAACCAAACAGCGGCACGTGGCCTTGACTCACCGTTGCCGGCAACGACCCCTTCAACATTTAATCAGTTACCTGTATTTAAAGATAATATTCCGAAAATTTCAATATAGTTTGTATAAAAAAATACACGTGATTTTGGGTAGGGGTGTAGTATAAAACCTCACCACATATCACCAGGAGGGGGGGAGGGGTTAAAAGGTTGCTAAAAAACATCACGTGATTAATGAACGACCCCTTAGGTGTAAAAAATTTGGCCCATGTGGTAGGGTACCCAAGATGCTGGCAGCATTTCCTCGCTGAATAGCTAAAGCCACTCTCTGAGCGAGGAAATGCCCAGCTCTGGGGTCACCTGTGGTATCTACCAACCCTTTACTTAAATCATAGAATTATAATTAGATGATCTTTTTACGCAATTAAAGAGATATATGCCAATAGTCGCAATATTAAGAGTATAAACAATACCAATCAAATATGTAAATTGTTATAATATTTGTGTCTCAATTTCTTAATCTATAGAATATTTAATTGTCACGCCCCTAGGTCGGCATTTAACTCAATTTTACATAAAAAAGGCAATGGTTTGCTATTGATAAAATTCTATAGAATTGAAGCCAAATCGATTAATTCCGATTATTATCAATCTTTTAATTTAATAATTATTTATGCTGACGCCATATTTGCCTCGCAAATAAGTGCCACCCACGTGCATGAGATCCAACAATATACATACACACATACATATTAATTTTGGTGTCAATTATTATGTTCTATTATTTGTGTAATTCCATCCTATAGTGCAGTGGGTAAACCCGCTCATTTTACAAAACGGAGGTCGCGAGTTCGAAACCTGTCAGAAGCAACATCTTTGAGAGAGTCGTTTCTTGTAAGTAATAGTACTAAGTTGCCTACAGAAATATTTACCATGATTTAGAAGATTCATTGCGATCCGAGCTTCGTCATCCCTAACTTATATGTATTATCCTTCATGTCCACCGATTAGTGTGTTTAAATATGTATAATGTATATGTATAATGTATATGTATAATGTACATGTGTAAATGTATAAATGTATGCTAATATATATCTGCATATATTATTTTATAAAGCATTCAGTTTATTCGCGTAATCATGCGCCGGCGCAGATGCTCGAGCCCGTTCCGCCACGATGCTTTTATCTTTGCGCCTTTGAAGTTAATTAGACAGACGCAATCCTAATGAACCCTGCGTATTTGTGCACTCAATATGATGCTTGCAAGCTTCAGCTTATATGGCCTTTTTAGTTAATTATAATTTAGCACTGGGGTGTATCAAGTTTAGAATATAATTAACATTATTTTTGACGTCAAATATTTTAGCTCGACGTTAAAGGCTCATTTACACGATGCCAGGTTCTTGCCTTCCATACAATAATATTGAAGCAATAAATGCCTTGCATCGTCTGAACAACATGTCACATTCTTGCCCTACTGCGCAGGATTTGCATTGAATAATTACATCTAATTTTTTAACTAGCATCCGCGTGTAAACCAGCTACATGCAATTCTTGAAGGGTAAATATTGCACTTCATTTATTGCTTTCAATCATTGCTTTTGTATGTACAAGAAAATGGCATCATGTAAATCGGTCTTTAAAGACTTCTAATCCTATGTTAGTTACACAAACCACAGATCTCGTATATGAGATTGGAGGTCCATCCAAGAGTAAAGTTTGAGGTCCATGTTTGTGGGGTATACATGACGGCAACAAACAATTTGGCATGGGCATGCGATACGTTCGACTTGTCCAATTGTCATCTTTGTGATCTCTCTCACTCCAAATTTTCTCCAATAGTATTTTTTTTAAAATCTTTATTCATCACAAATTAGTTCTGAGAAACTACTGCAAATAATCCTAAGTTCAAGCTATTAGTAATAGCAGATAAAGACAGCGATGAACGTATTAAGGAGACAAAGATATCTAAAAAAACCTCTTCCTCAGGGTTTCGTGTTTAAGTTTTACCATGAGATCTCTTAATGAACAACCATTAAATTCGGAATCAATAAGAAGAAGAAAAAGAAGAAACATTCATTTAGTTCGCATTTCAAGACAATGGGACATACATGTAGAAGCAAAAGAAAGAAACAGTAAATAGAAAAATATATTTACTCACCTGGTATGGACAATGCACGACTTATTCTGGTGATAATACTTATACTAGTTAATTCCATAAAAATCATTCTAATAAAACACTAGACATAAGAAAATAACAAGTTGCACTTAAATTCGCAAGATTGAAGATAACGTTTGTCGCCAAAAAAATCCAATAAACATAGAAATAATCAATAGAATTGAGGAAATCTTTGTCAAAACGAGTCTCAGAGTGAGTCAGTCGCTCACTCGCGTATGGACATACCAGCCATAAACATATTGATCGAGAGTTCGTAGACCCGAGCGAGAGCCAGACGTACTTCTATTACTTATTAATTCATTGGAATAATTAGTTTTAATTGATGAAATCGCGGCGGGATATACTCAGCTTGGGAGTAATACAGATACCGAGATAGCGGTCATAATTCCCGATGAAAAAAATTATTTTAATATAATATTAATACGGCAGCTCCCGAAATGCCTACTATTCTGTACTAACTTAAACTTTTACCCCCAGCCTGTCATGACTCATGTGCGGTTCACGTTGTCTGATCCAGCAATCCACCACCACTTTATTCTCTCCTGAAGGAGGAAACTGTAGCTAGTCCGGCAGCGGGACATTATAGTAATGGCACATCCATTACATACATTTTATTTTGTTTGATGACGTTATACTTCATTAATTTATTTCACTTCTGTCTACTGATCTGCGCCCTTTTGTTAAAGACAGACGTTAAGCTCATGAGACAAAGATTACCTACTAAGATAAATTTTGTCCAAACAATGGAAGAGTAACGGAACCGTCGGATTGGCAGCAATTTCTGTATGAACTTCGCCATCCAAAGTTCAGAAGGGCCAACGCCTCGTAAACGTGTAGGTATCCTTATCCTCTGAAGTTGAGAGCAGAGTGGTAGACTTTTGGAAAATACATACAAAGGTATCAAAGTAATTGTTCGACTAACATTTATAAATGTTGAATGAATTAAAAATGATTATCAAGAAGTAATGAAGACCCATTTTAAACTTCGGGCTGCGACCAAGAATTCCTCGTTATTATGCTACAATTTTTTTTTTTTACACCGAAGTAAAAAAATGTGAAGAGAACCTATGTCTGTTTGCTTGTCGCCGTAGAATCTCAAACAAATAGACTGATTTAAATGTTTTTTTTTAATTTTATTGGATTGTGTGTTTCTGATATGAGCTATGTTTGATGTCTCTCCTTCTCTTTCAAAAAAGAAAGAGAGGGAGAGATATATTTAACCAAAGGTGTGACTTGGGGGGATTTGGCGGAAACTTACGCGCAGAGAGGACTGCTATTAAAGCGCGAACATCTGCTTCATTTCTATCATCATCGTGATCATCAGCCGGAAGACGTCCACTGCTGAACAAAGACCTCCCCCTTCGACCACCACAATGAACAACAATTTGCCATTTGCATCCACCGGTTACCTGCGACGCGAACAATGTCGTCGGTCCACCTAGTGGGAGGTCTGCCTACGCTGCGTCTTCCGGTTCGTGGTCGCCACTCGAGATCTGCCGGAGATTCTTAGCACCCCCTGCTCCACCGTTACCCCGCCCGCTACCAGGGCGAGGAATAGAGGAGCCGCCGGGGACTGGGGGCCATATGCGAATAGTGTCTGACATTGGGGGGGGGGGGGTTGTCATAATCCCCATGCTTGGCAGGCGTCTTGGGAATCGCAGTACAAATGATGAGATGGATTTCAAGCAGAAGACGATGTTGCCCGCCTTCCTGATTTCCCTTAGTCGCCTCTTACGATACACCCAACGGGAAGGGAAGAGATGGGGGGATGTAATTCTAACCCGGCACCCCACTTCATTTCTGTACATACATAGTATATAACAAAGTCGCTTCCTTTGTACGCTAGATCTTTTAAACTACGTAATGGATATTAATGCGGTCTTCAGCAGTAGATAGTGATTCAAGAGGAAGCTTTATAAGTAGTATGCGCGGGCGGGGCTGCGCGGGTCAGCTAGTTACACACAGAACATGAGCAGAAATAGATGGTAAATGCACAACGTATCATCGTTAATTTACATAGTTAATTTTTTTTACAAATATACATTTGTAAGAAAAAATTACCTATGTAAATCTATCTGAATAGCAGTAATAAAAACAATTTTTCTATTTATGTTTGATGTAAATCAGTCCAGCCCTGGTCCTTTATTATATAGTGTACATAACATGCCTCATCCTTGTTTATTCCATGCCTTTTTTAAGTGTAGTTTTTTTATTTGACTTTGTTCTCATTTATTCGTAAAAAAATAATAGTACTTAGATGATTCTATTTTAATAACGAGCTCACATCAATAATTCACAAAACATGCATGAACAAAAGCTAAACTATTATAAAAGAAATATTAAATGTATAAATAATTGACACAACGGCCATAAATAAAACCCCGAATTTACATCTGCAGTCGTAAATAATATATTGCAATATTTAATTCAATCGGAAAAAAAAAAAAAAAATAACTGTGTTGTTTTAAGAGAAGAACTGTGTTTAGCAATAAGCTGAGTTGCTGGCCTCTAAGTTACCCGTGGGGTGTCCGGGTAAGAAGAGCACCCGCCACATCTCCTCCCTTTAGGTGTCGGTCGTAAGAGGCGAAGCTGGAAAAAGCAAGCAGACGAGCACCAGCATTTTTATATTGGACTAGCTGACCCACGCAGCTCCGCCTGCGCTATTTTTACGTTAACTAAACTTTGAATAACAGACATTCGCATCGAATACATAACCTCATTTTTTATAGTCGGTTAAAAACTGGGACCCACTTTTTACTTGCTCTCCGAAGCACGGACCCGTTTAGTTCAAATGGCGTTAAGCGGTCACCCATCTATTTAATGACCTTACCTAACGTTGCTTAACCAGATCGATTACAAAACCTTGATAACAACTATCTATGAGTGTTCTCTTACTAATATTTATTATATTATAAAGAAAAATTTATAAAATCGGACCAAGCGTATAACCAAGTACCCGTTTTGACTTTAATCCCCTCTCCCAAAAGAACCGTGCTAGATTACGGGATAAAAAGTATCCTATGTCCTACCTCGTAGTAAGATCTCAAATCATGCCAAGTTTCATTTGAATCCATTCAGTAGTTTCGGCGTGATGCTCAGCCGTGATACAGACAGACAGACAGACAGACAGACAGACAGACAGACAGACAGACAGACAGACAGACAAAAATTAAAAAAATTACATTTTCGGCCTCAGTATCGGTTATAGAATGCCCTCCAAATATAATTTTCAAAATATCTTCAATGTACAGAATTGGACCTGTTACAGTTTTATTATAAGTATAGATTACCTTTACTGCAATATCCAAGACGTTTTCCAAGCGTCGGGCTTATGGGAACCTCTAACCTCTCCTTTCTAAGGGAGAGACCTTTGTCCAGCGGTGGACTTCTTTTAGATGATGTCGATGATGATAATGAATATTGAAGTATAAAAAAAAACTAAAGTCGATTGCGAATAAAATGAACTAAAATATTTTTTGTAATAAACATAAACCTAGTTCTTGATGTTTATTTGAACGCAATAACATGCCATTATCTATTATTATTAGTGCGGTATCAATCACTAGCAAGAAAATAATCACACTCGCCTATAAACACTTACAATAATAATTACGCGGTACTTTCATTGATTATTTACTTTCTTTCATTATTTTTAATAAATCTTAATAACTAATGTGGTATTTATTGAGCGCCTCACGTAGGTATAGGGTTATATTTGTACAATTAGCTACAGTCCAGCCGCCGAGAGAATGCGTTCCTGACAGGTCATGATGAAACTTACGATGTAACTTTGACGGGGCGTTACATTTACAGTAAAAAAATGTTATTGTTTATTTGCCCTGCTAACGAACAAATATCATAAGAAAATAAATAATTATGTCAACTAAAAATAATTGTTATTGCTTTGCGCTTAATTTCATGTAAAAAAAAAAAAAGAAAACTTTGTCCAGAACACCCACAAGAAAATCCATACTACGTTGTTACAAGGATACCCCAACTGTCTATTTTTGAACCAAAAATATCGAACAATTGTAACGTTATTTCTAGTTATGCTGGAAATATGTAGAATACGTTTTTCTTTCTTATTTTTAATTATAATAGAATGTAATAAAGTAATAGAGTATGTAATAAAATAATAAAGTTAATAATATCAAGCCTGCGCACGAAACTAACGCGCGAAGGTAAGTAGCGTATATCAGTAGTTATTTTATATTTCTGGTATCAGAATGGATACTATCTTTGATAATAATATAATAATACATGGAGGCGAAGATGAGGACGAAGACGGCACCTCCTCAAGCGAATCGGAATCTGATTAAAGTTTGTTTGCCAGTCACAAATATTTTTCTGATATGGTAATCAATATCGCTGATGATAATAATTATCGCATTTTTAATTTATTTATTAAATTCACAAATTAGAATCCAAACAAACAATTATTGAAACTTATGTTACTTTTCTCTTCGATAAGGAAATAATAGCGTTAATTATTTTCCATCACTAGTCATGACCAACTGACAGACGTCAGGAACGCATTCTCTCGGCGGCTGGACTATATTCAATTTCAATTCAATTCGATTCAATTTATTTATTGCAAAATATGAGTAGTTAATTACAGGTGTTATACAGAATGTAGTATCATCATATTTGACCTTGCGGTATGCAATATAGCTTAACACATTTTAAATGCTTAGTAAATTTGAAGATTATGATTGTTGGGACGTGGTATATGAAAGTTATTACTTAATAGGCACACTGTTAAATAAGAAGCCAACGAGTCCCTTGGGCCTATTATCATACTAATTTCTTAAAGAATAACATGAATTTCTCTCACTTTGAGGTTTTTTGAGGCCACCTACACGTTGGTTGGACGTTATCAGAGGACACGCAGGCCCAGATTGGATCAGAAGGGCACAAAATCGCCGTACTGGAGGGAAATGGAGGCTTATGTTCAGAAATGGAAGACCGACACAGGCTGAAGGAGGTTTTTTAGCAGGACGTAATTAAAGATCTGTTTATAGGTTATTTGTCTAAAGCAGTGCCCAATGGCGTAGTTGATATACCCATTTCTGCTATGAATTTCTAAACAGAAAATCCAGGACCAGTTCACCGAGCTGAGGCAAAACGTACGAAGAAGTATAATAAATGATCATAAATATGGCACATTTTACTGTACTAAAAAAATATATGAGCTGCTTGAGTGCGAGGCCCTTTCGCTACTGAAGGTTCCGTACCCTAAATAATTTAGCAAACTGCAGCACTTTATAAAAATAACATGGTTTTAAGCTTGAGCTTGCATAACTTGATAAGTTGGTTTCTCAAAATTCGCTCGAAAAGGCTCACTGGCGATAGGTAGTGACGTCACTTTATGCTGTTCAATGTTTGCAATTACATTTTACGTAACTATTATTAGTATTTTGTAAATAAATATTAATTTAAGAATATATCTTATAGTAATGAACTTTCAAAAACTACTCTATTATTGTCATAATCTTTAATTATAATTTTCATGCAAGTAGAGATAGAGAGGGATAACTTTTAATGTAACTAGTAAAAATAGGTAAATTGCTATCTGTTCATGTGCTAAATCAAAAGCTGGTACAATAATAATAAAAACGGATATGACATAACTGTTCTAATTTACCTTTTCAAGCATGGAACCCTAATAAGTAGAAAACGTACGTAGAAGACATAAACCGATGATGATAATTTCACACTATCAATTATGTCCTAAACGAACCAGTACAAAGCCATACGGTCATTAAATGTTACATTATTTATAGGTAATAAATTTACCGCCACTCATTAGCCCGTGTGTGGGCACCTTTACGACTCGGTTGTTTAAATATAGGATTGTTTTTATTCCAACACGATTTTAGTGTTTAAATGAAATTGCTATTTTTATTCGTAGTATCTTTGGAGTTAAATGCAATGTCTGGTAATGGGAGGTGTGAATCTTTTTTGTGGCAGTCAAAAAGAAATGTTTTTGAAACAGATTTATATAACGTTAATGACTAAAACATATAACATTTATAATGATTGCTTAATGTACACTGTATCCCATTTTGTAAACTCTATCTTAATAATAACTATTACACTATTTTTTTTGGATTTTTACCAATTTAACGTATTTAGGAATTTGTAACATACAAATTCCTAAATTAATAAATAACTAGTTTTAAATTATCTATAACTACATATTTGCTATGTGACTGTACGTACAGTTGTTGACAACAGTGACAAGGATATAATATAAATATACCGTGTGCCATATTATTTGCTCGTAAATTTACACATTTTTTTTAGTACGAAATTATACAGATGTAGATAACAATAGCAACCTCGATACCAAGACATTTTATGGTCACGAGATGATCGGAACAATTTCTATCGTCGAGCAAGGGATAGCGATCGAAATGTCCCGCTACATAGCGCAATATAACAATAGACATTCAGCTGAAACGATGCCTTCTTGGAAATCAAGGAATTCAGAAATGCAAAGTATCTACGCTGATACAGCTTCGAATATTGGGCTATAATTAAGTTTAGATAAAACAAAAGCAAATTTTGACGCAGCCCTAAATTATTAGTTCAATCTTAGCATGACAAGTCTTCCGTTTATCAGTAAAAGTACTAAGTACGAGTAATAAATAAATAATAATACCAGCCCTTGTTTATATCCCACTGCTGGGCACGGGCCTCCCCTCAAGATGCGGGGTATTAGGCCATAGTCCACCACGCTGGCCAAGTGCGGGTTGGCGGACTTCACACGTCATTCGAGAGCTAGTTAGGCTTTCTCAGACATGCAGGTTTCCTCACGATGTTTTCCTTCACCGAAAGCTAGTAACAATCGCACAAAGACGATTCGCACATAATTCATTGAAGAAATCAGAGGTGCGAGCCGGGGTTCGAACCTGCGCACCTTGTTTCCAAGACAAGCGCTCGCCTACTGAGCTGTTACCGCATAAGTACGAATACGAAGTACGAGTATTGATATATAATTTCCTTACAGCTGTGGTCTACTATCCGAGTTATAGGGAATCTTTTTTTATTGCCATGAAAAATCGTGAACCCTTTAAGAACTTTCAGCATAGAAAGTCCAGACTATCGTATACTTAATAATGAAAATAATGAGGATAAGGATTTTTAATAAAAATAGTTATTAATAAGTTTCTTTAGTTTTGGTTTTAGTCAAACTTATTTGTTAATATAGTCCGGTCATGTTAGCCCAAAAAATAGGGGTAAGATTACATAGAGCTGAAAATTTGTAGGAATTTTTGGAACACCATTATAAATTACTAATAGTTCTTTTGTTATATTTTTCAGCAGTGGATCAATGTAAAGCTCTTAATGACATTGTATTCACTTAATACTCAATAGCAGTTTATTAATAGTGTCTACAGTACCTCATTGTTTAGGAGATACACTAAAAGCTATCCACATCTAGTTTTCTCCGAAATAGATAAGATATTTAGCATCAAATTATCAATTAATAATTTCGCCTTAAAATTGACCAAAAAATACCGTCTTGACTCATCGTCTGACATGTTCGTATTTAATTGACTTAGAAAAATGCCGGGAATAATGCTCGCTGCGGCTTGTTTTATTATGTCTCGCTGGCGAGTGTCGTCCGTGCCCGCTCGCCCATGTGAACAGCGCTTTGTTTCCGCGTCGCGAGTTGCGCGAGACCACGGAATACGGAAGGCATCGAGCTGAAACGAGTCATTCGTACTACATCCTTTAACTATATCAATACCTAAAAAAATATCAGTCTTTGGTATACACCAGACTGATATTTTGTGTGATGTGCGTATCTGTGTGTATGTGGGTGCGTGTGGGTGTGAAAATACTTTCAGACACACAGACACGCAAACACACACACACACAAACACACACACACACACGCACGCTTGAATTGTTTTGTTATCTTTTGATGTGTATTACTTTAAACCTTGTCACTGTCTTCCCGGTATTAGTGTAATCGTTAATTGTAAAGCATTCCTTGTTAACTGCGGCCATCCGAGATACAGGGTAGTCCTAGTGCGGAGACCACTATGTTTATTTATTATTATATTATTATTATTAAAGGATATATTATTATAGGATTATAGATTAAAGGATATTTTTTTCTGCTGTTTATTAATCGATTGTTTATTTTTCTGTCTTTCATACTCCTTTGTTTTTTTTTTACAACAGTATTATAAACCGTCACTTTATGGTCACGTTTCAGAATTGATAGACAATAGAAATAAGCAACATTTTTTTTTGCCCGATGATAAGAGGCGGTAAAATGATTTCTGATATTCACGTGAGTATTTCCTACACACTGGTATGAAAGTAATTTTATGGATTATGGCGGTAGGTGTCGGCACAGATCTTCTAATTAATATTGTTGCTGTTTCGGTGTGGTCAATGCACCTGTCTATAGGCAGGCGTATCGCTTACCATCAGGTGAACGTCTGGCTTGTCTCGTCACTAGGTAGAATAAATAAAAAATCTACGCAAAAAATAACTTACAGTATCTCGAGGTGTTGATTGAAATACTTGATTTAGTATATTATTCATTATGTGTCACAGGATCCCAAGCTGGTGGAGTCCCAAGCCTTCCATCGTCTCTATCAAATTTACTTTTTTTTAATTTCATAAGCATCATGAATTGTTATCCGTGCTACCAAGGCAATAAGGCAAGGCTTGCCTAATTTTACGCAAAAGTTAAGTGATTCCTACGAAGCACTTAACTTTTGCGTAAAATTAGGGTTTATCAAATACTAATGGCATGGTGCGATCCTGAACATATTCACAGACTGCAGGCTTCGTAGAGTCGTTGTTTAAACATACACACGTTAATTACTCTTGAAAAAAATAATAATCCACATTTGTCGGGCATGTCATCGCCCTGGTGAATCCCTCAGGCATATTATTTCCGGTTGTTCGCGTCTCGCAAATGGTGAATACTTGCACAGACACAACCAAGTGGCCAGGATAATCCACCAGCAACTTGCTTTGAAATACCGCCTTGTGACGTCAGAGGTACCGTACTACAGGTATGTACCAGAACAGTTCTGGAGGATGGCCATATCACCTTATACTGGGACCACAGACAGACATCATCACAGACAGGACTATTGTCGCCAATAGGCCTGATATTGTGCTGATAGATCGCACCGAGCATCGTGCAATGATTGTAGACGTCACTGTCTCCCATTATGAGAACCTCGTGAAGGCGGAGAAAGATAAAGAATGCAAATATCTGGACCTCGCGCACGAGGTTGTCGACATGTAGGACATTGATAAGGCAATCATTGTACCTATATTCGTTTCTGCCCATGGCCATTAGGCCATGGGCAGAAACGACGATGGGTTGGCCTAATGGCCAAGAGCCTCGATAAACACCTTAAGAGGATCACGTTAGACGGCTGGATCAAAAGCCAGATACAGAAGGCAGTGCTCTTGGAGACGGCACGCATTGTGAGGAGGTTCCTCTCTCTGGAGCCTTAACAACCGTCTGCTAGGACCCTGTTCCCGCAGCCGGTTGGAAGGTGTTTTTTATATTTTTAAATGTATTGTCTTTTATATTTATATTTAAAAACGTAAAGAATAGTTTAAAAAAATAAATAAATGGAATAATAATAGAAAAAAATAATAATAGTAATATTAATGTCGACTCCACGCCTTTCACCCTTGGTCGGACTAAACAATAGTCGAATTCGTAACTTTTTACCGGGCAAACCGTACACCATTGGAATGTAGGCAGTACCGCATAATGAGGGCTCGAACCACCGCTAAATTTATAGCGTCGGGACAATCTTTCTCGGAAACTACTGAATTATTCGCGACCGAGCGGCGGAGCGAGGCGGCCGAGGTATGCAGACCCCTTGGCCAAGCACTGTTATAATATGCTTAGGTTACGTAACCAATGGAAAAACTAATGAAGCATTAAGGACGAATAATTGGGTGGCTTTGAGTGACATTCGCTCGTTCGATGATTATTTTTAATGAGTTGAAGTCGGAAACTATGTATTTCTGTTGCTATTTTGGTAGATAGGTATGTGATATTTTAGAATTTTGATCAGTTACATGTTTCTGTGTTTCACTGATATCATGTGATATCATAATTAATCATGTGCAAATCGTCTTTGTGTGATTGTTACTAACATTCGGTAAATGAAACCTGCATGTCTGAGAAACCCTACGAGTAATTAGCTTTCGAATAACGAGTGTAGTCCGCCAACCCGCACTTGGCCAGCGTGATGGACTATAGCCTAAGCCTCTTCATCTTGAGGAGAGGCCCGTGCCCAATAGTGGGACAAAAACCAGGGCTGTTATTTTTTTATGTAGATAATTATTATACCTACAAACGGACATTTTTGTTACTTGTCTAGATTGCGATTCGATTCTTAACCATTTTTTATTAACATTATAATATCGAAATTCAATCAATTACAGTATATGCATAAATTTATTTCATTTGATTCAATAGTTTAATTCTTAACACACATAATAGGCATCATAATAGATTTACACGCTTTCAGAATAATAAAACAATTAGAGTGTTATAAAAGTCAAGAGTTGTAAAAAAAATTAACGTCAATAAATATCTTTCACAATAGCGTATACTTAATCAAAAGTTTCACAACCGTGTTTCCATAAACAATGGTCGAATAACAATTTCGAAACTGCCAAAATAAACTGAATACCAAGAAGAGCCATACGCTTAATTATCCAAAGCTCATCTCGAACAAATTAGATACATCACCGCACATTTCCTTTAAGCTTTGTGCATTCGACGGACGCAACACACACAGACAAACGGACGGACAACAAGAAAAACGGTATCAAAACACCTATTAAACCGAACCTTTGTTATAAAACAAATTCTTACTTTATAACCGAGTAGTTTAGTTGAAATTGCAATGATGGGAATGGAATTGGTTGAGGTATTAATGCGGAACACCAACGAATTATATCAGTGGGTCAGACGGCCTTGTAGAATTCACGGAACGCGAGCGCATGCGTCGCCACGCCCACTGCGCCCGCGCAGACGTCTGCGCGGTCGCCCTGAGGTGGGGGGAGGTATCAATTATCGTGGTTACACCTAAAAAGAAAACAATTGAGTCCAATTACGACTCGATATATGATACTACAACGTTATTATATAGTTTTGAGAGTTTCACCTGCCAAAATAATAGCAAAAGTCGTTTTCAGATAATATTTAACAAGAATCGTACACACACCCCAAACAACTAAGCATGTAGTATGTATCCCTTCAACATAAATATTCGAGACAACGATGTTTAAAACAAGTCTGTGTACAGCCTTTACAATGACTGAAATATCCCAGCTCAATCATCACTCAAATTTATTCATTCATAACAAAACACATTTAAACTTCCGGAATACAATTCGAAATAATAATATTACTGCGTTAGGATATATAAATAATGATGTACTATTCTATTTATTACGGTTATTTATTTAGGCAAGACAAGTCTAAAAGAAAGAATGATAACCATTTATTCTTAGCAATGAGGCTGCCTGTCCACCGGAGCGGAGCGAGGCAGTGGAGCGGAGTAACGGAGAAATATTAACCAATAAGATTGCACAAAAACTCCGCTCCAAAACCTTAGTGCAATCTTATTGGTTAATATTTCTCCGTTTCTCCGCTCCACAGCCTCGCTCCGCTCCGGTGGACAGGCAGCCTAACCCAGGATTTTCTCCAGGTAGAACGGGATCGTATTTGGTATAAGTAATTTTGTACGTATAGATGGAAATTGTCAATTTCGGCCCTTCGTTATCCAATTTCGTAAAAGAACCATTCAATTTATGTCGTCATGGAGTTTATCCGTTACACCAATTATCAAAAACACATACCAACTTTGTCACACATCATTCTAACATTCATCATCAATGAAAAATGACTATTTTCCCACACAAACATTATAAATTTCATTCATAGATTCAAGATTTCATTCACCGAACGTAATTACAAAAATATATTTGCTCATAATTCTCAATACGGCACATGGGACATCTACTATGGACGACGAAATAATTAAAAACAATTATTCTTTAGAAAGTTGAAACTACGAAACTTGTTTGCGAGTGATAAGCTATGGTATTGCTCGTATCGACTCAAACAACACAATTCTGGGAAAGTTTGTTCATACGAGAGATTGCGCAGCTCTTTTAGACGAAGTATCTATACATATTATAAAACAAAGTCGCTCCCGCTGTCTGTCTGTCCCTATGTATGCTTAGATCTTTAAAACTATGCAACGGATTTCGATGCGGTTTTTTTAATAGAGTGATTCAAAAGGAAGGTTTTTATGTATAATACATGCTTAATATAGTAAAGAAAATCTGATAATTTTAGAGGTTTCTAATGTGATGTCGTAAATAAACACATTTTTTGCGCTTACATTGCAAACGCTGGCTGAACCCTACGAGATAGATCAAAACAATGTACTACAGTATTGTACACCTTAGCAAGGTCTACAAAAAAGTCCTCGATGGTATATGTTTATCTCTAACTGCCGGTCCCAATATCATATCGATCCCTAACTATAAGTTAAAAAATCATTGATCAAGTCATCGATATCCCGCTATAAGCCTCCGAATTGGAGCGCTAACTAAAAACTTGACAGACTGTCATTTGAACAACCAACAGTAAGCTGCTAAAATGTTATTATTGAAACGTATATAATATGTTGAAATCAAACTACTTTTACATGACTTTTACGGATTTTATCGCGGTCAACATTACGTGAATATGTTATTATAGCTATCGATGGTAACTATTTTAACTTATAGTAAGGGATCGATAGGATATTGGGAACGGCAGTTAATGATAACCCACAATAATCATTTTTTATCCTTTACTAACGTAAACTTCAATAATATTTACATCAATGATAAAAGAGCTGTGAACGTTGTTCATACCGCTTAAGATTAAGCAACATAAAGCAAGGTCATTACATAGATGGGTGAACCGATTTGTATGAAATTTTGTGTGCATATCGGGTAGGTCTGATAGATGGGAGACGGCGGCGACTCCGAGGAGGACGGTGACGGGGTTGCGAGCCCCGTCCCCGTGATCATGGTGCCAGGTTTAAGAGGGCTATAATGGGCACTGATTGTTTGGTGCAGACCCCCCCCCCCCCTCTTATGTGGCGATGTGACAGCTGCAGGGGTTTAAGTGGGTAAGGATCCCAGATACCATAATTGACGAGGATATATAGAACGAGAGGAGGGTGCAAGAGAGGAGGGAGAGGAAGAGGGGATACGACGAAGGAGTGATGAGGTGAGGGATAGGGGGATTAAGATGGAGCATGGGGGAGCAAGGTGGGAGAAGAGAAAGGGGGAGGGGGTTCAGAGAGGGGACAACGGGGAGAGGAAGAGGGGGAGTGTGACGGGGATCGAAGCGGGAGGGGGAAAGAGAGAGGATAGAGAGAGAGAGCATAGAATTAGATTTTTCTTATAAGAGATGGAGAGAGAAATATATCAAGGGGTAGGGAGAAAAGAGAAGCAAAATGTAACAAAAGCGCGGGCGGAGCTGCGCGGGTCAGCTAGTTCCGATATAAAATTAAAAGCTTAAAACTAATCATGGTCAATCATTTAATTGATGAGTCACGGCACAGTCTCCGGGGTAAGAACAGAAGACATTATTGTTATACCGTCGCTTTTATAAGTTAATGAGCAAACCATATGTAACATAAATTACGAAAGGTAAGCAAATAGCATCGTTACCAAATCTAACGTTGCCATCAAGTAAAGAAACGAAAAGAAATATACAGTTCTTATGGTAATAGACAGGGGTCTGCAGATGAACCGAACTAGAAGAAAAAGGAAGAAGAAAAGTAATTTATTGGTAAACACCATGGAATGGCCATTACAGCTTCACCGGACAAGACGACATTGTTCGCGTCGCAGGCAACCGGTGGATGCAAATAGTCAATTGTCGTTCATTGTGACGTCTCCCGGCTGATGAAGATGTTGATGAATATAATGCTGGTAAGGGATCCAATTTGATGTGACATTTCAGCAGGTTGGAGATCGATACCAAAATCTGCATTCAATTCATCCCTGCGCTATAAGACTCGAACAAGCATAAGTATAACGTTTAATTTGGGATTACATTACCATGCTTGCTGACTATATTTATTACAATATGTACATAGATATAAATAAAAGTGGAACAAGAATTAGGATTCTAAGATGGAAATAGTTTTTATTGCTGTTATTAATTGGCACACCGTTTTGGGCATCGCCAAACACGGAACTTGCAATTGTAATTACATACATCCGTGTATTGTAAGGATTTCACCAAATTGCTATCGAGACACCGATGACGTGGACTATACTTAAGGAGAGTACTAGACTGCTTAAAATTCGTCGTCGTTGTGTAAAGAAATTATCTTTACAAACTAAATAGAGGCGACGACCGTTCTACCGTTTAACAATTTGTAGTATTCTAACTTGGCAATTAACTCTATCAATGTGTGAGCACAGCGATCACAGAAACGCACTTTAGATCCGTTTCGAATACCCTAGTACTTTACTCATGATATGCATCATGAAAAAGTAGTCCACAGATTACCAATATTTGGGATTGTGCGGTAAAGCACCATCCTATATTGGTTAAAAAATGTGAAGCATTGAAACTGGTAGTATTTTTTTGTTGTTGTATGGTTAGTGGCCAACCTGGTGTCAGAGTTTTCAAGCTGCCCTTAGACCTCTGACTTAGCTTAACAACTGCTGTCTAGATGACAATAGCCGGGACCGACTTTTAACGTGCCCTCCGAAGCAGGGAGACGCTCAGTTAAAATGCCAGTAAACGGTCACCCATCCAAGGACTGACCTTGCCTAACGTTGCTTACCCAACTGGTCGTTTACTGAACAGTGGTTACAACTGCCTATGAGCGTCTCAAGCTGGTACTATGCGTTTCAACTAAGAATGTGTCCGCCATGATGATCGCGACTGCGGAACTTCACTCGTTTTTTACGATTTTTGTGCCGGCAGCAGAGTAAACACAAAATGAAAAATTCGCCTCGCTTTTGATTATTTGATGTAATGTCTTATTTTGCTATCTATTTTTGTTAAAACATCATTTTTAGTAATTATATATTTGAAATGGCAAGATGGCGGCCACATTCTTAGTTGAAACGCATAGTAGTTACTAAGACGATTTAATTCAAGAAAGTAAGCACACGCAGTAGCTACATAGACTCACACAAAGAATCAAACTAAGTCCTATAGTAGACTCGCCATGCACATATATGGGAGTAGAGCCTGGTGGAGCGGAGGGAAATTGCCGTATGCCGTCAAGGCATGCAAGTTATTCTTACCCCTAAGACGATCCAATAGATTTTTCACATCAAAAAGATTAAATATTTGTCCCAGTGCATTCTACGCCTTAACTAAAACTTCAAGCCTATCTCCGTTAGAGTGTGGGTGTCGCAAAATGGTCACTAAACAACGCCGGCGTTTATGGCCGTTCATAACTCTAATTGTAAATCCGTACGTCAATTAAAACAAACGGTACAGATTGGTATCGCGTGCTGAGAACAATTTATATGTACGTCTTTTTTTTCTGTCGCCCGTGCCAATTCTAGGAAAGAAGACATGTTTGGATGTAATAAAATTACATGTAATTGTCTATGGGTTGTTAAATACACATTAAGGTGAATAAAATCTGAAATCATATGTCTCCGACTTTGAATTGACTTTCTCTATTAGAATCAATTATCACAATACAATGCAAACATTCCATTGTTACCCAAAAATAGCATTAGGCAGGTATATCATAGAATTTGTATTTTATTTAAAAAGATTGACGAAACGAACTTATTATGTATTTTAAATATTTTACCTCGTTTATTACTATATCTGTCACAGTCACTTCACAATCAACTAACGACTAGGCAATTGATCATGCATATATCACAACCGTAGAAATGTCATTTAATAAAAATACTGATGGCCTTTCAGTATGGCCGTTAATATACAAACCCTGGAGCCCTTCCTTGACTACGGTTTTTAAATTTAATTCCCTTATCCGTCATTACTCTCTACTCTAATCTACTCTTGACGTAGTAGATTTCCTTAAGGTATGTAATTGGTGCTAATACCTATTTAGTCACTTTTTCAGCTTTATTTAAATCCCAAAATTATTCGTAGACTTTCTGTATTTAAAAATATAACCAATCAATATTAAGTAGCCCTTAACTCGTAATAACCCTTAAAAAGATATAACAGGTCCCATAGCTAAGTTCTCAGTGGGTACTTGCGTCTACATATTGTACAAACAAAGTTACAAAGTTAGTTGTAAAGCTTGGTGACTTCGAAACTATGATAATTAAGCTGCTAAGGTTTCCGCAGCCCGCAGTTTCGCTGGAACACCGTGGTAACTATGGAGTTAGATACGTGTAAAATAAAATTGCTGTTACATATAAATGTCGCGTAACAGATGAGAGAGATCAATGTAACATTTCACAATCAGACTAGGTAATCGTCGTTCTAAAATCAGGTTTTTACAAAACCAGGCATAGGTATGTAACTTGATATGAATATTAAGGAATGAAGTCTATAGCACACATTTCTTCCCACCTACTCCTAATCTTGGCGTGATAAGTAATAAGTTCACTTGGCCGAACCTCAAAACCGACTTTCTTTCGCCAACTTGACGCTGTCTCGACGTTATCCCATCAAAGGGGTGTGAAGTAGAACAACCCCTGTCACTTACAACAGTGTTATTTATAAGTGGTCAAGCGTGTTGTATTGTGTTGTGTACAGTGTCGCTTACCTGCGGGTGCGTGCGGTGCGGGTGGCGCGGTGGGTCGCGGTCCGGCGCGCGCGCCGCGCTCATGCCTCAGCGGCGCCGGCGCATGCCCGCCACGGCACCGCCGCCGCTCTGCGCAAAACACAATCAACCGTCAAGCCGCGACACTATACTATTTCATATGCCGTCGCGGCTAGACCATTCAATTAGTAATTTTAATTATAAGATTTTAGGGGGAACGATTTTTCAGCCACGTTGCCACAAAAGTTGTCATTGTTCCGTTAGGACGCTGCATTAGCGACTAGACCCTTGTTTTTATATAACACAATACAGATAGAGCTTGACCTAATGGTAAGTGGTCATGTGGGCGTTGATGGAGACGCCTAGTTTATTAACAACAAAGGAAAACTGACACTGTGTCAGAAGCGGTGTCAGCAACAAGAGACGAGTAATGGTATATTAGACATAATCACAGCAACTCCGCTTAAAGGACTGATTGGACGACCAAGGTAGTCATCATTATCATCAGCACCAGCAGCTGAAGACGTCTACTGTTTAACAAAGGCCTCCCCCTTGAAGAGAGGGGATGCCATAATCCCCACGCTAGGCAGGCGGCTTGGCAGGCGCCTTGGGGATCGCAGTACAGGTGATAGGTAATTCAACAGACACTGCTGTTTCTTGTTTTCCCTCAGTCGCCTCTTACGGTTACCCTACGGGAGGAGATGGGTGGTTGCTATTCTTACCCGGACACCCCGCGGGTAGTCAGATATTACATATAAAAAATAAATAACACAGTTTGTAAATATTATAGACACTAACATTGCGTAGGCCTATGACATGCTAATGTCTAGGTCTAAACCCGTCTCTCTGTTATTTAAATTTCACTGGTCACTCTATTTTTGATTAAATAACTTCTATAATCTATTATTTTATCTATGCCGACTTTACATTAATAGATAATGTAGATAACGGGTTTACTGTTAGGAATGTCACGCACTAAAAATAATATTAAAAAGTTAATCTAACATAAAGATTGAAACTGTTAACTAAAATTCAAAGATTTTTACATAAGTTCGAAACATAATTCTTTTAAATATGACGTCCATACACCATAACTCATATTTAAAATAAGAAAAACACGCAATGAAATAAAAGTAAAAACCTATAATCGAATATTAATTCTATAAACAATGTCAACGAACATAACATTTTTACATTTTTTTTATGCTAATCACGAAAATTATACAGACATAAGTCCATTCACTCAGCTAGCGTTCAAATATAAATAAACGTATAAATTTTATCTAGGCAGATATAAAAAATTATCTTGGCTGGTACAATATTGATGCGATTGGCACGACTTTCGCGGCGCACCCATAATATTGCTAAGTTCAATAAAAGAAAGTAAACATTAAAAACGCGTAGAAAATAATTTATTGAGCGTAATTCACTCTGGTGTAGGGTGACGTCGCCAGTAGGTGGCCATTTGAATTTGACTCAAACACCTTGTTAGCCACGTTTAATTTATTAAAAACATTTAATTTATTTTGGTACTTACTAATTCAATTAGATTACACTCATAATTAGATTGTGTGCTGTATCTAGTAACTGAAATTATTCTACATTTCTAATTAATTAATTCAATTAATTTAAGTTGTAAGTTCAACAATAAGTCACCACAAGATCTGTGATCTGTGATCAAATCAAATTATCGCCAACTGGTAACGAACGGTCTTTTTTTTTTTCAGTATTTTGCTGTTGATGCTACGAAAACAAATAATAGTGTAATGGTGAAAGAGTTCTAATTTTAGTCAAGCATACTTATCTACTACTAGTACTCAAAGCCCCCTTATCATAAGCTAAACGAAATTAAATATTCCTTTTCAGCTTGTGATGGTCAATTTACGTAAATAATATAAAACGACTCCTCCCTCTGTCTGTAATCGCTGCAGTTTCAAAGAAAATTCAGCGTTTCACCGGAACTAGCTGAAGTTTAAATTTTGTTGCTGTCTTCATTAATAACTCGAGTGATCGAGCACTGTAGATGCAGCCATATAGCATTCACAATCGTGATATTAGTCCGAAAAAAAAATAGTCGAATTGAGAACCTTCTCCTTTTTTGAAGTCTGTTAAAAGAACAGTAGCCGTCCCAGGTAGGCCGACAACAGGGCCGCTCACCGCTAGCAACAGTACCGGTGCGCGGGCGCAACTGCGGGCCATTGATGGCACAGAGGTCACGCGACGTACTATCATCGATGGAAAGTTGTCTCGCGTCGCTAACGCGGCGATTTGTCGCCGGTCGCGGGGTCGCGCTGACGAGTTATGCGACCGATTGATTCATACATTATTGGACTTTATTACAATATTCATGTGTGGGTTTATTAGTTGCGGAGACTGGAGTGTCGTCATAACATTGGTGAATATATTTTCTTTCTCTTGTTTTTTGGGTTACGTACAAGATGTATTTCGTTACTTGTACACTTTAACACCAGGTACCGTTGCTTGATTATAATATATACGTACCGATAAATCCAGGTCACGTTCCTGGAATTGTTTTCTTTTTTGTTGACAGAAATAATAAGTCAAGTCTTAAGACATAGGTACTTACATATTAATTTTAAAAGCTTTTACCTAATATATGTATTTTTATTCAGCTTGAACCGGATTTTTTTATTTATTGTACCTTTAATATGTTTTTAAACACTTGTCGTTGGCAGAATCAATGGAGGATCATACAATGCAGACAAACGTAAAAAAAAATGCATAGACAATGGCACAACAATCGCAGAGAACAATCACCGTGTCATCGTGGTTCAACATCAACAATCAACGAAGATATCCAAAAGCGAAACTTAAATTATAATCAGTACTGATAATAAAACTGAAATCACCGTAAATCACGTACTAAGTCATAGTAAACTTCTTAATCAAGACAAAAGAATACAATAAAATACCGCAGTAGTAGCTACTAATTGACCAATCAACAAAGTATCAAATAAAATTAATTGAATCATTTCGAAATCTTCTTATAATATTATTATTCCCGATAATAATTAATTATTCCCGATAATAATTAAATACTTAAATAAATCGATTCATAAATTATATTCAAACAGTGTTCCATTTTCAAAAACCTCCTTTACAGATTATATTCACACGAGGTTCACACCACGCCCGCTGAGAGCTTTCAACTGTCACTATGACAGCTTCCGACGACCAAACAACGAAGGCCCCATTTAGTCACCCACAGCAATCGTAACTACGTGATATAAGAGGCACTGAGAGCAATCAGAGGGTCTAACTAGGCTGGTTACTGTCGCCGCTACTGCAACGCCTCCCGCAGGCTTTTATGTAAATCGGCCAAGGTCAGCGGAGCAGAGGAATATGGAGCTAAAGTATAGTACTTACTAGCAATTAGGAAATAACAGTTAAAGGACTTGAACTCAAGACAAGAGAGAATATAACTAATATTGTTATTTTAAGAATATATAATTCTTAATTATGCTTTATTTAAATTCTAATTGCTACTTTGTTCCGAAGAATTAGTTATTGCTTCATCAGGTAGGTATTAATTTGCACGTTTAACTTATTACTGCTGATAAAAGCTATTGATATCGTTTAGTTATTTAGATACTAGAGGTAAAATTATATTCTAGGTACATTTAATAAGGCCACACAACTAACAAATAATAAGTATAGTATTTAAGCAATATGTATAATAAGTAGTATTTAAACATATTGCTTAAATACTACTTATTATTTAGGTACCTTAGCTGGCATACATAGGTATTAAAAATAATTTAAAAAAAAACTACTTAAATAAAAACATGGTATGACGCAAAGCAGCTCTGCACTGAGCATGCGCGCTTACGAAGGCCCAGTAATTGTATTAATATCTTTCTTTTCTACAACGTATTTAACCCATTCACCTATTTTCTAAACAATTAAACATACAAGCAATCTATGTACACTACCCAAAAATTAACTAAACGCCGGCTATCTCGTTTGCACGACACTATACACAGATTTTATCAATGTGTGATGAAATGCCTCGGTACCTTTTGGAAAACATGAAGAAAACTTTATAATCAATACCGTAAAATTTATATTCTGGCCTTGATAACCACGGCTTTGGTTCAGAACAGTAAAAATTTAGCACACAATAGTAAAATATGGATTCGTCTACCCTCAGACGGGAACTGTTCCAATACTCACACAGCACACGATATTACGAACGTTTCGCACTGTATATATCCACTGTGTACTGAGAATCCACAATACGGTCCACAAATACGAATTGTATGCACTTATCTAATGAATTTTCACGGTTTTCAGGGAGGCCTGAAGGCTGTGGGGCCGTATCACGGTGACATTTGTCAGATGCGGCGCGCGCTCACTCGCGTTCGGCTATCTTCGGCACTGATCGGGCGCGTTCGGGCATGTTCGCGAGTGCTCGCGGACCGACTACGGTATTGATCGGGCACTCGTCCGGCGCCCGGCCGCCGGCCGCCGGTGGCGCCCCCGCTCGCCGCTAATGAGACCTGATGGCCATCCATTATTTAGCAGCCTCCAAGACGGTGCGGTACGCGAAAATTAATGGCGAATTTATTGATTTATTGCAAGCGAAATTAAAGATTGATTGGCTAAGTGAGTTTCCCGTCGGAAAACTCTTGATAATGTTGGTTGTTGTCAATTCTGTGCAAGCGAGATCTATCAAGATCATTCGTCTCTGTCAGATGACAATGGGCAAGTTTTGTTTAGTAGTATTTTAATATTGACATTATTTTATGCAAACATTTTCGTTATTGCATATTTGATTTAACGGGCCCGTTGGTGTAGTAGTTAAACACTGGCTGTTATCCAAAAGGTGCTAGGTTCGATTCCAACCCAGGACTAACCACCTCTTTCTAAAAGACGAGTCGAGTCGTTAGGGTGGCATTCTGTTGCGGTAAGATTGCAAGAGACCTAAGACGATTCGATAAGCTGGCGGATGAAAGATCCTTGTAGTCCTTTTTGCTGCCAGCGCAAGCAGTTCTTTATATCTCACTTCAACATTACTGCTCATCGTCAGATTAGAATAAAAGAAAGCACTAACTTATAATAAGCAATAAAAATTTAGCACTGTTACGGACGCTAGAACACCAAGTGTTCCCCTTCATTTTGCTCTCTGCCAACGAAAGATCGTTGGCCTTCACCAATTTTAATTTTGAGTAATTCTCGCGAGTAACTAAAAAATACTAAGTAAAATTTTCAGTTTCGTACTTGATTTTTTTTTCTAGTTACTAAATAAAAATAACAGGCGACAGGTTTTTATGCTGATGTATGACAGTAGGTATGTAAGGTATGGCGAGGAAGGTATTGAACAACTACAGAAAGTGTTTGCTCCGCATCCGGCATTTACATCCGCGACGACCTCCGATTTGTATATCAAGTAGATTCCCGCTACGTTACGGAAGCTAACATTGGAATACCTGACAAGTGAGTGCAAAAATGACCGGTGACAAAGCTGCTTGGTATTTCACAAACACATAATTGCGAAAAAGCCTACATTTAGTCTGATGTTACGAGAACATTTATATTTAAATCTTAGTCTAATACGCTACAGGATCTCAATAAACACAATATAAATAATAAGTATAATAATAGTAAGTAAAAAATAGTATACAAACTTATCCATCCTACAAGGATGAAAGTGAAAGCTTATGGCTGTACCATGTGACAACGCGTTCATAGCATCGTGTCCCATTCATAGGTGGTTTCAACTTTTAATTGAGGAGTTAATTGTCAAGTTTCATGTTTGCCTGGCTGTCAATGGTGAGGTCATTCAGTCGTAGCAGTACGAATTATCCGACACATTCACTCAAAGCTCACTGTAATCCGACCATGTACGTTGTGGTCACAGAAATATAATAAATTCGAGTTTGCATTACACATCAGCTGTTATGAAGGGTTGCGTTGTAATGCAAACATGAAACTTGACAATTAACTCCTTTAACCGTTACATTACTATCTATTAGATAGTAATGTAACGGTCGAGACAACTACAGTCGTAGTGATAGAACTGCAATTGTTTCGTTGTTTCGGAAGCGATTTTAAGCAGGAGAACCATAGGAGAATATCTCTTGATAAAGAAAAGAAAATCATCTGTATAAGGATTGAAGAAGAAGTAAGTGCTCTCTTTCGACATTTTGTCTAACTCGCTAAGAATCTATAGCACCAAGCAAATTTTATGCAATGATTGTAAAATATTTTATTAGCAATGTATAAGTATTTTTTTATTAATTGGTTGACGTGAGTACTATGCATGTCATAGGTACATTAGATCATGTAGAAATATTCGGGTATCAGCTAGATCTTCTAGGACTGATTGATTATCCAGGGTTCGAAATGGAATAGGTTGGAGGAGGTTTTTGCAGAATGTCAAACCGGCATTACATAAAATGAGCAAATGCACAAATAAACTTTGAAAGCTTGCACGTTGCATATTATTATGTCGAATTGAAAAGCTTTGTAATAACAAAGCAAATAATACACCAGCCCTTGTTTTTGTCCAACTGTTGGGCACGGGCCTCCCCTCAAGATGAAGGGGCATATGCCTTAGTCCACTACACTGGCGGGTTGGCGGACTTCACACGTCATTCGAAAGTTCTTTCTCAGACATGCAGAATTCCTCACGATTTTTCCCTTCACCGAAAGCTAGTAACAATCACAGAGGCGCGTGCCGGGGTTCGAACCTACGCACCTTGTTTCCAAGGCAAGCGCTTGCCCACTGAGCTGTTGCTGCTGCATGACATCATCAGCAGACAGAGATGTCCACTGCTGAACAAAGACCTCCCCCTTCGAAGGGAGGGGTTGCCATAATACCATAAGGTGGTAGGTCCTTCGGAGTTGCTGGACGTTCAGGGTGTGGGCCCTTTGAACGTCCATTGAGTACGGCGGCGACTCCGAGGAGGACGGCGGCGGGGTTGCGACCCCCGTCCCCGTGAACACCGTGACTGGTTCCTGGGGGGCTACAATGCGCCCCCCGGCGGCGGGCTCAAAGGCAAGGCACTGAGGGGCCCCTGGTGCAGATCCCACCGGAGAGCCCTAGGGTCCCCCCTCTCATGTACCGATGCAACAGCCGCGGGGGTTTTAATCCCACATACCCCGGTCGAGCCCCACAGCTCCCGGGGATCTTTCGAAGATTTCCACCGCGACAAATAAAAAAATTAAAATAAATGTGGTAGGTAATCTAACAGACAGACGTTGCTGGCCGTCTTCTTGTTTTCCCTTAGTCGCCTCTTACGGACACTCAAAGGCAAGAGATGGGTGGGTGTTATTCTTACCCGGACACCCCGCGGGTCATGCTGCATGACACAGCAAAACAAATTAATAATGATTCAAACATTAAAGGCCTGCTATATCACGAACTACAATCGACTAATCGCATCACTAGCCAGTCGGTACGTTATCGATGGGTTAACGCTCCACCGATGTCGGCGGGCAGATCGAGTGCACTTGTTTTTCACTGTCTGCGGGGCTAATTGCGCCATTTTTCATTTGCGGCCCTTCCGCACCCCCCACACCTCGCCTGCCCCGCTTGCACCCTGTCGAGGGGGCACCCACCCCCGGGCCCGGCTATTCTTGGCTGATGGGACCGCGTGTTTAGTAAATGAATGTGGAATAGTGTTTGTGCTCGAATGTGATTTGACTTTGTCAACTTGGACTTAAATAGCGCTGGAAGTTACTTTACTTTTTTTAGGGTTCCATACCAAAAGGTAAAAAAGGAACCCTTATGGTGCGACTTCGTCTGTCTGTTTGTCGAGGTCACACCTACATATATTTTCAGAAACTACTGATACTGTCGATAGGAAACTCGGAATAGTTTTAGACCACTTACCCAACCACATCGCAAATGAAAAAAATATTTTTTTCTTATATTTTCTTTTCAATGAGGGTCGAAAAGGGTCATCAAATTTTCAAAGCGAGACTACTATATCATATGAAAGCAATAATCTGTTTTGAAATGTGCAAAAGAAGCCCTTCTTTTGCACATTTCAAAACAGATTAAAAAAACTATCGTTCCCCTTATCTCTGAAGTTTGGGGAGGGAAAAATTTGAAATAAATATAGGTGTACATACCATAATAATAAATGCCATCTATATTTTACAGGAAAAATAAAATAATCTAAGTAGTAAAGTGTTTGAAATCAAACTACTTTGACGGATTTTATCGCGGTTTATTTTAAGTAAAGTTTAAGTTAAGTTTTTAGTAAAGTTTTTTAGTAATCCTAAAAAAAACTCGACCCTTAGTTTTGTATCTCAGGTGTTAGACAAATAGTGAATTAAGTTTAATATGTCCAAAGAAGGTATGGAACTCTTGGTGTCCGACTCGCACTTGACCGTTTTTTTTTTACATTATCACAGCATTTTATTATGAGCCATTCACAAATTACATTAAACTTACGAGTCAATAAATTCAATATTGAAATGAAACTAATTTTACGGATTATATCGCGGTTTATTTATGATTTTAGTTACCCGACGTTTCGAATACTTTACAGCATTCATGGTCACGGGTTTCAATGTGTAGTATTCGCGTAAATATCAGAAATCATTAAATTCAATATTTCATTATTTTCATTAGTATTCGCTAGTTTAAGCGGCTACTTTAATCTAGAGTTACCTGAAAGATGAGGCTGCGTGAGCTTGGATTTTAAATGTTACTTACCTTTTACTGGGTATAGTAAGTAATTGTAAAATATAATTATAATTCATTCGTAGCATCAGTGGTGTAGTAGTCACATACTTATGCGAATGCAGACTGCGGCTTCCTAGAGTTCGAAGTAGGCAAATAATATGACGTCGAATCTAACAAAGTTAATTGAGTGAAGAGCGAAGCTTGAATGGATTAATAGACCACTGCTGAACCCTGTGGAGAAACGGTATGATGATATGTATATGTTTTAAACAACAACACGCTCAATCGGTAATTATTAAAATAATGTTGAAAGTATATTCATTTGAATAAATTTTAAGTATCTAGTCCTCATATCGCACCGGATATATATCTTAAAGTTTTAATGTATCCAGCTAATTGGTGATACTGGTTATAGACCCAGAGGCAGAAACACGTCAGGATTTCAAGATTTAAATTTCGTTTACCAAATATTATTACATATCATTTTTTTAATTTTTTTATAAATCCACCAACAGCTTACACACTAAAAATACACAAAAAAACATGCGTGAATAACAATTTCAAGTGTATAAGCTACATAAAGGCAGATAACACATCTATGATCATCAATATGATATATGGTTTATTTATAACGGGTGTAAGGGACATCGTACCGAAAACTGATACCAGGGATCCAGAACACGATTCTGAACATCCTAGTGTTGAAATTTTTCATCAGCTTTTTCATGAATTTCCAAAAAAAAAAACAGTTTTTTTAAATAAAATTAGTATAACATCATTATTGGTATAATAATAAAGCCTAATTTTAATTTAAAAACAATTAATTAATTATTTGTGTTTTATTTTATTTTTATTTATTTATTTATTCTTTATTCCTAAAAACAGTGCATAGGCAATTAATTAATAAGCAATTAACTATTATTATTTTAGAAAATTAGCAATGTAATTTGAAAAATAAACATTATTCCGCTTATATTCATTACATGCTCGAAAATTAATAAGTTAGTCATTTGTCATTTACCATATAAATGGTTACTGTAATGTTGTAACGGACATTATTTGACGTCTTATAATTTTTTTTTCGGTACGATGTCCCTTACACCCTGTATATGACAGGCATGTTGGTCTAGTGGTTAGTAAACCTGGCTACAACCCGATGGGTCGTCAAAGTCAAAATTATTAATTTCAAATAGGCCTAACGCTAGCACTTATGAACGGTATTTTTTTTAAATAGCTACCACCGGTTCACAATGCGGCCTCAACTGAGAAGATCCAGCAAGAAACTCAGCGGGCTTGTAATTTTTCACTTTTTTTTAAATAGTGTTTGTCATGTACAATTAGATCAGCATCAGCGACAGTGTGTTTTGCCGTTCAAAAGATCAAATAAGAGAGAAAACAAAAAACGACAAAAGAACAACAAACTAAAAGGCCAAAGGGATAGTAGTCAGACCAGTCCCCCAAGCAGCACCCGCGCATGGGTTAACTCGAGCAGCAGCCATCACTCCCGTCAACCATATTGAAGGGAAGGGGGTGACCCGCCACACGAAGGCGCCACAAGCAAAGACTTTTCGATGTCGAGCATGACCGATCTCGTGGGTTCGATTCCCACCAAGTGGCTGGGTGTTATTTGTCTATTTAAGTATGAATTTACAAAAAAATAATATATAGGTATTAGTATCAGTTGTCTGGTTTCCATAGTACAGGCTCTGCCTAATTTGGGCTCGGATGACCATGTGTGGATTGTCCCAATATATTATAAAATATCTTGAAGGAAAAATCTATAAATATTTTCGGTAGAATAACCAACGCGGGTTCCATCTCTCGGCCTACACCGAACCCGCCTCGGTAACTTTCCAATATTGCGCTACGTCGTAACGGTTCAATGGACATAATTAGTGTGTACCTGTTTCTTACTGTTTTATAGCATTTTTGTATTAGACGCTTCGTGCTTCGTTGCTATTCGTACGTTGACATAGGAAAATTGTTTTTAATTTAACACAAACTCTGCTCTCGGATTAACAAGGCAACTCCTGTAGTAGGTATAGTAACCAGGTATTCATACCGTGTAGAGGAAGGTAAGATGTAGCGATTTATAGAAAAACTTGCTCTAAAATTTTCAAACATTAATTTTCCCATCTCTTTCTGTTGGGTGTCGTAGAAGGCGACTAAGGGAAAACCAGAAGACGGGCAATAACGTCTTCTGTTTGAAATCAAGCTTCAGGTATACTGCGATCTCCAAGACGCCTGCCAAGCATGGGGATTATGGCAATACGTAGTACAGTCAGTAGTGGACGTCCGTCAGCTGATGCATGATGAATAATTTTCTACTTTCCAAAGGGTGTTAAATGCTTAACCATAATTCACATTCACATCTGGGCTACATCACTAATGTGCGTTCATTCAATATATCTAATCAAGTTATAATCCCATTCTTATTTCAAAACTGACGCAAACAATTTAGAACTTCCTGTATCAAATTAAAAAAAAATTAAGAAATCATTCATTCATAAATCGGTCACGGGGTCACAACGAACGACAATTGGAAATAAATTAATTTCCAACATAATAATAGCAAATTGATCGCGGATCTGCCAGGACCGGTTCTAACGAGTGTAACACTGCAATTTGAAGAAGATAATTAAATAATTTCAACCAAAATTAATGCAATAATTAAACGTGAGTTAATTAATAAGTAATCGGTGTGTGAATTGAAATAATTTGGTGATGAAACAAGATTGACATTTCTATGGTTTATACTTTTAGACTTTCGCGTTCCATTATCAAACTTGATTTTAATCGGAAATTAACGCGATTTACCGTTTATTTTGGCTAGTGTGTAATGGGCTTAACGTTACAAATGAAAGAACGGGGGTAGACGAAGATATTTCTGCCTCGCGCACGGAGCTATCTCGCTGAACCTGTCTGCTTGTGACCACGGCTGGTGTAACCCGGCCGAAACGTCAAGCCAAAATACACTCAGTGGCAGAAAATGTGGCCCATGCAGTTATCATATATTTGTAAACAATCTAAGTGTTATCTATGGGATGTTTTGATGAGGGTAAGTTTTAAGTGACCTGTTGAGCTTATTAGATAGCTAAATGGGTAATTTGAGATTAAATTGTGTAAATTTTCGAGAAATGTTCGGCAGACCTACTGACAATGTTACTACGTGCCGTTTGGAGCCGCTGCCTCATCTCAACTACGGTGAGGAATCGGTTTCGCAACACTTCCAGTTGATGAATCGATCATCACGAGTGGAGGTGCGCCTGATTCTGCCATTACCTGGTCGCCGTATATAGAGTCCAGTCTCGCGATATCTTTTTAGTGCAAACTTTAAGTTGGTCCATGGTATGTAGGTACATTTAGAATTGCAGCCACTTTACGTTGTGTCCGTCCTTGCTCGGTTAACAAGACCGCCTGAGCACCTCAAGCAGTAGTAAGTGGTATCGTCTAATCTTTTTTTAAATCTGAATAGACCAGATATCAATAACAAATCATTAAAAAATAATTTTAACGCAAGTTTGTTTAAAGAAAAAAATTTAACTTAGGTACCTCTCGGATTAACGTTTAAAACAGTTCTGCCGAACATGTCTCGAAAATTTTATCTCATATTACCCATTTAGCTACCCAAATAAGCTGAACAGGTTACTAAAACTTCAAAACATCCCATAAATAACACTTAGCTTGTTTATAAAAATATACGATAATTGCTTGGGCCACATTTTCTGCCGCTGAGTGTATAAGGTAAATCGCGTTAATTCCCGATTAAAATAAAGTTTGATTTCTATGGTTTTTATCTAGGGGTGCCAACGCCACCTATATTATGTTATCTGCATACCCATAAAAGTCAATTCTTCTTATTCGATGCCTCAATAGTCCAGAGTATCGCAATGATATTTTATGTACAATAGGTATGCCATTAGCGCACGAAAAGTGAAACAACGAAATTCACCCAAATTGGGTGAACTAGCAGTAAGTCACGCGTCGGTAAAATGTAAGAAACGTGAAAATCAAGTAAAATGCCTTCATGCGTATTTATAAAATGCACAAAGTACTTAACTGTACAAAAGTAAATAATGATATCATACTTTAACTATGTATGAGAAAATATTTTAACTATAGGAGTCACAATTTTTGGCGCGCATTAGTGGGGATATAACATATCTTGTTTATATTATTGGAGTATCGTCACAAAATAATTAGTGTACAGAACTCAAGCTCATGTTTGTATCTCAGTTTTCATACCTACGCTCGGCGGTCGCGCTAGTGTTCAAATCTGGCTTATGCGAAAAAAACTATCGTGGTAGCGGCACTCGTATCTGGTTGTTTGATTGATTGTTGAGAATAAAACAGGAAGAACGGAAATAAAAACCAATCATGACTAAAATAATTCAATCTTTGCCAGTGGCGTGCAGTCCATATAGGCAAAAAGTGTTTGCCTACCCTGTGATTTCTGGAACAATTCATGATAACAAAAATAATTTATGTGCACAATAACATTTTGTTTTGAATTATTTCATCGATATAACTAAACAAATTCGCGCGAAATATTTGAAATCAATCAGCTGAGCGCGCCGCGGCAAAGAGCAACGTGCATTGAACTATTCCTAGGTACGCGGAGATTTAAACTTCGCGCGTTCGAGCCGCGAGGCCCGCTAATCAAGCTCTAAAGGTTTTAAAAGGCCGGGTCTCGATTTGCACACATTCACAAATTTTCTTCTAACAAACTTACACACACCAGAAGGCACGCCGGCCATTCGAACAGTATAAATGTCACGCACACATGCGACACTATAGGCACTGTCTCTTGGGTGCTCTCGATGGCAATGTCGACCTTGAAGGAAGGACTAAAGAAATGTTGACCAATAACCAATGCATCGAACGGGATGCGAATGAGACGAATGAATGAATAATACTACAAATTATAAAATACCTAGTTTGTTCAAACTTCAATATTTCATAATGACATCCATTTTTTGTTGGTTTTTATTCTATAAATTTTTATTATACGATTGTTGTGGAGTATGTTCGAAAAAAAATTATATTAGTGTTTCCAAATTATAAAACTTAGTAGAATATGGAAGTGGTTACGTGTGATCGATGTTCTG
This sequence comes from Furcula furcula, assembly GCA_911728495.1. NCBI lineage: Eukaryota > Metazoa > Arthropoda > Insecta > Lepidoptera > Notodontidae > Furcula > Furcula furcula. The sequence goes on along the minus strand of OU452245.1, from coordinate 29,579,597 downwards.
GCCAAGTGTGTATAGAAAAAAATAAAAATTCACGCGTTTTCGACACCTTCTTACAAAATTAAAAGATAATTGAAAATTGCCAAAAGGTTAAGTCACGCGAAGTTTTAATAATAAATAATCTGAAATATATAGTTAGATAGTATATTTACAATCGGTTAGCCGGCTGTAAACATAGAAACTAAATTATATCATTTAATTTTTTGATATTTTGAGGTGGCATATTTATCGATTGTAAATACAATCGCATCTGTGTGTACAAGACATGTAACTCGCAGTCATGTTGGTAAGTTTTTTACTCGACTACAAGAATAGGAGGTGGATATTATTGTTTTCATTGACTGTGTACCTATGTAGGTATGCCTAGTTCTATAAGACGCTCTGCGGCCTATATGGGTGGATGGATTTTAACCTAGGTACTTCCTACGTGTCGTCTTAGTAGTGGAAGTGAAATAGAATACATACTTATTCGAAATAAAAACATAAGTATTAGGTACCTACTCATCAAATATTTGTGCTTACATCATTCATTAATGTTATGTTCAAAAAATTGGAGGATCCACTATAGAACTTCTGTTATTTTTAGCTGCTCCTAAATCTATAATTATTCGTTTACTTAATATACTTAATCGCATGCAATCATCTCAAAGAGATGCTAATATTGCACATAATAACAGCACAAACATAACCCTCTGTGGACGGAAGCAATGCTGCAATGGCATTAAATCTAGTTTACATTTTACTATAATTCCCTCATGGTATATCCCCTAGGACACATTTCCCAAGTCGGAGTGCTTCAATTTCAAAGCGGGAGTTCGGGATATGACTTAAACCTGTTATCAAACTCAAGAATAAAAACAAGAAAGACATTTATTTGGACATATACGAGTACAACAATTAGCTATCGTAACTAAGAAGATGTTATCGATAATTACAATTTCATCCTCTTCTTCTTCCTCATGTCAATTATTAAATTACTTAGACGGAAAATTGTCCGCCATTTTCCTTTTAAAAAGCAACTCTCCTCATCAACCGCTTGGAGTCACGCGAAAGAAGAAAAAACCCAAAACAATACCATCGTAAATATCATTTGTAAAACATCACGGCGTCAATTAAGTCACCCCCGCCTTAAACTGTATCAAAGCACTTAGCAAATAAAACATCGGCGGCTACTACAGCTGGCAATAAGTCGCTGGATGCCGTGACGGACGAGCATTACCAGGCCCCGAAGACAACGTAGGTGCGGCCCGAGGCCTATTGACCGAAGTATACGCGTAAAAACCACCATAGAACGGACCGTTCGCTTTAACTAACCCTTACTAACATTTCGCCTAATTCACTGTCCATTACCATATCAAAACGCACGAGCAATCTCTCCTTCTATACAAAACCGCCAATGGATGACGCAAACCTGCGAATCGCGTTCAATAAACTTTCGGTAAGCCGCAAGCTAACCTCTAGATGAGTGCGTACAAATCACGTTTCGCGCGAATCAATACTTAAGTTCAGGCGATCGCCCCCCCCTGCAATAAACAGTGGTGGAGTAGTTGGGGGTGTTGGGGGGGCAGGGGGCTGAGTTATCGACCGCCCCTCGCTGCGCCCACCTGACCGTCACTAATCAGGGCTCATCCCGCGGACACCTAGAGTAATTGTACGCACTTTATTGCTTGGATGTACTTTCTTTATGTGTGTGTGCGCGCGGCACGCGTTAGTGTTGAGCGACGCGTAGTTGTGTGTGGAAGTACAGACGCGTATAGCTGCGTATAGTGTCGGACGTCCGGAATGGTAATTTGGTTTATTGAGGTAGATTACTCTGATAATAATTGTGGCGGCTACTCCTCGAATATTTCCATTCTCTAATTAATATCCTTAATAAACAAAATGTCCAAGATGCAAATTATCGTGCTACTGTACGCATATTAAGGGTCGCTACCCTATTCAGTACTGTCAATAGCATAAGCTTAGGCTTAGCTATAACAGCTCAGTGGGCGAGCGCTTGCCTTGGAAACAAGGTGCGTAGGTTCGAACCCCGGCTCGCACCTCTGATTTCTTTAATTAATCATGTGCGAATCGTCTTTGTGCGATTGTTACTAGCTTTCGGTGAAGGAAAACATCGTGAGGAAACCTGCATGTCTGAGAAAGCCTAACTAGCTTTCGAATGACTTGTGAAGTCCGCCAACCCGCACTTGGCCAGCGTGGTGGACTATGGCCTAAGCCCCTTCATCTTGAAGGGAGGCCCGTGCCCAGCAGTGGGACATTAACAAGGGCTGGTATTATAATAGCATAAGCCTCGAATGCCCGGTGGTCGAAAGTAGAGTTATTCTGAATACGAGGTCTCAAATTTCATTCCCAAGCCGGTCAGTGTTATAGGGTTTTTATGAGAGAAAATTCTGTAGAAATCTAAAATAGCTACTATTTTAGGTAATGGGCTTCATTAAATTAATTTCAAAATGTGACCTCTAATCAAGACCATATATTCTTTATAGTTTGAGTATACTTTAATAATGATTGCTAGAATAATATTTTATTTTTTTAATTGTTTTACCATAAAACCAATATCATTGGATTTTACTACATGAATCAAAAGCTACAGAACCGATTTTGATATAATAAACGTAACGTAAACATTTAATTAACTAGAAGCACTTGTTATCACTGGCAAAAAATTATAGGTAAGTATATGCACTTACATATGTTTACTGAAAGTACTGCGATTCAAGTACCTGCCCTGTACTAGTGCGCCAAGTTAGAGATTAAAATTACTCTTTGGCGGTTTTCCAAATATCAATTATATTAATAGCAATAAATATTGAAAATGCTGAAAATTCAATCGATATTACTAGAATCGGTCTAAACATCTGAATCTGATGAGAAGTCCAGGCGAAAGGTAACACAAATAAGGAAACATATGTTGTAAAGTTTACTAAAGACCGGGGTTCATTGAAACTATAAGGTGGATACGATAAGTAAAGGAGGGGTTTTTGTACCCTCCATGGCACGGAAATCACTTGCTTTGCAAACAGTAGGACGCGGGTTCAGATTCCGCAGGGAGCGACCACTTTGTATATTTGTTTCTCGATTAGGACAATGCAGGCCGATCACCGGATTATCTAGAAAGTAAGATGATCCATGGGTAGAATGGATAATGTAAAAAGTCGGTCCTGCTCCTGGCCTCCGTAACTATCCACAGAACATTAAAATAACATGTCGGTATTCCATTCCATCGGATTGGGAGGGTAAAGGAAAAGATTGACCGTCCTCCTGGCTAATACGACCACAGGGTCGTATTAGCCAGGAGGATATGATAAGGGAGACATTTACCCTGCAGTTAGACTACGCAAACGCGCCTTAAGTTTCGTCTAATTCCCGTATTTACAAACAACATTGGACGGATCCTTCGCTGTCCGTATACATGCGGCGCTGTGAATGACTAAAGTTAGCCTTTATTTGTGAACACGGGTGTAACTTTTATTTATCCGAACGTAATCGCGTGAAAAAATAATAAACAAAATCACCCAATTTCTACACACATACAATAGTACGAGCAATAGGGGTACTACGATTCCTTAATCTATTCCCACCCCGTGTAATTCCTTCGGTAATTTAGTCGCGGAAGCGAGCAGAAATCGTGTTGTGCGCGGCCGACGCGTGTACGCGCGGCACGCGACACGAATGGGGTTAGACTGGCCGTCCACTACGGGTATAGCGAGATGGAAGATATAATAAAAGTGGTTGACTGCAACAGACTACTTAATGCTAAGTAGTCTGTGTTGACTATACAATAATAATGTAGCACACAATATTTGAGCACAATATAAAATCTTTTTTAAAAAAAATTGAACCGACTTCAATATCACTGAAAAGTATAAAATAATTTAAATATTATTGAAGTTGGTGTTAGCTTACCGGCTGTGTATATTTGGCACCAACTTCAATAATATTTAAATTATTTTATACTTTTCAGTGATATTGAAGTCGGTTCAATTTTTTTTTTTAAAGATTTTATTTTAAACTTTTTAGTGATATTTTCATATATAAAGATTGAACCATCGAAAACCGTAAAATTATCATGATCGTCTACATAGTTTTACATAATTCATGTTTCTTCAGAAAAAAATATCCTGTCGTAATGAAATTTGCATGGAATCGACTAAAAAAAGAATCATCGCAATCGGTTCATAATTGTCAGAGCAATGTAATGGAGAACATCAGTTTTATGGTTTTTACCAGATAAATTCCTCCACATCGTTCATGGTCCTCCAGGAAGTTCTTATCCGGTTGTAATAAAATTCATACAGATTTAATACAGTGGTTTCTTCTTTCGAATAAAAAAAGAATCATTGAAATTGGTAAATATTTGCCAGAGTTATGACCATTTTTAACCGACTTCAAAAAGGAGGAGGTTCATAATTGACAGAGTTATGCGCGAACATACATAAAAAGAAAAAAATATATACAGACGAATTGAGAACCTCATCCTTTTTTGAAGTCGGTTAAAAAAGTACTTATCCGGTTTTACTGCCAAATAGCTACATGATAAGAACAAGAGCTTTCTTGAATATGACATTTTTCTTTTTTTTTTTTCAGAAAAAAAAAAACATAAATTGTCTAGTGATTTCGATCTGATGTTAGCTGTTGATGACCCTTACTATTCTGTGCTGGTTGTTAGATAAGATGATATTGTTCAGCTGCCGGAGGAACTATGCTTAATAAAGTTATATACTACGCTTATACACTTGCTGTCAAGTGTGGCTTAAACAGATATTTTTCTCAAGTTAAACAACATCATATCAACTGAAGGACATGCACTGCTGAACAATGACATCTCCATTAGAAGGGAGAGGAGGTGTTTTGCTATAATCACCGGTGATATGTAATGCAATAGAAAGACTTTTTGTTTTCCCTTGTTCGCCTCTTAACACACCCAATGGGAGAAATAGTATGGATGGTATACTTACCCGGACACCCCACGGGCAACAAGCAAGTTAAACATATACCTATCTACAGATAAACGAACATATATCCTGTCTCTTCTTTATAATATACTATTTAATTCTTTTTCTCCGCGTTACCTAAAGGAACGTTTTGTTTTTCTCGGCAATGATTCCCACTGTTTGAGGTCATCAGAAAATCTCACTCTTATGTTCCCTTCTCATAAAAGTTCGTTTTACAGTAATTCATTCACAGTAGAAGCTGTTCATCTGTGGAATGCCTTACCGGTCACTGTTAGACATGCACCATCTCTGCCTATCTTTAAAGATCGTTTGAAAACATTTTATTTGTCCCAATGATTTTATATTGATATTAGCCGGCTGCATTTATTATTGTTGGTTATTTATATGTTTCTATCAAATATAACATTTATGTACTATCGAGGACATTTCCGGTGACCCAGTCTTAGGTCTATAATCGCTTGCACGTGCGTCCAAATGCAGAGCTAGTCCCGCCCCGGTTTATGGCAGCGGGGCGTACCCGTATTGCCGCAATAAATACCATTGTTATCATTGCATTTTAACAGCTATGCGCCGGCACCGCCGTGTTGCCTGTATTGAATGAAATACAAGCCGAGTAATCATAGTCGTGTAGTTAGTTATTTATGAGATGAGAGTCGGTGTACCATCGATAACAAGAAATTCATTAAAATCACATGTTCTTTGAAAACATAGCTTTAGTTCTATTTGGATTGATTTGAAGACATCTTTATATGAAGATAACTGAGCTTTTTCCTTATATCTAATTTATTTTATTGAAGGAAAGAATACACTCCCAGATCCGGTTTACGGATAAATAATCTATAAAAGAAAAAGCGGTAACAGCTCAGTGGGTGAACGCTTGCTTTGAAAACAAGGTGCGCAGGTTCGAACCCCGGCTCGCACCTCTGATAACTTTAATAAATCATGTGCGAATCGTCTTTGTGCGATTATTACTAGCTTTCGGTGAAGGAAATCATCGTGAAGAAACCTGCATATCTGAGCACTTGGCCAGCGTTGTGGACTATGGCCTAAGCCCCCTCATCTTGAGGGGAGGCCCGTGCCCAGCAGTGGGACATACACCAGCGCTGGTATTATTATATTTATTATTAATCTATGTGTTCCAGGAAAAAATAAAAATTGTTATCTTATTAGTATTTAGATTTACAATGTGTTACTAAAAGTTTTAGGGAAAAAGCGAAATGGACTAAAACTTGTTTCATTATAGGTTTGACCAAAACCAAATATGAACCATAAAAAAAATTGACTGGCCTGTTGGACTAGTGGTTAGACACTCTGGCCACTACCCAATAGGTCGTGGGTGTCTGTGTGTTTTATCTATTTAAGTATTAATTTACAAAAAAAAGTATATATCAGTTAACTGGTCTGCCTAGTTTGGGACCGGATGTAAATTGTCGAAGAAAAAATACAACATTTAAAACTCCATCGCATTGCTTCCATCTATTGTTTTCATTGTGCATTTTTTTCACTAATACATCGGAGCATCGAAACATCTGTTTTAAAAAAATCGGGATTCTTTTGAATAGTAGGATTACCCGCGGCGGCGTTTCATGTGGTGCACAAATATGTTTTATTGCTCATATAAATTATTACTTTTATTGTAAAGGATTGGCAGACAATACTTGCAAATAATTCGCAAGTGTATTCGACATTACAAGAGTATGAAATTCAAACATATAAATCAGGTAAGTTTTTCAGATAGCACTGTTGCTGTAAAAACCCAAATCGTACTTCTTTATCGTACTTTTTTCAAAAGTTAGAGTTACAAATATAAATCAATAGGTGATGACGATCAGAATGTTATAAATGAGTGCACAATGTTATGAACTATAGTGGAAATGTTATCTTTAGTGTGTGTGTGTATATGTGTGTACAGTATTACAGCGTAATATACAACTTAATAAAGATTTCTAATTCTATTATGAATTAAATACATTTACAACACAATAAAGCATAGAATATAGACGATCAAAATAAACATTACATAAAGTGGGTTGTCAACAAAAAGTAAGAAAGTCTAATTTTTTTTTAATAATGAAAAAAAAAACTGTGCCTTAGAATAGTACTACAAATTTCGCCTTACAACGCTAATGACTGTTTGGTCTGGAGGTCAACGACGATATTTGCAGTTTATAGCGAGTGCCAGCGTTCGAACCCCACCGGCTGTATTGCTTTTTGTATAGTGTAAAATATTTTCAAACAGCATTCGTCGACATTAGAAGTTCATCGGTGGAATTGAAATATACCGTGACTATGTTAAATTAGTAACAAAAAACATTTTATTGGTATTTCATTTCACATCAATTTATTATCACGGCCGCAGTTTTCAGGTTTTTTTTTCAAGCATAGTGTGGTTATTATGATTTAATTATATCTTTATATTTTACTGTTGTAATCGGAGTCGTCACACATACGGTCCTAAACTTGGCAGACCTTGAGTTATGAATAACCAGTCAATTCATGCAAATAGTTTTTTTCACATTATTATACTTGTTTTTGTAAATACGTCTAAATTATGCCGAAGTATAAGACAAAGACATTGGTAAATATATTAATTAACATTCAGGTTATTTCTAAAGCTCTCATAACCAGTTGTAATAACTGTTCGGTAAAGGATCAGTTGGTTAAGCAACGTCAGGCAAGGTCACCCTTTAGATGGGTGATCGGTTAGTGGCCTTTAAACGTCTCCGTGCTTCTGAGGGCACGTAAAAAGGCAGTCCCAGTTATTGTTATCCAGACAGCAGTCATTAAGCCAAGTCGGAGGCCTAAGGGCAACTTAAACAATTGACATCAGGTTGGGTACTAACCATACGACAAAACAAGGTTATTTCTCTTGCACTGATAAATTAATATACAACAAACTAATAATTGCAGAAAAATCAATCTTATCTCAACGCACTAAGACGGTTTTAAATATATATTTTTTGGTCAAAGCAATTCTTAAAATTAAGGTATGGGAGCGAGCAAAACGTGTTCAATGCAATAGTTTTATTACCTATTGTTCTAAAATTCTTTATCTACTTTTATTGGTTATCTTCCATATTAAAATTAGCCATTATTAGCACATGGTTATATTGTAATTTGATATGTTATATGCCATAGATCTACGTATTTTATTAAAACTCAATACGGGAATATTTTCAATTTACCTAATAAAAGAAAACATATTAGTATAATAGATTCGAATTACGATGATTAGTTATCAAAGTAAAGATATTACTGTTATAAAAAAAAGATTATGAATAGGTGAGTTTTATAGTAGTAGAATACATGTAGAATACAGACATAACATTATATAAAATTAAAAAAAGATAAAGTAATAAGTCATACATATGCATTTTATAAAAAAATACTTTTAGTTAATTTACAAAATAAAAAAATTCAAAAACTAGAAATAGTATAGTTTATATATATTCTAAGATATTTGTGTTATTTTCAGTCCTTGATTATGAAGAAACAAAATTTGGTTTCTTTTATTTTGTATTAAAGGGTTTTTTAGCATCCATAAAAGCATCTCACAGGTAAGTAGGAAGGCAGTCAACAGTCCGATAAAACAAAACACGCACCATAAAAATTAATTCAATTTTCATTCATAAAATTTACAATCGCGCAAACGGACTTGTTTATCACTAGCAAATAGTAAAACATCATATTTTTTAAATAATACAATATCCCGTTACTTTTACAATTGTCCTAAACCCACCCCAACCTGTCATTGGCCCAAATTACGTGTGGGCGGGGTTTTCCCGCTCTTACGCACTCAGTGCCGTTCAAAGAAATCTGTTTGCTAAGTGAGCTACCGTTCGTGTCCGGGATAGTACCTATTGTACTAATATACATATATTATTTTGCTGTTATGTATTTTATTGTATGTAGTTATGTATTTTTTCTTTTTTCGATGGTTTGTATAAACAACCCCGCCTTTCAGTTCATAGTTCCTCTCCATCCAAAGGTTGCCTGGTAGAGATCACTTTTAGTGATAAGGCCGCCCATTGTTTCATTCTATTTTACTGGTTTTTTTTTTGTATTTTTTGTTTTTTTCTATAATGGTGGAACAATAAAGTATTATCTATCTAACTATCTATCTATGGTTCTACACTATGTACGAGTATGAGTGATATTCCTATGGTATCTTATAGTATTCAAATAGAGAAGAATATTTACAACATTGTTCGTTAAACATAGCTTAAGGTGGAGTATCACCCTAACCTGGCGTAGTGATACTCGTTAGTTACGTGTTCCGCCGACTCCAACAAAATAAATATATACAACGGGATTCCGTATGAAAAAGCTTCAAAAAATTATCATTTGTACATTCTTTTTAACCGACTTCATTTTTATTTATTGTATACAGAAAAAAACAGTAAGTACATTTAACATATGTCAACTTCCGCCAAACTACGTAGTAGTTTGTCGGCAGTCGTTCTCGTGTAACAACATAAAACTATTATTTTCTAGTAAATGTTTCTAGATGATGGCTTTAAGGCATTTGAAATTAACAACTTCATCAACAACAACTAACAAAAAGCAGGCAAATGGATACTTTGCAATTAGTTTAGGTTTTATCAAAGTTGGCCTCAGTTTATCTTAAGACCATTTCAAATCATGTCCTGAGCGTATGTTAAATACTTAAGAAAAATACAAGGTGCGTATGTATCTAAGCGACAAGGTTATTACTTAGGACCAAAGGACTAAGTCAAGTACTAGGTGGTAGGTTCCTTGTGCAAGGAGTCGTCCGGTTAGGTACCAGTGTCAGATATGCTGCCGCCAAGCAGCAGTGTGTAAACATTAGGCCTCATTTACGGAGACGCGGGGCGTCGCGCGTCGCGTGTGGCGTGGCGTCTCGCGGCACGTCGGACGTTTTTATTGTTTACGTAGCGGCGGCGCGTGAAGCGGCACGTATCATCGCACGCGTAAACACAGACTTATAGCAATATATGATGCTGTTTATAGAGACGCGGGGCGGGAAGAGTGGCGGTGACCGCCGCTGCGCCCGCGGCGGGCATCGCCGCGTGCAACGGCGGTGCAACTCTCTTTTTAACATACAATTTTCTTGTAAAAAAAAAACGATCATATCATACTCCATTGCGATGTTGACTACGTCTGTGTTGCACGATTACCAAATAGACTGGCAGAAGGTTCCGCCACAGGCATCGCTTCATCGAGAATCGCCGCTGCCATCCGCGGGCGCCGCCGTAAAACACGCTCCATTAAGCAAACGCGTGTAAAATCGCTTCTCCGTAAACGCACTCATACAACGCCCTACATTTGAATTTAGTGCGGGCCGCGCCGCCACACGCGACGCGCGACGCCCCGCGTCTCCGTAAATGAGGCCTTAGAGATGCGACGGCGGCGGTGGTAAAGGGATCCTCCGACCGAGCGAGGTGTGATGCTCGGTCAGGGCCGAAGGCCCCGACAGTTGTTGTATATATTCTCCGAGTTGGAGAAACTTCGCTTGTGAGATTCAGGATTCGGAGGTGGCGCCATCTATCGCGTTGTATGAGGTACTACTCGCTTCTCATCGCGTTATACCACATGTGGCGCCATCTGGTTATGTCAAGTCGCCACATCACTCCCCCCCCCCCCCCCCGAAGACTGGAAGTCGATGAACTGTCTTCATATGCCAGTGCCATTGAGTGCAGTCCCAGTGAGTCGGGGCTGCTGCTGCGTCGTCCTCAGTGAGTCGAGATACCGTTCTACGACGCAAGGCCCGTATCAGTGTGGCGCCATCTGGTTATGTCGAGTCGCCACATCGTGTTCCGGTGTGAAGGGCACTGTAGCTGGTGAAATTACCGGAAGCAAGACTTAACATCTAATGTCTTTAGGGTCGGCAACGCGCTAGTGATTATTCTGGTGTTGCTAGCATCTATAGGCTGCGGGGACTGCTTACCAACAGGCGGGCTGCAGGCTTGCTTGCCACCTTGGTAGTATAAAAAAGTATATATAAAGATGCGATGACCTCTGAATTTTGGCTATTTCTACAGCTGCTCATAATAATCGTAAGCCCCGTGAAATGTAACTTCAATTGATTTAAGAAGCTCTATTTCCCACCCTTCCAGGAACCCCAACCACCCTCCATAACGAGCTAGACAGCACGCACCAATTTACATTATAGCTGTAATTACCAAGACTGGCTGCATTACGTGCTGGCACGGGAACATAACAATGCTTATAAAATAATTATACCTACTATAGTTTCAATTTATGTAGAAGGAGTGAAATATCTTAATTAACCACCATGTTTTAAAAAGGGTAGGGTAAGGGGAGACTTTACCACACAGAGTAGTTATACTTTTAAGATCAACGCTCAGCGAAATTGCGATTGGGGCATATTGACGACTTGATGCGTTGTTCTTGGTATGAACTGGTAAGAAATGACGCATCGTAACCCCTATCCCCTGGACTAGGAAGGTTAAATACCTCGGAGTCACCTTGGACTCCGCCATGACTTTCGGCCCGCACATTAGGTCCGTCCGCAATCGAGCGGCTTTCGTATTAGGTCGCCTGTATCCCCTTCTCTGCAAGCGGAGTAAAATGTCGCTTAGAAATAAGTTGACATTATACAAAGCCTGCATTCGCCCTATCATGACTTACGCGAGTGTAGTTTTCGCGCACGCCGCCCGCACCCATATCGATAGCCTCCAGGTTATCCAGACTCGTTTCCTCCGACGCGGCTGCATAGTGTTTTGGATACTCGCTATATAAATGAGTGAGGTATCGAAATCCAATAAATTTTTAATCACTGACAGTAAAGCTTAGCCGTTATTACGGCTTATTCGCTTATTCGCCGTTATTATCATCAAAATTTAGAGGCTCCTTCGCTTTTCGGATCCTTGAAATATCAAGGATAATAATTATATAATTAATTATATAATAATTATATTCTGTTTTTTCTGAACAATTTTTCATTTTTTTTATGTGTGCGATGGCTCTTAGACATAGTAATCTTTATGGCACGTTTTCACGTCACTTTCAGATTAAACTTTAGGTAGGTGCAACATTATCGTATCTTTCCTTCCTCTTTAATCTTAGAGCAGTGTTTCAAACTATAGAAGCCTGGGAGCTTGCAGGGGAGAAATTTAACTACCAACATTTGATACAGCCGAGACTTGCAATTGAGAATATCCACTCCTACATCATTATTATCACCAATTATCACTTCTTTTTCGAAAACAGAACAATGTTTCAATATACACAATGTTAATACGAAAATATTTGCCCGCGATCGATCTCACCCCGGTGGGGAATCATTACACGGAGTATAAGTGTGAATATCAAAGAAGGGACACAAAAAACCCCGCATAAATCCAATTCTTCGCCTCGGGGCGTTGTTTACGACCCGCGGCGACGATTGTTGACGATCGCTGACCGCGTAAACAAGCCGATTTGTCGACGACATTGTAAACACCTCCTAATGATGAATTCTGAACACTTGTTTATACAGTAGATCCGTTCAGCAATAAACAATATCTATAACTATTGTAATTAAGCTTTATAGCATGGTTTCGATTTCAGTAATACACCATTATCTTGTGGTAAACAAACTGAAAAAATTATGCTTATTCGCTATCTTGCAAAACTTTCTTCAAGACTAATTATCCTTACAAAACAGAAAAAGATGAGACAATTTATAATTTTATATTTTGATAATCATGCGGCAGAGATATGTGTGACTGGAAACTGCAGGCAATCTTGATCGCTCATACCTCGTTTTTAAATGAAATTTTTAGTTCTATAGTCTGGTGATAAGTATACGTATAAATAGAAGACTATTTGAATTTCATTCGTTCTGGTTCACTAAAGGTATAGGTAAATATGTTCTTCTAGTCAGTCAGTAAGTTGCATAAAAATATATAAATAACTTTAGTGATCACGTTGACAGTTCAATATTTTAAGAAGTTTGCAAGTACAAAGCTATCAGAACGGGGATTGACGGCCCTGTTGGTCTAGTGGTTAGATACCCTGGCCACTACCTAATAGGCCGTGGGTTCAGTTCCAACTTAATGTCTGGGTGTACAAAATCATATGTACCTATGCATTTACAAAAAAAAGGTGTACAAGTATTTATATCAATTGTCGGATTACCTTGGTAGTTTGGGATCAGATGTGTGGATTATCCAAGGATATTCATTTATTATTATTACATTATTTCTGCCTACCCCAAACTAACTTAGCATAAATAGCATCACGGTGATAGATAACAGTATTATCTAATAAAACGTAACAGCAAAACTTATATTTCGGCCGGCCGCCCGCCCATGTCAGTCTGACCCGCCCACGAGCCTAAATATAGCGCGGGGAGGCACTCACGCACCGGAAGTCACCCGTTCAGCCTTCTTACTTCCTATTAATATAGAGAATGGGGTTTTTGTTTTTCTCTTTGCACGTTTTTACGAAACACTAACGGCGTACCTTGATTTTGTCGGATATTTAATGCTATCTTTCAACGGTGAGCTGCGGGTCCAAAGGCCAAATTAAGCATTTCATCCAAAAAGGAATTCGTATTCTGCAATCCCAGCAGATCCTTCGCAATTCCTGCAATTTTGACAGACTCATATTTGGTGTTAATGCTGCCATACGAATAAAAAATATTATATTATGAATCACCGAAAGAGGCCTTAGAGACCCGCAGATATAAATTAGTTATTGTGTTATGTATACATACGTGAGTACTAGTGGCAATGGGCAGACTACATCGTTCGAAGAACCGATAACCGACGGGGAAGAAAGGTTCTCGAGTGGCTACCACGAACCGGAAGACGCAGCGTAGGCAGGCCTCCCACTAGGTGGACAGACGACAATGTGTGAGTCGTAGGTAACCGGCGGAATATGTATTACAACTGTCGTCAATTATAGCGATCCAATGGGAAGGCTTATGTTTAATAGTGGAAGTCTGGCTGGAGATGATAAGATAAGATGAAGTACTATTTTAAATTTCTGCGGGCTTTGATTTGATTATTGATTAGCAGTGACCCGCCGCGGCTTCGCTCGATCTTTCATGGTTTAAAACCTATTATTAATACATAGTTTATATTAATTATACTCATAAATCTTCTTAAAGAAGTGATCATATGTTTAAATACGAATTGATATCAATTGTGTAGATTAAAAAAAGTAAACGCACAGAAAGACGTGACTAGGGACTTTGATTTAAACTGAGATTTATTGAAGTACAAACTACACACATCATCATCATCATCATCATCATCATCATCAGGCGAAAGACATCCACAGCTGAACAATGGCGTCTTGAGGATCGCAGTATAGGTGGTAGGTAACACAATAGAAAGACGCTGCTGCCAGTCTTCTTGTTTTTCGTTAGTCGCCTCTTACGTACACCCAACGGGAATAGATGGGAGGGTAACGGGCAACACACATCAGTGTTCATAACTACACACATCAGTGGTAACAAAGTCGGTAATAAGTTCTTTAGTAAGTGAGTTGTATATGAATAGGGTTGTTAAATGGTTACCACCAATGTGCAGAAAAACAGGATACCTAATAAAGTAGGTATCCTGTTTTTCTATACAAGAACAAAATTGTAGCAATAAAAGTATGGACATAAGACTGATGGATGATCGGTGGCCAGCCAAAGACACAATTGGTAGTGTTGATTATGACATATTGAACAATTGTTTGGCTGGCCACCGGTCATCCAGCTGTCCTATGTTCATACTTGTAAAGAAAAACAGGGTATACCTACCTATAAGTGTTACAGTCCGCTATTTATAACTCCAGATCTTGCTTATGAATAATTGAGTAAAGAGGAAAATAATTTGTTTGCAGATTCTGTGAGTCAATTAAAAACGATAAAAATAATCTTTGTGATTTCCCACTTACAAAATTTACGCGGATAACTGCAATTGACCTAAAGTGACTCAATATACATTATACATAAAAAAAATGTCCTTGTGACCCTAAACTAAATGACACTTATCAGTAGGTATCTATATTAGCAAATTACAAAGAAGCAGGAATTGAAACTTACGTTCGCTTACTTCGACTTTCCCTTTGCAAAAGGTGACCTATGGGGGTCAACCGGGGTGTGGAATTCTTACCCACTAAAACCCCTGCGGTTGTCGCATCGGCACATAAGGGGGGGGAACCTGGGCTCTCCGGTGGTATACCTACGGGCCAAGAAGAGCGCATTATACCAGATACGATGCTCAGGGGGACGGGGAACGCAACCCGCCACCATCCTCCTCGGAGTCGCCACCGTACTCAATGGACGTCCGAGGGCCCACAATCCGAACGTCCAGCGACTCCGAAGATTGTCCGTCCGTTATTTAGGGCCACGGGCTCAAGGTAGCGCTTAATGAGACTTCTTTATCCTTTAACATACCATCAAATATTCGATCGTAGCCAGTTGTGTAGTAATTTTTCTATAAACGGTCAAATCGTTACACAACGTCAGACAAAAATTAGTCCATAAAAGAGTAACCGTGTACCTACTTGCATTTTAACTGAATGTCTCCATGTGGACACGTAAAAAAATTTGTCCCGGTTCTTTTCATCTAAACAGTAGTCGTCAAGTCAAGTCAGAGTCAGAAGAGCAGCTTGAACTGAAACGTCCGCTCTTATAGCAATGTTAAAGTAATCTTACTTCACTTATCTTGTGGTGGGCCCTTTTAATGTCTAACCGCCACCTTACGCCCCGTTTATTAAAATCTAATTATCTCGCTTCTAGGAGCCGATAATTGATATCTCTACATATTATCAGCGTATTAATTAATTGTCAAATAAACCGATTTCAAAAAATGGATTAATGATGATTAATAATGGATTAATCAACGTTTGTAGGTGCGGCAGTAAATCTCCCATCGATGCTGACTCTGATGCTACGAAAATTACGTTCACTATGGCCGAATTATGGAATTAAAAATAATCATTGCCCTCAAATATTCGTGTAAGATATAAAATATTTTTAAAAAAAATTGAACCGACTTCAATAACACTAAAAAGTATAAAATAATTTAAATATTAAAGAAGTTGGTGTTAGCGTACCTGCTGTGTATATTTGGCACCAACTTCAATAATATTTAAATTATTTTATACTTTTTAGTGTTATTGAAGTCGGTTCAATTTCTTTTAAATATTTTATTTTATACTTATACTTTTAGTGATATTTTCATACATAAAGATTGAACCATCGAAGACTGTAAAATTATCTAGGTAGGTTATGACATCATTATGATTTCACATTATCGTCTACATACTTTTACATAATTCATGTTTCTTCAGAAACTCAGAAACATTTTATCCGATCGTAATGAAATTTGCATGGAATCATCATAGTAGTTTACTCTCTCGAATAAAAAATAATCATCGAAATCGGTTCATATTTGTCAGAGAAATGTAAAGGAGAACATCAGTTTTATGGTTTTTACCAGATAAATTCCTCCATATCATTCATGGTCCTCCAGGAACTTATCCGGTTGTGATAAAATTCGTACAGGTTCATTACAGTGGTTTCTTCTTTAGAATAAAAAAAGAATCATGGAAATTGGTAAATATTTGCCAGAGTTATAACCATTTTTGTCCTTAAAAAGCACCATAAAGTCATCTATATAGGCTTTCTTGCAACTTTCCTGCGCAGTCAACATTCTTGTTTTTTCAGGAACTACTTATTACTAAGCAATAATTTTTTTATGGGACCCAATTAACGGATTAAAGAATGGATGGAAGAAAGATTTTTTCAAATCGGTTCATAATTGCCTGAGTTATGCGCGAACATACATAGAAAAAATATATATATATATATACAGACGAATTGAGAACCTCCTCCTTTTTTGAAGTCGGTTAAAAATAATTACTTACTACTTAGAATAAAAAATAGAGATCTACATATTGGGAAACCCCAAAAATATAATCAACACAACGATGACGTGTTAACATTAAATGTATAAACCTAATATTCAAAACGACGTAAGTTTCAAGTAAAAGCCTCATACGGTACGTTTGAGTCATCAATTCTGGTTATTACGAATTGCAGATGAATCATATACACCCATTACCTAAGTAACATCTCACCCATGTTGAGATACCGCATTTTTTTCTAATATTCCATGACGTCATTCGTGAGAATAAATATTAATAAGAAAGTAGATTACCAGAAGTAATCCTTATTTAAAGTGTCTGCGCACTACACCGCGCCATAGTATGACCAGGCTATGAACGTATCGAGCATGGTAAGGAATGACTGAGACTACACATGCCCATATTGTGCCCAGACACCCAGAGTGTAGTAATAGTGTACCAAATAGTGTAACTAATACACGATGAACATGAGTGAACGGTCTCTCCGAATTGTTATTGACGGCTGCTCATCGGAGCCGATGATAACTAATGCCGGAGTTCCTCAAGGGTCCGTTCTTTCCGCAACCCTCTTCTTGCTGCACATGCATTAACGATCTGTTGATGATACCCGGTATCTATGGGTATGCAGATGACAGCACTGTTGTAGAAAGATATCTGCCGAGTGCTCGGGCCGGTAAGGATATTATCCAGTCCGAAAGAGAGGCCATGATAGAGCACTAGCTTATGTTGAATAAAAAAAATATAAAAAATGAACAAAAGCTTTCATTACACACATAGACATACAATATAGATAGTATCTATTATTTCTAATGTCACGGCGCGTAAGGCTCTATTCACACCGAGATGGCGGCGGCCGCGCGCCACAACGCGCCTTTTCTCTTCTTGACTAGTCTAGTAATAGTACAAAAACATTCGACAGCAAAACTCGTGTGTTGGAAGTGACCGCACCTGGCCCCGGTGGCTGGCCCACTGAGAAAATACTAGTAGCCATGGGCGTACGCAGGGGGGGGCAGGGGCCCTGGACTTGGCAATCACTCACTAAGCTGACAATATTTTGTTTCATTATACATTTATTTTAAAGTAATCGTAAAAGGGATTTATGTTTTTAATTACAAATCATCATATTAGAATTAAAAAAATAAATTACGGCGCTGCGCGCTCGATTTTGATCGATGACAGACATGTTTGTAAGTACTATGGATTATTTTTTAACGGAGGTTACCTTGTAACCGGTTTGCAGACGATCCACTATTTTTAAAGAATTGTTTTTTGCCCCTTTTTAACCAACTTAAAGAAAAGACTTTTTATGACAAATACAGCAAAAGACTCGAGATGGTCCAGAAAAAATTCTTACGTAGTGCACATTACAGATGTTTTCATACAAGAATTCCATATGTACAATTACTGGAAAGGTATAAGTTACTAAGCCTAAAATCTAGACGCATATTGCTTATGACCACCATGCTTCATGGCATTTGTAATAATAAATTCGATTGTATAGATCTTAACAATAGCTTATGTTACGTCATACCAAGAACAACAGTGCAGCGTAAGGCCCGTGTACCGCGGCTGTTCTATACGCCAAAGTGCAGGACTAACGCTGGTGAAAGAGTACCCATTCGTCGACTTTTAGAAACATATAACACACACTTCATTGACATCGACATTTTTGCAGTTTCAGAGTCACAATTTAAGAATTTGGCTGTTAATAGACTTAATATGATTGATTCTAATAATCCCTGAACACATTGCTGGAACACACAAACTCAAAATTTATTATTTTTCTTAATATTACCTTAGACGCACGATTTTCCTTGTAATATTTTTATAATAATCTGTGGACTTTGCTGTGGATTACATGTTTAATAGTTATGTAAGTGCGATTTGTTTGTAAGTTTTAACATGTAATTGTTTTTTGTCCCAATAAAGTAAAATAAAATAAAATAAAAGGAGTTCCCCGTGGGGTGTCCGGGTAAGAATAGCACCCCCCCCATCTCTTCCCATTGGGTGTACGTAAAAGGCGACTTAGGGAAATCAAGAAGACGGGCAGCAGCGTCTTCTGTTTTTGTGATCCATCTCATCACTTATACTGCGATCCCCAAAACGCATGCCAAGCGTGGGGATTATGCCCCCCCCCCCCCACAATGATTGATAGTGTTTGTTTACGGCCCCCAGTCCCCGGCAGCTCCTCTATTCCTCGCCTTGGTAGCGGGCGGGGTAACGGTCGAGCAGGGGGTGCGAAGAATCTCCGGTAGATGCCCCGCTACCACCCCCACCGAACTTTGGTCCTGGCACACAACGTCCGCACTCTTAGGACCGATGAGAAGATTCGAGCTGGAGGAAGAATTGAGCAAGTTACGTTGGGACTTCTTGGGTTTATCTGAAATCCGACGAGAGGGACAGGATACGATAACCCTTGATTCCGGAAACTTGCTCTTCTTCCGGGAAGGAGATCAAAAATCCCAGGGTGGTGTCGGGTTTCTCGTCCGTAAGTCCCTTATTAACAACGTGGTAAAGGTCGATAGTGTGTCGAGCAGGGTAGCGTACCTTATACTCAGAATAATCGATCGGTATTCGCTGAAGGTCATACAGGTATACACGCCGACCTCGGCACACCCTGACGATGAAGTAGAGGCTATGTATGAGGAGATAGCAGAAGCCATACATAGCTCCAAAACATACAAACATACTTCACCGTTGTTATGGGGGGACTTTAACGCGAAGGTGGGCACTCGGAATGGCGATGAGTTGAGAGTGGGGTCGTATGGGTATGGGCAGCGGAACGAAAGGGGCCAACGGCTGGTCGACTTCATGGAGAAAGAGGGACTCTATGCGATGAACTCCTTCTTCAAGAAGCGACCATCCAGGAAGTGGACGTGGATAAGCCCCGATGGTTCAACCAAAAATGAGATCGACTTCATCATGACGACCAAGAAGCATATATTCGATGATGTCTCCGTGATCGGCAGGGTGACGACCGGGAGTGATCAGCGTATTGTTAGAGGCACATTGAATATCAATGTTAAGCTCGAAAGGTTTCGTCTGATGAAGTCCACGCTCCGTCCAGGATCCGCCCGAATCCAGAACCCCGAAGACTTTCAACTCGAACTGCATAATCGCTTCCAGTGCCTCGCCGACTGCGAAACTGCGGACGAGATAAACAATGGGTTGGTGCAAACTGTCCACGCAGTGGGGTCCAAGTTCTATAAGACCCTACGCCGTAAAAAACCTCAAAAGCTCTCCAATACAACCATTAAGCTAATGGAAAACCAGACTGAGATGAGACTGCAATCTACAGCTGATATGTCGGAATATGCTGAACTCAATAGACGAATCTCGAAATCCATGCGACACGACTTGCGTTCCTATAATACAGCGTGTATTAAGGACGCAATTGAGCGGAACCAAGGCTCTAAAGTGTTCGCACAGAATTCGTCTATTGGGCGTAGCCATATGACAAAGCTGAAGATCGATGACGGCAGTGTCATCTCATCGAAACCGGAGATATTGAAAGAGCTCGAGAAATTTTACGGACAGTTATACACCTCAACACGGGAACCCATTGCTAGAACAGCTCAGGACACCAGAGCCAATCTAACCCGACACTACACTGAGGACATCCCAGACATCAGCCTGTACGAGATTAGAATGGCTCTCAAACAACTCAAGAATAACAAGGCGCCGGGTGAAGACGGAATCACATCAGAACTTCTGAGAGCGGGTGGAAAACCGGTACTTTTAGTCCTCCAGAAGTTATTTAATTCCGTCTTACTCGAGGGTACAACGCCAGAAGCATGGCACAGGAGTGTGGTGGTTCTTTTCTTCAAAAAAGGTGATAACACTTTATTGAAGAATTATAGACCTATCTCACTCCTGAGCCATGTATACAAGCTGTTTTCGAGAGTCATTACGAACCGTCTCGAACGCAGGTTTGATGACTTCCAGCCTCCCGAACAAGCCGGGTTCCGAAAAGGCTTTAGCACCGTAGACCACATACATACGCTCCGCCAGATTATACAGAAGACCGAGGAGTATAATCGGCCATTATGTCTAGCGTTTGTGGACTACGAGAAAGCCTTTGATTCAATCGAGACCTGGGAAGTATTGCAGTCCCTCCAGCGGTGCCACATTGACTATAGGTACATCGAAGTGTTGAAGTGTTTGTACAGCAACGCCACCATGTCGATCCGACTACAGGACGAGAGCACGAAACCAATCCCATTGCAGCGTGGTGTGAGACAGGGAGACGTTATTTCTCCGAAACTGTTCACAAACGCATTGGAGGACGTTTTCAAGCTCTTGGACTGGAACGGATTCAGCATCAATATCAATGGCGAATACATCACTCACCTTCGTCTTGCCGATGATATAGTCATTATGGCAGAGTCGCTGGAGGACCTCAATACGATGCTCAGCGACCTCAGTAGCGTTTCCCAACAGGTGGGTCTTAAAATGAACATGACCTAGGACAAACTATCCAGGTAGGTCGGTCCATCTTCGACAAAGAGGTCGCCCGAAGAGAATCAGAATCAGAATCCAACTCGGATGGGCAGCGTTCGGGAAACTACGCGAAATCTTCTCGTCCAAAATACCGCAGTGCCTAAAGACGAAGGTTTTTAACCAGTGTGTGTTGCCAGTGATGACATATGATACTGAGACGTGGTCCCTAACTGTTGGCCTTTTGGATAAGCTCAGAGTCACACAACGAGCTATGGAGAGAGCTATGCTCGGAGTCTCTTTGCGCGACAGAATCCGAAATGAGGAGATTCGCCGAAGAACCAAGGTCACCGACATAGCTCTTAAAATCTGCAAGTTGAAGTGGCAATGGGCAGGCCACATCGCTCGGCGAACCGATAACCGCTGGGGAAGAAAGGTTCTCGAGTGGCGACCACGAACCGGAAGACGCAGGGTAGGTAGGCCTCCCACTAGGTGGACAGACGACATTGTGCGCGTCGCAGGTAACCGGTGGATGCAAATAGCCAATTGTCGGCCATTGTGGCGTTCGAAGGGTGAGGCCTATGTTCAGCAGTGGACGTCTTCCGGCTGGTGATGATGATGTGATGATGATGATGAAAGAAAAGGAAGAAGTTCTAAATTTGGATGTAGTATTTTTTATAATTTTATTACACACATCAAAAGTGTCTAGAGATCAAGCATTTTTGGGCAAAAAAAATGGGCAGAAGAACAATGGCGTTTCGTGTGCTTTTCTGATGAGTCTCGTTTTGGTATGAGACCGGATACAAGACGTATACGACACTGGAGAACCCCTGGACGCCAACAGCGATTAAAATCCTGCCAGGAAGTCCATCCTTATAGTGGTGGAACCATCATGGTATGGGCGGGTATTTGGATCGGCGGAAAAACTGAGTTTATTTGGATCAGAGGCAACCTCAACGCTCAAATTTATGCTGAGACGATTGTATCAGACGTCATCGTTCCTCTACAAGTGCAAATCGGTCCCTTATTTCAGTTAATGCATGATAATGCACGACCGCACACCGCAAGAGTTGTAAGACAGACTCTCGCCGCAGCTAACATCAATGTCCTGCCCTGGCCTGCTCAGTCGCCAGACTTGAACCCGATTGAGCATGCATGGGATATGCTACAGAGAAGAGCTCTGCCGAATATGGAGGGTATCCAGTCGCAAGAAGACCTTTTTTTGTTGTTGCAACGAACATGGGCGGCCATTCCACAGCGTGATTTGGATGAACTCATTTTGAGTATGCCAAACCGATGTTCTTGTGTTGTTAGTGTTCGCGGTAGAAACACGGATTATTAATTGTTTAAGTTACCCAATAAAATTTTAAAGAAAACTGTTATTTCAGTCTTTTTTTCGAACTTTTGTGTTAGTGGTTCAAATGTCAAAAATCCCTTTATTAGGAAAATGGCAAATTTCTTTATTAATGCAAAGGTGACTTGGTTTATCGTTACTGTGACAAACGAAAACACTTTATTTGATGAATCCTTAAAGAAAATTTTAATTAATATCAATCAGGAGAAAAGTTATTGCAAAAATATATGTTGATCCCTAGACACTTTTGATGTGTGTACTTCAGAACCAGAACTAAATTAGTTAACCCTTTGGCCTTTTAGTTTATTGTAATTTTGTCATAATTTATTTTTTTCTTCTTTTCTCCCTTGTTTTATGTTTCGAACGGCAGGACACACTATCCCTAATGTTGATCCAATTGTTACAAGACAAAGAATGTTTAAAAAAACTGAACAAATGACAAGCCCGCTGAGTTTCTTGCCGGATCTTCTCAGTTGAGGCTGCGTTGTGATCAGATGGTAGCTTTTAAAACATTGACCATTCAAAAGTGCTAGCGTTAAGCCTATTTGAAATAAATATGTATTTAGCGATTTTGATATTATCAACAAAAAAACAAGCATTTGCATACAGAGAGTATCATTTGGCGAATTGGAATTGATTTTGACTATGATGAAGCAAAATAAATAGTAAAATCAATTATAGTACCTACCATCAAATTGATCTGATGACGAAGCCGTAACAAAAAAATATATCTTAGCCGTGTTTACCTTAGGGCTTCTTGGATTGTCATAAGATGTACTCTGGCTATAAATTATTTTAATGATAATTTCCCTCGTTTTGTCAGAAGGCCCTGTTTATCAGAAGCAATGGTCAGAAGGCAGATTTAGTAGCTTCGTTATTTCCTTTGACAATCTGTCATCATGTGGTCGCTAAATAACTAGCTGGCGTCCAAAAAAATCAAAAACCATTTAGCTCCAGCAAAAAAGAAAATTAAAAAAAATATTAAAAAAGGGGGTTTAGCGGTCTCTGAAATCACACCTTGTAAAAAAATCCCATGTGAAAAATATTTTACCGTTGTAAAAAGTAGCCTACTTAAGTTAATTCTAAGGCCAAAATCTAGAGATGTTGTCAGTATCAAGTCTACAGCATTTGAACTATTTGAGTTTTTGTAGGTGACAAAACTAGACAAAAATTGTTTTAAGTTTGGATTTGAAAAAGATAAAGGAAATTTCTAACCAAAAAAAAAACAAAACCGCTCCTACAAACGTCAATTAGTATAGTTAATGCTCAATTATCCATTTTTTGAAATTGATTCCAATTATTGCTCAATACGCAGATAGTGAGTAGAAATATCAAATACCTCGTATTCAATAATCGAAAATAATCATAAACAGCTTCGACGGTCGAAATAAAGAGATTTTAATAACTGACTTAGTTATAGTTAAAGTTAATTGACATTTATGAATGCGGCATTAAAATTTACAGTATATTTACATGTGCTTTAATGAATTTGACCACCAGCAAAAAAATTTTATCTCCGCCACCCCCCCCAGCCC
Source organism: Furcula furcula (assembly GCA_911728495.1). Lineage (NCBI taxonomy): Eukaryota > Metazoa > Arthropoda > Insecta > Lepidoptera > Notodontidae > Furcula > Furcula furcula. Next base: position 29,555,466 of record OU452245.1, on the reverse strand, counting down.
CCCCCCCCCTTGCCAAAAGCTGCGTACGCCCATGCTAGTGGCTGCGAGGTTGATCGAGGCGTTGCGGCAGCCCTGCGCGTTTATGCGTTCTTTTTGAGCTTTTCAAACGATACTGATCTTTTAAGTAGTAGTAGTCTCACTGTGAATAGAGCCTAACGGAAGGGCAATGTTGCCATGCAGAAAACAATTTTTGAATGTTGACAGAAAAGTGTACGGCACGGCCGGATACGCGGCGGTCTAGACACTTTTATTTTTATGAGGTAGGTACTTAAAATATACTAGTGCTTAACCACCGCGACCAATCGCGACCCTTATGGTCTGCCCAACGACTGCCTTTTAGCAGCAAAGCGACTCATAGAGCACTGGCAAACTTGTATTCTTGGGAAGAACACGCCATTCACAGACAATTTACTGAGATACCTACTCCTCTAATTATGAGCGAACGTTCCTGTAGCATCTTATGTCTCTTATAGAAACTTTCATTCTACGTCACCCATTAGCCACGAGTGGAGGAAGATGATTAAAAAAAAACACGATTAAAAGCCTTAGGTTTACCTAGATTTGAATCATCAAAATGGCAACGTGATTTTTTTTAACAGCCCTTGATTTGTCCCACTGTTGGCACGGACCTTCCCTCAATATGAAGGGGCTTGATAGTCCAGCACTCTGGCCAAGTGCGGGTGGCACTTGAACTATTAAAACAACAATATTTTAAAAGTAGGATTGTAGCCTTCACCTTCATATAGTGCATTCTTTTAATAGTTCAAGTTGCCATTTTGAAGATTCAAAGCTAGGTACCTAAGCTTTTTCACGAATAATGTAGTATAATTAAAAACAAGATAATAAAACTATCAATTTTGTTAAGTATAAGTAGGTATATATATTTTTATAATTACCTAATGAAATTGTATTTAAAAACAAAGTATAGCGGTCTTCCTCGCACGGACAAAATAAACAGGCGATATGAACAATACTAGCACATCATAACCAACCACTACACATCGATAACATTTGCACAGGACCGGACCCTGGCCCCTAGCCCCCGGGGCCTCATCCCCCTCCGCGGCGGTGGGGGTGCACCCGCAAGTGCGCACAATGACTCAAATCAAAAGGTTCTCCCGGTAAACATTGGATATACTTCCGCGTTCATTCGCACAATAGAACGGCTTTTTAGGGCAGATAAACGAGGTTAAGCAGCGCCCGCGAGGTGCGGAATTGGATGGGTGATGGGGGAATTGAGGATGCGCTTTGATTTTTTTTTAAGCAACGCCAAGTGGGTTAGACAAATTCTCTTCTTTGTATCGTTCAGATAGATTCAAGCTACAATCCAACTAGTACAGATACTACATACATATAAGTACATATAAGTATCCAGAACATGATTGGTGGAGATTGGTTTTTTTTTACATAAATGCTAATTATTTTAAAACGTAAAGTGCCAATTAACACGTTTAAACTATAACAATTTAAACAAATATTAGGTATTTATTCTTGTTATAATTTATTATTAAATATTAACAATGCAAAGAAACCCATCGTAAACTAAAATGAAACTTGGCGGACCAATTCCTTTAGCGGTTGATACCTTGACTGCTATCCAAAGATTGCGAATTAGATTCCCATCTAGGACAAACATTCAACATCAGCTGTTTGACTGTCACACACTCTCTGCCTAATTTGGGGTCAGATGGTCTTGTCTGAGTGAATTGTCCTAGGATATTTTTTATTTCCCTTCGGAGTCGCTGGACGCTCGGGGTGTGGGCCCTTTGAGCGTCCATTGAGTACGGCGGCGACTCCGAGGAGGACGGCGGCGGGGTTGGGACCCCCGTCCCCGTGAGCACCGTGACAGGTTCCCGGGGGGCTACAATGCGCCCCCCGGCGGCGGGCTCAAAGACAAGGCACTGAGGGGCCCCTGGTGCAGATCCCACCGGAGAGCCCTGGGGTTCCCCCTCTCATGTGCCGATGCGACAGCCGCGGGGGTTTTAGTGGGTAAGAATCCCACATACCCCGGTCGAGCCCCACAGCTCCCGGGGATCTTTCGAAAATTACCCCCGCGTCAAAAAAAAAAAAGGATATTTTTTATCTATACTTATAATAAAACTGTAACAGGTCCAATTCTGTACATTGAAGATATTTTGAAAATTATATTTGGAGGGCATTCTATAACCGATACTGAGGCCAAAAATGTAATTTTTTTAATTTTTGTCTGTCTGTCTGTCTGTCTGTCTGTCTGTATCACGGCTGAGCATCACGCCGAAACTACTGGATGGATTCAAATGAAACTTGGCATGATTTGAGCTCTTACTACGAGGTAGGACATAGGATACTTTTGATCCCGTAATCTAGCACGGTTCTTTTGGGAGAGGGGATTAAAATCAAAATGGGTACTTGGTTATACGCTTGGTCCGATTTTATTAATTTTTCTTCATAATTATAATAAATATTAGTAAGGGAGCACTCATAGAGAGTTGTTATCAAGGTTTTATAATCGATCGGGTTAAGCAACGTTAGGTAAGGTCATTAAATAGATGGGTGACCGTTTAACGCCATTTGAACTAAACGGGTCCGTGCTTCGGAGAGCAAGTAAAAAGTGGGTCCAATTTTTAACCGACTATAAAAAAGGAGGTTATGTTTTCGTTGCGAATGTCTGTTATTAAAAGTTAACGTAAAAATAGCGCGGGCGGAGCTGCGTGGGTCAGCTAGTCTATACTTATAATAAAACTGTAACAGGTCCAATTCTGTACATTGAAGATATTTTGAAAATTATTTTTGGAGGGCATTCTATTACCGATACTGAGGCCGAAAATGTATTTTTTTTAATTTTTGTCTGTCTGTCTGTCTGTCTGTCTGTCTGTCTGTCTGTCTGTATCACGGCTGAGCATCACGCCTAAACTACTGAATGGATTCAAATGAAACTTGGCATGATTTGAGATCTTACTACGAGGTAGGACATAGGATACTTTTTATCCCGTAATCTAGCACGGTTCTTTTGGGAGAGGGGATTAAAGTCAAAATGGGTACTTGGTTATACGCTTGGTCCGATTTTGTCAATTTTTCTTCATAATTATAATAAAAATTAGTAAGGGAACACTCATAGAGAGTTGTTAGCAAGGTTTTGTAATCGATCGGGTTAAGCAACGTTAGGTAAGGTCATTAAATAGATGGGTGACCGTTTAACGCCATTTGAACTAAACGGGTCCGTGCTTCGGAGAGCAAGTAAAAAGTGGGTCCCAGTTTTTAACCGACTATAAAAAAGGAGGTTATGTATTCGATGCGAATGTCTGTTATTAAAAGTTTAGTTAACGTAAAAATAGCGCATGCGGAGCTGCGTGGGTCAGCTAGTTTATAATAATATTCTACGACAATGCACGCACGGTCATCCCAAACTAGACAGAGCCTGTACTATGGAAACCAGTAATATTAATACTTATATATCCTTTTTTGTATATTGGTATGATCCAAGATATTATTATATTATTATTATATTATTATCCGTCATAATAATTTTCAAGTTTATTTGATTTTCACTAGAGAAACCACAGAATACTGCTGCTAGGAAATAATTTTGTTAAAAAACATCATTTGGCACCCTCTTACCACCCCGTCGTACGTGGCACGTAGCGGGCGGGGTGTGCACCCCCGGCCGCAATAGTCAGCCGTAATGAGTTCGGACTTCTCACTGCCATTTCGAGGATTCGTACAGTCATTGCTATTAATATATTATAGACGATAAGTATTCGATATGAAAAAAACTAGTATAACTACCAACTTGAAAATACAACCACGTGCGTCCTCGGCGTCTCGTGCTACCTGTCCAAAGTCTATAAACGAAAAAACTTAAAAAATATCCACATGTAGGTACATATACTAGAACCTTTTGTACACAATTATGATGCACGTTATGACCCATGGGATGGGTCTTATAACTTACCTACATCAGTGATAGGGAAAAGTGGGATAGTTGCCCCAGAGGTATAGTTGCCTCGATTGTAATTTCTCTAGTTTGGCGGATGACCACATATTATTTTATTTATCTTTCGAAAGGCTCTACAACTACTACCACTAAGTTGACCGTGTTGCATGTCTCTGTGCGATTGCAAGGAAAGGCAAGGTGAAATCAAAGTTTTTGCGGGATAGATGGCCTCTTTTTTCAGCGGGGCATCTATCCTAAACGTAATTTACATTGATTAGGCAATTATCCCCTATATCGCAAAAATCGCCATTAATCTGGAAATATCAAAGATAATTGTTTTTCCTTTCATAAGTTTGAAGATAATAAACCAAAGTACCTACCCGTATTACAAGTAAAGAATTTTGCTTTTATAACTGAGATATACAGTAATTTCAAAAAGTGTGGCAACTATATCCCACTTTTATCTATGTATTTCCTAATGCATACCTAGGTAGGTATATTACTTAGCTTCAGAAATAGATCTATATTTTAATAATGATTCTTTAAGTACTTAGGTATCTACTAACTACCTAAGGTAGGTAGGTGGTAGGTAGTATTGAATTGTGGCAAAGTAGGATGTATCGAGCGTGTATTGAATCACTCAAGCACATAATCTTTTCTAACTAGATTAAGCAGTGAGTTTATTGTAAATTTAATTAACAAAATTTGAAATAAACAGTTAGAATTTTTTTTTTAACTTACTGTCATGTTTTCATGGTACAATCGAAAGGGTAATAAAAACCCAAATCACGATTATTTTGAAATGGATATTGATTTGAAAAGTATTACAATCTGCAACTTATGTAGAAGACTAATGGTAAAATATTGTATCTTTCTTTACACAAAGCTTTCTCGGCTACTTTATTCAGTATCTTGTACACACGTACAACCTAGTATATTTTGCAACAACCAAACTGCTATGAAAAATAATAATAAATAATACGTCCAAGCATATCGTATTTATTTGCATAAACTAGCCGGTCATCTGAACTCTGTAGCGGTCATGCAAGCATTAAGGGGGCAAAGTGAATGTCCCCACCCCCGCGTTAGGCCCCCTAGTGACAACGCCAGCTCATCCGTCACCGCGACTGCTGTCGTTGACAAACCCCTCCTAACACTAAACGCTAAATTAAAGTTGCAATTTTTTTATATAAGTACACACATCAAAAGTGTCTAGGGATCAACATATATTTTTGCAATAACTTTTCTCCTGATTGATATTAATTAAAATTTTCTTTAAGGATTCATCAAATAAAGTGTTTTCGTTTGTCACAGTAACGATAAACCAAGTCACCTTTGCATTAATAAAGAAATTTGCCATTTTCCTAATAAAGGGATTTTTGACATTTGAACCACTAACACAAAAGTTCGAAAAAAAGACTGAAATAACAGTTTTCTTTAAAATTTTATTGGGTAACTTAAACAATTAATAATCCGTGTTTCTACCGCGAACACTAACAACACAAGAACATCGGTTTGGCATACTCAAAATGAGTTCATCCAAATCACGCTGTGGAATGGCCGCCCATGTTCGTTGCAACAACAAAAAAAGGTCTTCTTGCGACTGGATACCCTCCATATTCGGCAGAGCTCTTCTCTGTAGCATATCCCATGCATGCTCAATCGGGTTCAAGTCTGGCGACTGAGCAGGCCAGGGCAGGACATTGATGTTAGCTGCGGCGAGAGTCTGTCTTACAACTCTTGCGGTGTGCGGTCGTGCATTATCATGCATTAACTGAAATAAGGGACCGATTTGCACTTGTAGAGGAACGATGACGTCTGATACAATCGTCTCAGCATAAATTTGAGCGTTGAGGTTGCCTCTGATCCAAATCAACTCAGTTCTTCCGCCGATCCAAATACCCGCCCATACCATGATGGTTCCACCACTATAAGGATGGACTTCCTGGCAGGATTTTAATCGCTGTTGGCGTCCAGGGGTTCTCCAGTGTCGTATACGTCTTGTATCCGGTCTCATACCAAAACGAGACTCATCAGAAAAGCACACGAAACGCCATTGTTCTTCTGCCCAATTTCTGTGTTCAAGAGCCCATTGATATCGAATCCTACGATTGTGCATTGCTATAGGTGGTACCCGTAGCGGTCTTCGGGAATGAAGGTTCACTTCATGCAAGCGGTTTCTGACTGTTTGGTCGCTAATTAAGTTCCCTGAAGAGTGATGAAGCCTCACGGCTAACATCATGGCAGTTATTGTTGGAGCTCTTCGAGTTAAGATTTGAATATATCGGTCTTGTCTCCGTGTGGTGCAGCGATACCGTCCTCCATGGCGCTCAGCCACGGTACCAGTGCTTCGGTAACGTGTCCAAAGTCGACTGATAACACTCTGACTTGTATTCAGAGCTAAAGCCACAGTACGTTGCCGGGAACCAGCTTCTATCATTCCCACGGCTCTGAGCATTTCTTCCCTGCTTAAATGACGTCGCCGCTCCATAATAACGTTGGTTTTAATCAGTAGTAGGGAAACAGTAGCACTAATAATGTCTTCAATGCGTTGTATGTTTTTATAGGGAAAATATTGACAGCTGATTTTCATCTTTTACTCGAATTTGATTCACAGTTCCTGATTCAAATTATGAAATGCACCAAAAAGGATCCATATAAATTTATAAAATCATAAATTTATTACAAAGCCACATCTCAATCTCAAGAAATCCGCTTAAAAATGCTTGATCCCTAGACACTTTTGATGTGTGTAGATATTTTGCCGAAGTCCACAGTATTGGAGCAATATGGCCGCAGTGGCCAGTAAGTTACATATAATTAAGGCTTTATAAGCCTTTTCACCCAGCTACAATGTTTACACACTACTGCTTTACAATACAAATTCTAGCACTGCAGTGTTACTACTTAAATTAAATCTGTCATACACGTTGACAGGCCTGTTATTCTAGTGATTCGACACCCTGCCCCTTATTATGTAGGTGGGTAAACATGTAATATAAATTTGTTCTTTTTACACAAATAGATTTTCAAAAAAAGTTTAATAAATCTTATTACCTACTCATTTAATTTTTCTCAAAGCAAAAACCTGAGAACTATCTAAAAGAAATCCAATTACATTGTAAATCCAACCCTTTTGGGCCACCCTTTGGCAAGGGCCCTACGGTCCAGCGAGCGCAGCGGCGCGCACCTAACAGCGCATTTACGATTACACTACAACTATCATTACGAGCGCACTATTGATTCCTAATCCGCACTTCCGGATGTTACGTAACCCCCCCGAGTACCAGCGGGAGGCGCCCCGCGGCCCCCCGCACCCGCCGGCCCCACGCCTGCAAAGATTTACAACGGCCGGGTACAGTTTGACGAATGATTGGCCGGCCGCTCGCTTACAGGAAACCTTTACGAATTGTTTTGTTTTTCGGTTTGGCTTATATCTGTGGCTTACATAGCGGAAGTAGGTTGAGGACAGTTTGGCCGAAGATAGTTTGAGATTTATTTCAGCTATTTGTAACGACTAGCATACACCTTCTAACCGTGAGCAGGCAATTTTTGAGCGGCTAACTAACACGTTTTTGAGTTAGCAGTTTAGCACTCAATTATATTAAAAGAAACAGATAAGGGATTGTTACTACTAAACATAGGTATCTAGCAGGTAATTTACCTGCTATTTTTATTATTGTTTTTATATTACTGCAAGATTGCATGGGTAAAACTGTCATTATTTTATCCGTTATACCTATAATTGTTCTCAATTAAATTTACTGTAGTAGGTACAAGATATTTTTAAAGTACCTAATTTCATTATTTTTTCATGTTTTCCACGCAATATCTTGTCTACTGTAACACCGTATTTTTGGTCACCCGCAGCGCAGCATAGCTTGTCCCACTGTGGGACCGCAAGTATTTTTATTTATGTTTATTTAAAAGTTTAATACTAAATAAACAATTTTTGTATTTGTATTTATTGTAATATAATACTGCCAAATGCATTTTAGTAACGCTTTCTAAGAACATTATATTGGAAACTAGAAAACAATGATGCAAAAAAAATTATACTATAGACACAAAAATATGCAAATTATAACACACCTATCGCAGTTAACCGATATCCAGTAATCGCAATAAATTCACGTTCGTTTGTTCAGATTCATTTGAATATATCATGAATACGTTTATAGTTATTTCGAACAATTTAATAATTTGCAACTTTAATAAATATCACGGGGACGACGTGCAAAAATATTGTCGAAATAGTCAGTTAAATTGGTTATTCAAGTTGGATTTATCTATCTATACTTATAATAAAACTGTAACAGGTCCAATTCTGTACATTGAAGATATTTTCAAAATTATATTTGGAGGGCATTCTATAACCGATACTGAGGCCGAAAATATTTTTTTTTTAATTTTTGTCTGTCTGTCTCTATGTCTGTCTGTCTGTCTGTCTGTCTGTATCACGGCTGAGCATCACGCCGAAACTACTGAATGGGTTCAAATGAAACCTAGCATGATCTGAGATCTTACTACGAGGTAGGACATAGGATACTTTTTATCCCGTAATCTAGCACGGTTCTTTTGGGAGAGGGGATTAAAGTCAAAATGGGTACTTGGTTAAACGCTTGGTCCGATTTTATCAATTTTTCTTTATAATATAATAAATATTAGTAAGGGAACACTCATAGAGAGTTGTTATCAAGGTTTTGTAATCAATCGGGTTAAGCAACGTTAGGTAAGGTCATTAAAAGAGATGAGTGACCGCTTAACGCCATTTGAACTAAACGGGTTCGTGCTTCGGAGAGCAAGTAAATAGTGGGTCCCAGTTTTTAACCGACTATAAAAAATGAGGTTATGTATTCGATGCGAATGTCTGTTATTCAAAGTTCCGTTAACGTAAAAATAGCGCAGGCGGAGCTGCGTGGGTCAGCTAGTTTTAAATAAAATAATAATCCTACACTTTTTTAATAACTGCTAACTAATAAAGGCGTATGAAATTATTTATTCTAGACTCAGTGCGATATCTACCACTGGATCACAATGCGATTTCAAACGAAATTCAGATTGATACCATGTAGGTATCAATCTGACTCTACCTCAATAGCATAACGCACGTAACTGATCAATCCTGGTCTTCACTCATCGAAGCGCAATATACACAAATTGCCGCGACCCATCGCACGATATCAACCAACACGGTTACTCCACATTGCGTAAATTAATATTTACAAGTGCGTAATGCACGTTGATGTGTGCCAACAGTATCTGTGTAAAAGTGCTTTCCGTATATAATGGGTTAGGATTATTTTTTTAGTTTTCTGGTTAAACGATCCCTTGTCATCATCATCACCATCATCATCGTCTGCTGAACAAAGATCCTTACAACGCCATAATGAACGACAGTAAGACTTTTACAATGTCCACCAGAGCATCTCTTACGCAAGAGAAAATCTAGGACCTTTTTTGCATCATCAAAAGGCCGTAGGGCGGAGGCCTGGTAAAACCATCCGGGTGGCGTTAATCAAACGCTGTGCAGAGACACTAGATACTTTGTTTCGACCTCGCAAGAGATCTAAGACGATACCTACCCTACCAATGTAGTCAAATATTATGCCGCCAAACAGAAGTGTGTAAACTCTGGCTATAAAAGCTACTGAACTCAATAACTAATCTATAAAGACGGCCGGCAGTGGGCAACATTATTTCGTTGCTATGTTGCATAAAATAAAATTCCCATGGAAATTTCTAAGGTACCACTGTATACATAATTTAGTTTTATATTAATTTATTATTACGGCGTTTAACGAAACCGAACTTCATTAATTTAATTAACTAACAGAACACGACGGAATACTCCCCGATGATATTAATTACAACTACGCTCTATGTTACACGAGATTTTATTAAGCCTATCCAATTTACTCACTCATCTGTTTATATCGTTTATTTTAATGTTACTAAACACGTAATAAACGATTGAACTCAATTTCCTGTTTTGAACTAGTTTGAAGATGTTTCGAATGATATACCTTCAAAAACTTTAGATTTAAAAGTTCTTCTCTACAGTAGAAAAACGGTGCATAGATAATTTGTCATGCCCGTGACGCTGGGCGCAGCGCATGACGTCCTGAAACGTCAACGTCTGATCCGCGACGTCCGGCATCCGCGGCCGCGTCCGGCGTCCGGCGTCCGGCGTCCGTGGGCGGCCGCTGTGGGCGTGCAGGCGCTGCACCGCCCCGCCCCCCGCGCGCCCCACGCTGTTTATTCTCGGCCTGACTGGCGGGGCGCGCGACAGTCGCCCGCGTGACGCGCAACCGAACGCACGCGTGCGTCAGGTACGCACCGGACACGGACGGACGGACCGAGCGGTGCATCAGACGCCGGACATCACACAAAAAAATATTTATTAACCCGTCAGCGTATTCGGCCGAGGCCGACCGGCGGTGGTGACGGAAACGCGAGAAGGGTGGAGGGTAGCGGCGTCGCGGAAAATGCATTTCCCGTGTGCAAGGCGCAGGCGGTGCGGGCCGGGGGGCGGGTGCATGCGATGATGGACATCGTATTGATTTCTATCTGCCCGCTCCTCCCGTATTGTGGCGGTGCAGGGCGCGACATCGATCGTTGCACCGGCCCTTTAAATTAACACCCCCGCGAACTTGGTGGACGACCGTTTTGGACTTACATTTTATAAATCACAGCAGTGCCGTGTGCGTGTTGAGTGCGAATTGAGTTTTAATACAATTATTGCGTCACGTGGACGTAAGTACGCGAGTTATTCAGTAAATCACGCTCGTTCATGCTAATTATGTATTAATTGGTAGATATTCAATTTAGTTTATTATCGGTTTTTTAATCGGCTGTCGTGAAAGTGCATTCCCTGGAAAAGTTTTTGAAGGATAAGAATCACATTCAATGTTTATTTTTATGAATGCATTAAACTTTTAATGTTTAATTATTATTCACTTTTAATTAAAATTAGTAATTTGTTTTTTCTAATAATCTACATAAATCCAGTCTAGAAAAGAAATATTATTTTAGGATTATTATCTATCATCGCACCTCCACCCTTGTACCTACGTCATAATAAATTCAAACGCAATTTCAATAATTACCTAAAACATGAAAATGTCACCGCTCGCTCCTGCCGGGAAAACCGTATTACCTAATAAATTTACTTAATATACAGTTGCATTTTTGTCAATTTCTAAATGTGAAACTCTTTTACAGAAAACAATAAACACATCCATTAAAACGCAATACTCAAAAACAACCAAGCTTTAAAAACAAACTTCCAATTTAAAAAAAAAAACTTCCAAAATTAAGAAGACCACATACGCGCAGAAAATAGGAATAAGATCTGTTTTTTTTTAAACAAAGAAGTGAGGAAGGCATTAAAAGTGGCGGCGACACTCGGCGCGCGGTTGGAATGCGCGGGATTGGATTCGTTTAGCGTACGCGCACGCCCCGACACAGCCGTGCCGCCCTCCGAACACCCGGCCATGGCGACCGAGACCGGTGAGTATAATAAATAATACTTATAAATATTATGAAAATGTTTATTATTAAGGCCCTATGCAACGGCAACCAGGACTTCAAAAACGATTCTTAAAAAAAAAACCATCTTCTTAGAGTAGGATCAACGTTTCCTTAATATTTATTGAATCATATTCGCTCGATTTTTAATTCGAGTTTATGAAAGATTAAAAAAATAACACCGTCCCATAAATAAACTAGGAGAAAATCATGATCGTGCAAAAATAAACAAATACCTATACAAAGCATAAAAACATTATTTAATTTTCCGCTGAACCATAAAATGTAAATTTTTCAATTGTATCTCTATGGCAATAATATTTTAATAATACGACCGCAGAGGTCCTCCACCTTTTCTAAAATTTAAAAACAAAATTAAATTTGCATGGAGCTTTATAATTCACAGCTTTGTTTGTTGATTTTTAAATACACAATGTTTATTACATGAGATGTTTTTAAAATTAAAGTTTCAGATTAGAATGAACATTATTCACCGATTATATTTGAATGAAATGAGATTTTATATAAAACTAAATAGGATTTAACTAGGATTTTCGAAACTTATCTATCACTTGGCTACATTTTCTATACAGTTATAGTTATGGCTGTTTAAAATCATTAAAATACGAATATCAATGATTCATCTTTTTTTACAATGAATTACTGCTCCTATGATTAAAACATCGATTTATTTTTCTAACTGCTCCACAAATATTCTTAAAATAATATAAATATAAAAAATAATAAACAATAGCCTAACTTATCAATAACTAATATTTAAAAAAAAACCATCGCACACAGACCAGAGTGCGACGCACTGAAACGCAATTGTTTACCAACAGTCGACTATACTTATAGTACGTACGCGTCCACCCGTCACACGTACGGTACATGAGTTCGTTGATATTCTGCACCCCTGTCCCCCGGCCCCCACCCCTCGGCGGGGGCTCGCGTCCTGTCCCCCGACGTGCCCAGGATGATCCCCCCAGGATAGGGGGTTGAGGAGACCCTTGTTTAATCATGTAGCCGACGTTTACTTGAGATTACCGACGCTTTTTGTGCTTTTATTTTTGTATGAAATGCAGTTTACAGTGCCAAATATATACAGTGGCAATGACAAAGCGATATTTGATTAGCGTATTTTTATGAAAAAAGAAATAATACTTGCGCCTTAGCTAGAAGAGTATTTATCGGTTGTATTTATAAAACCTAAAACCGAAATTATGATTAAAAACTTAAAAAAACCCATTAAATAAAGGTGTCACAATCTAAATAATAACTACCCATTGAATAGAAGTACAGTTAAAGTACAGTACAGTATTTCATTGATTTATTGGCAGGCAAAATATAAGATTTTTAGGAGGTAGAGCATAGCGACAAAGTTCGCACAAAAATTTAAGATAGCAAAAAAAAGTAATTTAAAAAAAACATTTATAATAACTTCTACTCATTAGAACTATCTATTCCTTGATTATTGTAGCAGACTCCATAATACATTGCACAAACAATGCAACCTAGATATTACCTATTACAATCTAGTTAATAAAGTAATTCAAAGGTTTAGTAGACATGTATAAACGGTAGGCACCTAACTAATCCTATTTCAACAAGTCCCCACAAATTAAAAAAGCTATAATACCTACAAACAAGTATTGAATTAATATCATCAACATATCACTCCTAATATCGCGTTATATTCGTTTGGGACTGACAGAGCGAAGACAGAGCCGTCAGTCAGATATAAAGCACCTCTTCATATTGCGTCGCGGGTTAACAATAATATATATTTGGAATAACAACTATCAAACTTACCTAACAGAAATCACTAACACTCATTAGCTTGACGATAAAAGTAACAAGTATGAATTAGTATTGCTATTACTACTCGTACCAAGTACAAACGACTTCTCGATGTGATATTTGTATATTTATAGGGTTAATATTGTGATATCTAGCTGTTCGCATCATAAAAGCACACATTCGTGTCTATCACTTTTTGAACGACATTCAGGGTTGTCAAACTAAAAATCCACACTTATGTTCTGATTCTCTGATTGTTCCCGTGAAATCTTACCGATCGGTATTCAAAATAGTAACGGTCAAACGGTATTCCGGATAAAAATCAAATAAAATTGTTATGTTCTATTTGGAAATGCACAAAACGTTAATCTACGAATATTATCTAATTTAAAAATAAGTTTACAGTATTCTATAGCCCAAGTTTATGACGCAAACCATCGTATCGATACAAATATTGTAATGTAATTGAAACTTAGGTATGTATAGACAATTACAGATGCTTGGTTTATGTTTAAGTCCGAAATACAATTTATTTATAATGTACTTATTATAAGTAATACATATATTGTATCTTAGTAGTACCAAAATAACTTTTTAATTTATTTCTCTTCGGATGAATGTTCTTTATCCACATTATATGACGACACCAAAAATTTTAAGGAAAATATTGTAAAATATTAATACCAATTCCATTTTGTTAATTCTTGTTTCGTATAAACTTATCTGGAATATACTATAATTTCTAGAGTACAACCCTATCGTCACCCCTCAAGGGGTGGGACACAACGCCTCGTCGTGTGCGTGAAATGCGAGTCGAACGTTCACACTAAAATCACGACCTTTCGATACGAACCGTTCGTTGCTCTAACAATAGAAACATTTCAAAAATAACCACAAGTTATTTAATTACTTATTCACATAATTCCTTTAAATAATGGACTTTGAATATTTTATTTGAAATCGAACAAACAGTCGGTCGGTCTCGTTCCTTTTCTATTAAGTAAATACCTGATTCATGTGTTTTCCGTTATTTTTAAGAAACAAAATATATTACGTTCTTGTATTTACCGTTTTCTGGCAATATTGTCGTTGCTTTTTCAAACAGGCCACCTCCTCTAATAGCAATATTATTATAATCTTACTCTCTCAATATGCAGTGACAGAGTTAGAAACTACGCATATTGACGTCTCTACTCGTGTCGTAGTAATATTATAATAATACCGCTTTATGAGGATGTAATATAGCTCCAGGACATCGCTAATGCTACACCAAACTTTAATTTAAAGTCCATTACATTACCGACGATAAATCGCGCACTCCATCTAAGTAATAAATTCAATCCCTCGGTGACTACCGGCCGGATATTCTAAGATTAATTAGGTCCCTAAATCTTTGTAACAAGACCGAGACACACGAACATGGACGCCTCATAAAGTTCCATTACAGATTTAACTTAAACCACGCATTATTTTTTTATTTCAATTATTCACGGATATCATTCCGGAAAGTTTTATATAGAGACAGACAGATAAAGAGAGGGAGAGACGCACAGTGTAGAGGCGTTGTTAACATGTTATTATAATACTAGTGGCACCCCGCAGCTTTACCCGGCTTTTTAAGACTAGAACAGACTCGCAGAAATACTTTTTGTATTTTTTTATTCCCACTAACGTTAATATAGGTGTTAATCTGTAATTGGTAGGTTTCAATATGTCATATTCGACTCTACCAATTGTCTTAGGCTGGCCACCGGTCAGCTATATCTTCGGTATTCATACATTTGTTGTTACGATTTAGATTTTGTAAAGAAAAACGGGGTATACAAGTGTATATGTTTCGAGTAAGTACATAATATAATGTAATTTAAGTCAATTTTATTTCCAGTCAGGCTTTTTGTGCTTTTATAATAATTATGCTTCTTTATACATTGGTTTTATACTACAAATACGAGTCAAGAGGAAATAGAACTATACCGTATATTGTATCTTTATCATTAAGTGATAACATAAAACACTAACACTAATACAAAACCAACCATTGCCATTACCAATTTTCGTCCCGTAACACGACAGGCCATATGCTCTCTACGATCTCTAAGCAACAAAAAAATACTACCAATATTAATTGCTGGATTTAAACTGTGTTCTCATAGTGAGCGTAAACATTTAATCTAGTTTTCACCTGATGAGACAATGTTGAAAACATACTCGTAATTTAGCGAAAACTCAAGGCAAGCATTAGCACGGCCAGAATTTAACAATTGTCTGTACGGAGATTCCTGAGGGATTAAAATATTGGCAAAGAGTTGTTCTACAAAATATAACTATTGTTTTATTTTCCAGGGAAAAATAATAAAATGCTTAGCAAGTGTTAATATACAAGGTATAAATACGTAATAATGCTGAAAACCACTACATGATTTTTACAATTTACAATGAATCGATTCATTTTTATGTTACAGGCATCTTACAAAAATTCGTCAAAAACATGCCTCCCCAGCTCTCGACTGGGCTATTTCTTAAAAAAGAACGCTTATTCAAATCTCGAATAAAAAGGCTAAAAGCATCGCAGGCTGACTACCTCGATGTTATTGACACATGCAAAACATTTAGCATTAATAGTAAGTGCAATACATTATTTATAATATTCTGTAGAGTCGCAAAAGGCCTGATTTTAATTTCAAAAACTTTCCTGCTTCCGATACTCAGCTGGCGTTCGCGCGCGTATATTTTATGTATGGAATAAAAATCACGATTTTGGACATAATATGCTTTGCTTCACTTTTTTTAAATACCATACGAATATTAAGACAATAATATAATAAAATCTCAGAATATTATTATTTACTAATGCGTCAAGTTTAAAAAAAAATACTATTTTTTTATAGTTACCGCAAGAGGTGCTGGTATGAAATATATGGAGAAAACTAAAAGTTAGATCATTTAAGTTAACTATTGAACTCTTACTAGACCCCCAGGAGTATTTATTAGGTACATATTTAACATTCACGAGATGATTCAATACATCAGTTTATAATGTGTAATTAAATTTTCCCCAACAGTAATCTGTTTAGGACAAAATCCACAAAAATTATGTGTAAACCCCGAGTGTAGGAAAACCATTAGAAATCATTAGCATCTGTAATTTATCGTACTGTAGCTACCTACATAATGTACCAATACCTATCTATTGCCATTAGTCAGAGCTCAAATCCTTGACATTTGTTGTTATTAAATACTTTTAAATTGTGCTCATCTATTATAAATAGTTATCTTGCTCGTTATAATGTTCAATGTACCTATTTTTTTTATATAACGAAACGATCAAGACCTTTGCCTGGATCTTATTTCTCTGTTAAAAAAAAACGTTTATTTCCTAAGTGGTCCGTCAAGGTAACAGTGTTCAGAGATTCTGCAGCCAAGCAAAGTGTGTAAACATTGCTGTGTTCCAGTGTAAAGGGCACTGTAGCTGGTGAAATTACTGGACACAAGAGACTTAATATCGAATGTCTTTATGGTCGGCAACGCGCTAGTGATTCTTCTGGTGTTGTAGTGTCTTTAGGCTGCGGTGACTGCTAACCATCAGGCGAGTCTCATGCTGGCTTGCCACCTTAATAGTATAACAAAAAAAAAGTCTGCAAGATTTTACACGTAACTCAAAAATAATTGAGACATAAGCATAGCACATCGCGCCCCACGTCGCATCTTCAATTACTGTCATAAAAGAGCATTCTTTTACTAATCTATTCTCTTTCCTACATCGTATCGCATAGATATGTTGGCACTTTAACCTTGGTTCTTCTTATTTCCGTCAATGAATTGGTTTATGTAAATGTAGATAAATCTGCTGAACATTGCTCATGGCGCAAGTCAAGCATTTTATTTTACAAAACAATACATTGCCCAAGTTCTGCTTGAAAGCTGCTGTTCTGATGTGCGATGTTCTTTAATTGGATTAAAACATATATTACATGAAAAAGCCTTTCATGAACTATTTCAAAGTGACGTTTAACCAATTAAAACTCGCTTTCCAAGCTTAGCTCCGGCCGGAACTTCCCTGGTTGCCCCCAATTGTTTACCCGTGCCTACTCAATTAATTCAATAAAAAAAATAGCGCTTGCAACAGCGCCAAAATATAATATGCAGAAGTCAATTTCATATTGTAAATAACCCATGATAGTTTAAAACAGATGTAAAAAATTAAAGATATTTTCTCATTTTTAATTCTTACTGAAAGATACCGGGCCTTAATCAACTTCATAAGTGCGTAGTGTTTACATTACATACATTTAAATAATATTGAATGACAACTCAATCAATATAAATCATGAAAATGATAATATAAAAATAAAATATGTTTCCTAAATAATTTTAATTAAATTGATATTGGGCCGGATTTTAAATTGACCAATTATAGATAAGGTTTATTTATCTTCTATAAACATTTAATTTGTCACCATCGATCGAAACGACACCAAATTAAATATCTAAATAAATAAATCAACTCAAAACTTCCCATACTCATCATTGTGTACGACAAACGTCAAATCTTCCTATTAAATTATCAATTAAGCGTTATAATAACAAAACTTGAGTTAAGTAGATTTAACGTAACTATCATCACTCTTCACTCACTCACTCTTTATCACCTACTTATCTACTGTTAATGTTAGGCAAATAAAGAGCTAGTATACCAAATCGCTACAGGCTCGCTCCATAGTGCAAAATATGAATCAGACTGGCCAGTGGGGGTGTTATAGTGAAAATAGCACCCGTACATTAATACCTTTGACGTATCAGGTTTCTTTCCCTGTATCGTTTATAACCTAGTACACTTCCATCCGCCGGCTATAACGCCACTTCGCATCAGGTGGTGTAAGCAGTTAAGCAGAATTGTTGAGGAAAAAAGAATCGCGACTGTCTGCATCAACGGGTAGGCACAAGTATTGGTCACTAGGCCGAGTTTGACCATGCAATAAGATAGCAATGTTCAAAATACCGTCCATGTAGCTACCACCGAGGTGTCAAATATTCTGTCACAAAGCAGCAGTGGGTGAAGAATACTGTGTCTCTATGTGAAGAGTACTGTAGCTTCTGAAATTGCGTATCTCAAAAGAATTAATAAATAAAGTCTCAGATGAAAAGCGGCCAGTGCAATACGAACATACGCAGCACTTCGCATATCATCAGACAATTGCTGGTCTCAATGTTTTTCCGTAAAAAAAAAAACATAACATCCTACTAAACTGAAGCCCCGGGAGTTCCCGCTAAGTCAACATTTATAAGCCTAATATACTTATTTACATATTTTAATATTAAATCTTTCGGAATAAGTTCTATATTCAATAGTGAAGTCCACGTTAAAATCGTAACCCACGGTAAAATTTAGAGATTCGACTTACCTGAGTTTACTTGCAGGCGGCGCCGCGGTCGGCGGCGAACAGCAGTACTCGCTGCGGTGGAACGACTTCCACTCGTCCATGGTGTCGTCATTCCGGCGGCTGCGCGACGAGGAGGACTTCGTCGACGTCACGCTGGCGTGCGCCGGCGCAACATTCACCGCGCACAAGGTAACTGGCGCGACTTTTGGAGATGCTGCTTGATTGCTGCTCAAACCTCCCCCAGAAATTCTAAAAGCTAGCTACTAAAAAGCTTGGCAATGCTACTCTAGGTTAGGAGTAAAGATATGACTACCCTACATTAATACTTTTATTGCCAACCACTCCGTTTTATAAGAGTACCATATGACAAAAAATTTATGGGGGGGTATAAAAGGTCATCGACGGGTATTTTTTTACCTCTAGCTATATAACATGCACCATTTTTTTTTTGCGAGAAGGCTAAAAGTAATTCTTCGTTAGCATTATCCACGCGTCAGATGAACATTAAAAGTAGGTTCAGCAACCTTCTACGTTGTGTACTACTAACTACTATCATTGGTACTATCAAAGTATAATATGAGAGCAAGCGTTTGTGCATTGTAACTTATAACACCTCCTGGGTAGCTAGCTGATCCTAAAATATGGCCCCTATGGCCCTAATAGTCAGGTGATTATCGTTGAAAATATTATTAAGTATGTATGTTATGGATAACCATCTTCTCCCTTGTCATTCAGGTGGTGCTATCGGCGTGTAGTCCCTACTTCAGGAGACTACTGAAAGCAAACCCCTGCCAGCATCCGATCGTGATCCTCAGAGACGTCCACGACAAGGACATGGAGAGTCTACTCAGGTCAGCTTCTTCTTTTACAGGTTTTGGACACATAGCATAAAAGCGAAGGCAATAGACCATTTGTAGGGTATTTCGCGCTTATTTAAATTGGTCACGCTTTAAGGTCATACATCTGCTTTAAAATCTGATAGAGTTAGAATATCATCACTAGCCGTGTCCTAATTTGAGAAGTCTAACACTGGTCGCTACTGTTCACCTCCCTCGGTTTCACTCGTCAATTTCTAGCCAATTGTTTTGTGAACGATCCTTTTGACATTTTGGCAAAACACACTGTCGCTCATCAAGGGATCGTAATAAGAAAAACATTGTATAAGAAAAAGAAAAAATTGACAAGGCCGAGGAGGATCTTTTCAGTTGAGGCAGCGTTGTGATCCGGTAGTAGTCTTAAAAAAATACTGACCATTCCTAAGCGCTGAGCCTATTTGAAAAAAAAAATTACATTTACATTTTTCGAACAACTTCGCTTCACAGAAGAAGTCTAACGAAACCTTACTCCTCATTAGTAGAAGAAAAAAAATGGAAATTAGTTTAAATAATATTGGAACTAAATAGTCAACTTATAAACTGTTTCGTTGTCTAGATTCATGTACCAAGGCGAAGTCCACATCGGTCAAGAACAGCTCAAGGAGTTCCTGAGAGCGGCTCAGCTGCTTCAAGTGCGAGGATTAACGGATGTACCAGCGACAGCACCCATGGGAACATTGGACCAGAAGGCTTCACCAGTAAGATTTATTTTATTAACTGTTATTTGGAGATATAAGGGTCTCGAGTGGGGACCAAGGACTGGAAATGCAGTGTGGGATGGCCCCCCACTAGATGGACAGACGACCTCGTCAAGGTGGCAGGGAGCCGTTGGATACGGGCGGCACAGCTTCGGTCGCAATGGAGGTATAGGGGAGGCCTATGTTCAGCAGTGGACGTCTTGGGGCTGACAAGATGAAGAAGAGGTTTGGAGATAATATATGTATATTAGGGGCGCCCAAATTGGAACTACATTCTACTTTATATAAATATGTCATTTTCAATACATACCTCAGTAATATACATGTATCAAGGGTTTAGGCGTATAATGGCAGATTCTCAAAATGGCAGATGAGTCTACAAAGGCCACATTCTCAAAATGCCAGATTCTACAAATGCCACATTCTCAAAATGGCAGATTCTACAAATGCCACATTCTCAAAATGGCAGATTCTACAAATGCCACATTCTCAAAATGGCAGATTCTACAAATGCCACATTCTCAAAATGGCAGATTCTACAAATGCCACATTCTCAAAATGGCAGATTCTA
Source organism: Furcula furcula (assembly GCA_911728495.1). Lineage (NCBI taxonomy): Eukaryota > Metazoa > Arthropoda > Insecta > Lepidoptera > Notodontidae > Furcula > Furcula furcula. Next base: position 29,534,698 of record OU452245.1, on the reverse strand, counting down.
TAAACGCCTTCTTCTCTAAATGGCAGATTCTATACAATGTATTCATCTCGAAATTACGTACTTTTCCTTCGTTACCCGCGTTCCCTCGACCCGTTTACCGGACAGGCCGCAACGAAGGTTTCAAATGTTGCAACGTCTGGCGCGGCCCGTCACAGCCTGTGCTGAGCTTAGAGGAGATACCACTGGAGAGAGCATGATGCGCTAACCCCTCTGCCAAATTTTTGTTCATATGTTCAGGTCATTCTTTATTTGTGTGCGTATATTTTTGAATGTGTTGCGAGTTTATTATAGTGTGGGCATGCGTGAAATTGTATCTGTGTGTGTTTACTTCGCCTCCCGCACCCCGCAAAAGTGCCACGAAAAATTTGTTCAGGGAATCGACGCTATACTAGCTCCATTCTAATTACTCTGAGGTGCTGAGAGTTCCCACGGCGCGAGGCCGCCATCCAGTGATACCAAGTGCATGGCTACGTGTGAGTTCGGTCGCAAACAAAATGAATGAGCCAATACGGCGCGCGTGCCCTCGCCGGCCCGACAGGTCCCACGCGCCGCGCCATGCTCCCGTTGGATCGGGCGGGCGACGGTGGGCAGCCGTGGGCTTCAACGAATGCGATGAGTCCCATGGCCTGTCGGCCCAGCCTGGCGAGGTCTGGCCCCTTGGAGAAACGGGGCCTGGGACTGTGGCATTAACCGTTACAGTTACAGGAAAATGTGTCTAGGAGACCATCCATAACTTTTTGAGATATTCTCAACTGAATTCACAGATTTTAGAATAAATAAACAGTTAACGAAAAAATGCTAACATATAAAAAAAGCGATCCTATTTCATGTAGGGATCTAAATCTATGGGGCCAAAGATAAAACCGCCAAAAAAAACAAAGATAATCGCTTAAAACTTTTCCCATACATTTCGGTAAAAATCAAACTTCTACATTGGCCAAAAATAGGTAAGAATAAAGCAATATTTTTATTATCATTATGTTTATCATTTATCAATGTTTTATAATACTAATCAACAATGATATTGACCAGTAGTAATATGGGAAATAAAAATTGTCCCGTGTTACTAATAAAGCAGTCAGTAAGTAGAAGGGCAAAAAAAATACTGGTAGTAAAAATGATAGTAACACAGGTAACGAAGGAAAAGTACGTAATTTCGAGATGAATACATTGTATAGAATCTGCCATTTTGAGAATGTGGCATTTGTAGAATCTGCCATTTTGAGAATGTGGCATTTGTAGAATCTGCCAAATTGAGAATGTGGCATTTGTAGAATCTGCCATTTTGAGAATGTGGCATTTGTAGAATCTGCCATTTTGAGAATGTGGCATTTGTAGAATCTGCCATTTTGAGAATGTGGCATTTGTAGAATCTGCCATTTTGAGAATGTGGCATTTGTAGACTCATCTGCCATTTTGAGAAGCTGCCATTATACGCCTAAACCGTATCAAGTACCTACTAGTAAAAAACTTTTCATTTTTTTGATAAGACTGACTTTGGCGCCCACCGTGGGACTATTAAATTTATAGTTTACAAATATAATTTAACGCAATCTACCCGCAATTTACTAAATTTTGTTTTGTCTTTTTCGAATAGTTATCATTAACAAAACTCCAACAGTCCGCAACATCGTGGACGGAAACTGGCAGTGGAGCATCGAGGGAAGGTCGCGAGGCTCAGCCGCGGGAGGGCAGGAGACCCAGGAAGCCCGACGATGGCACTGCTAACACACCACCACCGAAACGCGCCAGGTCCTCGGATTTGTACCAGGCGCAGATGAAGTCCAGGTATTACGGAGTATTCCATGATGACTTTTTAAATACTACTTTTTTTCCTTTTTTTATACTGCCAAGGTGGCAAGCAAGAAAACGGCCTGTCTGATGGTAAGCAGTCACCACAGTCTAATGACACTAGCAACACTAGAAGAATCACTAGCGCGTTGCCGACCCTAAAGATATTAAGTCTCTTTTGTCCGGTAATATCACCAGCTACAGTGCCCTTCACACCGGAACACAGCAATGCTGCTGCAGATGCTGCTTGGCGGCAGAAGATCCCTTGCATAAGGCACCCACTAACTGTAGAAGTTAGTTTCTTTTTTATTAGGTAAATTTTAAGCATGTGTTCATAAGTCGTTCCCACTGTTGGTGTAGGACGGAGCAGCTACTGGCGCAGGGTGCAAGCCCTGAGCGCTTAGGAACTAATGGCCACGAGCTCGGCCTTTTCGGCCAAGTGCTGGACACCTCGCAGAATCAACATCTCTCTGGAGTATCAAACAACCTGGTAAGTTCTAGATGATAAGAATATGGTCTAAAAGTAAAAATAAAGCTTTCTTTATCTTTTCCTACTTAATATAAACTATCACTCGACTGTGATCCAATCTGAAGTAAATGGTAATGCAGCCGGATTAGAACATCTATATGCTATCACTATACTGCTAAACAGTTTATGTTAAATGAAAGCTACGCGGAGTTTGGATCGATCATGCTCGCTCGCTTGTGGCGGGTCACCTCTTACCTCCAATATGGTTAACGGGAGCGATGACTGCTGTTCGAGTCATACTGGTGCGCGGGTGCTGCGCGCGATGGACTAGTCTGACTACAATTCCTTTGACCTTTTGGCTTGCTTTATTTCCCTCAATATGTTGGCAGTAAAAGGGACAAACAATAATCTCTCAATCGCCAGCACAATTACTTCTCATAGAGTACTCACCCCTACTTTACTGCTGGACAACCAACGCCAGTTGAAGTTGGTATAATTTGACTGCAATCTTCCGTTTAGTAGAGATGTATTCCTAGTCGGGATGGTTCAGTTATAAACGTGTCCATTATTGTTGCCTACCTCTCTCACAGACGAATTCAGAATCCGTTAAAGAAACATTATCTCGTACTTAGTGTGTGGGTTTCAGTACAAAATATATTGGTGTATGTTTATAGATATACATTATAAGTTTGCTAACACCTAGGAATCTATTAGGACAAATATAATTAGACTTGTTTTTAGGAGTTACTAGGTGCTACAATGCGGTGACCGGCTATAAAATGTGCAAATAAAAACTGTGAAATATTGTTTCTGTATTTCAATTTAAAAGCAGACAGTTTTTAATTTATACATAGAAAATAACAGTGCTAAGCGACTCCAAATATAATGATATTACAATCATGGAATAACTGTTGTACTCCTTAAGAATAAAAGAAAACTTGTTTCCTTATCTAGATCGCAATTTAAGATAGCTTTAAAGCTTTTAGCTGTACATGTGAAATGTTCGCGAAACACATAAAGACAGGTCATAATGTAACTAGAATGCTAATATAATACCTACGTCCAAATATAAAGCAAAAATCGTGATCGGACGAGTGCAGCACTGTCACATAAGTTGTCACAGATGTAAAACATCAAGGAACTATCATAATATTTTATTCATTTGTTTTCTCATCCAAATACATATTAAAAGTTAGAAAAAATCAGTAACTATTACATTGTATTGTGAGAGACTAGTACCCACGATAGGTGCAAAGTAAAGTACCTGTGTCACAAGTCACCAGGGCCCTACTAACAGCTAAGAGATGCTTAACAGTGGGTAACGGTAATTCGTGAAGAGAAGAGTTGAAAGCTTGGAGTAAGAAAAAAGTAACATGAGCTAATAAACTACTTAAAAAAAAAACGAATTCAAATTAAATTATCTAAAAAGCATAAAATAACGAAAATATATTGAAGTCGGTGCTAGATAATCATGATAATCATGTTAACTAACACTATCACCAGCTGACACCGACTTCAATATATTTTCATTATTTTATGCTTTTTAGAGAATTTACTTTGAAGTCGGTTTTTATTTTTTTTTAAATAGTTTATTTAACGCTTTTTAGTGACTTATTTTACCATGATAGGTACCAGCAGTATCACGCTACTCGATCGGCTACGTTACAGTAACTTACTGAAAACATAAAAAGTTTATATCTCTTAAACTACTGGACCGATTTTGATGAAACTTGTACTCTACCCTAAGTTGAAAAATACTCTAACTATGGCAAAAATAATTTTCGAAATCGGACTTGTAGTTTCTGAGAAATCCGCAGACAAACCTACATACATACATAAATACATACACTCATAAAATTTGGTAAATTTGTTTAGAAGCCCACATAGACTAACATATATTAATATTACGCATTTTTATTAATATTACATACATACGCGTCAAATAGAGAACCTTCTTTTTGAAGCCGGTTAAAAAATAATATGCAATGGATTACAATATGCAAGCGGATACACAAAACAATAATGAATCAATGAAACACCTATGCTATTGCAGTATAGTAGTTAATTTATAATGTCTAAATTATATGGGCCAATCGTTACATGAAATAAATGAATTTTAATTTAATTTATAACTAACATTCGCCATCGTCACTGGCTTCGAAATCGTAATTTTTCTTGCGTTTCCTCATTCTGTTTTGAAAATTTGATAAACCATAAAAATCGTGAGTAAGAACGCGCATTTGAAGAATCAGATTAAATATCTTTCTCATAAATTTCTAGAAAGAATAATAATTCTACTAATCCACACAAAAATTAAGACGGAAAAATCTGCCTGTAGGTATAGCCGAAACAACACAAGACAGACAAGAGTGGATTTAGTCTAGCAAACCCCGATCAGACCCAAATACGATGACCTTTTAAGGTTCCTGCAGGGTATCTTTGTTATTTTGAAACAAGAAGCGCGTTATGTCTGCCTATTCGGAAAAGCTTAGAGTGTTATATAAAATGAATTGAATCCAGCAAATTACTATTTCCCAATTATCGAATCCCTTATTCCTTAGTCTGGTGATGGTGAAGAGTCCTCGTCGGATGCCGGCGCCAGTGACACTGAGGGCGAGACAAGAGCCAAACAAGAACCCCTGGACTATGACGATCCTGCCACAATGGCGAACACTAACGGCTCCATGCCGCACAATTTCCCTGGACTGCTGAATCTGCAAGGTAAGCTGAGAAACTAAGTTTTGGGTAAACAGGAACTACCAACGCATGACCTTTTGACATGCAAAATACAGCTAAAATATAGATATAGGAGATAGGATGGTTCCAAAAGTGATTATCCCACTCCGCTACCATTGGCTAATCACGGTTCAGCCGATCGAAAATTGAAACTGGAGAATGTGACAACATAATGCTTAAATTCCTAAAGACAAATTCGGTGTAAACGGCACTATACCTACTTCTGTATTTTCATTTCATTGAAAGAATTTATAATCAGTGTAGTAAACATAATGATATCGTAGCGTAGGATATCCTGTGACCAGGTGGAGTGACGATAAACGCGAAGCAGTTTTCAATAACTGGATGAGGAGTCGAAGATCGGGCTTGGCGTGTATTGGGGGAGGTCCAGCAGTGGATTAATGTAGGCTAATTATGATGAAACATCATGATAATTATACGTCTCTTTACAGGTTTCCCTGGCCTGCCGGGACCCTCGGGGATACCAGATAACTACGGTGAGTACATACCACACTCGCACTAATAACAAACGGTACATGACTCAATGGAATCGTCCAGTAATTAATAACAATTTCTAATCAACGCCATTAACGACGAACAAAGAGAACAAATCGTATCATTAATTGTACATTATTGAGTCACGTACCCTCTGCATGTAATAACACTAACAATTAAATAACGAGATCGACACCGTATCACTTAATTACTTGACCATAATCGTTGCGATTAAATTCGTGTTCGTCCCAAATCGGAGTGTCGCGTACGGCGCGGGTGTTCGGGAATTGAGATCGGACGCGTCGCCGAGCGAATGTCGGAATATCGGAGCACTGAACGCGGGTTCGTCTGCCCCAGGAGCGACCTGGTCCGGCGACGAGAGGCCCGGCGGCGTCGCGGCCGCCGCGTATAACGGTGAGGGCAAGCCCGCCTGCCCCGAGTGCGGCAAGCGCTACAGCAACAATAGCAACCTCAAGCAGCACATCCTCAACGTGCACGCGGCGCGCGACCTGGCCCACTCGTGCCCCGTCTGCGGCAAGGCCTTCAAGACGCGCCAGTACATGCAGATACACATGAACTCGATACACGGCGTCAAGCAGAGGAGGCGCGAGCCCGCCCCGTCCGCGGACCGCTGCGACCGATACACTCACAGTAGCGCTTAAACGTCGTGCGGACCATGTCTAACCGCCGCCTCTGTGTTACAGGGGCGGCTCTGGCGGGCGGGGCGGCCCTCGGCTACCGGCCGCAGTGTCCCCTGTGCGGCCGCGTGTACTCCTCCACCTCGAACCTGCGCCAGCATATGCTCAATGTGCACTCGCAGACCGACCGCGACCAGTGGTTCCCGTGCCAGCACTGCGGCAAGAGGTGCAAAACCAAGCACTACCTGATCAACCACCAGCTGCAAGCGCACGGCATCCGCCAGCGGCAGAACTCTTAGAGACGGCGAGACGCCGAGCGAGCCCCGCCCCCCGCGCACCCGCCGCTCGGCGCCTGGTGGTGATCCACGATCGAGATGTGCCAACGGACCGCGAACGAATAGACACGGGACGGTTTATATATGTATAAGAGAAGACGACGTAATATTTTTGGATAGTTTATTGCGGATAGGGACACGGTATCGAATAGAAGAGTAGTATCGATAGTTCAAGGTATCGAGTGCTTCTGTTAGGATCGAGTACTTCACGTCATAACGTCGCAGTAACGGCAAAAAAACTCATCATAGTCTGTACGAGCCTGAGAGCGCTCGCCTCCTCCCGTCCGGTGAAGCAATGATGGCCAAAAAAAAAGTACCAGGCAGTGACGTCAGTTAGAAGATTTATTCGATACGATACCAGTCAAGAAGTACTCATTGATTTAAAGTATTGAATACAAAGTATCGAATGAAACAGTACTCGATACCACAAAGTATCGATACGTTCTTCGTGTCCCTAATTGCGGACGATTGATTCGGGGGCGTCCGGTCCGGGTTTGCCAGCCGCCACGTGCTAACATGTCGGTGTCGGCATTGCAGATGCCGCGGCGAGCGGCGCGTTGGCAAACCCGGCGGTGAGAGGTTATGAGACTGGCGCGGGGCCGGAGCCGGAGGGGAGACCATGCGGAGGGGGGCGAGGGCTGCAGTGTCCACTGTGCGGCGCGGAGCTGGGTTCTCTGGGCTTCGCGCGGCGGCACCTGGCCGCCCACTACCCGCGGGACAGCCCCGTATGCCCCGTGACGGATTGCGCCAAATACTTCGCGCACCCCAACTCGGTCAGGAACCACATGAGGATAAAGCACCGCCGCCAGTGGGACAAGATGAAGACTTTAAAATGGAGCTGCGGCTGGGCCGACTAGGCTCGACTCTGCGCCCTATCCGATCTGAACGATGACGGCTGTGAAAAGGAACTAGTGTCGGATGCGGCACGAGGCGTTGATCTCCTGGATGCATTTTTAATTCATATAACGCTCTTAGAACACTGTATAAAGCGGTAGGATAAATCGACTGATGAAATTATTTTTGTAGTAGAATAGACTGATATTGTTTAAGTAAGGGTTATATTGTAAGCGCATTATGACATGTGATGATTGGTGCCATTGATAGAATACGAAGTGCAACTAATGAATGTCGATCATTCTGACTTCCTGAACGTCTGAAACTTCCATTGTTGCTTCTGCGACGGACCGTTCGATTATAAGCGTTGGTGGTGATGAACTTCTTCAACGCTAAGTTTGTCATTCGTTGGATGCAAAATAAGCCTTGCGAATATATGTTAAATGATAAATTATATACCAATGCTTCCATTCAAGTCGATTTCGCTTAGATATCCACACCACGCTTATAAACGAACGGAGTTTACTCTTCGATTTAGCTGTTGAAATTTAGACTCCGGTGTCCTAGTAAAGGATTGTAGTATTAGTCTATTAAATTCAATCAAGTTCACTTGAATAAAAATGCTCTTTTTGTATGGGACATCATTCCGTAACGACATCATCAGTGCAATAATTAATTATATTATTAATAATTAATTTAATAATTAATTATTTAATTGTATTGCATGTGCTGTTGGTTTTCCGAAAACAATAAAATAAAATAAAATAATTATAGGTAATATTTCAAAACAAAATCTCAAAATTCAGTACTTTATTTTCCGGTAATAAAAGTGAACCAAAACTGATTTAACCTTAAATTATTGCACGGATGCTGGCAACTCCTTAACCTTATTCGACCATAGATAAGACAATACGAAATAGATTTAAACGAAGATGAATCTAATGCCTTTGAATGCAATAGTTAAGAATAAGTTCAATTCCAATTCATAGAGAATTTATTTTCTAAACAGTGTTTGTCGAGAAGCTATGTGTAATTGCACAATCTAAAACATATCTAGTCAATGTAGACAACGTGAGGGATTTATTTAAAGATGTACATAAATTATAAGACGGTTCCATTCGCATATATTTTTTTATAATTAATATAAAAAGGTAATTTCACCAAAAGATCTGTATATTTTTATTTGCAACATAGTAGCTGGAATGGTTGCCAATATATACTCCTAGTGCTTTAAAAGCCTTTCGTGACAGATAGAAATATGTTACGGAACTACCACAATTTCTTAATTAAACGATTGCCTTAAATACCCAATTTTAAATTGCCTGAACTCTTGAAACTAAATCGTGTATATAAATACAAAGATGCCTTTAAAATATATGCGATGGAAGCGTAGACAACATAGATCTCCAGAACGAATAAAAGTTATATTGGTTAATCTAGCGAGTAGTTGAAATTGTTCCTGACGCCTGAGAGGCAATGTCGTATATCTTAATAATTATTAAAAAATGGTAAATAATATTTTTAAGCGTAAAATTAGTCAACTCAATAACCAAATGTTCATTGTGAGTAAACGATTCTAGTTGCGAATGTATTAGTGATACGAATATATACGTAATAATTTAATTTTTACCCGAAGAAAAGTGTCTGCTTATATAAATACATACAATAATAAAACTACCAAGTAGAAAAACTATGTTTTTTATTGCTCTCAGCATACTTGAAAACTGCCTAATATTACCGCACAAATTATTCATTTTCCGAAGGCAATAATAATGTAAATTTTAATAATGCTTCTTCAGAAAAAAAAGGTAAGGCAGTTCGTAACACGCGCGCTAATTTCAATCTTCACAGAATACTTTTAAAATTATATTTTCTTTCACAGGAGGCTGTCGAAGGACACAAGACTTGCTGCGTGTGAGAGCCACAGACCCTCGGCCCTGTCCCAAGTGTGGCAAGATATACCGATCCGCGCATACACTCAGGACGCATTTGGAGGACAAGCATACCGTGTGCCCTGGATACCGGTGAGCGAACTAGAACTACTACAAATAGGACAATAAACTACTAATTAGACAGTTCTTGAAACCTCCTAACATTTTCTTTAAAGTACTATAAATGGAGACCGAAATGACCATATGGCAATAATTTAACACTATTTGTCCACAGCTGTGTTCTCTGCGGTACCGTGGCGAAATCCCGCAACTCCCTGCACTCGCATATGTCGCGGCAGCACCGCGGCATCTCCACGAAGGACTTGCCTGTGTTACAGATGCCAACCAGATTCGACCCTGAACTGGCCAGCCAGTGAGTTTACTTTTGAACTAAACTTTAATTTTTGTAAAAGATTTAGTTTCAAAGTTTTACTTTTGTATCTCACTCTTCAGGTTATTAGCAAAAGCGGGAGTAAAAGTATCGCCCGAACAGTTAAGAGCTCGTGCGTCTCCGACTGGACCTCGTCGCTCCGACATCAAACTGGACGCCAAGTCCGCCGCCTCTGAGAGTAGCTCTATTTGTGGGGACAATGATAACGACGACCTGAGTCAGTCCAGATACCAAGACAACATACCTGTATCACCACCACGTAAGTTGATCCACTTCTTTGAATGCATAAGAAGATTCTTAACTCGGATTCACTATCAAAACAATATGTCTCCAAATTTGAAATATTTTCAGATATAAACAACCTAGCGAACACAACCATCACGAAGGTGCCAGCAGTGCGAGCGGTCACCGCCAAGACTGTGGAGAATATTCCACATGGACTTGTCGCAGGCATGAAGCATGACGACTACCCGCCCGGATACGGAGGCAGTTCAGCACTGCTCGACACTTACTTGCAGTACATTGGAGAGAACATGTTTGGTAAGTAATCATTTACAACTTGAATTCAAACCTCTTTTGCCTTAATTTCTTTTACGATGGCAAGATAGATCTGATTAATTGACATCGGATTTTTGGACAGCAGGTATGAACGCGAAACTGGCTCAAATGAATGCTATGCACATGGACAGAAAAGCTTACGAGGAACCCTCCCCACAAATGGGTTCATTGCCTCCGCCGCCCACGAACCTCGCTCACCAGCGTTTCCTCAAACAAATGCAGCGGCAATACACCGAGAACATGGGTAAACCAGATATAATGCGCGATTCGGAAGAACCCCTGGACCTCGGCAAGGAGAGGCAAAGGAACGACAGCATGAGCGAAACCGACGCGGACAGACACGACAATCCAGACAAGGATACAAGCAAAGATTACTACAAAGACTATAACGACGACGACAGGAGAATGAACATCTCCGAACAAGAACAGGAAAATAACGGTCCGGACGATGGTGATTATTCGGAGGATGAACACAATAAAAACTCATCATGAAACAACGGCGCGCTGATAATAGGAGTGTTTAATTAGTCGCTTAGGCTACGTACGTGTGACACGGATAGGACAATCGTTTTGTTGAAATTATCGAAAGGTGCTTGAGTGTTATGTTTTGTGGTCATTAGCTTGATTCGTTTTTTGTAATAACGGTTTTAATTGTTGACCCGTGGAATGTCGTTGGTGCCATTTCCGATATTAATGTAAATTTAAAGTATTAGAATTAGATGGGTTGCAGCTAGGTTGAGTCCGATTGCGTTGCCAACTCCGAGACAGGATCGTTCGTTATTGAAACAGATCGTGCTCGTAGATCTACACGTGGTATGATCAGTTCATATACTTCGTAGAGACGAGCGCGTTGTTCATATTTTATTTCATAAGCAGTTAGTGAGACATTACTTTTGTACCCGATGTGATAACACAGCCATATTTCACTTAGCGTTTACCCGACACATTAGTTCAGATCGTCTACTCGCCACATAATTGTGAAATTGTTTTAGTAGTTAATGACTAGTGAGTAGTGTTTTTTGTATTGTGTATGTAAAGGACCCTGTCACACAGTAGGGCCTGTTACATAGTAATTCCATCCATCTACCTCAGCATTTGGGCCAATGCGGCGGAACGTTATAAATGTTAAAAAAAAAAGAATATCCACACAAATTGTGAAATTCCATCCATCTACCTCACTTCAATAGATTTTATTTAATATTTTATACAATTTATAGATATAAATAACTGTTGTTTTATGCATTTTGCAGATTGCATTTATATATATACTATATAGAGTATATCGTAGGTAAATATATGCAAGTCATAGATCATTGTTAGTGCTGCCCTTAGATACTCGTGTACCGTTTTGTTTATAGGATGCGCACTCACTAGAGATACTAGACTGTCACGACCCTAGCGAGTAATGACATAGCCTCTGAATGAGCACACTAACATTATACGATGGTAATTGTATACGAACAAAATATATAACAGAGCTTAAAATCATACTATTATTGATAAAATATACATTATAATGTGCGTATACTGAGTCGCGGTTGAGGATATCTATGTGCGGTAATATGTGTATGTATAACGATTTTTGAGATACATTTAAGTATGATACTATCAGTAAATTGGATATGTATAATCAGTTCTATTGACGGACGCGTTGCTGGTACTCAATAGCTGTAGGACGGTTACCTTTGCACGAACTAAGACTAGCAATACCTTAGACTGAATAGCATCCAAGGGTTGAACAGTTGTTTCGTCCCTACGATTCAATGCGATTCGTCAGAGTTCAAATTGTACAACAAAAAGTAATTAAAATTAAGACATTGTTGAGTGTATATAAATTGAGGTGATATGTAAAGTACATAAATAATAAAAAATAGTAACAAAAAGCAATAAATAAAGTATACCTTGACGTTGCCTTCGAATTGTGTAAATACGTGGGTAGTTGAACGGTTTGCGTTGGTATTGTGGTTACAAATGTGAACCTTATAGTGTACACATGAAGGTTTATTTTGTAGTAATGATGTGGGCTCGTTACTTAAATAACAATTACTGTGATTACAATCTCATGTTAGCCTTCAATACTTATACATATTTTTTAGAGTACAATGTTATAGTTATTTAGTATATTGTAAGAGTATTTGTAAGCGAGTCACAAAATTATATTTACTTCCCGCCCCGAACGTTAGAATTCACGTTATTTAAGTATTTAGAGCAATAGGTAAAAGCATTTAACCTTTTATATGAGAGATATTAATTTTATGAATTTGTTGACTTACAGCACTTTCCTGCCCGTACCTCGAGGGGGTAACGTCAAATTGACATTTGGAAAGTGTTGTCATCGCAAAAATTCATGAATGATTAAATAAATAGGAATAAGTTCTACGGGTTGATTGAAAAATAAAATAATTTTTGTTTAGTGTGTTAGTGAGAATTGATAAGTTATGTCAGTTTGGTTTGCGCAAATATAACCTTGTTGACAGTTAACAGTGTTGCCATAGTGAGTAATAATTTTCGACTGTATATAAAATAAGTTATGTTTAGAGAAAAAAAATAATGAGTGCTTAATTATTGATTATGACTTAGATACGCAAGTATGTTTCTTTTTTATTTAGATTACTCTGAACACATTCTACTCATAGATTCATTTAGATTATTAGTGATTGATTGCACGCTACATTTAACATAAACAATAGTCAGTTACCAGAATGTGATTAAATATATATTTTCAACACAAGCCACCACAAGTACAGATTATAAAGGAGGAGGTACATTGACAGATATTTTAATCCTATAGTATCTGATGTCAAATGTAACGGTTGAGCGTTGTCTATTCTTCACTAACTAATCAACTTGTGTCAACATAGATGCCCCAGAAACCCGTACAATACAATTTAGACTGTCTTGTTGGTAAATTAATGCAATCTTTAAAATCTAGCTTGACTAGAATAACAGTCAGATATCGTGTTACGAGGGCAGTCATTTCACCAGACACAGCGCCCTTCACAACGGAACACAGCACTGTTACTTTTCTACAGAATATCTGACTCTGCAGCGGTAGGTGCCTGCATAATCTCTTGCATAAGACATAATTACCACCTGGATAACTTTATTCGCTATAAATCCAAGCAGATACATATTTGGAGTCAGCACCATGCTAGCTAGATGCTACAAGCGTTGATCGCGATAGCCAAATTTTTAAGCTCTTATTTTAAACAGAATATTCCTTGACGCGAAGGCCAAGTTTCTTTGTCATTTTAATGGCATAAAAAAGTAGTATGTACCTCCTCCACCATCTACAGTTGTTGTAAATAACAAAATATAATATACCAGTGAAGTATATAGACTACAAGTCACTAGCTCTTGATATGTATAATACTACGTTTAGTTACCTTGTGAACTGGAAGTTCGTTTTTTATTTTCTTTGTACGGTTATACCTCATTAGCATGACGTATCATGTAAAACGTTTAGTTTAACGCACATATTAATGTTGAGTTTTTATTATCTGATCGAATAGGATCGATTATTGCTAGCGTCGATCAGTAAAAGCTTTATACTTACGGAATATGGTATACAGCTATAATCGCTCGACCTGAATTTATTTTAAAGACAACTCTAAATAAATACACAATTTATGAAAAAAAGAAAAATATAATTTAATTTGATAGATACAAAAACTATGCGTATTTTTTTTTGTAAATTGTGTTTTATTAAGAGTTTCTGAGATTCGATGAGATTTTAGCCATGTTTTACTATTATTTGTGTTGCACAAAAGATTAAGTTTTAAAGATAACTACCACTAAAGGAAATAAATGCAGCTGATTTTTAGGCACCTGTTTCCAATTATGAATTTAAATATTATGGAAATGGGATAAACATTGCAATAATGATTAATTTATAGAATATCACTAAAAGCAATACGCAATGTAAAAATAAAAATGAATTATTATCAGAATAACTTATTACCAACTTAAAATTATATCCTTCACTCCATAGTTTAAAAAATTGTCTTCTAACAATTTTAGAACTTACCAAATATATTTTTTTTTAATTGAGGCAAAATTGGGATGATCTCGTACTAACGTTTTATTTTGTCAATGTTCTTCATCATATTCGTTTATTTTCCACACGGTGGCGCTACTGGTATACGACTGGCACAATATGCATTGCATAATACACCTTACCTTAGTTGCAATAAGGTACAATTTTATAATCTGCACGTAACGTCGGCTTACGTACGCGACGGTTGATGGTTTTGGTAAAATGTACCTTATTGCCACAGCAGTAGTGTGACTATTATTTTTATGATTATTTAATTCATCAATCTGATACGCCACGCATGAGCCATGTACATTAGGGTACTAATTGTACGCAGCTTCACGTCATTATTATTATACAAGATAATAAAATAATTGTTTTGAATGTGTGCACTTTTATTTCAAACTCCGAGACATCTTCTATCCCACTCTACCATAGACAAGTCTATTTGCTATAATTATTATATAAGCCACAAAAATATTTTAGTACACTTTTTCACTTAACACTACTTTTCTAGAGGGTTACATAAAAGTCTACAGAAACAAAAAAATATTTGTATTTATTATAATGGAATTGTACAGACAAACTTTTCTCCCTTTAATATATTAATTACTTTTTCGTAATATACTAAAGCTAAATATATAATTTTTTAAATACATAATATAGCTACATACTATGTTTACTCTTAATTAAAAACTTTCTATAGTACTTAATACAATAACACAAATTTAATTAAATCTAAAAGCGTTTATAAATAGTGGTTTAATAATTCGAAAAATCACGAATCAATTTATACAAAAAACAAATTAATCCTAAGCTGTGTGACGAACGTTACTGAACGATACGAGAATAGCGATTGCGCCGCTAGTCCTCTTTTATTTTCTTCTTACCGATTAGGTAATGAACGCCCAAGATTGCATTCACTCTGTAACAATACATGTGCCTATCAGTAACTGCTAAGGGTTTGGACAAAATGCCGACGATGTTGAGCGGTGTATAATAATACCAGCCCTTGTTTTGTCCCACTGTTGGGCACGGACCTCCCCTCATTATGAAGGGGCTAAGGCCATAGTCCACCACGCTGGCCAAGTGCGGGTTGGCGGACTTCACACGTCATTCGAAAGCTAGTTAGGTTTTCTCAGGCATGCAGGTTTCCTCACGATGTTTTCCTTCACCGAAAGCTAGTAACAATCGCACAAAGACGGAGCGAAATTCGCCAAAATTTACAGTAAGTCTCACCAAACATATATAGTAACTGCCGAACCTACAAACGTCAATTAAAATTAATGATGATTAATACATTTTTTGTAACCGGATTATTTCGACACTCGATGCCCATTATTACTTAATATGCTGATAGTGAGTAGATATAATAATTATTTCGTGTTCAATAATCGAAATAAACAACTCCGACAGTCGAAATAAATAGATTTTAAAAAGTGACTTAATTAGGATTAAAGTTAATTGAGATTTGTGAGTGCGGCAGTAAGTCATTTAAATTTTGATAGTGACTGCTAAGTGACTATTGTACATCTTGGCTTACAGGGGTCCTAGTGAAGGGAATGAGTGGGCTTAGTCTAGACTTCTATGGCCTTCAGGTATCTGTATAAACAATTATTTGTTACTATGCGTATTACCGTGGCATACCGCTAATGCCAAAATCTTTCATTCAGAAGTTATATCGACCTGTGCGATTTTTACTTGGGAAGTGGAATTTATATTTTTCTAACTCCACCTATATTCTTTGTTAAATAATGATATCTGTTGCAGGTTCCAAGACAATTTAACGTTTCCCCGTTTCTCGTCCAGGGTCAAACCTCGTCTTCACTGGTGATCACTGTAGATGCTGGCTGACAGGAGTCACAGCAGTGGGATTACTCCCAAAAAAAAAACCAAACCTGCCTACCATGGCGGCGTGACACGTGAAATTTCATTTGTTTGTGCGATTTGCGATATCCGTGGGATATCCTTGATTATACCTCTACGAATTTAAATATCAGTGGCTACAATCCATACATTTCACATTAGCGCTAGAGGAGCCAGCTAGATCATTGATTTGTATTTTAACAAACGTACGTAAATTATTGGTATATCTATGGCAGCAAGGTTTCTAAACGAATTTAATATTATTTTACTGGGGTACTGTAACTACTGTAACTATAGAGCATGCATAAGCACAGCGTACTCACAGCAAGGCCCACTGCTATTTCTTGTGCGCGAGCGCGAGCCCCAGGCCGACGATGCCGCCGATGGCGAGCACGGCGCCGCCCGCCACCGCCATGCCGATCAGACCCTCCTTCTCCATGCGCTTGTTGATCTGACGCTGGAACAACACGACATAGATAATAATTAAGCCAGCATTTACCATGACGATCCCAGGCTAATTTAAAAGAGCTGCTCAAAATGCTGTTGTATTTATAAATATAGTATTCTAGGACAAACTAGGCAGAGCCTGCACCTACTATGGAAACCAGAAAACTAATACATATTTATTTTATAATTTTTGTACACACAATAACATTAAAGGAAACGGAAATAGAGGAAAGAATAGTACAAAGGCACAGCTAATTACTTATGTTTTTGTAAATACATACTTAAATATATAAAACGCCCAGACACTTGGTGGGAATCAATTCCATGACCTATTGGGTAGCAGCCAGGGTGTCTAAGCACTAGACTAACAGTAACAGGCCCGTCATGCCCGCCTTGTGCAGAAAATACAATACTCCACCTTGCCTACTTACTAATTCTTTGCAGAAGGTACCTTCATGCGTACGTATTTATGCACCTGTCTCTAATATGTTTGTGTTTTATAAAAAAGGATGTCAGGTACCAAACAAAGACAACCAACAAACCCTACCGAATCTAACTTTCTAATTCAATTTATTGCTCTAATCTCGAATCTAAGATTATTTAGTTTCCTTGGTACTTGGCAAGGGGCAAATGCATTTCTTCGATAATAACCACTGTAACCAGGATGCTTACAGGGGTTACAGTGGTGGGAATGAGTTAGTTTTAGTCTACATTTCTATGGCCTGTTTTTTTATACTACAAAGGTGGCAAGCATGCATGTGGCCCGCCTTATAGTAAGCAATCACCACAGCCTATAGGTGTTAACAACACCAGAAGAATCACTAGCGCGTTGCCGACCCTCAAGACATTAGATATTAAGTCTTTTGTGTCCAGTAATTTCACCAACTACAGTGCCCTTCGCATCGGGACACAGCAATGTTTTCACACTGCTGCTTGGCGACAGAATATTCGACACTGTGGTTGTACCTACCTAGACGGTTTTTTGCACCCTATCACCTAGTAAAATGTAGTATGTGCATCTGTAGATATTTCTACATACAATTATTTATAACTTTATTGCCTTTGCATACCTCTAATGCCAAGACCTGCTGGTTGGCAGGCTCAATCTCCAGGAAAGACTTGACATAATGCAGAGCCTTGTTGTACTCCTTGATTCTTGCATTGCCGATGGCAAGGTAGAACAGGTAGTCACGCTTGCCCTCTGGATGCGAGTTGAACAACTCTTTGAGCAGAAGTATTCCCTGAAAATATATAATAATTGTGTGAATATACAAAAAAAAACCTCTTGGTGGAATAAGTGTAGCAGTAATCAAACAATAATGAGATGAACAGCAGTGGGCTTAAAAAGGCCACATTAAGCATATCATCTGAAAGGAAGTTGTATTCTGCATTTCTAATTAAATTTGTTGCAGGTTCCAAGACAATTTAGAGTTTCCCCGGGACTCGCCGAGGGTCAAACATCGGTGTCTTCACTGGTAACCACAGTAGATCCTGGCTGATAGGAGTCACAGTGGTGGGAATGAGTGGTGGGATCAGTCCCATTAAAAATTTCCAGCACATCCTTCTCAATTCTTGTAATTTTCGTAAAATGGTCACACATTTTAGGTGATTCAGGCTCAATTCATTAATTAGCACTCATATTTGTTGTTAATTGTGTGCTTCCATATGAATAACAATTAAACTGTAACTCACTCATATTATGATTCAATAAAAGTGGCCTTTTAGCCCCCCCAAATGTTTGTCTCTGGTTGGTAAATAAAGCCAAGAAAGGAAAGAAAGGGAAAGTAGAAGAAAGACCTTTCAACAATGTTGTTGTATAGAAATATAAAACAAAGAACTTGTTTGTTTTAGTCAGTGCTATTCTTTACAAGATCAAATTTGGAACAATAAATGTATGAACAGAGGAGTAATGGTTGATGGATGGCCGTCAAAGACAATTGGTAGGGTTAAATATGACACATCTTGTAAAGAAAAACAGGAGTAATTCAGATGTCTATTGAGTAGACGAGAAGTTGTACATTTGAACACTGGGTTGCAAAGAATAGGAAAAATCTTTGAAGTGTGTGCAACTGTATGTGACACTGTTTATGTGCTTCTAATATAGCCAGGGAAGTAAATATCACATGTCTTTCTTTTAAGATCATAGAAAAAAGAAGATATGCACCTATGACTGTACTTTGAACATACTACAAGATAAGATAATAAAGGCAATAACAAAAAAATTGTTTTGCTCAATATAACTTATGCTTTTCTACAATCAGTATACAGTTGTTAATTGTAAAATACTTTTGTAAAGTACCTGTAACTGTAGATCTCTTGCATGTATAATATTGTAGGTATAAATACATTGTCATTGAAAGTTATTCATCTTTTAACAGTTCATAAATATTAATGTTTATTTATGATCAGTGATTGGCAATGGAACAAGGATATAATTAGATGGATTACCAGAACCATGTGATGAGAAAATCATTACTGTATAATTTTCCTTTGTTTTGACAACATAATTAAACTAGCATATAGCAGACCCTTAGGGTCAACCAATGTGAACCAAGAGGTCCAACAAAATATATTAAACTAACATGATGAATAGGTACCACTAATTTGATGTTAAGCCTTTGACTGCCATCTGGTCACTTAACAATAGAATAAACTATTTAAAAAAAATAAAAACCAACTTCAAAGTAAATTATCTAAAAAGCATAAAATATCGAAAATATATTGAAGTTGGTGCTAGCTAATCATGTTAACTAACAGTATCACCAGCTGACACCGACTTCAATATATTTTCGTTATTTTATGCTTTTTCGATAATTTACTTTGAAGCCGGTTTTTATTTTTTATAAATAGTTTATTTAACACTTTTTAGTGACTTATTTTACCAAGATAGTTATCAGCACTATCACGCAACTCGAATGTCTACATTACAGTAACTTACTGAAAACATAAAAAGTTTATATCTCTTATACTACTGGACCGATTTTGATGAAACTTGTACTCTTGAAAAATACTCTAACTATTGCAAAAAGAATTTTCGAAATCGGACTTGTAGTTTCTGAGAAATCCGTGGACAAACCTACATACATATATACATACACTCGTGAAATTTGGTAAATTTGTTTAGAAGCCCACATAGACTAACATATATGAATATTACGCATTTTTATTAATATTACATACATACGCGTCGAATACAGAACCTCCTTTTTTGAAGTCGGTTAAAAAGGCATTTCAAAATATTTGTATCAATAGATCTGTCCAAAAAACACAATGATGTAGGTAAGTATATAAAATCATTGGGTGGGATTAATTTCGAAATGTTGGTACAGGTTAGAGGTAGTTTTAATGACTGCTTTTCATGGTCAAATGCGGTGTAGACGTGCGCTTATCATGTCCGGAAGCGGATTGCACATGGAACGATTCCTTTCTCTCTGGGAACTATGTTCAGGAACCATGTCCGCGGAACTATCTAGTTCCGTCGGTCCAGGCGTTGCATTTACGAGTCATGTTAGTGTGATTGGAACCATTAATGTATAATAGTAACAGTAGCAATGCATTAAGTTATTATGTACCTACTACGCACTAGAGGAGACGCTTCAACTATACTGTTTGTACGTGTTATATAATCACGTATTAAGCTATTGTAAATTTTTATTTGAAAAAACTATTTTAAATAAAATAAAAACCGACTTCAAAGTAAATTATCTAAAAAGCATAAAATAACGAAAATATTATTGAAGTTGGTGTTAGCGTACCTGCTGTGTATATTCTGCACCAACTTCAATAATATTTTCGTTATTTTATGCTTTTTAGATAATTTACTTTGAAGTCGGTTTTTATTTTATTTAAAATAGTTTATTTAACACTTTTTAGTGACTTATTTTACCAAGATAGGTATCAAAACAATCACGCAACTCGAACGTCTACATTACAGTAACTTACTGAAAACATAAAAAGTTTATATCTCTTAAACTACTGGACCGATTTTGATGAAATTTATACTCTACCCTAAGTTGAAAGATACTCTAACTATTGCAAAAAGAATTTTCGAAATCGGACTTGTAGTTTCTGAGAAATCCGCGGACAAACCTACATACATACATACATACATACATACATACATACATACATACATACATACATACATACATACATACATACATACACTCGTGAAATTTGGTAAATTCGTTTAGAAGCCCACATAGACTAACATATATGAATATTACGCATTTTTATTAATATTACATACATACGCGTCGAATACAGAACCTCCTTTTTTGAAGTCGGTTAAAAAATAATAATTCATTTCCTAGTGAATATGTGATATTTTGTCACATTCAAGAGTCAACATTAAGTACTATTACACAAGTAACATTATTCATTGTATGTATACATAAAATAAGTGACACACTAGATACAGAGTTCGGATAGAAAGCGCGGTCGGGTAGGTTCGGGAAGGTTCGTGCCACTTCGGGAGGCGTCAGTCGGTGCAATATCTGTCTACGGTGCGGTGAGATCGGTCCGACCGAAGTTCTAGCTTAGTTCGATCCCGCACCGATGAGGACATGCGGAACGACTTCAAACTATACCGTGGATTGGAACGATATCGTTCCAGTTGCGGACATCGTTCCGAGAACTATTACGGTCCGGAACGACCCACCTCTAATGCGGTGTTTTCATCATACCTTACGTATGTCTGTGGGATACTTGCTTCTCACCAGGCACCAGGCGTACTCGAACTGAGCCTTGTGCGTCACCGTGCCTTGGTGGAGTTGCTCGTGAAACACTTTCTCGAACTTCTACACAATAAACACAGGTATCAGTACAAAATTGCGTTGAATGAGTCACGAATACACGCATTGCACAAATCATAACATTACTTGCAAATCTTCCGAAGACACAATTTCATCAAGAACGTCTTCCATTATGGCTAAGGTTAGGTACAATTTTATAAAATTCACGAACGTAACTACAAATTACAGTCGATAAAGGATAAATAACATTATTTTACGTTATCAATTCAATACACAAAAGAAAGAAAAATAATAATTTTGGTTCAACTGACGTGACAATAACTGACTGACATTTGTCTTGCTTGTCTGGCATCTGTCAGAGACTGTCACTGTCAGCTGTTTGATCTGACACTGTTCCACTGAGTCGGACGGAGCCATAATCGACTAGGGGTATAATCGACTCTTTAGGATAGTCGAGTATCACAAAAATATCAATGTCTTTAATCTCATAGTAATAAAATGATATTATTTATGTGCATCTGTCCTCTGGTTGTTTGTCATGGTTTTTTCATAGTTAAATTTAGACAGACAGACAATAAATTGACCTTGTGTCTGCATGTTTTTTATCTGTACTGTATGTTGTAAGTATTTCATCATCATCATCCTTCATCATAATCATCATCCGGAACTGCTAAACTTAGTACATTCATTAGACCGCTACAATGAACGATAGTTAGCATTCACCAGTTGCCTGCGATGTGCACAATGTCGTCAGTCCACCTAGTGGGAGGCCTGCCAACGCTGCATCTTCCGGTTCGTGGTCGCCACTCGAAAACCTTTCTTCCCCATTGGTTTTTTTTTGTGTATATTCGGTTTCCCCTAAATAAATCAGGGACATTTTAGATAGATAACTCTTTATTGCACACCAAAAAGTACAGAAAACAAAGAAGTACAAAGAAAATATACAATGGTATACATTGTGCGGTCTTATCGCAAGTTGCGATTTCTTCTAGACAACCTTAAACATTTTCTTGCTTTATAATATGATGTTTTACCTGAAAATAAAACAATTATTATATGTATGAACCTTATTCGAGACCTATAGAGTGAGACAGCACTACTTCCGATCGGTAGACACGCCCCTTCCTTCCCACTCTCCGCGTCCCTCTCCGAATGTGGACGCGGGTGGGGGCCATTGCTTGCCAGCGGCTCTAGGCGATTTTGTTCCTCACATTGTATCTCACTTTTGGTGTCCTTTGATGATGAGGCACCAGGCAGAAATTAAAGTATAGGTCTCGAATAAGGTTCATACATATAATAATTGTTTTATTTTCAGGTAAAACATCATATTATATGCCTGGAACCGTTATTCGAGACCTATAGAGTGAGATGTGTTTGGTATCGCCTGGTGGCAAGCTGAAGTTTATAATATGCCAATGTGTGATAGCTTAAAAATTATCTGGAAAATACACAATGAAATTATTTTCATAAATGTAAAATGAAATAACAAATGTGATAAATTATATGAGAATAATTGAACATATAATATACCGTATAAGTATATAACTAAGCAATTAGCTGTATATGTGTTGCACATAATACATAACAGTTACTATTTTCTATTGTTGATCACAATTAAAATAGAATAGAATACTCTTTATTTGCACACCAAAGTAAAACATACAGAAAACTTTGAAACTAACTGAAATACCCTGAAAGGCGCTTAACAAATTGTTTTTAGTGTTAGGCTTACGTCAGTTACCTCTAGCCATAATATCCTCTATACTATTAATTCTCAAGCCATTTGAGCGAGACGCAGCCTTCACGATGGCTTGTTTCGACAGAGACCTGACCCAGCCGCCAATTGATAACTCATGACGCTGCCGGTTTCACTGCATCGTTATTAGATAAATAATGGCGATGACTAGCTGAAACACATTAATTTTCCTATCCACTTAATAGGGCATATAGAGTTAGAATAGTCTTAAGCCAACAATGAGGACTCTCTTTGAACACAATTATCTGTACTGGAGGTTAATAATAATGTGGTCTACATTATCTTCATAATAAATGTTGGGAATATGTAATAATGTCAGCATAGGCATCCAGCGGCTAGATGCGACGAATAAAATCAAAGCAGTACTGATCGACAAACTTATCTGTGTGGGTGGTGGAAATGAATCTAACAGTATTCTCTTGAAAATTTGATTCTTCTTCTATTAGAAAGAAAAAAGAAAATATACGGTATTCATCAATTATTACTGACGATTTCTCCAAATTCAAGTAATTAAATAGCAATTGTAAAATAAATTACAGTACGAAAAAATTTCGTTCACGGTCGTTACCACCAAGATGGCGGCCGCGAACCAAATCCAAAAATTACTATTACTTTGAAGTATTTGCATAAATCGTAGTGACAGTGACACTGACAACTCACAGATAAGTTCGGTAAACTATACACAGAGATCCTTCAAAAAGATAATAGTTTGTAGGATTGTTAGTGTTATGCCATTCTACTACTGTTCTTGCATCCCTTATTAGGTATAACTGACCCTACATTTGCAAGTGATATTGCTTTCTACCAGTTTCAGCATTCTCTGAAAAATAGCTTTACCGTGCTAGAGATGGCAGGCTTCTGCACTAAAATGAAACTGTATAACAATCCTAAGAAGGTTTACTAAATACTTTAAAAATTAAACTGCTGTAGGTATTATTGACCTAGTATTATTTGCACTAACACCAGTGTTGCCATTTTGACTACAAACAGGTGTAAATTCGTTTAGTGGATGGCATCCAACTAAAGTAAATAAACCGCGTTATCTGATCTCCCCTCTAAGAGCTTTCCTACCCTCCACTAGTCATACCTTAACTCGACTGGTCGACGTGGTACGGTAGTTACTGGGTGGATAAACGGACCCAGCCAGCAGCCGGTTTAGAGGATTGGTTATTCTAAATGGTACTCTCACCACTCTCCGCTCGAGGTCCGAGCGCCAGAACACCTTGTGCCACCATGGTGCTATTATTATATACACATCTGTGCAGACATTGAGATATGACAGAACGCGTGGCATTAAAAGTGGGGGTGGACGAGCCTGGTGTGGATCGCCACACCAGGCCCGTCCACCTCCTGCTGAAAGTATCGTGAGATTCTACGCTCAAGTCGTTGGAGTGTCATGACACGTAGCACGTAAGCAAGTGCCCGGAGTTTTGAGGTGAAAAGTCAACCACAAGCGTGCCGAAATGATTGAATACGGCTTATTATGCTTTCTGAGTTAGCCACCACTGTCCGGGAGGCTTTTGTCTCTACATTGGGTCTGCGTCTGCGTTGGATTGACCCGGGAAGAGTTGTGGTATCACATTTATCTTGTGCTGGTCCAGAACCTAGTAAAGATCCTGGGTCAATTAGCAAAAGTTGCTTGAAAATAGACTCCCCCTCTTTCCCCATGCAACAGAGTACACTCTGTTACAAGTAAGGAACGAGGGTGATCCACAGTACACTCCAGTACGGTGTACTACAGTACACTCTTGTTGTCCAACTGAATCCGAACTTATGAGCATTACAACGGATGTCTGTAATATAGTATACCTTGTATAATTGCCCAATTTCCTTCAGATTGCCGTGCTAACTGTTTTGCTCCGAAGTCCAGGCTCCGCTGATCGACATACTGTATATAAAGGCTCCCCAACCCGTTGCTGATGCGCATGTAGTTAGGTACTATTTTACGGGGACCATATAGGTAGCTGTGCTAGCTGAAAGTGCGTTCAGCCACAATAACTAGTTTATCAAGGCCTCTGGATAGCGAGAGTGCTTTAGAAATGTAAATCTCTCGGTAAGCTGCAGCATTGGGAATAACGAAAGGCCAAAATTTAGTAGCCCTAACAGTCCAACTGACCTTGAGCCTCCACAGGTTCGACTATGAGTGGGCGAACCATAGTAAAAACCTTTGTTTACATGTCGGGTAGACATTTGAATTCACATTGAGACTCCGAGTAGACTATCTCGGAATCTCAATCGGATCAGGGTCAGGATAGACTTAAGAGTTGATTATCCAGCCCAAAGTTGTAAGGAGACTTATGGCTTCCGCAGCCTGGTCTTTCAATACCTGGAGGATCTGATGTGCGATCAGGAAATCGTCCAGGAACCATCACAAGCCCTTGTCACCGAGTACTTGTGCCACCCAGTTCGAGATTGTTGCGAACGTTTTGGGTGCTGATGACGGGCTGAAAGCCAAACAGATCATCATAAGTAACTCCGGTTTAGAGTCTTTCAGATTGGTAAAGAACTCTGAGAAAGGCATGGTGTTTCCGAGCAAGAGCAATGTGCAGATAAAGTTGTGTCAGATCTATATTGAAGACCAAATAGGTTGCCTTTAAAAAATCTGGTCTGTGCTGCTTGAATTTGAAAGTAACTAACCGATCGTTCAGATGTTTTAAATTGACGGTTACGCAAGGTCCTACGGTCTAAGACTTAAAACACGTTTTAGAATGCCTGTCTTTTCCGACCTTTACAAATTGGAGTTTTATACTGAACTATTATTTTGGGGTTAGATGTGGGCACCCAAAACTCACAAAAAGATATAAGAAACCCGGTTGGTTCACAAAATCATTCAAACGCCCTCCGTAAAAAGGTTCTAGTAAATGGAAATTTTTTAAAACGATTTGAACGATTGATATGGTTGTTGTAAGATCTTTTCATTACCTCAACATTACCTCTGCGCATAGGACCAGATTTGTTATTGGCAGAACACTTACCTTTTAAATGAGGTGTATAAAAATTTATTAAGGCTCTATAATCGAAAGCAGGCTCCGCGGCTTGAATCGACTTAAGAGATTGTTTAGCAAGTGGAAGCTCCGGTCGCAGTCCGTCTTGCATGTGGAAGATCCAGTCGCAGTCCAGATTACGCATAGACATTATAGGCTCTTACGCAGAGCATAATAAATAAATATTTGATTCGCACCTGCTGCTTTTTGGAAAAACTGCTAAGAGAATCAGGATTAAAAAGATTAGTAGGTACTACTAAGGTATTTTTCTTAAATCTTCAGACACTTTCATATAATAAGCAACTTTATTGAAAAGTGACTCGGGTGTAAAGACAGAATCCGGAGGATGGTACCATTCAATCAGTTGTGGAATATTGCTTCTAACCAATTCATTCTGTTGAAAAACAGCATCGATCCACTAAACGAGTCAGGGTCACAATATCTTAACATGAGGTTTATAGAAGCCTGGATTAGCGGTATATTTCTTCTCTGTTTTGACGAAATCTGACCCTCACACGTTTAATAGTATCAACGTCTTATATATAAATTCTTAAGCAACAGCAAACAAGACACAGGAGTAGTTTTAACGTTATGATTTTATAAACTACCCACCTCAAAACCACATTTAATGATTTATTCAAAAACATGTCTTGGACAAAGGAAAAAATAAAATGAAATGGATTATTTATGTATTGATTTGAAATCCCATGTAGTACATGCACAAATCGTTACTTGTTAAAAGAAAACAAAGAAAATAATAATAATATATAGCTTACTTGACTGGACAGCATGTCCAACCTTCGATGATTTGCCGGGACCCTCTTAGTGTTCCGCCGCCGCCGATTCGCTCGCCGAGGTGAGAGGGCTGGGACATTACCACCCGGCCTGCTTTGCGATTTCTTTAAAGACTTACTAAAACACAAACTTAAATATTATATTATGAGTTAATAATATATATATAATCTATAATAAATCAAAATAAAATAAATTAACGAACAGCAAAGCTGTTAACTGAAAGGGGTGTTACTGCACCGAAAGTTAATGCCAATGTGAGGAACAAAATCGCCTAGAGCCGCTGGCAAGCAATGGCCCCCACCCGCGTCCACATTCGGAGAGGGACGCGGAGAGGGGGAAGGAAGGGGCGTGTCTACCGATCGGAAGTAGTGCTGTCTCACTCTATAGGTCTCGAATAACGGTTCCAGGCATATAATATAGTTGTTATCTTTTGTGTATATATTTGCTATTTATTATTGTGTATATATATTTACTCATGTTTTGTTTCGGTTACTTGCCTTATTAGCTATAATTGTGCAGTATTCTAAAAACTTTTCTCTGTTTCTTTTATCGGTCATAATTTTATGTATGCTTTGAGTTTCTAATTTGTCTTCTTCAAATTATATCTATCATCTGTATTCATAGGACATTCGCAAAGGATATGCGGTACCGTTTCGGGGTTGTCGGTGTCACAGATACACGATGGGTTCCCCTTGAACTTAAATCGGTTTAAGTATTCTAAGATCCCACCGCGCCCTGTCATGACCTGAGTCAAAACTGAATTGATCTTTATTTCTTTTAGTATTTTAAGTGCTAATTTTGCATCTGGAAAGAAGAGCTTCGTGATACCAGCAGTATAACCATCCATATATCTTCGGTTCCATTCGTCAATCGAGTCCTTACGGATTTTTCGCTTGACGAATGCAACCGGGCATCGGTCGTAGTGCGGTTTTACTTTGAGCTTGCATGCGGCGTCCTTAGCGAGTGAGTCTGCTCTCTCATTACCCTCCAGCCCCGCGTGAGTTTTAACCCAGTATAGTTTTACTGTTTTTTTGTTGTGCATTTAATTCTCTAAGGTTTGCGTTGATTTGGGAAGCTAGGGGGTGGAGGGAAGTGCCATTTACTATAGTTTCCAATGCTGATCTTGAGTCACTGAGGATGTCGCATGCTTCAACTGTACTTTTTAGAGCAACTTCTGTAGCTTTTAACATTGCAAATAACTCTGCCTGATAAACGGTGCAGAAAGATTCTTATTTAAGCTTTTGTGTTTTATTTCTGTACCTTCTTCCCAGATGGATAGCGCTGCGCCTACTTTTTCGTCTATTTTACTTCCATCCGTATAGATGGTGTATCTGTTGCTGGTGGTTTTATACGTTTTATACGTTTTATACGTCATCTGTGATGACAGCGAAACGAAAGGCAATTATATTTCAGTTCAGCGCGGTTTGCTGGGTGAGGCAGTGAATTATATTTTGCGGTCCTCTCGATCTCCCGATCTCCTAGGACTTGCTGGGAATATCCTTTTTTGATCTCGTATAAGGCTGCGTTTTCCCTCACCCTGATATCAAGTGGCAATAGTCCAGCAAGTAATAGGGCTGAGTTCAAGGAGATGGTTTTGTACCCTTTAACAATTTTTTGTGCAAAACCGCGCTGTACTGCCCCAAATTGCTTTTTCGCGCAGAGTTTTGTTGCGGCAGGCGCCCAGGCGCTTGTCGCGTACAATATTACCGGTTCCACAACCGCGGTATATATTGTTCGGGTTACTTCCGGATTTAGGCCCCATTGGACTTTGGCTGCCCTAGCTAGTCTTTTATAAAAGTCGATGGCTTTTTGGCATTGGCTGCGGATGTGTGTATTGAAAGTGAGTTTGTCATCGATTGTTAAACCAAGTATCTTTATCTCAGGTGATAGGTTGATGTTCGTCCCGCCCATGGAAAGGAGTGGTAAATCATATTTGAATTTTTAGTAATTACCATGGCTTTGGTCTTATCAGGTGCAAATTTGAGTTTGTTTTTATTTCCCCACTCCGTTACATGGGCGAGGGCGGCGTTGGCTTGTCTTTATACATCTGTTGCTGAGTCACCTTCGAACAACTTATCTAGGTCATCAGCAAAAGCTTGGCAATAGTAACCTCTTTGGTGTAGCTCTTTCAGGAGAGGGTCAAGCAGGAGGTTCCAAAGTATCGGGCCTCCAATGGAGCCTTGGACGCATCCTTTTTAGTGTCTCTAGTGTATTCGGCCCCAGCATATCTAACTCGCACTTTCCTATATTCTAGGTAACTGTCCATAACTCTTCTGATATTTATGGGGCACTGTTCATCAGCCAATCGGACACGTATCGCAGGCCACCATGCGCTGTCGAAGCCACCCTCTATGTCTAACGATACCACCCTTCCCCATTGGTTATCAGTTCTTCGAGGGATGTGGTCTTGGTGTTGGTGACCTAGGTTCTTGGGCGAATCTTCTCATTACGAATTCTGTTGCGCAAAGAATCTCCGAGCATAACTCTGTCCATAGCTCGTTGTGTGAGTCTGAAATTCCTTACAAGGCCAGCTGTTAAGGTCCAAGTCTCAGTATCATATGTTGTCACTGCCAACACACACTGGTTAAAAACCTTTGTCTGCGATATTTCAGAGAAGATGTCACGAGAAGATGCCAATTAATTTCCCGAACGCTGCCCATCCGAGTTAGAATTTTCAGGCGTCCTCTTTGTCGAAGTTAGGCCGACCTAACTGGACAATCTGTCTGAGATAGACATAGTGGAAGGGGTGTAGCTGCCGCTGTTTCAGCCGTATCAATTGTACGAGGCCCCAGGGCTACAGGGTCACTGAACGTGTGTAAGCAAAATTTTTCATGTGGCTAAAGGATACTTTTGCTTTAGATTTTAATCTAATTATAAAAGAAAATTTCTTTATAATATTTTTTTACTCATGCGAAGGGGCGGGCTGCGTATAGGAGGTATATTATTAAAGGCAAAGTCCTAACTGACTGACAGGGATATTTTGAGGGTCTTAACTAACTTAAAAATATTGAATGTGGTGTTGTTTAAAAAGCAATTGAAAAAATTTTCGTTATAAAGTAAAACAGTGTAGTGACATGCTGACTAAGGAGAAAGGGCCCGCTCCCGCGTCACCATGCCACAGCACCTCAGTCGTCCCGTAACCCGCACTACCGATACTCGCGATACTCGTGATATTTGTGTATCGATATTATTGTACAAATTATTGAGTAAATTTATGTGAACATTTCGTGTAACCTAATTTCTGAACATTTGTTATTTACCGTAATAAAACGAACTTAAAGTGAAGTGTAAACTTTGTTTTATTGACAACACAAAGAATTAATAACCATCTCCACCACAAGGTAAACAAAACGGTAAAGTGGTGACCCTAAATTGGACTCGCAAAAGTGAACGAACATTTTTATGGACAGTGTAAATTATTAAAATAAACTTAAC
Organism: Furcula furcula; assembly: GCA_911728495.1. Lineage (NCBI taxonomy): Eukaryota > Metazoa > Arthropoda > Insecta > Lepidoptera > Notodontidae > Furcula > Furcula furcula. Next base: position 29,504,450 of record OU452245.1, on the reverse strand, counting down.
ACGGGCGACTCAGAATTTAATCGGTAGTGCGGCATAATAAAATAAAAAAATAAAATGACTTCAGAAGACGCTCATGTTAGCGCTCCAAGTCAAATGTCGGGAATATCGGTACAGGCAAAAATCCCGGAGTTCTGGCAGGATGCGCCCAAAGCTTGGTTCATACAAGCAGAAGCTGCGCTCCAGCCCCAGCATATGTCCGATGATGATAAGTTCCGGATATTGGTAACCAAGCTTGGTAAGAATGTGGTACAGCAGCTATTAGGGTTCCTTAGCGACCCACCTGCGACAAAAAAGTGCCAAGCTTTAAAGAAAAAATTGATCGCCGCGTATGAAGAGTCTGATGAGACCAAGTTGAGAAAGCTCATGGGGGACACTGAGTTAGGAGACCAGAAACCCTCACATTTGTTCCGGCGAATGGAAAGTTTAGCATGCGGAAAAATAGATACAGACGCATTGATTGTTTTATGGCAAGCTCGTTTGCCTACATCAGTGCAAGGTATATTGGCCGTGGCTGACACTGCAGATGAAGATAAATTGTTGGCAACTGCGGACAAGATTTGGGAGTCAGCAACGCCAGGGCACGACGTAGCTGGAGTACAGGGACCCAGTACGTCGGGAAATAATAACACAAAATTGGCAGAGGAAGTCGACCGGCTAAAGAAAAGATTGCGTCACCTTGAAACTCGCCCAAGACAAAGGATTAACCAAGGAAATAATTGGAGTCAGGGGCGACACGAGTCAAGGCCGCAACCGGAATACAGAAGCCGTAGGAAAACGCCAGGGGATCCGAATTGGTTATGCCGTTACCATTTCCGCAACCGGCATAGATCCACCAGGTGCGAAGAACCCTGCAGTTGGCAGACTGAAGTAAAAAGAAAATACGAAGGCGGGACACGAATAGAGGCACAGTCGGGAGGCTGTGGCCAGCACGTAAATCACCGTCTCAGCGTAATGGATATGAAAACTGGCTTGAATTTTCTGATTGACAGCGGAGCCAACGTCTCAGTGCTACCACGTAAGGCGGTAAATATAAAATCGAACAATAGTGACCGTAGTAATTATAAATTGTACGCAGCAAAAAGAACCGAAATTAAGACTTATGGTATGCATTTTATGGTGTTAAATTTAAGATTGCGTCGAGAATTAAGTTGGATGTTTATTATAGCCGATGTAAAGCAACCAATAATAGGTGCTGATTTTTTAGCTAGATATAAGTTATTAATTGATGTAAGTGGGCGTAGACTAATCGATCAGGCAAACAACATTAGCGTAAAATGCAATGTATCGAGCTCGGGTGAGCCGACACTTAAAACTATATTACATAAATGCCCTTATTATGATTTATTATGTAAATTTCCAGATTTAACTAAGCCAATTTCTTATAAGGAGACGCCTAAGCATAGTATGTGTCATCACATAGAGACGTCTGGACCTCCCTTATACGCCAGAGCCAGGCAGCTGCCACCAGACAGGTACGTGAAAGCTAAGAATGAATTTAGGGTAATGCAAGAGCTAGGGATTTGTAGGCCGAGTTCCAGTGCTTGGGCAAGTCCCCTGCATATTGTGCCGAAAAAAGACGGCAATATACGACCTTGCGGAGACTATAGACGCTTGAATGCGATCACGAAACCGGATCGATACCCAGTTCCGCGTTTACAAGACTTCACTTACCTTCTGGCGGGAAAGAAAGTATTCTCTAGGCTAGATATAAATAGAGCCTATAATTGTATACCCGTTGCGGAGTGCGATATTGAGAAGACAGCGGTCATAACACCGTTTGGTTTATTCGAATTTCCGCGCATGCCTTTTGGTTTGCGAAACGCTGCACAAACTTTTCAGAGATTTATGCATCATACAGTTTTAAGTGGTCTAGATTTTCTATTTAACTACGTCGATGACGTCATCACAGCGTCAGACAATGAGGAAATGCATAAAAAACATTTAGAAATGGTATTTGAAAGATTTTACCGATTCGGTATAACAATAAATTTTTCTAAGTGTAGTTTCGGGCAAGAGAATTTAGAATTTTTAGGTTATCAAGTCTCGAGAGAAGGAATTAAGCCATTAGATTATAAGGTACAGGCCATAGTGGATTTTCCAAAACCAAAAACGATCGAGCAACTTAGAAGATTTATTGTAACGAAGATTTATAGGCTTAAGCATAGAATAAGGTTAACCGGTTAACTATAAGCATATGTAATAAGTACCTAGGTACATAAAGTTAGAATAATTTTTTTTTTCCACTTCACAGGAATGAATAATGTATTACTGCTCACCTCTCTGTGTTAAGGTAGCGTAATATTAAGTTTGTTATGTCAATGTTGAGTCGATGCGCGATAACGGCGCGATCATGTTTCGTTCCAGACATTGTTATTGTAGCTCGAAGTATTTGTCATGTCAGCAAAAAGTTTTGTCGATAGCGTAGTGGTTACAAAGGTACGATTTTGAATTAACAGGATTGGGATTCAATTAAAGTAGAGAAAAAAATATTTTTTTTAGAAAAAGGGGAGGAATAGTGTAGTGACATGCTGACTAAGGAGAAAGGGCCCGCTCCCGCGTCACCATGCCACAGCACCTCAGTCGTCCCGTAACCCGCACTACCGATACTCGCGATACTCGTGATATTTGTGTATCGATATTATTGTACAAATTATTGAGTAAATTTATGTGAACATTTCGTGTAACCTAATTTCTGAACATTTGTTATTTACCGTAATAAAACGAACTTAAAGTGAAGTGTAAACTTTGTTTTATTGATAACTCCAAGGACAATTAACAATCTCCAGCAACCAGGTCTGGACCACACACCCTTCAGGTAACCAAACAGTAAATATACGGTAAAACAGAATGGGATGTATATATCATGGGTATATTTATAATAATATCTGACCCAAAACCAAAATGAGACTCGTCAAAACACGAGTTTGATGATCAATTGAAAAGAAATAGGAAGATCGGGTGCGAGTGTAGCTTTTGATTACGAGGTCAAATTCAAGACAATACAATTCCCAAGTTGGACGAAGTCTTTTTTGGGTTGAATTTATCTGTCAGGAGATACTTAGTGGTAGTCCCATGCTTTGAAATGTGGCTAATATTAACTACCTATGCGCGAACGGAGTCACAATGTGAACTGCTAGTAAATTAAATGCGAGCGTTTGTCTGCTTCTTTTGTAAAAAAAAATTACTTTTCTCTTTGGGCCCCCCACCAGATTTTGATACAAGGCCCATACAGGGCCTAAAGCAAACTACGCCACTGCTTAGTGGTCAACAACTTCAGGTGTATCGTTCCCAACGATAACAGATCCAGGTGCAAGATAGACATTAAACATGATCTTCGTCTTGTCCATGTTCATTATAAGACCTACCTACCTACCTGTTGGGAAACGCAACAAAGCTGAGCATCGTATTGAGGGACTCTGCCAAAATGGCTATATCGGCATTATAAATTGACATAGGCAAAAGGTGAGCGATGTATTGATGTTGATCTCGAATCCATTCATATCCAAGAGCTTGAAAATGTCCTCCAATGCGTCCATGAATACTTTCGGTGTAATAAGGTCTCCCTGTCTCTCGTCTCTCTGCAATCCGATTGGTTTACTCTCGCCCTGTAGTCGGATCAACATGGTGGAGTTATTGTACAAACATTTCAAGTTCAACCTTTAGAGCATTAAACCAACTCTAAGATAAATACTCTTCAATATACCAATAGTCAATATGGCAGCTGTTTGAGAGCCATTCTAATCTCGTACAGGCTGATGTTTGGGATGTCCTCAGTGTAGTTTCGGGATAGTTTAGCTCTAGTGTCCCGAGCTATTCTGGTAATGGGTAAAGGTAAAGTATTTATTTACAAAAAAATATTGGAATATAATTATAATAATTATATTTATCGAGTCACACAACGAGCCATGGAGAAAGCTATGCTCTGAGTTTCTTTGCGTGACAGAATCCGAAATGTGGAGATTCGCCGAAGAACTAAGGTCACCGACATAGCTCTCAGAAACTGCAAGTTGAAGTGGCAATGGGCAGGCCACATCGGCAACCGATAACCGTTGGGGAAGAAAGGTTCTCGAATGGCGACCACGAACCGGAAGACGCAGCGTAGGCAGGCCTCCCACTAGGTGGACACCACCAGTGGATGCAAATAGCCAATTGTCGTTCATTGTGGCGTTCTAAGGTGGAGGCCTATGTGCAGCAGTGGATGTCTTCTGGCTGATGATGATGATGATGAAGTATTTTTAACCGACTTCAAAAAAGGAGGAGGTTCTCAATTCGTCTGTATATATATATTTTTATTTATCAGTCGTCTTTAACCATTGTACTTGCTCTGCCAAATTTAGAATGATATTACTGTATGTGGATTGTCAATCTATTATTATAGTTATTAAAATTTTGATAGAGTTTTCAGTAAGGTTTAGATTTTTTCCGAAACAGAAAATCCAACCAATTCAATTTGGTATTAATTAACTACAAACTGATTTATTTCTAGGTTTCTTTGTGCAAGGGAATCCTTTGTGCAAGATCGTTAAGTATGTACCACCACAGCGTCAGATATTCTTTTAAGCAGAAATTAATGTGAGTGTACCAACGAGAAGAGCATTGTATTTGGTGAAATTACCGGGCTCAAGAGACTGAACCACTAATGGGACGGATGCAAAAAGGACGGGTGATTAGCTTAGAGGAGATACCACTAATTCTAATTACTCTGAGGTGATTAGCGGCAGCGTAGTGACACTGTCTGTATCTAGGCAGACATTTTGCTTATCATTAGGCGAGCGTATTGAATTACATAATCTCGTGACTAGTATGAATTAAAAAAAATCAACTTGGGAATCGACTATGAATCGATCAAAAATTTACAAAGCGTCAGCTGTCAATGCCATGGAACGATCATTCACCCCTATTTGTCACATTCATTTGATTGATTACATTTCATTTCGGATTCAGAATCGGATTTCTTTTAATGTGAATTATCTGACTATCTTTAATAGTTATTATTTATTAAGTTGTTTGTGTGAACTCTGCGCGTATACCTTGCCGAAATGCAGAGTGTTATCAACTCTGTGAAAGGCACTGCGCTCGGTGTGGCAGGGTATCTGACGCCGGTATTGAAGGTATCATTCCTTTGTGATAATAATATACATTTTATACATGTACCGTAGTCTAGAGATTATAATATAGTGAACTCTATGATGTAGGTAGTTTGTTCAAATTAGTCAAGCAGATTAGTGATGTTCAAGGTACTATCGCGGACACGAAGGGTGTACCAGTTTTCAATCAAAATCGTTAGAACGACGTTACGTCTGCCTGCTAACCCCGTCCGCACGTATTTTGGGCCGTCACGTGCAAGCTATTGTCGTCCTGAAGGTGATACACGGCTTGTGACCGCGAAAGCACATAATGTTTACAATTGTCTGTTCTTCGCTGGGTTATTTCAGTATTATATTTTAAGGATATTATTTAAAAATACTGAAAACAATCACATTAAATTCGTTAATTTGTGTATTTACATAGCTTTCTGAGTTTATAAAGATCATTTTAAAAACATGTACCAATTTTTAACAAAACATAATCATCATCATCGGCATCCAAAAGACATCCACTGCTGTACAAAGACCTCCTACTTAGAAGGGGTCGCCATAATCCTCACGCTTAGCAGGCATCTTGGGGATCGCAATACAGGTGGTAGGAAATCCAATAGAAAGATGCTGCTGCCTGACTTCTTGTTTTCCCTTAGTTGCCTCTTAAGGCCGGCCAACAAAAGTAATTGAAGGGTGCTTTCATAACCAGACACTCCAAAGGGTGAAATAACGCGGGGAAATTGTACAAAAAGACAGCAAAGATATGATACAATTTACTTAATTACTTTTTTCAGTAGTCCAATTTAATAGTTAGTGAAACATAGTCATGCACTCTGATTCTTGAAATAAAAAGTATGTAATTAATCATCAGGAATCAAAATTCCAAGAAACTGGAGTCCTCACCCCTGAAGAGTTTGTAGCTGCCGGGGAGCACCTGGTCCACCACTGTCCCACCTGGCAGTGGGCCAAAGGTGAAGAGGCCAAGCTCAGACCATACTTGCCGGCTGACAAGCAGTTTCTAATTACAAGGAATGTGCCCTGCTATAGGAGATGCAAACAGGTAACATTTACTCTCACTTGAAAGTAATTTATTTATTTATTTTAGAAATACTTAAAGACTTAAATGATTTGTAGGAATAGTTTGTATCTGCTATTGAAATTAATTTGTGGTACAATATCTTCTGCCATTATTTCAAGATACGTCAGATCTTTTCCATAATGTTTACCATTTCAGATTGAATATTGTGAGGATAAGGAGAAAGTTATAGAGGATGAACATGATGAGGATGGTGGATGGGTGGACACACATCATTATGACAACCTTGGTTCTCCCACTCTCGAAGAAAAGGTAATATATTCTCTTTAAAATCTACTCACTGAATTAAGCATATTATTTTCTTTGTTTTTTTTTTTGCATAGGTCATCATCCGGAAGACATCCACTGCTGAGCAGAAGCATTTTTTTCTTAGGCACCAAAGATAAAACAATGTTTATAGGAAAATAAAATCCCCTGACCTTTTGTAGATTTCTGTATACATATGGATACTACCCAACCAAGGTGATGAGGCCCATGCAGATCTGATAGGACTTTAAATCTTACCAGGTGTGTGAAATGACCTTGGAGGCGGCTGACACGGGCGATAGCGACGGCGAAGGCGCCGCCGGCGACCGCGGAGACGACGACGAAGATGACGACGAGGATGGGGAGGCGGAGGATATGGAGCAGTTCCAGGAGTCCGGCCTCCTGGATGAAGTTGATCCGGTGAGAACATTCTTGGAAGTTTCTATAGGAAGTAGGATAGCATGACACCTCTGGGCCCTGGCTCACAATTAGTTGTTAGGATTTTACTAGATGGTAGGTCCCTAGTACGTACTATCGCGGACACTAACGGTGTACCAGTTTTCAATCAAAATAGTTTGAACAACGTTACGCGCGCTTAACCCGTCCGCACGAATTTTGGGCCGGCACGTGCAAGTTATTATCGTCCTAAAGGTGATACACCGCTTGTTACCGCGAGTGTACCTGGACGGTCAGGTAGTTATCACCACAGTGTCAAATTTCCATTTAACAAGCAGGTGTGTTCCAGTGTGAAGGGCACTATAGCTGGTGAAATTATCGGACACAAGAGTCCTATAACTTATTTCTCAGGTGACAAGCTGCATTGCACTAATGGAGCTGTCTATAGGCAGGCGTGTCACTTACAGTGGCGTGCACTGAAAGCAGGCAAAAATATCTGCGAGTTGTTTATGCTTGATGCTATTTGTTCGTGTTCCAGCAGAAATATCCTTAAATTAACCAATATTACCAACATATCCATTTACATTTAAAAAAATGACGTTAATTCATGTCCAAACTAAGATTTTTTTAAATTAAGATTTTTTAGAGAAATCCTAGGGTAGGCAAATTATTTTTGTCAGTATGGAGCCGCTGAATAAACTTATTAATGTTTTCAAATGCAAATTAATATGTCTATAGTATTTGCTTGCATATGGATATTTGAAATAGTATAATAACATACTTAAAATAGGTGGAACAAGCCAAATACATTTTTTTGCCTACCTTCTGTGCACGCCACTGGTCACTTACCATCAGGTGAGCGTCTTGTTTGTCTCGTCACTAGATTAATTAAAAAGGATTGCAAAGTAATACTAACAATTACTGTTAAAATGTGTAATTTACGTAATGCCCTTGAAATATGTTTACCTCTGTCATAAATTATATCTTGTTTACATTCTGCAGTTAAATACATTTTATGACAATGTGCAATTATTTTAAAGGTTAATATTACCACAGTACTATATTAAAATAACACTAGTAACTGCGGTCTGGAGCAAGCATGTCAAACTCAGTCACTGGTGAAAAAAAAAAGTATAAGTATCAGTTGTCAAGAGGCGACAACTGGTCAAGAGGCGACTAAGCGAAAATAGGAAGACGGGCATCAGCGTCTTTCTTATGGATTAATCTTCCACCTACACAGCGATCCTCAAGCCGTCTTCCAAGCGTGGGGATTATGGCAACCCCACCTTTTTAAGGGGGAGGCATTTGTTCAGCAGTGGACGTGTATCGGCTGCTAATAATAATCAGTTGTCTGGTTGCCTTATATTACAGTTTCTGCGTAGTTTTGGATCGGCTGACCGTGTGTGGTTTCGCCCAGGATAATATTATTTACTTGTAGACATTATCCTAATATATTTTCACAGTCGACAGACCTATCTCAGCGCAAGGATCCGAAGCCAAAAGCCGAGAAGAAGAGCAAATCCGACGGTGACGACATCATCCGAACTCGGACCTACGACCTGCACATCACGTACGACAAATACTATCAAACGCCGAGGCTCTGGCTTATCGGGTACGATGAGGTGAGACCAATCAATACTGTTGTTAAAACAGTTAAAATTGTCCTCCTGGCCGTTACAGCATACAGATTATCCATAGAACACAGAACTCTATCTGTTTCAAATATCCAATGCAATATAGTTTTGTTGGAACGACAAGACCCATGATTATTATACTAAACAGATAGGGTAAACTAACCAAGTATTGACACCGTACCAATTTATTGTCACCTTACCATTTTTAATCTATATTAAGGTTACCAGGCCCCAAAAGATTTTTTTCTACACAGGTTTTTATCAGTATATTGATACGTTAGAGTACTGGCAACACAGAAACAGATATTTTTTCAATAAGGCGTCGGAATAAAAACTTTTGTGACAAGTCTGTACGTGGATGTAAAAAAAATTCTAAATCCTGACCTTGTTAAGGTACCTTACCCACTTTAACCCACTTTAATCTTTGTTTATATAGTTGATGTTTTGAATTTTAGCAACAAATATTATTTGATTTGATTTATGAGAGCATAAGCACTAATCTGCCAATATATTTTTTGCTTTATTGACGATTTTAATACTTTTTTTACCCGTGCCAATATTAGGTATCGAAAATAAGTCATTAACCATTTTATTGACACTCAAGCCAAAAATAGGTTTTATTATAAAGTTTGCCATCGCGGTAAAATATGCTTTATTTCTATTGTGAAATTAATTTATATCTTAGAATATCTTTAAAAAAAATGATATTTCTTCAGTGAAAAAAGTGAAGAAATGCCAAAGCCAGAATCACAGAATCTCAGCCCAGATATTGAAATAGATAGTAGATCAGAAAATAGTGATAGCCTTGACGGGCTCGTTGGTCTAGTGGTTAGATACCCTGGCTGCTAACCGATGGGTCGTGGGTTCGATTTCCACCAAGTCTGGGTGTTATTTATCTATATAAGTATGTATTTACAAAAAAAAAGTATATAAGTATTAGTATCAGTTGTCTGGTTTCCATAGTACAGGCTCTGCCTAGTTTGGGATTGGATGACCGTTTGTGGAATGTCCCAAGATATTATTATTATATGCAGGATATGAAAGTTATTTTCAAAGATTCTCTAAACCAATATGGCGATACCCATTCATCAGACTATGAACATGTTTCAAAAAAGTAATTAGTAATATGTGAAGTATTATTTCTATTTTTAACCGACTTCAAAAAAAGGAGGAGGTTCTCAATTCGTCTGTATATATATATATTTTTTTTTTTTCTATGTATGTTCGCGCATAACTCTGGCAATTATGAACCGATTTGAAAAAATCTTTCTTCCATCCATTCTTTAATCCGTTAATTGGGTCCCATAAAAAAATTATTGCTTAGTAATAAGTAGTTCCTGAAAAAACAATAATGGTGACTGCGCACTGAGACCTGCAAGAAAGCCTATATAGATGACGTTTTAGTCGCTCGGACTCACTCGGTCGGACAAAAATGGTCATAACTCTGGCAAATATTTACCAATTTCAATGATTCTTTTTTTATTCGAAAGAAGGAACCTCTGTATTGAATCTGTATGAATTTTATTACAACCGGATAAGAACTTCCTGGAGGACCATGAACGATGTGGAGGAATTTATCTGGTAAAAACCATAAAACTGATGTTCTCCATTACATTGCTGTGACAATTATGAACCGATTTCGATGATTCTTTTTTTATTCGATAGAGTAAACTACTATGATGTTTCCATGCAAATTTCATTACGACCGGATATTTTTTTCTGAAGAAACATGAATTATGTAAAACTATGTAGACGATAATGTGATCATAACCTACCTAGATAATTTTACGGTTTTCGATGGTTCAATCTTTATATATGAAAATATCACTAAAAAGTTTAAAATAAAATCTTTTTAAAAAAAAATTGAACCGACTTCAATATCACTGAAAAGTATAAAATAATTTAAATATTATTGAAGTTGGTGCCAAATATACACAGCAGGTACGCTAACACCAACTTCAATAATATTTAAATTATTTTATACTTTTCAGTGATATTGAAGTCGGTTCAATTTTTTTTTAAAAAGATTTTATATTGCACTTATGTTCCAACCTAATTTATGATAAGTGGCAATTCCTAGTTTATAAATAACGCAAAATTTAATACTTTTTGATTTGCATTAAACTTCTATTAATTTTAGTATGTATCTACATAACGAATGAGGGGTCAATAATAGGTAATTTTCCCTGTCAATAAAAGCTATGACAACATTTGGATATTTCAGACATTTCTTTCTAACGTAAAAATATTGATTAAAGTGCTTTTATTTGTAATAAAAATAACCTTAAAACATTTTCTTATCCTTATTTAAGGAATATCGATTCCTATGACGTTGCTAAAATTAAAAGAAAATGCCTTTTTTGAATGGTTTAGTACCTACAGCTACTCCTTAAGGTGTCAATATTTGGTTAGTTTACCCCTAGATGTGAAACAGGTTTCTAATCCGTTTGTAATAATGCCGAACAACAATGCTTAACTTCAAATTCAACAAAAATATTTATTTCAAATTGGCTTAGCGCACTTTTGAATGGTCAATATTTTTTAAAAGCTACCACCGGATCATAAAAACGCGGCCTTAAGTGAAAAGATCCGGCTAGAAAGTCAGCGGGTTTGTCATTTTTTCACATTTTTTAACAGTGTAAGTCTTGTTACAATTCGATCAGCATCAGCGATAGTGTGTGTCCTGCCGTTCATAAGATAAAACAACAGATTTATTTTTAAGACGAATTAACAACATACTAGGCGGCCGGCGGGATACTAGGCGGCCAGCGGGATACTAGGCGGCCGGCGGGATACTAGGCGGCCGGCGGGATACTAGGCGGCCGGCGGGATACTAGGCGGCCGGCGGGATACTAGGCGGCCGGCGGGATACTAGGCGGCCGGCGGGATAGTAGTCGGACCAGTCCCCGCGCGCAGCACCCGCGCACGAGTTGCCTCGAGCAGCAGCCATATCGACTATAGAATAGGGCAGGCGTTCGTCTCAGCAGCATTTGCGAAAAAGCCATTATATCTAACATGGAGTTCAGGGAATCGAACATGGAAAAATTACTAAGTAATGAATGAATTGTGGCTTACTATAATGATGGTTAAAATGAGCAATAGTTATTTAAAGCCTCGGAAAGATACAGTTTCAAAGACTGACCTAACATGAATATTCTTCGGTTTTAATTATGCTGGACATCAGCAGTCTGATCATTGATAAAACAAAAAAATATTGATCAGTGATAATTTTTTTTTTATTCCAAATGAGCTAGAGCTTGACTGCAATCCCGCTTGATAGAAAACGTCGAGCTTGAGGATCGCAGTATAGGTGGTAGGTAATCGAATAGAAAGACGCTGCTCCATCTTCTTTGTATGTACACACATCAAAAGTGTCTAGGGATCAAGCATTTTTGGGCAAAAAAATGGGCAGAAGAACAATGGCGTTTCGTGTGCTTTTCTGATGAGTCTCGTTTTGGTATGAGACCGGATACAAGACGTATACGACACTGGAGAACCCCTGGACGCCAACAGCGATTAAAATCCTGCCAGGAAGTCCATCCTTATAGTGGTGGAACCATCATGGTATGGGCGGGTATTTGGATCGGCGGAAGAACTGAGTTGATTTGGATCAGAGGCAACCTCAACGCTCAAATTTATGCTGAGACGATTGTATCAGACGTCATCGTTCCTCTACAAGTGCAAATCGGTCCCTTATTTCAGTTAATGCACGACCGCACACCGCAAGAGTTGTAAGACAGACTCTCGCCGCAGCTAACATCAATGTCCTGCCCTGGCCTGCTCAGTCGCCAGACTTGAACCCGATTGAGCATGCATGGGATATGCTACAGAGAAGAGCTCTGCCGAATATGGAGGGTATCCAGTCGCAAGAAGACCTTTTTTTGTTGTTGCAACGAACATGGGCGGCCATTCCACAGCGTGATTTGGATGAACTCATTTTGAGTATGCCAAACCGATGTTCTTGTGTTGTTAGTGTTCGCGGTAGAAACACGGATTATTAATTGTTTAAGTTACCCAATAAAATTTTAAAGAAAACTGTTATTTCAGTCTTTTTTTCGAACTTTTGTGTTAGTGGTTCAAATGTCAAAAATCCCTTTATTAGGAAAATGGCAAATTTCTTTATTAATGCAAAGGTGACTTGGTTTATCGTTACTGTGACAAACGAAAACACTTTATTTGATGAATCCTTAAAGAAAATTTTAATTAATATCAATCAGGAGAAAAGTTATTGCAAAAATATATGTTGATCCCTAGACACTTTTGATGTGTGTATTTACAAAAAAAAAGTATATAAGTATTAGTATCAGTCATCCGATCCGAGTCCTAGTCATCCATTATTAAAAGACTATTCCCTCTACTCTACCAACACCTACATTAATAATTGGAAAAACCGACGCAGGCAAACTAATTTCATTGCTTAGCTGTTGTAGCTTAAAAGGTATAAGAAGATTGCCCTTACGCCTATTAAAATGACCAGTTCACATTCGCTCATAATGTCATGCATTTGATTGCAGATTTGTAACACAAAAAATATACTGATCTACTTTAAAAAAATATTGCAGGACCGTTCTCCATTGAGTGTGGAACAAATGTACGAAGATGTATCCCAGGACCACGCCAAGAAAACCGTCACAATGGAGTCACATCCACATCTGTCTGGACCCAGCATGGCGTCAGTACACCCTTGCCGGTGAGACTTATTGACATATTCGTCTTGGTCACCGACTAGCTAATAAATTACCTAAACACTAACGCCTCATCTGGCTCTTTGGATAATATAAAGGAAATTAGGGAAATGTTATATCGATTGTCAATCGATATACAATCTGTAGATACCTTAGAGGAGATACCACTGGAGATAGCATGATGCGCTAACCCCTCTGCCAAATTTTGTTCATATGGTCAGGTCATTCTTTATTTGTGTGCGTATCTTTTTGTATGTGTTGCGAGTTTATTATAGTGTGGTTATGCGTGAAATTGTATCTGTGTGTGTTTACTTCGCCTCCCGCACCCCTCAAAAGTGCCACGAAAAATTTGTTCGGCGAATCGACGCGATACTAGCTCCATTCTAATTACTCTGAGGTAGATACGTGTCAATTTAATCGATACTATCGTTAACAACTGTCGCTTGGAGATCTGTTAGTCACATTTCACGGCTGTGGATCGCGGTTCCCGGGTTCCATATTGACAGGCCAGGCAATTTTGTTACATTTTTCTGTCAGAAACTCAATAGGATATGTTCCTGAAAAGTGACAATAAACCTAACAAAGTTACACACGAGAAGAAACACACGTTACATTGGTCTGATGTTTAGCGCCACGCCAGCCTGTGCATAGCTGCATGATACTTGAGGCATGTTTGTGATTTCACCAGTTACAGTGCCCATGCTGCACTCCTGAGGATCTGCACCAGGTCCTTAATGCATTGTGGTCCGGGTACCCGGAGATCCGGGATTACGGTGGCTGCAGCATCGCCGCCATATTCAATGGTTTTGCTATCGCGGGGGAAACCTTCAAATGGTCCCCGGGACCTGTGGAAGTCAACCAGGGTATGTGGGATTCTTACCCACTAAAACCTGCGCGGCTGTCGCATCAGCACACGAGACCACCCGGGCTCCCCGGTGGGATTGCACCAGGAGCCCTGCAGTGCCTTGCCTTCGCGCCCGCCGCCGGGGGGCGCATTGTAGCCCCCCGGGAATCAGACACGGTGCTCACGGGGCCCACACTCCAAACGTCCAGCGACTCATAAGGAACCCGTCGGTTTTCCCGCCCGATTATAATGTGGGTGTCTTCGAGACTAGAGTGAATAGTTAATAAGCTAGTGTGCTTTACCATCCTCGGTTGCGTCGCCGCTTTCTATCAGGTGGGACTGCAGTCAAGCACTAGCTTATAAGTAGTAAAAAAAAAAATACCTACCACCTAGTGAATTTCTTATTGTAACCACCTCACAGGCACGCAGAAGTAATGAAGAAGATAATAGAGACGGTGACGGAGAGCGGCGGCGAGATGGGCGTGCACTCTTACCTGATAGTGTTCCTCAAGTTCGTGCAGACCGTCATACCCACCATAGAATACGACTTCACGCAGAACTTCGCCATCAACTAGACATCAAATCACTAGCTTTGTATGTTAGCTATTTATAAGACGCGACGGGTGAACTGGAGTTGAAAAAATTTGGTAATGTAAAGTCTAAAGTCATCGTTTCAGGTTTCGTAAACATCATAAATCGATATAATAATAATATTCTGGGACAATCCACACACGGTCATCTGATCCCAAACCAGGCAGTCTGTACTATGGAAACCAGACAACTGATACTAATATTTTTTTTTTTTGTAAATACATACTTGTATAGATAAAACACCCAGACACATGGTGGGAATCGAACCCACGACCAGGGTATCTAACCACTAGACCAACAGGCCCGCCAATGTGTCACAGCTTCTGTCTATTGTCCATGATAGATCAAGTGGTTTAATCTATTGAAAGATTGGTGCATTAATAATTATTTTATTTCCCCATGTGATTGAACAAACTCCGCATTGTCCTCCCAAATGGACGTCGTTCCTCTGCAATGGAGCTGATAGTAGCTAACTATTTGATGGCAGTTTATTTTCTTTCTCCTAAAATATTTGTGCGAACTCTTTGCGTTGTCATCGTTAACTTAATAATTGTCGCAACATCCCTTTTATCGAAAAAATATTTTAACAGCTGAAAAGGTAACCACACCCAAAGATAATATATGGACAATCGACTTTATTACCTGTAAAAATTACCCAGTCGCGTCTATTCTCTGTATATTATTTTACTCTGTATATTATTTTAACCATAGTGTAGGCCAGTCATTTTTATATCTTATATATTATGTGGCTATAAATAATTGTTGCAATAATATTTGTATATTCGGCAACGTAATAAATGTTGCCATTAAATTTACGTTAATATTGAATTGTTATTGTGTGGTAAAAATTGTTTGAGCTTTAACCGAGGCATTTTGTTTACAACGTGTAATTTTTATTGTGAATCCTTGCCTTTTATATAGCTTTTAGATAAATCATCTTTAAGCCAAAAAAGAGTCTATAATTTGTAGCTATTTTATAGTTAAAATAGAATTTATACATATTAAAATGTACAAATGTTATTTGATTTGGGTATATAGTAGTAATATAATTTACCTTGAATTGATTGTTCGTAGTACAATATTGTGTGCAAATATAATATGTTCGTACATTATAAACAATTTTTTTAAAAATTAACAACCGACTTCAAAGTAAATTATCTAAAAAGCATAAAATAACGAAAATATATTGAAGTCGGTGCTAGCACATCATGTTAACTAACACTAGCACGAGCTGACACCAACTTCAATATATCGAGGGTTTACTGCAAAAACCTGTTAAATGCAGTGTAGTTAGTTTTGAGATATTTAGTTCTGAAAGCTTGCACCAAATTAAATCGTAAAAAAAATCATTAGGTGGTACATACTTTAGTAGTCACAAGATAGGTTAGTATTGAAGATTATATTTTTGTGTAGTGAAGAATTTTCGAAATCGGACATGTAGTTTCTGAGAAATCCGCGGACAAACCTACATACATACACTCGTAAAATTTGGTAAATTTGTTTAGAAGCTCACATAGACTAACATATATGAATATTACGCATTTTTATTAATATTACATACATACGCGTCGAATAGAGAACATTCTTTTTGAAGCCGGTTAATAAATACGAAGTGGATACGACACTATAAATGAAATCACATCAGTAGAGCATTGATGGTTGTAAAGACAACCTTCGAACCAATTTTGTATAAGGATTTCACTGTGTTTCAATTTAAGATGATATCTACTGGTATGTATTTTATAATCCAAGAGTTTATTTTACGGACATTCCAATACGCCGTAATTACCTACACTGCTACACATAAGGAACAGGGGGTCTATTACGAGTTCCGATAGTTTACGAGCTCGATCAAACTGTCCGTTTTCTCTATACATTTCACACCAGCGCCCCTAGCGGTAACTATCAACAACTAGTAAAATGTATGGGCAAAAACTGTCAGTTTGATCGAGCTCGTGAACTCTTTTTTTTGACGCGGGCGAAATCTTCGAAAGATCCCCGGGAGCTGTGGGGCTCGACCGGGGTATGTGGGATTCTTACCCCCGCGGCTGTCGCATCGGCACATGAAGAGGGGCGAACCTGGGGCCTCCGTTGGGATCTGCACCAGGGGCCCCTCAGTGCCTTGCCTTGAAACCCCGCCGCCGGGGGACACATTGTAGTCCCCCGGGACGAGGACGGGGGTCGCAACCCCGCCGCTGTCCTCGGAGTCGCCGCCGAACTCAATGGACGTCCTAAGGGCCCACACCCCGAACGTCCAGCGACTCCGAGCTCGTAAACTATCAGAACCCGTACTGGACCCCCTTGTATACCACTAGTTTTGTAATTGATGTAACAAAATGATATGTACGTCTTATTTTATTCGCTGGCATAATACCTATTTACTAAACATGTCGTTTGATTCAACAGTTATGTTTATTTACGATAAACATTATAGTAGTAAACATTTGTAGTTTTATATTATGATCTTCAAGCATGCCTCTCCCAATCATTATACATACATACATATAATGATAATGATAGCATACTTTAGGTATTCTTTTAATGACATGTGATGTTTGATAAGACTTATTTTGTTAAAATGTGGTTTATGTTATCAAATAAAATAAAATTTATTATTTTCAAAATGGGAGGACAATTTATCATGCAAATGTGATAGGGAAGCTATTTTTATTACTTAAATGATATTTTTTATAACTTAATAGTGAAACATTATGTTTAATACTCTTTGGTGTTGTCACATTATAGTCGCGCACACTTTCTTTTGTATTCTTTTATTTTTTGTATATTGTATAAAAAAATATATAATTTTGCCATGAAACTGGTATTTTTATTTTTTATTTTATATGTCAATCCATTCCTTATTGAACTGTTTTCTATCAACAATTAATTCCAACCTACGTTGTTAAATTATAGTAAGGTTACTAATACACACATCAAAAGTGTCTAGGGATCAACATATATTTTTGCAATAACTTTTCTCCTGATTGATATTAATTAAAATTTTCTTTAAGGATTCATCAAATAAAGTGTTTTCGTTTGTCACAGTAACGATAAACTAAGTCACCTTTGCATTAATAAAGAAATTTGCCATTTTCCTAATAAAGGGATTTTTGACATTTGAACCACTAACACAAAAGTTCGAAAAAAAGACTGAAATAACAGTTTTCTTTAAAATTTTATTGGGTAACTTAAACAATTAATAATCCGTGTTTCTACCGCGAACACTAACAACACAAGAACATCGGTTTGGCATACTCAAAATGAGTTCATCCAAATCACGCTGTGGAATGGCCGCCCATGTTCGTTGCAACAACAAAAAAAGGTCTTCTTGCGACTGGATACCCTCCATATTCGGCAGAGCTCTTCTCTGTAGCATATCCCATGCATGCTCAATCGGGTTCAAGTCTGGCGACTGAGCAGGCCAGGGCAGGACATTGATGTTAGCTGCGGCGAGAGTCTGTCTTACAACTCTTGCGGTGTGCGGTCGTGCATTATCATGCATTAACTGAAATAAGGGACCGATTTGCACTTGTAGAGGAACGATGACGTCTGATACAATCGTCTCAGCATAAATTTGAGCGTTGAGGTTGCCTCTGATCCAAATCAACTCAGTTCTTCTGCCGATCCAAATACCCGCCCATACCATGATGGTTCCACCACTATAAGGATGGACTTCCTGGCAGGATTTTAATCGCTGTTGGCGTCCAGGGGTTCTCCAGTGTCGTATACGTCTTGTATCCGGTCTCATACCAAAACGAGACTCATCAGAAAAGCACACGAAACGCCATTGTTCTTCTGCCCATTTTTTTGCCCAAAAATGCTTGATCCCTAGACACTTTTGATGTGTGTAGTTTAATTTTCGCATTAAAACGTAACCACACTGATAATAATTTATTTATTGATCTGATCACATTAATTATATACATTACACTGTAACATCCCATAAAAATAAAATCAGTACATCCTCTATTTAAACCAACACAATACAAAACTCTTGATGCTATTAGTAGTAATTTTAATAGTATGATACAAAATTATACATAATTATTGTAAGTGAAAATCAAAAACTATTTTTAGACAAATAGATTAAATTACTGGCTTTTAGGATTTTTTCATCCAAAAAGTTATCACTTTCTACAACTGTCACCTTTCCTATATAGAGTGTTATAAAACCCGGAGAGGTTGCTTGGCAGGCATCTTGGGGATCGCAGTATAGGAGGTAGGTACTCAATAGAAAGACGCTGCTGCCTCTTGTTTCCCGTTAGTCGCCTTTTACGGACACCCTACGGCAGTAATAGGCAAAATACTTATGAATATAAATCCTAGTCTCATTCAGTCAGAAACATAGGTAGGGAGATTTGCAATAAGGGGTCGTTCATTAATCACGTGATGTTTTTTAGGCCCTTTTTAACCCCTCCCCCCCTCCTGGTGATATGTGGTGAGGTTTTAAACTAACCCCCACCCCCCTACCCAATATCACTATCTTTAAATACAGGTACATAACTGATTAAATATTGAAGGGGAAGTCGTTGCCGGCAACGGTGAGTCAAGCCACGTGCCGCTGTTTGGTGTAGAAATCGTGCATTCAACGAAAAATAAATACACGTGATGTCTCATTATACCCCTCCTGGTGATATTTCGTGATTTTTTCGGAACCACTCCCCCCCCCCCCACTTTCGAGCCTCACGTGATTAATGGACGACCCCTAAGTATAGCAAAACGAAATCGAAAATATTTAGACAGACTTATTACACATGTAACAAGTTTTGTGATGAAAATTTTGCTTGCTATGGCCAGTGTATTCTTAGATAATTAAATGTCTTTGTTTTTAGATTAAAAATAAAAAAAAAACGGATTTCAATTGAACAGATTATTTCAAATGATATATTTTAGTACTACCACAATTTCGGATAAAAAAAATAAACACTGATAAACCTTACAACAAATATTAAGGATAAGGTTGATACAATAAGGGTGTAGACAAATTTGTAAAAATAAATACTTCTAAAGCGCTTTGTGTACAAAAAAAAATTACGTGTTTCTTTAAAAAAAACGTGTGGTTTATTTTTATATTTCCCGCAAAATTTTTAATGCCCGTCATGGCGTCAAGGTAACGTCTTTAGTTTTTTTCTGTACAGAATGTAAACTAGTGTATCATCGTGACGTCGCAAGCTGTATACAGGTTAATGTTTCAAGTCGGCGTGGATGGACAAATATGTACTAAATTATAAAGTATAGCGAAAAATACCCAAAGGAGTCACGGGACAGATTTTGATTTACTCTAAAATTGCATCATTGGATTAAAAAAAAACAATATCCTTAGCCAGGTATTGATCCGTTGATTTTTAATGAACTAATACATATTTTCAAGTCTGTTTGATTTATTCATTATCACGTATTAAAAAGCAAGATTTAAGTATGTTTTTAGTGTCTACACCCCTACTATGGCTGCAAAAATCAATTTAATTCATAAATTATTATAATTATTTCAATATACACCGTAAAACTTAATTCCTAACTGCATTCACAATGATCACAGAATTACCAATTTAAAATTTAACAATAATTTAAAACTAATTTAAAATAAGCTAATTAATGGTGATGTCACACAATGTGGTGGTTCATTAAATAAAATTACTTTTAAAGATAATCGAATAATTTCAAATCTATATTTTTGGTACACAATATTTATAAAGCTTTTATGATATACAATGCCATGGTACTAAGGGTGTGTCAAACTGGCCTACAAATGATAAATATGATAAAGTACACTAAATAAGTAACTCTCTATTCTCATTGATTATATTTATCTCAATCGATGCAGACTTTCAACTACTCTAAACACCAACTATTCATCGACTTTAATTATTATAATACATAGTTACAATATCATTTACAGCTAATTAAAGGTACTACATACAAGGTACATACACTCAAACAGATAATATCATATGATAAAATCAATTGTACTTTCTCTACAAATGCACGGTTTAAAGATATCTATTATCTTCTAACCTGCTTACAATTAGGGAATGCTAGAAAAGGACATCTATATGAATATCGTTACGGTCAATAGCTGCCAAATCAACAATAGTTTTGTGGACCAGGAAAGGACATCTCACAAAATATAATTTATTAAAATAACTTATCGTGATAGCTGAATGATGTGAATTGAGAAAGAAATTGTCACTGAATAAGTTAATAAAGGCGATATCACCTCAGCTTGGAAAGACTGTTGTCGGACGGACCAAGCTACATGGTTGAGATAAAAGGGTAGGCGTTTACATTTAGGAGTGTAACCAATCGTCCTCCCAGTACTACCGAGTATAAGAAAAAAAAACCACAAGGAGAAGGGGAAGTTCATACAAACACTGCAAACGAGGGACAGTGGCGCCCTCGATTCTTTCCCATATGAACTATTTTAGGCGCCAAATTCAAGAACTATGTAAACACAAAAAGGGCATCACCTACGAGTTGTGGATTAAATCCATAAAAGAGAACAAGATGTAACTATCCCCGCTGAATACGTAACGCTAGTGGTTGTAATATATTGGCACATTATAAGGGCCTCTCCTTCGGGGGATATAACTGTTAAGTCTTTCCAATTAGAGTCAATAAAATTATACAGTTTTTATTACTCACAATATTATTAAAGAAAAAAGAAGTAATAAATTAACTTAAAAAAATAAATAAAACTACGTATTTACAATATGTGTAAAAAGATTGGCCTTTTACAATTTATGAAATCGCAAAAAAACAACCCAATTATGTCCGTTAATTAGGTCCACTTGGAATACTTTGACAGCTATCAACATGAATTTTATTTATTTTGTTAAAGTTAATTTCAAGGCAGTGAAATATTAATGATCAAGATGTGATGATTTTCACAAAATTGACAACCGATCTTTTATAATTGAGAATGTCATGTTCGGTCAGGTATAATAATAATATCAAAAGGATTAGGATTAGTACAATCAACAACTTTTTCTTAAAAACAGGCTATTTTGAATAATTGAATAATTTCTCTGAATCACTTAGGTAATATTGAAGTACACAAATCGGAATTTTTCTACTACATTATATTCACCTACGTACAAATAACTACAAATTCACACTAAAGGCCATATTTGATTATTATTAAGATTCTCTCGTAATAATAAAATTTATCGACATAAGATTTGTCGATTACACTCAAGTTGGGAATGTTTTTTTTTTTCGATAAAACTAAAATTATTGTAGAATATCGATTCCTGAAATCGTTTTATCCATTTTTATATGAATCACTCATTCTAATCTCAATTTTCAAGTCATAGTATTTTTTCGGAACACTGTTGACGTTTGAACGTATATTATAAGCAGTTATAAAACATCCGAATGATCATTCCTAGATCTTGGATTGTAGTCTATGCCGATATTATGTATTTAGATATTTGACGCTCCTATTCGCTACAGTTATATTGAATATCATTAAAGACTACTCTACTTAACAGATCAGTCTACACTTTGACCTGCAGAGTATTCACTATACGCACTTCAATCTCGCTGGGATCCCTTCGGCCACTGGATATTGAATCATAAGCCATTCTCCCCGAGGTCCATTCTCCTACGGCTTGTGTGGCACGATGGCGACCAGCCTGAGTAGCACCAACGAGAGCAGCTTGTCGAGCGGGTCGAGGGTGCCCCGCTGCAGCCACTTGGGGATGGTGGTGCGCGCGTGGCTGAAGCCGAGCTTCTGTAGGATGTAGTCCACGCCGTACGGCTCGATGGACTTGCCGGCCCACGACAGCAACCTGCGGTATTACTTGGCATTTAGAGTTCGTGGCTAGATTGGACACGGTCGTATGATGTCATTAGAACAACGGAAAATGTAAGTGATGCAATTTTCCTTTCAAAGTTACTCTAGGGTAAGTTTGATTCTTCGGAGTCGCTGGACGTTCGGGGTGTGGGCCCTTTTAAAGTTCTGCCAGAATACCAGCACTGTGTTGTAATTTATTACGGCACAGCAATATGCTGAGGCATGTTACGTTGTAACAAGGTAAAATCATAAAATTAGTAAAAGAAAAACTTTAGGGACGGACAATCCAACCAAAATTATACTATCGTACGGAAGCCGCGCGACGCAACTAGTATTAGCGCTCACAGCGCCATATATGGTATTTTTCGGTGCCAGAAACGAGACAATATTCGAGAACTTATATCAACAAATGTCACAACTTTAGCGTCGAGAGGTTTCTATGTATGTTCCTTCTCGCTCGGATGTATTATTGTTGTCTATTTCGTATCTCCGTCGCACATGGTAGTGGTGTCGGATGGAAGGTATTGATATCGGAATTCAGTCTGATCACGCCGCTCGCGCCGTAGGTTGTCGCTTTTATATTTAAGGCCAGCGGAAAGTAATCCAAGGCATTTTAGTAGATCGTCTTTTGTATCAATTGGTTGTACGGTGTCTTGCTGTAGTTTAAAAATGTGACCTAATTGTGATTGTGGTATAAATAGGCGGATGGAACCCCCTTGGTAAGTTTATATAATTATCCAAATTGATTAATTTTCATGTTAGGTGATTCGTTTACAATCTAGCAAGTGATTCTTAAACCTTTTTATAGTGTAAATGTTGCTTTGGCTATTTCATTTCTTCAATGTAATGTAATGTGACAGCGGTACCCTAAAGTCAATAAATTATAACCTCATTTATTTATTCATTCCAATAACTTTTAAATATGTATCGCTACGGTATTTTTCTTTATAACATTCCCATATCATAATATGGTAGTCCAATCAATCTTGCTTTCACAAGAATCAGGTGAAATATAGTTTCAATAAATAATTCCATTGTGTAGTCTATGCCTGTGATCTTAATGAGTACTTATTAATTTAGAATATCCAATTAGTTTAAATTCCATAATATCAGTTCATACTTGCAAATAATAAGCATTGTTTTTTTGTAATTAGTGGTCTAATAAAATTTTCCACAGTAAAAATAGTTTACAGATTAGTTATTATGAAATAAACTCATAGTGTTGTAATTCTAATGTGTGCATTATTACATAAGAATATCTTAATTTCCTTTAGGTTTTTAAAGCCAATTGTAGAATAGTAGGAATGTAAAACATAGGTCCCAAGCGCTAGCCGAGTGGTAGAATTTTGGGAACCCCTCCCTTCTAAGGGAAAGGCTTATGTTCAGAGGTAGACATCTATCAGCTGTAATGATGTTGTTTACATAACTATTCTTCATCTTATTAGTTCATCACACAGCTGGGAGATTTATTTGTAGTTTAGCGTTGGTTATTATAAAGGAATTTACCGGGGAAATAAATATTAAAAGTCTTTGTTCCTTCGATATGTTTTATTGTAATTGCTTATGTAAAATGTAATCTTTTCTTTGTTCTTAATGGCGTAGTGGAATGGTGATCATCTGGCATAAAAACAGTTGGGGTTTTGATTCTGGGTTGGGTAATAATATTTTATTTAAATATTGAATTTTCTTTAAATTATATTTCAACCGGACATGCATTTCACCACTCCATTCAGCATAATATCTAATTATTTTGCGAAAGATACCGACGCCCATATCTGGTCACACTAGTGCCAGGGCATCGGATCTTTCGCGCTACAGAAGTCGTTTCGACGCGTTCCAGGTATTGGGGGTCCACCGTACGGGCTTTCAAGATCGAGTCCACCGTTCGGATTCCACCGTCCATTGTACGGGCTTTGAAGACCGAGTCCACTCCCTGGATTTCACTGTACGGGTCAAGAGTCCATCGTACGGAGTCACCGTACAGATTAAGTGTACAAGCGGCGACGCTTCAGGCTGCCAACGCCAGCTGACCTCAGTGACCGAGGGCCAGCCATTGCAACACCTGAGCCACCGGCTCCCTCCGAGTACTGAGAGTCAGCGGGATTCACTTACCGAAGACCCCCAAGCGTCGAGGAGTCGGACAGCCATCAGTTAAGTCCTGGCACTGTTTTATTCTTCGGACCAGTTACCTTCCCTGTGCCGCGAATCCACACCCGTGTGTATTGACGTCATTTTAGAGACTTTAGAGTTTTATTTTTTTTAGTGCAAATTTAATTTCTTGCCGGGATATCTTTTTTTATTTTTTTGCAATAAGCAACTTGAATTTTATTACTTGTTTCTTTTTAATTGTACCTAGCCGTCAGGCGAACGTAACAGGCAGTATCCTGTTTGGTTCCACACAACTAGCTGTTTTTTTTTTCATTTTTAATTTATTATTTAACTTGTGCGTTGGTCAAATAAATGTATTTCTTCTTTCTTCTTCTTCTTCATTTACCTTTTTTGTTGTAAATGATTTAACTTTTATGAAAAGTACACACGTTGTTACGTTACACTAACATACAATGTTGATAGTAAACCAATACAAAAAAAATGTGCGTGCGTGGAGTCCCTCCGCGCGGAAGAAGTGAAACTTCATTCTCGCTCAGTCGATCGGTCGTTCGGTCGGTCCCTCACTCACTCACTCACTCACACACACACACTCAACTCAACTCGCCCCAACTCACCCCAACTCGCTCCAACTCACCCCAACTCACCCAACTCACACCAACTCACCCAACTCACCCCAACTCACCCCAACTCACCCACTCACCCACTCACTCAGTGACGGCGTCACATGAGCGCTTTCATAACCTTAACAAATTTACGCCTATCGCCTATCGTTTAACACCTATCACCTATCATTTAAGCTTAACGCGTTATGTGATAACATTTTTGGAAGTCGCATAAGAAGTTTCACTTCAATAAAATAAGTCAACCGCTCGGCACCGATGCGACGAATTTTTGACGTTTGTGTATGCGCGTGTGTGTGTGTACTCACCGCACGGTGGGCTCCAGGTGCCAGGTGACACAGTTGTAGTCGCGGTAGTCCTGCGGGCCGGCCTCCACCCGCGCCCTCGCAGCCACCCCCGTCCCCGCCCCGGTCCCGGGACTACTGCCGTTGGCGCCGTTCGCGGTTCCTTCCCCCCACGCTGATCTGGTAGCACCCGGCATCTGCGCGACGGACAATATAATAATGTAATATCGGTAATCGTTAGCTAAGTTCCGTTCGGTCGGTTAAGTTCAGGTCATTTCAATTCTATTCAATATTCAAAATAATATAGACTAAATTTCAATTTTCACACCCTCAATTATAATAAACAATTAATAATGTGAAAAAATATGGTAGTTAAAATTATTTTTTTACCTTCAACTTCTGTCCTTACCTACCTAATCTTTTAAAACTAACTATGGTAAGGTTTGGTAAATTTGACAATACTGATAATGTGATCAATAAGCGCCATTTGTATTTGACTAATTAAAATTTAAACACCACATACGATTTCGACAAATTGGACATAGATAAGGTGAAAACTATTTTATAATTTATGAGTATATTCGTTTATTTTAATTACATGAGTATATTCGTTTATTTAATTTAATTACAATTTTATTTTAATGAGGCTTTTATCATTGCCTTTTGGTGAGAATTTAGTAACTTTACTGAATAAAAATGTCAAAAAGCGAACTGTATACTAAACGCTAAACAATTTATTTAGCTATTACAATGTAACATGTTCAACACAATAATATTTTATTCACTCACCAGTCTGTCCTTCTCTTTGATGTATGATGAGATCAGATCGTGCAAGAACAAGAACGCCTCAGCGTCCACAGACACGAATATGTGGTCTTCGAACTCTGTTATGAAACTGCACTCTACTACTGGCTTTTCGTCTGTAACAAATGTGAGTTTAATTGATAAGTTTCAATATAAATCGTCGGTGTCGATCGCTCAAGTGCACTGTGCAATGACTTCCACTCATATAATACTACCAACGTTGTGTGTGGGTGTCTTCAAGGCTAGAGAGAGTAGGTTTTTAATAAGCTAGTGGTTAGCTAGCTTTATCATTTTCGACTGCATGGCCGTTTTCCATCAAATGCGATTGCTTTCAAGCAGTGACTTTGGTGTCAAAAAACGCAAATAAATAAGAAAGTCGCGGAAGCCTTGTGCTAATAGGCATGATGACTAATTTTGAAAAAATACTCTATAATCTACTTACGGGTCTACTATTGCCGAAAATAATCATATTTTTGTATTAAATTTTCAATTAACAGCAATATTTTCAATTTTTAAAATAGAGTTTGAATTTCGTTCCAAAACGATGGCCGGTGCATGGCGCCATTTTGTGACGTCACTACGGCGGTGTAAATAAACATCTGTCTAGGTATAAAAGTGAATCATTGTATGAAAGAAAATGTTGAGATGACAGTTTGACAGTTGTTTATTTACACAGGATTGACGTCATTCATTCTGATCAGCGTTTATTACAAAATGGCGATTAGCTGTATTTGAGTAATTTATTTGCTTAAATATCACGAAAATCTCTCTATTATTATGAAAATGAGATGCATTTTTGGAATCAGTGTAATCTGTTCTAATATTTAAAACCACAGATTTATTGGTATTTTGTTGCAGTCATCATGCCTAATGAGACGCTTTCACATTAAAAAAAACTAGGTGACCTGTGAGGTGTCCAGATACGAATAACACCCATCCTTAACTTCCCGTTGGGGGTCGCAAGAGGCGACTGAGGGAAAACAAGAAGCCGGGTAGCAGCATCTTTCGTTATCATAGGTCACTGCGGTCCCCAAGACGCCAAGCGGGAGGGTTATGGTCACACCTCCCTTCCGAGGAGGCCTTTGTTCAGCTGTGGAAGTCTTCCTGCTGCTGCTGCTTATGATGATGGTTGTATAAGTATACAACGTGTTACAAAATACCCCGTAAAAAAATCAATAAAAAAATATTATTATTTACACTGATGTGCAAACCCTATTTCGGTAAAATTAAAAATTAAACTACGCAAAATGTACCTACATTTCTACCTAATTCGCGGAACGACAAAAATTTTAAAAGACCTAACTTTATTAGGGTTGACAAAATTTTTGTCTTTGATAATTAATTATATTGTTTACTAGCTGACCCGTGCAGCTCCGCCCGCGCTTTTATTACATTTTGCTCCCCTTTTCTCCCTCCTCCCTAGATTTATCTCTCTCCATATTTCTGTCTCTTATATAAAAAATCTAATTATATGCTCTTTCTCTCCTCTCTCTTTCCCCCTCCCGCTTCGGTTTCCGTCACACTCCCCCTCTTCCTACCCTGTTATCCCCTCTCTGAACCCTCTCCCCCTCTCTCTTCTACGAACTTGCTCTTTCTCACTCCCCCCTTACTCCACCTAACTCCCCCGATCCCTCACCCCATCGCCCCCTTCTCGAATCCCCTCTCCCTCTTTCTCCTCTCGTGCACCCTCCTCTCGTTCTATATATCCTCGTCAATCATGGTATCAGCGGCATTAAATATACTTTATGACCTATTCTCAGACCTCCCCGATATGCACACATAATTTCATACATATCGGTTCACCCATCTATTTAATGACCTTGCCTTATGTAGCTTAACCTTAACCTAGCGGTATGAAATATACTGTATGACCTATTCTCAGACCTACCCGATATGCACACTTTCATACAAATCGGTTCACCCATCTATTTAATGACCTTACCTAACGTTGCTTAACCTTAACCTACCGGGATAAAAAGTATCCTATGTCCGTTTACTGGTTCTAAGCTACCTCCCCACCAATTTTCAGCCGAATCGGTTAGGCGGTTCTTGAGTTATAAATAGTGTAACTAACACGACTTTCTTTGATATAATATTATATAGATTAAAGTTCTATAGTTATTGTATGTTCAATTTCACCGATAGATGACGCTGTTCATAATGTAAATCACGCTAACATCGTAAATTACTGTCTAATAATATTCGATAATGAAAGTTTTAAGTTTTCCGCATCTTTTATTGTTGCGACTGTAATACATACATAATCTAGTTTGGATCCGCTCGGGATTTACAGATTTTAACTTTTCAAAGATATAATGTCATATTGCTATCAGCAAAGTACTTAGAACAATACAGAAATCTAATGAAAATAGCCTGGGTGAACCGGACCGGCTTACCCCTTACAAAAATTGACCCTTCGCCAATGCCATATCTTATGCAAACTAAATGTCTGCTCAGTCCCTATTATATATAGCGTAATAATACATATCAGTCTATAATTACCCTATTCTCATACAAAGGAAATTACGTGGTAATATGTGCAAGTAATGTTTCACTGCTTAGCCCCTATGAAACATAGCGTGATGTTTTATATACCAATTTATACCTCGACTTCTACACAACACATCAGTGAAAGTCCTATCAAAATTCATCCACGGGTTTTCAAATGATACCTGGACAAACAGAACGACAGACAGACAGACAGACAGACAGACAATAATTCCAAAAAAAATTGTTTTGGCCTCTATGTCGATAGTATAGTATCCCCACATAGAAATTTTGGAAAAATATTCAATGTACAGAAAAAGTGCTCTTTGAGTTTTATTATAGTACTAGCTGACCCGTGCAGCTCCGCCCGCGCTTTTATTACATTTTGCTCCCCTTTTCTCCCTCCTCCCTAGATTTATCTCTCTCCATATCTCACTCTCTCTTATAAAAAAAATCTAATTATATGCTCTTTCTCTCCTCTCTCTTTCCCCCTCCCGCTTCGGTTTCCGTCACACTCCCCCTCTTCCTCTCCCTGTTATCCCCTCTCTGAACCCTCTCCCCCTCTCTCTTCTACGAACTTGCTCCTTCTCACTCCCCCCTTACTCCACCTAACTCCCCCGATCACTCACCCCATCACCCCCTCCTCGAATCCACTCTCCCTCTTTCTCCTCTCTTGCACCCTCCTCTCGTTCTATATATCCTCGTCAATCATGGTATCAGCGGCATTAAATATACTTTATGACCTATTCTCAGACCTCCCCGATATGCACACAATATTTCATTAATATAGGTTCACCCATATATTTAATGACCTTTCCTTATATTGCTTAACCTTAACCTAGTGGCATGAAATATACTTTACGGCCTATTCCCAGACCTACCCGATATGCACACAAAATTTCATACAAATCGGTTCACCCATCTATTTAATGACCTTGCCTTATGTAGCTTAACCTTAACCTAGCGGTATGAAATATACTGTATGACCTATTCTCAGACCTACCCTATATGCACACTTTCATACAAATCGGTT
This sequence comes from Furcula furcula, assembly GCA_911728495.1. Classification (NCBI taxonomy): domain Eukaryota; kingdom Metazoa; phylum Arthropoda; class Insecta; order Lepidoptera; family Notodontidae; genus Furcula; species Furcula furcula. Next base: position 29,474,748 of record OU452245.1, on the reverse strand, counting down.
CACCCATCTATTTAATGACCTTACCTAACGTTGCTTAACCTTAACCTACCGGGATAAAAAGTATCCTATGTCCGTTTACTGGTAAGCTACCTCCCCACCAATTTTCAGCCGAATCGGTTAGGCCGTTCTTGAGTTATAAATAGTGTAACTAACACGACTTTCTTTGATATAATTTATAGATTAAAGTTCTATAGTGATTGTATGTTCAATTTCACCGATAGATGGCGCTATTCATAATGTAAATCACGCTAACATCGTAAATTACTGTCTAATGATATTCGATAATGAAAGTTTTAAGTTTTTTCTAAGTTTTTCGCATCTTTATTGTTGCGACTGTAATACAATACCTATCTATACACTACCTGGACTAGGGGAGTTTCATTAAAATTTCATGAACATACAGAAATCTAATGAAAATGTCCTCGGTGTACCGGACCGGCTTACCCCTTACAAAAATGTACCCTTCGCCACTGCCATATCTTATGCAAACTAAATGTCTGCTCAGTCCCTATTGTATATAGCGTAATAATACATATCTTAATCATTAACTGATCAGTCTATAATTACCCTATTCACATACAAAGGAAATTACGTGGTAATATGTGCAAGTAATGTTTCACTGCTTAGCCCCTATGAAACATAGCGTGATGTTTTATATACCAACTTATACCTTGACTTCTACACAACACATCAGTGAAAGTCCTATCAAAATCCATCCACGGGTTTTCAAATGATACCTGGACGAACAGAACGACAGACAGACAGACAATAATTCCAAAAAAAATTGTTTTGGCCTCTATGTCGATAGTATAGTACCCCCACATAGAAATTTTGTAAAAATATTCAATGTACAGAAAAAGTGCTCTTTGAGTTTTATTATAGTATAGATAGACGGGGTATTTTGTAACACGTTGTATGAGTGATGTGCGCACCGTTCTCGGTGGGCGGCACGGCGGCCTGCAGGTGGTGTGTGCGCAGGTGTAGCTGCAGCGAGGGCAGCGCGAAGATGACCTCGCGCACGTGCTTGCCCCGCTCCCGCTCCCGCTCCCGCTCCCGCTCCCGCTCCGTGCTGCTGGTGTTGCCCGCTCCACCGCTGCCCGTCTCCTTCTCCAGCGACGGGAATAGCTCGATCGCTGAGAGGGTATTTAGAGGAATACGTCGGAAAAAGTTTCCTGTCTATCCTACATACTTTCTTATCTAAATCGATGACCAATTATTTTTCAAATAAGGTAAAATATGCACAAAAACATTGGCTTTCTTGATCTGTTCTCCCCTGTAACCGCGAAACCACGTTCCTAAGTCATTTAAACTAAGTAAACCCCCAAGACATAATAGATTTGAAGTCAAATAACTCTTTACTAGTTATCAAAAATCACATCTTAGGCCACACTGTTGTAGCGTGTAGTGACACCTACCTTATGTATGTTAGTATTATGTAGTATATAAGGCGAGAATCGCATTAGATTTGGGTTCAGTAATAAACATCTTGAGTCGCGACCAGTTCTTTCATTGCACTGTGTCCAGATAAACTAACCCATACTGAAAGGTTGGAGGTTGATGGATGCGATATAGTTTCCTGTAAACTGAACAAAGACAGTATAATCGTCGTCGGTACTCACCGTCGATCTCGCTGTCAGCGAAGGCGTAGTGGAACCACTCGGCGAGGGTCTTGAACTGCGGCGGGAACAGCTTGGCTCTCGTCATGCGGCACACGGTGGCCATGGACTGGTGGCCTCCCCCCCCGGCGCCGCCGCACCCCCCCAGGCTGGCCGTCAGGCTCTGCACCACGTGCGTCACGTGCGCCGACGCAGGCTTGCTGCCTGCACACACACACACACACACACATCACACAACCTTAGTGGTGATGACCACTGACGAGGTATTGGTTCAGTAGCATATGGCAGTTAAACTCCTGTGTATAAAACCCGAAGAACCAATAAAGCAATCGACATTCTAGATTAAATTGTTAAGGCAACCAGATTACCAGATTTGTGAACTATTTATTACGTACCTGGAGGTTCGGGGTGTGAGCCCTAGGACGTCCATTGAGTACGGCGGCGACTCTGAGGACAGCGGCGGGGTTGCGACCCCCGTGCCCGTGAGCACCGTGATTGTTTCCCGGGGGGTTACTACGCGCCCCCCGGTGGCGGGCTCAAAGGCAAGACACTGAGGGGACTCTAGTGTAGATTCCACCGGAGAGCCCAGGGGTCACCCAGTGGCGTGCACAGAGGGTAGGCAAAAAAATGTATTCGGCTTATTTAACCTATTTTAAGTATCTTAGTATACCATGTCAAATATCCATAAGCAAGCAAATACTATAGAGATATTAATTAGCAATTCAAAACATTTATAAGTTTATTCAGCAACTGAATATTGACAAAAATACTTTGCCTACCCTAGGATTTCTCTAAACAATCTTAATTTGAAAAAATCTTAGTTCGGACATGAATTATCGTAAATTTTTTTTATGTAAATGGAAATGTTGGTAATATTGATTAGGTTAAGGATATTTGTGATGGAACACGAACAAATAGAATAAAGGAAAAACAACTCGCAGATATTTTTACCTGATTTCTGTGCACGCCACTGGGGTCACCAAGTAAGAATCCCACATACCCCGATCGAGCCCCACAGCTCCCGGGGACCTTTTAAAGGTTTCCCTCGCGAAAAAAAGGCGACGGTCCTTCGAGCCGGAGCATTTGTTCTGTTGGCGATAATAAGAACCTAAGCTACTACTGTAGCTATTGTTACGACCGGGAGATAAAAGTGTTAATTACTCCGTTAATTATTACTTAATTGCAATGATCTCAAAACGCATTGTTAGTCTATAGGTCTACTATCGATTCGTACCGAAAGATCTCGAATTCTCAATAGAAAGTGGTTCCCTCCAATTCGGCAAGTAGGTACTTACGTACCTACCTACGCGCTCGCGCTCGGTTCACTGCCCCTGCCTATTGTTAGTTCATTCTCGAAGGTCACGCCGCTATTGTATCTCGCGAAAACGATAGAATAGGTAGGTTCATACGAGTTCATTCGAGAGAGTTCCACCCCTCTGTTAATTTAGGTATATAAGCCGACGCATAGTGGCGTCCGGACAGTTTGTGTTTACAAGCGACAGCGGAAACATCTTAAGGAAGCGATCGAAGAGAATTGTACCAGCGACCCTTGCGAAGACTTTGGACTACTGAGAAGTACTGTGCGACTCGGACTACTGTGCCTTGTGTGTATACTGTGCCGTATAGTGTATACATTGTGAGTGTACGTGGAATAAAATCTTCTTTTACGTTAATCGGCATTTAATTACCCACCCGCACGTAACAATTGGTGTCAGAAGCGGAATGCCGATTCTGCCGCGTGAAGAGGAAGCGCGTACTCCGCGAACAAGGAGACAAGTAGAGATGGATGCTGCACGTCGGCGTGGTCAAGAGGAGGAGTCCCAGCCTGAGACCGCTACCACATCAGGTACTGCACCAGTGGGTAAATCTCTCTACCCTGCTGGCTGCTATCCAAGGTATGCAGGTAAATCTCCAGGCCACCCAGCAGGCTATCCAGGCAAACCAAGAGACTACCCGCCGCGACATCCAGGCTATCCAAGAGGCTACCCGCCGTGACATCCAGGCTACCCAAGAGGCCACCCGCCGTGACATCCAGGCTACCCAAGAGGCTATCCAAGAGGCTACCCGCCGTGACATCCAGGCTACGCAGGAGGCTATCCAAGAGGCTACCCGCCGTGACATCCAGGCTACGCAGGAGGCTATCCAAGAGGCTACCCGCCGTGACATCCAGGCTACGCAGGAGGCTATCCAGGCCAACCAAGAGGTTGTTCTGGGAAAGATTGACGCTGGTATTACCATACTAGGCGAAAAGGTCATCAAGCTGGAAACGGAGGTTAAAGAGGTCACTCTTAAGACCGAGCACCTGGAAGGCCGGATTGATGAGCATGACAACCGTTTTCATGTGATAACCAATAAGCTAGCGAAACTAGAGACTCGCCAACCACTAACCGTGGCCTCTCCCTCACCGTCAGCTGCGAAACTCGACCTTCCGCACTTTGACGGGTCATCTTCATGGACAGCCTTCCGCTACCAATTCGAGACACTGGCCAAGGGGAATGGGTGGAGTGATGACCAATCCTTTATGGCCCTGACACTGGCCCTGCGAGGAGACGCTCTGATGATATTGGAAAACCTGCCACTTGAAGGACGGACTTTAGATGCTCTCTTAGAAGCGTTAGAGACGCGGTATGGTGAAAAACACCTAGAACATGTATATCGTGCACAACTCCGCGAGCGTACTCAAAAGGCGGGTGAAAGCCTCCAGCAGTGGGCCCTTGAGGTAGAAAGGTTGGTTCGTCGTGCATACTCGTCGGCACCGGCGACTGTGGAGGTGAATCTTCTACAAGCATTCGTGGATGGCATACGGGACGTGGAAGTCAGAGCTGCCGTTCGTCTGAGCCATCATTCGACGATAAAGAGCGCACTGGCTCATGCTCTCGAAGTGGAAGCTGTACGTCAAGACACTCGGGTACATAAAATCCGAGAGATAGCATCTGATGAGAGGAAGCTTCAGTATGTCCCCACCTGCTATGGCTGTGGAGAAAAGGGGCATATTCGACTGGAATGCCGTAAAAAGAGAAGGAGGGTCACGAGCTCCGGGACCCAAGTAGACCAAGACCTGTCGTTAAACTAAGTGTCGCCAGGACCGCGGGGCGGGTGCTGGCTGGTAACAATAAGGCCCCCACCATCACCATTACTCAAGTTCGCAACGGAAATAGTCTGACCATCGAGGGAACATTAAATAATCAGACATGCAGTTTGACAGTAGACACTGGAGCTTCGCGGACTATAGTCAGACCAGAGCTACTGAAACGCACTGTTATGTGGAAAAGGCAATCCCCACCATGTCGTCTCCAGACAGCAACCGGCCAGCCAGTCTCCGTCCTCGGTGATACAGACGTAGAGATTAATATTGGTGACCGAACATACATCCACTCAGTTCTTATCGCTAATATTACGGATGATTGCATTCTGGGTCTGGACTTCTTGAAAAATCAGCGATGCATTTTGGATATTGATAAAGGAGTATTAAGGTTCCCTGATCAAGAAGTTTGTCTGCAAGGATCACACCCATGCAGTCTTTATTGTTTAAAGGATTTCATACTGGCTCCAAGATCTGAAAATTTAGTATCAGTGAAATTCCCTAAGAAGATCAAATCAAACAAATGTGTTATAGTGGAAGACTCTTGCAATCATCCACAGATAATCACGGCCAGGACATTACTTATGACAAAAGGAATAGCAAAAGTAAGAATTTTAAACTTGAGTAATGAAGAAGTTCGTCTGAGGAAGAATAGCCTGATTGGAAGATGCGAAGAAGTAAAGTACCTGAAACGGTTAGACACTTCCGCAGTTCATCAAAATGTAAGTTCGACCAAAAATGATCACATTCGACAGCTTTTGGAAGATTGTAAGGAAAATTTATCACCACTAGAACTGCAGCAAGCCAAAGAGCTTTTGGTTACATTCAGGGACATTTTTGCAACCGGAAATGACTGTGGCAGAACAGGCCTTGTAAAGCACCAGATTGATACAGGCGATGCCAGGCCTATTAAACAGAGACCTCGACGTATACCGTGGGCAAAAGAAACAGAGGTAGCCGAAATGATTAAAGACATGGCTGAAAACAAGATCATCGAACCCTCTACAAGCCCATGGTCATCACCTGTGGTGCTAGTAAAGAAGAAGGATGGAAGTACGAGGTTTTGTGTTGACTACCGAATGTTAAATAACGTCACGAAAAAGGACAGCTATCCACTGCCGAGAATTGATGATACGCTGGACATGCTCAGTGGCATGAAGTGGTTCTCGACCATTGATTTGAAGAGTGGCTACTGGCAGGTGGAATTGAGTCCAGAAGATAAAGAGAAGACGGCATTTAGCACTGGAATTGGGAACGGACTATGGCATTTCAATGTCATGCCCTTCGGTTTATGTAATGCTCCAGCAACTTTCGAACGCCTTATGGAGAGGGTTATGGTAGGCCTCCTTGGGGACGTATGCCTGGTCTATCTCGACGACGTGATTGTGATGGGACGCAGCTTCAAGGAGAACCTGAAGAACCTAGAGAAAGTGTTCACCCGGATCCGAGAAGCGAATCTGAAACTGAGTCCAAAGAAGTGTGCTCTGTTTCAGAAGGAGGTCAGTTACCTAGGACATGTCATCTCGGCGGATGGAGTAAAAACCGACCCTGAAAAGATAAAAGCTGTTCAGGAATGGCCTGTCCCGAAAAATAAAACGGAAGTGCGAGCGTTCCTTGGGCTTTGCACTTACTACAGGCGCTTCATTAAGAATTTTTCGGACGTGGCAAAACCATTACATCAATTAACAGAGGATAAACGCGATTTCATCTGGGACTCGAATTGCGAGAATGCTTTTAGTGAACTTAAGCAACGGCTTTGTGAAGCTCCTATATTGGGTTACCCAAGCAGGGAAGGAAGATTTACTGTGGACACGGACGCTAGTAACACGGGAATCGGTGGAGTATTGTCGCAAACACAAGGGGACCGCCAGGTGGTAATTGCATACTTCAGCAAAGCACTTTCAAAACCAGAGAGAAATTACTGTGTTACTTGCTGTGGTAAAGACTACAACATTTTCAGAAATACCTTATAGGAAGACAGTTCACGGTTAGAACCGATCATGCAGCATTAAAGTGGTTGTTACAGTTTAAAAATCCGGAAGGACAGGTAGCAAGGTGGATAGAGCAATTGCAGGAGTTCAACTTTGTAACCGAACATCGCAGTGGAAAAGGACACAATAACGCGGACGCTCTGTCACGAAGACCGTGCGCTGACGACTGCAAACACTGTGGTAAAAATGAAGCCCGAGAAGAAGTAAACCTTATAAGGACGCATGGCTTAGACGATGAGTGGACTGGACCCAATATGAGGAAGGCCCAAGAAGAAGATGATGACCTTGGACCTGTACTGCGCTGGAAGCAAAGTGGAAACAAACCCCAATGGAAGGATGTGTCTGCTTACAGCGCGACTACTAAAAGTTATTGGGCTCAGTGGGACAGCTTAGTTCTGGAAGGCAATCTGCTGTGCAGAAAATGGGAGTCCAACGACGGAAGGGAAATCACTCTGCAAGTGGTAATACCACGAATCATGGTGGCCCCTCTTCTACGGCACGTCCATGATGGTGTCTCTGGTGGTCATCTTGGAGTCAAGAAAACCCTCGTTAAAGTCAGACAGCGGTTCTACTGGCTACGATGCCGTGAAGATGTCGAAGACTGGTGCCGTAAATGTACTGCTTGTGCCTCGGTAAAAGGCCCGCAAACCAGAAGTAAGGGACAGCTGAAGCTGTATAACGTTGGGGCACCATGGGAGCGCATCGCGATTGATGTAGCTGGGCCGTTTCCACAGACTGACGATGGGAACAAGTACATAATAGTAGTGCAGGATTACTTCAGTAAGTGGCCTGAGGTGTTCGCAACACCCAACCAAGAAGCAATAACGGTAGCCAAGAAACTGGTCCAGGAGGTGATATGTCGATTTGGTGTACCCATGGAAATTCATTCGGACCAAGGACGTAACTTCGAATCTGCCGTATTTCAAGAAATGTGCAAACTTCTTGGGCTCCACAAGACCCGTACGACACCAGCACATCCGCAATCAGACGGAATGGTCGAGAGATTTAACAAAACTCTAGAGAATCACTTGGCCAAGGTAGTGGATGATCATCAAAAGGACTGGGATCAGTACATCCCTTTGTTCCTGATGTCCTATCGTTCTGCAGTACATGATAGTACGGGGAACACGCCAGCCAAGGTGAACTTCGGCCGAGAGATGAGACTTCCGGTGGACGCAATAACGGGTACCCCACCTGACAGTCCTAAACCCGTTACGGACTATGTGTGCGATCTTCAAAATCAGTTGGACGAAGTGCACAAGAGAGTGCGGGAGAACAGTCTGAAGACTAGCGAGAGGATGAAGACCCGCTACGATCGAAATGCGAATACCAACGGTTTCGATGAAGGAACGCTAGTGTGGTTTCACAATCCGCTTCGCAGAAAAGGGAAGTCTCCGAAACTTCAAGCCCGCTGGGAAGGACCCTTTACTGTTATTACGAGGATTAACGACGTCACCTACCGCATCAAGAAGGGACCCCGAGGCAAACCTAAGATAGTTCACCTGGACAGATTGGCACGTTATCATGGTGATAATGATGCTCGGGACGAGCATAACTAAGAGGGGGGTAGTGTTACGACCGGGAGATAAAAGTGTTAATTACTCCGTTAATTATTACTTAATTGCAATGATCTCAAAACGCATTGTTAGTCTATAGGTCTACTATCGATTCGTACCGAAAGATCTCGAATTCTCAATAGAAAGTGGTTCCCTCCAATTCGGCAAGTAGGTACTTACGTACCTACCTACGCGCTCGCGCTCGGTTCACTGCCCCCGCCTATTGTTAGTTCATTCTCGAAGGTCACGCCGCTATTGTATCTCGCGAAAACGATAGAATAGGTAGGTTCATACGAGTTCATTCGAGAGAGTTCCACCCCTCTGTTAATTTAGGTATATAAGCCGACGCATAGTGGCGTCCGGACAGTTTGTGTTTACAAGCGACAGCGGAAACATCTTAAGGAAGCGATCGAAGAGAATTGTACCAGCGACCCTTGCGAAGACTTTGGACTACTGAGAAGTACTGTGCGACTCGGACTACTGTGCCTTGTGTGTATACTGTGCCGTATAGTGTATACATTGTGAGTGTACGTGGAATAAAATCTTCTTTTACGTTAATCGGCATTTAATTACCCACCCGCACGTAACACTATAAAAAACCAGATCTAAAATTCGAGTCCAATATAGCAATAGTGATAATAAGTACCAGAAAATTTCAGTAGCAGCCCAAAATTTCAAACTGCACTCTATAAATACCTTTAACAACAACCAGCAAACCGGTAATGCTACTTTATGCAATAAAAACATACGCAAATATAAAGACTTCATCGTGGAACAATACTCAAAAGAAGAAAGAGAGCTTGAGAAAATTATTAGCTCACCATCATCGTTGGCGACCTGCTGGGCCTCGGTCGCGAAGCTGATGCAAGGGTCCTTCAGGCTGAACAGCGCCCACGACTTGGACTTGAAGCTGTTGCCGTGGAAGCACGCCAGCGATATGTTCGTGCCGTGCAGCTCCATGGTGCCGCCCAACACTGTGCCTAAATATTTTAACAAATATTAAAGAAAAGTCCAGAAAATAAAGACGTTCACGACAGAGCGTCAATTTGTGGAAAATACTGAATGAATTTTGATGTAAATTCGTAGTAAGTAGTTTCCGTGTACGGAGGCGTGGAAGTTTTAATGTAAAAGCGACGGCGAACGCATTTCAAAACAGCGATTGAAGCGATGTATACCGGCGACTGCAACGACAAATTTAGACATCTGTGAAGTACTGTGTGATTCAGACTACTATGTATTGGAAATTATAGCCAGTATAAATTCTGTACGTGTAAATAAATTGTTGTGTGTAGAAGAATCATTGGTATTTTAATACTCACCCCACCTAACAATATTTGAGTATTCAACAATATTAATGCATATAGGATTACCCGCGGGGTGTCCGAATACGAATAGTACCTATCCATCTCCTCTCGTTGGGTGTCCGTAATAGGCGGCTAACGGAAACAAGAAGACGGACAGTAGCGTATTTCTATTGGATTACTTATACCTACTGCGATCCCGAAGACGCCTGCTAAGCGTGAGGATAATTGCAAACCCTCCCTTATAAGGGGGAGGCCTTTGATCATCAGCGGATGTCTTTCGACTGATGATGATGATGATATGAACTGTGAGTTAACGACGACTAAGGAAAATTTGTATATTTACTAAAGTATGGTCCTCGCTATATGTTACATTGTGAGTGTATGTATTGTGGTGTTGTGCATATATTCATACCGTTGTCGGGCAGCGGGGTGGGCACGGTGGCGAGCCGCATGCCGGCCACGAGCCGCAGCACGCGCTGCCAGTGCCGGTGGTGCCGCAACTCTTGCGCCCCAGCACCCCCCGCACCCCCAGCACCCCCAATACCCCCTGAGGACGAGCCCGCAGCCGCTGCCGCTGCGAGACAACACAATACTTTATCTCCCGGCAGTAACAACGCAACTGACGACTGTTTGACTGTAGTACCATTTGATGGTAAATCAGGGTCGGTAGATTCGTGGTCTCTCATCTCAGCGTGACAGACACGCCCGGAAGATCAGCAGTTGGAGTCCATGACAAATTAGCTGTTTATATATCCTTGGGACGGTTTCTCCCACTACTATATTACGTCAGATATAATAAAATTTCAATAATCTAGTTTAGTTTAGGACTGGTTCACAAATTTGAAGTATATTAACGAGCTATGTTCGGAGTTTCTCTGGAATATCGAATCTGGAACTAAGTTATTAGACAGAGTACCAAAGTTATCAACATAGAGGATTAGCCAGTTGAAGCGGCAGTTGGCTGGCCATATCTGCCGTAGAACCGATGGTCTATGGAGCTGATGAAAACACTCAAGAGGGTGTAAACCACGAATAAGCAAGCGTAGCATAAGATGTTCTAGGACTAGATGGAGCGACGATATATGTAAATAAAGAGGCAGGCAAGAGCTGAATGGCGAGAGTTGAAGATCGAAGCCAGTGGCGTGCAATTGAGGCTTATGTCCAGAATTGGACAAACATAATAATATGTGGATGATAATATAATGTAATTAGTTTTGTTCAGTAAGAAGCCTAGCCCCTCGAATGTAGCGGCGCTGTTTGGCTTAGGTCTCCAATAAAATGGTTGAATATCAATTTTGGCGTTCTCCTTACAACCTACCTCTTTTTCTCTACACGAACATAAATGAACTTCACTTGTCACAACTTCTAATCAAGTTCAAAAATTGTATGTCTACTTATGTCAATATGATACTTAAAGGTTGCGTGGAGGATATCGCTTTTAACGATAAGGCCGCCCATTGTTGCTTGATGATGTCTTATTAATTTGTATCTTATACTTCTAGTATCTGTTTGTTTGTGCGCAATAAAGAATTGTCTATCTATCTATTGTTCGAAAATGTTATGTCTACTCACGTTCTCTCCTATCTCTTCTAGCGCTGGTGTAGTTCGGGTGGAGTGAGCTGAACACTCTCTTGCTGGACTTGAACTGCTGCGTGAAGAACTCCTCCAGTTTGAGCTGCATCTTGAGCAGGTCCGGGGTGGTGCTGCGGCTCATGAGGAGCTGCAGCTGGTGCCAGCTCAGCGTGCCGTGGATTAGAATTATGGCGGGCCTGTGGATTATTGGCTAGATTTAGTACCGCGGGCCCGGAGAGACGACAGACCAAAATAATGAGTTGAATAAATCAATTATTCGTTACATTCTGACCTTATCTAACATTGCATTACTTACGACGGACACTCGGATAAACTAACTGCATGCAAAGTTAAAAAACTACTGGTCTGACTGATGTAGCTACAGTCTGATTAACACGGAGCAATAATCGATCAAAAAGTGCTACAAACTGATCTTGAAGTGCTATAGTTTGACCTGCGTGCCTTAGGTGTTCCTGTCGATATAACAGTTTAGTAAAAGTATGATTAGACTGCAACAACATAAGATACAAGCATCCGAATATAGTTTCGATATGAAACATCCTATGATAGCAGCGGTAACAGCTCAGTGGGCAAGCGCTTGCCTTGGAAACAAGGTGCGCAGGTTCGAACCCCGGCTCGCACCTCTCAATCATGTGCGAATCGTCTTTGTGCGATTGTTACTAGCTTTCGGTGAAGGATAACATCGTGAGGAAACCTGCATGTCTGAGATAGCCTAACTAGCTTTCGAATGACGTGTGAAGTCCGCCAACCCGCACTTGGCCAGCGTGGTGGACTATGGCCTAAGCCTCCTCTTCTTGAGGGGAGGCCCGTGCCCAACAGTGGGACATAAACAAGGGCTGGTATTATTATATTATAATTATTTATGAAACATCCTATGTTGTTGCAGTCTAATCATAATTTTACTAAGCTGTTATATCGACAGGAACACCTAAGGCCTAAGTTACGTTACAGATGAACCATTACAGAGCAATAACCAATCAAATAATGTAACATTTTTAATGGCGCAAAGCAAAACAGACAAGAAATGGCTATGCCTATGCTATGGCTATGGCTGGCCATGGAAATGGAGTTCGGCAGGCAAAGAGCAATGAACGATCATGAAGTGCTACGATCTGATTGATGTAGTGAAATAACGGACAAATCGTGCTAGTTTGATCGGTATCCAGCAAATGTGCAGTAATTCACACAATGACCGCTCTAGAACATTGGTCATGTTCTGTAACGGCAGGCGGGAGGCAGCGCGGGCGTGCCCATGTACTGGGGCGGGGGTGCACTGCGACACATCCCAGCCCACATACCTGGAGGTGGGCCTGTGCGGCTGCGGCTGGGCGGGCAGCACGGCGCGGCCCCACTCGTCCCGGAGCGCGGCGCGCAGGCGGGACACGCGCGCCAGCAGCGCGGGCGTGCCCATGTACTGGGGCGGGGGTGCACTGCGACACATCCCAGCCCACATACCTGGAGGTGGGCCTGTGCGGCTGCGGCTGGGCGGGCAGCACGGCGCGGCCCCACTCGTCCCGGAGCGCGGCGCGCAGGCGGGACACGCGCGCCAGCAGCGCGGGCGTGCCCATGTACTGGGGCGGGGGTGCACTGCGACACATCCCAGCCCACATACCTGGAGGTGGGCCTGTGCGGCTGCGGCTGGGCGGGCAGCACGGCGCGGCCCCACTCGTCCCGGAGCGCGGCGCGCAGGCGGGACACGCGCGCCAGCAGCGCGGGCGTGCCCATGTACTGGGGCGGGGGTGCACTGCGACACATCCCAGCCCACATACCTGGAGGTGGGCCTGTGCGGCTGCGGCTGGGCGGGCAGCACGGCGCGGCCCCACTCGTCCCGGAGCGCGGCGCGCAGGCGGGACACGCGCGCCAGCAGCGCGGGCGTGCCCATGTACTCGAGGCGCAGCTCGAGGGCCGCCAGCCGCACGCCGCACGTGTGGGCGGGAGTGCTGCCCGCCTCCTCGGAGATGTGCACTGCGCACATAGTTTATCTACAGCCCATAGATCCCCACACAGATCCCCCCCACTGACTCAAACTAATTTATCTAAGCTCTCAACATGACATTGTTCTTCTAAAATTATGCTAACAGTTAAATACGTCCCCGTTTCTGATGCTAGGCTATAATCATCATAAAACAAAAAGAAGCACAATAGCGCAGTTCACGGAACTGGTAATAAATACATTACAAGTTAAGTAAAATCTTGTAAAATTAAACAGTATTTTATTGCCTTACAATTGACTAACGGGCATGGGTAATTTTACCAAACAAAAGAAGTTCCATAGCTTCCAGATAGGCCCAGAGCAGTAACAACAATAATATAATACATCAACGTGGTGCATACCGTACGTGTCAATGGAGGAGAGGCTGATGGCGCCCCCGACGATGCCGCCGCGAGCGTCCAGCTCGCTGGCGGCCAGCGCGACGCCCACCAGCATGTTGCGGTGCCCGCTGCTGCCGATGCTCAGACGACCCGAGCAGTTGAAGTCGCGACTCTGCCAGCTTAACATCGCAAACGACACATTCATGTGTAGTCACTATTTTATACTGTTGGTTCTACCAACCACACTAGCCAATGGTATTTGACTTCGCTAAAAATACATAGGCAGCTGGACTTGCACTGCAGCGACCAAAGTATAATAGGAAAATGTTTTGGCGTATGGACAAAAAAACATCATAAAACGTAACTTAATACCGCGAGTAAGTACAATCGGCAAAATTGATGCTTAACCACTTTATTAACAAAAGCCGTTACACTGTTTTAAACCCCAAGGCCCGTCTTAAGCACCTCTCGAGCGTATACGTCTACACTTGTCTTGATTGGTATAGTGCATTTCAATACGTACGCGAATAGGTCTCAGTTGCAATTTGCATTTAGTTTGTGTAATAATACCATACTCCGATTTTACTTACTTTTTATTCGATATCACTCATTTTGTGATGACTATGAATGAATTGTCCAGACTGTAAGCTTAATACTATTCAGAAGAACAAAACTATTTATCTACTAAATCGCTATAATGAATAGGCTTAAGAGATATCAACGATAGTGTTACCTGACATTCCCCATGACGTTGCCCATGTTCATGTGCACATTGAGCCGAGTGAAGTTGACGGCGAACAGTACAAGAGTCTCCCACGCAGCGCCCATCGTCGGGGTCGGTGTCTTGTTCTCTATAATACGACATTTCTAATAGTATCGACGTATTATTGCTCGAAATAATTTTTCACAATCTGGAATCGCGGTTCGGATTTCGGCAGCTACTACGTGCAGTTGTACCTTAGTGCTTAGTACAATACAGGCCGATTACTTTATTTTCTGGAAAATAATATGATCCATATGTCGGGTAGGCATGTAAAAGTCAGTTCTGCACCTGGCATCTCCTCGATCGTATAGGTCTTCTATCCCATTGAATTGTAAGAGCAAAATATAAGAGTGCACTTGTCTGGGGAAGCAATTATGCATCATGATATCTCGTACGTATTACGTGTTTTAGCTGATCGCCATCTTTCACAAGACACTGTAGCCGTGTCGGTCAGAAGGACAATATTACACAAGTGCATAATTTGTTTTTTTTTTTTAATGGAGTTAGATGTGCGGGACGCAGGACGAAGAGGACTCCATATCAGATAACTACGGTACGGCATATACTACGGAGGAAATAGATGTGCCACTCAAGTTTTCATTTCATGGTTTGCGTACCCAGACGGAGAGATGGCGCTGTATATATGAATTCCCTTTGAACTTTAATAACGTATCGTATGAGAATTCAACTACAAACATGCACGGATGTTATATAAATGATTATAAGAAAAACAAAACGAAAAACTTTACTTGCGTGTTATTATTTTTTAAAGAGCACCATCTCAGCATTTAGATGAAACTGTAGGCAAAGTTTAAGTTCCCAGAGAAATTGGTGGCGGAAGTTTTATCGTCAATTTTAGAACTATTCTATTCTATTGTTAAGAATCGGGCCGATAACCACCGGAACGCACTTCGACCCAGTTGGATCCATTGTGCATGCCCTAGCCCTTACTCTGTTCCTGGCGTGTCGAAAAGTTCCCAGAGGTACGCAACGATCGCGCCAGCCTGGGTGCTGGAACTTTTTTTTTTTGAATCGGCTAAAATCTTCCAAAGATCCCCGGGAGCTGTGGGGCTCGACCGGGGTATGTGGGATTCTTACCCACTAAAACCCCCGCAGCTGTCGCATCGGCACATGAGAGGGGGGGACCCCAGGGCTCTCCGGTGGGATCTGCACCAGAAGCCCCTCAGTGCCTTGCCTTTGAGCCCGCCGCCGGGGGGCGCATTGTAGCCTCCCGGGAACCTGTCACGGTGCTCACGGGGGCGGGGGTCGCAACCCCCCCGCCGTCCTCCTCGGAGTCGCCGCCGTACTCAATGGACGTCCAGCGATTCCGAAGGGCTTGCTGGAGCTGAGCCAACCCCGACCAAGATGACCCAACCAATTTTAGAACTAACAAATGCGTGGGAGTTTAACCCCCTGCGCCTAACTGCTGTGTGGGGTAGCACACAATGTCTCCTCTCCTACAGTAATAATAATAATAATAATATCTTGGATAATAGAGTATTACAATTTGAAGCACAACTTTGTTTGTGCAAATTAACGCGTCTCGCTTCTATGTACTGTAGTGGTTGGTACATCATATAGATATATTTTACAGTAACAAAAACACATTACACCTACCTTTGGTTTTCTGATGATCAACAGTCTTTGTTTTCTCTCTCTGAGGTAATACAGGCGACACAGGAACATTGTTGCTAGAAGGACTGAAAACAATAATATAATCAAAGCGTTGGTCGGCGACGCCACATTCGTTTGCAGATTAAACTAAACCTTATTTGTTAAATAAACCCACACGATATCAACAACGAGACAGTTATTTTGCCTATATTTGTTTTCTTTTCAGGACTAAACTCTTGAATCTTCAGGACTAAGGCATTTGAAATGACGTCACGAAAAAATATGGCTATGCTGTTATCAAGAAAGAACATAAGTGCACTGACCCGTGATGGTCGTGAGTGTCGTGGTTGAAGCTGAGGTCTCCGAGGAACATGCGGCGGACGATGGTGCGGCGGTACCAGGCCTTGGGGAAGGCCAGGATCTCGCCCAGCCGCCGCATGTCGTACTTGAACCACGCCGAGCCCACGTCCACGATCGCTGCACCGAACACCATACATCACGGATAAGCCAACTTGAGTTAGCAACGAGTCGGTCTGGTTGGAAAACTGAAATCTCATCTTCTACCAGTCAGGGTACTAAGAGAAGAAACATGGAAGTTTGGCGTAGAATCGCTAATCATCCGAGACGTTATTTAATTTAAGCACCTTGGGCTCAGAGTAGCTCAGAGACATACAACAAGCTATGGAGAGAGCTATGCTCGGAATTTCTTTGTGCGATAACTCTGGAATGAGGAGTTTCACCATGGAACTAAAGTCGCCGACATAGCTCTCAGAATCTGGAAGTCGAAGTGGCAATGGGCAGCCCAAATTGCTCAAAGAAATAATCGATAGGTAAAAAAGATTCTCGAATGGCAACCACGAACTAAAATACGCAGCGTAGGCAGGCCTCCCACCAGGTGGACTGACGACAATGTGCGCGTCGCAGGCAACCAGAGGATGTAAATAGCCAATCGTGGTTCATTGTGACGTTCCAAAAGGGAGGCCTATGTTCAGTAGAGGACGTCTACCGGCTGGTGATAATGATGTGTTCAATGCATCGATATACTATACCAACTAGATTAGCTGTCACGACCCGAAAAGTGGTCACGAAAATAGAGCTACGGAGACGGCTGTCGCTCTATTTCAAATTAGTACGAGCCGACAACAGCTAGCGTAAGGACGTATCGAAATTCCTTATTGCGCGTTTATAAACTGTCCAAATACTTATCGTAATACTAAAATTGCAGATGGAGAATTTTTTTTTCGTATCGTATATCATTATAATACGAAATAAAAATTCTTTATTTGATATTTTCTCCGCTAGTAGTTCGCAACTGCCATGCCGAGACTGACAAAATTAATGTTGCCGATAGGCGTGTCGCCACTGTCTATACGAAACTGTCAAACTACACGTCATTACCATAATAAAAAAGTTAGTTCTCATTTTTGCCACCAGCACGGATAAGTTTGTAAGTCAGTACACACACAATGGAAACACACCTGTTTTGAACCTTATTTTATAGTAGTTAAGATTTTCTTTTAAATGAGTACATTTTTGTTTAAGTCAAAACAACTACTTTTTTCGTATAGCGTTGGCGATTTTATTGATTTTTCTTTGTCTCCGATGTAAAGGTTTTATGTGCCAACATTACTGCATACAGAATTAGACTTTATTACAACATGTGAAGGCTTCTATTAGTCCGACGTTCCGAATTATTTAAAACTATTTTCTACAATTTCTAGCTACGTGTATAGTTGTGTAAGTATATGTAACGGCGACCACATTTTCGATGTCATTTTGTTCGTGACAGCTAATCTAGTTGGTATAGTATATCGATGGTTCAATGTAAGGAAGCTGTTTTTAATAATTCCTACATGTCCAGTAACTCCTGCAGTTAACTATCCTTCATACTGGAACACAGAAATATTTACACTACTTCTTAGCGGCAGAATATCTGCCAGTTCGGTGGTATCTATCTGGACGATCTCTTGAACATGGGACCTCAGTATATTTAGAAACACAAGTCATGCCTATTGTGATGTATTAGAAGAATAAACTGCGGTGGAGAATAGTTTTATGACTACGAAATTATATGACACAAGTAATCAAAAAGCTTTTAACTTTATTATAGAGCCTGCCAAAAGAAGTAACACGTTATATACTCACTAGAGAACCGAACAGTGGCCTTCGACTGGTCCTGGTCGGTCTGGAAGTCCAGCTTCCTGGACCTGGACAGGTGGAACTTGACGAACTCCACGTTGATGCTGAGCGAGTCCTTCCGCTCGGTGTCGGCGAGCGGCGACCACTGCGCCTCCTTGAGGCTGGACTTCTTGCCGCCGTACGGGTGGAACATGTTCACGGAGAAGTCCGCCAGGCAGCCCGTCACGCTCAGCCCGCCCATCGCGACCGCCGGCTCCGCCATCTCCCTTGGTACAGTTCAATTAAAATTAAATATTATATACTGCCGAAAGAGATACACAATCCGAAAGTGAATGAAAGCAAAGAGATGATCGAATGTTACTATTTTGTCTACACATTATGTATATCGTGGAGCAAGGATTTTGTCCTCCCTTGACATGTAAGCGAGTCAACAATAACTTGAATGGTTTCTAATTAAGGTTTTACGCAATTCATCATCGGGCACTCCCTGGACATTCATAGAAAATCTTGGTGATAGACCAATCTTCCCATTGCGACCGTTGCAGTATTTATATCAACACGAAAAGAAAAGGCATATACTAAAATCCGTCCCGTTATTTAGCGTCCTAAAGAACGAATCCCGGAGGTCCTTCAGGGGTCAGGTAGAGACTCACTCGTCGGAGGCCCGCTTGGAGCTGAACACGATCTGCAGGCTCGGCAGCTGCAGCAGGCACTCGACGCGCGAGGCGGGCAGGCAACTGAACCGGAACGTGGACGGCTGCAGGTGGAAGTGCACGATCACGTCCACGGGGAACGACGCGTACACGTACTGCCCGTACGACGCGCCCATAGCGCCCGCGGCGCCCTCCGCCGACCGCGACCGCGACCCGCTCTCCGCCTCTGCGCGACGACAAACGCTTACTTTGAGAACATTCAACGTTGGACCCAAGGATGTTTAGAGGAAGGATCTCTAGAGAGATGGACACTTTCTTTCTCATCCGCACAAGAAAACAATGCCTTTAATTAGTATATATTACATGTGATAGAAAGAGACAGAGCATATGATTTTTTTGCCCTACAACGTGTGTTCAGCATCTGTGAAACACTTGAAGAAAACGCACCGTTTTCCGTTTGAAGTTTTTTTTTGTATAAATATCCATATCATGTGTTTCATGTAAGAATGCTGATTTTCTGTGGCATGCTAGCTAGATATCTTGTTATATTCTGTCTACGCAAGGTTGGGTACCTCGGAAAAAGAGATATTAAACTGTAACGCTTACAATATCGGTTAAAACGCCCGCGCAAAACGACGGATATGCGAAAGAAAAGCTGACCTGTCGCTAAGGGATCGTGCGCATCTTATCCCAATCTGCTGATTTGTATCGCCATATTCGCTGTTACCCGGGGGTACCAAAATCAGGGAAAAGCAGAATATAATACAGTTTCACCATACAGTGATCCTAAACTCCCAATGATCAGGAAACCTCTACGTATCGTCACTGAGTTAGTCAAAAGAAGATAGTTACCACCATTTATTTGCAACTGATTACGATCAAAGATTCAAGTCTATCTATATTCTTAGAATATATAGTGTATATACTCTTTTACGACTAATTTAAATAATTTCGAAACTCTGTAATGATGTCATTTATTTTAGATGTAAGAAGCAAAATTCGCCTAGCACATCCAGTTAATGACATAAAATAATGTCCAATTATGGCAACTGACTATAGAAGTCATTTAGAATACCGGCCAGACCCACTAGGCTAGGTAAGAACCACATATAGTAGTGATGAAAACTTTCGCGAACGAACCATTCGTTATTGAAGCCTATTTCGTTTCTGATAGCATCAAAAACCTTTAATAACATTATTTTGATACTCTTTAAATGTTCTTACCTGGTGTGGGAGCGGAGAATGAAGCTTTAGTGGGTATAGGCTCCAATGTCTGTTCCAAAAACTCTAAGATATGCGGGCTGATGATGGTCTCTTCAGGGATACTCTGCACGGTGATCCAGGCGAAGAGTGCCGCCTTCTTGGTGCCAACCTTGCGTGGACCCACGCTCAGAGACGGCATGCTGGCTATCGGTTGGGGGGAGGTCACCTCTTCGGCCAGAGTTTTGGATTCGTAGTGCACCTGATGATTTTTAGTGCAAGTTTCTTAAAATTATAAGTGTAGAACAAGGTTTGGAGTACTCAAACTCATTCTTAACATTGTAACT
The DNA here is from genome assembly GCA_911728495.1 of Furcula furcula. Classification (NCBI taxonomy): domain Eukaryota; kingdom Metazoa; phylum Arthropoda; class Insecta; order Lepidoptera; family Notodontidae; genus Furcula; species Furcula furcula. The sequence continues at coordinate 29,454,577 of OU452245.1, read as the reverse complement.
CATTGGCTTGCTATTAATAAATTAACCTTAAATACTACAAAAACTAAATATATGCAATTTTCAATACATAATCTGACATTTAATCAAAATAACAGTAATATTTACGTTCACAACTGTAATTCACAAACCACAAATTGTACATCCTGTCCAATTATATCTAAGGCAGAGTCATTAAAAATTTTAGGTATAACAATTGACAAAAACTTATCTTTCAAAAATCACATTTCAAATCTAATACAAAAAACAAGAAAGCTCATTCATATTTCTAAAAACCTTAGGCATGTTACAGACTGGAAACTAATTAAAACTGTTTACGAATCTCTTTTTCAATCAATCGATAGGATTGATTGGAAAAGAGATTCGTAAACAGTTTTAATTAGTTTCCAGTACGTGCCTCCCCAGGTGGATATACCATATGATATGATAGGATTGATAAATCCTATCATATGGTATATCCACCTGGGGAGGCACGTACAAAACTAATGTCCTAAACGTTGAAAGAGCCCAACAATTGATTCTTAAAGTTGCACTCTTCAAACCTCTATTACACATTACAACAGCAATTTATAAAGAAGCAAAGGTATTAACAATCAGACAACTTTATTTATTAGCAACAATTTAGAAAAAAACAACTCTATTACTGATCCGGAAATTTAAAAAAATCTGAATACTAGGCGATATTATGAGGTTTGTGAAACAACTTCTGTAGACATCGTTTGCGCAAAATTTTTACAATTTTAGAGCAAGTAGAATATACAATAAAGTCAATAAAATACTTTCAATTGTTAAAATGTCTAAGGTGGAATGTAAAAAGAAACTCACACAGTGGCTTTTGACACTTGACTATGATGAAACAGAAAAATTGCTCACTATCTTATCCCTAGCGTTTTTCATACATATATACCCACACACCCTTACGCATCACACGCATCATCATATAGCCCACATATGTACATTAACTGCATACAATTAACCTTTACACACCCAAGCTCACGCACGCACATTATCACATACACACACACACACACCCCCACACACACTTAGGGTTTCTATGTGCTGGTATCTTGTGTAATTCTTGTGCTATTTGTGTAATGCTTGTGCTTATGCAGTTTGGTATCATTGCAGTATCAGATTTCTTACTGTTAAGCAGCAGTGTGTAAATATCGCTAAACTTTGGTTTCAGATGACATTTGGCTATGCAGTGCTACAAGTCAATACATTGCTTATTTTTATTTCAGAGTACAATAGAGTAGGTCAAGTGAGAGTGGTACCTTAAGCGCCAAGCCGGGCACGCGGAACACTGTGAGCTCGGGCACGGGCTGGTAGCGCGCGTGCGGGGCCTTGCGGCGCGCTGTGGGGGACCCCCCGTCCCCCGCTCCCACGCCCCCCGAGCTTCCCGGGCCCCCCGCGCCTAGACCACCAGACGTCGAGCGCCCCACGCGCATGCCCGCACGGCACGCGCTGTCCCATACACACACAAACATATTTTATGCTTGAAACACAAGACTATGGCAAAATCTCGTAAATCGTTTTCGGTTAATTTATTTTATTGATAGATGAAAATTTAAAACGAATTCGATTGATCACGTTCAGTCGATTAATACAAAAAGTGATTGATCAACTGTATTGATTTCTATCAATAACTAAATTCACGTTCAGGTGAATTTCAATTTCAAATCAGTTCAAAGAATTTAATCAATCAAAATGTAAGTGGCAAACTTTGTAGTATTGATTTTTGTTGCCTGAATTTAGAGATTCCTATGCTATTAAAAAGTTGATCAACTAAAATCAAACTATGTAAACTCTCTATTACAGATGACGAAATAACGACATTATCGAAGAGTATTGTGTTCTTGCTGTAATTAACGTTGCCACCTATTGGAAGTTGCCATGCTAGCTGCTAAGGGCCACCACCTTCATTTTGTTTTGCTATCAACACGACGATGATTTACAACAAAAAATAATTATGGTCCTTCGAGTCGGATTCATGGGATTAATATGACTTAATTTTTTGTTTGCAAATAGGGGCATCAAATCATCTTAGTAGTTGTTACATTCTTAGTAATAATTGAAATGGATTTATTGTTAACAATTTGCAACAGTAGACTGCAGCCAAATATAGCATACTTACATCTTGTTGTCATCATCCTTGTTGGGCTCCTTGGTGTGCAACACGCACTTGCCGCTGTTGATATGCACCTTCACGTCTAACTCAAAGTCAATGTTTGGCTCCGCGGTCTTTGATTTGCTTTGTTTGCCTTCAGAGCTTTGGCCTTCTGATAACGGCGCGCTAGAAGTACATTTAATTTTAATGAGGTCGTGAATTTCCGTGCATGTCCAAAACAGTCGGTAAGCTTAATAAGTTGCGGGTAATATTTTGTAAACGCTATGCACAAATCCGATAGTTTCTATGGAACTACATAATCATTCCAAATAGAATTCACAAAACATTTCGATGATCAATTTCTAAATAGGGTTTACAAGATATCACCAAAAATGTTTTCGTCGGATTCAGATACGGATCATGGGTATTTTGAGCCCACTTTGTAAGTAAACTGTCCAATCAAGATGAGCTCTCTTTGAGTCGGTCATACATAAGTTAATGCTACGACAAGTCACAATTCGCTGTCGCAGTTGTAATTTTATAAATATCAACAGAAATAATTAACTTTCAATGTCGGATCACTCCAATCAAACAATGACTGAAAACAAGCGCCATGGTGTTTCTTATTGTAGATGAAAATACCTTCCTCACGATACAATTTTTATTTTGATCGAATTGTATTTGGTGGGCCCAGCGTTCATACTATTCTGCCCGTCATCCTTTCCGACAGTTGTGAATATCTTACCAGGTTGGCCACCAATCATAGGACAAAGAAGAACAGTATAGTAGCGAGTGCGTTATTCTCACATGTGGTCGTGTTTCCTTCGCAGCTCGACGCCGTCCAATTCATTCGGCCAGTGGTCGTGGTGCGCCGGCAGAGAGCTCTGCCGCTGTACGGGCGGCACCCCTCCCCCTCCCGCGCCCGCGCCCCCGCCCCCGCCCCGCGCACTCCCCGCCCGCGGGCCCCGCAGCGACGCCGACCGAGATGGACCCGAAGAACCTGATGCACCGACACACATGCTCGTATCCAGACTTGACGTGGGAACTATCTCCCAACAATACCAAATATAACGTTCGAGTGAGGATGGGTTCCTATTCAAGTTAACTATCCATCCATTGTGTATGCCATGGCCCTTACACTGTTGCTGACGGGTCGAAGAGTACACCAAGGTATGCTAAGCTTGCTCCTATCGGATAGGCTATTCTCAGACGAATCAACCTATGTCTTGCAAAGGCGTCGCAGCTGGACAGTATGTGTAGCATTGACTTAAGTATGGATAATGCTTAGCCTTTCTGTGTAGGTCTTCGTTGGTACCAAAATCCGTCTAAACGAATTTTCACTTTCGGTTTCGACAAACCTCGGCGCTCAATTGAAATTTCGATTTAGTTACAGTTCCGACAACATCGTTTTATGCCAAATAGACCGTGATATAGAGTAAACTATGGTAAGTAAGATATCAAATACAATTTATAATTTATACAGATTGGTAATAAGCAGTGATCTGAATACCATAATGGATATAGAGAAAAGCCTCCAAGAATCCAAGTAGCACTTAACTAAAGAATATCTAGTATGCATACCGATGAGTGTCTCGCTCTCAATGGAGCTCCAACTGGCGCCCTCGATGATGTCGGCGAGCCGCGAGTCGTCCTCGCCCAGCAACAACGTCTCCCCGGAGTCGCCCATCGTGCCCGCCGTCAGCATTAGATTAGGTTCTATGCCACTGCATAATGATATAAGGTGAACACAATATTACAGATATCCTTCGCAGGTATTCTTCTCGAAATATGATACATTGTAACATCATTGAACGTAACTATAACACAAGACAAGTTTTAAAATTGCATATACAGCTAAGCTTTCAGTTTTAATTTTCACTAAATCGGAATTGCAATGCTATCTAAAATCATTAAGGTTATTCAATGCCCGCAGATGTGGCATATAAAATACTTGATTTATCTATACTCTGCATTCTGAAATCATATTAAAGTGTCGACTTAGTTGGGAGCACCGAGTTCATGCAGACTGTTTTGTCTTATAGACCAAAAACAAACACAGAATGTTGCAGGAAATGTATGAGTTGTTTTGAAAGACGGTCCTCCTTCAGTAGCTCAAGTCACATCGAGTTCAACCTTATTATAATCCAATAGTAATGAAGTAAGCTCACTTGTCGTGCGGCGAGTGAGTGGCGGGCCGGTGCCCCACCACCCCCTGGTGGGGCAGCGCGGGGGGCGCGGCGCCCACGAAGGAGCGGCTGCGGTTGGAGCCGAGCCCCAGCTTGCCCTTGGTGATGGAGCTCGCGCGCACGCTTTGACGACGCAGCTTCTGGATCATGTCCCTGCACCAATTATGTTACTAGTAAAGATATGCCCGTTAGCATTCTCTTCTAACGTTATAGGGTACTGGTTTTATCAACGCCATCTATTCATTTATGGCGTTAGTTATGTTAGAAATGTTCGGACGAATTATTTATAATCTATACTCTGTCCATTTTATTATTGGTTTTTTGACAGCTGACGCCCATGAAGTTTCGTATTGTTAAAGTTACAAATTCACAGAAATAATATTGTTCTTCATGGACGCGTACCGCACTTTAGTGAGTTGCCACACATAACGATACCTACAATTGTGCCACAGATTACAAATAATCGATAGAAATAAATGCTAATATGTAAATAAGGTGTAATACTTTCGTCTTGTTTACATTAAATTTCATTCATTTTATTATGAGGGCCTCATGCATAATATAACAAAGAAAGACAACAAATTTTTAAGGTTGAAACATTAACATGAGTCGTCAGAATTAAAAAATAATTAATCAAATGTACATTTTTCGATATCGATTATTTCTTTCACTTACTATGTTCACGTTCCTATAAACGTCAAACGTCGAGCTGTCAAAAAACCAATAATAAAAAGGACAGAGTATAAATTGTTTTTCCGTTACTTGTTTAAAGGCCCGATAGTGTCAAATGATGGTAAATATCCAGTTTATTAATTTTATTTGTGAATACTATTGTTCAGCTCCCAAAAATACACGAAGACATTATTTTATTGACATCCGGGCACGTCCGCACGATCAAAAGCGTTCCGTGAAACTTAAACGCTTTGGTGTAAAATTCTGATTTTGGCACCAATCAAGTTGTGATATTTTTGATGTTGAGTAGGGCCTGTCCTTATAATGTAAGTCAATACCCTGCGCACATGCATACCGTTTATACTGCACCTTATCGTATACACATCACTTATAAAACCCAGACTTAAAGGTTAAGACTTTCATAATATTACACCTTGAACCATATTGTATTAAATAATAAATAATAATAATAATTTCTTTATTGTCTGGCAACATAGGCCCATAGAATAAATACCTTATAAACTAACATACATAAGTATAAAATCAACAAATACCTTATAGACTAACATACATATTATAAACATTAAAAGACACGTGAAACCGCTGACGTGTCGCGCGCGGTGTTGGGTATCCGTCCTCAAACAAATACTTGTACGGTATATCTTATAATCCACAACAGATATGAGTAAATCTATACGGCACACGGGGTCTGGATGAGAGACATTTAGTCACTGAGCTCCAACATGTCAAATAAGTTGTAATGACATCAAGTTTCGACTTACGCTGCCGATATGGTGAATGTGTCCATCCAGCCCAGGGGGGCGATTCTCGCTTGCTTCGAATCGACTTCGATTTCGAATCTGCAATTCGAAGCCTATCTCTACTAAGAAATCTCGAAACTCGAAGTGATTTTCTCGAATCTTGTATTCTGGGCAACAATCGAAGTAAACTTCGAAATAATCTCTATTCGAATGAGGAAAATGTTGCCATTATGAAAGATAAATGTCCCGCGAGTCATTCCGTTCAAGTAGTTGATACGATTTTTTTACCGGATGGGATGTTTTTAGTAGAAAAACATATCTTTAAAGTGGTTCACGTGTATAAAATGGTAGAACGACATTTTGTACGATTTTTCACATAATTTATCACAAATGAATGAGTAATAAATACACAAAGCTGTGTGTTCTTACCATAGATTTTTATAAATCTATGGTTCTTACTTAGTAGTCTGTGGCTGTATGATCCTAGTACCTTTGCCTGTCTTTCGGCGAAGTAAAATTAAAACAAAAATACCATATGTATTTATGTTTACGATTTTGTATTAGTATGCCCGAAAGGTTATTTAAAAAAAGATAAGTTTTATTATTGTTGTCCGTATTCTTAAAGGCGTTTATGTGATGTTTAGGTGTATATACCTATATAATTGGCTGTCGATCGCATTATCTCTTAATTAATAGTCTGTGTTGTTGTTTGTTTGGTTTTTTTTTTTTTTTTTTTTTTTATACAACCAAGGTGGCAAGCAAGCGTGCGGCCCGCCTGATGGTAAGCAGTCACCGCAGCCTATAGACGCTAGCAATACTAGAAGAATCACTAGCGCGTTGCCGACCCTTAAGACATTAGATATTAAGTCTTTGTGTCCAGTAATTTCACCAGCTACAGTGCCCTTCACGCCGGAACACAGCAATGCTTACACACTGCTGCTTGGCGGCAGAATATCTGACACTGCGGTGGTACCTACCTGGACGGTTCCTTGCACAAGGAACCTACCACCTAGTAGAATGAATTAAGTTTTAATCAAGTGCGAGGACTTCGTAAAGTGTAGTTATACTTTAATAAACTTTCCAATAATGTTATTTTGAATAAAATAATCTAGGAATACGGTACTCATCTTAAAATTATAATCATATTATACGGTAAGGTTTGACATTTGTTGTGATTCGAACTCGAGATGACGATTCGAATGGTCTTGACCAGTCGAAGCAGTTCGAGCGGCTAGCGTTCGAAATAGGTTGGGCTCGACATATCGAGAATACAATTACGCGATTTTTAGTCGCCAATAGTTCGAATTCGAATATTTTTTCGAATTCGTGATTGATTCGAAAGTGCGAGAATCGCCTCCCAGGTCGAATGTATTACATTATGTAAAAGGGGTAACCGATAAGATTGGTTGTATCTTGAGGTGAGCTTTATATACCATCGCTTTCTAAACCACCAAAGATTACTTTAGGAGTTTTCTTTTTATGCAAGAGCTAAATGAAAATGAGCTTTACTCCACAGCACATACCTCCTAAAGTCCTTAAACACCAGCGCCTCCAGATCGTGCAACCTCTTCATCTCATACTCAATGGTAGTGTGACTAGCTCCGAGCGTGCGTAGGTCGTTGATGATCTTGGCTTGCTCGTTCATCTCCTTCTCGATAAGTTTGGAACGCTTCTTCGCATCGATGCTAGTATCGAACACGAACGCAGGTAGGTGGTCCGTGCACTTGCGACGAAGAACTATACTCTCCTGGTCAAAAATAGAATACCTTTGTACACGCTCACGAGGTCTAACACAAAATCATTTTGTAAGAGCCATTGGATCACACGACCTCCATTGAGAAGATCCTTATTGGAACACAGCTGTTTATGAAATGAAAAGATCTTTTTTTAGCCTCATGACTGCACACTATTAGCTTCATACTTTTTATCCATCCTTGTTTTTGTCACAGGGAGGGTTCAAATATGATTCACAGTTGCGTAAAACATTACCTACCTTCTTAGGAGTAAGAAAGACAAATTACAGACGTAATGGAATCAAGTTTTCACACATATTTCGAGCGAGTTAGTTAGATCTGTCTGAAAAGTTGCGCCGATAGAATATCGCTAGTTCGAGAAAAAAATGAGTAGCCACATAGTTGAAAACAAATCGCGTTATATTCCTGCGGCAAGTTTGTAAAAAAACATTTTCTTTTTCTTTTTTACCATGATTTCCTTACAATTCTATCTATATTTCATTTAAAGGTAATTCTTATACATAACAATATTTCCTGAACGCACCTGAGAATCCTTGCTGTTGTCAGCCTCGTCATCCAGATCACTTTCGTAATCCATTTTCAAAGGATCTTCTTCTTCGTAACCTGTTGGTATTTTTTTTTATTTTAGTTACTGTTAATGTAAGAAATGAATGGTCCATTGTAGTTAGAGACGGAAGGTTATAAAAATAAAAACCACCAAAAATTAGCTATACAGTTTTAAAATACGTGGCATCTCTGTATCTGCTAATCTGGCAAGTCGAAGTTGAAGCACACTGACTAAATTACCTCCAAAACCACGTAATCATGATGCCAGTGAATGCTATTGCTATATATGATACTAATCTATGAATAACCAATAAAGACCTCAAAATCATAGTCATAGTCATCTTTACGGTACATAAATTACTATTTGCTGATTTTAAGGAAAAGGGGGGTTAGAAATTGAACATTTATTTACATGAAAAGTATATTGTTAGTTAGATGAAAATTTGAAGTTACCTGTAAGCATGGTTAGAGTATGCCCTAAAGCGGACAGTTGCTTCCCGACGTTCACGTCCAGATGAATATCGACGCCTTCCATTTGCCACGATACATTCAAGAACCATTTCGCGTTTTCTGCAGCCAAAGATTTTAATATTTTAATTCTTTCTTTTCTTTTCATGTCAACGCCAATATAACAAAAAGGCTAATCAATAATGGCTATCCATAATGGTATTGAACAGGTGGATCGATGGATGGATTGGTCAATCAGCAGAATTCATGGCTGATTGACCAGGCTCCATCAGGTAATCATCTATTGATTTGGCATCAGCAAATGCAATTCCCACATTATGCCTATTAAAATTTGTCGTTTCAGATAGATTAATAGAGACTACGAGAGTTACTTATATCACTTAGGCTTAGTATTTAAGTTGCACACAGCTTCACCATCGATCACCGAAGCTCATCGCAGTCTCTATGGAGTTAGGAGCTAAATGGACAAGTAGTTTCGAGGGAGATCTAAAGCATCAGTATACCGACCGTTATGTTTGGCGGCGGCGGTGCGGCTGCAGACCTCGTAGGTGCCCTCGGAGACGCAGCACACGTTGAGCGTGGTCTCGTCGGCGCGCGGCTTCCAGTCGTCCAGCGAGGCCTCGAAGTCGTCCGCGAACCTCAGACACAGCCCCACGAAGCGGCCCTTGCTGACCAGCGCGCCCGAGCTGCACGCGCCGATGCTGGTGCTCTCCAGCGTCACCACCACGGCGCCGCGCCCCTCCCCCTCGCCTCCCCACGCGCCCCCACAGCCCCCCGCGCCCCCGCCGCCCCCGCCGCGGCACACGCCCCAGCGCGTTTGCTGACGACAACAATGATTCACTGACGGTCTTAGGAGTAATGTCGCGGACTGAATTTAAGCCTAGGCCAGGACATATTTGTTCTTATACGAAAGTTGTATGTTTTGAACGATCTATGTATAGTTTATTGTTTTAAAAACATACTACTTCATGTGACTGGCGTTGCAAATCTCACATCTCACTGTTGAGAAAATGTTATTTGACACGCTAATATTATGGTCAAATGGCAAAGATATGTGAATAACAACCCAAAAAAATCAGCAGGCGTTACCGACACACGTACTTTCTTCACAAAATGTTTTAGAAATTGAAAAATGTATCTGTATTTCACGTCTATGTAATTTCTGTCTGTATTCCGCATTCCGTTAAATTGTAATTTAATCGACATCACAAAGAATCGACGTGCGGTATTTGCAATAACAGAACACTGAAACAATTATACCGATCTTCCAGTTCAAATTCAAATATTTATTCGCTAAGGATCGGTTACATAATGGTCTTAGAATAACAATAAGTAAGTACATAATGTTACGCCCGACAATCCGCCATTACTAGGCATGCGAATCTTATTAAATAAAACAAAGATAAAATTAATGATGTGTGTTTAACAAATTAAAATGAACCAATGAATCTAACCTGTGTCTGTATCAGATATTTTTTTGTAAACAGTTCGTTGATAGAGTAAAAATTTTTATCTAATAACCATTTCTTTAATTTTTTTGTAAATGTGGTGTTGGGAAGCTGTTTAATGTCTTCCGGTATAGCATTGAATATTCGGCCACACATTACATAACAATGTTTGCTGTATAAAGCGGTCGCCGCGATTTTCGAAACAACAATTCTGATTGAATTTCTTGTGTTGCGAGGATATACCTCGTACGCTTTTTTAAATAATTCCGTGTTTAATTTGACAAATTTTGCTGCTTCAAGAATATACATACAGGGCAACGTAAGTATTTTGAGTTCTTTGAATATCGGTTTGCAGTAAATCCATGGAGCTACACCGTATATAGCCCGTACACACTTCTTTTGTGCGATAAAAGCTTTATTGATGTCTGTTGAATTTCCCCATAGTATTAAGCCATAATTAAGTACTGACGATACATAGCCATGATAAGCTATCAATACGGTGTTTTGAGTGGCTACCTGTCTTAATTTTGCAAGAACGTACACATAACGAGTAAGTTTATTACAGACATTTTCTACATGTGCTTTCCAATTCATATATTTATCGAGTATTATCCCTAGGAAAGAAGTTTGATTTACCTCGGAAATGGTTTCGTTGTTATGATTAATGTCTAAAGATTTTAGATGCTTACCGTATGTACTAAATTGCACATATTTTGTCTTCGCAACGTTTATTTGAAGATTATTAATCTACATCCATTCTGCAATTGTCTTAATAGTTTTATTTATTTCGGTTACATATTTTTCGTCATTTTTATTTGAAGTTATCAGAAGAGAGATATCGTCTGCGAATAATGTACATGTATGCTTTGTTATATCCGGAAGGTCATTTATATACAGTAGGAATAGAACTGGTCCGAGAACACTACCCTGAGGAATTCCAAGATGGTTTTTTTTATACGAAGATCTATGACTTATCCGCTCGTTGTTCTCAGTATGGTTCTTTATCTCAACACACTGCATTCTATTTAGTAGGTACGATTTGAGCCATTCTAGCGCTGGCCCCACCATTCCATATCTCTCTAACTTACTAATGAGGATTTTGTGGCTGACAAGATCAAAGGCTTTTGACATATCAAAAAATACTACTGTAGTTAATCTCTTAGAGTCTAGATTATCAATTATTTTGTGTACAAGGTTGAAACAGGCTAACGTAGTAGATTTCCCTTTTTGGAAGCCAAATTGTTCACTTTTAATAATATTGTATTTATTTAACCGACTGCAAAAAAGGAGGAGGTTCTCAATTCGTCTGTATATATATATATATTTTTCTATGTATGTTCGCGCATAGCTCTGGCAATTATGAACCGATTTGCAAAAATCTTTCTTCCATCCATTCTTTAATCCGTTAGTTGGGTCCCATAAAAAAAAATATTGCTTCCGAATAAGTAGTTCCTGAAAAAACAATAATGGTGACTGCGCAGGAAACTTGCAGGAAAGCCTATATAGATGACTTTTTGGTCGCTTTTTAAGGACAAAAATGGTCATAACTCTGGCAAATATTTACCAATTTCAATGATTCTTTTTTTATTCGAAAGAAGAAACCACTGTAATGAATCTGTATGAAATTTATCACAACCGGATAAGAACTTCCTGGAAGACCATGAACGATGAGGAGGAATTTATCTGGTAAAAACCATAAAACTGATGTTCGACATTACATTGCTCTGACAATTATGAACCGATTTCGATGATTCTTTTTTTATTCGAGAGAGTAAACTACTATGATGATTCCGTGCAAATTTCATTACGACCGAATATTTTTTTCCGAAGAAACATGAATTATGTATAAAACTATGTAGACGATAATGTGATCATAACCTACCTAGATAATTTTACGGTCTTCGATGGTTCAATCTTTATATATGAAAATATCACTAAAAAGTTTAAAATAAAATCTTTTTTTTTTTAAATTGAACCGACTTCAATATCACTGAAAAGTATAAAATAATTGAAATATTATTGAAGTTGGTGCCAAATATACACAGCCGGTAAGCTAACACCAACTTCAAAAAAAAAAAAAAAAAAAGTGTCAAATAACTGACACGCAATTTTTTCGTGCTTGAATTTAAAATTAATTTTTGTGATGATAATGTGATTTGTTTTAAAATGTGCGTATACTTAAAACGGCTCGCTGTGTAAATATTAATTGTGTAAATATTGTGGCTTAGACACTTCCAGTGCAAGTAATATTCTTCTTAGTGGCTGAGTGACAGCGCATGCTATCCTTAGCAGAGAACAATTTGTTGCTTTCCGTGTGATAATATTAATACTGAACTTTTATAATTCTTGCCGGTTTTTGACTATACTGCGTGTACGCCAAGAACTCCAGTGTGTTACTATACCGGGTTGCAAAACACACTTCTGGTCTTATTAGATAGCCCATGAAAAGTACTTTTACAATACCTTACTTATCACAGTAGACCACTTTCTGAGTGATTTTCAATCAGATGTTATAACCATTTACTCAAAGAAATGCCGATTTGCGGCAGATCGCCGACGAGGCGCTCCTCGTATACTCTTTCAGGATCTTCAGATGGTGTTGAGCCCATCTCTCTATCAGGACCACTTTCTCCTGTACCAATGGAGCAACCGAAGGCAAAGACTATTGAATCATTAATTTTTCAGATACAGGGATTTACTAAAACCATAATAGATGCCATAAACGAACGTTCAAGTGTCACAGCTGCCAATAAAAAGCTTATCGTAGGGGCTGCAGAAGAGATCAAAAATTTAACTACTGAATTAAATTTGTCTACTGTAACCATGAGCAATACAAATAAAACATTGAAGACGGACATCATTTTTGAAGTAAAAGAAGAAATCAATAAATTGAGAAATGAATTACCATGTATTATGAACACAGCTAACCAATACATTAAACCCTTAAAAGATAACATTATTTCTGAGGTGAAAGCAGAAATTAACAAACTCAAAACAGAATTAACAATACCAGCTCTATCTACTCCCAGTTTTGCTTCAGTTACTGCCAAGCCCCAAAGCCCTGCTATAGTTATAACTACCACAAATGGAACGGATAAAGCACTGGACACCTGGAGGAACAACGTGACATTCAAAGATAAAAAATACGCTCCTACTTCTATTAAGACAATAGCAAATGGAAAAATCCGTGTTGAATTCGAAAATCAAAAACAGTGCCAAGAAACATTAGAGGCTGTGAATAAGTCTATCAATTTACACGCTGAGCAAGCAAAAAGGCAGCCTCCACTTGTGATAATGAAAGGCATTAGCAAGCAAGTATTAAAAGAGGAACTTTTACAAGTTATTAGTTATCAAAACTCCATTCCCGCAGATTCATTAAGGCTCTGCTTCTTGACGACTAACAGGCACTCTGCTCTATATAACGCCGTAATTGAGGTGAAATCCGACATTTATAACTCTATACTAAAAAGGGAAAGGATCGCGGTTGATCATCAAAGAGTTCATATACAACCATTTTCACGCTTCATACAATGCAACATTTGCCTTCAATTCGGACATTCTAAAACAAAATGTACTTCAGTGATACACCCTTGCGCCCACTGTGCTGCTAAAGATCATCAAATGATCGATTGTCCACATAAAGATGAACCAGGAAAAGCTATCTGTTACAATTGCAATAGGCTGGCTACAAGAACAGGATCACAAGACATTCAAGATAAGATCAGCCATAGAGCTACATCCAACCAATGCCCACGTGTTCAATTAATTAAGGCTAGAGTAGAAGAATCAACTGACTATGGCTTCGTATTCTAATAATTATAATAATCTTAAATTTATTCAATGCAATCTATGCAGATGTTTCCGAAGTGAGCAGGAGTTTGTAAAATATTTTACTTCAAATAACTACGACGTTGCATTTATTACAGAGCCCTACGTGGGTAACCGTAATAGTATGAGGAGCCTTCAAGGTTACCATGTTTATCAGTATCCTATGAATAGACGAGTAAAGGCATGCATTATTATTAAAAATGGTATTGGAGCTTCTCTGGGACTTACTCAACAATCAACTTCAAATTTAAGCATCGTTAAATTAAGATACAGTAATATGAATATACATCTTATCAGCATTTATGTTGAACCAAATAATGATGAACTAAACACTATCAACCATCTGGATTTGTTCCTAAAGCAGTCACAAAATTCACAGTATGTCATCTGTGGTGACTTAAATGGCTGGCACCAGGTATGGGGATCACCTACATCTAATATCAGAGGACGTGAAATAATTGACTTTGTGACATCCAATGATCTTGTTGTATGTAACGTGGGAAATCAACCAACATTTGAAGCTTCAACGCAAGGAATCTTGAGAACTTCCATAATAGATCTTACTATTGTCTCGGATAGCATCAGTTACAAATTACTTGACTGGAACATAAATTACCATGCATGTCCAACTTCTGACCACCATGCAATTGACTTCACTCTGGATATAAATAAGAAAACTGTTCAGACTAACAAAACTGCATCTACTTACCGCTATAATACTACTGGCGCTAATTGGGAAAATATACAGACAGAGTTGAAAGATGAAATTCATAAATCTGGGTTACACATAAAGGAAATAAACCATTTTAATAATACAGATCTAGAAGCATATATATCGGATATAACTAACTCTATACAGCGAGTCTGTGATAAGACTATCATGTCTCGCAAGCGAAGAGTAAAACATGTCATTTGGTGGAATGACGATTTGGAAACATTAAAACGTAGAGTTATTTTTATGCATCACAGACTACAGGACCTGAAAAGAGGCAATAAACCACTATTTAATATATTGCAAGAAAAGAAAATAATTATTGAAAAATATACAGCTGCAATACACAAAGCATCTACCGAACACTTTAAAACCTTCTGCACCAAACAGTATAAAGAGGATGTATGGTCTCTCACAAACCGGTTGCTAAAAAATTCACCCCAACCTCAACCGCCTAAAACACTTAAAATAGGGAATAGTACTTACACAACTTCCAGCGAAGAGTCTGCTTCAGCTTTATTATCCAGATTTTACCCAGAGGATACGCCAGACCAACATTATTCCCAGAAAGTCACTAGAAATCGATCTAACATTGTACCAGATACTCCAGATGACGTAGATTTTACAGTGGGCGAAGTTATGGATTGCTTAAAGACTATGCAGCCCCATCGAGCCCCTGGTGTTGATCACCTTACTGCTGATATCTGTTTAAAATTTTTCGATGTTTTCCCTGACGTAATTGTCAAAGTTATGAACCAATGTTTCAAAATATCACACTTTCCCACGGATTGGAAAATAGCATTCGTTAAAACTGTACCTAAACCTGGTAAATCAGACTACAACGATATCGCGTCTTATCGCCCAATAGGCTTAATAAATATCTTTGGCAAATTACTGGAGAAACTAATAGCTAAACGTCTCGTCTATCATTTAACTGTCACAAAAAGCTCAAACAGATTTCAATTTGGTTTCAAGGAACAAACTTCAACAGTTGACGCTTTAATTGAGGCTATGAATCGTATCAAAACCGCAAAAATTAGCAAAGAACTAATAATCGCCATCTCACTAGACATAAAAGGAGCATTTGATCATGCATGGTGGCCTGCGCTCTTAAATAGACTTCACTTTTCCAGATGTCCTAAAAATATATATAAACTGATACAAAGTTATATACAAAACAGAAGAGTTATCCTTAACTTTGCAGATGCTTCCGTTAGCAAAATCTTGACTCGTGGCTGTATCCAAGGTTCAGTTCTGGGTCCAATCTTTTGGAACTTAATTTTTGATGAACTCCTGAATTTGTCACTCCCATCAACCTGTCACCTCCAAGCATACGCTGATGATCTATTACTAATCGTATCTGCAAAAACAACTAACATAATAGAAAACGATGCAAACAGAGCACTAACAATAATTACAGAATGGGGACGATCAGTAAAACTCACTTTCGCTCCAGATAAGACACAAATGATCACCTTTACCCCAAAAGCCCGTAATAGTTTAATACTTATAGACAATACACAAATAGAATTTGTAAATGAAATCAAATTACTCGGAGTCACAATAGATAAGTACTTGAAGTTTATCAAACATGTTACGAATCTAATAGTTAAAGCACAGAAAGTATACCAAAAACTATGCATATTTGTCCGCCCAACATGGGGTGTCTCCTCAGAAAACATTGATGTTATTTATAAGCACGTGATAGAGCCCATCATGACGTACGCTGCAGAAGTTTGGTACACTGCTACAAAATTTGTTACTGTCCGTAATAAACTGCAATCGTTGCAAAGATCTTTTGCCGTTAAGTCCATCAGAGGATTCAAAACCATTTCTTCCGCGGCCGCTATAGCTCTAGCCGACTACATACCGCTGGATATAAAAATTATCGAAATGGCAGAAATTCAAAAAGTTAAACGAAGCGGTATCACAAAGTTCCTGCCGGACTGTTTATTTTTGGATAGACCGACGCATCATTCCTGTCTCCTCCATCCTGCTGAGCGAATTGATATACCCATTGGATATGTTAATAACTCACATGAACTGGATAGTTTTCTAACTCAGGGCTCCATATCAATATACACTGACGGAAGTAAATTTGAAAACTTCGTTGGTGCCGCTTTTGTGGCTTATTTTCCGTCTGGTCATAGTGTTACCAAAAAAATGAAAATGCACCCTGTTTGTTCCGTTTTCCAAGCTGAAACTTTCGCAATTGAACAAGCATGTCATTACGTATTTCGTAACAATATACGAGATTCTGCAATATTTTCTGACTGCAAATCAGCTCTCCTCGAACTATCAAACAGAAATAGCACTAATTCCATAATAGTGAAAGCTCATCAACACATTCACAATATTCAACTTACTGGCTCCATAAAATTTGCATGGATTAAATCGCATACTGGAATCATTGGGAATGAAGCCGCAGACCAAGCTGCAAAATCGGCCGCTACACAACATAAAGCCCTGGAATTTTCCTTGTTCCCACTGAGTTACGTAAAATACAACCTGTTAGAGGAATCACTGATAGCCAGTGCCCAAAGATACCTCACTGCCTCTGAGGGTGCGCACACGCGCGACTGGTGTCCAAATCCCTCAATAATCCGTGAACTTCGCAAGCACACTCTGCCCACATTCCATCTCACCCAAATTTTAACTGGCCATGGCTTCCACCTAAAATACTTAAAAAGATTTCACATCACAGACAACGATGCGTGCCCATGTGATGGAACCACAGAACAGTCAATAGACCACCTTTTAAAGCAATGCCCCAAGTTCTGCAGCTTCAGGCACAGTCATGAAGCGTTGTGCCATTATTTTAACACAGAGCCATATTCGATAATAGAATTACTTAAACCAAACAAAGAATCATGTTTTAAATCTTTTCTAAATTATATAACAATTATTGTAAACAATTTAAAACAATTCAACGGAACGTAGCTACAGTGAGCACCATCACCATATACCATTTAACAAATGACATCTTCAAAAAAAAAAAAAACCCAAATTACAAGACCCCAGACTCGTCGCCCGTATTTGTAGCGAGGGCGTTTCCTGGTAAAACGAAAATCCAAAAAAAAAAAAAAACACCAACTTCAATAATATTTAAATTATTTTATACTTTTCAGTGATATTGAAGTCGGTTCAATATTTTTTTTAAAAGATTTTATTTATATACTCAATTAGTCGTTTTTTCATTGCAGATTCAAATATTTTGGACATTACCGGGATTAGAGTTATGGGTCTATAATTATTTAAATTCAATTTGTCGCCTTTTTTAAATATAGGTTTAACTATAGATAGTTTAAGTCCATTGGGAAAACAGCCTTCACAAAACGATAGATTTACTAAGTGTGTTAATATAGGTGAAAACTCTGCCACGCAGTACTTAATTATTTTTGTACAAATTCCATCATACCCTTCTGCATTCGTATTATTTAGAGAAAGTATAATCGATTTAATATCATTAGAATTGTAGGGTTTAAGAAACATACTGTTAGGATTATTTCGCTCAAAAGTTGTCCCCCTGGCTACGTTAGGATCAATATTCGGTAGATTTAATAAAAAGTTATTAAATTCCTCAGCTATATATATAAATTTTTATTGTGTCACGAAGCTCTGACGATTCTTTAGTTGTTTTTAATGTATTTATATTTAGGTCACCGGCGATTATAATTTTTTTTTTCGAATTATGTACAATATTTTGTAATATAATATATTTTTTTTAAAGAAAGATACCGTCTCCGCATCCGTAGTTCTATATATGCATAATATAATTAGCCTGATTGCGCAACATTCAAACGTCTTATCAGAACAGTGCTTCTTTAAAGTTACAATTTCACTAAAAGGCAGTCCCTTTTTAACAGACTTCAAAAAAAGGAGGAGGTTCTCAATTCGTCTGTATATATATATATATTTTTTTTTTTTCTATGTATGTTCGCGCATAACTCTGGCAATTATGAACCGATTTGAAAAAATCTTTCTTCCATCCATTCTTTAATCCGTTAATTGGGTCCCAAAAAAAAAATTATTGCTTAGTAATAAGTAGTTCCTGAAAAAACAATATTGGTGACTGCGCACTGAGAGCTGCAAGAAAGCCTATATAGATGACGTTTTAGTCGCTCGGACTCGCTCGGTCGGACAAAAATGGTCATAACTCTGGCAAATATTTACCAATTTCAATGATTCTTTTTTTTTTCGAAAGAAGGAACCACTGTATTGAATCTGTATGAATTTTATTACAACCGGATAAGAACTTCCTGGAGGACCATGAACGATGTGGAGGAATTTATCTGGTAAAAACCATAAAACTGATGTTCTCCATTTCATTGCTCTGACAATTATGAACCGATTTCGATGATTCTTTTTTTATTCGAGAGAGTAAACTACTATGATGTTTCCATGCAAATTTCATTACGACCGGATATTTTTTTCTGAAGAAACATGAATTATGTAAAACTATGTAGACGATAATGTGATCATAACCTACCTAGATAATTTTACGGTTTTCGATGGTTCAATCTTTATATATGAAAATATCACTAAAAAGTTTAAAATAAAATCTTTTTAAAAAAAAATTGAACCGACTTCAATATCACTGAAAAGTATAAAATAATTTAAATATTATTGAAGTTGGTGCCAAATATACACAGCAGGTACACTAACACCAACTTCAATAATATTTAAATTATTTTATACTTTTCAGTGATATTGAAGTCGGTTCAATTTTTTTTTAAATAGATTTTATTTACTAGTATGCACACACTCTCATCAAGCTGGTTCAAGAAACACCAGTGGTCGTGCATAGTTTAACATTAACGTTGCGACCAACGATAATCATCAAACACTTAGAAAAAAAATGTATTCATGCCAAAAATTATACAACTTACCATAGGCGGTTGATTCAGAGGTAAACATATCCCTATATCGTCGACGTTCAGTTGCAGAAACAACGTGCTTAGATGCGGCGTCGTTATCTGAGACGTTAATTGCACCTGTAGGACAAAACCTTAGCTATAAGCTATTACCGCATTACACTAAATCTTAAACTTTTAAATCACGCTGTCATATTTCGTCTCCATCATCTCAGAAGTAATCGGGATTCGATGTTCAAGAGAACAACTCGGTCTTAGACAAGACTGTTGTTGGTCTTATGCGGTTAACGAAAATGGACACTAAAGTACGATCGCCGGAAGAATTTAGTACGTTAACCTACTATTACCTGTCTCTGTCACTCCCGGGCAAAATACATTGCGTCACGCTCGCACAGATGCAATGACCACGCGGCTGCATCTGTGCACGCGTGACGCAACAACACATCCCACCCAGGAGCGACAGAGACAGGTAATGACAGGTCAACGTAACAAATTCTTCCTGCTCGGCGATCGTACTTTAGTCAATCAAACTCGATATATAAAACTGGGGAATAATACCACAGTAATAAGTAGTTATTACATTGAAACAATTTCAATAAAAAAGAGCTACCACGATTTGTCAACGTTTCGACAATATCATTCTCAAATGCTTGCCACTGGACCTGATCTTAGCCAAAATTATCACTTCGCCTAAACCTAATGAGGTTTTAGACGATTTTGCTAAATACTCAACTTAGCAGCATGTTAATACTACAAATAATAATTAGTTGTACAATGTCATCCCCAAACGTATGCCACTGAATTTGATCCTTGGTTTTACTTAATTTGCCATAATTGTCACATCCGAAACCTAACGGAGCTTTAGACGATTCAGCTACTCCACTTAGAAGCTTGGTAACGCCACGATTAAGAACTGTACCAAACCAATGTATATCTTACTAACCTTCTCAAACACTTGCTGTGTGGCCGTCAGGACTTCCTTGTTCAAGTTGAGCCGCTTCTCGTTCCAATACTCGTACGCGTTCTTGTAATTGAGCCACACTAGTATCGCCTTGTCTACGGCCACCGGTTGAATGTATATCAGCGGCCGTTTGAGTGTAATTAAGACTACTTCCTTGTCTTCTCCGCATACCATTTCTTCTTGGAACGCGTTGCGCATAGCTGGTATGAAGAAGCACTATCAATATAGTGGTATTAGCATTGTGTCAGAAAAACTGCAAAAATGTCCCTGGGCAGGTTTCTATATCGCTTAAAATTAGGCATTTACGGCTCGAGTACTAAGTTAAAGAAAAATACAAACACAACTAATAAAGGGCTTCACGTTTGGCGGGTTATAGAACAAAATTTCGAGAATATGATAAAAATTGTACTCACAAATTCTCGTGTTAAAGAATGCGTACTGCTGGAACTCTGGCTCGGCTTCTTCGAACATCGCGTTGCGGATCAACTGGCCTAGACTAAGATTCACGTCCACCTGTACAGAACAATTGTTGCTAATCTAAACCTATTTATTTTAAAAAAATGTGTAAACAGAACTGGAACTGTCCATATAACCCTAATAGGAGCCCTAAATTCGGGTAAGTATTATACTGAAAACATGTCGTTATTTCTTTAGAATAGGAGATTCGGAGGTATACCATTACCTACTTATTAACATTGCAATAGCGTTCAAATTTGTTTGTTCATATACCTGCGCTCTAGCGAACAGTCGATCTTCATGCGGCTCCGTGGGTTGAGGCACGTTCTGCACGCGGTTGGACAGTTCGAACTCGACCGCGCCAGTCTCGAGCCGCACCGCCGAGTTGCTCGGCGTCGTCGCCGTTAGTTGGATGCGCTACACAACGTTATCAAAACGTCCTATTGGTTTCATCAGGCTTAGCATGGCTATAGGCCGACCGTTTAACTCGCGTGTCGCCTGCGCGGTGGGAGGGGAGCGGGGGCGGGTAACGCTACACACGGAGTCAATAATCCAAAGATTTATCTCGAGATAGACATTGTTGGTAAAGAATAAAATAATAAGTATCTTTTTTTTAAGTATTTATTTTTAAGTTTTACAAATATTTTATAATAGCTTCATAGGTACAAAATCATAAAACAATAATTAACTCCGTTTAAGAAATATTTAACCACAGATAAAATTATTCGTCACTAATATTCATATCGCTTGAATCATCATCACTGTCTGTGTAGCTTGAGGAGTCAGAATCTTGCAAATTAATAATAAATCGGTCCATCTCTTCATCAACGAACTGGAAGAGCGATTCATCTTGAGATTTATCTTGGCAGTCGTATACCTTGTGCGTTTATCTTCAAGCGTCCGTAACAAAAACACCAACCGCGCGCTGCGAGCACAGCCAGCGCACTGCCGCACTTGACGTAAGCTCTCTGCTCCGCGCACCCCTTTCACCCATCCGCTAACATCTCCCCTCGCTCCCTTCTTGCCGCGCAGGCGATGCGCGAGTTAAACGGTCGGCCTATAGTCTCGACATATCGGAGTGAGTAAGACGTAGTTTTCTACACAGACATGTCGTTACAGTTGTCATTGTTAGTTTTACCTTCAAGTTTTAACAAGGCCGGTACCTTGTTGTTGACGAGACCAAAAATGAAACTGACCTATTTTGTTGCAATTTTCTAGATAGAGTATTTTTCACCTCATCACATTCTTAGAGCTTGCTTATGCCTAATTTGTTTGTTGTTGTCTTTGATTAAAAGAGATTTATCAGCCGAAAATAAGACAATGCCAGTCATCCATCATCATCACCAGCCGGAAGACGTACACTGCTCAACATAGGTCTTCCCCTTAGAACGCCACAATGAACAATTTGCTATTTGCATCCACCGGTTGCCTGCGACGCGCACAATGTCGTCTGTCCACCTAGTGGGAGGCCTGCCTACGCTGCGTCTTTCGGTTCGTGGTTGCCACTCAAGAACCCTTATTCTCCAACGGTTATCGGTTCTTCGAGCGATATGGCCTGCCCATTAATATATATTAATCAAAAACAGAATTGAGCTTAAAATTTAACCTCGTGGAACGCCTAAGGAAAATACAGATCTTAGGGATCTCTTACCGGTTATTATAAACCCACTGAATTCTATTATTTGAATATTATAAAATCGCGGCCAAATATGGAGAAAAACAATAACCTACCTTGATCCTTATAGTGAGGGAGAATAGTATCTTGCTGAGTGCCGAGGTGGAGGCTTCCTCTTCATTCCACAGCGGCACGGGCTTCTCCCCGCCGTATACTTTCTGCACCACTTCGTTCACTTCCTATGAACATACTTATTTTACTACAATTGTTTTTTGTAGTATCACATAACTTATTGACTTACTGGTAATTGTACTAATTTAATATAGAGCCAAAAGACCTTGAATTGTAAGAATAATAGAAAGGGAATGATGGAATTGAGTCATGTGATTTTTGTATACATTTTTGTATACATTCAGAGACCGACGATTGTGCTCTAGGGCTTTCTAAATCAGTTTGCACACGGTTCCTATACATTGGTGAAAAATATCTCGTTTTAGTCAAAGTCAGCAGCCGAAAAACGACCACTGCTGAACAAAGGCCTCTCTCCCTTAGAAGGGAGGGGTTGCCATAATCCCCACGCTTAGCAGGCGTCTCGAGGATCGCAGTCTAGGTGGTAGGTATACCAACAGAAAGACGCTGCTGCGAGTCTTCTTATTTTCCCTTAGTCGCCTCTTACGGACACCCAACGAGAAGAGATGAGAGGGTGATATTCTCACCCGGACACCCCGCAGGCCTAGTTTTATTAAAGAACAGTAATAGTTTTTTTTCTACCAGATGTTAGCTGAAATGCTTTCTGTAAACGTAGTTGACGAAACTAATGAAACGCTAAGTGACGATCCTCCTGCGTGGGCTGCTCGTGCACGTACCTTCATGAAGACCTTCTGCACGAACACGAGGTGGTTGAGCAGGTCGGTGGAGAGCGTGTGCTCGAACAGGCCGATGTCGGCCACGGCGGCCAGGTACCGGCCGGCGCGCAGCACGGCGCCCTCCTGCTCGAGCACGGCGCTCGCCTGCTCCAGCACGCGCGCCGCCACGTGCACCGCGGGCAGCGACACCAGCGCCGCCGCCGGCAGCGGGGACCCGCCCGCCGCGCCCATCTGGCGGGACACCACGCTCGTGACGGGAGCCAAGGAAGGTCGGTGGGGTGACGCATGGTATTGTGCGCGACGGGGAGAGTTCGATGTACGCAATTCTTGTGGGCTCACCGGAAAACTTCATGAAAAGTTTCGAAAATTAGCGCATGAGTCATCGATATAATATATAAACTAGATTTGGTGTCACGGTTCAAAAAGTGGTAGCGAGAAATAGCGCCCTTGTGTCGCTATTTCTTTACGAGCCACATCCTGACAAATTTATTTATGGCGATAGGAGTGTCGCTACTGTCTATATGAAACTGTCAAACTACACGTAATTAACATAAGAGAAATGTTAGTTCACGTTTTCGCCACCAGCACAGATAAGTTTGCAACCTCCGCGACCACATTTTAGATGTCATTTTGTTCGTGAATGTTTATCTAGTTTATATATTATATCGATGGCATGAGTGGTTTGACCGAAGGAGCAAGAAAGAGAAGTGCTGTCTCTCCAGAAAAGGGGAGAAAGACGGCATTGGACACGGGAAAAAAAAAATCGTAAGGAGTAAACAAATTGCAGGTGGTGGATAAACCCAAAGAGCTATAAAACGCGCGTCTCCAGCGATTCTGCCCATATGACCGGTCGATCGGCGGGGCTATGGGTTAATGGAGGGTCATGTCCGGGAGACCCGGACGAGTACCAAGTACGTTCCCGGGGCCCGTCGACACAGCAGGTTGTGGACACCATGGGGTTTTAGTCGGTAGCTGACACTCTGTCAGTAGTCCGACATAACCCGTACCCCCGTGGTGGTGCGGGTATCGGTAATGGATTTCCCCACGTAAAAAAAAAAGGGTCATGTCCGGGACGATACGTCATAAAGAGCAAAACAGAGTATTAAAAAAGTGAGATTGCGGACAGTCCGATGACGGAGCCATTAATATGATATTGTAAGCTCCAGAAGAGAGTAGCACAAAGGGACACAGCTCATCATCACCAACCGGAAGACGTCCAACAATGAACGACAATTAGCTATTTGCATCCACGAGTTGTCTGAGACTCGTAAAATGTCATCAATACACCTAGTGGGAATAGTGCCTACGTCTCGTCTTACGGGTCGTGGTCGCCACTTTCTTCCCATCGGTTATCGATCGCCTGCTGTTCACCAACAGCAAGCCACATCGCTCGAAGAATAGATAACTTTAGTTCTTCTGCGAATGGCTTTATTCCGGATTTTGTCACGCAAAGAAACTTCGTTGTATGACTCTGAGCTTCTATAAAAGGTCAGCAGTTAAAGACCACGTCTAAGTAACATATTAATTTATTTATTTATGTTCACGCCGCATCCCGTTCCTGTCAAAGAGCTTCTGGTTTCGTATTCCTAAGAAAGACGGTATGAAATAAATTCTGGAGGACACAAAGTACCGGTTTTCCACCCGCTCTCAGTAGTTCTGTTGTGATTTCGCCTCAGCCTGGCGCCTTGTTGTTCTTAAGCTGTTTGAGAGTCGTTCTAATCTCTATAGGATGATGACTGGTATGCCCTCGGTGTAGTATCAGGTTAGTTAGTGTACTGATCTGTTCTAGGAATGGGTTTCCGTGTTCAGGTGGATAACTGTCCGTAAAAGCTCGGAAGCTCTCAATTTCTCCAATTTCGACGAGATGACACTGCCGTCGTCAATCTTCAGCTTCGGCTTCGCCTAATACAACATTTCTTTGCAAACTCTACTGACTATTGACTTCAGCATAATTATCAGCTGAGGATTACAGTCTCATCTTAGACCAGCATTAACTTTAGGATTTTATTGGAGAGCTTCTGAGGTCTTTAAGAACTTGAACCCCTACTGCGTAGATATTTTGCACTAACTAATTATTTAATTCGTCCACAGTTTCGCATTCACCTAGACACTGGAAGCGATTGTGTAGTTCGAGTTGAAAATCTTCGAATTCTGGATTTGGGCGGATCACGGACCGAGCGTGGACTTTATCAGACGAGACTTCTCGAGCTCGATATTCAATGTGCCTTTAACAATACGATAATGGCTACTGTGGCCTTGCTGATCACACAGACATCATTGATTATATGATTCTTGGTCGTCATGATGAAGTTGATCTCATTTTTGTTGAACAATCAGGGCTTATCCACATCCACTTCCTAGATGGTCGATTCTTGAAGGAGTTCATCGCATAGTGCCTCACCTTCTCCATGAAGCCGACCAGCCGCTGTGATCTTTGTCTCCAGCCCATACCCATACGACCCCACTCTCGACACATCGCCATCGCGCCATTCCATGTGCCCCACTTGCTTCAGCTCGACTATCTTCTCGTCAGTCCTAAGCGTATGGTTTTGTGTGCCAGGGCTAAAGTTTGGTGGGGTTGGTAGCGGGGCATCTGCCAGAGATTCTTAGCACCCCTACTTCACCATTACCTGACCTTCGGCGAGGGAAAGTTGGCGTGCCATAATCCCCACGCTTAGTAGGCGTCTTAAAGGATCAGAGTATGCGTAGAGATGGATGCTATACAGAAGACGCTGCTGCCCGTCTTCTGGCATTCACTTACTCACATCCTAAGACACCCAACGGGAGGAGATGGAGGGGTGCTTAGCCGGACACCACGGCGTTGGGACACTTGTGAGGATCTAAATAACTTGAATTGAATGAAGCATTACGAGCGGCGGACCTAGTTAATGGGTAATACCGAGCGCGTCTCCCGCGATGAGACTTATAAAAACATAGTCAGCTCGATCAGTCGCAGAACAGACTTTCAACCGACCGGCCGACCTACCTAAGCATAGATTACTTGTCTTAAACGACCAACCTTTATTAACAATAACGAATTAAAACACAATGATCTTGGTCTCCGCGAGATTCCAATCCCAATCTTCAATTTATAAAGTGAGCGGGTTCTCGCTACACCAGATAACCTACAATTTCCCAGAAACTATGAGGTTACAACATTATAATGGGTTAATTCGGTTGCAGATTATAAAAATGCAGCTGCGTTCTACTTTTATATACTACCTTAAACCTGATGGACAGATAAATCATCTGTATTACTATACACGGTAGGGCTAGCCTTTATACTTTGTCCATTTTATTATTGGTTTTTTGACAGCTCGACGTTTGACGTTTATAGGAACGTAAACATAGTAAGAGAACGAAATAATCGATATCGAAAAATGTACATTCTATTAAATATTTTTTTGATTCTGACAACTCATGTTATGTTTCAACCTTAAAAATTTGTTGTCTTTCTTTGACAGATTATGCATGAGGCCCTCAAAATAAAATGAATGAAAGTTAATGTAAACAAGACGTAAGTAATGAAAACATATTACACCTTATTTACATTAGCATTTATTTCTATCGATTATTTGTAACCTGTGGCACAATCGTAGTTATCGTTATGTGTGGCAACTCACTAAAGTGCGGTACGCGTCTATGAAGTATAATATTATTTCTGTGAATTTGTAACTTTAACAATACGAAACTTCATGGGCGTCAGCTGTCAAAAAACACAATAATAAAATGGACAGAGTATAGTAGATAATAATCCTCCTATCATGTGTGTTACCTGGAGTTTGGTGACAAAGCTGAGGGAGTGTTGTTGCAGGTCGATAGTAAACTGCGCCTTGTTGCCAGTCACGCCGGAACTCTGCACTTGCTCCATCTTGTACTGCGCTTGGAGGGACGGCAGCAGTGCCGCTGTTATGCTAAGACTCTGTATAGAATATAACGACTCTGTGTCATTTTTTTTACCGATTTCTGAAAAGTGGAGAGTCTAAATTTGACTTGTATTTTTTGACATTTTTATTGTACTATATTTTATTTAAAAAAGTTTTGTCTCAATGTGGTCGTATAGAATTATCAAGATTCACGTTTTAGAATCCGATAAAAATATTTCCGCCTGCGCTATTCACAGATCCAATTAATTATATGGTAGGTATTATCTGAAGATTTAGATGACTTATTTGCGAATAGCGGTTCTAAAATAGGGAAATTTCTATAGGCAGTGAACGGTTGTACTGAACTGATGAAAGCTATCAGAATTAGACCATAGAATGCCTTAATACTCGGGATACGTATATTTATTTTTGTTAAAATAAGTTTTCAATATTTCTTTATTAATGTAGTACGTATAATAAACGTAATCGTGCTGCTGAACCATTGTGTCCGACTTATTCGTAATCGTGGCCTTCATTCAGATTGGAATAGATGATTGAATGGAATAATTTATGTGGCTGATTGTTGTAATATTGGCAGTGGTTTGATTTGAAGTTATACGGTGGTACAATAATGTGTGACTGACCTGCAGCAGTATGGAGAAGTGCAGGTGCAGCGGGTTGAGGAGCGGGTGCGGGGGAGGAGGCGCGCGGGGCGGGGGGCGCGGCACGGGGGCCGGCGAGTCCTCCTCTGAGGACGCGGAGCCCCCCGCGGCCGTCGGACCCCCTGGCCCCCCAACGCCGCAAGCACTCCCCGCGCCCCCCGGCCCAGTGCGCGAGAGTCGCGATGATGTACGCGTCACGCCCAACTCCTGCCGTGCCCGACACAAATAGCAATTAATTATGTGCAAACTTTCTTCCATATTATCCGATGCAATTATCCGATGCAATATCGGTATCGGATACGCAAAGGTATTGCTCAAATCGGCCAATGACTCTTTAAAATGTTTTTTTTCCTATGGGAATCTGCAATTAGTCCGAAGCAACTTTACTCCATCTTCCCTTTTTCTTCAGTTTCGGTTTTCTAGGACATGCCGCTGTTTTAAACGTTTTGTTGTGCTAGAGTTTACAACCAGAGCTCTTGCGAGGGCAGGGTGGTGTTTTAGACGTTTTTGGTAGCGACTCTCTCTGAGGCATATTTCCCTATCTCAGTAAAAACTTCTAGGTACTGGTGAATTTCGTCGAGAAACAGGTGACTTATAATTTTTTTTTTTTCATTATGCAATGCCCTGCTATTAGAATCTAACGGACACCTTTTTAAGAGTAGTGTTGTTGATAAATGACAAACATCTCCATTACTTAATACCTATATCGATTTACCTGGCCTAGTTATGAACGAAAATCATTTAATGTAGTTTGTTACTGAGAATCGTCGACAGCAGCGCCGTGGCGCCGAGCCGCCCCCCCTCCCACGAGTACAGCGCCTGCGACTTGACTGGGGGATACAATGTGTACTCGCCTGCAGCGTGGAGGACAGCTGCTTGCTGGAGCGCGTCATGACCCCGTGCAAGGCGACGGGGTGCTGCGGCAGGTCCACCCGCACGCCCCCCACGCTCAGCAGCGCCGTGGCGCCGAGCCGCCCCCCCTCCCACGAGTACAGCGCCTGCGACTTGCCCACGCTCACGCGGACCACCGTCCTGCACACACACGGTACAACTAACTGTTCCTGTCGCGATCGACTGCATTCATACCGTCTCGACATGACTTGAGGCGAATGCTCGACAGATAAAAGCGCTCAGTACCCCGGGGACATACCGGGCCCATACTGTGAATGTATCAAGAACGGAATATAAATACTATGCACACAAAACGTATCAACAACAAAACATTCCCGTACAATTCTGTAACTATAATAAATACGGTGACAATACGCGTTAACATGTAGTTGCTGCAGGTCCGATCGTAGCGTGGTGTTAAATGGCGACAGACGAAAAAAAATTTAAAACTATTAAAAAATATTTATAAAATATAGGGTTACAAGGCACAGTAGGCATAATCCAAGTCACGCGGAACTTCAAGGATATTTAAATTCGTCGCGGTGGTCGCCGGTATAAATCACACTTCGATTGCTGGCTTGGCTGTGTTCGCTGTCGCTTCTAAATTAAAACTCCTTAATGCCCCGGTACGCCGACTTCCACATATTTTATAATGAAATAGCATAAGTGGAAAACATCTTGAAAACACTAGGTACTTCAGGTAAAAATGTAAACGTACCTAACTTGCTGAAGTTAAATGAACTAGATTCCCTATATTTTCTTACAAATCGATACGTTCGTACGCCTATAAAATAGCGATACATTTTGCGTTTATCGTAATTAAGTAGTAATCAACAGATTAATGAACAATTTAATGTTGGAGTCGTAACGGTTTCATAGAGCCTAGTTTAAATAAGTACTCACTGATGGTTCGGTGCTCCGCCTTCAAGGAGTACGATCATGGTGCGGCCCAGGTTGCCGGTGAGCGACCACTGGCGCGACCGGGACGCGGACAGCGATGCTTGCAGCGATGTTATCTCGGCCTCCAACTTGAGCCCCGAGAGAGACGCCAACAGACGCGTGCGGTGGATCCTGGGTATATGACGAACAAGGCAAGCTTTCATAGGATTTTCAAACCTCCGTCTGAAGATACACGGTACATTCCAGACCAAAGTTGTAACTCAAAATAACTTTTAATTAAATTCACTAGCGCGTTTGGGCATAGTGCCAGCAGAGGAGCGAAGTGGTTGAGCATTGAATTGCGAAATATTTCTACCTTATAAAATTGTTACAATGATAAAATATAAAAAAAAAGTTCCTAAGTTCCTAAATAGTGGTAGTCACTGTGCGTTACTACACTGTGAATTATATTAGTCTTAAGGACGGAGCTCGAGTATAATACGTTCCAAATTCACGGCCTTCATAGAGAAGATACAAAAGTGCAACAAACAAGCGCATTTGGTCTTATATCACCAATAAATAAACATTATTGTACCTATCATGTAAAGTTTTCTGTAAGTCGTAAGATATCTGTTCTATTAATAAATAAAATGTTGAGGTAACCTCTAGAAAGGATGAATGTCAAGTGCGGGGTGTGTAGTGTTGTCGTCAGTTACCTGGCGACCCCGACGACGACGATGCCCATGTTGGCGGCGCTGGTGGACGAGTGGCTGGCGTTCTGCTCGCGCGAGCTGGGCCTCGCCGCCAGCCTGCTGTGCCGGTACTGCTCCGGCAAGTCCGTCGTCACGGAGAACCTGATCACAATAGAGCATGTTCAATAAAACTACTTTATTGCACGCAATAAAATTAATATAATTGGAAAAAATAATTGGAAAACGCATTATAAATAAACTTTTGGAAAAGTTTATTCACCGTTTGGCTTGAAAATATCGCAATCGACCATCGACGCTATACATGCTGTTTAAACCCTAATGAAAAAATACAGCACCAACCAGAATTGTAGGTAATTCTGCTTGGTGCGTTCTTGTTCTTTTGATAGAGTGACCCCTAAGCTAGTATAGCAGGCGCTTCGAGCCCAAAAATATCTGAGTGCTATATTTAACTCATTCAATACATGTACAACGAAGTTAGCCCAAGAGTACGAAGACGAGTGATTTATGTGAAGCTTTTGTTGTCACAGAAAGTGTCCATCGGGGATCTGCTCTCGGCCCACTATTGTTTAACCTAGAGATGGACTATCGCACTAAGTATTTTTTGCTAGAAAAAAATCATGTAGATGAAATAAAAATATTGAGATGGGATGGGGGTGGGAGGGGTAAACAGGTATGATAAAATCCCCAATGTATATATATGAACTATCTTTTAAGTTAAGAAGTAAGTCGACGGCATCCGCCGAGGCCGAGCCCAGCGACGCGCCGTACATAGTGTATGTAGTGTGAGTGACCTGTGCGTGATGGTCTCTGCGTCGGGCATGTTGGCGTACAGGTCGAGCAGCAGGTACACGGTGCGCCAGCAACGCGGCGCCAGCTTGCCGTCCACGGCATCCGCCGAGGCTGAGCCCAGCGACGCGCCGTGCGGCGGGTGGGCGGGGTGAGGCACGTGCGGAGGACTCGCCGCAGCCGCGCCGTACATCGGCGTGTGAGCGCCCTCGTTCAGCGAGCTATAGCCTGCCAAATCGTGAGACGTTACTGCAGGCCTACCATTCCTGATTTCCAAACTCATTTTCAGTATACGGATATCGTGAGCCTAGCGCACACGTTATTTTTTTTTTGATTCGGAATGTATATTGGCCTATCATAAAGGGCAAATGCTTGTCAACTTTCTCGAGAACCTCTTTCTCGAGGACGCTTTACTTAATTCTTTATTTAAGAAACAGCCTCAAAATAAGAGGACAGTGGCGCAGCCCAGATTCTTTGACAAAAAAATTGGATTGACTACATCATAGCGGACAAGAAGCATACATTCAGAGACGTCTCAGTGATCAACAGGTTTAACCCCGGAAGTGATCACCGACTTGTCCGAGGCTCTCTAAATCTAAATTACAAGCTAGAGCGTGTCCCTTTGATGAAGTTCAGGCTCCGATTGCACCTGCTTCAAGCCGCTATAGGATCTGAAACCTTTCAGTCGAACTTGGAGAACCGATTTGCTGCCATGGAAACCACGATCGACGTCGACCAAGCCCTTGAAAGTGTGGTTCGAATCCTCAGGGAAGAAGGTGAGAGACTGTGTGAACACTAAAGCAAATGAAGACGACGACGTGACAACCCACCTATGACTTTATCATAACATTGAGCACTCAATAAGAAAATAAGCAAAATGGTACGAGTTGATCTTCGATGCTCCAACTCACGCTCCATAGAAAGCGCGATTGAGCAAAATCGAGGCGCAAAAGAATTCGTCCAGTCATTGGGGAGAAATCACCTGACTAAGTTGGCCACATCCAATGCGAAAGTAGTCACTTCTAAGCCGGAAATTCTCTCAGAAGTTAAACGTTTCTATAGCCAGCTGTACACCTCGCATGCATCTCGGCCTGATTCCGGAAATGAGGATCACAGAGCCAGCAGATCACTGAAATCAGCTTAGGTGAAATCGAGATGACTCTTGGGCAGCTTAAAAATGGAAAAGCCCCTGGAGAAGATGAGATTACAACCGAGATTCTTAAAACAGTGTGAGCACCGGTGCTGAAAGAGCTCCAAAAAATCTTTAATGAAGTCCTCTTTCATGGAAGAACTACAAGAGCATGAAGTAGAAGCGCCGTATTGCCTTTCTTCATAAAGGGTGACAGGACCCTCCTCAAGAACTATCGACCTATTTCACTCCTGAGCCACGTCTACAAGCTGTTCTCAAGAGTCATTACGAATCATCTTGCGCGAAGGCTCGACGATTTTTAATCTCCTGACCAGGAAGGGTTTCACTATAGATCACATCCACATAATGCGGCAGATAATACAGAAAACTGGTGAGTATAATCTGCCCCTATGTTTAGCATTTGTGGACTATGAGAAGGCATTTGACTCTGCTGAGACCTCGTCTGTCCTGGAATGGAATGGAGAAGAAAAGAGATGTCTGTTTTGTCATAATATAAATAGCGTGTTTGCTAAAGAAAACAGTATGTCCACAGCAAGTGTTAACTCTTCTTTGCTAAGCATGTCGCAGTTCCGAAGGGATTTTCCAAACGTGTGGGACTGACGAAGGTATAATACAAAATGTATGCGAGTTGCATTCCGCATGACGTTACCCGCACGGTCACTCCGAACGCACTAGATGACATTTGAAACGTGCGAACGGAATATTTTCCGTTCTGGTAAAAACCGAGCGTTTACGATAGTCAATGGATTATATGTATATAGATTCTATGCATTCGCGTGCCCAAATACGGATTCTACGTAAAATGAATTCAGAAAACATACATGTGTGACCAGGCTGAAATGTTTCCCAAAATAGCGGTGCAGGAACACCAGAACACAGTAACGTATACACACTTGTACGGCCCCTTGAACACCCAGCCCCTATCACCTAGAAATAATAATCGTGGACAAAGTGACGTCCAAAACATACTCCTAGTACATATCTTACAAACATATCTAAAAGAATACAAATTCATAGTAGAAAGCTATTAGCGTTACATTTATTTTAACGTTATTACATTTTTATAGATGATCAACCGAATTTCTTGAAGTGAAGTTCGATCATTATATGAGTTAGTTTATTCTTCAGATAAGTTAACAAATGTAGTATCTTAGGTTATACGCTATCGACACGCATATGCCATTAGTGCTTATGCTAAGATACTACCTTTGTTAATTTATCTAAAGAACAAATCAATGAAATACAATTCACCAGTAAAATTGTAATCTCTTTCTGAATAGATCGGTCAGCTAACGACTAAGAAATCTAGAACTTTCAGGATTACCATAGCCAAATCCGAAATGTGTTCCCCGTGGGGTATTTGGGTAAGAATAGCACCCATCCATCTCTTCCCGTTGGGTTTACGAAAGAGGCGACTAAGGGAAAACAAGAAAACGGGCAGCATCGTATTTCTATTAGATTGCCTACCACCTATACTGCGATCCCCAAGACGTCCGCCAAGCGTGGGAATTATGGCAAGGCATTATGGCTTTCTAAGGGGGAGGCCTTTTGTTCAGCAGTGGACTTCTTTCGACTGCTGATATTGATGATGATAAAGTCGCTAAAAAGAAGTGATATAGTAAGATATATTCAATTACCTAGTTTTCCTTTAACACTCTTTCCCGTAGATCTGAGCTTCTGTGCGAAGGACTGCGGCCTGGGCCTCGCGGGCTGGCTCAGCTTCTGCTGGCTCAGGGACTGCGGGACCGACGTCGCCAGCTCCGAGGTCATGCCCTGTGCGAGCAGCTCCCACTTGGGCTCCAGTGGCCCGTACTGACCGTCCTTTTCTAGTGATGAGACGCTCATCAGATTCTCTCTGAAGTCTGAAACTAAAGATGACATACTTATACTTGAAGTATAAGTCTGTTGTTCTCTACAAGACCAAAATCGAAAGGACGCATGTAGGAACACGGGCATATACAATTGGTAGGGTTTAGTTTTTCAGCCCATTGTGTTCATACATTTATTATTTCGTTTTAGATCTTGTAAAGAAAATCAGGGTATAGAAAACACTAATCTATACTATAGATTAGTGTTTCCCAAAAATTGTTTTGCCACGGTCCAGTAATTTTCATACTGCCCCTTCGTGACCAACTCAATAGTATTACATAGGTAATATAGATTAATGAGTATAGTTATCAATCCTCCTCTCAATACTTAATAAACTCGTTTCAGGTTTTGCTTTAATTCGTTAAACACGTTCCACAGTGTACAATAATCCTCTGTGACCAGACATTTTAGGTGATAGGCTGGTGATACATTGTAATATTCTCAATGAAGTATAACACCCTAGTGACAATTCTTTTTATTTTTATATGTA